>JARZZO010000011.1:10110000-14910000 GCA_030544215.1 Zantedeschia hybrid cultivar
AAAAACTAAGTCTATTTCGTGATCATCAAGTTTTGGATTTTTGTGATCTTCTTTACTATTTATTCCATGATTATTATTTCAGCCTATGTAATCTTTCCGTTCAATCTGTTTTGTTTTCAATTATGATCACATGAGTTACTGATAATTATTCTCCTTGGTCTGATGTTCAATTGAACTAATTTTTTTATATAAGCTTACTTTGATGTTAGCTTCATTCTCAATAAATTTTATAATTTTCTACAATCTGTCCAGACAGTTTTGAAATCTTAATTTGTGAATCATATATATCACTTGATTTATATTCAAATCATGCCAAATTTTGTGGAGACCTTTGTTATATTGTCCTTGACTTTTATGTAAAGTTTGAGAATTTTATGATCCGGTAGCTTTTTATTTTATCCTATATTTTGATTTGCTGAAATTATATTAAGTCAGATTTTCGAAATCGAAGCGGGAGTCCAAAATCATTTCAAACTAATCTAGAAATTGATGATGCTTTGTCCACCATTTACATATGACCTATTTGACATGTTCATCAAGTTTTATAATTTTATGAATCTATTTGATATTATTTGGCCTATTTGTTGATTTTTCAGTTCTGAAATTAATTTTGATGGTTAAAAATATATGTTTTTTATTCCAAAAAATCTGAGAAAAATTTTTGGTTATCATTTCTATCCAGCAACTTATTTTGATCAGTTTTACTCTAATTTTTCGTATATATGACTATGATGATTCTTTAAGTAACTATTTTGTATATAAAAATATATATTTTAACTCTTGTATGTATGTATCACTTTGATAGTTCAATTTTCATATATATGCTCATCTCTTGTCATTATTTGATTTATGTTAATCTAATTGTGTCATAATTAGTTGACTTTGTTTGAACATTGTCATCTTAAGGAAATATTTGGTCCGATTCCATTATAAGCATCCGTATTTTATAGAATATTTTATTTGAAATCCGAGGCCAAACTGGTGAAATCTTGATTTTCAGCTGGCTAAATCAAGAGGCGGTGATACGTAACGCCCTAGCGGTTTGAACTTGGGTGGGACTTAGACTCTCCGGTTCTACACAGTGACCAAGACCTTTACATCATTTGCCTAGATGTTTTGATATTTATTTTGTTTGACTCTTTATATTGTAGTTTGGGTGCATGTCCATTATGATATAATTTGATTTGTTGATTGACACATAAATATGAAATCTTTACTCTATGTATTCATTTGAATTCAGCTTAGTCATTTAAATCATTTGATCATCTTATTTAGTTATTTATTTGCAATCATATGAATCTATCTTAACTATATGATTTATGATATGAATATGATTTGATAAGCTATTACGTCATGATATTTGCTATTTGATATGAGATGTGCTCAGAAGACGGTGATACGTAATGACCTGACAATTTGACAATTTGATATGTTCTGTTCGATATGTGATACGCTATGATCATGGCTAGTAGAATTTGATATATCTGATATGAGTTCGAACATACCATATATGCTATATGTTAATTGATCTATTTATACTATTAGAAAATACATTTGATTTGATAAGCTTATATTTGACTATGTTTTGTATCATGTTCTTATTTGAGATATATGTAGAATTCTGTAAAATTATGTTTAGTATAATTATATAATGTAATTTGTAAAATCTACTATATATTAAGTCATGTAGATGGTTTGAAGCCTACTGAGTGGTTGTACTCATAAATCCTATTAATATTTTCAGAATATGAGAAAAAGAACATAGAATTCAAAGAGACTTCTGATTGAGGTATTTGACATCTTTAAGAGGTTATTTAATTTATTCTGATTTTTCATATATATGACCGTGATGACTCTTTAAGTAACTATTTTGTATATAAAAATATATGTTTTAACTCTAATATGTATGTATCACTTTGATAATTCAATTTTCATATATATTCTTATTTATTATCATCATTTGATCTCTGTTAATTTGATTGTGCCATAATTATTTGACTTTACTCCGACATTGTCATCTTAAGGAGATATTTGGCCTGATTCCATTATAAGTATCTTTATTGGGTATGGTATTTTGTTTGGAATCCGAGAACAAACGGGTGAAATCCTAATTTCCAGCCGACTAAATCAGGGGACGACGATACATAATACCCTAGCAGTATGATGGATCTAAGTTGCACCGGCCTGAAAGAATTGCTGATGTGTATGATGGATCTCCTTGTTCAGTGAACATATTTAAGCAAAATGGGAGATGTGCAACGAAGGGTACCATTGTGGAGCTAAATATGGACGAATTCAGACAAGCAAGGCTGTTTGTTTTGAAAAATTATGATGAAGTTCATCCATTTATTAAGACATGTTTTACTTAGTGTTTTAAGGGGTGTTTACTGTTTAAGGTTTTCTAATTTCAAATTATTTAGTGAGTACTTAGACGAGTTGAGGAGAGGAGATATTCAAAATGTGGAGGGGATTCATAATGAGAAATTCCCTCAGTGGTTTGAGAAGAAGGTATGTGTTTTATTAATTATAAAATCTATTCATTTTTTTATAAAGAAGCAAATCTAATTATTAATATGCACTTTTTCATTATAGGTGATTTAGTTACATAAGGATGGAAAAGTTGGCGAGGAGCTGTATGCATTGACAAGATACCCAGATAGGCTAGTTTTCTATCACAATAGATGGTGCATAAATGGTTTTAAGTTTCACACAATACAATCTAAATAGCACCTAAAAACTCAAAATAGCGGAGTGATTGTACAAGGGGACCAAGAAGCTGACAACACTACATACTACGGGCAATTGACTCATATCATTGTCCTTAAGTATTTAGGAAAGAGACGAGTTACATTGTTCAAATGTATTGATTTGATGTGTCCCCTAAAAAACGTGAGTATAGAGAAGATAGATATGGGTTCATTAGCCTTAGCTTTAGACAACACCTACCAACAAATGAACTTTATATTATTGCATGTCTAGTAGGACAAATGTATTACTTAATGTCCTGTTTGGATGAAGTACCAAATGTGATATTGTAATAATTGTAATACCAATATTTTCGGAACAGAGTATTAATATCAGAATGTATATAGTTGATATTTTTAGGTGTTTAGATAAAACCTGTAGCAACATCCAAATAATCCTTGCGGCATAGCAATCTATGTCGAGATAGAAGCCGTAGAACTACGTGGAAAAGAGGTGGAGAAGAGTAAAGAAAGAGGGCGCACTTGTATCAAGTTTAATACAGGTCAATACATGTATTAAATTTTGGCTTTTCTTATTCTATGAATATTAATATTGACAGAGGCAACCAATAAAAGTTATATTAGTAATACTTTTAAAATTGTTACTAATATTTCAAGATGTATAGCAAGCAAACACCTCGTAAAGGATGGTAATGATCTAATTGGTATACAGTTGTCAACATCCACCCTCGACATGTTTATGATGTCCCTTCTTTTGAAGAAACATACGAAGAAAGTAATGATGATGAGCCATACTAAAACAATGAAGTTGACCATTTGACTAGAACGTCTCTAGGAGTTCTTGAATCTGTAGTAGAGTTGGACTAGTAGAATAGGTCGATATTGATAGAGTAAGTTTGGCTGTCACAATAGTTGATAAACTTGAAGAAGAATCAAGAGCAACCAATTCATTGATGAAGCCGAATTAGAAATTGAAGATGAAATAGATAAATCTGAGAATGATGATGATCAACTTGATGACTTAGACAAAGATGATGATTAATTTAGTGGTATACATTTCTCATTTTATCTTTTGCATATTTTTTTCACATAATTATCTTTTATGAATAACATAGAAGGTTGTTGCCTTTCCAAATTCCCACAAGGACAGAGGATTAAGGTTCTGGTGGGCTGTGAAATCTTATATATGGTGTCTAATAGAAGGTTATGGTGGCTGATTACAAAGTTAGGTTCTTCCTTTGATGCAACGTTCTTGCGGCCGACTTGGACTCTATTTTGTTTAGGCTTTTGGCCTATCTATTAGTTTTTTTAGGTTATTTAGCAGAGTCTAGCATACTTATAATTTAGATCTTAAAAATAAAATGTGTTCATTTATTGATTACTAATTGAACTTTTGTAATTTAGATCTTGAAATTTTATGTAATGGCCTCAAACTCTGGGCCGTTACTCATGTGTCTATCTTCCACCCCTCCCTCCCTCTCTTTTCTCCTCACTCGAATCTCTTATAAACCACAAAACCCAGGTGTTGAGTTTGAAGGTCCAAGATCATAAGCACTAGCCTCAATTGAAATTAACCGATGCAGGACTATTATATAGTCATTCCAACACTCCCCCTCACGGTCAAGATGGGCCGTGAAAATTAGATGAGAGGAGGCGACGCAAATTAGAAGATAAATTTTGAAAAGATAAAGTTGGCGCAGGCCCCTGCTCTGATACCATCTTACATACCACAAAATTCAGGGATTGAGTTTGAAGGACCCAAAATCATAAATACTGGTCACAACTGAAATTAACCGATGTAAGACTATTATATAATCACTCCAACATAATCCCCAAATCTGTGGCAGCCTTTTGCTAACATTACTATGTATCTTATGGAGGTTGAGACCAGTATTTATGAAAAGATAAATTTTGAAAAGATAAAGTTGGTCCAGGCCCCTGCTCTGATACCATCTTACAAACCACAAAATCCGAGGGTTGAGTTTGAAGGACCCAAAATCATAAATACTGGCCACAACTGAAATTAACCGATGTAAGATTATTATATAGTCCCTCCAACAAAATCCCCAAATCTGTGGCAGCCTTTTGCCAACGTTACTATGTATCTTATGGAGGTTGAGACCATGGAGCACCCTTCTATCAAATTTCAGCAACCTGGTTGGGTGGGGATCTTCTACAAGTTTCTTTATTTTTTTCTTCCCCCCCAAAAAAGGAATTATGTTCAGGTCCTTGGGGACTAGGAAGTATCTTTACGTTAGTTCGTTTGAATAATTATGAACTTGTATTCGACATTCAAATTCGAATGTATTTATAACAAATATGAATATACACTTACTTAACTTGTATTTGCATTCGTATTTGTTTATAACAAATATCGATTTGTATTTGTATTTGTATTTGTATTAGTATTATTCCAAATATAAACAATGATTTTATATTCACTTCATATTTTTATAGACATGAACCAAGCGCATGCTAAAACCATGTTCTGGCTATCTAAAAGCACCTCCTAAACATGACTATAAAATAAGGGAAAACAAGGACACATTTACAGACCTGGAAACTTTTATAGATTAACTATGTTTTTAATTTCTTAATTTGCTTGCTTCATATTTTATAAAAGTCAATGCTTGTTTAGTTGATCCATTTTTTCATGTAGGTTACCATAGCTTCTTCACTGGTTATGTAGATATTTTCAATTGTTTTTTATGGCCATGAAGTGAAGAATTTAATTCAGATTATATGTATTTTCTATTTTAACAGAGATTAATATATTTTGCTATTTGCATTAGTCATGGTCATTTCACATGCAACCAACACCCCAGCACGTCGGGTCATATCATCTCAAGGTAATTATACTTAATCTAATTTTAGTTCTACAATAATATGTAATTCATCATTCTTCTAATCTATTTTTTCTTTTTCAGGTTCCAACAATGAAAATAACACCACCAACCTACCTAGTACTATTAGGAAAAGAGGTCGAGGAAAATATAAAGGTGTCTCAACAAAGAAGAAATTAAGGAAAAATGGTAGTATTCAATTGGTTGTACAAATTAACATTGAATCTAGGAAAGTACTTGGGGCCAATGCCTCTGATATGACAACGTCGAGCAAGGTTCTGGAAGATGACAAGCGCAAGATATATCTTTTTATTTTGCTAATTTTATTTTATTTAAGATATAGAAATTTAATTTAAAATATAAATAATTAATGCTCATTTACTTACACATGATATATTTTGACCTTTTTAGGAGAAATTTGACTTAAAAGTTGAGGGCAATATTGAGCATAATGACTTTATTCGAGATGTTATTTATGAACAGAGAAATAGAGCTTTTTAGACATTTAAGTGTACATTGCATAAATATTATAAAATGATGGACACTGGCGAGGAGCGTCTTCAAAACTGTCCAGAAGATGTCAACGTTGATCAGTGGGCATATTTAATTAGTTATTTTGGTAGTGAAAAATTTCAAGTATAAGAAATATCTTGAATCCATTTGTAGTATATAATTTAAATGTAAATATTCATGAATTTTAATTAGTTTCGTATGATTTAAATGATTAGAAATGAGTAAGAGAAACATAGAGAATCGTGCAAAGCAAGTTATTGAACATATTTCTAGTAGGAGGTCACTCGGACAAGTTATGTGAACAAGTAAGATTATCTTTTTGTGATTTTATTAATTTTTATTTTTTAAAAATGATTGATATATTAATTTTTATTTTAATAAAATGGAGAAGAACCTCATATGAACGAACTGTGGCGGAAAACACATCAATGAAAAGATGGGTCGTGCCAGAGTGAGAAATCAAAGGAGATTTATGTGAGTTTTATTTTCTTTTGACAATTTCAATTTTTTACCTTTCTATAAAAAATATTTATATATTGATTTGTACTAATATGTTATTTAAAATATCTTGCAGGAGAGTAATGGAGAAGGTAGAGGAGGCCACTTCACAAGCATCACAAGCAATTGAGCAAAGCGAGGAGATTGTAGTTTTGACCGAGATAGAAATCTTCACTTTCCTTAGTTGTGATCCAAGGCCAGCTCTTAGATCTTCTGCCACATCTTCAGCTCTTATTGGACTTCAAGCTCAAGTAAAGGCAAAGGACCAAAAAATAAGTGAATTGGACCATTTTTTGCATGAAACAATTTCTAAATAAAAAGAGATGGAGAAAAAGTATGAGGTGATAGAAAGAAAACATGAGGAGCTGGAAAAAAAAAAAAAAGGAATTAGAATCAAAGTTTGAAAGAGAATTATGAATTGGTTTGCAACAAGTTCTGCATCTGCAACACAAACACTTGGTTGATATATTTTTTATTCTTCTCATGGTGTAATATGACTTTAGTGGATTATTTTTTATGTTGTTAAATATTAATTTATGCACTTTGTTGATGAAACATTAATTGTAATTCTTTATGGATGAATTGACATTTTTGGCTCGATTGATTCTTTTTTTTTTTTTTGGTCTTTGAAAGTATATGGTATGTGTGCCCAATTATGCAGGTATATAAGAGAATAAATACATTAATTTCTTTTACTTTAACTTTTTGTAGTGACTAAAGTTATCGCACAAAATACTCTTTGATAACAAGAAAACCTTCGTTACTAGAAAATATTTATTATAACGACAAGTCACATCACATTTATGTATACTTCTAGCCAGTAATGATCATCATGTTATTATCAAAACATAATCTTTTATAATAAAAGTAGTCGTTACAATAAACATGAAGTTAGTGACGATGCGGTAAGTCGTTACAATAAGATAGTCTTTTGGACCGAAAAGATGTATCACTAATAAGATATTTTCGCAACAACATAACATGTTGTGACTAAAAAGTTGAGTTTTAGTAACGACTCTTACTTCATCTGAACATATTATTTTGTAATGACCTGGTTTTGATTTGTGACGATATTCTGCATTGTGCAAAAAACGTTAATAATGACAACATTTGTCGTTACAAAAATATTTTGTAACAAAATTTTAAATTTTTGTGACAACAATAATTGTTATTAAAGTGGTAATGTGTAATCGCTACAGTTGGTGTTTATAACCTCACGCACCCCCCTGTTTAATTTATATATATAACTGTTACTTCCTTTGACAAAAGATAAATAAATCTAAATATAGTCAGATTTAACCTGCACCAACTATTGGGCTAAACATGTTCCAATTTTCAGATTGATCCATTCCCAGTCAGTCTCAACTCATCATAAGAATGTCAATAATCAAAGACAAAAGAAAATATCTTATTAGGAGATTTTATGTATGGCGCCTGTGACGCAACCGACATGCTCCCGCTTTTGGCGGGGAGACCTAGGTTCGAATTCCTACGTGATGCTTCTTGCAAGTGCCTTTTTCCTTCTCCACGCTTAATCCGACAAAATGCCGAGTTTCGAATATGAGACCATGGTTAAGAGTCTTCTTCTCCGTTCCTACTAGTCTACTCGATCAAAAAAAAAAAGATTTTATACATGAATCACTAGAAACTTCCTCTTCTCATCAGAAGAACGTAATGCTGCCATGTCTATCTTGACGTGGCCTATTTTACAGTGTCCTTATCGCCCCATCCTTTTAGATTAGGCTAATAGCATTAATTAAATTCTGCATTCTCAAAATTGGGAATACTAAAAACTTCAAGTTCTCAAAAAATACAGGCATGACCGCATGCGTGAGAGTAGAGGTTAAGGCATTGACTGCATACCAAAACTTCAAGTTCTCAAAAAATAAAAAGTTCAAGTTCCTCATGGAATTATCATAATCTTAAAGTTATTGTATGCTTCTACCTATCATCTATTGTACTCTTGATGGGTTAATTTCATATTAATCACTCGTGTATGTTAAACTTAAAAAATTATCATGCTTAGTTACATGCTATTCTACATACCCACCTAATATATTTGATATGTACAAATATTCTATATATACTGCTACAATGGCATATTTAATAGATATGTAAATAAGCATAAGTGTTTGAGATTTCGCATATAAGACTATAAGAGTGATTGATATAACATTGTCCCTTTTAAAATTTTGTCTGAATCATGTCTGGACTTGTTTGAAGCACATTAAGGGCGTGTTTGGCATAATCTTTAATTGTAACTCATTTTTATATATCTTTTTTCTTTCAACATAAGAAAATGCAAGATAAAAACAATTGTAACTAATTTTATGTAGTTATAAAATGTCAAATCTTTCCTAATTGTTCTACTTTTCTCTAGTTTAAGATATTCCAATTTGGAACTTCTTGTTAAAAAACAATAAATAACCAAAATAGTATATAAGTGACTTTATAACGCTAACTTTCTTCCTCTCAAAATATAATTTAATAAAAAGTAAAACTTGCTGGGTGTTTTCAATTATAAAATTACTTTTTGAATTTTGTTTGGAAGGCCCCTCCCTATTCCCCTACATGTCCGTATAATTGGATCTCTGATTGAACAATCTAAAAAAAGATGAAAATCAAAATCGAACCCCAATCCTCTCGATGCCGGTGTTTTTTACTATTCATTGGGACTCAATTTTTAATTTTTCATCTTTTTTGGATCCTCCAATCGGAGATCCGATTGTATGGACATGTAGAGTATAGTAGGGACTTCCGAGAAAAAAAATTAAAAAATATTTTTTAATTAAAAACACTGGACTTGCGGTGAAACGAGTTTTACTTTTCAATAATAATCTAAAAATACCTTCAATCGAGAGCTGTGCCAAACATGGGTTCTAAAAGTACCTTCAATTGGAGTTGTGCCAAACACAGCCCAAGATAACACGCATAATAAGATGCAAGATACTGGCTCAGTCCAGTCTCGTGAAACCTATGCCATCTTTTATGTTTCCTCTATTGCAGCAAATTTCTTGAGCTCCTCTTTTTTTTTTTGTCCTCTAGTAAGCAGACTTGCCACTCATAGAAAAGTATTTACCTATCAAGAATATAAATCTCTTACTTTAATTTTTGCATATAATATTTTCAACGTTAGCATTTTTTTTCAAATTTTGCGTTGGCGATTGTGCTTTTGATGTTTCACCCAGTCATTTCAATCAAGTTTAGAACTCTTTCTTCTCAACAATGTGAAAACTTGCGAAGTTACTTCGAGGGTCATGTGTGTAATGGTTTTAACCTCGTAAGATTTCATCTAGAGAGAATTCATGCACTAAGGCAGCCTTTGAAGATACTGTTGTCCCGATTCAAGGGTTTCAGCTTCTTTTGGAGAAGCTAAAAAAAAATTATAACCTAAACAAGCATAGTAATGTCTTATTTAGTTTTTAAAATTTTTTGTCATTCACATATTTGAATTTGGGACACCTGTTACCACTTAGGCCCTTCATCTTTTCTTCTTTAGATTTTATGAAAATTTAAAATATTTAAGATAGTGAGAGAATCTAACGATGGATTAGCTTGACACCCTAAATTGTTGACGAACGCTGCCTAAATTGCTGTCCTACGAAGGTAACTCACACCAATTTGAGGAACATGATTCGGAGGAATTAAGAGTGGGGTAGGGGACACATGATAAATCACTAGTTAAAACATATGATTCTAAGAAGTATATTCATGGCATTCTTTTAAGAGGTAGTTTTACATAAATAAAACTTTAGCATGATTATTTATACAAAAATCTCATCTTTTGAGTCAAAGAACTGTGTTGTTTCTCTCTCCAGTCAGATGAATTTGGAATTAGTTATTCCCTAATCCCTATAATAGGTGAGGCAAGAGTATCATTATATATATAGGCATTAATTGGATCGAGCCATCTGATCGCATGGAGCTACATTCCCTTTGTTTTTTCTAGTTTTCTAAAAATCCAATCAAAGACTGAAATGTACGGATGAGATTCTTACGGTTATTCCAGCTCCTGAGTTTTAGTTAAAAAAGCTACACTCTCAACATTGTCGTCTGACCTAAGTGATCGAACAGTAATATTATCGCACTCGCATTATAGTACGACAAGTATTATTCATATAGTAAATGCAAGAGTCAGTCTAGGCCTTTGTACTGCCCTGCAATCCATGCTAAACGCACCTATAAGACCACCGACTTGATGTGAACTTGGAGGTCGCTGCTGCCATGCCGATCAAAAAATATACGCTATTCTAGTGAAAAAGTTTCAGAATTTACTACTTTGAATAAAAAATATCAAGTGATTGAAACTGGGTTAGAACTTGGAAAAGAAAACCCTTGGGCCCAGTCCACTCTTTCCCACGATACGCCCATCACAAAGTAGGGCTCGGACAGTCCGGGCCTGCTCTGAGTTTTGGGCCTTATGTGTTGATTCGGAGTGTTCGGACAATTGACATCCAAGTAACGACACAAACTTCTCAGCCATTTAATTTTGATTGGATTTTCTGTGTGCTGCGAAAGTAAAATTTATTTGCTAATTTATATTAAAATATTAAACAGAGTTCCTTTATTCCATCAAAATTAAAATTAGGATACATGATGGTAGGAGAATCTCCCTCTCTGAAGAATTACTAAAACAAAATTTCTGTTTTTCGTCAAAATTAAAACTTGTTGATTCAAATTTGATATTTTACTATATATTACACGGACATATAACTAGTTTGGTATAACTCATGATCTTCTCAATTGAGTCGTAGAATCAACTCCTGCTACGGATCTGCTCGCTACAATACAAATTCTATTACATGCATAAACTTTCTAAAAGAATGATCATTATATGATATCAAAATCAGAATCCGAAGATAATCGGTGCATGTTTTCTTAGTGGTGCATGTAAAGTCTTTAGTCACCAAACATTCACATTGAGATCAACTTTTTTTGAAAGTTCAAGCACGGAACAGATTTTACACTGTATCAAATACATCATGAGATCATTTTAATAAACTTTTCATTCTTTGCAGGGAAGAGGAGATGTCATCTCACGTAAGACTAAGAGTTCCTTTGAAATACCATTATTGTTAGATATACGTCAAGTTTATCGGTTTAGATAGGATTCAGGATTAGATTGACATCCTCACTTGCATTAAGAAAAGAGAGGGAGGATGATAGATGATTGATGATGGTTAATTATGGCACCACATATTTTCTCTTCCTCTCACTTGAAAAAGACGAAGGATGGATATCATAATACCAATTTACATATTTAACACGTGGAGTGTAATGTTAGCAGACGCATCAATGTGAGATGTAGCCCATAGAAAAAGAGTAAATCTTGCTCACCGGCTGTCAGTTCTACTACACCAGCCACCGGTATTTTTATTTTTATTTTTTTTTAATTTTTTTTGGGTCGAGTCCACCCCCTTATATGATTGTACAGTCTAATCTCAGATCGGATTACTTAGAAAAAGACAAAAAATCGAAAAATTGACTCCAAATGTTTTTTACTGTTCATTTGAGTCGATTTTCATTTGTACAGTCTAATCTCGAAGCCGCTTTCTTTAGTATTTTGATATTTTTTTGGCTTCCAAGTAAAAGCTTCAAATTGAACTTTGCTAGTTTAGAGAAAAAATAGAGTGACTAGGGAAGGTTTGACTCTTGTAATTGTTTAAAATAATTATAATGTTTTTTATTTATTATTGTTATATTATAACAAGGAGTTAAAAGTGGTTTCTAACTAATTAAAGTAACGTAAAACACATTCTTAGAAGCTCCACTTAATAATTTTTGGTTGGAAGTCAAATCACAATTAAAATACTGCATAAATGATTTTCAAAATCGACTTTCTTTCCCTCGAAATAAATAAGTAGAAGTGCGAAAGCACTTCTAATTAATTGAGAAACTCTCCCAAACGCTTTAGATTTCTGAAGTGAACATAAGAAGTCCTGTGCATGCCCTCATAGCCTTGTTCTCTCTAGCTTCCTCTTCTTTCCTAGCTAGCATCTGCATGAGCAGGATGGGCAACTCGTTCTCTTCATCCCCTTGATTTCTGCTTCACCCCCTCTAATTCCTCTCTCCTGCAGATGATACCAGCACATGCATCTGCCAAATTTCCCTAGCTACCTTAATGTTTGGTTTATTTTTAAGAAAGCTGATATTGCCAAGTTTGCTAGAAATCAGGTTACATGCTGGTTGTTGCATCATCAATCCACTCCCCTTTTAATTTATCTGTTCCTCAATAATCACATTGTCAAGCTCAGTGGGAATATTATTTCTCTTTTTGCTGTGATGTTTTAGAATACATTGATCCACTTTGTTGGACACCCAATCCCTAGTTCCCTGTCATCTTCCTTTCTCCCTCCCTCTTTTCTATTTTTATTCATAATTAATTGTACTTGAATCATGGAGAAATTATCTTGGAATCATAAAATTTTTTCCTGTGTATTTTGAATACTCTGAACTTAATGAGCCATTTTGTGCATTGTAAAATGACAAAAAAAAAATGGTAAAATGGTGTTCTGCTTATGTTTGGACTTGGAAAACCGTTTGATGACGTTTTGTTTACATTAGTTGACGTGTTAAGAATTGCAGGGTTTTGAAGTCCATTGACCCAAGTGGCTTGCATTCCTTTTATCTGATGATTCCATTTTGAATCGAAAGACTATCAAACACCGAAATGAGAGGTTTTAGAATAGGTTATTTTAAATTAAAATAAAGGATTTTACTTCTACTGGTTTTACAATAGATGATTTTGAAACCGATAATAATATATGGTTTTTTACATCAAACCAAACGAACCTAACTTTAAAAAGTAAGGAAAGGTGGAATTTTAAAAAAGGTGATGCTATTTTTGCATCTATAATGTACTCTCTTAAGATACTTTCTCTGTCACTACCGTCAACCAAATACACTTTAATCATCATAAAAAAATGCTAAACTGCAATAGATTCAGTTAGATGGTTGAGAGGTTAGGTGTACATTAAGGGAGTAACATAAGATAATAAAGAAACATTTTTCATTTAAAAATATCGAGCATGCTGTATTGTGACATGCATGTTCTTGAGTGTCTTTCCCTTTCTTCATGCAGGTCCGCTAAATAAATATATCTTTAAGAAGATAATCGCAGGAAGCACCAGCGGCGGATGCAGCCATATTCAGTGGGGCCCTCGCCTCCTAGGACCCCATTGGATTTTATTAAGTCTATTGTCTCAATGTGAAGTTGTCTGTCTAAGACTCCACTCGCTCAGTTTAAGATGCCACTGACTATAATTTAATCCAAGATTTCATTGTCCAACCTTATTTACGACTTAATGTTCTAATAATGCCACTGGACAAAATTTATACATCCGTCACTGAAAAATACACTTTATGAACGACTTAATTAAAGTGTTTATTCTATTTGTTCTCGAGGCCAAACCGTTCCTCGTGAGAAATTTGCCATTGATGGATAGAGATCATGGTGGTACTGATCATTACGATCCTCATTTGATGATGATAAAGATCATGCCGTCTAATCTGATGATTCTTCCATGAATTTCGTTTAAAATGATCATGATAATTTAAATTTAAAGACACATCAAAAGATATGTTTATTCTCATATTACTGTTTTTTAGAAGTTTTAAGAAGATAAAAAAAGAAAGAAAGAATATGTTACTATTTAGAATCTTTAAGTTTCTCTCTTATCTCATTTTGGAAAGATTCGTCACAATTAAAAAATAAAAAAAGGTCCTGCATCTTCTTTTGTGTAAGAAAGAAGAAAGAAATGGTGATAGGAGGAAATGCCAATTGATGTTGCATCTCTTTTCTGTCTCTCCAGTCTTCTGTTTATCCCAATGCTTTTACCGCTTTTCTCTCATGTTCATCCCAATATACTGGATTCTTGAATTCCAAAATAAACCGGAAAACTCGGTAAATATTCAAAATAAGAAAACATAATGCTTAGAAACATATTTCCCCTAGACAAAAATCTCTGCCTTCTGTTCCTCTTCCCTGGCTTCGTATTTCCATTCCTTGATCTCCTTCCCCTCGTTACTTGGATCATACTGCTGAACCTTATACTCGTGACATCTAGCAAACAACACAAAGACAGCAAAGTTTATCACACCAAGCACCGCCAACATCCAGTAGAAGTAGTCCAGCCTCCCCTTGTTGAGGTTATTCCTGATCCACGCCTGGTTCGTCGCCTTGTCCACCAGAGACACCAGCAAGCTGCTCACAAAGAAACCCATGGCGAGCGTGGTGAGGAAGAGCCCGGTGCTCATGGACTTCATCCTCTCGGGGGCTTCCCTGATGAAGAACTCCAGCTGCCCGACGTAGGCGAAGGCCTCGCCGGCCCCAACCAAGAAGTACTGCGGGACGAGCCAGAAGACGCTGATGTCGTGCTGCCGGAGGACAGCCATGGCCCTCCTCCGCCTCTCGATCACGGCGGCCGCGACCATGGCGAGCATGGAGAAGACGAGGCCGACGCCAACCCTCTGGAGGCTGGTGATGCCTTGGACGTTGTGGGTGAAACGGCGGGCGAAGGGGACGAGGAGGCGCTCGTTCAGGGAGGTGAAGAGGAGGATGGTGATGAAGAGGAAGAAGGAGAGGGAGCCGGAGGGGAAGAAGAAGGAGCGGCCGATGCGGCGGTCCATGTAGGTGGCCTGCTCGACGGAGAAGGTGGTCATCTGGGAGTAGACGGTCCAGAAGAGGATGCAGGTGGACCAGATGGGGAGCAGTTTCAGGACCATCTTCACCTCCTCCACCTGCGTGACGCTGCAGAGGCCTGCTGGCTGAGGCTGAGACCGCCCAGCTGCGCCTTCTTCGCTAGTAGTACTGTTGCATGGCACCATCACTGCTGCCTTGTCCAGGCACCTGCAAGGAAAATATATATAGGGAATTTGTTTACAGTCGAAACAACAAGCTCTAAATTTTTAGTTTGAGCATCGTTACATGTATAAGAGAGAGAGAGAGGGGGGAAAATATGTTCAATTATTTTCATGTAGTAAGGGCCTAGTGGAAAGAATGTACATGGGAAGAGGCAATTATAGATTTTTGAAGAGTAATACTTGCCATAATACTCCATTTAGAGCAGGCATTGCACTGAATATGAAAAAAATCTTTCTATGTCGGGTCCTGCATTGGTCACGGAGTAGGAAGACTTTTGATTGGATGAATTAAAAAATTCTCGAAAAGTAAAAAATTAAATTAAATGAATAATAAAAAAAATATTCTTAATAAGTTGAACTTAATAATATTTTTTAAGTTGTCCGATTAGAGATCATTATGTTCAAACATGTGAGACATGTAGAGATCAACCTAAAGACTTAAAAAAAGGTATATATTCGTTGCAATGTCCCCTATGCAGTAACGGGGACATTGCACCAAGTATATGATTCATTTTTGAATTGAAATAATTCTCACAAATGATATATAAATTTTATAAGTTACTATTCATCTTACAAGTTCAGATGCTTTCAGTGAAATCAAAACACTTTTACATCTAGTTAAAAAATAAATAAAACGATGCGACACCTAATAGGTAGAGTAGATGAGTAGGGAGTCACAAGGCACATAGGCAAATGTCCTTTATGAGATTATATTATGGATATACGAGTTTTACAAGATTTCCTCTCATGTACAACATTCTTTTAGTATGTATATAGGGAAAGCTTGAAAATAGTGTTTCCCTTTTGTATTATTTTCGTTGTTATGAACTAAAGTGCTGGCATGTATGTGGCTACGAAACATGATAATAGTTTATATTATATGGAAGACGATTGTGGACCAATTTCCATTGTTTTAACAAAAAGAAATATTCTCCCTTATCTCTTTTTTGGGTATCTTGATGGACGCCCCAAAGGAGCACAACATACCTTGGTAGATTCCTCATTAGAAGAGGCCCATTGGATTTATATCACGGAGTCCTGCAGTAAAATTTAAAAAATAATAATAATAATAATAATAAACCTTTTAGGTTGGTCCTATCAAATCCCACATATTAGTCTAATTCAATCACGGATGACAACTCAAAAAATTTTAAAACATTGAAAATCGATCCCCAATTTATTGACTCGACTCATCCATTAAGAACATCTTCTTACTGTTGCATGGGGATTCATTTTTTTATTTTTTAAAATTTTTTAGATCGTCCAAGGACGTGTGGGCATGATGAGATTAATTCTAAAAAAATAAATTATTTTTTGCACTTTCAGTATTACGTTGTGTTTGGCAACTATAGTTAAATCATGTGGCGCATCATTTGACACGAGGCCGAAGTGGCCTTGTGGTTTGATAGCCAGAAGAAATGAACGGGCCGGGACAAACCTGACATCAACGTCACTGATTCTAATAAGGGACGACAACAGCGCCAATCTGGCCCATTGTTGACCACATTTCTGTCTTATGACTACTAAAGGAAGGAATCCTTGTTCTTCTTAAAGATTCCATTACAATTTAAGTTATATTCAAATTTATTTGCAGGGCTTTTTTATCTTTAACCCGCATAAACTTTTGATATTATCCTTTTTGATCTTCAACTCCCATAACCTTTGTGATATTACAAAGAATTCCCCCTATTCAACTTTACCCCCACAATTACAATTTTCTTACAAAAAAGTCCTTTGTAAGGGCTTTTCATAACAAGAATAACTTGTTGCATCGGCAACCAGTTCTACACCGGCTGCCGGTATTTTTATTTATTTATTTATTTGGGCCAACTCATGGTGTCTTGTATGGCCGAACAATCTGATTTCGGATCGGACGACCCATGTAAAGATGAAAAATTGTTTTCTATTTTTCATCTTTCCATAGGTCGTCCGATCCAAGATAGGATTGTATGGCCATATAGAGCTCGACCCAAAAAATTCTTATTTTTGTTAAATAAAAACACCAGCAGCCTATGTAGAATCCGTTGCCGGTGCAGCAAGTTATTCTCTTTCATAACACTCTCGGGAGTTTTTTTGTAATATTTTGAGGTTTTGCACCCATTTATGAAAGATTGTGAGGGTTTAAAATAAATAGTTGGATTAAGGGGATTTTATTTGTAAATACACTATATTATCAAGGGTTTAAATATAATTATATCTCATTTATATTAATTATTTAAACAAAAACTAATAAACCAACGTGATAAAATATAACAAATTAAACTAATAAAAAATAAAAGTGAGGATGCAAATGATCATTAAATCCAAACTATCTCACTTTATGATATTATTCATTGCCTGTCAGGTCAGAGAGGACGCTTGGTTCACAGCTTGCCAGCGTGTTCTTATGCTACAATGCATTAATTCCTTCCAGAACCAACCTAAATATTTGCCGTTGCACCAGTCACGACGATACTTTGCAGGTGAGTGGGGCTCAGTTAATAGTTAAATGGAACTTAGCTAGTATCCAGATACTTATATATTATCTTCCTAGGTTTTCCTTTAAAGAAATTTTTATATAAATGAAAAGAAAATCTCATGTCAACTGAGTTTAACCAGCTGAGACCTGTAGGTGAAGCGAACTTCTGCCTTTGGGGCTAAACCAGCTATCCCATGCACAATTTCATGTCTATCTAGAATCTTTTCTTTTTTGACAGGTAATTCATTGGGCCAAATATTTATAGTTTTTCTAAGTGACAGATATTCGAATCTCGCAAATCATCTCACTAGAAATAGTTCTACACTGAAAGCGAATTTTTTGTCTAATTAAACAACAGTTCTAGATCAACTTTATCATCACCAAAAGACATGATTTTATGGGGTCATATTTAAATACGTAGAATACAAACAACATGCAAAAGTTCAAGTCAATAACCTCTCTATAATTGAGAAGGCCATGCACTAACGTTCATCTAGTAGGGTCTTGAGATCTTATTTAATTTTGTCAAATTTATTAGTCCAATTCAAAATAATTTAATCTAAAATTCTACTTAACTCAAAATCTCACTGGCCTAATTCAAAACTTTATAGACTCAGTTTAAAATCTCTATCATCATATTTATGATATATATGACCGAGTCCATACATACGAACCGAGTTAGGAGTTGTCATGTCTAATCTGCAGAGACGTGGGAAGTTTCATCATGGACTGACGCAAGACAGCTAGGCCACAGGAACGTGGGATATGTATCCTCTCTTAAAGTTTCACCATGGCCACGGGTCCCGATCTTGTCCAATGTAAGCAGAGCTCCACGCCCTTCCCAATTCTGAAGCGGCGGCGCATGCTAACACATGCCATTTTTTTGTTATTATTATTTTATTTTATTTTTGAAGTGGTCGAGAGGCCGATTATGTACAACTATTTACAAGCGACCGGAGTTCTAATCGAAAACTCGAGATAATCTTCCAAAGTTGGAGATAATTCCGACTCGGTCGATGGATTCACCTAATTAGACGACAGTTCCAGGTCTGTCTGATTTCTGAGAAAGTAATCTCATAGACCAGAGGATAAATATCCCAACAACACCAAGGAGCTGCATGACTAGAGATTTTTAGGTCCAACCAGAATCAAACCTGAGACCTCCTCTTTGTAAGAGAGGTGGTTGAACCAACTGCCCTAGACAGCTGATTCGCTAACACATGCCATTACACTATTGGACCAGGCACCGAACTGACGTAGAATATCTATTACGGGGGCGCTGCTCCTTGATCGTAGTATTTTATAGGTTTTTTTTTACATATATATACTTTTGAAATGCATCATATTTCTATATATATTTTTAACTTTTATATTTTTTAATATCCTTAAATCTCTCATATATTACGATGATACTTCTACGTCAAAATGTGGTTAAATCAAATTTTAAGATTTTGCATACACAATCTTAAATTTACTGATATTTTACATATATAACTCTAAATTTCACTAGAATTTTATTTATGTACCTTTGATATTATCAAAATTTATGAAATCTTTTTAACATATTCAGTTAGAGTGCATGTTATTCTAATGGAGAAACATAACCGCAACATATCCGAGATTTTAGGAGTATTAAAAATCATATGTAGAGGTTAAGAGTATATATGCAAATATGATATATTTAAAAGTATATATGCAAAAACCCCTATTTTATATTTAAAAAGTGTACCCTATGTACAAGTAAATACTTCCACTTTGTTCGTGAATTATAGACGGGGAAGGCTCCTAAAGAAAGACATCGGATATTTTCTTCTTTTAGTGTTGTTCTATTAAGATCCAATGGCTTCATATTTGGATACGCCGGGCTTAACATTACTGTCTCTCACTATATGTATATTATATATGTATATACATGTATTATTCATGCTTTCTTTTGCTGGTTCAACTGTATTTTATATTGTATTTGTCAATATTAATTATTCTGTTAGAAATATACAAAAATGAGACGATATGACTAAAACTATAGCTGGACTTACGAAAATATTAAAACAGAAAGAATACCGCAAGTTTGATAATAGATCATTCTACGTACTTGACAGACGTCAAGATATACCTACTTCTAACGTTTATTACTTGAGAAACTTGTCTTCATATTACTTGAGAAACTTGTCTACATATAAACCCAGAAGGCAATGGTAATTTAAAATTCCGAGTCAGAACGAGCCCATCTTGAGTAAATGATCGTTCGGATTTTCTGTGCAAAAGAGAACTAGACTCCAACAGTAGCAAATCTCATGATATCATCTATTCCTCACTTTTTTTTATCACATGTCAAATTTTCATTTTCAATTGATGCAATCAATTTTAAATATAACCGAGAGAACTTAGATACAATCTAGAATTATAGTTGTATTCGCATGTTTTGAGTTGTATTTATCGTATCAACTAGAGCACTTAGATATAACTTAAAATAATTCTTAGATATAATTTAAAGTATATAAATGTAACTGTAACTAAGGTGACTTTGGATAGGTGATAAAAAAATCAGGACATGTGATGACTTGAGATTTGCTGCTGCTGGCGTCCGGTTCACTCAAAGCAAGTATGGTTAACCACCAAAACGGGTTCGATGCGTTATACTGAGCAGAGGCAGCAGAGCAACCAAAGTTTTGATGGGGGCAACAAGCACGTACCTGAGTCGCTGTGTGTGGGGGACCTTGGCGTTGTGGTACTCGTGCAGCTGGCCGGCGTCCGACGGATAAGGCAGCCCCCTCTTCCTCCACGCCGCGAGCAGCACCCTCCACAGCACCGTCAGCGGGCTCCCCTGCGGCCGCCTGTACCTGTACAGCGCCGTCCCCGCCAGCAGCACCACCACGGCCAGCACCATGGTGGCCGCCGAAACGCCGTACCCCCAGCCCCTACCCACGTTGTCCTGGACGTACACCAACACCGTCACGGAGAAGAGGGAGCCCAGGCTGATGCAGAAGTAGAACCTGTTGAAGAAGAACACCATGGCCTTCTCCTCCTTGGGGTCCCTGCCGTCGAACTGGTCGGACCCAAAGCCGGAGACGTTGGCCTTGATGCCGCCGCCCCCCAGCGCCGTCGTGTAGAGGGCTGCATAGAGCAGGGCCAGCTGCCCGCCACTGGCCGGCACGCACTCGTGGTGACGCCGCCGGAAGTCGTCGCACGCGGGGGGCCTCATGCTCGGGAGCGTCGTCGCCACCGTCAACAGGCTCACGCCCTGCCGGGGTTCGCAGGAGTCCATGGTCAGTAAACTCGTAACACCAAGTGGAACGAGCGCGTATAAACATCACCAACTGTGTGTTGCCCTGCATTACCATTGCTGTTATTGCGGCGAAGATGGCGACGGTCCGGTAGCGGCCGAGCTTGGCGTCAGCGAGGAAGCCGGCGAGGAGGGCCAGGAGGTTGAGGGCGCCCATGAAGTTGGTGACGATGTTGGCGGATTTGGAGGTGGACAGATGCAGGTCTCCCACTAGGTACGTCACCAGGTTCATGGAGATTCCCATGACACACACCCTCTCCGCGAGCTCCGTACCTGAAATAACCATTGTTGCACATCATCCAAATATCTATCTAGCAACTGGTAACTCAAGAAGAAGAAGAAGAAGAAAAGTACCTAAGATGAGGCCGGCGGAGAGCCATCCTCCGGTCCTGGACCTGTCGGCGGGGTTCCCTCTGAAGTCCACGACTGCTGTGGAGTCTTCAGCTCCCTCGTCTTCGGAGGGGGTTCTCACCATAACCTGTGGGCATGTGTAGGGCAGGTGCATGAGGCATGCCAACATCAGCCTGCGTACATGATTCTATACACTTTCTGTATCATTTGCAGAAACCATGCAGAAAAGGGGACTCCTGATCCCCACTTACCATGTTTAATTAACAATGTTGTATAGAGATATAGAGAGAGAAAAAGAGAAACCTGCTCGGGGAAGGAAGAAACTAGCAACTTGCAGGGGGAATGTGATTATCAATTTAAAGGAGAGGAAGAGGATGGTAGGATGGGTTTAGAGAGAGAGGGGGACCATAATTGAGTGGAGGTAGGGCAAGAGAGAGAAAGATGAGGCCATAATTGTGTGGAGGTAGGGCAGGACATGGAGGGATTCCATACGTTTCGTCCAGGTGTTCTCTCTGGCCGCCGAAGTGCCACAGTAGTGGATGGCTGGTAAGATCCTGATTTGCGGTACCGGATCAACTCGGATGACTCGTATCCTATCAGGATGAATTTGAGTCGATGCGATTTGATCGAGTATGTATAATTTAGAAGAATTTTTCTATGTGACTCGTACGAGTCAACATGAGTCGACCCGGTTTGTACTGAATCATAGAAGGTAAGACACGCTGATCGTCCAGCTCGTTAGAAATTTCAAATGTGAGATCAGAACTTTTGGACTGCCCTTCTCACCACCAATTAGGGAGACCTCTCAGAAAAGCAAGAAGCTCGGGAAAGGAAGGTGGGGTATTGCTTGTCAAAGACGAGCTCAACTCGCGAGCTCCCACGTGCTCTCATATCCAGAAGAGGACAAGCGAGGGGTGCTGAGGTGGACGTGCCGCCCGCGGACCACCCACGCTGGCCATGGGCCCACGATTCTCTACGGGCCTTCCGTGGCCTCATCTTCTTATCGGGCCTGGGCCCATAAACTTGCTGTTGTAACCACGTCCATGTAGCATTTCAAAAAAAAAAAAAAACTGCGCCCATGTAAAGATGATGGTGTTGATGATGGAAGTGATGAGGATCTCAACGACATATGAGGCAATGGGGTGTCCCATCATCTGGGCTGTTGACGTGTGTTCTGATCATTGCTTGGCCAAAAGAGTGGAGCTCTTCAGTCCACTCGTGATGGGTTTGGTTAACTGTTGGCTCAATTATGGCAACTCAAGTAATTTATGTCAAATAAATACTTTTACAGGTTTAGGATTCCGGTTTTGTTGAGTATCTTCCTGATCATCCGGCCTTGGCATCCTATGGATAATTGGATATACCTATGGATAGAAGATAGGATAATAGATGCTCAGGAGAGCAATACACTTGCTGTAATGTTCTTGCATTGTACAATCACGACCATGCATGGTCACTATCTGTGCAAAGAATGCAGTGGAACTTAACTCTGCACATTACCTGATTCTGTGATGGAATGGTGGTTAAGACTCTGATGTCGTTGAGCAATATTGCAATAAATATTTCACATAAGTGCATGGTCACTCAGCCCTTGCTTGGATGCAATTTAAGAAAACATGAATAGATTTATCATAAACTCATTTATCGTAGACGTGTCTTCTTACACTCATGTTTAGTTGTTTTGCGTAACCTTAGGTAAGTTTATGGTAAATATGAGAGAAGCTCCAACGTAAATAAACTCTTCATAGGTTTATGAAAAACACGTTTACAGGATTATATATTTTAAGTTTATGGTAAATTCAACTGAGTTTGATAAACTTATTTTTTACCGATAGAAAACAAGTTTATCCCATTTATACTTGCATCCAAACAGAACCTTAATCTTCTTCTTTATTTTCAGTAGGACTGCAAATCAGGCTGGTTTAGATGCAACTCTAAAGTACAAGAAGCCAAAGAAGAGGGCTGTTAACCTTAACTTGACTCACCTAGATTTTTAACCTAAAGAGTGACTGTAACTCTAACTGGACATCATAAGCTATGGCAGATCCGTCTCTGAATCTAGTGCCATGGGACGTGCATCAACATGATGAGAATGAAAGAGAGGCTAAATTCTCCTCTCACATCGTTGCGAAGAGGAAGTGACGTGGGGAGATGGACAAGATGAGAGAGATGGTGTGTACTCTTATCTTGTTGTCACTATCGAGTGGAAAAAACATCAATAGATTCACGGCCATCTTCTTTGCAAACGCTCACAAGAGATGAACAAAAGGTTCGTTACGATGATATGATCTAGGGATTTTAACAATTATGCCATCAAATCTAGTTTCACTTTAACAGTAGAATGAGTTATCCAAAATTATTTATATTAGAATTACTTAAATCAGAATAAAGGATGTTTTATTTTGACAGTTGTGTGTGGTCCAATGACAAAATAGGCAGAGTAACTAATCATTAAGTCTAAGATGGAATTTCTTATTCTCTTTATCCAGTGAATAACCAATTCTAATGCAGTATAACTTATTTCGCATGTCAACTAGAATTAGGTTTATTCTAAGTAAGATCCCTTATTCTTCTCTTATTCACCTATCAAAATGGTACGTTAAAGGTCTTGCACTATCATATAGAAAATCTTTATATGAAAAAAAACTGCCACATGCCATAGTTTATAAGCTAGTTTTTGAAAAGCTCTTTAAGCAAACTCTCTCTCTCTCTCTCTCTCTCTCTCTCTATATATATATATATAGATGAGCTCCCATCAAAATTTCCTTTTCTTCGTCTTAAAAAACTAAATAAATAATGAAAAAATCAGAATATTCAAGTACCTTCCTCTATGTTGTTTTTCATCCGTTCGAATTTAATTTTTACCATTAGATCGAAAAACTCAATCGTAACTGTCTCATCAAATGCGTCATTCCTTAGGAAACAAAATAAAACTTAGAGATAGGATCAACCTTAATAGTCAATATGATGAATTTCCTATTTATTAATTATTTATTAATATTTTTATATTATTTTTTTATACGTATTCGATTAGTCAATTCCGATTGATTTTAAAAATCAGATAGTAAAAATTAAAACCCCAAAAATGAGAACAACTAAATCTATTTGAATATTTAAAAATTATTAATATTTTTTTAACATAGGAATAAGAAGATTTCGAAGGGGGACTCATCTAAGTAATAGATGAGCCATGGGGCTCATTTGATCTGTCCATATTCATATATGGCCTTCTAAAGGTCCCAACTTATTCGATAACTTCCCTAGATGTTGGGTGAAAAAAATATCTAATGAATTTGATTTTTTTTTTTGTCAGGAAAATGAATTTGTAATTACTCCCCAAAAATGTTTGATTGTCAAATAAATGAGATTATGAACAACTTTTACATATAGATGGATTGCAAGAGGTCTTCCAAAAGTTAACTGGATTTCACCGTCTGGCATCTAAAATACTCTTCGTCTTGTAAGGAGTATGTGATCATGCTCTTACATGTATACTAATACATGTCATAAGTGTGTTCGAGTAATATTAATTTGCTGCAATGTGTCTCTTCAATCGTAATGTGAATATTGCTTTGAGTAAAAGAATCTTTTTTTACATTTTTTTAGGTCGGCTCTGAAGTGTCCTATCCGGCCGTATAGTACAATGTCCACTCGGATGGCAAAAAAAAATGAAAAATAAAAAAATCGATCTAATGAACAATGAAAAATGCCCCTTAATGGGCTGAGTACAGTAACAATTTTTTAGTTTTCAGATTTTTTGGGTCGTCTGATTAGGTATTACACTGTACGGGTCAGATAGAACACTTAGGAGACGACATAAAATAAATGTAATTTTTGTTTTTTTACCCACTATAATACCCTCATTGCGATTTGGGGGACATTGCAAGTATTACTCATTTTGTACTATACATAGTTGAATGCAACATACTCAACTTAGTTGACACACAGAATTCACAACTACGAGCACCTCACTTCATATCTTCGTAAGAGACCTTACATGAAGGAATCAGAATAGCCCATGCATGCTACATGCATGGTTACTCAGAATAGTATGCGAGTGGATATAAAAAGCGCATGCGTTGAATGGACATAGAACATCAATTTTTAACAAATAATACTCGTTACAATGCAGGTTGAATCATCTTGTAATATAGGATGTTATCGGTCAACTGCTTAGACAGTAGCACCTGGACTAGACAATTTTTTCATAAGTGGGATGGGACTTGACAAGCATTGACTGTGTGATTTGTTTCAGGCATGACAAATGTATGTAGGCGTGACACATACTATTTGTCATGTTTATATATTCATGGACGTGACAAATACTATTTGTCATGCCCATAAAATATTAGTAGTATCTAAAAAATATTTGTCATCTTTATACATGTATGTAAAGATATCTGAACATGACAAATATTTTTCAAGTGTAACGAATACGTGACAAATATTAGCATGACAAATACTTCATCTGCGTCACGCTTGTGCATATATTTATCATTTCTAGAACTATATACATATCTTACATGCTTATTAGGCTCCGTCTATGAAAAAAATGCCAAATCCAACATCCTACATTATAAAATGACTCAAGTTGCTCCAATGCCTTGCATTGCAGGCACTCATTTCTAACATCCAAAAGATGAATGCATAATAGATTTTAGGGAACGGATCTCAAAGAGCAGTAGGTTAGAGAATGTGAGCAGTCGTGAACTACGTAGATGTTTGAGTTCAAGACAGTTGAGAGCCTAAAATTTTCTCTTATTTTTTGGGTCTTCGTGTACTACGAGATTGGGATTACTTTATCAAAAATCGGTTTAGATGTAGAAACATCACCTTATAGGTACGATTAGTGGAGCTGCGTGAAATATTCTCCTTTTGGAGGAAATATCAAGTTTTGTCTAAAGATAAACCATGATTTATATATATATATATATACTTGTCAATTGAGCTACTCTTTAATACTTACTGCATGGCATGGGATGCACTCTACAAAATAATAATTTTTTTCCTAGTCGGCCCCATCTTGTTTGACATGTTCTTACAATCCGATCATCCAACAACTTAAAAAATTCTAAAAAAGTCTATAGCAAAGTCCCAATGAACAGTTAAAAAACATCTTTAATAGACCGAGCCTAATAAAATGTGACCTAAGTTTTTAATTTTTAGAATTTTTTAAGTCATTCGATCGGAAATAGAGTTAAATGGGTACATCAAACATTATGAGAGCGGCCTCTTTAGAGTGTGTGTGCGTGCCCATACGGTGGCAAGTATCACTCTTTAAAGATAAACTGCGTGCCGCCATGCAAGTAATTTTGGTCCATGAGATGGATGGCAGCAAGTTCATCCTTTTATGTGCGACGGGTTAAGGGAGAAACTGGATGCTCCCTGCAGCTTTACGTGGTGACACATAGCTAATGACTACAGAAGTTTCCTAAGTCACTGTAGTAAGGTGATCTGTTTTCCATATAGAATAGTCAGCTTTTTTCTGTCTGATAGAACAGTTAATCGATATATGACATTGACGTGGGTCCGAGCAAACCCTGGAAGCGGTATCCACTTATCTCGCTCAAAGTTAAGTAAAGCCCAAAGCAAAACTTGGGCGTTATACCTAGTAAAGACATCATAAATTGTCCAAAAACAAACGAGTCTGGCCAAGCTTTGGATTTCGTCTTATGTTAACTAAAAATGGAAACACAGTAGACCTAAGCATGTCTTTGATTTCAAATTGTTAGCCAACAAAGATAACGGACTTTGAATTCGTTTCACACTAACAAAATCTGACGAATACCTCAATTAACCAAAGAAGCTTTCTTATATGGACAACCCTTGTTGCATCCAACACTCTTGTTGTTGCTAACAATTCCATGATGCCAAGGAACCCTCCGCCTCGTGGGTGCATTGCTAGGTAGCATGGACACAAAAGAGGGAGAGAAAGATGGAGCAAAAGAGAGTTAGAAAGAATGGTATGTAAATAGATCCCTGTATGTGTAGTCTAGGGTGAGTAATTTGTATAGCAATAAAGGCTCACCTTGAACCCATTCTACCTGTAATTACATCCCAAGGCCTCCTAGTTGTGCATGGAATTGGAGTCCATTTTATGTAGTTTTAGCTAACTAAACTACCAAATATGAAAATCAAACTACTCATATGCAACTTTAACATCTTTTCAATGATTATGGGTTTAGTTCAAATGGCTAGTTTCGTGAAAGGTTATGTCTTTTACAAAAGGATTCTCACATCCGTAAAAGTTGATTATTCCAATTTATTAGCTTTCCTGCATAAATCACAGGAGTATGGTGCAAAGTCTAGATGTGCCAAGTAGACCAAATAATGTGGATCCTTCTTCCGTATTTTGTCTCTGATGAAATAATAGGATCAATATACTTTGTCCATTGAGTAAATAAAATTGTAAGGGGAGGAGCTTTTTGGTAAAATTCCCAAGGGAGAGATGCTAACGATTACAACCCTTGGAAGGGATCGACTAGGCTGAACATACTATAAGAACCCAGCCCCAGACCTCATCTCCATCACCCTTAAAGTGCTACTAGGAGGCTCTTACTCATTCTTGGCAATTGAGCTAATTATGAGCTGCAAGTCTTTGCTATCTAAGCTTTCCATTTTGTTGCAAGCACATTCCCCAACGTTAGAGGTCTTCCAACAATATTTCGGCATCATCATAGAGCTGTATAGGAACCAGTTGGATACGAAATATAGTTGGCTTCACCTTTGATCTTTTTCTTCGGAAGGTCACAGATTTTAGTTGGTGGAAACCTAAAAACTCTCTTAATTGTTCAGTCAAAGATGTTGTGTCTTCCAGTCTGTAAAATTATTTTTTCGAAAAATCAGCTTCGACTAAAATTATTTCTTAATTACGTGCAAACATTCAGAATTATCATCTAATTAGGTTGAAATATTGATTGTATAGAATTATCTTCTTATTGGAGAAAAATATCAAGCTTTGCTTAAATTCAAATCAACATAACAGTATGTTGATTTTGTGACGTCGCAGAGGCAAGAAAAACTTTAAATAGGATAGAATATAACCATTAACCGATTAACCGCCGGTGTCAACCAGTAAGAGACGTGAAAATTTGTCAAACAAATTTCTTTCTTTTACAAATGGTAACTGCTTTGGACTATTCTTATTTATGATGAGGAGATAGAAATTTAGAGGAGGCTCATCTCTTATAACCGACCCCTATATATATATACACACACTCCTGTATTACGGTACATCCCACATATTTGTTATAAATGCTTTGGCATCCTTAAAAAAGTTATGTCATACTCCTCCCGTCAAAGAGTATATCAAAAAATTCGGATAGTTTTCCGTACACTCATAAATTTATGATTGTTTATACATCACTGATTTTATTATGATTTACAAAATCTTTCTAGTATGTTCAACAAATGAAGTTCAAACATTGTCTGAAGATGTAATTACATTTTTTAAAAAATGTTACGAGTATTTATAACAATACAGGAAACTATATATAAAAACATCCTAAATAAACTACGCAAGGGAAGGTAACATCTGATTTTTTAGATCACTGAAATTTGATCAAGTTACTGAGTGCATGTTCAAGTGCTCCCCTGGTGTAGCAGGTTTTGAATGTCAGCATCCCAGTGTAAAAGTTCATGAACACTCCGAGGTGACTACCCGACTTACAGAATATTTTCTCCTGCTCACACTAAAAAGCAGAATGTCTAATCGAGCATATGGGAGTAAAAAAGGTGAGCCCATGTGAACACACAGCGTGGCATCATCTGTATTGTCTTCCACACACCGATGCCAGCCATGTCCTCCTCCCATTGCACAGAATTGAAGCCCAGTCTTGTAAGAAGATGTCTGATGTAGCTGAGTTACAGAACATTCATCATGTACCTAGATTGGTTCGAATCCACGTTAGGGGTGTAGAGGTGAGATGTAGGGTGTCTCTCCTACGAAGTATTCCGGGCATTAATGGTGATGGATGCGACGGGAGAACCCCGAAATAATCCCACAAGAAGAGCCTTAAGAGGCAAGGTTCACTGACTCGACGAGTCGGAGCGACGTGGATCTCCCATGATCCGGTCCAAGTCGGGTTGACTCGTGCCAACTCGTACGAGTCATAGTCATATCGTACAGACTCAGTCGAGTCGTATCGACTCGGATTCGTCTTGATACGGTACGAGTCTCTGAGTCGGCACAAATCGAACCGATACGACAAACCCTACTAAGAGGGAAGCATATTGTAATTGTTGTTTAAAGATTTTAAAGATATAAAAGCTCACCATTTTAAGAGATCTCGAGAAAAAGTTTAAGGATGTGTTTGGTAAAACTTCTACTTAAAAGTTATTTCTGACTTTCACTTCTTACGTAGAATGAGTCGAGGGAGAGAGATTATAACTAATTTTGATTTGTTATGGAAGTCAACTCTCCAATAACAACCTCAATTTTTCTTCAATTTTGAAAGTTTTTTCTTGTAGTTTTTGGTTGGAAGTTAAAACACAAAGAAAGTATCACATAAATAACTTTTAAGATCCAATAACTTTCATAAAAAATAATCAAATAAAAATATAAAAATACTTCAAAATAGAAGTTACGTCAAACACGTCCTAAATGACGTTTTAAAAATCATTTATGAACATTTGTCTCTTCAGCGCAACTCCTACTTTAATATCAACATATAACCAAGCAGCCAAAATTAATTTTATAACAGAAGGTTGCATATGTATATAACTAAACAATATATATAATTGACAACTTAAAAGTGAGCTATAAACAATCAAAGCATCATGCAACTCACTTTCATAAATTCACCCCTAACTATGTACGTATAACAAAGATAGGACATGAAATGAAGGTAACGTCTTAAAAATGAGTTGTAATCAGCTGAAGCATCATAACTTGAACCCACTTACAGATAATTCACATTTATAAACTCACCACTTTTGAACTACTTGCATTTAGTAAAGGAAAGAGAAATGAAGTTCTTCAGACCTCGTTCAGAATGGACTTACTCTCGTGAGAGAGATAAATAAGTTATTTTGTCAAAAATAAATGTAAGAGTCACTTCTACTTCTATTTTATATGAATTAATGAAGACGCATTATAATCTAAAAAAAGAGATCGACTGCATCAAAGAGAATTTGTATGAAATGGTAGAGCGTGTTAGAGAGGAATATATAAGTTGAGGTTGGGAGGCTGGCAATGGCATGCCATCTATCTTCACAGTCCATTCGTCCACTTCAATTTTTTTTTTTTCTCGACCTTTTTCTTATGATCCGTCAGCAGTCCCTTCCGGCAATCCTACCCCACACACTGCCGGTTCCACCGCAAAAGTTCATCTTTTGATCCCTCCAATATCATGGCTTTTGCTCCGGAGATATTGTGGTATTGGAACTGATGGATGTGCTGTGGTATCCTGCGATGCCCTCCACCTGGGGCATTATAAAGCCCCCAGTCCTAAGCTTAAAGTATTAACCCTAACACCACCAACTAATAATACTAGTGGCATAAGCTGGTTAGTAATTAACCTGAAGAAATGAGAGGGGAACCCAGCTTCTTGGATCTCCTCTCTGATTGCATTGAAATCTGAAGGGGATTAACATTACCACTGCCAAGGAGCTCTTTGAATGTAACTTGACAAAATACAGATCGACTTATATATCATGAACATTTTATTGTAATAAAACGTATTTTCTATAAACGCATGCTCAGTTGTTTTGTGTATATTGGAGACGTGTGGTTGTGTAAGCATACGATAAATTTAAGTGAGATTATGATAATTTTATTTTCTATTATTTAAATTCAGATCATTATCGAAGATAATTTTTATAGCAACTTTCACAAATTTATGACTTAATATTCAAGTAAGTTTGAAGTAATTATAGAGGCGTAGCTGGCCGGTAATAGGTCATAAATTTGTGCAGGTTGCTATAAAAAATATTTTCGATAATGATCTGAATTTAAGTACATGCAAGATTATTGCAGTGGATAAATAAAACTTTTTTGTAAAACTTTTTCTAAGTCTGCCTGGACGTGCTTTGACTGTTTATACAGTATAATGTTAGGTTGGATGACTTAAAAAAGTTAAAAAGTTAAAAATTGTATCTTAATTTTTAAATTTTTTAAGTCATTTGATTAGACATTACACTATATATAGAGAAGGTTAAGATATTTCAGAATGGACGTAGAAAAAATAAAAAAACTTTCTTTTTTACCCACTTCAATGATCTTGCCAGGGATCATTGCAGCAAGTATTACTTCTCCATTATCTCTATCCCTCACTCTCTCTTTCTCTCTCTTAAAAGCCGGAGAGAGAGAGATGAATAACCCAGGCAGAGACATTCGCCTCTGACCATTCATCACTGGCAGACTTTATGGCTGAAACGACCATTTTGTACAGCGAAAATTTTTCGATTTTAGCGTGCTGATAATTATGCAAACGGACGGGAGGATGAGGGCCTGTGCAAGTAGAGTAGAGTAGCCTAGGGTTTCAGCCGAATCGAGGTGGAAGTAGAGAGAGAGAGAGCGCTTGTGTGTGTGAGATGGCACCGAATCAAAGCCCCACCATGAGCTGGAGGCGAGGTGGAGTGGGAGCAGGAAGAGGACGAGCTATCGTTCAGTGTAGACTGACCCAAGAGAGAGAGAGAGAGTAGAGTTTGTGCGTGTGAGAGATGTAGATAGGGGAGAGACCCTGTGAGTGTGTGTGTGTGTGTGAGATTGTGTGAGGGGGCAATCCGTCTCATTCAACTGGTATTGTCTGCCTCTTGCGTTGTCGACCGTGGGCGGAGAAGAAGAAAAGTGAAAAGAAAAGATCATGATGATCTCCCTCTCTCTCTACCTTTCTCTCTCTCACATTACCTGTAACCCTGAGTTGTTTCTACGAGCACCCCTCCTCTCTTCACTGTGATAGTTACTGTGGTATTCTCTCTTCACCCCCCTGCTGCTTCTCTCTGGCTTTTCATCTCTCCGCCTCTCTCTCTCTCCCTCCACCATTTGTTCATAACACTGTTTCCTACTGTCCCTTTTCTAGCTTTTCCCTGTGGCAGTGAAGGTTCGAGGAACGAGGACGAGCCGGGGATCCAATTGCTAATTTTTATTAATGTTGCACCTTCTTACTGTAGATTATACGATTAAACAACATATTCTTTTCTACCTTGGGAAGGAAATACTGACATGACATCATGTCATGCAGAGGTGTTACCTCGAACATGCTAATACCGTCCGTCTGATTATGCTTCATTTATTACCTTCACTTTCCCTACCATCTCAATTGCTGGAGAGCGTGTGCGAAGGCCGTAAATTCTCTCTCTCTCTCCACCTGGATTACAGCTGCAAACAGCCGCGTGCTTCCATTTCCCCTCCTTTTTCTTTCTCCCACTCCCCGCCTCCAGTACCGGCAGGCATCTAAGCTTGCTGGGTCCTTGGGTTTAGAGAGAGTTCCTGAAATAAACTGGAGAGAGAGAGAGAGTTCCTTGGGTTGCATTTGTTTGGGACTCTCTGTCTCGCTGCTGCTTACCATGTGCATGTGATCAGAGGCTTGTGATAGAGAGAGGAGAGAGAGAGACCCACACACGAACTGACTGCAACATAGGATTTTCCTGTAAACAGCAGGAGGCAGTGGTGGTGCAGCACCTGCAGCAGCCAGCTTAAAACCCGGGAGTGGGAAAGAGGAAAGAAAACCTAAAGGGGAAGACACCCAGTGGAAAGCTGCACCTCCTCCTGCAGAATAGAGGAAGGGGAGGGAGATAGAAGGGCCAGAGCGCCAAAACCCAGAGAAGACAAAAGAATCTGTAACCCACTGAAGCTTTTCATTTAACTGTATCATTACCAGCTCAGGAGCAAGAAAAGAGAGAGAGAGAGAGAGCGCCATGGAAGGGCCGAGTAGCGGCAGCGGGAACGGCGTTCTAATGGGTTTCGGAGACGGCAGCGCCGGCGGGCTCTCCCCGCTCATGATCATGCCGCTGATGGCCGCCCCTCCCCCAGCCTCCGCAGAACACAGCCTCCTCTTCCTGCCGCCACCTCCAGGCACCCACTCCAACCACAACACCACCAACAGCAGCAGCAGCAGCACCATAAGCCATCACCGTCACCAGCAACAGCAGCAGCAGCAGCAACAGCAACACCAGAACAGCCATCACAACGGCGGCTACACCTTGGCGGTGCCCCCTGCCATGGACGACAAGGACCGCAGTAACGGCAGCAGCAACCACAACATGAAGGCGAAGATCATGTCCCACCCACACTACCCTCGCCTCCTCTCCGCCTATGTCAACTGTCACAAGGTAAAAACTACATCCTCCGAAGAAAGATACCATGATAGAGAGGGAAAGAGAGGTAGAAACCGATGGATCGCAGCTGCTCTATACGGTTTCCTCCTCTGTCTGTTAAACGTCCTAAACAGACAGGGAAAATAGAGGAAGAAAACGATATATCACAGCTGCTCTTGTACTCTTATCTCCTCTCTCACTCACTCTCTCTCTCTATATATCTCATTCAAACTTCATATCATATGCGCGTTCGTACGTACAGTTGGGGGCCCCGCCGGAGGTGGTGGCGCGGCTGGAGGAGGTGTGCGCTGGTGGGAGCTGCGGAGGCGGCGGCGGCGGCGGCAGGCTGGGGGAGGACCCGGCACTGGACCAGTTCATGGAGGCCTACTGCGAGATGCTGAGCAAGTACGAGGAGGAGCTCAGCAAGCCCTTCAAGGAGGCCATGCTCTTTCTCTCCCGCATCGAGTCCCAATTCAAGTCTCTCTCGCTCTCCTCCCCTTCTTCCTCTCTCCATGCACCACCTGCAGGTCTGCTCTCTCTCCCCTCTCTCTCTCTCTAGATCTCCCCGTCCTTCTGCTTCTTCGTTTTCTTTCCTGGTAGATTCTATTCTTTTTCTAATGTTTTCCTAGATTCTGCACAAGTTCTTCGTTCTTCTAGCATTCTCCTATATACTATTTTTTCTTGATCCTTGGATTGGAGTTTCGTAGGGGATTTTACTATTATGGTTCTCTCAATCTCTTGGCTTTAGACTTAGAGGAAGCATTTAGTTTAATCAAGTTCTAATCTTTGTGATCCGCAAAGAGGATGTCTGTTGTGTCGTTGACACACCTTCCAAGTAGAATAAGATAATGCTAAGCTCCTTGTTTGTGGTATCCGAGGGATCCCAGGCCTTCCCTCTATATTAATATTCATCATAAAGGTACTGACTGGTGATCTTGTTATTCTAATCGTCAGTTTGTCCTGCGTTTACTTCATTCCCTTCCTTCTACGTTGAGACATGAAGATAAAAATCCCTGTTTTCGCACTGCAATCAAGTTTTCTGTATGGGAAACCAGCTGTTGATCTTTCCTAAGCAGACCATGCATTCTAGACATTTTTGTTATTAGGGCTAGCTAGGAACCCTGCAAGAGGTTCTTCCTAGGGATTATTTTGAACGTGGGCTTCCTAGGGATTATTGCAGACATGAGGCACGAAGGGGAGTTGCTCACCGTAACAGTAGTTTGCTTTATTGTGCTTCAAAACCTGGAACAGTTATAGGAATCTCTTTGGTTGTCTCCCTCGCATTATCTAAATGAGCTCGTTCTGCACCATGCCGATTCCCTTTTTACCTGCGTTGTGTTTCCGTGAGCTTGACGTGACTTTTGCCATTGTTATGTTCTTCGTGGATCAAGTAAATGGGTTCCCATCAAGACATTTGGTTATTTTCCAGTGAAATTCTGTTTCTGTAATATTATTTAGTAGCTGAGAGTACAATGTGTGACCTGGGAGCTTGCCTCAAGAGGTGACATCCCAGGCACAGACACCTTAGATGCATGAATCTGGGGGAGGCGGGCTGAGAGCAACTCACGAGTAGCCTGGTTTATAGCTATAGCCCAAAAGATAGTTTCAGACACAGCAACTTGAGATGTGGGTGGAGAATTGATTTCCAACTGTACCGATGGGGAAATGATTCTTATGTTTTTTGGACATTAGCTGTAATCACATTGGATTCTGGAAGCAAATAGTAATAGGTTAGAAGCATATTTGATGTTGTCACGAAAAAATTCAAAGAATGCATGCATGATAATAGTAACATGCCACAAGTGCTTCTGGGAAATTGTTATTGATGTCAAATCACACAGCATTTCTTTTTGCTCAAGAGTATGGATAAGCATCTTCAGCAAACAGATTAGCTGCTCTTATGCATCTTTAAATATCCTCGGTGCAGTAGATGAGCCAATGGGGTTTCACACTATATATATTTGGCACCATATATTCATCTTATATCACATAGACCTGATGGGAAATGATTGTTGATGTAATGAATTTCAGTTAATTTCCATGTCCACTGAATGAAATGGATGTGTAAATGGGTGTAACATGGGACATAGAACATCTGTGAGTAGAAGGTAAATGAGATAATGCTGCTTTGCACCACTCATATTAATATATAAATGACTACCCTGATAAAGTTCTATTTATGACATTTAGTATATCAAAAATGGTAAAATTCTGAATATTTGAGTACTTTTACTATTAAGTCTTGTTCACATTATTTCCTAACCATTATGTTAAAATCCTAAATATATAGCTTTGCTCAATGGCGTATACTTTTATTCGTGTAAGCAAAGATATATATAGTTCAGTGTTCTTTTGTTAACATATAACTTATTTGGGTTATTTTTGTTCAAAAAGTTAATAAAGGAACAAATTTTCTAAAAGGCTATGATAGGTCCTATGTTGAGGTCACCATTGGTTACCTTTTACAGCTGATCAGCATCATTATATCTTCTTTACTGTTGATTTTAATGAACAAACTATATGATGTTCGACTGTTGATTCATACTGGGGATAATTGCATTCTTATCTTTATAGATAATGGAAAAATAAACCACTTAGATTTGTGCTGCCAAAATCAACTATTCTTGGAACTGATCATGAGAATATACCTGACTATTCTTTCCATGTCACTGAAGAATTCAGTCCTCACGAATGGAAGCAGTGTCCACTTATTGGACGCATCACTAAATAGCATACACATGTTAACCTTGCTATTCATTTGAATCAAGAAAGAAGGAAATACATTGTTCTGTGATGTTGGATTTTTTATGTAAAGGGTACCTGCTAAAATTTTGTTTATGTAAAGACACTCTCTAAAATGATAATGTCATGAATATCCTCATCAGAGAAAAAAGTGTCATAACTTCCTTTTTAAGTGACATATCATAACTACCCTTTTCAATGTCACAAATGCCCCTTGCGTGGCTCTCCAATGACCTTAAAAAAGATAATGAGCGTATTTGTGACATTATGATTTAAGGGATGTTTTTATGTAAATAAAATGTTATAAAGATGCAAGGATCCCTTCCATTCTTTTTCTAATATGTATCATGGTTATTTAACAACTGGCACATAATACTATGTAAATAATTAGATTATTCAATGGACATTTTGTTCGTTACAATGATGATATGTGCATTATCTGGTCATGCAATAGTGTAAAAGTTCCATGTGTTGTGGTAAAGATTAAGCATGGACCCGATCATCCTTTGTTACTTTCAAGGTTATGTACAAGGATGTGCATGACTCTTATTTTGTAATTGTGTTTCTTGGTGGATCACTCTTATACTTGTACATCCCCACTCCTTGCATTTTTCATTTTTTTTTAATACAATTGTGGTACTATCCACATTAAAAAAAAAGGTTAAGTATGCGCATGACTAGATGTAACAGGTATGGAGAATTTTGACCCTTGGATTCGTTAGCCCAAAATTGGCTGGATTGATCAATCTTGTTGAGATCTAGGGCGAACATAGTTAGGATTGGCCCAAAAATATGCGAATAATTGCGAAATCGGCATTTTTTGGACATGAAAATTATGGTTTTGAAATGCTTTTAATAATGGAATATAATTATCATTCATTTACCACTGCTTGTACTAAAGGAATAGAAGTATCCAACTCCAGAGAATTCTCAACATCCTCAACATCCACCTGAGTGCTGAGTGAGAGGCTGAACATGAGGATACTTTTGCGTGCATCTAAGCATGCGCACAAATGATGGCATATGTACACTGTACAAAAAATATAGGGTTTGAAAGTCAGAAAATAAAGCTCTACAGGCTCTTGATAATCTCATCAGGAGCCGAAGTTGAAGCCAGAGATGGAGTTGGGTACTCGATGCCCATTAGAAGATGAGGTTGACTAACTCCTACTGGCATTTAATCGTTGTTAGACCATAGACAAGAATTGCACACAGATATTTGGTGGCAAATCGGACATAGGATGCAATTCTATGCCCTCGCCGAATGCTCCATGAATCAATGGACACCATTAATCAAATTCTTTCCATGCAATGAATGCATTGATCACCTAGGACTTTGTATCCATGCTCCCATGCAGGATGTTGTCTTGTCGTGTGCTATCTGATAGAGATAAAATTATGTAACCAACTTATATTGGTTGCCAAGTTGTTCTATGTGGTCTATGTCATTTATATATGCTTGTACCAAAAAAGCATTTTGATGAGTGATCCACAATGCTGTGATGAAGATGATGTCTTGCTTTTGGAGACAAGTGATGTATACGATAATACGCAGTACTTAGATCACGATGACAAGATTTCATACACTGCAAGAGGGAGTGGGGGCTTAGAGGCACTTTTGTCCCTTTATGAGGCCTGAGGCCCTAACTAGTGATTGTTAGCTATTTAGAAATGGCCAGCAATGGTGAGTTTCTTCTCCGATGGCTGGTCTGACTCATCATTGGAATCCATGTCGGCGTGAGAGATCATACTTGTTTGGATCAGTCAATCCAACGCAATACGGCTGATGAAGTCACAAGGGCCGGGAAGCACTGGCCGGAATCTGATCGGCCCACCCAAAACTTGCATCTATTGGGTGATCCATGCCTATTTACTTGAACAATATTGAAATATAGAGTTAATTTCCACTAATTTTGATCCTCCTCAAGATTATGAGGACAAAATTTATTAATGCTAAGATGAAGATGTACAAAGATATTGAAGGTTCTCCCCTACAAAGTTACAGTACAAATGGTAAAACCCATCAAATTGGTGTATCGGGTACAAGAAAAAGCTTAAGAGTGTGTGGGTATATCCATCTATGCTCTTATAAATTTGCAAATAATTGCTCATTGGAAATTCTGTAATTTTAAAGTTTTCTCATTCAGGGAATGTTTTGAAGGATACTTTAAGGAAAAGTATAATTAAAAAAGATAAAATTGGTCTATTCACTGAGCAGGCCCACAAGTACCTTTCCACTTAGGGGTCATAGTGACGTTTAAGCAATGTATTTGTTATCCAATTCTCAAAGCATAGAATCTGTTGCATTAAACAAATTTGAGGCAGCATGTAAACATCACAGTGAAGTGAATGCATCAATCTGTCATGAGTTTTACACTCACAAGGAAAATCAATTTTTTAAATTTGCTCAAGTATCAAGCTAGGCAACATTCATTGCACCAAGATGAACATCAATTGGTGACAGATAAAAAGAACATCATGTATAATGACATGAAACTAGTGTTCTCACTGGCATGTAAATTGTGTTTTCCAACATTGCTTTTTCAAGATCGAATATGTCATCATTTCCAGTTTATATGTTGCAATCAGTGTAGACACGCGGCATGAAAATGATTGTTCTATAATATGTTTAGGTGTTTTCTTTTAATGAACTTTTTCTGAAGGTCAGCTTCTGTTTAACAACATAGAAGCATGGACTGTTTACTAGTTGTTTCTCCTATTTTTGTCGTATGATCCCCTCAAATTTGTTATATTTGTGTCTGTACCGGATATCATTATATTTGCTTCTTTACCTAGCAAGTGTACTAAACATTTGGCTCTGTTCCCCTATTGTAAAAAGCCATCGAATCATCTACATATATTAATTGGCAGTTTATATATGTATATATCTACGTGTACGTGTGTGTGTCCATGACAGTTGAAGACTTTGAATATTACTGTGGAAAAATTTTATACGGGTATGCCAATTTGCATACTTCTTGTTTTGTTCAAATTTTCAAGGACGGCAAACTCGGTGATCGGTCCGGGTCTAGACCAATCGGATCAGCCTTTCTGATCTTGGACTAATCCGGTCCGCTTCCTCACTTTGTTAAAAAAGGTTAAAATTTAAAAAAAAAATATGAAAAATTATAAAAAATAAAAAAACTCATAAGTTTCTCAAAGTTAATAATATACATGACATGTGTAGTATATGAATGTTCAAATTCAATCATCCTGATTATAGTCATTAGAAGAAAGAAAAGATCTATCATTCTCTCTACCAAAATCTAATTCAATCTTGGTAGGAGGTAGGACATGTGGTTGTCTCTGAATATGTCTAATCATCTGAACAAATGATGGTGTGTGCATATCAATGAGTGGAATCTTAAACTCTAAAAAGAATGCTCACACAGTATCTACAATCTTCATCCTAGATCCGCTCATTGACATAGATGGAAGATGTATGAGTTGGTGATGTAGGTGGCTTAGTTGTCGGCTATTTGCATATTGTGCTAGATGATTCTTCGTTCTGACATAGAAGTCTCTGAACTGTATACATATATCATGGGGGGGTGAAGGATATGAGATGTTATCTCTACATATCCTCGCAAGATGCTCTGCGAAACAATAGATCACGTTAACAAGGTGCCCACAATAAAGACAATGGATCCATCGATCTCGTGGGACTATATGCCTATAGTATCATACTGGTTGACGTCGCCCACGTGGCATCGCTAAAAAAAGAATTAATAGAATTATCCAATCCAATCTCTTAAATTTTTTTTTTTTAAAATGTGTAGAAAGTTGAAAAAATAATAAGCAACGCTACCTTAATTTCTTTACTCGAGACTGTTTTGTTTTTTTTACTAATTAGTCTCTTTGTAACACACGCTCTCTCTATTTTATTTTTCATCCCTTACGTTTTTTCTCTTACTCTTTTTAATTCTTATATATATTAATATTAAAGTTCTCGGTAGTAAATAAAATAAATAAGTTTACTATGTTGTGTCTTAGAGAAAAAATAATAAATGTACAACACTTCTTTCTTTTCCTCTTTTTTTTTTTTTTTTTTTTTGTTGAGAGTTATTTAGTTTTGGGTAGAAACGACAATAAGAGTACTGAATATTTGTATCGATGATAGAAATCAATATCCTTATTGTCATTTATACCTAAAATCAATTCACCCTCAGCCAAAAAAAAGAATGGTACATAGTTCTTAATTTTCTTCCAAATCAAAACCGGTAAACTTATAGGTTTTGTTTACTATTAAGTACTGTTAATATTAATATATTTAAGAGAAGAAGAAAAAAACAATTGAGAAAATTTTAGAGATATTGTTAGAGAGAGTGAGTGTGTGTAATAGAATGACAGCTCACTAAAAAGTAAAAACAAGCTCTTTGAACCATCTACCCGATCGTTGTACAATACTAAAATGTGATTTAGAAAGAGGGAGAGAAATATTAGATAGAAAAAAGTTAGAAAGAGGAAGAAATATAAGTAGATAAAAATATTAGAGAGAGGAAGAACCGAGGAAGTATTTAAATTAAGTAGATATAAAAAAAAGATTAAGGAGAGAGAAGGAGAGAAATATACTAATAATACAATCATACATTAGATTAAAAAATAAGAGAGTGAGGAAGAGAAATATTAAGTATAAAAAGTAAAAACATTAGAGAGAGAGAGGAAAATATACTAATAGTAATATACAATTATTATATATTAGATTAAAAAAATTTAGAGAGAGAGGAACAAAAACTTGGAGAGATAAGGGAGAGAGAGAGAAGGAAGAGCGAGAAAGAATTGAGAGAGAGAGAAGTGAGGAAGTGAGTTGGTGGGGATGGGGGAGGACCTTAGGTTTTTTTTTATAAACCTCCCAAGGCCCTAACGGCTAGTTGCAAACTAGCCATTTTAACATGGGATCGGAAATGTCTGGTCGAAAATCGATCCGATCGGCCGATCCAATCCGATCCGCGCCGATTATGCCTTCCATGCAAATTTTGCATTGTGTTCCTCACTAGGCGGCTATTATGGATCAAGGTTTCCCGTATTGTATCGGATCAGCCCGACTCATACGAGTCGACTCGGATCTGGGCCGACCCAATCTGTTGGCACGGTCAGACCGGGCAACCCGGTTTGGACCGTCTACGGGTCGCAGTGACTTGGCACATATCGGCCCAGATTGCACCGGCCCACAGCGGTTCGGACAGAAACGCAGCAGACAAAGAACCCGCAGCCTTCCCAGCCCTTCCCCCTTTTCTTGCTTTCATTTCATTTGGCGATTTTGAAAGATCCAAGAGGTTTTCAAGGTTTGAGGTGATTTTGTTGGGAAAAAAAGGGGTTTTCAAGTTCTTTTTGAATGTTTTCATTCGGTTTGAACAAGGCAAGCATCCGAACCTTAAGAAATTTTTATTTTCATCTTCTTTTCTTGTTGTTTGATGTTGTATGCTAGGATATCTTTTTTACATAATTAAATGCATGAAATTGATGTTTTCTTGTTAAATGTGACTCATAATCATTTACCGTAATAAACATCAAGTAGAATTTATAAAACTGCATATTTATGTCAAAAAATTGAAGATTTCATTTAAAAAAAAAAAAAAGCTTGAACCAGCTTGAACCGGACCGACTCGTGCAAGTCAGGCCGATCCGGATCGGATATGACTCGTATATGCCCGGACCCGATTCGATCCGGATCTACGATACGGCGGACCTTGTTATGGATATACTCTTATATTTGTCAATATTTGTTGCAGTTTTTTCCCACTTATTTTTTTGTTAGAAGGTGCAATCTCATCTTGCTCTTGTGTATTGTCAGACAATAGCATGATATGATTTGACGTGCCATTGTACGTCACTCCCTTGCAAAAGCTGTTTTCTAGGTGACTTTTGATGGCTGTGGGCTTGCTAAGATCCTAAACATGACCATCATGTTCCATCTGTCAAATGAGTTTTTCTTGTTCCAGATGAGTTTACCATTTCCAAGTAAATATATGCTATTATCTTTCATTCTAATTATGATTTTGTGATTTTGTTTGATGTGCCCATTTTGAACTATTGATATTGCTCACTGCTTGTGCCTGTTCCACAGTAGATTGTGGCAGTCCACCAGAAGTAACCAACTATTTGCAACTTTGATTGTCTTTTTCCCCATCAAGGATATCTAAATCTCAAGCTAGAAGGCCCATGTTACTGGCTTGATCATTCAGTCACTGCATGATTGCTACCTGTCACTGTGATTCACATTTATGTAGTCTACTGTTGAGTGTGATCACTGACTTGTTTTTCTACCATGCTACATGTTCTCACTTCTTGGCCTATAATTGTTGTAGATATGACTGATCACTCTTTGGCTCATTAGTTAATCTGAAGGTGAACATGAGCCTGTATCAAGCTCTAAGATAATCTTTGGCAGTTTTTTCTTTGTTTCACAATTATTTCTCTTTGAATTGATTATGAAGATACCTGATCTGTATAAATATTTTGTTGGATTGGATCAAATCTCATCTGGCATGGACAACCAGTGATTTAAAAGTCGGCCGCCTCGTTGACTAGGCAGTCCGCCTAGGTGGTTCACACCCCATTCCCGCCTCGGTGGAAACCAACTCGTCTTCTTTTATGATATTTTAGTTGGACATCTTCACTTTTTGTTGAAAGACCTTTATGCTCCTACAATAACTCATACATGGCCTTGAAAATTGTCCTTTATATATATACATCTCATTCATGTGGCATATCCATAAAGGCCAGAATGAAAGGTTACAACTCTTTGTCTGTCCTACTGTAGCAATCAGCGGGGACTGCAGCTATGTGTAGACTTCCCTCTTCCATAAAAAGTGCAATCAGCGACAGTCATGGAGCTTCATAGATGATTCTCGCATGTGTAGATACTGGCATAGCAACTTTGTATTCGATACTATATTATTCTTCAAAATAGTTACCGACTTACAGTAAATTAGGATTTATAATTGAATTTGATATTTTATTCTTTTATGGTGCTTATATAAGTAAATATAAGATGTCCATAGTCGGTAGCATTATCAATTAATAGAGTATATATAAAAACTTCAAAAAAAAAGTCTAAAAAATAGCTGGCTCAGAATTGAGGCGCCTGCCTCTCCACTTATGCAGTAACAGGGTTGGCCGACTCCTTCCGCCTAGGCGTTTTTAAAACATTGTGGACAACACATAAAGTTCACGCGTGCCTTTGTTTGATCCGCAGAACTAACTTGTTGTGCCCTAGATGCCCTTCTTACTCCTTGGCCTGTTTGCAGGCTTCAGGTGGCTCCATCTGTTGCCTCATCTGGTGGTCCCTCCTTCCCATTTGTATCACCCTATTCATGCATGAAAGGAGACAACTCCACAAATCTGTAAGGCAAAAAGGAGAGTGAGGACTAAAAAGAGAAGAAAAGGAAAAGTGAAATTCACAAAATTTCATCTATCAATCCATACATCTTATTCCATGTCTAATCCATCCATGCATAGATTGTATCTATGTTGGATACAGGGGAAGAAGCATGTTGGGCATATGGTAAGCAAGAGAGGGTGAGGGGGCATCCAGAATTCCAGGTCATATTATTAATCAATCATGTGGGGGTAGCCAGGTAGGTGAGATGAACTATTAAGTGATGTCAATCTTATGTCTCCCTGTTTCATGCTATTCTCCTGAAGCAATGTTAGCTGTCTTTTGGAAAAGATTGAGGAAATCTCAATCATTGGAAGTCCCTGGAGCACATAATTAGCTGTCTTTTGGAAAAGATTGAGGAAATCTCAATCATTGGAAGTCCCTGGAGCACATAATTAGCTGTCTTTTGGGAAAGATTGAGGAAATCTCAATCATTGGAAGTCCCTGGAGCACATAATTAGCTGTATTTTGGAAAAGATTGAGGAAATCTCAATCATTGAAAGTCCCTGGAGCACATAATTAGGGTTGTCTATGCACGGGGATTGACAAACCCATCCCCACCAGGAACTATCACATTCAAGCTGAGCCAAGCCCACTTTTTTAGTCTCAGCCCAAGCCCATTATTACTCACCTTTGAGTTTGGTCTTTGGGCCCAATAGTGAATTCTTCAGGAATATTTTGAAAACCATCCAAACAGTCGTATATTTGTCAGTTTCTTATGATTTACTTGAAGAAAACCCTCTTAATGAATGCTTCTTTCATAAATCAAAAATCTTATGTACCTAATGTAACACCAAGATATATGTTCATTAACTTGCATTGAAAGTTTATAATGGGTGAGTGAATATAATGTCCTTGAGGGTGAATTGGAAATATGAATTTTATGGGGTAATCTTCACATGTACGTAATTGTTTAGGAAGTACATGCAGAGTGCGCTTTGTTTTATTTAGACTGTTTGATCTTGAACCTAATGGTCATGCTTGAATATATTAATTTAGTGTGATATACGTGCATGAATGAACAGTATTGTTGATGTAAACACTATATTTATTATACCAATACAGTTGCTATTTTTTTATATTTAATGTTTGTCTGGCTTATCCGACTTTTAGGCTTGGGGTAGCCTAGGTTGCCAAGCCCAACTCCAACCAATTACGAGAATCAGGGTTAAAATTGTTGCCCAAGGACAGCCTAAAGTTGAAATGGTTCTATTTAGCACCCAAACTGACTCAAAAGGGAGTGGTCTTAGCTGAGCTATTTGGCTTTGGTCAGACGTGCACGGTCTTTCCGACTGGACCCAATGCACATTTGCTTTAGTAAAATATGATTATTGTTTAGGCAGAGACTAACTTTTTCTCTCCCTGTTTAATCTTGAATGAGGTGATTTTAGAATAATCTGCCAGATTATAATCGTTGCAAAGGCTGTTCCTTCCTGACGGATATCAGGTTATTGGATTTTGTTCATAGACAATATATCTGCTTGGTTTCCAATGTACCCATAGTGTACCTAGAATCCAGAAAAACTGGTTGGCGTCTACAAGGATTACTCTGTAGAAGATAGATCGTTATTGCAATTAAGTCTCAGATTATTACCGTAGTTTTGCGGTTCCATTCTTATTTATACGGAGCTGCCAATTTTCTGAATTAAAGATTCACTTGCTGTGCTGGATGGCTGTGCAATTCCAAATTCTGATTCTCTCTAGTAGATTCTTGTCATTAATGCTTCATTGTCCAAGAACTGGTAAAGTTGCTCTATTATGACCTTGAAGTTATGGATTCAAAACTGGAAACAACCACTCTGCAAAAGGCAGGGGTAAGGCTGCATCATAATGGACCCTTCCTAGACCCCACAGCTCTAGAAGCTTTGTGGCACTTGGCTTCCCATTCGTCCATTACATTTCAATGAGCTTCTGAGTGCAAAATTAAAAGGTTGTCTTAATGCCAAGAGCTCAATTTTACCATGGATACTATTTCCATTCTTCTGACACTGATTTATTTTTACGGTGCTTCATTCTCTGTTGCTTAAACGACTCCATCACAAGTCCATTAGTGTTGTAAGGTGTGTTGAATCAATAGTCCATGCCGAACGAATATAACAAACTTCTACAGATTCCAGTGCTTATGTATGTTCTTTTTTAATTGGGTAAGGTACCATGTGTCTGTGTTTTGTAACAGGCAGCTTTCTTTTATCCTTTCTACCCTAATATTTATTTATAGGGCATGGTGAACCTTCTGAGAGGAATGGATCCTCTGAAGAGGATGCTGACACCAGTGAAGCGTATATTGATCCCCAAGCTGAGGACAGGGAGCTGAAGGGTCAGCTCCTGAGGAAATACAGTGGTTACCTTGGTGGTCTCAAGCAGGAGTTTCTGAAGAGAAGGAAGAAGGGGAAGCTGCCCAAGGAAGCCAGGCATCAGCTGCTGGACTGGTGGAACAGGCACTACAAATGGCCATACCCTTCGGTATGAGGCGATACGAACTTTTCAGGATATCTCAATGTTGCCTGCTGTTCATGTGTGCACACAAGTTTTGTTGAGAATATGGTGCAGTCCTTTTGGGAATGTTGATGCTATTGGCTGGTCAATTTTTTGCAGGAATCACAGAAGTTGGCGCTGGCCGAGTCCACAGGCCTTGATCAGAAACAGATAAACAACTGGTTTATCAATCAGAGGAAGCGTCACTGGAAACCATCCGAGGAGATGCAGTTTGTGGCCGTGGACCCCAACCGCCCCCACTACTACCTGGACAACAGCCTTGGTAATCCGTTCTCGGTGGGCTATGGCCCTGCCCTTCTCTGACGAGCAGGCACCACTCCATATGTGCTGGTAATGGAATCCGGAGCTCATAAACTCTGAAACTGGGATTTTGTGTTGTATTCGTCACCAGTTTTCTTCATAGACTAATTGTGCTGGAGGAGGACCCAACTAAAGGCTTAGAGTTAGAACTCTGCCTTGACTCGATCAAGAACTTGCTCGTTCTGCTTTGCTGCTATGAGTTCTTTTCATCTTTGTCTCTGTCTTCGCATTAATGTAAGCTAATAAGGAATAACGCAATGGACCTGATAGTGATAAAAGAAACTGTTATTAAAACTGCATACCCTGTGGTGGATGCATGCTTTTGAAGTTTTGGGACAATTGTATTGTGTGATCGTTGGTGGCAACTTGGTATTAAAGATCCCGGTGGTAGAAGGAATTCTTCAGGCGTGAATGCTTTTGCAGTTTTTTTTTTCTCCGGTTACTTCAGCAGAGTGGTTTGAGGGATTAGTATCAACCCCAGCCACCGGGTATTCAAACCCACCAAAACCAAGTTGTTATGGGACAAAGCGCCAAGGGCCTCCTACTGAAAACCTCTTAAAATGCTCTCCAAATATCATCCCTAGAGTCACCTCCAGTCCACTTTGGTAGAGATATGGAAAGCAAGAAGCAGCCGGGGGAGTACTACGTTGGCACTAGGAGATCATGAAGTTAGTAATTTTAGCAGGCTTTTTTGCGTGACCTAAAGTTTCTTGCAGTAGATGTTAAAGATCATGGAATCATTATGTGGGCATTTATACTTGCAAAAGACGTAGTGTGCTTGCGAAAGCTACCCATGCAGATGCAGGATGCAGGAACGAGTCATACGTGCTTCATGAAAGCCTCTCTGCGACACCTTATTCCCATTCCCATATGGCCGCGCGGTGGTGTCACGCCACTCTCAGGCTATAGGTGCTGAATCTGCCGACCGTACACTGTTGTGTCGTTCCATTCCGGTAATAGAAACTGCTTGGTTATAAGGACCACTGGCGAACGTTTAACATCAATAAAACTATCGTATCGTACAGTTTGCAGTTGGCTAGTATTAGGTTATCTATTTGTGTGCACCCTGGAACCATCCTGTCAACAAGACAACCGCGATAGCAAGAAACCAAAGATCCTTTGAGAGCATGGCCTCGTCAACAAGTGGGACCAAACACTGGGCGTCTTCCAGATTACCCTTCTCATACCGGAGGACGTGACGACGGGAGATCTTGGAAAGAAAGAAAATGATAGAGCAGGTAACTAGGGATGTGTCCCGTGTGGCCGTTTGGGACGTGTCTGGCACTTGGAAGCTCTTTCAGGTTAACACCATTTTAGGGGTGTGTTTGACATAACTTTCAGTTAGAAATTACTTTTTGCCTTTCACTTTTGACGTAGCAAATACCGAGTGAGAATAGTTTTAACTAGTTTTGGATAGTTATATAAGGTTAAATATATTTTATTGTGAGATCTAGTATATTTTCCTCAAAGTAAATTGCTGAAACTTGAGGAAGTGCAGAATTGCTTCCAATTGCAAGATGCGAAAAACACGGCTTAAGCTCAGTTATTTGGATGGACAGCTTTCTATATAATCTCTTCAATTCCGGCAAAAAGATTAAAATTGGAGCATTTTATGTAAAAGAAAAGGAGGGGAAGATTACTTGTGTGATTGTTTAAAATTAGTTACATTTATTTTCACCTGCTATTTTTCTTGTTATGGAGACAGTCTAAGTGATTTTTGAGATGAAACTTTGGGTGATACATTCTTTAAAGGGAGGGTTTGGGCAAAAAAATAAATCGCTCCGTTTGTTTAAGTTTTAAGCCTTCTTTAACCTTGTTTTTTTCAATTTGTTGTGCTTGGTCGAAAGTTTGAACTTTTTAAAAGAGACATGCCAATATACCTCCTTTATAAAATGAGAAGTTTTAAGTATTAGTTGACATGTATTTTGTAGAAAATATATACATGATGCTATTTGTACTAAAAACTAATTCATATCAATGTTTACTACTGCAAGTTCTAGTATCCCCAACTTTAAAGGATAAAACTATTACAAGGTTCATGTATGAGTCAAAGAACATTGAAAAATCACAATATAGTTGAATGGACGTAGAGTTTTAGGTTGAAATCATGTAAGGTTTTTAAGATATCGATCCCTGTAAACATGGAGAATTCAAAATTAGTCCTTGTATCTTGTGTATTTAACTTTTAATCCTTGAAAAGTTGTGTATTTTTTATAAGTCCCTTGAGTTAACAGCTATCTAAAAAAAGAGAATATTCTCTAAATATTCTTTGTACTGTTGTTAAACTTAACAGAGAGAATCCTAACGTTGTGTGTGTTGAGAGAGAGAAAGAGAAATGGAGAGAGAGAGAGAGAGAGTCACAGGAATGGACAGAGATCTACCTCACCTTCCGGCAACCTCATCCCCACCCTCTGCCTCCGCAAGAGGTCCCTCTTGTGCGACCCTGATGCCTCACCTCCAGCAACCTCATCCCATACCATTTGCCTCCATAAGAGGTCCCTAATCCATGACATCCACGATGCCATGTCCTTGATCCTGCCGATTAGGGCTGTAAATGGGTAGGATACAAAAATGGCAATAGATGTTTCCATTTTCCCATTCCTATAATAATAACCTATTTACGTTTTCGATTCCGATAAAATCGAAAAGTATATTTTTCGTTTTCGATTTGTTTCCGATTCCGATATTAGAATCGAAAATTATTTTCGATAATTATAAAAAATTATTAATTTCTTGATTTATTTGTTTAAAATATATAGAATGAGGCCTAAATATAACTAATAGGTCCTAATACATTAGATAATGATCAATAAGATTAAAACACAATAAGTGTAACCCCATATCTATAGAGTTACATTTAAAAATCTGTTATATACATTAAACTTCACAACTAAATGTTAAAGGATACTTAAAAAAAGACTTTCAACTAAATATCATTTGAAAGTAAAAAGAACTTTTCACCGCACACTAATGAAATTCTTCACAATTACACAACATAAATCACATGCTAATAAATTCAAAAGTTTTCAATTTCGATAACTATCGGACAGATATTTTTTATCAAAAGTAGATATATCTTTGAAAAAACGAGTCAAAAATTCGTTGACAGCCCTACTGCCGACAGTGAAGGTCCTCCTAGTGCTATTGCTGGCTGAGGGGAACCTGTGTTGGCGGAAGTCCAGGACAATGGTCTCGAAGGTCACCAACACCTCCACGCTGCCAGGTTTGTTCTCGGCCATGACGCCACCGCCTCCGTCAGTCACTCTGCACTCGCCAATCACCCACAACCTCTTCAACTTTGGCATCTCCGTACAGTTGTAGGTGACAGTGTCGGGGCGAAGGTTGGCCTCGTACATCGCACTGTACAGGTCCAAGCACAGGCTAGACACCACCTTCGCTGTCACTGGCGCTCTATCTCGAAAAAGAAGGCCTCAACAATAATCTTGAGATGTATTTATTTGACACATGCGTTGAACAACATTCCATTCAGAGATGGATATGGAAAAAGCAAACAATGGATATATCCATAGCTCCTTCTAAAAAGAAATGGATCTCATCCAAGTCAGGCATCTTTTTAAAGGAATCTTACTTATTCTTAGTTGCGGATCCACCGTTCATCTAGTGGAATTTTAGAACCCTATTAAATTTTGTCAAATTTATTAAACCAATTTAAAACAGTCTAGTCCACGATTCTACTGACTCAGTCTAGAATTCTATTGGCCTAACTTAAGACTCCATATGACTTAACCAAAGATCCCACTAATCCAACAATACTTATGACTTAATGTCCGAGTGATTTCACTGGACAAAATTTCTACGTCCGCCACTAATTACTCCTGCATCAATGTAGGAATTGTTCAGTCGAAGGGCTGCTAACAAAATAATATTATTGGTGCCTCATGTTCACACCTAATGGGTCTTCAATTCTACCAAAATCTAAGATTAGGGAGAACTGACAAAAAGTAATTCGGCAAGCATATTTGAAGTAAATGTATGTTTTCTGGAAGTGCAAGGAAATCCAAAGAAAATGGGGTTGCCACGAGAGCCATGTTAGTGTTGCTGCTGTGGGACCTTCTAAAATTGTGGAAGTGAAACTGCATCTGGGGTAGAATTGGTGGGTGATGGCAGCGGGCACTTGGGTGCATGCCTTGTGCAAGTCGAACTTGCAGAAGTCGCAGTGGCATTTGAGCCGATGCCGGCCTCCTTGCAGCCATCGTAGAGGAAGGGGACCTCTTTGTACTCAAGCTTGAGCTTGTGTTTAGGGTGGCTTGGGTGTGAAATCTCCTTGTCTAGCCTCATCTCATGGGTTCTACAGCTTGCTGCACCGCTTCAAGAGAATGGGTAGAGAAGGAGGAGTAAAATTTCGTGTGGAGTTAATTAAACCCTACATTCTAACTATGGTAAAGTTAAAAGAACTGATGGAACCAAATGGTAAGGATTAAAGGTAGAAAATGTTAAGTATATAGGGATTAATCTACAAATACATAAGATAAGGAGACTTATTTCGAAATACACAAGTCTATAGGGACTAAATCGAAATTGCCCAATCTAATAATTCAAGTCTGGCTTCAATTTTTAAAATGTTGCAACTTTTTTGTCATCCTTTATTAAGTACTCTTGCCCATGTGCAACTAAACCTATTGTAAAATCTTCGTGAAGCCTTCCTCCGTTAGCCAATATCTCTACACTTTGAACTTTTTTCCTCGAATGTTCGTCACAAATTTTAAGAAGTATTTGCTTGTGGTCCAAGATAGGTCTCATTAAGCAAAGCACTCCAAGGTAAGGGAGTTCATCCTTCCAATCTATTGAAATCTATGAAGTTTGGAGTATGGAAGATCTGCTCTTAAATTGGACAAGTAAATAAAACAATAGGAGTATGGATATTGTAAGATATCATGCAAATTAATGTTATAATTTTTAAGAATGTATACCTAAATAAAAGACTTCAAGACAAACTTGTTCTATATAGATTTTTAAAGGCTTTTGAACATGGACAAGGTCTTCTAGAGAGTGACATGCACACAGTTCTTTTCTATTGATTGGTCACATTGCCTAATTGCGTGAAATCTTCCCTCCTTTCATGCCACACTAAATGAAAAGGATAGGGAACACAAGTCTATTTTATCAACCAATTCCAAAATCAAATTCCCTCATCTTACGCCTGGTGTTGTAGTCATTACTTCATCTCCTTTTCTAAGGAAAAAGGGCATGGCTCAACTTATTCTATCAATAACATTTGGCACTCTAGAATAACAAATAAATTTAATTATTTAATTGGGTTCTTTTAGATTCAGGAGTCCATTAGACCAATTAAATAGGTATATATAGCCCATTAACTTAGTTAATTTCCTGGGTTCAGGTACACAGGACAGCGAGTTAGAAAAATTGCGATAACTTTCTGCATATCGGATGAATGCATGATTGGTATCATTGGAAAGAGTATCCGAAGATGTAAAACTTTGTATAAGACCATTTTTATTGATTCAGTCATTTAGTGAGTTAAAAAATTCAATTTTCAACTATAGAAAGTAAGATTGCATGAACATAATTTGAGTTAGATAAGGATTCTTATTATTCTTGGAAGGAGAAGGTAAATTGATGGTAAATCAAACCCAAAGGAGGCTATGGAGGTCACTAGAGTTAGAATTTAGAGTAGATAGTATTGAAAGAGGGTTTGATTTCATGCAGAGAAGGCTTGGAGGATGTGGGAGAAGGCTAGGACCTCGTGCTTTTATAGTAGAGTGCGGAACCAAGGAGCTGTTGGAGACCTATTTTATTGAGTGAGCATTAGGCGATGATTATCCTACACACAGATTAATTTGTATTATTAGAAAAATCTCAGTGTCCGATATTCAATTGACTTAAATTTTGATCAGACCTTCACTATTTGTTTTAGATTTACTTACGAAATTTTATAATTTTTAATTTATTTGATATTTAATTTCATATTAAATTCAGATCTACTGTAAGTGACTTAAGTTAGACATGCTGTAGAAGTTTAAATTCCAGTCAAATGAACTTAGATCTCAACAAAACTTTGTAGACACCTTCCATATGACCCTTTCATCTTGTCTGCCAACTTTGCTTATTTTATGAGTATGTTTACTATTATTCTGATAAATAATGAATTTCAACTAGAAAATAGGATTTTCATGTTAGGAAAATATGAAACTTATTTAAAAAATCTGTAAAAATTTATATAGTGTTTAAAATACTTGCTTAACATGTGTGGACCTGTTTTACATGAAATTTCATAGTAATGGACTATTTGATTTTTAAAATGTCTTGAGTTCATTCAAATCTTATTACTTTTAGTTCATATGTATCATTAGCAATATGGATAACTGAATATCCAGAAATATGGTAATTCTATTTATTGTAAGATGTGCTCCATAATATGAGATAAGTCTACTTTGGATATTAACAATTTAAGGGGGTTGTAAGGTCCGATTGTAATATATGCATCCTTATTAGATAAGGTAATATGTGAACCCGAGAGCAACGGGTAAAATCTGCAAGACTAACTATCAGTATGGCGTAGTGATGGAATATGTGCGATCCTTGATTTCGCGATAATAAAGACTTGGCACTATTGCCTAAGTGCATGGTGTATGTATACGTATGCCACCTAATGTTGTGATTAAGAAGTTTGTCTGTTTGTTCATGTGAAATATGATAAGTTTTGCATATTATAATTAACTATGATTTGAATCTTATATTAACTATCTGCAATATGTTTTAAACATGTTAAGATAACCCATGTCTGAAATTTGATTTAATTAAGAGTTTTGAATCTTAAGCAATGCCATGAGTCAACTAATTTATGAAAATTGTTTTTAAATATGAAATATATGATTTGCACATATGAAATATGAAGTTGAGAATATGATACGTTGTGTTAGTCTTGTTATGTGCCATGTGATGTATGATATGTGAACCTCTGCGTGTTGGAAGATATGTGATAAGTTTATGACATAGATAATTATTATGACCTAGACATTAAACCTATTTTATATCATTTATAGATTTTAATTTACTAAGTTCACGTAGTTAATATTTAGTTAATTAGGCCTAATTTGAGTCCCATTTAGACTTAATTAAGTTCATTTATATTATTTAATTAATTAATAAAAATTAAATTTAATTAATAAATAATTAGTGTATAATAATATATTTAGAATGAGTAAGTCAACAATAAAGTCAAACTAGGCCCATTAAGTCCATTGGTGTTCCAATTAGGAAACTAGTTGGCTTCCAATACTTAGTTGAATTTTTGGAATTGCGAATTGTGAGAAGGTGATGTTTTGCAACGCGATAACTTTGCGTACAAGCATCTAAAAATGACATAACATATATGGTTAGAATGTGGATATAAAATACTATAATTTTGTCAAAAGGTCAAAAGCTAATTTGGAAGTCTAATGGATCAAATCTGAGGGGGTTTAAGGAAGAAAACTCATTCTGCACAAAAATTTGGGTTCCTAGTTTGAATTGGAATGTTTTAACTTGTTCGTTAAGCAAGTTATAATTTGAGTTCAGCTTGGTAACTCTGAGAGCTTAATTTGGTAGAATAGGAAATAAAAATATATATATGAGGGCCTTGAGGTCGTGCATGTGGCCTCTTACACGCTATCCCAAGTTAAGATGTAAGAACATTGTATTCTTCATGAGAAAGATAAGTATTTTGATTTAATTCTATTTGAAATTTGATTATAATAGATGGATTGTTGTTCTTTAAGGTTTAGAGCTCATAAGAGAAATCTTAAATGACAAGAAAATCCAAATTAGAGTGTTAGAAAGTGATTGAAAGACATTAGAGGGTAGTGGTCTTCACATTATAAAAGTAGGATATGAAAACCTATTGAATGTTTATTTTGTATTATATTAAAAAAAAATTGACTTTCAAAAGTGGTCAAATATGATTTATGGAATCATAATCTATTAATATATGACTGTATATTCCACTTTTATCTATGAAATGTTGATCAAACTTGCAAAATCCCATATTCTAGAAATTCAGAACCTATACTTACAGTTTTTAGGACCTATACCTACGGTTTTTAGAACTTGTGACCAATTTCTAAGTTAAACTTAAATTGGCCATAACTCATGTGTTCTTTGGCCAATTGACTTTCAATTTTGATCACACTTTGATTTTGACATGTTCTAACTTACGGTAAAATTTATAATTTTTAAATTTTATTTGCCTATTATTCTGTTATTTATTCTATTGGATTAATTTGGCTTAAGTTCTTTATATGTTATTTGATGTTTTAAATCATTCGTTTGATATCTGAATTATATGAAACTTTGTATATGTGATTAATTTGACCTCTTGGATATGTTCACCAAGTTTGATCAATTTTTAAATATGTTTGATATTTTTGGCCTTGTGTATTGATTTTTCAACTTTAGAAATTAGTTTTAATGGCTGAAAAATACATATGTTATTCCAAAAATTTTGAGAATATTCATGTGACATATCCTTCTATCTATAAGTCTGTTAGCATCAGTTTTGTTCATATTTTTCATGTATATGACCATGTTGATTCTTTAAAAGACTATTTTGTATAAAATGATATGTATTTTAACTTCTATTTAATTCTCCGATTTGACAGTTTAGAGTTGGGTGAGACTTAAACTCTCTGATTCTGTGCAGTAATCAAGACATGCATCATTTGTTTAGACGTTTTGGTATTTGTTTTGTTTGACTCTTTATATTGTGATTTGGATACATATCTATTAATAATTTGATATAATACGTTTGATATGATTTGATTGACGCATAATCTGAAAGTCATGCTCTATTACGTCTTATTTCAACTCAACTTATTCTTTAGAATTTCATATGTGCCTTATCCTTTAGATTTGTTCCATGCTTAAGATCTATATTTACTTATATGTCACAATTTAATCAGATTTGTTGAATTACTATGCTATGCAATTCATTGTGTGAGTTGTGATAAGCTCAACTTGATATGAGATATGTTCAGTCGATATGTGATATGTTCCTTACATGTCTAATAGATTTGATAAATCATATGTAGATTCGATTTGTCTATCATGCTAATTAAATTATATGTTATTTGATTTGATCATGCTATTAGAAAACACATGTGATCTAGTAAACTTATATGTGTAACCATATTTTGTATCATGTTCTTATTTGAGATATATGTAGAACTGTGAATTCTAATTAGTTAGTTTTATCATCACTTTTTAATTATTATATTGTTTACTATTTGGTGGGTCTCATTTCTTACTAAGTAGTTGTACTCATAAATCCTATTAACATTTCAAAATCTACTAAGGAGGAAGAGTTGGATTCTTGATTTGATAGGAATTTTTAGATTAGAACGCTTCTACGATTATCTAGGTGGATTTGCTTATTTGTTTAGTAGATTGATGTAGTAGGGATAAAGAGAAAGATATGTGTAACGACCCGCCATCCTATGACCGGAGACCCGGTCACTAAATGGATGTCGGCCCATTAACTGTAGGTTCATACCAGGATCTTATTCGCACATCTGGAGGAGTAAGCGTTAAACAAGATTAAATATAACATTCACACGGACTACAAGGGGTACAGTGCGCAGGAAGTAAAGTAACAATGTCCGTGCACAGTCCAACAATAATTACATGTCCAACAAATTAATTAAGTACAGGCAGAAATAAAGTACAACAACATCGGGGCATACCCCGGGAACTGAGATAGCTGCTGGTCCGTACACCAAGGAGAACACCACGCGCCGCCACACGCCACAAGGTCTACACCTGAAAACGCAGGGAGTGAGCCACACCAAAATTGGGCTCAGTAGGGATCATCCGATCCCCTGCCTCCCACACACACACCCACAAGTGCAATAACACAAGTACAGGTAATTAAGGCAAGTAAAGCTGTAACACACTACTCCTAAATCTCGATAGGAACCACATGCATTCGAGTTGTAACATGCATATTACTAGAATCATTCTATCAAAGAGCCTACAACTCCCGTCTCGGAAAAACACGTCAACCACTCCTCCGAAAGTGGGAAACACCAACCACACAGCCGTAAGTGGGAAACACCGTCCACACAAGCACAAGTAGGAAACACCGACCCGCTGAGACCAAACAGTAACCCCTCGGATAGCACGCTAGCTACTCCGACCAAACAGGCTCAGGTGGTTACTCCTTCCCTCAGCACGAGTGACTCTCCGAATGTACCACTCCGACACCGGTACTAGCTGACCCCGGGGTTCACCAGGTGACCCTCTCTCACTAGGCGTCACCCCGCCCACGCCCCCACCGGCGCTGTGCTCACGCCCCCACCAGCACAGGGTGATAAAGTGCTACAATGTCACTCCAGGTCCACAGTAACTCAAAACACCAGAATCCGGCACGGTACGATCCGGTCACGTGAAAAGCCCGCGATCGCACTACACACAACGCAGTGCCATCTGGTCACGAAGAATCCGAGTATACTACAGCATGCATTAACCAACTATCTAGCAGTATGAATACATTTTACTGGCATGAATTAATATTGTTCTGTCCTGAATCGCGTCGCCCGAGGCCGACGCCATTCGAGCTCCCTAAACTGGTTCATAAAACAGAGGCCACGGAAATCTGGCCTAAAACGCGTCGACCCCAGCGGTCGCCTTTTAAAACGCGTCGACATCCTTCGACGCCATTTAGCAGATAAATCCAGAATTTCGGGAAAACATTACCCAGGGGATTTCTGCCTTAAAAGGCGTCATGGTCGCCCGACGCCATTCAAACCGCGTCGCCTGGCCATGACGTCTTTTAGCCCCAGAATCCCGAGCTGACGGACCCTCAGTCGGGGTAATTTCCTACCTAAATGGCGTCATGGTGGCTCGACGTCCTTCTAAAAGGCGTCGACCACCCATGACGTCATTTAGCGCCAGAACCCCTAGCCTGACAAACCTCGAACATAGGAGGGTTCTGCACTAAAACGCGTCGTACTGTCCCGACGTCCTTCTAAAAGGCGTCGACCAGGCACGACGCCGTTTAGCGCCAGAAACCTGGTTCTCTGGTTCGAACCGAGGGTTTCTCCCTTAACCCCACATGCCCTGAAAAACCCCAAAACGGAAAGGGGGAGGAAGAGCAGTCCATCTATCACAGGCATGCTACGAAACCACGATCACAAGCACGGCTATTCCCACAAGAAAACCCCCTAAACATGCTCATTCTAGCCCGAAACACCCCACATCATGCTTAGAAAACGCGAGCAGCACATACAAGGTTCGTCCCCCTACCGGATACTTGAACTCCTCCTGGCTCCGTGTCGCCCAACCGCCGCGCCGCAGACCGCCGCCGGTACCTCCGAGAACGTCGCCACTCCGCCGGAACGTCGGCCGCCGTCCGGAGAATGGAACGCCGCGAAGGAAGTGGTGGTGGCAGAGGTGAGAGGTAGGGAGGCGTTGGAGTGGTGGAAGAGGAAGAAGAGGAAGGGAAAGGGGAAGAGAGGGGTCGGAGGAGGCGGAGAGGGAGGGGAGAGAGAGTGAGAGGTGAGAAATGAGGGAAAGAAAGGAGGGCTCGCGGGGGTCATCAGAAACTACCTAAAACGCGTCGAGCAAGACGGACGCCTATCAGATGACAGGACGTGCCGTACTGACAGCTGTCTGAAACGCGTCGACCACCATGGACGCCGTTCAGCTGACATGTCAGGCACCGTACTCTGACATCGCAGGGTGGCAGTCTGAATCGCGTCGTCCATCATGGACGCCGTTCAGACGACAAGACAGGGGCCGTACTCTCGCGGCCCGAAACCCGCCCACGTGGCGCCCACGTGGCACAACAATCTGCAAACTTAAATGGCGTCCACACAACCTGACGCCTTTTGAAAGGCGTCGACATGTGCTGACGCCATTCAGCCAGAAATCTCAAGACCCCACAGGGTCCAAACCAGGGGATCCGGCCCGATCCCGACCCGAAAATCGAACCCGAAACCTCAGTCCTTACAATATGACTTTTTCAATTTCTTTAGTGAGTTGAGTATTTTTATTTCCTATAGACATTTATAGAAAGAAATATCTCAATTTCATCAAATATCCAACGGAAGTAAAGTCACTTAACTCACGAAAGAAATAGAGAAGTACATATCTCACTCATCATCACTAGTACATCAAATCTAAGAAATGTTATAAATCTAAATCTAGATAACTTCCTGAAGATGCCAAATGCCTTAATTATAAGTCTCCTCAAATCTCATATTCTCTTCCTCAATTGAAAATGTTAATAGGTTTATAAGTACAATTATTTAGTAGGCAATTAAACCCACCAAATACTAAACAGTACAATAATTGAAATCAAGTGATAACTAACCTATCATGATTTAAAGTTATACATATATCTCAAATAAGATTATGATACAAAAATATGGTCAAATATAAATTTATCAAATCACATGTTTTCTAATGGTGTGAACAAGTCGTCTAACATATAGCATATATGGTATTATCTAATTCATATATAACTGAACAAATTCTACTAGCCATAAACTAAACAAATCACATATTTCATATTGCATATTTGAAGTAAATAACATGTCATAGTAATTTATCAAATTTCAAATCAAATCTTACTTATGAATAGGTCAAAAGATCTCATGAGTATAGGTAGAGCAAAAGATAACTAAGGAAGAATATTAAATGAACGAAATAAAATATAGGCTGAATTCAAATGATTTAAACAAAAAATTATATTTCATATTTATGTGTCAAACATATAAAATCTAAACATATTAAATAGATATAGATTCAACCACACATAAGGAACTGAACAAACAAATACCAAAACTTATAGACAAGTATACTAAAGTCATGGCACATGCATAGCTGAGACTTCATGACCAACTTAAATAATTGATCACAAATTTATAATTATTGGAATTTTCTCGTTGCCTACGAATAGAACTCGTCTAAGGACGCGTATGGAATGAGTCTTAATCTCCTTAAGATGGCAATGTCCCATCATATATCAAACAAATATTGCACAAGTATATTTTCACGGATAACATAATGGTTGTAGATTTAAAAATTAAATAGATAAAGTGATATACAAGCATCTTAATGCGTAAGTCAAAATACGTACTTTTATATACAAGCATCTTAATGAGTCAATATGTCATATATACTGAAAATCAGAGTAAAACTAATTTTAACAGGTTACTGGATAATAAAATAAGCTTAAGAATTATTTTAGAAAATTTTGGACTGATAATCTAATTTTTTGGGCATTAAAATATTTTTCAGAGTTAAAAAATCAAGAAATAAAGTTGAAAGTAGCAAACATATTAAAAAAATAGCCAAACTTGACGAACTTGACAAACAGATCTAACGGAATATGTGTGAAAAGTTTCATACAAATTGGATTTCATATGAATGGTTTGGAACATCAAGTGAGAATTTAAGAACTTGAGTTAAATTTGGCTACTCGAAAAAATAGTAGAAAAATGATGAATAAGTTTCTAAAAATTATATTTACAGACAATTATATTTCATCATGACAAAGCTGTGGTCAAAATTGCAAGTGATTTGGACAACTATTTACGGAGTTATGGCCAAAACAAATTATACTAGATTTTCGAGCTGGCAGTGGATTGAGTAGTTTAAATCGCGTCGATACAGGTGGACATCTTTTAAATCACGTCCCCATAGTGGATGTTTTTTAGATTAAACATTGAGTTGAAAGAGGATTCGGATCACTATAGTTGAAAGACGTCTAATCAAGCCGACGTATTAGATAGAAATTTCAGAACTGACATATTTCGTGGATTTGATCAAATTCGTTAAAACAAAGTGAGAATTGAGATCACAGGTAGAAAGAAGTTCCATAAATCATGTTTGACCACTTTTTAAAATTAAAATGAAGTTTTCTATTAATAAAAAATAATCACTTGATTAGTTATCATAACCTACATCTTGAAGGAAGAACAAACCAATCCTTTCTTAGCCTCCCTTAGCCTTAAGCCATGCCTGCTCCAGAGTCTTTCCCACGTCCTTTAGACATCCAATAATGCAATCTAATGATTAGAATTGAATTCCTCCTTGAATCAATGAATAAACTCTCTCTTTCCATTAAGAACACCGAAGAGCTAAGAGCAGGGGGGATCGTGCTCGCCCCTAATGTCTTATTTTTAGACATTCTCCTTCCTAATGCCCAAATGAAGTCTTCTTTGTGTGGGAGTTGAACTCTAACAAGGAAAGACTTAATGGCTAAGTTAAAAAGTCCTCCTAGTGCAACTAAGACTTAATTCCCATAGTTCTTTATTTTCTAATATGACTATCATCAAATTCAACTCTAAAATTGTTAAAATTAGCAAAAACCCCTTGTGAGGAAGTTGTAGATCTTAATTCTCTCTTTCCAATGATATCAAGATTATAATTTTATTAATTGAGCGAAAATATATCGCCGATTTACCGAACTATTATCACATAACTCTGAATCAGAATTTGACTTAGTATGGGAACCTAGTATAGTTTTTCTTAGAATATTAATGGGCTTAATGAACCTAATGTTTAAACTACTACGTTTTTCTAACTAAATTAATTATTTTAACAAATAATTTACCTTAAACAAACTTAACTATCCATTACCTATTAATTAAGTAATTTAGACTCAATTAGTCATAGTCTATTAACTAATTACAATGAGTTTGAATTTTAGGGCACAACACCATGTTCTATGGGGACATGGTATGACTCATCATATCTTTTATTGATTCGACACCAAGTTTTGTAACACCCTCCCATTCTAGTTCAATATTTCAACTCAGATTAGTGTGAAGCATGTCACAAAGGATAAAATCCAACATGGCACATAATTATGAGAGTTGAGATAAATCCACGAGGTAAATCAAGACATACACCAGTGTCATTAATCCTTAATCCATTACAGTCATACCGAACTTCATGGGTGAAATAATCAAATTGTATCTCACGCTGCACTCATCCCTCCAAATGCTCTTCTTCGTCTACCTCCTCACATTCTTCTTCTCCTTTTTAACCATCTTATGCCTCCTTTGACTATTGTGCTGCTTCTCCTTCTCTTCTATGTGATGGTTCTTCTTCTAACATATGATATATTATTGGCTCACCATCACCATCACCTTCCATTTGCCAAATGTGGGGAATAGAAAATCTCACAAGTTATAGTTGGACACAATGCAACCCTGAGAATGAAACTTGTAAGGCTTTATGTAGGTAGCAATGAAATCAGAAGTAGGAGATGAAGGGGCAGGATGGAAGAAGATGCACAGTGACGGCCTAATGTTGTTGCGAATGGTAGAAGAAGAGGGAGACAAAGGGATGGGATAGGACACCCAAATAGAAGAAGATGAACATGACCACCTATTAGGGTGGAAAGCCTTAAAAACCCTCAAAAGACCGGTAGGGGTGTCTAGTAGCTAGCAGGGGTACGAGCATACATGAAACAAAGGAATCGACATAATTAACATCATGGACTTAAATAAATGAGCTTTTTATTTTCTAGTCCCTCGAATCTACTTAGTAAAACTCTCTATAATCTTAGAAAGCATTCAGAAAATAAAAAAATCTGAATATTTTAAAACATTTTAAAAAAACTTCTTAAGATAGGGTCTTTTTCAAATAAAAGTGAGATTACATAAAGCTTCTATTAAATACAGAGGTCAGAGGGAATTTTTCCTACTCTACTCTAAAAAGGATAAGTTTTCCAAAAGATAAGGACCCACTAACGTACCCCTGCATCCGTTTTTATTCTTTTAACCAATACCCCTGCATCCGTTAAAAACGACCACAACGCAATTCATCCCAAAAACCATTAATTAATTTTCTCAGAACTTCCAAGAAAGTCAGAAAAATTTTAACATTGACCCAACGCTCGCCATCTCTCTGACTCTCTCTCTCTCCGCTCCTCTGTCAGGGAAGGATCTGCCATGGCTTCTGCTGAGACAGAGGTGGGCACCGGTGGGGTTCACGTCATCCAGGTGCCGGAGCCCAATGGCGGGGCGGGGGCGCCGGGGGCTGCGGTCGAAGCGGCAGCCGCGGCTGCGGAGGAGATCTCCCCCCTGTTGCCGGAGGCGCAAGGGACGCCCAGGATGACCATCTTCTCCGTCTCCTATCCTAGCAACAGGAGGCGGTCCCCCAGGGTAAGATTTCCGACTTGGGTTGCGTTTTGTTGCATCTCTATGCGTTTTTTCTGGGAATCTGTTTGCTTTTTATGCATGTATGAGCAGAAAAGAGCGGATTTTGATCAGTTTAGAGGCAAATTTGTGATCCGTTGCATTGGTTTGTTTTGAAATTTCTTGCCGTTGGGGTCGCTGAATTGTTCCATATTACTTGCTCTTGTGAGGAGGGTTAAGAAGGCTGGTTTTGGGGCTGTATGTTTTTGGAATGTTCTTCAGGGTTGGTAAGGCTGTTGAGGTTGCCAATGCAAGACGAGACAAGCTTTTTTTTCCATGATAGGTAAGTATGCTAGCTTTCTCCATGTCGCTGTCACTTTGTGCCAATTGGGATATCATTTCAATACTTATCGGAACTCTATTTTCCTTGTCCGCTTATTAGAGAGAGATGGACGTGTTCTGATCTATATTTTGATGATCTTAGTTAGTACTGGACCTCATTTGTCTCTGCTAAGGGATGGGTGGTCAATATAAGAACTATTGATAATCCACACATGCATATATTCAATATACATATACATCCGTATGCATGTATGTTGGGGCATCCATTCATTGACTTTTCTCGATTGCTTCCGCATCTATGGCGGTCTTCTTATGCAATCCAATACTTTCTGTTGGCCATTTTAGCTATTTTTGCTGTAGTCGAGGTTCATATTGCGACTAGTGGAGATATCTTATTGAGGATTACTTCTAGCATCATAGGGCTCTCATACTTTATGCCTTATGATTGTTGTTATTAACTTCGAACTTTTTCCTTTGATACTTTCCACTTCTTCTGCTATGGCTCTAACTTTATCATTACTTAGTAGGTTGATCTCACCTCTTTGCTCTGACATACTTCACAAATACTTCTGTTGGCTAATTTATTTAGTGGTTATGTTCTATTTTCTGTGATGGTCTAGCTGCGATGTTTTCTTTGCGATTTTACTATGGGGTTTAGGTTCATCCTCTTTAGACTCAGGTCTTCCACAAACAAACAAAGGATATTGAGATTGGCTCTCTTGCCATCTCTCTATCTCCCGGGCATATTTACTCTTCCTCCTATCAAGTTGGTGAACTCTTTTTCTAGTCTTAGATGTCTCTGCGCTTCAAGGCATTGGCTGACAAGCTCTTGGTTTGTGTTCCACCATGATTTTAGGGGGAGGGATGTGTGTTTTAGAGATTATAGAGATTATGTTGGGGTGGGGGGTGTTAGAGAGATTATGTGAGATGTCTTTGCGCTTCAAGGCATTGGTTGACAAGCTCTTGGTTTGTGTTCCACCATGAGTTTAAGGGGAGGGGTGTATGTTTTAGAGATTATGTTGGGGTGGGGTGGGGGTGTTAGAGAGATTATGTGTGTATGTATGAATTCCTACATGATACTAATATGGATAGGACACAAATATTAATAACCAAGAAGAGCTAGAATGTACATAGATACTAGTTGTAGCTCTTCTTGGATATTAGTATTTGTGTCCTATCCATATTAGTATTATGTAGGAACAGTTGTCAAGGTGGTAAGACGTGCTTGGGGTTCTGGACCGCCTAAGCGCTTAGGTGCCTGCCTAGGCGTCAACTTCATAATATAATATTTTCATATATATATATATATATATGTATGTATGTATACACATATTACATACATACATTTAGATTTACACACACACACACACACATATATATATATATATATATGTATATGTTTGTATATATAAATCTAAATATATGTATGTAACATGTATATATATATATATATATGTATTAGTATGTATTTATATAACTATATATATGTGTGTATATATATACATATATGTATATATACAAAGAGAGGGGCAGAGACCTTGGGTTTCAGCAATGTGGGCGCCTTGGCGCCTTGGGCGCCCTTTCACTTGTTGGAAAGGCGGCCCAACGCCTTGCTACTGGAAAATCGCCTGGGTGCCTTGGCGACGCCTAGGCGGGCGCCTTGACAACAGTGACATAGTTGTCAAGGTGGTAAGGCGACCAAGGCGTGCTTGGGGTTTTGGACCGCCTAAGCGCTTAGGCGCCTGCCTAGGCGTCAACTTCATAATATATATATAGATTTACACACGCGTATATATACACATATACATACATACATATATATATATATATATATATATATATATATATATATATATATATATATATATATATATATATATACATATTAGTGTGTGTGTGTGTGTGCGCGCGCGCGCAAAGAGAGGGGCAGGGACCTTGGGTTTCAACAATGTGGGCACCTAGGTGGGCGCCTTGGGCGCCTTTTCACTTGTTGGAAAGGCAGCCCAACGCCTTGTTGCTGGAAAAGCGCCTGGGCGCCTAGGCGGGCTCCTTGACAACAGTGTGTAGGAATCTTATTCCCACTTGAACCAGGAATTGTTCTGTACAGTTGTATATATATACCAGATCATTGCCCTCATGTTTATTAGAGAAACTTTTATTATTTTCCCTATTATGTCTCTTAACACTCATCATCAGGGACATGATCCTTTTGAGCTGGGAAGCCGTGCCCCACCCCTTGCACGGTAGCTTCCCCGGGGTTTACCGGGCAACCGGGTTTCCCTCGACATCTAAAAAAACACTCATCATTAGGGACATGATCCTTTTGAGCTTGTCCATTTGATTAGGGGACAAGCAAATATTTGCTTTTGGTGGGATACTTGGTGTGACAACAGTGCCTTGGCAAAGCTATTCCCAAATCTTTTCAACGTCTTGACCAACCTTGAAGCTTTTGTACTTAATGTGTGTGATGCTAGCATAAGAGGAGGTGGATGGACGTCCCACCTCTAGAAGTGTTGTTGAATCAAACTGCTAATGCAAAACTCAAGTACAGATGAAAAACTTGAGTTAGCGATCGGAGTGGTTGATAACTAATATAGGCACGGACTAGCTTCTGAATAGGTGGTCTGAGACTAAACAACTTTTTCTTTAACAAGAAGAAATCTATATGAGGAGAAGATTATGCAGCTAGGGAACCCATGTATATGTATGTATATACATGTATAATAGTACACCCTCTATTTTTTGACTTTAACGTAAACATGGTACCATCCACTTCCAAAAAAAGGGGAAAAAAACAAAAGATTTGACATCTTTGTAATATATGGTATGCCATCATCAGTTTTAGAATCTCATAGTCAATCGAAACATTCATCAAATCATTAGAAGTAAAATCTGTTAAAAAAAATGCAGTCTTTTGTTTTTTTTTTTCTTCTTCTAAGAAATCGTAAACTCATAATCATTCCTATTCAGGTAATTTAGGCTTAGAAAAGTTGCTTGTTACAAATTTCGAAGTGAATGCTAGAGATAATGACTAACAGCATGTGGATGTAGTGTAGTTAATCGGCCAACTGAGAGAAAGTAATTTGATTTATTTCCTACTCGCAGGAATCCACATCAGAAGTCGAAACAGAGGTCACACCTTTTGGTCAATGTATTACATGGCTGTGGAGAGGATCTAAATATTCTGGTTTACTTTGCATCACATCTTCTTCTGTTATCTACTGCACCATGGAATTCTTTACGAACGCTTTTTCAGGTCCCAGAACTCCTTGAACTTCTCCTCTTATGTAGATGTCTATCATTGTATTCCTTCAAAATAAAATGTTATCTCTACTGTAATTTTTAGAACTAGGTAATCTGGTTGATATACTATGGTTTATTTGCCTGGGAAGTGGTTCATTTTGTTTCCTTGAAGGAAATATACCTTTATTAATAGTTGACTAGAAGTTCCCTACCCTACTTTTAGATGTGAAAGGCTTTGTTGGACAGCATTTTTTTTTTTCCATTGTATGACAGTTAAGTCTTGGTTTATATATATCCTTCAACTCTTCAATTTTGTTGTTAGGATCACTCCTTAATGTTCTTCTGAGGTCTAAATTTGATGCTTATTTTCATCCATATCTTTTTTTTTTTTTTTTTTTTTTTTTTTTTTTTTTCCGAATGAAATCTGGTTTGTGCCCTCCAATTTTATTGACGTTTTCATTATTATCTTATATCTGGTATACTGCATAGCACCCAGTGAGACTAGGAGATTGACATAATTCTATTCTTTTTTTTGAAAGTAGATGGTACCACAATTGTATTAAAAGGAAATAAGTGGATGTACAGGTATACACACGAACAAGTAATCCCCAAATGCAAAAGATACACACCCAGAAGGTGTATAAATTACCCTTCCCTCAAAAAAGCAAAAACAAAAGAGCTCTCAATAGCTCCTTTACAAATGCAATAGTCCATTCTTTCACCCTACAAAAGATGATCCTAACAACCATTTCTGGGACGAGCTTCATTATGGAAAATTCTCCTATTTCTTTCATTCCAAATAACCCAGACAGTTGCATGAAGAATGAGCCACCATATACGAGCGTCCTCCTTCGGGAATCTTTGGCTGCCCCAAAAGAGAAACACAGAATCCATGGAAGTCCCCATCGCAGGACATAATTCTATTCTTGTACATTAAATTAATTGTCATGTCTGAAGGAATGTCCGCTGAACATCCAATTCAAAACATAGTCCACTTACTTAAAAGATTCCCTCCACTCACCCATTTTGCAACTAGCATTATTTATTTAATCTGTAAAGCTATCTATTGGCCGTGAATTTCATCCTTTTCCTGATTCTACATTGTTACGGTTAGACATTGTTAGACTTTTCCTGTATTCAGTTAAATGGGATAGGTCCCCAGTCTATGTTTAACTAGCATGCAATTTTTGCCTCTTTTAACTAGTTTTATTCATGATAATCTGTTTGGCAAATATAAGGTATGCAATCAAAATTTAGTGGGATACTTTGTGTATTGCTGCTGGATGCTACAAATGCAGGCAATGGTTAAAATTCCAGCTGATTAATACCTTCTTTTTTCTTCATCTGTCAGGAAGATCACTTCCTTTGTTTGAAGTAATCTTTGTAAGATGTACAGTTATCTCAATTTTGTCCTTTTTGTGGGTTAAAAGTACTGGAAGACCAACATTTGGGCCAAGAAATGCAAGGAATCTTCTGCTTGCAAGGTCTCTAATTGGATTTCTTTCGCTTACATGCTTCATTTATAGGTAAGTGATGGACCTTGCAAAAGCTTGGTTCTGGTTCATTGAAGGAAAAATATGTTCCACTTGCATTGTCCTTATGTCATCTTAAAATTCAGTAGATAGTCTGATTATTTGTCTATTACTCTGGTTAAGTTGCTTGTTTTTTATTTTATCAATGATTGATAAACCATTGAGAGACCGTAAACCTGCTGGTTGGGCTTAGTGGGTGGTTTTCTACAGCAGCATGATTATATGAAGGATAATGTCTGGGTTTGGTAATGACTGTAGGAAGCAGTTAATACGCTGATATCAAGGGCTTATTTTTCCCAACTTGTTGTTTAAATTTATACCCTTTTCCGTGTTATTTGTCAGCCCAAGAGAGTCATTTGTCAGACCATATAAAAACATTTTTTTTTGGGTGGGGGTGGGATGGGGGGTTAGCTGTGAGAAAGCAGGCAGTCCCCCTCATGACTCTCTTGGGCTCCATCTTCTTTGCTTCTTTCAGCACCCTCTCCAAGAGAGGACATTTTCTGTGTATCTACAACTTGGGCTTGTGAAGAAGGTTGAGAGCATTGACTAGGTTTCTGTTCTATGTTATTTTTCAAGATGGTAAATGTGGCAATGAAGCAACAAAGACTATTGAATGAAGAAGGGAGGGAACTGTTGAACCAAAAATTCTCAATACACATGTAGTGTTTTTACTTTTTACCAAGCTGTCTACGTGTGTATACATGCATGCATCAAACAAAAAATCTGCAATGTGTATACATGCAGGCGTATATTTAGGTGCATACAAACAAATATAGATATATGCGTGTGTGCGAAGAAATAAAGGAGGAGGATACATACATCAAATCTGCACCAGCGACCTTCGACAAACCTGCAACAAGAAGCCTCCTGCAAGCCTCCAATGCAACCTCCAGCAGCAGCAATAAAAGCAGCCTCCAGCAGTAACAACAAGAGAAGCCTCCAGGGCCAGCCACAGGGGCGCTGGGCAGCAAGAGAAAGGACCGCAGGGAGAGAGAGAGGGAACCGCAGGGAGAGAGAGAGAGAGAACCGCAGGGAGAGAGAGAGAGAGAACCGCAGGGAGAGAGAGGGGGATCGGCCTCCTCTTTTGATGAGAGAGAGAGAAAAAGGGGAGGGGAGCAGATAATTACAAAAAAAAGAAAAAGGGAAGAGACCGGCTGGCCTCTCCTCGAGGACCGACCGGCCTCCTTCCCCTCCCCAACTCATCCCTATCTCTCTCCCTTTGTGTTTATCCCTAACCAACCCCCTCCCTCATCTCTATCGTCACTCATCCTTTCATCTCTATCTCTCCCTCTCTCACCCGATCTCTATCCAACGCCCCACCGGCTCCTAGGTGGCACCGGTGGGGGGTGCCACCGGTCCTGGCAGCCCCTGCTGGCAGGCCGCCCCCCTCCATGCCTATAAAAGGCCTCCCACGGCAGCACAAGAATCTCTCTCTCCCCCCCCCCCCCCCCCCCCTCGAGCTTGAAAACAAATAATAAATGTGGTTCTTCCATATCGATTGGGTGGCTACCAATTAATTTAAAAAACAAAAACCAAATAATTAATAATGTGCTTCTTCCATATTGGTTGGTTGGCTACGTTCTTTTAATTAAGTAATAAAAAAAACAGAAATAATTAATAATGTAGTTCTTCCATATTGGTTGGTTGGCTATATTCTTTTAATTAAGTAATTAAAAAAAAAGATAATTAACATGGTTCTTCCATATTGGTTGGTTGGCCATATTAATCTAAAAAGGGGAACTTAAATAAAAAAAAATCAGATAATTAACATGGTTCTTCCATATTAGTTAGTTGGCCTTATTAATCTAAAAAAAGGGAACTTAAATAAAAAAAATCAGATAATTAACATGGTTCTCTCATATTGGTTGGTTGGCCATTCAATAATAAATTAACTTAAAATGAATTAAACCAATTAAATTAAAAATGGTTCTCCCATAATGTTTGGTTGGCCAATAATTTGTTAATTAAAGCAATTAAAATAAAATGGTTCTTCCATAATGTTTGGTTGGCCATTCAATAATAAATAAATTTAAATAAATTAAATCAATTAAATTAAAATGGTTCTTCCATAATGTTTGGTTGGCCATTCAATAATAAATTAACTTAAAATGAATTAAACAAATTAAATTAAAATGGTTCTTCCAGGATATTTGGTTGGACAATAATTTGTTAATAACTTAAAGAAATAAGTCAATTAAGTGGTTCTTCCATAATGTTTGGTTGACCATTCGCTAATAAGTAAAGAATTTAACTTAAAAAACTCAAAGTCAACTGATTGGTTCTTCCATAATGTTTAGTTGACCATTCACTAATAATTAAAGAATTTAACTTAAAAACTTAAAGTTAACCGAGTGGTTTTTCCATAATATTTAGGTGACCATCCTTTGTTAATTAAAACAACTTCAACAAAAGAACATAAAACAAAAATGTTTGGCCAATCATTCATTGTTAATTAAATAACTTAATCAAAATTAAAAAAATAGAAAATTAAATTGGCTCCCCCATACAGGTTGGTCGTCCACATAATCTAAAGGTCATTTTGCATTCCACTACATAATGTTTTTTTTTTTTAAACTAAAAAAATTTGGTTTATCCATATTGGTTGGATGACGAAGGTTTTTTAAAAAATAAAAAAATACACAAATAAAAAAATCAGGTTCATTCATATTGGTTGAATGGCCTAAATTTAGTGGTTCTATCATATTGTTAGATTGCCTACTTGGTTAATGGTCCACTCTTAGTGGTAGAGTAACTGAAAGTTATAATTATTGATTCATCCCTATCAATGGGATAATCAGTGACTTTTATGGTTCTGTCTTAATTGAGAGATAGGTTACGAAGTCGTGATTATCTTATTCATAGGTGAACCAATAAGAATAAATCTTTGTTCATTTTATATTGATAGAGTAATCATTAACTAAAGTGGTTCTTTCCTACTGATGGATTGACCGTTAAGTTCTGGTTCATTTATATTGGTTAAATGACCTAAAATAATTTTGTGGTTCCTTCATATTGGTTGAAGGACCATTAAAGAATATTCCTAATTATGTGGCGGCCTTCATATCTCATCAATTAAGGATATCATTTAAACAGTCTATGTCTTTTCAAAAGATCTCAAATGAGAGGATATGCTGTCCAAATAATCCTCTATCCTCTTAAAGGATACTTAAAAGATAATTCTAAGAAACCTTCCTATTTCAAAGGGTTCTAATTGAGTCCAGGTCTAAAAAAACATGTCTTCTTAGCACTCTAAGATATTCAAATACTCTTCCCTTTGGGAGAATTTCAAGATCCTTTAAGTATCCTTTAAAGGATATCCATGGACTTCCCTTCACTAAACAGAACAAAAAAAATGACTTGCATGTTGTACTCAATTCTTGTTTATTTTCTGTTTTATTTCGAGCCTTATTGGATGGTTAATCAAGGGTTACCAATCATTGATTGGTGTAATTAACACTGGCCAAGGTAAGTGGGGAGAAGTCAAGAACGTGGATCCACAGTCGATCCAGAAGTCATTTAGATTTTGAGGATTAATGCTAAAAGTTTACCTAAAAGAAAAGAGAACGTGTTTTCAAAACTCAAATTTCTCTTTTCAAATCAAGATTTTTACAAAGATTTTCAAATCCGACAAAGATTTTTCAAACCAAAGGATTTTTCAAATAAAAAAGGAAGTCTCACATGAACAAAACTCTTAAAGAATAGAAAGACAGATGGGCTAAATGGGAATGGCATAGATAAATCACTTTGATTTGCTGGTTCACACCCACACTGCTATGTGTGGAAGACTGGAGAACTACACTTCTGATCGAACCAAAATAAAGTCCTCTTACTTCATGACCACACTTAATTGTTTGCCTTGTCTTCAAGTACTAAAAAAATTCAATGATCAGGCAAAAAAGAAGCCATTAAGTAATTCAAACTCTTCATTATTCTATTGACTAAAAGTAAGTTGATTAATCGAGGTGGACAATGAAGAGCTGAAGATAAGATCAAGTGATCAAGTTCGAGGGTAAGAGTGTAGGGATATTCAATGTGATCAACACCTGAATCAATGACCCAGGAGATACCAGTGGAATGAGAAGTGGCACTCAACACAACTCCTGAGGTACCCAACTAAATAGGTGCAGGTGGAATCAGGTTGCTGTGAAATGAGGACCGCGAGGCGGTGCAGCCCTTGGGTCTTAAATTGTGAGAGAATCTTTCTATATAATTGCAATGTCATCAATAATCCCACCAGTACTGCCGCTGTCCACTGGCCCTTATGAGTGCTGATACAAGATCTTCAGATACCTAAGGCTTTTGGGGCCCCAAGAAGGGGTGCTGAAACTGCTGATCAAAAAGAAAACAAACCCCCTAGAGAATGGTTCCAGAGGCCAAAAGAAGGGGGTGTCAAAATTGACACTCTAAGGCTGCTTCTGTGCCTGCTTCATACTTCTTAGACAAGAAACGATATGGCCTAGCTAATCAATTTCAAAATGGCCAAAGCTGCACTTTATGACTTGCTGTACACCAAAATGTCACTGAAGAATATATGAAGAGATCGACTTGCATAGGGTCAAGGTACTTGATTCATGAGACCTTGGAAAGTTGACTATGGTTCCAGAGGCCAAAAGAAGGGGTATCAAAATTGACACTCTGAGGCTGCTTCTGTGCCTGCTTCATACTTCTTAGACAAGAAACGATATGGCCTAGATAATCAATTTCAAAATGGCCAAAGCTGCACTTTATGACTTGCTGTACACCAAAATGTTACTGAAGAATATATGAAGAGATCGACTTGCATAGGGTCAACGTACCTGATTCATGAGACCTTGGAAAGTTGACTATGCATTGATCAAGCTGGATAGCATGGACAAGGAACTTGTGGTGCCCCTTGTTAGTTCAGAAAGCTATCTTTTGTATCCTAGGGACCTTGAAAATATGATCCCTCATGCAATGTCATCTTTGAGGCCACCTATGAATCATCTAATAAGAGCTTTCTCTGGGTATCCTTCCATGCAGTTGGCAAGGCATTCAAATTCTGATCAGTAGGCAGCCACCATTCTCATTGTTTCATTTGCTCAGGGTGGCATCCACATCATTGCAATCTATGGGACTGAAGTGGATATTGAGGTCAGAAACTACTTGGGGCCAATTTCACCAGGCTGTTTCTGTACCATTGAAACCATTTTAATGTGAGATAAACAGAATGATGCAGGAGCATCCTCTATTTGTTAAGAATACTTTGGTAGGTAAGAATTGTTCCGACTTGCGGATGCAGTTTTTGGGGTCCTAGCCATTCCGCTGCAAACCTGTGAAGTCTATCTTGATGATGCGGGTTTGGATGACAGATTTTGCCCCCCTTGCTTGCCAGTCTGGCTGTAGTTTATCTACAGCCAGAGTCCCATGACCTGGCATCTCATCCTTGTCCTTGACATTCATCAATGTGTGGAAAACTTCAAGAGTGCAACCTGTCCAGACATGATTTTTTTCCCTGGTACTAACAAGGCTGGAACTGAGTGAGGACTAGTCTTTCTCCACTTGTTCAAGTCACTCTCCCCTCTGTTTCTCGACCTGGCTCCTTTTGCATCCACTATAGGGCTTGAATTGACAATTGTATCATAGCTGAATGATGGCAGATGAACTGGCATCTTCTAAAGGATGCAAAATCTATGGCACTGCCATAAGGTGAATGTCTTCAAACATACAGACATATTTCTCAATGCAGAGATTCCCCCTTCAATATACCATGACCAATGTCATAATCTGGAGACGGTGGTGTAGAAAAGGTGGACATACCCTGATCACACAATTCTGAAGAGACAAAACTGCCTCAGTGCTTTTGGTTCTCATTGTAAGTGCTGGTGCGTGCTAGAACCTCTCCTGTGGCTTACAACAGATTGAAGGGGTTGAGACCACTTAACACGAGTGGGAAAGGTTCTGTCACGTTGGTGCCAATTGTCAAGTTGCTGTTAATGATTGTATGTTCTTATGGGAGATTTTCTGTGGCAACAAGGTATCAAATGAAGGACTGCGGCTAGGTTTTCATGATGTTTAGGACGACGATGATGGAGATGAGTACACTTTGAGGGGGTAGCCTTCCTGTTTCCCCCACTTCTAGGTGATAATTGCCTCTTTACCTGGTTGAAGAAATTAATCAAGCATAATCCCTGTTTACTTTAACACTACAGCCTTATGGCCCAGACTCACGGGCCTTTCAATGCCTTGCTTGAAACATAAAGTAAGCCAAGGCCTCAAAGGGTCTATCTCAATTAAACCAATGAACCAACTACAGAACCAACTACAGAAAAGAAAGGAAATACTAAGAAATAAAAGGGTCATATCCATGACAGAATGGAACCTCTGCCATTCTGATCGTTTGACATTTATACTTATGAAGCTGCAACATTTTTGACTAGAACTTGGTTCACATTTATGGTCTTACAGTTGCTTACAGTTTCATTCTCTAGAGGATAATGAAGATCTAGCCATTTTATGACTGTTTATCTGCCTGGCTTATCTTTATAAAATTTCTTGAATGTTGCAAGATCAAGAACTGTTATCATCCTTTGTAAGACTGTTTTTTCATATTTGACCAGGAGGCAACTCCGACTTGTTTCTACATAATAATGCATAGTTCATACTGCTATGGCCTATGGGGTTTAGCTCTGTGTGGGATTGTAGCTGCTGGAAAAGGGCTTATCGAAGGTGATTTTACTAGGGGAAACGGAGTTCAGCTTATTTGCAGTATGCACATGGTACAGCACGTGTACATTACCATTTCTGCTAGAGACTCTTGCTAGTTTGTCGGTCTGGAAGAAACTTCTGATGGGACAGGTCTTAGATCCATGGGGATAGAAGCTGGTGGAAATGGCTTATTAAAGTTGTTTCTATTGTCCATTCAGCTTACACACCTGCAATTTGCAGACAGTACAAATCTGATACAGCATTCTACTACCACCCATCCTTTGGGCAGCCTGGGGAAAGAGGAATAGGAGGATATTTAAAGAGAATTACTGCAGTTCATATGACATACTTGAAAAGCAAGAAGACTCTTGGAGGATTGGTTAATTTCAGCAAGACTTGGCAGTCCAAGGGATTCTCTTTTGCTGCAGAACATGTCTAGATGGAAGACTTGCTGAAGTATTCTATTCTTTTAGACGCTTTCTTTTCTCTTTAATACTCGCTTCTTATCTTGTGCGGCCAGGGTAAAGGCTGATTAACTGAGGATCAGTTTGGAGTCCTGGAAAAATAATTGCAGCTGCCATAGAGTGGACCATCTAGGATTTGCCACATTTTAGCATGGTTGGTAGGATTGGTCCATGGATCAGAATGGACACTAGCAATTGATTTTGGGGTTGGGGGGAAGAGGGACCAGTACCCCCCTCCCCCCCCCCCCCCCCCCCCCTCCAAAAAAAAAAAAAAAAAAAAAAAGGAAAAAGGAAAGGAAAAGTCAAGCCAAACAGGGCTTGAACTGGGCTGAAACAGCTAGGATTGGCTGGTTCTGGGCTGATCCTGCCTGATCCAACCTTTGGATAGTTGGGTTTTCCCCTTTTTTGTTTTTTTTGGATTTTCTGATTTTTCGTAGTTTTTTAAAAATTAAAAATCAGGCCAATTCAAGGATTGGCTTTCTTTCTTTGCACATCCAATCCTGATCTGGACTGGATAGGGACCTGCCATCCAGTGTTCCAATCCAATTCTGCCTTGCATGTTAATGGAGTAGCAAAACATTGTGTTACTTGTGTCATGAAAAAGAAAAAAAAACAGTTCATGCGGAGCACTGTGCAAGGAGATAGGTGATCAAGTCGTGGAGCAGATGCCTGGTTCTCCTAATTTGCCAATATGAAATTGCCTTTAGATGCTTTTACACTTTTTACTGTAGTGGCAACTATCAAGCTTTTTTGATGTGTCTTACTGTCTTTTCATTCATTGTCCAAATCCCTTAAGTATTAAAGATTTTGGTAGTCTTTGTACAACAGTAGCTCTGTTGTGACCTGGAGATATGGGTTTAAGACTGGAAAGAGCCTCTGGGAAAAAGGCAGGGTTAAGGCTGAAAGAAAGTTGATCCTCTGCAGACTATGCAGTGACAGACTGGCACGAGTTTCGTGGCACTGGGCTGGCCTTTCTTTTTTTTGGAGGCATATGCCAGATGACTCAAGCATGGTTTGCATTATGCCTTACATAGAGATCATATGTTCCAGAGCTGTCTCATCCATCAGCCTTTGGGTTAAGGTTGTTGGCAAAGGTCTAGAACTGTAATAAAGTTTATTATAGTCAGTGTGTACTCTGTTCTTTGCATTTCCCTTTTTATGCAATGTGTGAGGGCTTGTATGCCTGTAATTTGTGTTAGGGATCTTTGGATGCATCTCACCTCCTTTTTTGTATGTATTACCTCCACCTCTCTTGAATAAAATTGGTGATATATCCCTCTTTTTCCATCAGGAAGAGAAAAGAAAAAACTTTGCATTCTGCAAGGAGCTTAAGCTCCAACTGACTGATTATAGCAAATAAAAAGGGCTTGAAATAGCCCAGCAGTGAAATGCTTGACCTTTTAGTGTCTTTTACTTTTCTACTTAGCTAAGCTTTAGTCTCTGTGAAGTTCACCGGGTAGCTTTGAGACTCTGAAAAGAAGCCTAGCTAGGAATTAGTGATTATTGTTGTGTTGAATTAGATGTAGTCCATTCAAGAATTAGAAAGCGCCCACTTTTAAAATGATGGCAGGAACTCTTATAATCAGATTATTAGCATTTGCGTTCACTACAAACTGATACTACATCCATATTTGGCACTAGAGCCATAAAATAATATGTATCTTCACCTCCTAAAGAAAGAAAGAAAAGATGTATGTTGGATATGTACTATCGTGTGTTAATATGTTGGTGCTTGCTATGACAAAAATCTATGGTGTACAATACATTTAGCTACAAGGTGCTAGATGGATGTTACTTGACATGTCCCCTTTATTGTTGATTTTCTGAGAAGCTTAATAAATCATGAGCAACAATCAGATTCATTCCTTGGACAATTATTGTATATATGGGCTAACTGACACGTCACAATGCGTGTGCTATAATTCCTTTATTACAGTGCTTATATATTTCTTATTTACTCTTGCCCACAATTGAGCAAGCTGAACATCCTTTCTAATATTTTCATTTTGTGGTTAAACATTTATGAGGCAATGCTATTATGTTCATCAATACTGAAGTCGATTGCCTATTTTCTGGTACTTGCTTCCGTCAACTAATTAATTCTTTCTGTCCTTTCTCAGTGTCCAAAATCTTCCTTTACCTTATGCTATGATGTTAAACTTTTCAACTCCACTTATGTCTTCCATTGCGGCAAGAACAATTTTGAAAGAGAAATGGACTTTTATTGATGTTGGAGGTATGCTATTTCATCTCATGTCATGTCTACTCAGCTTCAATTTTGTTCAATGTTGATGAGAAATAAGGTGCCATGGATATGATCATGCAGGGTGAAAGCTGAAAGCTCTAAAACCCATATGAGTGAGATATTGATAGATATGTGGACAAAATGACAAGTGAAAACTTGCATGAGCATGTACCTCATTTGACATTTTGATCCACCCTTCATAATGCATGTGACTTTTCCATGCTTTCCTAATATATGTGACTTCAAGACGTTTCATTCATCCACTATTTAGGGGTTTTGAAGCAATGATAAACAAACAAAAAGGATAATCTGAATGACTTAGCTTCTGGTTTTCCCTTGAGATCATCATCATCCACCAAATCCCAACTAATAGGGTCAGAGGCACTATCCTATTCTGCTATCCTTCCATCACATATCGGTTTATAAGTTGTACTTTACTTAGTTATGCTAAAAGTAGAAGAGTTTCCAATATTAGGACAAAATTATGTGGATGAGACAAGGATGGTCTCAACTAAGGATTCTTTTTTTGAAGTTCTAAATTCCATTGATGTTTGGAATCAAATCATAAACCATCAGTTCCATTGGATACTAGTCTTTATTAGAGCTTCCTTAGATTGAGGAGCTCAAGATGTGATGCGGGACAAACCGAGAAGAAAGGGGGGGGGGGGGGGGGAAGAAGGTGAAGGTAGTGGCGTCGGCGTCACACTGGCGGCTAGGGCATCACACTCCACCCCATCTCAAGGTTTTTGGCTCTCCATATCAGAGAAGCAGAGGAAAATAATCCAAAATTCGTAGTAAAATTCACCATTAATTGAAAAAGAGTATTATAGGGCTATTTAAAGAGAAAGCAAACCTTAATCCTAGTCCTAATGACTAAAATATCCTTAAAATAGAAGCTAAGATTGTACTAATAATTTAAGTAAAAAAGGGGCCAACTAAATATACAATGGATTCCTGGCTCCGCTCTCACAATACTTGGATTCTTATCATTCTCCCCTAGTTCAAGAAAACTCATCCTCGAGTTTAAAACTGCGGCAATATCCATAGGGAAATGACGAGAATAGCAAATCTAGGAAATACCATTTATCCCTCTTAGATCATCATACGAAGGAAAGCCTTAACTCGAGGTGGAAAATGCACCTCAATATTGCCCCATACGTGGTCAAAGTCATGTTGACTGATAGTATCTTGAACGATCTTTAGCTGAGTGACCACATCTTTGATTGTCTGTTTCTACCTCAACTCATTCTGCTCAGCCGTGAATGTGGAACTGGCCTCAAAATGGATTTCGGAAAGCACGTCTAACCTTGGTTCAGTGAGGAGGATGTCATTACATTATGCTACAAAATCTTGGACTCAATCTCTTTAAAATACTTGTATGCTGGCCTTGGCTCGGCTTCATAATATACCTCTTCCATTTGATTTTCATACTCCTCGATTAATGTCAGGTCGGCCTTGTAGACTACCTCTTTTGGTTCAGCCATTCTGAGATAGTAGCTCTCAATGTCATTCTTTAATTTGATCTATTATGGTGCCATCCCTTAACGAACCTAAGTCCTACCTGAATAGCTTGTGGCCACCATCTCAGGAAGCATGGCAAGAAGTCGAAGGCACCCAAGAGTTGGCATGTAAATCAAGGTGGCTAACGTGAGCTTCAAAAAATGTGCACAGATGTCCCTAGGGGGCGGGCAAGGGCGGCACGCAGAATGATGGTTTACTGGCTGACAGAGCGCTAGACAAGGTTGGCTTCGCTGTGAGGAAGCCAACAATATGATTAGTGTGCAAATCGGAGCCCGATGTGCCAAGAGTGGAGGCAGTGTGCTATGGGCTCCTGGTGCACTGCTCGGCACAACATATTGGGGCACACGAAGAGGCGAAGGTGGGCACATGGGGTTGTTGTCAGCGTCTCCCGCCCTATTTGACAGAACAAGGGAGAGAGAGGGAGAGAAACAATGATGGATGTGGGTACTGTTCATATGAACAGTACAACCCGGTGATCTCAGTGGCATCAGGCCTACTTCCCTTTTTTGCTGCTCTCATCATCTCCCCATGGATACCCTAAACCCTAAACTCGAGAACGAGTTTTCTCGAACTAGGGGAGAATGATGTATGATGTGGATCTAGATCCGACGCATTACATACGAGGGAGTGCGTCTACAGCCGTCAGAGAGTCATTCCGACTTTGTTGTGGTTTAGAGATAGTTCAAAGCCTGCTGATGCATAGTATATTTTTAAAGGAGTCCATATGTTTTTATTTCTCCCATTTGGAGCCATTTAGCATGTTTTCTATTTTCTTTAAATTTTAGGTGTGATTTTCTATTTTTTTTGGGATTTTTAGTGCAAATTTTCACAATATTTCTATAGTTAGGGGTATCTTAGTCTATGGTTGAGTTGGGGAGTCGAGTTGGGGTTGGAAAGATCCCTAAGCACTATATATATGCATGTACTATCTCTTTTTAGTTTATGGATGAATATTGCTGCGAATTTTTTGGTATTTTCTGGTGTTCCTCTTTGAGACAGAGAAGACAACCCCGAGACAGGGTCAGAAAGGCCCTACGATGGGGCCGGGTGAGACGCTCGAGGATTGCGGGGTGAGACGCCTCTGATCCGCATCAAGATGGAAAGCTTTATTGAGGATGGTGAGCAGTGTTGGAGGGTTTACTTTGAAGGCTTCATCAACAACCTTGTGGATGAAGCTCTAGGGGCTTCACTGCCTACATGGAGGAAATGGAGTTTGGGAGAAGGCTATGTGGGAGCTCCAGCTGCCTCATGTTGCCTTCTGGATCTCTTTGAATGTTGGAAGTCTTTCTTGGAAAGGGGAGAGGAGGAGTTGAGTGGTATGGCACCTTTAGTTCAAGAAGCCTCTCATGCGTGGTGTGGGTTTGTGTCCTGGTGTCTCTGCAGCAGCTACTGCATCCAGATTTAACCTAATTTTTAGAGGACTATCACTAAGAGCTTGACGGCTTGTCACATATAACTTTTAGTGATTGCCGGAACTCATTGGTCAAGTATAGCAGAAGTGTCTCTTCCTGACAAATGTTGTTTCCAGTTCATTGGATAGTCTGACTGATAATGAGGTAAAAGATGTAATATTCATGGTGTTCAGATTGAAGGAAGGGTTGGACAATTTCGAAAGACATGGAAAGCTGTTGAAGTTGATTATGTTACTGCTAAAGCTTATAAAAGGGTGTTTGTTTTATTTAATGCATTGAAGGTGTTCATTGTTATGTTCAACTTTGTGCTTCTAAAGCGAGATAGGGGTAGGAGCTCCTAATTGGGGGTTCTATCCTTCCAGGGCTTGTGTCTTGTGAATGCTGGACTTCTTTGTTATTTCTTGTAGTAGTAGTAGGAGTTGGTGAGTCGAGTGGAATCATTATTTTGTATCGTCTGGTGCGAGCATCCTTTTTTTTTTCTTTCCGGGTGGCCAGGTGATGCGGGACAGCCACCGATAAGCATCCGGATCCAAACTACAATCTGAGATCAACCATGAACACTGTAAAGGACAGTAAATGGACAGCAAATAACTGCCGTTTCAATGAGAATAATCACATGATTAAGCAAGAAACCAACTCAGGAGCCATCCCTCGCAGCGGGGAAGCGTCCGGATCGATCATAGTGAGGACTACCTTTCGTCTAGGACATCAATGCACACAGAACAAACTCAAACTGGACCACGATATAGGACACTCACAATCACACACAACCGGCAATGCAATGTAAATGGGCTAGGCAACCTATGATATCTCACCAGCACGGGAACCAGAATATAACCATATAATAAACGAGAAGATCCATGTGAATGTGTGCTATCTGCTGCTAACCTGCCCATTGTAGAGTGGGGGCACAAAACCGAGGGCACTAGAGGCACATGCACGCCTGGAGAACCAACCCGATAGTCTTCGATCCAGTCCGGGAGGCGCTGGCCCCTTGATGGGCCTCGGGAATGGGCCGAAGGCCCGCTAACGGGGCGGGCTGGGGCTCGCCACAGGTGCTGGTCTGCGTGGCAAGGGTGATTATGAGGATGTTGGGGGCAAGTGGCGTCGTACATGGTGACGGGTGCATGCGCGAAAGGCACGATGGATGATGCGGGGCTGGGCGAAGCACGCTGGGGCTCTGCGTGGTCGTTGGCGGGCCCTGAGGGGACGTGGGGGTCGATGAGGCGGCGAGCGTTGGAGGCTGGGCGTCGCGCGGGGCACACGCTCGACGAGGGTGGGGCAGACGTTGGCGATCCTTGTGCGCCGTGTGGCACAGCATGGGGGGGAAACACCCGCTGGTGGGGCACGGGCGACGATGTCCTCTTGCGTGAATGCGGCCTACTCGCCGCTTGGCGAGCGAATGATGATGGCAAGAGGCGACCAGAAACGTAGAGAGAGAGAAGACAATTATGGGGAGAAAGAATACAGGGGCTTCACGCCCTAGGAAGCTTGCCGTTCTCGGGCTACATGCACGGAGGCGGCTCACAAATCAATGCATTTTCATTCTTTCGTCAAAAAACATCAATGCTTTCCCACTGGGGTATAAGAATATATATATAGAGTCTAAACCCTAATGACGCCCCAATCACCAATGACTAAATAACCCTAAGACCAAAAAATAACATAAACTCGTGCAGAAAATGTAAGAAAAATAGAAAACTGCTAGGTGGGCCCCAAACGGACCGTACACATCCAAATAACTCCAAAAAAAGGTACAATATCTATCAATAGTCAAATGGGGCGTCTCCAAACCAAAGTGAAGCCTGCTCTGCTGCTGACGTCGGCGGTAGACATGGGCTGGATTGAACCGGACCCGGGCTCTAGTGTCCTCACCACCTGGGGATCAGGAAGCGTGTGCCTGTGTATGCAAGGTGCCTTGTATCATCTTATTTATTTTTAAGTAAATGAAAAACAGTACAACCTACCCTTCTTTTTTTTTTTTAAAAAAAGAGGAACTACTCCTTTATGGAAGCATTTGTTAGACGATAAATCTTTATTGTTAGATGCCTGTTATTCAGTGGCAAAGATGTTAAAGCAAAGGTTTCTGCCATTTAATCATTAAAAGAAAGTGCAACTTCCGTGGATCTCAATTTTTGTATATGTAATATCCAAGTGTTAGGGGCATTAATGTCATAGGTTACAAGAGTGTGATTTCACTGAGACTCTTCTAAAGCTCCTCCCCCAAAGACGGTCTCTGAAAGCATGCTGATATGTATGTCTGTTGAGTCTATGCTCTCTTAATCGATTAGCTCTCTTTCTCTTTTTGGGGATTTTTCTTGTTTCAAAGGCTTTTGGTGGGATGAAAGGCATCCCTAGTCCGTGCATAAATCGTCATTCAATATTTGGCATGGTAATAGGAGCTATTTGTTCCGGTGAAGGGGCCAGTAGCCTGGTCATTCACCTTTGGAAGAGCAATCTCTAGGGCCATTCTTGGTCATCCTAGGAGATGACATCCAAGGTTTCAAAATCTGGATTGGGAACTAGACTTGGACAGGGCTGGTTCTGGTTCCACTGTTCCAGTTCAGGCCTGAACCCGCCATTCACTCACATACATATATAGATAACTGCATTGTTTATATTAAATGTAGAAAAATATGATATTAGTAACTATTTAAGGTTTGAAAAGGTAAAAAGTGCAGTTTTTGAGTCGGTTTAGGCTAGTTTAGAGTTTTCCAATTTTTAAAGGACCACTAATATTATTTAATTACCAAATCAGCCAGTTCAATACTGGAACTGGCCGAACCAAACTGGTTCTGCTGGTTCTAACTGGTTCACCCAGTTCAGTTGGAACCAGCCTGTATTTTAGACCATGATGGCATCTGGTTGGAGACTGTTTTACTGTGAAGGGAGAGGCAGCAATTCGGAAAATAACTGTGAAAGAAGAGGGCATTAACCTATCGCAACTTATATTGCTTGTCAAACTGGATCGTGATAATCTGGCAAAGTTTTATGAAGTTTTTGCATTTTAGTGCTAAAGTTTTCAGAAGCAAAAGGTGTATAGCTCTTATGCTTGATTGTATATGTATATGTGGCACTGGAAAATGAACTTGTTGATCATTTGATAGTTTGAATCCCATAAGTAATCAAAGGTTTAGCAATAGGGGTCCATTGAAGAGGAATGAGTTTAGTTTTCAAGGGGAAATGAGTCAACATCAAGAATGTCTGCTGATGGCTTATAAGTAGGGGTGTCAATTGGGTGGGCCAGCCCGTGGCCCAGCCCAACCCAAGCCATATCAAAGGAAATTGGGTTTGCCCAATTTATATAAATTGCGTTGGGCTAAATTTGGGTTGACATTAATTAATCTGGGCTGAGCTGGGCTGAAAACGGGGCTGGCCAGTTTAAACTATTGACTTTTACAATAATTCATACAAAAAGTAAAACACTTCTAACAAACCATTTATAAACAGGGCCAGCCCAACCCAATCCACTCACTATTGAATTGGGGCTGAATTTGGGTTAAATTTGGGCTGAATTTGGGCTGGGCTAAAATTGGGCTGGGCTATTTTGAATTCGGGTTGACCCAAATTATCACATAACCCATCCCAACCCGCCCAATTTACATCCCTACTTATAAGTCACATTTATCTTGTCAAAAAAAAAAGTCACATTAATCTGTTTAAGTAAGGGTTTTAATGCTGCGATCACGGGTGAGAATCTCCTGAAGCTGATTGACTGATGAGTAAAATCCGTTATATCCCCTTATCTCTTGGGTTTTTAAGTTGAGCTTTTCTTTGTTGTGTTTTTACAGGCTGCAGAGGTCTCTGATCTCTGACCCAAGATGTACACTTATTGTTGTTTAGAATTGTTGTTGGTATTTCCTACTTTTTCCTCGAAAGAAGTTATTCAAAAACATTTTTATGGGTTTTGATGGGACATGGATGGATGCTTGACAGCTTGATCAGCACAGATCGTAAACATAGAGCCAAAAGGGACAATGAATGAGAGCTGAAGTCCACATGTTACTGCAGGACTAGGCAAGTAATGAAGAAGTATTTAGGTTAAGAGTGAATAGCAGGTCAGGAAGGAGAAACATAATATAGGTTTCTGTCAAAGGTGAATTGGCAGGAAATCTTAAAACGGCATGGGTATATCATATCATTGGCTTTCTTTATGCTAAAAAATAAGATAGGAACCTGAAACATGTCCATAAATAACAGAAAGAACATGGAGTTGTCAAAAAACTGAAACTAATCTTGTGAAGTGACAGCCCACTAAATGTAAGCTTTGAAGGCCTCATGTATGGATCTTGCTTCTACATATTTATCTCTGTATAGTTGATTTAAGTGAAATGAAAATGCAATGCTATGGACTAGCACTTTATGTTTGAACTACAATCTAGAACCCGGAAAAAACTTGTAAACATGATTTCCTTGAGGCACACAGCGAATGAAGAACTAGGTGAGGATTTTTTCTTTTTTCTTTTTCCAATAGATGTCGGATGACAGAAGTAGGATGAGGAGAAGTTCCTCGCCCATCGAAAAGGCCCTATCTGGAAAGCAAAAATTACAGCTTTTTAATCATTTCCCTCTAACTAGTAATAGGATTTTTAAGAATATATCTACCCCGATTGAATGCACCAAGATGAATATTTTCGATGTAACTTTTACTCCCTTGAAAGACAGCATCTTGCATACTCTTCTTATGTTCCAGCAGATTGCGTGCAGAACCATGTTGAGGAAGTTGTTTCTGAACTTTCCCTGCTTTCGTCCTTAAATCTTGAAAATAATTCCACATTTCCTAAATATTTTAAACTGACAGCGAGTACCACTAGGTTTGCAAAGGGCCTCTAAACTTCTTTGCTAAGATCACATGTGATGAAAAAGTGCTCAATATCTTCACTGTTCAAAGCACAGAGTATACCTAATATCACCACCATTGCACCACTTACTCTGTAGACCTTGGTAACCAATTTTTTCCTTTTTCAAATAACAGCCACATGAATGCCTGATCTTGGTTGGGGACAGCTTCCCAGACCTCATCATATTTCTGATATTTTGGAAGGACCCCTCTACTTCATTATATGTATTCTTAACTAAGAAATGGTCAATGCGTGTTCTCCAGTTTATCTGATCTTCGCTAGCTGAAACATGAATGCTGTCCACCTCCAATGTTGCAACGTATTGCGAAGATTCATCATCCTTCAGACCTCTTCTGAGCACAATGTTCCAATGAAACTCACTGCGAGTCATCTGCTTTCTTAAACAGAGTCGGTAAATGAGCAGAAATCTGTCCTAAACTTCCCAACCATTTCTCCTTCCAAATGGGTTTTATAACCATTGCCAGTTGTAATCCTAAGTGGACTTCCACTTCCAGTCCACCTGACAGCTTTAAGAATGCCTCTCCATACTGGTGACATCTGAGTGATATTTTCTGTTTGCAGGTGCAATTTTTGACATGTTCTGTAATGCTTTGATTCTTTCATTCTTTTTCAGAGTGGCTCTCAGATAATATCCCCCAGAGCGACTTCCCCAGCAGTTCAAATTGATAATCCTCATATTTCTCACTTCTAAACTCCATTTTTTGACCTCATGCCACATCCAACTTGACTGGAGGAATGCCTCTACTCTCAGTATGCATGTTCGAAGGCATCATCATTTTCACCTGATTTTTGCTCATTCTCAATATGTTTGTTACTATGATTTGGTAGACACTTCTATTTGCATTAGAAAGTCATGTCGGACACTTGGATATGGACACTCGGACACGCATGTCTAATGCTTCATTCCAGGATTACGGAATGAGCACTTCAACAATCCTAATTGAATATGAAGTTTCAAGGTTTTGATTAACATTTGATTAATTTGTTTACACATTTTGAACATGTTTCAATTGATTGTACTTTATTCTTATTATATGCATGTATAATTATGTATGTGTTGGGCCCATGGCTTCAAGTAGACTGCACATCCATTAACTTTTTGGCATCAATTCTAGTGTGCAAAGCCAAGAAGATGTTGTGAGGTCATTAGGTGTATCTGAACATATGTATATTTTATTCTGATGTACTAAGACTCCATTCGGGGAAAAAAATTGAAGTTGAAGTTTGGGATAAGTTCAGGGTAAATTTTGGGGGAACCTTGATAATATCAAATCTTTGCCAAATGTGGGTTAACTTTTCACAGATTCCAATTGCCATTATGGCATGTCCAAAAGATGATGAGGTGTTGCTTTCATAGGCTGTTTTGGACTTTCACCTATATTTCCTTCCCATCCTAAAAAAGGGGATTGGAAGGGAATCTGAATGCACGGGTGATGAAGTAGAAGAGAAATATAGAAGTAGCTTGACTAGTTTAAGGCATGAGAAGTCAACTGGGGGGGTGGGTGGGCATTGTCACTATGCAGTAGTCATCTGGAAAATTGGAGGTTTGCTCTTAGCTGGTAAGCGCAGGTATATTTGAGTAACTTGGTCAAGTGAATGGGTAAAATTGCTATGTTTCATAGGACCGTCTTATCTGGAGTCTTGGAGAATAGCCTAAGAAGCATTGCTATTTTTCAAAGGACTGTCTTATTTGGAGTCTTGGAGAATAGTCTAAGAAGCTGGATTACATTTGATGTGTTTTGTTGATCCATGGACTTGGCACCTATTAAAACCATGAGTGGAAATTGAAGCACAGATATCTGAATTCAGTGGTGCTCTTTACACTAATTATAAAAGGTAACTCAGCATCAATTGATTATGTTGTCTATCTAACGTTAGCTACTGTACCATGCTGATTTATGAGTATGTGCTACTCAGATCTCCAGCTGTGCTCTACTCTATCCTTTTGATCTTGAACCTGCTCCTAGTTAGGGTGTCATCGTAGGCCACCAATATGATTGTTGAATGTTTGGTCAAACACCTGATTCCAAACTAGTTTGGAAATAGATCTTCACATTAGCCACCTCCAAAGGGGAAATATATCTTGCAGAAATCATCTCTGCTTCTTAACAGTTTACCATGGTGCTTCCTGAATCCTTGTGAATTGTGATATCTTGAATTTGAATGTTCCATTGATGTATATTCTTTGTTGAACAAAAGAGACAATCCAATGTGTGTAATTTATTATTATCTAATATGATATTTCAGACTTAATATGCTGAGAATAATATGATAATATCTACATGGTCTCCTCCTTTCAGGTCTCACATGTGGTTTTGCGGGTCTGCTTTTTATTTTTCAGCCAAAAATTCTTGTGCAAGGTATGTCTACAAAATTCTTATGCAAGGTATATCTCACATTGTGATGCTTATATTTCATCTGCAAATTACACCATAGGAAACAATTAATATGGAGTATCATGAATACGAAGAACATTTGATAACTTCCTCCTCATATATTGCAACCAAGGTCCAACGGATCACAATAGCCAGCCTTTGATGGAATAAAGCAAGGATACATAATTCATGCAACCACCTCAGATAATTGGGAAAAGGACTCTGGCCCGGATGGAAGAAAACAATGATACATAATTCATTCAGCCACCTCAGATAAGTGGGGAAAGGGCTCTGGTATTGAAGAATGGGAAATGGGGACAATCAGAGTCAATTCTGCAATTGCTGATGGATGCGAAGACCAGTCCAAACACTGATGCTTAGATCAGGTATTAGCTTTTGCTGCAGTGATTTGGGCTATTTGGAACGAGTGTAACAACAGGTGCTTTAGACAAGAGCTCAAAAGCCCCAAGACATTTGTGATGCATCCCATTATTTTAATTAGAAATTGGTATATTTGTAATGGGGTAGATAGCAACTATGGATAGTGTCTCAGGTTTAGTGAGTTAAATGGTCTCTTTTGTGAAGAGGGTCTAGAGTGGGAAGAGCTACCGCCTTCACCTTGGTAGAGTTTTGCTTTGTATGTGGATGCATGTGTACTCTTCTTTTCATAATGAAATGATCTGTGGCTGAATGGTCACCTTCAAAGATACATTACGAAGGAACTTAACCAACTAATAGTAATAGGTTAGCATACACGTGGCAAGCAACTTTGTTTGTGCTCTTTTGTTTCCTTCTTGTTCTTCTTTTCTCTTTTTAATTTACATACATATTCCCCTTCCCCTTCAATGCCTTTTTGCAGAACAAGATGAGAAAGATAATCGAACTGTGTTGGCTGGCTGATGCAGTGGAAGTCCCACAACCCAAAAATCACATGTTCAACTTAACCATAGTGACCCACTCACGAGCTGGGCTGGAGGAGTGGGCTACCCATAAGAAAGGGTTACCTGCAAGAAAGGGCTACCTGTGAGTGAAGCAGTGTGGAGCCACCGCAGTGTGCTCCTAACACTACGTCTGGGGGTTGGGACAGGAATGAAGTGGATTAGTCCAATATCAAAAAATGGAAAGGAGTTACTGGGTATGTAGTCAGGGGTGATTTTGTTATTTATTGTTTCTTTAATTCTCTTTTATTTTTGTGCGAGTTGGGGTTATATAGTCTTTTCCGCTGCGTATTGGAGCAAGGGGTATTATTGTCCTTGCCCAATCATTGTAACCCAGAAACTCCATATATAAGAGAATGATGGTGGCCGGCCTGTGTGTGGTGCCGTGCCTCTTTGTGCATTTGTCCAGTCCCTCTCTTCTTTTCCTCCTCCTTCATCCCTGGTTTTCTACATGGTATCAGAGCAGGTTAGGGTTTGGAGGAAGTGAACCGAGGTCCGCACCACGCTTTCTTGGGATAGGAAGGGACCGGCCCCCTCTCTTTTGCCAACCGGTACCCTGTAGGGTTTTTTTTGGCAGGGGCGTGGCTGTCCTTGCTTCCCCCCGTAGCCGGCTCCCTTGTTTTTGGTGCAGAAGACAACTGGCCTCCCTCTCTCTGTGATCCGGTGCCCTGTTAGGGCCATGGATGGCAGTACCGGTACCGGTACCGGTGCCGGCCGGTACCGGTACCGGTACCGGCCGGTACGACCGGTACGGGCTTAAAAGGGCCCAAAAAAATCAGAAAATTCAGAAAAAAAATCAGAAAAATTCAGAAAAATTCAGAAAAATTCAAAAAAAATTCAGAAAAAATGTAAACAATTAATTAGCTATGTGTTGGGTGTGATAAAAATGGGTTAAGACAAAGAAGTACACATAACACATACAAAATGACAATTTTCATAGAGATTAAACATGAAAAATATTATGTTAATGTACTAAATATTTACAACAATGCAAAATATGAACGAAATCAAACGATCCTTACCTATGAAAAACATAAGTGAGTCCCTTAATATGGATAATAACCCGTAGATCCTTCTGATTCATCATCTGGTTGCTGTTGCTGGTATCCATAATAAGGTTGCATATGTTCCCTATATTCACCATAACTAAACAATGATGCAGCCAAGTCGTGCATCCCTCTTTGAATCCCTCTTGGAGTATATGGTTGTTGACTTGATGAAATGCCAGAATCATGGTGCAAAGAAGTAGCATGAGGATAAGAAGAAGACCCTGACCCATAACTGCTACTGGGTGGAATCGGTGGATGGAATTGAAAGCCTTCATACTCTACTTGATCTCCCCAGCTATACATGCCTGCTTCTTGTTGGCCACCTCCATAACCTGACTGCTGTCCATGCTGGCTTTGTGAATCATAATCTCCTTGACTTTCATGTTGTCCTCTTCCTGTGTCAACATGTAAGGAGAAAGAAGGTGCATACACTCCGCCCCCGGTAGTAGCACCTGCAGCTGCACCAGCATCATCACTAGGAGACTCTGTCCCATCATCGTCGTCATCTTGATCATAATCAACAATTAACTTTCTTTTAACAGTACTTGATTTTTTCTTTTGTGATGCCTGTTTTTTATGGCTTTCTTTTTTTTCTAGATCCTTTTGCAAGTTCAATCGATTCAATACTCCTTTTCCTCGTGGTGTATGCCTCACATAAATTTGCTTCAGCTCATCAATGGCAGGATCGTCTCTGGTAGTCAGATTAGTCCTCTCCAATGTAGATGTACTCCTTTTCAAGAATGATGGTGGCCCAACCATTCTAGGAGTGACTGGCCTACTATCTGATTCTGAGTGTCTAGCAGGCTCAAGCTCAGTATCAGGTGCAAATAAAGGCACATGCTCAGTCTGACTCTGATACTCATGTGAAGGAGGAGGTGAATTTTCTTTTTGCCTTTTCGAGCTTCTTAATTCTGGATCTCTAGCAACAGCTCCATCTAGTATGCCTTCTGCCCATTCTGTATCATCAGGATCAAAAACTGGCTCATCGACAGTTGCTCGTGTCTCAACCCAAGTCTGCAAGGGATTATCATCATCAAATAACTCTTCCACATCAATTTGGCCAACCATATCTTCTGCGTGCCCTGCAGCTCGTTTCTCCCTCAATTGTTGTCTCAACCGGATGTTTTTGATCCTCAATCTCATATTGTAATGGCAGTACACCAATTTGTCCAATCGTTCAGCCTTTAACCGGTTACGAATTTTTGAGTGTATAAGGCTGAACGTACTCCAGTTTCTTTCACATTGGCTTGCCGACGTCGTCTGACTCAAAACCCTCACTGCAACGGAAGCCAATGGATTATAGCACCTATCTCTGTTGTACACCATTATCCACCACTCAGCTGTGCCATCATTAAAAGAAACCAAAAAAAAAATTAATCAATGTATGTTCTCGTTTCTTATGCACATTTGACAACAATGCAATGACTAAGTATACCTGGGCTCACTTTCTCTACAGCAATTTGCACAGAGTCTTCATTATATGTCTCCAGCCTTAGCCTATAAGCTTCCATCTACAAAGATGGAATTAACAATTAATAGAATTCATAGGCTCTTCAAATTACAAGTAATTAGATAAATCTTAAAGTCAGATCTTCACTAAGTATACCTGTCTCTCTGCCTCAATCCTATCTTCTATTGTCCTCGACAAACGTGCAATCACATTTAATATGCCTTGAATCACCTCTCCATTAATATGCACTTGACGACTGTACATTACTCGAGGATTTAAATAATAACCTGCATTTAGGTGAAAAATTACTAATGTCAATTTAATAAATAATCTCCCATGTAATAGTATAAGACTTCACTTACCAGCTGCATGCAAGTCGTGGTGTAATGTGCTTTCCCATCTGATATCAATAAGGTCCCACCACTTCATATAAGTGTTGGGAAATGCGTTCTTGATGTGGACCTTAGCAATGTCAATTGCCTCGTACAAATATCCCATGTAATTCTTATCATCCCCATCCACCAATTTTAACACCTGTACGAGAGGTTCCACCAACTTCAGATAAGTCTCCATATTACTCCAAAATTTTTTATTCTCTATGATTTTTCTCACTTCCAAATGTTCAGATTTAGATTCATTGGAAGTGGTCCGCATATACTCCAAGAACTCCTTATTAAACATAAAACCCCTGATCTCATTCTTGAATTTGTGCAAAGATTCTAAAGAAATAAAATTAGATGCAAATCGTGTAGGCCCTGCACGGATGAGATCTCGACCTCCAGATGCTTTTTCTCTGAACATATTCAAGATCCTAGGATGACCATAAATAAATTGGGTAATTCTTTGGGCTCTCTTTACAGTCTTGCTGATAGTTGGATCCTTACCAATGTCTTCAAGCATCAAGTCCAGACTATGCGCTGCACATGGGACCCAATAAAGGTGTTTGCGCTTGTCCATTAACTTCTTCCCTGCAGCTTTATAACTTGGTTCATTATCGGTGACCACCTGGACAACATTTTCCTCTCCAATTTCCTGCACCATCTGATCCATCAAACCAAATAAATATTTTGCATTTTTTGAATAGTTTGATGCATCAACAGATTTCATAAAAACTGTCCCTTCTGTGCAATAAACAAGAAAATTAATCATGGACTTCTTCGTGGTACCAGTCCAGCCATCGCACATAATTGTGCATCCTCTCTCCTTCCATACTGCCTTAAAACTTTCAACCCACTGTTGAAGTTCCTCGTATTCTCCATCAAGCCCCCGTCCATATATGTCTCGACGTGTGGGGGCTTTGAACCCACGACCATGATCTGCTATCGCATCAATCATAGGCTGAAAATAAGGAGACTGAGCAGCATGTGAGGGAACACCTGCATGCAAAAACCATTTGCATATGCTTTTAAAAGTATGTCCTGCCGCTTCAGCTGACTTTTTTACTCCTTTCATTGCTTGCTTGATTTTTGGCTGAGTAGAAGTCTGTCTTCTAAAAAGATAACTGTCCATAGGACCCACTTGGCCTGTAGGTTGACTTGTGCCTCTTATTGATGGTCCATCACCTCTCCTTCGGGCTTCATCTTCTTGTTGATGCCACAAACTCTCTCTTCTAGCTGCAGCCATGTCAGGATCATCATCATCATCATCATCACTAGAATCTACATTTTGTTCAGCCCTTTGCCTCTCACGTATAGAAATGCCACTGGCCGCAGTATACATCCCTTTGCCTTTTGTATTATGTCTACCTGAAATTTCCCCTTGGAGTTCAACCTCATCTTCATTCTTTTGTTCTTTTTGTGCTTTTCGGCCACGCAACAATTCACGCATCTCGTTGGCAACTTGTCGGGGACAGACAATACACCTTGTCACTTGTCCTGTCTTCCCTGCTAAATGTTCTTTCCCTCGGGTGATTCCACCACCCATCTCTTTGCCACAATATTTGCATTTCACTCTCCTCTTTGCAGTATTAATTAAGGTGATATGGGCCCACCCTGGGTCTTGCTCTTGCTGTTCAGCCATGTTCCTACAACACATAAAAAAAAAAATAGAAACAAATATAAGAACATTTGGCATTATGCTCCTAATTTAAAACATGTAAAATTGGATGTTAATTAGGCTCCAATTGATGTTTAATTTAACAATTAGACAAAAGCCCCAATTTTTAACCGCTAATTATGGCCAAAATTGGGGATTTCCCCTAATTCACCGTCGATCAACGTAATTGACAGCACACTCCTAGTTTAAAACATGTCATGAAGTTTAATTAGGCTCCAATTGATGTTTAATTTAAGTAATTAGACAAAAGTCCTAATTTTTAACTGCTAATTAGGGCCAAAATTGGAGATTTCCCCAAATTAACCGTCGATCAACGTAATTAACAGCACACTCCTAGTTTAAAACATGTCATGAAGCTTAATTAGGCTCCAATTGATATTTAATTTAAGTAATTAGACAAAAGCCCTAATTTTTAACCGCTAATTAGGGCCAAAATTGGGGATTTCCCCTAATTAACCGTCGATCAACGTAATTGACAGCACACTCCTAGTTTAAAACATGTCATGAAGCTTAATTAGGCTCCAATTGATGTTTAATTTAAGTAATTAGACAAAAGCTCCAATTTTTAACCGCTAATTAGGGCCAAAATTGGGGATTTCCCCTAATTAACCGTCGATCAACTTAATTGACAGCACACTCCTAGTTTAAAATATGTCATGAAGCTTAATTAGGCTCCAATTGATGTTTAATTTAAGTAATTAGACAAAACTCCCAATTTTTAACCGCTAATTAGGGTCAAAATTGGGGGTTGTCTATTTTATCAAGAAAATGAACGTAAATCATCTAAGAAATATGTAACAAACTAAAAAATAATCACTACATTAAAATATAAATCATACCTTCTTTTTTTCTTCCACCCAAAACAGTGAAAATGTCTCCGGAAAAGGATGAAAACGTCTCCGGCGGCGGTGGCGGGCGGCGGCGGCAGCGGCGGGTGGCGGCGGCGGTTCTTTCCCCTCCTCCTCCTCCTTTCCCTCCTTCCCTTCCCCTCCCACTGCAAAAAACCTGAATCCCCTCTCACAGATCTGTTTCTGTGAGAGGGGTCACGGGCGTACCGGCCCGGTTTCGGGCGTACCGGCCGGTACCGGCCGGTACGCCCGAAACCGGACCGGTACCGGTCCGGTACAGTCATTTTTTTCTTTTTCTTTTTTTTTTTTTACGGTACCGACCCAAAATGGGGGTACCGGTACCGGTCCGGTACGTACCGGTACCGGCCGAAACTGCCATCCATGGTTAGGGCTTCTTGGACAGGGCAGTGTTGGACCTAAAAAATTTGTAATTTGATTATGAATCAAATTGATAAGATGACAAAAAGAAAAGGTCTTGAAAGAGACCCTAAAAATCAGGTTTACATCTAAATCATGAGGATGACAAGGGCCTCTTATCGAATACATAATCAACACATGGTACATATAAGACCAAAAAAAAAAAACTTTCAGTTTGTGCAAACTTCAGACTTATAGATTTCTGAGGATTCTAAATTTCAGAATGACCCAAAAATAAAAAAAAGACAATGCTGGCCACAACAAACATGATAAACTCTAGGGTTTAATGATCATGAATGAAAACTGTGGATCTAGTAATCATATACTTATATGATCAACCCTAGAGTCTATGGTTTTCTGTACAAAAAAAAAAAAAAGAGAAACGTTGAAACTTCACCTGGGGCTTGCGGCAATAATAGAAGCCTCAGCTGGGCCTGGCGGTAGCAGCAGGAGCAACAAGAGAGAGCCACGCCAGCAGCAGGAGCCTCAGCTGGGGGTGCACAGCAGCAGCGCACAGCAGGAGCAGCAGCAGGGGCACGGCAGGAGCAAGAGCCAACCACAAAAAAAAAAAAAAAAACAAGGGGTGCCTCTGGTTTTTTATATATAAAAAAAGATAGATAGAGATGGGGGCAAGAAAGGCAAAGAGGATATGATCAGAAGTTTCATTAAAAAACTGATGAGATATGACAAGCTAAAGAATTCTCCAAAGAATAATGGTCAGGTGGGAGGTGTAAGGATTGGTAAAAGGGAGCTGAATTTTGTGAAGAAGAAGAATGAAGTGTTGGACTGCCTTAGAGATAAAATGAGGGTGGGGGGGGGGACTGATTCTTAAGAAAATTTCACTTGTTTTAAAATCGGTGATTTTGAAACCGGTGATTTACCGAGTTTTATACTAAGACAAGCAACCCCTTGGAGGGCTTGGAATTAGACATTCTTGCTGGTAGAGGGTGGTTTAGAGTAGTTCATGGGCCCCGCCCCATGAAGATTCGGGCCCTAAGAAGAGGAGGCAGATATAGGACTGACTTGGGAAGACTAAAAGAGACTCTGACCAAGTTAAGTGCTTCATCATGTTGCATTAACATATTTTCACTTTTGTTTATTTTGCTTTCGTTGAATAAAAGCTTCGACCCTTTTACCAAGGATAGGATTAAGGTAGTTTGTTACTTATTAGACAGGGGGTAAGCGGCCCGAGCCAGAACAAATATACTAATTGGTTCGTTCAAGTGATCCGCAGGGCACATGCATGCAAATGAAGACATGCAAAGAAAGAAGTCATCCATAATATCACATCCAACATTCATACATAAGCGCTATGACCATCATATACATGTATCAAACAGTCCATCCTTTCTGCAGATCAGGACTCAAAATGTCACATAACATCGTCATCATATCATCATAACATAACATCATAAGAGTCATCATGGCTGACTTTTAATGGTCACAGGCTTGATGATCAGGGGTTTAGAAGGCAGGAGGTGATTATGTTGGGCGATGGGTAGGGGTTGTGGAGCGCGGATGATGGGTTTGGTGGGTTGAGGGATGTCGGGAATGGTTGGTGTGGGAAAAGGGATGCGAAGCAGTGGCTTGGATGGCATAATGTAGCTGTAGACGGATATGCCACTGCCCTTGTGAGGCATTGCCAAGGCCGACAGGGAAGGCGGTGGTGGCCGACGACACCACCGGTGATTCCCAGTTCATTGCCAACGATCATTCCATGCCCAAATAACCGCGAAGGACATGAAACTAAAACACAATAAATAAAAGAGAATGAAAGATCTCGACCCGATCACCCTCACCAGTTCCGATGTAGACTAAATCCCAGATCTAACGATCGGATCTTTACTATCTCGACCCGATCTCATAATCCAATGGTCGGATCATTCCGATATCGATCGAATTTCAGATCTTGCGGTATGATCTCCATGATTGTGAGTCGTGACTCGATATTATAATCCAACGGTCCGCTCGTCACGATCGTGACCGAACTTCAAATCCAATGGTCGGATCATTCTGATATCGATTGAATTTTAGATCTGATGGTCCGATCTCTATGATCATGACCTGATCTTATAATTTAACAGTCGGATCTTCACGATCTCGACCTGATCTCATATTTAACGGTCGAATCATTCGATATCGATCGAATTACAGATATAACGGTTGGATCTTCATGATTTTGATCCGATCTCATAATCAGTGGTCGAATCATTCCAATATCGACCGAATTCCAGATCTAACGGTTGGATCTTTACGATCTCGACCTGATCACATATTTAACAGTCAGATCATTCCGATATCGATCGAACTTTACATCCAGCGGTCGGATCTTTACGATCTCGACTTGATCTCATATTTAGTGGTTGTATCATCTCGATATCGACCGAATTTCACATCTAACGTTCGGATCTTTACGATCTCGACCCGAATGGATCTTTACGATCTTGACCTAATCTCATAATCTAATAGTTGGATCTTTCTGATATCGACTGAATTTCAGATCTAGCTGTCTGATCTCCATGATCATGACCTGATCGCAGATCTAACGGTCGGATCTTCACGATCTCGACCCAACTCATAACTTAACGGTCAGATCATCCCGATATCGACCGAACTTCACATCTAACGGTCGGATCTTTACGATCTCGACCCAATCTCATAATCCAACGGTCGGATCATTCTGATATCGACCGAATTTCAGATCTAACGGTCGAATCTTCACGATCTCGACCTGATCTCATAACTTAATGGTCGAATCATCCTGATAAAGACCGAATTCTAAATCTGACGGTCGGATCTTCGCGATCTCGACCTAATCTCATATTTAACGGTCGGATCATCCCGATACCGATCAAACTTCAGATCTAATGGCCGTATCTTTACGATCTTGACCTGATCTCATGACTTAACGGTTGGATCATCGTGATAACGATCGAATTCCAGATCTAACGGTCGGATCTTCACGATCTCGACCTGATCTCATGACTTAACGGTCGGATCATCTCGTTATCGACCGAATTTCACATCTAACGGTGGGATCTTTACGATCTCGACCCAATCTCATAATCCAACGGTTGGATCATCTTGATATCGACCGAATTTCAGATTTAATGGTCGGATCTTCACGATCTCGACTTGATCTCATAACTTAACGGTCAGATCGTCCTGATATCGATCGAATTTCAGATCTAACGGTCCGATCTTTACGATCTCGACCTGATCTCAGAACTTAACAGTCGGATCATCTTGGAATCGACTGAATTTCAGATCTAACGGTCGGATCTTTACGATTTCTACCTGATCTCATAACTTAACGGTCAGATCATCCTAATATCGACCGAATTCCAGATCTAACGGTCGGATCAATTATCGTCAATGGTCTGTCTTTGCACGGATTTTCCTTGACGGACGTGGGAAGACATGGTACATCGATGGTAGAGTCAAAGAACCAGCATATGATGAATCTACTTGTGCTAGATGGGAGCTGGAAAATAACCTGGTGATGTTTGGATCCTTAACTCTGTGAGCTTAGAGATCCATAAGCTTATTATGATGAAGAGGACTACAAAGGAGATGCGGGACCTTCTGAATCAAATGTATGGGCACAGGCAGGATGTTTTCCGTGTGTATCAGTTAACTAGTGATATACACATGGATGGTAGTACCGGTACCGGTATCAGTGGGTATCGGTACCGGTACGTATCAGCCGGTACTGGCCTAGTATCGGCCGGTATCGGCCGATACCTTTTATATGGGTGGTACCGGTGCCAGCCAATATTGGTACTGCCAACCATGGATATACAGGACCTGAAGTAGGGTAGTGTTGGAGTTACGACTTACTTTGGACTACTGAAAAGTAAGTGGGAGGAACTAGATTATTACTCTGTTTATAGTTGGGCCTGTATTGAAGATCAGGAGATCTATTTGCAACATGTGGAGAGGAATCATATCTTCAAGTTTCTTACTGGTCTGACCTAATATTATGAGAGCCTAAGGGCTCATATTCTCAGCATTGACCCCCTTCCATCTCTTGAATAAGTGTACTACAAGGTGTTGAGGAAGAAGGGTGGAAGAAGGTAATGAATGGAGGTTCAGTTGGAGGTGGTGGACACGATTTGGGAGAATCTTCTACACTGGCTAGCACTTTTTTAAAGCCTAGAAAGGATGATGGTGCTCAGGGAAAGGAGAAAGGAAAGGCTGGAAGACATTGTTCATACTGTGGGGAATATAATCACAATGTGGACAAGTGTTGGGACCTCTATCCTGATAAGAAGTCGTTGAAGTTCAGAAATGCAAAGAGTGGACAGCAAGCTAAGAGTAATGTTGCCATCAATCAAGGCCCAGATGCCCCCCCAAACCTCTTCTCAGGATGGTGGTCTCACTACTTCTTAGGTGTCTGCCCTCTCCTCAAGTGACATTCTTCATCTTCAGCGGATCCTCTCCCAGCTTGGAGCCTCTACCACATCAAATATTACGGGTGCGGCTCTGAGTTTCTCTCACTCTTTCTCCTTTGTGGTCCTTTGGTTGTTGACTCAGGCGCTACAGATCATATGATCGGTACATCTTCTCTCTTTACTACATATTTTTTGAGCTCTGGACAAGAGAAGGTCACCATTGCAGACGGTACCCGTGCTACTATGGTTGGTAAAGGGTATGTGAGTCTCAATGATGACCTTCCTCTGTCTAATGTACTTCATGTTCTTGCTTTGCCTATCAATCTTTTGTTTGTGAGTAGTCTCACGAAGGCTCTTCAATGTTTAGTGACCTTTCCCACACATTGTGTTTCTTAGGATCTAAAACACAAGCGGACGATCATGACTGGTCGTGAAGTGGGAGACCAATATCACTTTCAGCTTGGTGGTAGAGCTGCATTTCAGTCTAATGTTGATGATGGCATGAAGTAGAAACTTAAAGTGATCCAATTGTGGCATAGTCGTCTTGGTCACTTGTCCTTTAGGTCCTTGCAAGTTTTGTTTCCTTCTTTGTCCAAGTTAATAAAGATTGGCATCCTTCGGTGTCAACTTTGTCATCTTGCTAAATATTGTAGAACTAACTTTAAAATTTCTATGAATAAGAGCACTTTTTCCTTCCAATTTGTTCACTATGATGTCTGGGGTCCCTCTTCTGTTCCTTCTGTGAATGGTCATCGCTACTTCATCAGTTTTATCAACGACTTCTCTCGTTGTTGTTGGATCTATCTCATGAAATATCGTGATGAAATACCTCGGATCATTCAAGTGTTCTGCAAATTAGTTGAAAACCAGTTTGAACGGCATGTTAAGGTGTTTAGATCTGACAATGTAAGAGAATATTTTGAGATGACCCTTAATATTTTTATGGAGGATAAGAGAATCATTCATGAGTCCTCATGTGCCTATTCACCTTAACAAAATGGGGTAGTTGAAAGAAAAAAATTGACATTTACTTGAGACCTCTCAAGCTCTTCTTTTACAACGTTAGTTGCCTAAGAAATTATGGGAAGAAGTTGTCCTGACCGCCTATGTTATCAACCGTATGCCTTCTAGAACACTTGACTACATGTCCCATGTCCGAGTACTTTGCCCAGACCATCCACTATTTGTTCTGGAGCACTGTGTCTTTAGTTGTTTATGCTTTATTCACTCCCTGAGTCCTGGTTCCACTAAATTGGACCATCGTGCTATCTGTGGCATCTTTTTAGGTTATTCTTCCACTCAGAAAGTGTACAAATACTTTGACCCCAAAACAGAGAGAAAGTTTGTCCTTAAAAATGTCACATTCTTTGAGTCTGAGTCTTATTTTGTTCTCTCATCTTCTAGTCGGGGGGGGGGAGGGGTTTCTCCTTGTTATGGTTCCTCACCTGAGTCTATTCCCTTACCTCTTGCCACTGACGTGGCTAATGCTACATTTGGATCGCGTGAGAAGCCTCCATCAGATACTCTGACTGACTCTAGGTATACATCGCATAAGAATGGGCCTCCCACAGATTAACCATCTCAAGAAGCTGTTGAAATTTTAGGTTCAATCTTGGCTTTATCTCCTACTGTACTTACTGATTTTGACCTTGCTATTGCTGTTCGGAAAGGGACGAGGACTTGTACCAAACATCTTATTTCTGATTATGTTTCTTATTCTCGTCTCTCACATCCTGTTGCTCTTTTTTGTCAGTTATATCTACCTACCATGTTCCTAACTCTTTTACTGAAACTGTTAATGATCTAAAGTGGGTGCAAGCAATATAGGAGGAGATGCAAACACTTGATAAAAATAACACCTAAGAATTAGTGACATTGCCTCTAGGGAAGAGTTGATGGAGTCTAGATGGGTGTACACCATTAAGTACCATTATGATTGCACAGTTCAGAGGTATAAGGTCAGACTGGTTGCAAAGGGTTTTATCTAGACTTATAGTGTGGATGATATGAAGACTTTTGCTCCTGTGGTTAAGTTAAAGTCTGTGCGAGTTGTGTTCTCTCTTGTTGTCCAGTTCTCTTGGGAGTTTTATCAGTTGGATGTTAAAAATACTTTTCTCAACGGTGATTTACAGGAGGAAGTTTACATACAGCCCCCTCTTGGACTTGAGGCCAGGGGGAGAGTTTGTTGTTTGAAGAAGGTATTGTATGGCTTAAAACAGTCCCTGCGGCATGGTTTGACCATTTCAGAATAATTGTGGTTCAACTTGGTTACCATCAGGACAACTCTGACCATACTCTCTTCACCAAGTGGACATATGGACATGTAGTGATCCTTCTTGTATACATGGATGATATGATCATTACTGGAGATAACACCACAGAGATACAGAAGCTAAAGGGTAGTTTGGCATATGAGTTTGGTATCAAGGACCTTGGGGATCTGAAGTACTTTCTTGGCATTGAGGTGGCAAAGTCTCCTCATGGCCTCTATGTTTGTCAAAGGAAGTATGCCTTTGATTTGCTTCAAGAAACTGAGAAGTTGGGGTGCAAACTAGCTTGTACTCCTATTGAAACCAATCATGGGTTGTCTGAGTTTGTAGGCGAACTTTTGCCTGAATTTGATAAAGGTACCTATCAACATCTTGTGGGGAAGTTCTTGTATTTATCTCTCACTCAACCTAACATTGCATATACTGTGAGTATTGTTAGTTTATGCATGCTCCTCAGGTCCCTCATATGCACACTGTGGAGAGAATTTTACATTATATCAAATTCCCCCCCCCGGGAAAAGTTTGTTGTACACTTAGACTACTTTTTTGAGTATTGAAGGTTTTATAGATGTTGATTGGGTAGGTTCAAGAGATGATAGACGGCCTACCACTGGCTATTGTTTGTTCCTAGGGGGAAATCTCGTCACCTGCCGCAGCAAGAAGCAGATTGTTTGTGCTCATTTCAGTGCTAAAGCTGGGTATCCGGCTATGGCTCATAGTGTTACAGAGATGTTATGGCTGACGCTTTTCTTTCAGGACCTTAGGGTTCAAGTTCATACTCCAATGCGTTTGTATTGTGACAATAAGATTGTCATATACATTGCTAACAATCCAGTTCAACATGATCGAACGAAGCACATTGAGATTGATCGTCACTTCATCTGTAAGAAGCTGGATTTTAAGGAGATCTGTCTATCTTATGTTCGTTTTACTGATAAGCTCTCTGATGTCTTCACCAAAGGGTTGTCCACATATCTTTTTATGTCTCTTTTGTCCAAGTTGTGCATGTCCGATATTTATGCTCAGCTTGCGGGGGAGTGTAGTTAGGAGTGATTTTGTCATTTATTGTTTCTTTCATTCTCTTTTTGTGTGAGTTATATAGGTTTATATAGTCTTTTTCGCTGTGTATTGGAGCAAGGGGTATTATTGTCCTTGCCTAATCATTGTAATCCAAAAGCTCCATATATAAGAGAATGATGGTGGGCGGCCTGTGTGTGGTGTCGTACCTCTTTGTGCATATGTCGGGTCCCTCTTTACTCTTCCTTCTCCCTCATCCCTAGTTTTCTACAAGGTATATATGAAGGGGCTATGTCCATAACTTGTAACACATCTTTTGGGGATAAAATCATGTTGGCTAGGTCCAAAGTGAATAATACCTCACAAGGGTTGGATCGGATCATTATATTGTGGTATCACCGTATTAGAGTAGAACCATATGCAATATGCTATGGGCTTCATAAATGAATCATGCGGAAGTCAGTGGGCCTATAGTTAGGACTGACAATGAGCCGAGCCGCTCGAGCTCGGCTCGAGTTGAGCTTGACTCGGCTCAATTCTTTTGTCTAAACAAGCAGAGCTCGAGTTTGGGTCATGGCTCGTTTTAGTAAACGAGCCGAACTTGAGCTCAGCCCAGCTCGACTCGGTTGGCTCGGGAGCCGATTATAAAATATAATTATTATTTTAAAACTAAAACTCAGCCCCACTCACACGACTCACCTCGCCAACCCAGCTCACCTCATCAAGCCTTCAACAGAACGCTATTGAAGCCTTGCATCCTTCCAAGACTATAAAGTGGCCAAACTTTTTCTTGCAGGTGATGTAGGACTAAAGTCCCTGGAACCCACCACACCTAGCACTGTAGCGCACAAGTTGGCAGACGGTTCAACGCTGGGGGACTTTAGTCCGACATCAGAAACTCGTCTCCCCCCTCTCCCAATTTCTCTATAAAATGGGACCTGCTACGTTTCATCTCCTTTGCACTTTTGGGCTCACCAAATTCGAGGAAGCTGGCCGGTTAAATCTAATGGGCTTCCATGTGGTCGTTTAAATATAATGGGCCTTTCAATGATTGGGCCGATTAAATAAGATTTTACAATTGAAATTAAATCCTTTTGGGCCAAATAAGTTGGCTCGAGTTCGGCTCGAGCTCGACTTATTTGACTCGAGCTCGAGTTCGAGTTGGGTTTCGGGCTCGAATTGAGGCTCGGGCTCGAATTTTTTTTGTCGAGCTGAGCTTGAGCTGTGCCAAGCTCGGGCACGGCTTGGCTCGTTGCCACCCCTACCTATAGTAACTTAGTCACGAGTCAGACAGGAGGAGAGGGCTATTGTTTAACAGTTTTTTTTTTGACCCCCCATTGGTTTGGAGATGCAAGTAAAAAGAAAAAAAGAGGGGTGAAGGAAGAAATAGAAGCCAACCCCCCACTAGGATGTAAATGGTACTCGAAAATCTGTTTATCTGTCCATTTCCGAAGCTTAAAGGTCATGAAAAGGATACAAGTTAAAGGATAAGGATAAGGATACTATCCGTATCCAAATGAATTAGGATAAAGATAAGGATATACCTTTTTTCCGAGTCCGAATATCTGAGTATCCGTCTGTTTTCTTTTGCTTATCTTATCTATTGATCATATCTTATTTAAAACTCTCATCTCTAAATGAAATCTCCAATCATGTACTTACATAATTACATATCTTATTGTCCACACTATTCTTTTAACCCCTTCTCTCCCTCATTCACTAGTTTGCAAGGTTTATTCTGACAGATGTCACATGATTTATAATTAAAATTATAAGAATTAATTATATTTTGAAAATAAAATTCCTTCGTTCCTTATAGAAGCGACAAAAAATTAAGCTTATGTTCACATATAGTATTGTCCGATAATCTAACCTTTTTTCTAAAAAAGGCAGACTGCACTACTAATTTTATTAGGAAATAAATAGTAGTACAATCAAGGATGGCAGTACCGGTATCGGTGGGTACCGGTACCGGTACGTACCAGTCCGGTACCGGCCGATACCCAGGGTACCGGTGCCGGCCGATACCGGTACGTACCGGCCGGTACATACCGGTATCGGCTGGTACTGCCAACCATGAGTACAATCAAGAAGATAGGAGAGGTTCCTATCTTAAGAAAGAGGAGAAAAAATAAAATAAAATAAATACCCTCACAGACTTATGCAACTTCTCTGGCCCAGTCTTCAGCAGACAGCCCCAAGATATACCGGCTCCAATTATACAGGAATGAGAGGCAATACCGGTACCCGTATTGGTGGGTACTGGTACCGGTACGTACCGGCCCTACCGGCCGATATCCTTTACATGTATTGGGTACCGGTACCATCCATGAATGAGATAATCAACATAAGAATGTTTTCAATATAGACTTTGCTTCCCCTGAAAATATTGGCATTTCTCTCCTTCCAAATTCCCCAGCAGATAGCATGCGGTATGATTTGGAGAATCTTCCTTCTTGTCCCCTTGGGTATATTATATTTCAGCTTTCTAAAGAAGTCCCACATATCCTGCATGTTATAGAATGCGAGAGAAATTTTGATCATTCTGCCAATGATTTCCCATATTTCTCTGCTGATATGACATGTGATGAATAGGTGGTCAATATCCTCTGCAGCAGCTCCACACAGCACACACAATGTATCATTGTCTTTGCTCCACTTGGTCTGGTAAATTTTGGTAACAATGCGTTTATGAAAAACCAGCCACATGAAACTCTGGACCTTGAGAGGTGACTTCACTTTCCATGTCATCAAAATTTCTGAAACTGCTAAATTGGGAGTGATCTCCTTCGAGGAAATTATAGAAAGTTTTCACCGAAAATACTCCCATGTTAGCTGCCCACATGATCTGTTCACTCTTATTCACACTAACTTGTGTCTTTGATAATAGCTGAAGCAATGACAAATATTGGCTATCTTCATTATCTTTAAGGCCCCTTCTCAATTGTACTGACCACTGAAGCATCCCATTGTCCATGTAGTAAACATCACTTGCCAGGCAGTCTTTTTAGCTTGCTAGATGAAAAATCAGTGAAAGTTTCTCCTTCAATGTTTCATTACCTATCCATTTCTCCCACCAAAACATGACCATTTCCAACCCTGACTGTAATATACCTCTGAAAAATATCAGTAGCTTTCAAAATATCCCTGCAAATTGGAGATATCCAACTTATGTTATCAGGCTGGCGAAAAAACACAGGATAGGACTAGTAATGTTTCATCCTTACAATTTTTTTCCACAATGGTTCTTCTTCAGAGATCATTTCCCACAGTCATTTTCCTAACAAGGCAACATTCATCAATTTTAACTTTTTAACTCCCATCCCTCCTTTTTGTTTTGCACAACACACTTTTTCCCATTTAACTAAGTGGACGCATTTACCCTCCTTGTAAGTGCCTCCCAACAGGAACTTTTTCCGTATCAAATCAATCTTCTTCTAAACTGCTGAAGACAGAAAGAATATCGATAGAAAATGCTGTGGGATTGCAGTCAAAACCGAATTTAATAGCGTAATTCTTCCTCCCAAGGATAAGGATCTACCTTTCCATCCAGATAATCTCTTCAGCATCTTTTGAACGAGACGTTCCCAAGCTGATAAATGAAGCTTCTTGTAGTGCAGTGGTAATCTTAGGTAAGTAATGGGCAAATCAGCCACCTTACATCCTATTACATCAGCACACTGTCTGCTGAAGGTTAGCTATGTCAGAAGTGGACAGCCCTGTAAAACTCCTTGGAGTGGCTGATGGTATGCTCCATCGGACGCTGAAGGTGTGGATGACCCTGTAGGCTTAGCTAACATTGCATTCTCTTTGGCTTTCTAGTTCTGCTTGAACTTCAGAGGCTTCTTATCTGGGTGCAATTCCCAACAAAAATCTATAGAGTGATTCTCTCGCCGACAATGAGTACAATTTCTCCCTCCTTTCTTTAAGTGTTTTCGAGTGCCATCTCCTCCTTTTCTATTGCTATTTGTGCTGACAAGTGCAGAGTGCTCTCTGGTACTGATCCCACTTGCATCAGCTTGCATGGTCTTTCTCCTTCTCTCCTTTGTGACTACCTTTCTGTAACACTGCTCAAGTGAGGGATCACTTCAAAGTTGAGGATCTGAGACCTCAACCCTTCATATTCAGTGTTCAAACCATGTAGAAATTTTAGGACCCTCTGATCCTTTATATGCTTCAAATATTTCATGTGATTTGTAACAGAGTCCCAGTCAGAGATAGCATAAGTGTCCTGCTCCTCTTATAAGGCCCTCGAGGCCCTGTAGTATTCACGCACAGTCTTACTGCCTTGTTTAGTATCATGAATAGCGACCACAAGGTCACACATATTCACTGGATTGACCTTCTCACAGTACATCTCCTCCAGTATAGGCCACATCTGTCTTGCAATAGACTTTCTCACAATATACTTCAACTGCCCTTCTGTCTTTGAATTGCAAATCCAATCATCATACTTTAGGTCGTCCACTGAAGGTGGAGTTATTTTGCCAATTACGCAGCCCACCTTTGTCCGAGCACTGACAAAGGTCTTGATAGCTGCTACCAGTCCAAGTAATTTGAATCATTCAATTTCACAAGGGGAAGTTGAAGATGAAAATTTTCTTCCCTACTGCCCCTTTTGGAAGAGACTTCGTTTGCTGTCACCTCATAGATATTCTCGCTCCTCGGGGGCCTCTCGGAGGCACATACAGAAGAAGGATGATGCATACAGAAGAAGGCCTCTCAGGTCAAGGTATTCATATTCACCATCCGGGAGATAGATCTCGGAAAGGAGACATAGACCCTACAAGAAGGAGATCCACTGCATTTGAAGACTTTTCTCGAGGTATTCTTTGATTTAAAATTTTTAATTAGTTATTTACACTTCATCTCAGTTAAATTAGTCTCAAATCATTTATTTTAATTTAAAGATGATATACGTCGAGCCATGGACGAAAGTAGAAGATCTTTTGCTGACGAGGATGTGTATAGACGCACCGGTCGACACGTTGGGCAAGGGAGTGGATCCGGACATGGATCCAACGAGGAGGAAATTCATGACTTGACTAGGGACAATGACCCTAGAGTGGGTCCTATAGATGCTTTTCTAACAAGACGGAGAGATAGACAACCATCAATCATAGCTGCTATGAAGAATCTGAAGGTGTGCAAGGAGTAGATTGGCCGTGCTGTTTCGAGATGGTTTGTTTATAATAGTGTACCTGCCAATACTGTAAAGGGTCCTTACTGGGAGGATATGATTGAGACTATTGGAGATGTGGGTAAGGGTATTTCTGGACCAACTCCTAAGGAGATATACAACACTTACTTTCCTTAAGAGGTAAGTGATCTCTAAGAGTATATCAAGTCGTTCGAGCGAATTTGAGATGAAAGAGGCTGCACAAGAATGACAGATGGCTAGACAGGTGAGTACATTGAATTAGTTCAACATATTTAGAATCTTAGATTAATAGATTATATTTTTTAGTTAATTTAGACATTCTCTAATATCTATAACATTATTTGAATAGGAATTACGAGAAGAAGTATGATTAACTTCCTTATATACTGTCAAGCTGGGACTGTATTTTGGAAGTCCGTAGATGCTAGTGGAAAAGTAAAGAATGGTGAATATCTTTTCAAGTTAATTGATGACATTGTAGAGCAGGTGGGGGAAGATCGGATTGTACAAGTTGTAACAGATAATGCAGCTTCATATAAAGTTGTTGGCCATATGTTAATGGAGAAGAGGCCACATCTATATTGGCTTCCTTGTTCTGCTCACTCCCTAGATTTGATGCTAGAAGATATTGGGAAAGATGTAAAAATTAGTGAGACAGTGAAGTCAGCCCAATTCATTACATCCTATATCTACAACCATAACTATGTGCTCACGTTGATGGGTGAACACACTAGACAGAGGGAGTTACTACGTCCTGGGGTAACTCGTTTCGCCTCCACGTACATTTTCTTGGAGAGTATACATTCACAAAAACGCCCCTTGAAGCAGATGATTTCAAGTAAAGGATAGGAGGATTGGATGACATTGCACGCGAAGTGTGATGCTAGAGACAAGGGGAAGCAAGTTGAGGACTTGATTGAGAGCCGGGAGTATTAGAAGGATATAAAGATGATCTTGAGCGTAGTTGAACCTTTTGTGCGGGTTCTGAGGATGGTGGATGAAGATAAGAAGGCCACAATGGGATATTTATATGAAGCTATGGACCGTGCGAAGGAAGATATTGCCAGGGCCAACAATAATACATACAGAAAGTGGTGGGATATCATAGATGCAAGATGGGATATGACACTCCACCATGATTTGCATGCGGCAGGTAACAAAATAAGTCATTCCATATTACTTGCCATTTTATTTCTTATAAGTTTTATTTCCTTTTTAATTTTGTTTTCAATTTTTTAGGTCATTTCTTCAACCCAAGATACCAATATAGCTCTGCTACTTAAAATGGGCCCAATGATGAAGAAGTACTCCGTGGGACTCAAAATGTAATTCGGCGTTTGTTACATGATGAGGATCGAGCTATCATAGCATGCAACAAAATGCATCACTATAGGCTTTGGACATTACATTTTGGTACTATGTTGCTTTCACCAGGTATTTAGAATTTTACACGGAACTAGTACTTTCACGGAATTGTTATCATGCCTAAGCTTTACAATGCTAATTGTTAGTTGGATCATCATGGAATTACAACTGACTGGTGGATGGATCATGGTAAGGCTCCTGGTTATGAAGATCTTGCTTATGTTGCCATCCGTGTACTGAGCCAAACCACCTCCTCTTCTGGCTGTGAGAGGAACTGGTCTACATTTAACTTGATACACACCAAGCAAAGGAACCGATTAAGCTCAGTGAGATTAGAGCAATTGGTCTTTTGTCACTATAACATGCGTTTGAAATTAAAGAATCTTCAAAAAATTCAAGAGAACCAAAGAGAAGAAGAACGATGGAGAGATGAAGTTGCTGGAAGACCGGTGCAAGCAGAACAACAAGTTGAGGAACTAATCGATCTGGACGAGATATTTGAGGAGCATAACCCACTGAATGCATGGGTGGATGCAAGGAATGTTTTGGGTCCGTCAGAATTTGATCCAAACGATCGGTCATGGGTAGAAGGAAAATTAGATGGTGTCCCCTTGTCCGTTGAGTTTCAACTTCCACCTCCTTCAAAACGGCAAAAGAAATCCACCCCACAAAGTTCAGGTAAGGGTAAAGGTAAAAGAGTAACTACTCATGTTGATATTGCAGATTTAGAAATTGTACAAGAAGATGAGTCAGACAAGACACCGGAGCCAAGCAACAAAGTCGTTTACCAAACTTCAGACGACTCTATTTCGGCAACGAGTACCCCTAACAATGACGATGACGATGCTGATCCACATGGAAGTCAAGGTGGATCCTTGCAACAACGGTCATCTTGAGGACGTGGATCAAGTCAACATGGTGAAGCTCCTCCAATGATTTTCACAGGAGAGCAACAATTTACACATGCTACGCAGGATGATGACCACTCCAGTAGGTTGGCTAAGAACACATCAGCAACAGATAAAGGCAAAGAAAAACAACAACAAGAGTTCCTAAAGAGAGTAAGAGAAACATCCTCTCAAGAGCATTCGTCTGATGCATCCTCTCAAGTTCCATTAGAGGGTTATAGTCCTTATGTATATCCAGGTACATATTATCAACATCCACCACCCTATGATGCATCAAGTTACTTAGGAGGATATCCCACTTATCCTCCAACTTCAGATGTTTCCTCTTATCAATCCTCAACCTCAGAAGGATCTTATCATGAGCCAAAGACACAAGGATGGATATCGGTGACAATAATCTACCCATTCACAGATGAGTATAACCGGTTTGTACAGGAATATGAACATTGTTACCAAGCTTATATGTCTTGGACCGATTATGTGCAACATTTGTATAGCACCTACATAAATGTATGTCTACTTGTTTGGTCACTTTGTGTTTTTTTTTTTTTTTTACTCTCATATAATACTTAGGGGTAAGGTTTTATGTCCCCCCCATGTATTGTATTCAAGTTTTTTTCAAAGTTAATAAAATTTCAAGGGCTTACCTGAGGTCCTAGATAAGTTTCGGGTAAATATAGTTTTTTCTGATTTTTTGGATTTTTTTTCATTTTTTGGACCTATTTTTCTATTTTTCCCTATTTTTCTTCTATTTTTTTCTTTTTTTAAAATTGAATTGGCCAGACCGGTCTGGCTCAGTCCGGACCGGTCCAGGATCGGATCGGCCGATCCACTCGGTCAGGACCGGACCGATCCGAGTCCGATCCCCGAGTTAGCCTACCTTGGAGCTCCCATAGCCAGACAACCCTTCTCCTACGGTTTCTCTCTTCCATATGTAGGGAACCTTCTCTTAGGAAGAGAAAAGAGGCCAACTGGCCAAGGGTTCTTCTTCTTCTTTCTCACACAAGCTCTGATACCATAAAGATAAAAGAAGAACATAAGATATAGGGGTAGAAACAGGGGTGCGGCAGCTCTCTCTCTCTCTCACAGAGAGGCCGACCAGCACATTAGGGCCTTTTATATATAGGGCAACACATGTTACAATGACCAATGACCAATCTACTCTTATTAACATAAAGGACATAAGACTAGGGAAAAACAGAAAAAACAGCGAAGACATAAAATGACTAAATTTCCCTAACTAAAGACTATTTTTCACTACAGAAACAAAGGAAACAATTCTCTCTGAAGAAGAAGTCTCCCTAATGAAAATCCTCCTATTGTGCTCCATCCAGATAGCGCACAAAGTTGCATGCAAAATCAGCCACCACATCATCCGGTCAACTTTAAGCGGCAGAGCAACGGCCCAATGTTGGATAACATCCCTCACATTCTCTTCCAAGCATGGATGGCAGTACCGGTATTGGAGGGTACCGATACCGGTATGTATTGGCCGATACCCGTTTACACTTTACAGGTACCCGACTAGGCCGATATCAATATGTACGGTATCGGCTGATACTGCCAACCATGCTTCCAAGTGTTTGGTCATCTTCACCTTAGTAAACAACCCTTAACACCCTACAAAAAGGTGATCCATACTTTCATTTTCCTCCCCACATAGACGACATATGGCAGACACATCACAACCGAATCTAGATAACTTGTATGTAGTGGGTGGTCTACCCAAAGAGATCCTACAAACCAGTACCTTAACCTTCAAAGGAGATTTCGGGTCCCATATCTGATGAAAGAAGGAAGATCTGTTACCACCATCTTCAATCATTCAATCCACAGATTTGACTGAGAAGATACCACTAGAGTCCCATCCCCACTTGCACTCATCATGTTGGGAAGAATGAAGAGCATAATCCTGGATAATCTGCAATAAACCAGCCAGATCATGGATCTCGTCCTCCCTTAGGTTCCTTCTGAATTGAGGCACCCGTTCTCCTCTACCATGTGGGACCATCTCCATGACATGTGCTACTTTAGCCTCAGGGTGAGCAGCAATGGAGAACAGCCTGGGAAACATACATGCTAAAGGAGCTAAGGTCTCTATAGGTGATGGAAGATATTGGCTCAATTATAGTATTAATTCAATGGTTATGGCACTGATTCATCTAATTGCCTTTAAGATTAAGTGTAACAATTGAATGTGCTTGGCTTTGAGATTTTCTCTTTTTTGGTCCATATTTTATGCTCCAGTTTGTTTGTAACTGGCATGATATTCAATGTAGTTAAATTTTATCATGAATCCACATGAGATATGCACAGGATGTTGTTTCTCTTATGTACATTGTTGTTATGCAGGAGGGTTAGCTGAAAATGGGGATGTAATCACTATTAGAGGAAGTAATCATGTATATCCAGTGTTAGTTGGTATCCTTTCAGCAACTGCCGGTGGAATTTCCTACTGCCTCATAAAAGCTGCAGCAAGAGCAGCTGATCAGCCTGTGTAGGATATCTATGCCACTCTCTTTCATGTTTAACAGTCATGTCCATTTCAATTCCTAGTCCATTGCAATTGTTTTCCTCCACAGACAAGCAGCTATGAGATGCTCAACTGTTCTAAATGTAAGATATTTTCGTCAATTTATATCCAAACCTCCTTGTTCAAATTGATATCAGCTGGAATTTAATTTATATTCTTAAAAAAATTGATTTATTTTTACTAGGATATGCATAAATAATACTATGTATGTTACTCTCATCTAACCCAAATTAAGCCAAATATTTCATCTTACAAAGTATTGAAATATAGTATGCACTAAGGGTGAAAAACTTGAATTTGCTTGTTGATGTTCATTTATGCCATCACATTGAGGAAGATGACATCATTAATCATGACTTCATGAGATATGTGTTGATCCAACATTGAAGTGAAAATGGACAAGTGAACTTGTTTTTATTTTGGTTGTGAGCATTTTTGAGTCAGAGATAAGGGAGGAATTAATTAAACTAGTTATGCATTAGGTAAACAATACATGAAACTTGCAAGAACAAGATACAGACAACTGGCCCCATGGTAAATGGAATATGCTGTCCTTACAACGTTATCCACCACCAGGCTGAACAAGTTAGCAATAATTTAGGTTTTTTACATATGAGCCCCTGTAATCTTTTGATATTACAAATAAGCTTCCCTAATTTGACTATTTACAAATAAGCCCCCACAATCTACCATGAATTATTGAAAGGCCCCTGAAGCTTACAAATAAGCCCTAAATAAGCCCCTGAAAGTGTTACAAATAGGCTCCTAAAAGGGCGTATTTGTAAGAAAGTTGCGATTGTAGGGGTTTATTTGTAAACAGTCAGATTATGGGGCTTATTTGTAATATCATAAGATTATAGGGGTTTATATGTAAAAAACCCTACAATTTACCCCTGGGAAATGGTAAGCTGGAAATTGGTCTTTGTGTGTGAACCCACATGCAGACACAATCGAACACTGGGTCTAAGGAAGTAAAGCTATCCTTGTTTCCATTCTACTCTGCTCTTCAACTATACAGTGTGGATTTCTTTTTTTGTGGCAACATTAGGTTTCATTTTTTATGCTTAAAATGAGAAAACCATACTAGGATATCAAAGCATTAGTCTGAACTGAAGTTCAACAATCAGATCTATGTTACTGATGGATATACTACCACACGCAGACTGTGCAGTATAGGATCTGGTACAATGATTCTTTGAGCGGGAAATTTGAACTAAAATGTGAAGAAGCTTTCAGGCTGGCCCACATCCATCTTCTGCTATTCCAAATCGTGGGTTCAAAAAGAGCTGAACTCTAAGTCCTCCCAAATAGCATCTAGTAATGTGGACAAATTGACATACTTTGTACAGTAGAATGCAACCCTGCGAAAATCTCGCGAGTTCTGTATGTTGGTGGGGACCTAAGAAAGAGACTTGCCAAAAGAGAGGCACTGAATGCAGAATTGAGCAATCTAGATCAGAATTGCTTAACTTTGATCAGAATTACCCAGGGGTGATCTGATTCTGACCCAGAGGCATTGGATGCAGAATTGAGCAATCTAGATCAGAACTACTCAACTTTGCTCAGGATTATCCACGCGTCATCCGACTCTGACCCATCCTGGCCTGATGTGGGCCGATCTGGTTTCAGGGCAGTGTTAGACCCTCTCTCCTTCCCTTCTGTTATTTGTTGCAGAGAAGGAACAAGAGGAAGCAGGAGGAGGAGGTGGAAGGAGAACCAGAAAAAAAAGGAGATGAATTACCTTGCCATCAAGTCTCCGCCACCGTTCGCAAGCACTGCCACCGTTGTGGATCCCTTCCTTTTAATTTCTTATAAGCGAGCTATGTTCATCCTCCTATCACTTGTTAGTCTTTACTGACTATAGTCATACCGACTAGGGTTCCTATATTGATGTAGCTAAGCAAATTTTACTTTTTGGACTGACTTCTTTGCTTGTGTTTGTCCAACACACAAGAACCCTTGCCTATTTGCCATTGTAATTGGATGCCATTGCAGTACGTAACTTTGGAGATGCCCTAACAAATCCTTGCTCATTCGTCATTATAACTGAGGGCTGATGTAGCATGTTGCTTCTGCGGACTGCCCTAGCGTTAGCGAGAAAAATTGGTTTTGGATTCATGATTGAGTTGTGATTTTGCATTAGCAAGTATTGGAAAGTTTTGCATCTCTGTTAATCTCAGACATAAAAAGAAGAAATTTACATGGACATTCACAGGAGTATATGGACCACAGGAACTGGACGGAAAAAGAGTCCTCTTTGAAGAGCTGGGTGATATTCAAAGTTCTTTGCCTGCTTTGTGTGTAGGAGGAGATTTCAATGCAGTTAGATACCCTGGAGAGGGGTCAAATTAGAGGGATTGGACACCAGAAATGGTTTTGTTTGGACATTGGATTTCTTCTGCTCAGCTAGTTGAGGTGGAACTTCCATCTTTGGCTTTCACATGGTCAAACTGTAAAGCCAAGCCAAAACTGGACAGATTTCTTGTAAGTGTGGAATGGCAACAGAGGTTCGGTACCTTTTCAGTGAAGGGCCTTCCTAGAGTGCTCTCAGATCATATTCCATTGTTATTACCTTGGACTCACACAACAAGAAGGAAAGACTGTTAAGATTTGAATTAGCATGATGCAGACATGACAACTTCAAAAATCTGGTCGGTACTTGGTGGGCTGAAGCACCTCGACATAGAAATGCATGCCAAAACCTTGCTTTGAAGCTGAAGTGGGTGAGAGAAAAGATGAAGGTATGGAGTTCTGAGACCTTTGGAGCAGCAGCTAAAGGGATGAGCTTAAGAAGCAGTACAATGAATGGGCTTCTAGGGAAGAAATCAAGGGGAAACAACGAGCTAAAGAATTGTGGCCAAGAGAGGGTGATAAAAATACATCTTATTTTCATGCAGTAGCTAGTGGGAAGAAGAGAAGAATTACTATTGATTCCATCAAAGTAGGAGACACAGTCATCCAAGATGAGAAGATGATTGGGTTAGCTGCTGTGGATTTTTTTTGAAAGTCTCTTTAGGAAGAAGAAGACTGGAGACCTCTTATCAACTGCACCTCATTTAAGCAGATTTCTAATGAAGAAGCTACTCATCTTATTCGACCATTTTCAGAAGAAGAGATTAAATGTGCAGTGTTTGGCATGAATGCTAATAAGTCTCCTGGGCCAGATGGATTCTCCATGAGATTTTATCAACAATTCTGGAAGTCCTTAAGGATGATGTTATGGCAGCAGTGACAGTGTTTGAAAACAGACCGTGGGCAATCAAGAATTTCAATTCTACTTTTATAGTGCTGATTCTGAAGAAGGAGAATGCAGAGTGTATATCTGATTACAGACCCATCAGTCTTCTAAACGGCAGTTACAATATTATCACCAAAGCCCTTGCAACTAGACTTGGAGGTTATTGGCAAAGTGGTGGACCATAATCAATCAGCATTTATTCAGGGAAGGTTCATCCTAGACAACTACATGACAGCTTATGAATGTATCCATGATCAGAAAGATTGATTTCGAGAAGGCCTATGATAGAATCAATTGGAGTTGCTTATATAGAGTTATGCTCCTTATGGGTTTCACAGACAAATGGATTCATTGGATTAGGACAAGGAATTCGAGGGGGTTAAGACAAGGAGACCCTATATCTCCTCTTTTTTCCTCCTGGTTGGTCAGGTCCTAAGTAAGATACGGGATAATGCTAAGATGTGTGGGCTTATTGAAGGGATTAAAGTGACAAGATTTGGTGAGGAGATCACTCATCTCCAATATGTGGATGATACACTTTTGTTTTCTTCAACCAATGAGGTGAAAATTATTAACCTGAAGATACTTCTCAAGATTCTTGAAGCTGAAACAAGGTTAAAAGTTAATTTCCTTAAAAGTGATCTTGTGGGAGTGAATGTGGCAGATCAGAGGAAAGCTAGAATTGCTCAGCTGTTGGGTACACAGTGGACATCTTTTCCTATTAAATACTTGGGATTGCCTCTTACTGATGGGAATATTAAATGTGCTCATTGGAATGTATTGGTTACAAAGTTTGAGGATATATTAGAAGGATGGAAGGGTAAGCTTCTTTCTGCTGGAGGCAAATAGATTCTGTCGAAAGCTGTCCTCTCTACTCATCTTCACCATACCAATGTCCATTTGCAAAAGACTAGAATCCATTAGAGCTGCATTTTTCTGGAAAGGGAACGGTGCTAAAGAGAGGGGAGTTCATCCTGTTGGGTGGAAATATGTTTGTAGAGGAAAGGATGAAGGGGGAGCAGGCTTGGTACCCATCCAAACTGTCAAGACTTTGGGAAGATGCTCGGGTGGAACACAGACCTCTGATGAACAGATTTCCAAGACTTTATAACATCACTGTTTCAGCCCATAAAAAGATAAGTGAGCTGTGGATTCAGCTGGGACATGGATCTTACTGGGACATTAATTTTTCCAGAAATCTTTTAGAAGCTGAAGAAGGTGAATTCCTAGAGCTTCTATCTTTACTTGATAACGTCCAGATGCAAGAGGAGGTAAATGATGCAAGAGTATGGAGATGGGACCCAGGGGGTATTTTTTAGGGGGATGGAAAGTCATTTGGCATGCACAGGTGTGGAATAAGCGTTTGCCTATTAAAATCAGGATATTCATGTGGAAACTGGCTTGCGGACCAATTTCTACTTGTCACAGGCTGTGGGGGTCAAGGAAGAGCGCAAGAACAATTGTGTTGTCTGCTGGTATTTTCAGGAAGATATGGAACACATTTTTCTTAGATGTGGAGTGATAGATAACATATGGAATATATCTTTCAAAACCTTGGATATACAGAACTGCCAGTTCCTTAACGTTACCAACATGATAGATGGATGGTCCACATAGTCTCCTTCTATAAGAGAACAGCAACTGTGGAACATGACCTTACTTGCTATGCTATGGCAAATTGGGGAGAAAGAAACCGCAGAATTTTTAATGATCTCTTCGGAAATCCAGCTGTTATCATCTCCAAGTGTATTCAATTTCTGAATGAGTGGAACTTTCGTTCTTCAGGGGAGTACATCAGAGATTCTTTGTATATGGATAAATTGTATGGGTGGAGGAAATTTATTTTGTGAGCCAGGATTGGGTGTAATGGGTGTTGGGTGCTGAGGGTAGAATGGAAGCTACCTTCTTGATAGATACCATTTTTCATTTTTTTCTTTCTAACTCTCTTTGTTTAACTTTTGCATTACTCAATGAATGTGGCTTTTCAGCTGCCTTCCAAAAAATGGCTGAGTTGTGATAAAACTTAATAAAGTGTTAGTTGTCGACCTACTGTACACTCTCTTCCTTTCTAATCGAGGCTTGTGACTGGCCATGGTGGAGTTTTTGTGTCAGTCCCACTAATCAGTGCTTCGAAGTCCATAAACCCATTAGAGCCTAAGATCGTGCAACAAACACAAGCCATTGATGTGTACCATTTTCCTTGCCATCTTCGTCATCGTTGATGAAATTCACCAGAAGCCATGAGAGTGGTGTTGGATATGCTTGCCTTTGTCACTCTTCATTTTCTTCCTCATTATCACCTAGTGCTGTTATTACCATGGCCACCCTTTCCTTCACAGCTTCTGCTTCCCTCAGTGGCCAGGGCTTCTTCATTCTATCGGGTAAAGACTAAGATGCATTGTGTTGGATTCTTGGTCAGATTGGACTTCAAGCCAGTGGGTATGTGGCTTTGCACCAGGACAGTTTTGCCCCTTTTTTTAAGTGGTACTTAGTGACCAGAAGGTTGAGTCTTAATCTGCCCGGTTCTCTTAGCACCCAGGTCCAGATATGGAGCCATCACTCAGGATCATTTAGTTTAAACAGATCAATTCAGGTCCTCTACTGTAACCAGCTCAGGGATATAGGTGCACAGGACAAGTCCTGATAGAAATGAGAATGGAACTCCTACACAATCCTAATGAGAATTGAATACAACTATAAGTAATCCAAATAGATCTAGAACTGGCATATGAAAAACAACAAGAAAAGGAGAGGAAGAAGGAAGAGGAGGCAACGGACAGGTAAGAGGAAGGGTGCGGCAGCCACACACAGTCCAACCGCATTTCTCTTTGATAAATATTCCATGTAGGGTTACAAAAATAACACGGGACAGAAATACCCTTGTCCCAAGAACACGGATATACACCCTTACAATGCACATAGAAGTGGACAAAGACTAATAAACAAAAAGGACAAAATTACCCTTGACTACACTCCCCCTCTAGTTAAGCACAAATACCAGCCATGCACACTTGGACAAAAGAGAAGTAAAAAGATCCTTGGGCAGTCCTTTAGTGAAGACATCCTAGAGTTGATCAATGGACCGAACATTGGTAAGGCAGATTTCTCCAGAATCCAGTTTCTCTCGAATGAAATGGCGATCAATCTCGATGTGTTTTGTTCTATCGTGTTGAACTGGATTATTAGCAATGTTAATAGCAACTTTATTGCCACAATAAAGGCACATTGGAATGTGAACTTGAATCCTAAGATCTTGAAGGAAAAGATTTAGTCATAGCATTTCTATAATACCATGTGCCATGATTTAATACTTAGCTTCGACACTGGAACAAGTACATACAATCTATTTCTTACTTCGTCAAGTGACAAGGTTTCCACCAAGAAATAGACAGTAGCCAATTGTTGACTGCCTATCATCCTGCGAACCAGTCCAATCAGCATCGATAAAACCATCAACATTTAGATGGGCAGCCTTGGTATACAACAACCCTTTGCTAGGACAGGATTTGGTGTAGCGCAATATTTACTCTATAGCCTGCATATGTGGATCCCGGGGAGCATGCATGAATTAACTGACAATGTTCACAGCATAAGCAATGTCAGGTCGAATGAGAGATAGGTACAATAACTTGCCCATAAGTCGTTGGTAGGTACCTTTATTTGCTTCAGACAAAAGTTCCCCCATTGACTCCGAAAGCCCATGATGTGTCTCTGTAGGAGTGAGGGTTGGTTTACAGTCCAACTTTCTAGTCCCTTGAAGCAAATCAAGGACGTACTTCCGTTGGCAAAGGTACACAACATGCTGAGATTTAGCTACTTTAATGCCAAGAAAATATTTCAGCTCCCCAAGATCTATATTTCAGCTCCCCAAGATCTATAATGTCAAATTCATGTGCTAGGCTTCCCTTTAACTTCAGTATCTCTGCTGAATGATCTCTAGTGATAATCATATCATCCACATACATAAGGATAACTATCACTTGACCATCTTTCCACTCAGTGAAGAGAGTATGGTCAGAATTTCCATGTCGATAACTAAGTCGAACTATAGCAGTCCTAAATCTGTCAAACCAAGCTCTTGGGGATTGTTTCAACCTATATAATGACTTCTTTAGTCGACATACTCCCACTGGCATCAAGTCCAGGTGGGGGCTGTGACATACTCTCCTACTGGCATCAAGTCTAGGTGGGGGCTGTATATACACTTCTTCCTACAAATCACCATTAAGAAAATCATTCTTGACATCTAACTGGTGGAGCTCCTAAGAAAATTGGACAGCAAGAGATAACACAACTCTCACAGATTTTAGCTTGGCCATAGGAGCAAAGGTCTCCATGTAATCAATGCCATATGTCTGGATAAAACCCTTGACAACCAATCTTGCTTTGTACTGCTGAATAGCACCATCATAACGATATTTGATCGTATACACCCATCTGGATCTTATTAGACTCTTCCCTGAAGGTAATTCTACCAATTCCCAAGTGTTATTTTTGTTAAGAGCTTGCATCTCCTCATCCATAGTTTCCACCCACTTTGGATCCTTAACAGCTTCTGCAAAGGAGTTAGGAACATGGTTAATGGAAAGGAACAATATGAGGATGAAATACGAGTATATGACACATAATTAGAAAGGGGATGCTTGGTACAAGCTCGCGTCCTTTTTTGAACAATAATGGGAAGATTCAGATCGGAGTGTGATGTAGGTGTTGAGGCCAAAAGTGGACCTGAAATTTCAGTAGTTTCTAAATCTTCCCATTGTTGTTAAAAAAGGTACGCTTCTTGAGGTGGTGGATTCGTGGGAAGCCCATTCTTGTGCTAGGTATGTTTGGAATAATTAAGCACATCTGATGAAGACTTATTATGCAGACTAGGTTTGGCACCAGTCATGTCAGTGGTAAGAGGTAAGGGAATAGACTCATGCGGAGGTTCATAAGGGAGAATAGGAGGATCCTCCCCTTGACCAAGAGACTGATGTTCAAAATAGGACTTAGATTCAAAGAAAGTGACATCCTTAAGAACATAAGAACATATTTTCTCCATGTTTTTGGGTCCAAGTATTTGTACCCCTTCTGAGTAGGAGAGTATCCTAAAAAGATGCCACTAATAGCATAGAGGTCTAACTTAGTAGAAGTAGGATTCAAGGAATGAATAAAGTACAGACAACCAAAAACACAGGGTTCAAGACCAAACAATGGATGATAAGGATGAAGTACCCGAATATGAGACATGTAGTCAAGTGTCCTAGAAGGCATATGGTTGATAATATAATAGGCATCAGGATAGCATCAACCTAAAATTTTTTAGGCAATTGACGATACAAGAAAAGATCTTGAGAGGTCTCAAGTAAATATGTTTTTCCTTCTGGCACCCCATTTTGTTGAGGAGAGTAAGCACATGAGGATTCATGAATAATTTCCTCATCCTCTATAAAAATAATGATGGTCCTATGACTTCTATCAAAGTATTCTCTTGTATTGTCAAATCTGAACACTTTAACCCGTCGTTCAAACTAGTTTTCAACCATTTAGCAAAACACTTGAATGATTCGAGGTACTTTTTCATGAGATTTCGTAAGACATATTCAACAACAATGAGAAAGTCATCAATGAAATTGATAAAGTAGTGATAACTATCCATAGAAAGAATATGAGGTAGCCCCAAGACATCAGAATGGACAAGTTGGAAAGGAAAAGTACTTTATTCATTGAAATTTGAAAATTAGTTCTACAATGTTTTGCAAGTTGATATACTTGGATAAAGTTGGAAATAAGACTTATAAAGACCTAAAAGACAAGTGCTCTAGACGATTGTGCCACCAATGGATCACTTCAAGAGTTGTTGATTCATGCCACCATAGATACTAGACTGAAAAGCAACACTACCACTGGGCTCAAAATGATAAAGGCTTCCCATTTCACGGCCACTCCTAATTGTCCACTTGTGTTTAAGGTCCTGAAAAACACAGCGTGTGGGAAAAAAGGTCACTGAACATTGTAGGGATTTAGTCAAACTACTTACAGACAAAAGAAGAAGGGCAGAAACATGTAGAACATAGGACAAATGCATGTCATCATTGAGATTCATAGATCCTTTACTCGCCATAGTGGCACGGGTACTATCTGCAATGGTGACCTTCTCTTGTCTAGAACTCAAGGAATATGAGGTGTAAAGAGAGAAGATGTAATGCCCTGAATAAGAATATGTTAAATAGACTAAATCAGTAGACTACCAACAACACTAGTTAGCCATTTTTCAGAACTCGAGTTGGAAAGAACTCCGAAGTTAAGCGTACTTAGTTGGAAGAAGTCCTAAGATGGGTGATCTTCCTGGGAAGTCTACCAACTAGCATAGTTGTTGGGCCAGTTAGCTGATTGGATCATTCAAATGGTATCAAAACTACGAACCAGCTAGAAGTGTGGGAGCTAAATGCCACACAAGACAAAGTGCTACATTATGAAAGGGCTACCCTAGAGTCATAGTGGGAGCCACCTCTTGAGCCTGTGGAGGCCACCTACCTACCTGTCTAGTGGATTGGTTGTGGGCTATATATATAATATTATCCTGACGAGGACGTCAGGCTTTTAAGGGTAGATTGTAATATCCTGAATAATAATATGTTAAATAGACTAAATCAATAGGCTACCAACAACACCAGTTAGGTATTTTTTGGAGCTCGAGTTGGAAAGAATTTCGAAGTTAAGTGTGTTTAGTTGGGAGAAGACTAGGTGGCCTTCCTGGGAAGTCTACCAACTAGTATAGTTGTTGGGCCAGTTAACTGATTGGGTCGTTACAAAAGTACCAATCATATGATTTGTAACTCTCGAGTTGATGGCCCAAGGGCTACAGGGGGTAGAGTAGGTGACACTCAAAACTGCCCCTACAATACTTAGTGTGTTAGGTTTGGTGGCAGACGAAGATGCTCCAAGTTGTAAGAGGATCCGTCGTAGGTGAAGAATATCATTTGAGGAGAGCACAAACACTGCGAAGTAGTGAGACCACCATATGAAGAGGAGTTGGGAGGATCAAGGTTCAAAAACTCGGCTTGAATCGGCACAGATCGGCCGAGTCCAGGACTTAGATCGGGCGATCTGAGTCTAGATCGGTCCGGGTCGGCTCGGATCGGGCCGACCCGGCCCCCAGCAACGGCTAGTTTGGGCCTTGGGGGTCTATTTAAACCCCCCCAAGGCCCTCCTAAGGCTCTACAAGTGTCCTTTGAGCCTCCTAACATTCTTGCTCTTTCTCACACTCTCTCGATCATATAATTCTTTCTCTGTCTCTCCCACGAGGCTACGACTACAAGCTCCGCAATCTCTCCTCTTCTTCTAAATTCATTTTGCTTTCCTTTGTCATTTTTTTTTCTTTCTATACTATTGTTCTCAGCATCTCTATTTGTCCTTTGGTAGTCGACATGCTGTGAACTGTGAACTGTTCAACTGCGTAAGGAATGGCATCTCAAGGTGCTGCTGAGCGGTCCTCTGGGAATCCTCCTAGTGCTGATCTATGTGCTTTCTACTTATTTACTTAAAAAAAGGGCTGGATCAAAAGCAAGGGAAGGCTTTTTTGTTTGGATTACTATCTTAAACAAAGAAACCCGAAAGTGCTTGGGGTCATTGCAGGCCGGTGGATATGGGCCAGAGAAAGGTACAATGCAAATATTGCAACCGGGTTGTCTCTGGCGGGGTCTATCAATTTAAAAAAAACATCTTGTTGGAATAAAAGTGAAGTCGCAGTATGTGTTCGAGTTCTTTCAGAGATTCGGATCTAATTTCAAACTTTTATGAAGGAGAAGGAATCAACCAAAGCAAGTATTGCTAGAAGAAGACAGAAAATTCGAGAGTTGTTTGAACCAGCGCGAAGGTCTGATGTTGGAGTTCGGCTTGGTGGAAGTAATCAACCTATAAATGTGGATGATTGGGATACAAGTAAGTTCCTTATTTAATTTATTTTCATGTTTTTCATTTAACGTTTTCAAAGTTATAGTAGATTAAATTTTTTTCTTTTACATTTAAAGCTGAAATGAGACGTGCAATGGAAGCAAGCCGATGGTCCTTTGCAGATGATGACTTATTTCGGCATACTGGAAGATATGCAGGACAAGGAAGTGGCTCCACACCTTCTGGACAAGGGAGCACTAGCGCTGGCATGATCACTAATGTATGCGAGGAGCTACCTCACGAGTTCATTGGAGATGGAGATCCGAGAATGGGTCCAATAGCCCTTCCTCACCAAGAAGATGGATGAACAACCTTGCATTATTGTTGATTCAAGAACTTAAAGCTTTGTAAGGAGAAGATAGGGAGAGCTACATCTAGGTGGTTTTTCTATAACAATATCCTTGCTAATGCTGCCAAAGGGCCACATTATGAGTCCATGATTGAAACCATTCAAGAAGTTGGTAAAGGGGTTGAAGGGCCTACCCCATATGAGATATATAACAAGTACTTGGACTTAGAAGATGACGACATTTGGACATATATTACATCTTTTGAAAGGATATGGGACGAGTATGGATGCACTTTAATGTGCAATGGATGGACATATATGTAAGCCTTATCTTTATTTTTTTTCTTAAATATGAATGAGTCTCTTTCTGGTTTCTTATCACCTATGGAACTTCACAGGAATAACAAGAAGAAGTATGATCAACTTCTTAATTTACTGAAAAGCCGGAACCGTATTTTGAAAGTCTATTGATACATCTGAAAAGATAAAAAATGTCCGGTACCTATATGAATTGATAGATCAAATGATGGAAGAAGTGGGAGAAAAAATGATTGTCCAAGTAGTTACGGACAATGCAGTGGCCTTCAAGTTAGCTAGACAAATATTGATGCAGAAAAGACAACATCTATACTGGATTTCCTATTCTGCTCATTGTATTGACTTGATGTTAGAAGACATTTGCGCTGATCCGATGGTGGATGGAGTGGTCAAGAGTAGTTGATTTATCACCACATTCATCTACAACCACAACAATATTTTGGATATCATGTGCACACATACTCATGGAAGAGAGTTGCTTCGTCCGGGAGTCACCAAGTTTACATCTCAATATATCTGTCTAGATAGTTTAAGTCAACAAAAGAACAACTTGATTAAGATGGTGGCATCAGAAGATTGGGAGAACCATATATTCCGGTATGTACCAACTAAGGTCAGAGAGAAGGATAAGAAAGTGGCTGATCTAATTTAGTCTAGGCTCTTTTGGAAGGGAGTGCAAGCAGTGTTAAATATTGTAGAACCGTTTGTCCGTGTCTTGCGATTTTGTGATGGAGAAAGAAGATCGGATATGGGATATTTATACGAGGTTATGGACATGGCTAAGGAGCTCATTCAACTTAACAATCCAACAATTTATGTAAAGTGGTGGGACACAATAGACAGACGTTGGGAATATACTTTACATAATGATCTTCATGTAACTGCTAAACAACTAACTTTGTGTATTTATTAATTTGCATACACATTTATAATAAGTAATAACTAACTTCTACTTCTTTATTTAGGTTATTTTTTCAACCCTCAGTACATGTTTAGAACTGATGGGAAGAATGTTAACTATGATAGTTGCTTAGAAGTGTTGATGGGGACTAAGAATGTTATTAAGCGTATGATTAAAGATGAGGACAGAGCAATAATGGCATGCAAGCACATGCATGATTATAAATTCATGTTATACCACTTTGGGACAAGTACTGCTCAGAGAGCTGTAAAGATTTTGAGTTCATGTTTGAAAACTATTAACCAGATGTTTTACTTAGCTTTTAATTATAACTTGCACATTGTTGACATGTAAAATTTTCTATTTACAGTTGACTGGTGGTTAGATCATAGAAAAGCATATGGATATGAAGATCTAGCCTATGTAGCAATTCGGGTCCTAAGTCAAACAACCTCTTCATCAGGTTGTGAGAGAAACTGGAGCTCTTTTGGCTTGATTCACACCAAGCAAAGGAATAGATTGAAGTTGAGCCGTCTAGAAAAGCTAGTAACATGAGGTTGAAGTTAAAAAATCTCGAGCTCATAAGGAACCTTCAAAGACAGGAGAATGAGAGAATTTATGGACAAAGCATGGAGATGACAAATGCAGAAGAATCCATAGATTTGGATGAGCTGTTCGAGGAGCAACATCCACGAAATACATGGGTTGATGCAAACACTTCAAATGAGTCTGAATTCAACCTAAATGATCGAGAATGGGCGGAAGGTGAGTTAGATAACATTCCACTACTTACTGATTTTCAACCTCCTCCTCCAAAACGTCAGAAGAAGAGCAAAAAACAAGCACCAAGCAAAAAGAAGAGTGCTACTAGAATCGAGATTGATGATCTGGAGACTATTGAGGAGGAGGATGAAACGCCAGAATCAAGTAGTGAGGTACAATATCAAACTTCAAATGACTCGACATAAAAAACGAGCTCCGATAGTTCTGACCATGGTGGAGATGCTATCAGTGCTCCAGCCCCACCTCCACCAATTCAATTCATTGGAGAACAAGATTACGCACATGCTACTCAAGATGAACATCATGGTAGCAGAGCAGGACGGAAAAAATTTCCCATTCAAACATTCAGTAACTCAAGGAGGAAGGACAAATGTAAAGCTCCTCAGTGTGCAGAAGCCAAAGAAGAACTTAGGAGGGAGAGTCAGGAGCAACTATCAGATGCATCATCGTATTCTCCATACGAAGGGTATAGTCATCCTACTGGATATGTAGTTTACCCTCCTCAACATTCTGATACATCCGACTATTTAGGGGGTTATCTAGAATATCCACAAATTTCAGTCATCTATACCAATACAGACAAGGAATTCCGGATCGGATCAGGTCTTCGAATCGGGACTCGCCGATCCTGATCTGAATCGGGATCGAATAAGCCGAAATCGGTCTGGATCGGTTGGAATCGGCCGAATCGGGACCTACCGATCCCGATCCGAATTGGCCGATCCGGATCGAGATCGGCCGATTCTGCATTCCATGAATACAGATGACTATAGCCGGTATGTGATGCAATATAAGCAATACTACCAGAGCTATATGTCATGGTCTGAGTATGTAAGCCTTATGTTGAGTCAGTATAATGTACGTTTGGAATAAATGTAAGTTCATGATCATATATATAAGTTTATTCAAGTTTTTTTGTCCAACAACATCTTATATATTTCATATCAATGTATTTCAACACAATTATGTACTGGACTTGTGTTTTATATTTTTTCTTTTTCTTTTTTTTTTTTTAATTTTTTTCTGCTACCTGATTTAGCCAACCCTGACTTAGCCAAGATCGGGTTGACTTGGATCGGACTCGGCCGATTCGATCGGTTTTGGACCAGCCGATCTGGGACCCGATCCCGTGTTTCTTAACCTTGGGAAGGATCATTTAGGCCTTGGCTCTTTGCTTGCTATCCACTCTTTGCATTTTTGAATTTCAATGGCTTTTGTCACGATAAAGATCCCAACAGTTCTCCATATTATGATTATCCTTCCCATAGTGTGAACAATGTCTCCCAGCCTTCCCTTTCTCCTTTCCATGACCATTGTCACTTTTTTTAGGCTTAGAAAAAGATGTTCTCCAGTGTAGAGGACTCTCCAAATCACGACCACTCACTGCTACATTGCTTCCACTCATAGCCTTCTTTCGCCTTTCTTCTTTGAACATCTTGTGGTACACTTGTTCAAGAGATGAAAGATGATCAATGCTAAGTATGTGAGTCCTTAAGCTCTCATATTCAGAAGTGAGGCCAGTAAGAAACTTGAAGATCCGATTCCGCTCCACATGTTACGAGTATGTCTTCTGATCTTCAGTAAAAACTCAACTATAAACAGAGTAATACAGAGTAATTTAATTCCTCTCACTTACTTTTCAGTAGTCCAAAGTAAGTGGCGATAACAATACTATCATGTTTCAAGTCCTGTATATCAGTAGTCAACTGATAAATACGAGAGGCATCTTGTCTTTGCCCATACATCTGATTGAGAATATTTCACATCTCCTTTGTAGTCCTTTGCATCATGATCAACTGTTGGATCTCTAAACTCACAGAGTTGAGAATCCATCCCATCATAAGATTATTCTCTAATTCCGAACAACATAGGTAGGGTCATCATGTGCTGGTTCGTTGACTCTACCATCAATGTAACTTGTATTTCCTCGTCTACCAAGAAAAATCCTAGCAGAGACAGACCAGAGATGGTAATTAGTCCATGTTAGCTTCACAGTGGTCATTTGCAGAGCAAGGAGTTAATGCTCTATGGACGAAAGACTAGCAGGGCGCATCACTGAGGAGTTAACTTCTTGAGAATCAACTCCACTGCTTGTTGATGAATCCATGAAGAAAGAAAAAACTCCACGCAACAACAACAATGGTGTAGGTGACTCCCGACGCCAAGAAGAACCTTGTGGAGCAAGAAACCCTAGAAGATTAGGGCACCCGACCCCAAAGCAAGAGGGTCCGACCGCTGCTTCACTAGAATAGGGCACCGGTTGCAAGAAAACTCTAGAATAGGGCACCGGTCTCCAATAGAGGATGAAAGGGTGGGTCTGAAGTCCAGAACCCTAGAACAGGGCATCGGTCACCAAAACCAAGTTGGCTGTCTCCTTCTCCACCAAAGAGGGGCTTGTCCGGCTCCTCCACCAAGAGGGGCTGTGTCCGACCCCTTCTCCTCCAAGAAACAGGCAGCAGGGGACCGGGCAGCAGAAAGGGGGTGAAGATGGCCTGCGGGTAGAAAAACAAGGGTACCAGACACTAGGAACAAGGTGCCCGATCCCTTCTCCAGCAAGAAACAGGAGGTCTGGTCCTTCTTCACTTCATCCAAACTCCTCCCTGTTCTGATACCATGAAGAACAACAAGAAAAGGATAGGAGGCAGCGGACAAGTGAGAGGAAGGGTGTGGCAGCCACACACAGTCCAACCACATATCTCTTAGATAAACATTCCATGTAAGGTTACAAAAATAACATGGGACAGAAATACCCTTGTCGCAATAACATGGTTACACACCCTTACAGTGCACAAAAAAGTGGACAACGACTAATAATAAAAAAGGACAAAATTACCCCTGAATCGAAGTAGGACTCATGTATACAAAATATACAAATCTCTCTAACAGTGATATATTACTCATGCTTGGGAATTTTCTGGATCAAATATTTGTACTATCTTAGATTGTAGCATGTGCTTCCACATACTAAACTGCCCTATCACAATGTCCGTTATAGTGTCTCTTAGAGCATTTACACCCATACATCTTCTAACCCCCACTGCCCATCAGCTGCTTCAGTGAAAGGTCAAGCTGTTGATATACAAATCTAACTCATCTTAACATAAAACATCAATGTATGATTCTTGTTTTAACCCTTTGACCATCTTCATATATCACAGTCATCGTTTTTTTTGGTTATATCCATCTTGATGTTAAAATAGCCTCTGATTTCTCATCTCTTTCTTCTGCTCTCTCATTTCTTTTACATTTCCAGTGGTTTTTGCAAGAATGTACCATGTAGAATGTCTGTGTTTTTGACAACAACAAAATCTCTTTTATGTTAGGGATGCTCACTCTTAATGATAAGTAATCTGAATGGTGCATTCTTCTATAGACTCGAAAGCCAGTTAAATAACTACTGGTCTTTGTTGTAAAATGTTTCTTGCTCTGCAGGTCTACTGTCCTTGCTTTTGGCGTTCTTGCTAGCCCTTTGTCAGCAGTCTGTGGATTCTCCCTTCAGGTAATGATACTAAATAGCTTAGTCCTTAAACAAAAAAATGTCATTGCAGTAAATAAGCCTAAATGTTTGAAGATTTATAGCATTATCTCCAAGCTTGCACGGTTTACATTTGTTAGCCTGTCTGTCAGTTGTGTTTTTACATATAAAACAAATATGCAAATCATTTACCTGCTAATATTTTTATTATTATTATTTGTCTTACACCACGGACACTCATCTATGCTGTGTGTGCAGAATAATTGATTAGAAGTGTCTGGTTCACTGTTCTTTTAATTAAATGGCTGAACAAATGCGTATACTGACAGGCCACTGTCTGCCACTCTACCTGACTCCATCATTAAGTATTTGCTTGAGTGAAAGTCTACCTCTTATCTTTGCTTTGTTTGTTTTGTTGGCTAAGTTGATAAATGTGCACATAGGTAAGTGTGGTTCAGAGTTTTGGATTTATGTGTTGGATGGCATGAAACCAGATGGAAATGATGGTGAATGTTTTCTGCAGGAGTTTGTGATGCCGGATCTTGTGACATTTTTTCATATGGTTCTACTCAGTGTATTAGCATTCTTTGCAGAGGTAACATTTGTACTGCTGCATGACAATGATGCTTATTATTATGAATGTATTAAATGTGCAAACTCTTTAATATGTGATGCTTAACCTCGTTGTTGACTGTTCCAATCATTATTTCCATAGGCCTTCCATGAAATGCCATTTGCTATATGTTATTTAGTTGAAAAGGTTGGCAACTTTAGGTATCTTAGCAGTCTGCTGATCTACAGGTTTCTCTTGCTCGTGGGCTTCAGCTTGAGAAAATTAGCAAAGCCACAACATGCCAATATATCAAGGTTTGCATCATGACCAATAGATTGTTAGTTTTTGTCTATCTGTATTCAATCACGTTGTTGATACACTATTCTCATTGCTGAACAAATGGTGCCTGCATTTTTTTCATTAAGAAGGAAAAACAAATAACCTTAAGTGCACTAATAACAACCTTAAGTGCATTATGTTAATTTCCTCCTCATCAAATTCTTACTATGTTAACTTTTCCCTCTCTACATTCTTCTCAAAAGATTGCTACGTACTACACATTTTCAGTCGATTAAAATCTAAATGTGATGCACGGGGTTGATGTAGCCCTAAATTGCATCTTATTATGAAAGTGTGTACATTTTGACCCTAAGCCCATGAGCAATGAGCACACATGATAGTTAAATATTAGTTAATTCAATTGTTTTACAGTGTAGATCCATGGGTCATCTATAGGGCTGGCAATGAGCCGAGCCGAGCCGAGCGTTGCAAGGCTTGAGCTTGGCTCACCAAAATTTTTTCGAGCTTGAGCCGAGCCTGAACCCCAATTCAAGCCTAAACCCAAGGTCGAGCTCGAGCTCGAGCTCGAACCCAAAAAGTCAAACTCAAGCAGAGCTTGAGCCAAGCTCGTTTGAATTAAAAAAAACATCTTTAACTTATCTGGAAATCATTTGATTTAAACAGACCAAGCCCATTTAGTATGGCCGGCCTGTTACCAGCCCGTTACCAACAGCCTAAGCCCATTTAATTTATGACCTGCAGCCGCTCAAGTAGCCAGCCCAAGAATGGAAGGGAACGGGAAGGGAGGGCTTTCTTATTTATAGAAAAGTTGGAGGGGGGCAAAACACGTGAAAGCCTATGTAGGACTAAACATCATGTGAGGAACCTGTCAAGTGAGCGGGCATGCCTGGCCCGGGCGTTGTTTTCTCAGGACAATAGTCCAACATCGGGTGCTTAAAAAATTCTAGAGTCCATATATTCTTCCTGCTCGCCATACCTCCAACAATATTAAGATTGGCTGGGCGTTTCACGACTCGCTGAGTTTAGACAGGTATCAAAAGGTTTTCATGACTCGCTGAGTTTAGACAGGTATCAAAAGGTTACCATTAATTTTTATACGAGCTGGCTCACGAGTAACCGAGCCGAGCTCGGTCCAACTCTGGCTTGGCTCGTTTACTTAAATGAGCTGTGATCCAGGCTCGGGCTCAACTTGTTTGGGCAGTTGAGTTGAGCCAAGTCGAGCTTTTCTCGAGCCGAGCTCGAGTAGCTCGCAAGCGGCTCGGCTCATTGCCAGCCCTAGTCATCTATATTTCTTATGATTGCACAATTCTTATTCTGCCATAAAGTCTATGTTATAAATTATTATTTTTTTATCAATAAAGGATTCCATTGCTTAATGTACACAGTAGTACATGAAGGTCACAATCACAATACAGGGATAACAGTACACAACCCGACACATAGCAAGGGGGACCATTCCAAGGAGTACAGAGGAGCACCATGGATAGAACCCACTGATGCGTTACTAACGAGAGAGAGAACCATCTCCGGGAGGAGGAACCACTAATGAAGCTGGAACGATGGCAAGCCGCAGAAGAGATCAAGGAACACCAGACAGAGATCTGAGGGGGTGGGGGGGGGGGGGGAGGTGAGCAACCATTGCTCCTCCAACAAGCGAACAGCTGCAAACATCAACAGCAGCGGTGAAGAAAAATGAGCTCGGATGAGCACGCCACTAACTCGGGCGTGGGATGATGTCTGGAGACTCGAGCTCCAACAGAACTTAGACCGCTTCAATAAGGCGAAAACCTTGATCTACCACCAAATGGAGCACTGGCACGGGCTTCAGCCGGAGGAAGGAGATCCGCACAGGTGGAAGAGGAAGCACCACAGAAACACAAAGAAGAAGAAAAGAAATAAAAGCCGCAGCCGAGCTCCAGTGAAGCTCAAATGGGAACCAGAGCAAAGACCCTAGAGGGTCACAAAAAAACCACGGGGGAACCCAAAGCCAGAAGATATGGTGGGGAAGGGCAAAGGCAAAACAGTAGATCTGCTAGATAGGGGTACAGGGAGAGGCGATGGCGGCGACTACAGAGAACGGAGGAGGTGGGATGGTGGGGAAAGCAAAATTGTTGATAAGGGCATCACAATATGGAGATCAAGGGAGATCTATTAGATCTGGGGTGGGGCGAGGGGGACAAACAAGGGGAAAATGGCGGAGGATACTTGGATGGGGAAAAGGAAAACGAAAGAGAAGGAGCAGCTGGCAGATGGAGGAAACGGGATGAAAGAAGAATGGGCAAAGGCAAAACAGTAGATCTGTTAGATAGGGGGTACAAGGGGAGGGGATGCGGCAACTACAGAGAACGGAGGAGGTGGGATGGCAGGGAAAGCGAAATTGTTGATAAGGGTGTCACTATACGGAGATTTAGGGAGATCCGTTAGGGCGAGGGGGACAAACAAGGGGAAAACAGTGGAGGATACCTGGATGGGGAAGAGGAAAATGAAAGAGAAGCAGCAGCAGCTGGCAGATGGAGGAAATGGGATGAAAGAAGAACGGGCAGGAAGAAAAGGGGGAAGCGGGAGGGGGATAAGGGATGGGGAATAAAGGAGAAAAACGAAGGGCACGAACCTGGGAGGGGGAAACGACAATGAAGGAGGCGTCGATCCAGGGGTACTTTTCCACCCAGGAGGGGGAGTATAGCGTTTGTATATGTTATAATTAAAACTATTGATTCCTGCACAATGATCTTCTTCTGTCATAAAAGTGCATTATAATTAAAACTATTGTTTCCTTTATATGTTCTTACTAGCTCTGGTAGTCATTTCCAGTTATTTTGGTTTTGGAAGTTCTGTTTTATTTATCAAAATATGTTTTGCTCCTACCACAGATTAGCCATACATCTGAAGACTTTATTTTCTTTTGCATTGTAATGCATCAACCAACGGTTTTGTGTTGCAGGTACTTCTGTCACAAATATGGGCCCTTCCTTTGTCGCAAGTTTCATTATCCTTTAGTAGATTAGTTGGATGTGTACTTATTTTGGCATCAGTTTGTAGCACCATGTGCTTTGGAATGGAGAGGGGATTGGATATGGGCTCCTAATTTTTGGAACTAATATAGGGTTCCTATCTGTTGTATGTACATGTCCTGTAATTCTATCCTATCTTGATTACTTCCACCTACATGACTTCATGCTAACAATCAAGAACTGTGGTATGGGTGTCGGTTCATTAGCTGTCCATCAGCCTTTCTTGGCAAGCATCAGATGTTTGATTCTTACAAGCAGGGTGCCTATATGAAAGTGGGATGCAAATAGAACCCTATGTTGATGACCACCTTCATGGCATAGTTTCAAAACTGCTACAAGAAAGGACAAAATAGACTGAAAAATGGACAGGATTAATATCCTCTCTGTCACTGACATCAGTGTGCATGGAAAAGTTGGTTAAGCCTTTCATCCATAGGTAAGCCTTTCATCCAAAGATAATCATGCAAATTCAGATTCATGTTCGACTGAAGATGTACCTTTAGAAATTCTCAGTTCACATTCTTGTTCCCCTTTTTAGTGTAAAATCTGCATTCTGGAATTGACACAACTAACTGATAAATTTGTCGTTATTGATGGCGATGCGCGGTTAGGGCTTTTTTAGATCCCCTAGAATGACATAAACTTCATGTTTGCCTTCGCACCCTGAAATGCTGAAGATGTTATTTATGTAACATCATTTAGGAGAATATCCAGGGAATGTTCTCATGTGGTGATAAATTTCTGAAATAGGAGGCTTTCATGCGTCTATAGAGAGGAAAACCTCTTCAACAATTAGAGATACTCATGCACAATGTCTAACTATGGATGCAAAAGAAATGCTCTTTTTGTACCTTGTAACCTTCTGCATGCTTAGCTCTTTTCTTTTTTGATCCTTTACTTCTCAACCTTTCCAAACTTATTCTCCTGTTTTCGTTTCGTCCACGTTGCATTTGTGCATGGATGATGAATTTCTGCATTCGTGATGATCTTTGGCTTGTATCATGAATTATCTTTCATGGCTTAACGGGGTTTAATCTGTTGGTGATAATATTATTGAGAAACTAGCAATTTAGGATTATTGAAAAGATGAAAGGAAAATATTTTACGTCAAGATCGGTATATTATGATTGTATTTTCACCGTACCATTCAAACGATGCGTTGCTACTAGGCCTGTAAACAGAGATCCAATTGTATTTATTTTTTATTTTGAAAAATGCATTCGGATAGGAAAAAAAATCATTCAGTAACTATCAAAGTCGGCATAGAAAATTTCTGATAAGTTATTGGTATCAGTAGGTGTAGACGGAGCAGAAATTTATATCTATACAATCCCACAGGTGTTATACAGAAAAATCAGAAAACTATTTATCTACACGACTGATGGTAAGCTAAGGCTCGATATTAGTATGAATTTGTATCTAGGAAAATAGTTTTCAAATTTGTGCCATGTGTCTGGTGTCAAATGTGTCAAATTTTTATGTCACAAAACCTTTTTTTTTGTATTTATGTCGGTGGCTGTTTAATTAAATTTGCGTCACCCAAGTTGATACAAAAACAGGTTTTACAGGAGCCTCGTAGAAATTCTCAAGAACTCCATGCAACGAAAATCTGCAGCATATCCTCCCTAGGCCCTTTTTATAGTCGTATTGCTTATTTTGGACTACATAATCTGGAATTGCTTAAATCAGAATAAGAAATATTTTGCTAACCAATTGATATTTCATATGACATAAAAATGCATTTATTATAAATGTATTTTTTGTAAACGTTTGGTTGTTTTGTATAAACATAATTGATATGAGTGTCTCCCTAATAGAAGGAATTTTTGGGTTTTTTGACAAACTTCAATAAATTTATAATAAAACTGATTTTAAGCATTCAAACTAAGGTTATTGTGGAAAATGAGTTTATTGTAAACGTAAATGTATCTGAACAGACCTTAATATAAATGATTTTAGTTTATAGTAAAATTATAAATGTGAATAATTTTCGGGAATTCATAGGGTCTAAATTCGTCTCATAATTGATTCTTCCACCCTGTTCACAGATCTCATGAATATTCTAACATGGTCAATTTGTACAAAGTCCTCTCATGTATGCCTTCGAGACCTGATTTCTTCGATGCATTCGGTCAATGCACTAAGAAGGGGACAGATTTGAAAAAAAAGTTTCAGCGGGACCCACCCTCCTCTTCAGTGCACCGATCGAACTCGATTAATGACTGTACTGAACGGATCTGATCTCTATGTCTTCTTTAATATGTTCTTCAATTTTAATTATATAAACTCCAAGGCCATTCTAAACTTCGGACTCATTCATCTAAAGACCATTCTACACCTTTTTTTTGTTCTTTTGTAAGCATTTACGAGAGAAATAAAAGGAAGTAAAATTGGAATTACATAAAAAAAAAAACAATCATCTTTTTTCGGTTGTTTTATCCCAGTTGTAAAGCTCTTAAATCTACCAAAACTCACAGGAGATCGGACCGAAGTGGGCACCCCCTCCCTCCAACGTTAAGGCCTAGCTACCACTAAGCCGGTGCGCAGTGACAATGGTACAGAGTGAAAAGTAAGATGACCATTAATGATATGAATTAAAAAAATAAGCATCTTAATAAGGTGGAAGATTAAGTGGTCATTAAAAACCGACGTCAAGTAGAAAAATAATGTTAAACTTCTGATGAATTACTTTAATTATCTTTCTTTTTATCAAACATTTTAAAATAAAAATAAATCTCTAAATATTAAATTTGATTTGGCCGACCCAACTAAAAATGCAAATAGGTCTAATTCGGTGTGGATCTAAGATAAATCCATGATTATATCGGTTATCATGTTGGTCTCGAAAAACTAAATTATATTTTTAGTGTACCACATATATCGGTCACAAAAAATTTTGTACCTATTACCTTATTCATTACGTATATTATCCATTAACACCTCTAAACTAACCATAATCGAATTATCGGTTACCATTTGCGTCCCTATTCCATCCATCAACGCCCGCACGCACGCGGCACCGCCTCACACCGACCAAACCCTAGTAGCCTCTCTTTTTCTTCGAACCCTCGCCCCGCCCGCGATGGCCGAGGGCATTGCAGGTGGCGCTGGTGGTGGCGATCCTGGGATCGCTCCCGCTCCCCCGCAGGAGCAGCAGCAGAACCTGATCGAATCGTTCCGCGCCATCACCTCTGCCGCCTCCGCCGAGGCCCTCTTCTTCCTCGAGAGCCACGCCTGGCAGCTCGACGCCGCCGTCCAGTCCTTCTTCGACACCGCTGACGACGACGACAGCGCCCCACCCCTCCCCCCCACAGCCGCCGCCGCCGCCGCCCCTTCCCCCCCTGCCTCCTCGAGGCGCCGCCGCCGCCGGCTGCAGGAGGAGGAGGAAGACGAGGGAGACGCCGACGACGACGACGAGGACTACGTCCTCCCTCCCGCCGACGACGGACCCCCGCCGCTCCCGGCGACTCGCCTGACCTCCTCCGCCACCGCGGCTATGGCCTCTTCCTCCGGGAACGGGAGGCCGTCGAGGGGCCCGGGCGGCCGCCCCGCCGGCGGCATCCGCACGCTGGCCGATCTGAACCGGAGGTCCGGCAACGGCTCCGGATCGAACACTGACGACGACTCCGACGGGCCGCAGGAGTACTACACTGGTGGCGAGAAGAGGTGAAGCTTCGGATTCTTTCCCTCCCTTTCGCGTTGCGCAATGCGATTCGACGTGTCTTGGTTGTTAGGTGACGGGGAATGTTAGGATTTGTACGGCGATTCTTGATGACGAATTTGTACATAGGGCAATTCTTGATGACGAATTTGTACATAGGGCAATTCTTGAAGATGTCAGGGTTTTTGCTCCTTCAATTTGTTCCTTGTTCTTTCAAGTCGTTTGTAGGAAGGGTCTAGGGTCTCTGTTATTCCAGAGGTCGTTTGTGGACCTTTGTGGGCAATGGTCAGTTTCGTCTCGCTGTGTTTTGTTGTGGGGATGTTTGCTCTTCGTGACCAAGTTTTCAAGGGTTATGGATCCAGCAGTACTTCTGGTTCATGTATGTCCCAGTGCTGTTTAGATTGAGATGGTGCATGTTCTTTCTATTTTATGAGTGTTGCAGAAACATTAACGTGTTAAAAAAATGTGTTATCGACAGCAAGATGGATGGGTAAGAAATTTCTTTCCAGTACTGCTTCCACAGAGCTCAGCATTTTAACAAGCATTTCAATTTTTTTTTCCTCTTGAAGCTCTTCTAAGCATCCACATATCTTGATCATACTAGATCCTCATCAGTTTATTTCTATGTATATTGTGTACCTATATTGTTTATGTGCGTGTATGTATGTGTGTGTTATCCACATATCTCGATCATACTAGATCCTCAGCAGTTTATTTCTATGTATATTATATACATATAAATTGTTTACATGTGTGTGCTCTGTGCGTGTGTGTGTGACTAGTTCGACTTGCATGAGTCACACGAGTCAAGCCAATGAATTTGTTGAGAAGTAAAGAGTTTAAGCCACATTTTAGAGAAATGTACCCCATTAATTAATAGAAGGAGTGTAATTTTACTTATGGAAGTGGAAAAACTCAATTTAAAACAACCCATTATATATGTATGAGTTTATACGATCTGGTCTGACTCGGTGCATGCCAGAGGATCGGACTCGTCCAGATACGAGTTGACTCGTACGGGTCGGCACGATCCAATATGATACCACAAACTATAGATAATATACATAATAACATATGAAAATCGGATAGCCCATGATCATCTCATCATGGGATGGCATTGAGTGGGGCGAGGGAGAGTCATGGCTCTCCCGCATGCCACCCCGCTCATCATACGTGCACGGATAATAGATCCACATATACACATTATGCAAGGAAAAGAAATGAAGCATGCATTCATGTCATATAGCTATGCTTGTAGCCTTCTTCCATTAGAAAACTCGTGGTTGCACTTTCATGTTTCCTTCGTATTTCTCCTATTTTAGTTCCTATTCTTTGTGCTCGATCAGTGAAACTGAAGTTGGCTATTCTTTTTTACTTTTCTTCTTTATCCCTTCCATTGTTCTAAACTTACTTCCCTTTGTCTTTGAATGTATAATGGTTTTAGCTTACTGTATGAAGGAGAGTATCTTTATTATTTGATGATTAACTGATGTTGGTATTGTGCAGTGGAATGCTTGTCCAAGACCCGTCAAAGGGTAATCCCAATATTGACGATATATTTGAGCAAGCTAGGCAGACGGGGGAAGTAGTACATGAACCCATTGAACAACTTCGTGCATCTTCAAGTTCTAAAACTTTCACAGGAACTGGTAGGCTACTCTCAGGTGAAACCGTGCAAGTTGATCCGCAGCCACCTGAATCTGTAGTTCACGATGTTGTTTTCTGGACTAATGGGTTCACCGTAAATGATGGTCCACTGAGGAGGTTTAATGATCCTGAAAATGCAGCCTTCTTAGAGGTAAGTTGTTTTACCATGTGCAAAACACAGTACTGTCTCTGGTGCTTTGTTATTTCATTCAAATCTCAGTTTCTTATGTTTTCTTCAGTATTCAAACAAATTCACCTCCTTGTTTTGTCTTTGGGTGCTCAGTTGCTGTTATCATCATCAGATTAAATGTTATAAATCCTAAAATTTGCAATTTTTTTTCTCTTTTGCATGTGGGGAATTTGTATGTCAAGTGATTGCGAAATAATTGGTTTGATTGTGACTTGTGAGGTCTATTAAATTGGTCCAGGGTTGAAGAGGAACATACGACAATTGTGGACAAAAGTGCCTTGCTTCCCCCCAAAAAAAGAAAAAAACTGTTGGGGAGAAAGCGCCTTGGCTAGGGGTTAATAATTATGGCCATTGTTATCACTGTTTTAAGGTTGAAGTCTTATGATGGTTTTACTTTTTATGGATTTGAATGAGGAACTATGTTTTTGGCTTTTCATGGATACATCCTGATGGATTGAGTGGAAGCCCACACTACAGAGATCTAGCAATATCCATGTGCTTTTCTTATTGGATTAGATCTTATAGATGGGGTGGATACATGTATTGCTGCATGATGAATTCACAAAATGAAAATATCTTGATAACTCATAGAGTAGGGTCTTTTGGTACTCTATACCACGCTAGAAAGAATCGAGGATCGGACATGGATCGGACCGATCCTAGGCCGATCAAGATCGGTCCCCTATTTATTTTTCATATTTAAAAAATTGGTCTGATCCTAGTCCAATCCCGGCCGATCTCGGCCCAGACCGGTGGATCGGGGATCGAGATCGGACCGTTTCGGGTCAAGACCGATTGGATCAGCTGATCCTGCCTCCCTTGCTGTGTACCACAATGGTCATCTCCTTTGAAAAGGAGGACAACTCTGCAAGACTGATGGTTTCCTTTTGTTCTCCTCAAACTTCTTTTGAAGATGACATTAAGCAATATTTTATTGAAAAGGTAGGAAGATTGATGATGCAAAATAGGGTCATTAGTCTGATACAGTCATGCATGAAAACTTTCTCCAGCAAGATGATAGAGCCAGTAGAACTAAAGTGCGTACAGAAAGCTGCCATAGAACCAGCTGTGCAATTAAAACAGAAAGAAATGGGAAAAAAGCTATATCGCGAGACCAGGTTCCTCTCATTCCACTCCTTTGCGGCTCTTTGACTCCACCAACCCATGGAATGGAGAATTGGCCGATCCCGATCCGGATCGGCCGATTCGGATCGGGATCGGCGGGTTCCAATCTAGCCGGAATCGGCCGATCTTGGCCAATTCTGACCAATTTCAGCCGATTCCGGCTGATCCGATCTTGATTCAGAACGGGATCGGTGGGTCCCGATCCGGCCTCCCGATCCATGCCGGAATTCCATGCACCAACCTGCCCGCAATTACTGAGAATGTCAAGTCCTCCAACAGCCTTCTTTGTTCTCCTTGTAGTGATCTGTGGAATTTTTCCTTAAACAATCTGCTCTTATTGTTTGCTCGCATGGCTAATAAGGTGGCAGGAGTAGGCATATTCCACCAGCACATTCCTCCATTTTTGTTTTTCTCTACAATATGCATGTTTTCAAATCTTGTTTACGTTCAATAGCACTTTTTTATTTTTCTTTTTCATTTACGATAGAAAGTGACCAAAATGTCAAATGGGGGAACAGAAAATTTTGGATGTGGAAAAGGAAAACTGCCTTTGTGAGACAGAAAGCAGTTTATAGCTATCTATATACAAAGTTGATGATAATGTCCGATAAGGCTGATTTATTCTTTACCTTGTTCTGTGTATACTATCATCTCTACTGCATTAACTCCATGCATTTGCTGTTCTCCTTGTCATATGAATGCTGTTCTTTTTATGCTTTGCTTTATTGAGCATAAGGCAGTATTGATGCATTGGCTGCTCTATTGAAGATTCTTGCTAGTTACTTTCTTCCTTTTCTGGTGGGATAGTGATGGTGTTGCAGAAGATATAGAACTGCCAGCCAAATGTGAGGCCTGATCAAACATCATTTACAGCTAAACATGTGTTCCCTTGGGATGGTGGTGCAGGCATCAGGGGCTGCTGTCTGTTGGTGTGTGTTTCAAACATAGGCTATTGGGGCCAAACAGGTGAACCGTGGAATGACATACAGTGCTTTTCACACTGTATGGCCATGTTGGCAAAATTTCAATCATTTGTAACAGAATTAGTTCTGTTTAAACAATTAGTTTTTGGTTAAATTCATGTTATACGAAGAAGAGATGCATGTCAAAGAGCTCTCCGGAGAACACCCCCTCCCCCCAACACACACACGCACACAAAGAGTACAGCAGCCAGGCAGTCAAAGCTCCTTATGGAGCCTCTGTGCAGAACCAAGAGTGGAAGAGGAATGAGCAAAAGAAGAAAAAAGAAGACAGAGAGAGGATATGGGCGTGCATCAAAAAGAGGGGCCAGGCTGTGGTCTTTTGGTCCCCCGCTGGCAGCCCTGTTGTGCTGCAAAACAGAGCACGAGAGATGCAGATGTGTCTCTCTGTATGTGTGAGAGAGAGAAGGGGGGATGGAGAAGGAGGGGCCTCCTGGTGGTTTTCCTACCCCTAGTGACCAGAGATTTTCTTTTCTTTTCTTTTTTGGGGAGGGGGGGGGATGACTCACCGGTGTGGATTTTCCCAACTGTTCCTCTAGGAGACCAAGGAGAAGAAGAAAAGGAAAGTAGAAGGGAAGAGAAGTCTTACCAGCAGAAAAAAAGAGGAAGAAAAGTAAGAGAAGGGAGGGAAAACAAACCTGCCGATGAGCGGTCCTTGGCATTCCCCACTGGCCAGTTTCCTCTTCTCGAGACCATGAGCTGTCCTCTCTCTGTCACTTCTCCCCTCGCCATAGTGAAAAGAAGAAGAGGGTTCAAAAGGTTTAAGGTCAAGTTTCTTCTAAAGCCAATGTGGCCCTCTGATTTGTAACAAAACATATCTGAATGAATTTTATTGACCATGATTGAATGCCATCCAATTCACCAAAACGTGAGGCCCAACGACCGAATACCCCTGATCTAAAATCACCATAAAGATCACGAAAAAAAATCTGTACGACGGAAAAATCAGAAACCACCTCTAAAAGTTACCGGAGGACTGTGGACACACAAACTTTCCTAAATTATCATAAATGACATACATATCTTAATTGCCCCATGAAACCTAGGATATCTAGGAATGATATAATATTCATCCTGAGAATCCATAACTTGTTTTGTTTAATAAAAAGGCTTCAACCCTAAAATGACCACCCTATCCTTGGACCTTCATCCCAAACCGAGTTACCTAAACACCCATCTACCCGAGTGCATTCAAAATCAACCTAAACCTTTCAAATCATTCCAAATTTCCCCAAGGTATTCCTCAACCTTACAGCACCTAAGTTTAATCTAAGATAAATCTGTGAAGGCCTTGGTAAAGTTTTTGAGCTAATCCAAGTTGTCTTTTTTTTTTTTTTTCCTTTTGATTTTAAGGCTGTGCATATATGCATAGTTGTCAAGGCACCAAGGCAACCCAAGGCATTCTCGGGGTGCCTAGGCGGCAACTTAAACGGTGCCTATCTATGCATGTCTGTGACTGTAAGAAATCAAGACACAGGCGACCACTTAAGCGGTGCCTCTCTATGCATGTCTGTGACTGTAAGAAGTCAAGACACAGAGGGGGTGTGTGGGTGTGGGTGAGAGAGAGAGAGAGAGGACTTTGGCCCTGTGTGTATGACGGTGCGTGAGTGACAGCCTCTGTGTGTGTGTGTGTGTGTGTGTGAGAGAGAGAGAGAGAGAGAGAGAGAGAGAGAGAGAGAGAGAGGGGCGTTGACCAGCTCATTGACGCGACGGCTGGACATGAGCAGCTCTGCTTCCTCGACACCTTCTCTGGATATCATTAGATCCAGATGAATCCGGACGGCGGCCATTGGGCATCGCCTGTCAATGGAGAAGGAGAAGGTGCATGCGCTGCCAGTGGGGGCCAGGCTGCCAGGGGCTGTGGAACGTGACACCAGCAGTAGAACCGGCAATGGCTGACGGTGATGTCAATGACAACGGTGACTGGCAACGACGACGGTGACTAGTGATTGGTGATGGCGACGGCGTTGTTGACAGTGGGGATTTGGGGGAATCGGAGGAGGGGAGATTGGGTTTAAGTATCCACAGGATCCATTAGCGATCTGAATGGGCCCAGGGGGCCACTACATGCCTGGGGAGTTTCCTAGGCTGCCTTTGGGGGCACCTAACCCGCTTTTCTCCACCATGGGAAAGGCACTCCAGTGCCTTGATCATCCAAAGGCACCATGGTGCCTAGGTGCTGCCTAGGTGACCTTCACAACTATTACTATATGTGCTCTGACATGTTCAGGGCATCATCAACAGTGGTTAATCTATTCGATTGTAAGGAGGGCCAAATTTACAGATCCTACTTTTTTTCGAACCACCAAGTCCACCGGAACTCACTTCAAGTTCCTAGAACATGTGCCTCTCATGTGTCTATAAATAGTGGGGATCCAAATTCCTCAGCAAGGAGCTAAACATTCTAAACAAGTAAACCAAGAGTGGATAAGAACCGACCCCACAGGGCATTAAGGAATAAGGATGGCACAACTTTGCCTTTGCAAACCAAAAATCATCTCCATTCTTTTACCAGTTAATTTATCTATGTTCTCTTATAAAAATAATTAAATATTATGTAAAACGTTTTTGGAAACTGTTTGTTAAATTGGAGGTTTAGCCATTAAATACATCTCATTAGGCAATTCGATTGATTATCAAGTACTGGGACTACTGTCTATGCAAAATTTTGATTTCACTGTTGTACCAGTCTCTAGGTTCTCTTGCATTTTCTTGGTTGCTCAAATGCCATAAGATCTACCAGACTGTTGATACAAAATATTTGTCATGTCTCTAATAAAACTAAGAAAGCGAACAGTAAGAGAGTTATTAGAATATTCTTATCACGTAAATGACTGGAAAATTAATAAACAAAACTACAGTTGTAATCAGTCCCTAGCAACAAGTGCTGAATCTACCTGCACCTAATTCAAAAATCCAGTTGTGTCAAAATGCTCGCCAGAACTGTATTTATTTCTTAATTTAGGCAGTAGCTTTTGTAATCTTGGCAGTAACTTTTCTTACTCCGTTTGCATACCTTGCTTGTTTAGCCTTGATGCTCATTGGCTATGTTGTTGGATCTTCGGCCTAACATGTGCTTTAACTTATTTTAGTGGCCTCTCATCTGAGATCCAACTCATGCTTTAAATTGGTTGGTAGAGAACACCTTAATAGGCTGCATTGAATGCCATTATTTAGTGTGATAGCTTCTTTCAAGAAAAGCTCTTTATTGTGTTATCCAAGTGGATTTTGTGGCATCTGCTTTCAGTAGTTCTCATCCTGCTTGCGACTTGCATCAAATGGATTTGGACCTCTATTTCAGTATATTTGGTGTTCTCAAGAAACAATCTGATGGTTCACTGTGGAAGGAATAGGATAAAAAATGGAAGGAATGTGGAGTCAGAGAAACCTTTGCTTATCTATTATGTGTTTTTATCAGGAAAAATGAAAGCATATACATTCAAAGAACACAAAATTTTGAGAAGATATCAGCTGTCCATATATAATGGATGATATCCTAGAATCAAAATGGATTATGCTAATTTTGGAAAACGAAAAGATTTCTTTCTTTTGAAATCGTGTCCATGTCCTGTTCTTTGAGATACTGCATCAGAGGATTGTTGTTGCCTATCTGTTTGACCGAGCTCTTCAATCTCTGCAATCCATGAAAATCAACTACTCTTTTGTATCGGTTGTTGAATTGTCTTCAGTATTCACTTCACCTTTACAACACCTCTTCCACTATTTGTGCAGCTGTTTGAATTTCTTGCCATGTTTGCACTTAATGGACTTCCAACATTTTTTTTCTCCATGGACCCAAGTTTTCAGTTAACTTATCTTTGTATGAAACAACCCCATCCACAAACCAATGCATCTAGGTAACTGGCTGGGTTGTTTACATTTGATTATGATGATTACACACTCATTGGAGAGCTATAGATTTCATCAAATTTTTGATTTCATTTGCCTGCAGATTTTGCTGGTGTAATAATGATAATTTCTTGGGGATTAAAATGGATTGTCATTGTACAATTAAGGGCTAGATAGTATGCATCAGACAATATAATGGGACATGCGGCATGACGAATGTTAAAGTTTCTGGTGTCAAACTTTTGTTCATGTTCATCTGATCTTCTTGTCATTGTTTTAAAATTGTATTGGAAGCTACTGTTTGTCAACAAGATAAAGGTTGGAGAATAATTGGACCCCAATCATGTCTCATTAATTTTTGTTAGCCCAAAAAAAAGGACAGCACTATGTTGATTTTTCAAACTTGAAGTCTGGATTTTTGGCCCCTTTTCCCATTCCCCCAATCATGTATCTCATAAGTTTTTGTTAGCAAAAAAAAAAGAGGACAGCATTATGTTGAATTTTCAAACTTGGGAGTGGGATTTTCGGCCCCTTTTCTCATTCCAAGTTGACTTCAAATTGGAATCAGCTAGTTATTTTGCTCCTGACTATTCTGGTTGCCATTTTTTTTTTCAAACTCCATGGCCTGGATAATTCCTGACCTGCCAAGCTGCAAAACAATGAGGCCACCTTTTGGGGTTGGCGCAGCAGTGGCAATTCTTTTTCCAATTGTTTAGCTTAGCCACGTCTTTGTAAATGCTGCAGAGCATCAAGAGGTCTGAATGCCCAAGGGAGCTTGAGCCAGCAGATAGGCGAACTGCAGTTCATGTTAGTCTTTCAAGGAGGGAAGAGAAGTGCCCGGTGCGTCTTTTGTGTCACGTACATTTCCTTGGGCTCAGTTGTCTCAGCTCATGGTCTCATGCTTCATCCCTTTGCAGGAACCTGTGAAGCGCTTCAATCCGTTCGGGGGTGTTGGAAGGACTCTTGGAGCTGGATCGTCAGCTAGCTCAGCAGCACCTGAGGCTGCTCCTGCTTCTGCTGCCCTCACCGGTGCTCCCCCATCTGCGGCAGGCCTTTATGTGGATGATTCACTTCCGTCTACCTCTATTCAACTTCGGTTGGCTGATGGAACTCGGATGGTTGCCCGCTTCAACAATCACCACACAGTTGGAGACATCCGAGGGTTCATTGATGCATCCAGGCCCGGTGCAACAAGAAGTTACCAGCTGCAGACTGTTGGTTTTCCGCCAAAGCAACTCACAGATGTGACCCAAACAATTGAGCAGGCGGGACTCGCAAACTCGGTTGTGATCCAGAAACTATAGGCAAGCTGCCATTGAGGACTACGGTGTGTTTGCCTCTTCAACTTGAGTGCGTATGTCACATAAGAACATACCAGAACTTGTGATGTTTGGATTGTAGATGATGTCGGTTTCATATTTTTCTTCTTATTCCAACATACATCTAGATTTGAGGGACATGGTTTGTGTTCCGTACAGGCCTATTTATCCTTGATTCCAGGCCTTTATAATTCAAATACCCGACCGTTGATCACCATGGAGTAGCAACATGTTTTTTCCCCATTCCCCACAGAACAAAAATAAATTTCTAGGAAACGCATGATAAAAATTTTACTTGAGTTTATTGATTTTTGTTGCTAGGTATTTTCTTTATTATATTGTGGTTCAATATTTATTTTCTTGTGGTAGGGAAAGGCGTGCTGCGCCCCCGCGGGGATGCAAATCCATGCGGCGCAAGAGTGGGTGGCATCGGGTTTTTTTTGTTTATTTTATTTTAAATTTTGATGAGCTGAGGGCATAAAAATGGAGAGATGAGATTGCATCTCTGCAGTGTGTAGCAAATATTTTTCTTGGTATAATCAGTGGAAGAGTGGCGTCAATTCAAGATGGCCCTAAATTTCTCTTAGTTGTGGAATGCCTAGTTGGCCCATCGATTGTATCCATTGAGATGATATTACCTGGTGGAACGTGTGGGTGTGTTACCGCATCGCCCGAAGGGAGAGTGTAGCCGTGCAAAGAGTAGTCAAACGAAGGGAATGCAGATTGTCACCATAGTTTTTTCTAATAGTGGATTCACTAGAGTACAAAAATGAATTGATGGTTTATGAAAGGTTGCCTCGTGTTCTTCGACATAAGATGAATGAATTATGAAAAGACTATTTTTAGGTTCATTTTCCTCACATACTTGAACTATAAAAGGGTTGCTTCTTTTGTCCTTTGAAAATAAGATTCAATCCTTATAGTCCTTTGCATCATGATTATAAAGTAGCTGAACTATGATTTTGGATACAACTCAACTCATGAAGCTGACTAAGATTTTTTTTTGGGAAAGTAGGTAGTACCACCTATATTATAAGAGAATAAAAAAATTTAGCCAATTCCTTCACATGATTACAAATAAAAGAGATAATATGCTTGGGGGAATGGGTCTCCTTTTAAAGACCTATTGTTGCACTCTAGCTCAATCGCTCAAACTGTAGCATAAAGAATCATCCACCCCACCCCCTGATCTCCTTTGCAAGTCTCTGCCCTCTTCCACTTCCCAAGAAGGTGCTCCATCGCTTCCCTTTGGTCTGCCCAGCACATCCCATGCCTCAGAAGAGTAAGAGCATCTCAGGAACAGGTGATCTCTAGATGACTCCACCCCACATAGGCTGCACTTGTTAAGTAGACCCTTAACGCACATAGGCTGCCCTTGTTGAGTAGACCCTTCACAAATCAGGTCAAACAATCACAAGCTGGAAGCATTTTGAGGACCTCCAGTGCATGACATGCACTTTAGCAGGGCTCCTGGTCTTCCAAATAGCATTAAGGGAAGGATACTTTAGTGCTCCCTTCCGCCATGTAGGCCGATTTAACTGAGAAGGTCTCCTTGGACTCCCCTATCCACACCCACGGATCCTTGGCTGTCGTATCCAGACCGAAATGGCCAATCAACTTAAAAAGGTGCACCTAATCCATCACCTCCTCGTCATCGTATCCTTCCTAAAAGTAGGCCTCCCGCTCTATCATAGAAACAACTGACTAAAACATGGGGCTCTTAAGTGATGGCATAAAGCCTCGGGAATAATTCAAAGGGTATGGTTGAGGGCACCAAACATCTCTCCAGCCAGAACAAGGTAGAGGAGCCATCACCCACCTTCACCTAGGATCCAACAAGGAAGCTAACAAGGTATAAACCCTTTAAGCATTATGTAAAGGACTTTTCAAAATTCGAGGTTTAAATCCTCAAAACATTCTACAGATAAGTTTTCATAATTCAAGGTTTAAGTCCTTAAAACACTAAGGGACTTTTCATAAATCAACAAAGTTAAAACACAAACTAGGGACATACCGACAAGCGCTTTGTTGTAATTCCTGCCGTTCTTCTAATCACTCAGATGTCTCTGTGAAATATAAATTCCCATCGGAGTAAAAAAGCCAACAGACCTCTCACGGAACATTTCCGACCAGGAAATATCCCACAACATCAAACTGATGGAAACTTAAATTTCATTTTGAAGAATTAAATTATAGGCAGCCCATCAAAGATAACCTCTTCCAAAATTATACACAAACATTCTACTTATTCACACGACTGCCAGAAGGCCTCTGTCCCTAACAGAATTAGAGCCTGATGTACTATTCTTCTTCTCTGATACCTCTAACAGAGCTCTCCGTCGAACTTCAGCACACTTGATATATTCCTCCAGTGGTGGAAGATGTACATCCCCAGTGTCACGGGCTGCATGGCCTCTAATCAACTGCAATATCGAAATTAATTGAAAAACATGAGGTACATCAATTAATCAAGCAGAGATGTAAGCTGAGAGGAGTGCGGAAGCTGTACCTTTGATGCCCAACAGCGTTCTGCCTGTTGGCAGATATCCCTGATGTCCCGCCCAGACATTCTAATAGAGGATGAATCAAATTAGAACACAGGATGACAAGCAAAATAGACATACCCCAATGGAAAGGTCAAGTTAGACATTTCAAATTAGAACACACAAAAGACAGTACTTCATTTCCTCGACAAGAAAAGAAGCATAAGAACTGGTAAGCGACAAGGTTAGATCTCTGTTCGTCATTTTTAGGAATATGCACGAACACCATCATGTGCCATACAAGTAAATATTATAATCATACAATTTCTTCAATATACTTACTGTACATACGAGTAAGAAGCCTCACTAAGACCTGCAATCCGTCAAAAGCATATCATCTAAATCTTCCAAGTCCTATAAAAACTAATATGATGCTGCATTTCAAATATTCATCAGTGCCTTGGCTGTGGCAAAGTGGAGGCAAGACAAACTGGCTGGTATTTTATTTGGCCACGTTAGACATAAGAACAACATGCTAACATCTCCTCAAACATCCGTAGACACTGTAGAAGTTATACATTTGGATGACAGACTAAAGATAAAACTCTCCTTTCACTTGCAGGCTCCATGAACCATACATTGGCAAAAATTCTCAACAACAGTGGAAGGCAGTTTCATTGCCATTCGCAAAATAAACAGCCGGGCCACAGTAGGCCAATCATCCAGCATCATTACTTAGGAAAGTCAAAATGTTCAGCGAATAACAAACAAAAAGATGCATAAACAGAACAAATTATTCTCTAGAGAAAAAAGATTAACCTTAAGGAATAAGCAATGCCATAGACCACAGCAGGCTCAGTTCACTAAGTTTGTTCCTTGTTTAACAAAGGTACCAAAGACGATGCTTCTTCAAGTAGCTGTTTTGATGTATGCTATATATATCAGTCTCAGCATGATCTACCAATTTCTTTGGAGAAGGAAAAGGTCGGTTTGCTACCAAACTAGTACCAATCTGGTGTACTTTGTGCGCAAATACAAGAACATAAGATGACTAAAACTTGATAGTAGCTCAAACGAGGCTAAAAAATTGAGGACTGGTTTGTACGTACCCTTCCCTCCATGGTTTTACTAGGCACTTGGTTGGGGCTATCCTCCACATCCACTAAAAAAGAGAAGTCTATACGCTAATTTCCCCAGAGGTGAAGAAATAAAAAAACAATGAGCACTGCATATTGTAGAGAGAACACATCATGAATAGTTTAACAACCGCTTTGCCATTAACAATGGCCCTAAAGATTGCATCAAATTGGAGACCACAAAGGAAATCCTTAGAAGGATAGGTATTTTTATATTGCTTTACATGAATATAAACTCTTTTCTAGATCTGGTTTTGATTGAACTTTTACAACTGGTACCATCATGACTCAATTCAACACTAGTGAGATATTGTTTGCTTTGGGCCCAGCCATTTCATTATCAAAAGGCATCTCATAAATTATGGACCCAACCCCCAAATATCTCCCTACTCCAATCCCTAAACACAGTAGTAGCATCATGTTGTGGCAGCTCCATGTTAGTGCATGTTTATCCCTATGTCCCGGAAGCCCTTTCCTTGAGTAGCCCTCTTTTTATTGTCTGCATGGTTTGACATCTCCTGACATGTGTTGCCTCCCCGGACACAGAAAGGCTCATTAAGGTTTATATCAACACCAGTCTGGCCTGAGATGAAAACTCTACAAAGACTAACAAGGGACTTGGAGGAGTGAGAGGTTTATTTTTATTTTTATTTTATTTTTATTTTTTTGGGGGGGGAGGAGTGAAAATGCTGATTGAGATGAAGATGATGACAGGGAGGAGCTCCTTAACATGCCAAGTCAGTGTTTGGAAACACATACTCCTTGGATTCCAATGATTGGAATCTGAATGGTATTTCCAAATGATAAAGATTTGCCCTCGGTTTTGCCACTATCCAAGATCTTTAAAAAGAGAGAGAGAAGAGGGGAGAGAGAGAGACAAAAATGGCATGAGAGGGGAGAGAAAGTCCAAAAGCTGAAAAAAGTAAGCTTTTGAAAAATTAAAAGGATTCCAATAATTGGAAAGTAAGAAATGAACCAAGATGCCCATGAAAAAAAGTACGGAAATTTATGTAAATAGAATTTCAAATCCATTTTTCACCTTTTACCATCCAAATGCAATTTTCACAATTCAACGATTAGCTACTAAAATCACAACCTTCCCAATGACTGCCTTAAAAGCTGATTTTGGATGACTCTCTCTCTCTCTCTCTCTCACACACACACACACACACACACACACACATTTCCAAATGATGCCTAAGATGGCATTGAGTTTCGAGAAAGTATGTTTTTGCTCTGTTATTATTTTTTTGGTTAATTTAATCATATTGAGTGGTGAAAACATAAAATTTAAAGTGGTTTTAAGTAGTGTAATATTATCATGATCTCTGGCCATTACTCCTATATCTAAGACCTCTTCGCTTCAGCCTTCCAAGACGATTCCGAGATCTAACATAGCATTCCTCGACTGCCTGACCTATGACTGTGTCACCATTGGCCCAACAAATTCCGCCTAGTCCATCCTCAAACCAATACACATCATAATATATGGGTCTTGCTCTAATACTGTGTTCTCATTCAAGAAAAGTAGAATCGGAGGTCCCAATCTGATCCGGATCGGCCAAATCAGCCGATCCAAAGAAAAAAGGCCAACCCTTGGATCAGGTTGAGTTTTATTTTAAAAAATAAGAAAAATGGAAAAAAATCAAGAAAACAATAAGACAAAAATGAATACCATACAATAACAATCAAATTCAATGGCATAACATGGAACTAAAAACCTAGCTCATAGGCCACAGGCTGACATAGGCCAAATTGACCTAGATCAGCTTGGATCGGCTTGTATCGGCCCGATCTAGACCAATATGACTAATTTTAGGGTTCAGGCCGATTCAGGGCCGATTCAGACTTATGCTTTAATTTTAATTTTTTACTTCTACTGTTTTCATGGGAGGATTGGATTTCCCCCTTGAGATCAAATAGTTGGGTATTGATTCTGATCTGGATCGAAATCGCCGATTCTGCATACCTGTTCTCATTGACCTGATCCGACTTTTGTGAGGTATCATATATTTGGCAGAGTTTGTGAATGTGGGATATGCTTTAGTAATGCAGCAAAAGAAAAGAAAAAACTCACCCCACTTCCTTAACAAAGTGGCAAAACAGGATAACAATAAGCCAAAATGTGTCTAAAATACCTGTGATAGTGAACATTATATATAATATAAACATTTGGCATTTAACCACCTACCCTTCTGTAACTTTTGCAAGTTGTGCCAGCTCTGATTCTTTTAAATGCTTCGCATATTGAGCTGCTATGTCCATGCGGTTGTGTTGATCAGGAAGGGAGAAGGGTATCATAGTGTCAAAGCGGCTGGAAAGAAAATGCAGGATCAGTATGATCTATATAATATGCTAAGCAGGAAAGAATTACAAGGAGAGGGAGCACCTGATGAGAGCAGCATCAAGATCTTGCTTTCTGTTAGTTGCAGCAATTACAACAACACTCTTTTCTTGCTCAAATCCATCAATCTAAAACCAGAGGAAGAATATGGCAATGTCAAAACCAAGAGCTTGTTTTATGTTGGTTGCAGCAATCAGTCCAGATATATAGGAAATTCACAACAGAAAAAGACTGTTTACCAGGAGAACAAGAAATGTTCAATATTTTAATTTGACTTCACTACCATGCAAAACACAAATAACCTCTGGAATATAAACACAGAAAGCTTAAATACCACAACTACACAATGGTCCAACCTAAGGACTTCTGTACAAGAATATTTCTATAAAAAACAGACTCTGTGGAACAACTATGGCAATCTCGGTATCAGTACCGATACGTATTGGTATCGGCCGGTATCGACCAATAAAAAATTAATTAAAAATATTTTATTATTCTTTTATAACTACAAAGACTGCTACAGGGTCCCCCCCCCAAAAAAAAAGAAAAAAAAGAAGAAAACACGTATCGGTATTGGCCGATACTGCCACCCATGCTCTGGAAACAACAAGTTTGTTTAAACTATTTTGTAATGAAGTATAACATGGGTAAAATGGAGGGACCAACATGTTCAAAGAACAAAATCAGCCATGTAAACATTCTAAACAGGCACACATACTACCTTACAATTCAATCTTTGGAACTAGTTGCCAATGTCTCGCTTTGGAACTACTTGCCACACTCTCCATTTAAAAAGCAACAAATAGCTCAAAACCCTGAACCATACACTACTACCACAACATTGATATTCTATCCTAACTTGCATCAAGAATCAAAGCACCTCCCCAGTAGCCAGGTATATGGTGGCAGATCAAATGAGCCTCGGGCTCATCTAGCTTAGATGGCCCCCCTTATTTACCCAAGTTTAATGAAAACTATTGGGGCTGTTCAGTCAGAAAATGTATATACTTTCATTCGACTACTATGTTCCCTAGATTTTTATCATTTTATCCTTCAACAAACACCCTTTATAAATGGACAAAACTGTGCTTCAAAAAGACACTTCTTGTTGTAAAAGTCCTCTCCACACACACGACCACGAATTATCAGAAATCCCTCTTGTATCACAACTATCCTTCACATCCAGACCCTTTTTGGGCATTGATTTGGGTTAGAATGGGTGCCATCTGTCGAAAGGGAATACCCACATTTATATCTACTCTAGACAATCACAGCCGGCTCTTTCTAAGAGTTGATAATATAACTGGTTAGGAATCCTTAAAAATTCCATAGTTGCACAAAGTGTGTTAATCACTATGGGTAAAGAGTTATGACATCATTGCCTACCTTCGGCTCAGAGAAGCTGTTCCAGCACTAGTAGTTTACACAATAATAAGGAGAGTAGTACTTACCCTCTTGTCCTCTCTGTTACCAAGCTTAACCCCCCCACCCCCCCCCCCCCCCCCCCCCCCAAAAAAAAAAAAAAAAAAAAACCCGCCCAAAAAAAAAGGCATCAACAAATAGGAGCGAAATTACGATGTTAATTAAAAGGACGCCATTTGTACACACAATGTTTTGTTATGAGCAGCGAGCAGATGTTCTACACCGAGTGGATGAATGGATAAGTGGTTATCCTTCTTGTATACATTGATAACATGCTGATCACTAGAGACAATGAGTGAGAAATCCAGGCATTAAAGGAAGATCGAGCAAGATAAAACATTTTGGTACCTTCTTGTATATTGAGGTAGCAAGATCCTAACAACATATGACTTGGCTTGGCTACATACAAATGAATACATTGTTCAGCAAATACAAAATGGATAAGTGGTTACGCTTCTTGTCCATGTTGATGACATGGTGATCAATAGAAACAATGAACGAGAAATCTAATTATTGAAGCAAAATCTAGCAAGGGAACACAAAAGATCTTGGTCACCTAAAATACTTCCTTGGGATGAGATAGCGACATCCTAAAAGAAACCTACACATTTCAGCACAAGTATGCATTGAACTTACTAAAGGAAATACGGAAACTCAGTTGTAAGCCAGCTTATATTATTATTGAGGCAAACCATGGGAAAGCTCCCTTCTAGAAGATTCTAAGGGGATGTACCAGAGATTGGTGGGCAAACTTTTATACTTGTCACACACTCAACCAAATATTTCCCATGCAGTGATTGAGCTGAATCAATTTATGCATGCTCCTAGACCACCACACTTAACAGGTAGAAGGCTGAGGTACATCAAGACAGGACGCGCCGCAATGGCGTTCCCCATAAGCGATGTGCCGCAATAGCGCCCGATTGTGGTGGCAAATGAGCAAGGGTTCTCATTCATTGGACGAACACGAGTAAAGAAGTTAGTCCATAAGAATAGGAATAAAATTCGTTTAGCTACATGGAACATAGGAACCCTAACAGGTAAAAGCTTAGAATTAATTAAATTAATGAGAGATAAGAGGGTCGAGTTATTATAGGAAATTAAATGGAAGGGTTCTACAACTAAAAGAATTGAAGATTTCAAACTTTGGTATGGAAGTATGAGTAGTAATAGAAATGGTGTAGGTATTATCATAGATAAAGAGTTTAAAGACAAAGCTGTAGAAATTAGAAGGGTGGGGGATAGACTCATATTGGTTAAACTTGTAGTAGGTGAAGAAATTTTACATAATTAGTGCTTATGCACCTCAAGTAGGATTAGAAAGAGTATTAAGAAAGAATTTTGATAAGATAATTTAAGATATCCCTAATGGTGAAAGGACTTTTGTCGGAGGAGTTTACATCGCCATGTAGGAAAGGATAATCATGGTTATGAGAGGGTCTATGGAGGCTTTGGCTTTAGTGATAGAAATGGCATGGGTGGGACCATTCTTGACTTTGCTATTACATACAATTTAATAATTGCAAATACTTACTTTAAAAAGAGATACGAATATTTAATAGCTTATAAAAGTGGAATACATAAAAGTCAAATAGATTATTTTCTTATTAAAAAAGTTGACTGATCATTATGTAAAGATTACAAAAGTCATTCCTGGGGAGAGTTTAGTCCCTCAACGTAGGATTTTAGTAATAGATGTTTACATCTAAAAGTTGAAGAAAAATGGTGTAGTCAATAATTGTCCAAAATTAAATGGTGAAATTTAAAAGGAGAGCATTTAGATGCCTATAGAAATTGTCTATTAAAGGAGAATATATGAGATTATGAGGGAGAAATTAACTAAATAAAGTAGAAAAAGAAATCTTAGGTGAATCTAAAGGTAAAAGAATTCTTAGAAAAGAGACTTAGTAGTGAGATAAGAAAATTCAAAAATCTATTAACCATAAAAGAGAATGATTTTAAACGTGGCAAATGAGTAAAAATGATCAAACCTTCAAAGATTGTAAAATTGCAAAAACAAACACTAAGAAAATAATTAGTGAAGCTAAGTTAAAGGCTTTTGAAGATTTGAATCATAAGATGTGAACTCAAGACGGTGAAAAAGATAAACTTCCTAACTAAGAGACAAAAGAAGTAAAGATTCTGATCATATTAGATGTATTAAGAGCGAGCATAGTAGGGTCCTAATGAAAGATAGCGAGATTAAGGAGAGATAGAGTACTTATTTTAAAAAATTATTAAGGGAGATCAATTCAGAGGTTACTTTCGTGAAGAAACTAATGAGTTTAGTAGACAAATTAATTATCATTATATTTGACAGATTAAAGCTTTAGAAGTAAAAAATGCTCTAAAAAAGATGAGAGTGGGTAAGGCCTTGAGATCAAATGGGATATCTACTGAAGTGTGGAAAAATATAGGTAGCTTATGTATTAAGTGGCTTATGAACTTTTCAATAAGATTTTAAAAGAGAGGAGAATGTCGAATGACTAGAGAAGAAGTACTATGATTCTATTCTTTAAAAATAAAAAAGTACTCAATTTAGGGCTAGATGTTCCACTGTAGCCTCCCCTAGACACACTGAAGATTTCAGTTCCCTTTTCCCAGTTCACTCTCCATGGCCCCTCCTCTTCACAATGTTCTACAAAGGTTCCAACCTTCTCACCTGTCCGATGATGCTCCTTATCATGCCTGTCTACTTTTAAATGAAACCCCACATCCTTCCAAATAGTAAGTCTCCTCCATCCGCTCTTCCTTTTTGACATTTGATAACGTTCTGCGCTTCTTGTCTTACCCTTATACAGTCATACCTAACCACACCCCCTCACAACCCAAAAAAAAAGAAAGAAAGAAAGAGAGAAAGGAATGAGCACTAGGTCCCAGTACTCTGTCGGTTTGCCTTATACTCCCTTTCAATTTCACCTTCATCTCCCTTAGCCACCTTCCTCTCAGACCGAAAGGGTCTCGATGGAACTTCTTTGGGCTGTCACTCCTCTAAAAGCCAAATACCACATTCCAGTACCCCTACCCATCTAAAGGGAAAGCTCTATCTAGGAAAATAAAAAAATAAAGACGGGGCGGGCGGGGGGGGGGGGGGTTAGAATATCAACAAGCGTACATAGACATTCACCTTTTGCTTCAATTGTTAAAAAAAGGAACAATATCAGCAAGTACATACACATTCATCTTTCTATTTTATTCATTATCTCTCTTGTAGGGCTGTCAAAGATCCAGGTCTAGGTAGACCCATTCCCAAATGAATATACCCAAACCCAATAAGGTAAATGGGTCGGGTCTTGGGCCTGCTTCTTGTAGGAGGGCCATGTGGGGATAGTCCTACATCAGTTATCTAGGGTGTGCTCCATGTGTATAAGATATTGGGCCTTAGAACTTCAATGACATGGTTTTGGGATTTCTAGATGGTATCAGAGTAAGTGCCATGGGCCACCTCAATGTTTTCGCCTCCACCCCATTCATTTCCATGGCCCGTCTTGACCGTGAGGAGTGTAGGAGGGCCATGTGGGGATAGTCCCACATCGGTTATTCAGGGTGTACTCCATGTGTTTAAGATCTTCGGACTTAGAACCTCAATGCCATGGTTTTCATTATGGTATTAGAGCCCATGGTTATGAATCGGACCATGCACCCTGTCATTGTGGTCCACGTAACATAACCTAAAATTGGCCTGCAGGTGAGGGGGCACGTTAGAATAGTCCCACATCGGAAAATGGTCAAAAGAAAACAATGCTTAAATAGATGGTGCCTACTCCACTCAGTGCCTTAAGGTTTTGAGTTAGATGGCCCAATAACTTCAACACTTCTTATTTATTTGATATTGAAAGATAAATGGACCTGGTAGAGAATTTGTTTATCTTAAATGTTAATGTACCAAATAACTGGGTTTGATTTTAGGCCTTGATTCTTAGAAGTCCGCTCGCAAATTTCTGCAATGTATGACAATAGAACCCTTAATGGGTAAATGGATATTACCCATACCCATAGTTAATGGGTCCAAAGGGGTCTGTTAACGGGCCTGGGCCATTTTACATCTTCTCTCCTCACCTCGTTGTTGCCACCTTCAACCTTCCCCACACTCCCCCCCCCCCCCCCCCCCCTCCCCCTCCCAACCTTTTTTTTTTTTTTTTGGAAGAGAAGGGGGAGGGGGGAGATGGGAAGCGGGGGGAAGGGGTCATGGTAGATATAAATGGGATTATAAAGGATGAGAAAAAAAGGTCAAAGTCACACATCCTACAACTGTAGTGGAAGGTGAAAAAAAAATAAAGCAAATCTCATATGAATGGGGGTAATACAAAAAAAATAGTGCATGGTGAAAACAAGAAGTATAAATGGCCAATTGTCTAATTTACAAAGTAAAATGAATGGGGCGTCCATCTTTAACCTGACGTAATAACACTGATAAAATCCTACGTGTGGCTTCATGCATTTCACTATCTCGAGATGCAGCAAAGGAATCAATCTACACAAATGCAACAGAAAAAGGTCAGTAGGACAATACTGGATGAATAATATTATCAGCTAGCAAGAAATTGAGCAGTTACCTCATCCAAAAAAATAATTGCTCCATTAGGAAGCTCATTAGCTAGAGAGAAAACTGTCCCCAATAGACGCTCACTTTCTCCATAAAATTTTGACATCACAACCTCCAAGGGAACATATAACAGTGGAACACCCTGAGATCCAAATGTTGAGAGTATTTAAAATGTGATTAATGCTTCAAACAATTAGTGTTCCAAAAAAGTGTAGAGAATTACAGAGGAATTATTAATATAATAATGCTTTCATAGTAGAAACCTTCAATGTTACAGCACTATTACCTCAGAATGATCCCTGTGCCCTAAAAAGAAGTTGCAGAATCTTGCTGTTGAACTACAAGCTACGACCATGAAGCAATCAGCGGGCTAGTATAACCCTAAATCCTATATTGATACACATAGGATAGTCGCAAAGGTTGTAAAGGTCATAAGCACAACAAGGGTCACTGCACTACATATTTGCAACTGTTATAAATGCCAAGCCAAAACTTGACGTAGCAGGTGGATGCCCAAAACTAGTATAGACACAAGTGAAATCATACAGCAAGCAGCACTCCGTGAAACCGCAAAGCCAAACGGGAGAAACCCAACAAGTGAACTAGCTCTAATACCATCCCGTTGAACAGAATTACCAACTTAAAACTGACTACAGTGGGTGGAGTAGCCAAAAACTAATATAGGCACAGAGTGATTCGTGAATTCCTAGTAATGGACTGAAGACTATCACCACCATCTAGTAAAAGAACATTTCCAAAAAAATTGCTGGGGAGCAGATTTAGGCTAAAAGGAGGCCAAACCACTTCAAAATCCCTTGTGTCCTTGTGATTATGTGTGCTTCCATGGCTCTATGATGCGGGACAAGGAGGGGGGGATAAAAGTGGAGTTTAGAGGAGGGGAACCAGTCGGCGTCGCACCGATGGAAAGGCTCCGGCGTCGCACCGGAGCTGGGAGGGAAGGCTCTTCGGCGTCGCACCGAGGAGGGGAAGAGGACTGGCGTCGCACCAGTTAAGTACCTCCGTCACAGAGGTAGAACACACACATCAGGTCATTTTTTTTTTTTCTCTTCCATTTCATCATCTTTCTTTATTCTGTTAACATCGTACATATATAGGGAGATCTGTAACTCCCGTCCCTTCCCATTCCCCATCCGACTCTTGGACTACCCTTATTCATATTTCTATAACTCCTAAAATTAACAAAGACATAATGGGCCATAAATTGGCCTAATAAAAGCACAAGGGAATGGGAGAGGGATCATTTGCTTCGTATCCTGCATCAATATCACAGCGGCGCAGCGGAGAACCGAGGTAGGCTCTGATACCAAAACTGATGCGGGACAAGGAGGGGGGGATAAAAGTGGAGTTTAGAGGAGGGGAACCAGTCGGCGTCGCACCGATGGAAAGGCTCCGGCGTCGCACCGGAGCTGGGAGGGAAGGCTCTTCGGCGTCGCACCGAGGAGGGGAAGAGGACTGGCGTCGCACCAGTTAAGTACCTCCGTCACAGAGGTAGAACACACACATCAGGTCATTTTTTTTTTCTCTTCCATTTCATCATCTTTCTTTATTCTGTTAACATCGTACATATATAGGGAGATCTGTAACTCCCGTCCCTTCCCATTCCCCATCCGACTCTTGGACTACCCTTATTCATATTTCTATAACTCCTAAAATTAACAAAGACATAATGGGCCATAAATTGACCTAATAAAAGCACAAGGGAATGGGAGAGGGATCGTTTGCTTCGTATCCTGCATCACTCTATCTATATGTTCTTTTTACAAAAGAACTTGTGGCTTGTAAGGCTGGCAATGAGCCGAGCCAGCTACTCGAGCTTGGCTTGAGTTTAGCTTGACTCGCCTCGACTCATGTAATCAAATGATCCAAGCCTGAAGTGCAGTCAAAACTCATTTAATTAAATGAGATGAGCCCGAGTCTCATCAAGCTCAGATCTGCTTGCAAGTCGACTTAGATTAAAATATGTAATATCCATTCATTACGTCCTCAATTCATAACAACCAAAAGCATAGGTGGGAATATTATAAGGCCTGCACGTTTAAGTATTCTCCAATGTGGGGCTAAAAGTCATAACTATGAACTCCCAGGATGCGTGCATGGCTTTGCACATGCACCTAGGGAGTTCACAATTGGGATTCTTTGTCTTCATCAGACACTAGTAAAAGTACCTGCCACCTTCGTCTTTAAAATTTGAAGATCCCCCATCTCTTAGCTCCAAACCACTCATCACCATCACCAAAGCCTTATCTCATGTATTTGGAGTTGGCTACATGAATCTTGTCTCTCTATCTTAATCTATCCAATATCATACTTGTAGTAAGTAGTAACACGTAACAACGTCAAGTCCTTTTTAACTACATCTAACCACCTCATTTAGATCCTCCAGGTGTCTTTTATCCGCCTCCACTCTAATTTTATCACATTTCTTAACCAATGCTGAACTTGGGTGACACATACACGACCAAACCATCGCACAACCTATTCTCCCTAAGCTTAATGTCAATAGGAGCTACACTTAAATCCTTACATATATATTTATTCCTAATTTTATCTTCCCTAGTCTTACCAGACATCCACTTCAACAGCCTCATCTCAGCAACACAATTTTTGCACATGATCCTTTCTCACAGCCAAACAATCGGAACCATATAATATAGCAGGTCTCACAGCCATCCTATAAACTTACCTTTGAGTTTTAAGGGGACTTGTTTAAATCAACATCTAACTTGGTTGATTCAAATGGATAAGGCTAAAATGTTGTTTCAACTTCACATATCAAAATTCAGGAACAATAAAAGAATAGACAGCTTACCGCTTGATTTGCAATTACCCGAGCACACGATGTTTTCCCTGTCCCTGAAATCAATAACGGTAGCGATGTTTAGATATTAGTGCAGCATATAGTAATATGCTATCTATAAAGCAATATATACATATAAGAATAAGTACCACATCTCTGTATTAGAAGAACCTAGAAATTGCACTCAGTTGTTGCATAATTACCGTCATCATAACATACATTCTAAGCGCTCATAGCACGCCCTTCAGCTTGAGCTTAAATGTAACCCTCATTGGCAGTATCGGCCAACATGTATCAATATCAGAGTGGTACCGATAACAATCCAGGTTGGGGGGGGGGGGGGGGGAGATACGCCCAATACTGATACCGATATGTATCGGTATCGATACTGCTGTCCTTGAATGTAACATGCTTTATATATTGCTTAAAACCTTACTTGGCACATAACTGGACAAGTTTTTCATTGTAAACCAACTTGAAAACCCCATATTTATTACATCATATAATCCCATTACTACACAGGTTACAACACAAGAATCAGGAATTGTGCAAGGATCAAAAAATTCAGATATTACAAATGAAAATGCCAAGTCCCAGAATACCAACTACTGATTTAGCAAATAGTATATTAGATGGTTGGATATCATAGTCATTTTCTATGGCATTAACTAGGGACACAGTTTCGGATCATCATTCATATGTCATACATGCACTAAAGGCTTACCCGGCGGGCCTTCAAACAGCACAGCTCGAGGTCGATTAGTCTCAAACTTGCGACGGGTGGCCTGAGCAATCTCATCATACACTTGAGGACTCTGCAGTGCTAACAGTATAGTGTCCTCTATCTCCCTGCATTAATTTTGAGTGATTTCCACATTGTAAACTTAGCAAAACAGAGCAACAGGTGATAGGAACTCCATTTCAGGGGGTGGAAGTGTCTTGCCCTATGATTTATGGGACAACTGTGGACACAGGCATACATGTCGTGCATAGCAAGACTTAAGAAACAAGCCTTCTTTTGAATTTCTTGTGATGATGAGGAACCTATCCTCTCCTCTGATCATACAACCTCTTTTCATTCATTATAAAATTGATGGTGCAATCCACAACAATTTTTGAAAAAAATTAGAAACAAGTCACAAGATGAAGTATATACATGTGGACACATTAATATGTACATGTACATGTAGATGCATGTGTAAAGTACGATCAATTGAAATTTATTTAAATACCAAAAAGGTAAACAAATTATTGAATTTTAACATTCAGGAAAACATTTTGAAGAAATGTTGAAGTGCTCATTTTTAATCTGAAGATGGACTGTCAAATATGCATGTCATGCCACATCCAAGTGTCTTACACAGCTTTCTCAAGCAAATATGCATCCATCAGTTGGCATCTTAAGGAGCAAGGCAATCATAGCTTGGCAAATTGCTCAAAAGGATACGAACATTGCAGGGTTTCGGATCTTGATGATAATTAAGGAGTGTTTGGAAATGCAGGAGTTGATGATTATGCTCATAATCTAGTTGCGGAAATGATTTCAGGAAACTACAGTTTTTTTAATAATGAAAATTCTAAGTTAAAATAGCATCTGGTTGTTTCAGTGGGTCTTTGATTGGATTATGGACTATTGGAAAGAAGAAAAAAATTTAATGCCCTTGCTTTTCTACGGAAAAAACAACTTTTAAACTCCTTTCTTTTCTTTTCAAACTATCAATAACCTTTCTCTGTCAAAAATAGGAGAGCTCATGGGCATCCCTAAACAAAAAGCCAAAGCTCACTCACTTAGTCTAATACAAATAAAGTTCACCACCCTTTCTGGCACTAACGCTTCCTTCTTGAAGATTCTCCTGTTCCTTGCATTCCAAAGGGCCCAAATGGTTGCATGAAGGATCATCCACCAAATCTACAGTCCTCTTTATGAAAGTAATAGTCATTCCAAGAAAGGATAATCTCTCCCACTGAGCACAATTGGTTTCCCCAGCTTGGTGATAAGCTACCACACGTCTGTAGAAAAAGAGCATCCAATGAAAAATATGATCAATTAGACTTTACAGCATCTCCACACAGCAGGCAAATAGTATCCATCCCAATCATAAAACAAGCCAACCTATCACGAGTTGCAAGGCACCCATGACTCACTCCCCATAAGATAACCTTCACCTTCAGGGGGGTTTAGGCTTCCAAATCTAACACAGAAATGGATATCTAGAGCCACCATCAGCAATAACCTAGACCGGACTGAGAAGATCCCCTTAGGGTCCCATCTCCAAACCCATTTGTCTTGATGAGAGAAAATAGGTAGGCCCTGCAGCAAACGGGGTAGCTAGCCCATGTCCTCTACCTCAAGGTCTCTAAATTGTCACCTAAAAGTAGGAGCTTGTACTCCCCTGGGATCCCAAACATCTGTAGCCAAGGCCACAGGCTGGGAGGCAATACTACATAGCCTAGGAAATCTGTCACATAAGGTTGAATGTCCACACCATTTGTCCACCCAGAACTAATATGTCTGACCATCTCCAACTTGCATGAGGATACCAGCCTGGAGGACATCAATACACGATATGATACCCATCTACGCTTGTGACAGATTGTAGGTAGAGGAAGGCCACAAATCCCACCTCCTTGCTTTAGAGTAGTAGAGGTGACGAATAATATCCATCCATAGTCTTGTCTCATGAGTGCCCATCTTCCACAGCCACTTAGTGAGTAGGGCGATGTTGACTTCATTCAAGCTCTTGATACCCAAGCCTCCATTCTCCATGCTTCTACAAAACCCTAGCCCAATTGATATCATGTCCTCCTTTAGCAGAATCACTATTGCCTTTCCAGAAGAAGCGACTCCTAATAGAATCCATCTTCTTTATGACCTTGAAGATAGAAGCAAGTAGATATGAAGACTATCTAGAACCACACTGCACAACACCAGTCTCCCCCCATAAAAGAGAAGTCTACCTTCCCAATCTGCCAATCTGGTATCAAACTTATGGATGACCCTATACCAATCCCTAATCCTCAAGGCCCCCAACATTAAGGGCAAGCCCAAATAGGTGATACGAAACTCCCCTAGCTAACATCCAAGGATGAGAGCAGCTCTTTGGAGAGCTCTATCATCCATATGCATGCCAATGAGTTGACTTTTATGAACATAAGACCCACAAGCTAGAAACTTCATCAAGTCACTCCAAAATAAGTCAGGCAATAAACAATTAGTCCTCACCAATAGAGAAGAAGAGGATGGTATCATCATCATACTGTAGGTCAGTAAAACCAGACCGCTGAAGAAGAAAGGGGTAGGCTCTCCAATGTCTCCATTCATCAAGACAACAAAAGTAGCATATGAAATACAGGCCTTGATCTAGTTCAACCACCATTCACCACATCTTTCGCAGCACTTGAAGCAAGCAGTCCCAGTAACCTGATCATAAGCCTTTTTGAAATCCGACTTGAACACCAGATCCTCCCTTTTCTAAACTTTCATAGCATGAATGGACTCATGTGTCACTAGAAATTTTTTCTGAATTTGTCTCTCTCTAATGAATGCTCCTTGATTCCAAGCAATAACCTTGTCTACCACCCTCTCTAGTCTAGATGCAAGAATCTTAGTGAAAATTTTGTATACCCCATTCAAAAGGCTGATTGGTCTGAAGTTAGCTAGACAGTCAGCTTCCTCCTTTTTGGGAATGAGAAAAATGAAAGTCCTATTAAGACCACTCAAATGAGCTTTGTTTTCGTAGAACTCCAGAAGAGCCTTAAAGATAAGATCCTTAACAACCTCCCAACAATGTTGAAAGAAGAACATCGGAAAACCATCAAGTGCTGAGGTGTTATCCTTAGCCAAAGAGAAAATAGCCCACTTAACGTCCTCTATAGAGATTCCTCCTCTCCTCCTGGATCTAAGGCAGCAAGTCATCAGCAATGGAGGGCCTCCAAAAATCCTCCTTTGAGAAGAGCATGGAGTAAAAACTTTGGACATGGCGCCTAATATCTTCTGCCTGAGTGGCGGTCTAACCATCTCAAAGACTCTTAAATCAGCAATGGAGGGCCTCAAAAAATCCTCCTCCGAGAAGAGCTAGGAGTAGAAACTTTGGACATGGCGCCTAATATCTTTTGTCTGAGTGATGGTGGTCTCACCATCTTGAAGACTCTAAATCACATACAACCTACATTTACCTAAAGTCACCTTATGAAAATAAGTTGTGTTCCTATCACCCTCTTTGATTCATATGTCACTTGGTCCTTGCTTCCAATAGATGTAATAGTCCCACTTTTTATCATTAGAAAATAATCATAATAGCAAACAAAGTGGTACCGCTACCCGAACCAAATGGTCCATCGTATCTTGGATCATCTTGATAATTGCACAAATTATAAATAAAACACAAGAAATTTAATGACAGATCAAGGTGCAGATCGAGCGAAAATAGAGTTTCGTCGAATTCCTCTTATACAGAATTCTTAAAAAAATATTAAATTAAATTCGTGAGTCCAACTGTTATTGGACTCAGTAGGGATCATTTACTCCCTACTAATCCAATATTAGAATTAAATTTTCATTTATCAAAAGGGTGTGAAATAATCAATAGTCTTTTGAGTAATTGAATTCTTGAACTAGTTCATGCTTAAGTTATTTACCAAATTCTTTTGATATGACAATGTCAAAATAAATATTACAATTGAATAATGAGAATCGTCGAAAATCACAATAGCATGTATAGAAAAATATCTTAGATCTTGCTTTCTTTGATAAAATAAATTGAGTTTGCATCTTTCTTACTTCAATAATTCTTATAGAAATACATGTGCATGCTTACATCATAAAAACAATAAGCCACGATCAGAAACTTAGTTATGACCCTTTCACCTGATCAGCCTTATTTTGAATCACAATCTTTCTTTCTTTCTTTCATCTGATCGGTCTTTTTCCTTGCAACAGTAGATCTTTCAACTAAATGCCTTTTTCATATAAGGGATAGGGATAACCACTCACCAGTAGTCTTTATCTAATTGAGCAGGTTGCCCAATGTTCTTGGCCGATTAGAACTCACAGCCCAAAGATATATCGTCATGACTCCAGTCCCAAGTGCACTCAAGTAGTTTATCTAACTACTGCCCCAGGATGTTTCGAGTATGGACTACTATACCCCTTTATTTATTTATTTCTTTCTCTTTTCATCTCTCTCTCACTGTCCAACCCTTCTTTTCTCTCTCTAGTAGACCATCTTCTCTCTATAACTCTCTTTTTCTCTCTTCCAGATTTCTTTCTCTCTCTCTCTTCCTTTCTTTTTATCCTTCTTAATCTCTCATTCTTGTTCCCCAAGTCTGCCCCCCTCTATATATAGAGGAAGGAGGGAAAGAGGACAAGGGAAAGAAGGAAGTAGAAGGTGATGAGGTGTTGGGGTGAGGTGGTGAGTTAATGATTGCCTATAGGATAAGGATGCGAAGTGTTCAAGATGAGGTGTCCCATGTAATCAGTACATGGTAACGTGTCTTCTAGGAGGAGAGTTCTAGAGAGGATGAAGTGTCCTCCCCTAATTCTTATACCCTATCTTCTAACATAATTTCATTCATACCCTCATCCATCAATAATGATTCTTTTTGGCAATCCGAGGACAATTTTGGAACCTTAAAAAAATTTATATTTGGACCTTATAAAACTTATTGATTAACTTTAATACGCAACCTTTTATAATTGTGTTCATACTTTTTAAGTGTTTGCAAATATGTCCTTTGTCAAACCTATGTATATTCAATACAATTTTTATTAATAACTTAATTACACCATAAATTCACTAAAATCCTAAGTAAACTTTTTCTTTTATATATTGTCAGAAATATAAGGATCACCCTTTTACTTTATGTAATTGTGTAAATACCCTTAATTTTTGTAGGTCATTACAATAGATCTCCTCCTTTGCAAGAATCTATTCATAATCAGCCTTCAGTTTATTCCTTTGTATCCTATCCTCCTCATCCATCAGGCCTACTTCTTCAAGGCATCCAAACCATTAAGTTGGTCAACGATTCTATTCTTGGCCAACTTTCCACAAAGGGTCCTATCAATACTCCAAACAAAGAGAGAATGAGCCAAGGACCTAAGCTTGAGAACCACAGTAGCCATAGTTGAGTTGCCCTTCACCTCATCATTCCATACCTTCAGCATCAAATCCACAAAGCCTTGATCCAAGAGCCAATACTTTTCTAGTATGAACAACTTCTTTTTCTTGGGTCCTCTGAAACTAGTCTTAAGCAGAACATGTTTATGATCTGACATGGGGTGAGGGAGACGGATAGCCTGCAAGTGAGGAAAGTGGTCTTCCCAGTCTACTGAGACAAGAAATCTATCCAACTTGAAAAAAGGAGGAGACTCCCTAAAGTTGGACCAAGTAAACAAAAACATTCAGGGCAATGAACTCCTGGAAGCCCCCCATGACACCCAACGAAGTTGCTTAGTCAAACTTCTCTACAAGTGAGGCAGTAACATTGAAGACTTGAAGTCGCCAAAGACACACAAGGGCTTGCCTAAGCATTGGTGAAATGCAAGCAAGTCCTCCCATAAAGCCTTTTTCTCTCCCCTACCTTATGGCCTATAGATATTAGAGAAGTCCCACAAAAAGTCATCCTCCACACTTCTGAATGTCAGGGAACCTACATTTCTACCCGCCTCCCTACTTCCAACCTCCTCTACTAGAAGCATTCCAGAGAAGCATAAGGCCCCCAGAATTCCCCTTTGCCGGAGACCAAACACCCTTAATGAGGCTTCTCCCCCAATCTCCTTCATAATAGATTCCCTTATACTCCACATTTGGTTTCTTGGATACACAACACATCAATTTTACATTGCCGTACCATCTCCTTCAAAATGGCGCCTCTTCTCATTCCCCCCAATACCCCGCACATTCTAGGAGAATCCTCATTGGACAACCAAAAGAGCATGCCCCTCCATGTCTTCCACTCCCTTCTCCCCCTTATTGTTAACCTTACCTCCCTCCTTAGCTAACTTCCTATTCCGAGCATCCCTAGCCAAAGCTTATTGCCACTTGTTAAGGATTTAATTGTAGGCTAGCCAAATGTCATTTTCCACCCCCTCAAAAGAAACCCCCATCTTCTCAGCCACCTCCCTAGCTAGTCTTTCCGCCATCCTTTAGTGAGGAACTCTTTGATAATTGATATCACCCTTCCCCCAATCCACCTCCTCCTCCTCTTCCCCTTCTACATCGTTGTGGTGAACACACTCCTCCGTCCCCACAAACTTGTCACAACATACTCTCTTCATAGAGGAGGGAGTCATCCAAACCACATGCTTCCCTGGAAAAGCCATTAGGGGGTTTGTCAGATGGCATTAACACACCCGAACAGTAGGGAGCATCATCCTCCCCCTTAGTGGGAGCCACCCAAGGATTAAGGGTGCTGGACAGTCCTCCCTAGAGCAGGTCATAGCTTTCCACAGCTTGGAGCAAGCTGTGGACTAATCTCTGAATCACCGGTGGCACACCTGGACAAGGAGCAGCATCCTCCCCCTCATTAGAAGCCGCACAAGGAGCTTAGGTGCCTAAGGAGCCTCCCTAGAGCAGGCCCAGGCTCTCCACACTTTGGAGAGGCTGTGGACCGAACTCTGGAGCACCAGTGGCAGCAGGATCAACTGAGGGCCAAGCACCCCACTTAGCACCACCCATCCCCCAATTGTAAGGGCTACCGCCATCGAGGACGAGGGCAACAGCAAGAGGGTTGCGAGCAACATCAAGCTCCTCAGTTGAGATCCCCTCCATCGCGGTTGGGCGAGGAAGATGAGAAGAAGCACATTTGTATTTGGGTCCATCGCAAACCGGTAAGTCGTGGGTCTTCCGCAACAGACCTAGCCAGGAGCAAATTTGCGTCCCCCGAGACTTGCCCGCCAAAGCCTCCGATCCTCTTGACCCGTCCAGTCCAACTTCCAAGCTGCCGCCTAGTCCAGCACCTACAAAGGCGAGTTGTTTGAAATTCAAAATGATGCATGTCACGCTGTCACAACCCCCCTCCAACTTCTCCCTCCTGCCCAGGCAACGAGAACCCTAGCCCCCTCCTTTACAATGGCAGCTACATCATCCATGAAAAGGATTCTAACAGGACAGTTCTCCCATCTAGTTTGAGCTCTAGGGCATCTGGATACTCTCCCTACAATTCACCTTAACACCACCATAACCCTTAAAAGCCCTCAGCACCATACAATAATGGGATCATCATCCACCCAACCACTTAAGGATGTTGTCAAGCCTTGATGCCCATGCGATCCACAGGCTGACTGGGACACCTAGGAGCCTTATAGGGACCCACCCAACCACTGAAGGATGTTGCCAAGCCTTGATGCCCATGCGATCACACAGGATGATTAGTACACCTAGGAGCCTTATAGGGACCCCGATAGGCTTTAGTTTCGGTAAGGCACCCTGGTGGAACTCCCATAGGCGGGTGTTGAACCCTTTTTTTTATTATTTTATGGAGAAGAGAGAGGCAAAAAAAAAATTGAATGAAGAAAGGGGGATGGGGGTAGCCACCGATTCTTCAAACCGGTGGCACCACCCCCCTCCCCCCCTTCAGCTCTATAACTGATTGGGGGGGTGCCACCGGTTCCCCCCCCCCCCCCCCCCTCCTCTCTAATCTCTCTCTCACTCCCTCTCTCACTTGGGTTACCGGTGGCACCCCCCACCTCAAAAATTAACAGTGGGTACCCCCACCGGTCAGGCTTTAAAGGCCTATAAATACCCCCGAAGGGATAAGAAGAGGACATGCCTCCTTGGCCCAAAAATTCCTAGGAGAAACTATGCCCATTTGAAGACCAAATCCGGTGCTCTTGTCCGGGTTTGCTACGTTTGGAGGAGATTTTTCGTCTCGGATGGCTCTCTTCCTAAGATTTTTTCCTAAGGGGACTCTGCTGAATTTATGTTGTAAAATCGTCGTTCTATAAGACGGGATTATGCCGAAATAATGAATGAATGTCAATATTATTCTTTGAGTATATGTGTGTGCATGTGTGTTCATAAACCTATTACTTAAGTAACATTATGTTATTATATTTTCACATACATAATTAATTTATTAATTAGTTTAATAACTAATTAAAATGCATAAGTACATAATTAATTACTCTAAAATATCCTTGGCCTCACCCCACACATAACTAAACCTAGACTCATAATCAAAACTCAGTAATGAAACATTGAGACATAAAATAATATACTTAAGTTAAAAAATAACTTAAATATCTCTAATACTTAATTAATTAATAAAATATGTGGGGATTAAAAAAAATCAGTAAAATCAATATAAAAATCAGAAAAATTCTGTTAAAACCAGTAATACTCAGTAAAAATCAGAAAACTAAATCTGAAAATTATATAAATCCAAAAACATGACTTAAATATCTTTCATATGCCCAATTAATTAATAAAAACAATAAAATTAATACAAAATCAGTAAATTTCAGTAAAAAACTAGTAAAAAACAGAGAACCAAATCTGAAAACATATAAAATTTCTAAAATGATCAAATGCCCCCATAACTTAATGAAATTACAAAAGTACCCCCACCCATGATAAAAATCTGTAAAAATCACATAAAATTCTTAAAAAATATCAAAACCTCTCATATGCCCAAACCCTAATAAGACGGGTAAAATTATCAAAATACCCTCAATATGATAAAAATAAGTAAAAATCTGAAAAAAATATAAAAATAGACTCTAAGTCTAATAAACCCGATTTAAGGTAAAATTATCAACATACCCCTATAACTTAAATATATCTAAAATGATCCTAAAATGTATCCTAAGGGTTTTCAAGTTTCCCTAAAATGTTAAGAAAACTTAAAATGACCATAATGACCCTAATGCAACATAATTACAAAAATACCCAAAAATAGACTTTAAGTCTAGAAATCCAATTCAGAGTAGAATTACCAAAATACCCTTACAACCCAAATATACTAAAAAATAACTCCAACATACCTCCTAAGGTTTTGAAACCTTCCTAAGTCATTAAAACTAATCTCACATACTAAAATGACCATAATGCCCCTATACAACTTGGCATAATTACGAAAGTATCCTTATGGGTCTAAAACACTTGAAATCAATCTAGATAACTTAGAGTCAACCCAGAACCTTTTAAAAGCCTTCCAACCAATCATAAACACATCCTAAATTTGGGCGAGGCCAATGGCTTAACCTAAAACATATCTTCATATGCATGTGCTGTGTGTAGTAGTAGTGTTGCATGTTACAAGGGCATCAATGAGCGGTTAATCAAGGGTTGTTGAGCGGTTGCTCGACGTAATTAACACTGACCGAGGTCAGTGGAGAGAGGTCACATACTCAGATATTCGTCTGATCCGAAGTCTCGGACTCCCTGAGGGCTAATCCCAAGCTCTTATAGTCCAAGAAATAAAATAAATAAAAACGACCTATATTTCTCCGAATAAAACAAAAAGACAAAACATAAGATTAATAAAATCCGATAGGAGAGATTTAGGTCAAGTCCAAACATCGGGCCCCTAGAACCACTCCTAATCCAGCAATGAAACTAGCCATTGTATTCGTCATAGCTGCTTCCTCTGATGAGCCCACCACAAGGAGACCTCCATTCCCTAAAATCGTGGATGTCCCATTATCCCGACCTACGTCAACCCTTGTCCAGGAGACCAAGAACTAGATTCACATCCGTCGGCCCTCTAGAAGCGATAGGTGCAGGCAATGCAAAAGCCACAAATGACAGGGTCAAAGGAGGGTCCACATAGGAGTAGAAGCAGCAATTATGAACAAGTCTCGACATCCCACCTTCCCTTCTACCAGCTCAGTGAAGTCCTACAATCAGTCGAGCACTTCTCCTCACCTTGTCAATCGTAACACCTCCTCTAGATGTGGCTTTCCCCCCAACATCGCAAACATCTAACAGGAGCCGCACAGGTGCTAGCAAGGTACCCCTCCTTCAAGTATCTGAAGCACCAAGCAACTCTGTGAACACGGGTCTTAGTGGGCTAGACATCTCCTCACACAGCAACACTGTCGACAGAGGCTGCCTGAGGTGGTGCTTGGTGACCATATCCCAGGGGGACACAGTTCGCTCCTGTCGCAAAAGGCAGCGTCACTCTCCCAGGCATAGTGCCGACGTTGCTCTCTTCTTGCTCGCTCTCCACCCTAGAGGAGTGATTCCAATGTCTGACGCCCAAGCAAGAGATCTAAGCGACTCCCGGTTGATGTCTACTGGACTTTGCCATCTTCAGAGGGCACTCCAGTAGTTCCTTGGGAGGAAGGGAAGGATGGGACCACATAAGAAACCCTAGGACGCCCCCCACATTAGCTACTGCGGTTGCAACTCTCAAAAGTACATGTTAATTTTTCAAACTCCATCTCAAATTAGATTATAAAGAAATACTCAAAATTTCCTATTTCCCCTTGTGTCTACCTATCTCTTCCAAAATCTTCCTGCATGGAAGCCAAGGCCCTTAATTCCAATCCTCTCGCAGTCTTTCCACATCTTGTTAAAGAGCTTCCAAGGTAGGAGGCGTATAGTCATCAATTTTCTTTTACTGTTACATATAGACTAGTGTATTAAACTATGTTTCTTTGAGACGGGATAGGATACCACAGGAAATCCCAACACAGGCTAAGGCCAGCTCCTGGACTAGACACCCAAGTATACCGACAGAGTGGCAGAGGCAGGAGGCAGCTCTCAGGCCAAACACCCAAGTATATTGGGCAAATCGCCAAGCACGCGAGAGGGGACAACGTGCTGGGAAATTAATCTGGGGAAACGTAGAGACTTGAATCCATGCCCTATAGGACTTTAACCAGCTGAAGGTCCGGACCTATCATAAAGGTTGCTCCAAACTAATGGATTGTGGTTCAATTACCACTAGGGCTGCAAGTGGATCAGGTTAATCCACAATCCAATCTGCCCCGATCTATGAAACCTGATCCAATCTGCAAAATTACGGATTGGAATAGTGTGTGGCTTAAGTCTTCACCCGCACCTTCCATAGATCGGGTTATGGATTGACCTCAAACTAATCTTCCCCAATCCACTATGATCCAAGTCCTTATGAATTGGATTGGATTTCAAATTACAAACCTACAGATATCCATGGGCATGTGCTCAAATCCGCATGATATAGAGCAAGTAGATTCAAAATATTTAATATTATGTTCAATATCATTAGGACCATTTGATCCACGTTCCCATGATGCACCAAATAGCTCATTTAGAATGAATAAAATGGTTATAACTTATAAATTTGAACTAGTGGCAAATTTCTAATTACTTCAGAATCTTGATAAAAGTGATTATTTTAGTGTGAGTTAACTAAAAATATAAGATTTTAATATGTGTAACTAGGTTCTTTATTTGGAAAGATATAGACAGGCCGAGATAACATATGTATGCTACATCAAAAGATTAATTCTTAGTATTCTATGATCCACGGCAGAACCTACTCCAACCCACACCCACCACAATCTGCAAAAAAGTGGGTTGCCTGTGGATCATGATGTCCCCCGATCTAATCCATGCCACTTGTGGATGAGGAAAACTATAAATATAACCCAACCTGATCTGATCCCCGAAAGGTTTTAGACCAAAAGTTTTTCCCCCATCCGCAAGATAAGGGTATCCCCAGATTTCCACCTTCCAAAATATTAAATTGTTAGATCATCATGACCTTCCTCACTAAATGTCCAATAAATATTGAGGCTTCAAAGTAGATTAACATATGGAAGATCCTAGATGAAATGGTTGTAAGACAAAATCCCACTATCAAATGAGACTTCATGCTTCTTTTGTACTTAAACAGCTCTAACAGAAATCCTCGTAATCACCAAAACAAACTGTACTTGCATTTCAGATATCCGACCAATAAGAAGTTATCAGGCTACAATCTTTTTTTGAGAAAAATCTAATGGGTGTTATTTCAAATATTAAATCAATTCAAAGATCATATTCCACTTGATGTTAGTATCAATTCTAGGTAATAATATGCTTGATAATGAGTGTGATTCAGATTGCTTCTATGTTGGGATATGCAGTTGGGAAGTTATCAGTAACTTGCCTAGGACTACCTTTGCATGATTGTCAGCTTAAGTGATTGGAAGCCACTTATTCAGAAGATTCAAAAGAAGTTATCTGCATAGAGATCTAAGCACTTATCACTTGGTGGAAGAATTACATTGTTGAATTCAATTATATCCAGCATCCCTCAACATTAACTTGCTGTATTTGTTCTTCCTTGTTCAGTGCGTATACACATTGATTGTATTCGAAGAACTTTTTGTGGGGTGGAACTAATGCAATGAAGAAACCTGTATCTCTGGTGAAATGGAGTAAGGTTTGCACACCAAAAATGGAAGGAGGTATGGTTAAAATTATGAATGTGGCTTATTAGGGATCTGGGAGTTGTTAAACTCAGATGCTAGCCTCTCGAAACAAATGATTACTGCTAAACACTATTTGCCATACCATAAGTTTTGTATTCACACAGTCAATACATCTTCAATGTCTTTTTATGGTCATTATCATCGAGGTGGGGCAATGTATTGAAAAGCATATTGTTTATAAGGTGCACAATGGTATAAGCACTTTGTTTTGGAAAGATAGATGGCTGGGGAATTCTTGTCTTCAGGAAGCTTTTCCAAATATTTATCATTTGGCTATCAATAAATGGTCTTTTGTGAAGGATTGTTACACTGAAAAACAGTCAGGAATTCAGTGGTCTGTGCAATTACGCAGAAATCTGAAGGATGATGAGTTTGAAGAACTCATTGCTTACAAAGTAAATTGTACTCTGAGACTTTGGACATTAATCAGTCTGATAAGATTCTTTGGGGGAAGGAATAAGGGGCATTTTTCAGTTAAGTCTTCCTATTCTTTGCTTGAGGAGAATTGCCTAATTATTTGAAGTATGATGAGGTATGGAAGGTAAAGTCCCCTATTAAAGTGTGGGTTTTTATGTGGCTCGTGTTTGAAAGAACCATTACAAAATCTATCGTACCAGATGGATTCTAGATAATGATGTTCTGTGTTCTTTATGTGATGTTCACGATAAGGATGTGGATCACCTAACCTCTATGTATCCTATTACCATTGCTGTTTGAGATCTCCCTGCAGCAGGATGCCTTTGTCAGTAAGGTGGCGGAGGGAGCCCTTGCCCAGACTACCTGGAGCCCTCGGTTCAGGAGGAGTTTGAGAGACGAAGAATTAGAGGAGCTGCTCTTATTGCTCCAATGGCTTCAGCCATTTCTTATTAACCCAGCTGCTGAGGATGTTTGGTCTTGGAGATGGAGCAAGCACGGGACCTTCTCTGTCAAGTCAGCCTATGGTGTTATTTCAGATGGAGGGTGCAGATTCGGCTTCTACTCTACAGTTTGGGGGGTTAAAAGCCCTCCAGTGGTGCAGTTCCTTGTGTGGAGGGTTGCCCTTTATAGGCTCCCTACTTGCGACAGGCTGACCAGATTCATCCCTGATATTCCTTCCGGATGCTGTCATTGTGCCAAGGAGTCGTTGTCGCTGGATCATCTATTTACCTCTTGTTCATTTGCCTTGGAAGTGTGGCAAACTCTAGGGCAACGTCTCCACGTGGACTGTGCGAACCCCTTCATCCATGGACAGCCTGCTTCATTCCTGAGGGAGAAATTGGACACTGAAGCAAGATCAAGAGTTGTGGTGGCTGATCCTACATGCTACTATTTGTGCCCTATGGATGGAGCAGAATAGCAGGATTTTAAGGTGGGAAGCCACTACTCCGCACAGGTCATCTCTTTTGTTTGTGACAAGGTTATAGGGTGGGCCAAAGTCTATTGGAATTGGGATTCTTGCAAGTCCTCCTTGTTTTGTTGTCTGGAGGAGAGTTGACAGTGCGTGCACCTTCTTGGTGCTTTGTATAGGGCGGAATTTTGTTCTTTTCCCTTCTTACTTGTAAATCTTTTGTTCCTTCTTATAATACAAGTGGTACCGTCCACCATAAAAAAAAAAAAGATGTGGATCACCTGCTGATTTTGTGCTCTGTGGGCCAAGTGGTGTGGGAGACTTTTTCATTTTAAACCAGATTTCCAATTGGTTATGCACATGTGGGTATTTTTTCAAGCAGCAGCGTGCTTCATCACCTCACCAAGAAAAACAGGAAATTCCCATGCCATATGTTGGAGTATCTGGAAAGAGAGAGAGAGAGAGAGAGAGAGAGAGAGATGATGTTGTCTTCCAGGGAAGTAGAATTTATATTGAAAATATTTCTCTTAGAGCATTATCTTTTCTATCTACTGGGTCTCATTATATCTTGGGAATTCCTACTATCTCTTGGATGAAGTTTTTTTGATAGGATGGCAGGTGTTTTCTTTTGTTTCTTTTATTCGGTAGGAACCTCTCCTATCCTTTTTTTTATTGTACTTCCTCTGTTTATTTCAAAAAACTAGGTGGTACAATCCATGTTATTCTCAAAAAAAACAATCTCTTACTACAAGAATAAAAGCCAGTCCTGACAATATACTAACAATTGCAACACATAACAATCTACCAATGCATAAAAGCTGGCCATAGACAAGTGAAGAATGTAGGAAAAGTTTTTTTTTCTCGAAAAGAGGTTGTGGACTGAACCAACAATTTTATTGAAATAAATAGAGTTAGACAATTTTATTGAAACAAATAGAGTGAGTACAAACATAGGTGAAGAGGAGAGGTTCCTCCTCTTCCACCAAACACTTATCTACTGATATAGGCACAATTAAAAAAAATGTTCACAAGCAAACAATAGGAATGGCCCTTCATACCGTTTTTGCTGTTCATATCCAGCAATATTATCCCATGATATATCACCAGTCAAGGGAGCTCCATAAGATTCATCGATTCCATATACTCGCACTCCCATTGACTCCAAAGAGGCTATAGTTTTCTCCATCTGTGAATTATTTGGCTTCTCTCTTGTAGATCTCCCTGGTTTTCGTCCCAATGCTTTTTTCATCTCACCCTTCTCACCAGCAAGTTTTAAAGCACTCACTAATGCGTCAAGCTCTACAGAACTAAAGGTTCCCTCCTTTATGAACTCAATTTCCTGAAAGACAATGTGCATAAGTAACTTCTGAGAAATCAACATATCAAAATCAATCCAGAAAATCAATAACACATGAAGCCAAAAATAAATGGAATCAGAATATGTATGTACTTACACAGTTCTCAGAGCTAACAAGTGATTCAAAAATAAGGATGCATAAATTTCCTTTACATTGCTCTTTGTCTCCAGGTGAAAAGGCCCCAGCAATTTCTTTATTCCCTTCTAAAGGATTAAGAGTAAGTTGCCAGGCAACTGCACTAAAATGGAAAATAAGAAATTAGTGGAAATGCAGGTGATGCTAACAAAGCAAACAAGAGTAGAAGATCCATGCGATCATCATTAAAAAAAAAAAAGACAATAAATATGGGGAAAATAAGACTGCAACAGTAATATGTCTTCACACACCAAAGAAAATATCACGTAATGTTTGTCCATCAAAAGGCCTAAACAACCCTTTGATAGAAATTGTCAGTTACCACTTAACCAGCCAAAAAAGAAATCATAGGATAAGCACATAAAGTTTGGCACTGCAGCAAGAGAGGTCACTGAAGTTTCAACTGCACAGAGAATGGAGGGTGGGTCCCCACTAACATAGAGATAGATATGTCTTAAGGAGGTAGCTGCCATAGTTGAAGCTCGTTGGTTTCCCCAATAATCTGGTAACATGGTTCCTCAACAGGTCTTATTGGCATCATATCTGAAGGATTTATGGATTCATATCTTAGTAGCAGGATTCACTCATTTTGCCAACGTTCCCATTCCCAAAAGCACTCCGCTCCCCATTCCCGCTCCTACTCCCAAGGGAAATTTGAATGGTAAACTAGAAGACACCTTGCTCCCCTCTCATTCCTAACTTTCTATTATCGCTGCCAGGGCGCTCTGTGCAACTATAATTCATATACCCTGTGGGAATTGCCGATGCACCGAACATCTTCAAATTCGTGGAAAATTAGCAGAATAGACAATAGAAGGTACTTGGAATATTACAACCCATCCAAAAAGGTGAAAACCTTTTGGCACATTTGGTTCCCATGCTTTCTATGCATGGCTCATGGATTTTCACATGCTCAAACTCCAGCTATCATTCACCTGGGTGTGTTGTCCTTACAGACTGCCATATAAATGTAGTAGAAGGTTAAGCTTCATATGTTTGACCATAACCAGAGATGTGGGGGACAGAGCGAAGCAGGGAGTGGAGCAGGGAGCGGGACGGGGTGGATGTGGAGAGAAGAACGATATGGAGAGGAGATGGGAAGGAAGGGAGATCTAATCTAGACAGGAGGCCATCTCTATGGCCTTGGGTTATGGGAGAAGATGGAAGAGCCATCAGGTCTGTCAACAGGCTTTCTCAAATCCTGATTTGGCGGTAGGCGAGGTGGATAAGGATTCAACCTGTGCTGAGGCCCCTTGGTTTTCTGCTTTTACAGGAAATCAACTGTTTTGTAAAAGATGCCTTCTGGGATCATCTTCAATGCATATTCAACAAGAGGATCTTGTTCTTGCACTGCAGAAGTGGGAGCCGAAGATGAAGGACGCCTGGTTGTTGTCTATGGTAGGCAAACACCAAGTCCTGCTATGGTGCCCTTCGGAGAAGAGGCTGAATAGATTACTGAATATGGGAAAGTTTCAGTTTTCTGAAAAAAGTATTTCATGGAGACAATGGAAACCAGTTGACGGAGCTTAGAAGATTGGCAGACTTGATTATAGATGGTGCAAACTGCGAGGTATACCTTGGATATTGTGGGATACGTAAGTCTTTAAGAGTATTATTCATTCCTTTGAATGGGTCGTGAGGGTAGATAAAGAAAGCATTCATTGGGCATCCATGGTGTACGCCCGTGTCCTGGTTGCTATGGAACAGGGGGGCCGTATTCCATCCATGGTGAAGCTGAGGTGGGGCGAATATACCTTTGATATTACTGTACAGATTGATCCTGCAAAGGAGAACAATGTTACATCCAAGGATGGCATGGACTGGTCCTATGGAGAGGTAGCCATGGCATACAAGTCGTACAAGAAGGCTAGGGTTTCAGAAGATCATGTTGCAGGGAAGAAGATGACCGATTCAACCCAGTGGGTTGAACCGGGTTCGATGAAGCAGGAAGTCAAAGAACGAACCGGAGAACTGGTCGAAGGAGGGCAGGTGAACCGGATCGTTCCACACCTACGAAGGATGACTTGGGGATAGCAAATGGCATTATTACCCCTGACTTAACTCAGCATGAAGTTTCTGGAAGGGGATCAATTGACATTCCTCGAAGGTGCAGTGGGGCGATGCCCTAAATAGCTTGGTAGCGACACTGGCGAAGGGCATCGCAGCGAACTGAAGAAGGAAAGGAGGGGCCACCTCCGTCTTCAGTGGAGGGTTCTCAACAGGAGGAGATCGTGCCGTCTCCAATGCCAATGGAGATGGAGACTGAGTAGATGAAGAAGGAGAGCTGAAGGGGTAATATTCCAGGTGAGTATCTTGAACTTGAAGCCCCTCCAGCCCATTCCCACCTTCCTCTACCACCTTCTCAAGCCGGGAATCTCGTCGACGTGCAACAACAAGAGCAACAGCAAGCGGAATTCCAACTGGTTCCGTTCATTCCAAGCAAGCAAAAATACAAAAGAAGGAAAGAAATAGAAGGGAAGAAAAAAGATTTTTCTGAAGCTTGGAATAATGCGGAATTAGAAGCTAAGGCAACCGGCATTGAGATCCAAATTCAAGGCAAAATAGGGCAATTCAGGAAACTTTGTGGGCATAATGGAGATGCAGTTGAGGGCTCAGTGGGCTTGATGAGTAAACAGAAAGGAAGCAGGGAACTGAAAATTTTGTTAAAAGACTATAAGGTGGTCACTTCTAGTTCTACGGAAGAGGCATTGAGGATCCCTGGTCAGGAAGGATGATAATTTAACGTGGAATATTAGGGGTTTGAATGATAGTAGGAAGCAAAGAGTGGTCAGAGCTATGGTGAGAAGGAATTCTGTTGATATTATTTACCTCCAAGAAACCAAGATGGAAATGGTAGATATGAAGTTTTTAAAATAGTTCTCAAAATTTGGGGAATCTGACTTTGTACAAAAGAGCAACCGGTCAATCATGAGGCAGCATCATTGTTTGGAATAAATCGAGATGGGAAGGACAATTATTGGACATTGGCGAATACTCTGACTGTGAAGATGTCTGATATCCAGACGAAGAATGAATGGATGCTCTCCAGTGTCTATGGGCCTCATGCATTGCACAGCAGCTGGATATATGGAGAAATAGAGGAGTGTCAGGAGAAGTATAATTTGCCAAGCTGTATACTAGGTGACTTCAATCAAATCAGAAGACCTTCGGAAAGAAATCGTGGTGGTGTTGTCAACAGAGGAATGAGGTTGTTTAATGATTGGATTGAGAAGTGTGCTCTTATTGAACTTCCCATCTCCAATGTTCAATACAGTTGGTCCAATGGAAGACATAAGCCTTCAATGTCAAAGTTGGACAGAGTATTGATTAATGACAGATGGGAGAGTATGTTTCCGACTGAACGAGTGGTTGCACACCCCAGGCATGCTTCAGATCCTAATACTCTTATATAAATTGTCAGAAGAGAAAGAGTAAGAAGAAGCCTTTTCGCATGGAACAGTTGTGGTTGAGGAATGAACAATTTCAGAAATTTGTTCAGGAGTCATGGTAGCAAACTGTGGGTGACTATAATGGTATTAAAAGACTTTCTCTGAAACTTAAGTCATAAATGCAAAATGAAGGTTTGGTCAGACAGTTGGAAAGAGGAGAGATTCAATCAGATCAATCAAGTTCTAGAAGCTATTCAAGCTCTGGACAAAGTTGAGGAAGGCAGGGATCTAAATCAGCATGAAGTGCAGCGAGAGCGCAGCTGAAGACCAAGTATTCAGATTAGTTGTCTGAAGAAGAAACCAGGTGGAGATAGAAGGCAAGGTAGTTTAACAGGAACTTTAATTCTGTGCTAGAAATGTGGGCCCTCTTTATTCAATTGAAGATCAGATCTAAAGCAAAGGACTGGCGCAATATAGTGGTATTCTTCCTCATGCGGTCTCCTAGAGCATTTGGAAAGAAAGGAATGATGTGATATTCAGAGGAAGGAAATTTTATATTGAGAATATTGCATTCCTTACATTATCTTATTTGTATTCCTGGGCTCATTATATTATAGGTGTTTCTCCTGAGTCTTAGATAAGGGCTTTTACTTGGATAATTGCCATGTAATGTAGTTTTCTCATCGTATTGAGTGGATAGGAACCTCTCCTATCCTTAATTGTACTTCCTCTATTTATTCAATAAAATTGGTGGTACAATCCATGTTCTTATAAAAAAAAAAAAAAGTACCTGCTATGTAGTCAGAGGCGTCAGGCAACCGACGCGACCAGAGGGTCGCCTCAGCCTCAAACGCCTAGGTGATGGCCTAGGCGTTTGAGGGGACATTTTAAAAATATATATATAAATAATTCACATATTTATATGAAATGTCACAAACACAAATAAAATCATACATAATGACATAATCATTCACTCAAATTATCAAATGTAACCAAATAAATTTAAATCAAGCTAATTGAAATAAAATTTAATCAATTAAAGATGTAATCAACAAATTCATGAAAATTTTGCTAATAATTAAACCCACCATAATGAAAATTTATCCACGGAGTGCTAAACAAACACAATATAAACGGACAAAGAGAGTGAGAATGAGAGAGGGCAGAGAGTGAAAGAGGGTGAGACAATGAGTGAGATAGACAAAGAGAGGGCTTCGGCCATCTCCATAGTTGACATATAAGAGAGAGAGAGAGAGAGAGAGAGAGAGAGAGAGAGAGAGACGGGGGGGGGGGGGGGGGCAAAGAGTGAGAGTGAGAGAGACAGAGAGAGGGGTTTAGTCTCTCCATAGTTGAGAGAGAGAGAGAGAGAGTGAGAGAGGGCAGAGAGTGAGACAATGAGTGAGAGAGATAGAGAGAGGGGGGTAGAGAGTGAGAGTGAGAGAAACGAAGAGACAGAGAGTAAGAGTGAGACAAAGTGTGTGCGTGTGTGTGTGTGTGTGTGTGAGAGAGAGAGAGAGAGAGAGAGAGCAAGAGAGAGGGATAGAGGGTGAGAGTGAGGGCTTCGGGCCCCTTCAACCAGATAGAGAGAGCGAGAGATAAAGAGACAGAGAGGGAGAGTGAGCGTGAGAGACAGAGAGTGTGAAAGAGAGCGAGACAAAGTGTGTGTGAGAGAGAGGTCGAGAGTGGGAGAGAGAGCAAGACAGAGTGTGCGAGAGAGGGCTTCGGCCCCCTTCAACCAGCAAGAGAGAGAGAGAGATATACACACACATGCGCGCAGAGAGAGAGCTTACATGCCGCCACTGTCGCCGCAGCGGAGAAGTTGCCCACCGCCGCCGAAGAAGGTTCCTGCCGCTGCCCACTTCCGTCCTTGCCGGGGGAGACCGCAGAGGGGTTCGTGTCGAGTGGACGCAGGGATTAAGGCTTGATCGATCGGGGAAAAGGGGTTGGGCCGGTGGGCTCTTTCGTATTGGGCCGGTTTAAACCCCAAATGGACCGGACGGGCTAATTCATATCGGACCGGGCATAGTTGGACTCAGTTAAGGCGCTCTGAGGCATTGAAGAAGGCAAAGGCACGCCTAGGCGACTGAGGCGTTTCCCACGATCACCTAGGCAAAAGGCGGGAACGCGAGGCGCCAAACCAGTGCCTCTCCTCGCCTCGTTGCCTGGGCGTTCGCCTCGGGGGCCTTTGATAACATAGGGTACCTGGAATATTTTCCTTCCAAGCAATTATTTGCACAAATTTTGAAGAACAAGGATACATGTATCCAGGGTGCCATAGTTCAGTGGGCAAAATGGAATGTAAATGTTGGCACGATGGTCACAAAGCCAGGAACAAAGTACTGGCTCTGAGTGTATGTTCCTGGCTCTGAGTGTATGGGATTCTTTATCAACTGCAGAAATTTGAGGTTTCAGAGGAACTGTTGCTCCTTTTGAGGTCCCGGGGGAGATTGGCAAATGACTGTGACCCCAAATACCAAAATCACTAAGTTGAAAAGAGGTGCATATAGAGACTCACATAAAGAAAACAAAGAGCCAGGTATTTTGTGTGCAGCAGATAACAGGTTCATATCTTTTATGACTGCCTATAGATTGTAATGTATGCACATGCCTTTAACTTCAAAAATCCATATGGTGTCACCCACACGCATGCATTTAATGTTTCTTTATTGATCCAATGAATAATAAACAGAACAAAGAAACAGCCTTCACAAAAGAGATTCTTTATTCCTACATTAAGTGATTTTTCCCAAAAAGTTGCAACTGGTGGGGTTAATAATCATCATGAAAGAAGTCTTGCAGCAAAGATGCTGTTTGAAAATAAAGCATGCTTCAAATCTAAACAACATCAACAGCTAGACAAGAAAAGATACAAAAAGAAGAAAATTTAAAAGATGTTATGCCACAATGTTTATTACCACAGCTGCAGTCCAGTACATACCTGTCCCAAGCACGCAGCAACATTTCTGAGCCACCTCCATGATGCTCAGCCTTCAGACCAAGATGAGATACAAGATCGACAATCAAGTGCGATACCTCACATGTTGAAGGGATCCGAAACTTTATAGTAATCTGTTACATTAAGACTACACAGTCATTAGATCTGTGTTCTATTCATGAAATTTTTCTTGATAAATAATTTATCAAAACTCACAAATGAATATATATATATATATATATATATGAGAGAAAATGAGCACAAATGCAACTGAAGGAGGATCTTCCTTATGTGCTTGCACTTGCAACATCTCTTGCATTCGTTTCATGACTAATCATCAAATGTTATATATCTTATGACCAGTGCAACCTACTCCAACATTCCATGTCTCAACTACCATTGGCATTCGGATCCACTGGAGATAACATAGGCAGCAAAAGTAAGACCTCTTATAGAATCAACTTTCTTCCATTGACATTGAAAGCTGTGTTTTTTTTTTTTTCATTTTCTTAATCATCAGCTCCTGTCGACAATTCAGCCATTCTAACACTCTTCTAAAATCAACTTTCTCCTCCAATACAGATGCGGCAATGCCCTAAGCTAGAACACCAATTGCCATGTAAGAGCACAAAAGGATCTTTCAAAGGAGGAATTAATTGAAAAAGGCACTCATGTGCAATGATGTGCACTACAACTATAATTATTGCATTCCCCGATGTACAACAGCTCACATGCTTGCAGAAGAGCCCATTCTTGGCCATTATTTCCGTTAATAGCCATTGAGGTTCCTGTAGATGCTGCCATGTGACTGTAGTGGGCGCACTACTACCATATCTCAACTAATTGACCAGAGGGAATATTTCCCAATCATCACAACGTAATTCAGCTGCCATTTTCTGTTGGAGCCCATTACCAATGTAACCAATACAGCTATAAATAGAATACAGGGGCGGATTTCTTAGGGTGTGCCAATCGCATTCTTCCATTCCTACATCTTCTTCTATCTTCTTAGTTCTTCTGCTCCTCTTCCTCTGGTTCTTCTGCTACTCTTCCTCCGTTCTAACATGGTATCAGAGCGGGAAGTGTTCCATCCTGATTCATCCATCAAGCTTGCTGCAAAGGTTGATCTCAATTCCCATGTCTGGTGATCTGCTGCATATGCAGATAGGTTCTACTACAAATGCAGTGTTAGAAGCAGCCGATGGTGAAAGGATGGTGAATCCTTTCTTCTTACCTCCTTCAGATAATCCTGGTACTACTCTAGTTTCTGCTTTACTTACTGGGGATAAATATATTTCTTGGCAACGAGCAATGTCAGTTGTATTATCTGCCAAGAACAAGTTGGGATTTGTTAATGGATCCATCAAGGAGCCTGCAGCAGATGACCCCCAGCGCAGTGCCTGGGACAGAGTCAATAGCATGTTATTGTCCTGGCTTTTAAACTCTATCCATAAGGATCTCATTCCTTCAGTATTATATGTTGAATCTGCTTTTGTTCTCTGGAACGATTTGAAAGAGAGATTTTCCCCTTCTGATGGACCTCGCATCCATAGCCTGGAAAGATCTATTGCAACATTACAGCAACTCAATGACCCAGTTGCTAAATATTCAATACTTTGAAGGGCTATTGGGATGAATTAGCTCAATATGAGCCAATCCAATCTTCTTCTGCTGAGATTTGTCAGAGACGCCAGTTAATGCATTTCCTTATGCGCCTTAGTGATTCTTATTCTCATGTTCGGAGTCAGATTCTTCTGATGGATCCATTGCCCTCCATTGCTAAGGCATTTCTCTTATTTTACAAGAGGAATCACATAGGCTCCTGCAGGCTGCAGACTCCAGTTCCTACTGAACCTCAGCAATGATTGCTAAATCTACTCAGTCCACTGTTTGTGACACCAAGTTTAGAGGATCAAGTGATGACAAAGGATACAAAAGATGTTCCCATTGCAATACATTAGGACATACAAAGGAAACCTGCAACAAGCTTAATGTTGATCGATGCACATCCTGTCATATTGCTGGCCATAGCAAGGAGCAATGCTATCGACTAATTGGATATCCACCCCACTACCAAAATGTGCGAAGGAACCAGGGACAATCAGCCAGGCAGACAACTTCATCATCCACAAATGCTGCAGCTCCAGCTCTCTCTGCTGATCAATACGCCCAATTGCTCAAACTTCTCAGCATCGGGACCCCTCAAGCTGAAAACCCAGACTCCATGGCAGGTAACAATGACCATTGCTCATCAGTAAGCTGGGTGCTCGACTCAGGTGCTTCAGTTCATGTCGTTGGATCACCTGATTGCTTACAAAAGTTGGCTCAAGAGAGTAATACTACCAAGATAACATAACCTAACAGAGAACAGGCTCCAGTTTCTGAAATTGGCTCTGCTAGCTCACTTCTGATATTTCTTTACCACTTGTTTACCATGGTCCCTCATTCAAATACAATCCTCTTTCCATTAGCAAGTTGACTAAAGATGCTCACTGCTCTGTCACTTTCTACCCTTCCTACTGTGTTCTTCAGGACATTTGACGAGGAAGGAGATTGGGTGGGGCCATGAAGCTCATGGCCTCTATTACTTCGAGCTGCACCAACCATCACCTGTCTCAACACCAGCCACTCTACTTTCCAGCTATGGCATCTTCGACTTGGACATCATCTGTGGACAAACAGCGGCAGCTCGCTCATCTATTACCAAAAGATTCAGATGTTTCTTCTTTCAAGTGTCTTCATTGTCCTTTAGGAAAGCAAGCTCAGCTTCCTTTCCCTAATAGTACAAACCGTGCTCTTGTACCTTTTTGTTTGCTTCCCTGTGATGTACGGGGTCCCTATCCAAAAGAATCTCGTACAGGGGCATGCTATTTCCTCACTATTGTTGATGATCATACCAGGTTCACCTGGGTTTACTTGATTCAGTTTAAATCCCAAACATTTTTCTTGTTTTCAACCCTTTGTCGCTTATGTGGAGAAGCATTTAAAATATCATGTTCGATGCATTTGCATTGATAATGGATCAAAAAATTCTTTAACTCACATTTTCAACATTTTATCAAAGACAAAGGAATCATCTATCAGCACACGTGTGTTGCCACCTCCCAACAAAATGGAATCGTGGAGCGTAAACATCGACATCTACTTGATGTTGCTAGAACACTATGATTTCATTCTCATCTTCCTATTTCTTTTTGGGGAGATTGTGTGCTTACTACAACTTATCTTATTAATCGGCACCCCACTAAAGTTCTTGTCTTGACAATCTTCGCACATTTGGTCGTCTTTGCTTTGCTTCTGCCAGTCACTTAACAACAATAAATTTGTTCCACGAGCCCGCCACTGTGTTCATAGGATACCCCCCTAATCAGACAGCCTACAAGGTGTTTGATCTTGACACCTGTGAAGCTTTCACAAGTCAAGATGTTATCTTCCATGAAGAAACATTTTCTTTTCTTGCCGAAACACCTGAACCATCTCCTATTATATATCCCAATCCACTCCAGACTTTTCTCCCGCCATGCCATCAGCAACACCAAATGTTACATCACCATCATCTCCCGTCATTTCTCAACGCACCCGCACAAAACGCCCTCCTGCCTACCTAAAGGATTATGTTACAAGCTTTACAGCTACAATCAGTCTCCTCCTCAGGTTAAGTATCCTCTTTCCAATTCTCTTGTTTATAATTATTTTTCTCCTAAACATCAAGCTTTACTCTCATCTCTCACTGAGAATCAGGAGCCAGCATCTTATACTGAAGCCTGCAAATCTCATCACTGGTGTTCTGCTATGCAAGCTGAGCTGCAAGCTTTACAGTTTAATAATACCAGGGAGCTTACCTCACTTCCACCTAATAAATGAGTTATCGGATGCAAATGGGTATATAAGATCAAGTATAATTCGGATGGTTCTATCGCTATGTATAAGGCTCACCTTTTTGCCAAGGGCTATACACAAACAAAGGGAGTCGATTATACGAGAGCTTTTGCCCCCAGTTGCTAAGCTTGTCACAGTTTAATGCCTTCTACCTCTTGCTGCTGTTCGACATTGGCATCTTCATCAGTTAGACGTCAACAATGCATTTCTCCATGTAGATCTTACTGAGAAGGTATATATGCAAGTGCCTCTGGAAATGCATCAACAAGGGGATAATAATGTATGTAGCTTGCTCAAATCCTTGTATGGACTCGAACAGGCCAGCAGGAACTGGTTTCAAAAGTTCACCTCTGCACTTCTTACTGCTAGGTTTCAGCAATCAAAGTCTGATTATTCTCTTTTTACTACACGAAGAGGGCATTTTATTACTGTCATCCTCATATATGTAGATGACATTATCATCACAGGGGATGATACCGTTGTTATCTGGCTTGTTAAACAGTTTCTCCATAAGCAGTTTCATCTCAAAGATTTGGGGCGCCGATCCCATTCTTCCATTCCTCCATCTTCTTCTATCTTCTTAGTTCTTCTGCTCCTCTTCCTCTGTTCTAACACCCATTAAAACAAATGCCATAACGTCATGCGATCTAGCTTAACTCGGACAACTTTCACACTGAAACACAAAAGCAGAAGCAGCCAGAACCCCACACTGGAATCCAAACACACCAACAAAAGGAATTGAAAGATTACTCGGAAGAGGCGGGGGGTGGACCTTCTGGCCCTTGGCCGACATGGAGAAAGACGGGTACATCCCCCGCTGCAACCCTCTGCTCTTGAGCAACTCCTCCAGCCTCTGCCTCTCCAGGAGGACGAGCTTCTCCATCGCGTCGAAGTCGCCGGGCGCCGCCGTTTTGGGCGAAGCAGGAACCCCTCCTTGGCCCTCCCCTTCCTGAGTCAAACCAGAGAACACAGAACTCATTGCAGAAACAAAGAAATCCACCACCAAGAAAGAAGGACGGAATGAGATGACAAAGAACAGAACAGCGACGTGACGGCAAAGGCTGCAAAGAAGGAGATGGAGGGGGGCAACGACCTCGCCGGCGTCGGCATGCGCCCACTCCAAGAGACCCACCGCGGACGCGCTCAACAAGCCTAAAACGGCCGGCGATACGGGGAAGAAACGCGGGAACCCACGGCCGGAGGAGGAGGAGGAGGAAGGAGGGGGAAAGGGAGGGGAGCAGGAGGAGGAAGCCATGGAGGAAGTGGGAGGCCCCCACGAGCGCCACAGCTGCCGCGCGGTGGCCCGCGCACGCCCTCGCGCCAGCATCTCCGCCTTCCCCGCCGACCTCCTTCTTCCTTGCTGCCTCTTTATTTCTTCGTCACCTTCGCTTCTGGTGCCGCGCGTTCCCTTCCTCTCTCGCGCGTTGCCCCTCCAGCAAGAAAGCATAACGAAATATTGGCGGTGGGGGGAAACCTGAAGGGAGCCGGTCCGTCCGTGGCTGCCGGTCCGGTGGGCCGGGTCGAAATGCGTTCCGGATCCTAGAGGAGTAGAAATGCGCATGGTAACTGATAACCTCACTATTGTATCCATTATTCGTTTATGTCTATAATCTTCTTGAACTACTTTACTATACAAGAAGGTAATTGATATAATTTTTTTTATATATGGGCCCTGTTTAGATGCAAGTATAAATACTTTTAAGTTTATGATAAATATGTTTTTTATCGTAATCTTAGTTTGGATGGTACAAAAATTAGTTTACTATAAATTCATTTGAGTTTACCATAAACTCAAAACAGTCCTATGCACATTTTCCATACTAGGAGTTGGTTTACATTAGAATCTCTGTCAAATTTTTCATAAACTCACTTAAGTTTATGTAAATCAACTAAACGTGAGTTAGAAAAAAATATGTTTATGATAATTGAGTGTATAATGAACGTGCTTCTAATGAACCTATTGGTATTTTTTTAAGTCACATCTAAATGGGGTCATAATATCTTGAGAGATTAGATACTCTAATAAATTATTTACTTATATTAATTACGGATAATTTTTCTAAACTAATAGCATAATCTTATAACTTATTATAAAAGAGAGAGTTCAATTTTTTCGTCCGGTCCAAATTTTCTGCTCCGTCCCTCGCTCTCACCCTGTGTTAGTTTATTCGCGTATTATACGCGTCCGTACGTATATTTGAAAAAAACGGATGTATGCCAAACAGTAGTCAAACATACGATAAAATTCGCATCTTTTACTGTTGGACATATTATACGGGTATAATACGCCATACGTATTAAACGGATGGTAAAATTCGACTCATGTCCTACGGCCCAGTTATCCGGCGGCCCAGTTCTCGGCCCACTACCTCCAACCCTAAAATCCCCAAAAGCATCCCGAGCATCCTGGGCACTGCACCGCCGTCCCCGCGCCACCGCCACCGCCACCGCCACCGCCGCCGGTAGCTCAAAGCCCCCCGAGCATCCAGGAATTCCAGCAGCGCCGTGGTGTTTGTGGAGTCTGGTCGCTGGGCACTGCACCGCCGTCGCCGCGCCACCGCCGGAGCCTCCGACCGTCAAGCTTCCACCGCCTCTCGGTGAGCATACTTTTTTTTTTTTTTCCCTCTAATGTCAGCCGGTGGGGATGTGACCGAGCTGATGCAGATGCCGACCACCAAGCGGTGGAGGGCTCCCTTGCTCCACCAAGCGGCGCTGCCTGGGAACATCTGCATGGAGAGGGGGCACGGGCCATAGGGGGTTGGAGTCCAAGTTCTAGAAAAGAAAAAAAAAAAAACAGAGACCCTTTGAAGCCATAGATCCGGAAGCAAGCTCTCTAATTGTGTCCATATCCCCTGATTCCAAGCTAGTAAGGGAAGCAGTAGCATCATCATGCTGGCAGTCTCGCTTGTAGTCTAGGGTGATTGTTTGCAGTTCGTGGGTATCATTAAGTGCCTTTTCATGAAGCTGCATATTGTTGATGTTAGAGCCCTGTATGTGCATTCTTTATTTCATTTAGGCAATGTCAAACTTAGTATGAAAGCTGAAATATTTACATGAACATATTAATTTAGGCTTTGTTTGTTAGCTTAGTTTGTTTGGTCATTTTTTATGGAATAATGTTTGTTGTAATGTTTCCAAGTTCTAACCTTTTATTTAAATATGGAGGTTCTGTCTTCTGATAGCAAAGATGATACATAGTTTATAGATATGAAATTATGGTTTATAGTTGTTATTGGTAGCAACAATGGGGGGAAATGCCTTTTTAAGTTCTAAGTTCTAACTGTGCTGCAGGTAACTCAATCTCCCCTCTAGGACAACATAGACGATAGCAGCAGATCCGACAACATAGACGATAGCAGCAGATCCGACAACATAGACGATAGCAGCAGGTAACTGAAATATGCATCCGTATTTTTCACTACGAATTTATCAAACTTTCTGTATAATACTCCGTATGTATGCTGTTCCGTATTTTTGAAATAGGCATTTTTTTGACCGTCTTATTCAAAATTTAACTCGAATTATACTCGTACGTACTTTTGCCGTATTATACCCGTCCCGTATTTAACTAACTATGCACTGGACACCTGAGGTAGCAGCAGTGCCGCTGTCCCCGGAGCCATGTCGCCTGGAGACGGCTCTGCAGAGATGGAGAAGAGGAGGAGGAAGGCGAAGAGGAAGAGTCAGGAGGAGAAGACGAAGGAGAGCGAGAATGGCGGGCACAAGCAAGCTGTGGTGGAAGGAGAAGAGAGAGAGGAAGGTGTAGCCGCCGCCGGCGACATAGATGTGGCTATCGACGAAGCTGAAGCCCGCGATGGCGAAGAAAGCGGGGCGGGGGAGGACGGGGAAGGAGATGACGGCGCCGCCGCCGCTGCGGATGGGGAAGACGGAGGACCACACGCGAAGAAGCAGAAGGTGGGGAAGGGGTCCAAGGGGATCATGAGCTGGCTGCCGTTCTCGCAGCTCCCGATTTCAGAGCTTACCATGAAGGCTATCGATGAGATGGGGTTCAAGAACATGACCCAGGTGAAAAAAAAAACAAAGAAAAAATTGCAAAAGGAGTTTTTTTTAAATAGTTTGATGTTATTATCTATGCTGCTCCTTTGTAATGCGTTTGGTGTACGGAATTGCCTGCTTGCAGATCCAAGCACAAGCCATCCCGCTTCTGTTGATGGGGAAGGATGTCGTTGGGGCGGCAAGGACGGGTTCGGGGAAGACGCTCGCTTTCCTGGTGCCAGCTGTTGAATTGCTGCATCGGATAAGTTTTACGCCGCGTAATGGGACCGGAGTCGTTGTCATCTGCCCGACAAGGGAACTAGCAATACAGGTATGGCTTTTATGCAATTGTGACGTCTTTGCAATACAGATGCTTGGAATTAAGTGACATGATTGTGCTTCCGTTCTCAAGCGTAGATTTTAGCTCCATCTGTTGCTAGTGCTCAATGGATCACGAATTCCACTTATAACATCTCCGCATGGAGATGCTCTTGCCTAAAATTATAAATAAACCTTCTTACGAAAAGCAACATTTAGGTAACCTCACCTTTTTAGAGGTTGCTTGTTTGTTTCAGCGTAAAAAATGTAATGTAAAAAAGATTGCTTTATTTTATTATGTTTTCGGATGTTTGGTCTGATATAAAACAGTGTAAAATAAAATGTCTGGACTTTGTCTGCCACTTGGTAGGCCCATTTCCTTGGTCTGGTTTTTAGGGAAGCGAACCCCCCCCCCCCAAAAAAAATAAAAATAATAAAATAAAATAAAATAAAAAGCCAAAACACGAAGATTTGAGCATTATCTTGTTGTGTATTACAAACAACCAAACAAATATTCTTTGGTTTTAAACCCATAAAATCTCACTCATTTTAAAACCGGTGATTTTGAAACTGGTAAATTACAGAGTTTTACACTAAAACAAATAAATCCTTGATCAATTCTGTTTCAATTTTAATGTGTATGGTCCCCAGCAAGGTAGGCCAACTCGGGGATTGGACTCGGATCGGTCCGGTCTTGACCGAGTGGATCGGCCGATCTGATCTGATCTCGGACCGGTCTGGCGATCCAATTTTAAAAAAGAAAAAAATAGGAAAAAAATATAAAAACAGGTCCAAAAAATAAGAAATTTTTTCAAAAAATCAGAAAAAATTATATTTACCCGAAACTTATCTAGGACCTCTGGTGAGCCCTTGAAATTTTATTAACTTTGAAAAAAAACTTGAATACAATACATGGGGGGGGCATAAAACCTTACCCCTAAGTATTACATGATACTATGAATCTATGATAGTAAAAAAAAAAAAACACACAAAGCAACAAAACAAATAGACATACATTTATTCTAGCCTTACATTGTAGGTGCTATACTAATGTTGCACATAATCGGCCCAAGACATATAAGTTTGGTAGTATTATTCATATTCCTGTACAAACCGGCTATACTCATCTGTGAATGGGTAGATTATTGTCACCGGTATCCATCCTTATGTCTCTAGCCTATGATAAGATCTTTATGAGGTTGAGGATTGATAAGAGGAAGCACATGAAGTTGGAGGATAAGTAGAATATCCTCCTAAGTAACTCTATGCATCATAGGGTGGTGGATGTTGATAATATGTACTTGGATATCCATAAGGATTATAACCCTCTAATGGAACTTGAGAGGATGCATCAGACGAATATTCTTGAGAGGATGTTTCTCTTACTCTCCTTAGGAACTTTTGTTGTTGCTTCTCTTTGCCTTTATTTGTTGCTGATGTGTCTTTAGCCAATTTACTGGAGTGGTCATCATCCTGTGTAGCATGTGTAAATTGTTGCTCTCCTGTGAAAATGATTGGAGGAGCTTCACCATGTTGACTTGATCCACGTCCTCGAGATGACCGTTGTTGCAAGGATCCACCTTGACTTCCATGTGGATCAGCATCGTCATCGTCAGGGATACTCATTGCCAAAGTAGAGTCATCTGAAGTTTGGTAAACGACTTTGTCGTTTGGCTCCAGTGTCTCGTCTGACTCCTCTTCTTGTACAATTTTTAAATCTGCAATATCAACATGATTAGTTACTCTTTTACCAATACCAACAGGTGCAGCAGTACAAGCCTTCACTTTTCCTTTAACACCCCCAATATGTTGTTTTAGACGAAAAACTCCATCCGAAATAATCCGACTGCAATAGTTGCATTTGACCTTGCGTGAAGCCATGTCCACGACGGTGCAGTGGTTCCATCTCGGGTCACCACGAGAGGTGACAGATGTGGCCTCATTATGCTTAGAAGTCGACATCTTTAAAAAGAAAAAAAATATTAATAGGGAAAGAGAGAATTACAGAGAGAGAAATGGTGAGAAATAAGAAAAAACATAGAAAAAGAGAGTGAGATATCATATCATACCTGGAGGGAGCGTGAGAGACAATGAGAAAGAAAGCTACAGAGACAAAAAAAGGTTAGAGAGAAAAATTAAAATGCGATAAAAATAAATAGATACTGAAAAAATGGTTAGAGAGAGAAAGAAAATTAGAGAGAGAGAGAGAGAGAGAGAAAGAAAGAGAAATTTAGAGATGAAAAAGTCTGAGAAAGAGATATATGTTAGAGGGAAAAAAACAATAGAGAGATAGAAAGTAGAGAGAGATATATGTTAAAAAGAGATTAAAAAGTTAGAGAGAGAAAATAATAAAAACGTAAAAAAACAGAAATACTAAAGAGATAAAAAACATAAAATGATGAAAAAAAGTTGATGTAGTCCGTCCGTCCATCCTTTAGAGAGCTTTAAGAGAGCAAGAGAGCTTTGAGTTTGAGTCTTTGAGAGAGTATGAGAGCTTAGAGAGAGAAAGAGAAATTTGAGAGAGAGAGAGAAATGAGAATTTGTGTGGATGAGGGAGAGAAGGGTAGGAGGGGGTTTTATAGGGACTTGAATGGGGTTAGAAGCCCCTTCTAGCCGTTGGGAACTCATTCAAATGGGTTACCCCAACGGCTAGTTCGGAACTAGCTGTTGGGGGGTGGGATCGGGCGGACCGGTCTGACCCGGGCCCGGGTCGCCTGATCCGGCCGACCCAACCCGATCCGAACGATCCCGGGCCGGGACCGCTGGGTCGGGGCTCGGAATCGGATCGGACCGCCCGGTTTCCGAGTGGACCGGGCGATCCGATCCGACCCGGACCGAGTTGGCACACCTTGGTCCCTGGTTAACCATAACGAATGTCCTAGAAAGCCTTGAGTTTCCACACTTTATATCCCCGGAAGGGACTTATAAGACACATCAGATTTACCAAGAAATGTCTGACCTCATGCGGTCATTTACCCAAAAAACGTAGTGGTCAAGTGACATTTATCAAATGTAAAAATTAGAGGAAATGGTCTCTTTTTTCTTTGAACCAACTTATCCATGTTTCAGGATCCTGATTCATATTAATAGAGAAATAGTCTGATAGGAACAACATTTCTTTTCTATGTTGGAAGCATTTCCAGGTAGTGCTCTGTCACTATGTATTAATCAATATTTAACTGACTAATCCAAGCATTGATGAACAAATCTTGTCTATAAATGCTTCCGTTTGTCCAAGATGCTCCTCTTTTTGCTCAGCTCATCTTGTTTCTTTTTGTCCAAGACACTTCCGTTTTCATGGAGCATATCCATGGTAGATGTACCTACCCAGGTTCCCAAGTCAGTGAGTTGTTAGCGGAGATTTATAGCATTGAGGGTTGATTTAGGGAGTTGTGGTCTGTATGGCAACTGCTCTGGCTAATGTTGGTTCAGATACAGTAGACGAATTGGATTTCTTTCCCAAGCTAGCGGGTGATTTACTGACATACAGTAAACATTGTTTGTGTTATTAAGATTATTGAGGAATTCATGTAACTGAGCATCTGTAATAGAGAAGCTACATTTAAATGATCTAAGAATGATGTAATTGAAGTATTCTAAAGTTTGATCTTTTTGGATTGTGTTAATTCCTTTCATTCAAGAAGATGTTGAAAATGGCTTTCCTCATTCTCACATTTATTGTGTTAAGACAGTGTAAGAAAAATTCCTGGTGTAAGTTCTCTGTTTTGCCTTGTATACAGTGGAACCCTCTGAAATTCAGATGTGGCAAAATCTGATTCTTGTCTTCCCGAAGCTTCCGGTTCCTCTATCCCTTTTGAGGGATCCCAGCCAGACCTTTATCCATCTTAGGAAAGAAAAATGGTATTTGAGGGGATCGCCCTACTCTTTGTTTCCTTGTACTTCTCCATGTACTCTCTTTTATCTTTAACTCACTAGCTGTGGCCTTTCAGTCACCTTCCAAAAAAAAAAGTGCACTATTAGTTCAGCCAGGTTTAACAAGTGTTGCCTAAGGTGTAATGTAAGGAGGTTATAATACATATTGGGTATTTTGACTTTTGACTTAACCTACTATGTGCACATAAGTGCGCAATTGGTTGTAAATCCAGTTTTGTATGAGATTAAAGAAATATAGTCATCCCTAGTTGTTTCTAGGTTATTAACTCCATTCTCACTTTGATCAGGTTTACAATGGCATGTAAAGATGGGAGTAATGTGCAAACCGGGGTTGGAGGGGGTGGTTAAATGGGGTGATCTAGTGCAAGATAAATTCATTGTTACCTACTGAAGGGCGAACAAGACTGTCTCTACTCTAATGCTGGCATTCAACCCTAGAGCTCAAGTCCCTATATAATTTTGTGCTGGTTGGAAGTTGGCTGGAAAAGGGTGAAACACGTGCTTTTATTTGTAGATGTCTAGTCTTAGATGGTTGCTCTACCTTAATGTGAAACACAATTGAAAATCTCTCAGCACCAAACTCCATTGTTAGGAAATATGGAAGCGTTATCCTATCATCGCAACACATCTGTTTGGGCATAATTTCAGGCTGTCAACCCGTGGCCCGTTGTTATGCCTTTTACATAATTGCATATATAGTTAGAATCTGCACTTCTCTTTTGTAGAGAAGCCTTGATTGCGGAGAGGATTGCTTCTTTTGTAGGGCATTCGGTGATAGAGTGGGCCTCTTTTTTGTGCGGCAAACATACTTGTAAATCCTCCTTTTATGATCTTTTGAGGGAGTGGTGAGCTATTTTCTTATAATGATTTTGTATAGGAGGTGGGTTTTTTTTGGAGAGACTTTTCACGCTAGTTTTCTTTCATTTCCAGTTTGGATGATGGAGACATTTTCCACTAATTTGCGGGTGAAATTGCCATCAATTGATGAATTTGTATCTGCATTTTCTATGCGGAGGAAAACTCTCCATCTCCAGCATTCTCAAATGGGCTGCTCGAACATGCTGCCAGTTGATAGCATGCCAACCTTTCCATGGGATATTGAATTAGGTCTGCAAAATCCTTTGGCTGCATACCAACTGGACAGGGTGAAGTACATTATCAAATTATCCTTAAACTTTGTTGACATGTGTGGTAGGGTAGACTCAATCCCAACTGGACAGGGTGAAGTACATTATCAAATTATCCTTAAACTTTGTTGACATGTGTGGTAGGGTAGACTCAATCCCATAATTGAGAAATTTAAAAGAAAAACATTTGAGCTTTTTTAGAATCTGGCTACTAATTGGAATTCGGATGTAGCATGTATGTGCCAATTGTGCCCTACTTGTATTAAGCATTGGAAGACCATTGTTTTAGTTGTAACATGCTTAAATTCAGCTGATTGGATGATGGTATACTCTTCCCACATCCCTACTGTATTGTAAGTTGATGTGCAATTTCTGCCTTCTGTGTTCTCATTACAACTGATTTTATCTGCCCATAAGCATTATCATCATTGACATGATCAGCCAAAGAGCCTTTTACAAGTTGTTGGTGTCCACCATGTATACATATGACTTGTTTCAATGTTGCCTTGTGTCCATTCCTCAGATAGCATTTAGAAATGTTTTTGGTTCATGGATGTTTGCCAAAATCTGAATGTGTTGGTTTGGAGACTTAAAAATCATTGTTAAAAGTCAGTGTACATCTTTTGTACCTTCTGTCTTTAATGAAATTAGTGGTACCATCCAATTTCAAAGGAAAAAAATTAGTGTTAAAAGTCTCTTTTGAATGGTTTAAAAAGTTAAATGAGATTTTTAATTTTACACTAATATTCCTAACTTCCCTCCCATAGAGATCATGGGTGCTTTGGTCTGTTCATCTAAAAGTCATGTTTCCAATCGTTGTAATTACTAACATTTTTCAAAGCTACAACAACACCCCCCCCCCCCCCCCCAACCCAAAAAAGAAAAAAATGGTTAGTTTGGAAGCTGATGAGAATGACTTTCAGTTTGGAACATTTTTGCTTTGTTAGAATTTCAAAGATGGGAATTCATTCAAAAGGTGTTTCCAAACAAGCCATTGCTTAAGCTCCATGTTGGTGCATCTTTCTAGACATTGCTCGGCCATCTTATTTCATTCCCTTCCTCTTTCTTGGGACCTTCATTTAATGCTGTGAGCTTCTTGAGTGAATCTCTGATCGTTGGCATTGGATATTTGTTCAAGATTTATGAATATCCCATACTGGCTCTTGGGCTAAATGTATCCTCCTTTCTTTATGCACATTTGAGATTTAATATATCTTTTGAATCACTGATTAAAAATATCCATGAAATTTTGCATTATGTCTGAACTACAAAAGTGGATGGTGACAGGCAGTAGCTGCTGAACTAGTGAACCTTATTTTCATGATATTTGTTAATGGTTGTGCAGACACATGCAGTCGCCGCAGATCTCCTCAAGTACCATTCACAAACTGTCGGTTATGTGATAGGTGGTAATGCTCGAAGAGGAGAAGTAGAGCGTCTTGTGAAGGGTATAAACTTATTAATTGCTACTCCAGGCAGACTTCTGGACCACCTTCGCTCCACTAAGGGCTTCATGTTCAAAAATCTGAAGGTACAATTTTTGTTGCATTTATGTGCTGTTAATTACCTAATCATCAAGTGACACTTTTATGTGAAATTAGATTATATTTGATGTTGATGGTTGCCTTTGTTGGGTCATATGTTTGAAATGTTCTTGCTTGTTTAAGAGGCGTATTTATCTCTTGATTTATGACTATATTTTAGCTTTTTTGTGATTAATGCTACATTTGTGAGTTCTCTGTTGGAGGAGGAACCTTGGCGCACATTAAGGTTGCTCCATTGTAACCTAGAGGTCATGGGTTCAAGTTTGGAAACAGCCTTTTTGCAAAGAATTAAGGGTAAACTGTATATAATTGAGTAAAAATCGGAGCATGTTGTTCACATATTGTTCTTTTTCAAATGTAGTGCTTGGTGATTGATGAGGCTGATAGAATATTAGAAGAGAATTTCGAGGATGACCTGAAGCAAATTATTAAGCTTCTACCAAAGGTTAGTTGTTTGTTTCTAAAATTTTTGTCCATATACAATGTAGTTTGTTGGGTGCTGGAGTAGATTTTGTTGTGTGCGCCTTATTAACTGGGTTAGGCTTTTATGGTTCATAGAAGTGAACAGAATAAATGCCATGATCTACAAATGAAGTTATAGTTCATTGCTTGCTAATTTATGTATAGTCTGGTTTATCTGCTCAATACACTTTTTCCCTTGCCCAAGATGACATAGCCAGTGACACATAGTATCAGTTGAATAAAACCAGAAAAATGTAACAAATTAGAGAAAGCACACTACCTTGGAAAACATGCAAAAAACCTGGGTTCCCAATGGAGAAAAGCTGTTGCATTCTCATTGTAATGAGAAACCACACCTGAAAGAGACATATGGCCAAAAAAACTCCAAGAACCTAGTTCAAACCAAATGGACGGTTCCCCTTTTCACGATGTTACTTTTTTTTTTAAAGTGGATAGTACCACAATATCATTAAATGATAAAAGGTGTACAAGTGTGAAAAGCAAAAACGTCCAAAAATCCTACTGTATAAAAAATTAATATCTCACAAACCCCTCAACAACGCAAAAGGAGGAGGATTGACAAGATTGCTCATGACAAAAATTAGAAGCCCACTCCCTCACTTTTTTCCCAACAAAAGAAGCGATCCTATCCACTATCAAAGTTTCCTTCTGAAAAATCCTTCTATTCCTTTCACCCCAAATCGCCCAGAAAGTGGCATGAAGACTTTCTCTGTTCACGATGTTACCATGTTGTGCAAGATGGCAATTCTCTGTTAACATATGATGAGGCAGTAATTTCATAAAATAAGACTTGTTTCTTTTTCTACCAGGTTGCACATAGCCCTTTGTACAATATTAACTGCAAATGCCCTAGCTGCTAGTACATGATGCTAAGTGAGGATTACTTTGATTTGGATGTGCAAAATCGCACCCTGGGAAAGGTTTTGAATATGCGCAAGTTTCTAGGGCTGATGGAGAGCAGAGCGGTAATATCCGTTTCCTGATTCTTGTGGATATATTATATTAGCACTAAGAGAGAGTGAGGGATTTTGCTTCAGCTATATTGAGGTAAGATGTTATCTGTTTGTGGAGTTCAGACACCCTTTTATATGGGGGTTTCTTTCTTGTGAGCTACTGTGCATAATATTTGTGGTACCATCCACTTTCAAAAAAAGGTAAGATGTTAACTGGGTTCCACTTTCAGGGCAAGCTGAAAGCAGAGGAGGTGAGTCAACTGTTGGAGGTGTGGCAATATCTAGGGAGTGTTCGAGCGTTAGGAGGGCAACCCAAAGAGGGTGAAAAAGCAAGCACCCTGCCAATCATGTGACCTATCATTGGATCCTATTCTAGGGCTCTCAACATGGAGCCTACACAGTATCACCCAGTTTGGGAGTGGGTTCCCAAACAAACCAAAAGAAAAAAAAGGTCTGGTTGAGATGCTGCAGTACCTGAGAGGAGGCTGGGAACTCACTGCTCATATGCGCTTGCAGGAGGAGGTTTGGTGGAAACAAAAACATTCTTGTGAATGCCATCTTATTTCAAATTTAATTTTGGGGCCGTTGAGAATCAGTGCTGCACTCTATGTGTGTGGCTGGCCGTGCCTGCGAGCTGTGTGCTTAATCGAGTACCTACCAAAAAGAGACTTAATCGAGTACCTACCAAAAAGAGAACTGGTGTTATGAAAGAGTATGGGAGGGTTCACAGCTTTTTGAGGACAAAAATGTTTCATGTTGAGAGCTAATAATATATGCTGTCAACAGACAAAAATGTTTCATGTTTAACAAAGAAGATATGCTATTAGGATGAAAAGAATGTGTTGAAGGTAAATCCACTTATGTTGTTCGAAGCTATACCTATTTATGAAGACCTTATTGTTAACCAATGTCGAGGAACTAAAAAAAGGATTCAGATTGGTATTTGGTCGGCAAATCACCGTTGGATTAGTGTTCTAATCAGATGAATTAACTGGAAGCAATGGATTAAAGCTCTGATTTTTTCTTTTATTATTGGAGTCAAATAGGACTCAGTTTCTTTGGTCTGGATCAAATCTTTTTTTTTTTTTTGCATGTGGATAGTACCACTTGTATTATAAAGAGGAAACAAAAGAGGATATGTACAAGTAAAAGGGAACAAGCAACAAACCCCCTCCCCCCCCCCCCCCCCCCTGTTGACCCAAAATATTTCATGCATGACAAAATTGCCTAATATGCATATACATATAGTCATGCGATACGAATAGCAACATATAGACAACGTGTGCTCATACGTATGTGAGCTTATGTTAATATGAAAGGAAACATGTGCTCATATGTATGAGAGCCCATGTTGATATGAAAAAAATTATGTCTACATGCAAACATAGGTCATGTGCATGCATACATAAGAAAAGACAAGGGGAGGGAATGTACCTCAACGAAAACCGCCCCGAAATATCTCCAACATGCTGTCCAAAACAGCCCCGGAGAACCTGCAATATTCTGTCTCAAAATAGCCCCACAAATCCACTAAGCAGGCCTGCAAGAAAGCCCAATATGCTGCTGAAAGTGGGCCTAGAAAAATGGCAAAATAAGGCCCAAACCGCAGCCCAATATGCCTCCAAATTAAGGCCCAAATGTAGCCCAATATGCTGCTAATATGAGACTAGGAGCAGCCCATAAATATAGTTCAATGGGTAGTACAAGATGGGGCTAAATATTGATCCAAACAAGCCCAATATGCAGTCCAATATCCTTCAAAAATGGGTGGAGGACAGCCCAAAAACAGAAATCTGCAGCAAGCTAAAAGGACAAGGGAGAAAACAAATGAGGAGTGGTCTCCCCTCTCTCTCTCCTTTGATTTAAAGAGAGATGGGGCTAAATATTGATCCAAACAAGCCCAATATGCAGTCCAATATCCTTCAAAAATGGGTGGAGGACAGCCCAAAAACAGAAATCTGCAGCAAGCTAAAAGGACAAGGGAGAAAACAAATGAGGAGTGGTCTCCCCTCTCTCTCTCCTTTGATTTAAAGAGAGAGAGAGAGAGAGAGAGAGAGAGAGAGGGGATTGGGGGGGGGGGGCTTGAACTGGAAGGCCAAGGTGGCTCGAACCACCCTGAACCTAGGTCTGACCTAAAAGCTTAAAAAATAAAGGACTAAATCTGACCTAAAAGCTTAAAAAATGAAAAATACATTAAGTGGGCCTCTAATGGACCAAATAATCTATAAAATGGGCTCCTGGCTATTGTCCTGCAACACTCGGCTTCCCGTCAAATACTCTTGAGAAGCTGTTTGTGGTTAATTTCATTAGATGCATCAACACCTGCATGGATGCATCTCTTACCAAGTGTGACACAGTACCCAGAATGCTTTTCGTGGGATGCCAGGTTCAAACATTTTTTTCCGTTTTTTTGGGGGATGGGGGTTGTGATTGTGAGAATGTTGATTTATCTGAGCATATGCCTTGCCACTGTGGCGGGGACCTAAAAGAATGAATCTGCATCTACTTCTGATTGAAGTAGAAACATGATTTGTTTCTGGTGCATAGTTTTTCTTGACTTGAAATAATTTGAGCCCACTTAATTTTATTGTATCTGCAGGAGAGGCAGACAGCACTATTTTCTGCTACCCAAACTCAGAAGGTTCGCAAATTTCTTCTTCCTGACACCATTTCCTGCATGTTGTGGCAGTAAGCTCTGCTTGGCTAACCAGCTCATGTAAACCAATATTTTCTTCAGGTAACAGACCTTGTACGCCTGTCATTTCAGACACAACCACAGTATATAGGAGTTGATGATGGGAGATCTAAGGTAACTAAATTAGCTATTTATTGCTGGTTCTTCTTAAGTTTTTTTTTTCTTTGTCCCTGATAGGAGGCTAATGAGATGCTAGTAAATGCAGGTTACAAATGAAGGTCTGCAACAAGGATACTGTGTGGTGCCATCTGCCAAGAGATTTATCCTGTTATATTCATTCTTGAAGAGAAATCTATCGAAAAAAGTGATGGTTTTTTTCTCTTCTTGCAACTCTGTCAAATATCATGCTGACCTCCTTAGATTTATCAAAGTTGATTGCAACGATATTCATGGAAAACAAAAGCAGCAGAAGCGTACTAACACATTTTTTGAGTTCTGCAAGGCAGAGAGTGGTATCTTATTGTGTACTGATGTTGCTGCTCGTGGATTAGACATCCCTTCTGTGGTTTGTTCTGATTGCTTTTGTCTGTTTGCTGACATTTTGACATTTGAGGATTTCAGGACATTAAAAATTTGTTGTTGCATTTGCAGGACTGGATCTTGCAGTATGACCCTCCAGATGATCCCAAGGTCTCTAGTTTTCTTTCCCTCTGTACAAATATGCATTATTCGTTGTTCTCATTGCCGCAAATGCAAAATTGTTATTAGTTCTTTATACCATATTTGTCTGCAGGAGTATATCCATAGGGTTGGACGAACAGCCAGAGGAGAAGGTGCCAGAGGGCGTGCATTGCTTTTTCTGATACCTGAAGAGATGCAATTTTTAAGTTATCTTAAGGTCAGATGCTACAGTGTGGCTTCTCATTTACCAATGAAACATTCCTCTTCATCATCTTGTTGATGGCAGGATGCGAAGGTGCCCGTCAAAGAATATGAGTTTGACATCAGGAAGCTAGCTAATGTGCAGTCTCATCTGGTATCTCCTCGATGTTCCGTCAATGATTGCGTCAGTTAGGCTGCTATTTGGTTTTATGTCTAAGACAATGAATTCATGCAGGAAAAATTGGTAGAAACAAACTATCATTTGAACCAGGCAGCCAGAGATGCGTACAGGTCCTATATGTTGGCATACAACTCTCATTCAATGAAAGATGTCTTCAATGTGCATCGCCTCGATGTTAAGGTGCAAATGCTTTACCTAGTTTTCTTATTCCTGTTTGGATGCAACTTAAGAAAATGGGAATAGGTTTATCATAAATGCATTTATCATAAAACCGTTTATCATAAATGCATTTTTTTATAAACTTGTGTGATTGTTTGCATAAACTTGAGTGAGTTTGTGATAAATCTGTGAGAGAGTCTAGCGTAAACCAACTCCTAGTAGGTTTATGGACAATGCATTTATGAGGCTGTTTTGAGCTTACGGTAAACTCGAGTTTATGGTAAACTTGTTTTTTTTATCAACCAAACTAACGTTATGGTGGAAAATGCGTTTATCATAAACCTAAATGTGTTTATGCCTTGCATCCAAACAGGGCCTTCAAGTCTGATTGTCAATTTAAAGATAACCTGCATAAAGTTCGAAATTAAGGAATCTGATAGTTAAAACCTGAAAACTGTCAGCAAGCTGACTTTTGAAGCATAGGCAAAATCCTGGGACATAATTTGCATTACAAGTGTTCATGATTTTTTTCCCCAAAAAACCTCAAATTTCTATACTCGTCTATTTTTTTTAGAAGGTAACTAATAGTCACTATTCCATTGATGAAGAAAAAAAAAAGGAAAATAGTACAAACAGATCCCAAACAGAAAACACTCCTCAACCTGGTTGGGACAAACCCCCAGCCAAGTCTTAAAACACAAAATAAAATTTACAATAGAACAGTTTTATCAAGGGGATAAAACCTGAATTACAAAAAAAAACCCCTCACAAAAACAGTGATCTCCACAATGCTGCCTTCTGCAAGATAACAGAGTTGTCCTCATAAATAATACCAGCAGCTCTTCCCCATTCTTCCACTCTTCTAAATCTAATCTTCGATAATTCAATAGCACTATTATATTGGTCACTGAACTTTCTCCTGTTTCTTTCACACCAGATGGTCCAAATCAAAGCCGGTCCAATGAGGAACCACACATGGACCTGACCAGGAAATGGGCAGACTTTAGACCACCACCTAAGAAGATCCATGACCGAAGACTGATCCACCTTAGCTGATACCAAATATTCTGCAGAGAGCCATCCACGGAATATTAATAATGCTACATCCCATAAACATATGTATTAGGTCCTCAAAAAAAGCACAAAAGACACATGAAGAATTATCTGAAATATGCAGCTTCTTAGTCCTCTTACGCGTAAGGGTTCTAGACCAAGCAACCTTCCATAAGAACACCTTAATCTTACTAGAGAGATTTTTTGCCTAAACTAAATTCTTCCACCAAACTCTACAACCACCATCATTCAAAACCTGCACAATAGACCTAACTGAAAACTGCCCATCGGTATTCCATCTCCAAACTCTCTTGTCTTGAATCTCTGCACACATACTAACTCTGCTAAATTCTATACTCACCTATTTATATGCAGCTAAATTCTAATCCCCTGATGTGATTATCCTCCTTTTTAACTTCCATCTGTCACCAAGATAGGATTAAAAAAAACCAGTGAACCGTTGTGTTGCCTTTAGTTAAACAAGAAATGTAAAAGTTATGACTTTTAAACATTGTTTTGGATTCACTACTACCTGGAGTACGCTATTTGTAGGTTCTTCCATTCAAAAATATTTACAAGAATGAAGATGAGAATTTACTGGTACCCCAAATTGAGACTACCTTTCAATTTAAAGAGTTTATCTGATCTGACATAAAGAAGACGACCTTTTAAATGTTGAGATCCTATGCTTGTCAAGTACTAACAAATGTTGTCTTTTAGTTATCAGTGGCCTCCACATCTGCATAATTATTGATTTGATCTTGTGGGATGTGGGCAGGCTGTTGCAGCATCTTTTGGCTTTAGTTCACCTCCGAAGGTAAACCTTAACATAGATAGCAATGCATCCAAGTTTCGAAAGAAGCAGCACAGAGTCGATGGTGGGCGGAATCGAGTAAGCTGGAGCAATCCTTATGGCAGACAAGGAGGTGAAGATGGAAGACAATTCACCAGAATCTGAAAGGACAATGCCTCTAAATGTTTATGGCAGGGAAATCCCTTAGAAGAGGTCTCATAGAATTTTGTTTAAGCGAGTCCCCATGACATTAGTTCAGATTTTGCATAATGAATGTCATTCTCTTATCCGTCACTGACGTCTTCACCTCTGGCCGGGGTGGGTCTTGGGGTGTTGGGGCGTTTTTATGCAGCAATTTTGAAAAATTATGATTAAATCTTCTCTTATTACAGGTAAGAAAGAACTAATCGACTATTGAGGACCGTCCGATTTAATCTAGTTCTCTCTTTGTTGTCATCTGGCATTCCCCTGTTTAATTGAATTCACCTCCTGAACATCGGTATGACTTCACTAGATTCTCAAGAAATTCAAGCTGAAATGAATGAATATTAACAAGTGCTTGGTGCCAGACCAAAGCTAATCATCCTCAATAAGACAGGTGGATGATGCTTCTTGGGGACGAGAAGCTCAGGGGAATACTTTTGCATACCCTGGTGATGCAAAACATTCATTATCTGGCATTTGGCAATCATTTTGTAGTCTGTATTTGCATCCTGCTGAAACAGTGGTAAGGATAGAAACCCAGAATCAACTCAAAGGAATCTGGAGTAGCAGGCCCACAAGCAAAAGAAAGGCTTTGGTAGGAAAAAGAGTGAAGCAATAACGTTTCTCATTTTCCTTATATATTTCATGTGTGGAAAAAAACAACAAATAAGGGTGTTTTGCTAAATCCAATATTGACATTAAACACCAAAAGCAAAAAATGAATTAAAATAGTAAAGATTATGACCATGACTTTTCTACAGAAAAGCCTGTGCAGTTTTCAGAGTCATCCAAAATGCTAGTTTTATGTCCTCTGGTAGTGATGCAAACGGGCCTGCCTTCGAATAAAATCCAGCCAATGACCTTTATTGCTTTCTCGAGTGCAACATATGATTCCTGCAAAGCCGGACAAAGGATTCATAAGCTTGCAGGAAAAAAAAAATGTTATCTATTCACGTTGATGAAGCATGTATCTCTAGCATAAGCACTATTTGATCATGAATGAAATGACCAGAGACTTGGGATCGACTTATTTCTACCTACTCAGTGATGCTATTAGTTTTTCTTCTTTGTTAGTGGGAAATTGCTGACGAGCAACTTTATATAGCTCTGGGAAGAAGACAATGAAGCTTTTTTGGCCTCATTAAGGCTAATTTTACAACACTCATTTCAAGGGATGAAAAAAATTAAGAGATGTAAAATTAACTTCAAATCCTCAGAATGTCATGTCAAGTAACACATTGATTCACGAATCAAAATCAGACACATGCCTTTGTACACCAGTTAGGATTTGTAAGTCCATTAGTTTCTGCAGCAACCAAGCTTAACAAGTGTCTCAGGTTGAAAGAGCATCAACACAAGCAATCTGATGACTAAGGCATGCCCAAGCATACTAGCAGTCTGTTGCTTCCCTTGGATGGCACTTCAAGAAATATTATACCAACTTGAATGAAGGTGATCCCTAATTACTTGTCTGAAAGAATGATTTATCAGCAAGCAATCAGATGTATTCTTTGTATGTAAAGATGCTAGAGGTACAGATTTCATTCTCAATGATATCAAGCATGTCATACATAACAATGGAGAAAATTTATTCCAAAATTTAACTCATTCGTTGAGGTGGGTGAGTAGGAACCAGTAAATTTGGTTCTCTTATTGAGGAAAATTCTAAATTTTTTGGGCTGCCTGGTCTAACCCCCCACCCACAAGAAGAGGGTAAACAAAGCACTGTGTATACATAAAAAGGAAAGAGGAACTCAGTGGATACAGAAATACGATAAGATCATGCAGCATAGAATTAATCCTTCTTCAAAATTGTAGTGTCTATATAGTTTATACAGAAATAAGGAGAACCAGTTAAACCAGACAATGTGTTTATCTTACACTAGTCACCCCAAATGATACTCTATTTACGTATTTACAGTAGAATTTACACAGCATTAGAAGAGATTCCATCGTAATATTCATTGGCATAATCAGAAATGAACAAGTGAAGACAAAAAAAAGATGTGAACATCTAGATGAAAGATCCATAAATCAAGAAAATTAAAGCTAGCTGAATAGTAACAGAAAAGAACAAGAAAGCAATGAGCTTGGCATTCTTCAAGTTTAAACAGAAAGAAACTGAATCACATAACTGTCAATGTGGTCCTCAACATAGACCCAGGAATATGAAGAGGAGGCAAAGCCCTGAAATGAGACTGTAGTGTATATAGTGGGTATGAGGAAGAAAAAAAATTTCTTTTTCAGTTTGTCTTGAGCGAGAAGGGGGGAAGCTTAAAAGATTGGATAGCCAACTCAGAACACGAACCTGCTCCTGAACAGTTCCATCACATCCCCTAGTGAGTGAGAAAAAAAAGAGAAACATCAATGTCAAAAGAACCCAAACATGAAATTGAAACACTTATTTGGGCTCAAGCTACCCTGAAATCCCCCCAAGGTATAGAAAGTCATCAAAGGACAATTTTCTCAAAAGAAACTGCCAACCATTAAGATACAAATTAGGGTGATCACTAAGGCTTCCAATGATCCTAAGCCTACATTAAGGAATGGAAGAAGTTTCACTGGTTGTGATTGTGTTATTAACCAGGACCAATAAAGCATCTGCAGAAGACTCAAAAACATGGTGCCGAGAAGACATATATGTTCAACTGTCCATGGGTTAATAAGTTCAAAACAGTCGAATACCTCAGTTATCACTGCATGCTGTTCCCTCCAGCCAGTCAGATACCCTCTAATCGACTCCTTTGCAGCATCAACAATCCTCCTAAATTTTGCAACATCCTTGCCATCCTCCTCTAATGATTCACAGAGTGTCTTCACAACCTCCCGGCAGACTTGAGATGGGCCTTTGGCAGCACTTTTCCAGACTGTCTTCTCGTTGGAATCAAATAAGGATTTGATTGTACCAACTATACCTTTATCTGCAAGAAAAGGGAGTTTTTAAACACACACACACACAAACAAAAAAAGGAGTGGGGGAGGAGCCAACTTTTGTGTGTGTGTGTGTTGTTGGGGGGGGGGGGGGGGGGGGGGCGCACTACCACACCCTTCCCCATCCCCTTTGCCTCTCTTTCTCACTCCCATCTTCTACAAATACCCCCTAGGGGGGCTGCTGTAGAACGGACAAGAGAAAGGTCAAGAAGTGAGATGAGGGGAAAGCTTTGGAGATTTTTTTTTGCTGAAAAAGAAGAACAATGAAGAAGCCTTCTGAAGTTTTTGTGCGTGGGAAAAAAAGACCATAAACAAACACCCACTTATTTTTTTTATGATTTTGTAATGATGTTAATTAATATATGGTTCATTCATATTAGTTGAATGACCAAAGTTTTAATTAATCAACGTATAATTAGCCTTCCACTTTTTGTGGAAGGGGTTAACTTTACCTTCCACTTATCGTGGAAGGCGGACAACCCTGCCTTCTACCTTTCGTGGACGACGGAGTCTTGCCTTCCACTCAAATGGGGCTGGGATCAAGTGGAGCTTGCCAATGGACAACAGATAGTCCTATCTTCCAATTTTGTTGGAAGGCAGATGACCCTGCCTTCAACTTTTATTGGAAGGCGAAGGATCTTGCCTTCCACTCAAGTGGGGGCTAGGCCGCACTTGACTTAGTTTATGGGCTTTTTGGTTAATGGGCTGAATTAGATGGATCAAATGTGGTGGGTTATGATTCTAATATGGGTTTTATGACCAAAAGATGTCTAAAATCGGATGTTTACAATCATCACATGATATGCTAAATTAAAGTGCTTATCTATGACTACCACAAGTTTTAACCATCCACACATGATACAACGCATCACATGAAAATTAAATATTTTTAAAAAAATACTTTGATTTTCTCAAAACCTAGGTTCCAATAAAAATTGGTAATTTGAATTTTTTGAAAACTTATATTTTCTAACATGCTTTTAAAATCTAATTTTAAAATATTAACAACACATCACATGTGCAAAGACAACTGAAATTGAATTCTCAAATAATTCCATGCATAATTTAGAACAATTCTAAATAAGATTAATCTAACATTTAGATTGTTCATAAATGCCCTTAACAACTCTTGTTTAAGGAATTTACAAAGTAAGTTAAATATCCTTAACAACTCTTGTTGGGAACACCTTAACTAAACATAAAACCCTTAACAACTCTTGTTAAGAATTTTATAAGGAAAATTAAATCTCTTAATAAATCTTATTAAGCGATCCTCAAGAAAATAATTAACTCTCTTAATAACTTATTAAGTGAAATAGAAGAAAAACTATCTTCTAACAACTTTTGTTAAAAGATTTTTTTCTCAAAATTATTTGATCTTTGGTATAGGGCTTCACAAAATAAAATTTAATTTTTTGACAACTTAAAATAATTTTAAAACATAAATTTTAAAAATTAAAATTTTATCTAGCAAAGTGCCCTTAGTAGGGGGGCCAACAGCCTAGCCAGATGGTTCGAGCTCAGCTATGAAGGGCCTGGCTCAGGGCTCCTAGCCCGAGCCCATACGGACCCCAATTGGGGATCAAGGGTTGGGCTGGCCTGAGCCTAACTCGACCTGGGTCAAGTCCAGGCTTGGTAGGAACCCTAGCATACGGCTAGGGAAACCCTAGCCGCCGCCAAAAGTCATCCCCTTCCCCCTCAGCCTTGTGCACCGTAGGAGGCCGGCGGGGATGGGGAAGCATGGGCACCACCAATGTCTGTATCCCCGCCCAGTGGGTCCAACGATGGCGGCCGGCCTCCCCAGTGACGTCAGTCTTACCGGTGGCAATCGGAGGGGCCCTGGGCCCCTTCTCTCCTCCTTCTCTCCCTCCCATCACATGAGAGAAAAGAAAGGGGAGCAACGGGCACTTTTGGTCACTGCCACCCAGAGGGGTAGGCCATGGCCGACGGTCATCATTAGGCTCACTAGTGGTTCCTGTGATAGTTGGTGGCGGCGTCGACGGGCCTGTTTATGCCCCCGTTCCTCATCATATACGAAGAACCAGAAACCCACAAAGAAAATTTGATTTTTTAGAAAAATTGTGATTTAATCACTGCAATCCATCAACATGAACTGTTTTCTTTATAAAAAATTGAATCTACAACATGGAATTTATTCAGAACATAATTTTTAGCGATCCGTAATGAATCAAGTGGAACCTGACTCTCTGATGCCACTGTAAAGATCAAGGCGGGACGGCGAAGCACGCAGAGGAATGAAGAACAAAAAATTAATCCTACCTGTTCCCGATCCATTTCGAACAAAAGAAACAAAAATGCGGTGATTAGACATCACTTTGCACATATTCAGATCCATGTCCAAGTGGTTCTGACGAAACGATACCACCAGTCGCGCATGTGCCCAGCCTCTAGCGGTATCCACATAATCCCCGCTAGATGGTTCTTCCTTTCTCCCTCGTCCGGTGCAGCGTGTTCGCCGCAATCTCGTCTACGCGGCGGTGTCTGCGGTAGGCAGGCGGAGCTCCTGACAGTTGGGAAGCAGAAGCGGCGAGGCGAAGTAGCAGGGGGCGCCCTGTACAGGGAGCACGACTCAGAGAGAAAGAGAGAGAGAGAGAGAGAGATAGGGGGTGGCCAGTCCGAGGGAAAGCCTGGAGCTTGACCCAGGGTTCCCGCTCAGCACTTATTTACATTAAATGGGGGCAATTTTTCACAAAAGTCTCCAAATTAATATAAAATCCACTTAAACACCATCAACTGAGAATCTTTGTGTGTGTGACCTTCCAGGCTCAAGTACCAGTCCAATTTTTGGCCCAATAAGTCCAGTTAACACTTTACTTGCTTAAATTAATCAATTTAATATCTTATATTAATTAATTGATCTACTAAATTAATATCGCACATATTAATCGGTCAGACTTCCGATCAAATTGAATGCCAAGCAACACCGCGTGATCCCGGAAGGTAATGAGATTCAACAGCCTGCTCATAGAACTTATCTGTCAGCAATTATTGCATGGCTATAATCTTTCATCCGAACAATACTCCCGAGTTAACCTAGGGCATAGTCAACTGTCAAATCCTATCCAACCAACTCACTTAGATTAGATGCCGCACTATATCAGAAAACTCATTTTCTGATATAGTGTTTACTCTAGCTAAAGACTCATGTGCATCATTTCTGAGCATTCTCTCTCTAATTACTGATAGTGAATGATCCCGTACTGAACGTTCAATCAACTTCGAAGGTATTCTACTGAACTAGATCACTTGACTAACCAGGACCCCATGGTCAGAGATCTGTGAGTCAAGATCAATGTCCAGAAGTCCACCGACAATGTGTCTTTGGTGTCTCAGGTTCAAGGACCGACTATGCAACTGTAACATTGAATCAAGTTGGCTGACAGTTAGGTAAATCACCATCTAGTGATTCAAGTCAGATCAATTCAGTGAGCTCATTCACCAATAAGCACATGTGTGCTTGCCCTAGTGTCCCTACACATGTGACTATGAGACCAGTCACCGCATCATATGAACATACATAACACACACTCGTCTATCTGAATATAAGATGTCATGTTTCTAATATCCTATGATTATGAACAATTTAGGAATTATGGTCATAAGTATTAGTCTCATTATCACAATCTTTAATCCTATAGACTTCATTATGCACAATTATTTAAACGCCAATCTTCGTAATGAGTTAACATTTATTAATGAACTAGAATGTACATAGGTGCCTGATGATTAGTTTTGAGGACAATAATTTCCAATAGTCTGTGTAACGACCCGCCACCCTATAATCGGAGATCCGATTACTAAATGGGTACCGAATCATTAAATTTGGAGCCAAACTAGGATCTCGATAAGTCTGGGAAATAAATGATAAACTAAGCTAAACATCTACATCACATCGAATTGTGAAAGAAGTGCAGAAATTAAAAATTATTACAATTTGATTTGACTCAGCAAATAATTACATATTCCAACCGAAAAGAAATAATTAAGTATACATGCTAGAAAAGAAAATAACAACTACATCGAGACATACCCCGGAACAGCGGTTGCTGTCATGCAACTCAAGGCAACACTCTCCTCGCTACGCCTGTCTGGAACCCTTACCTGAAAATCGCAGGGGTGAGTCTCATCGAAAAAGACTCAGTAGGGATCATTCGATCCCCACCACCCACTCACGCACACACAAGTACAACAACATAAATATAGACACTTTAAATGAATAAAGCAGTAACACAACTCTGAAATTTCGATATAAAACGCATGCATTCAAAATGTAACATACTCAACTCAGAAACCACTCCATCACGGAGTCCACAATCAGCACCTCGGTTAAACACACAAACCACATGGCCGAACGCGAAAAACACCGACCCGCTGAGACCAAACAGCAACCCCTCGGATAGCGCGCTGGCTATTCCGGCCTGACAGGCTCCAGGTGGTTCTGCTTCCCCCAGCACGAGTGACACTCCGAATGTACCACTCCCACACCGGTACTAGCTATACCCCGGGATACACCAGGTGACCCTCTCTCTAGGCGTCACCCCACCACTTCCACACCGGCGCCGTGTCACTCCCACACCGACACAGGGTACCTAAGCGCTAACAACTGTCACTCTAGGCCCACGATCGCACAAATTGTCGTCCTCGAGTATGTTTTCAAGCATGCAATTAACCAAACTATCTAACAATGTAAACACATGTTAATTGCATGGATTAATGAAGTTCTGTCTTGAATCGTGTCACCCGTGGCCGACGTCATTCAAGACTCCTAAACTGGTTCATACGAGAACTGACCTCAGAATGGCCTAAAACGCATCGTGCAAGGTAGTCACCTTTTAAAAGGCATCGTTGTCCCTAGTCGCCTAATCACGACAGAAACAGAATCAGGCCTCGGGGTGATCCGAACTAAATCACGTCGTTCAAAGGGGTCGCCATTTGAATGGCGTCGCTGCCCTTGGACGCTATTCAATCTAGAGACTGAGTCTGTTATCTAGGATAAATCGCGTTGTAGGTAGAAGCCGCATTTTAAATAGCGTCGCTGTCCCCAAACGCCATTTAACCCTCACATATAGGTTTTCCCTCTGCCTTCCCCTAATTCACAAGGTGAGATTTTCTCCCAAAATTGCACAAAAACGTCAAAAAATAGAAGAGTAGGAGGCGAACCCAAATACCTAATAAAAACCCACCATTCCTCATTCTATAAGATTAACATTTTCACCCCAGAAATCTCCTAAACATGCTCCAAAGCAGGAAAAATATAATTTTAAACAAAACATTGCGAGGATCATCACCCTACTGGTTACTCGAACTCCTCCGAGCTCTAAGCCGCCGAACTGCTATGCCACGAGCCACCGCCGGTACCGTTGTGGACGTCGTTACTCCACCGGGACGTCAGCTACCGTCCGGAAAGAAATGCGCCGTAGAGGAAATGGTGGTGGTAGTGGTGGAAGTTAGGAGGTTGATGGAATGGAGGGAGAGGAGGAATGGGGAGAGGAAAGGAAGGAGAAGGGGGAAAAGGGCGCCGGAGGCTGGGGAAAAGGGCACCGGAGGCTGGGGAAAAGAGAGGAGAGAGAATGGAAAGGAGGGAATGAGGGAAAGGAGGGAGGGTTCGCGGGGTCAAACTGAAACTAGATAAAACGCGTCGTCCAAGACCGATGTCATTCAGACGACAAGACAGGTCGTACACTGACATACCAGGGTCGTACCTTAAATGGCGTCGTCCATACAAGACGCCATTCAGACGATAAGATCGGGGCCATACTCCCGCGGCCCAACACCAGCCCACGTGGCGTCCATGTGGCACAACCTAAAACGCGTCAACCTAACTGGACGCCGTTTGAACCGCGTCGAGCTTGCTTAACGTGAAAAAGAACACAAGCCCTAGCCCCACAAGGGCCCAAACTAAGGAATCCGACTCCGAAATTGACCCGATAACCGGATTCGAAACCTCAATCCTTATAGTCTGGATGTCTGGACTCAACATTATTGAGATTATAGATTTCTGAACAAAGCTAGTGATTGGGGATTAATCCACTTGTGTGTGCACATCGACTAAGGGCTAGGACTACGTAGCAATGTGATACGTCCCTTATACGGCCTAGCTCTTTGCCACACCTTTAAGGATTTTCAGAAGTCCTAGAAAGGCAGAGCGATATTGGACGGATAAGAAATATGACGAGATTGCTGAATTCGAGTGATAGATGATTATTAGATGGCTAGTGATTGTTAAATCTCTGTCATTCCAAGATAGTATGAAATCGATACAATGACGATGATTATTCATGACTCGATATGATTAGTGATAATTATTGCCTAAATATGGACTCAAAATGTAATTGATTTGTGAGTTTACATCGATTCATTTGTTTACTTTTAGCAATGTTTTATTTTATATTAAATGGATTACTATGATTTATTGCGTTTAGTAGAGATTTCGTGGTGCTCCATAGGTACGGGATCCCTATTGAGCTCTCTTTGTGGAGACTCAGCCCACTGTGTTTTCAGGTTTCGAGCGGCTAGAGCAGCCTTGGCTTGGTCTGGTGGTGTTTTGGTTGGGTGTTTTTTACTGGAGGGAGGACGCAACTGCTATTTGCTATCTTGTAGAATTTTTCTGCTATGCAATTGTTAGTTTTAGGTGGCCTACAAGCCAATCTGACTATGTAAATCTCGTTCATTTATTAATATAATGGCATAATATTCATTATGTGTAAATTGCATTAATTATCGTTTCATAATGAAGTCCGTGAATATGTGCTATAGTGATCAGATTATGATGAGATCATACTAATGAGACTGATCACTTAAACACACATATTCTTAATCGTTCCTAGTCGGAAGATATCTGAGAAGGACATCGGATATCCGGTTAGACTAGTACAGATTACTCCTGCTCATATGATGAGGGTGACTGATCTCATAAGTCACTTGTGTGGAGACACTAAGGCGAATCTGTAGGTGCTCATTGGAGAATGAGTTCACTGAACTAATCCGACTAAATCGATGGATGGTATTGTACCTCACTGTCAACCAGCTTGATTCTATTGTCGCAGTTGCGTGGATGGTCCTCAGACCTGAGACACCAAGAACACCTTGTCGGTGGACTTCTGTGCTTTGACCTTGGTTTACGAATCTCTAGCCACGGGATTCTAAAATGCCAAGGATTGGGTACAGCGGAATACCATCGAAGGGAATTGTGTGTCAATAAGGAATCATTCGCTCTGGGTACTTAGAGAGAGCATGCTCTAGGAAGGATGCGCAGAAGTCCCTGGCCAGGGCGGACGATAATATCGGGAAATGAATTTTCCGATATTCATCAGCGGCATCCAATCCAAGTGAGTCGACCGGTTAGGGTTTGACAGCACGCCATACCCTGAGTTGACTAGAGAGCATTGTCGGCGGAAAAGTTCCAAGAGTGGGTTGCTTAACCCCGATACCTTCCGGGTTCACGCGATGTTGCTTGGCACCCAACGTGATCGGAGGCCCGGTCGAATTCGATGTGCGACATCAATTTGATTGATTAATTAATTAATAAAGGATTATTAATTGATTAATAAAGTCAGTGAGGAGTCACTGGGCTTGTTGGGCCATTAACTGGACTGGTAATTGGGCCTAGAGGGTCACACGCAAATGATTCTCAAGGCGATAGATAAATAAGTGGGTTTTATATAAATCGGGGGTTTTTATGAAAAATCGCACGGTTAGTATAAAACATAGCGAACGGGCTGAGCAGGCCAAGCTGCTGCTAACCTTAGCCGCCCCTCCTCTATTTCTCTCTCTCTCTGGCGTCCCAGACAGATCCAGATCTGCTCCGCCGCTTCTCCGACTCCGTTCGACGGGAAATCGTCTACTTGTTGCGGCGATCGGCGGAGGTTTCGTGGTCTGGGAAGAATGAGGAACGCGAGGATATCCGTCGCGGGGAGGATCGCGTGGACTCGAATAGAGGCTGGGCGCTTACGTGGCATGTGGTGTCGTACCGACGGAACCGAACGGTTTCGGATTCGAATCCGCACACGATGAGAATCGATTATCCGATAATCGTATTTTTAATTTTTTTCGAAACAGGAATGGATCTCCGATTTATATTTTATTTTTCGCTACGCGTGAGATCCGGAGAAAACCAACAGTGGTATCAGAGCCAGGTTCCACTGTTTCTCGTTCCGTTTTGGTCTCCAATTTAATAATTTCATGATTTATTCCATGCTTTAAAAGTCATTTTTTGTTGGATCTGTGTTCATGAGATGAACACTAATAATTAGATTAAGATTCTGCAATTTTGTTTTTTTTTTAATTTGGGTTTTTCGAGTTCTTCGTGGGACGAAGATGTTGGGATCGCTGTGTCGGGATCCGACCGAAACGCAGCGGAATAAAAGTTTTGGGATCGAATCCGTCCCGTTTCGATTAACTAAATAAAACCGGAGTAAATCGGATTTACCTTGCGCAGATTCGAATCTGCGTTCGTTTTTCGGTTCTGTCTGAGCGATGCCGCAAGTCGCGCAGATGCCCGACCTCTAGCGGTATCCACGCAGTTCTCCTCGCGATGGATCGTCCTCGCTTCCTCGCTCGCTGCGGCGTTCGTAGATCCCGTCTGGTTGCGCGTAATCCACCGCGACATACGGATTCGGAATCTCCCGTCAGACGGAAGTTGGAGCAGTTGGGAATCGAAGCGGAGCCTCCAGATGGCCACCTCGTGTCGTACGCCCAGAGAGGAGAGAGAGAGAGAGAAAGAACGACGGCTAGGTTAGGGTTGATGGCCCCCTGACGTAGTATCCGTTCTTTTATAAGAAGTATGTTTGCGGTTTTTCATAAAAACCCAGACTTATCCGAAATCCTGTCGGATTATCCATCGACTTGAAAACCATTTACGTGTGACCCTCTAGACCCAAATACCAGTCCAGTTAATAGCCCATTAAGTCCAGTAACCCTTTACTGACCCACTGAATTAATTAATATCCTTATATTTAATTAATCAGCCGAATTTAATGTCCCACAATAAATTCGGACGGACTTCCGATCACGTTGGATGCCAAGCACCATCGTGTGATCCTAGATGGCACTGGGTTATCGCAACCCTCTATTGGAACCTTTCTGTCATCGGTTAGCGCGCGAATATAATCCTTCATCCGTGCAATGTTTCCGAATCGACCTAGGGAATGGTTTACTATTAAACCCTATTCGGTCGATTAACTTGAATCAGATGCTGTTAATATGAATCTGATAACTTCTTATTGAATACAGAGTCCGCCCTGGCCAGAGACTTTAAGCGCATCATTCCCGGAACATTTTCTCTCAAACTACCGAAGCGGATGATCCCGTATTGAACACACAATTACCTTCGAGAGCATTTCCCTGAACCCGATCGCTTGACTTATTGATAACCTATGGTTAAGGATTCGTTAGTCAAGGTCAAAGCTCAGAAACCTACCAACAAGGTATCTTTGGCGTCTCAGGTCCAAAGATCATCCACACAACCGTGACAAATGAATCAAGCTGGTTAACAGTGAGGTGTTTACCATCCAGCGATTCATAGTCGGATCAGTTCAGTGAACTCATTCGCCAATGAGCACCTATAGGTCCAGCATAGTGTCTCCATACAAGTGACTTATAGGATCAGTCACCCTCATCATATGAGCTGAAGTAACTTATACTAGTCTATCCGGATGTTCGATGTCCTATCTCAAACATCCTATGACTAGGAACAATTAAGAACATGTGTTTATGAGTTTTCGGTCCCGTAATCATGATCTCATCATAATCCGAAGACTATTGCACATGTTCAAGGACTTCATCGTGATACGATAAATACAGATCGAATTAATTATACATAATGAATTATTACCATTTATTAATAATCTGAATCAGTACATAGTATCGGATTGGCTTTGAGACCATCTAATACTAACAATCTCCCACTTGGTCTAAAGCCAATCACTTTTATACAGAATACCCACATTCTCTAAGTGACGCTCAAAGACATTTTGAGACAAAGGCTTTGTAAGTGGATCTGCTATGTTGTCATCTGAAGGAATTCTTTCCACCACGACATCTCCTCGAGCTATAATCTCTCTGATCAGATGAAAGCGCCGCAGAATGTGCTTCGACTTCTGATGAGACCTCGGCTCTTTCGCTTGAGCAATCGCCCCATTGTTGTCACACAGCAGTGGAAAAGGATCAGATATGCTTTCCACCACACCAAGATCGCCGATGAATTTCTTCATCTAAACAACTTCCTTGGCGGCTTCAGCAGCAACAATATATTCGGCTTCCTTTGTCGAATCAGCAGTGGTTTCCTGCTTGGAACTTTTCCAGCTCACTGCTCCCCCATTGAGTGAAAATAAAATCTGATGTAGACTTGATGTCGTCAGGATCAGACTGAAAACTCGAGTCAGTGTATCCTTGCAGCTTTAAGTCTCCTCCTCCATAGACTAGAAATAGATCCTTAGTCCTTCTCAAGTACTTAATGATGCATTTCACAGCCTTCCAGTGTTCATCACCTGGATCTGCCTGATGTCTGCTCGTAACACTTAGAGCATATGCTACATCAGGTCTGGTATATAGCATGGCATACATGATGAATCCTATAGCAGAAGCATAGGGGACATTATCCATCACAACCCTCTCTTCAGGTGTCTTGGGAGATTGACCTTTAGAGAGTGAAATTCCATGTCTCATCGGTATGAGACCTCTCTTGGAATTTTCCATGCCAAACCTTTTGACAATGGTTTTTATGTACATGGATTGGGTTAAAGCAAGCATCTTTTTTGATCTATACTCTATAGATCTGTATTCCTAATACGTAAGATGTTTCTCACAAGTTCTTCATGGAGAAGTTCTTTGACAGCCATATCTTTACTGATGACATCATTCCTACATCATTCCCAATGAGTAGGATGTCGTCAACGTAAAGAACCAGAAATGTGATTGCGCTCCCACTATTTTTCTTGTATACACATGGCTCATCTTCATTCTTAATGAAGCCATAAGATTTGATCGCCTCATCAAATCTTATGTTCCAGCTTCGGGAAGCTTACTTTACTCCATAAATGGACCTCTGCAACTTGCATACCATGTCTGGGGATTCTTTGGATATGAATCCTTCTAGTTGTATCATATACACCTCCTCCTCAAGGTTTCCATTGAGGAAGACAGTCTTCACATCCATCTGCCAGATTTCATAATCATGGTAGGCAGCAATGGCGAAAAGAATTCTGATGGACTTAATCATAGTAACGGGTGAAAAGGTTTCATCATAGTCAACACCTTGTCTTTGACGATAGCTTTTCGCCACTAATCTTGCTTTATAAGTCTCAATACGTCCATCTGCACCGATCTTTCTCTTAAAGATTCATTTGCAACCGATAGGTACTCTACCATCGGGTAAATCTTCCAAGTTCCAAACTTGGTTGATATACATGGACTGTATTTCAGAATTCATGGCTTCCTGCCATTTCCCGGCCTCTGGACTTTCAATGGCCTCTTTGCGGGGTCGCCGGTCACCACGAGGCAACAAGGCCGTTGCCGGAGAACCTGTTGTTGTTGGGCAGATTGGTGGTGAACTCCCAATTTTTCTTCTTCGAATTTCCAACAAAACCAGCAAATAAGGGGCTCGGGACAGCCTCTTTAATGGTGTCTCCGGTGTGCCACCGGCGCCGGGGGGGGTGTCACCGGCGTGATTGGCCGGCACCGGGGGCCCGGCCGCCCGGCGGCGCCGCACTGGCTAGCCGCCGGCCTCCAGCTGCTAGCCCTTTTAGGGTTTCTGCATCAATGGGGATAGGGTTGGGGAGGATGGAGAAGGGCTGGCCCGATCGGTTCGACCGGCCGGGTCCTTGCTGGGCAGGACCGAGCCCAGGCGCCCAACAGTTGGGCGCCTGGCTCGACCTTGGCTCAACAGGGTCCGAGCCAGTGGCTCGAGCCATGCCCAAATGGGCTTAGCCCTCTTTTCATTTCCCACTTAAAAACCCTATTACCCTGATAATAATTAAATAGGATCTGAATTTAAAATTTGAAATTGTTTTAAATTTTATATTAGAATTCAGATTTAGTTAATTATTAAATTAATGATTTTGAATCAATTTTTTTGACAATTGGTTGTTTAATTGTTTTGTTTATTATTGGCTTAAATGTTAACTGATAATTAACCTTAATTAAACTAATTTATGGGTTATATTAGTGCTTAATAATTATTAGTCTAACAGTTAGATTATTAGTTATTATGTCAACTAATTGTTAATTAATTTGCAAGTTAGTTGTTAATTTAAGAGTTAAATTACTGATTAACTTAGATGACTAATTTAAATGTTTAATTAGTAGTCATTAAATAATTATTGTTAGTTATTAATTTAGGAGTTAAATTAATGATTAACATTAATCATCTAATCTAATAGTTAGATTAGTGATTATTAATTAATTAAAGTTAATTGTTAATTTAAATGTTAAGTTAATAATTAGTTTTAAATTAACTAATCTAATTGTTAGATTGTAGTTATTAATTAATTAATGTTGATTAATAATTTAAGTGTTGAATTAGTAATTAACATTAATTAACTAATCTAAGAGTTAGATTAGTAGTTAATTAATAATTAGAGTTAATTAATAATTTAATTGTTAAATTGATAATTAACTTTAATGGCCTAGTCTAAGAGTCAGATTAGTTATTAATAGTCTAATTGTTAGATTATTAATGTGATTCAATCTAATTGTTATATTGTTTAATTATTAGAAATGTTCTAATTTGCATGAAATAAATATGGAATTATTTATTTGGAGTGTGTGCACATGTGATGTATGTTTGATGCTTTTAAATTAGATTTGATTGCATGCTAAATTGATTAAAAGTGTTTTCGAAATTCAAATACCAATTTTGATTGGATCCCAGCTTTTTGAAAGTCAAAATTATATATTTTGAAAACTCTTTTATTTTAGCCATATGATGCGCTGTATCATGTGTGGATTGTTTAAAACACACCGTGGTCATGGATATGCACTTATTTAATTATTCATGTGATGAATGGCTTGTATGGATCGTGGATGTATGGTTATTTATTAATTGTTAATAAATAGAGATCTACGTATCTCCCTCTCTCATACTCCGATGTATTTCTACCTCCTTCTCTCATACTCCGATGTATTTATACCTCCCTCTCTCTTGTACTCGCCATAAGACTGTCTTCTAATTACATGTAAATTCTAGAATTTGATATAATCCGATTGAGGCAACTGAGAAAGGAGCGAGGACGATCCACAGATGCAACCAGGAAGGCGATGTGATGCATATCCTTTGCCTGTGTGTTTGTTGATTCTTTAATGCAAATGTTATATTAGAATTGTGTGTGTGTTTGGTTGTTGGCTCCAGTCAAACCCACTGTGCTATCCATGACCAAACTAGACATGTATGTGATGCATTATTTTCTTTGATTATGAATTAAAGCAGGTATAGTATTTAGTAAATATATACGATATATTTATATACTATCACCTAGGAGAGACCAAGATAAAAGTTATTTAAATACCCTCAGATAAATTCTAAGCTGTAACGCGAGTAGTTAAGAACTTACCGCGTGGTCCACCATCGTTATAGTCATAGGATTCGAATCACTTTAGACAGGTTTGTTGTGCTATCCACAAGGCCTGTTTAATTGGGAGGAGAAACTATGGCTATGGCATTAGATGCTTATATGATCGAACTAGAGGAACCATGTAATTTTGTTGTGCTATCCACAAGGGCTACATGCAAATCTATGCTCATCGCGTAACGATGGTTAGCTTAGACCAGAATTAGTGGCTTGTTGTGCTATCCACAAGGCCATTAAACCTCCGGGGACCGAAGCTATGATCAGATATTGCAAGGAGTTGCAAGTCCCATGAGTTGGGTGCTCTTTGATTATATTATAGTTTGTTGTGCTATCTACAAGGCTGTACTACAAGTCATTGAGATTCTGATCCCCACTAGGAGACTGTCGGCGTCTCCCGTTCTGTATAACTGAGGGTTATACAGTCCGTCGAAAATTAGTGGGAGTTAAATTTGTACAAAAGACCATGTCTTGTTTTAAAAAATTAATAATTGAACATCTGCTAAATAGATTTTACTTATCTCTTGTAGGGAATTATGTCGTCGAATAACCCACTCCGTGGTATACTTAATGTCCTTTTCACTTACTTGATCTACTCAGATTGGTTTAGAAACCTGAAGAATGTCTTCAGATCTGAGCACATTGACTTTGTCCCTGGAGCTGATCCTCCTGCTGAATTGGCATTGGATGCCCCTGAAACAGAGATGATAGCTAACGATAAAAGATCGAAGGACAAAGACGAAAGAGTAGTAAAAGGTGATTGTTTCTACTGTAAGCAGAATGGTCACTGGAAGAGGAACTGCAAGGAGTTCCTTAACGATAAAGCTCATGGAAATGTGAAGCTATCTGAAGCTTCAGATATCTATATGATAGATATCAACTTATCAGTTAGAGACTCCACATCTTGGGTATTAGATACCGGATGTGCTTCTCATATCTGTCATAATGTGCAGATGCTGACAAGTAAGCGCAAGCTGAGACAAGGCGAGGTGGAATTGAGGCTAGGAAACGGCGCAAAAGTTGCGGTGATTGCTGTTGGGACAGTAAACCTCAGGCTTCCATTAGGAGACGCCTTACTATTAGAAGATTGTTATTATGTTCCTAGCATAATAAAGAACATCATATCAATATCTTGCTTGGACAAGATAGGATATAGGTTGACAATTAAGAATAGAAGTTGTTCGATTTATTATGGTAATAAATCAATAGCTTCGGCATCCTTAGTGAACGGTCTATATCTGTTAGATGTTTCTTATTACAATCTTTAAATTGATAATGCTCTTAAGAAGAGCAAGAATTGTGTGAACCAAGCCTACATGTGGCATTGTAGACTTGGGCATATTGGTGAAAGCAGGTTGCAAAAGTTGCACAAGCATGGTTATTTAACAGCATTCGATTACGAATCGTTTGCAACATGTGAATCCTGCCTTATGGGAAAGATGTCAAAATCTCTGTTTACTGGACATAGAGAACGTGTCAAAGACATTCCGAAACTAATACATTCGGATGTATGTGGTCCCATATCCACCCAAACTAAAGGTGGCTTCTCATACTTCATCACGTTCACCGACGACTTCTCAAGATTCGGCTATGTGTACATAATAAAGTACAAGTCGGAAGTATTTGAGAAATTTAAGGAGTTCAAGAATGAGGTAGAGAAGCAGTTAGGAAAGAGTATTAAAGCTCTTCGATCAGATCGAGGAGGAGAATACTTGAGTATTAATTTCACACAATTCTTAAAGGATAATGGTATCATTTCTCAACTAACCCCTCTATATACATCACAGATGAATGGTGTATCAAAAAGGAGGAATCGCACCTTGTTGGACATGGTGCGATCCATGATGAGCTTTTCGGAATTACCAGTGTCCCTCTGGGGGTATGCTCTAGAGTCAGCAACATACCTATTGAACAGAGTACCCAGCAAGTTTGTGGCCTCTACTCCATATGAGATATGGAAAGGCAGGAAATCAGAATTTAAACAATGATAAAGTATGGGGTTGCCCTGCTCATGTAAAGAGGCATGATCTAAACAAGTTGGAATCACGAACTGATAAATACAGGTTTGTGGGATATCCAAAGGAAACCTTTGGATACTATTTTTTCCATCCTGGTGAACAAAAGGTGCTTATCGCCAGGAAAGTTGTCTTCCTGGAAGAGGAATACCTTCTCCAGGAGAACAGTGGGAGTAAAATAGTACTGGAAGAGGATCCAGATCCCCAAACAACTGTATTATCATCAGATGAGATATCCGTTCCTGAATCTGTTCAGGTACACACATATGAGCCTTGTAGATCTGGTAGATTACCTAGACTACCCGAACGATATGTGGGACATATCGCTGAAAGTGAGTCTAAGGTAGAATATAATAAGGATGATGATCCTAAGACCTACCAGGAGGCCATAGAAGGCCCAGAAGCCGGAAAATGGCGAGAAGCCATGAACTCAGAAATCCAGTCTATATACACCAACCAAGTTTGGAACTTGGAGGACTTACCCGAGGGAATTGTACCTATCGGTTGCAAGTGGATCTTAAAAAGAAAGATCGGTGCTGATGGACGGATTGTCACTTATAAGGCAAGGTTGGTGGCAAAGGGATATCGTCAAAGGCAAGGAATTGACTATGACGAGACTTTCTCACCAGTTGCCATGATAAAGTCTATCAGAGTTCTACTCGCCATTGCTGCATATTTTGATTATGAGATCTGGCAGATGGATGTGAAGACTGTCTTCCTCAATGGTAACCTTGAGGAAGAGGTGTATATGATACAACCAGAAGGTTTCACATCCAAAGAATCTCCAGATAAAGTGTGCAAGCTTCAGAGGTCCATTTATAGACTGAAGCAAGCTTCTCGGAGCTGGAACATAAGATTTGACGAGACTATCAAGTCTTATAACTTCATTAAGAATGAAGATGAGCCTTGTATGTACAAGAAGACTAGTGGGAGCGCAGTCACCTTCTTAGTTCTTTACGTAGATGACATCCTACTCATTGGGAATGATGTATCTATGATGTCATCAGTAAAGATCTGGCTGTCGAAAAACTTCTCCATGAAGGATTTGGGAGAAGCATCCAACGTATTGGGAATACGGATCTATAGAGATAGATCAAAGATGATGCTTGGAATGACCCAATCCTTGTACATAGACATCATAGTCAAACGGTTTGGCATGAAAAATTTCAAGAGAGGTCTCATACCGATGAGACATGGAATTAGTCTCTCAAAAGAACAGTCTCCTAAGACTCCTAATGAGAGGACATTCATAGATAGAATACCCTATGCCTTTGCTATAGGATCTATTATGTATGTCATGCTATGTACACGGCCTGATATTGCATTTGCTCTAAGTGTTACGAGCAGATTTCAGGCTGATCCAGGCGAAGAGTATTGGAAGACAGTGAAATGTATCTTTAAGTACTTGAGAAGAACTAATGATATGTTTCTTATCTGGCTAGCATGAAAGAGGATAGAAGAAGGACCCTAACCATGGACTCCTACATGGAATCATCAAAATCAAGTGATTAGCCAGTTGAAACCCACGTGAGGATCGTCACCCTATTGGTTAACTTGGACTCCTCCCGACTTCCACAAAGTCCCCATGCCGTAGAAGCACCGCTGCACCACTGCCACAATGGCGACACGAGCTGCCACGCATCTTGACTGCTCGCCGCCAAGACCCCACACTCCCATCAAATGCCACCGTCGAAGTTGAGCCACATTGAGACATCGGCCGCCGTCCATAGAGATTGAAGTCATAGTGGAGATGGTGGTGGTGGATAATGCTTGGGAAGGTGGACGTGGTGGAGGAGGAAACTTGGAGGATGGAGGGAATGGAGAGGGAGAGGGAAAGAGAGGAGAGAGGAGGAAGGAGGAGAAATGAGAGGAGGAAGAGGGGAGTTCAAAGGAAGTGCTCCCAGGCCCACTCCAGGTGCGCTCAACTCAGCTTGGGGGTGCCACGAGGCAGGTGAAAGTCATGCACAAGTCTTCTAAATCGCATCTTCCTAGGCGGACGCCATTTGTAAATTGCGTCCACACCCTCCCCCCCTCCGACGTGTTTCAAACGATAAGACCATGGCTCACCCACGTGGCCCCCACGCATGTCCACGGGGCGCGCATGCACAATGTTGAATCACATCGACCATGAAAGATGCCTTTTCAAACGTCTCGATTGCTGGACGCAAATCAGAGTCCATACACTACCCCCACAAGGACCCAAACTAAGTGTTGATAAGTCAAAATCAACCTGATAACTAAATTCGAAATCTCAGTCCTTACACTTTGTGTCCATGAACTTGTGCCCACATAAGAATGAGATGATTTGTTGATTAAATTATGGACATGCATTAAAGTGATAACTCATGCCTAGTTACAATCATGAGATGTTCTAACACTAAGGAAATTGAGACATCTTTTGCACTCTGGTATTCCCTCCACTCACATTGGTCATTGATTGATTTGTCAATTCTTTTGTCTTATCTTAATAAATGATTAATTTACTCAACCATGCGCACAAAGATCTCATGCCCTAAATATCAATACGAGGAATGTATTTTTACCGAACTTTTTACCATTCTATTTACCACACCCGCAGAGAGCCATTTGGTCATTTGATGAGATGGTTCCTATAAAATTGTTTGAACCTTTTTTTGTAACTAGTATATTCAATAAAGATTCACTGGTCAAGTAATCAAATAGCTTTTCCTCAGTTTGGCAAAGAGGTGACAAAAATTATAGCATAATAATATTCCTCGATCACGTTAGCTTACGCTGTAGCTTGCCAAATCCTAGTGTCTAGAAAGAAGATGGTGGCCATTGCTGAAGCCGGTAATACGGAGGCAACCTCAAGGCAACATCATGGAACAAAGACAAATCAACCAACCACAAAATAGAAAGATTCAAATAGTTCCTACAAAATTGTGAGAATCTACAAATTTTAAATATATAAAATTTAGTTTTAAATAATGGTCAATATTGTATAACATAGAATAATTAAATTTTCATAAAGGCAACTTCTTTTGAAAATTGTGATTAAATCATGATATTTTTATATTTTATCATTGTAGCAATTTTCCAAAGGGTCACGAATTTATCCAAAAAATATAAGATGAAAAAGATGTGATTAAAACAAAATCTATCAATAAATCGCCCATTATTATTAGCAATGCTCCAAGGCCACCATTTGGGGGATAATTTGTCATCTTTGGATCCTAATATTGTCATGGGTGTAACATCTTGACATGGTGTACATTCACTGCCTTCAGATATGGCTTTAATCCAAAAAACTTTGAAAGGGGCCTGGCCTTTCATCTCTCACACATGGTCAAAGGTGTAACATGACATCTTGACATAATGTACATCCACTGCCTTTAGTTATGGCTAAAATCCACAGAAACCTTTATTTAGTTAGCAGCCTATAGTGATCATTCGCTAATCCACCAAGGTTTTGCATACCTGAAATTGGTCATACACATGAACGCAACCTGAAACATCTGAGCAATAAGATATGCATTACATTCATAGTTGCTGCCTTTGTTACTGCTGAACATCATTTAACATATCACCGGACCACAAAAATGCAACCAAGAAAAAGAGCAAATTTAAATGTGATACAAATTATAGTTCCTGCCTCCTTTTGAAAAAAACTTTCACTGCAATGACTATAAATCTGAATAGATTTCCACCATGTCCTTGGATGTGTTCCTTCCAACTAAATGCATTCATTCATTCAAATATCAGCTATCAAACGGTTGAGCTACTGACTCATCTGATAATTGAAATTTCATTGCGTTCACTCCAGAATGCCAGGTTTCAATGTCATTGCTGATGAGACGTTCACATTTTGCTCATTATAAAGTATAGGGATTTGATTGGTTCCTTCGACTATCAAAGAAGCAGAGTCCAATGAAGATAGCTGTTGCTAGAAGGAAAAACCCAGAAAAAGATATGAACTGTGCAAAGACGGACAGCCCAAAAATTTCCTGCAATACGAAATCAACCATTGCCTTTGTCACGTCACAGGAATTTGACAGTGTCATTCCCAATGTAAATATAGGAATTGCCATTTCAAAGTAAATGCAACAATTTTCATGAACATTATTGACTGATATTCTTTTTCTTTCGAAATGATAAACCTTAACAAATTTTTTGTGCATCTTCATCAAGTCTTCAATTGCTACTCAGAATAATGCACGATTTTAGTTTCACATATTTGTGCATGTCCGTATTGGAATCAATGAATGACAAAATCATGAAATTTATACTCACAACAGCTGCCTGAATTAACGTCTCAGATACGAGGCCCAGGAAATTGTTGATAGAGAAGAGGAGGATATATTGCCCATTAGACAGCAGCCTGCTACACTGCACACTTATAAGGCAAGAAAGAGCCTGGTAAATGCCAGAAATTGCCACATAAAATAAGTATGCTGCCCAAATCTTAGCAAAGATTCCCATACACACACACAGAATACTCAGTATTGCAGAACCAAGCACATAGATTAGCATGCCATTTTTGTTAGCAAAGTTTTCAAGGTAAATGGCACTGAAGGATCCAAGACATCCTGCTGCCTGTGAAGCTGCTAAAACATGCCCATTGAACTTTGACTTTGGGTCGATGGCATCAAAGAGATTCATCCCATAGTTTTGTACCAAGGAAAATCCAGCGTACGCAAATGCAGACCTGCGTGCATAGAGTTGGGCATGATTATTGAACCACATTGGGACACAAAAAATCTGAACATTATCATGTGTAAGTTAATTGGAATCTTGGTACTTTGAAAACCTTATAATTTAAATTAAGAATACAAAAACTTTAATTTCATGTGCAAAATGTCTATTTCCTATGCATAATAGTACTTCTTTTCCAGGATCAAGGAAAAGAAGCAACAACCATGCTGCAATTTATCTGACGATAATCCAGTCCTGATTCTGTCTTCATTCCCTAGGGAAGCAGAGCAATTAAATCATTGGCTCTGTGTCCTATCGTTTGAAGAGTGGGAAAAAATGTATCACTATAAAAGACACTGCTGATGTCAATCAATCTGTTGGGTTAAGTGATACCGTTTTGCCAGCAGCCTGGACTCGATCATGTATCTCAGAGAGAAAAGTCTGAGGCACCTTACAGATGAAAGATAGTTTTGCTAAAATACTTGCATATGAATGAAACGACAAGTAGACTAACCAGAGTGAAAGAATTTGTAAAGTTCGCCCATGCCATGTTTCCTTCAGTATCCTTGTCCACCCCTGATAATGAATTCAATGTGGAATTGTAAAGAATGAGTCAAGCACAAGTTAAGTTTAATTAGCGATATTGATAAACAGTGTTCAGAAGTTGTTCAGAAAAGTACATACAAATTTCTGATGACATAAATTTCAAGATGATGAGAAGTTTAGATATGGACATAAAAAAATGTCCAATTCTAGGCTAATATTTTTATAGCCATCTATTCTTTTGGTTACTTATTCATTTTTTATAAATTTTAGGCAAACTGATGTAAACCAGTATGAGATCCAGTGCCTCAGAAAGCCGTAGATGATCCACAAACTGTTTATAAATGCTGTCGCATTCCTTTGGTTTCAATAAATTGATAGAATTCACAGAGGATAAACTCTTGGCTGACGTAAACTTTCACATAATTACACGTCTCATTGACAAAAAAATCACTTCAAGGGTTAGTAGGGAAGAAATGAGGAATCGAACAACGGAAAATGGGCTACGAATTACTGGGGAGGACAGACACATCTTTTTGAACAACTAGTGGATGCTATGTGCCGCTGAACCTGTTGCTGGCCCATGCAGTCCCTAGCAGCATGAACTGTTAAAACATGTCATTTTAGCAGTCCTTATTGTCCAACCTCCCTGACAGTAATACAACCACTCATTATTTGCAATTCTCTTTCTTTTCATTAAAGGGGGTGATGGTAATATATCTGTACATCTATGTACAAACTACAAACAATGAAAATCATTATCCATGATCCCCGTGGGCCTGCAGACTAAATTATTGATCATTAAAGAGAACTTCTAACACAATCTTCTTAGATGGTGTCAATTTATCCCAGTAGCAGAATAATCAAATTTGCTAGCTTTCTTAAATGTCTGGAATTCCCTTCAAATACCATGAGAGTGCATCATTAATGAAATATATCAATGCAAGTGGATCACTTTGAGTGCATAATTTGAAGACTCCATTCTACGTCAATTTTTACATTCTGAAATGCCCCATCTTTGATTCATTCGCATCAAGATTATGAAGATAATCAGCAAATACTGTCAGAGTAAGCCTATTCTTTTCACGAACAGATACATCCCTTCTAACCTCTACTTTTCTACCACAGTAATTTCCACTTGTGATTAGTGTGACACTTTCATCTGCAGATGTAAGCTATGCCTTTTGTCACTTATGCTACCTTATGATAGATGCCCAATTTGGAGAAAAAAATCAGCTGGAATCGGTCTATTCCATTCTGATCCACTTAAGCGTCAATCCTGTCTAGCCAATCCTGTTCCATGAGTACACCCCCCAACTCTGATTTAGATCTAGATCAGCCAATTCAGCAGATATGCTTTAAGATTCTGTCCCACACTGAGTCAGTCAACAGTAATGTCTATAAACAGCAGTTCCATTATCTTTTATGCTATAGCCATGTCAGGCTACATCTTAATCATCAATCTAGGCACTACATTTCACCAGCTGGCCACACTCGGTCCAGCTAATCTACTGCTCAGCACTGCCATTACCCCAATTTTCCTAATTTCCACGTGATTGAGATACCAACATAAATTCGTGTCAGCTCTCGCCAAGAAGATGCAATGTATCGAACTGACCTGATTTGTGTGTGTGTGTGTGTGTGTGTGTGAGAGAGAGAGAGAGAGAGAGAGAGGTTCGTCATGAAGAGGATGCCCATGCAGATGCATGTTAACTCACACTGACACAATATAGTGTACCGACCTGATGATAATCGAGAAGGGAGAGTAACCTTGTTTCCACATTTTCCCTAGAATACTTGACAAGGGGCTAGCCACCTTTTTCATCCAGGAAAATTCTAGCTGTCATCTGCCCCCTTTTCCAGACTGTTCTTAAGGTCTAGGGAAGAACCCGATAAGAAATTCCCTCCACCATTCCATTATTTGCAGATGACAGAAGGACCAATAGCGGCTTTGGTTTCGTGACACTAACATCATCATCATCAAAGCGTTGTCCCATTTATTTGGGCGGGTCAGCTACATGAATCCTGTCCCCCCATTTTAATCTATCAATGCTACATTTGTGGTTAAACCTAGGAACATTGTCATTTCTACTACATCTATCCACCTCATTTTTGGTCTTCACTACGTTCTACCCTCCACTCTGATTTGGTCATGACTCTTGACCCGTGCTGAAATTGGATTGTGATGTTATTTTATGATGCTAACAAATGAACTAATCCACACACTCACTTGTCAAAAATTTTGTATTGCTTAGGAATTCCACTTTCAAGGTTGGGCTGGTTTGAAAACACAAAATCCACTTCTTGAAGCAAGCATCATCCCAGATCCTTAAAGATGACTCCTAGTCGTCAGGTAAGGCCTTAAACCTTTGACGAATGTCTACGTATTTCGTTCGATTGTCAGTCAGACATGTGGGCAAACATGGTTGACAGGAAAATTGACATTTCCTGAAATATACACCAAGATGCAGTAAGCAGCTAGAAGTGAGGAAGAATAGTATGCCATCGATCCACTGTTAGAAGTGCAAAAGGTGGATGGCTATCTTATTTTTTTCCTCAAGATTTTTGGCTCATAGCACCAAATGACTAAAAACAAGAATTGTCAACTATATCAGATGAAGCATTTGGATGATTGGTCTATTCTTCCCTTTTCCTTGCATCTAACTTTATCCTTCTTACATGTTCAACCATTTGAATCTTGCTCAAGCGTAATGCAAGTTATGTCTCCTCTTCCTGTTCTTTTTATTGTTCCAATGTCTTATTGGCAAAGCTTTCAGAAATTCCCTAAAAAAGGTTTCAGCATCAAAGTGATAAAGAGGGAAAGAAGAATGTGACATAGATTAATTCAAGTACATAATACATAATTTTTTTGAATGTGGATGGTACCACTTGTATTATAAAAGGGAAAAAAGGAAGAGTAACATGTACAAGTAATAAGGGTCAAACAACAAAAGCCCCCCTATACAAAACACCAAGGTGGTGTGGCAGACACCCTAATTCAAAAACATAATACATAATTGTGTGTGGGAGACGTGAGGGAGATCAAACCCTCGCACTTCACTTCTTTTATTTTATTTGGCTTGCATTTAGATTAGACCTTGAGAACTTGGGATGAGTCCTCAAAGTATCCAGCCTTTTGTATCAAGTGTGTGGATCTATTATTTTTGACCTCTCCCCCCACTAATCTCGGTCAGTGTTAATTATGTCGATCAAATGATCGACTACCCTTGATTGACCGTCACAAGGTAATGCCCTTTAAATGAAATCATGCACTAACAAAGTACAAAACCACAAGGTTGAATCACTTGATTGGCCCTTGATTTGTTATGAACGGAACTACGACATAATTGATTCATATCTTTTTAGGTGCCTTTGAATCCTTAAAGGATGCACATGAACATAATGAGTCTATTAAGTTCCTTTTTTAACCCTACAAGGATAATCACTCAAAGTGTTAAAACAATCATTGATGTGAGCTTGGCCCCCTATCCAACAACTATCCTTTAGGGCATGACCTTTTAATAGGCCCTAATGAACCATACTAATATCCTATTAAGTATCACTTTACTTACAGGATATTAGTAGGTCTACTTAGGAGCCATTAAGGACCCTTTAGATTCGATAGGTATCCTGTGAGAGGTCTCTTAATGGTCCTAATGAATTACACCAATAATCCTCTAAGTATCCTTTAACCTAAAGGATATTAATGAGTTCAATTAGGATCCATTAAGTACCAAGGATAATGTGGTCCATTAGGTCTAATCAAATGTCCTTTAATACAATTCCTTAATGGTTCTAAGCGAAACATACTTATGACCCATTAAGTATCTTTTAATTTAATGGGTTTTTAGTAGGTTCACTTAGTACCCATTAAGGATCAAAAAATGATCCATTAAAAGTCCACTTTAATTGGACACGCTCAAACAAGACCCAATATGCTTTATTAAAGGAGTCCAATAAGGCTTACATAAAAGATCGCTGAAGAAAGCATGAGTGTATCCTCCTAAATAGAAAAAAAATCTATCAAGCTCAAGAAAGCATGAGCTTGGTCTTACCTTGAAGGAAACTTGCTCTTCTGTTTGGGAAGCACTTCGTGTCTCCAAAATGGTCCTCCTGAAGCAGCCCCCTTCTGGGGTACGTCACCGGTGGCACCCCTGGTGGCTTTCCCTCCTATTTTGTTTAAATCTTGTTAGAGGGAAAGAGGAAAATCAAATGTGAGAGAGACAAAAGTGAGAGAGAGAAGGGTGCGACCCTCCCTCTTGCTGACCGGTAGGGGGTAGGGAGCCACCCAGTGGCACCCCCTCCAGCAACCTCTCTCTCCTCTTTCTTTCTATTTTTTTCTTCTTCTTCCTTTATTTCTGGTCCCCTCTCCCTCATCTCTCTCTCTCTTCTTTCCCCCTTTTCTATTTTATTCTCTTAAAAAAAAAAAACACTCCCCCCCCCCCCCCCCCACCCGGTGGGGGGTTTGGATGGAACCGGTTGGGGCGGCAGGGGGGGACCCTGCCACCGGTTCCTCCTTTCTCTTCTTTCCTTCTTTTCTTTCTCTCTTTCCTTCTTCTTTCTTTTTTTTTTTTTACAAAAATACCCCTCACCAACTGGTGGGGGGCTTAAGAGAAAGCCGTTTGGAGGGGGGAGGGGGATTCCAATGCCCCCCCCCCCCCCCAACCTGTTTCCTTCCTCTCCTTTCCCTCTCTCTCTCTCTCTCTCTCTCTCTCTCTCTCTCTCTCTCTCTCTCTCTCTCTCCCCCCACCCCTCGTTCTCTCTCACTGCTGGTCTGCGGCGCCCCTGTTCTGTGCGCACAGAACATGGGACCACCAGTTTCTCCTATAGCAGTCATGGACTGCTAGGACTGCTGCCTATGCTGTGGGGTGATGTTGGTGCTGCTTTTGGTTGCTGCAGCTGCTTTGGTGGTTGTCGTCACTTCTTGCTCTTCCTGTCCCTGAAGTTGCTGCTGCTATTTTGGTGCTTTAGGGAGCAGCACGTGGTGGTCTTCTTGACCTTGGAGGAAGGTCCACATAAAGGTAAAACCCTAGTTTCATTTTTTTTATTCTACTTTGTGCATATCATGCATGTATGGGCCCTGCTCTTTTATAACAAAAAGAACCTACTAAACAGTATGATACCACTAAAGTGTTGAATCTATAATAATGAACACCGAAGGGATTCAAACTTTCAACTGGGAAAAATCTCAAAGTCATGGGTAGTGATTTGGGCATGCTTGGGGTCATCAGTCTATTCTCCTCCCCAAATTTTATCCTTCATACATGTTGCACCATGTGCGTCTTACTCAAGCACAACACAAGTTATGTCTTTGGTTCCTATCATATCTCTATTTTCTTAATTTTTATTCAAAAAAATTGAAAATTCAAAAGAAGTGTTCTAACATTGAAGTGAATATTAGAAGGAGAGGTATGTGAGACAGAATAATTTTAAATATGCATAACTAAATATATCTTGTTCCTGGGTTTGTTGTTAGTTGGGGGAGAGTTTGTAGAAGCAAGGATAATGGTGGTTTAGGGCTGAAGAATATCGTCGGCTTCAACCTTGTTCTTTTGACAAAGTGGAACAAGAAACTTGTCTCTGTAGACTCTGGATTATGGTGGAAAGTCATTTGTCAAAAAGAGTAAAACTCGTTGCACTGCCAGGGGCTATTATGCTGCTTGGTAGTGCTTTTATTTTAAAAAAAAAAAATGATTTTTTTTGTCAGCCCCAACCCACCTTGGATGTGACTCAAAAAAAGATGAAAAATAAAAAACCAACCCCAAATGGCTCGTCCGATCCAAGATTGGATAGTATGGTCATGTAAGGCACCATGGGGCCTTTCAAAAAAAAAATCAAAAGAAAAGTTCTTTTTTTTTAATAAAAGCACCACCAAGTAGCGTTAATAGCCCCTAGCGGTGCAGCAAGTTTTACTCTTATCAAAAATACTATGATTGTTCAAGATTGTGGGATGTCTCTTTACCTTCCACATATAATGTTTCACCGGTTTGGAAGGGAGTCCTCTTATGCATAGATAATTTCCAAGCTGGGTCTCAGATCAAGATTGAGGATGGGCACTCTCGCCTGTTCTGGTTGGATAGATGGTGTGCCACTTGCCCTCTTCATGCTTTGTTCCCAAGATTGTTTGCCATTGCTCTTGAACCTAGGTCGCTTGTGAAACAACAGTTTGAGCCAGAGCCCCACTTTTAGAAGGTCACTTAAAGAAGGGAAGGAGAAAGACCTTCTGCAGTTGCTTGACCTTCTCCAAAAATGCTAGGTAGACCTTTCCTCCCATGATTTGTAGATGTGGACTTGGGACAGAGCAGGAAAATTGTAAGGATTGAGGTTTCGGATCCGGTTATCGGGTCAGTTTCGAGGTCGGATCCCTTAGTTTGGGTCCTAGTGGGACTGTGACTTAGTTTCTTTTCGAGTCGAGCTTGCGAGACGCGGTTTAAACAGCTCCAGCAATGTGGACGTGTTTTAGGCTGTACCACGTGAGTGCCACATGGGCTGGCCTTGGGGCGCGAGAGTACGGCCCCGGTCATATCGTCTGAATGGCATCTTGGATGGACGACGCCATTTAGAATACGACCCTGGTTTGTCAATGTACGGCCCGGTCTTGTCGTCTGAATAACATCGGTCTTGCACAACGTGTTTGACCTAACTTCTGTTTGACCCCGCGAACCCTTCCTCCTTTCCCTCATTCCCTCCTTTCTCTTCTCTCTCCTCTCTTCCGTTCGGCTCTCCGGCGAACCCTTTCCCCCTCCCTTTCCTTTCCTCTCCCTATTCCTCCTCTCCCTCCACTCCATTAACCTCCCAACTCTCTCCACTACCACCACCACTTCCTCCGCGGCGCATTTCTCTCCAGACGGCGGCCGACGTCCTGGTGAAGTAACGGCGTCCACAGCGGTACCGGCGACGGCGTGTGGCGAGGCGGGTTGGAGGCTTGGAACTAGAAGGAGTTCGAGTAACCGGTAGGGTGACGATCCCCGTTGTATTTCGTTTAAAAATCATGTTTTTTCCGCTTTGGGACATGTTTAGGGGTTTTCTTGGGGTGAAAATACTAATTACATGTAATGAGAATTTAGGTGTTTTAATGGATATTTAGGTTCTTCTCCTCCTTCTCCACTCTTTTTAGTGTTTCTACACGATTTGGGGGAGGAAATCCCACCCCGTGAATTAGGAGATGGCGGAGGAAGAACCTGTCTGTGAGGATTAAATGACGTCGGAGGACAGCGACGCATTTTAGAAAGGCGGCTTCCACCCGCGACGTAATTTAGCCCAGATAACAGACTGTCTCTGGACTGATGAGCGTCCAGGAACAGCGATGCCTTTTGAACGGTGACTTGCATGCGCGACGCGTTTTAAGTGAAATCACCCCGATGTATGTCTCTGTTTTTGTCGCTATCAGGCGACTAGAAACAGCGACGCCTTTTGAACGGCGACTTGCATGCGCGACGCGTTTTAAGTGAAATCACCCCGATGCATGTCTCTGTTTTTGTCGCTATCAGGCGACTAGGGACAGCGACGCCTTTCAAAAGGCAGCTACACATGACTACTCGTTTTAAGGCTATTTCCGAGGCCTAATTTATATGAACCAGTTTATGAGGCTTGAATGACATCGGCCATGGGCGACGCGATTTAAGACAGAATCACATTAATTCATACTATTAACATGCTATTAGATAGTTTGATTAAATACATGCTTGAAACCGTACTCGAGGATGATGATTTTTACGTAATCGGATCGCACCGTGTTGTGTTTCGTACGATCGTGGACCTAGAGTGACAGTTGTAGCGCTTAGGCACCATGTGTCGGTGTGGGAGGGACACAACGCCGGTGTAGGAGTGGTGGGGTGACGCCTAGAGAGAGGGTCACCTGGTGTACCCCGGGGTTAACTAGTACCGGTGTAGGAGTGGTACCTTTGGAGTGTCACTCGTGCTGGGAGAAGCAAAAACCACCTAGAGCCAGTTGGGCCAAAGTAGTCAACGTACTATCCGAGGGGTTACTGTTTGGTCTTAGCGGGTCGGTGTTTTCCGCGTTCGGCCTTGTGGTTGGCGTGTTTTACCGAGACGCTGGTTGTGGGCTCCGTAGTAGAATGTTTTCAGAGTTGTGCATGTTATATTTCGAATGCATGCGTTTTATATCGAAATTTAGGAATTTGTTTACTGCTTTACTTGCTTAAATTATCTATATTTGTGTTGTTGCACTTGTGAGTGTGTGAGCGGGTGGTGGGGATCGAAGGATCCCTACTGAGTCTTTTCGATGAGACTCACCCATGCGGTTTTCAAGTGAGGGTTCCATGCAGGCGTAGCGAGGAGAGTGCTACCTTGGGTTGCACGCCAGCAGCCGCTGTTCCGGAGTATGCCCCGACATAGTTGTTATCTTATTTTCTGACATGTATGCTTAATTATTTCTTTTCAGTTGGAGTATGTAATTATTTGATGTGTCGAGTCGCATTATAATAATTTTTAATTCTTGCACTTCCTTTTCAATTCAATGCGATGTGAATGTTTAGCTTAGTTTATTATTTATTTTCCAGACTTATCGTGATCCTGGTTTGGCTCCAAATTTAATGATTCGACACTCATTTAGTAATCGGATCCCCGATTATAGGGTGGTCGTTACAGAAATTCTCGGTCAGGTCAGCCTATATTATTGTTGCAGATGGGGGGACCTGGTACCCTTTTGCTCAAAGTGTATGGACAGTCAAGAGCCCTCCCAAAGTGCAGTTCCTTTGAGGGTGTCCTTAAGCAGGCTTCCCACTTAAGAGAGGCTCGCCCATTTCATGAACAACATTAACACTGTGTGCTGCCTTTGTGGGGTGGAGGAAGAGACACTACATCATCTTGTTACGGCCTGCACCTTCTCCGTTGATGTTTGGCAGCTTCTATGCCATAAACTTCAGTGCAACTTTGGCCAGTATGACTCTGTCAACTAGCTCCTACTGTCTTAGGAAAGACTGGCCCCATAAAGATGACCACATTATGTGGTGGCTGATCCTCCATGCTACTATTTGGGCATTGTGGTCAGAGTACAATAGAAGAATCTTCAGAAGAGAATCTAAGCCTCCTATAGTGCTGTGTGCTTTTGTGTCCGACAAAATGAGGGAATGGATACGGATGTGTTGCAATGTAGATCAATGTAACTCCTCTATTTTTGGGTTCCTTCGGTGAATTGACGGGTACTTACACCTTCTTGGTGTTTGTAAAGGGGAGTATCCACTTATATATTACATATATATATAGATGCTAGAATGTGGTTCGCTATAGTGCCTACGATTTTATTTTCGACCACATCATCATATCTAAAAGAAATAAAGATTTCAAAAAAATTTAAATATTCAATAACCCCCTTAGGATTGTTTCCATCCTTTGGAGCTTTATTTTGACCGTCTGATCATGATTCGATCTTGAAAGTTGATATTAGCCATCCATCAGGCACATGCAAATCCTTATTTCCAAAAATCATGAAAAAATAGTCAAAAAATAAGAAATTCATCATATTAGCCCTAGAGTTGTTCCTATCATTTAGGATTTTAGTATTCATCATCAATTTACGCATGCCAAATCAGACAACTTAGATTGAAGGCCTCATGATCCAACAGTGAAACTTAAGCCAAAAGAGTTGAAAATAATTTTGGGAGGAGAGTTGAATATTTAAAAATTTATTATGATTTTTTTTCTTTTTTAAACATGAGAAAGGGGTTGAAATAGTGAGTGTGGTTTAACCACATGAACTATATAATAATAATAATAATAATAATAATAATAATAATAATAATAATAATAATAATAATAATGTGCCCCATTAGATGTGCCCCACCCTAAAGCTTCCCTTCCGATTTCAATAAATAAATAAATAAAAATCACTAAAAATTTAAAATATTCAAATATCCCCCTCTACATTGTTTCCCACTCCCTTGGATTTAATTTCCATTGTTGAATGGAAAAAGTTAACCATAGTTATCCACTCAATGCGTCATTGTTTATGAATCAAAACTAAAATCCTGAGAGATTGGATCAACCTTAAGGGCTAATTTGATGAATTTCTTATGTTTTGACTTTTTTTTTTAGTACTTTTAAACATTGATTTTTATATGTACCCAATCGCATGGCTAGGATTGATCTTCAAGATCGGATGGTGAAAATTAAAACTCCAGAGATGGGATCAACCCTAAGGGGCATATTTTAATATTTAAAATTTTTTTATTTTTATTTTTTTAACATGAGGAGGGTAGGTTTTTGGGTGGGGGAGTATATATATTTATATACAGGGCAGCTATAATGCACCCCAAGGTGCATCTAACTTAGATGTGCCCCCACCTCGAAAACCACCCATCCCCCTTTAAAAAATTAAAAAAAAAATCATCAAAAAATTTAAAATATTCAAATACCCCCTCTAGGTTGTTTCCCACCCCTTGAGATTTAATTTTCACCGTTGGATTGAAAAACTTAACTGTAACCATCTAATCAAATTTGTCATTGTTTGGGGATCAAAATTAAAATCCCAGGAGATGGGATCAACCCTAAGGGCTAATTTGACAATTTTATTTTTATTTTTTGACTATTTTCCAGCATTTTAGACATTAATTTTTTATACCTATCCGATCAGATGGCTCCGGTTGATCGTCAAGATCAGACGGTGAAAATTAAAGCCCCGGAGATGGGGCAACCCTAAGGGACCTATTTTAATATTTAAAATTTTATGAAAACCTTTTTTTTTAACTGGGGAGGCGGGCATCTAACTTTGATGCTCCCTGGGGTGCGTATATATATATTTCTATACATATACATATATGTATATATATATGTATATACATATATGTATATATATATGTATATACATATATATACATATATGTATATGTATAGAAATATATATACATATATATATATATATGTATACATATATGTATATGTATACATATATATACCTCTAGCCTTTTCTTGCTATATCTAACCATCTCACCTTAGGCCTTCCCTGAGTTCTCTTACCCTCCACCTGGATTTGATCACGCCTTCCAACTACTGCTAAATTGGCCGCTAGTGATCACTTCCTTGATTTGGACAATAGTATAGAAAGCTCAAATTCTCTAAGATTATCCATGCAAGTATTGAGCCTATTAAGGATGTTTACATGAATACCTCTAGCCAGAATCGTGCCTGAGTGAGAAAAGAGAATGGTGTGCATTAGGTTGATAGCCAACACAATAAATTTGTCAGATGCTAGTCATGAATGCTAAACCAAATTTTCTAGCTCATATTAAGGTGTGTTCCTTAATGTGACGTGTTTGCATCGGCACATCGATGTAATGACAAGTGAGTGAAGACTAGCTAGGGCGTTCCCCCCAACAGTGGCATGCCACAATGGCACCCAACTGTGATGCCAAACAGGCAAGGGTTCTCACATATTAGAGGAATATGCGTAAGGAAGTTGGTCTAAAATAATAACATTCACTTAGTTACATGGAATATAGGAACCTAAACTAGGAGAGATAGGAAGGTCAACATAGCATTGTTGCAAGAAACTAAACAGAAGGATCCTAAAGCAAAAGAAAGCTATGGCTATGTAAACCTTGATATGTAGGTGAAAGCAATAATAGAAACGGTTTAGTTATTATTATAGATAAAATGTTAAATGCTATTCATAAAGGTCAAGAGAAGGGGATAGACCTATTCTAGATTAAATATATGTGAGGCGATGTAGAATAACTATCGTTTATTCGTTCTTGGCTTGCATTTTAATATATTTTATTTTGTTAACAGTACGTTCCATCACTATAGCCTTGTCATGTTTTTTGCTCTGCGGGATCTACCAAACACCATCTGCCCCGGTCATAGCCAGGTACTTTAGGGCTGGAGCTGCTGGGCATTAAGATGCCAAACATGCAGCAAGATGAAACCGAAGGTGGCAACGTGAATACAATAAAGTCCACAAGAAGCCGTTGGAAACAATGAAAAACTAGGGCCACACGTCCTAATCCAAGGTTGATGCAGCAGCTAAAAAACAGGTCACAGGGACCCAAATTTATAACGCAAGAAGGCGCTATGTCGACATGATGACCATGCTGCAGCAGTCCATCCCCAACGGCAACGAGAAAAATAACTAGCTTAAGCCAAAATAGACGGGAGCGGTGGGGCACCCACCCAATGTGGTAACCAAAGAGGAAGTTCGCCATGGACGCAGTGAACGCGTGAGGGAACGCCGGCAGCCAGCCCAAGTCGGTGCCACCGTCGGTATCTTCCCCGGGAGAACCAAGCTCCTCAACCTCCATGGCGTCGTCCTCTGCCGACAACAACCACGATCACCACCCGCGCCACAACATCCCAAGGGCGAGAAGAAGCAGAAAGCGGAGGAGGGGAACCTGGAGGCGGACCGGGGTCCCGGAGCCCGGACTTGCCCGGGGTTCGCTCCTCCTTTTGCGACGCAACCCGGAGATTTCCTCTTCCTCCGAGGAGGATGAGGGGACGGCGATCGCAAGGGCGGGCGGGGCCGCGCGCTCGCTTCCTGCCGTGGAAGAGAGGGACGGAGTAGAGGTAGCCATGGCTGGTTTGGTGATGGGGAGGGGCGACGGGACGGAATGGGCGGAGGAGGACGCCGGCGGCGGCCTGCGCCGCCATGGCCGCCATACTTTGGCGGAGAGATTCTTCGGTTGGGGCGTGTGTGTGTGTGGGGGGGGGGGGGGGGGGGGGGTGGAGGGATGCTTTAAGATTTGCGCTCCACGACACGAGAGAGAGATCGAGTGGATATACTGTGGGGCCCACGCTCAAACGTCTACTTGCTCTTTGGTCAGAAGACCAGCTGCTCTCTGAGGACGCCGACCAATTTTGAAAGTGGAGTCGGATGTCGAGTGGTCCCGTGGGAGAGTGGAGATGAGGAGACGACATCCTCTTTTTTTTTCTTTTTTTTTTTCACTAACCTTTGTACATTCTTGTCTACATAGAAATGACGTGGATTCAGTACTTTCGTATAAAGTTCCAAACGAATCATGTACCGTTGATGAACAACTTATCAGTGGTCTCGATAATAGTTTGGCTCGACTCATTTATTAAATTAAATAAATAAAATTTTAAATTTGTTTCGTTAAACGAGTCAAGTTTGAACATAGACAAGTTCGACTCAATTATGTACATGAATAAACTTATTTAAGTATTTGTTAATAATTTATTTTAGTAATAGTTAAGAACCTATCTACATATTTATTGAGAACTCATTTAATTACTCATTAACATTTCTTTTTAAGCACCCATCTAATTCTTCTATGCATGAGCAAACTTACTTAATAAGATATTATTACAAACTTACTTAATAAGATATTAGTATCTTATAGAGTTTTCTATCAAGTTACTAAAGGTGCAAACATATTGGTACTCACTATGGTTTAGCCCAAGTTTATAAATTTAAATTAAAAAAAAAAAGACTTAATCCTTCATAGATATATTGGGCCCATGAGATATTTGATATTCGGTTTGAGCTCCCTTAGTATCTAGACGAGTCAAGTTTGAACAACCATCTAAATATTCTACTGGAACTCGAACTTGACTAAAATTAGTCAAATAAATTTGAACAAGTTAAAATTCAACTCAATTCAGCTCGTTTGCACTCCTACTTTCATATTCTTTCGAAGCAAATGGCCTGTTTATTTTTATTTCCATGTGAGTGGGACATAAAAGATCTATTAGAGAAAGAGATCAAAAGAATCACATCTCAAAAATGTGGGGAATGCCGTCTAAAGTTACTCTCCCAACCTTAGGGAAGTCTTGCTTTGAGGGTCATCTTTGGGATATGTATTTTATTTTAAATTTAACTCAAAAAGTAATTTGATTTGGTGGATCACTTAGTACGCTACAAAGGGACAAATATAGGTTAATCATGGGTTTTGTATCCATTAGATCCCTTGAGATATGTTAATCCAAAGTATTTTCACCTTTTGCCCTCATTCCAATAAAGATGTCTCACTTTCCTGGACTCTTTATGGGACATTTATCATAATATACTTGTTTCTTTTATTTATTGCTCAAATTTATATGAAGTATGTTTACTCGATCTCAAGTTACTCTTTTAATTATCGAAGAGAATTTATACTTATCTCGAAATATTTTATTCCACTTACTTATTATTCCATATTTATACAAAAGTATACTAGAATTAATACTTATATTAGAAATACTTTGTTCCAATCTATTGGCATCGCATCTTTCCCCCCCCCCCCACCAAACTTGATAAACATAAACAATCCAGTTAAGAATTTATCAGAAACCTATGTTTTAGATTTACTTTCAATGAAGTTACTTTCAACCAAACATGGGATAGGTATAAGGAAAAAAATCCAAAATTGGCAAGTCTTTCCAAATGATAAAGGCAAGATGTTAATACATTGATAATTGTTGAGCACTAACAATTTGAATGACAATACCACCACTTTTTGGAAAAAGGTTCAATAGCACCATTTCCTAGCACCACATTTTGACATGCCTAAGTGGCAATCACATATTGGAAGGAAGTGTTATCACCTCACATCTTTTTTAGTCCTACCTCCCTTGTATGATTGTCACCTAAACATGCCAAAAATTGGTGTTAAGAAACAATTTAATTGTATTGTTAACCTCTGCAATAGAGAAAGTAGAGAATGACCTGTTGCATGGCTAGCAGTTGAGTTGGAACGGGCTGCCCTGTCCTGCTCCATAATGTAGAACCCCCACACATGCCCCTTCCCTGCATTAAATGCATTCAAAGGTCAAAAAAATAAATTGAAAAAAATTATGCTATCGAGAGCATTATGAAGCTCTTGAGAGCATGAATTTTTTTTCAAATTTTTTTCCTGACGTCAGCATGCATTTAATACGGGGTGGGGCCATGTGTGGGGGTTCCACATAGCAAAGAGGGATGGGGTGACCCGTTCCAACAGCGGCAAACAGTGCAGCAAGTCATTCTCGAGAAAGTATATATATAGACGAAAACTTATAGTGTTCATACATATGAAACATCCACGTATACCACGTAAAATCATGATGAAATATCACAAGTAATAACATGAACATCCTTTTATAGGAACTGAAAAACCTCCATGCATCCGAGCGAGTTGAATTGACAAGTGGAGGGAAAGTATTTCCATAGTGAAAAAGACATTATTTTAAAAGTTCACAAGCGTCGTAATTTTAAATGTTAAAAGGAGTATCAATACCTAGATTATCGGTCAGAATTAAATACTATAATGATGGCATTGAAACTTGGAGTAACGTAGAGTGCCACAAATTAAAAAGTGAGACTGAATGAAGATAGATCTGGACTCTTTACTATAGGCACATACTGCCTTATGACCAATCCCAATTTATGCCCTTGTTTAGATTTTGCCCAAAACAAGAATAAGTGGCAAGGACAACACAATAACCAAGGCCAACAAGTTAACTAAATGACAGAAAATAAACAGTTAACTTCAAAGCATGCAAGGCATCATTAGCTGCATGTGAATCAATGCCTTGAAGAGGCATGGTTTACCCACCAATGGGCCAGTTGAAGTGCTTAAACTTGAGTAGGATTTAGATACTCTCTTACACCTCTCAGCTCCGTAGTGAGAACACTTGCGGAAACCTTGGCGAATTTTTTGCTGGATCTCCAATGTTAACCTTGTTGGCACCACGACAGTCCCCCTCATCATCGGACAACGGCTATTTGGGTGTAGGGGAGGCTCCTTCTGGAGTCCCTCCCAAGGTGAGTTTCTCTCCATTTGTTCCTCCCTCCTCACCACCCCTTTGCCTTCGTGTCGCCCTGCACCCATTCTCGTTGGCCTTCCCCACTCCTCCCCATTGGTTTCTCCCACTCTATTTTCTCGTTCTCGCTTGTATTCCCTCCCTCTTTCGCCTTTGGCTACTCTTCCCTTTGTGTTGTTAGCTCTGCCGTCCTTTTGCTCTCCTTTGTGGGACTTATTTGATGTCGCCAGTCCCTTTCTTGTTAGATTTGTTGTTGTTGCCAACTTTTGTTCTTTTCTATTCTCGCATGTGCCCCCCTTCCCCTTCCTCCGTTTTGTTTGTGCCTTCCCACTATTTTTAGGTATTTCTACTCTTCCCGATCGTTGCCCTCGTTGGTGTGCTCTCGACGCTATGTGGACGTCCAATCAGTGGTAGTAAGACCCAGTTTGGGTTCTTTGAAGTTTGTTAGATGTGCTCAAGATCTTGGGCCTTCTCCGTGTGTCCTTGAAGACGTACGTCTCCAAACATACATCAGTTTTCTCTGTTGCTTTGTTAGTCGCAGCCTGTTTTGACTGAATGCTAATGTCTCCGTGAAGTGCCCCCTTCATCCTTGAGTGAGCTCCGTCCGCCGAGGTGTATCCGGCACCATCGGATTGTCGTTCGCCAACCTTCTCAGTAGTTATTACTTATCATATTTTGAACTTTTCTACAACGGTTGCTTGTGGCTTGTCCGGTGTCGTCCGCCACTAACCTACTTCATACCCACTTTCTTCTCCTGTTGTGTTTCTTATTTTACTTTTTGCTCTATTTGTACCTTGTTCACCTACTATGTTTGAATGAAGACCACTACTTTTATTGTTCAAAAAAAGGTTGACCCACCAACGGTATAAACTAAATCCTTATAATACAGAGAAGTAAAGTAGTAATGCTACCTTGTGGAATATGATGTTGTCGATACAAATAATATAATCTAATTATACCAGAGATATAGGAATATAATTGTGAAACACTCTTGGTTCTATGAATATTCTCATGTCAGTTGTGAGAAAGACTACGAGAATTTCTCCCAAAATACTTCACACTCTAAATCGTCTAGACGAATGTAGTGATGTCCTTTTGGAGAACCCCTTATAGGGACATATTTGTCAGGGAGGGAAGGAAGAGAAGAATGTCTCAAAAAGAGAGAGCGATGGCCACGTTGCTCTTCGCCCATTTAGATAAGAGGTATGGTCCCCCATGGGAGAGGAAGAGGTGGTACATTTTGTCCCATTTGTATTCTATCTTCTTTTAACTCCAAACGATCTTACCATGCTATGGGGAGAGCAAGGGGCAAGCACGGTTACCCCAATTACCTTTACACATTCCCATTAATTAGTGGCACGCACCCACTATCTTCTCTCGTACATGGGCCCCTTTTACGGGCATTAGTTAATGGGTCAAATCCCATACCTAATAGATGTCAATATGATTGGTGTCACTGAAGAGAATAATTTTTATCCGATAAATATGTAACTAGAATCTGTACGAAAACAGAGTGAGGAGAAGACATAATGCGAAAATAATAAAATAAAATAAGAAGATTGCTACTGGAGAAAGGCCTGATGACCTACATCCGACTGAAGGGCCAAGAAGCCATGAACGAATTAGTAAGTGCATCTCATTGAACTGTAGCACTAAGGTCCAGACCATCATGTCCCCGAAACTGACCATACATATATATCCCACCCGAAACCTTCACCCCGATTTTCAAAAAATAATAATAATGATAAAAATCATCAAAAAAATTAAAATATTCAAATACCACCATTTAGGTAGTTTTTCATCCTTTTTTATTTAATTTTTACGATTCGATCAAAAAATTTAACTGTAGCCATCTAATTAAATGCGTCGTTGTTGTTTACAGATCAAACTAAAATCTCAAGCAATGTGATCAATCATAAAGACTAATTTGACAAATTTCTTATTTTTGACTATTTTTCAGTATTTTTAAATATTGATTTTTTTATACATGATCGGACAACTCTGATTGATTTTTAAGATTGGACGGTAAAAATTAAAGTCCCAGAGATAAGATCAACTATAAGAATCCTATTTGAATATTTAAAAATTTATAAAAAAATTTATTTTATTTTTAGCATGAGGCAGGTGGGTTTTCGAAATCGCCCCGGGAGCGTTGAATCTTCTCTCTCTCTCTCTATATATATATACTCTCTCTCTCTCTCTCTCTCTCTCTCTATATATATATATATATATATATATATAGAGAGAGAGAGAGAGAGAGAGAGAGAGAACAAACCCAGGACATTAGATGTAGCTAAAGAAGATGATATAGCAGACTTAAGACGAGTCTCCTCAACAACTAGCTCATTGTGCATAAAAAATGTGGTTGGAAAAGGAGTATGATGCAATAAGGAACCTCCAACCGGCTTAGTCATTTCTAAGCTCTAAAAGAACCGTATCATAATTATGGTTTGCCGTATTGTATCGAATCAGACTGACTCATACGAGTCGACTCGTATCTAGATGAGTCCGAGTCACTTGGACAATTCGAGTTGTTGAGTCACATCCGATTCGAACCCACTTAATGTGACTTAATCTGACTCGTGCCAAGTCAATGTGATACGTATGTAACTCGTGACGATGATCCGATAAACCTACTCAATGTGATCTGTATCTTATTTAGTAGATTTTTTTTGTCAATTTGATTAGTAATTAGACTTTTTTTCTTCAATTAGTAAATAAGTAAAGATTTTCTCTAATTTAAATGATGATTTACATTTCTATATTAATTAATAGGATCGATTTCTCCTAAATTTGACTTAAAGTCATTGTCATTAATAAATATTGGAGTTAAAAAGTTAATTTATGTTATAGATATTTACAACATAAAAAAATAAAAAACAAGTATAGATCAACTTGACTCATGAGACTCAGTCTAAATTGGATCGATATCATATCATATCAACAAAGATACGATCCGATACGGAGCAACGACACAGCGAACCTTGATCATAATACACAAACATGGCCAAGAATTTGACAAACAGGAGTTGGCGGGATCAAAGTAGCAGGAACCAAATATAATTTCCGGTAATAACAACCAAGTCATAGTCAGCAAACCAAAACAAGAACGATATCATAAACAAACTGATTACACTTTGAAGAGAGAGAAGCTGACCACATTTCCATAACAAAGATCTGCTTTAATGACAAAAATTATGATCAGATCGACCAGATATGATTCTTTACAAATTATGCACTCGAGAATGACGTGATCAAAGATGACGTGCATACGAGCAATATGCTCAGATGATGCGCTCGAGGATGGTGTGCCCGGAGATGATATGTCGGGGGAAAAGAAGAAACGTACTCGCAGAGAAAAATATGCTTGGGATAATGTGCTCAGACGAAAAGGATGCCTAAATTCACAAGAAGGAATTTCTATACCAACCACGATCAGCCAGGTCTATTTGTTCAGTTTTTTTTTCTTCTTTTGGGGGTGGGGGTCGGGGTGGGGAAGGAATGTTAAGCACTAATGATCTAAATAGACAAAGCAGCACGTCTAGTGTATTCTTCACAAAGAGAATCTAGGACTCCCAACCGGTGCTGTCCTTACAAGGAAGGACCCAATATTATGAAATACCATAAATACCCTTGCTACAATAACAAATTCACACTATCTAGCAAGAAAGAACTACAAAAAAAATATGAGAACGACAAAAAAAAAATGTACTTCCCGTTATCCTGCACAAAGAGTTCACACTGCTGGTACCCCAATGTGACCGCAAGTGCCGTGAAAAAAAAAAAAAGATACAGTACCATCATCCAAAATTTTCAAAACATTTGTATCTTTAACCTTACAATAAATAAATGGGTACCTCTAGCTTGAACATCTTCCTTTTGGAAAGGAAAATACAGAACATTACAACACTATGAGAGGGAATATACATGCATAATTCATCTGAAAATTTACAAGATTAGTGAAGTACAACTATCAAGAATATGATCTAGCATCAGAATACTAACTAATTTAATTGTGGCCTCCATTTCCTGTATAACCACTGGAGGGTGCTGTATATCAGCAAGTCCTGGGATTGACTACAATGACGGAAGGCAGATACTAGTTCCATGCCATGGTTATCTATAAAGTGGTGGAAGGCAGATTTCATTTGTCTACCAACACCTCCTTGTTCTTTGTATTTCTTCTTAATCTTAACTGAGCATTTTCTGGGGACTTCTGTCGGTGCCTGACAATAAGAAATATGTCGTTTCTAGTTGAACTTACGTTATCCAATTGCAAAGCAAGTACATTTCAAGTTTATGAATCATTAGCACTTACCTGCCATGGGTCCTTCCCTTTTGCGACAACTACACAACAAAATAACAGAATGAGAATGCAAAAGGGTTACAGGAATAATAACATACACAATATGACTACAAAAAGACATGCATGGATGTTGCAAAAAAGATCATTATCATCGAACCGCTAGGGATGCTATTGTTGACTAAAAGTTAAGTTGATTATTTGTGATTCATGTAAGCATGCATCGCACACTTATCAAGGTACTATTCACCCCATGGGAACAACTGTCTAGGGTCAGATGTGGACATGCAATGGCGCTTTTCCTATCCTTCACCTCACTCAAAATATCCAGATTTGATGGCACATGTGACTGCATGATTCGATTTGCCTCGATTTGTCATTTTAAACCATATGAATAACTGGCACATTTTCCAAGGCAGCGTCAGGGAGCAATTGGCGTCTGGAGACATTGTCCCATATAAGGCACACTACTGCCATATGAGCAAGTGGGCTGAATCTTATGTAGTTGCCCATGCCACATCATTTTAAAGTTGTTTTGAAGTTGTATTTAAAATCCTTTCATGCCACAATAAAGCGAGCTTGAGGCAAAATACATAACCCACGACGTGATTCAGAGGGCATCGCGGCAGGCAAGACATCACTTATTGATGTTATTTCACATAACAAATGCTTTAAGTTGATCGCCATATATGACACACCACGTTGCTTCTTATAAATCAATGCATATGTTATACCGACTGGCTCTCTGCTATTTAAGATGCGGGCCGAAGGCCTTCATCCACGGCTCACCGTTTCAGGGAACAGGCCAAGGTTAATATCCCAGATGGCTTGCCAAAAAGGGAGTTTAGAACATACATACATGTTATAGCTTCATGATAGCCAACACCGTTGCGGAAAACTTGGACGCACCCAAAAGATTTTGAGTGTGTCGCAAAAAACCTGCGACACAGATGTTCTTCTATACCTTGGAAAGAAAGAATGAGTGAGAGCCTTGTATTAAGAACCCACAGCAGGATTCTTCTTCTTTACATGGATATGGGGCTGCTATTCATAGGGTTAACCTCATGGGAGAAGCTGTCAAGTGGAAGCCCTCTATTGGCTGGTCCCATGTGGGGTGGCTTACATGGCATCTCCTCCTAAGTCCATCTAATCTTGAAGATAATTGGTCCAAGCATGGCCGACATGGCACAAGCTGGCGATGACGAAGCAGCGAGGTGGCAATGAAGAAAGTCCACATCGCGCACCTTGTAAGCGGATTATCTAAGCAATTTGTGGGGCCCACAGCTACCAAAATTATCACTATATTCTTTTTATTTCAGGGAAATTCATGAAAATAGCCGAGGGTGCACTGGAGAAGCCTGCGGGGCGGTAAGAAGAGCCAGCAGGCCCTTTCCGGATTGCTGCCCTTAGGTGCCCACTATGGGCGTCCATAGGCAGCAGCAGAGGGAACTGGAGGATGATGTCTTTTTAATATTTTTTGGGCCCCAAACTCCTGATTTTTGTGTTTTTACTTTTTCAAACTTTTTTCTGTCATTCCTGAGGAATTTTGGGTTTAAAGGCCCCTTACCCCTTCATGGTTTTCTGTAAAAATTCATCCCAACAAGTAAGAATAAATATACTCACAAGGACTCTTGAAGAAACCAGCATCTAGAACTACCTGCCTGACATGTTTTAAACTAGCCGATTTGAGCCTATAGATGACTAGACAAAGACAACAAAAATGCTGATATGGAACAGAGAGGCTAGGTACATACACCTTTGGGGAGATCTCTGTGACCAAAGGCATTCTTCATGTTAGGTTGGAAAAAGGCCAACCGCATATAGCAACAATTGCAAAAAAGTCTTGATGTTAGGAGTTCTATTTCCATTTATATGTTATCTTGTTGATGTTGAATCCCTTCAATACCAAACTTGTCATTTTGCAGAATATTGTAAAAGTCAATTTCCAATTTAGTCGTTACAAGCTCCATTCTATTCAAACTTCTGCATTCTAATGTGTGGGAACCTTCACATGTTCCTTCAATGGATAGCTATTGATGTTTATCAGCTTGATTGATGATTTTTCCCATTTTATTTGGATCTATCTCATGAAATTCAGGCAGGAAGTCCTAAGATCATCCAAAATCTTCTATAGAATGGTCCAAAATCAATTTGGAAAACAAGCCAAGGTGCTTAAATCAAATAATCCAAGAAAATATTTTAAGATCAATTTGGAGAACATACTGCTCGACTGAAGCTTAAGTGTAGAAAGAAAACATCCTAGACATTCTAGGGGTTCGTGTCGTGGTGGTTAGATATTCAACAGCGAATTTCATTCTTTGAAGGGATGGGTCGTGGATGCCCTGCCATCCCTAGGGTTCATCCAGTTCCAGCGAAAGTCATCCTTGACATTAGGGGAAAAAAGATCTCATTATAAGAAGCTACAATTTTAAGTAGACCAATTTTAGCCAACAATGTTAGCCACCGATTCCATTGTCATATATGAATCTGTTTTCCGCTAACACAATCTCTACATAAGACTATCTTATTCAACAGCTTCAGGTAGTTATTCCATTTTCAACTGTAAATTTCCTTTCCTCCCAATACAAAACTTGTCTTGTACATGATGATCAACCAGATAGGTCTACTTTTCTAGATGCAAACATGAAGTTCTCTAAATCATCTAGCTCATGTTATAACCAGAACCATCCTTGCTCCTGTCTCACCAGATATGAAAATCCAACTTCCGATAATGACCATATCCAACTAATTTTGCCTAGAACTGACTCTTGCTGCAAACATATTTAGCAATGAAGTTACTAGCATGCAACACTGCTATCAACCCTTTTCTTAGGAGATCTGGCAGAGAATCTTTGACAAGATTCAATGCACACATTGACCCCCATATGATATGGAAAAGCCATTCTTGAAGTGAACCTGAATCTGGAACCTTAAAGGTGATCGAGTTGGATGGTGGCTGATCCTTCATGCGATGCTTAGGCTATTTGGGGGCTCGGTACAGAATTTTCAGAGTGAAAACTAAGAGCCCTGAAAGGGTAGTGCATTTTACTTATGATAAGGTCCAGGACTGGGCTAAGCTTCTGCATTGTGAAGGCAATTAGATCCTGTTTTTGCCTTTCTAGAGGTTAAGGTGTGATGCACCATACTGGTGTGAATCGTGTGATGTTCTCTTTCATATGGTGGGGTTTTGAGACCTTATGGTCTATACCTGTATATTCCCTCTTTTTCAATTAACATTATTGTGGTACATAATGACCCAATTTTAAAAAAAGCAATCCGATATTAATGATATTTGTTTCATTACTGCACTATATTTGATCCAAAACCTCAGGCAAGGCTTCATTAGCAGCAATGCCTTCACCCTCCAAAAATATTTTGCCATGGAAGTTGGGATACGATAGCCAAGAAGTGTTGGACACATGATATCGTAAACTTTCATTGTGAAGCTTTGCTGTCTAACAATTTTATGAGCACGGGCATCTGTAGTTACATAACTTGCACACATATAGATAACATCTGAATCCACTTTGAAGCTAAAGTTTTAGCACTCATTGGTGAACTTCATAAAGAAAGTTTACTATGAAAAAGGACCATCAGATGTGTCCTAAAATAGTTATTCATTAGCGCTTCATGAAACATAATTCACCTCATGATGGAAAAATAAATACTATTGTCAAGTGAGTTGGATGCTCTAACAACTATATTTCTTTAAAAGGAAAAATCCTATTACTTGAATTTGAAATTTTGGTTGGCGGTGCCCAGACTTACTCGAGTTTCAGCTCTGAGTTTCTTCAAAGCATGATGAGAACCAAGGGGCTTCAGTCTCCTGCTAGCACAAGAGCAGCGTAGAAGAAGTTCTTGCAAATGATTATAGATGCTGCATGGCATCACCAACAGGAGGCATTAACAGGATGTCTTTTAGAGGAAAGACAGTAGATCTGCTATAGGTTTAGGTACTGTAAAACATCATTCATTCAAACAGATAATTGTAAGTTGTGAATTAATTTTATTCTAAAAAAAAGAAAGAAATAAATGTAACCTGTGCTGTTTTCCATATATCTGAATGTACTGTATATCCCATGCACCCGAAAAGATATTCATTTTTTAGATGAAAATGTCTGTTTCAATAGGAGCTCTATTTCTGGGCAAATTCACCAGTGCAACATTTTTCAGCTCAATTCATGGACGATGGGAAAAAAAAGTTATTTAATATTTTTTCATTTAGCTCCTTGCCTGGGCAAGTTTATGGAAACAAAGTGAATTTAACCCAACCCTTGTGTGTTGTATTTAATGTTCAGAAGACAACCAAATTGCCATCACTAATAGATGGGAGCAACACCAAGAGAGAATATCTATCAATATGTTGAATGCTTATGTATGAATGCAGGAAACAACAGTAAGAAAATCCTTTATGAAGGACTAGATTATGTCCAGTGCATTTTGATTGTCCATTACTCCCGATTAAATATATCCAGACTGTTGTCTTCTAATGATGGCCAAAATTTTAACCAACAAAATGCTCTTTTAAAAGAACCTTTTAACTCTCTAGGAGGCATTGCATTTTATAAAGGATGTGAGTGAAAATATTGATCATCAGTTTCTAAACTAACTAACTGATATCACTAAATAAACCAATTTACGTAAAAAAGAGAGAAAAGAATAGCACATAGGCAAGGTGGGTTCTGACATTCCTATGCTCCAATAGGACGTTCGTCTTTAATCTTTCTTATCCTTTACGGTAGCTCTCAACACTCTTCCTATATCCATTGATCTTTCTCTAACCATCATTTCCTCTACATTGTTATCTCTAACATGATAACCAATGACACTGGACGTAGCCGTTACCGGGTATGTAACCAACTTGGAACGTGCAATGCAAGTTGGAGACCTGCTTACAATAAAGGTTTTATGGTTCAAAATGCCATTAAGGGCCCGAAGCCCCTGAAAGAAGCAACTCAGTGCTCTAGTTATATTTTTAATGATTCAAAAGACCATCAAGGGTCAGGATCCTGTAAAACCATAGTTCCTTATGGAACCAGGAATGTGAAAAGATGTTTGGGTTGAGTCAAGCTTAGATCATGCTTAATAGACACCACTGTGCTGATACTTGTGTCCTTATGACCATTTTTTTGGGGGGAAGTGGTAGTGCCACTATTCATTAGAATACAAAAGAGACGATAAAAGAGACAAAGCTAATACAAAGACCCAAACAAAGTACAAAAGCAAATAAAAGGCAACCCCTTAGCAAGATGATGTGTAGAGGAATGCCAATCTGGAAAAAAAAAATGAAGGAAGAAGAAGAAAAACAAAGAAGACCAAGGGCTCTAGGGCATTAGCGAATAAAATTGATCCACTTGCTGATTCTTGTGGCATGCACAGAGTCCTTCAAATTCACAGAACCAGCAGCAATAGACCAGTCTTCAGAAAACTCTACTGTTCTACTCAGAATGTCATGCACGCTGTTCCAATTGTCACTAAAAACAAGGTTATTTCTTTCAGTCCAGATAGCCCATGGGACAGCTGCTAGAATCATATTCCAGGTTTTACCTTCTGCGTTGAGCATATTAACCTTTTCCCAGCCTTTCAACAGTTCACTCAGATCCATGGTTGGCAGTATCGGCCGATACCAATACGTATCGGTATCAGTCGGGATTAGTACCGATATGAGGTAAAAAATCTGATACCAAATAATAAAAAAATTAAAAAAAATTAAAAAACCATGTACCGGTCAGTACCGGCCCGATTTCGGGCATAGCGGGCCGATATTGATTGATACGCCCGAAACTGGGCCGGTACCAACCGGTACATGTGAAAGGCCCCTTTAAAACGGGAGGAGCTGCGGGAGGGAGGGGAAGGAAGAGAAGCTTGCTGCCTCCGCCGCCTGCCGCTGCTACAGCACGCTACCATCATTGCCGGGGTGGTTTTAGGTGGAAGAAAAAAGGAAAAGCAGAAGGTATATTTTATTTTTTAAAATTTTTTTATTATTTTTGAATTCTTAAGTATTATTAGACTGTTAACATTTCTCTTCTTAGCAAAATAGACAACCTCCAATTTTGACCTTAATTAACAGTTAAAAATTGGGACTTTTGTCCAATTACTTCAATTAAATATCAATTAAAGTCTAATTAAGTTTCATTGCATACTTTAAAATACAAGTAAACTATCAAATGCGTTGATTGAGGGTTAATTAAGAAAAAATATCAATTTTGACTTTAATTAGCGGTTAAAAATTAAAACTTTTATTTAATTATCTTAATTAAACATCAATTGAAGTTTAATTAAGTTTCATTACATACTTTAAAATAAGAGCATGCTGTCAATTGTATTGATTGAAAGTTAACTAGGGGAAAACTCCAATTTCGACCCTAATTAGGGTTAAAAATTGAGGCTTTTGTCCAATTACTTCAATTAAACATCAATCAAAGCCTAATTAAGTTTCATTGCATACTTTAAAATAAAAGTATGCTGTCAATTACGTTGATTGAACTTAAACTAGAGAAAAACCCCAATTTAGACTTTAATTAACGGTTAAGAATTAGAGATTTTATCTAATTATATTAATTAAATATTAATTGAAGTCTACTTAAGCTTCATTACATACTTAAAAGTAGGAGCATACTATCAATTACGTTGATTAAAAGTTAATTAAGAAAAAATCTCAATTTTGACCCTAATTAGTAGTTAAAAATTAAGGTTTCTATTAATTATCTTAATTAAACATCAATTGAAACATAATTAAACTTCATTGCATATTTAGAGCAGAAGCATGTTGTCAATTGCATTGATTGAAGGTTAATTAGGGAAAAACCCTAATTTTGACCCTAATTAAACCCTCAATTGAATTGATGCCAATTGCACTTACATCTGTTTCTCTTTTTCTCTTTCTTGTTGTAGGATCATGGCTAAACATCAGCAGTCTGGTAAGAAACAACAAGAACACGACCCAAGGTGGGCCTATATCACCTTGATTGATACTGCAAGGAGGAGAGTGAAATGTAAATATTGTGGTAAAGAGATAGGTGATAGAATGACTAGGGAAAAGAACATTTAGCAGAGATCTCGAGACAGGTCATGAGGTGTACCATCTATCCCCGACCAGTGTCCAACAAGATGCGTGCATTGTTGCATAGACGAAAAGCTAAGAGGAAACAAAGAAATAAAGAGGCGGTTGAACTCCAAGAGGAGATTTTAGATAAACAAAATAGAAAAAGCAAAGGGATGTATATTGGAGTCAATGACATTTTCCTACGTAAGAGGCAAAAGGCTGGACAAATTGTTGATTGTAGTGATAATGATTTAGGTCCTAAGATGGCTACAGCTAGAAGAGAGAGTTTGTGACACCTAACAGAAGATGAAGTACGAAGGAGAGGTTATGGACCATCAAGAACATGCACATCTCAACATAGAGGCCAGGATTCTGCGGCCCATGATGCAACATGATATGATACACATCAAGTGGGTCCTATGGCTAGTTATCTTTTTAGAAGGCAGAGTTCTAGTCAGTTAAAAATCAAGTAAACATTGAGATGAGTCAAAAAGTCGGCTGAAGCGACATGACATACTTTTAAGAGCATCTGCAAATTATTTTTGCATACAGGTTTTTCCTCACATGTTACTTAATCTCCTTATTTTTAGCCTATGATTGATACTATAGAAGATCATGGTCTTGGATTAAAGGCTCCCATACGTCGAGATATATGTGGACGTGAGTTTGATAGAGAATATGAGGAGCTTCAACAGTAAGTTGAAAATTTTAAAGTTGTATGGAAGGAGAAAGGATGCACAATTATATGCGATGGCTGGACTAGTACTACGAAAAAGTTTAAGATTAATTTTTTAGTTTATTGTACTGAGGGACAATTTTTATGAAATCCGTTGATACATTAAACTATACAAAGAATGTCAAATATTTGTTTGATTTGATAGATCAGATGGTATATGATATTAGAAATAAAAATATTGTCTAAGTAGTCACTGATAATAAACCAAGTTATAAGACTATAGAAAAGAAGTTAATGAACAAGCGCAAGCACTTTTATTAGGTCTCATGTGCAGCGCATAGTCTGGCCTTAATGCTTGAAGATATTAGCAAGGATCTGGATGTAAATAAGGCAATAAAGAGAGTACAAAGAATTACCCAATACATTATGGACATCCTAAGATCTTGAACATGTTCAGAGAACAAGCAAGTAGAGGCTAAGATCTCATCCATGCAGGGCCTACAAAATTTGCATCTAATTTCATTTCTTTGAAATTTTTGTACAAATTTAAGAATGAGATCAAGGGTTTTATATATAACAAGGACTTATTAGACTGTGCATAATAACTCTTCTGATACTTAATGTGAACATTTCGAAGTAGAAAAAAATCATAGCTAATAAAAAAAAATTGGAGTAGCGTGCACACTTATCTCTTATTAGTGGAACCCCTCCTGAAAGTCTTAAAATTGATAGATGGAGATGATAAGAATTATATAGAATATTTGTACAAGGTAATTGATATTACTAAGATACAAATTAAAAAAAAATATTTTCCAAAAATTATATCAAGTGGTGGGAGATTATTGATATCAGATGGGAAGATACACTACACTACGACTTGCATGTAGTTAGTGAGTGAAGTCTCGTATCATTAAATCGCACATCATTTCATTAAATTGTTATTTATTAATTCATCTACCTAAATACATGTTATTTTTTAAATTATCGAGTAATATACAATCGTCAAGTGCACATTGATTAAGAGGTAATCCAAGGCACACTCAATGTGATCGCATGCTTGTCGAAACGGTAAAAGATCAAATTTAGGCAGAAAGACAGGCGTTTATCAATTATATCAAAAAGTGATTTTAACATATAATTAAATACTTATGTTTCAAAATTCCATCGATTGCATTAATTGTTCATTTTATCCTTGTAGATAGAGACATATAGGCTACTCGAGACAGATAATAAAGAGCATGTACAAATTATCGTAGAGAAAGTGAGCCTATGTATACTTGGTGATTACATTATAGTCATATGTACAATGATAAGAAACAAGAACATATATTGATTCATATTTTTTTTTACTGATAAAACAACAAAGTGGTGAATCGTGTTGTACAACAAAGACATGTGCTATAATCCTTTGGCTTCCATTGTAATGAGAGTTTTGAGTCATACGACATCGGCAAGCAAATGTGAAAGAAATTGGAGCACTTCAACCTTGTACACTCAAAAGTTCGTAACCGGTTAAAGGCTAAACGATTAGAGAAACTGGTGTATTGTCATTATAACATGAGATTGATGATTAAAAACATCCGGTTGAGACAACAATTGAGAGAGAAACGATCTGCAGGGCAGGCAGAAGATGTTGTTGGTCAAATTGATGTAGATGAATTATTTGATGATGAGAATCTTTTACAAACTTGGGTTGAGATGCAAGCAACTGTTGATGAGCCAGTTTTTGATCTTGATGATACAGAATGGACAGATGTCATATTAGATGAAACTGTTACTAGAGATCCCAAATTAAGAATATCAAAAAGGCAAAGAGAAGATCCACCTTCTTCGGATGAGCATCAGAGTCAGATAGAACATGTGCCTTTGTTTGCACTTAATACTGTGCTTGAGCCTGCTAGACAGACACTCAAAAGTCAGAATCAGACAGAAAACTAGTAACTAATGGTTGGGCCACCACCATTCTTGAGAAGAAGCACATCTATACTCGAGGAGCTAATCTAACTGCCAGAGATGACCCCGCGATGGCTGAGATGAAATGTGAGACATACGCCACGGGAAAAGGAGTATTCGATCGGCTGAGAAAGGACACAACAAGAAGGGATAGCTAACAAAAGACATTACAAAGAAAAAAATCAAGCAAGGCTAAGAGGAAGTTGATTATTGATTATGATTATGATGATGATGATGATGATAATGACACATAATCTCCTAGTGATGATACTGGTGCAGTTGCAGGTGCTACTGCTAGTGGCGGAGTGTATGTACCTAGATTCTCCTTACACATTAACACTGGTAGAGGACATAGTCAAAGTCAAGGAGATTATGATTTCATAAGGTCAGTATGGACAACAGTCAGGTTATTAAGGTGGCCAACGAGAAGCAGGCATGTATAGTTGGGGAGATCGAGCGGAGTATGAAGGCTTCTCGTTCTATCCAGTCAGTAATAGTTATAGGTCAGGATCTTCTTCTTATCCTCAAGGTGCTTCCTCTCATCTTGATTCTGAAATTTCATCAAGTCAACAAGCATATACTTTGAGAGGGATCTAGATAGGAATGCACGACTTGGCTGCATCATTATTTAGTTATGGTGAATATAAGGAACATATACTGCAACCTTATTATAGATACCAGCAATAACAACTGGAGGATGAATCAGAAGATTCTACATATTATTATCTGTATTAGTATACTCATTACTATTTTTCATGGGTAAGGATCATTTTAGTTCATGAATATTTATTATTTGTAAATCTTTAGTACACTAGTAAAACATTTTCTATGTTTATATGTATCAAAATAATCATTTAATATACATTATACGTATTAATCCACCTTTGTCACACTCAACATATATGCAATTAATTTTTTTATTTTTTATTTTTATGATTTTTCTAAGATTTTTTTAAATATTTTAAACCGGTATTGGCCGATACGACCGATACCGATACCGATACCGATATGTATCGGTAGCGGTACCCTTCGATACTGGTACTGATATCGGTAATGCCATCCATGCTCAGATCCCTGAGTTTCCACCACCATGGACACTTTTGAAGCGGACATTCCAAATAAATGATGTTATACCACAGCCGACGAAGAGGTAATCTAATGTTAAGCACCTAGTTAGTGTCTTTTGTACACAGGAAATTTGGGGAAGTGGTGGTGACTATACTTGTATATCCCCTCTCTTTTTTATACTTAATACAATTATGGTACTGTACACCTTCAAAAAAGGAAAAAATGTTAAGCAAATGTTAAGCATCTAGCTTGCCATTGTGGATGGGCCTATCGGACAGAGAGATTGGAATCAGATTGTACATATTTTGATATGAGAGTAGGAGGATGGTGGTGAGGACATCCGTGCACAGATCTAGTTCGACCCGGCTTTCATCCACCACCATCGAAGGACTCTAGCAGCTATTCAAAGTCCGATGTGGCTTGATGATGGACCATTTGTGGATTGATTTGTATTTCAATTGTTTCAGAGTACTTCAGACATATGCACGGCCCATTTGAGGCCCGTTTAGTCTCTTTTATATTTCTTAGCATTTTTCTGCACGATTTTCAATATTTATTTAGATTTAGGGGTATTTTGGTCACTTGGTGCTTAGGGTTGCATTATGGTTTCTTTTGGCTTCTATAAGTACGGTACTCCTCTTTTGGAGATCATTGATGATGGATGGATGAAATGAAGAGTCTTTGGAGCCTAAGTGTGCGCCTCCTGAGAGGGGAATCCCCCTAGGGTGTGAAGCCCTAGCTGGTTCCTCCCCCAACTCTCTCTTCCGCTTCCTCTCCCTCTCTATCTCCCTCTCTGCCATTCCCCCCCTCTCTCTCTCTCTGCCAATATCTCTCTTCCTCTCTCGTTCCTTGAGCTTCTTTCTCTGGATATCTCTCTTGCTCTCCCCAAAAGAACGTGCTAGAAGCCACCGTCGTGACTCGCTCCATCGCGCCACATGATGCCTCTTCCGCCTTCATATGGAATAGGCTTTGTCACCCGTGCCCAGACGTCACGCCCACCCCTGACCACATCGCCATGCAGCGCGCCCTGGCAATTCGGCTACTACCCTCCATTGCCGCCCGCACTGGGCATCTCGCTCAAATGCACCATGTAGCACCCCAGCGCTTGTACCTAGTCACCCGCCTGCCGCCGCCTGCCGCCGCCTGCACGCTTCAACAAGCCCTCACTCGCCTGGCCCATCTTCGTCGTTCGAGCTGGGACGGGCCATATCTATCCTGTCAAAGCCACGCGGTATACGGGTGTGTCATCCACCCACTACACTGTCCTTCGAGCCCGCCACAAGCTCCTTCCTCGGCCATGCGGCAAATCGCCGTTGTTCGCACAGTTTGCCCTCTCGCCTGTGCCAAGGGACATTGCCACTGACAGTGTGCCATGCGGTGGAATGGATTCCCGCCCAAGGTTTACCCCTCTTAGGCATGTGTAGCCACTATCTCAACAGATGCACATTGCCCGGTGTTTCATTTTCGGATAATTTTTACACCTTTTTAAAATAACCTGTGGCCTTGTGGCTGCCTTCCAAATGTAAATAACTTTGCACTGTACTCGTTGTTCCTTCTGTTAGAAAACTACTTAGGAAGGAGTTTCACTATAACCAAAACAAAAGCTGCACAGATCGCAAGTTCAATATGATTGACCTTGTATTTATTAGAAGCGATAAGTTGACATTATGATATTTTCTTTATGTCAAATGTTGAAACATAGAGATATTTTCTATATAAAATCCAAGAGATAAAGTGTCCAGCTACCATGTAGAAATGGACATTCTCTGAGAAATAGGAAACAGGTAAATGCTAGAAATTCCCTACCAGCTGCTTAAACAGAGGATGGAGCAATTTCTGCTCTACATACAGAGTGATTGGTATGTACCTCAGACGGTGCCTATTGCAGGCTGCGAAGAAGGCAATAAAACCATATATAATGCTTCTTACTGCACGGAAAACCTATATATAATATAATTAGACTTTCTGAGATGTAGAAGTAACTCAAGCATGTAAATGATCTTACAAACCTTAGCAAACAGGTCATTCCAAAGTGAACGCCATAAAGGAACCTCATAGGTTACAACCGTGATGTCAGATTTAGGCATAAGCTGAAATATAGGGGCTATGGATGACCAAATCCCTCTTAGCATATCATATGTATAGAAGCAAAGCGTCACCATAAAGTTGACAGATGCAAGGATGAGGCGGACTGGAGCAACTAGCACTTCCCAAAGGACCCAACAAATAGGGTATATAACACAGGTTGCTGCAAAAGCACGGCCACATTGTCATAAAATTGAGGCTGCAATAAACTCTTAGTGAAAAGTAAATGAGTGTATAGAATGAAGAAGCTTGTTATATTAGGTTCCTTACCAAAGTTCCAGGTAACTGAAAGGACAAACCAAAATGGGCAAAATATAACCTTCACCATGCTCATGACCATACTGCATGCAGATCCGACTACAGTCCAACCAAGGGAACACAGCATTCCTACGATTTCAAGACAGGCTGTCCAGAAGGGAACAAGGAATTCCACAAGCTCTTCTAGTGGTCCAGCCACTGGCCCCGTTAATACTGAAAGCAGTGATCTGACGGCACGGCTGGCCACCAGGAACCATCTTATAGCGATTTCAAAATTATGTATAAAGAGCATTGTTCCCAAATATTTAATCCTAGAAATCATTTCCCAGGTCTCAATCCAATCAAAAAATGGGCCACATATGCGAGATGCCGTTGCTTTCAGAATGGGAACATTTTTATACAAGTCATAAAACCCAATGAGGACTGTTGTGACAGAAATCAGTACGTACAAACCTCTCGCTAGAGGGCACATCCATGGCCGATAAAGATGGCAAAATACAGGATACGATTGAAGAAAAATGACCCAAGATGGAAGCCCATACTCCAACAAAGTAAGTAACCTCAGATCAGACACAATTATATCCTTCAATTTAAATGGGAGATCATGGTCATTAAATCTAAATAGGATCAGCACATCCCTGTAAAGTGTGGCTTCAGTAGTTGCAGAGGAAGTTTCACTATCGCTGCTACATGTAGATGTAGAAGCTATGGATTGCCTTGGCGAGCTCATGATTTCACTATAAGCTTCATCAGAACCCTCATCCACTTCATTGCTGATGAATGTGGATCTCGTGATTCTTCTTCTTTTACATGAACCAGATGCTGGAGGTGGCGTGTACATTAAGCTTTCAGAATGATCTAGTGAAGCAGAGGAATCTGAACTGTCTGAATCATGTGAAGATTTGTGCTCAACTTCATCAACTTCACTACTGTATACATTAGTCTTATGGGGGCATTTTGCTGAAGTATCATCTTCAGCATCATAAAATATATCTGCTGGACAATCAAATACATCAGTCAGAACAAAAATCACTACCATGAGCAAAATAAGGCAATGAAAGACAACGACCTGCGTGTGAGGCACCATTGAGGTACTCAAGCAAGAGTGATCGCTCGTAGCTTGTCCCTGAATACCAGAAAGAGAGGGAGCTTGAAGCTTGATGAACACTGTTGAATTCCCACCTTTTCATTAGCTTAGCCTCCACTGCCATTGATGTGTCTGTCTGCAAGTGGTACATATGGACAATCAATACAAATCCAATTCTAAAATTAAAAGAGATCAATGATGCCTTACACAGAAAAGAGAATACCTGAAGTTCATTCAGATAGTTGATGCCACGTACATGAATCCATGAGACTTCAAAGACTATAAATCCATATAACGTGTGATGCAAATCACTATTCAGCACCAGTGAATCTTTCAGTTTTTTCATAGGCAATAGGGCTCTCTTTTGGCGTAGTGCAGCATCAATTACTGAGAACCATTTGCCTGTCGTTTTATTGTTACTTGCATTGGATTTAGGCCCATTCTTCAAATCATGCCTCCTCATAAAACCCTTCTTCTCTCTTTTCACCTTAGTGTTTGCAAAAGGGGAGAGCCTAGACTGCAAAAGAACAGAATTCAGTTATGAACTTGATGAAATCTAAAATCAGGAACTCTTAACCAAGGATGTGTGTGATTGACCTTGGTAACCATGAGTTGCCATAAGTGTGCCGGTCGCATATCCCGATCCATCAAGCATGGCCGATACTCAACAAGAATAAGAAATTTCTTACTTTCAGGTGCCACAAAGATAGTGAGACGAGAAAGATAAGACTGCAGGTCCCTGCAAAAGCAAGATAACAGATATTAGAAACAATTTATCCAGAAAACTGGGCATACATTCTGAACTCAAGTACCCTCCCCAAGAACTGCCAAGAGCTTTAGGAAAAGGAACCGAAGTAAGATGTCGTTCTTCATGACAAACCTGTTCATAGTACCTGGAGGGAGGTTGTTAAATAACACAGTACGTGTACAGACCCTTTCTCAATAGTCGGAGATGGGTAATCAATGTTTTAAGGAAGTCAATCTGGGATTATTTCATAGGCATGTTCAGAAACTTCAGAGGGCAGATGGCGTGGCAAGTCTGCAAACCTGATAGGGGGCCAGATCCAAAATGGCTCTTTGACTCAACCATGGAGGAAGCTCTGGCCACGAAGGTGGTTCAAAGTCTGCACCTTGTCTGAAACTGAAATCTTGAAGGAGTCAAAGGATCTTCATGGGCTGAACTGACCTGGGTCATTTTTCTAGGGCTGATTGATCTGCCCCCCGTTGATGCCAAGTGCATTGGGCTAGCTCTCCCATTGGGCTGCCTAAATGAACACATGAAGGGAGTTTACGTATATATGGCATTCTGTCACTCAGACTGAGGAGCCTCACAATTTTGTCTTGAACAGGTACATCAATTGAGAGGGAGAACTCTGCCTTATAAGCATAGACTACCTTGACTAACGAACAAGGTGGTACTATCTTGGCTCCCTTGCCCATGAAAAATAGTCCATTAGTGAATGGAATCTGGAGTTTAGGAGATAAGGCCATTCTCACAGACAGTTCATTCTTAGTCAAGAGTTAGCCTGTGGCTCGTGTGAAGTATGATCTATTTAACTCTGGAGCCTCAGAATTTTGTCCTTAAAAGGACACCTCATATGGGAGCGAGGGAACATAGACTGCATTGCCTAACAACTGAGGTGGCACTATCTTTGCCTCCCTAGCATGGAATACAATCCCTTGGTAAAGGAAGTCTATGTATGTGTGACGATGGAGTTCCTACAAATGGTGTCGTTCTATTGCAGTCAAGAGTTGGTCTATGGCTCATGTGAAGTGTTTTTTCACTTTGGCCTGACCGCGATTTATAAGCTTAGATAGTTAGATGCCATTGACTAATAACTCGGGTGGGACTGTGTTGGTTCTCAACCCATGCAACATTCTTATTCCCCAAACCATCCTAAAAAGATACAGCAAGAGAATGGTCTCGCCTTGCACAAGAGGCAAAGGGGATTCTCTTGCCCCTGCCAATTTGAACAGACCACAATGTCAACATTTCATTAAATAAAAGCATCCCAATAAAATGACTTGGAATTCATAAAACATTACCCAACAAGACCCAAAGAAATTCATAAATCTGACTCCTTTTCCACATGCCGCATAGTAATAAAGTGGTAATTTCGTCAGAACAGTAGATCCCATCCAGCAACCGCCGTCGACTCACAAATCTTTTTCTTTCAATGAAAATTAGCTAAGCTCTCCTTCCTAACCAAATACGTCATTTATTATATGACATCTTTCCAAACTCGAGGGACTCGTAACAACAATTACGAGCGTACAACCACAGAAACAGAAACAGCTGAAATAAGAAAGGCTAATGTGCGCATCCCAGAGGTCGAAACTGGAAAGTTTTAACCCCACAAACAGCAACACAAACGCAATTAAGATAAAACAAAGTCAACCAAATCCAGTGTAAAAACAAAATGCGAGGGAAGAACCCCAATGCACGGGAAAGGAAACCCGCAACACGATTTCTCCACTAACCCGATCTGCAAGCTCGTGAGGGGGAAGAAGCACCGCCTCTCCCGGTCCTCCATCGCTTCCTCCTCCAAGCTGCACCTTCATGTACCCGCGATCTCCACCACTACCTCTGCGAAGGCGCACAAACAAACAATTCCGCTCCAAATCAAACAATCCCACACCAAATTCGCCAACAAAAGCAAACAAACAAATCAACCATTTCAGGGGGAGAAACCTGGATCCTCGTCAGCGGAATCCCATACAAACCCGTCCGCGCAAGCACAAGAACAAGCACAACAACCACAACCAAGAAGAGGAGGAATCCTCGCAGAGGGCAGCATCAAAGGAGCTGGCCGGATCGGATGAGGAGGAGGACGGCCTCGTAGCGCAGACACCTCCGCATTAAACTATGGATGGATCATAAAACTATATTATTCACCATCATCTGCCCACCTCCCTCCACCCTCGCCCCCCGCCCATCCCCCTCTACTCTACTCTACTCTCTCTCTCTCTCTCTCACTAGTTTCTCTCTCTAGCCGCTCCACCTATCTCTGCCTCCGCGTCTGCACGCTAGTAAATATGCAGACTGCGCAACGAAGAGAGAGAAAGTAGAGAGAGAGAGAGAGGATAATTGTAATGGGATGTGGGGGGTGGGGATTTTGGAGTCCACCGGCTTTTTTCTTCTCTGCTTTTTGTTTTCTCGCTCTTGTTTGTTGTTGCGTATTATCCAGTTTCGCTTTGCTTGCAAGGTGCGTCGCGGACTCGCGGGAAGCGATGCCTGCGCGCGCCGCCACGCCGTTTGTTCTTCTATTTGGTCTACTTCCTCTCCTGTGTGGCCAGCAACACGCTTTTGCGGACCCGTTCGCCCGCCCCATCTGGAGCTGCGAGGTGTGAGAGGACAGCGGATCTCCCCTCACTCTCTCTCTCCAGGCGGGCGTTCGGACGTCAGATGGCGGGGCGGTTGTGGCACGTGTTGGCTGGTGGTATTTTCTTCTCCAGGAGAATTTGCAAATACACAATTATAATCTCAGATTTGTAATTGTACTTTGACACTTAATTTATTATTTTTTCACTGACAATGTTAATTGATTTTAAATTTTACTTGCTGCACTAACTGTCTTTATTTGCACCAGCTCAAAATAAAAAAATAATTTTAAAAATTTTTGTGTCACTCTAAATATGCTTCACGTGTCCATTTAGTCTAATCTTTGATTGGACTAATTAAAAATTGAAAATTATTACTGAATTTGACTTTTGGAAAATGTTTTTCACTGTTCATTGTGGCACAATATTTTATTTTAATTTTTTTTAAAATTTTTCAATCAAAAATCAGATTATAAAAACTTGTAGGTTAGACTGGCGCCTATTTTAAAAAAAATCTCACAAAAAAAATTTGATGCAGCACCGGCCGTGGAAGCAGCAAGCAAAAACCCGTTGATTTTGAGAGGAACATTAGCTAACCTTTTTATGCAAAGAGCAGAAATCCGCTCCACGCTTGGACCCCGCTTTTGGAGTTTGCCGCAATTGGTTGCCTCTGCTCGCACAGATCTCGTTGGTCTAGTGCAGTGACGCTGCCACGCCCTCCTTTCTGTTGTCGTTATGTAGAAGAGGACGTGTCCATTGGTGGAATGCACCTACTAACGTGTTGCGATACGCAGCCCATCCGGGTGGAGTCCGTGGGTACGATTTCCAAGCAGGAAAACTGCATGGTTCGCGTGGCCCCTCTCCATTAATCCAAGAGTCTGCTTCGCTGCTTCTCAGTTGTGGGACCCACAATGAAAAAAAGCAAAAAAACTATTACATTATTTGAGACTGACTCTAAATTGATTAATTGATAAAATAACACACCAATTGTTGTAAATAGATATATGATAATATAAGAAATTCTCTGTGTTTGTCAATTTACACATTGATCGACCTTGGACGTCAAAGCTATGTGATCCGAAGAAGGGAAGCATCACGCCCTCCATCCGACCTGATAAAGGGCAGCAATAATAGAGGATAGTTCTTTTGTATAAATTTTATTAATAATTTCATTGCTCCTTGTAAGGTACTGCAATAGCTGGAGCCTGGACGGGAGGGATGGGGCGTGGTGGGGTCCAACCCTAGACTTCGTTTGCAAACAGCAAGTGCAAGGTGGGAGATATGAGGTGTGGTGGGCCCAATACTAGACTTCGTTCGCAGGCAGCAGATGTTCGGGACCGCACGATCCTTCGTCTTTGGATGCTTTTATATATATATACTAGTTGCAATGTGGCAAGTTACTATGTTTGAATAAAAAAATATAAGTAAAATTATTTTTTAAAGATTAAAAAATAATTATAAAAAATATATATTTAAAAATACTAACATTTTTTTATGAATATTAGATTAATTGTTTGGTAAACATTAAAAATTTTAAATCATTGTATCCAATTGAAATATGAAGTAAATGAGAAAACTAAAAAGTGAACTGAAAGTTAATATTATTATCTTATGAGATTATCTCCATAAATATTGTTTTAGAATATAGATTAAGAGAAAAATAAGAAAGATACCGATTTCGTTAATAATGAAATTAGTTATTATTATCTCATAAAACTATTCTAATAATGATAATAAATATTAAATTTTATTATTATTATTTTAAAAGACTGTCCTAATAATAATAATAACAATAAAATAATAATAATAATAATAATATGAGCGAGAAAAGTGAGAAAGAGTTTGGTCTCATTAATAATAATAATAATGATTTTAAAAATAATAATAATATAAATTAATTATTATTATCTAATGAGATTATCCTAATAATAATAATAATGATGATGATGATAATGATAATGATGTCAAAATTAGTTATTATTATCTTAAGAGATTGCAATAAATAATAATAGGGGATAGAAAACTAAGAGATAAAAATATTAATAGGGAGAGAGAAAAATGTGAAAAAAGAGAAAGAGAGATAATAACAACAATAATAATATTAAAATTAGTTATCATTATCCATGAGACTATTATTTTAATATTAATATTTAATTATGGTAAGAATATCAAAATTAGTTATTATTATCCCATGAAGAAATAATTATGATAATAATAATGATGTTAGTTATTATTCCAACATATTACAATAACAACAAAAATAATAATGATAGGGGATAGAAAAATAGGAGATAGAAATATTAATAGAAAGAGAGAAAAATATAAAAGAAGAAAAAGTGAGATAATAATAATAATAATAATAATACTTAAGTAGAGAGAGGGATAATTAATGAGAGAGAGAGGAGAGAGAGAGAGCATTAATGAGAGAGAGGGGGAGAGAGAGATAGTGAGAAAGAGAAAAATTAATGAGAAAGAGAGGGAGAGAGAGAATTAATGAGTGAATTAATAGGAGATATAGATATTAATAAAAAAAAGAGAGAGAGAATTTAGATGGGAAATAGAGTTCTGGTGTCAGCACGCGGCACTAGAGAACTTTGTTTTATATATATATAAGGTAGATCATGGTCTAGATTGGAGCTTGAACTCCATAACGAGTAATCAAAATTAAAATATCAAGGGAGGAGAACAATATTTACAGAAATTGACATTATTTTTTATTTTTTTATTATTTTTTTTAAATTTTTTAGACCTCTTCAATCATGAAATCAAAAATAACATTTGATCAGAAGACTATAATTAAAATTCATGATTGGACGATCAATAGTAAGCCTCAGGAGATGGAAAGCCTCACGAAATGGAAACAACCTTACGAGATAAGTTAAATATTTAAAATTTTATAATAATTTTTATTTTTTTTCATATGGAGGAGTCCAAAATGGCTATGCGATCCGACGACCACACGGTCATATATATATATATATATAGAGCTTTTATAATGGAGATAATACGAAGGTATCCATCAAAATTTTTGAAGTAAAAAAAATCTTCCGTACCTACAAGCTTGACAATTCCATCTTTTTTTTGCGTGATCATTCTAGCTTATATCTTTCACTGTATGAAGTAATATTTTTCCCAAGAATCCTATCACATGAGAAAACATATGGCACTGTTTTTCTCCAAGGTCCCGCTACATCTAGAAAATGCATAGGCATAGGCTCCATGAATTCGTGAGACAAACCTACATCCTTGGGATTGCAAATGGGCACATCAGGTAGGATGCATATGTGCATCATTCAAGACTCGGATCCCTTTTTTTTCACGGCGTAGACTCGGGTCCTAATTAAAATAGGTCATTTTGCTTTGAATCTGGATAGACCTGATGAGGAAAAGGAAGTGTCAGGAGTCCATGCGCTTTCTTCTGGGTGCTGAACGGCATCCATTGTTGCACCGAGATCGTGTGCAAACTATCGCCGCACCGTCCACCTCGCCCCCAACACCTCCCTTGTCGCCGTCTGCAACCATTCTCCCACCATCCATAGGTGATCTTAACACGCACTGCATCACCCAACGACAGCCAAAGCAAATCCTAGATGAGTCCGGTTCCTCTCAGTAAGAAGAAGTTAGAAGTTAGAAGGAACTCTAATAGTAACCAATGAAAAAACGTCATGTATAAAGTTGATCCGTCATTCGAGACGTACCCCACTCACTTCGACAACTTTTTCCTGTTATCGGTTCAGCAGATTTCAAATATTACGCATAACACTTAAATATTATGCAGAACACTTAAATACTACGCAGAACATTTAAATGTTACGCAGAACACTTAAATACTATTAAGAGTACTTAAATACAACACATGACACTTAAATACTATCAAGAGCACAAGACTACAATCATAATTTAAAATACACTTCAACATATGATAGTAATTCTGTGCTCTTGATAGTATTTAAATATTCTGCGTCGTATTTAAGTGTTCTGCGTAACATTTAAATGTTCTGCGTAGTATTTGAAACATATTAAACCGGTAACAAGGAAAAAATTAAGATACGTCTCGAACGACGGATCAACTTTACACATGACGTTTTTTCGTTAGTTACTGTTGAAGTCCTCTCCAACTTTCTACTGAGAGGAACCAGACTCATCCTAGATTGTTGTATCGGAGTTATACTAAGCAAGTAAGGACTCAACGAGGAGGCAGGGCTGTCATCGGAGATTTTGTAGAGGAAGAGTGCACAAAGGCCTGCAAGGACGTCATGGCAGTCTGTGCGAAAGTTGCTGCCGCTCCATCTCCTCTGGTCCATGGATCTCTGCCAAAGAGGTTACGGCATCTCTTCCTTGGTGGCAACCAGATTTAGTACCTCACATTTTGAAGGTACCAGCAATGAAGGCCCAAAGCCCGTCCGATAGATTGCCGAGGACGGGGGCCTCAGAGCCCGCCTTCCCCTTTGAGGAGAGGTCTTGCTCCAGCATGGGCACCACTGTAGGGGTTGAGAACCATTGCTTCGTTGAGGCAACGACGGCATCCTCGTGGCCCTTGGGCGAGCTAGGTTCTCCCTCTTGGCGAACACCATCCTGGTGGCGGCGCAAGTGCCTGTGTCACTAGTCATCTTGGCCGTGAGATGTAGAGGCGCAGCTCTGCAACCTTAACCAGTCTACAACTAAACGAGCTCATTCTAACTCAGACTTAAGATGCGAGATAAATAACGACACGAGAACCTAGATGCTCAACGACGTTGTGGGCTAGCTAGTCTGGCCGGCTGGAAAAACTAAGATCAGTAGATACTACAATATTTTAAGGGCATTACAATTACAACCACCTCATGGACACAGATAGCAAGTAAGTTTCATATTTTGCTCTGTATACTTATGAGACAGTACAGTAACCGTGTACCGTCTGAGTTTGCCATTTAGACTTGCAATCATAATATCTTTTAGATATTATAGTAAGTAAGGATGTCAAGTAGACGGACCAATCCGTGGTCTAATTCAACTCAATTCATATTAAAGAAAATTAGACTGATCCAAATTATATAAATTGAGTTGGACTAAATTTATATTGACATTAGTTAAATCTTGAGTTGAGTTAGACTGAAAACGGGTTGACCCAATTTAATTTATTTATTTTTACAATAATTCATACAAAAAGTAAAATACTTTTTAACAAATCATTTATAAATAGGACCAACTCAACTCAATCTAACCCACTCATTATTAAATTTGAGTTGAATTTAGACTGAATTTAAGTTAAACTTAGACTAAATTTAGACTTGACTAAAATTGAGTTGAACTATTTTAAATTTGAATTAGATCTTAATTATCACGTAATTCAGTCCAACCTGTCCAATTTACATCCCTCATAATAAGTATCACTCAAATGAGATCGAAGCGGAGAGGGGAAAACACTCGAGTAAGAGCGTTACCGACGGGGCTGGGGGCATGATGATTCTGAATTTTGAGTGGGAGTCTAGTCATGGAAACGGGGAACCAATATTGTCCATGGTGGCTCTTTTAGTCTTCCTGCCTTCTTGACATCAACATCTTTTCATCCGCTCTTCTCGCTTATCTTTTCAATTTTCGGAAAAGGGGCAATTTTCGAAATGGGATCTTCCGGACCATTTGTCTAGATTTAAGTGAGCTCCTAAATACATCTAAGAAAGGGTGAAATGGTTATTTACTTATGAGTGACGGAGAAGGACAAATACATATCTTTTTGATGTGTTTAAATACTCACTTAGGTCCAAGCAAAATGATCCAGGGGATCCCGTTTCGCAATTTCTCACCTTCTCAATGTCCATGAAGGGACAAGAAAGTTAAGGAGGGTAGGTGTAAAACAAGAGAATGAGAAGGGTGGGGAAGGATGGATGTTTGCACCCTTCTTAACCAAGAATTAGAGGAAGCTGCGTTGATATCAACCCTCGGACAAATGGAGGGGCAAAATCAATATATACAAAAACACAAAATAATACTGAATAGCAGTCTCAGTGGTGACTAATGTAAATAGGTCACCGGAAAAAACAGCATAAGGAAAAAAATCTTAAGTCGGCAAAGAATTTAAAAACTTTATTCATGAAAAATGTGTTAAGATGATAAAGTATGATTAAATCATGATTTGTGTTTTTTAAAAAAATCAAATATTTATGTTACAATAGTAATCATCCTATTTATTTCTATATTTGTTAGTATCACTAGCCAAAAATATGTATCTATTTTTATCAACTCAACTCAACTCAATTCAGTCTTAATTTTAAAATATATCTATTTTTTATATCACTATTTTTTTATTTGAAATATCTATCCGAAAACAATATGAAAAACTAACAAATGGTTTGACTCTGATTTGGTAGGTTATTAGTTAGAAAATACCTTCAATATCCCTACTTGTTTTCTTATCTTGTCCCATTAGAGGCAACTGTTTTCTTATTATGGCCCATTAGAGGCAACTCTCCCAACTTATACGTTAGAGGTCATGTCCTCTAGCCTCTGCATACTCTTCCCCTATCCAACCTCTAGAAAACAAAAGCATGGAGATGGTACCAGTAATGCACTATTGACTAGCATAGCAGTATATTTTCTATTATATTCTATTATGGTCCAGAATTGATGGAAGGTGGTTCCAACTATTGTATTAGTCTGGATTAAATGCAAGCTAGTCTTCACAAAGCAAGCTTGAGTGGTTCCAACGAAACTTGCGGTTGAGGAGAGTAGGTCTTCTTGACTCAAAGAAGTGGTGAACAACTGGTATACAAGTAGGAACCAGGGGTCTTCAATTTTATTGGAGGAAAATTACTCCAACGCTTAAGTGAAAGTTCACTCGAAGAGAATAATATGACCATGGAAAAAAAGGTACTTAGAACCCTTTTTATTTTTAGGATATGTACTCTACGCATTGACCAAGGTTGCTCGCATGAAAAAAAAAGAAAAAGAAAAAAAACTTCTAGGAGGCACGGCATGACACTCTTGGTTTGCTCAATCATTTCATGGCCATGAAAGTGGGTCAATCCAACTGAGTATGGCTTTTGATCAGGTGACCAAGTTGGGCTATCTTGGCCTTAATGGGCCGATCATGCAGCCCATTAATTGATAATTTAATTATTTGATTTATTATTACTTTATAGATATGTAAATATATATAATCTCTGTAAATCGATATTGTAAACCGAGTGTATATAGTATATTGATGATCTGATTACCGATGGATTATTAATTTATTGCTTACTGTGTCAATATTTTTTTTCTAAATTTAAAATAATAGATCCACATATACATCGTATAACCAACCTATTTGCATCACGATCAAGGTCTGCGAAGCCTTATGACCTCGATGATCTATCTCCGCCTCATGCAATTAATCCTTTAGATGGCCTACCGCCTACAAGGTGTGCCTCTAGCCCGACAGTTCAGCAAACTCTCCAACCCATCATCTTGGCAAGTGGCAACCACATAAGAGTAATATTTAGTGCAATGCTTCTTCCTACTGCAATAAGGGCATTTGCAGTAGGTAAAAGAAAAAGAAAAAGAAAATTGAAAATTTTTAAAGATTGGGTTTCACGTGTCTTATGTATTTGTACAAATGGTTTTGATCGGACGATCTAAACAAAAACAAAAAACAAAAAATTATTATTGAGCTCAGCTCATTCAGATTACCTTTTTACTATTAATTGAGATTCGAATTTTAATTTTTTAAACTTTTTTAAATTATCCGATCGTAGATCAAGTTGTAAGTTATGCCGGTCTAAGCCAGGCATAAGTGCAACCTTGGATCCGATTTTAATCTTTTTTTTCTTTTACTTACTGTAATACCTCCATTACAGTAAAAAAAGACATTAGGACATTCCAACAAATATTACTCGGCATAAAAAATCTACAGGAACACCAACCAATGATTTCACAACCCACTAGCAAGTTATGGCCATTCGGCAGTCACAACTCTCTCTCTCTCTATGCCCACCGGCTGAGCTTGGCCAACTTGACCACCCCTCGCTCGCAACTTCCGGCTTTTTGATGAAGCTTCCGGTAAGAAGGTTAACCATAATCCACGATTTCTAAAACATTGGAGCCAGAGAAGCAATTGACATAATCACTTTGTCCAAAACTGTTGCCAAACCATTCTAAAGAAACCACGTGTACATAGGTTATGCCGGACTAGGCCAGGCGTAAGCGCCAGCTTGGGCGTGGCCATTGATTAATTAGGTCAAGATTATGTCTAATCACATGACGAACTCTAATAACATTGCCGCATCAATTGTTTGTTTCTTGAAATATCTTTTGAAATCTAGCAGCTTAAATTATGTGAAGACGTATATTTATTTATTAGTCAGTTTATTCACTCATCCCTTTATTTTCTGAATACCTTTTGATGAGGCAGAATCCGATTCGGCCTATTAAAACAAGTCCAAACCCAGTTCAGTCCAGCAGCAGCAGTGCAAGGCCCTCAGGGAGCCTTCGGCCCATCAGCGGCCCAACAACCCTCGGCCCGTAAGCGGCGCCGTTGCTCCCGGCCCAACAGGCTTCGGCCCGTCAGCGGCCCATCAGCCTACGGCCCGGGAGCAGCCCGGCAGCCTCAGGCCCAGCAGGCTTCGGCCCATCAGCGGCCCAACCCCCTTCGGCCCGATAGCCGAGTCCGGCCCACTCCGGTGGAGGACTAGGCACTATGGCGGTTTACCAGTAAGCCCGGACATAGTCCTATATCGGCTGTCACCGTTAACCATCCTCTATCCTCTGCTATAAATACACCGCTATTTATTGCCAAAGGTAGGCAATTCTATGCCTCCGAGACCTTCAAGGACTATAGTCCAAAAAGCATTAAAGCTACTCTTTGCCTTCTGAATCGAATCTTCTTCAGAAACTAACTTGACCGTCGGAGGGGGTTCCTAAGGGCCGAAGCCCGGGACTCCTGCTGACCGGTTTCTTCTTCTTTCCCTCCTGCAGGGGCTTGGTTTGAATCATCGCCGACCTCCCTGAGTCGATGTCGGCCGCCGACCTCGGACTTCTCCCACCGGTCTCGACGCCGTGCGCCGGCTGCGTCCCCGACCGAAGGAGCCTCGGCCCCGCCTTCCGAAGACAAGCCAACATCTGACCGAGCCACCTTCGGCCTCGGACCTTCGGCTTCGTCTCTACCTCCATCGCCTTCCGGATCCCCGTCGGGCCTCTTGCACCGATCCGACCCAGCTCCGAATCCTTAACTTCGGATTCCAGCCTCGGAATCCGATCGTGATAGCTTCGGCTACATCACGTGGCGCCGTCTGTGGGAAGCAAACAAACAAGTCATGTCTCAACGACCTGTCATCCGGCGATCCGGACAAAACGAAGCAGAGACGCGGGAAGTCTCAGCACACTTACTGCACTCCGAAGGCGCCCCGTCCGCCCCGCCAGGCGCGACTCTGCCAGTCATACCAGAGTCGCACGCCGCGGGAGACGACCCGGTGGGATTGCTCCAGCAGCAAGTGGCTACGCTGGCCGCAGCCGTCACCTCCCTAGCGCCTCTTCAGGAGATGGTATCCGCCATCGTCCAGCGCATGGGACTGTTGGGCCAGCTTCCTCAACAAGTACCACTCCCTCCACTCTATCCGGTCCAAGATGCGAGGTTTCGGCCAACTCCTGCGCCGGTTTCCCCTGCCGAAACCGCTACGGCACGCAGCGAGCCCTCGGCACTGCCTGCCCGAGCTCCTCGCGTTGACCGCCTGACGGAGCAGGGCTATGCTTCGTCGGAATTCCGTCCGGACCGGACTGGAGGACAATTAGTCACCACCTCAACCGCCCCGGACCTGGACCGGCGGCTGACGGCAATGCGCAAGGAAATGCAGCAGATGGTGTCCCGGCCATACGGGGCACCTCTTGCCAGCAACATCCTGGAGCAGACCCCGTTCACAGCGGAGCTCCTGGCTACCGAGGTGCCTCCCAATTTCAAGCTGCCGAAGGGCCCTCTCTACGACGGAATGACAGATCCGGTCTGTCATTTCAGAGATTCAACGCGTACCTCTTGGTCCGAGGGGTCGCCGAGGCAGTCCGCTGCCGACTTTTCCCCCTCACCCTTGAGAAAACCACCCTCACCTGGTTCGAGACACTGGCCCCCAACTCCATCCACTCCTTAGTCCAGTTGGGCCAGTTATTCATCGACCAGTTTTATGATGCCACCCGGCAGTGCAAAACCTCCGCCAGCCTGTTAGCTATTCGGCAAGGCCCCACCGAAACTATCTAGGAGTACTTCACCAAGTTCCGGACCGAGGCCGCCCAAATCCCGAACCTCGACAGCTCGATCGCGGTCTCGGCCGTGATCAGCGGGTGCCGGGATGAAGGGCTCCTCGGCTCCATCGGGAAACGCCATCCCCCTACCTTCCAGGACCTCGTAGCCCGGGCCCACAAATATATCAACCGGGAGGCCCTGATCATGTCCAGAGGTAAAGGCACAGCCGAAGCAGCCTCGGCGCCTGCCCCCCAGGTGGTCCGATCTCGGCCCGAAGATCAAGAGCCCTCCCGAAAGCGTTATCGCAGGGAGGACTGGAACAGGGAGAGGCGACGGGACCTACAACCGCGGTACCTACCCTTACCTGTTCCCCCTTCCCGAATGCTTATGGAGGTGAAGGGCATGATCCGGCGACCGGAGCGTATAAAGACTGATCTTCGCCGAAGGGACCCCGGCAAATACTGCGAATATCACTGCGAGATCGGCTATACGACTGACGGATGCTGGCACCTTCGGGAAGAGATAGATCGCCTCATCAGAGGAGGCCAACTGCCGCAATACCGGTAATAACGACCTCAACAGAGGCCGAACCAGGAGGTTTTTCGGGGCAATACGGCAACGTCCGGAGAGACCCCATCTCTTCCGATGCCATGCCTCCAAGACGACCGAGGGGTTTATGAGGAAAGGTCCGACCAGGGGATTAATAATTGGAAACCCCTTCGGACCAACCTCTCCCTCGTACCTGAAATATGCAGTACCTTAGGCACTACGTGTAAATGAATCCCCCGGAATATATCTGGGAGGCATAAATAAACAATCTCCTTTTTAGGAAATCATAAACTACTATAAGCCCGCAGGTAACCTGAACCGAGAGTGGCTTCGGCCATGTGTACCGGTTCGGGAAGCGGCACGGTACATTTCTAAGCCCGCAGGTAACCTGAACCGAGAGTGGCTTCGGCCATGTGTACCAGTTCGGGAAGCGGCACGGTATATTTCTAAGTCCGCAAGGAACCCGTACCGATCGGGAAGCGGCATGATTTTCTAAGCCCGCAGGTAACCTGAACCGAGAGTGGGTTCGGCCATGTGTACCGGTTCGATAAGCGGCACGGTATATTTATAAGTCCGCAAGTAACCCGTACCGATCGGGAAGCGGCATGGTTTTCTAAGCCCGCAGGTAACCTGAACCGAGAGTGGCTTCGGCCATGTGTACCGGTTCGGGAAGCGGCACGGTATATTTCCAAGTCCGCAAGTAACCCGTACCGATCGGGAAGCGGCATGGTTTTCTAAGCCCGCAGGTAACCTGAACCGAGAGTGGCTTCGGCCATGTGTACCGGTTCGGGAAGCGGCACGATACATTTCTAAGCCCGCAGGTAACCTGAACCGAGAGTGGCTTCGGCCATGTGTACCGGTTCGGGAAGCGGCACGGTATATTTATAAGTCCGCAAGTAACCCGTACCGATCGGGAAGCGGCATGGTTTTCTAAGCCCGCAGGTAACCTGAACCGAGAGTGGCTTCGGCCATGTGTACCGGTTCGGGAAGCGGCACGGTATATTTCCAAGTCCGCAAGTAACCCGTACCGATCGGGAAGCGGCATGATTTTCTAAGCCCGCAGGTAACCTGAACCGAGAGTGGCTTCGGCCATGTGTACCGGTTCGGGAAGCGGCACGGTATATTTCTAAGTCCGCAAGTAACCCGTACCGATCGGGAAGCGGCATGGTTTTCTAAGCCCGCAGGTAACCTGAACCGAGAGTGGCTTCGGCCATGTGTACCGGTTCGGGAAGCGGCACGGTATATTTCTAAGTCCGCAAGTAACCCGTACCGATCGGGAAGCGGCATGGTTTTTTAAGCCCGCAAATAACCCGTACCGATCGGGACGCGGCATGGTTCTTCTAAGTCCGCAGGTACCTCGATCCGATGAATGGCTTCGGCCATATAATCCGGATCGGGAAGCGGCAAGGTATATTTAAGTCCGCAAATAACCCGTACCGATCGGGAAGCGGCACTGTATTCTCTTAGTCCGTGTAAACCGTATCGGGAGCGGCATGGCTTCGGCCACATACATAATCAAAATTCGGCTATCTACTCAAAAACATGTCATGAAGCAAGCAAACGGAGATCATTTCCATATATACACCAAGTCTCGGCCTAAGACGAAGGTATCTCCGACAAGGTCCCGGCCTCAGACGAGGCTGTTTTTTCACCAGCCCTCGGCTGACCCAAGGCAACTTTTTTACAAAGCAAAGGTTTCAAATGAAGCACATACCGTATTACTCTTCTGAGGAGGCTTCGGATTTTACTCTCGCCATCTCAGAACTGAGGAAGACAAGAGTGGGGGGCTATGTGATGAGGCAGAATCCGATTCGGCCCATTAAAACAAGCCCAAACCCAGTTCAGCCCAGCAGCAACAGTGCAAGGCCCTCAGGGAGCCTTCGGCCCATCAGCGGCCCAACAGCCCTCGGCCCGTAAGCGGCGCCGTTGCTCCCGGCCCAACAGGCTTCGGCCCGTCAGTGGCCCATCAGCCTACGGCCCGGGAGCAGTCCGGCAGCCCCAGGCCCAGCAGGCTTCGGCCCATCAACGGCCCAACCCCCTTCGGCCCGATAGCCGAGTCTGGCCCACTCCGGTGGAGGACTAGGCACTATGGCGGTTTACCAGTAAGCCCGGACATAGTCCTATATCGGCTGTCACCGTTAACCATCCTCTATCCTCTGCTATAAATACACCGCTATTTATTGCCAAAGGTAGGCAATTTTATGCCTCCGAGACCCTCAAGGACTATAGTCCAAAAAGCATTAAAGCTACTCTTTGCCTTCTGAATCGAATCTTCTTCAGAAGCTAACTTGACCGTCGGAGGGGATTCCTAAGGGCCGAAGCCCGGGACTCCTGCTGACCGGTTTCTTCTTCTTTCCCTCCTGCAGGGGCTTGGTTTGAATCATCGCCGACCTCCCCGAGTCGATATCGGCCGCCGACCTCGGACTTCTCCCACCGGTCTCGACGCCGTGCGCCGGCTGCGTCTCCGACCGAAGGAGCCTCGGCCCCGCCTTCCGAAGACAAGCCAACATCTGACCGAGCCACCTTCGGCCTCGGACCTTCGGCTTCGTCTCTACCTCCATTGCCTTCCGGATCCCCGTCGGGCCTCTTGCACCGATCCGACCCAGCTCCGGATCCTTAACTTCGGATTCCAGCCTCGGAATCCGGTCGTGATAGCTTCGGCTACATCACCTTTGCTTCAGGTTATATTACCGTCAGAGAATATTGTGACAATATATATGGATCGATCATATATAAATGGTTCTCTCAGATGTCTTCACAGCCGAGGAAGAGAAGTGGGAAAGCATGGCTCATGTACACAGCCACGTGCAAGCTTGCTTTTCAAGGAACAACTTCTTTTTATCTCCATCACTTGCATTAAAAACAATAATCGTGGGACTTCAGAAATTATCAACCACCATACTTAAGGAATCTAGATTGGTCAGAAGAACAAGACATGATTTGAGTTGGTGATCCTACCTTATTATGGGTGCACAAAAAGTACTTTGTCCTGTCTACTATTGACATTATAAGTAGAGTCCACCTCAATTTGTTTGTAGAATAAATTATTCGGAATTACTTATCCAGAATAGTATATGATGTAGACTGGATCTATCACGACCGGATTCCGAGGCTGGAACCCGAAGAAGTGGATCCGAAGCCGGTTCGGATCGGTGCTACTGAGGCCCGACGGAGATCCGGAAGGCCGAGGAGGCGCAGGCGAAGACGAGGGTCCGAAGGCCGAAGGGCGCTTCGGTCGGTGCAGGCTTGTCTCTGGGAAGTCGGGGCGGAGGCTCCTTCGACGGGCGAAGGGGCGGCGCGGATGAAGCTCCTTCTGGCTGTATTGCCAACAGGCGATGAAGCCGAAGCCGACGGTCTGAGGCCGGAGGGGTCTCGGACTCGGCTTGCTCTTGGATAGTGAGCCCAAAAGCCCTTTTGCCGGACGAGGGGACAGCGCGGGGCCGAGTCTCCTGATGCAGGGCAGCCGTCGCACGGCGTCGAGACCAGGGAGAGGAGTCCGAGGTCGGCGGCCGAGACCGACTCGGGAAGGTCGGCGATGATTCGAACCAAGCTCCTGCAGGAGGGAAAGAAGAAGAAACCGATCAGCAGGAGTCCCGGGCTCAGGCCCTTAGGAACCCCCTCCGACGGTCAAGTTAGCTTCTGAAGATGATTCGATTCAGAAGGCAAGAAGTAGCTTTAATGCTATTTGGACCGTAGTCCTTAAGGGTCTCGGAGGCAAAGAGTTGCATACCTTTGGCAATAAATAGCGGTGTATTTATAGCAGAGGATAGAGGTTGGTTAACGGTGGTAGCCGATATAGGACTATGTTTGGGCTTACTGGTAAACCGTCATAGTGCCTGATCCGCCACCGGAGTGGGCCGGACTCGGCTATCGGGCCGAAGGGGGTTGGGCCGCCGATGGGCCGAAGCCTGCTGGGCCTAGGGCTGCCGCGCTGTTCCCGGGCCGTAGGCTGATGGGCCGCTGACGGGCCGAAGCCTGTTGGGCCGGGAGCAACGGTGCCGCTTATGGGGCCGAGGGCTGCTGGGCCGCTGATGGGCTGGAGGCTCCCGGAGGGCCTGATACTGCTGCTGTTGGGCTGAACGGGGTTTGGGCCTGCTCTAATGGGCCGAATCGGATTCTGCCTCATCACATAGCCCCCCACTCTTGCCTTTCTTAGCTCTGAGATGGCGAGAGTATAGCCCGAAGCTGCCAGAAGAATATCATAACAGGTGTCTTACCCGAAGCTCTGTTCTCTTTTTACTGGGAAGAGGGTGCCCTCGGTCGGCCGAGGGCTACGCGGTTGCTTTGTCCCCGCCCGGAGTGGCGACGAAGGCTCAGAGCTAAGAAGCCGAAGGGCCGAGCCCTCTGACTCGTGTCAGGCTCTATTAAATGGATGGGATGGCGCGTCGCCTCGCGAGGAAGCACGGGACACGCGTCGCGCATCCGGCCGCTTCGTCGAAAACACAAAAGGATCCTGACCGCTCATGGGTCGCGGATCGCCTCGGCTCTCTACCCGAGGCTTCACTCGGATTGCCGCCTCTCTCATCTTCAGCGCGCGGATCGGGACACGTGGCGCGTATCCGGGCGGTCAGCCGAAGGGTCGGAGCGCCCTCGGCCGTTGATTGCTTCGTTGCAAGTCCTGGAGCCGGCCCGTCATCATTGCCGAAGGACGGTGCACGTGGCGGGCATCCGAGTGGAGCGAGGGGACGAGCGGGACGATCTCGGCCGTTGGCTTCGGCGGGAGGCGCTTCGAGTGGGCTTTATAAATACAAGCCCTCAGCAGGGCACTGTTCTTCTTCCTGCTGCTACGCTTGCGTTTCCTCTGCGATCATCCAAGCTCTTCTTCCTTCTCCAGCGGAAAGCTAGCTTCCTGAAGGCTTCGTCCGAGCTCGCCGGCCACCGTGGGAAGGTCTCCATTCCTCGGAGCGCATCGCTGGTGGAGCTGGGAGGCTTGAGAAGCCGCACTCGGTTCAGGAGAGATTTCCTCCCCCTTTCTGCGAGTAAGCCCTAGCTTTCTTCCTTCCCTTCGTGGCCTTATGGTCCGGGGTTCTTCCAGTGAGATTACTCCTTCGGACGAGGAGTATACTCCTTCCCACTCTCCGAGATCTCTTCTGTCAGATCCCCTCACCTCAGATTCCCTTGCCTCCGCGATGTCTGAAGAGTCCGAGGTCTCCGGGACTGAGGGGTCCGAGGCTTCCGGAGCCGAGGTTTCCGGGGCTGAGTCCGCCGAAGAGGTCTGGAACCTAGGCCAGGCTTCCACTTCGGGACGCCGTCGTCCCGACATGGCTTCGGAAGCATCCTGCGCCCTTTCGGACGCAGAGGTTATGCGCCTTGTTTCTTACTTCCAGCTCCCTTCCTAGATGACGGTCCTTCGGCCTGACTCCGCTACCCGGGCTAACACTTTCCGCCCGGGTTCCTTCTCTATTTATGTTGATAGCTTCGAGGCGGGTTTCCGTCTTCCTCTCCCCACCTTCGTCATCAACCTTCTCAGCTTCTACGGGCTGGTCCCGTCTCAGCTTTTTCCCAATTCCTGGCGTACCGTTTACGGCTTCTTGAGCGTCTTTGCTCATATAAAGATCCGCCCTTCCATCAATGTCTTCCGTTATCTCTTCAAAATCCAAAGGCAGGGGAAGTCCGAGTGGTACTGCTTCGTCCCTCGGGTCGGCCGAAGCGTATTCTCTGGGAAGCCTTCGTCTATCCATGGCTGGAAGAGGAAGTTCGTCTTTGTCTCCCTGCCGGAGAAAGAGAAGAGCGTGTGGCCCTTCCCTACTGAATGGGCGCCGCTAGCCGCAGGCCTCTCGGATCCTCCTGTCCTCACCCCAGTCCAGAGCACCCTCGTGGGTCGCATCCAGATGAGGGCCCCGTACAACGTCTGGGGGCTTCTCAGCGCGTCGGAGCGACTGGTGAATGCCGGGGTATGGCCGGATCCTCAGTCCGATCCGGTGCGGGCCTTCCCCTACCTTCCTCCCGGGGAGACTCCGCGGGGCCGCGGAGGAAGGGCTGCCGCTCCTCTGGCCGAAGCTCTTCCGACTGAGGATGCTGATGAAGTTTCGGCCGAGGGTAAGTCGGCTTTAAGTTTGTACTTGCTCACTGTTCTGTTTCTAACAGGCTCTTCTTGCTTGCAGCAATGGCCAATCTCGACGCCCTCCTCGATCGGATATCCAACCAGCACGGTCCGGGCCGGGCACCGGCCCCGCAGGCGGCAGGCAGGTCTGGCCGAGGCGCTGGGGCTCCGAGGACCCGAGGCGGGGTCCCAAGGACTGCGGCCTCTACTGAGGACCGTGCCGCCGCCGCCGCTCTCGAGAGGGAGCAAAAGTCCAAATTCGCCGCTCGAAGGGGCGGCCGAGTGTCGAAGCGCCCCCCGGTCGGAAGGGGCCGTAGACGCGGAGGAGGCTCCGCTGGTCAGGAGGAGTGCCGAGGCCCGAAGGGCCACGAGGCTGGCGTCTCCTGAGGCGCCGAGGGGCGATTCCCCTCCGGCTGTTTCGGCTGGGGCCGGTGACGAAGGCGCCGGGTCGCAGGCGCCCCGGGCGCAGCGCGAGTGGTGGTGCCCCGAACCGGGGATTTATGTGGACGAGAGTATGGAAGACTCGCAGACGTGCCTCCGTCTGCTCCGCAGTCTTACTCTCCCTTCGGCCTTTGAAGGGCTGAAGCGCCATTCGGTCATCGACCTGGCGGCGATGAGCGCTCGGTTGGCGGTCCAGGTAATAAGCTTTGAAGGTACTTCAGTCGAGCTTTCCTTAGCTTTCTCTTGATTTTTCTTTTTTCTGATCATTGTTTGCTTTCGGCCCGCAGGCTGCGGTGACGGGTAGCGTCCTGATGCACCATCAGGAGCAGCTCCGACTCCAGCTCCTGGAGGCCGAGAGGGAGTCAGACGGTTCGGGCGAGGGTACTTCGGTGGTGCCCGACATCGAGCCCTTAGTCGATGGGCTCGTAACCGCGAGTGCCTGGGCGCGGGCGCAGCTGGAGGAGAGGGCAGCTGAGGCCCGTGCTTCCGCCGAGGCCAAGGTGAAGGCCGAGGGGGAGCTCGCCGCGGCTCAGTCCGAGATCCGGGCCCTCAAGGTCCAGATTCAAGAGAAGGACTCCCGGCGGGCCTCGGAGAAGCGGCGACATGCCGAGGAGGTATCGGCGCTGAAGCAGGAGCTGGAGGAGGTGGCAGACATGGCCGTAGCTGATTACAAGGCCGGCCCGGACTTCGCCGAAGAGATCATCCAAGCTCAACTGCTGGCTTCTTCCTCCGTCTTCGACCTCGGGTTGGCTGTCGCCCAGAGGGCCTGCCCGAGCGTCGATCTGACTGGGGTCGCCCTACCGAGGGGTGAGGAAGCCAAGGAGCTCCTGTCTTGGTGGCAGGAACTTATGGCCGAGAGGACCTCGACTCCTGCGCCGGGTGACGAAGCTGCGCCCGCCGAGGGGGCCCCCGAGGAGGCTGTCCTTGAGGAGGTTGCCGCTCCTGAAGCGGTGCAGATTGTCGACTCTCCCTCTCCCTCTCCCTCTCCGGGACAAGCCGCAGCCGAGGTGGAGGAGGCCGAAGCCGAAGAATGACGCGGGGATCTGCCCCGGTTTCCGCTTCTTCTTCTGTTGTAAGCCCTCGGCCAAGGGTATGGCTGGTTTACGCTTCTTCTTCTATCGTAAACCTCCGGCCAAGTATACGGCCGGCTTTCACTTCTTCTTCTGTTGTAAGCCCTCGGCCAAGGGTATGGCCGGTTTTTGTACTTCCTTTTCTGTAAATATAAGGAATGTTTTCGGCTTTACCTTGGTGTTTGTGTATGATCGACCGAATATGGCCCTTCAGAAGCCTGAGATCCTGTCATCGTTCGCTATAGCTTGTAAGGCCGAGACCCGATGTAGGTTCGGATAGAATGTCGCCATAGTACTCGGCCGGGGCCTTTACTAACGTGGTCCACATGATCTGAAGGGACATCTTGCCGCTTCTGATGTATTTCAGGTGGCCGAAGCCACTCATGCTTCTGCTTATGCGAACTTAGATATACCCTGCCGCTTCCCGAACCGGTATACGTGGCCGGAACCACCTTCGGATCAAGGTATCGGCGGGCTTAGGAAGAATGCCATGTCGCTCCCGATACGGTTTGCATGGCCGAAGCCACTCCCGGTACGGTTTACACGGACTTAGAAAGAATACCATGCCGCTCCCGATACGGTTTGCATGGCCGAAGCCACTCCCGGTACGGTTTACACGGACTTAGAAAGAATACCATGCCGCTCCCGATACGGTTTGTATGGCCGAAGCCACTCCCGGTACGGTTTACACGGACTTAGAAAGAATACCATGCCGCTCCCGATACGGTTTGCATGGCCGAAGCCACTCCCGGTACGGTTTACACGGACTTAGAAAAGAATACCATGCCGCTCCCGATACGGTTTGCATGGCCGAAGCCACTCCCGGTACGGTTTACACGGACTTAGAAAGAATACCATGCCGCTCCCGATACGGTTTGCATGGCCGAAGCCACTCCCGGTACGGTTTACACGGACTTAGAAAAAATACCATGCCGCTCCCGATATGGTTTGTATGGCCGAAGCCACTCCCGGTACGGTTTACACGGATTTAGAAAGAATACCATGCCGCTCCCGATACGGTTTGCATGGCCGAAGCCACTCCTGGTACGGTTTACACGGACTTAGAAAAGAATACCATGCCGCTCCCGATACGGTTTGCATGGCCGAAGCCACTCCTGGTACGGTTTACACGGACTTAGAAAGAATACCATGTTTCCTGATAAAAGAAGTCTTTATTCATACTCTTCGGCTGTAAGCCTGAGGAAAAGTGACTTACACATAATAACGCCGAAGGCGCTCAACATTCCAGGTACGAGGGAGAGGCTGGCCCGAAAGGGTCTCCAACCGATAAGCTCCACGCCTGATCACCTCCCTGACCCGATAGGGCCCCTCCCAGTTGGGGGCAAGTTTTCCTGAGGCTTCGGCTGGTTTGGAAGCATGAGCGTTCCTCAACACGAGGCTCCCTACTTCAAAGCATCGGGGCTTTACTCGAGTGTTGTGGTACTTCGCCATGCGCTGTTGATAAGCGGCCAGCCGGATACGAGCCTTGTCTCGGGTCTCTTCAATGAGGTCCAGGTGGTCTTTCAGACCTTCTTCGTTGGCCTCCGGATCGTAAGCAACGACCCTGGGAGAGGGAAGGCCGATCTCCACCGGAATAACGGCCTCTATGCCATAGGCCATGCGAAAGGGAGTTTCGCCGGTGGGGGTTCGGCTTGTCGTCCGATAAGCCCACAGAACACTTGGCAGCTCCTCTACCCATCGGCCCTTAGCTTCGCCGAGGCGGGTTTTCAATCCCTGTAGGAGGCTTCGGTTAACGACTTCGACTTGGCCGTTTGTTCGAAGATGCGCCACCGAAGTGAATTTGTGGAGTATGCCGAAGCTGGCGCAGTTGTCGCTGAACCGCCGGCTGTCGAACTGCTTCCCATTGTCAGAAATGATGGCCCGAGGGATGCCGAACCGGCAAATGATGGACTTCCAGACGAAGTTCCAAGCATTGTTATCGGTTATTGCCGCGAGGGGTTCGGCTTCGACCCACTTAGTGAAATAATCTACCGCCACGATGAGGAATTTTCTCTGGCCGGTGGCGACGGGAAAAGGCCCCAGGAGGTCGATCCCCCATTGAGCGAAAGGCCAGGGGTCGGATAAGGGGGTCAGAAGGGCGGCTGCCCGGTGGATGAGGGAGCTATACCTCTGGCACTGGTCACAGTGCCGTACAAGGGCTAAAGCGTCCTCTCGGAGTGATGGCCACCAGTAGCCTTGCCTTAGAAGCTTGTGAGCCAAGGCCCTTCCTCCCGCATGCGCTCCGCATACCCCTTCATGGACTTCTTTTGTGGCGTAGTCGGCTTCAGCTGGGCCGAGGCACCGCAGCAGTGGTCGGCCGAAGGATTTCTTGTACAGGACCCCGTCCAGAAGAAGAAAGTGGGATGAGCGCTGTCGAATGTGCTTCGCCTCCTTCGGATCTGGCGGGACTTCTCCCTGGAGAAGGAAAGCGACGAGGGGGGTCATCCATGTCTCGGCCTCGGCCTCGGCCTCAGCGACTTGCATGGCTTTGGTTTCGCCGAGGCTTGGTTCGGCGAGCTCCTCGACGAGGATCATTCGGCCTCCCCCCCCGTCTTGAGTTGACGCCAGCCGGGAAAGTGCATCGGCTCGGGCATTCTCGGCTCTCGGGATCCTCACGACTTCATAAGAGTCGAATTGGGCGAGGATTTTGCGAGTCACCTGGAGATAAGACGCCATCATTGCGTCCCGAGCCTCGTACTCCCCGGAGATGTGGCTGGCGATCAGCTGGGAATCGCTGAAGGCCTTCAGGTTCCGGGCGCCGAGCTTCTTTGCGGCCCGGAGGCCGGAGATGAGAGCTTCATACTCGGCGGCATTGTTGGTTGCTGGGAAGGAGAAGCGCAGGGCGTACTCCGTGACGACCCCTTCGGGCGATGCCAGGATCCATCCGGCGCCGCTGCCCGTGGAGCACGCGGAGCCGTCTACGAAGAGTCGCCATTCGTCTGCTGGTGCGGGAGCCGAAGTAGCCTCGGCTTTGGGCGCGTTGGGTACTGGCTGAGGCGCCCCGGAGGCGCCAGGGGTAAGTTCGGCGATGAAGTTTGCCAACGCCTGGGCTTTTATTGCTACCCGAGGAGCGTAGGAGATATCGAACTCTCCTAGCTCGATTGCCCATTTCGCCAGCCTGCCGGACACCTCTGGCCGGGAGAGGACTTGCCTCAGGGGCTGGTCGGTGAGGACCTTCACGGAATGGGCCAGAAAATAGGGCCGGAGCCTCCTTGCGGACGAGACAAGGGCCAGAGCCAACTTCTCCAGGGCAAGGTACCGGAGTTCTGCTCCTTGAAGGGCTCGGCTGGTATAATAAACCGGCTTCTGAATGCTTTCTTGCTCTCGGATGAGGACGGCACTGAGAGCCGTCTCGGAGACCGCAAGGTATAAGCTCAGGGGTTCCCCGGGAACTGGCTTGGATAAGATGGGGACTTTGGAGAGGTAGGCCTTCAGCTGGTCGAAGGCTGCTTGGCACTCTTCCGTCCACTCGAAGTTGTTGGCCTTCTTCAGTACCTTGAAGAAAGGGAAACAATAGTCGGCCGCCCTTGACATGAAGCGACTGAGGGCTGCGATCCTCCCGTTCAGCTTCTGTACTTCTCGGATGTTTGCCGGGGGGCGCATCTGCATAATGGCCGAAATCTTCTCGGGGTTGGCTTCCACCCCACGGTGGGTGACCATGTAACCGAGGAACTTGCCGGAGGCTACCCCGAAGGCGCACTTGGCCGGATTCAGCTTTATCTTGTACCGCCTAAGGGCGGAGAAAGTCTCGGCTAGGTCGGCCATATGCTCTGCAGCGATGCGGCTCTTGACCAACATGTCGTCTATGTAGACCTCCATGTTTCGGCCCAGCTGCGGAGCGAACACTTTGTTGACCAGGCGCTGGTATGTCGCGCCGGCGTTCTTCAGACCGAAGGGCATTCGGGTGTAGCAGTACAGGCCCAAATCGGTCGTGAAGCTGGTCTTACTCTCGTCATCCGGATGCATCCGGATCTGGTGGTAGCCCGAATAGGCGTCGAGGAAGCTTAAGAGCTCGTGGCCGGAAGTCGCGTCCACCACCTGGTCTATCCGAGGCAGCGGAAAGCTGTCCATCGGACAGGCTTTGTTGAGGTTGGTGAAGTCCACGCACATACGCCACTTGCCCTCTTTCTTTGGCACCATGACCACGTTGGCGATCCACTCCGGATGATGCACCTCTCGGAGGTGTCCGGCGTCCAGCCCCTTCTGCACTTCGGCTTGGATGGCGGTTCTCCTTTCTTGATTGAAGGTGCGCCGCTTCTGTTTTACTGGGGGCTGGTTGGGATCGGTGTGGAGACGGTGCTCGGCTACCTCCGGGTCAACCCCGGGCATGTCCGACGGAGACCAGGCGAAGACGTCGAGATTCTCTTTCAAAAACTCGGTAAGCTTCTCTGCTTCAATCTTTTCCAGGCCGGAGCCTATCATCAGGACTCGTCCCTCACCTCCCGGAACAGAGACGGCGAGGAGTGCTTCTCCCGGAGATGCCTCGGCCGATGACTCGATCGTCAGGGTTTCGGCTGCGGTCTTCCCCTTGACCGAAATCATGTAGCACTGCCGGGCCGCTTCTTGGTTCCCTTTGGCCTCGCCTATTCCGTGGCTGGTATGAAACTTCAGCTTCTGATGGAAGGATGATGGCACGGCTCCGACCCCGCCGATGAGCCTTCGGCCGAATATGGCGTTGTAGGCTGACTCGATCTTTACAACGGCAAAGTCCGTTTCAACGGTTAATTGCCGGGGGGCGGAGCCTAAGGTTACAGGAAGCCGGACAATACCCTCTACTCGGCAGGGCGAGCCGTTAAAACCGAAGAGGGGGCCCCGGTGAGGCTTCATATTAGCCTCACTCAATCCCATCTTCTCAAAACAGTCGTAAAACAAGATGTTTGGGGTACTTCCATTATCCACAAAGATTCTATGTACATCATAGCTATTTATTACAGCATTGACGACGAGGGCGTCATCATGAGGGACCTGAACATCAGTCAGGTCCTCGGCGCCGAAGGTGATGTCTTCCAGACGAGGCCGCTTCGGCTCGCCGTCAACCGCCGCTATGGTGTTGCGCTGCCGCGGCCTTGATCCCTCCCCGGGCCCTCCGGATATCATCATGATAGACCCAGAGCTGGGTCTTTGATGGGATGATTCTACCGGGGCCGAGGTGGCTTTTGGCGGAGGAGCGGCTTCTATTGCCGGGGGTGGTTGTTGCCTGGGCGCTGCAGGGACGTCCCGGTTCTGCTGCGACGGCTGCTCCCGCCGATACTGCGGCAATCTCCCCTCCCGGATGATGCGGTCGATTTCTTCCCGGAGCTGTCGGCACTCGTCCGTCGTGTGGCCGATCTCTCGGTGATATTCGCAGTATCTGCCGGGGTCCCTTCGGCGAGGATCGGTCTTGATGCGATCAGGCCGCCGGAGCATGCCCTTCACCTCCATGAGCATCCGGGAAGGGGGAGCAGGTAAGGGTAGGTACCGCGGCTGCGGGTCCCGTTGCCTCTCCTTGTCCCAATCCTCCTGGCGATAGCGCTTTCGGGAGGGCTCTTGGTCCTCGGACCGAGGTCGGACCACCGGGGGAGCAGGTGCCGAGGTGGCTTCGGTTGCGCCTTTGCCCCTGGACAGCATCAGGGCCTCTCGGTTGATGTACTTATGGGCCCGGGCCACGAGGTCCTGGAAGGTAGGGGGATGGCGCTTTCCGATGGAGCCGAGGAGCCCCTCGTCCCGGCACCCGCTGATCACGACCGAGACCGCGATCGAGCTGTCGAGGTTCGGGATCTGGGCGGCCTCGGTCCGGAACTTGGTGAAGTATTCCTGGAGAGTTTCGGTGGGGCCTTGCCGGATGGCCAGCAAGCTGGCGGAAGTTTTGGACTGCCGGGTGGCATCATAGAACTGGTCGATGAACAATTGGCCCAACTGGACCAGGGAGTGGATGGAGTTGGGGGCCAGAGTCTCGAACCAAGTGAGGGCGATTTTTTCAAGGGTGAGGGGGAAAAGACGGCAGCGGACTGCCTCGGAGATCCCTCGGACCCGAAGATAAGTGTTAAATCTCTGGAAATGACAGACCGGATCTGTCATTCCGTCGTAGAGAGGGCCCTTCGGCAGCTTGAAGTTGGGCGGTACCTCGGTGGCTAGGAGCTCCGCCGTGAATGGGGTCTGCTCCAGGATGCTGCTGGTGAGGGGCACCCCGTGAGGCCGAGACACCATCTGCTGCATTTCTTTGCGCATCGCCGTCAGCCGCCGGTCCAGGTCCGGGGCGGTCGAGGTGGCGACGGATTGCCCTCTGGTTCGGGCCGGACGGTACTCCGACGAAGCATAATCCTGCTCCGTCAGGCGATCAGCGCGAGGAGCTCGGACAGGTAGCGTCGAGGGCTCGCTGCGCGTCTCCGCGGTCTCGTTGGGAGGAACCGGCGCAGGCGCCGGCCGGAACCGGGCATCTTGTACTGGGTAGAGCGGGGGGAGCGGCGCCTGCTGAGGAAGCTGTCCCATCAGCCCCATGCGCTGGGCGATGGCAGATACCATCTCCTGGAGAGGCGCTAGGGACGTGACGGCAGCGGCCAGCGTTGCCACTTGCTGCTGGAGCACCCCCACTCGGTCTTCCGAGCCGAGAGACTCCGGTATGGTCGGCAGAGGCAGGCTCGGCGGGGCAGAAGGTGCGCCTTCGGAAGGCAGCATCTGCGCCGAGGCCTCCCGCGCTTCTGCTTCGCTTTGTCCGGATCGTCGGGTCACAGGTCGCTGAGACATGACTTGTTTTGTTGGTTTCCCACAGACGGCGCCACGTGATGTAGACTGGATCTATCACGACCGGATTCCGAGGCTGGAACCCGAAGAAGTGGATCCGAAGCCGGTTCGGATCGGTGCTACTGAGGCCCGACGGAGATCCGGAAGGTCGAGGAGGCGCAGGCGAAGACGAGGGTACGAAGGCCGAAGGGCGCTTCGGTCGGTGCAGGCTTGTCTCCGGGAAGTCGGGGCGGAGGCTCCTTCGACGGGCGAAGGGGCGGCGCGGATGAAGCTCCTTCTGGCTGTATTGCCAACAGGCGATGAAGCCGAAGCCGACGGTCTGAGGCCGGAGGGGTCTCGGACTCGGCTTGCTCTTGGATAGTGACCCCAAAAGCCCTTTTGCCGGACGAGGGGACAGCGCGGGGCCGAGTCTCCTGTCGCAGGGCAGCCGTCGCACGGCGTCGAGACCAGGGAGAGGAGTCCGAGGTCGGCGGCCGAGACCGACTCGGGAAGGTCGGCGATGATTCGAACCGAGCTCCTGCAGGAGGGAAAGAAGAAGAAACCGGTCAGCAGGAGTCCCGGGCTCAGGCCCTTAGGAACCCCCTCCGACGGTCAAGTTAGCTTCTGAAGATGATTCGATTCAGAAGGCAAGAAGTAGCTTTAATGCTATTTGGACCGTAGTCCTTAAGGGTCTCGGAGGCAAAGAGTTGCATACCTTTGGCAATAAATAGCGGTGTATTTATAGCAGAGGATAGAAGTTGGTTAACGGTGGTAGCCGATATAGGACTATGTTTGGGCTTACTGGTAAACCGTCATAGTGCTTGATCCGCCACCGGAGTGGGCCGGACTCGGCTATCGGGCCGAAGGGGGTTGGGCCGCCGATGGGCCGAAGCCTGCTGGGCCTAGGGCTGCCGCGCTGTTCTCGGGCCGTAGGCTGATGGGCCGCTGACGGGCCGAAGCCTGTTGGGCCGGGAGCAACGGTGCCGCTTATGGGGCCGAGGGCTGTTGGGCCGCTGATGGGCTGGAGGCTCCCGGAGGGCCTGATACTGCTGCTGTTGGGCTGAACGAGGTTTGGGCCTGCTCTAATGGGCCGAATCGGATTCTGCCTCATCAGTATATATTGGATAAGAGACGTTTAGTTTTGATAGTTCTGTGGGACCTACTGACGGAATAAGAAGGATAAGTAATTCTTAGGTCTAAAGTCGAATTGTTTATTCTCTTTATTCTAGCATAAGTAATTCTAACACGGTATAAGTCATTCTCCCTATCAAACTAGAATTAGCCTTATTCTAAGAATAAGGAATCTTATTCTTCTCTAATTCTGCAAACAAAGTGGAGACACAATCTTTAATTGAAAATATTTTTAAACTTTTGCATCTTTTCATTTATTTGTTTTGAGGAGAATGATACTAGAACACTAAAATTATTTATGCAATTTTCTGGTCATTTCTTGGCTTTCAACGCAAAACTTCATATTAATTTTTTTATATTAAGATAAAACTGTGATTTCTTGGGAAAGTTTAAGCTGTGTAATTATGAAAAGTTAGTTATAATGACTTCTACCAACGGCCAATTTAAATGAAGAAAGCGACTTCATTTTTACTACGCTCATCCAGAGTAATCTGATTATTTGATCGGACAAACCTTAATAGTATCGTGTTTGATTTTTTCGAAATTTCCTGATTGACAAGTTGCATTTTTTTAAAAAAAATTGAAGAAAAAACTGTAATAAAAAAGTGTAGCACTGTAACATACTGAATTTAGATGAGATTGCACCGTAGTACTAGAAAACTTGAAGTTGTGTTTCATATTGACTTTTTTGTATTTCTTTTTTATAAAATAATGGCTTATGATTAACATAATTGATTATTAACAGACTTTACTTAAAATTCAAAGTTTTCTTATATATAGAATGTTTCCATTCTTATTTGGTTGTATTCAATGAAAAAGAAATTTAGAAAGCTCTTATTTTTTGGGGTAAGTTCACAAGTAGACAATCACAAGGGGCAAGAATGTCGTGTTTGTGGCTGCTCACCGTTCTCTATAATTCACTGGTTTTGTAACTCTTGTCAAAATTTTTTTAGAAATCTTATTACAAGAAAAAATATCTCAATTATGGATGCCGGATCTTTATCTTTGTCAAACAATGAACATCATTAGTTTATTCTTTTTTCTCATTTTTCTATGTTAAAATGATCAGAATTCAAATGTAAATCTTAAAATTCAAATCTAAGTTTCAGGATTATCGAAAGGCACTTCAGAGAAAATAAATAATCATTTTTACATGGAAGATATATGCTTTTAAATGTATACTTATTAAATATCCTCCTATATATGTATGACCATGGTTCGCACAATCACTTCACTTTAGTGTCTATGCAATAAGACATAAGCAATTAGATGGAACATCCAAAGGAGTTCTTAAAATTATTGTGATGAGATCTTAAAATTATAACCAGGAGGAGAAAGTATTCCTAATTCTTCTAACGTCAGATATTACTTAAGTATATTTATGAAAATGTAACCATCAGACGTAAGTTGTCAGAGATATCCTTTTACCACATGCAAGAAATTACATAAAGGTTGGCAACTCGAGCAGTTTTGAACAGCAAAATTGAAGGAATCTAGGTTGCTTAGGTAGTGAAAGGACCTATCTGGGGAAAACAATATATAGTTTGCGTTACCACCTTAAAGAACCTTATGTCTTATTCGATTGGAGTCTCAACTTTGATATAATTTTAATGATGATGCTAATAACTTTTAGAAGTGACTATTTCAATTAAAATTATCATTAATGTAGAAGAAATATGGAGGGCACTAGCCAAAGGTACGAAGGATAGTATTAGTGAAAAGCGGAGGTTTAAGAGTTAATTTGGGATTTTAAATTTTCAGTTGTTATAATCTTTCAATATTTTTAAATAAGTTGTTGCAATCTTTATATTATTTATTAGCCTTTATAATTAGTTAAAATGTCCCTAAAAGCCCCATTTTAAGGATGGTTCAAAGATTGTGAGAGATTTTAAAGAAATATGAAGATTACATAGTCATAAAGAATATTGTAAAATTAGAGAGACAGAAAAGTAAAGAGAATTTCAGTTGCAATGTTTTCAACATGTGTTTAGATTTATTTTAAATTTAGTATGATTGTTTGCATAAAAACTTTGGTAAACTTTTACTTACATAAAAATACCTTTAAAAATCATAATGCAACGAATATATTTCTTGGAGGAAAAAATATGTCAATGTTATCCTTTTCAATATTATCCAAACGCATCTATAAACTACACAATTATAGAAGAGGTATTGATGACATTAGAAAGGGGATTCGTGACATATTTTCTTTAAAGAGGATGTTATCGACATTATGATTTCAAGAGGTTTTTTGTGCAAATAAAAACTATCACACAAGTATATATCTCAATTTGATATAACTCTATATTCTTTTAATATATGAATATTGAATATAATTGAACATTTATTATTAATAGCAGTATCATAATTGTCGTGGATATAAGTATTTAATGCAGTAACCAATACATTATCATGTTTAAAATGTTCTATAACATCCTTATTTGAGTAATACTTGTAGCAATGCCTTCTGTGAGACATTATAGCAAATAATAAAAAATACTTTTTTGCCTTTTTAAAGGTCGGACTCCATTTGCCCACCCATCCATATAATCTAATCTCCCAATCAGAAGATAAAAAAAAAAAAAACTAAAAACTAAAAACTTTTATAAGATTTGACCTATTAAGAGATATTTTTTCCTGTTCATTGGAACTTAATTTTTTTGAATTTTTTGAATTGTCCGATAAGAGAAAGGACTATACAAACAGATGGGGCATGTAGAACCAGAAGTAAAAGTATAATTAAGTTTTTTTTTAACATTTGTTGCAATGCCATAGCACCGGGAGCATTGTTGCAAACTAGGGCTGTAAATGAAACTCGGACTTTCCTATTTTCGATCCGTTTTCAAGTTTAGGATGCAAATACAGAAATAGAAGAGAAAAAAAATTCTCTTTCCGATTCCGAAGTGCTTCTGAACCCGAATTTTCATTAAATTATATGACGCAGAAATGGAAACACTTATTTTCGCATCCGCTTTTCGCTGTATAGTCTGATAATAATATTAAATGTAATGATATAAATATTATTTATATTGTTTTCTCTTATGAGAGTGAGTAATACTTGCTGCAATGACGTGCGTGCTGCATGCACCGTCATTGCAGTGGGTTAAAAAAAAATCTTATTTTTTCTAGGTCACCCCCGAGGTCCTCTAACCGTCCGTACAATGTAATGTTCGATTTGACGATCCAAGGAGCCCAATGAACAGTAAAAAAAATGTATTTCTTTTACTGTTCATTGGGTTCGATTTTTAAATTTTAAAAATAAAAATTTTGTCCGATCAGACAAAAAAAAAGTACGGATGGTTAGGAAACTATGGGGGCAACCTAAAAAAAATAAGAAATTTTTTTTTTTTCAACCCACTGCAATGACGGTGCATGCAGCACGCACCGTCATTGCAGCAAGTATTACTCTATGAGAGTTTACTAGTAAGATTAAGAACTTGAGATTTTGGTTCTAAGGTCGATAACTAGGCCACTTATGTTTTGTAAACTACTTTTATAAAAGAGACAGGAGTTCTCTTTCCTGTTTTTTTGAGTATTTGTCTAAATATGAGATACCCATCTTGCTATAATGCATGTGTCACATGCATTAACACAATAGACATGCATGTTGCGGTGAGATGTATGATGAACATTCAAAACATGTTACAAAAAACTTGCAAACGTCCATGCATGCGAGAAGGGCACATGGAAATGGATACTTCTGTTTGCATTTTCATTTTCGTTTTCATATAGGAAATGGATGTGGAAACAGAAACACGTATTTCCGTTTCCGCTTCCGATCTCTGATATTCTTATACGATACCCAAGCAGAAATACTTATTTCAGTTTTCGTCTCAAACCCGTTCACAATCTTATTGCAAGCATTACTCTACTTACTTTTAAAACATCCGCCTATAGAATATTATCTTCCGGGTATCTTCTCAAGCTCCATCTACCTGTCCAACTGCAAACCTCAAATGGAATGTTTAGATAAATGAAATGGAATGATTTCCCTTGACCACAAAAACTGCAAACCCTCAAATAAAGTTTAAATAAATGATCTTGTAACGTAGAATATCTGTTCTTGTGTAGAATGTTAGCATTCTCTAGCAGGTTTAATTTGAAATTGTCTTCTCAATAGCTAGTCAAGCCACCCCCACACCCAGCCTGCCTTGTTCAGTTGTTTGCATTTTGTAATGATTAATTAACAATGGCATGCTTCATTGAGCAATAAGGAAAAGGAGATGGACTTCCTCACTCGGGTCACGAAACAGATCAGCTAGATCGAGTCAGCTACGTTCGTTGATGGCAGGAGAAGGCATCTCGTCATCCCATTTGATGGCTGTGGCTAACTTAAGAAGTGGGGGTGGGATTAGATTCTCAGAATTTCGATTTAAGCCCCTGAAGCACTTTGTACTTACAGGGAGGCCTAGGAAATCAAGTAATATATATAAGGGAATACAATGGACATCCATACCAAGGGTGTTCCCAGGATATATAATAGAGTATTTAGTTGCGGCACTGCAGGAGGTGCAATTAATTTTTTTTAAAAAAATTAAGGTTGGCTGCACCATGTCGACATGTCCTCACAATTGATCGAACGACTTAAAAGATTTCCAGAAAATAAAAATTAGGCTCTATTTTATTGAGCTCGGTCCTTGAAAGATATATTTATTCTTTGTTGGGGTCTAATTTTTTATTTTGTAGAATTTTTTAGATTATCCGATTAGGTTATACGAACATGTCGAACGTGGTGGGGTCAATCTTAAAAATAATAATTTTTTTTCTAAACCGCATCCTTAATGCTAATTTTAATGTTTCATTGCAATAGTAAATTTCATAGTGAAGATGCCTATCCACCCACGTGTAGATGTCAATCCACACGTGTGAAGAAGGAAGATCTTCCTATGATTCTCTTTGATTTTCTAAAGAATAGAAATTCCTTAAGTGCAAGATTGGACTCAACTCAGGCAATACATAGAGGATAAGATTTTAAAAAAAATTCTTCGTGCACCATTTTTCCCATTCTTAATGAGAAGTGAATTTGAAAATTCTCTCCCCCCTCTCCTCTCTATAAAGCTTATCGAGTCCCAGCCAAACCTTCACTGATAGAACCGGACTTTTTTCCAAAAGAGCTCGTCCATGCGAAGAGAAATGGTTTGGAAGGCCCCACTATTCCTCTCCAACCACATCTGCCACAATGAATGCCTAGGAAGCTTCCAAGGTTGGAATGTCTGCCTATGGAGAACTTCCCCAACAGAGGGGTTTCATCTTTTGGGGAGGGTGTGATGTCCAAATTTGCTCCATGGAAATTGGAAAGCTGAATTCAAACCTCCGTGAGAACATATGTATCTTTTGTGGACATATTGCCCGATCTTGTCTTTGTCCATATCATCTTTTGTTTGATAGTATATGCCTAAAGATGGGGTTAAGAGACCACAAGCGTACTTAATCAAATTCCCCATGATCTCGAGGATCCGAACTTGATTGAACCTGGATGACGAGACATCACCGAATAACACATGCGTTAAATGTTTCTAATCCTAGATTAGACCGCTCTTAGAGGCTTCGGACTACGGAGTGATGGCAAATGATAATGATAATGATAGAACCAAGATTGAGAACGACCCATTCCTTGATTTCAGCCCAAAATACAGGAACAGTCGTTGATTGAGTTTGATATTGTAGAGAAATACTTTGCGTCATAATTGTAACTGCTATCTTATCGACATTATTGAGAGAGTACTATAATAAGTGTTTCTTGACATTCTGGCTTGTTAATCGAGATGAATACTTGCTAATGCTCCCCTCAATAGTAACGGGAGGCATTGCAGTAGTTAAAAGATTTTTTTTTTTTTTCATTTTTTTAGGTCAATCCTGAAGTGTCTTATCCGGTCGTACAATGCAACGCCCGATCGGGCGACTTAAAAAAAATCTGAAAAAATAAAAAATTATTATTGAGCTCGGCTTATTAAAGGACATTTTTTGCTGTTCCCTAAGTTGATGTTTAATTTTTCAGATTTTTTTAGATCGTCCGATCGAACATCGGACTGTACGGCCGGATATGACACTTCGGAGCTGATCGAAAAAATACAAAAAAGAATTTCTTTTATCTACTGCAATACTCTCATTAGGATTAAAAGAGAAGGAAAGAGAAAAAAACATTGCAGCAAGTATTATTGGTATCCTCGTGTCCTAGGGAAAGTTGCCTGGAAAGCTAGGTGAGGCACTCCGTCAGATAGGTGAGCCAATTTGATTGGCCCACAATGCCCTCTATCCAACAACATATATAAGAAGCTTTGAGAATGACCCTTTGTATAATATCTAACATTTTCAAAAGGGTGCATGTCCTATAAGACATGAACAAGCACAATTAGGTACATCATAAAGTATTTTGACCACATCTGCACTACTCACCTTCCAATTTGTCTTTTCCTCCCTTTTAGTCCAAGTTCTGACTTAAGTATCAAAGATTTTCCTGTTTTCTCAGAAATAATTATGGGGTTAACCTTTCGGCTTCATTTTGAAGCTAGGTCGGATAGGCCGAGCCTAAAGTCTTCCCTAACTCAAGTGTTGGCAGTGGAACTTCCTTCTTCCCATGTAGCTTTTCCCTTCACCCTTCCCACTTGAACTTGAGCCCATTTGGGTAATTTCCAACTTCATCACTAAATTGGTTCACTTTGTTTGCAGAATAGTTTAAATCAGAATAAGATTTTAGAAATTTCTTAAACTAGAATAAAAAGCATTTTGATTTAGTAAGTTGTTGGTATTCCACCCAGAATAAAGAGAATTATATTGTGCTATTCCAAGTGATTTGATAAGAATAAGTGGAGTAAGGAGTAAAATAAAAGGTGAAATTGAGAGAATTGAGAGAATTAAGCATTCTAAGTAGAGTTTGGAGAGTTGGCAGAATTGAAAGAATTAAGTATCTCCGCAATCAAACTAGAATAGGACTTTTATACTAATTATTTCAGTCTTATTCTGCAAACAAAGTGATACCTTAACTAGTTCTATGAAAAGGTCTATAGATGCTGCCGTTATTGTGGCTTAAAAGAAGGTCGTGCAGCTTGCAATAGGGAATAGGAGACCTTAATCCTTCTTTATGATCAAACAAGTGGGTGAAATAGTGTTAATATATACTTTGACAACTGAAATATGTAGGGGGTCGAATATTTCATAAAAAGGCAGCATAAGTTGGCGATTTTGATTTGTGGTCTCTCGCACAAATAAGAGAAAAAGGTTGGATATACAACACTCCTATTAAAGAAAACGTTTATTCTTATTTCCTTTTGCCCGACATAAAATTGATGAATGATAGAATAATCCATCCGTGAAGAAATATTCCTTCCCACATTTATTGGTCTAGAGAGATGTTGGAAAATTTGCTAGGGAGCTTGGCGCATTGTTGTTGTCAATATGTGTTGTGTTCTTCTTAAGAAACTCTGCGAGGGAGACGAGGGTAGTAGCTGTGTGCCAAGTATGAAATTGTAGGTCTTATTCCTTCTTCATATTGCTTCAAGGAACTTCAAAAGATTTAGCTCCGAAATTGTATAAATTGAGATAAGTATTCAATTTATAAAATGAACAACAATTATTTGTAATGATATTAGGAAATCAGGGGAGAATTTGGAGACACTAATTAAGCATAGGTGGAAGGAGGTTAAGGAGCTTAGGAGGGAGATTTGGGTGTTATTTAATTAGTGCCATGTAAAATGCCATAAAATCTCAGTTTTGAAATCATTATTTTAAAATCAACTAAAATAAAAATTTTAATCTAAAATCACCGATTTGAAATCACCAATGTTGGTTTACGGTAATTTTGATTGTAAACCATAATTTGTTAAAAAGAAGATTTTAGGAGTCAACTGATTTTGAAATACTGTTACTTACAACGCGCTAAACGTACGAAAATGTACCATAAAATGAATTACAACACTTCACACACCAGGAAAACACTGTTTTATGGTTGTTTATGATGCACCAAACGACACCTTGGTGTGTAATACCTTTTTTTATTAGCAGTTATATTGATCAAGTATGTGCAAATTCTAGTGTTCAAAATAACTCTAAGATCATCATGTAAGTAGTAATCTTTTAAACTACACAACCTAGCAAAGGGACAAATATGTCTAGCAAACTTCAAAAAACATCAACCAAATTTGACTATTTTATGGATGTCTCATGTCCTTACACATCCATATGTTCCTCGTTAATAATCAAATGAGTTTCCCATTCGTATTGAGAGGGAGGGTAATGGGACATGGTTTCAACTTACCACCGTGTCAAACCTCTCGTCAAATTCTGCCACGTGCCTCTCCTTTGGGAGGACAAGAGACTCGCAAAGAGACAAGAGCTGAGCAAGCCCTTATAAGGAGGGAGGGGAGAGGAACTTTTTTTTCCAAGTAACCCCCCAAAGAAATCTAATATATGCAAGCACTATCTTCTAAATAATTATTTTTGAAGTACCATTTTGTGCATCGTGTCCACGTGTCATCCCTCAACCGCCCATCCAATTGATTGAACTTCTACCGGATTTTACCACCAGATGCAATGTTTACGGCTTTAAGAGACGCTATGTATGTCAAGTAATTAACATTTTCTTTACATATTATGAGAAATGTCAATATGCAAGACTTTAAAAAATATTTTATTTTAATTTTTTGACTTTTCAGTGCTTATAATCTTTCAATATTCTATAACAGTCCTCATAGTTTTCGTATTTATTTTAAACCCAAAATCTCTCTATTTTATTTATTAGGAGTCTCCTTTGATGGGGTGACTTCTTCTAAACATATTTTGGATAGATCAAAAGTTATAAATATCTACAGAATATGTTAAAAAAAAAATTCTATAATAACTGTCATATGGAAAGATTGGATGACCCTAACTAGTTCAAAGCCTCTAAAATAAAAAATATAGAAATTGCCATGCACTGGGTCTTTCTTGTGCTGCTTCTTGTCATCCTCTTACGCTTCTAATCACAAGAAAATACCTATGATCTGACCTGTCCTGTCCCAATTACGAACCAAACAAGGAATAAGCAGTCCTATTTCATAGAATATTTCATCTCCTTGTATAGAATATATATATATATTTTCCCTTTGGCATAACTAATGGGGAAAAGAAATATCACATCAGTAGGTTGTCAAGCCACGTCTATCCAGCCTGCCTTGGCCTTGGTGTTAATGATAAATTAAGCCCCTCATGCTGCATGACATAACAAGGAAAGGGTTTTGAGCAAAAAAAAAAAAAACACAAGGAAAGGGGAGAGACCAACTGGCTAAAACAGGACGGCTACTGCCGCTGGTGATGTGAGAAGATGCCATCCCATTGTCCTAATCCAACTTTTAAAAGGGAGGGTAGTTGGATTCTTAGGTTTAAGTCCAAGAATGGTGTCTCATTTATAAGGAGACCTTAGGGTTTAATTAGTTCCTCCTCCTTGGCCCTTGTATGGAATGCTGAGGAGTTGCCAAAACTTGTAGGGAGACAATGGAAGGAAAGAAGGTGAAGCAATTGGCAATTTTGGAGTCTAACATTTATCCAATAGGATCTCTATCATGAAGTATTTGAATACTTCACCCCATATAAGGCTGAGTCCAATCAAGATATCTCTTGAATGGAGATAGTTGAGTTACAAGCCATGTGCTGAAATTAGTGTGAGAAGGTTCCTTCCAATTGGCCATGGGTGGCCATTAATCTATGGCAGATTGCTTATTATTTCAAGGGTCCCAAGGTCAAAAATTGTGGGTGAAGGTTAAATGGGAGAGGGTGTGACACTGACGTCAACACTGACCCAACCATCCACTGTACGTACACACCTTTGTGCACAAAATGACCACTTCGAATTTAGAATTTGGACCCCTATTCGTCCATAGGAACCACTAATACTCATGTGGTTCCTGATCAGCTAAAAAGATTCAAACATTTTGGAAGTGCTTTAAGTGAGCACAATTGAAGCTCAAGAAAAGAATATAGCCTTTCAATTAACTTTATCTGTGGAGGACCTATAGAACACCCCACACCTACTGCCTTGTTTAGCTTTGAAATATTAGTTTTAACATAATATTAACTTTAATTTTTTGATTGTGTACAAAGATATCTTTCTTTCTTTCGATACTTATATTTTTGAAGTCTACCATATTAATATTATTGAAAGGATATGAAGCAAGAAAGCTGAAGGGAAAAGAAAGAGTTAGAGGTGAAAAGAGAGAGGATAAGAAGTCCTCGAACTCTCAAAGACTAAATCCTATCACTTTTAATGTAGGTTCAAAACTGTAATGAATTTAGTACAATCTATAACAACCAAACATCTTATATTGTATCATAGATGTAGATAGCTAGTCTATGGTCGTATGAGTGAGTCGAATCTATTCATCTAAAGGTAAATCTAAATACATAAAAGATTTTATAAAAAATCTTCTTTTCACTTATCAAATACAAAGTAAGAAGAATTGGAGATCAAGCACGGATCAGCCCGATCCATACCTGTATCCGGACCAATCTCAAGTTGATCTAGACCATTGACCCATGCATTTATTTTTTAAATTATTTAAAAAAATTAATATGATTTAGTATGATCTGGTCTTATTCTAAATTAATTCCGACTGATCCTAATCAATCTTGATCTAGACAAGTGGGTCGTAGATCAAGATCGAATTAATTGAGGTCAAAATCGATCCGATCCATACCGATCTTACCTTCCTTGACCATAACTTGTAGCCGGTAGGGCCACTTGCACTTTCATAATAACTATCGACAAACATGGTGCTTGTAAAGCTTGACTTTTGAACAAATACCTCCTAAATTTTACCGAGTCAGTACCGTAAATGCTCTGCAACCGGAGGTGGACCGGTATTTATAGTTCATTTGGCCTTGTCTTGCATATTTTGGTCCACAAGAAAACATTCTTGCATCCAGGTCCCCTCCGATCAGTAGCAACAAAATTTAGGGTTTCCACAGAAATGCTGAAATTTGAAGGGGGTTCCGTGTCAGAAGAAGGCGATCATCTAGAAGGAAATAAAATGAGCAAGCCAAATGGCGCCACCGCCACGGCCGTGTATAGAAAACACGCAATCCAACTTTTCAACTCTTATGCGCTCTCTACCTGACCTCACCACGCGCGCAACCAAAAAGAAACGCACGCCCCCTCCCTCTCGCACGTGCGTGTGGCCCAATCCAAACCCTTGAGCTGGTCGCCGGTCCACGCGGTTGCCCTTGGACTCCCTCCTCCTCCCCTTCTTCCATCTCTCTCTCTCTCTCCTTCCTCTTCTTCCCTGCTCTCTCTCTCTAACAGTCTCCTCCTCTCTCTCTCTCTCTCTCTCTATCTGTCTAATTCTTTCTCTCATTTTCTTCTCCTCTCTCTCTCTCTCTCTCTCTTCTGGGGAGAGGGATGCAATCATGGGCGAAGCTAGCAGTAGCCGTGGCCATACCCGGAGGCGCCATACTCTTCGTCGTCGTCGCCGCCATATGCCTCCACTGCCGTCGCCGGCGGAAGCTCCTCATCTCCAACGCAGATCTCACCCTCCCTCGCTCTGACGCCATGCCCACCAAGGATACCCTCTGCTTCTACATGCCTGAGGCCGCCAGCCTCCGGTTCCACCACCTCCCCGCCCTTGACCGCGGCCGAAGCCATCGCCGCCAGCACCAACACAACCACCACCAACTGCACCGGCCAGGCTCCGATTTCCACTGGGACGACCACCTCGCGCTGGTGGCCGAGGCTGTGGAGGGCGGGTGGTCGCGGTTCGCCTTCGTGGGCCGCTCCGACGCGCTGCCGCGGTCTGCCGCAACCCTGCTGGGCTCCTGCGTGGCCTGCGGCGACCACGCACGGCCCCCGTGGGCGGGTGCAGAGGTGGCCTGGGAGATTCCCCCGGGGTCGTCGGAGTTCATGCAGACGGTCAGGCTAAACCCCGGCGACGCAGAAGGCCCCTACGCCGCCGCCAGGATGGGCCTACCCCTGCCGGGCCCTCCCCTGGGCAGCGACCCCCCTTCCTTCCCGCAGGAGGCCTACTTCGAGGTCACCATCCTGCACCTGCAGCGCCAGCAGCGGCACCAGCACCAGCAGCTGCCCCCCCGGTGGAGCAAGCGCGTCAAGGATAGCTCCAGCAATGGTGACCGCAGGAAGCTCATTACTCAAGACAACCCCTCCGCCCCTGGGCAAGAAGAACCCAACCCCCCCGCCGAAGAACAGAGCGATAGCAGCAAAGAACTGCCCGATGGCATCATCTGGCTGGGCCTCGCGAGGGGAGGAAACTTGCCGGAGAACCCCCCCGGTAGCCACCCGGGCTCGATAGGCTTCAACTCGAACGGCTCCGTCTACCTCGACGGTAACCCACCACACCATCGAATTGTGGCGCCTCCTTTCCTCTCCTCTCCTCTTTTCGATCCAGCTAACTTGCTGCTGTTGTCTGTTTATGCAGGGATCAAATTGGTCTTGGAATCGGAGAGGGCGCGGTGGGGGGCGCCGAACAGGGTAGTGGGGTGCGGCTTCGACCCCGGGAAGAAGACCGTTTTCTTCACCATGGACGCCATGCTGCTCCACGTCGTGCACTGCCGCGCCGACGCCTTCGGGGCCCCTCTGTACCCGGCTCTGGCCGCCAGCGCCGACGTCATGGTGTCCGTGAACCTGGGCCAGTGCGCGTTCCGGTACGCGCCGGCCAACGCCCAGCGCACTCCCAACCCCTGCTTCCTCCGGCCCGCCGCCTCCGCCCACATCTACTACGACGACAGCCGGGAGCTCTTCTCCATGGGCAGAATCGACGCCCAGTGGCGCGACGTGGTCGCCAGGAAGGCCCAGCAGGGCGGCGCCAAGAGCTGCAACGGCAGCTGCAGAGACGGCGAGGAGGAAGAAGACCGAGCGGACGGGGCGGGCTCGGCTGTGGTCGACTTCGACACCGAGTCGGACCTATTCGAGATCACTCTAAACAAGTGAAGCGCGCTCGGGGAAGGGGTCTGCCGCGGGTGGTGCGCCGTAGCTGCCGGAGAAGATGTGCCAGCAGTGGCAGGAGATGATTCTTCCATTGTCGGCATCGTCAGGAAGGAGAGAGGAGGACACATACACAAATTTTACCATTAACAAAACTTGGTAGGGTTGATTTTGCCATAATTTTGGAGTCCGATTCTTCTACCGTCCTCGTTAGACTATAAAGCATCAGTAATAGGGGGGAGGTGGAAATGCGAATTCACGGAGACCTGGGTGTGGATGCATTTTTGACGTTTCTTCCTCCCCCCCTCATTACTGATATTCTATAGTCCAACGAGGACCGTAGAAAATCTCTTCTCAAAATTTTGTGGCCACTAACCAAATAAATAGACCTGTGTGGGGATGGGGGTTAGAGATACTAATCACTCAGCTTGAGGGACCCTTTTGGGTTGTAAGTGCAACCCTCATCAGCTCTTCCCTCCAATAGCCATAGAAACACATTATCTTGTGCATACAAATGTGCAGTATTTACTAATTAAGCTATGTACATCTTCTGACTAATAAGTGATTCTTTTGCCTCTTGTGAGTAAGGATAACCTGCCATGGGACTAGAATAGCATTGTGATTAAACATGGAGGGAAGAGCCTTGCTTCATATCCAAGAAGTTCTCCATATTGTATATATATATATATATATATACACTTGGAATACTACACACAATCAGCTGTGAAACAATTTTAAGCTTCCAACTTGGATCCCTCCCCACAGACCAGTGTTGGAAAAGTGCTTGCCTCAGATTTGCCAAGACATTAAAAGCCTCAAATTTAAAACGATTATAATAAAACCGTATTTGTTAAAATACCCTTCATTTCGATTTTCTTATAATCTTATTCTATAATTACCTCCACAATCCAAAGGCAACAATATTATTAGCAAACGCATCAGATAAATCCAATTCAGGAAGTTCTTAATCAATTTGATGTAACCGAAGCTATCACGACCGAATTCCGAAGCTGGAATCCGAAGTTGAGACCCGAATCTGGATCGGATCGGTGGAGAATACCGACGGGGATTCGGAACGCGGCGAGGACGGAGACGGGGCCGAAGGTCCGAAGCCGAGGGGTGTCCGGACGAGGGCTTGCTGGGAGCGGAGCCGAGACTCCCTCGGACGGATGTGGACCCGCTTGCGGAGGTGTGGCCGAAGACCTTTCGGATTAGCTGGTGCGAGGCGGACCCGAGGCACCTTCGAGGAGGACCAGCTGGCGAATGGCGTCGAGACCGGAGGAACAAGTTCGAGGTCGATGGCCGAGACCGACTCGGAGAGGTCGGCGAGGATTCAAACCGAGCTCCTGCAGGAGGGAAAGAAGAAGAAAAATCAGTCAATAGGAGTCCCGGACTTCGGCCCTTAGGAACCCCCTCCGATGGTTAAGTTAGCTTCTGAAGATGATTCGATTCAGAAGTCAAAGAGGTGAAAGAAGCAGCTTTAATGCTTTTTCGGACTGTAGTCCTTGGGGTCACGAAGACATACCTTTGGTAATAAATAGCCGTGTATTTATAGCGGAGGATAGAGGATGCTTAACGGTGGCTGCCGATATAGGACTATGTTCTGGGTTTATTGGTAAACCGCCATAGTGTCTAACCCTCCCACCGGAGTGGGCTGGACACGGCTATTGGGCCGAAGGGGGTTGGGCCGCTGATGGGCCGAAGCCTACTGGGCCGAGGGCTGCTGAGCCGCTAACGGGCCGAAGGCTATTGGGCCACTGACGGGCCAAAGAGCATAGGATTGCTAACTGGGCCGAGGGCCGCTGGGGCGCTAACGGGCCGAAGCCTGCCAGGGGGCCTTTTACTGCCGCTGTTGGGCTGATCATAGCGTTGGGCCTGCTTTAATAGGCCGAATCGGATTCTGTCTCATCACATAGCCCCCCACTCTTGTCTTCCTCAGATTTATGAGATGGCGAGTATAGTCTGAAGCCTTCCTGGGAGAATAACGTGACAGTCGCTATCCGAAGCTTTCTGCTTTGTTATGAAGAGAAAACGCCCTCGGTCGTCCGAGGGTCAGTAGCCATTAGTCTCGTCTTTGTTCGGGATGTAGTAACGAATGCCTTCGTCCTCGATTGCGAAGGGACGAATCTTCTGGCTATGTCAGGCCTGACAGATGGACGGGACAGACGTCGAGTTATCCGTCAGAACGGTTGCGTCGTGAAGAAACACAGGACACGCGTCGCGCATCCGGCCGCTCCGTTAAAAACATAAAAGGATCCCGGCCGTACGCGGATCGCGGGTCACTTCGGCCCTCTGCCCGAGACCTCACTCGGATTACCGCCTTTTTCTTCCTCGGCACGCGGATCGGGATACGTGGCGAGTATCCGAGTGATCAACCGAAGGGTCGGATCGCTCTCGGCCATTGATTATCTCCCCTCGATCCCGGAGTCGGACTATCATCATTGCCGAAGGACGGTGCACGTGACGTGCATCTGAGAGAGGCGAGGTTGATGAGGGAGAGGATCCTGGCCGTTGATTTCGGCGGGGGATGTTTTCAACTTAGCCTATAAACAAGAGCCCTCCCTAGGGCACTGTTCCGCTCCCTTCTTCCTGCGCCTGCGTTTTCCTTCAACGATCCGAGCCTTCCTGCTTCTCCGGTGAAGAACGGGCCATTGAAAGTGCTTCCGAGCGCGTTGTTTGTCGCCAGGGGCTCTCCGTTACCTGGAGTTATCGCCGGGGAAGCTTCCGTTGCTTGAGAGGCGATGGGCAGTCAAGGAGATCTTTTTTGAGGGTAAGCCTCAATTTCCTTTCTCTGCTCCGTGATCCATGTCCCGTAGTTCCTCCTCGGCTGATAGTAGTTCTTCGGCCGAAGGTTATTCTTCTTCGTCTCAGCCTTCTGAATCCCCCTTGTCATCTCCCCTCTCTTCGAACTCCCTTGCTTCTCTTATGGCAGATGAGGCCGAATCGTCTGGTACCGAGGAGGCCGAAGAGGTTCTCGCCACGGGCCAGGCTTCCTCTTCCGGCCGACGTCAGGCCGAGACTGTTTCAGAGGCGGTCTGCGCTCTTGATGACGATGGGGTTAAGTACCTTGCCTCCTACTATCAGCTCCCATCGTAGATGATCCCCTATCGGCCCGGTACGAACGCTAGGGTCAATTCTCCTCGTCCGGGTAGCTTTTCGATCTATAAGGAAAGCTTTCGGGCGGGTTTTCGTCTTCCCCTTTCCACCTTCGTGATCAATCTCTTGTGCTTCTACGGGTTAGCCCCGTCTCAATTTTTCCCAAATTCCTGGCGCACAGTTTATGCCTTCTTGGCTGTGCTCGCCTATATCGAGGTTACCCCTTCGGTAAACATCTTCCGCTATCTCTTCAATATACAACGGCAGGGGGGATCCGAGTGGTACTGTTTCGTCCCTCGCCTCGGCCGAGGTATCTTTTCCGGGAAGCCCTCGTCCATTCACGGTTGGAAGAGGAGCTTCATCTTGGTCTCTCTCCCAGAGAAGGAGAAGAGTGTGTGGCCCTTCCCCACTGAGTGGGCACCACTGGCCGAAGGCCTCTCCGATCCGCCTTCTCTTAACTCCAATCAGCTTCATATTGTGAGCCTCATAGAAGCCGCGGCTCCGTACGATATAGCGGAGCTTTTCAACGAAACGGAGCAGCTCGTGCAGGCTGGGACGTGGCCGGATCCGACGAAGGATCCTCCGCGGGCCTCTCCTTATCTTCCTCCCGAGGAGGTCCCGGGGGAGACTGAAGGAGCTGCCGAGGTTGCGTCTCCGGCCGAAGCTCCTCCGACCGAAGAGGGTGCTGAGGCTTCGGCCGAGGGTAAGTCGATCTTGAATCGTGGATTTGCGCGCTGTAAGTCATTAACCCCTCTCTCTTCTGTTTGCAACAATGTCTGGGATTCGAGGTCTCCTCAGTCGGATGGCCCAGCAGTCCGGCCGATCTCAATCGTCCCGACCGCAGGCGGCGGGAGGGGTTGGACGAGGCGTGGCTCCGAGTGTCCGGGCCGCGATAACGACAGCGGCTTCCGTCGAGTGCCGCGCTGCTGCTGCTGCTCTTTCTCGAGAGAGAAAAGGCAAGTCGGTCGTCCGAAGGGACGGCCGACTATCGAAGCGGGGCCGGGCGGATGAGTCCGGTGAAACAGAGCCCGCCCCGGCGACTAAGAGGTCAACCGCTGCTCGAGGGCCCCCGCTCTCGTCGCCTCCCGAAGCGCCGAGGGGCGATTCTCCTTCGGCCGCGACGGCGGGTGCAAAAGACCTTGGAGGTACCGGGTCTCAGGCATCTCGCGAACATGAGCGCAAGCTATGGGTCCCGGACCTGGAGATCTATAGGGACGAGAGTCTGGAGGACCCTCGGACGTGCCTGCTGTAGGTGCTTAGAATGACAGTGTGATTAGCATGAAAAATCTATGTTATTTAGGTGCAAAATAAACCTATTAAAAACAGTAACTACGTGCAATGATCGCCAGAAACTTTTGACTTAAAAGTTTCAAAAGAGAGTATGATCGCCTACCTGTTTGAACGCGGAAGATGTTAAGCTCTTGATTCCCCTCCTTCAGCCGGCTGAAGAAAGAGAGTCATTTCCTTATTCTTTGTTCTTGCTGTTGAATTTGAAGTTGAAGTTGAGGATTTGAGGATCGTCCAGAGTTCTTGTGTTGAGTGCTTGATTTACTCCTTTTGATTCTCTTGTTGTTGAGTGCAGCAGAAAGTATAGAAAGAAAATAAAGAAATGATGAGAACTTAAGCAAAAACAGTATCTATTCTAATCATGGTGTTAAACATGCAACTAAACATAGAACTTACTTGTTGGGATGGCTTTTGAAACTCCTTAATCAAATAGGTTTTTTTTTTTGAAAGAATGCAGTGTTGTTGTGTGTGTTGCATGAAGTGAATGATGAAGAATGCAAGATCAATGAAATGAAAATGAAAATGCAGAAATGAAACACTTATGCCGAATTGGATGAAGCCTTGAATTGGATGAAGAATGGACGCCGACTTCTGGAAACAGCAGCGCTTCGGCGTTTGACGTCGTTGCTCCGATCTTCAACTCGCTATCGCTCAATTAACTCAAGATTACACTTCACTCAAGATCACGCTTAACTTTTTTACTCTTCAACATGTAAGGTATTTATAAACCTTTTCTGCGTCCGTGATTAACATAGAAAAACTTCAGATTTATCTATCTTAACCAACAGATAAATACTGATTAATTCATCTTTATCTGTAATTATCTAAAACGCGTCCACATAGAATGACGCCTTTCAGATTAATTAAAGATAAGGATAAACACCCGAAAAACTTATCTTTATCTTTATCAAGTAAAACGCGTCTACATGTGTAGACGTTTTTTACACTAATTAAGATAAGGATAATCATCCGGAAGAGAAGTTAAAATAGCCTAGAAAACCTAAAACGCGTCAGCTCTTGGAGACGCCTTTTAGTTAATTAATGAATTGATTAAAATTTAAACATTAAAATAAGAATAAACTCTAAATAGCGTATATGTGTCTAGACGTCTTTTAGAATTCTTCATATTTTAACTGAAATTTGAGCTAAAATCAATTTAATTGATTAACTTAAACATGTCTGTTAAACCCGACACTCAAAAAGATCAATAAAAATTAATCAATGATTAAATATTAGACCATTCTGAGGCATTATTATATGATATGAAATTTACTCAAAATGATGTCAAAATTAGCGTGTCTACAGCTACCTCACCTTGGCATCGTCTTTGCAAGGGAGTGAAATGGAATGGAATATATTGAAAAGGTGATGCCAAGGTGTGATGAGACACGCTCTTAACATCACATGATTGGAATTTTTCTCAAAATTATTAATGAAGATAGCTCAAGGAGATAAATGGAATCAACCTTGTCTGGATGAGGTAGACAAGGAAATAAAATAAAATCGATCAACTTCCTCGGAGTGAGAAGTACCCCAGGTCATTGACACTATAGGTTTCATCATGGAGAGCGTTTGCCAGCCAATGTGGACGTGCTGCAGCCATGATGGATCTTAAAAGAAAATAAAAATATTGGATAAAGAATCCAAGAAAGGATAGAATTCCAAGGATATCTTCAAGCGAACCTCAAAGATAATCAAGATACTCAATTCATAATGGAATATTTCATATCATGTTTGAGATTATTTAATTTAATGGTCTGAAATTTAATCAGTAATTAATCCTTATCACAATGATTTCAAAATCCTACATGATGCATGTTGGGCTAAAAGAAAAATATAAAGTCAAATAAAATATAAATTAATTAAGGATAATATTGCTAAATTGTCATTAATGAGTCAAGACACAAATTCTTGTAATTCAGTGCTAAGCCGAAGCTCGTTTATCCATCCACCATTTCACAAAAATGGAACCATCGTCCTCACTAATTAACAATCCAACAGCCTATCCGTGCGATTAAGAATTCTCTGGAATTATCATTGTTTTTTGTTGTAGGAGAACTCAAATTCCAGTTTCATCAAAACCACAAGGTCCTTGATATGCTCTAATAAATATTTAACATATAATAATGCAAATGATTTACATGGAAAAGTACAAGGATAGAAATAACCGTCTTTTTAGCCACGGTTGAGACTTCTTGACTCCCTCAGTGGGATTTTCTTGATATTTCCAGATTTACTTTCTTGATCTTCCTGCAATCAAAATTCCTTAGTAACTTCAAATAAATATTCAATTTAAACATCAAAAACCACAGAATTTCAGGAAAATGACAGAATTATTGAAACGCGTCGTGTCGCGCAAACGCCATTTAACATTGAAAAGCGGCAGTGCTCCTCGACGCCTTTTACTCACAGAAACAGGTTTCTGACTGTTCTCTACTCGGATTCCAATTCTACCAATGCACATCCCTTTTCCAATCCGGAAAAGTCTTCCTAGGATCGCAATTCCTTCTATATAAATACCCTTAGGTTGTTCCCAAGCAATCCTATCATAATCCAACGATCCAAAGTTGAGTTTTCTTCCAAAGTTTCAAGGTTTCTTCAAAGTTTTCAAGGTTTTCAAGCTTCAAGAAGGAAGAATTTCGAAAAAGGGGATGAATTCTTCAAACAAGAGGATGAAGATGTCTCTAGAGAAGTTCTCCGACATGGAAAATCACCTCAATGGAAGAGATCCTAATCTTCAAGTAAGTTAAATCAACTTCTCTTTAATTCTACTTCTTATTCTTCATGTTCTTCATATTACTCTCATTTCGTTTTCAGAATTATCCCTTGTTTCCTGGCCCAAGGAAATTCACCTCTCTCCCTTGGATTCGTAAACTTGCAAAAAGTGTTAAACTTTCCATGCAAGTTTTCATATCCAAGTGGAATCTTCAAGGTCTTGTAGTGCTTGCCAAAAATTACAAAAGTTCGAACGTAGATTGGGCGGCTATGGGTGCCTTGATCGAGTGGTGGCATCCCCAAACTCATACGTTCTTCTTCCAAGATTTCAAGTGCACGATCCTTTTGGAGGAAGCATAGCTTCTATTGGGTCTCCCAAAGACCAAAGAAAACAAAGATAAGATAGTCTTGACAAGAGAAAGAATCACGGGTCAATAATTGTTGACATCAATCATGAAGGATCCTTCAGAAGCTAAACGATGCTTTACCAAAAAGGGAATCAATCTTGCAAAGCTAGCCGAGTGGACTCTATATGAAATTGATGATTTAAGGGAGGATGAAGTGGAGGATGTGACGAAAGCTTTCGTTACATGCCTTGCCGGTGCCTTGTTCTTCCCTGCGCAGGATAACATCTTGGAAGATGACCAGGTCAGTGCTATATGCGCAATCTTCGAAAGTAAATCCATTAGCACTGCACTTTTGGCATATCTTTATAGCGGGCTTTCTGCGGCATCTGTGGGCCGTCCTCCTTATGGATGCATATTACTCTTTGTCTTGTGGGTTGAACTTCACTTCAAATTCGAGTACAGTAAGAAAAGGCCTCTAAATCCATCTCAAAATTTCTTGAATAGTCCGATTCATTGCATTGCTAACATTGTAAAGTTCAATGAGCACATGGTCAACAAGGTTCCAAAGCTAAAGACCCGGGCCGACTGGAGAAAGTATTTGAAACTCATGACATCCGACATATTCGACTCATCTCCGCTCGCTCTTGTTGGAAAGCCTGTTTGGGTGCGCCATGCAGCAGGAGCGGATCTCAAGTTGATTGGAGCCACCGAGTTCGTATTATACAATCCACACCGGTGCCTTACTCAACTTAGCTTGGGCCGTCGTGAATTCCCTGAGTTCTCTCCCACACCCCCAATCAAGAAGCGTGACTTGGAATCCGACGAAGATTATGAAGCCATACAAATCATCACCACTTTGTGAAACCTTGGCTTTAGTTACCGTGTAAAATCCTCTAAAGATAGAGATAGAGGATTGAAATTTCCTTACCTTAAAAGTCTTCATGAAATTCTTCCTTAAATATCCTCTTTCTCTTTCTTTTTTTTTTATCTTTTGTATGATGTAATAAAAAATTTCATTGAATAAAGAACGATTTTTCTATGCCTTGAAACCTTTCCTTAACTTTCTGTGATGTGCACATAATTTTTCCTTTAGTAAAAACCGGATTTTTCCTGAAAAATCAACAGTTCGGGTTCTGTAAAACGCGTCCACTCATAAAGACGCCTTTCAACCATAATTCATTTTCCATAAATTCAATTTAATCCTCAAAAACTTGATTTAACCTTAAATAGCGTCTTCCCTAGTTGACGCTTTTCAACTCTCTCTCCTACCTTTTCCAGGATTCTGCCATTAATTCCATGATTAATTCTCTGAAACGCGTCAGCTCACTAAGACGCCTTTAATCATTTTCCTCTATACGGCTCTGACCAGAATCTTAAAACGCGTCAAGACACGTGGACGTGCTTCAATCAATTTCAAACAGCTGTCCTTGCCGCCTCAACTTATGCGCCAGAAAACGCGTCCGTCTGAGTCGACGCTTTTCAACCTTTTCATTACAGACCCGCGAAGGCCCCCTTTCTTCCTCACTTTTCACAAAACTCTCTCTCTCTTCACCGGCGGCGATCTTCTTCTCCGGCGATCTTGCTCTCTCCTCCTCGAAAACTCCCTTCCCGAGCTATGGAACACGGTGAAGGCTTTAGGAAAAAGAAGGCCTTGGCCAAGAGAAGGCGGAGGCACGAAGAAGAAGCCCCCGAGGAGGTCCCGGCGATGCTAGCCGAGGCGGCGGCCTTTTTGGAGGAGGAACTCCCTCCACCGGCACCCATGGCGGTGGAAGAAGAAGAGGAGGGCAACCTCCACACGGTAAGATCCCTGTGGTTTGAGTGGATGAAGTAAAAGAGAGGAGTAAGGGGTTCTTCAAGGAACCCGGAATCTGGACTTGAAAGGCGTCTAGACCAGGTGACGCCATTCAAAAGGCGTCGCCCTGGGCTGACGTCTTTCAAGGTAAATTCCGAATTTTTAATTAGGTAGAAAATAATTTTGAATTGCGTCAGGGCATGTGGACGTGTTTTGAAAAACGTCTGTATGTGCTGACGCCTTTCAAAACAGAAGTTATTTTCCTGTTTTTATTATTGACCCCTATTTTTATGTTTTTATTTGCAGGGAGTGATGAGGGCCAGAATTTCATGGGACCTAGTGATAGGTGCCTATAGGGGTCTCCCGGATTTCCAAAAGGCGCGCCTGCGCCGGATGGGATTCGGCGAGGTACTAGACATCAAGCCATTTTGGCTCGATTTGGTCCTCCTGCAGGTACTGCGGGAGAGGTGGCATGCGGAAAGCCGTGCTTTCCTAATGCCGTGGGGGCATATGGTCCCCACCCTAGAGGATGTGGCCAAGATCACTGGCCTCAGGGTAGAGGGCCGACCTGTGAGTGGGATTACTTATCCCAATTACCAGGGATTGGCGGAAGCACTGTTAGGGATAGAGGTGTCCAGCCTAGGCAGAGAGTCTAGGATGGTCCCTAGGGTGGAGGTAGAGGCTGCCCTAGGTCTAGATGAGCCCCGGCGTCGGTCTGACGAGACCCGGGAGGAGTTTAGGGATAGGCTAGCCGAGTCATCCTCCGCCGCATACTGTAGTGACCCTAGTCAGGGGGAGGAGGTAGATAGACAGCTTAGGGTCTTTCTAGTTTTCTTCTTTGGTCGGTTGCTCTTCGGTACGAAGGGCGACCACATCCACTGTAGGTTTCTTTATTTACTAGATGACTTAAAGAGTTTAGGTGAGTATGCCTGGGGTGCGGCCCTTCTGGCCCATCTCTTCGTCGATCTGTCCGCGGTCACGCCCGACCGTGAGACCACTGTCAGCGGCTTCTCGCCGTTTCTTCAGGTATTAAATTGTTTTGTTATTTATTCATGATATGCAATATGATATGATGCTTTTTCTAACCTATATGTTCATGAATGCAAGTGTGGAGTTACTATTACTTCCCGCTCGGCAGAGCGCGGATTGCGAGGCCCAGTGCCGTCCCATTGGCCTGCCGTTGGCAGCCGATCGTGGACACGGCTCCACAGCACCACTAGTTGACGGCCCTCCACCGTCAGTTCTTGGACTACACCGAGCTATTGGTAAGTTTTTAACTTGTTCAATTTTATTAAATGCAATTTTTTTATTCATTAAATGCAAGTTATTTATGAATGCATCTAACCTATATGCAGGTGATCTGGCGCCCGTACTTGGGCATGGGCGAGGAGGACCAGCCGTGGGTGACGGCTGGCAGGAGGAGGTTCGGGAGGCAAATGTGGGTGCATTGCCTCAACGAGATCGAGCCCCTCCGCCTCCGGCTCGTGATGAGGACTCTGGGCCTCCACCAGGAGTGGGTTGACGAGGAGGTCCCGGAAGGCGTGGGGAGGAGCATGAGGGGCAAGCAAGCCCTCACCGATTGGCGTGCCAAGTTCCCCGAGCAGTACGAGGATTGGCATCGCCGAGGCGTACGGGTGGAGTCCCGTGCGGAGAGTAGCGAGGGCTACCTCCAGCAGTACCGGGCCCACTACGCCGATCAGCTTCGGCTCTTCCGACCACTCGATGTAAGTATGCATTCATGCGTCTTTAATTTTATTATTATCTTGATTTATGTTTGGTGAATGAATGTATGTATGTGTGACTTGCAGGATGCACGTGATGCGGTCATCGTCGACCTCCGGGCCCGCCTACATGATGCGGAGGCCCAGCTAGAACAAGTCCAGAAGGAATTGTTCGATCTGGTATGTATGCATGAATATGATTGCACGTTTTAATTAATTAATTGTTTTGGCGATTAATCACTGACAGTTGTCTTCCGGTGCAGCGAACCGTCTACACCCAGGCGGCTCCCCCTACCCACGGAGCGTCATCATCCTCCTCCTCCGCCTACGACGCTGCTCTGGCTGACCTCCAGAGTCAGCTCGCCTCCGCCATCCACCGAGCTTCTCTCGCGGAGGAGGACCGTGCTGCTCGGGTAAGTTCTTCAACTTTTTGACTTCTGAATTTGATTTTAATTACTTGATTGCCTTGAACTAACAGTGACTTTTATTCAGGTTGCTGAGCTTCAGGAAGCCCTTCAGAGGGCTGAAGCGGAGCTGGAGCACGCCCGTGCTACAGCGGCTCGTGCTGAGGCTGATGCGGAGCGGATCCGGGCTCTGGAGGAGCAGGTGGCCCGTCTCTCCACTGGAGATCTTACACGCCTCCATATTCGCCTGGAGGTTGTGACTGAGGAGAGAGATCGCGACCGCCTTCGACTGGAGAGTCTTCAGGGTCGGCTGTCAGTCGCGGAGCATGAGCGCAAGATGGTGGAGGAGCGATATCAGCGAGCTCGGCAGCGTGCCCATGAGCGTGGTCTGACCAGTGCCTTCACGGCCAGTGTCGCCATGTCTTCTGGCCAGGCAGGTCCGAGCGCGATGGGACCACCTCCACCTCCTAGTCGAGGGCCAACGCCGGACGCACCTGACGAGGCCCAGAGCCAGCTGGATGAGGGCGGAGGGGAGAGCCAGCCTTGAGGGCTCATGTATCTTCTTTTCCTTCATGTATCATGTACAAAACACTTTCTAATGATATACATGAAAGTTTTTGAGCTCCAATCTTGTGTTCCTGTGTTTGTCTTGCATCCTGTACATACTTAACAGACAGGTTAAGTATCTATTTAGGCTTAGCCCCTTGCCTGACCAAATAAATGGTCAATTAATTTTTCCTTCAATCAATGGTCAAGAGGCATAGCCTTTATTAATAAAGGTAATTGAATTATAAACAAACTTGAGCAAAATGCAACATGCAAGCAGACAGATGGTCACTAAAAATAAAAGGAATGAAACATACTAAATGCAACAAGCAAATGCTAATTGAAATATTTTGTTGTTTTGAAATATTCATTTTTTGTTTGGGTTTTGAAATATATATATATTTTTTAATTTTGACATATGTATTTTTTTGGATTTTTGTCATATGTATTTTTTTTGGAATTTTTGACATATATATTTTTTTGGAATTTTTGACATATGTATTTTTTTTGGAATTTTTGACATATGTATTTTTTTGATTTTTTGACATAAAGACCAGCATGGTACTCAGATCAAAGATCATATTCATTTATTAACTTAATTTCCAAATTGTTCTTTAACAACTTAACTTAAACCCATCGTGTTTGAATTTGTGTTTCCATTCGTGATCCCATTTGATGATTCAATCCTTAGTCAATCTAAGCAATTCCTTAAGTTTGGAGTACATCTCTTTAGAAGGAAAAGAAGAATAAGTTTAGAAAGCCCATAAGTTTTGAAATAAGTTTAAAAAGATGTTCCTTTCCTACCCTAATATCCGTTGGGGTTCGGTCATTTTATTCCGGGGTATTTATCGACCTTGCGTTCCCTTTCATTTCATTCCATGGCCTTGATGTAATGTTTGTAACGTAATGGCCTTTTGATTTGACATTTGGATTTTGCCCTTTTGCTTTTGCTTTTTCCTATTCCTTTTTTTTTCTTTGGGACGGATCTCCCCCTTTTTTTTATGACGGCCTCCTACTAAGATGGTGGGTATTCTTGGTAGTCTATTCTAAGCCTCGTTCCGACATCATGGGCCGAGTATAAAACAGAATTTTTTTTGCTTTAAAAAAGAATGATTTGTACTTTACCCTTTCGGTCAAGCTTCGGTATTCTTTAGGACTTGGCATCTCTTGTTACTCACGAATCAAACGTGTCAGTGTGTGTAGTAATGTATTTGAAGTTAAGTCATCCAAACTAATAAAGAAATTCGAGTTTATAAACTTTCTGATTCCACTGGTCTTTGTACCATACTGATCGACTCTTTAACCTAAGGGTAGTATTTCTTAAGATGTAAACCATTCCAGGGATGATTTAGCTCTTCTCCTTCTGCATTAACAAGACGATAAGCATTACCAGGAAAAGCGTGCGACACAACATAAGGTCCCTCCCAGTTGGGTTGGAGCTTAGAACGCGGACCACCAGGTTTTACAAAAATCTTTTTGACGACCATTTCACCGACTTTGAACTTACGTTCAATGACTTTCTTCTGATAAAAACGTGCTAATCTGTTTTGATAAACTTTTGCATGATTAGCAGCTGACCATCTTTTTTCGTCTAAAAGTTCCAATTGAGCAAGGAGTGCTGAACGGTGTTCATCAATGGAAAATTCCTTATTCAATTGTACTCTTAATGACGGTATGAGGATCTCATATGGAACTACCGCCTCCATTCCAAATGTTAAGGAATAAGGAGTTTGCCCAGTAGGCGTGCGGATTGAAGTTCGGTAGGCCCATAGAGCCTCAACCAATTTTTCTGACCAATCTGCAAATTTGTTAGATTTGCACGTCTTTTTGATAATTTTTATCAAAGTCTTATTTGTTGCCTCTGCTTGGCCATTGCCTTGCGGATAATAAGGAGATGAATGATGCAATGCAATTTTGTACCTGTTGCAGAGGTCTTTCAATTCTTGTGACACGAATTGCGGTCCGTTGTCGGTGACGATGGTGCTTGGAATTCCAAATCGGGTGATGATGTTCTTCATGATGAACTTGCAGACGGTTGATGCTTTGATCTCCACGTACGCTTCAGCTTCTGCCTACTTGGTGAAGTATTCCGTTGCCGTGAGAATGAAAGATTTTTGCTTGATGCCGGAATCTGGCTTACCAAGGGATCTAATAATGTCGAAAGCCCACATAGAGAAAGGCCATGGGGAGGAAACAAGATGGAGTGAAGATGCAGGAGAATGAATTTTGTCGGCGTGAAGTTGACACTTAGCACACCTACGGACATATCCTACGCAGTCTTCTTCCATAGTTGGCCAATAAAATCCTTGTCTAAGGATCTTCTTTACTAACATCTGTCCATTGACATGGCCACCACAAACTCCACTATGAGCTCCTTCCATAACCTTCCAAAGCTCATCTTCGTCTAGACATCTCAGAAGAACTCCATCAAAACCTCTCTTGTACAATGCTCCCCCAACTAAGGTGTATCGTTGAGCAATTCTCCTGATAGCTCTCTTCTCTTCAGTTGTAGCTTCCTCAGGATACGATTGATCTTCACAATATTTTGCAATCTCATAATACCATGGCTTCTGTTCATCATCCATCTCTTCCAACAGCTCCATTAACATAATTTCTTTCTTTTCAATGATATCTCCGTCTCTGACTTTCTTCAGCAACTTCTCCTTAGTTCTAAGAAATGAAGGGTCTTTCACGGCGGGTGAAAGACGCCTATGAATTATGATTGATTCGGATTGCTTGCTGATTGGAAAATTAAGAGAAGATGCCAATGAAGCTAGAGCGTCAGCTAAGATGTTTTGATTCCTAGGGACATGGATAAAGATCAATTTCGTGATAAGCTTTGAGTAAGCAGAAGTAAGTTCTTTGTAAGGCTTGAGCTTGGAGTCAAGAATTCGATACTTGGTCAGCACTTGGCGAAGAATTAGTTGGCTATCACCCACAATCCTGAGTTTGGTGGCACCATGAAAATGAGCAGCCTCGAGGCCAGCAAGAAGTGCCTCGTATTCAGCTATATTGTTGGTGACTGGAAAGTCAAGCTGAAAGGCTTGTGGAATGGTGACACCTTCAGGTGATAACAGAACGATACTAATCCCCTTTCTATGAGAATTCAGAGCTCCGTCAAAGTGCAGAGTCCACATATCATCTCTGATTTGATTTACGGACATCAGTTCCTCATCCGGAAACTCTGATCGCACTGGGTCAAATCGAGGAAGGGGATGATGAGCGAGATGTTCTGCTATGGCATAGCCCTTGATCGCTTTCTGCTGAATATAAATGATATCGAATTGAGATAGAAAGCTTTTGCCATCGCGCTAACCTATCAGTAAGAACATATTTCTCCAGAAGGAATTTGATCGGATTCATCCTAGCGATGAGATGGACTTCATGGGCCAGAAAATAATGCTTTAATTTTTGCACAACCCAAACTAATGCTGCACATGTTTTCTCCATCGTCGTATATCTTTGTTCAGCGGGGTTGAGAAGTTTAGAGAGATAATAAGCTGCTCTCTCTTTTCCTTCTTCATCCTCTTGTGCTAGGACAGCCCCCACTGCATCATCCAGGACTGAAATGTAAAGTATCAATGGTTTGCCTGGAGATGATGGTCTCAAAACAGGAGGACTTGCTAAATAGTTCTTTAATCCATCGAATGCCTCCTGACACTTATCGTCCCAATCAAATTTGACTCCCGGCTTGGTAAGCTCGTAAAACGGCTTACACCTTTGTGAGTGCTGGGAGACAAAGCGGCGAATAAATTGTAACCTCCCGATTAATCCTCTTAGCTCCTTCAAGTTTTTGGGAGGTGGCATTTCTCTAATAGCCTTCGCCTTATTGGGATCGATCTCAATTCTCCGTTTGCTGACGATAAATCCAAGCAATTTTTCTGAAGATACTCCGAATACACATTTCTTGGGGTTCATCTTTAACTGATATTCTCTCGATCTCTCTAATACCCTTGCCAAAACTTTGGCGTGCTCAGCCTTTGTCTTAGATTTAACCAATAAGTCATCCACATACACTTCCAGATCTATGTGCATCATGTCATGAAATATTGCTATCATAGCCCTTTGATAAGTGGCTCCAGCATTCTTTAACCCAAATGGCATGACGACATAACAGTATGTTCCCCAAGGTGTAGTGAATGACGTTTTCTCTTGATCTTCTTCTGCCAGCTTAATCTGATTATACCCTGAAAATCCGTCCATAAACGATAAGGTTTCATATCCAGCGGTATTATCGATGAGTACATCGATATGAGGTAATGGAAAATCATCTTTAGGACACGCCCGGTTCAGATCGCGGAAATCAATGCAAATTCTGACCTTCCCATCTTTCTTCATAACCGGGACTATGTTAGCCACCCATTGTGGATAAAGGACAACTCTAATAAATTTGGCTTTATGCAATTTGTCAACCTCTTCCTTCATCTTTAGAGCCATTTGTGGGTGGAATCGCCTTAATTTCTGCTTGACAGGGCTAGCTTCATCCTTTAACGTCAACCTGTGTTCAACTAAAGATGAGTCTAACCCTGGCATATCTTCATAACTCCAGGCGAAAGTGTCCTTATAGTCCTTAAGTACTTGTACCATTGCCTTCTCATCTTCTGTAGAAAGATTTTTGCTGACGAGGACAACCTTAGGTTCGTCTTCAGTCCCTAAATTGATTTCTTTGGTGGGCTCTTCTACGGCAGCTGAGGGTTCATCGAATCTCTTCACTCCACTGGCATATGCCTCAGCTGCGTCCTCGTCATCTTCCTCATCTTCAACAATGGGGTCCTTTTCATGCACTAACTCATATATCCCATACCCATCATTGACTGACTCATCATTCATACAGTCTTCTGGCATCTGGATTGGATTTTCTAAAAACTGAGGGATCAAAGAGCAAGAAAAGCATCTATCAGCTAAGTCCTGGAGGTATCTATCTGGAATTCGCCTACCCTTAGGCTTCCTAGACTTCCTAACCTGACTAACCTGCCTAAAACTAGACTGCCTAACTTCACTAAACTCCCTATTATAACATAACGAAGATGAAGCAGGATAGAAATCCTGGGATACAAGCGGAAATACAAGAGAATCCTCCCGAGGGGAGGGGCAGAGTAGATCTAAGAGAGAATCTTGACCGAAGGACCCGCGCGACGGGGTGCGATCGGACAAGTAAGAAGTTTCCTCAATGAGGATCTGGGAAGAATTTGTTGTAAAATTGGCGTTTTTTTTTGGATATCAGAGGAATTAAACATGAAACATGAGTGAATACAAATAGAAGGAGAATCAGATGGAGGAAGTGGCACCAAGGCCAGAGGGTTGGGGGGATCATATAGCAATATGTCCCAGATCAAATTATACATCCTCTTTAGATCGAGAGGAGCTTGTGGAATAAGGTCCCGAGGGGACAGAATAATCATAACAGGCGGAGCCCGTGGAATATCTTCAATAATGACCCGCGACCAGGTCGGGGTCAAGAGCAGTGTGCGAAATAGAGTATGGAGCATGAAGACATGTGAAGGATATGTCCCCCTCCAGAGCAGATCTGTAATGTAACCAGCTTCATAGGGGTCATCTGGCTCCCCTTCGTCGGTCTCTTCAGACAGCAATATCCGCTTATCAAAGATGGTACCAGGGCTTTCAATCAGCTCATCAATCTGCGGCAGCCACTTGGGTTCTGCAGGATCTAGGAATAATCTGTTCAGTGCAATGTAAAGGTCTCTCAGATCGAACCACCTGTACCATTCACATTCAGGATCATGAAATTTTCTCCTTTTCATAGGCCGCAGAGCCTCCAAGGATATCTGGGTAGGTGGTAGTGGTAGTGGGCGAAGTAGGGAATGGTACGCGTAGTAGCGGTCTGGATGGTAGGAGGGGCGCGTAGTTGGTTTGCGGTGGGTTATATGATGGAGGCGTAGGAGTGTGGGGCGTAATGGGCTTAAGGAAGGCGGGTGGGGGTAATGGGTTATTGGGTGCAGGTGGCGGTAGAGGGGTGATGGTAATGGGTTGTGGCCTGGGTATGTGGAGGGTACGGCGTGGCGGTCGTTCTGCGGTACTTGGAATATGACCCGTCGAATAGAGAGAGGAAGAGTCCTCTATTCTCCACTGTTGCCCACGGTCAGCCTCAGACTGGCTGTTTGTCAAGATAGGGGCAACTTGGTTTTGGTTCTGGTGCTCTGAGAGTGGATTCTGCACTATACCCATGTTGGGTGGTGGTGCTGCTTGTGCTGGTGGTCTTGCTTGCTGCTGCTGCTGCTGTGGTCTTCTTGCCTTCAAGGCTGATATATACTTTTTCATCTCCTCCCAGTCTATGCCGTCCTGCTCATTGAGATCATGAATGTAATCTCTAAACTGGAAGCAGGTGTCGATGGTATGCCCAGGTTGCCTATGGAAGTAGCAATACCTGGACGTGTCGGCATTTTGAGGCCAGACGGCCTTTTCCCTTGGCAAAACTAAGGCATTAGCTGCCATTAGAGCACTGAAGATATCTGCCAAGGATTCTGGGAGGGCCGGGTATTCTGCCCTTTTAGGGCCCGGAGGTCTCCTCTGCTGGTTGTAGTCACCAGGAGGAGGGACATTATGGTACGCCGGCGGTGCGCGCGACTGGTACTGCTGTTGCTGTTGCTGATATTGCTGTTGTTGGGGTTGCTGGTACTGTTGTTGCCGTTGCGGCGGCTACTGTTGCTGGTTCTGGTTCGGGTTCGGCTGCTGGGGCCGCTGATATTGTTGCTGGTAATGGGGGTTCTGCTGCTGCCTGTACCCCTGCTGGTTTGGCTGCGATGGCCTCTGGTACTGCTGCTGGTTCCTCACGAACTGGGGCGAATTATTATTCATAGTACTGACTTGCTCGTGAGAGAGCGTGCCCTCAGTAGTCGGACCTGTGCTAGGGGAGTTTGGCACTACAGGCTTCCGAGGTGGAGACCTGCTAGGTCTGTGAGGATCAAAGACGCTAGAGAACGTAGCGTCCTTGAAGGCATTTTGGCAGTACCGTGCTCTTTCATAGAGCTCTGCCATGTTGGTCAGATTGTTCAAGGAGATGACTAGCTTGAACTGGGGCGTAGCGTTGGAAATTAACATCTTCACTTGTTCGGACTCGGACAAGTGATCTTTTACCTTTTCGGCCAGGCCCCGCCACCTGTCAGCAAAACTGACAAACTCCTCATCAGGTTTCATCTTTTCTGCAATGAGGTCAGTGATGGACAAGGAGGGTGCAACTCTGTCCTGGTATCGTTGGATAAATTTACGTGAAACGATACCGTAATCCTCTACTTCGGAGGGTTCCAGAGAAAAGAACCATTCGAGGGTTGGTCCCTCTAGAGATCTCCTGAACAAAAAGGCCAACGACCTCTTATCGTTCTGCCAGAAAGATGATTCGTACATAAACTCCTTCATATGTGTGAAGGGGTTACCAGTACCGTTGTACTTCCGATACACTGGCATCTCAGAGGGTGGTAGGTGGAATACCGGCAGGCTCGGCAAATTGATCTTTGGCACAGCTTTAACTCCCATCATCTTCTGGAGGTTGTTAAACTGCTCATCCATGCGCTCCATCTTGGCCAGCAACGCTTGTGTGGTCAGATCTGCCTGTAGACACGCTAATTTTGACATCATTTTGAGTAAATTTCATATCATACAATAATGCCTCAGAATGGTCTGATAATTAATCATTAATTAATTTTTATTAATCTTTTTGAGTGTCGGGTTTAACAGATGTGTTTAAGTTAATCAATTGAATTGATTTTAGCTCAAATTTGAGTTAAAATATGAATAATTCTAAAAGACGTCGACCTAAGTGGACGCCATTTAGAGTTTATTCATGTTTTAACGATTAAATTTGAATTAATTAATTAACTAAAAGGCGTCTGGGAAGGTCGACGCGTTTTAAGTTTCCTAAGTGATTTTAACTTCCCCTCCGGATGTTTATCCTTATCTTAATTAGTCTAAAAGACGTCTACATAGATGGACGCGTTTTACCTAATAAAGATAAAGATAAGTTTTTCCGGATATTTATCCTTATCTTAATTAATCTGAAAGGCGTCAGCCAAGGTGGACGCGTTTTAGATAATTACAGATAAAGATGAATTAATCAGTATTTATCTGTCGGTTAAGATGGATAAATCTCGGAGTTTTTCTATGTTAATCTCGAACGCAAGAAATGCCTATAAATATCCTGCATATTGAAGAGAAAAAAAAAAAAAGAGAAGAGAATTGAATTGAGTTGAGCCATAGCGTTATAGCGAGTTGAAGATTGAAGCAATGTCGTAACGCCGGAGCGCTGCCATTTCCAGAAGTCGGCGTCCCTTTCAAGATCTTCATCCTTTCAAAGCTTCAACCGATTGGGCATAAGTTTTTCATTACTGCATTCATTTCATTAGTTTCATTCTTCATTCACTTCATGCAAACACACACCACAGCATAATCTTTCAAAAACCTACTTGATCTAAGGAGTTTCAAAGCCATTAAAAAAGTAAGTTTGCTGTTTTAAATATGCTTAAAATCATGATTAGTTCAGATACTGCTTCTACTTAAATCCTCATCATCATTGTTCCTTCGTTTTCTGTTTCTGTCTTTGCTGCACTCAATAACAACAAGAGATCAAAAGGGGGAAATCAAGCACAACTTCTGGACGATCCTCAACCTCAAATTCCACAGCAAGAACAAAAAGCAAAGAAAGGGCTCTCTTTCTTCAGCCGGCTGAGGAAGGGGAACCAAGGACTCAATCTTCCGCGTTTGAAAGGTAGGCGATCATATCTCTTTTGAAACTTTTAAGTTAAAAGTTTCTGGCGATCACTGCACTTTAGTTGCTGTTTTTAATAGGTTAGTTTACACTAAACAACATAGATATTTCATGTTAATCACACGGTCATTCTAAGCACCTACAGCTTTTTTGGCGATCACGGTGGGACTTGGTCTCGCCATCTTTTAGTTTCTTTTTGTTCTTGCTATCATCATATCGGACACCCACGGTGCACCATTTGTGTCTCTCGACACGTCCTCACCAATTGGTGAGTGTTTAGTTTAATTAATTTCCCTCGTGCACCACGTGCACACCCCAGTGGCAAGATCTTGTCCTCCCCTTGATTAATTCAAAAAGCTGTTTTTGTGATAAAAATGATGTGTGATTGATTGTTTTTCTAGTTGTTTAGTTAGTAAATCATCCTGTTTAAAATCTGGAACTAAAAAAATTTTGCATGAGTCGATTGTTTACTGCTTTTTACTTTGTTTGAGGAGGATTCAACCCAGAAAATCCTCCTGGAAAATTGTTTCTGCGAACTGAAAAGCGTCCAGGATCGTTGACGCGTTTCAAAAACGCGTCAACACCCCTAGACGCCTTTCAGGCTTCACAGTTTCTCTGCTGTCTACATCTGCTTCTGCGAAAAATTAAGTTCTGTTTTGAATAGCGTCGACTACCATCGACGCGATTCAGACAGTTTCTTAATTTTTTTCAGTTTCCAGATTTTTGTGTTTTGAGTGCTAGCTACCCATTACTTACTAAGCATTAGAGGCCATCCAGGCCACAGGACATACGCATTGAGGCTAATACCCTCCTCTTCTTAGGAACACATTACTCGACGTCAGCAACTCTCTCTGATTGGGTTGGTCCCTTGATCAGACTAGAGAAGTTGACGTTGAGACCTCCATAAGTCCCCAAAATCAAGGTATTCCTCCTTGATCATCGGGCTGGTTGTACCAATTAAAGTCCTGGTTAGATTCTGAAGCGTTGTGAGAGAAAAGCCCTAGAGAATAACGGTGGAAATTGAACTGAAACTAGGATCCTTTCCCTGAGCGAAATTGTGGTTTAATCCAATCCAAATAACTCAACAAGGAATCCTAAAATCACGTTAAGCATCCACTTGTTTGATTAATCTCTGTACAACTTGTTTGATTAAATCTTTGAAAAGGGAATCTAACATCATGTTGCTACGATCAGGTAGGGACTTGAGTGTGGCTCCAGACGCCATGGTTAATTACGAGGGAGATGCTAATACCTCTCGGGATTCTGAGTACAACTATGAGAGTGGGAGAGATGCTGATGCCTCCCGTAGTTCTATCCCCATTCCATATCGTCTAGATGGGAATGTTCGGACACCTCTTTTGCCTCCACGTGATCAATATCCTGATCCTCTTCCGCATGAATATGCGATCCCTAATCCTGATCTTGAGGGGGACATGAATCAGAATGATCCCTCATCCTCTGATCCTACGGATCTCATCAATGCTCTGGGAGTTCTTGCCTCCCGACTGGACCCTCAGCAGTTCGAGGCGATCCAATCTATTTTGAAGGGGAAGGCACCTATGCAGCCTGCCGAGCCGAACCCTGTGGCTCCCCCTGCTGTTCCTCAGCAACCTTCTTTTCCTCCTCCTTATATCCATCAGGCCGTGGAGGGCCTTCATATTACTTCTCGGCCAGCTGGGCCGCAGCTTTCATCATCTAGGCAACCGGCTAGACCGCAAACGCCTGCTTATCAAAATGCCCTCGGGCATGGCGGAAGCTCTGCCGGACCTCCCCTCTATTGTCCACCCTGCCCAACGTACTCTAGGCAGCAGGCCTATCAAGTACCTCCTCCTCCTCCTCCTCCTCCCCAAGCAGATCTGACCACACAAACGCTGCTGGCCAAAATGGAGCGTATGGATGAGCAATTTAATAACCTCCAGAAAATGATGGGGGTCAAAGCTGTGCCAGAGATCAGTCTACCGAGCCTGCCAGTATTCCATCTGCCACCCTCTGAGATGCCAGTGTACCGAAAGTACAACGGTACTGGTAACCCCTTCACACATCTGAAGGAGTTTATGTATGAATCCTCTTTCTGGCAGAACGACAAGAGGTCGTTGGCCTTCTTGTTCAGAAGATCTCTAGAGGGACCAGCCCTCGAGTGGTTCTTTTCCCTGGAACCCTCAGAAGTAGAGGATTACGGTATCGTTTCACGCAAATTTATTCAACGATACCAGGACAGAGTTGCACCCTCCTTGTCTATCACGGACCTCATTGCAGAAAAGATGAAACCTGATGAGGAGTTTGTCAGCTTTGCTGACAGGTGGCGGGGTCTGGCTGAAAAGGTGAAGGATCACTTGTCCGAGTCCGAACAAGTGAAAATGTTGATTTCCAATGCCACCCCCCAGTTCAAGCTCGTCCTCTCCTTGAACAATTTGACTAACATGGCAGAGCTCTATGAAAGAGCACGGTACTGCCAGAATGCTTTCAAGGACGCTACATTCTCTAGCGTCTTTGATCCTCATAGACCTAGCAGGCCTCCGCCTCGGAAGCCTGCAGTGCCAAACTCTTCCAGCACAGGTCCGACTACTGAGGGCACGCTCTCTCATGAGCAAGTGAGTACCATGAACAATAACTCGCCCCAGTTCGTGAGGAGTCAGCAGCAGTACCAGAGGCCACAGCAGCAAGGGTACAGACATCAGCAGAACCCCCAGTACCAACAGCAGTATCAGCGGCCCCAGCAGCCGAATCAGAATCAGAACCAGCAACAGCTACAGCAACAGCCGCAACGGCAACAGCAGTACCAGCAACCCCAGCAGCAGCAGTATCAGCAGCAGCAACAGCCACAGTACCAGCCGCGCGCACCGCCGGCGTACCACAATGTCCCTCCTCCTGGTGACTACAACCAGCAGAGGAGACCTCCAGGCCCGAAGAGGGCAGAATACCCGGCACTCCCAGAATCCTTGGCCGATATCTTCAGTGCTTTAATGGCAGCCAATGCCTTAGTTTTGCCAAGGGAAAAGGCCGTCTGGCCTCAAAATGCCGATACGTCCAGATATTGCTACTTCCACAGGCAACCTGGGCATACCATTGACACCTGCTTCCAATTCAGAGATTATATTCATGATCTCAATGAGCAGGGCGGCATAGACTGGGAGGAAATGAAGAAATACATAACAGCCCTGAAGGCGAGAAGACCGCAACAGCAGCAGCAGCATCAAGCAAGACCACCGGCACAAGCAGCAGCACCACCCAACATGGGCATAGTGCAGAATCCACTCCCGGAGCACCAGAACCAGAACCAGGTTGCTCCCATTCTAACGAACAGCCAGTCTGAGGCTGGTCGTGGGCAACAATGGAGGATAGAGGACTCTTCCTCTCTTTATTCAACGGGTCACGTTCAAAATACCGCAGAACGACTACCACGCCGCACCATCCACATACCCAGACCACAACCCGTCACCATTACCCCTCTACCCACACCCACATATCACTCGCCCTCACCCAATAACCCACTACCACTACCCACCTTCCTTAGACCCATTGCGCCCCGCACTCCTACGCCTCCATCATATACCTCCCCGCAAACCAATGACGCGCCCCTTTTACCATCTAGGCCATTACTACGCGTACCATTTCCTACTTCACCCATTACCACTACCACCTACCCAGATATGCCCCAACCATCCAAACCGTTACTACGCGTACCATTCCCCACTTCGCCAACCACTTACCCATCTACCATCCAACCCTCTAGGCCTTTAATCCGCACCGCGCCATCACCACCTAACCCTACGCCATCACCACCTAACCCAACGCCACCACCTACGCATCAACCCTCCGCACCGCTTACGCCACCCAACTCTGCGGTACTCAAGGTGTCACCCGGATCCTCCACGGTCGAGGAACATGCGCTCCGGAGTGGAAGGATTTTCAACAAGGTCTTTCCTCAGTCCACAGTCCGAGATGGCCCATCACAGCCAACTGAAGAAGCCCATAATGAAGAGAGTGCACCAGGCACTCAATACGACTTGTTGAAACATCTGGACAGAACACCGGCACGGATCACTGTACTTGAATTGATTAAAAGGTCCAAGATTCACCAAGAAGCTTTAATGGAATACCTACAGAAAGTGATGGTAAACGAAGACGTGCCGGTAGAGAAAATTGCAACACTACTAGTTCCTCAGGGGGATCAGCCCTCAATTACATTTCACACATCGGAACTAGCACCGCCAGCCGCTAGAAGCATGGCTCTGAGCATCACGGTCAATATCTGCAAAAAGGCCGTGGATGCATGCCTGGTTGATACAGGGGCTTCAATTAACGTTTTACCTCCGAAGACCCTGGAGCTATGTGGTGTGCCCAAGGAGAAATGGCTGCCTAGCCCCATCTCAGTTACGGCATATGACAATTCTACCCGTTCCCCTCTGGGAATGGTTTATTTAAAGGTGGAGCTAGGTCCAGTAAATCATGCAGAGGTCGAATTTCATATGCTAGAAATTGATCCTTCCATAAATGCCATTCTGGGACGTCCTTATATTAAAACTCTTGAGGCGATTCCTTCTACGAATCACCAATGCCTCAAATTCCCTTATAAAGGATGAATTATTAAAGTGACGAGCATGCCGATCCTTGCTGCTGCTCATACCCTAAATATTAAATCTGCTGTTTTACCTGGCCGACAACCTTTTCTGTCGGTATTACAGGTCTACCGTCCAGTGGCTGATCCTTTGAAAGCCGCTACCATTTCTCCATACCCATTAAATGCTATCAAAAGGGGGAAGTGCATGAGTACCCCGGGATGGAGAATCATGATGAAGAACGGCTACGAGCCTGGGAAAGGTCTGGGCACACAGTTGCAAGGCAGGACCACTCCTGTTAAAAATCATCGGGCAGCACCTGGAAGCGGTCTGGGCTATAGGCCGAGGAAACTGAAGCAAGACAGAGTTCAGCAAGAAGATGGTCAAGAAATCTTGGAAACAATGACTACACCACCTAAAGAAGGCCGAGATCCCTTAACATGGACCCTATATACACACTTTGTGAAAGGGCCCATACTTAGTCACGACAACATGGTGGTCATTACTTCCTGTTTTGACTTCCATGACATATATGGGAGGGATTTGGCCAGACATTGTTCCGAATTACTTACGTACCAATCCTTGGAGGCTTTGCGGCCTATGAAGAGGAGAAAATTCCATGACCCTGAATGCGAATGGTACAGGTGGTTCGACCTGAGGGACCTATACATAGCACGAAACAGACTATTTCTGGATCCTGCAGAACCCAAGTGGCCACCGCAGATTGACGAGCTAATTGAGAGCCCTGGCGCAATCTTTGACAAGCGGATACTGCTGTCCGAACAAACTGATGAAGGGGAGCCAGATGACCCCTATGAAGCTGGTTATACAACAGATCTGCTCTGGAGGGGGACATATCCTTCACATGTCTTCATGCTCCATACTCCTTTTCGTACACTACTCTTGACCCCGACTTGGTCGCGGGTCATAATTGAAGATATTCCACGGGCTCCGCCCGTTATGATAACTCTGTCCCCTCGGGGCTTTATTCCACAACCTCCCCTCGACCTAGAGAGGATGTATGACTTGATCTGGGACATATTGCTATATGATCCCCCTAATCCCCTGGCCTTGGTGCCACTTCCTCCGTCTGATTCCCCTTCCATTTGTATTCACTCCTGCTTCATGTATGATTCCTCCGATATCCAAAAAAAAACGCCAATTTTACAACAAATTCTTCCCAAATCATTATCGAGGAAACATCTTATTTGTCCGATTACACCCCATCGCGCGGGTCCGTCGGTCAAGATTCTCTCCTAGAGCTACTCTGTCCCTCCCCACGGGAGGATTCCCCTGTATTTCCACTTGTATCCCAGGATTTTCATCCTGCTTCATCTTCCTTAGGTTATGATAGGCAGTTTAGTGAAGTTAGGGAGTCCAGTTTTAGGCAGGTTAGGCAGTTTAGGAAGTCTAGGAAGCCTAAGGGTAAGCAAATTCCAGAAAGATACCTCCAGGATTTGGCTGATAAATGTTCCTTTTGCTCTTTAATCCCTCAGCTTTTAGAAGATCCAATTCGGATGCCAGAAGATTGTACAGATGATGAGTCAGTCAATGATGGGTACGGGGTATATGAGTTAGTACATGAAAAGGACCCCATTGTTGAAGATGAGGAAGATGATGAGGACGCAGCTGAGGCATATGCCAGTGGAGTGAAGAGATTTGATGAACCTTCAGCTGCCGTAGAAGAGCCCACAAAAGAAATAAACTTAGGGACTGGAGACGAACCTAAGGTTGTCCTCGTCAGTAAAAATCTTTCTGCAGAGGATGAGAAGGCAATGGTACAAGTGCTTAAGTATTATAAGGACACTTTCGCCTGGAGTTATGAGGATATGCCGGGGTTAGACTCATCTTTAGTTGAACACAGGTTAACATTAAAGGATGGAGCTAATCCGGTCAAGCAGAAATTAAGGCGATTCCACCCACAAATGGCTTTAAAGATGAAGGAAGAGGTCGACAAATTACACAAAGCCAAATTCATTAGAGTTATCCTTTATCCACAATGGGTGGCCAACATAGTCCCGGTTATGAAAAAGGACGGGAAGGTCAGAATTTGCATTGACTTCCGCGATCTGAACCGGGCATGTCCTAAAGATGATTTTCCATTGCCTCATATTGATGTACTCATCGATAACACTGCTGGCTATGAGACATTATCGTTTATGGATGGATTTTCAGGATACAACCAGATTAAGCTGGCAGAAGAGGATCAAGAGAAGACTTCATTCACTACACCTTGGGGAACATATTGTTATGTCGTCATGCCATTTGGATTGAAGAACGCTGGAGCCACTTATCAAAGGGCTATGATGGCAATATTTCATGACATGATGCATATAGATTTGGAAGTGTATGTGGATGACTTATTGGTTAAGTCTAAAACGAAGGCTGAGCACGCCAAAGTTTTGGCAAGGGTATTAGAGAGATCGAGAGAGTATCAGTTGAAGATGAACCCCAAGAAATGTGTATTCGGGGTATCTTCAGGGAAATTGCTTGGATTCATTGTCAGCAAACGGGGAATTGAGATCGATCCCAATAAGGCGAAGGCTATCAGAGAAATGCCACCTCCCAAAAACTTGAAAGAGTTAAGAGGATTAATCGGGAGGTTACAATTTATTCGTCGTTTTGTCTCCCAGCACTCACAAAGGTGTAAGCCGTTCTACGAGCTTACCAAGCCAGGAGTCAAATTCAATTGGGACGATAAGTGTCAGGAGGCATTTGATGGATTAAAGGACTATTTGGCAAGTCCTCCTGTTTTGAGACCACCATCTCCAGGCAAACCATTGATACTTTATATTTCAGTCCTGGATGATGCAGTGGGGGCTGTCCTAGCACAAGAGGATGAAGAAGGAAAAGAGAGGGCAGCCGACTATCTCTCTAAACTTCTCAACCCCGCTGAACAGAGATACACGGCGATGGAGAAAACATGTGCAGCATTAGTTTGGGTTGTGCAGAAATTGAAGCATTATTTTCTGGCCCATGAAGTCCATCTCATCGCTAGGATGACTCCGATCAAATTCCTTCTGGAGAAATCTGTTCTTACTGATAGGTTAGCGCGATGGCAAAGCTTTCTATCTCAATTCGATATCATTTACATTCAACAGAAAGCGATCAAGGGCTATGCCATAGCAGAACATCTCGCTCATCATCCCCTTCCTCGATTTGATCCAGTGCGATCAGAGTTTCCGGATGAGGAACTGATGTCCGTAAATCAAATCAGAGATGATATGTGGACTCTGCATTTTGACGGAGCTCTGAATTCTCATGGAAAGGGTATCGGAATCGTTCTGTTATCACCTGAAGGTGTCACCATTCCACAAGCCTTTCAGCTTGATTTTCCAGTCACCAACAACATAGCTGAATACGAGGCACTTCTTGCTGGTCTCGAGGCTGCTCATTTTCATGGTGCAACCAAACTCAGGATTGTAGGTGATAGCTAATTAATTCTTCGCCAAGTGCTGACCAAGTATCGAACTCTTGATCCCAAGCTCAAGCCATATCAAGAACTTACTTCTGCTTATTCAAAGCTTTTCACAAAATTGATCTTTGTCCATGTCCCTAGAAATCAAAACATCTTAGCTGACGCTCTAGCTTCACTTGCATCTTCCCTTGATTTTCCTATCAGCAAGCAATCTGAATCAATCATAGTTCATAGGCGTCTTTTACCCGCCGTGAAAGATCCTTCATTTCTTAGAACTAAGGAGAAGTTGCTGAAGAAATTCAAAGATGGAAGTATTGTGGAGAAAAGAGAAATCATGTTGATGGAGCTGTTAGAAGAGATGGATGATGAACAGAAGCCATGGTATTATGAAATTGCAAAATATTGTAAAGATCAATCGTATCCTGAAGAAGCTACAACTGAGGAGAAGAGAGCTATCAGGAGAGTTGCTCAACGATACACCCAAGTTGGGGGAGCACTGTACAAAAGAGGTTTTGATGGAGTTCTTCTGAGATGTTTAGACGAGGATGAGCTTTGGAAGGTTATGGAAGGAGCTCATAGTGGAATTTGTGGTGGCCATGTCAATGGACAGATGCTAGCAAAGAAGATCCTTAGACAAGGATTTTATTGGCCAACTATGGAAGAAGATTGTGTAGGATATGTCCGTAGGTGTGCCAAGTGTCAACTTCACGCCGACAAAATTCATTCTCCTGCATCTTCACTCCATCCTGTTTCTTCCCCATGGCCTTTCTCCATGTGGGCTTTCGACATTATTGGACCTCTTGGTAACCCAGATTCCGGCATCAAGCAAAAATCTTTCATTCTCACGGCAACGGAATACTTCACCAAGTGGGCAGAAGCTGAAGCATACGTGGAGATCAAAGCATCAACCGTCTGCAAATTCATCATGAAGAACATCATCACAAGATTCGGAATTCCAAGTACCATCGTCACCGACAACGGACCGCAGTTCGTGTCACAGGAATTGAAGGATCTCTGCAACAGGTATAAAATTGCATTGCACCATTCATCTCCTTATTATCCGCAAGGCAATGGCCAAGCAGAGGCAACTAATAAGACTTTGATAAAAATTATCAAAAAGACGTGTAAATCTAACAAATTCGCAGATTGGCCAGAAAAATTGGTTGAGGCTCTATGGGCCTACCGAACTTCAATCCGCACGCCTACTGGGCAAACTCCTTATTCCTTAACATTTGGAATGGAGGCGGTAGTTCCATATGAGATCCTTATACCGTCATTAAGAGTACAATTGAACAAGGAATTTTCCATTGATGAACATCGTTCAGCACTTCTTGCTCAATTGGAACTTTTAGACGAGAAAAGATGGTCAGCTGCTAATCATGCAAAAGTTTATCAAAATAGATTAGCACGTTTTTATCAAAAGAAGGTCATTGAACGAAAGTTCAAAGTCGGTGAAATGGTTGTTAAAAGAATTTTTGTAAAACCTGGTGGTCCGCGTTCTAAGCTCCAACCCAACTGGGAAGGACCGTATGTTGTATCGCACGCTTTTCCTGGTAATGCTTATCGTTTGGTTAATGCAGAAGGAGAAGAGCTAAATCATCCCTGGAATGGTTTACACCTTAAGAAATACTACCCTTAAGTTAAAGAGTCGATCAGTATGGTACAAAGACCAGTGGAATCAGAAAATTTATAAACTCAAATTTCTTTGTTAGTCTGAATAATTAACTTCAAACCCATTACTGCACACACTGACACGTTTGATTCGTGAATAACAAGAGATGCCAAGTCCTTAAGAATATCAAAAGCTTGACTAAAAGTATAAAGTACAAATCATTCCTTTTAAAATAAAATTCTGTTTTACACTCGGCCCATGATGTCGGAACGAGGCTTAGAATAGACTACCAAGAATACCCGCCATCTTAGTAGGAGGCCGTCATAAAAAAAATGGGGGAGATCCGTCCCGAAAAAAAAGAAAAGGATAGAAAAGCAAAAGCAAGGCAAAAAGCCAAATTCAAAATCAAAAGGCCAATACACTACAAATGTTACATCAAGGCCATGAAATGAAACAAAAGGGAACGTAAGGTCGATAAATACCCCGGAAAGAAAATGACCGAACCCCAACAGATATTAGGGTTGGAAAGGAACATCTTTTTAGGTCTCCGGAACCTTCTCATGGGCTTTCTAAATCTATTCTTCTTTTCTTTCTAAAGAGGTGTACTTCAAGCTTAAAGAATGGCTTAGATTGACTAAGGGTCAAATCATCAAATGGGATCACGAATGGAAACACAAGTTTAAACACGATGGGTTTTAAGTTAAGTTGTTAAAGAATAATTTGAAAATTAAGTTAATAAATGAATATGATCTTTTGATCTAAGTACCATACTGGTCTTTTAGTCAAAAATTCAAAAAAATACATAAGTCAAAAATTCAAAAAAATGTATATGTCAAAATTCAAAAAATTTGCAAAGTCAAAAATTCAAAAAAATACATATGTCAAAATTCAAAAAAAAAAAATTGCATAGTCAAAATTCAAAAAACATTGCATAGTCAAAAATTCAAAAAAATATATACATTTTTCAAAATCTAAAAAAAGAATACATATTTCAAAACCCAAACAAAAATGAATATTTCAAAACCACAAAAATATTTCAATTAGCATTTGCTTGTTGCATTTAATGTGTTTCACTTCTTTTATTTTTCAGTGAGCATATGTTTGCTTGCATGTTGCATTTTGTTTAAGTCTGATTATTCTTATTACCTTTGTTAATAAAGGCTATGCCTCTTGACTATTTATTCGAGGAAAAGATTGATTGACCATTTGTTTGGTCAGGCAAGGGGCTAAGCCTAAATAGATACTTAACCTGTTTGTTAAGTGTTGTACAGGATGCAAGATAAGCACAGGAACACGAAATTGGAGCCCAAAAGTTTCATGTATATATCAAAAGTGTTTTGTACATGATACATGAAAAGAAAAGAAGTACAAAAGCTCTCAAGGCTGGCTCTCCCCTCCGCCCTCATCCATCTGACTCTGGGCCTCATCCTGGGCATCTGGCGGTGGAGCTCTAGGAGGTGGAGGCGGTCCCATCGCACTTGGCCCTGCCTGGCCAGATGATATGGCTATGCTGGCGGTAAAGGCACTCGCCTGACCTCGGTCGATAGCCCGCTGGCGGGCTCGCTGGTATCTCTCCTCCACCATCTTGCGCTCATGCTCTGCGACTGACAGACGTCCCTGGAGGCTCTCCATCCGAAGACGGTCGCGGTCCCTCTCCTCCGTCAGGATCTCCAAGCGAACCTGGAGTCGTGCCAGATCTCCAGTGGAGAGGCGCGCCACCTGAGCCTCCAACTCGGCAATGCGAGCAGCCGAAGTCCGCGCTTCTGCTAGCTCCGCATCCCTCTGTCGAAGGGCCTCCTGAAGCTCAGTAACCTGCAGAAGAAGATTTTATTAGTCCAAGGCAATTAAGTAATGAGAATCAAATTTGGAAAAGAAAGCCAAAGGGAAGGAACTTACTCGAGTGGCCCGATTCTCCTCCACAAGGGAAGCTCGGTGGATGGCAGAAGCGAGCTGACTCTAGAGGTCAGCCAGAGCCGCATCATAGGATGAAGAAGTGGATGATGAAGCCCCGAAGGAAGGAGGAGCCGCCTGGGTGTAGACGGCTCGCTGCACCAAAAGAACACTGTCAGTGGTTAATCGCCAAAACAAATAATTAATTAAAACATGCATTCATATTCATGCATACATACCAGATCGAACAATTCTTTTTGGACTTGTTCTAGCTGGGCCTCCGCATCATGTAGGCGGGCCCGGAGGTCGACGATGACCGCATCACGTGCATCCTGCAAGTCACGCATTCATACATTCATTCACCAAACATAAATCAAGATAATAATAAAATTAAAGATGCATGAATGCATACTTACATCGAGTGGTCGGAGGAGCCGAAGTTGATCGGCGTAATGGGCCCGGTAATGCTGGAGGTAGCCCTCGCTACTCTCCGCACGGGACTCCACCCGTACGCCGCGGCGGTGCCAATCCTCGTACTGCTCGGGGAATTTCGCACGCCAATCTGTGAGGGCTTGCTTGCCCCTCATGCTCCTCCCGACGTCCTCCGGGACCTCCTCGTCGATCCATTCCTGGTGGAGGCCCAGGGTCCTCATCACAAGCCGGAGGCGGAGGGGCTCAATTTCGTTGAGGCAATGTAGCCACATTTGCTTCCCGAACCTCCTCCTGCCAGCCGTCACCCACGGCTGACCCTCCTCGCCCATACTAAGGAACGGGCGCCAGATCACCTGCATATAGATTAGATGCATTCATATGAATAATTTACATTTAAACAATAAAAGAATTGCATTTAATAAAAATTTTTGAATAAGTTAAAAACTTACCAAAAGCTCTGGATAGTCCAAGAACTGACGGCGGAGGGCCGTCAGCTGATGGTGCTGTGGAGCTGTGTCCACAATTGGCTGCCAACGGCAGGCCAATGGGACAGCGTCTGGACGAACAATCCTCGCTCTGCCGAGCGGGAAATAATGGTAGCTCCACACCTGCATGCATAAACATATAAGTTAGAAAAAGCATCATATCATATTGCATATCATGAATAAATAATAAAACATTTAATACCTGGAGGAACGGCGAGAAGCCGCTGACAGTAGTCTCGCGGTCCGGAGTGACCGCGGATAGATCTGCAAACAGGTGGGCCAGGAGGGCCGCACCCCAAGCGTATTCCCCTAAGCTATCTAGATCATCTAACAAATACAAAAATCTACAGTGGATATGGTCGCCCTTCGTACCGAAGAGCAACCGACCGAAGAAAAAGACAAGGAAGACCCTAAGCTGTCGGTCTACCTCCTCTACCTGGCTAGGGTCCCTACAGTAGATGGCAGAGGACGACTCTGCTAGTCTATCCCTAAACTCCTCCCGGGTCTCGTCAGACCGACGCCGGGGCTCGTCTAGACCTAGGGCAGCCTCTACTTCTACCCTGGGGACCATCCTGGATTCCCTGCCCATGCTAGACACCTCTATCCCTAACAAGGCCTCTGCCAATCCTCGATAGTCGGGGTAAGTCACCCCACTCACCGGTCGGCCCTCTACCCGGAGGCCAGTGATCCTGGCCACATCCTCTAGGGTGGGGACCATATGTCCCCACGGCATTAGGAAAGCCCGGCTCTCCGCATGCCAACGCTCCCTGAGCGCCTGTAACAAGACTAGATCGAGCCAAAATGGCTCGATGTCTAGTATCTCACCGAACCCCATCCGGCGCAGGCGCACCTTCTGGAAGTCCGGGAGCCCTCTATAAGCCCCTATAACTAGGTCCCAAGAGATCCTAGCCCTCATCACTCCCTGCAAATAAAAACAACAAAAAATAGGGTCAGTAATAAAAAAAAAACAGGAAAATTCTTTCTGTTTTGAAAGGCGTCAGTATACACAGACGTGTTTCAAAACACGTCCACATACCTTGACGCAATTCAAAAATATTTTCTAATATTTTAAAAATCCGAAATTTGTCTTGAAAGACGTCGACCAAGGGCGACGCCTTTTGAAAGGCGTCACCTGGTCTAGACGCCTTTCAAGTCCAGATTTCGAGTTCTTGAAAGAACCCCTTTCTTCCCCTCTTTTTTCACCCCATCCAAACCATAAGGGACTCACCGTGTGGAGGTCGCCCTCCTCTTCCTCTTCCACCGCCATGGGCGCCGGTGGAGGAAGCTCCTCCTCCAAGAAGGCCGCCGCCTCGGCTAACGCCGCCGGCACCTCCTCGGGAACCTCTTCTTCTTGCCTTCGCCTCCTTTTGGCCAAGGTTTTCCTCTTCCTTGAACCCTCGCCGTGTTCCATGGTTTTAGAGAAGGAGTTCTTGAGAGAGATCACCGGAATCGCCTGAGCTCGGGTGGAGAGAAGAGATTTTTGAGAAAGTGAGGAAGAAATGAGGGCCTTCGCGGGTCTGTAACGAAAAGGTTGAAAGGCGTCGACTCAGGAAGACGCGTTTTAGGGCGCATAAGTTGAGGCGGTAAAGGACAGCTGTTTGAATTGGTTGAAACACGTCCACATGGGTAGACGCGTTTCAGGTTCTGTTCAGAGCCGTACACAGGAAAATCATGAAAGGCGTCTTGTTCACTGGACGCATTTTAGGGAATTAATCATGGAATTAATGGCAGAATCCTGGGAAAAGTAGGAGAGAGAGTTGAAAGGCGTCTATACAGATAGACGCGTTTTAAGCTTAAATCGGGTTTTTGAGGATTAAATTGAATTTCTGAAAAATAATTTTAGTTTGAAAGGCGTCTTTCTGAGTGGACGCATTTTACATTTTACAGAACCCGAATTCTTGAATTTTCAGGAAAAATCAATTTTTTACTTAAGGAAAAATCATGTGCACATCACAGAAAGTTGGGGAAAGATTCTAACACATGAAAAGTCGTTCTTTATTCAATGGAATCAATCTTTATTACATCAAAATTAAAAAGAGACAAAGGACATTCAAGGGAGAATATCATGAAGACCTTTAAGATAAGGAAATTTCAATCCTTTATCTCTGTCTTTAGAGGATCTTACACGATAGCTAAAGCCAAGATTCCATAGAGTAATGATGATTTGTATGGCTTCATAATCTTCATCGGACTCCAGGTCACGCTTCTTGATTGGGAGTGTAGGAGAGAATTCAGGGAACTCGCGACGAGCCAAGCTAAGTTGAGTAAGGCACCGGTGTGGATTGTATAACACAAACTCAGTGGCTCCAATTAACTTGAGATCTGCTCCTGCTGTGCGGCGCACCCAAACTGGTTTTCCAACAAGAGCAAGCGGAGACGAGTCGAATATGTCGGATGTCATGAGTTTCAAATACTCTCTCCAATCAGCTCGGGTCTTGAGTTTTGGAACCTTGTTGACCATGTACTCATTGAACTTTACAATATTAGCAATGCAATGAATTGGACTATTCAAGAAGATCTGAGATGGATTCAGAGGCCTTTTCTTGCTATGCTCGAATTTGAAGTGAAGTTCAACCCACAAGGCAAAGAGTAGCATGCATCCATATGGAGGACGACCCACAGAAGCTGCAGAAAGTCCACTGTAGAGATATGCTAAGAGAACAGTGCTAATGGATTTACCTTCGAAAATTGCGCAAATAGCACTAATTTGATCGTCTTCCAAGATGTTATCCTGTGCAGGAAAGAATAAGGCACCGGCAAGGCATGTAACGAGAGCTTTCGTTACATCCTCCGCCTCATCCTCCCTTAAATCTTCGATTTCATAAAGAGTCCACTCGGCTAGTTTTGCAAGATTGATCCCCTTCTTGGTGAGGCATCCTTTAGCTTCTGAAGGATCCTTCATGATCGATGTCAATAGCTGTTGACCGGTGATTCTCTCTTTTGTCAAGGCTATCTTGTCTCTGTTGTCTCTGGTCTTCGGGAGACCTAATAGAAGTTTCGCCTCTTCTAGAAGGATTGTGCACTCGAAATCTTGGAAGAAGAATGTATGAGTTTGGGGATGCCACCACTCGATCAAGGCGCCCATAGCCGCCCAGTCTACGTTCGCACTCTTGTAATTCTTAGCGAGCACTACAAGTCCTTGAAGATCCCACTTGGATATGAACACTTGCATAGAAAGCTTGACACTTTTTGCAAGTTTACGAATCCAAGGGAGAGACGTGAATTTTCTTGGGCCAGGAAACATGGGGTAATTCTGAAATAAAGATAAAAAAGGAAGCATGATGAAGAGCATGATGAAGAGCATGATGAAGTTTGATGGAAAAGACATGAAGAACATGAAAGAAAATTGATGGAACTTACTTGAAGATTGGGATTTCTTCCATTGAGATGATTCTCTATATCTGCAAACTTCTCTAGAGACATCTTCATCTTCTTGTTTGAGGAATCCATCTCTCTTTTTCGGAGTTCCTCCTTCTTGAAACTTGGGAAGCTTAAAAACCTTGAAGAAACCTTGAAAATTTGGAAGAAAACTCTCCTTTGGATCTTTGGATTATGATAGGATTGCTTAGGAATAACCTAAGGGTGTTTATATAGGAGGAATTGCGATCCTAAGTAGACTTTTTCCGGATTGGAAAAGGGATGTGCATTGATAGAGTTGGAGTTCGGGTAGAGAACAACCAGAAATCTGTTTCTGTGAGTAAAAGGCGTCTATGATACCTGACGCGTTTCAAAGTTAAATGGCGTCTGCGCGACACGACGCGTTTTAGCAAATCTGCTATTTTCCCGAAATCCTGTGATTTTAATGTTTAAATTGAATATTTGTTTGGAGCTAATAATTTTGATTGCAGAAAATTCAAGAAATTCTGAGTAAAGCTGGAAATGTCAAAAAAATCCCATTGTGGGAGTCAAGAAGTCCCGACCGTGACTAAAAAGACGGTTATTTCTATCCTTGTATTATTCAATGTAAATCATTTGCATTACTATATGTTAAATATTTATTAGATTATATCAAGGACCTTGTGGTTTTGATGAAACTGGAATTTGAGTTCCCCTTCAACAAAAACAGTGATAATTCCAGAGAATTCTTAATCGCACGGATAGGCCGTTGGATTGTTAATTAGTGAGGACGATGGTTCCGTTTTTGTGAAACGGTGCGTGGATAAACGAGCTTCGGCTTAGCACTGAATTACAAGAATTGGTATCTTGACTCATTAATAACAATTTAACAATATTATCCTTGATTAATTTGTATTTTATTTGACTTTATATTTTTCTTTTAGCCCAGCATGCATCATGTAGGACTTTGAAATCATTGATATAAGGATTAATTATTGATTAAGTTTCAGACCATTAAATCAAATAATCTCAACATGATATGAAATATTCCATTCCGAATTGAGTATCTTGATTATCTTTGAGGTTCGCTTGAAGATATCCTTGGAATTCTATCCTTGATTGGATTCTTTATCCGATATTCTTGTTTTCTTTTAAGATCCATCATGGCTGTAGCACGTCCACATTGGCTGGCAAACGCTCCCCATGATGAAACCTGCAGTGTCTACGACCTGGGGTACTTCTCACTCCGAGGAGGTTGATCGACTTTATTTTATTTCCTTGTCTACCTCATCCAGACAGGATTAATTCCATTGATTTCCTTGAACTATCTTCATTGATGATTTCGAGAAAAATTCCAGTCATGTGATGTTAAGAGCGTGTCTCATCACACCTTGGCATCACCTTTTCAGTACATTCCATTTCATTTCACTCCCTTGCAAAGACGATGCCAAGGTGAGGCAGCTGTAGACACGCTAATTTTGACATCATTTTGAGTAAATTTCATATCATACAATAATGCCTCAGAATGGTCTGATAATTAATCATTAATTAATTTTTATTAATCTTTTTTAGTGTCGGGTTTAACAGATGTGTTTAAGTTAATCAATTGAATTGATTTTAGCTCAAATTTGAGTTAAAATATGAAGAATTCTAAAAGACGTCGACCTAAGTGGACGCCATTTAGAGTTTATTCATATTTTAACGATTAAATTTGAATTAATTAATTAACTAAAAGGCGTCTGGGAAGGTCGACGCGTTTTAAGTTTCCTAAGTGATTTTAACTTCCCCTCCGGATGTTTATCCTTATCTTAATTAGTCTAAAAGACGTCTACATAGATGGACGCGTTTTACCTAATAAAGATAAAGATAAGTTTTCCCGGATATTTATCCTTATCTTAATTAATCTGAAAGGCGTCAGCCAAGGTGGACGCGTTTTAGATAATTACAGATAAAGATGAATTAATCAATATTTATCTGTCGGTTAAGATGGATAAATCTCGGAGTTTTTCTATGTTAATCTCGAACGCAAGAAATGCCTATAAATACCCTGCATATTGAAGAGAAAAAAAAAAAAAGAGAAGAGAATTGAATTGAGTTGAGCCATAGCGTTATAGCGAGTTGAAGATTGAAGCAATGTCGTAACGCCGGAGCGCTGCCATTTCCAGAAGTCGGCGTCCCTTTCAAGATCTTCATCCTTTCAAAGCTTCAACCGATTGGGCATAAGTTTTTCATTACTGCATTCATTTCATTAGTTTCATTCTTCATTCACTTCATGCAAACACACACCACAGCATAATCTTTCAAAAACCTACTTGATCTAAGGGGTTTCAAAGCCATTAAAAAAGTAAGTTTGCTGTTTTAAATATGCTTAAAATCATGATTAGTTCAGATACTGCTTCTACTTAAATCCTCATCATCATTGTTCCTTCGTTTTCTGTTTCTGTCTTTGCTGCACTCAACAACAACAAGAGATCAAAAGGGGGAAATCAAGCACAACTTCTGGACGATCCTCAACCTCAAATTCCACAGCAAGAACAAAAAGCAAAGAAAGGGCTCTCTTTCTTCAGCCGGCTGAGGAAGGGGAACCAAGGACTCAATCTTCCGCGTTTGAAAGGTAGGCGATCATATCTCTTTTGAAACTTTTAAGTTAAAAGTTTCTGGCGATCACTGCACTTTAGTTGTTGTTTTTAATAGGTTAGTTTACACTAAACAACATAGATATTTCATGTTAATCACACGGTCATTCTAAGCACCTACACTGCCTGGGGAGGAGGAAGAGGTGGAGGTACTTGGTAGGCCTGCTGCCTAGAGTACGTTGGACAGGGGGTACAATAAAGAGGAGGTCCGGCAGAGCTTCTGCCATGTCCGAGGGCATTTTGATAAGCAGGCGTTTGCGGTCTAGTCGGTTGCCTAGAGGATGAAAGGTGCGGCCCAGCTGGCCGAGAAGTGACATGAAGGCCTTCCATGGCCTGATGGATGTAAGGAGGGTGAAGAGGAGGTTGTTGAGTAACAACAGGGGGAGCCACAGGATTCGGCTCAGCAGGCTGCACGGGTGCCTTCCCCTTCAGAATAGACTGGATCGCTTCGAACTGCTGAGGGTCCAGACGGGAGGCAAAAACTCCCAAAGCGTTGACGAGATCCACAGGATCAGAGGATGAGGGATCATTCTGATTCATGTCTCCCTCAAGATTGGGATTAGGAATCGCATATTCATGCGGGGGAAGATCAGGATATCGATCATGGGGATGAAAGAGAGGTGTCCGGACATTCCCATCATGTCGATAGGGAATGGGGGCAGAATTACGAGAGGCATCAGCATCTCTCTCGTTCTCATAGTTGTAGTCCGAATCGCGAGGGGCATTAGCATCTCCCTCGTAGTTGATGATGGCGTCTTGAGCCATACTCAAGTCCCTGCCTGATCGCAGCAACATGATGTTAGATTCTTTTTTCAAAGATTTGACAAACAAGTTGCACAGAGATTAATCAATCAAGTGGATGCTTAACGTGATTTTAAGGTTCCTTGTTGAGTTATTTGAATTGGATTAAACCACAAATTCGCTCAGGGAAAGGATCCTACTTTCAGTTCAATTTCCACCGTTATTCTCTAGGGCTTTCTCTCACAACACTTTTGGAATCTAGCCGGGACTTCAATTGGTACAACCAGCCCGATGATCAAGGAGGAATACCTTGATTTTGGGGACTTATAGAGGCCTTAACATCAACTTCTCTAGTCTGATCAAGGGACCAACCCAATCAGAGAGAGTTGCTGACGTCAAGTAGTGTGTTCCTAAGAAAAGGAGGGTATTCGCCTCAATGCGTATGTCCTGCGGCCTGGATGGCCTCTAATGCTTAATAATAATGGGTAGTTAGCACTCAAGCCACAAAAATCTGAAAGCTGAAAGATAACTAAGAAACTGTCTGAATCGCGTCTATTGTAGTAGACGCTATTCAAAACAGAACCTTAATTTTTTCGCAGAGACAGATGCAAACAGCAGAGAAAAGATGGAGACTGAAACGCGTCTGGGGGTGTTGACGTGGTTTGAAAAGCGTCAGTGCTCCTAGACGCTTTTCAGTTCGCAGAAACAGTTTTGCAGGAGGATTTTCTGGGTTGAATCCTCCTTAAACAGGGTAAAAGCAATAAATAATCAACTCATGCAGATTTTTTTTAGTTCCAGATTTTAACAGGATGATTTACTAACTAAACAACTAGAAAATCAATCAATCACACATCATTTTCATCACAAAAACAGCTTTTTAAACTAATCAAGGGGAGGGCAAGATCTTGCCACTGGGGTGTACACGTGGTGCACGAGGGAAATTAACTAAACTAAAACACTCACCAATTGGTGAGGACGTGTCGAGAGACACAAATGGTGCACCGTGGGTGCCCGATTGATGATAGCAAGAACAAAAAACTAAAAGATGGCGAGACCAAATCCCACCGTGATCGCCAAAAAAGCTGTAGGTGCTTAGAATGACAGTGTGATTAGCATGAAAAATCTATGTTATTTAGGTGCAAAATAAACCTATTAAAAACAGTAACTACGTGCAATGATCGCCATAAACTTTTGACTTAAAAGTTTCAAAAGAGAGTATGATTGCCTACCTGTTTGAACGCGGAAGATGTTAAGCTCTTGATTCCCCTCCTTCAGCCGGCTGAAGAAAGAGAGCCCTTTCCTTGTTCTTTGTTCTTGCTGTTGAATTTGAAGTTGAAGTTGAGGATTTGAGGATCGTCCAGAGTTCTTGTGTTGAGTGCTTGATTTACTCCTTTTGATTTTCTTGTTGTTGAGTGCAGCAGAAAGTATAGAAAGAAAATAAAGAAATGATGAGAACTTAAGCAAAAACAGTATCTATTCTAATCATGGTGTTAAACATGCAACTAAACATAGAACTTACTTGTTGGGATGGCTTTTGAAACCCCTTAATCAAATAGGTTTTTTTTTTTTTGAAAGAATGCAGTGTTGTTGTGTGTGTTGCATGAAGCGAATGATGAAGAATGCAAGATCAATGAAATGAAAATGAAAATGCAGAAATGAAACACTTATGCCGAATTGGATGAAGCCTTGAATTGGATGAAGAATGGACGCCGACTTCTGGAAACAGTAGCGCTTCGGCGTTTGACGTCGTTGCTCCGATCTTCAACTCGCTATCGCTCAATTAACTCAAGATTACGCTTCACTCAAGATCACGCTTAACTTTTTTACTTTTCAACATGTAAGGTATTTATAGACCTTTTCTGCGTCCGTGATTAACATAGAAAAACTTCGGATTTATCTATCTTAACCAACAGATAAATACTGATTAATTTATCTTTATCTGTAATTATCTAAAACGCGTCCACATAGGATGACGCCTTTCAGATTAATTAAAGATAAGGATAAACACCCGAAAAACTTATCTTTATCTTTATCAAGTAAAACGCGTCTACATGTGTAGACGTTTTTTACACTAATTAAGATAAGGATAATCATCCGGAAGAGAAGTTAAAATAGCCTAGGAAACCTAAAACGTGTCAGCTCTTGGAGACGCCTTTTAGTTAATTAATGAATTGATTAAAATTTAAACGTTAAAATAAGAATAAACTCTAAATAACGTCTATGTGTCTAGACGTCTTTTAGAATTCTTCATATTTTAACTGAAATTTGAGCTAAAATCAATTTAATTGATTAACTTAAACATGTCTGTTAAATCCGACACTCAAAAAGATCAATAAAAATTAATCAATGATTAAATATCAGACCATTCTGAGGCATTATTATATGATATGAAATTTACTCAAAATGATGTCAAAATTAGCGTGTCTACACCTGCGCCTGCTCCGAGGCTTGACCCTCCTGACAGCCGAGGACGAGCTGAAGGTGCTGTCCGCGAATGAATTGGCGTCGCTGAGCGCCCGACTGTCGGTCCAGGTAAAAAACTTCTTTATGCGCCTCGGTCTAATATTTCCCTTGGCTTGTTTCGGGGTTGCTGATTTCTGTTTGCTTTTGGCTATAGGCCGCGGTCACGTGTGGTAGCCTGATTCGCCGTCAGGTGGCCATCCACCAAAAACTCCGGGACACCGAACAGGCATCGGACCAGTCGGCTTCTGGCGAGGGCGCCCCGGCGCGACGTAGTTTTGAGGCAAGCGTCGACTGGCTTCTAGAGGCAAATGCCCGGATGCGGGCTGAGCTGGAGGAGCAGAAGGAGGCGATTCGCGCTTCCTCCGAGGCCAAGTCGAAGGTCGAGTGGGAGAAGGAGAAAGCCGAGAAGGAGCTGGAGGCGGTCCGGGCTAAAAATGAGACTCTTAAGGCCGAGATCCAGGACAAGGTCGCCCAGCGGGCCACGGATCGCCGCCGCCATGCCGAGGAGATGTCGGCTCTGAGGCTAGACTTGGAGGCTAAGGCCGAAGAGGTTGCTCGCACAGCCGTAGCCAGCTATAAGGGTGGCCCAAATTATGCCGAGGAGATAATACAGGCCCAGCTCGAGGCGGCTTCATCTGTGTTCAGCATAGGGCTGGCTGCCGCCCAAAAGGCGTGTCCGGCCGTGGATCTGACCGGCATCATCCTTCCGACGGACGAGGAAGGCGAAGAGCTTCTAACCTGGTGGAAGGAGCTCAAGGCTGAAAGAGCTTCGGCCTCGGTGGAAGGCGACGCGGCCGTTCCTGACGAGGCAGCTCCTGTCGATGCCGCCCCTGCCGAGGCCGTTCAGGTCGATGATTCTCCCTCCCCATCTCCTGGCCAGAGTCCTGTTAATGTGGATGGTGAGAACACCGAAGGCTAATACGGGGGCTTGTTCCGGTTTTTGTTTTGTCCTTTTCCGAAAGACTGCGGCCAGATGTACGGCCGATTTTGTACTCTATTTTTCATGTATATAAAAAGTACTTTGCTTCTTCTTTGCGTTCTGAATGCATGACCGAGTCTGGTTCTTCTTGTGTCCGAGACCTTATGGCTGTTTAGATGCGGCTCGCACGGCCGAAGCCTAATCCAGATTCGGATATGGACTTGGAGAATAATGTCGCTCCCGATACGGTTTGCGTGGCCGAGGCCGCTACCGATACGGTTTATACGGACTTGGAGAGAATACCATGTCGCTCCCGATACGGTTTGCATGGCCGAAGCCACTCCTGGTACGGGTTACCGGCGGGCTTAAAGAGAATACCATGCCGCTCCCGATCCGGTACACATGGCCGGAGCCACTCTCGGTTCAGATTACCTGCAGGTTTAAAGAGAATACCATACTGCTCCCGATCCGGTACACATGGCTGGAGCTACTCTCGGTTCAGGTTACCTGCGGGCTTAAAGAAAATACCATGCCGCTCCCGATCCGGTACACATGGCCGGAGCCACTCTCGGTTCAGGTTACCTGCGGGCTTAAAGAGAATACCATGCCGCTCCCGATCCGGTACACATGGCCGGAGCCACTCTCGGTACGGGTTACCGCGGACTTAAAGAGAATACCATGCCGCTCCCGATCCGGTACACATGGCCGGAGCCACTCTCGGTTCAGGTTACCTGCGGGCTTAAAGAAAATACCATGCCACTCCTGATCCGGTACACATGGCCGGAGCCACTCTCGGTTCAGGTTACCTGCGGGCTTAAAGAGAATACCATGCCGCTCCCGATCCGGTACACATGGCCGGAGCCACTCTCGGTTCAGGTTACGGCGGACTTAAAGAGAATACCATGCCTCTCCCGATCCGGTACACATGGCCGGAGCCACTCTCGGTTCAGGTTACCTGCGGGCTTAAAGAGAATACCATGCCGCTCCCGATCCGGTACACATGGCCGGAGCCACTCTCGGTTCAGGTTACCTGCGGGCTTAAAGAGAATACCATGCCGGATATGATATCAAAGGGAGAAATTTATTCATGCCTTCCGGCTAAATTCCGGGGGAAGTAATCCATAGGGAGTAGTGCCGAAAGCGCTCCATATTCCAGGTACGAGGGAGAGGTTGGCCCGAGGGGGTTTCCAATCGTCAAGCCCCTCGGGGGACTACTTCCCTTATAAACCCCTCGTTCATCTTAGAAGCATGGCTTCGGCTGAGACGAGATTTCCTTGCCCGAGGGTGGATGTTGTCTTGCTGCTTCAAGGGCCTCCGGTTATGCTTCTGTCGAGGCTGTTCTCACCGGTATTGTGGCAGTCGGCCCTCTCTGATGAGACGATCTATCTCCTCTCGAAGGTGCCGGCATTCGTCAGTCGAATGGTCGGTTTCCTGATGGTATTCACAATATCGGCTAGGGTCCCTTCGGCGAGGATCAGTTTTGAGACGCTGCGGCCGCCGGAGCATATGCTTCACCTCCATAAGCATTTGGGAAGGGGGAGCAGGTAGCGATGGGTACCGTGGTTGCAGACCCCGTCGCTCGCCTCGGTCCCACTCCTTTTGATATCGCCTACGTGAGGGTTCTTGATTCGTAAGTCGAAGACGAGCCGCTGGAGGGGCAGGCGGTGCCGAGGGCTCGCAGTTCACCGTAACGGCCTCGTCGGAAAAGACTTGCGAAGACCTTGGCCGAAACCTCTCGTCTTGAATAGGGCAGAAGAGAGGAGGTAGTGCTTGGTGGGGGAGCTGGCTCAGTACCCCTATGCACTGGGCCATGGCAGATACCACGTCTGGCAGGAGCGCCAGAGAAGTAACGGTGTCAGCCAGTGTCGCCATTTGCTGCTGAAGTTCCTCCATCCGGTTGTCTTCAATAGCGAGGGACTCTGGTATGACAGGCAGAGCCGCGCTTGGTGGAGCAGACGGGGCGCCTTCGGAGTGTAGTGGCTGCGCTGAAGCTTCCCACGTCTCTGCCTCGTTTTGTCCGGATCGTTGATTTACTGGACGATAAGACATGACTTCTTGCTTGTTTCCCACAGACGGCGCCACGTGATGTAGCCGAAGCTATCACGACCGGATTCCGAAGCTGGAATCCGAAGTTGAGACCCGAATCTGGATCGAATCGGTGAAGAATACCGACGGGGATCCGGAACGCGGCGAGGACGGAGACAGGGCCGAAGGTCCGAAGCTGAGGGGTGCCCGGACGAGGGCTTGCTGGGAGCGGAGCCGAGACTCCCTCGGACGGATGTGGACCCGCTTGCGGAGGCGTGGCCGAAGACCTTTCGGATCAGCTGCTGCGAGGCGGACCCGAGGCACCTTCGAGGAGGACCAACCGGCGAATGGCGTCGAGACCGGAGGAAGAAGTTCGAGATCGATGGCCGAGACCGACTCGGGGAGGTCGGCGAGGATTCAAACCGAGCTCCTGCAGGAGGGAAAGAAGAAGAAAAACCAGTCAGTAGGAGTCCCGGGCTTCGGCCCTTAGGAACCCCCTCCGATGGTTAAGTTAGCTTCTGAAGATGATTCGATTCAGAAGTCAAAGAGGTGAAAGAAGCAGCTTTAATGCTTTTTCAGACTGTAGTCCTTGGGGTCACGAAGACATACCTTTGGTAATAAATAGCCGTGTATTTGTAGCGGAGGATAGAGGATGCTTAATGGTGGCTGCCGATATAGGACTATGTTCTGGGTTTATTGATAAACCGCCATAGTGCTTAACCCTCCCACCGGAGTGAGCTGGACACGGCTATTGGGCCGAAGGGAGTTGGGCCGCTGATGGGCCGAAGCCTACTGGGCCGAGGGCTGCTGAGCCGCTAACGGGCCGAAAGCTATTGGGCCGCTGACGGGCCAAAGAGCACAGGACTGCTTACTGGGCCGAGGGCCGCTGGGGCGCTAACGGGCCGAAGCCTGTCAGGGGGCCTTTTACTGCCGCTGTTGGGCTGATCATAGCGTTGGGCCTGCTTTAATGGGCCGAATCGGGTTCTGCCTCATCACAATTTATTTGGTGCGACTGCAACGATATCTACAGTCTGGAGTCTGTAGACTTCTTCAACTCATTCACGTGGGCAGAAAAATTGCAAAGTTTTCCCCTTCACCACTATCTGACTCGGATTGCATTGGGCTGAAGTACTTTCCTTTTTATGGACGTAGATCGTACAGTTTTTTTCTTTTAATTTGGATAAAAACAATAAATAAATTGATTTATGTGCCTTTTATAAACTATTGTATATATACTCTTGACTTTCGATATTATTATAAGAGTAATAATTGCTGCACTAGGTGCTGTGCAGCATGTTGCTGCATCGCAAAAAATGATAAATTTTTTTAAAGTTGGTCACATTATGTTCGACATGTTTGTACAGTCTGCAATTTGATCTTTAATCCGATGAAGTAAAAAAATTTAAAAAAAAAACAATCGAGCCGAATGAATGAACATTTTTTTACTGTTCATTAAGTTTGATTTTTTATTTTTTAACTTTTTTTGGTCGTCCGATTGGAGATCGGCCTTTACAAGGTGGGTAGGACATAGTGTGGACCACAAAAAAAAAAATTGTTACTATTGCAGCCGTCTGATTTATTCGGCGCATGATGCAGCAAGTACAACTCTCATTATAAGTACCTTTGACATCCTCAAAACCATCTTGGTTATATATATCTCTCCTGTCAAAATGCCCAAATATGCTAAAAGGATCTAAATACTTTTGCATATTTACTGATAAATTTCTCATCATTTTGCGCATATATTCATGACTTCACCAGAATTTACGGAATGTTAAAAACATATTCTATTAAGATTCACAACATTTTGATGGAAAGGTGTATTTGCAACCTTTATGGTATTTATTAGTAATATGTGAGGGTCAAAAATATACATATAAATATGATAGTAACAGGAGTACAAATTAAAAGATCATAAAAAAAAGAAAGAGATCTCGTTCCGACCTAATCTGGGGCGTCGGACACCAAAATAATTATTGGACATCCGGATTTTGGTGGTTGGTAATCTGTTTGAAATCATACCGAATCTGTTAGAAATCATAGCAGATCCGCGGAATGCCAAAAATGAGAAAGAAATACGTGTTCTTTCCAAACTAAAAGCATAAATTCCAATATGTGAATAAAAGTAAAAGGCCAAGGACATATTTGTCTAACTTTTAAGACATATTTGTCTAACTTTTAGTTAAAAATTAATATCTAATGTTTAATTTTAAAATAAATATATTGATTAGGAGTAATTATATTTGATTTTGGATGGTTATTGGTTATCCAAGCCAAACTTTTTAACAATCTCATCTTTTCTTAATCTAATAAACTTCAATTTTCAATCCTTTAGTTGAAAGCAAAGAATCAACAAAAGATAACGTAAATTAGCTTCAAATGGCACAGACAGCTGAGAATTAACGGCGTGTTGCTCACTAAAGTGGATGAAATTTAACTTAATAAGTCATTGGATGAAAGAGAATATTTAACTAAAACATGGATTTGGATCTTTGCAAGTGGATTTTGGATTTGATTATTTGAGTTCTTATTGACTTCAATTTTAGGTATTCTAGTTGGATTAGGACTTAGGTACGAGAATCCATTAAGGATTCTTGTCAAATCTGAATCCAAATCTATCTTCATATTTGAACTTGTAATGACCGAGATTTCGGGTTCTGTGTTCGGGTCGGGATCGGGCCGGATCCCCTGGTTTGGACCCTGTGGGGTCTTGTGATTTCTGGCTGAATGGCGTCAGCTCTCGTCGACGCCTTTCAAAAGGCGTCAGGGTGCGTGGACGCCATTTAGGTTCCTAGTTGTTGTGCCACGTGTGCGCCACGTGGGCGGGTTTTCGGGCCGCGAGAGTACGGCCCTGTCAGATTTGTCTGAACGGCGTCCAGGTGGGTCGACGCGTTTCAGACTGTGACATCTGCGATGTCAGGGCATGGCGCCAGAGCGTTGTCAGTACGGCCTGTCACATCGTCTGAACGGCGTCCACGGTGGTCGACGCGTTTCAGAGCGGTGTCAGTACGGCTGTCCTGTCAGACTGATAGGCGTCTGCCTCGATCGACGCGTTTTAGCTGGTTTCTGAATGACCCCGCGAGCCCTCCCTTCTTTCCCTCATTCTCACCCTCACACTCTCTCTCTCCTCGCCCTCTTCGCCCTCTCCGACGCTCTTCCTTCCCCTCCCTTCCTCTTCTCCCTCTTCCAACCACTCCATAGCTTCCCTACCTCTCACCTCTACCTCCACCACTTCCTTCGCGGCGTTCCCTTCTCCGGACGGCGGCCGACGTCCCGGCGGAGTGGCGGCGTCCCCGAAGGTACCGGCGGCGGCGTGGGGCGAGACGGGTCGGCGGCGAGGAGCTTGGTGGAGTTCAAGAATCGGTAGGGGGACGAACCTTGCTTGTGACGTTCGTGTGATTCTCGGCGTGACGTGATGTATTTGGGGCTAGAATGAGCATGTTTAGGGGGTTTTCTTGTGGGAATTGGCGTGCTTGTGATCGTAGGATTCGGCGTATGCATGTGGTAGTTGAGTTCTCCTTCCTCTCCCTCTTGTTTTGGGGTTTTCGGGGTGCTTGGGGTTCAAGGGAGGAACCCTCGGTTCGAACCAGGGAACCTGGTTCCTGGCGCTGAAAGGCGTCGTCCCTGGTCGACGTCTTTTAGAAGGACGTCGGTTAAGTACGACGCGTTTCAGGGCAGAAATCCCCCTGTTCGAGTTTCAGAGGTTAGGGGTGCTGGGCTAAATGACGTCATGGGTGATCGACGCCTTTCTGAAGGACGTCGAGTCACCATGACGCCATTTAGGCAGGATTTGCCCCCGCTTAATGGTTCTGTATTCTGGATTTCGGGGTTGAATGGCGTCGGGCCATCCAGACGCGTTTTAATAAGCGACTTCATCGGTGGACGCGTTTTAAGGGTTATTCTGGTCTTTTAATAAACCCGTCTGTGGGGCTTGAATGGCGTCTACCTCGGTCGACGCGATTCAAGCAAGGAATGGTTAACTTGGGGTATTTGATGTATGCTTCACGGTGGGATGGTTCTAATGCATGCTTTGAGTTATATACTGAGACTGAGAACTTCTGCATGACTGGGATTTCATCATCTGTGGGTGTGTATGTGCTTTAACTGTACGTTGAGACTGGGGTTTACTGTACGAATGGATTGACAGCATGTTATATGTGTGTGTGTGTGTGATCATACGACTGTGGATCGATGTGACAATGGTTTCCGATGTCACCATGGACCGGTGGGGACAGGGTCATGGTGTCTGTGAGGAGGGGGTGCTCGTGGTGTTTTACCTTTAGCTGAGGGAAGCAGAACCACCTTGAGCCGGCGGGCCGGAGTAGCTAGTGTGCTATCCGAGGGGTTGCTGTTTGGTCTCAGCGGGTCGGGGTTTCCCTTGCTTGTTGTGACGGCTTCCGGCGTGTCTCTTGCTGTGGAGCTGGTGGTTTTACTGGTGGGAGTTGGTTTACCCTTTAGCCAATGGGCCTGATGTGACCTTTGATCAAGGTTACGAGTGGTACCTTTAGCCCTTGGCCTGATGCAGCCCGGGAGAGTTGGGTCTGCGGGTAGTTCCTATAGCTGCGGCTTGACGGGGGTTCCCGGTCCCCAGGACCCTCCAGGAAAGCGCTGAGGCCTAGCGTGGAGGCAATCCGGTGGTAGGACAGTAGTCTAGACTGCTTGTGTGCACACGTAGCTGGCAGTGGCGGTACACTGAGTCCAGCTAGTCCTAGTTCAGCTCACTGCCTCACCCTACAGTGCTCCGGAACGCTGTGGGGGTGGACAGGCGTGAGCACTGGTGGTAGTGTTGGGAGGCGGCGTTGGACTTCGGTCGACTGTGTGGTTTAGTCGTCTTGTGGACTTCGGTCGACTGTGTGGTTTAGTCGTCTTATGGACTTTGGTCGTGAGACGTGGCTCTGTGTTGGGTTCTTCGGGTTACTCAGAGTTGTTCCTGCTACACTGTCTGTCGTACGTTTCGTACCAGGGTTACCTGTTGTGCTTACTGCTTTACTTGACTGTTATATACATTACTGTTGCTTCACTTGTGGGTGTGTGAGTGGGAGGCAGGGGATCGGATGATCCCTATTGAGCCCAGTTCTGGTGTGGCTCACTCCCTGCGGTTTCAGGTGTGGACTTCGAGGCGCAGCGGTAGCGTGGTGTCTTCTTGGTGTGCGGACCGGCAGCTGTCTTAGTTCCGGGGTATGCCCCGATGTTGTTGTTCTTTCTTTCTGCCTGTACTTATTTAATTGTTGGACATGTAATTATTGTTGGACTGTATACGGACATTGTTACTTTCCCTGCGCACTTGTTTACCTTTGTAGTCCGTGAGATTGTTATATTTAGCACTGTTTAGCACTTACTCCTCCAGATGTGTTGTGTGAGATCCGGGTGTGAGCCCGTAGTTAATGGGCCGACATCCATTTAGTGACCGGGTCCCCGGTCATAGGATGGCGGGTCGTTACAGATGGTATCAGAGCTCAGTCTGGTCGAGTATGTGATAAACTAAGTTAGATATTATAGTCCAACAATAAGTACGAGTCTGTACAGGCGATGGCTGCTGGTGTAGATTGATAGGTTTTGACGTGTTTTTGGTTCGGTTTGTGTGTTTGTGGGGTAGTGATGGCGCCGAAGAGGAGAGCTCCGTTGACTCGTGGTTCGAGAGCAGGTGGTGGTGATCCGAGGGCGGAAGGTCAGGATGTGGATCGTTTCATGGAGGCTATGATTGGGGCTATGGCTAGATATCAGCAAAGAGATGGAGCTGAGGGGTCCAGTTCCCGAGGTGGCCAATCCACGGTGGTGGAGCGGTTCTTGAAGCTGAAGCCTCCTTCTTTCACGGGTCAACCTGTTCCTGATGCGGCAGCGCAGTGGATTAAGGAAATGGAGAAGGCATTTGATGTGCTAGAATGTGCTGAGAATGACAAGACCTTGTTGGCAACCTACTTGTTGAAGGGTAATGCCTATGATTGGTGGGTTACCATCAAGGGATTGATGTTCCCAGATAGATCTTTGAGAGAGATTCCTTGGGAAGGCTTTGTGAGAGAGTTCAGTGGACAGTACTTTCCGAGGCATGTTCGTAGGGCCAAGGAAAGGGAGTTCATGGAATTGGTGCAGGGTGATACGTCGGTGTTAGAGTATCAGATGAGATTTGTGGCCCTGGGAAGGTTTGCTCCTCACATTTCTGGGCGTGAGGATCTGAGGACGGAGAAATTCGTGGATGGACTTCGGCATGATTTGAGGGAGCTGGTGGCAGCTCATTGTTATGAGGATCTAGCATCAGCGGTTCGGTGCGCGGCAGCAGTGGAGATGCAGTTTCAACACGCGGCACGGGAATCGGAGCAGTCAACACAGGAGAAGCAGCATAGCAGGGATCGATCAGCGGCTTTTTCGGCAGGTGGTTCGAGTTCATTCGAGGTCGAGTTCCAGGAGGTTCCTTGTGACGAGGATGAAGATGGTTCGGCTCAGCAGATGCAGTCAGAGGTCGGCTGGCAGCAGGAGGCGAGGCGGGACGCTGCAGGTCGTTGTTCCCGTTGTAGCAGGTTTCATGGCGACAAGATATGTCCCATGATCACTGGTAGCTGTTTTGACTGTGGCAGGAAGGGACATTTCGCGAGGAACTGTCCCCGGAAGAAGAAGGCAGGTCAGGGGCCGAGTGGTCAGTAGGTGGTTGAGGCGTGATTGGAGTCGCGTCTCTTTGTGGAGGTTCGAGAGGCTGTGCTAGATGGGCACTTTTATCTTGTCTGGTTCAGAGGTGGTTGTGGACTTTAGTGGCACTTGTATGTATTTGGGTTTGGTGGAGAATCGATTTTGTAATATGTGCCTTGCTAGTGTATGGTTATTGATGATCTTTCAACCTTTGTTGGAATTGGGAATCCTGGTTAGCTTGTTGAGATTATGTTTGGCTATTATGTGGTGTCTTGTGTGAGCGATTGGTGAGGATGTTTGCTGAGATCGGTGTGTCGGCTTGTGGTGGTTAGCCGAGTTGAGCGTTGAGCGGTTACTAATTTCGAGGACGAAATTCTTTTAAGGGGGGGAGAATGTAATGACCGAGATTTCGGGTTCTGTGTTCGGGCCGGATCCCCTGGTTTGGACCCTGTGGGGTCTTGTGATTTCTGGCTGAATGGCGTCAGCTCTCGTCGACGCCTTTCAAAAGGCGTCAGGGTGCGTGGACGCCATTTAGGTTCCTAGTTGTTGTGCCACGTGTGCGCCACGTGGGCGGGTTTTCGGGCCGCGAGAGTACGGCCCTGTCAGATTTGTCTGAACGGCGTCCAGGTGGGTCGACGCGTTTCAGACTGCGACATCTGCGATGTCAGGGCATGGCGCCAGAGCGTTGTCAGTACGGCCTGTCACATCGTCTGAACGGCGTCCACGGTGGTCGACGCGTTTCAGAGCGGTGTCAGTACGGCTGTCCTGTCAGACTGATAGGCGTCTGCCTCGATCGACGCGTTTTAGCTGGTTTCTGAATGACCCCGCGAGCCCTCCCTTCTTTCCCTCATTCTCACCCTCACACTCTCTCTCTCCTCGCCCTCTTCGCCCTCTCCGACGCTCTTCCTTCCCCTCCCTTCCTCTTCTCCCTCTTCCAACCACTCCATAGCTTCCCTACCTCTCACCTCTACCTCCACCACTTCCTTCGCGGCGTTCCCTTCTCCGGACGGCGGCCGACGTCCCGGCGGAGTGGCGGCGTCCCCGAAGGTACCGGCGGCGGCGTGGGGCGAGACGGGTCGGCGGCGAGGAGCTTGGTGGAGTTCAAGAATCGGTAGGGGGACGAACCTTGCTTGTGACGTTCGTGTGATTCTCGGCGTGACGTGATGTATTTGGGGCTAGAATGAGCATGTTTAGGGGGTTTTCTTGTGGGAATTGGCGTGCTTGTGATCGTAGGATTCGGCGTATGCATGTGGTAGTTGAGTTCTCCTTCCTCTCCCTCTTGTTTTGGGGTTTTCGGGGTGCTTGGGGTTCAAGGGAGGAACCCTCGGTTCGAACCAGGGAACCTGGTTCCTGGCGCTGAAAGGCGTCGTCCCTGGTCGACGTCTTTTAGAAGGACGTCGGTTAAGTACGACGCGTTTCAGGGCAGAAATCCCCCTGTTCGAGTTTCAGAGGTTAGGGGTGCTGGGCTAAATGACGTCATGGGTGATCGACGCCTTTCTGAAGGACGTCGAGTCACCATGACGCCATTTAGGCAGGATTTGCCCCCGCTTAATGGTTCTGTATTCTGGATTTCGGGGTTGAATGGCGTCGGGCCATCCAGACGCGTTTTAATAGGCGACTTCATCGGTGGACGCGTTTTAAGGGTTATTCTGGTCTTTTAATAAACCCGTCTGTGGGGCTTGAATGGCGTCTACCTCGGTCGACGCGATTCAAGCAAGGAATGGTTAACTTGGGGTATTTGATGTATGCTTCACGGTGGGATGGTTCTAATGCATGCTTTGAGTTATATACTGAGACTGAGAACTTCTGCATGACTGGGATTTCATCATCTGTGGGTGTGTATGTGCTTTAACTGTACGTTGAGACTGGGGTTTACTGTACGAATGGATTGACAGCATGTTATATGTGTGTGTGTGTGTGATCATACGACTGTGGATCGATGTGACAATGGTTTCCGATGTCACCATGGACCGGTGGGGACAGGGTCATGGTGTCTGTGAGGAGGGGGTGCTCGTGGTGTTTTACCTTTAGCTGAGGGAAGCAGAACCACCTTGAGCCGGCGGGCCGGAGTAGCTAGTGTGCTATCCGAGGGGTTGCTGTTTGGTCTCAGCGGGTCGGGGTTTCCCTTGCTTGTTGTGACGGCTTCCGGCGTGTCTCTTGCTGTGGAGCTGGTGGTTTTACTGGTGGGAGTTGGTTTACCCTTTAGCCAATGGGCCTGATGTGACCTTTGATCAAGGTTACGAGTGGTACCTTTAGCCCTTGGCCTGATGCAGCCCGGGAGAGTTGGGTCTGCGGGTAGTTCCTATAGCTGCGGCTTGACGGGGGTTCCCGGTCCCCAGGACCCTCCAGGAAAGCGCTGAGGCCTAGCGTGGAGGCAATCCGGTGGTAGGACAGTAGTCTAGACTGCTTGTGTGCACACGTAGCTGGCAGTGGCGGTACACTGAGTCCAGCTAGTCCTAGTTCAGCTCACTGCCTCACCCTACAGTGCTCCGGAACGCTGTGGGGGTGGACAGGCGTGAGCACTGGTGGTAGTGTTGGGAGGCGGCGTTGGACTTCGGTCGACTGTGTGGTTTAGTCGTCTTGTGGACTTCGGTCGACTGTGTGGTTTAGTCGTCTTATGGACTTTGGTCGTGAGACGTGGCTCTGTGTTGGGTTCTTCGGGTTACTCAGAGTTGTTCCTGCTACACTGTCTGTCGTACGTTTCGTACCAGGGTTACCTGTTGTGCTTACTGCTTTACTTGACTGTTATATACATTACTGTTGCTTCACTTGTGGGTGTGTGAGTGGGAGGCAGGGGATCGGATGATCCCTACTGAGCCCAGTTCTGGTGTGGCTCACTCCCTGCGGTTTCAGGTGTGGACTTCGAGGCGCAGAGGTAGCGTGGTGTCTTCTTGGTGTGCGGACCGGCAGCTGTCTTAGTTCCGGGGTATGCCCCGATGTTGTTGTTCTTTCTTTCTGCCTGTACTTATTTAATTGTTGGACATGTAATTATTGTTGGACTGTATACGGACATTGTTACTTTCCCTGCGCACTTGTTTACCTTTGTAGTCCGTGAGATTGTTATATTTAGCACTGTTTAGCACTTACTCCTCCAGATGTGTTGTGTGAGATCCGGGTGTGAGCCCGTAGTTAATGGGCCGACATCCATTTAGTGACCGGGTCCCCGGTCATAGGATGGCGGGTCGTTACAGAACTCATGTGAAAATTTTTCCCAATAAGTATCTGATGAGACAGAATCCGATTCGGCCCATTAAAACAAGCCCAAACTCAGTTCAGCCCAGCAGCAGCAGTACAAGGCTCTCAGGGAGCCTTCGGCCCATCAGCGGCCCAACTCCCTTCGGCCCGATAGCCGAGTCCGGCCCACTCCGGTGGAGGACTAGGCACTATGGCGGTTTACCAGTAAGCCCGAACATAGTCCTATATCGGCTGTCACCGTTAACCATCATCTATCCTCTGCTATAAATACACTGCTATTTATTGCCAAAGGTATGCAATTCTATGCCTCCGAGACCCTCAAGGACTACAATCCAAAAAACACTAAAGCTACTCTTTGCCTTCTGAATCGAATCATCTTCAGAAGCTGACTTGACCGTCGGAGGGGGTTCCCTAGGGCTGAACCCGGGGACTCCTACTGACCGGTCTCTTCCTCTTTCCCTCCTGCAGGAGCTCGGTTCGAATCATCGCCGACCTCTCCGAGTCGGTCTCGGCCGCCGACCTCGGACTCCTCTCCCTGGTCTCGACGCCGTGCGCCGGCTGCATCTCCGACCGAAGGAGCTTCGGCCCACTGTCCGAAAGCAAGCCAGCAACCGACCGAGTCACCTTCGGCCTCGGACCTCCGGCTTCACCGTCTCCCGTGGGCTAGTACACTTAATCCGAAGGCGTCTCGGCTTCGCACTCAGCAGGCCTCCGCCCGAGTACCCTTCGGCCTCTGATCTTCACCTTGTCCCGAATTCCCGTCGGGCCTCTCATACGGATCCGATCCAGCTCCGGATCCGTTATCTTCGGATTCCATCTTCGGAGTCCGGTCGTGATAGATCCAGTCTACATCAGTATCCTTTTGAAACTAAGGATTTGTCCATTGCTTTGAATATCCTTTTAGGTCTTGAAAGGCATTGCAAGCTCATTGGTTCTGGGCTTCTGATCTACCAAGATCTTAGCCATTTATATAGTATTTTACTTATATTTTGGCTTCTAACTAAAAGTTACAAGGGTAGAATTTCTAAGATTAAAGAAAGAGTAAAGTTGTTACGAGAGAGTTGACTTTTGTAACAAACTAAAATTAGTTATAACTCTCTTTCTTAACTCATTCTATATGAGAAGTGAAAGCCAAAAATGACTTTTAAGTAAAAGTTTTGTCAAACACGTCCTTAGACCTCTCAACATTCCCGACGAAAAACAATAGCAATATTTTGTTAATTTTGAAAAGGATAAAAAAGAAAGTCCAAGAATGGTTGAGGAGTTAGTAGCTAATTATTAGTTGTGAGAAAGATACAAAAGTAGAGGATATGTATGCCAATAGATCTCGGAAATTGTGCAACAACATTCATAATTTATTATTTTTATGTCCTTTTCCTCATGCTTTTGCCTGTTGCTGATTTATCAATTATTGCAGCATTTCTATTATTTCGCCTCCATTTTGGTTATAGACTAGCTCTATGCCTGTGCGATGCACGGGAAAACATCAGATTTGAATAAATAGGGTTTTTAATTAGTATCAGTCAAGTTAACTTTTATGATTATTAAAATAATTAATACATCAAATTTTCAATATGATAAGAGGTAGCTTTCTTCCCCTATTTGATACCTTGGAATCCTACTCCCTTCGATCAAGGTCTAAAATTACAATACATACAAAGAGAGAAAATTTGCCAAATATTTAACTGGAGAAGCTAAGATGCAGAATTGTAGATTTTGCCAAGAATAAGATTTTGCATAATATAAAATTTAATAAAATACAGAAAGTGAAAGGCATACAAAAAAGAGAGCAAGATGTGCAAAAGAGAAGAAACGCCCGTTAATCCGCAATCTGATTCTTCATATTACAAAATATAGAAAGTGAAAGATGTACAAAAGAGAGGAACCTCCTCATTAATCCGCATCTTAATTCTTCGTAAAGGGAGTAAGAAAGAGAGAGAGATTCTAATGACACCATGTATCCTGCTTATAGTATTGGTGGAAAAGTAAGAACTCTGTTTTAGTATTATAGCAAGATCGCACATTAATATCACGTATTTATAAAACAATAATTTATGTAGTTTAGTTGTTTTGGTTGCATTTTGCACTCCAGAATATTAATGTTTATCATTGGGTTAATGTAATTAATGCAAGAGGGTTGTGATTTGAGAAATGCTACGGGAACGGGAAATGTTTCCCATTTTCCATATCCGGCTGATGTGGGTGCACCGAGTAGGTTCCCATCATTAACCCACTCCTCTATAATTTTACAAAGAAGCCCTCAACCTGTGTTCTTCCTTTGAGGGGGTAAAAAAATTGGGTAAAATTTCCTGTCACCTTAGCATTGATCTTGTGATTTTTGATGTATATAATTGTAGGTCATGCCATAATATCTCTCTTTTTAATGTAATAATATCCTGAGCTTAGTTCTTTTACCTGCATTTAACACTAATTAAGATAGTTGGTGATGTATGACGCATTTTGATGCCTATTAAATTTCTTTCTTGGCCCATTAAGGACTTGATTTTAAAGTTCAATAGAAAATCATTGTCTATTTTTAAGAGATTATTATTTTAATCAAAATGTAATTTATCAGCCAATAATATTTGAAATGTGTTAACCACATCAGCGTCTTTTCCATTCCATCACATGCCATAATCTCATATCAACATAGTATATTTATGTTACATGCATCTTCTTTACAATGTAATTTTTTCTTTGGCTTATATTACACAGTTTGCTTCACGTTTTGTATTTTTGTTATATTTTCGTTACACAGTTTTCTCTAGATTACCCATCTTTACTATTTCTTTGTACCATGTTTCTTTAGATTGTAAATTTTCATTTTATATGTCCATCCAATTTTTTTATTTTATTTTCATTTTTTCTAGACGTTGGCGCCCTTTTTTAGCTCACCATATTTAGCCCTTTTCCCTTCTCTCAATTTTTCCTCCTCTACTTCTCGTTATTGTTTGCTTATCCTCTTTCCTTATTCTTAGATACTATCAACACCCTTCGTACTATTTGCACTTTTAACCTTGTTGACACCATTAATCCCTTCGACAACTTGGCACCTTCGGCACCCTTGATGAAATGACGTCAATATCCTTAATACTCTCAAGTCAGTTTTTTCAATACCTTCAACACTATGCCCTTTCGTGTAACAAGGTGCATTCTAATGTAAAAGCATTTATTCTTGCTCAAGTGTTCATCTTGTTTCAAAAATACATGTTCTGTATAGAAATTTGTAATTTAGGATGAAAGTACATTATTTTGGTGGCAAGTGTATAAATGAGTGGAAATTTTTTAAGAAAAGTGTGTACCAAATGTTTATAAGTAACACTTGCTGTAATGCCCCAGCGGCCGCAGTGTGGGACGTTGTAGTGGGTAATTTTTTTTTTTTTTTTTTTAAGTTAGGATCCATATGTCTTTTGTGCCCATATAATCTGATCTTCAATCAAATGACAACAAAATATTCTAAAACATAAAAAAACTGTTATTGGGTCCGACTAATAAAGGACTTTTTTACTATTCATTGGAGATCAATTTTTATTTTTTCAAAAAAATTTATGTCATCCAATGAAAAATCGATTAAAAAATTAAAAATAATAAATATTTTTTGTCCACAGGAATGTCTAGCAGCGGGAGACATTGCTGCAAGCGTTACTCAATCTTTATATTCGGATAAACAAGTACGTGTTCTATATTAAAATTGTGTACCTTTGATGCAAAATGCATATTCTGATGATAAGATATGTTAATTTTAATTTATTGTTCGAGCAAGTGTGTATCCTTCATAAAATGTGCGCATTCTACATTGAAAGTGATCAGTTTTGGTGCAAAACGTGCATTCTATTGATAGTATATAAACAATTTGAAATTTTATTCTTTGAGATGCTATTTATTTTTGTGAAAATTTGTACTATGGTTTAAAAATGTGCATTATGAATTAAGAATATGCATGCAAAGAATTAAATTTTTGAGTACCAAAAGACAATATAAATTATTATCCTATATATTAACAAGAAAAATGTTAGGATAATACAAAAGGAAAACTTTGAGAAAGGACGGAGCACTAAGAAAGAGAGCCTTATCGCTATAGGCAATGAAGCAGCGGCTAGCACGCTAAGATCAACGACTTGGAGAAGACGAACCAGTTGCCTAGCTCACATTTTTCTTACTTAGAGCTTAAAAACTTTCCAGTCATACAGTCTTGGTGCTGTTGGATCTTTATCTCTTGGTCTGTAGGATTATTACCTAGAAATCAGACGGACTTAGAATTGTCGCCTAATTAGGCGGACCCATCGACTTGATCGGAATTAGCTCCAATTCTAGAGGAAAATCTCGGATTCTAAATTGGAACCTTGGTCGCTTGTAAATAGTTGTACATACCTGACCACTGAGTCCCATTTAAAAAAAAAGAAAAAGAAAAAAAGCCGACTTGGAAAAGACATCTAAGATTAAAATATGCCAAAAGAATAAAAATGTACAATCTAGTGAAAAAAATATGTAGGGTAATACACTAATGTAAATGAGGCTGATTTTTTCGGTCAACTATTTATTCCTCATTAGATCAGACTCGAAGTTAGTGTAGAAACAAAACTTTTATTTTAAATTTCCATTTAGTTAACAAAAGTCTGATTCATGCCCAAACGCACAAAAGCGTTGTTAGGATTTTCTCTATAAAAATACTTGTTACAATGTCTTAAGACGTTGCAACTACAACTGCTATTGGACTGTGCTGCTGCGCAGTGGACAGTGCACACAATCCAATCAGATAGCAGTTGCATCTGGAATACAAGCATTTCTCTTTTGAAATTTTTACTTCGTAATCCCTAGCTTTCGATATTACAAAAATGTCTTCCCAATCGAATTATTATATCAAAAACTCTTATAATTTTGAAATATTTACAAAAATACCTCTGCGATTAATGGATAACTGGGCTGTCCACTACTACTGTTCTAGGTAACAAGCACTAGAAATGCTGTGACAGCCCCCATATTGTATACATAAAGTTAGTTTCAGCATTTCCTGAATTTGGTTCACCAAGTAGAACAATAAAAGATCACTAGTAGATACCAAAATTCCCAATTCATTAGTGTAGTCCATTGTTACATATGCTTATCACCCCAACAAATTAAAAATAGACAAGGTAAGAATCCAGCAGGCCGACTTGCTGGGGCCATTCCCGGCCCAAGCCCATGTGCAGATGGGCCTCGGGCTGACCAGTGACCGCGGGGGTGCGGATACGGATTTGGGTGTAGATTCCCGGATCCGATCGGCAAGGATTGCATACTGTTGCCTGCCAGGCGGGTTCGGATCCTTACACAAGATTGGATCCCCCACTTCAGTTGGGACGGTTTGGTTCGACAATTACTCTATCCTCCTGGCTACATAAGAAGTAAATTAGAGAGCACAGGTCTGAACAGCACAAAACATTGCCTGTTATAATTAGTATTTCCAAGTACCCCCAGTTAGACAGGTAAGGGAGATCCATGTGCAAAACAGTGCTTATGATATACAGTTTTTAAGTTTTTTCTTTTTAATTTGTACTTTCTGTGGGGTGGTGCAGCTGACTGTATATTATTGGATCACATGATCGAACGGTTGCAGCTGCATGTTACTAGAAGAGAGGCAGAAAGTGGGCTATCAGCTGGATTCAGGTTGAACCAGAAGTATCAGTCCTTCAAAGATATATGATGTGAAATGTGAATACAACATAGGCCAGACACATTATGTCCATAAGCCAATATCTTTGAAACTTTTTTTTTCCCTCTTTCGAATATAGAAAATTGATAGTCCTCTGCTGGCAACACATGATTGTAACGAGACTTGTCCGATTTTGATCAGGCAGTCTATCTTAAAAGAGTAGCACTTGTTGTAACGTGTGCAGTGCGGCTAATTTTTTTTATTATTTTTCGAAATTTTCTTATGGTAGATCACATCATGTTCTATATATTCATAGAATCCGATCTTCGATCGGACGACTGAAAAAAATCTGAAAAATCTTCTGAACAAGTGTTACCCATCTTAAAAAAGAAAAGTGTTACACATTCTGTTACGCACACTGTACACTCTTTGTCAAATTTACTGCAAGTAGTTTGATCATTAAATAAAGTGGCTCATGATCTTAAAGTTACTTGTACATAATTTGTTATTTTGTAATCGATGCATTTAATTGAAATCTTCTGATCAAGTGATTGGACAGCATCCCATGACTATGATACACGATGTAGAAGCATTGCATAAATTTGTATCATGTGTAAGTATCAAGAGTGATTAATGAAGATGTTCCAGGTCCATGGGCTTATTACAATGAGTCTATACCATCATTGCTCAGGGTTGAATGTAGATCATAACTAATTGATATAAAGAGAAAATTTAGCGGGAGTTACTTGCATAGGTGAGATGGGGTCCACACACCTAATTTTTGGGATTTGTTTTAATTTTTAACCGTCAGAATTAAATCTCTGTTACATCATTTTAAGAATATATATATATATATATATATATATATATATATATATATATATATATATATATATATATATATATATATAGTTACTGTACCGCCAGGGCAGTTGGTGCAGCCAGACTGTACAGAGCATCGCTACCCTTAGATTACATCCAACGGATGTTTTAAAAAAAAACGGTACGTTGTGGGTTTAGGGTTGAGGGTACGTTGTGGGCGCTTACGGTGTTCCAAAATTCAAAGGGAGGGAGGGGCGCATGGCGCCTTCAGGACCCTTCGATCTTGTTGCAGGCGCCGCATGCGAACTACTACAGTGCAGTTAAACTGCGTGCACTATTTTGAGTCTCATTTTCATATTAAAAAATAAAAATATTTATAAAATTTTATATATTCAATAACTTTTTTAAGATTGTTTCCATCATCTGGGGTTTTATTTTGATCGTCTAGTTCGTTCTTAAAACTCGACTTTGGTCATCCACCGGACACATAAGTCTCGATTTTTAAAAATTATGAAAAATAGTCAAAAGATAATAAAAAAATTTCCTTCTTTTGGAATTTTAGTATTCATCATCAAGTTACGAATGTAAAATCGGACAGCTTATCTCAAAAGCCTTACGATCTAACCGTAAAATTTAAACAAAAAAGAATGGAATTTATCATAATTTTTACTTTTAAAAATATGGAAAAGGAATTGATACACTGGACGCGGCGGGCAGTGTGTCATTCTCACTATAGCAATATATATATATATATATATTACAACTTGGTTATTCCTGATCGGAAATCTTGTTGCCCTTCAATATTCTAGCTGCTGGCCGCCCCTAATCTACTCACTTGTTTAGTTGCCAAGGGTTTAAGAAGCCTCAAATGCCTTTTTTTTATCCTTTTTTCCTTTTTTTTTTAAAGTGACAGATGCATAATGACATTGATCAACAGTGCTCTAGATAAATCATATACATTCACCACTCCACAAGTTTTAGTGCCACTTAATCTTTTCCTCTCTTTCTGTCAAAAGCCAGCCAAGGGAGGCCAGGTGAAGAATGTCTAGCAACCAGCTTTGTTCCTAGTTGAAGTTCTCCTGGTTCATCTGCTTTCCAGTGCATTCTTATTCTAAAATGTCAGTAGCGGCAGGCCCGTGCTAAGGATCCCTCAGCTGAGTTTGCGAGCAGTCTTCACGACAAAGTGTTGGTGTTGAAGAAAGGAGGTATAGTCACTGAAAATATCGTATGATCACTGCTTCTGACCATCTGCCATTCTACATTCCATCTCAGAAGTCCACATAAATCCCGAGGAGAGAGAGAGAGAGAGAGAGAGAGAGAGAGAGAGAGAGAGAGAGAGAGAGAGAGAGAGAGAGAGAGAGAGAGAGAGAGGCATCATTGGCCCTAACACTTGCCACCTTTTGAAACTAGTGCTCTTGTAGGGGGAATCCAACGCAAGTTCGGACTTCATTAGAACTAAAGATAACTGAGCAATGGCAGCAAGGACATCGGAAAGGAGCAACAAAGAAAGATTTCAAATAGAACATGGCGTTCTGGTGGAGACCGGAGTAGCACCTCCACGATCCCCAATCCTTTATCATAAACAAAAACAAAAGAACCCACAACAGCCAACTCCCTAAAAACCACTTTGATCCTTACTAACGCATATCATGAATGAACACCCTACGCCGGTTATATTTTATCTTCCTTCCGGGTGCAGTGGGAAGAGCTCCAGAGTCCTTTCACCTCCACCCCCACTACTGGCGCTGCCCTCGAGCTCTTCCAATCCCATGCTCCAGCTCTTGCATCTGCGCTTGCAGCTGCTGCCGATGTAGTCTCTTCTCACTTCTTTCTACACCAACATGAGAATATACATATAGGGTGGTCATATGCTACAGCTTCATCCGATCGCTATGGATAGACAGAGAGATAGATAGATAGTGTGTGTATGTGTGTGAGTCTGAGAGAGAGAAAGAGAGAGAGAGAGAGAGGCCGTTGGTACGTCTGCATGAGTCCATGCAGGGGGTATCATACGTACTGCGGTGGCGGCAGCCGGCGGGGTGGAGGAGCCACCAGCACCGCCGAGGGCGAGAGCCAGCGCGTCTCGCTTCTGCTTCTGCCTCTCGCGGGCCTTGTGGTTCTGGAACCAGTAGAACACGTTCTTGCCCTCTATCTTCCCGTGCTTGCCGAGCTCCGCCGTGATCTGCTCGATCTGCCGGGCGTTCGGCGTGCGCATCCCGCCCCTGTACAGCGCCTCCAGGGCCTCTATCTGCTCCGCCGTCGGGTTCCACCGCGTCCCCCCTCCCGTTTGCTGTTGCGACTCCAACTGCACACCACATACCCATATGCACATGTTTATGTAACGTGCTCATGACCAGAATTGCTAGCTTCTTCTTTTCTGACCGAAACATGTACAACAGATTGAAACAAGATTAATATATGCATTCTGCAGGGTCTCTATATATATATATGCCGGAGCTGGGCTCATACGTACTGGTGTTGGGTTACGCCCTGAGTCTGGGATGGTGCAGTCGGGCTTCCAGTACTGGCCTTGCTGCACATGCTTGGCCAAACTCTTGACGTGCAGGCCAGCGGCGGTGTCGACCACCGCCGGGCTGGCGAGCCTTGGAACAAGCGGGCGGAGGCGTTTGGAGCCAAGCGACGGCAGGGAGGGCTCGCAATCTAGGAAGGCCTGGGTCTGCTGCTGAACCAGCTTCATGGCTTCACTCCAACCATGGAACTAGTGTAGCTAGGGAAGGGCTTGGGATGGTGATACTGGTGAGGTATATATGGATACAAAAGAAGTGTAAGAAATTACGAAAGAATGTTGTGTGTGCGCGTGTGTGTCAAAGAGAGAGAGAGAGAGTGGTGAGGAGCATGGTTGTGTGTGTGTCTGCGTGCGTGTGGGTGTAGAGAGAGAGAGAGAGAGAGAGAGAGAGAGCATGCAAAGGAAAGGAGAGCGGGGGGGAAGACCAAATGATGAGACGGAGTTGACTTGAGAGAGGGGGAGAAAAAGGGGTTGGTCCAAAGTTTGTGAATGGGAGGCTCCTCTCACTCTCAAGATCCACCATGATAACCCCACCCAACAATCCAACATGGAGTGACGCCATCCAAGTCCAACTTCCCCTTCAAGTGTGTTCTCGACGGGTGAACTGTATGGCTGTTGTGGCACCCCTCATAGGATTTTAATTATAAGGATACCCCATACTAACAATTTCCCTCTCCATATATTGCACCACTCCCTCCCTCAGCATCGATCACAGAGATTTCATCTAAATTAGTGCATGTGTTCCAGAAAGAAAATGCATGCATGTTGGAGGAGGACATTCTCACAAGAGTCTGGATCCTCTATGGTCCTCGTTGGACCGTAGAGGGTCAGTACTCACTGAGGGAGGATGGAGAAAAAAAAATTCGAAAAACACCTGTCTTGGCCCCCCTGCATTCAATTTTGCCCCCCTCCCCCAGTGAGTACTGACTCTCTACGGTCCAACGAGGACCATAGAGGATCCAGACTCTTCTCACAATCCCCAGTTTTCCTTTTTGGCACAGATAAATGTGAGGCTCGAGGCAAATAGTCCTTTAAGCATCTCCTCCTCCGGCAGTAGTCCATCCTTCAAATTGGCATCTATATCATTTGATCTTTGATTGAACAGTTAAAAAAAAAAATTATAACAATGTTTACCACTGTAGACTACCGAGGTCCTCTCCTCTCAGGCAATCTCAACCTATAAGAAACTAGTTGACTAAAATTGTTTCCATCTTGAAAGAGACTAAATTAAACATCCTCTTTATACATCAGTGAGTGTCCTTGTCCTCATTTCAAAACATGATTAACTAGCTAACTCTTAATATAAGCATGGATATATAGGTGGAACAGCCAATTAATGAAGGGCAAATTTTGTGCAATTCCGGCAAGAAATTAAGATGTGCTTAAGTATATATATTTCCAACGAGAGGACGCAGATGCAATTAAGCCGACGACAGACGTAAGAGGGGGCAAGTGGCACCAATCAGGGCTGGAGTCATGGAGGAGGCCCCAGAGATTGGTGGTGACGTGCAGCAGATGGACGCGCCTATCATCATCCTCGCTGATGATTGCGGGCGCGTCAAATCTGTCGGGTTTTCTCGCTTTCATAATAAGCCACCGCCTGCTTTTCGGTGGACGCGGAATGGGCCAAAAGAGATTCCTCAGATCATCCCCACAAATGACCATAGAAGCAAGGAGAAGAGAGAGAAAAAGAATACAAATAAGAATTATGTTATCCCAAATTATTTATATCAGAATTATTTATATCAGAATAAGAAGCGTTTCACTTGATGATGGTGGTGTGGGATCCACTGGCGAAATAGATAGAATAAGTAATTTTTAAGTCTAAAGTAAAATTACTTATTCTCTTTATAAAAGGAAAAACAATACTGACGTGATATAACTTATTCTGCCTATCAAACTAACATTAGTCTTATTCTTCTCTTATTCTCCTATCAAAGTGGTGCAGGAGTTGGATATTATGGATAGTTGTTCATTTTAGTCATTAATTTCCTTTAAGTCACTGAAATGATCCATTAATCGGGTACAACTAATTAGTTTATATCTCACCACTGAGCAAGTTCAACTCTCATCAAGTATTTACATCGGATGTATTTGTGCATGAGTTGTAAGATTACTTACGAGGGCTTGTGAGAATATTCCAACTTTTCCTACTTAGAAGGCACTGTAAATTATATTTGGTGATTGAGCCATTTGTTTTAGACAGGTCGCTAAAATGATTCATAAGTAGACATTGGACTGACATCAAGATTAGGATCGAATTAATTTTTTTACTTCTCTTCGGGTTGGTAAAAGTTATGCAGAATGACAAAGAAAAAGAGGTAAAAGGAGAGTCTAGAGATGAATAACTGGATCATCAAATTTCGTTGTTAACATATTTAATTAATATACGTAAGTAGGATTACTTCTTTCAATTAAAAATCAATAAACTTATTTGATGGTTGAAGTTGTCATTCATCCCCCTTGTCTAACCTGTAACCATAAAAGGAGGGAACAGAAAGAGATACACCATTATATACCTGGAGATATGGGCTTTAAAGGTAAGAGTTTGCCAAAGGGAGCCAATGTGTGCCATTTTGAAGTGTCCCCACCCATCTCCACACTCCCACAAACTGGAAGTGGGTAAGAAAACACACTTTGCTTCTGTTTTCCAGATTCCTAGGGAGGCATTCATCGTTTGAAGTCTTTTGACCCCCTTTCTTCTTGGAGAAGAATTTTATGGTGGGGGGAAACTTCACATCACAACTCTTCTCCTTCGTATTGTCTGGGCTGAAAGGTTGTGTTGCATGTCTCCACTGTTGGAGGGCTTGCTGAAAGTTCCTGACATGTCTTGGGGCCTGTAGGTGCTTTCAAGGTGACCACCAAGTGGTGAGCAAATCAGTGTGAAGGGTTTTTAAAGATGAGTGTATGTAAACAGCTTCTAGGATAATCAAATATTAATAAAGTTCATTTCAGTAAGGATAAAATATGGCCGAACCATGTGAAAATGATGTTGTCCAGGCAAATGATTCTCATAAAATTTGTGTGATCTGGAAAATGTGATATAATAGATTTCTTAATGTGAACGGAAAAACAATGATCAATTTAAAAAGCTGAATTTAGTTATCTTGAAAGATTAAGTAGACTTGTGAGTTCAATTAAGTGCCTGTTTGGTACAATATAAAACATGTTACATGCACAGTTTTTCAAAAAAAAATATATAATGTGGATGCAAAATTTCAAACCTGAAGATAATCAGTGGGTATGTGTTTGATTCTCTGAAGTTTTTGAATCAGTAGATAATTCATTGGTCCACTTTTCTAAAAAGCATGTGCATAACACATTTTCTAGAGTCCAATTCCAGTCACTCCAGCAGTGCAATGGTGGGGGGGGGGAGGGAGGTTTTCAAAATCCCCCCCATTTCCAGCTCAAACGCCCCCGCCCCCTCCCCAACCAATGTACTGTTGGAGTCCGGTCTAATAGTACACTGATTGAAACCAGACTCCATTTTTTGTTGTATCAGAGGCGCCCTAAGAAGAAAACTATAGTCTTTATATTGTACATAAGTGGATGGAAATTCTGTCTTGCCCCCTTTTTCAACTCTACTCTTAGTTGTGGACCTTCTTTCTCTCTTGGAGCATTCCCATTCTGATAATTATTTACACTAGATGCTTATTGCACTTTTCTTTACAGTTATACTTATGCAATTGTACTTCATTTACCTATGTAAATCTTATTTAATTACACTGGTATAGAACTTGTGCAATGGAAGAAAAGAGAGGGCAAAAAATTCCCTGATCTTGGTATTTGGTATGCACCATTTGACAGATGGTTAATTTGTTCAAAATGACACTGCCGTAGAGAAATCTATACCTAGCTAGTCCAAGTTATCTTACAAAGTATTTGTTACTGGAACGTCAGTTTAAAGGAGAAATGCAAAATAACATAGAGGGAAATGCAAAAACATTTCATAATACCTTTCTAGATGTGACACGAGAGGCAACAATATTTAATGGATCTTGGATATAACAAAAAGGAACAATGTGAAAAGATAACTAGAAATCAAATTATGTTTAATAACTTCATTTGAAGGAAAATAAAATTTAAAATAAAATGAAAGTAGGAGTACTGTAGTATCCTCATGCAATGAAACAATGACCTTAGACAAAATACTAGAGTAAATAAAAAATAATGATTGTTTTAAACATTTTAACATGTGTTCGCCCTATTTAAAAGATGAAGAATTATATTATATTACAGCTTAATTTTGCCATATTTTTTTAAACCATCCTATGTGATAACTCCAACAATTTGAACAAAGAGCGCTTATTAAATGTGTTATCTGCATATAAACGATGATAAAAATGCCTTCTCAAGAGCCCTGCATTGTCTCAAATTAAAGTCATCATTTTTCAAATAGAATTGCATATCTCGTGGAAATGCATGCACATAAGGAGCAAAATTGCACTCAGAAAATATCACGATGATGGAAATTAAAAGATTCACATTCACACGTTCTTCTGTGGCAATACCAAATAAGCGATTTAAACCTTAATTTGGCAGTATATCTAGCACTAATATGATAAGTTCAAAGGTGTTTTCTCTGGTCTTTTGCATACATATCTCTCAAATATACCGTATTTGCTTGTATACCCCCAACTCTCACGCATCAGCACTTTTAAAATCTTTAGAAAATTACATTTATACCCCTCAATCTAATAATTTTGTATAAAAATTATTAATTTTATTAATATTTTGCACATATACCCCTCCATTCACTAAAATCTTGCATTAGGTACCCCGGCACCTCCGATGATAGCATGATTTATGCAATTGTTTTGACATATTTCATTAAAATTCACCTAAGTTTGATGGGAAGGTAAAGATTTCAAGGGTATTAATAATAATATGTGAGAGGTGCGGGTATACATGCAAATAAATATATTTGAGGGGTATATATACAAAAACCCAATTTTTTTTGCTTCGTTTACGTACTCTCAATGTATCAGACAATGAAGAACTGAATAGCGAAGAAAATAGCTTGGTTGATGGAAGAAGTCCGTAACGATGATAAATTACATGCTTTTCTCATTGCGTTAGCATATTGCTCGTCAACAAAGAATGCATACATATGATATGAGTGGATAATTTTCTCTATTTGGATTATGCACAGTATATACAATATTTTGGTTGGAGTTATCAATGTTAACAAAGCAATGCTTCTACCTTTCACTATTTATGATAAGTCTAATGGCCTAAGCATGATGTTTTGTGGGTCATGCCTACATATATATGGTCGATCGAGTTAGGGTTGGGTACAGGTCAGCCTGGTCAGGTCTGGAGAAGAAAGAAGTTCCCCTAAAATAGAACAGTCCAAACCACTAGTAGAGATCATGCCAAATAAATTTAGGAAAACTCAGGTTTTTTTTCAATTTGCTCTTTAAGGTGAATTGTTTGCGTCCTTCACTTACTCGAAAAAGGGAAATCAACAAATCTTGTAAAATTAAGGACTTGTAAGGAGTACACCACTTTAGAAGGGCATAAACTGAAGAAGATGCAACACTCCCCACAAATTAACCACTATTTTTGTAATTTTATTATATTTTTATTTTATTATACAAACATAAACATATATACTAGAAAATGCTTTTTGTGATAATATTTAAGCATGCCTACATGATAAGTATTATAATTACAATTAGCTTCTTTTATTTTCATTTTTCAAACACACTTAAACTAAAAAATCGATTTGGTGCAATTTGTTTATTAAGTTTAATCTAGACTATGCATATAGCTGAGTCAAGTGAAAGTCGAAAAGTTCCATGAAAAAGAAAATCCGTTTATATAACTATGACACATCAACAATTTAATAATAAAAGACAATCTTTATGCCGAATTTGATAAATACATGGCCCTTTTTATATGTTAAAATTAGATAAGGCCGCAAATTCATACGTTTATCTTACAAATCACTACAATTCTTTTAAATAGAAAAAAATATATATGTATGTAAAGTATAAAAAGACTGTCCTAACATTTATAAGCATCAATTTATGGGATCCACACCTTCTGTCTTGTCCAACATGAATGATTATATTGGGTGTCCTTTTTATAATTAGGTTGGTAATCATCAAATTCACTACAACTCACAACTATTAAGCGATTATTGTATCTCACCTCACATCTCATCCCATTTTTCTCTTAAGCTACTCATATGTCTCTCTTTATTTTCTGTTTTATAAACTATGTTCTTCATGTGATGCCTTGTATCTTCATGCAGGATCTCACTAAACTTTAGGGATGAGGAGTTACGTTGGCTATAGAGAAGGACTACCGCATGTTTGAACAAAACCATAGGGGAAGCTACGTGTAAGAAATGACTGTTGATGGTGTAAGGAAAAAAATAATAATAATGGTGTAGAGCCACTATAGTGTTAAGCTCCTTCATCTCTAAGTAGCTGGTTTTCCTAGATTCTATGCAGTTAAATCAGTTCTATTCTTTTGGACCAACTTCCTATACTCATTATCCAACTCATTTATCCAACGTAATATACATCCTTTTCCATTCTCGTGAGTGCATCTATATCCTCCCAAGTGAAACAAAAATGTCATTATAGACTTTAAAGACCATAGGAAAAAGAATCTACTGTTTTATACGGAACCTTATGTCTGTTAATATTATAATTTCATTGCCTCTATCTCTAATAGGGTTGATGAGTTGGCCTTCCTAAGGATCTAAATAATTTTGGATGCTACTTTTCCTCCCAAGTTATAATTGTTCAAATAACAAGTGAGGGAATGATAAGTCAAAAAGGAAGAAAAAGTGGGATACTTGTAACAGATGATCCCTTTGCTATAATAACTCAAGAGTTTTACTTGTTGCACAGCAGTGTGGTAACCATATAGCGGTGTACTTACATAACAAAAACAAAAAAACAATCAATTTTTTTAAAAGTCGGACCCCTCATACCCCATATGTTTATATAGTCTGATCTTCGATTAAAAGATCAAAAAATTCTAAGAAATTCAAATATCAAACCCCAATGAACAATAAAAATGCCTTAATGGGCCAATCCCAATAACAGTTTTTTATTGTTTAGAATTTTTTTGACCATATGATTGGAGATCATGCTATAGGATATATAGGACATTGTGGGACCTAAAAAAATTTAAATTTTTTTTGAACATTTGATCAGAGATGGGACTATAGGATATAGGACATGTGGGTTCTGACCTTTAAAAAAATTCAAAAAAAAAAATTGTGGTGTACACGTACCGCACGCCAGTGCAGCAAGAAAAGACTCATAATTCAAATACTAATCTTCACATGTAAGTATTGAAAACAAGTGAACATAAAGGTTTAAAAGGAAGGGGAAAGTTGGATAGATGCAACAGATTAACGCTATAGAACTCGTCGCTGGCATGCCTCGGATTTTTTGTACTGAACCCCCCCTAATGAATTAATACATGTGAAAACTCCCTGATATTCTATTCTATGTGAAAGAATCCCCTTCACCGAAGTCCAATATACCGTGCAAAAAAAAATCCCCGAATGTGCATGGCATCTAATCGACCATGTAGGTTGTGCTTTACAGGAAATCTGCAGGGTGTTGTCCACATATACTAGATCCTTCTTAGGGTATCATATGTAGAGGAGACTGAATGCTTAACCCAGGCTGGCCCCATGAGGAGACCTGTCCATTGAACAAAGGTTTTTTTTTCTAAACATGAAACATCATTCCAAAGATTTCAATGTGGAGGTATCATGGACATCTATTGTGCCCTCAAAAATATTTTGGTCCTCTTTACCTAGATGATGCAAGTGTGCATCAACTCCCTTCAAATTTTTGCTCAGGTCAAGCACATGATGGACACATAGGGCTGGCTTCATGTCCTGCAAGCAAAAGAGGAAGCAGAGTGTGCTTGCAAAAGGTGCCCCCCAACTATTAGTATTGTTGACAGCCAAGGCACGTAACTGAGAGTGGGGAAGTGATAGCACCACATCTCTACTTACTACAATGCTTTTACCTTTCTCTTTTAATCATTTGGGGAAGGTAAAGTTATTCTCTTCTGTTGTCATTTTGAGGAGGGGGTGCAGAAAGCTGAACTCTTCCTGGCTCCCCTCAGAGAGCAAGCCTGAGATCTTCTTGCTGCTGCTGGTGTTGGAATTTGTGTGAGGCCCTTGCTGCTCAGCATTCCACATCCTTCACCATCTCCCCCACTAGGGCACCCACTGAAAGAGCCATCTCCACTAAAGGCAAGTTTTGGAGCATGCCCAAAAGTATGCAGCATCAGAAATCAATCTCTGAAAAAGGTTATTTAAATGTGTTGATGGCAAACAGCAAAAGAAAGCCAAACTTAGAAAAGCAGGGAAAAAAAAGTTTCCACCAGTGGGCCACCAAGGGAAGACACATCTAATGGGGTTGTTCTTTTGAAGGCAGACTAAGTAGGTGGATATGAAAAAAAAGTAACCTGGCCTAGACTACATGGCACCTGGGTATACATTATGCAGAATTATATGTTCAACCCTATGTATAGGTGCCTTTTTCCCTTTCCTTTTCCTGAGTTAGGAACGGTTGGATGTCTAACCATTTTCCCTAGAGGGCTTTCCCAAGGATAAATTATTTCCTGTCTCTCCATTTTAGCACAGGAAAATGCTAGTAGAATGGGAAACCCTCCCTACTTTCCTTGTCCCAGTGATGTGGATAAAATCTGATTGGTTCACTTTTTAGCTTTCACAGCCACTGCCTACCGTGAATTTGTAAAAAGAACGCTTGTTCAAAGGTACCTATTAAACCATGAATCTATAAAACAAAATATGCTGGTTCAAACATACCTCTTAATAAAGATAAAAAAAAAAGTGGGGAAAATTCTTACTTCCTCCCAGCATTGTTATTCTGGCAAAATTCTGGCAAGCTGGCAATTTCGCGGGATTCGAGATGGTGCCTTTCGAGCGAGTGAAGAGGGCGGGTGGGGATCTGACACGCAGCAGAATGCGGTGGAATGTTGCAATCCACATAGGACGTGCCACACTGCTTGCCGTGTAATAAGCATTACTCCCAAGCAAATAAATCCACCAGAAGTCAGTGTGAAGTTATTCTTAGCCGTGACAAGGAAACAAAACAAAAGCTGCCTTTTGGACTCTCCTCAAAGGCCGTCACCACCCGCAATGTGCAATGATTCAGGTTAACAGGTTCATGTTACCGTAAAGAGTAATACTTGCTGTACAATCAAGTTGTGCAGTAAATCTAATCACTGCACAACTCTATGTAGTTTGATCACGTGGCCAATTCGACCAACTAGGCAAACTGACATGACCATCCCCATAATATTTTGATTGACAAATATATATTTTCATTGACAAATATAATTTTCGACGGACAAATATAGTTTCGATTAACAAATACATATTTCGATTGACAAATATAATTTTTGATCGACAAATATAATTTTCAAAATATGTATTTGTCAATCAAAATCCATATTTGTCAATTCAAAATCTATATTTGTCAAATGAAATATATATTTGTCAACCGAAAATTATATTTGTCAATCGAAACATGTACTTGTCAATCGAAATATCATGGGACTGACTACATCAGCTCGTCCAACTGACAAAATTAGCTACGTGGTCCAACTGCACGGAGTTGTGCGGTGTGACTGGACTTGCTGCACAACTTAATTGTGCAACAAGTATTACTCTACCATAAATACCTCATATCACCAAACCGTACTTAGGCACGTTTTGCAATAGGCATGTGCAGACCCAAGATAAGAAATAAAAAACACATCCTGAAGAAATATTTGCCCATTCGTGATTGCAATACTGGAATGATACTCAACTCTGGGGCAAGAAGGACCGACTGTTGCTTATTTCTTTCATTATACACATGAACAGGACACATTTATAGGCCATCCCCATCCTTCCACATCCCAAACACCCATGGCTAACACTAGATTACACAGATGTAGTACATTCTCTGGACCACACTCCCCAACAGCATGCCACTAGCTTGCAAAGCCTCAGATCTCTACTAATCAAGCCTCAGACCTCTACCTATCAAGCCACACCCACAAGCACCCTCACTCTCTCTCCACTCTCCAGGCACCAGCAGAAAGCACAAAGAAACCATCACACCATTGTTTGCCTCGAAAACACATTCTGTAACAGCATCCCACACATAGTGCCTACTAGGAGCATCGTTCCTGCAGTTACTTTTGATTAAATCTCAGTCTTGTGCTAGGAGACGCCGTGCATGATCAGTTTCTTAGTGTTCTCTTTCTTCCTCCGTGATACCAACTTCCTCAGCAAACTCACACTGGTTTTGTGTCTCTTGGGCACAATAGCTAAGGCACCTGCATCAATCTGAGTCTTACTTTTATTGAGTTCATCTGATGACTCGCATGGCAATGCCTGAATGCCGTTTGCAATGAAGCTACTGGCGCCATGGTTTGGAAGAATTTTATGACCATATAGCAAACCAGCATTTGGGTTATTTTGGGGACCCACTACTTGTTTGTGTGGATCAGTATATGTTGTTTCTTTTGTGTTTGGGAACTTCAGCTCCAACCTTTCATAGTCCTCAGCCAACATCTGATCAAGCAATGCCATGTGATGGTTGTTTTTTGTTCCATTAGGCAGAGTTATCACTTTATCAAAAAGAGCTGCATCCCTGGGAGAAGCTAAAGCCTTCAACTGTCGCCCCAGGTTGAGAATGTTTTCCTGGCATTCTGCAAGTTTTTCTGAAGCTGCAGATATTTCCCAGTTCTGTGTTGTTGTACACAAGATCCAGATTCAGTAAATAACATATCGCATCCACTGGTCATAAATCAAAAGATTCAAAACAATTGCTAAAAATCATTTACATTATCATATATGATTACTCCTAAATACTGCATGTGATATAGATTAGTCTGTCATACGAGGGAAGAACAAACAAGCATTGTATAGTTTCTAATACAAGCATAACTAAGCAAGAGCATGCATCGAATTTCAAATTGCATGAATCCACATGTGGCCTAGAAGCTAGTATTGCACAGATGTTACCACATATGTGCAGCTTTGAACTGATGCACTTCCAGATGGAAGTCACTGTGGTCTTCAGGAAGCATGACCTAGGGCTTCCTATTTGTCATGGCCTTTGGCTTTTGGAACTATTCAAGGCCGGTGAAACTGTTCAAGCAAAGGCCTTCAAAAATTGGGATTTGGGAGGGCTTCTGATCCATCCACTTCAGCCAAAAGGGAGAAGAGAAGTGGGAAGAAAAAAAAGGAGGCCCTTCTTCCCAGTAGCCGCAACAGCAAGTGAAGGCTTCTGCTTGAGCTTCACCTGTGCCTTATGATTGAACACCAAAGAAATCCAAAATTCCTGATCGGCTTGACTTTTCTGGTTCTCTCCAACTTTAAAACTATTGCATGAACTTATGAGTTCGGCTGGGATCTCCAGGGGAAAAGAAGGAAGAAACAGGAAGAAGACTAAGAAAACAAGAGGAAATAGTAAAGGGGGAACCAGGAGGAAGAAGACCTGCTTGAAGATTAAGAAGTGTGTCATCTATATTTATTTGTTCTCTACTTCTCTCACTTTCCTATAATGTCTCACCCCCTCCTCTATATACAATTTCTTCATTTGTATTTTATATTTTGTTGACCCACGATTGGTTTGGCTTCCCCAGATTGAATGTGTTGGCTAAAATACAATTGTCTGGATCGAGATCAAGCCTGGTGAATGGGATCTTGTCCAATTTTCACAATCTTCTCAACCGCCAGGGTCTATGCCAACCAAAGTGCTAAACTAACAAATAGCTGTACTTGTAAGCCTACAAGCAAAACACCAGCTGATTCCGTGCAATAAAAAATCAGCTAGGAAAGTGATTTTGGCTCTGCCAGAGCATAACTTTGCAAGCATATCAAAACATGTAGGGATAATGGTGTTCGACATTTGAATAATGCTGCTGCATAGAAAAACTGATTTGCTTCTATAGCTAAAACTTCTAAATAGCCATTACCATAAAATATAAGACCTCAAGTAAACCCAGCATCCAAGATATCTGGTGAATGGTTCTGGCACAAAAAGGATGTCAACTTACTATTCTCACTGTTCATTTTTCTTTCTGATGGTTTCACATGGCCTTGGTCACCAAAGGTCCCCCAGCTATTCTGTTAGTCACTTGGAAGGAGGGCGAATGACTATGCTGCCGCTTTGAGTAGTTCAGTTTTACATCCATGCTAGGCATCGGAGTTCCTTGGTTCCTTTTGTCATTGTTTGCTTAATTTTTTTACCACCAGAACTCCAGGAGTGTTCATGGTAATTTGATGTTATTTATGTAAAGGTCTCCTTTAGGGTCATCGATTGATCAAAGAAGATGATAGGGAGTCAAACATGATGGTTCCATCATTGGTTGAAGCACAAATGACAGAAAGATGGTCTAACCATTGTTTAAGGTGTCCATGACTAAGAAGACTAGTAAAATGTAGAGTCCTTAATGCTCTTCCCTTATTGTTCATCATAAGGGAATAGTGATGGGAATCCAAGAGTTGTGCAAGCGAAGCCAAGAGTCTATTTTATATTTTATTTGGCCCATTAGAGGCCCATCTGATGTATTTTCCATTTTTAAGATTTTAGGTCAGATTTTAGTCATTGATTTTGAATTTGGGTTATTTTAGTTAGTAGGCTTAGGATTTGAGTTAGCTCTGTAGTGTAATCCCTTCTTTAAAAAAAATATTGAAGTCTTCGAGAGTTTTTGCCCGGTGCGATGCTGGTAGCCCCTCTAACCCTCTTCTTCTTCCATGTTGTCCCACATCAACTTGGTATCAAAGCAACCCTCAATCCAACCACGCCGCCACGAGCTGTTGCTGCTTCTTCTCCACATCTCTCTCTCATTCATTCTCTCTCTTCCCTTGTGGTTGAACCCGGTGAACAGTACCCACAGTACTGTTCGTTGTCAACAGTATTGCGGTACTGTAACACATACTGTGGCTGCCCATTCGTACCATTTCACGTGTTGTTTGCATTGTCGGTGTGCCATCAACGTGCCGCTTCTCTACTGACCTGCCGTCGATCGTCGTCTTCGCTGCCAACACATTGTTCTTGTCGCAGGTATGCTGTCTGTGTGCCAACGACGATCCATTGTTTCCATTGCTTGTGTTCGTTATCCGTGGACAGTGCCTTCAAAATCATCCAGTGTGTCATCCACCAGCTTGCTCTGATTTGCGCATCAACTTTCGAGCCTCTGACTACGTGGCATGCTTTCTGAGAATTCCAATGCAGTTTCTAAGATGGTGGTTACTGACTATTCGAGCCTGCATTGGGTTCCGTTAAGGGAAGACCCTAAATGGATGAAATTAAAGAATGACATTAAGAGCTACTGTATGAGATTGGTTGAAATGAAAGAGGTAGTTTATGAGGCTGATCTAGCGCGGCTCGAGGAGTATGAAAAATCAAATGAAAGAGGTATACAATGAAGTTGATCCAGTGCTAGCAGACGAGTATTTTGAAGAGGTCAAGCCCAAGATGTAGGAAGCAAGGCTAGACGTGATTCCTGAAGTCTATTTGAGGCTAGTTCCACATTCATGGCTCGCAAAGTGAGCTGGAACAAGAAGTGACAATCAAAGATGTGGTCGGTCAGCTAAAGACTGTTCAAGACACCATCAGTCAGCATGACTTTGATCAAATATGGGGTGATATTGAGGTGCACTTTTCACCTTAAGTTGAGGCATTCCTCCATATGATCCAAGAGGTGTCAGTGGTGTTTCCTACTCTCATCATGTTCCCCCTAATACTATACACTTCAGAACTCGAGGACGAGTTTTCTCGAATCTGGGGAGAATGATAGGAATCCAAGAGTTACGGAAACGAAACCAAAAGTCTATTTTATATTTTCTTTGGCCCATTAGAGGTCCATCTGATGTGTTTTTATTTTTTAAGATTTAAGGTCAGATTTTAGTCATTATTTTGAATTAGGGGTATTTTAGTCATTAGGCTTAGGATTTGAGTTAGCTTTACTTTAAATAGTGGTGTAATCTCCTCTTTGAAAAAATAATGAAGTCCTTAAGAGTTTTAAAGCTATGCAGCCTCCATGATGGAGCCCCTCTTTGGGTGAGACGGCGTAAACCCTTCCCCTTCCCCGGTGCGATGTTGGTATCCCCTCCAACCCCCTTCTTCTTCCCCGATGTCCCGAATCAAATAGCTTTCTCCTTCTTATGGAAAAGGAATCATGGGTGTTATTTTCTTCTTATTAGGCAAAGGCACTAGAGAAATCAAGGAGAAATCTTGATGAATTCCTAACAAAGTTGTGACCCTAGGTCTATAGGGTCATCGTAGTGATGTGCTACCCTTAACTATGTTATCAAAGGCGATCGCCTCGCTCGCCTACGCAATAAAGTAGATTGAGGCGAGTCAAAACATCTCGCCTCGCCTTATGTTCGCCTCATTCACCAAGGCACTTGCCTATAGTATATGTAGAAGTTATTGGACCATCCAACTCAAAACCTTAAGGCAATGAGTGGAGTAGGCACCATCTATTAAACACTTTTTGATTTTGTCCTTTTTCCGATGTAGGACTATTCTAACACGCCCTTTTATGTGCAGGCTGATTTTAGGCTCTGTCACGTGGACCATAAATATGGGGTGCGTGGCCCGGTTCGTAGTCATGGGCTCTGATACCATGTTGAAGTTATTGGGCCATCCAACTCAAAACCTTAAGGCAATGAGTGGAGTAGGCACCATCTATTAAACACTTTTTGATTTTGTCCTTTTTCCGATGTAGGACTATTCTAACAGCATCTATGTCAAATGTTTGTTTTTTTTAAATTATGTGATATTGCTTTTTCTTATTCTTAGTTATTTCAAAGTGGCTAATGCTTCTTTTAAAAATGGACAATATCCATTTTCTCTTACATGCTGTCACATTTTCTCTTATTTTTTATTATTCATAAGCCCATCGACTACTTTTATCAATGGTAGATTGTCTTAGGAGATTACATGTTGGGCATAATCAGTGCATCTCAAAGTCTTACGTATGATTATCTTAGATATTTTATTTATTTTCCTTATATTATCATTTTCTTTTTTTTCATATACATCGCCTCAAACGCCTAGGCAATAGCCTAGGCATTTGAGGCTGAAGCGAACCCTTGGTTGCCACGCTCGCCTCTCACCTCTGACTACATAGACCCTTAGTGGATCACAAAGAAGGCCAAGAGGAAGATGGGATGCCAAGAAGCTATTTCATTCAACCCAAGTACCTGTAAGTACCCTCTAGGAGGGTCCCCCCACCCCAAGAAAAAAAATAAAAAACTATTCACCGAAAAAAAACAGAGTTCTTAGGTTCACTTATAAATGAAAGAAAATAATAAATCAAATGGAATGGTCAGATAACTCAGTGATAAAAGAAGGATAAGAATAGAAGAACGGAAACTGATTTCTTGTTTACTTAATATTTCTGGAAAAGAAATTGAACTACAAGATGAAACATTTACACTTTCCTCCTCTCTCTCTCTCTCCCTCCTCCTCCCACTCCACACACAACAATGGTAAATAGGAGTATGGGGGAGCTCCTGGGATGAGATTTGAAGGAGATAGCTTCAAAAGAGGGCCTTCTCAGCTCCTTAGCTCCTCCACCCTTTAGAGTGGGGGTGCAACATACTATCTAGTATGCAATGACCAATTGTTCATTTGCCATAGGCTTTCCCACTGGATAATTTCTACTGTTGGCAAAATCTATTCAATCTCATATCAGAGATTCACAGTGCAGCAGAGTGTAGAAAACTGGTTTCAGAATTACAATTGGAAAGGGCAAGTTCCAATTTAGATTCCAGTTCAAAACCAGAACAGTCCAGTTCTAGCTGACTTTAGGCCAACACATACCATTTGATAATATATCAACAACTATTTAACAAGCATCAAAACAAGAAATAAAATGAAAAATCTGATTCCAAATCAGTTGATGGTTCTGGAATTAGTTCAGAGCCAGTCAACTAGGGCGAGCTCTTATTTCTGGATAACAAGCAAATATTTCATTTATGAGTTCAGAAACAGCTGGGGAGAGGGGAATGTGACCATTCTGACCCTTTTGTACTGAGGAGTAACCTTGCAAAGGAATTTGAGATAAAGGAACTCATGCACCTAAAATATTTCCTGGGTATAGAGGTTGGCCGGACAGGACAGGTGATGGCATTTATATTTCTCAATAGTCAACACAAATATGCACTGAATTTGTGACAGGAAACTGGAAAATTGGGGTGTAAACTAGCTGCCACACCTATTGAGGTTAACAATAGGTTGAATGTATGAAGGGGAGCTTCACTCTGAAGATGAAAGGGAAGGTTCCAAAGGCTGTTGGGAAAGCTTCTCCACCTAATCCTGACAAGGCCAGACATCACTTGTGAGTGTTGTCAGTCAATTCATGCATGCTCCAAGAACTCATTTGAAAGATGTAGAGAACATTTTGTGATATGTAAAGCCATGTCCAGGAAAAGGCCTCTTGTTCACCAAAACGAGTAACTTTAAGATTGAAGGCTATGCTGATGTAGATGGCCTTGTCATCACATGTGAGTGTTGTCAGTCAATTCATGCATGCTCCAAGAACTCCTCATTTGAAAGATGTAGAGAACATTTTGTGATATGTAAAGCCATGTCCAGGAAAAGGCCTCTTGTTCACCAAAATGAGTAACTTTAAGATTGAAGGCTATGCTGATGTAGATTGGGCAGGTTCGCATGATGATAGGAGCTCAACCATAGGGTATTGTACTTATATTGGGGCCAACCTAGTAACTTGGAGGAGCAAAAAGCAGATTGCCTATGCAAGGTCAAGTGCGGAAGCAGAGTACTATGACACATGGGTAGTAAAGGTATTAGAGCTGAGAATCCTTGTCCAAAACATTGAGCTCCTGATCAGATTATGCTGTAACAACAAGAAAGCTATCGACATTGCAAATAATGCTGTACACATGACCGAACAAAGTGCATAAAAGTCGACCAGCATTTTATAAGGTCGGATACTGGGGAGCTTTGTCTCCCTATGATCAGTTTACTTCAACTTTATCCAAGCTGCACATGATTGACATCTATGCTCAGCTCAAGGGAGAGTGTAGAAAGAAACCAGACTTCTACTGACGTTAGGCCAGAACTCATGTGAGGAGCAGTTGAGTAATCAATGTCCTTTTTTTCCTTATTGTTATTTTTTTTGGTCTTGTTTATCCCTAGTTAAGTCTATTGTAACTGGGGTAATATTGTCCTATTCATGTAATCTGGATTTAGGTGGAAATGATCTGGCAGTCTGTATGTGCAAAGCAGACCGTCCACCTCCCAACATTGTTTCCCTCCTGTGTTGTTCCTGTTAGTGTACACATACCTTCTATATTTCACCTGTTAGTATACAGTATGTTCTCCACCGTTGGCTGGTTGGCCTTGCCCTGTTTGGGGGTTTTCTTCTTGTACATATAGTGAGCAATACAATGGAGATGTATGCTCTCCGTTTTCCCAAATCTTCACACGGTATCAGAGTCTAAAGACTCTCCTTCTTCACTCCCTGTGTTGTCATCTTCTCCACCGGACACCTCCCTGCGTCAGCCTCCACACAAGCCTGACACCTTCCAAGCCAGCCAGGCCCGACGCCCCAGCCCTGCCCATGCAGACATGCTTGTGTCAGCCGCCCAGCATGGTCGCTCATGCCCGAACGCGACCCACCTCCCCTGGACACGTGCCCCCAGCTCAAGGCACCTTCCATGTTCGTCCGCACCGGCCGCCATGCCTTCCTGCTCTGCATTTGTCAGCCGCCCAGCATGGTCGCTCATGCCCGAACGCGACCCATCTCCCCTGGACACGTGCCCCCAACCCAAGGCGCCTTCCATGTTCGTACACACCGGCCGCCATGCCTTCCTGCTCTGCATTTGTCTGCGCCGCCTGCCCCATCTCATCCACCCACAGACCTCATCGAACTGCCAGGCCGCCTTCAACCGAGCTCCTCTCTTAGCCTCGTGCCGCCCGTCCGTGTTATGTCTTAGAACTTAAGTCCATTCTAATTAGTTAATGGGCCATAATTAATTAAGCCCAATTTGATTAATTAATAGGTCATGGATAATTAGGCCATATTATAGTTAATTATTTATCAACATAATGAATTTAGTGTGGAGGAGTCATTAGATAAACCATTAGACCCATTAAGCCTAATAGTGTTCTAAGAAGGAATCTAGTCTAGTGCTAACACTTGGTCAAATTCTGAGTTTTGAGTTGTGTGACTGCAGTTTGGTAATTTGGTGATACCTTTTGTTCGGTTGACAAAAAATTGTGATCTTTTATCGTTAGAAATAAGAAATTAATATCTATAATTTTGTAGAAGAAAGTTTTTGCTAAATCTGATAGGAACTAGGTCAAATTTGATGAGTTTCAGATTAAGAAACAAAAGGCTGCGGGAATTGAGTCCTAGTTGTACTAGGAGAGCTCTTTAACTTAGTCATTAAGTCTTCTATTGTTGAAGTTCGACTCCAACACGAAGAGGGCTTAATTTGAGTAGTCTTAAGAAATGGAAGATCTATAAGTAAGATCTTGGGGGCTTAACCCCTTATGCTCGCAGCTCTCTTCCAAAGGTAAGTAACAATAGTGTTCTCGAGAAAAGAGAGGTGTTCTTAGATTATTCTTGTTGGAGATTTTATTCTTATCGAGTCTTTGTGTTTCTTTAAGGTTTAGCGAACGTGGGAGAAACTCCGGAGAAATCCGTAGGAGAACCTCTAGAGAAATCTGTGGTAGGCTATGATAACTTATCAAATGATATTTTGTATTATATAAAAGTTTCGTTTTGATTTTCAAAAGTGGTTAAAAGGATTTCTGAAATTATGATCTCTGAGTTTATGATCTCAATCCTCCATTAGTTCCATGAATTCTCTACTTAAACTTCGAATTTCTTAAGTTCTGAAATTTCTTCTGATAAGACATCTAGGCCTATAGACATCCTATTAAAAAACGTTTGGGCGATTATATGCCTTTTAGATAAGACGTCCAGACTATTAGACATACATTGTCCTTCGAAACACATCCAGTATCGTAGATGCTATATTCGTAAAACATCCAGATGCCTAGACGTCTTGTCAGTTTTTCAAACATTTAATAACTTAAAATTTTAGGTGAACTTTGATCAACCATAACTCTGTGAATTCTTGTCCAAATGACCTGACATTTTGATCACAGCTTTGCTATGATAAGTTCTATTTGTGTGTGCAATAAAATTTATTCATCATTATTTTGTTATTTATTTGATTGGCCAAATTTAACTTAAGTTCTTAACATGTCACTTGATGTTCCAAATCACTCATTTGAACTCCAATTTGTATGAAACTTTGCACACATGTTTCCTTTGACCTATTTGACATGTTCATCAAGTTTGGTTAATTTTCGAATATGTTTTCTATTTTCAGACCAATTTAATGAATTTTCAGCTCCAGAAAATAGGTTTAATGTCTGAAATTTTGATTTATTAACCCAAAAATTCTGAGATAATCTCTGGAGCTTACTTTTCTTTTTGGTAACCTGTTGACATTAATTTTCTCTAATTTTCCTCTTATATGACTATGTTGTCTCTTTAAATGGTTATTTTGTATATAAAAGTATGTATTTTGACTTATATGTAGCACTTTGATAATTTAATTTCAAATCTATATTCATCCTTTATTATTATTTGATCTCTGTTATCTGATTGTGCTATAATTATTTGATTTTGCTTATACCTTGAAAGAGATTTTTGGCCTGATTCCATTATAAGCACCTATGTTGGATAGGGTATTTTGTTTGAAACCCGAGGACAAATAGATAGAATTCTGAATTTCAGCCGGCTAAATCAGGGGACGGTGATACGTAACGCCCTGCCAGTTTAGAGTTGGGCGGGACTTACACTTTCCAATTATGTGCAGAACTAAGACCTTTACATCATTTGCCTAAATGCTTTGGTATTTGTTTTGTTTGGATCCTTATGTTATAGTTTAAATGCATATCTGTTATGATTTGATTTGATATATTTAATTGACACATAATTTGAAATTTTTTGCTTAGTGATGCCCTTTGACTTCAGTTTATTTATTTGAGATCTATATCTATTCTGCTTGGTTATTCCTTTAGAATCATACGAATTTCTCTTAACCTTATGATCCATGATATAAATCCGATTTAATAAACTACTATACCATGATATTTGCTATCTGATATTTGATATGTTCAGAAGATGGCAATACGTAACGCCTTGACAATTTGATATGTTATGTTCAATATGTGATACGCTTTGATCATGGCTAGTAAGATTTGACATGAATTTGATTATGCCATATATGCTATATGTTTAGTTGATATATTCATGATTATTAAAAAAATATATCTGATTTGGTAAATTTATATTTGACCATATTTTTATATTTTACTTTTATTTGAGATATATGTAGAATTGTGAATCATATTTAGTTAATAATCATAACTTTTCAACTATTATATTATTAGCATTTGATAAATTTGATTTGCGTACTGAATAATTGTACTCATAAACCTACTAACATTTTTAGAGTACGAGGAAGAAGAGTTAGGGCAAGAGGAGAACTTGCCTTGAGATTAATGATTCAGATCACTGCACGAAGTTGTCTAGTATAGATTTGATTTTCTATTCAGTAGATTGATGTAGTAGGGTTTTGAGTGAGATATGTACTTTTTCATTTCTTTTAGTAAGCAGAGTAATTTTATTTCTATCATATATTTAAGGTATTTTGAGGATCTTGAAATTGTTGATGAAATTTATGAAATTATAGTATTGGCAATGAAAACTTAATTTAGATACTTGATGGTAATCAGCATTTTATATTGCCTAGTTATTTGTCTCTCATCATTCATGTAAGATTTGTATACTATTTGGTTCTACAATTACGTAGTTTAAATCCAAAGTAAGTCCAAATGACTGAACCGGATTAAGGACATAATAGTCCGGCCCCTCGTCGACTGAGCCTCCGTGTCAGCCTCTGCCCAACACCGCCTACAGCTTAGCCCAGCATCGTTCTTCACTGCCCCATGGTCTCGTAACCATCTTTGACATTCCGAAGATGGACCTCCAGCTTACTAGCACCGGCAACTATGCTATCTACGTAGCCACCATCTGGACGAACCTTCCACCGCCCGACCGTGAAGTTATGTAGACGATCCTATCATACCGATGGACGATGTATCCGACAAACTAGTTGTCGCTCCTATTGCTGATGTTGCTACTGTCAATGCGCCTCCTGCTGTTTCTTCACTCACTTTACAAGCATGAAGGGACACCAACAAACTCGCCATAAGGTATATTTTTCGTTCGGTCAACCCTTCTATTTGTCTAGACTTGCTAGAATTCACCATTTCTCATGCGCAGTGATTGTATCTCACTCAACGCTATGTTCAATCTAGTGGCACTAGCGAACATCAACTTCACAATGAGCTTGACAATTTCCATCAGGAGGAACTATCCATCTAGGAGTTTTTCACTTGGTTTGGCGCATCTGGTCTGAGTTGGATGTTATGCACGCCACTGGATGCGTTCCTATATGCTCCTGCGATCTCCAGCGTGATCGACAATCTCTATATCATTTTTTGATGTGTCTCCACTTGGAGTTTGAAGTTCTTCGTGGACAACTTTTGCACCGTTCTCCTTTACTGAGTCTAGATGATTCCCTTATTGAAATCATTGACGAGGAGATGCGCCTTTGTGCCCTAGGGTCTTCCTCCATCTCCTTCGAGACGGTTGTTGCCACTGCCTCACATCCCTCTTGCTCCCATCTTTCGGAGACCTCCAAGCATCCTCCCCTTCTGGAGACGTCGACAAACCTTGAGTGCCTTTTAGCCCAGCACCTAGCAGGTGGAATTCCACCTTGGCCTTCCACTCTACTACTGAGCTACTTAGGAACAACGGGTGATTCGATCTCATAAAGTTCAACTACCATGCTCATATATATATATATATATATATATATATATATATATATATATATATATATATATATATATATATATATATATATATATATATATATAATGCGACAAGCACAGTTGGTGTGACCCCGTCGCACAAAAAAAAAAAAAAAAAACTTTAGATCGAGGTTAAACAAGAGAAAAAGTAAGACCCATTTCCGCATGTGGGGCCCACCCCGTGCGGACCCACACCATCCGATCCTTAGATTGGATGGGGTTTTTTTTTGCTATTTTTTGTTATTCCTTGGGTGCCGGAGGCACCGCAAGGAAATTATATTTTTTCAATAATTATTACCGTTAAATTAAGATCTAATATGTGTGTATGTCCCCCTTACACCAATGTAACTGAACATACTAGCATGAACTAGTCCAAGCAGAACTGGTATTTACCATCCTAATCTAGGACTAGGTCATATGTATAAAATAAACTATGTACCTCTAACAATAGTTAAAGAAATAAAATGTTGAATATCAAAGTACCATACATTTTATTTTTTGACAAAAGTTTCGAAAGACAAAGAAAGAAAACTGTGGCTCTAAAAATAGTTACTTTTTTTTCTTTCATAGTTGGAATGTATATTCATTCAGATGTACCCCACTTGAACAGTTATATATATCCATGCTGTTGTTGTTACACATGTATAAACTGCTATTATAATATCTCCTGCAGTTGTTGCAGGAATTTCATATTTTTACCAAGTTTCATATTTTTACCATTCTAACATGAATTTATATCCCCTGAAAGTTTAGTCACAAGTGTGAAACTGCTTAGAATTTTGCACATCCAATATATACATTGATGGCAAGGCATGCACACTCACATATACAAAAGATGACAGTTCCAGCATGGATGTACTAGAATGTTAAATCTGTAAATTGAAGCCTATAGAAAGTAGTTGATACTAACAATGCAACATGCATGTGAAAGTTTGCAGAAAATATGATGAATGATAATGAGAATAGAAACAAGCAGACCAATGAAACATCTGTTGTTACTGTGAATGAAGAAATTTGACTGAAATAATATTAATAAAGCACTAAAAAAAAGCAATAAATAGCTGCATGCAATGTTAGCATGTATATGTAATAACTTCAGCTTGAATTACAGAGGGTTTCCACAATTAGTTATGGACAGGCATGCACTAAGCCACTAACGGGAGGCATCTGATGTCATCTTTCCAAACTACAATGACACGTACAGAACGTTGCTCAGAATAATGTGAAAGATAGAGGCTACCACATACAGTAATAATGAAAGGAAAAAACTTACTGTTCTTAGTTGCTTTTGATGTGGGTTCACTTCAGGCTTGGAAGTTTCTTTGTTGGAAGAACTGAAAATTATGTGGCATGTTCATATTTCCAGATTGCAAGCAAATATTTCACTTTTATGGGGCAGAAAATAACTCACATAATAGTAAACTGTTTCGGTACCTTTCTAATTGGAGCTGCAGTTCAAGACATGTGGCCTCTAATTCTTCACAACAGTTAGCTTTGTCCTCCAGAGCTACTTCAAGAGAAGAAAACTTCTGGTGGACCTCATTCAATTCCACTTTTGCAGCAGAAAGCTGGGTGTCAAGCTCTTGATTTAGTAACCTCTGAGTTTCAATCTGTGCTTCAATTATTCTTTTTGATTCTTTCAGTGTTGCTAGTTCTGTTTTTAAACTCGAAATACTTTGTTCTGACTCCTCGAGTCGGTTAACAAGGGATTCATTTTTAATGGTTGCTGATTTTTGCCCCTCTTTTACATAATTTTTCAGAGACTCCGAGTTCATTATATCATTATTCAAACTCCTGTTCCCAGCATGAAGATCAGATCTGAATTCCTCCTGAGGGTTGTCAGAAGCAGATGCAGCCAAAGATATTTCTGTTGCACGCTTGCTTTCTCCGGAGGCAAATATTTGTCCTGTTCCTTGAACTTGACACACCCGTCCAACTTCAAGTTCACTTTCACTATGCAACTCAAACCAGTTGAGTTTCTTAAACGTACCCTTCATGCTGGAAATGTCTTCAAGGGAGCAGCAGTGGTTGATGATCCATTCCACAGTTGAAACCAGGTCTTCAAAAAATATTTCAAGGTCAGCCTTTTGATGCAGCAGATTATTGCAGGTTTGAACAAAACATTGTAGAATGGAACTAAGTTCAGATGTTTTCCAATGAAATATGTGGGATGTGTATCCAGCATATGATACTCTTCTCTCTGCAACAGTATTTTCATCATTTCTGGACACTGCCTGTGGGCTGCAGTCATCAGTTAAAGACCTCTCATTGATTCCTTCAAAAAGTTTAACTAGTTTATATATTGACCTATCCAACTTTGATTTAGACTGACTAGTAGTTGTTTCAGCTAAGAATAAGCTGGCTCCACATTCCCCATCAAATGATCTGGGAAAAGAATACTGAGGCTTCAGTGAATTCTCTCCATTAGCATGTAAATCATCAGGTGGGTGGATGCTAACTGGATGGCCCATATTAGCCAAAGCAACTCTGACCTCTTTAAGGATAGAATCAAGACTCATTCGTGAGACATGGTGCCTCTGCAAGATTATACTCACAATATCTTGAAGCCATCTAGGAGATTTCTCAAAAGATGTTAAGTTTGATTGGATCCTACCATTTGAATTATTAACACCCAAGGGGCTACTATGTGGGACCACATCCTTATGCATTGTTTCCGAGAAATTGTGCTTTGAAGCAGTTTCACAAGGAGACAGGCATGTGCTCTTTACACCAGAAAGAGAATATGAACTAACAAGTGGTTTATCCACACAAACTATGGCTAGTTTTTCCATCTCAGCAAAGTCATCCATCAAATTCAATTCAGATACCATGGAACTCTTGGATGAAATAGTTGTCGCTTTTCCATTTCTGAAGTTCTCCAGTTCAGATAGTAAGGCAGAAGCCCATGATTCGGCACAGCTAATATTATCCTCATTGCCACCCTTCTCAGATAATGAAGCAAGAGGCATATCATATGAAATAGGGCTGCTTCTTGCAGGTTCAAAGTTAGTATGTCCTTTTGATATTTCCTCAAGTTGTGTCTCTGCCTGAGATAACTTGGAAGCAGTGCGTGCACACATAACCCTTGCAGATTGGAGTTCACTGTTTTTCTTGGACAAAGTCTCTTTGAGCATTCTATTTTCCTCTTCTACGGCATTTAATCTCTCAACAAGTGAGGCCCTCTTGTTACAGGAGTCACTATAGTTTTCTGATACAAAATCCCTCACCAACAGCCCTGTTGTGGGGTTTGATTTTTTCTTTTTCATCTCATATGTATCTTTTTCCAGCATTTCGACTTCACACCTCATTTTTGCTAGGGCAGCTGGTCCTGGTAGCCGTTTGCGTACCATCACACGTAACCTTTGGCACTCTGATTCAAGTTTTGTTATCTTCTTTATACTTTCCAAGTGTTGCTTATGAAGAGCATCAACTGACTTAAAATTAAATTCTTTCTCTTCATTTCTTATTTGGAGCTCCTTCTCAAGCATGCAAACTTCATACTTTAGAGAAGCATTACTTTTCTCCAAGGAGTCAAGCTTTTCTGTTACTGAAGTAATTTTAGCATCTGCTTGCAATTTATGCTCATTCAAATCCTCAATCACCTTCTCTTTGATTTCCAAGGCCTTGATCAGATTGCTGTTCTCAGTGCCAAGCTTAGAAAGCCATTTGCTTAGTTCTCCTAGTCTCTCCTCCAGTTTTTGTATCTTTTCTTTCTCCCTCAGTATCTTCATAGCCGCATCATTAGACAATTGTTTTTGTTCCTCACGACCCACTTGCAACTGCTGCTTGCATTCCTCTAATGCTGTCTCTAAGTCACCTATCCTTTCTTCTGAACTAAATTTGGATTGTAATGCATCATCCAAGTCTTGTTTCAAGGTAGCTGCTTCTGCTTCTGCCTTTTCCCAACCTAAGAGAAGACATTTGTCTTTGACTTTAGTATGAGAAACAGGCTACGATAGTATCACCCAATACAAAATTATCAAGGATTCAATCAGGTTGGGAAAGAATAATGCCAAGAATTTTTTTATTGGAGTAGAAATGGGATGAAAATAAGTAACCTTCAAGTGATTCCTCAGCCACTTTTATGTGTTTTGCTAAAAGGTCATCCTTGGCATTGGACTCAGTAAGTGCAGACGTTAATTTTTCACTTAAACTTTTCAAGGAATTATCAAGCTCTTCAGCTTTCACCACCTGCAACAACCAATCAACATCTCAGAAACAATGACACCAGTTAAATACAAAGTAAATTCCACTTGTTAGCATATATGGCAGCAAAAATAGGGGAGGGGGGCCTAGGAGTGTTCCAGTTCCATTAGTGTGACTACTACCATTTGCAAATGGTCAAAAGTGAGGATAGCAGATGATGCACTTGTTTTCTATACATCAAAATACATAGAAATATGCTTGATTACATGAATACCAAGTTTTTCAAACTTAAGCATGATAAGGAAACTAAGAAATTGGTTTTTTTTTTTTTTTTTTTTTTTTTTTTTGGGGGGGGGGGGGGGGGGGGGGGGGGGGGGGGGTGGCATGGAGGAGGGGGAAAACAAGAAGGAGAAAATGGGGTTTCCTAAGTGAGGATGTGGAGAAAGAAGATAAGGGTGGCACAGTAGGAGTTATGGAGGTGGACAGTGGGTTTTTATATGATAGGTTCGGGTTGGGTAACCTTAGGGGTCAACCCTGACCTAACCCATCTAAAGGCAGGGTTGAGCAACTGCTCAAACCTAATCCAACCCAACCAGACTAATAGTTGGGTTGATTGGGTCGATGGGTCAAGCTGACCCATGCAGGCTCACATTGATCTGCCTAAAGTTACAAGTATGGATGGAGGTTCAGTTCATGGTGCTAAGATTTTGGTAGTTCAAGAAGGCGCGGTAGAAGAAGAGGAAGCAGACCAGAAATGGGATATGATTTTGCACATCATGAAGCTGACCAGGAACTGATGGATCAAGATGCATGCTTAGTAGCACCAACAGGATATGCAGACACTCAGTGGGGCCATCAAAACCTGCGACTTAATAGGTCCATGGAGCTTGAGTCATACTATTCTGTTCAGAATTAAAAGATGTTCATTAATAGTTAACTCAGGTATAGTCTCTACTCTCTAGGTGCTGGGGTAATAGAGTGCTTGGGAACACTATTTGATTCAAGATTATTTTATTCCAAAAAAATATAGCATTCATATTTTTGTTTTAATTTTAAAAATGTTGTAAGACGGTTGGCATCTTCGAATCCTTGTTTTTTACTTTAGAATTACTAATCGAGGTCTAGGATCAAAGGAGGAGGTGGCAACCCTCTTGGCCTCTCTACTTAGTAGTGGCACAGCCACACCCTGGTGAAGCACTATGCAAGGAGAGGAGGAGGGATTAGGGGGCATAGTGAAATTTTCTATCAGTTATGCAAAGAAAGCTGAGAATATAGAGATGAGGTTTACCAGGAGATCCGATTGATGGGGGAGGACATGGGAGAAATTAAGAGGAGTTAGAATAGGAGAATCACAAAGGTGAAGCCATTGGACACAAGGCATCAAGAGGTGGATGTGAAGACCTCCACCACTGCCGAGGTTGCACTTGCCTCGAAATGAAATATCATGTCTTTGACAAGTCTTAGTTCCCGTTAGAGTTAGTTTCAGTATGGGCTTATTTGTCATTGTGTCAATGTAGTTTTGTGGTTATCTTATAGTGTACCTAGGGTACAATATATTGTGTACTCAGGTATAAGTATTTTGCTTCCATCTAATGAAAAACCTAATCTCTTCTTTTTCCCAAAATTAACAGTTCCTTAGTCTAACATTTTAGGCTTATCATCTCGCTATGCTTGCTAGTCACTGTACCCTAATCTTTGTACCTATGTGTGTTTATATTGATAAATATGTCTTGCCTATAAAATGGATGTGGTATTTGGCATGTATACTTGGCCTGTATGGATTCTTTATCAACAGGTATATGGATTCCATTCAATGAATGCATCTGGCTGCGTTTCATGGTAAATATGAATAATTTGATCGGTTTTGATGAATGTGTATGGATTCGATTATGCATTGGATATCTCTTCCTAGATTTGAATCTGATGGATATGATCAACGTAATTGGTTATCCTCTATATATGGATGAGCACGATGATTGTATATTTATTTTTGGGAATGAAACTTGTACGGTGTATTCTTTCATCTTCTTTGTGTGATGACAAAAAGGGGGAGCGATATGGAGTGGTATGACTGAATTTCAGTTTTGGACATTTATATAAAATCTTTGATCATGTTAATGTTTCTAAGGATTTGTTATCATTAAAAGGAGAGATTGTTGATCCCATGCGATTGATTTTGATAATAATAAAACAGAAATTGTGTGAGTAACATGTTTACTGATAATGCTGCTGATAAGCAGGCATATACTTATCTTGGCATCCAGGACTCCAGGATGGCATGAAATAAGAGGAAAATTCATATTGGAAACCTTCAGCTATGATACATAAAAAACAAGTCTCTCTATGTATGAAAAAAATCCACAGGTTTATGGATACAATGCCATGTAAAGGTGATACCCGTGTCAAAAGTAACTGTAGATGGAAATGTAAGAGAAACAAAAGAGGTATGGAAGTAATTAGCATCCTAAAATGAGAAATTCAATCAGCTTACCTCTTCTTGATTTCCCTTCAGCGAAACTTTTCTCCTCCAAAGCCATGTCTTATGTTCCATGCTTCCCTCTCTCTTGCTGCCAGAATAGGAGAAAAAGGCAATGCTTTTGAAAAAGGTTCCACAAGAATTACAGTAAAGATTTCTCATCAAGTTTACTTCTGCAATATCATAAATGCATAATCTTCGGACACAAATTCATCTGAGAGATGTTTGTCAAATATCCTATACTAAGTAAGCCTGTATAATAAACAACTTATCTCAAAATGGATTTCCTATGTTGTCTACTTTGACAGGCATTTTGCTCAATACCCATCATCAGGTGGGTCAATAGTACCAGATCACACATCCCATCCCCATTGAACTGCATTCAGAACCCAGCAGCAGTGCCCACCTGGTGCATCGAGTGCAGTTCAAAAGATTACATGAAGGTTTAGCACCAATAGGATGCTCTCCTTAACCCATTTTTACCCATTTTTACCCATTTAAAATCTATTCAAACAAGGATCAAGTACCAAAGTTGGCAAGACAAAACCATATGGTATCAAAAATAGCTTTATAAACTCTAATGTGAGCAACATTTCCATTGATGCTTTCTAAACCAGAACCATCAGTTACAGCTTGCATCTCAAAAGCCTCATATTGCATACATTCCTTTAATATCAACAGCTCCTCAACATCTTTTCCATAGGATACTTGGACAAGCACTTTCAAGAATCCCACCAGGCTCCTCAGCAGTCTCAGATAGCAGATCCCGTCCAACTGAGCTGTCTTAAGTAACAAACAGCAATGTAGATGCACCTAGTGCAGTACTGGAGGTTATATAGAGGTTTGACATACATGAGAGGTTTTCTCAAAATCCCTTGTACTTGGACATTAAAAACAATGCCAATGAAGAGAGTGCATGAAGATCGTGTTACATAAATTAACATAAGCAGCATTCTCATTACGTCCATCATTACTTTCTACCAGAAACATCTGTTGTCTCCCTCAAAAAGCTTCAGACTGCAACACCATCTTATGAAACCTATATTCAGTCAATCAATCCCAATGCCCTTGTGATAGACTCGGAAAGTATCCAGGAGTATGGTTGATGTTCATTTGTGCAGTGGAATTATCAGCTGGAAGTTCATCCATAATCAATCATCCAAGTGCAAATTACAATTGGCATCATACACCTCATTCTTCCTCTGTAGACACATCAAGGGCAACACACCTAAAGCATCGAGTTTTATAATAAGTTAACCAAATGGTACAACTTGCATCCTAATGCTGTCCCTGCCAATGTAACTTTGACGCCACCTGAACTTACAGTAATTTCCTTTCTTTCACAGCACCCAACATTGAAACCCTTGATCACCCATAATCAATCATCCAAGTGCAAATTACAATTGGCATCATATACCTCATTCTTTCTCTGTAGACACATCAAGGACAACACACTTAAAGCATCGAGTTTCATAATAAGCTAACCAAATGGTACAATTTCCATCCTAATGCTGTCCCTCTCCCAATGTAACTTTGCCGCCACCAGAACTTAAAAGTAATTTCCTTCTTTCACAGCGCCCGAAATTGAAACCCTTGATCACCCAATAACCGAACTCCAGCTTGTTCTAGGGAGCATCAATATCCTGTTTTTCCTCCGAAGGACAAACCTCTCCTCTGCCTCCCAATCCAAAGAGAACAGAGGAGCCCTTCAAGAGAGAGCTAATTCTACGCTCTCATCGAATTCTTGTATGAAGAAAGTGGTTCAAATCAATAAGACTCCCACCTTAGCAGCTAGATTTTGGCAGAAACATTAACTTTCTTGATTTTGGCAAACCTTCCATCCGCCAACCCCGGCTCTTCCTCTTCTCACCACAGGTCAATGGAGTAGAAACTATGTCCTTGTGGGAAGAACAAAGGAAGAGGGAAAAAACGAGAGAGAAAGACCTGGACACAGGAAGAACAACTTTACAAGCGAACCACCCACCACAAAGAAGCACAAGGGAACAGGCGCAAACAGTTCTCCAGAATCCACAAAAAATGCAGAGACGGCACATACAGATTCCAAAACACAGATGGACTGCATGCATGCAGAGACCACGAGTTCTAGTTTGCTCACCTGGCCATGCCCCCAGCGACGGTCAGCAGGTTGTCACCACCATAACAGCATCTGGAAGGAGGAAGAGGAGGTGAAGCAAGCAGGAACGAAACCAGAGAGCACTAAAACAACAAGATAGAGGCACAACAGGAACAAGCCCAGAAGTGGAGGGAAGGAACAAAAAACACAAAACCAAAGAAACACACCCACAATGCAGGGGAGTGGCAACCCAAGGAAGCACAAATCTCTACTTATTAGACTCTCTCCCTCTCTATCTGTTGTACCTCTCTCTTGTTCCTCCTTTTTCCCTTTTCCCCCCCTCCTCGCTTCTCCCTAGTTTTTTAGTCCAGTGGGGTTGGAATGGGTATGGTTATGTATGTGAGAGCAAGTGGGCACATTTATTTGTGTGAAGGGAAGAGGAGGGAGTGGCAGAGGAGAGGAGGGTAGTTCATGTATGCATATCAAAGAAAGCTGGCTTCTTGGAGTAGCTTTCCTTCTTTTCCTTTTCTCCCATCTATTTCCTTCCTTTCTTTCCTCCTCACAGGAGACGAGTGTGCGTGTGTGTGTGACAGTAACAGAAGAAGTGGGCGGAGAGAGAGTGTTCTGCGTAGCCTCACCGTCACAGCTTACAGTAGCTGTATTGGAAAGTGGCGACGACGAAGGAAGTAGGAGAAGTGTCGGCGAGAGGAGAATTGACACGAGTCTGTGGACTCTGTGTAGAGAGAGAAATAGAGAGATGGAGAGGGATAGCTAGAGAGAGAGACAGAGACCGTACGACTGCGGTCAGAAGTTGCCGAGTCGGCTGAGCTGGTTGGTTGGGATGTTGATTCCTGTCTCACCCTCCATTCCATAGAGCCAAACGCCATTAGCTTTATCCTTGCTTGTACTTTTCCCACTCCTCGTGATCAAAAACCATTCTTTGGCCTTCTAATCTCTACTCGAACACCCTCCATTCCCTAGAGCCGAAAGCCATTAGCTTACTTGGGCTTTTCCCACTCCTCTTCTGATCAAAAACCATTCTTTGTCCTTCTAATCTCTACTCCACCCATCAACGAACAGACCCATTTCTCCTTTCTCTGTGATCTAATAAAGAAATATAGTGGGATGATCACTGACGCACGCTGCTGATGATGACGGATAACGGATGGTGGTCCCCCAACCTCCCACAGCTTTTTCACAGTCACAGGTATCCCTGCCTGTTTAACCTGTGCCACAGTGCACTGAGATGGGGAAAAGTGAAGGTTTTGGAAAGGTTAAATACTGCAGGAGCCACTGCTTGGGACCCAAAAGGTGTGGATGTTACTACTTTGTAGAGTACTCAGCATGAGGCAAAGGTGGGGGGGGCAGGAACAGTAAAAAGCCCCCACACCCCCATGGGAGGGGTGGTCCTTGAGGGGAGAGGATATCATAACCCACCAAATGCCTTCAAGAGGATAATAACTGAGGTTTTGAAGGAATGAATAGATGGTAGGAGATGCAGTTATTGTAGAATGTAGCACCCAAAATGAGGTGGGATGATCAGTGAAGAAGAAAGGCCTCCCAAGTCTTGACCTTGGACTGTGCTAGAACTGTAGCTGCAATAGGATGGACATTTGGATGGAGACTGATTTAAAGATTATCCCCAGCTTGATGGGTGGACAAGGGCGTAGAGCAAGGCTTCTTGCACAAGCCATGGGTTGGAAACCAGGATGATGTGTTGTTGAGTAATTGTCCAGTGTTGGGTCCTCCATGACATGTCCCGGCTTGTGGTATGACCTGCAGAGTTAATGCTGCCATGGACCCAGATCACAAGCTCTTAACCTGTAGCCCAAAAACTTGACTTCATAGGGCTGGGGCTGTGAGATCTTTAATATATTTCTTCTTGTTCTTAAGAACAAGCTCTTTCTATCTCATAGATACTACACGTCTAGGTAGGTGGGTGGGTGATTTCTGCTCCCTTCAAACAACATTTCTCAAAGAGTCATGGCAGTTGGGTGCCCTCGAATTCTGTGGAGGAGCTTGCCCATGCATGGCCATGAAAACGCCAGCACCTGTTTTGGTCTGGTTGTGTGCCACGTGCAGTACCAGTACTGTGACTGTTGTGGATTCTTTTGCTCTCAAGAAGAGGTAGAACATGAATGCTTTATGTCTACTGAAGCATTAGACTCGGTCCATAGAGGGGCTAAAATCTGTCAGACCCTGGAGGTTGCCGGTTACCATGTGTGGTGGCTCTTCTAGCGCCCAAATTGAGGGAGGAGTGGGGTAAATGGCAGAAGAGGGTAGTCAGCAGCAGTGAGAGTATGTGACTAACTTTTAACTTTTGAGTCCTGCTTCGTTCAGTATGTTGGTTGATCGAGCTCAGTCAATATAATGGAGAGGGAGGAGGAGGGGTCCGCAGCGTTCTCCAATTCGGTAGGATTTTTTTTTTCAAAAATCCGTCTCTCCTCTAGTGCACTGAATAAGTTCGGTCAACCAGCGTACCGAAGAGATCCGGACTCTTAACTTTTTAACCTCTTAATGCACTCCAGTGCAATCCATCAATGGACAGAAAACCTGTGTGCAAGAAAGGAGTGCAGCAACATGAGCTTTTGAAGGGATGATGTCCCCACTTGTCGCATATGGGCATCACTTCCCTTCTTTACCTGGTCATCAACAGCATCAGGACTCTAAACGCATTTGTCTTTTTTGGTTATATGTATATATATAGGAATGTTAATTTCATAGTTCAAAAATAAAAATTAAATATTTAATTATTCCTCTTAAAGTTGTTTCCGTTTCTTAGGACTTAATTTTCACGTCCGATCATGTTCAATCATGAAATCCAATCCTAGTCACGAGTGCACATAATATTGATGATGAGTACTAAAATCTTAAGGGATGCAAATAACTTTAAGAGGATAATTGAACATATATATATATATATGAAAGTTTTGTGATGTTTTCATATATGACTATAAAAATCCCTCCAAAAAAGTATGGCTTGTCCCCCAGAGAAAACAGTGGCTTCTTGTTTGGATAATTTTGTACAAACACAATTTTATACAAACACATGTTACATATTGTCTCTAGTACAAGATTCTTTGAAGCGATTATGGAAGAAAATAAAAACCCTATCAGAAGATTGGTCTGTCCTCATCTACATGCTGACATCTAACCTACACGGCCTCCTCCACAGGATGAACTGCATGCTTTAGGGCCCCAGTCTCCCATGACACATCATTTTTGATGTTCATGGTTAGGTGCTCCCTCACTCTCCATCTTTCTACTTTCCTTTATTTGTTACCATTCTTATGTTGGAGGCAACCATCTAAAAGGAGATGTGACCAACTGAGTAGTCGTGAGCCATTGCCAACTAGAGGAAGAGGATTAGGTTGGGGAAGAGAGGATTGGCAAGCTTCTGCTGTCGTTTGTTTGCATAAGACATGGGGTAGCTAGCCACAGTGTTGAATTGGTTGAGATGGTCTTGTATACATTTTGTAGCTTATGCTTTAGAGGGGAAGTGGGTCTTAAGGTGTGGTCCTCACACCGGGTCATAACTAGGATACTTGTTTCCATCCCCATCTTGGATGATGCCATACGCATAGTGGGGTTGGCTAATCCCCTTCCAACATCCCCATCTTGGATGATGCCAGACATGGTGGGGTTAGCTTGTCCCATCCTAATCCTCCACGCATGCATAAAATTACTCTCTCTCTCTCTCTCTCTCTCTCTCTCTCTCTCTCTCTCTCTCTCTCTAAGGTGTTCATGCATGCATTCACCATACAAATTATAATCACACATTTGTTTATGTAATGACCATAATTTCACATTTACCCTTATCATACACAATATTTAAACATACACCTCCACAGTACTTTTGATGTCTCCATAACAATAGTTTTCGCAACCTTCAACCAGAAACATAGATCATGAAAGCACTATTTTCTACAGACAAAGATTCCTTTTGAATGAAGGGTCCAAAACTAAGGGATTGATATGAGGTTTTATGGCAGTTTGATAAGCATGAGTATTCGGATTACTAAACCCAGTCTGCTATATGCACATGTAATCATCAGAACCAAGTGCCACAAGCTTCCTTGTCTGGAGAGGGTTAATACATAGGCAGCTTTATTCTTATCATTTTTTAATAAGAGACTATTTTTTTTATTTTAAATCTATGTCCTTCAGCACATAATAGAACAATTTTGTTGTCGCACCAATGATCTCCTTCTAGCATATATTAAAATAGAGAGGAAATCCTCTCAGTACACATTTGGATCGAAGTCCAATAGTACCGAGAGAAGAAAGGAAACATTGTGAAAAACCTCTCATATAATCTCAAAAATTGACAAATACATGAGTCCTCCTCCTCTCAATATTACTGGACTCCGATCCAAATGTGTACTGAGAAGATCTCTTCTCATTAAAATATTGTCACTGATAAAGCTTAGACAATTATATTATTTTACATTGGTAAATTTTATATTTCAACTTGAACGAGGATGTAAGATATGCAAGAAAACTAAGAAGATCATACTCATGGGCATCCAAGCTGCCAATGAGAAATATCATCCACATTTATTCCCAACTTTGTTTGGAGGATATATTTATTTGGGTGACCTGCTTTTTTTATTGTAAGTGGAGAACGAGGACAATGGTCCGTGGAGCCTTAAAGCAGCGCATCTTTTGTCCTGCAGAGAAATAAAGGACAAGGCAGAAAACCTGGCCGATTGCTCAACACGTGGAATAACAAAAACCAGTGGGCTCTGCCATCTTATATTCCCCCTTCTCTCTTTTTCTTACAAAATTATTTTTTTTGTTTCAAAAGCTCAACCTAAGAGGAGGATCTGTATCATTTAGGTTTTGGGGGTGTCGTACACTATTGCGGTAAATGGTTATCAAATGGTGTTCTTCTCGTGTTTGGATTATTACAAATTTATTGTATATTATTTTTCGTCGTTTTCATATATTTGATGTGTCCTAAATTACTGTATTTCAAAATCAATTGACCTATATTAATTCTTTTTTTAGTTGATTTCAGTTCACAATCTTAAAATACCGTAAACCAAAACCAAAGATTTGAAAACCCGTGATTTTAAGATGAGGTATTCCATTTTCTCTGATTTTAAAACTAATGATTCTAAAATTGAGATTTTATGATATTTTGCAGTACACCAAACGAGCCCTTAGACCCATCGTTTACTCTCTTTCTCGGGTTCTAAAATCTTATTCACTAGTACATTAATTAGATAGATAGTGGGAAGAAAAATCACAATGAGAAAGTAAGGTTCTCTTTAATGTTTTACTAATAAATGTTAAAGTGTTTAGAGAGTCTAGAAAATTCAAGTCGGACTCCAAAGTCCCAAGCCTCAAGGAGGAGGCCTCGAACCCACAAAGTTAGTAAGATCGGGGAAAGAGGATGAGTATCTTGGAATATTTTTTATATATGAATAATCTTGATAATTGTTTGGTTATGTAAATGTTTTTAAAATCATAACATCTTGAACACCTCTTTTAAGAGGAAAAATAATTTATGATTATCGTTTTTGACATTATTTGAGCTACACATGTGTAAAGTATGCTACTATAAAAAAGTATTCATGATCCTAAAAAATTTACATTTATGGCACATTTCTCTCTAGGAAGAGTATTTGTGATATATAATTTTAAGAGATATTTGATGCAAATCATAATTTATAAAAATGTTCATATGAAAATCTCATTGTTAAACCAATAGTCAGCTTGAGAGTTCCTCGTTATCGAGATATATATATATATATATATATATAGAGAGAGAGAGAGAGAAGAAGAAGAAGAAGGTGGTACATCTTTGAGAACTAAATAATGGCAAAGTTTAGGATAAAATTATGGCCAGAAGACTTTAAAACCTTCATCTGGGGGATCATTACTTTTGGCTGTCACCTACAAAATTCTCTTTTCATGATTGCTCCTCCCTTTCTCTTTTTGAAAAATCTAGGGTTTGATACCCGTTGCAATAGTCTCTAGAGAAAGAAAAAGGAAAGTGCTGAGGTTCCAAAGGATTGGTGGCAATGGCATTGGATTCTTCTCTCCCCTTTGCCCCTCTCCTCTTTCCTACTCGTTTCCCCAAGCCCCAGTACAAAGCATTACTGTGGATGTGGGCAGGAGCCTTCTACCTGCAAGGAGCCCACTAAGAGGCCCACTTGTCAATGGTGGATACTTAGCACTGCAGAATGGCCAAATCCAAGGAGAAAATTTTCACCTTCAGCTACCTTTCACGTATTTACTTCCAGCCAAAATTACCTCTCATCCCTCATTTCCTCCACTTATATGGACAAGGCGAACCAGTACCACGTTCACTTTTTCTAAGTGATAGCAAAAACAGTTAACTAGCTATTTGTTGTGTATCATTTGGATTTTTACACCCACCACATGCATTGACCAGTATCTCTATGTGGTTACCACTCGGAAGAAAGTATGTAGAGCCCAGTTGCTTCCCTGTAGCCTAAATTTGGATGGAAGGACCATTCCCCTTTGTTGGATGAGTAATACTTGTTGTATCGTGGCGTTGCAGAGGCAGCTTAAATTTAGGTGAAAAGACAACTCCCCTTTGTTTGGTGAATAATAATTGCTGGCATTGCGCCGGCACGCTGCAATGCCCACATACAGCGTAGATCGCACTCATTCGTGATCCACTTTTTTTTTTCTCTTATTTTTTAATCATCTAATTAGAGATCTAACAATGCACGCGTCGGCAGAATTTTTGTAAATCAGCTTACTCTGTTTTCTAATCAACGTAATCGTACAGTAGCATCTCCGATATTGCAATCCACGTAGATTTGAAATACTTGAGGCATTGCAACAAGTATTGTTCTTGTTAGCTTGGAGGACTTCTAACCTCGGTCCACCAAGTAGGAAAATTCTTTACCTATGCGCAAGATGGTAGAATGAATGCATGAATCAGCCCATGTAGATCATCGTATGTTGTTTGGAAATGGACCAGCTTGGCAAATTGCTAACTGCACTAGACCTGTATGAACAACTCAAAATTGGCCAATCCAGTACAAAATGACTGATCTTGAGCAAATTAACCCAATCTTAGGCCACTATCCTTGGACATCTCACTTTCTTTGTGGAATAATCTCTGAATATGATGTTTTATTCTCCTAAAATCTTTTAACTCACTTTGGTGGAAGGGAGTGCTTAACCTAGGGTGCTATAGGTTATACCAGGGGTTAAGCGGAATAACATAGATATTTTGAACTCTTTATTCTACTATTTATTCTCTTTTGTATTCTACTTATTCCTACCAAATCACTTGAAATAGTGCAGTGCAATTCTACTTATTTTGGGTGGAATACCAACAATTTACCAAATCAAAATACTTCTTATTCTGGGTTAAGAAATCTGCAGAACCTTATTCTGGTTTAAGTTATTCTGCAAACAAAGTGAAAGGTTTCAAAGCCTCACCCAAAAGAGTCCGGATCCCCTACGGTCCTCATTAGACCGAAGGAAGTCAGTACTCACTGAGGGAGGGAGGAAAAAAAAATTCGAAAAATACCCTGTGTGGGTCCCGCTGCATTAACTTCGGCCCCCCTCTCCCAGTGAGTATTGACCCCCTTCGGTCCAATGAAGACTGTAGGGGATCCGGACTCCACCCAAAACGCCTATCACCCACCACTCCGACAATCTTGTCGATCTATGCCTAACCACATGAGAACCACAACCCCATTAAGTTGTCATTTTCTAGCTAGGGAGAGGAGATGAGATCCGAGGAACATCATTGGTAGGTCGATCGCCGACAAGTGATCAGTTATTATCAAGTGAGGACGAGGAAAATCTCTAGCAAGTTTGAGTGATCTCTATCAAGATCTAGATCTATAAGGAAGAGGAGGACAAAATAGTGGTGGGTCATATTGAGTAATCTCTAACGAGATCTACAATACCCATGCAAAGAAGAGAAGGACGACACGGTGGATGGGCTAGAGGAAGAAGAAAGAAAAAAGGAAGAATTTTGGCTTATAAACAGAACAAAACAGGAAAATGCCTTAGAGATTCACGTATAGAGTTGTTGTTCGCAGATGATGGGTAACCTTACATACACCTATTGGGTGTTGTGAATTAGATTATGGAGGCATTTGCATGCTCAATATTTCTCCAGAAAGCAAAGAATGATTGGAAGTATTTTTCGGAGAGTAAAAAATTACGGGAAGTATTTTCCTGTAAAACAAAAACACATGTTTGACAATTCTACGGAGAAATAAAAAAATGTGGAGAGAATACGACGCGAGAATCTGATGTGGAGAGAGAGAATGGTATATATTGCTTGTGAAAATATTTTCCCTTAGGAAGGGTGGGAAAATAGATCCCAAGAAAAAAATGAATATTATGAGAATATAAAAATTATTTTACTAACTAATGTTTACTCTCATTTGAAAAGCATGTGAAAGTTAGTTAGAAAAATATTTGCCGAGAAAATTTTAGCCAACGCAAAGGCGGTTAATGTAGACAACTCTCAGCTACGTATAATGGTTCTTAAGTGGAAGGATTCAAATCTCACGAGACTCAATATTTTTTTTGTGGATGCGTAAAAGTTTACATGCCTTCCCTGAGATATTATCTCAGGAGCAAAAGTGGGATTTTGTTATTTTTTTTGGAAAAGAATCATCGTTGAGAAGAGAGGTTGTGCTCTATTTATAAATACACGTCTATTTTTACAACATCCGATGTAGGACTAAAACAGTTTGCCATTTTTATATCTCTACACAGCCTCCCAATGAAAGTAGACATGTGCATACTCTTTTGCGCCGCTGAACGAGACCGGTTAGAGACGCTCGGACAAGTTAGTAACTTTTTGTTCAGTTTCCATGCAATTATGGATGCGTGAAAATTTGCGTGCCTTTTCCCATATATTGTCTTCATAGCGGAAGTGGAGTTTTGTCATTTTCTTTAAAAAAAGACCATCGTTAAGAAGAAAAATTGCGCACTGCTTATAAGCACATGTCTATTTTTATAACATCAATATAAGACTAAAACGATTTGTCATTTTTATGTCTCCACACGTCTATTTTTATAACATCAATATAAGACTAAAACGATTTGCCATTTTTATGTTTCCAATTTAGAGATAGATTTACACGACGATAGTTTCGCCTATACGAGTGATTTTTTTTCATCTTAGGTGAATATTGCGGCTCTGCAACCATCGTCGGAGAAGAACTCTCATAGACCACATGCACCATGTGAAAGGGTATTGTTGCACACTCAACGGTCCTTAAACCCACACCTCTCCCTTGAGGAGGTCATTTTTTACCATCTAGCCTATAGGCCAATGGTCAACCTTGCTCGCTGTGAACCATCACAACTTCAAAAGATAACATGAAGAATATTAGGTAGGAGTTAGTGTAGGGGATCTTAGACAATTAAACTAGTCAATCTATCCTATATAATACACATCTTCCCTAATCTAGGAAATACTAATTTGTTGTTTTTTATCCATAACCAAAACACTACGTAAATTGTTTTGAGCGTTTAATGTTCTCCCTTCAAGATAACAAAATTTATAGTAGCTAAAAAGTGTTTTCAATTGGAAATTTTACCAAACATGTCTATACGTAGAATAACAAAAATAGGAAAAAGAAGAAAACGAAAAAGGAATTTTACGTATATAGCCTCCTTAAAAATAAATTATGTAAAGATTCATCTTGCCATAGCATTTGCACTTGTACATTTCTTATGCGGGAACCTATACCCATGACATCAAATTCCATACAAGGTGAATTCATATTCTGGGAAACACTGATGTTACTCCAATATCTCTTGCCACCTTAAACCATTGCTCGTTAGTAATCATCAGTATAACGCAAATCTGCAAGTTTTGTAAAAAAATTATGATTTAATCACATTTTTCATGTTATTATATTTTTTTTATGAATAAATCTTAATTTATTAAAAGAATCTTTAAAATCTTCATAAATTCAAAAAGTAGCAATTTAATAACATACTTTTCAACAAAAGTATATGTTTTTAAGTGGAACTTGCTCATTTTTATATTAGAAATTCATAAATTTTATATTACATCTTAAAATAATATTGTATATATTAAAGGTTGACAAAAAAATTTTACCTACTTGAGATTTTTTTTTTTCAGATCAATCTTTTTCTGAATGAATCTCAACTTGGTGACATTGCCTGTTGCCACTGCTTCCATGTATCGTTGTCATCTTCATGGTTTGCCTTCAGCTTGGCCCTGCCACCGATCTTCAATAAACGTTCTTGTTGCCTCTCATTGTCGTCTTCTTGCCATGACTTGCATTAATCTTCAAGATACACAGGAAGTTCGTTCGATAGAACGTACATTTAGTTGTTTTTTTTTTCCCTATATAATAAGTGCATCAAACATTCTAACTTCAACAATAGTTTTTAGGTCTTTTAAAATTATAGCTATTTCATCATGTTCATCTATATTATACTAATAAAAAAAATATTAAACAATTTTTAAGAAAAGTTATTAATGTTCGTATCCATTATGATTATTCCTTCTCTTTCTCACCCACTCATTTCAAAATAACTCATCCATGACCAACTCATTCATGACCGTAACTCTCACCCCACCTATTTTAAAATTACTTATTAATTGTCATAATTCTCTCTCTCTCTCTCTCTCTCTCTCTCTCTCTCTCTCTCAAAAGACTAACTCTCTCTCTCTCTCAGGGACGGATGTAGGGGAGCGGGGGTCATGGCCTCGCCAAAAATAAGGAACTTCTTTAATATAAAAAATTATTTATATTATAATAAAATATTATAGAATAAATGTAAATTTTAAAATTATATTAGTATTAAATATGAAATAATATTATTCTTAAATATTTTTCTTACTCTATTTTATTAAATTTATCTTATAAATTTATTTAACTAATATGTTATATATATTTTTTTGTCGTATATTATTTGTATTTATTGTTTATCATGTTAATTTTTATATGTTAATAATTGTCATATTATATAATATTTAATATTTATAGGCACATATAATATTTTTTAGTTATAACATTCTTAGTTATAATATATGACATATTAATATTTTTAAGTATCTAACTCAGTTGATCACTCTCATATTCTTTTCTGCCAAAAAAAATATTAAACAATTTTTATGAGAAGTCATTAATGCCCACAACTATTATGATTATTTCTTCTCTCTCACCCCCACTCATTTCAAAAAAAATCATTGATGACCATAACTCTCACTCCCGGTCATTTCAAAACAACTCATTAACAGTCATAAGTCATAACTCTCTCTCTCTCTCTCTCCACCAATTTCAAAACAACTCATTAATGGTCATAACTCTCTTTCTTTGTCTCTCACGGATGGACTAAGGAGAGCACGAGGCTACAACCCCCTTAAAATTGAGGAACTTCGTTGGTAATAAAAATAATATTTTTAAATTATTTATATTATAATTTATTTATAGTATAATAAAAATACTATAAAATAAATTAAAATTTTTAAATTATATTAATATTAAATACAAAATAATATTATTCCTAAATATCTTCTTACTCAATTTTATTAACTTATCTTATAAATTTATTTAGCTCATATGTTATATACTTTTTTGTTGTATATTATTTGTATTTATTATTTGCTATGTTAATTTTTATATGTTAATAATTGTCATATCATATAATATTTAATATTTATAGTCACATATGATATTTTTTAGTTATAATATTTTTAGTTATAACATATAGTATATTAATATTTTTGAGTATATTAATATATATAATAAGCCACTTAACAAATAAGACAATTCGAAACTCTACAGTTAGAAATATATCTTCTGCATCTTTACTTGAAATCACCTTCATCGACAGTATCCTTTACGAAAGATATGTTTTTGAATAACGGTGTTGTTAAATTCTTTATTACGTAGAAGTACTATGGTCATCCATTGTACTCAAATAATATTTTACCTACTTTGCACGATGTTATGATTTCGTAGTAGTCCTCATATAAAATTATGTTTATACTTGGTTATTTACTACATGTTACTATTTTTTTTTTTCAACAATATTTTAGATCTCTTAAAATATCTCTATTAAACTCAAGTAACTAGCACTAATACAGTTTAGCATGCGAAGGAAATGCCCCTAGAATTAAAAGTTTAATATTCCTCATGCAAAATTATCTTTATATTCAATTATTTGCTTAAAATTAAAATTTTACTAAGACGAAGTTATTTAAATCAATATGTTATTTTTCTCTTAAAATTAGAATTATTATATATTTTAAATAATTTCACATAAATACGGTGCATCGCATGGGTTTGAAACTAGTAAGTATAAAGACAACAGATCTATATGTGCGGAAATCTAACTAGTTTTAAATTTTAGTTTTTTGAACGGAACTTTTTGCAAATGCATCCTCCTTAAGATTTTATTTGCAAAATTATTGATCTTATCTTCATATTATTTTTAATAACTTCACTGCATTGTCATCTTGCAAAACACCTGCCATTTAATTAACCTCTATTCAATATGCAGTAAATATTCTATTATCAATCATCAAATTTAATAATTAGATGAAAATATCCTTATAAAAAGAACTTCTTTAACTAGCACATTATGCCTATGCCAGAGAGAGAAGGAGAGGTAAGAAGAGAATAGGGATGGTTCTATCTTTCTATCTTTTGTTAAAAGTAAAGCAAGATTAGATAAGTAGAATGCAAGCGGACTATGATTGACATGGGACATTTTTACAACTGTCACTAATGTAATGAAACTATTAAAAATAATAAGAAAATAAGATTGATAATTCTACAAATCAACTCTTAAGGGTATATTTGTAAATTTCACAAATGCTGGAAATCGAGCAAAATGATCTGTAGAAGTTTGCAAAAAAAGAAAAGTAAGGTTGTTTGAACGAATTGGGGCTTATAAGGAGCGTTAAAATACCGAATATGGACTATGATAACTATACATTAGTAAAAGATCCACAAAATACCTGATCTAGATTATGATGATCATTCACTAGTAAAAGATCCTGCATCGTTTAATTAAGTGTACTTAATGTTAGTTTGACCAGTTAAGAATAGATTTGAACTTAGTAAGGGGCTAAACTTGGTGCGACTTGTAGGTGGCAAGGATGAAACCTCATTTAATAGGTGACCTAGGAAAGGTTGTAGACTTGTAGGTGGCAAGTTTAAGGGACAAGGATGTCTTTGGAGAGTGAGACCTCTTAGCTCCATGCAAGAAGGATTTTACAAGGATACAGTTCGGAGGGTAGCTGGAATTCTTAGATCTCCCACCCGAGAGAGAGAGAGAGAGAGAGAGAGAGAGAGAGAGAGAGAGAGAGAGAGAGAGAGAGAGAGAGAGAGAGAGAGAGAGAGAGAGAGATGTTTCTACTTTACATAGGGTGTAAGAGATGTTTCTACTTTACATAGGGTGTAAGAGATGTTTCTACTTTACATAGGGTGTAAGAGGAATCAAGATCCTCTACGTCCAACTTTAGATTAGACTCAATCAGCAAAGAGAGAGATGAGAACCAAAATTTTGAGATCACGGGGGCACGGGTGGACTGGATTTTGACATTGTTTAACTTCTCTCTCTCTCTTTACTGACTGAGTCTAGTCTAAAGTTGGACGCAGAAGAACTCAACTCCGTAAAAAGCTATGCAAACTTTACACATGAAGAAGATGGCTTGAAAGTGGATTAGGGCTATAAGAGGTGTGGACATGTTGCTGACCTTGGTGATCATGGAGGTTTCCTTACGAACTTAGTAGAGTTTTACTACGAAAAGAGCAAATTAGGAGATAGCCATGCCCGCAGATCATTCTAATTTATAGAAGTACGTATATGCCATACTCTAGCAGGTTTATAAGTATTTAGATTAGTTTTTGATGCTTTAAGATGTTCGTTTAATGTCCTATGGTAATTATTCATGAACAAGCATGCAGCCTATATTATGTTAGTTACAGTAGATTGATGTAATATTTTTACTTTATTTCTTCATGTTTTCTTACAAAATATGGATATGTTATCTCTATGGCATGACATATTCATAGTAAAATTTACAAAATCTTTTGAATAGTTTAAACCAACATTTTAAATAGCAGCTTAAGTTAGCCCAGGTTTTATTAGGAAATTTGGACATGTAACATCTATCACATGACATTGTTCACAGTGAAATTTATAAGAGAATTTGAATAGTTTGAGCCCAAGTTTAAGCCAATGTTTTATAGCTGTTAAAACTGTAAATCTATCTTTCAATTTGTGATAGCAGGTGAATCCGAGAGCTTATACTATTTTATTTTTCAATAGCATTATACAAATTCGGATGTGTAACACTTCCTCTGTAACAAAACTCATAGGAAAACTTTTAGTTTTTTGAATAATAATCCAAAAGTTAAACTAACATTTCAGGGCAATTTAACTACAGGTTGATGTTTCCGGTGTATGTCAACAGATGAATGGAAAAATTTATGTAATTTTATTTCTTAATAAATGTGAACGAAATTTGTTTGAGAGATCTTTGTCACTTTGCTATTTCTCTAGTAAAACTTATAAAATTTCTAAGAAGGTTCTCATAGTGTGCAAAATGAAAATTTTCTAACAGGTAAATATGCAGCCTAATGCTTATTATCTTGACAAGGAAATGATTTGCCAATTATCGTAACCTCTGTGTTTAAAGAAATATTATAAAATTTAGGTGAGATATTTCTTTTAGGATCACGTTTGATTAAAAAAAGGCATGTGGAAAGTTTATATAAGGGACAGCCCATGTATGCATACATCTATTAAGATCAATGAAAGCATTCTCACTGTTTTCTATCAGGTTATAAACCCATAGCCAATGGATAAAATCCTGAAATAAGATGAGGTGAAGACACTCGAGAAAGCATCCGAGTTCCTGAACCACTTTGACAGCAGAATAGGTTGTGATAGGATTAGTTATTTTAGATTGTTTATTCTAAAATAAAGAGTGTTTTACTTTGGTGGCAGGTGGAATCTAAGGTGTAATACCAAATTCTCAGATGTAAGGTAGAATTGCGTATTCACCTAATTTCAAAAATAAGTAATTATGACACGCAATAACTAATTATTTCAATCAAATCAGAATTAGCCTTACTCTGAAAATATATGACTTTATTCTTTCCTAATTTTGCAAACGAGGTGGAAGAGCTAGGTTCCTATCTCTTTAAACTCATAATGGTTGCTGGACACAAAAAATATCCGAGTTAAGTATCTAGTATTTCTACTATTTTATACTTTTGCTAGTTAATGAAAGTTGGGCTGCCTACTGGATCTCTATTACTTTGAGACGCACATATTACTGACATTTTATGTGAATTGTTCATGAGTTGGAAGTACAATGATGTCGGCCGGGAGCTAACATTGGGATATTAAGACTAGTCTTTTGTTCATATTGCATAAATATTTACTTGTGTTTTGGGATTCTTACTTGTGTATATTTTAAAGTGATTGACTATTTAGAGGTATTCTAATATGACAAAGTGTACATATTCTCAATAGCAAAGATTGTCGGAAGGAATGATATACTCTCAATGGCGTATGGGAATCAATGTCCTCACTACTCTGCTCCAACTTGAGTTGAGAGAAAAAAAAAAAAAAAAAACTTTATATTGACCAACTACGAAGTGTAATATTAGCTATAATGCCATTAGTTGCATTTGTCTTGACGGGAGCTTATCGTTTCTCACCAAGTTGACTGGCCTATATTTGAACTATATAGAATTTGAGGCACTAATTCTATACACGGCTAATAGAAAAAGAAAAAAAATTGATAAATTATGTCATTAAGTTTTTTATTGCATAAATCGGTTCATCATATAATCGATAAAAGTAAAAAGATAAATGACACAATAAAATCATATTAGACTGAAAATTGTAAGAAAGCAAACTTTTCTCCATAAGGTTTGATAAGGATGATAAATATTAAGCGAATTTTTTGCTTTTTTACATTATGATTGGTCTCCTAGTTAACCCCTTGATTGCCACCCATGCACAATGAAATAGGAAAATTTGGATCTTTTACAAGGAAAGAAATCTGAAGAGGGCAAAATCAGGTTAACCCAAAGTTGCTCATTACTGCCCACACACAAAAGCCCACTAGCCACACAGGTCAACATCACCAAGGGGCCGATAGCAAGGGTCACCCAGGATGAAGGATGCCATCTCGATGGCTCAATAGGTCCCCTCAGGAGACACTCGAGAGCCCAAGAGGGTGTAAGACCCCTTCAACACTACTGGCAGGAAATTATTCAAATAAAAGCCATCATAAGGCAACTACACTCAATCATGGCAGGGAATGAATACTACAATCTCGGGCAAGTAGGGATTGTAAGCGCAATCCACTCTCTCTCCTATGAGGAAAATCGTGATCTTTAAGGGACTGTGACCCGTGGAGTGCGGGACAAGAACCTATCAATTATAGGGTTGTAGTATGTAGAGCCCCTATAAAACCAAGAAGATCTCGCAGACCCAACATACATAATCTCTACCACCAAAAACCCTCTACTATCTCCATCTCCAACACCAGCTAATTTAGGCATTGGAGGGTCCACGCGCCATTCTGTCTGGGAGGTCTTTTGATGTTTGTTTTGTACTTGTAGGCACCTAGGCCTCCGTCATCTCCACTAACTACAAATCTTATTGTAGATCGAGAATTGGACAATCCTTATGCGAGAACCAATTTCCGTCCTCTACAATATCTGTCTCACTTCAAATTTTGGCTAGACAAGATCAAAGGCTTTCTTCCATTGAAAACAAGGAAGAACAAAAAGAAAGATTTGAAAATGTAGTGTTTATTCTAGTAAGTGAAAACTAACCTAGTTTGTGTTCTTTTAATTTCATTTTTGGGGGAAGAAAGATCATATGAAGAGATAATATATGTACCAACATAAGAATAAATGAAAAAGACAGCACTTCCCTTACAAGATGGTGGGGATCTCCATTACCACAACCCATAATGATGTCATGGTGAGGAAGAAAGCCCTAGCCCATCTAGTCAGCCTTCCAGAGTCTCTCCCCCCCCCCCCTCTTCTTTAAAACTCAGTGGAAGGATAGAAATTTGTGGGTAGATCCCCTCGAAAAACTAGAAAACTATCTAAACTCATGGAGAGGAGGACAAAGATAGGATTATAAGAGTCCTAATAAACTTCAGAAATTTAGGAGGATTTGGGTTCTTACCTTAAGTTACCACCTAAAATAAGGTGAAAAATGTTTTACTCACATGAAAAAACTCAACGGTCATACTATATGATAATGTGAATTTTTGGATTAAATGGGCGCAATTCATAAAGGTCCCTTAGGCAACTTATGGAGAGTCCATTAAAATGATTGGAACTCTCTCTACAAACCTTATAATGACAAGTCTTTTTTTTTGTTAGATTCCTCACTTAAAATATCTTCTAATATTAATGTCATTTCATTTAAATGGACATCAAATGAAATTCATTTAAATTAGGCGGTCTAAGTAACCACTTTGCCCACAATGGTTTAAACTAGAAGATTCTTAATCATGCAACATATGAACTGTTGGACTTCTAGAGAGTGATCATTGAAAGAGAATTCTAGAACATAGGAAATGGTCTCTAAGACCCTCAAATTGGACTTAAACAAAGATTAAGAAGATTTCCAACTTGGAATGCACATGTGAGTGGCTGTTGTGAATGGGGGCGAAAGTTGATTATTTAGATCTCTTAAAATCAATAAAATTGTCACAAATTAAGATGTTATAAACGAAACCATGATACTCGATAGAATGTAAAAAATGAGATGTTTATAAATGTTTGCTTAAGAGAATTATGCATTTAGACTAATGTGACGTCAACAATGAATCTTGATGATCCTTTGGCTAAGAATTTGTCCACAAACCTACCAAAGATTTACCGAGAGAAATGAGATGAAAATCAATTGATCAATCATCTTCAATGGCAACATAGCTTTTTGACATGAAGATCCCAAAAGCAAGTCAATGAAAGAAAACATGTATGATTAAATGATTACTGGGAGGCATCTATACTATCTTGTTTTCTCTCTTTGTGTTGGCATGCTCTACTTAAAATGGTAAAAGTTGAGTTATATGTTATTAATATGACTAAAGGCCTATATAGTAAGTGTAGGTATGTTACTTAAAAAGCTCACTCATGTGAACGAGGTTGTGACTTGTGGGACTTCAAACTAAATTTTTAGAGCGCTCTTCTAAAACATTGGCAAATAGCTAAAATATAGCTATATTGTAAGAAACACTAAATTTTTAAAAGTTCTTATAAACTAAGATACTAGCAAATAGCAAAAAACGAGCTACGTTGTGAGAAACATTTATGTGTATAGCTCAAAATCACTTACAAAAGTGTTTTCTATAACTAATTTACTTATATTTATCGAGATATAGACATGGTACACCATGTGAATATTTATATTAAAAGATGCTTCACTTCTCATCAGGTACACCATGTGAAGATATGTGCATAGTATACTATGTGAAGCTTAAAATCATTTGCATAAGTTTGCCACACAATTGACTAATTAAAAAGAACTGCACAATATCTTATACTCTGAGAAGTTAATGTAATGTCCCCAAACCCTGAATCCGATCTTATCTGATTTTCAATAAAAGCTGGAGATGATATAGAGTAACAGAATGTATACACATTGGATACGAGAGTATAAGAAATTAACAAGGCAATTAAATTCATTAATGTAAACTATCACATAATAGTTTAAATAACGTAACCATAATAAATATCTAATGATAATAAATGTCAACTAACTTTCAAACTCATCCAGAATCTCTCAATTGTATGATTGACTCAAGTTACCTCATAATGCATCGTCCACTAAATAAAAGATATCTAAAACTAATCTCCCAATTAGCAAAGACTCTCAAAAGATCTTCTCCTCGTGGTCTGAATAAAAAGCTACCTCGTTGGTTATCTCTTTTAAGAATTTGGTTAATAACTTAAAGAGTATAAAATTCAGCATGCATCATAACCCTACGCAAGCTAAACATATAATATGATTTTTTTAAGTTTAAAAGATATTTAGTATATTTGACACGATCTCATTAAATTTGACATATAACATATGATAACATGGAACTAACTCAAAACATGTCATACATGTATAATATACATATGGAATTTCTTATATCATATTCTAGATTTCATAATGGTGATCATGATTCAAATCAAATCTTAGTATATGGATCTAAACATGTGAGCAACATATCTTATGTACATGGTATCAATCCACGTGATATAAATCAAGTTGTATCTTACACGGCTTATCTTAAAGACTCACATGGCATTGGCTAATCAAGAGTGTATTGATGGGAGTCATATGAATTTTAAAGGAATCAATGGCTGCCATAACATGGATCAAATTGCAAGATTAAACATGAGTTCATAAGTCAATTTATCAAATTTCATCTTGCTTTAGTAGACATGCATCAGAACTATAACATAAGGTATACATATATATATACCAAGTATTTTGGCAATAATTCTAAGTCTTGGCTATCATAGAATGAGAGATCACACATATCTTATCACTACACCAAACTGAAATTCAATTTCATAGATTTTATCCATTACCTTACCTTATCTAATAAAGGCGTTCATCTATCCAAATTCACATATTTGATATAGAATTATTACAAGAATTAAATTTGTAAAATTAAAGTGAAATTAGATTTAATTCACTTAAGTGCATAAAGTGATATAAGATGTACGTTGCATAAAGTGATACAAGGTGCATTTCGATGTGTAGAGCAATCTGCTTATCAAATTTGAGTAAAATACATTTTTGAAAACCAAATTTGTTGTGTATTGCAAGTGAAGAATTTTTTTTAGAATTTCTGGGCTAAACTCTTCTCCAAATTTCCAGCCAATCAGAGTTAAAAGAAAGGAGTTCTAGAGAAAAGTTATGGACAAGTTGTTTGATAGTAATAGTTGACCGTTATAGGACAAACAATCGACTGTTTTAATGTAAGACACTAGTTTTTTATAGCAGAATATATTTACAATGTGTAGTAAAACGGTCAACTGTTGCCTTCAAAATGGAGGATGGGAATTTACGATTTTCACATCAATTCTTAAATTTTAAAAATCCTTTTAAGTTTAAAAAATGTATATGTTACAAACTATATAAGGCTGACTTAATCATATGCTTACCTCTTAATGAAAATCTCTTTTTATGGACTCTTTAAGCACTTGATGAAAAATCGCACTCAAACTCACAAATTCCTCCCTCCTAAATGACCTTCCATTATAAACTTTTCTCCACGTCCGACAATTTTATTTGGATCTCTTGGAGAAGAAAGGGTGGAGTTTTAGTAGTTAGAATCTCTTGATGATGGTGGGAAGCTAGGGTTATGAATTTACCAATTTATATAGAGGTATACCTTCCTAAATCCACTCAAATCCCTCTAAAAAATCTTCCCATATTTGAATTCACATGAATCCTTGTTCTTTCTTTTCGTCTCCAGCTCAATCCTATGAGCAAGGACAAAATCGTCTTTAATGAATTTGTTTTTGTTTTGACATTTGTGAAGTGATTTACAAAAACGGCCTTTCAAATCTCAGAAATTGTGGAAGTGTTCTTCACGAAGGTTGAAGCTAACTTAATTATCTAACCAATGACCTTAATTTCACCTTATTTATATATTAAAAGTCATGATTTTTGAAATCTTTATTATCTATTTAACTCTGATAATAATCTAATCTTCCAATAAGTTATCTAAAACTTCTAAATAATAGGTCTAGTTAATTAGTAAACTATTTTTCTACTTGATTAATAGACTTAGTCCATCCATCTAACATAGTTATTAGGCTTTAAAAAATCACAATCATTAACAGAGACATTGATGGGCGGTGGGTTGACTACATCCTCCACTCCTCACTTGAGGTCGACAACCTGAAGGACCGAGACAAAGGTAGCAACGTTATTTCTGAGTGAAGTCATCGGTCATCAAGTGCCCATTTATGATCCATTTGATAGGCATTTAGAATCACATCTGTTCGCTGCCTTAAATCCTCACCGCAAAAAAATACCTATGTGAGGTCAAATAAAAAGTAAAGTAATGTCTACCAAAATAGCTTTTCTATCTAAAGGCACATTTGGAAATATTGTGAAAAAATAAAATTATAGTATGCTACGGATTAAATTAGTTGTGGTTCCACAATAATGATTATAATCTCTTTGAAATTTTTTTAAAAATTTCAAAATTTAATTTAAATTTTTTCTCTGCCTTTTCCCTCCTTTGGTCTATGATCTCTTTGCTCTCATTTATGGGTAGATTATGAATGTAGATTTTTAAGAAGGGATATTAAACTAGACTGTCTTTTTCACTGTCCTCTACTTTCACACCATCGATAATTAGGATCTCGAAAGATAATCTAACGCAAATGCATCCTTAAAAGAAGTTTTTTTTTTCTTAAAGCTAAAGAAAAAAAATATTTATAAACCCTTGTGGCTCTTTAAGAGCAAGAGTCTTCACTGCCATCAGCAATACGCCAACCTATGAGAAGCCGGCAGATGGAATCACCCCCCGCTGGCACTCCTAGCAGGTGCGCCGGAAACAACGTGCGCCCCTCCTCGTCAACCGATCCCAGATTGGACGGCCCAGATTTCTCTACCTGGTTGCTTCCCAGCTAGGGTTTCCCCAAAGCGCCACCGATTCATAAGCGCCTGTGCGGCGGCGGTTGCCCGGTGCGGTGCAGTTTTCCCCGGGCTGCCCTCCCAAACCCTGCTGTTTCTCTTCTTCCACTACCAAAAAAATCCAGAAAAATTTGCCAATTTTACATGCAAAAACCCTAAAAAGATCCCCGATTTGTAGCAGAAAACCCTAGAATTCCTTCATCAGAGTCGGATTTGTCGTTCCCCTTTTGTTTTCCCCATCGGTAGAAAGAGAAAGGGTTTGTTTGTTCTAGTCAAATCGTCCCCATTCTAGTCTTGTTAGGGTTTCCATTTGGATCCAGTACCAAAACCCCAAAAAAATTTGAGGAGGATTCAAGCGGAGGGGGCTGCTTCCGTCGCGATCGGATTATCGGAGTCTGTTTTTGTTCGATCTGTTTCTGGTTTTGCGGATTGGATCTGTTTGTGTTTGTGGTTTCGATCTCGATTGTTGTTGTTGTTGTGGGAGAGAGGAAGAGGAGGGGCGATGGCTCAGGTGCAGGTGCAGCCGCAGGCGGCGATCTCGGGTCCCAATGGTGCGGCGGGAGGTGTGGCGGCGGCGGCGGCGCCCGCGGGAGGGCCGGCGGCGCAGTTCCAGTCCACGTCGCTGTACGTGGGGGACCTGGAGGTGAACGTGACGGACTCGCAGCTGTACGACCTGTTCAGCCAGGTCGGGCAGGTGGTGTCGGTGCGGGTGTGCAGGGACATCACCAGCAGGCGCTCCCTCGGGTACGCGTACGTCAACTACAGCAACCCCATCGATGGTGAGTTGGGTTCGACGCCGCAGCGCATTTTGCCCCTTCTTGGTTAACTTATGGGAGGAAATGGGCTGGCTTTGTAGTGCTTTGTTTGTTTTCCCCCCTACAAGTTTGAGTGTGGTGATTTCTTTGTTAAATTTGGTTGCTTTTTGTTTCCAATCTTTATAGCATATTCTGTTTGTGTTTGGGGTGGTTGTTTAAGGATGTTTTTCTTTTTTTTTGTTCTTTTTTTGGGTGTTAGATGTTCATTTCCTGGTTGAGAATGTTTGATGGTTGCTTGCGATGGGGTTTTTGAAGTTGTTGCCTGGTGAAATATGAACCATTTCTGACCAGTTTTTTTGTGGGCAGTGATTGGGTGTGTAACGTTTCTATTCTATGAGGCAAGTCAGGTCGGAAAGGCAAGGCAGGCATGACTGAGGCGTTCCAGGGATTGTTCAGTTGACTCACAAATTGAGGGGATTTGATTCCCCCCCCCCCCCCCCCCCCCCCCCCCCCCCCCCCCCCCCCCCACACACACACACACACACACACACACACACACACACACACACACACACACCAAAAAAGGAGGAGATTTAGGGGTCAAATTAGGTATCTGTAGTGAGAGGCATGAAGTAAGATTGTCAGATTGATAATTGTCATGGGTCTGCCTCTCCTGAGGTTATTTAATATGGTGGGCATGCTGGTGTTTGTCCTCTATTTATGGTTGGGGGTGATTGGCCTGGGGAGGGGGTGGTGGGGAATGGTGCTGCACTTTGTAGTGAACGACTTGTGGGTTTGAGTCTGCTTGTAGACCTGCATTGCTGCCTGATAGAGGGGTCCGTGTTAAATGCCATTTGCCTTGCCACCAGGGTAGGCAGTTTTGCCCCAGTGGTTTTACCAGATCTGTCACCGTTGTAGCCAGTGGGCCTATGAGGATGTGCACTGTAGCGTGAGCTGGGATGCTCGTCATCCATGATGCAAGGTGGGGGAGGATTTCTCGTGGACATAAAAATATGGTTGATGGTTGACGACGTGTTTGGAACCTGACTAAGATGGAAATATATCTTGTGAAGCTTAGGTTGGAGTCTTTATGTAGTTCTCATTGGAAATGTGATTTTTCTTTATGAGCCTCATACTTGAGTCACCTTTTTCCAGAGGCCTGTTATCAGTTCATTAAATGTTCAATTATGTATTACACAACAAATGCTCGTTACTCTGCATTTATTGCAGTTGTAGTTAGTAGATTATTCTAGTGTGCAATTGAGTGGCATGCTGACTGATTAATTACGTGTGGTACACTTTTTCTTGTTTTCATCTTAGACCAATACCGATCATTTGTTCTATATGATTCTCTATGGCCTTGCTTTATGGGCATTCTTCTACTGAAATATAATGACAGGATATGGTCAAGACTTAACGCATAAGTGTGGTAGTCTATGGTCTGCTTTCTTTTGCCTGTGGTCATGAAGTTATTTGTGGGCATCAAACAACCCTTGCTTCTCAAGAAGTGAACCTTTAAAAAAAAATGCAGTCAGTCTCTGGGACAGATGAACTCTTGACCCAAAATATCCATTAATTGTTTCGATAAAGCTGATTTAAAGCTGCACATTTCAATGTGTATATTTTTCTTTTACAAATAGGTGTTACTAATGTTTTATTTGTTCTTCATGTGTGGAGGGCTAATAAGATTGCTTCTTGAAAAGTAGCATGTTTGAAACCTGAAGGAGGAACATGATATTGAATGAACTGTTGAAATTAAAGTCAGAATCTAATGGTCCTTCTGAACTGAAAGCTAGAAAGTTTTTAACCAGTCAAGGTGCAGAAAGCAATGTCTTAGGGGAATGTTGGAGACCTAAAAGAAGTGTTCTTTTCCCCTTCGTGCTCAGATTGTTGTTGTTTCTGATTTCTTTCATAAATGCTACTTCTTCATCTGCGTTTGTGGAAGTTTCTTTTATGTAAAGAAACTAGCCCCTCCTCTTTATGTCTGTCACTTAACTTTGTCATGTAATCCTTCACCTATGCCTTGAAGACGTGTCTTCTCTGTTTTTAAACAACTGCACCTTTCAGCCTGCGTTTTCTTATCCCTGGTGTCCCCTCTGATGATAGCAAATGAGGAATCTCGTATGTGAATGGGTAATTTGCGTCTGATGCACACTTGTGATGCTAATCACCTTGGAGAACTGATGCTGTCATCTTCTTTGTTACCTGTTCTTTGTGACATCTTTAAGTGATTCTTCTTATGTTCTTTTTTAACTTTAATTTATTGCCTTCCTATTGAGCAACAGTTTTTTCCTCAAACATTTATTCATATTACTGGCCAAAGGATATGTTGCCATTTCCTTTCTGCAACAGACTTTTATTTTTAATAATAAAATGTATGTGGCTTCATTATCCTCCTGGGTCCAATTTGTGATTGGTAGTTGTCATGGAGAGGGAATGATCTAGTGAGGCTAGTTGGCCTTGTGGGTTGGTAGCCAAGGTATGGACTTCAAGTCCATCAGCTCTAGATGTTTGCTTTTTTGGAAAGACTGAATGTTTTTTCCATACATATGTTTAAATGATCTTCTGTTATACAGCGTAACTTCATTTTTGGGTTTTTTGTTCCCTTTTTAACAGAATAATCTGTTTTTAAATGGTGGGACAACCACCATATACACTTTTTAGAGCTCAGTAACTTTTGTCAATATGATATCATAAAAAAAAGTTCTACATATAACTTTCTTCAGACGTTAACATGTGTATTCCTTTGTTCTTTCAATTAAAGCTTGAACATACATTTTATATAATGGATCAGTATTACTGTATTCTCTTCCAATTAAAAAAAACTCAGAATGGACTTCTTCAAAGTTATATCTGGGTGGGTTTGATGGAGCCGCTACCAAGAAGAGGAGGAACAAGTACCTGTACCTTTCTGAGGGCTTGAACTATGCCTTGGGCCTTTCTGAGGTCAAGGGCCCATGCCTACTAGTCAATGGAGGCGGTTGTGAACGCATTGGAGGACCAAATCATATTTGCCCCTTTGCCATGGATTAGCAATAGTGGTTCTCACTGGCTTGTGCCATCTTGTAGCCTAAGGGATGCCACCATGCCCTCGTTCCCTGCAAAAGGTTGCATGGGAGGAGGACGATTGGAAGCTTCTGGTACAGGGTGTTGGCCAACCGCCCTTACAGGTCCTTTATGACAACTTCTGAATTGTGTGTATAAAAGGAGTGGGAGAATTGTGCGTTGGGGGGAGGGTGTATATTGCTCTGATTGGGATTGCAGAAAACGTAATGAAAAGCAAGGTTGCAAAACCTGGGATGCGGTCCCAGGTCGGTCGACCCAAAATTAGGGCTGTAAACGGGTAGGATACGGATACTGATACGGAAACAGGTGTTTCCGTTTTTCGATTCTAATAACGATAACATGTTTCCGTTTCCGATTCCGATAAGATCGGAAAGTACACTTTCCGTTCCCGTTTTCGATAAAATCGGAAAGTCTATTTTCTGTTTCCGATTAGTTTCCGATTTCGATATCGGAATCGGATATTATTTCCAATAATTACCGAAAATTAGATGGCTGTAACCCCTCTGATCCGATCGTCCTCTTCCTCTTCCTCTCCTTCCGCGTCGGGCGACGGCGCCATCGGCGGAGAAGGACCTCGGTTCCTCTATTCCTTTACGAGCTCTTTGTCTCCTCCGCGCACCTGGACTGGAGTCTGTCCCTTTCACCGGCCTTTGCTGCAGAGGTTTCGCCAGGCCGCCCTCCCCGTCGCAGTTTTGGCATCAGGGAGTTCCCGGCGTCGCGTAGAGCAGCTCCACGATGCCATCCCTCCTCGCCCTGAGCTCCCTTCCATGGTCCCTAGCCGCCATGGAGACGGGGGTCTCGATCACGTCCATAAATCCACCTCCAACCTCCCCAACACCGGCTTGAAATCGTCCAAATCCATCGCCCCCGGGATCCTCAAACACCAAACACCCCCTCCCCCCCAAGCTCTTCCCAGATCCACAAGCAACCCACCCCCAGATCTGAAAAACCTCGCACAAATCCTCCCCTACCTTCCCATATTAGATCCATCCGCAGATTTCCCGGAATTAGAACGCCATAAGGCAGGGATTTGCCCCGTGCGAAGTGGAAGGGAAGGATGCTCTGGTGGAGGGGAGGAAGCAGATAGGGGAGATGGCCAGATCAGATGGGGATGCGTTGGGGGCTTGGGGCCCTTGGGAGCTGTGTAGTCGTAGGAAAGGGTTGGCTGGTTAGGGTTTCACTTTTCTCCCCAACCGTCCGATTAGAAAGATCCTAAGGTTAATATTATTCTTAATAATAAATTTAATAAATATCGGAATCAGAAATTGGATAACGGATACAAAAACAGGTAACTCCGTTTCCGATTCCGATAGCTTATCCGAATATCCGATTCTGATTACTATCGAACGGATATTTTTTTTTATCGAAAACATATATTTTTTTTTGGTAACGGATCGGAAAGTCGGATAATCGGGTTTCCGTTGATAGCCCCACCCAAAATCGATCAGATTAGTTGATCTTGATTTGATCTGGGCTGAGGTTAACTGGATCGCGCAGCAAAAAACAAAAAATTAGAAAAAATTTCAAAAAATATAAAAAAAGTTCAATATATAGTTGTGTTGAATTACATTGATTTGAAGTACATAAGATGTTACTGGACCAAAAAAATTGAATAAACTGATATAAACTTACATTTATTTTATACGTACATTTTATTGACCGAACATATGGTTTACATAGTTAGACCTTGATATATAGTTTTGGTAGTATTGTTCATATTACATCACATTCCGGTTAGTCATCTATATTGGTATAGATGACTGTAAGCGGTGTATATCCAGAGATATCTAGCACTTGATATGAGCCATGTAGTTGATGAGATTGAGAAGATGACCATGAAATTTGTGAATATTGTAGATAACCCCCCGTCAGATGTATTAGAGTGTTGAGGGTAAATTATATATCCAGTAGGATAACTATACCCTTCGTATGGAGCATGGGATGATGCATCTAATAGTTGCTCTTGATATTCTCTCTCCCTCCTGAGTTATTCTGCACATTGATGAGTTTTTCCTTTTCACTTCTCCTTTGATATGTTGAATCTTTGAGTTTCAGTTTCTTCCTGTCCTGCTCTGCTATCATGATGTTCATCTTGAGTAGTACGTGTGAAATATTATTCTTTAGTGAATACAATTGGTGGGGCACTGATAGCAACTCTATGGTTACAACTATCAGTGCTCGTCTTTGATGTCAAGTCATTTGAAGTTTGATATTGTACTTCATCACTTGGTTTCGGTGTTTCATCATCTTCTTCGATAGCGTCCATATTAGAAATGTCAACTCTACTCGCACTCTTCTTTTTACTTGGTCCTTATTTTTTACTCTTCTTCTAATGTTTTAGAGGAGGAAGTTGAAAATCAAGAAGTAGTGACACACCATCTAACTCACTTTCTACTAGGGCTGGCAACGGGTCGGAGACGGAAACGGAAATGACACCTTTCGCTTCTGTTTCCTATAAGGTTTATCGGAGACGGAAACAGAGATGGAAGAGAGTGTTTCCGCTTCCGCATCCATTTTCGCTTTTAGATTGGAAATCAGAGACGAAAACATAAGTAAACGGAAGTTTCCGCTATCATCATTCCAATATCATCATCGCATGCCAATTGGTGATACATTTTCTTGTAAGCTATTGTTTGGAATTGACTGTTATGTTGGAATCTGTTTCTAGTGGTCAGCTAGCATTTTTACGGGATACCCATGTTCTGCCTGTTAAGATTGAAGTGCGTTGATAAAACTTCACAGTATGGAGCGAGGTTCGCCGACTCGTAGATTCGGATCGGATCGGGTCTGGCCAGATAAGAGACAGATCCGATTCGGATCGGACCAACTCGGGCCGTTTCGTACGAGTCGGGCCAGTTCAGGCCGGTTCAAGTCCTTTTTTTTTTTTTTGAAAGAAATGTCTAATTTATTCGAATAAATGGATACTTTAGTCATTCTACTTGATGTTCCTTGTTACCATTAATAACTATAAACCATATTTAATAGGAAAACACCAATTTCATGCATTTTACTATAAAAAAATTATATTCTAGCATGTTAATTAAGAAGAATTTAATACAAGAAATATCAATTTGCAAAAGAAAGTGAAACAAATTTCATAGAAGTGTCAAATATAAAATTTCAAATTAAAGTAGTCGGATGAGCATTACAATCCATCTTACACATTGAAAACTCATAAGTTTTTCAAATGTAATAATATACATGACATGAGTGATGAAACTCAATCATCTACATCAAAAACATCAGAAGAAACAAAAGATCCCTCATCCTATCTACTAAAATCTAATTCGATTTGGATAGGATGTGGGGCATGTGGCTGTCTCTGAATACATCTAACCATATGAACAGATGATAGTATGTGCACAACAGTGGATGAAATATGAACTTCTAAAAAGAATGCTCGCACAACATCTATAATCTTTATCCTAGATCTTCTTGTTGACGTAGATGAAGATGGACGAGTCGGTGATGTAGGTGGCCTAACTGTCGGCTGTCTACGTGCCGTGCTAGATGATCCTTCCTTCTAACGTAGAATCCTTTGGAATTGTACACATACATCACGGGAGATTGAAGGACATGCGATGCTATTTCTGCGTATTCTTGCAAGATGCTCTGTAGAATGATGGATCTGACAAACGATCTGTCTACAATAAAGACAATGGATCCATTGATCTTTGTGTATCCATGCTCCCATGCCGGATGACGTCACTCACTTGGCATCTGCAAGAGAAGAATGAATAGAATTATTTAAAAATATGATCTTTAATTAAAATATAGTAGTATATGACTATAATAAAAGTAAAGAATTAAATATCAAGAATGGCCACAACTGACATCACCACCACGACGACCACCAGCACCACCAACACCAGCACCATCAATACTACCCCCCTTGTATCACCATCATATGTGTCATCTCCAGCTGATGAATCAGATCTACTCTCTGTTACTCTAATATCAGAAGGAGATGACGTCTCAGATTGATCATTATGATTTAGTATGTCTAAGTCTACGATGTCAAGTGGATCATCTGAGATTGCAGTTCTTTTCTTGTCTTTTTTAGATCCTCCTAACATCTTTGATATTTGGGACTTCATACTACTCTATCGCTTCTTTCCCTTTAAACCTGCTTCTTTTGCTCCAGTTTGCCTTTGGGCTATACTAGTTGGGAGGCGTGCTGGAGGGTGTGCACTTTCATTAGAATGACGTGAACTCTGACTAGAAAGTTGTGCACCTACACTTTGTGCAGGTTGAGATCTAGATGGATGAGATCTATACTGAGATGTAGATGAAGGATGCTGAGGTACAGGTGCAACTGGAAGACGTAAATTTGAAGGATCCTGCATTAGTCACTCCCACTCTGTATCATCATCTCGAACTGTTGTACTCCTGTCTCTTGAGACCAATTGATCCTCGTCACTATTATCATCTTCCTCTAAGTCAATCTCCTGATCATGACCTTATACTTGTTTGGGAGCTTTGGATTGTTCAATAATATATTCATCATCATGATCTTCCCCTGGCCTACTGTTGCTGATACTGCTGCTGTCAAGGTGTTAGGACGAGGGCGCTCATCAGGGTCTACCTCCTCATCAAGTTTTGGCTCTCCATGATCTATTGTTCTGGCAATCTAAGTAACCATAGGATCTTCATCATCTCGCAAGTAATTAAAATTAGTGGGATCATAATCCTCCTCTCCTTTTTATACATTATGTTGTAAATGTTGAATCCTGAGTCTCATATTATAGTGGACATACACAAGCTTGTCTAATCGGATGTGTGACAAGTGATTCCTGATCTTTGTATGTATGAGTGCAAAGGTAGACCAATTCTTGGAAGAAGATGTATGCGACAAGATCTTGATGACTATCTCTCTCAACTTTAGTGCATATTTGTCAAAATTTAACCACCATTCAGTTGCAAAACAAATATTAGAAGTGTCTATCAAAATAGGCATAAATGAAAAGACATGTATGTGCAATTCTTTTTCAAACATTTTTTTTATACCATCACCAGATTTCCTACGGCCAGTTATAGTTTAAGGCTCAACAAAGGTTCTTATTTCTTCTCGAAAGAATTTTATCTGTATAATTAACAACATTATTAGGAACAATGTGTAGTAGATACAATAAACAAAGAATATATTGAGCACCCTACTTCATTAATCGCCTCTGTTGTCACATCTAGATCATTCACAAGTCAGTTGACCACCATTGTCATTATTGCAATCAAGTCATCATTGTACGTCAACTCATGTGCGTACTGAAATGTCGGATGGAGATAATATGCTTCAAGAAAAGTGCAGTTGTTGCATCTTACATTAGCCCACAAGCATCACTCAAAAGTATGAAATAATTGTCATGAAATGTAAATTTTTTACTTGCCATATGTAACTTTCGACCCGTTTGGTAGTTCCACCTCTTTTGTATAATGTGCAGGAAATCTTTTTTTTGAACAAATGTGTAGGAAATCTTGGGCATACTTTCTTGAGATTGCATGTATTTTCCTCTTTGCAGCCTCCGGTTTGGCATACACCAACCCTAAGGTTGGTGTTCGATCTCCATTGATGCAGCGCAAAATCTCATATAATGGCTTAATAAGTTGTACATTTGTTTTATTTTCGGCCAAAAATCTTACTTGTTCACTAATCTCTCAATTTTCTTTTCCTTCGTCTGTCGCAACAAACTTGGAGTGTAGTCATTCGTCACTTCTAAACATATGTTTTAGACCTATTTCATGTTTCAAGATACTCTGCAAGGCAATGGAGTTGGTGACAAATCTTGTGATGGCAGGTCTCAACAACTCACAATGTGTATGATCTCTCATCAATCTCAAAACATAATGATGGTTGTAGCTATATTGTGTAATCTTTTGTGCTTCGGTAACCCACTTCTTGACACATTCTAATTGTCCAATTTTTTAAAGCATCAAATCTACATAATGGGTTGCACATGGGGTCCAGAATAGATGAAGTCTACAGAGCATTAGCTCATCTCCTATTTTCTTGTATGCGGAGCCATTATCTATCACCACTTGAACAATGGACTTCTCTCCAATTTCCTGAACAACACTGTCCATGAGTTTCAAAATGTACTCATGATTTTGTATCCTATTTGATGCATCCATTGATTTATGATAGAATATTTGTCTGCCGTAGTACACAAGAAAATTAGTAAGGCTATTTTTGGTGGCCTTTGACATCCATCACACATCAGGGTAACCCTATACTTCTCTCATTTCTTCTTGAATGAACCAATGTATTGCTTGATTTCTTCGACCTCAGCATCAAGATACTTCCCTGATAGTTCTTTTGGAGTGGGGGGGGAGGGGGTAACATAACACGCAACTCCTGAGCTTGTGTTTTTTGGATCATACTAGAATTGTAAGGGTTGTTTGTTGCATTGAAGGTGATGCCTGAATGTGCCAAAATTTACAACAGCCCTTCCGAATATATACATCGGATCCTCCTTGTGTGCATCATCAATCTTTGTTTATTTTCCATATTTCCTAGGAAACATATAAGGGTCAGCCTGCTCAATAGGAGTGCCTAACTTATACTTGAGGCCGATTTACAGGTGTTGGTCCAGTAGTGAAATAGGAGGATATATTCCTTGGCCTATGTTCACCCTGCCTGGAGGAGTTCTACCAGCACCTGATGATCTACCAGCATAATGCTCTGCCCCTTGAAAGTGAACTTCCTGACCTCTCATATGTTATCTCTCTCAGTACTCATGCCTCCTCTGCTCCATAACTCGCCGAGTACATGGAGAGGGAGGCTCACGGCCCTCTATATCTTGAATGTCATCATCATCATCATCATCATCATCATCATCATCATCATCGTCAATCTAGCCTACTTCTTTATCATCATCTCCTTGGCGATCAACTCTGTAGATCATGTGTTCTTCACTCTCCTTGTTTGCAGCCTTCTTTAAGCAGGTTTTTTTAAGGTTTTTCAAATGTTGAGCCATTTGGATCCTGACCTCCTTGGAGAAACATTATTACAACCAGTGACTTCATTTTATCCTACTGTTTTTCCTCCTGCAAGATGCTTCTTCAACCGAGACACACTGCTTCCTTGTCCTATAAACTGATAGTAATTGCACTTGAACTTATGTCTGCTTCCATCAATCATGGTTTTGTGAAGCCATCCAATGTCTTTCGACTCTCGACGGGCGGGTGGGGCGGTCATCTAGTTGCAAAGAAGGAAAAAAACAACACCACCAACAATTTACATTAAATAGAAAGTAAGAAAAGTATCACTTGAAATGTTGAAATATTTTTTTGAAATTTTTGAAATTTGTATTATATTTTTAAATTTTTAAAAAATTATCAACATAAATTTAAAAATAAATAATTTAGTAAACTATAAATCTTAATTGTGGACACTTAAATCACCTATACAATATATTAAATTTAATATGAACTATAAAGTTATAAAGTTTTAATTTATAAAAATTTCATAAATTCAATTTAAAAAATTTAAATAGCATGCTTTCATGATATAGATCTAAAGTAACTAAATTCGGTTAATATTAATCTTGTCACATTTTCTGACTTGTTTGATAATCGACAATTAAAGGGAGACATTTTCTCAATCTTTGTTATAGCTATTGCAGCTGCTGAAGCAACTATTGGTCTAGCTATTGTTTCGTCGATCTATCGTAACAGAAAATCAACGCGTATCAATTAATCAAATTTGTTGAATAAATAGTCATATCCTAATGATATGACTAAATTGTAATAAATAATTATATACATATAATTTAATACTCATAAATAGAATATAAAATAAAATAAATTAAAATACATATGCTTATATATAGGTGATTTTAGACAATTTATAAATTATTTCAATATTATAATATTATAATTAATAATTTATCATAAGTAATAATAAATGATACAATATGCATAATTTTTAATCAAAATTTCATCAAAACATATAAAAATTGTAGATCTATGTCTATCATCACGCAAGTAGTTTATGTAGGAATTTTTCAATTTTTTTTTTGAAAGAAAATGAGGTATGTACCATCAACTTTATTGATGGTAGGAGAGATTCCTAACCTTCAAGTAAACTTACAACTTCATTATCCCAGAGAAATATAAAAACCAACTTACTCATCTACAGTATGCCGATGACCTATACTATTTGTAGAGCCCTCCTTCCAGCAACTGTGCATGATCAGGCATCTCTTGCAATTTCTAGAAGATGTATCTGGGCTGAAAGTAAATTTTAAGAAGAGCCAGTTAGTGGGTATCCGTGTAGAACAAGACTTCTTGATGAGAGCTGCAGATCTATTGGGCTGTTAGGTTGGCCATTTCCCCATCACCTACTTGGGTCTCCTGTTATCACCTTTTGCTATATGCTGCTCAGATTGGAACAAGGTTCAACAGAAATTTTCTTCCAGGCTTGCTGGGTGGAAAGGAAGGCTTCTATCTTATGGTGGTCGCCTTGTGTTGTGTATGTCGGTCATGGACAGTCTTCCCATATACTTTTTGTCCTTATTCCAGATCCCAATGACGGTTGCTAAGAAGTTGGAAGCCATTCATTGCATGTTTTTTTGGCATGGGGTCTCAGATAAGTGTAAAGGGTGGCGTGATGTGAGTTGGAAAAGGATTTGCAGGGATAAGCAGATGCGGGGCTTGGGAATTAAGGATATCCGGGACTTCAATTTGGCTCTTCTTGGCAAGTGACTTTGTAGGCTGATTACGGTGGAGGGCAACATTTGCCCGGTGATTGTGAAACATAAGTATTATAGGCAGAGCAGAGTGTGTGACATTTCACTGGATAGCACATATAATGTCTCACATTTTTGGAAAGGCATTCTGCAAAGCAAGGACCTGGTTTTATCTGGGTTGCAGCACCAGTTCGGCAATGGACAACGGTTGGTTTTTTGGTAGGATAAGTGGTTTGATAATGTGTCATTGGGACTGCGCTTTATTTAGTCTTCAGTTCCTTGCCGACTGTGGTGCCTTACGTGTGGAATTCTGAGGGATGGACACACACGTTTCATAGAGATTTAACAGATGGGGAATTTCATTAGCTATTGGGTCTCTATGATGCTTTACAGGGGTGTATTATCAACCAAGATAAGGAGGACTCTGTAAGCTGGAGGTGGGACCCTACGAGTTCCTACTCTGTTAAGTCGGCCTACTCTATGCTTAGTGATGGTGGGGTGCGGTATCCATTTATGAAGCAAATGTGGAAACCTTACAACCCTCTGAAAGTCAAAATCTTGATTTGGAGGATATCCCAAGGAAGACGACCCACCAGAGATAAGTTGACAGCTTTCATGGAGAATATTTAGGCCGCTTGGCCCCTTTGTGGGCTGCTGGATGAGGATTTAGACCATATTTTTGTGCGGCGCACCTTCTCGTAGGAAGTATGGAAACATATGTTCACTAAGGCTAGATGTAGCCATACACTCCCGTGGAATGTTCAGGATCTGTTGAAGGAGTGGCAGCATGGTTGGTCTTCTAGAAGTGATGCGAGGGTCTGGTGGCTGGTCCTTCATGCCACTTTGTGGACCATTTGGGGCGAAAGGAATGTTATGATTTTCAAGAACCAGGCCAAGACTGTGGAAAGAGTTGTTTCTTTTATTTGTGATGTAATTAGGGAATGTCTGGTGGCTGGTCCTTCATGCCACTTTGTGGACCATTTGGGGTGAAAGGAATGTTAGGATTTTCAAGAACCTGGCCAAGACTGTGGAAAGAGTTGTTTCTTTTATTTGTGATGTAATTAGGGAATGGGGGAGGCTTCTTGCTAATGCTGACCCTTCTCATTCCACTCTTTTGTCTCTTTTTGGTGGGAGGGGTTGATCGATCGCACTGTCTTGGTGTGATCATTTTGTATAGGGGTTTTTTGTGGGGTTTTATCTCCTGTAGTTGTATTTCCCCTTTCTTTTCAATTTATACATTTGTGGTACTATATCCACTTCTCAAAAAAAAATTTCTTACAGAAAATGAATAAACCTCGACCAATCATCTAATGGAATACGAAGAATAAATCTTCCCCAATGATAGAGAAGACCTGCTGCTTGAAAACAAATGTTCTCAACATAAATATTACTTCCCCTGAAGATGTTTCATTTCTGTGCCTCCAAATGTTCCAACATACTGCATGTGGGATCAAAAGTAGCATTTTTACCTGAACAGAAGAACCTCCCTGCTGCCGATACTTCTTGAAACATTTCTAGAAGTGCTTGTGAGACTATATAAGTTGAGGTTTTCTTCTGTACTGTTTCTATTATGCCATTTTCATGCAAATCTCTCTCCCCACAAGGGGAAAAGGGATTTCTTGGTATTCTCCCCCCTACACTAGCATATTTAGGATCAATACCTCCAATTCCGATATTAATTTATAATCTCACATGCACATTTGTTTGTTAAACATCCTTTTGAGGTTTTCTGTGGCAAAGCTTGAAGGGTTTATTCCTCATTTCTTTGGGGTTCACCAAATAAAATGAGATTGGGAGAGGTTGTAAACAAATCAGTTTAGTTTTGTTGATCCCTGAAAACATGATAGATTGTACTTTGGGGGGGGCATTTAAACATCCCCCCAGAAATATAACTCAGCCAAGATTAATGCACTTGGGACCTGTGTGATTGATGGGGTCTTGAACCCAAGCAAGCCAGGCTGGATGATAGTTGTCATTAATTGTTTGTAATTTCAATTTATTCCCGTGTTTATGCAATGGTGCAATTGGCACATGTTTTGAGTTTGCTCTGGGTTTGTTAGTACAGCACTAGCTGGGCGTTCTTAATATGGGGTGGATCAATTTATTTAGCTCCACTTTGTTTGCAGAATTAGGGAAAAAGAAGGTCCTATATTCCCAGAATAAAACTAATTCTGATTGAATTGGAGGAATGTGTTATTCTACTCTAGAATTCCTTATTCCTGGAATTTGGTGCATAAGCTATTCCACCCTACACTCAATAATTTGGTATTCCTCCTTGGATTCTGCCCCGGTATCAAAGTGAAACACTTCTTCTATCAAAGTGGTGCCTAGTTCCTTTCTTTGGCTTCCAATAGCTCTTCAAGAATGTAGGACTTGGAAATGGTAATGCTTCAGTGGACTTGACAAATGCCTAGAGGTGAACGAGATTGACGTGATAAGTACATTGAGATTATAAACATTAGTTTGTTACAAAGGAATTCATTTGTGTAAAATGTGAATTAGTGATGCATAGTTGTTAAGGCAGTAAGGTGACCCGAGACATACTTGAGGTTCCCAAGTGCCTAAGCATTTAGGCACCTACCTAAGCTGCACCTGGGCAGCACCTTCACAGTTAGGTGATTTGTGGGGGGGTGGATAGGGAGATGCTGATAATACATATAGAGGAGGGAGAAGAGAGAACAGGGACATATGAACCTAGGAACGGTGAGAGGATGAAGAGTGGGACAACCTCACTTATTCGTTGTTCTTCCAGAAGGATTGCACTTCACTGTCTCGTCCATTGCAGATGGTCATTTGAATCTGTAAGGATGCTAATGGCCACAAGTTCCAAGTTCGTTGGTGTTGGCGAGTGGTGCTCAAATCTTGTCATCTATGTAAGAGTGTCTCATTGTCTATGCCTGAAATTGGTTTGCAAGGAGGGATGAGGGCTAGAGACAACAAGGAAGATGAAATGACGAGGAAGACGAAATGAAGGGATATCGAGAACTAGGGTTTAGTCATCCCTACAACCCTATTTATATTAGGGTTGAGTCCCAATGGATCCAATTTGACGGACCCATGAAATGGCCTAGCTGTTGCCTAGGCATGATCCATACGCTGCATCTGTGCCTGCCTTTTCAAGGCCCATAAAGGTTTTCAGCTGCCTAGGCCTTGAAAAAGCCTTGTGTCGCCTTGAGAACTTTGCAGTAATGATTGATCATCACATTGAGTTACATACATGTTAAAAATCAAACTTCTTTCAGTGCAACATTCATCTATCAAGCATTTTTTTTATTAGAGGTGTAGTACACATGAGAAACCCTATTTGGGGCAGCTCCCAAGCCAGAAACCCAAGCAATTCCATACTGCGGCTGGGGTTTGGGGCAGCTCCTATGTCAGACAAAGCCATACTGCACTATGGCTGGGGTTTGGGTCTGCTCCCTGGCTAGACACCCTAGCCATACTGGGTAAGTGATGTGCTGGGTAAACTAATCTGAAGAGACGCGGGGACTCGAACCCATGACCTGCTAGAATCTAACCTGCTGAAAGCCGGGATCTATCCACTACGCCGGTCATCCGCCCCCAGCCATCAAGCTTTATTATTTGTGGTTACTATTTGATGAGTGTAATGTACTTACTATAAGTGATTTGTAAATCAATGCTGCCATTTGTTTCTGATTTTTTGTATTTTTCCCTTTGTTGTATGACATTGTTTTTGGTGTCTTATTTTCTGATGTTTTCGTCAAATTGTTTTCAATGCTTTACTATGTGAAATTGTCAAAGTTAATATGGCTTTTGGAATCTATTGGGCTAAAGCCTATAAACTTCAGACATTTTGATATAATACTAAAAGATTGTGAATGGAGATGCCTTAAATGTGTTTGCAGACTTGGACATAAAAAATGCCTGCACAGCGTATGATGTGCCAGATGCCATATTAGTGATACTTCCCTTGTTTGGGACTAAGAGTTTGGTGCTTATGATGCTAATTTTTATATAAAGTTGTCTGTATTTCTCAAAGGGATTGTGCTATTATTGCCTTGTTTGCAAAGGGAATTTGCTTCCGTGGCTACCAAATTTACCTCAAAAGTTGGACTGAAAAGTATGGACAATGGCAATGCAAATAGACAAGTCAGATACCTAGATCTGCAAAGATTTTCCGTGCATTGCTATCCATGCAATGATTATCCATATATTATTAAAGTATCCTTGGACTTTTTGCTATGCCTTCGATTGCACATTCCAGTTTGCTTAGTAAATCGAGGAAAACTGCATTTAATATTTTTGTGTTGCTAGGTACATCTATTATTCGAATTTTTATTGGCATTAAATTGGTTCCCTTTTAAGTCTACATGTGTAGTTTATTTACAAATCTGAAGTTCGAAACTGATTGATTCAGAGTTTTTGATAATAGAAAACAGTTAGCCCATAGATTTATTTGACATTTATTTGCTGAAGATTTTTCTTAATTTTCCTTTCACTATTTTATGTCACTGAATCATCGTGTGTCTGAGCAGCAGCACGAGCTTTGGATATGCTGAATTTCACTCCCCTTAATGGCAAGCCCATTCGGATAATGTACTCCAACCGTGACCCTAGTATCCGTAAGAGTGGTGCTGCTAACATATTCATCAAGGTACTACTGATATTTGTCTATGTTGTCTTGCTTCTTGTAGCTGTTTTACATATTGATTTATTTGCTAGTTATTCAATATTCTGATCTTATCCTATTGGTTCCTTTTTATTGCTTTCCTTTGCAGAACCTGGACAAAACAATAGACAACAAAGCGCTGTATGATACTTTTTCTGTATTTGGTAATATTCTTTCTTGCAAGATTGCAACGGATCCATCTGGGCAGTCAAAAGGCTATGGATTTGTGCAGTTTGATCAAGAAGAAGCAGCTCAGAATGCTATTAATAAGCTTAATGGGATGCTTCTAAATGATAAACAAGTTTTTGTAGGACCTTTTGTTCGCAAACAGGAACGAGAGAATGTTGCGAACAAAACAAAGTTTAACAATGTCTTTGTAAAAAATCTCTCAGAGTCCACCACAGAAGAGGATCTTAAAAGAATTTTTGGCGACTATGGAAATATTACAAGTTCTGTCATTATGAGAGAGGGGGATGGAAAATCAAAATGCTTTGGATTTGTCAACTTTGAGAATGCAGATGATGCTGCTCGAGCTGTTGAAGGACTGAATGGAAAGAAATTCGACGATAAGGAGTGGTATGTTGGAAAAGCTCAAAAGAAATCTGAAAGAGAGCTGGAATTAAAAGTAAAGTTTGAGCAGAGTATGAAGGAAACTGTTGACAAATATCAAGGCTTGAACCTGTACTTGAAAAATTTGGATGATAGCATTGATGATGAAAAGCTGAAAGAATTGTTTTCTGAATACGGCAAGATCACATCTTGCAAGGTTTGTGCATTTCTATATGACTGATTTCTTATACATGCTATCCTTCAGACTGAACAGTCTTTTTTTTTTTTTTTTGAGCAGGTGATGCGGGATCCAAATGGGATAAGCAGGGGTTCTGGTTTTGTTGCTTTCTCAACCCCAGAGGAGGCCAATAGAGCTGTGAGTATTAAACTTAACTCCTCCCTTTTCAAATGCAATACCCAACCAACTAATTACTTTATTTTTCTCTTTTTCCTAGCTGTCAGAAATGAATGGGAAAATGGTCGTAAACAAGCCTCTTTTTGTTGCGCTTGCGCAACGTAAAGAAGACAGGAGGGCAAGACTTCAGGTAACAGTGTGAAATATGTTGAATGCTTGATTTCTCCAGAAACTAGTAATTTATTATCTGTCTATATTGGACCCACAAAGACCAACCTAATCTAGTGAATACTTCAAGAATCTCAACTTCCATGAACACCTCCATCCACCTCATCTGGACCTGGACCTAGAGTGCCATTAACTTTTCTGTTTGTTATTTTCTGATTACTATGGAGTTATTCACTTCATGATTAAGCAATCTTCATTTTTCTGTTTTTTATCACTCTGCTTCATCCATTTGTTTGTATACTGCTGTATATGACGGTGTTCGCTCCTATATCATATGACTCTGAACCTGTGCATGCTACAACATATGAGACCTTTAGAGTCTCCTGAAATTGATTATTGTTTTGATGTGGACCATATTGTATTATTGTGTCACCTCGCTTGCCAAGGTTTACTGCGTGGACCATGTGGTGGACAGTGTTGTCAAAATCTTCTGTTTGAATGAAGATGTGCGATTCACAAGGTGCAAGTGCTAAATGATTCAATGGCCTGAAGGCAGCCTCTGAAGACAGTGAGACATACATCTGAGGGTGAGGCACTAGAACAATGTCCTGAGCCATCCATCTCGAGCCATTTGCTCAAGGCTTATGCTGGTTGTTAAGTGAGCAGTATGCCTTGAGGAATCCACTTCACACTGTTTACTTAAGGCTTGCACTATTTTGAGCTTGACTTGAGGCTAATCTGTCTTTTATTGTCCTTAAAGCATGATTCAATGGGGACATCTATTAGATAAACAAAATAAAAGGTTTTGAATTTAACCAGCTTTTCAACTTTCAATGGCAACTGCTTTGACAACTATGACTGACTTGACATTGATGACATCCCTTTGACTTTGTAGAAGAGAAGTTACAGTTTTCTCTTATCAACTTCCACCTTTGCCACCTGTTTTTCTTCTTTAGATGGTTTGAAGACACCCTCACTCTCCCCATTTCTTCTTGCCTTGTTTGATTACCCCTAATGCCTTTCCCCTGCTTTTGCTGCCTCCCTTTCTTTGGCTAGTCCACACTCCACAGCTCCTGCCCGTGGTTCACTTCCATGGGCTCTGCATTTGAGTTGGTATAACATTATCTCACGAGAATTAGTGAGGCTTATGAGTCATTGTGCCTCAAGGCTTGCACCCTGCAAGTCTTTTGCAAAACACCCGACTGGCACAAGACTTTTAAACTACACCTGTTTGTTTTATTTGCTAGACAAACATGGCTTCATATGATTTAACTTAAAATTTTTACTCAAGAATACATTAACCACCATGTGAGTCGTGATCTGATATCAATCTAACACCTTTAACAGGTTATGATCTGATATTGATACTGACGACATTTATTGTGGATTCTTGTGCACTAGTTGATACAGTGAACTTGGCAGTTTTTGGGTTTGGGCTTTTCTAATGCACAGTTTAGTTTGTCTTTGCTATTTTCATCAGTAAGGTATTTGTGAGTGTTTTATCTCATTCAAAAATAGCTTCTTATTATCCAACTTAATGTTTGAATAACATATCTTCTGTACTAGCATATGTCTTATCAGATCTCATAGTGGTTCTTACCCTTCTTACCCTTGCAAGAAGGGATGCAAAATGTTTGATTTTTTATATCTTGGGATACTACTACTTGTGTTTAACTGCACAAACTCTCCATTTTGGTTCTGTGTTAATTGTTGGTTACAATTATATAGGCCTTGCGCTAAGCATTTGTTTCTCTTAGTGATGCATTGATTTTGTTAAACTGTGTTGAAATATCTCTGATTCATGTAGGCACAATTTTCCCAAATGAGGCCTGTCACTATGCCACCTTCTGTTGGTCCTCGGGTACCAATGTACCCTCCTGGTGGTCCGGGTCTTGGACAGCAAATCTTTTATGGACAAGGCCCTCCGACCCTCATTCCTCCTCAGGTATATACCAATACGTTTTATGTTCTTTACTTCCAGTTTGAGTTCTGTTTTCACCATTGCAGAACTGGAAGTTTCATAATATCTACTGGTGTCTACATTTATTTATTCTTTTTAACGAGTAGAGGTGTCCAGACCTGTCTTGTGCTTTGACATTAATGCATTACACACTGTGAGTTGGCTCCTCCATCTCTTCTTTTCAAGTCATTGTATTGGATTCTTGACTGTCTTTGCTCCCTCTGTCAAACCTCATTTTCCTGCTTTTTAATTTTTTCTGATGTCCTGGAAATATGGGGGCATAGTTTGTGGTTTTTCCTGTGTTATTTTGATGTATCCACATCTTAAATGCTTCTCAAATGGCTCTGAACACAAATCTTTTGCACGCTATGCAGATGGACTGTTGTATTTATGTTAGGATGGGAACAAGAGTGTTTTGTTTTAGTAGCTTCCCTTTGTAGTTTATTTGCATTTATCATAGATTTTGCAATTTGGTGTTCTCATTGCATTTTTTGGTTAGTTTTACCCTAGGAATGTGCATCCATTTTTACCATCAAGAAGTAATTGTTTAAATATAAAACTTGCCATCTCAGATTTTTTATCCCTTATTTGTTGCAAATGGTCTATACCGAGGGATTGGTTTATGGCAAACAGGGTCTTAAGACTAATAACAGAACTACTTTGCATGGCAGGGTTTTGGCTACCAGCAACAGCTTGTGCCTGGGATGAGACCAGGAGGTGCTCCCATGCCAAACTTCTTTGTTCCACTAGTTCAACAGGGACAGCAGGTGCAGCGCCCTGGGGGAAGGCGTGCAGGCCCTATGCAACAAGCTCAGCAGCCTATGCCCATGCTTCAGCAGCAGGTGGTATCCCTCTGGGTGTGCTCAACAAGGATATAGTCCTCTTGATTGTTTTTCTTGTTTTGTCCATGCTAAAGTTCTATGTTGATGTTCACAGATGATTCCACCCAGAGGACGAGTGTACCGCTATCCACCAGGGCGTAATATGCCTGATGTTCCCATGCAAGGTGTTGCTGGGGGAATGCTGTCTGTCCCATATGATATGGGGGGCTTGCCTTTACGAGATGCTGGGATCTCGCAGCCTATCCCTATCGGGGCATTGGCTTCAGCCCTTGCAAATGCAACTCCTGAACAACAGAGGACGGTATGCTATCATTATGCTGCCAACATAATGTATTACATGTTTCCTAAAGACCTTGTACAGACCATCTTAAATTGCACTTGCACTCGGTTAATTTATTGTTGCAAATTATCTAATATATTTATTCAAATATATTATTCACCACATGAATTGATGTCCACACTCTTTCTGGTGCTAACTGGGTGAAGAGAGGGTAGGGAAGGGGTAACCAGGTGAGCAAAAAGAAGGCATGCTATCCACCTTTGTGGTTAGGAAAGAATGTCAAAAACAAATATTTACTGGCCGACGGGTAACGAGGTGTGAGTGGGTAGGGAAGGGGTAACCAGGTGAGTTAGGGCAGGCGTGCTGTCTCCCTTTGTGGTTGTGGCAAGAATGTCAAAAACAAATGTTAATTGGCCTTCAGGGATGTTTTCTTGTTATTTCACTTTTGTCAATCCAGATGTTTCCAAACACCTGCAAAAACTGTCAAAATATAGTTGATTATGGGGTGTATCAATCCGTGCAATTCCGTAGTTGATGTTTTGGATCAATGATGTGCATTTATCGTATTTTGCCTGGTTGAAGGTCAACCTTCTCCTATCATGTGTTCCTATGCACATCATAGATTCTGCTAAGAGCTCTGCAAGTGTTGCTGTTGATGGAAGAACCTTGTTTGTTTTTTGGTGACTTTACTTGCAGATGCTGGGCGAGTCACTTTACCCACTTGTGGAGCAGCTGGAGCATGACGCTGCTGCCAAAGTTACAGGCATGCTGCTTGAGATGGACCAGACAGAAGTCTTGCATCTGCTGGAGTCCCCAGAGGCCCTTAAGGCGAAGGTTGCGGAAGCTATGGAGGTACTCAGGAATGTCGCCCAGCAGCAGCAGCAGCCAAATACACCAGTTGATCAACTGGCTGCCCTCTCCCTGAATGATGGCCTTGTTTCGTGAGCTGGAACATCTTGATTTGATTTATTTGAGTGTGCACGAGGATTGGACAGAGTTTGGTTTTTTGTGGTAAAGCGTAGTCTTTGGTTGGTATTAGTACTTGAAACAGTGGATTTCTTTAGGACTAAGTAGCTATGGGTTTGGACTTGGAGCATTTGTGAAGTCTACTGCAACTTCGGTTTCTCTATCTTTTGCAAACTTAATATATTGTGATGGCTTGGACATATGCTTGGTGGCCTTAACAGTGTTTCATGGTAGGCTCATCTATGTGAGCAGGCAGCATTCTGCTTCTGGGATATTTTTTTTGTGGTTTGCAGGTTTGTACGGTCCTGACATTATTGTTGCCATCGCTGTTTGAATCTCCAGCTATTTTAAAACTGGTTGACCCTTGAAAACTTATCCTTTTAGCTGATGTCAGTTTACAGTCCAAAGATCATCGTAAATTGAAACCGATGATTTAACAATCGGTGATTTCAAACATAGGGATTTTATTTTGCTTGTTTTAAAATCGGTGATTTCAAAATTGAGATTTGTTGGTATTTTATGATGCACCAAATGACACTTAAGTGGGGTCTGTGTGTGTGATAACCAGAAGTAGGGGTGCAAAACGGACAGTTCCGAATCGGACTGACCTGGATCCACTTAGAATCCAGACCCATATCTTCGGACCTAGGTCCGTGTCCGTATTTACACCATAGTTATTTGTATATGTAGATCTGAATCCTATAGTCCTTTACGGATCTGAATCCGGATCTCCCATATTTTTGAACATCCCTTTGAGAAATGGACAATCTTATCCGGATCTGGTGCTGGTAGCTGGGAATGCTTGCAAGAAGGGTGCCGGAGAAGAGAAAGCAGGGGGAATCAGCATGCCGGCGGCCGGCCACCGAGTGCCAGAAGGTGGTTGGGCCCAAGATGTAGGCAGCAACGCTGAGCCCCATCGCCACCATCACCACGTTCACCAGCTGCAGGTCCATCATGCTGCTGCCGGGCATCGCCATCTCCACCAGCCGTGGATTCAGTGTGCCGTCATGGAGCATCACCATCTCCTCCAGCTGTCGGGGACCACCGTCTCTTCCGGCCATGGGTTGTTCAGCGCGCCGCTGCCGCCAAGCACTACCATCTCTTCCAGCCGCCCAACACCACCATCTCCTCCGGCCGCCGCGTGCCGCTGCCGGACACCACCATCTCCTCCAATCGCAGTTTAATTGGCCATTGTCAGGCACCTCTCTCTTTCTCGCGCTGCTCCCAGGCACTGACATCTCCTCCAGTGGCAGATTTAATGACATCTCTCTCTCTCTCTCTGGGCTGCAATGTGTTCACTTTCCCAATTCCCAGTCGTCTGACTTGTTACTCATATGGAGAAATCTGGACCGTTGGCAGGGGTTCGGATGGGTGAAAGCTGAAAGCCCGAGGAGAAATGCGGGTTTCTGCTGAGATCCACTTTTATAAATATGGGTATACAGGAGGAGCCGTACCCGACGTTGAGCGGGTCTGATCGAGTCGAACCTCGGATCCTCCGACCCATTTTGCACCCCTAACCAGAAGGCGTCATAAATGATTTTGTGGATTTGGTTGGGAATTTCTTTTATCACAATACCATGGAGAGACGGATAAAAGGTACTGCGGCTCTCGTGCACAGTGAACAAACTGTGGGAAATCCTTCAAGATGTCATCCGTCTCAAAAGACGGCGGGAAAAACCGGAGATCGTGTTTTGACATCCATCGAATATGACGGGAGGATCTGGGAGTAGCACTCATTCTTGACGGCGAACATCATTGTTGAGCTACTTGAAGAGGGTCTCTGTATTGGTTGACAAAGTTAACTTGAGTTTGTCCTCCTTGTGACTCCTGTTGGGTTATCTGAATCGACTGGGTGGCACCCGATTTGTACTTTTTGGGCCTCATGGGCCTAATTGGGCCTAAATGGACTTTAGTACTCCGCTCTTTTCAAAATGAGTGATGGGCATTGCCACATGCCGAGTGATTCATCTTGTAATGCAGGATGCCACTAAACCACTTAGGCGGGTGGGACATGGGTTGGGCAGTTTTTTTTCGTAAGTGGCCTGACAATAAATGTGGATGTAGAACTTGGGTGTGACAAATGTACACACATGACAAATGTTTGTGGGCATATCACAAAGTATTTGTCACGTCTGAAAAATGTTTATCATCTCTATGTATCTATGTACAGATTTTCAGGTGTGACAAATATTTTATAGATTTGACAAATATTTCGTAGGCATGACAAATAGTATTTGCCACGTCTAAAAAGTATTTGTTATGAATGACAAATACTTTTCAGACGTGACAAATGCTTCACAGGGAAGAAACGTTTGTCATGCCTGTGTACAATTATCACACTTGGAGTTTTTTGCATCCATATTTAATGTTTGTCAGGTCACTCAAGAAAAAAAAAATGCCCGGTCCATGTGACACCCGCAAGATGAAGCATTACTCCTTCAAAATACTTCAAAGTAGATGAGACATACACGTTAGGAATCTTATTAGTTTTCTAGGATATCTTATGACTTACGGAGCTCCTTCAGCTAAAACTAGAAGGTGACCATAAAATGTGTAAAAAGGAATGTTGGGCTAAGGTTGCATGCCTTGGATAAAACACATTCTAGAGTCAGGGACTTGACACCCCTATGCATGTTCGTTACCAAATGATCGTAAAAGTGATTTCAATTTAGGATTAGTTACATCTGTGTTGATTATTCCAAATGCTTGTTATCAACTTCCCTAGAACATTTATATGAGGCTAGTTTAAACTATAGTAACACTGGTCATGGCTAATAGACTAGAAATATGTGGGTAAGCTAGTGTTGTAACATGGTATCTCCCCAAATGTGATTTACAAGATTTGTGCCGAGATCATTGCTGCCAGATTCAAGCCTTTACTCAGTAGGCTGATTTCCTATAATCAGGCAGCTTTTATTCCTGGTAGAATGTCGTTAGAGAATACTCTAATCTCCCAAGAGTTGATCCACTCCATAAAGACTAAAAGTAGCAATGCTGGCCTTTTTTGCATGAAAGTTGACATCACCAAAGCATTCAATAAACTTGAATGGAATTTCATATATGAGATTCTTCAGAAATTGGGTTTTTCTATCAAGGCAATCAATCTGATTATGATGTGTATCTCATCAACTACTTTCTCAGTGATTTTCAATGGTGAAAATGTTGGCATGATCAAGGCAACTAGAGGTATTCGTCAAGGCTGCACCCTGTCTCCATATATCTTTATCTTCTATACAGAAATTTTAACTCAGCTTATCAATGACAGTCTTAAGGCAGGCAAAATCAGAGGTTTCAAAGCTAATAGGCTAGCCCCTACCATCACTCATCTGCTTTGTGTAGACGACATTGTTCTTTTTGGAAGAGCTGATGTCATTGAACTTACATAATTCTTAAGTTGCCTCAATACCTTTGGTCTTTGGTCTGGACAGACAGTGAATAAAAACAAATATGGACTGGCCTTTAGTCATAATACCCCCATCCATATTAGGCAACATTTGTGTTCTCTTTTTCATATCTCTGAAATGTCTAGTCAAGAGAAATATCTGGCAAGACCATGACATGGCCGTCTATGTGTGTTATGAAATCCTGATGTGGCCAAACCCAATCTCTCATGTAATTATTGTTTATGAGACTGGAAACCATGTACAGTAAAAATTTAAGTAAAAGGTATGTTCTATCGAAATTATTGAACTATATAACTCAAAATCTTAAGGCAACGCATAGGAAGGACAACCCTCTGACTTAAACATGTTTCATTTTGATCTCCACTCAATTAAAATGATTGCTTGCTAGACTCAATAATTTCTAACCAATATTTCATAGAATCACTAGAAACTAAGTTCAACCGTATTCTAGTAGAAGAGTATCTTATGGAAATTGATCTAAATATTTTTTTTAAATACGGTACAATCAATTTTTACTGTAGCAAGGGATTCCTTTTTTTTTTTTTTTTTTGGCCAGGCGTAGTAAGGGATTTTTTTTTTCTTGACCAGGCATAGTAAGAGATTAAGATACAGTCTAGAGGCTTTCTTAATGGGAAGCCCTTAGTTTGGAATTTCTTTTTTTTTTGGGGGGGGGTGGGGGGGTGGGGGAGTCAATTATCATCATCTTAAAGGGAAAAGATGTTAGTGGATAGTCTTGGGCACTTAATATTTTTCATAAAAGCTAGTGTTTAAAATCTAATTGGGTTAATAGAAGTCGCACACCTGCATGGCGAATAGTGCAACATGTTTGCGGATTTGCCGTGTAGGCATACACTTTTAAAAAATATACACCTTCTTGGGATAGCTTTTATCGAACAAATGAGTGGAGGTTATAGGATACAAATTCCTTACTTGAATATAATGGATTCGATTGCCACTTAATTATCAAACTATTTGGGTAGTGGGTGAAGGTCGAGACTCGTGTTTACTAGCTGATAGATTCTCAAGAAGAGGTCAAAAGGTTAGATGATAGACCCCCCCTCTCTCTCTCTCTCTCTTACTCGCTCGCTTGCCCTCCCTCCCTCACTTAACATTTTCCATAAAATATAGTGTTTAAAGTCTAATTGGGGTGATATAAGTCAGGCATCAACATTGGCAATAGTGAAACGCATTTGTGGATTTGCCATCTCGGCATACACTTCTAAAAATATACGCCCTCTATGGGATAGCTTTCACCTAATAAATGAGTGGATCTAGGAGGATTAGAGGATACCGGTTCCTCGCTTGAATATAGTGGATTCGATTGACACTTAATTACCAAATTGTTTGGGTAGTGGGTGAAGGTTGTGACTCGTGTTTGCCTGAGGATAAATCCTTAAGAAGTTGTTGAAAGATTAGATGTCCCTCGTTGCTTTATAAACCTAATTTAGGCTATCTTGGTCCTTGACCTCCGCCCTCACCCCTCCAAACTGTAGCTACAAGCGAGTCGTTGCTTGAAGACTTCTTTCTTCTTTATCAAGCATTCTCTCTTTTTTGGTGATTGCCCTCTTCTCCCTCCCATTTCAACTTTTTATCTTCCTTCAAGAATAGTTTTTGCAAAGAAAGGCTTTAACGACGGCTTCTCTGTAGGCAAAAGATTACAGAGTTTTGAGGTTGAAGCTTACATCAAGGTGATGTAGGGAAGATGGCTAAATAGAATATCTACATATCCTAAATGAATTATTCTTCAAAGAGGTAGGAAAATGATGAGCTTAAACATAGTTAGCTATTAACTAAATTACACAATGATTTTACCTTGATGATTTCAAGATCTTGGTTTTAAACAACATGAAAATTATTAGATGTCATGATAATGAGTGGAACACCAAAGGAAAATAGGAATATCTTATTTATGAATTTTATTAATTGGTTAATCATTATTTGCCATTTTAGTACATTATTTGCATACCTTTAAAATTACGTGCTTCATCTTATGTATTTTCACTTTGATTACATATTGAAAGGAAATCTATGTGAAGAATTGATAATACAAATGAAAACATGGAAATATTTATGTCTGTTTCATGTTGATAAATCTTAAATATGAATTTGGTTTGATGTTGGGAAAAGTTATAGGTGTATGGAATGATTTAAGCCATTGTAAATTAGACAACTTTAAAATCTAAATATTATAAACATGATTTATATGAAAGAATGGCTTAAGTAAACTACTATAACTTAGAATAATATCTTGCTATGTCTGAGAAATTGAAAGTGAATCATTTGGATGCATGAGCATTTACTAGAACTTAGAAAATTTCAATATGCCAATATGCCAATATGCCATTTCAGGTAAAATGAGGGCTCTATTCAATGTAAACATCTTCATGGAAATGCTTATCACCCGAGGGCATTTGAACAAGATCATGGGGTTAGACTTCGGACTAATTGTAGGATGAAATAGTAAACTGTCCAATTCTGCAAAGTAACTAAGAGCTACAACTACCCAGGTTACATATGTTTATATTTAGATATATAACCCTTTATGTCATGGTTGGATACATGTTTGGTCGTGAGTAAAATTATTAAAGTAACTAAGGAAGTTTCTATGAAGTACAAAACACATGATATAGATTTTCTAAGAGAATGAGAGAGTATTAGTCTTTTGGTGTAAGTTTATGGTCTCCTTATGACACTTAGAACTATATATTATGTGATAAATACCATAGGCTATGTGATAGCTTCTTACTAGAATATTTAAAGATTATGTTCTATATACACATGTGAATATGTGATCATTCTCTTAAATGTATGTAAAAGACTTTCTTATAATTTAAAGTAAATAAAAATGTGAAATTTTCTTATGTTATACAATCACATATGAATATATGAACCACTTATGCTATGAAAAATTATGATCATATAAACTTGTGAAAAATAATATGATTGAGATCTGAGTCATAATAGCATGACTTGCAAGAATCAACTTATGACTGTGATTTTCTCGTGATAAAATAGTTGAAATGGAACAAATGGTTTAATATCTGTTAGGTTGGAAGACTCATCCTTGTTGGCATTTTTTAGGTTATAAAGCTTATGGCAATAATGTTTAAGTTCCAATAGGACTTGTGAGTCTTTGTCATTAAAGGGATGAATGCGATTGAAGAAAATAATCTAAATTTATGTAAGTGTAAATTTAGATTGTTTTCTTCATCACGGTAAATATATTATGATATTATACTTCTTTCCTTTACGAAATTTTGCACATAATACATTTAGTCCATCATTGCTACCATATAGGCTAAGTTGATCTAAACTCAAATGGAGCCATGAGTCATGACACACGACCTTGCTAATTTAGGAGTAAAATAGAAGTTGTTTTGCCCCAAAAGAAGTCTAAGGTAGCTTGTGGCTACCGCAAATGGTAAATGGTAAGTAGTCTTGGCTATTGTTGTGACATGTCAAGAATAAACCATTGACCAGAGATGATAGTTTTCTAGTGTTACTAGATTATATCATCACATACATGGAGATAATAGTCGAAATTAGTGAAGAAGGATTGGACAATATAATTTTGAATAAACCATCTTTATCTTACACCTACCTAACATTGACCATAGCCTCGGAAGAAGCACAAAGTAAGGAGGCATCAACCTCTAAGAAGTGGGACATATATTTATTTGAGTACCTACAAGATCTAGGGGTCATAAAAAAGCCTTCAAACTAGGATGCCAAAGGAAAACCAACAAATGAGGTTACAGAAGCAAAAATGACAAATATGGTTGCCAAAGCAAAAATAGAATGTTGGTCATGTTAAGGGATCATGGTGTCTTTGAAAGGACAAATATAATCGCACTCTTTTCATCATGTCTAGCATTTTCGTGCCCTTGAAATAAGTAACATATATGTTGTCTTATGAATCATTTCTCAAACCCATCTAACTTGTCAATTTCATGTACTTACTCTTTATATCAATATAGGGCATGAAGATCATGCCAAAAGATCAATTTTATGTAATTGTTGTTCATAGGATGGATTTCTTATTACTTAACAGGTGAAAGCCTTCCAATGAAAGCAAATATAGTTAGTTGCTCTTTAAGAGTTCTCAGTGTCCTTGAAAGGAAAAATGCCATTGATCCTCTTTTTATCATGCTTAGAGGTTTAGTGACATTGAAATTAGCAATATGCATATTGTTCTGTAAATCGTTTATTAAACCCACCTATCACACTTGCCAATATGCCTACTTTTCTATATCAACATATTATATATATAATAAAAAGTATGATAATTTTCTAAATATTCAACCCTCCTCTAAAGTAAATTTCATCATTTTGGCTTAAGTTTCACCATTAGATCGTGAGGCTTTCAATATAAGCCGTCCGATTTTACATTCGTAAATTGGTGATGAATACTAAGATCCCAAGGGATGAGAATAACTCTAGAGGCTAACATGATAAATTTTTATTTTTTTGACTATTTCCATGATTTTTAAAAATCAGGATTTATATGTCTAATGGACAATTAAGATCGAGTTTCAAGATCGAACTATGATCTCACGGTCAAAATAAGGCCCCAGGGCGTACATGGTTTAGCCGCAAGTACTATTTTACCACTTTCCTTGTATTGAAATAGATAAAATAAAATTCATAATAAATGTATAAATATTCGATTACCCTCTTTAGGATTGTTTCTATCCCTTAGAGTTTTATTTTCATCATCCAGTCGAATCCGATTGTAAAACTCAATTGTGTCCGTCCATTAGATACTTGCAAAATCAACTTTTAAAAAAAATATAAAAAAATAGTCAAAAAATAAAAAAATAGTTAGATTACTCTTAGGGTTGTTCCAATCTCCTGAGATTTTAGTATTCATCACCAACTTCCTCACATCCGATTGTACGGTTATGATCCAATGGTAAAATTTAAGTTTCAAGGGATGAAAATCTCCTTGGGGGGAGAGAGGAGGTAATTGAATATTTAGAATTTTATGGTGATTTTTATGTTTTCTCAACTTAAGGATAGGGCTGAAATGCACGGTGCCGCCCCCCAAGACACATCTAAGTTAGATGCGCCCCCTGGAAAACCCACCCTCCCCATATTTAAAAAAAATAAAAATCATTAATAATTTTTAAATATTCAAACATGCCCCTTAGAATTGTTCTTATCTCCAGAGCTTTAATTTTCACCGTCTGATCATGTACATATAAAAATTCAATGTCTAAAAATGTTAAAAAATGTCAAAAAATAAGAAATTCATCAGCTTAGGTCTTAGGGTTGAACCCATCTCTTGAGTTTTAATTTTGATCTCCAAATAATGACACATTTGATTTTGGAAGACTACGGTAAAATTTTTTGATGTAATGGTGAAAATTAAATCTCAAGGGGTGGAAACCAACCTTGATAGGGTATTTGATTATTTTAAAATTTTTTGGCAATTTTTATTATGTTTTGAAATTGGGATGCAGGGTTTTAGGGTGGGGCACATCTGGGGTGTGTTATAGTCGGCTCCTATATATATATATAATGGAATTAGGTTCATATATATTTATATATGTATATATTTCTATGTATAATAGTTACATAAATATGATCTTTTGAGATGATGATCTTACAATATATTGATATAAAAAGTAGGTATATATGAAATTGGCAAGTAAGATAGGTGGGTTTGAGAAATGATTCACAGAACCACATACATACATATTTCGGTGGCATTCAAATGCTAGACATCATAAAAGGGTAATCGATAATATTTGTCCTTCCAAGAACAACGTTATCTTTTAGAAGAGCAACTGACTATATTTGCTTTGACAGACTCAGTTGAAGGCTTTAATTTTCCCGTTACTTGGTAACACAAAATTTAAGTGATCTTCATACAATATTGTGTTGTTATGCCGTAAAATCTTGATTTTGAAATCATTGATTTTGAAAGAAGTGAAAATAAGATATCTATTTTTAAAATAATATGTTTTAAAATCTCCACTTTCGATCTACAATAGTTTTGACTTGAAATTGAAATTAGCTAAAAGGAGGATTATAGGGTCCAACTAATTTTGGAATATGACAATTTATGAGGACATCCAAACATACAAAAACAACACACAACTATTTATAACAATCCAAATATAAGAAAAATATTCTATTTATGGCTATTTACGATAATTTGCAGCATTTTATAGCATACCAAATAACCTCAAAAAGTATACAGATGAAATTGGCAAGTATGCTAGGTGGGCATGACAAATGATTCACAAGAGAACACATACATGTTACTTATTTCAATGATAGTAAAATGTTAGTCATGATACAAAGAGTGCCGTTGTATTTTCCCTTCTATCTAGCATCCCTTGTGGCAGGGTTATGGGAGGTGACGCTATCACTTTTGTATGGTCTACGAAGGAAAGAAATATGCTAGTAAGTAGGGAACTCTATATGCTCTTTGGACCTTACGACCCCTTAATACATGTTCTTATTTATAAAGTGAAATTAATGTGGGGATAGAGGAATGATAATTTCATGTCTCTACGGGAAAAAGATAAGGATTAATGAGGATAGTGCATCTAAGGATTTTCTTTCTTAGTGTTAGTTCTTTGCTTAGTTTTGTTGATAGTACATATGTTGTTGGATCTAGAAAGCAATCCATACAATTGTACAAAAGTGAGAGGGGACTAGAACCAATTCTATCCTAGGAGGGATATTGATGGTCATATTCTCTTCTAGTTAATATCTGATTATGTTCTTTTATGTGCATCTTACTGTAATCTACATTGTAAGGAAAGATATTAATGCTCTAGTATGCATTGCATGTGCATATCTATGCTAGTGTGAAGTGGCGTAAACATATTTCCCTTCATGGATAAAATGGTTTTGGTTAGTGCACTAAAAGGATTTCCTCTCTTAATTGTAGGTCTCGTGTAATTATGAGAATATTTGGTTGCCAGAGTTAGGTGGGAGCCTACAATTATACAATTGGAAATATACTAAGGAAAAATTTTCTTAGAAGTTGTGGGGTATTATTGGGACGCAAACAAGAGGAAGGAAAAGCGGAGAGGATGAGGAGGAGATAAAGTCCCTGTGTGAATATTTAATTTAATCTCAATCTTGTTGTTACAAGACACACATACACTTTGATTAAAATAGAGATAAAGATATAAACACTAAAAAGTGTTCTCATCTTAACAACACAAACTTCTACTATTTCTAATTGACTTCTAGTCGAACTCCTAAATATAAATATCAAGAGATTAATGTAAGATAATCTCTTTAAACAAGATGGCGTTTTAGTTAACTTGTATTATTCTTTAGCTTCCTCCCTTAATTTAAGTTCTTGCATGCCAAGTAACTTTAGTAACAATAAAAGAATTTGATTTAAGTGACTTTTATCAACTTGAATTTTATTTCGGCAAGAAAATAGTTCCATCTTTTTTTTCTTGATTAATACCTGAATATAGAGGTAATAAACTGTTGTATGCTTGTTTTTTCAATGAAAATTGGATTCTTCAAAATGAATATGATAAAACTATTGTCACAATAAATCTTTGTCAGTCCATCTTGAATGTCATCTAGTTTCTCATGCATTTATTTATCCAAGCCACCTAAGTTGCACAAACCAATGCGACAATATATGTGGCTTCCATTGTTGAGGGTGTAGCAACATTGTGTTTCCTTGAATATCGTTCAAGAGTATTACTTCCAAGAAAAGATACACTACCTGATATACTTTTTCTTTCAAGTTACCATCCAATCACTTGTAGTAAATCCAACAAGCTTGGATTTGTCATTGAATGCATTGAAGATGCAACAATGATGGGTCTTTTGATGTAGTGCAAAATATGCTTTACTGCCTACCATCTAGTCTAACATAGCTTCTCCATATATCCACCATGGATAATGTGGCATCATGTGTCATATAGGTAGTGAAGATCTCTACCAATTGCTTGACAAATATGTAATTTCTAGTAGCTTTCTAACATCCTTTGTTTTCTTCACTTCCAAGTAGTATTTGCAAGATTACCTTCTTATAATTCGACATCTTGAAATTTTTAAGAATTTCATCTGCATACTTTTTTTGACATTAGTTTGATTGATATCTGTCAAGATAATATGACATAAATAGCTTGTTATTCATCTCAAACTCATGAAGTGTACTTTTTTTATACTCATTATCATGTACTATCATCTCTTGTAAAAATCAAATCATCATTCTTATTTATTTAAATATTTTAATTTTGAAATTAAAATATATGTTTAATATGTATATATATATATTAACAAAACTAAAATATAATAAAATTATATCAAAATATAGTAAAATTATATATAAAGATAAAATATAAATATAACTAAAATATAATCTAATAATAATTAATATTAAATATAGAGAAATAAATTAAATATGGTCATAGCTATTATGCTCAATGTATAAAGCATGCTCATGTGAGGACTTGATAAAACTATAATTTTGAAACAAGAATCAATGTGAATGCACTATGTCCGTAGAACTTACATGAATCTATAAAGAGTCTATTTCGATGTAAAAACTTTATTTTCATCACCTTTATGTATGTAATTGAGAGACTATTGAACTAGACTTGTTATTTCAAAAGTTTGTTTAACAAAGAGGATTTCACATCCATTTGATGTATCTTCCACTATTGTAGCATTGTCAAAGAAATCAAAAGCCACAAGGACTCCAATTTGGCAATGGGAGAAAAGATCTTTATGATAGTCAATACATCTTAATAGATGAATATGAAAAAGTGATCAATAACAAGGTTATGGAGAACTTAAAATCTTTCTAATGAGTCTAAGATTGGCTCAATCTCATATTCCTACACAAAATTATAACTTTTCTAGATTGACCAATATGTGTAGATCGAACAGGAGCAATGGTGTTGATATCAAAGCTTATGATGTTGACACCAAAGTGGTCATGTCACTTTTAGATTTGAAAATTTCTAACATTAGGCTTTCTATTATTTAGAGAAAAGGTTTTCTTTTAACCCCCAATGGATTTTTTGAGTTGTGAACTATATAAATAGGTTACTTTGAGGTCTTGCTATACACCCTAGAGCAGGAAGAAAGCTCTTTCAGTTATCCAAACCCTACAACTTGCTATTGTTTAGGAAAGTGCCCTCTTGTGCTTCCATTAGCTAGCACAAGTAAGAAAGGGATTGGCGCACTCATTGGCATGCTACTTTGTGTTTGAGATTATTTTATATCTTGTTCTTTGTTGTCTATATCTTTGTGTATGTGTCTATTGGTGGGCTAGCCCTTTACCAACTAGCATATGTAATTACTTGATTGATTCTAGTAGTGGAATCCTACGATGTGCTTGGGGGAGTGGATGTTGGTCACCATACGTCAAAATAGCTATAAAAATCTCTCACCTTTTTTGTATAATTCTAAATCTCTTCTATCCCACTTAACGCATCTAACTTAGATGGCCCCACCTCAAAATCCCTCTCCCAATTTCAACAAGAATAAAAATCACCAAAAATATTAAATATTCAAATACTCCATCTAGATTGTTTCTCACTCATTTGGATCTAATTTTCACTGTTGGATTGAAAAATTTAACTGTAGCCATCCAGTCAAATGCATCGTTGTTTGGGAATCAAAATTAAAAGGGATGGGATCAACCCTAAAGACTAATATGATGAATTTATTATTTTTTGACTATTTTTTCAATATTTTTAGATATTGATTTTTGATATGTGTCCAATTGAACAGCTCCAATTGATCGTCAAGATCAGACGGTGAAAATTAAATCCCCAAGGATGCGATCAACCCAAAGGGGCATATTTGAATATTTAATTTCTTTTACATTTATTTTTTAAGCATGGGGAGGGTGGGTTTTCAGGTGACGATTCATCTAACATAGATGCAGTCCACTTGTGATCCTTCATCGACAGTTGCCTATCTGCCTCGCTCAACATTATCTTTAGGATCTATGCTCATCACATGGTAGAGAACTAAGTCTATCAAGAATGGTATTGGCTTTGCATGCCATCTCATACCCTCTGCTTGTATGCTAGCATGCTTGGAAACTTTGGAGCAAATCTATTCATGAAGGCCTCAAAATCCCATTTGAAGGCATTAAAGCTCATGATACTTGTATGGGTATTCATTGCTCTCAAAGCATTAGAAAGTCAACCTCTTTTGTTTGCCATCCATTGAACTCTAAATTTTTATGGGGCTTTCAAATTGTCAAGTAGAGATGCAAGAGATGAGGGAAAATCAGGAAGATTGCTGATAGCTTACTCACATTATTGATTTGCAGGATCTTCACTTGAAGCAGAGGTTAAAGCATTATGATATTTCTTCACGGCTTATACGGATTAAACCTGATTGTGTGCTGGATTTCTTATATATGGCAAAACAAATAAGAATACTTGGTGGCTTGGAGAGATGATACACAAAACATCATAAACATTACTTATTTCAATGGCACTAAAATGCTACACATGATCGAAAGAGTGCCTTTACAATCTATCTCTTCAAAGACATTGAGAACCATTACAAGTTCAACCCTTTTGATTGGGTTCGGCAGCCTCCTTTGTTGTTTTCACTTCAGGAGCCTCGTATGTTGTCTTTGCATTGGCATCTTCATCTGAAGGCTTTTTTATAACCCCCAACTCTTGGAGGTACTCGAATAAGTCCATGTCCCTCTTGTTCCCAGAGGTTGATGCCTCCTTACTCTGTGTTTCTTCTTTTGCTATGGTATTATATGCATCCACAGCTTCCTCAAGTGTGTCAAAGGAACCAAGATCGTATTGGTCAACTAGTTGGACCCTCCATTTACCGGATTCCTCTTTCACTATTCCCTTGCACTTCCTCGTAGCGAATGCTCGCTGGCCTTTTTGTCTTGCATCATCCATGGTAGGTTATGGAAGGTGAAGGTATTACTGGTGTTCGAGTCTGTGAAGGAAACAAATATGTTGGTATGTAGAAAACTTTGTATGCTCCTTGGAGCTAGCACCCCCTATATATATATGTTCTTGTATATAAAGTGAAATTAATGGTTGGATATAGGAATCCAACATGTCTCAGATGGACAAGCCTATCCCAAGTGTTCTCACCCCAAGTAACCTGAGGGGTTCAAGGTTCAGTGATCGTCTAAGATATTCATGGATATGATGCTCGTCTAGATAGAATCTGACTAGAAGTTCATGTAATAACTTTTCGTGTCCCTCAGGGGAAAAGAGAAAGATTAAGCAAGGATAGTATGCCAAATGATTTTCTTTCTTAATGTTGGCCTTTGTTTAGTAAGGTCAATATTATGTATGTTGTTAGATTTAGAAAGGAACCCAGACAATTGTATATTCATGAGAAGCCACTAGGAACAATTCTATCCGAGGAGGCACATTGACTGTCATATTCTCTTCTAATTTATCTTTGATTAAGTAGTTTTATGTGTAGCCTACTGTAAGCCATACTATCAGGAAAGATAATAATGATCTAGTATGCATTGTAAATGTGTATCTGTGCTAGTGTGATATGCATGGACATGTTTTCTCTCATCGATAGAATGGGTATGGTTAGTGCACTCTACGGATTTTCTCTCTTAATTATAAGTCTCTGTGTAATTATGAGAATATCAAGTTGCAAGATTAAATAGGAGGCTATGCAGTTATATGATAGAAAACCTAGTAAGGTCTGTGCAATTATATAATTGAAAACATAAGGTGAACTTTTCTTAGAACTTGTGGGGTATCATTGGGATGCACATACTAGAGGAGGGAAAAGTGGAGAGGACGAGGAGGAGATAAAAGGACCTATATGAAAATATAATTTAATCTCAATGGTGTGGTTATAGGACACATGCACTTTGACAAAATTATAAACATTAAAAATGTTCCCATCTTAACAAGCTTCTACTCCTTCTAATTGACTTCTTCTAGTCAAACTCTTAGAGGTAAATACTAAGAGATTAATATAAAGGTAATCTTTTTTAAACAAGATAGACTCTAATCAACTTGGATTATTTTTCCAACATCCTCCCTTAATCCAAGCTCTTGCTTGCCAAGTAACTTTTGTAACATGGTAAATGAATCTGATTTAAGTGACTTCCAACAACTTGAATTTCACTTTGGCAATAAAATAGCTCCATGTCTTTCTTTATGATCAGTTCCTGAGTATAGTGTTAAGAAGCCTATATGCTTACTTTTTCATTGAAGACTAGATCCTTCAAAGTGGATATGGTAAAACTAATATCAGAATAAATCTTTTTCAGCCCATCTTGAATGTCATCTAGTTCCTCACATATTCTTCTCATTCAAATCACCTAAGTTGCACAAAGCAATGTGAGAATATATGTGGCTTCCGTTGTTGAAAGTATAACAACATATTGCTTCTTTGAATATCATGTAAGAGCATTATTTTCAAGAAAATATACATTATCCGATATACCTTTTCTTTCATTCAAGTTACCATCCAATCACTGGTAGTGAGTCCAACGAGCTCTGATTTGTCATGAGATGCATTGAGGATGCCATAATGATAGATCTTTTGATGTAATGCAAAATATGCTTCGCTGCCTACCATCATATCTAACATAACTTTTTCATATGTCTGTCTTAAACAATGTCGAGTCATGTGGCTATTAGATAGTGAAGATCTCCACCAATTACTTGAAAAACACAAAAAACATAGTAACTTCCTATCATCCTTTTTGGTTAATTTCTAAATGGTTTATGCAAGAGTACCTTCTAGATGACAATTTGCCATCTTGAAATTTTCAAGAACTTCATCTACATACTTCCTTTAATAAGTTAAATTTCTCCCTTAGTTTAACATATCTCAACGCCAAGATAATTTGACATAAATCTTGTTGTTCATCTAAAACTCATAAATGTGCCCATTTTAAACTCAATATTATGTCATGATCATTTTTGGTAAAACATAAATCATTACTGTAATGACCGTACCCAATATCGGATATCCGATAACTAATGGATCTCGGCTTGTCACACCAGGTCAAGACCCAAGATCACAAATACACACATCTTGGGAAATATATGAAAAATAAGTGAAATAAACAAGTAAATATCGAACCGTAAAAGTTGAAAGTAAAAAGAAATTAAAATTATTATAGTCTGACATAATCTAGTAATAAATACATTGTCCAGAACTGGAAATAAACGTAAAGAGTACATGCTAGAAATAAAAAAGTACAACTACATGGGGCATACCCTCGAGTGACGGTGGCTACTGGAAAGCGCTCCCTCCAAAAACGAAACTCCCACTCCTAAGTTTGCCTGGAGTCCTCACCTGAAAAATTAAGAAGTGGGCCGCACCAATATTGAGCTCAGTAGGGATCCCACGATCCCTACATCTCGCATACGCACTCACAATCTAACAGGTAATATACTATAAAATAAAGTAGTAAAATGAACTAGGAACTATTATGCAGCTATTGTAGCCAACCGAAAGCATGGTAAAAATCGCCAAAATCACTGACCTATAGGACAGGTCGGAACCCCTCGAACAACACTAGTTACTCCAGCCACCCCACTACAAGTGGTTCCACCCCTGTCTAACCACAGAGTGACAAAGACATACTCACCCACAGAGCAACGGCTCTCAAGCCAAATTTCGTACAATTATAACCTCTACAGCCCGAGTGCGTCCATTGATGTCTTATCTCATGGTCAAATCTTACCGTGTCCACCATGTAGGCTCTAGACACTCACAAGGCGAGACAATGAGAAACATGACTAACTGGGGTTGGCGAGTCCACGCACTGTCCATACCCCCAGCCATGTGTGCACAAAATTAGTAAAACCTACTGTCCCACAGCCGGTTTCCCTCACATCTGGACTCAAGTTATAAATGCGGGGGCCTTGGGAACCGGTTCAAACCCACCACTGAGCTAACCCATGACCCGTGTCTCATACGTAACAACGTGCACATAGGCACTGGGTGTACTTGTAATGTCCTATGTTTTAGATGATTAGATTAATTTAATTAAGTTAGATTAGATCAGGTTTAGCTAGTTTAAGCAGGGTAGAAAACTTCTAAGATTATGACAGTGGTCAGCAAGAAGACTTAAGAGAATTCAGAGAAACTCTTAAGTCCCAGAAAATTTATTTAAGTAAAGCTAAAAGAAATTCTATAATCGAAGTTAGAACAAGCCTTCTAAATCAAATTCTAGTTCAAAGGGTAATTTATTTCTATAAGGCTCATAATCGGAATTAGGTCAATGGCTAATTGATTTAAAAAAAATCAGTAATCGAAGTTAAATTAAGAAGACAATCAATTAATAAAAGCTTACAATCAAAGCGAAAGTTAAGACACCAATAGATTAAATAGATAATAGATAACCGATTAAGACAAGCCTAATAATCGCAGTCAAAATAAGTTGGGGAAATCGATTAAGGGAAGAGCCGAAATCGATTAGCAGAAGAAGTAATCGATTTGACTAAGCTAAGTAACCGAAGCAAAATATAATAGTTAATCGAAGTCCGGATGATTTAGATAATTGATTATCTAAAGAAATCCTAATCAATTAGATGAAAACCAAGTAATCGATTAACTAAAGAAAGAGTAATCGATTAAGCCGAACAACTTGTAATTGATTAGATGAATAAGAGAGTAATCGATTAACAGACGCATAGGAATTCAATTATAGAAGAACTCGTGATCGATGGGGGCCGTTGCAATGTTCCATGTTTGGCGCATTAAGCAGCATTCTGCTCCTGGGATCTCATGTTATTGTAGTGTGGTTTGCATGGTCCTCCTGACATTATTGTTGTCATCTCTGTTTGATCTCCTGCTATGATAAGCTCTGCTCCTATGGATGGTGGATACTTAGTTGCTAAAACGGATAGTGGTTTAGTGGATCTAGGTTTTTATGTAGTCGTTGTGGTAACCAGACGAGGGCCTCATAGATGATTTATATGATATTTTTAGGCCTCATAGATGACCTTTTTTTGAAAAATGGATGAAATGTCAGCTGTTGGGTTATCTAAGTTGGGCTTTTTTTTTTAGGGTTATCTAAGTCAGACTGCATGGTATCCGATTTGTACTTTTTTGGACGTCATGGGCTTGTTGGGCCTAAATGGACTTACACCACTTTTGCTCTATTCAAAATAATTCAGAGTAGATGAGACCTGCATGTAAACAATCTTATTTGTTTTCTAGGATATCTTATGACTTACAGACAAGTATTAAAGAGAGGAAATAGAAGCAAAGAATGTTGGGCTCCTTGAGCTAAAAGTAAGAAGGTGACCACAAGCGGTGCATCCATTATTTTATTTTTTTTAAATTTATTTTTAGGTTGGCCTAATATCGATTACATGTTCACATAGTCCGATCTCCAATTGGATGATCCAATCTTTTTTTTAAATAAGTTGCAATGAATAAAAAACTCTTTAATGGGCCAAGCCCAATAATGTTTTTGAATCGTTTTTAGCTTTTTTAGTTGTCTGATAGGACATCGGACTATATAGACATATGGGACATGTTTGGAGTGGTCTAATTTTTTTTTTCAATTGTTTTTTGGTTACACCACCAGGTAGTGCAGCAAGTCTTACTCGACAATAAAATGTGTAAAAAGCAATACTGCGCGAAGGTTGCATGATTCTGAAATTAGTGACTTGACACCCCCATCTATGTTTGTTACTGGTACAGCCTCAAACTGCATTCAACCTAAGATTAGTTACATCTATGTTGATTATTTCAAATGTTTGTTATTAACTTTCATAGAGCATTTATACGAGACTAGTTTAGATTGTAGAAATAGTGGTTATGGCCAGTTGGCTAGGATTATGTGGGTAGGTTAATGTTGTAACAAGGTATCTCCCTTGCATGATGGTATGAATAGTAGAAAGACCAAGAGATTGCTACAAAAGCCATGTTTCCTTCCTTGCCTTTGTGAAAGACTTATGGTCCTTCTCTACATAGAAAATCCAATTCTCACTTCCATTGATCTCTTTAGTAAAGAAAGACCAAGACTTGGCTGTCTATATGGTTCCGTGAAATTTTGATGTGGCCTTACCCAACCTCTGAAGGGTGGTTATCATTTATGAGATTGAGAGTCATATGTACAATAAAATTTAAGTAAGAAGTATGTCTTGCTGAAATTATTGAACCATCCAACTCAAAATATTAAGACAGAGCATAAGAATGGCACACTCTTAAAACATGTTTTAATTTGATCTGCACTCAAATTTAAAAAATTACTTGCTGGATCTAAAATTTTAATAGATATTTGCTAGAATTAGTACAAACTAAGTTCAAATGTGTTGTAATAAAAGAGTATCTTATGGAGATGATCTAGATAAAGTTGTTTGCAGTATGGAATAATAAACTTTGACTAGTAAAGGATTAAGATGTGCTTCAGAGGCCTTCTTAATGGTAAGTTAGGAATCCTTTTTTTTTTGGAGTATTGTATGGGGTGGTCAATTATAATCATCCTAAGGGGAAAGATGTTAGTGAATAGTCTTGGATAGTTAACCTTTTCCATAAAAGATTGTGTTCAAAGTCTAATTGGGCTAATAGAAGCCGGGCATCTACATTGCCAATGGCGCAATGCATCTGTGCAATTACCAAAGTGTTTGGGTAGTGGATGAAGGTCCTGACTCATGTTTGCCTAGGCATAAAAGTCAGGCATCTTCTTGCCAATAGTGCACTATGTTTGTGCATTTGCAATATAGGCATACACTTTTTGAAAATATACGCCTTCTATGGGAATATATTTTACCTAATAAATGAGTAGAATTCGGAGGATGAAAGGATACGAGTTCCTCTCTTGGATATAATGGATTTGATTGCCACTTAATTACCAAAGTGTTTAGGTAGTGGATGAAGGTCCTCTCATGTTTGCCTAGGCATAAAAGTCAGGCATCTACATTGCCAATAGTGCAATGTGTTTGTGCATTTGCAATATAGCATACACTTTTGAAAATATACGCCTTCTATGGGATATATTTTACCTAATAAATAAGTAGATTTCAGAGGATGAAAGGATACGAGTTCCTCTCTTGGATATAATGGATTCGATTGCCACTTAATTACCAAAGTGTTTGGGTAGTGGATGAAGGTCCTGACTCATGTTTGCCTAGGCATAAAAGTCGGGCATCTACATTGCCAATAGTGCAATGTGTTTGTGCATTTGCAATATAGGCATACACTTTTGAAAATATACGCCTTCTCTGGGATATATTTTACCTAATAAATGAGTAGATTTTGGAGGATGAAAGGATATGAGTTCCTCTCTTGGATATAATGGATTCGATTGCCACTTAATTACCAAAGTGTTTAGGTAGTGGATGAAGGTCCTGACTCATGTTTGCCTAGGCATAAAAGTTAGACATCTACATTGCCAATAGTGCAATGTGTTTGTGCATTTGCAATATAGGCATACACTTTTGAAAATATACGCCTTCTATGGGATATATTTTACCTAATAAATGAGTAGATTTCGGAGGATGAAAGGATATGAGTTCCTCTCTTGGATATAATGGATTCGATTGCCACTTAATTACCAAAGTTTTTGGGTAGTGGATGAAGGTCCTGACTCATGTTTGCCTAGGCATAAAAGTCGGGCATCTACATTACCAATAGTGCAATGTGTTTGTGCATTTGCAATATAGGCATACACTTTTGAAAATATACGCCTTCTATAGGATATATTTTACCTAATAAATGAGTAGATTTTGGAGGATGAAAGGATACGAGTTCCTCTCTTGGATATAATGGATTCGGTTGCCACTTAATTACCAAAGTGTTTGAGTAGTGGATGAAGGTCTTGACTCATGTTTGCATAGGCATAAAAGTCAGGCATCTACATTGCCAATAGTGCAATGTGTTTGTGCATTTGCAATATAGGCATACACTTTTGAAAATATACGCCTTCTATGGGATAGATTTTACCTAATAAATGAGTAGATTTCGGAGGATGAAGAGATACGAGTTCCTCTCTTGAATATAATGGATTCGACTGCCACTTAATTGCCAAATTGTTTAGGTAATGGGTGAAGGTCGTGACTTGTGTTTGCCTGGGGATAAATCTTCAAGAAGAGGATCAAAGGTTAAATGACCCTCACTACTTTATAAGCTTGGTTTAGGCTGTCTTGGTCCTTGGGACTTTTCTGGATAGGAGAACCAATAGGGACTCTCCCTCTCTCCCTCTCTCTCTCTCTCTCTCTCTCTCTCTCTCTCTCTCTCTCTCTCTCTCTCTCTCTCCCTCCCCACACGCCCTAAGTGTATCTATGAGCGAGCTTTTGCCCTAAGGGTTATTTCTTCTTTATCGAGCTTTCTTTCTTTTTTGGTGATTGCTCTTTTCTTGCTTCCATTTTATCTTTCTATCTTCCTTGGAGAATAGCTTTTGCAAAGAAGACTTTAACAATGGCTTCTTCACAGGAACCTTGATGGAACATTATAAAGTTTTGGGAGGCTAAAGCTGACATCAAGTTGGTGCAGGGGAGATGGCTAAAGACAATATCTACACATCTTAAATCAATTGTCCTTCAAAGAGGTAGAAAAGGGATGGACTTAAACATAGTTAGCCATTAAGTAAACTATGCAATGATTTTACCTTGATGATTCTATGATTACACATTGAATATTTGGTTTTTGACAACATGAGAATTATTAGGTATCTTGTTAATAAGAGGAATACTAAAGGAAAATGAATTTTATGAAGTTAATCATTATTTGCGATTTTAGTACATTATTTGCATCCTATCAATAGCATGCCTTATGATGCCTATCAAATTTCATTTTTTATCTCATGGACTTTTACTTAGATTATATATTAAAACGGAATCTATGTGAAGAATTGTATATAAATGAAAATATGAAAATCTTTATGCCCGATTCTTGTTGATGAAGCCTAAATATGAATTCAATCTAATGCTAGGATAAGCTATAGGTGTATGAAATGATTTAAGCTAGAGTTAATTAATTAGCTGGCATTCAAATCTAAAATATTGTAAGCATGATTTATACTTTAGAATGGCTTAAGTAAATTATTAAAACTTGGAATAATTCTCTTACTACTTGATGTATGAGAAATTGTAAGTGAATCATTTGAATGCATGGGAATTTAATTGAACTTAGAACATTTCAAAGACAATGGATATTGCCATTTAGGTGAAATAAGGACTCTATAAACATTTTCATGAGCCCACTTAGCACCCGAGGGAAATTGGACAAGGTCGTGGGGTTAGACTTCAGACCAATTGTAAGATGGAATAGTAAATTCAAAGTAGTCAAGAGCTATAACATCATTACCTAAAGTCATGCATGTTTATATTTAAATATATAACCTCTTATGTCTTGGTTGGATAAATGTTCAATTGTGAGTAAAAAATATTAAAGCAACTAAGGAACCCTTTATGAAGTGTCAGACATACAATGTAGAATAGGATATGAGATAGTGAGATGTGCTCTCTAATTAACATCCTATGAGAATGAAAACGTATTATGACTTTTGGTTTAAGTTAATGGATTCCTAATGGCAGTTGGAACCATATATTGCGATACACACTACATGCTATGTGATACCTTACTTACCAGAAAACATGAAGATTATGTTCTATATGCCCACAGTCCAAAACATGTGAATATGTGATCATGCTCTAAAAATGAATGTAAAAGACTGTTATTATTTTAAATATATAAAAATATGTAATTTCCTTATGCTATGAAAAATTATGACATATAAATTTGTGAAAAATAATATGATTAAGATATGGAATTATACTAGTATGATTTGGCTGGAATATACTTATGACAATATATACCATGTGAGATTTTCCCGTGATAAAATAGTTGTAATACTATAGACGTAGTTTGGATACCTACTATATTGAAAGACTCATCCAATAGGACATGAATCGTGTCATAGGGCCATATTAATTTAGGAGTAAAAATGGAAGTTGTCTGTTGAGCTCGTTGTTAACTCCATGAGAAATCTACTCACAAGAATGTTTTGCTCCAAAAGAAGTCATAAGTAGCATGTGGCTGTCTCAGTGGTAATTGGTAAATGGTCTTGGATTTTATTGTGAAATCTCAAGGATAAACCATTGACTTGGGATGATAGTTTTCTAAAGTTACTAGATTATATGATCATATACATGTAGATACTAGTCCAAGTCAATGAAGAAGGATTACATGATATAGATTTGAATAAACTATTTTTATATTACTTGGATCCAAAATAAACCATAGTAGGAAGGGAAGAACATATATAGGGGTGTAAGGTCCAAGGAGCATATAGAGTTCTCTACATATTAACATATTTGTTCCTTCATAGGCTCATGCACATGTGATATTGTCACCTTCCATAAGTCTATTATGGAGGATGCTAGATAGAAGGGCCACTGTGCACTTGCTATAAAGAAGTGCAAGGGAGTGATGAGAGAGGAATCAGGAAAATAGAGGACTCAACTAGTTGATAAATATGAATTTGGCACTTTTGTTATACTTGAGGAACCTGCATCTACACATAATAACATAGCTAGAGGGGAAACACAAAGCAAGGAGGCATTAACCTCCGAGAATAAGTAGGACATAGATTTATTTGAGAATCTTAGTGTTGGGGGGTCATAAAAAGGTCTTCAAATGAGGATGCTCAAGAAAAAATGCAATAGATGAGGCTGCATAGCAAAAATAAAAAATGAGGCTATTGTCCCAAAACTAGAAGGTTGATCAGGTAAGTGATCCCAATGTCCTTGAAAGGACAAACGTGATGGCACTCTTTTCATCATGTCTAGCATTTTTTATCATATATTCAAATAAGTAGTATACATTGTCTTATGAATCATTTTCTCAAACCCACCTATCTAACTTGAAATTTTGCGTACCTACTTTTTATATCAATATATTATATGAAGGTCATCTCAAAATATCACTTTTATGTAACTGTTGTTCATAGGGTGGATTTTGTGTTACCTAACAAGAAAAAAAAAAAAACTTCCAATGAGGCTGCTGAAGCAAACATAGTTGGTTCTCTTCCAAGGAATCTGGGTGTCCTTGGAAGGTCAAATACCATTGATCCTACTTTAATCATGCCAAATGTTTCAGTGCCATCAAAATAAGTAATATACATGTTGTTTTGTGAACATTTCCTAAACCTACCTATTACACTTGTCAATTCCATACATTTACCTTTTTACATCAATATCTTATGTGAAGATCATCTCAAAAGATCTACTTACACACACAGACATATGAGGATGGATTTTGCATTACTAAGGATAAGAAAGTTCTCTCTCATATGTGTCTATATATATACACACACACACACATATATATATTATTTCACCATACTCTTCGGCACATAATACGGCAAAAAAAAAGAAAAAGAGCCAATGTAATAGGTTTTTTACCATTGTTTTCTGTTTTTTTTTTTTTCCAGTCATGTCAGATAAACTTCTTACTCTAGTTTAGACTGTATTAAAAGATAGAGTGTTTAGCTTTTCAATCCTTTACAATCTTTCAATATTCGTATTACTCACTACAATCTTCATATTGTTTTAATCCTCTTTAGACTTTTTGGAGAGTTCAAAGACTAAGGAGGATTTCAAAAAACTATGAAGATCGTAGTGACTAATACAAAATACTGAAAGATTGTAAGGATTGGAAAAGTAAAAAAAAAAAAAACCTATCTTTTAATACTTCCAAACCAAAGATAAAGTTTATCTAACATGAATGAAAAAGAAAACCATGGAAAAAATCTATTACACTTAGTTCATTTTCTCTTTTTTGCCATATTGTGTGCTAAAGAGCATGAATAATAATAGATCCATACGTATACAAAATCCATCCTCATATATGCATAGATGTGTGTAAATACGGATTTCTATGCACCATAGTTACATAAAATTGATCTTTTGAGATGATCTTCCTATAATATATTGATATAAAACTACATAAAATTGGCAAGTATGACAGGCGGGTTTAATTTGAGAGATGATTCACAGGTATATACTTTTTTCAACAGCATCCAAATGCTAGACATGATGAAAGGAAGATTGAATGTATTTGTTTTCTCAAGGACACTGAGATACCTTAGAATAGCAACCAACTATATTTGCTTTGGTAGCCTCATTTGAAGGCTTTAGTTTGCTATTACTTAGTAATGCAAAATCTATCCTATGAACAACAATTATGCAAAATTGATTTTTGAGATGATCTTCGTATAGTATTCTTTGGTAAAATGCTATAAAATCTTAATTTTTGAATCCTCAAATTTAAAAGCAATGAAAATATAATTATTGATTTTAAAATCGTTGGTGTTAAAATCTTTGATTTTGGTCTACATTGGTTGAGGATTGAAAACCAAAATCAGCTAAAAGAAGGATCATACGGGACAAGTGATTTTGGAATACGACAATTTATGATACTCCAAACATACAAAAAAGAATGTAAAACAATTTATAACAATCCAAACATACCCAAAACACCGTTTTACGGCTATTATGATATTTTGCAGTATTTTATGACATAGCAAATGACACCGAAAAGTAAATAAATGAAATTGGAAAGTATGCTAGGTGGGTTTGAGAAATGATATACTTATTTTAGTGGCATTGAAGTGCTACACATGATACAAAGAGTGCCATTGAGTTTGTCCTTTTGAGACCATTGAGTACCCTTACAATGTCAACCTTCTGCTTTGGGTTTGGCAGCCTCCTTTCTTGCTTTGGCTTCGACACCCTCATTTGTTGGTTTTGCTTTGGCAACCTCATCTGAGGGTTTTCTTATGACCCCCAGCTCTTGGAGGTATTCGAATAGATCCATGTCCTTCTTCTTGGAGGTTGATTCCTCCTTACTTTGTGCTTCCGCTTTGGCTATGGTGTTATATGCAGTTGTAGCTTCCTCAAGTGTATCAAAAGTGCCTAGATCATATTTATCAACTAGTTGGGCCCTCCATTTTCCTGATTCCTCTTTCATCACTCCCTTGCTCTTCCTTGTAGCAAATGCACGCTGGCCCTTTTGTCTAGCATCCTCCATGGTAGGATTATGGAAGGTGACAAAATCACTTGTGTAGGGGTTTGTGAAGGAAACAAGTATGCTAGTACGTAGAGAACTCTATATGCTCCTTGGAGCTTATAACTGCGTTATGTATGTTCTTGTATATAAAGTGACATTAATGGTTAGATAGAGGAATGCTAATTTTGTGTCTCTCAGATGAAAAGGGAAGGATTAAGCGAGGATAATGCACCCAATGATTTTCTTTCTTAGTATTTGTCTTTGTTTCGTTATGTGAATATTATATACTTTGTCAGATCTAGAAAGGAATCCATACAATTATTTATTAGTGGAAGGACACAATAAGCATTTCTATCCGAGGAGGCATACTGATGGTCATATTTTCTTCTAGTTGATCTCTGATTATGTTTTTTTATATGCAGTCTACTGTAATCCATATTGTTAGGAAAGATATTAATTATCTAGTATGCACTGTAAATGTGTATTTGTGCTAGAGTGATATGTGTAAAGTTCTTTCCTCTCAGGAATAGATTGGGTGCGGTTAGTGCACTCTAAGGATTTCCTCTCTTAATTGCTAGTGTTTGTGTAATTATGAGAATATTAGGTTGCTAGATTTAAATGTGCAATTATTAAATTGTGGACATACTAAGGTAAAATTTTCTTAGAAGTTGTGGGCTATCATTCAGACACACATATAATAGGCTGTAAAGAGGGAGAGGACGAGAGGAGATAAACGGACCTATATGAATATCTACTTTAATCTCAATGTTATTATTATAGGACACACATACACTTTTGACAGAACTAGAGGTAAAGATATGCACTCTAAAAATGTTCTCATCTTAACAAACTTTCTATTGCTTTTAATTGACGTTTAGTCAAACTACTAAAGATGCATCTCAAGATATTAATATAATATAATCTCTTAAAATAGGATGGACTTAATCAACTTGAGTTATTCTCTAGCATCCTCCCTTGATCTAAATTCTTGCGCGCCAAGTAACTTTTGTAACTTGATAAATGGATTTAATTTAAGTGACTTTTCAAAACTTGTCTTTTGCTTTGGCAATAAAATAGCTAGATCTTTTTCTTCCTGATTAATTCATGAATACAATGGTAAGGAACCTCTATATGTTACTTTTTCATTGAAGACTAGATTCTTCAAAGTAGATATGGTAAAACTAATATCACAAAAAATCTTCGTCAGTCCATCTTGAATGTCATCTAGTTCCTTGCACATTCTTTTCATCCAAGCTATCTAAGTTGCCCAAAGTACTGCCACAAATACATGGCTTCCATTGTTGAGTGTCATAACATGTTGTTTCTTTGAATATCATGTAAAAGCATTACTTCTAATAAAGGATACATAATTGGATATATTTTTTCTTTCATTCAAGTTACTGCCCAATCATTGGTAGTTAAGCCAATGGGCTTGGATTTGTCATAGGATGCATTGAAGATGCAATCATGGTGGATCTTTTGATGTAGTGCAAAATATGCTACACTGCCTACTATCAATTCTAATATAGCTTTTCCATATATCCACCATGGATAATGTCAGAACATGTGGCAAGTAGGTAGTAAAGATCTCCACCAATTGCTTAAAGAATAAGTAAAATATCAACTTCCTCATATTTTTTGCTTAATTTGCAAATGGTCTTTGCAAGAGTACTTTCTAGCTTATAATTTGTCATCTTGAAAATTTCAACAATTTCACTTCCATAGTTTTTTTGAGAAATTAAATTTATTTCTTAGTTTGATAGATTTCAATGTCAAGATCACACAACATAAATATCTTGTTGTTCATCTCAAACTCACGAACCATCCTCCTTTTAAACTCATTCATCATGTCACGATCATATCTAGTAAAAAACTTAAATCATTAACGTATGGAGAAAGAAATGAAAATATGGCTATAGTTATTATGTTCTATGCATAGAGGATGCTCATGTGTGCATGATAATACCGTACTTTTGAAGTAATAATCAATATGAATGTACCATGTCCATAGAGTTTGCTTCAAGCTAGAAAGTAGCTTTTTTCATTTATAAACTTTACTTGTTCTTTCAAACTTTTGTTTAAGAAGAAAGATTGCTCACCCGTTTGATGTATTTTAAAGCAATCAAAAGCCATACGAACTCTAATTTGGCGATAGGACAATAGTCAATGTATGATTTTTACTTAAAATCATTCACTACAATTCTAGTTTTATAGCGGTCTATGACTTTATGCTTATATCATGCGAATAACATTTTGGTGTTCTAAAAGTTTTGTCAAGTCTAAAAGTGTTGTTTCTTTCAATTATATCAATTTCTTTATACATGATTATTATTGATACATAGGGATTTGTATTTTGATTTCTAGTTCTCAAGTAGCTCACTTGAGATCTTAGCTAGTTTTTAACCTAATAGATCTTGTTGGTTGATCTAATGCCAACTCATTTCACACCCAAGTGCTTTTAGAGCTACCTGAATTGTCCCTAATTAGCCGCAACTAGCATAGTTAACATTACAAATAAGCTTCATAGAAGATAAAGTATGTTCACAACTAAGAAGATTGACCTATTTGTTCCGAAAAACTATTGTTTCTCATTCAAGATTGAACACTACTCATGCTTTCAAAATGTGTTGTATGCACATAATTTTATCATCATTAAAATATTCAAATGGTTTAACAATTTCACATGCTAGCAAACAAATTTCTTTATCATCTCTTTTAATTTTGTTTTGGTACATGTTCATATCTATCCAATGGTTTTCTTTTGCTCTATAATGCCTCATTTAGGTGCACTTTTTTCATAGGACATCTATTCAACACATAAATGGTGCAAGAGGCTACTTCAACATTAAAAAATCTTTGCCAGTGGCTCTTCAATTAGCATGAACCATATCAACTCCATAATGATCTAGTTCCTGTATAATGCTACACCATTCTACTAAGTAGAATTGGCTGCTATACTCTAGTGCTCAACGCCACTCATCTTGCAAAATTGATTAAATTTCCAAGAGTAATGCTCTTCTTTGCTACTTGATCTCAAAGCTTTTACATTACTACCTCTTCACTATTGTGAATATTTTAGTGTCATGTTGCAAACTAATATTCAGTATTATGTTTTAGATTCTTTGGTGAGCCATTTGCTTTTAGATCTAATTTAGATAATGTTTTGGTCCAAGTCCTTAGCTTACTAAGGTCATAAGGTGATGTGATTGCAATCCATAAACTTAGAGTTAAAGTAATCGACAACCAAGAAAATGCGATTTATGGAGATTTAAGGTCTGTTGTCTGGCCTTCCAAAACACATATTTTACCATGATTTTTCAATAGATGAAAACTTTAGTTAGGCAAATATAGTAAGATTAGAATAATTACACCAACTTAAAAAAAAGATATAATAATAAATAGTTTGTATATATTTTTTATATGTCTAAGAATATAGTTTTTGTTGAATATGAGGCTTACAATTTGAACTGATAAATTATAAGGATATAGTTGGAAGTATGTGTTATTGTGCAAACAATGTGAGGATTCATGTCATTTTTCAGTCTTATCAAGGAGTAAGATGAAGACAATGTGCTCAAGGTATTCAGAAATGCAAATTGTTAAAAAGGACAAGAACCCTATGGCTTGAGTTTGATTATAACAATATCCACATTATATTCATTAACATGTTTGTTTAAATGTGATATTTGAAGAAGATTTGATGCAATTTTAGACTCAAATCAATGTAAATAGAGCATTATAGGCATCTCTATATAAGAGGTGTCGACCCTTGTAAAGGTGGCACCAATATTCCATGTAACAAAATTGAATTCTGCTTTACGAAAATTGTAGGTGATTTTTCTTAGGGCGATATTGTTTGACATTTTTTAACATAATAGATGAATCTGGAAAAGTTATTAGTAATAAAGTTGTATATGGAAGACTTAAAAATCTTCCCTATGAGTCTATGATTAGCTCAATCTGATATTTCTACATACAATTATGATTTTTTAAGTTGACTAATTTATGTAAATTGAATAGGAGTAGCAATGCTGACACCGGAAACCCATGGTGTCAACAACATAGGGGGTGGTGTTTGATGCGTATTTAAATGCCGTCGTTAAAACACAAACAACATCAATCTTAATTTCCGAATCGCAATTAAAAATAACAAGGTAGTGCATGGTTGAGACCGGGTCGATCCACAAGGAAATAGACTTTTGATTTTGAAAATCTTGAGTTTTTAGTGGAAACAATGTGAGCAAGTGTGACTTTGAGATGCAAATCTTGTGAAGATGATCAATTAATTGTCGAAATTTACGCACATTCCTAAAACATTAAATCGCCTAAGTTTTATTAAGACAACACTAACAATACTCAACTAATGATCTATATGTAAATCTAACTAAATGATTGAATAATAGACAAAATAAATATATTATCCTAAGAAGATAGATATTTCTAGAAGACTAAATTACCAAGCTACTGCATAAAAAAAAACTGATACAACATTATTTAAAGAGAAATTACAATGTGAGTTTTCAAGGCTAATTGAACTAAGCCTATTAACATAAAATGAACAAGCTAGAAATTCAACAGCAGTGAGAACCGCAGCAGAAGGGCTGCTGGCCAAGAGGCGCCTGGTGTAGATGGCGCGGGCACACTGGTCCAAGCCGGGTTCGTGGCAGCAAGTGGAGGCGTCGGCGCTTTGGACCGACCGCAGGGATGCGCGGTGCACTGCACCGAAGCGCGGGTCCGTGCAGCAGGCTCGGCAGGGCGGCGCGAGGTGAGAAGCGCAGCAGCTGAGGCAGGGCGCTGCAGACGAGGCTGGTGGCGCGAGCGGAAGACTGGCACGGGCGACGATGTCGTCCCGCGCGAGTCACGCGGTGCTGCCGCGTGGCGCTGATGGGGCTTGCAGCGTGGCAGGCAAGGCGGACGAGGGCTCAGCAGGCGAGGCAGGCACGGGCGACGAGGCCAGCTTGCGCGAACAGCGGCGTGATGCCGCGTGGGCCTGGCGGGCGGCGACGACCTGTGCGTGGGCGTGCCCGAGCGCGACGCGTGGCTGCTGGGGGCGGCCGAGCGGGAGTGCCTGCTCTGTGCAGGCACGGGTGACGAGGGGGCGCTGGCGCGAACCTGCTTTGCCCGCCGCGTGTCCTCGCGGGGCCCGGTGCGGCAGGCGGCGAGAGAGAGAGAGAGAGACAGAGAGAAAAAGGTAAAGAGAGATGGAGAGTCTGCGGGAGAGAGAGAGTAAGGTGGAGAGAGGGGGAGAAAGCAGAGGGAGAGAGAAAAAGTAAAGAGGAGAGAGGGAGAGCTGCTGAGAAGGGGAAAAAGTAAAAGGGAGAGAAAGAGAGCTGCGGAAGAGACAGAGAGAGGTTGGGAAAAAAAAAAAAAAACAAACAGAAAGAGAGAGAAATAGGGAGAACAGGGAGAACAGGGATGCGTAGAGGGAGAGAGAGCAGTGGGAGTGAGAGAGAAAAAAAACTATGGGAGAGAGAGGGATTAAAAATTTCTGGAAAAAAAAATAGGTCCTTTCCCTTGACCTCCTCCCTTAGTTTTATAGAAAAGAGGGGGGGGGGGGGTTTGAATTTCAAAAAGATTTTAAAATCCTCTCATTAAGTTCCCTTTAATTTAGGGGATCCTCTTTAAAACATTTAATTGGTATTTTTGAATTTTGAATTTCTGAAATGGATCTTCCTTTCTTTGAATTTCAGAATTCCCTCCTTCTCTCTCTCTTAGTTGGCATGTGGGCCCCAGTCGAAGCTAAAATACGAAAATAAAATGATGTTTTTGTCAGGATACGAACTCTGGTCATTTCCTTGAAATTCAGGTGGTCCAACCACTATGCCATCTGCTTGTTTATGTCCTGTTTCACATAAAATAACAGTTAAGTTCTCATAGCCATAAATCATTCAACTGCGTATTAAATAATTGATGAGGAAATGAAGTTGCTACCCTTATTCCATCCATGGAGTGATGAAATTTTAAAATTCAGATTTTGAATGCGCAAATGGTTTATCTATCATTCCATGTGATTTTGTCCGTTAAATTGATAGCAAATTATGTAAATTTTATCTGTTATTTATGTAAAATTGTGGACTTATCACGCCCCCCAACTTAATCATTGCTAGTCCCTTAGCAATACAATCATTTGAAAAATTAGGACTACCATGATTAGTAAAAAGAATCACACTTCATTTTAAAGGATATCTATTGCAAATGGTAGGTATTGGAATTCAAGTTTTCGTTCTCCCGCCCACCATACTTAGAATCATGACAAGTGATTGTGCATATCATTTGAGGTGCTTGGAGTTCATTTCTATCCTGTTTGGTATATCGTTGCCTTTACTGCCTCTTGGAGTAGAATTACCCAGGGGGGAGAATAGAAAAAGAGATCTTTGAATTAGTTGGCTAGGTTCGCTTTTCGATTTTCGCCCCGACTTAAAACTTTTTAGGATTTGGTCTTATTTTGCTGTGAAGGACTTTAGCACGATTGTTTTGTGCTTCGAGAGTGCGTACTTTTTGCCACTCTCTTTATTTTTGTCTGAGGAGAGGTGCATACTTTTTGCCACCGTCCTTCCTTTGACTCTTTTGAAGCATATTTATTTGCTTTTCACGCTTCTGATTGTCCTTTTTTTTTTTTTTTTTTTTTTTTTTTCCGAAGTGACCGCCTCCTTAAAGTATTAAGTAGTTTGATCTCCTATTACGAATCCTAACTTTCCATTCGTTTGACCTAAAAGTAAAAATAGAATGGGTAATTCTACACTTCGGGTAACTCTAGCAACTTTACACTTTCAGGATCTTCCACTCTTTCCAAGTTACCGTGTGTGTGTGAAAATCATCCTGTCGTGATTCATTGTAGAGAGAGGGGTTAACTCAAACTTTTATTCATCCTTTTACTTCAATTTTTTGATCAAGATTCCCTAAATGAAGTGTGATAGATATGAATTTCTGTTGGGGTGTGAAAATGAAACAATTTTTCTTTTGAAAATTTGTGTGAAAATTGAAAAAATTTCACAACTTTTGTTCATTTTAAACGATTTTATTCAATATGCATTATGATTCTCCCCCCAACTTGAATGACATTGTCCTCAATGGCATAGAAATGCACAAAAATTAATGATGAGGAGAGATACAACCTGAGATGTGACGAAGCTTCTCTCTGTTCTCCAAGGTGGATTTTATGAGTTTTCTAAAAAGAAAAGAAAAGAAAGAATAATCAGAATAAAAATGAGAAGATTGGGTTGCCTCCCAATAAGCGCTAAGTTTAATGTCTTCAGCCAGACGAAATTATGTTCATTGTGGGTCACTTAGCTGCATGGATTCCAATGGACAATTTTGAAGGTTTTCAATGTAAGGTTTTAAGCGTTGCCCATTAACAGTAAATGTCTGTCCATTTTTTGGATCCATGATCTTGACCGCACCATGGTCAAAAGCTTTTATTACCAAGAATGGCCCATCCCATCTTGATTTTAATTTCCCAGGAAACAGACGCAACCTTGAGTTAAATAGCCAGACTTTTTGATGAGGGTGAAAAGATTTCCTCACAATATGTTTATCATGAAAAGCTTTAGTCTTGGCTTTATAGATTTTCGAGTTCTCATAGGCTTCATTTCTTATTTCATCTAGTTCGCTCAATTGTAATGTTCGGTGTGAACCTGCTTTAACTAGATCAAAATTGACTTGTTTGATAGCCCAATAAGCTCTATGTTCTAATTCCACTGGGAGATGGCAGGCTTTTCCAAAGACTAGCCTGTATGGTGACATGCCAATAGGAGTTTTATAAGCAGTCCGATAGGCCCACAAAGCATCATCTAACCTTTCGGACCAATCTTTTCTGTCGGGCCTAACAGATTTTTACAAGATATTCTTGATTTCTCTATTGGATATCTCTACTTGGCCACTAGTTTGGGGATGGTAAGGGGTAGCAAGCTTATGAGTAATCCCATATCTTTTGAGCAATGCTCGAAATTGAGAATGAGTGAAATGCGAACCCCCATCACTAATAATAGCCTTTGGCCATCCGAACCTAGAAAAGATATTCTTCTGTACAAATTTCATCACCACCTTGTGATCATTGGTTCGGGTGGCTATTGCTTCAATCCATTTAGACACATAGTCCACTGCCACCAAGATGTATTCGCATCCAAAAGATGGTGGAAAAGGGCCCATGAAATCTATTCCCCAAACATCAAAAATTTCAACCACTAAGATTGGATTTAGAGGCATCATATCTCTTTTAGTGATATTTCCAACAGCTTGACATCTTAGGCATGTTTTGCTGAACTCATAAGCATCCTTGAAGAGTGTGGGCCAATAGAAACCGCTTTGTAAAACCTTTGCTGCGGTTTTCTTTCCGGAGAAATGACCTCCACAAGCAAGGTTATGGGAAAAGTTCAAAACACTTTGTTGTTCTTCTTCAGGCACACATCTCCGGATTATTTGATCTGGGCAAATTTTGAAGAGTTCAGGGTCTTCCAAAAAATAATACTTCTCTTGAGAGAAGAATTTATCTTTTTCATTTTTTGTCCATCCTTGTGGGATTTGACCAGTCACCTTAAAATTCACAATATGTGCATACCATGGTGGTGACATGTGGGAAATGGCTAAGAGGTGTTCATCAGGGAATGAATCTCTCATTGGTTCATTATCTGAAATCATGATTCGGGAGAGATGATCAGCAACCACATTCTCGGACCCCTTTTTGTCCCGAATCTCTAAATCAAATTCTTGGAGGAGTAGGATCCATCTGATTAATCTTGGTTTGGCATCTTTCTTTGTCAACAAATATTTCAATGCCGAGTGATCAGAATAAATAATCACTTTTGCCCCCAAAAGGTAAGATCGAAATTTCTCCAGAGCAAAAACAACAGTTAACAATTCTTTTTCTGTGGTGGTATAGTTCATTTGAGCATCTACAAGTGTGCGACTTGCATAATAAATCACCACAGGCGTTTTATTGATTCTTTGTCCCAGTACTGCCCCCATAGCATAATCAGAAGCATCGCACATTATCTCAAATGGCAAAGACCAATCAGGCGATTGGAGAATGGGAGCTTTGATCAGAGCCTCTTTTAAAGATTTAAATGCGTCCAAGCATTTTTCATCAATGTGGAATGGGACATCTTTGGCTAAGAGAAGGGTTAATGGTCGGGCAATTTGGGAGAAATTTTGAATAAACCGGCGGTAGAAGCCGGCATGGCCTAAGAATGACCGAATTTGCTTTACCGAAGTGGGTGGAGGAAGATTGGCGATTATGCTAACTTTAGCTTTATCCACTTCGATACCTCTTCCAGACACTATATGGCCCAAAACTATTCCCTCTTTAACCATGAAATGACTCTTTTCCCAACTTAGAACCAAATTGGTCTCTATGCATCTTCCCAGTACATTTTTCAAATTCTCCAGACAAATTTCAAATGAATCCCCGAATATTGAAAAATCATCCATGAATACTTCAAGGAATTCTCCCACCATATCTGAAAAGATGGCCAACATGCACCTTTGGAAAGTTGCTGGTGCATTACATAGTCCAAATGGCATTCTTCGGAATGCAAATGTGCCAAATGGACATGTGAATGTGATTTTCTCCTGATCTTCTGGATATATAGCCATTTGATTATATCCCGAATATCCATCTAAGAAACAGAAATATTTCTGACCCGCTAGCTTTTCCAAAATCTGATCAATAAACGGGAGTGGGAAATGATCTTTCTTTGTCATTGTGTTCAATTTTCTGTAATCAATACAAACTCTCCACCCCGTGGTTAGCCTAGTGGGCATTTCTTTACCTTTTTCATTTGTTACCACAGTTAAGCCAGACTTCTTTGGCACTACTTGGGTTGGGCTTACCCACTTGCTATCAGATATTGGGTATATGATACCCGCATCTAGCCATTTCACCACTTCTTTCTTAACCACTTCCATCATAATAGGATTCAATTTCCTTTGCATTTCTCTGCTTGGTTTTGCATTATCTTCAAGATAAATATGATGCATGCATGTGGTTGGGCTTATTCCTTTCAAATCAGCTACTGACCACCCTATGGCTTCTTTATGAGTTCGAAGAACTTCAATGAGTTATTTTTCTTGGGTAGGGTTAAGATCCGTAGCTATGATCACAGGTAGAGTTTCAGATGGGCCCAAAAAGACATATTTGAGAGATTCCGGCAAAGGTTTGAGCTCTAACTGAGGAGGAACCTGGAGAGATGGAGGAGTAGGTTCTAGATTGAGTTCAGGTAAAGGCTCAACCTTATTGGGCTGCCAAGTCCTTGTATTCAAATATGATATGGCCATTAACTCCTCTTCCTCTTCAAATTGGGCCGAAGGGGATGTTTCTACAATATTATCAATCACATCAATTGCAAAACAATCTTCCCCATCCTGCATATGGCCAGAAGCTTTGAAAATGTTGAGGGATAATTTGTGATCTCCAAATGAGATATCCATTAACCCAGATTTGCAGTTAATGATGGCATTTGCAGTGGCTAGAAAAGGTCGGCCCAATATAATTGGGCTATTTCTCAGATGTTGAACGGGCTCCATGTCAAGGATGACAAAATCAACTGGGAAGTAGCAAGTATCAATCCTGACAATGACATCTTCCACCATTCCTTTCGGTGTCCTAAGAGATCTATCGGCCAATTGTAGGATCACCGGAGTTGGTTTCAATTCTCCTATCCCAAATTTTTCATAAACTGAGGTGGGTAATAGGTTCACACTTGCTCCAAGGTCCAATAATGCCTTATCAAAGGTGGTTCCTTCAACAACACAAGAGATAAGTGGTGCTCCAGGGTCTTTCATCTTTTTAGGCATTTGGTTGAGCAAAATGGCACTCACTTCTTCAGACAAAAAGACTTTTTTGGGATTTGCTTTAGGCTCTCTCTTGTGAGTGCAAAGTTCTTTCAAAAACTTGGCATAGGCCGGCACATGTTGGATTGCATCAACCAATGGTATGTTAATGTGGACTTGTTTAAATAAGTCCATTAACTGTTCATTTTTTGCTTGGATTTGATGCTTTCTTTGCTCTTTGCCATTTTCTAAAGCTTGTGGAAAAGGGATTTTCGGTTTATAATTCTCAGGACATTCCTCCATTTTTCCTTTTCCTTGAATGATATTGGGTTGTTCATTCTCATCTTCATCTTCTTCTCCTTTTTCTTCTTCATTTTGTTCAAGATTGGGCTGACTAGATCCTTGATTTGGGTAAGGATCCGGCAAGACTTTACCACTTCTTAAGGCCAAAATTGCTTTCGCATTTTCTAACTGTGGGCCTCTTGGTGGATTTGGGCCAATTTGAGGTTGGGCTTGAGGATTAGGTAAGATTGGTTGATGTTGGAAACCCGGAAGATAGTTTCGCGGGTTTGCAATGGGTTGACTTGGTAATGGGCCCACTTCCCTCCTCATGGTTGTATCAGCCATTTGACCCAATTGGGCTTCCAATTTTGAAATGGATTGTTGTTGAGAGATGACCAATTGTTGCAATTGTTGCTGTTGTTGTTGTTGATTCATGAGTAATTGTTGCAGCATATTGAATTTGTCATCATTTTGATTTGATGGCTGATGTTGTGGGATTTGATATGGAGGTTGAGAGAACATATTCTGGTTGTTATTGGGCTGAAAGTAAGGGGCTTGAGCTTGTTGGCTTTTGTTGAAAGATTGATTTGGATAGTAATTCTGTTGATGGGCCCTGTTCTGAAAATTTTGTGCTTGTGGATTTGGAGCTTGGGCTTGTTGAGATTTCCATGAAAAATTAGGATGATTCTTCCAACCAGGGTTGTAGGTGTTAGAATATGGATCATGATTGGGCTTTGAATAACCCTGGGCTGCTTGGACTTGTTCTTGGATGAACGGTGACAATTGGGCTGCCGTGGGACACTCACTGACATGGTGAGTTGGGCTGGCACAAAGACTACAAGCTTCTTGGTAAGATGAAGAGGATTCAGAGTAAGGTCTTGATTGTGCATGGATATTAGATCCTTGGTTATTCGAAGCTAGGACTTGGTCTAGCTTTTGGGCCATAAGATCCATTTTGCTCATTTGTTGGGCCAGAAGGTCCACCTTATCCAACTTTTGAGCCAATGCATTGATATCCATCTTAGGTTCAAATTCTCCTCTATTTCTTATTTCATAGACTCCAGTCCGTTTGGATGTTCCCACAGATCTTTCATATGATGAAAGTGAAGCATGATTTATTGAATTTTCACTTAGCATTTCAAACAAATCATAAGCTTCTTCCTCACTTTTGCTCATAAATGCTCCTCCACAAGATGCATCTACCATTTGCCTGTATTGTGCATCTAAACCTTCATAGAATGCTTGCACAATTTGCCATCTAGACAATCCATGATGTGGACATTTTCTCAACAATTCTTTCAATCGTTCCCAAGATTCATGAATTTGTTCTCCTGGTAATTGTGAGAATCCAGTTATAGCCCTTCTCATTGTATTTGTTCTCCCGATAGGATAGAATTTTTTTAAGAATTCTTGTTGCATTTCGGGCCAAGTCTTAATGGGCTTCCCTATCGTTCCAAGCCAATATTTGGCTTTGTCCTTAAGTGAGAAAGGGAATAGGGTAAGTCGAAGGGCATCTTCCGTGAAATCTTGAATTTTCACGGTTGAGCAAATCTCAAAGAATTCATCCAAATGTTTATATGGATCTTCATTGGTATTCCCATAAAAAGATGGGAGCATTTGGATGGTGCTTGGCTTGATCTCATAATGGCTAGCATGGACATTAGGCAATTGGATACAAGATGAAGGATTATAGTCTTGAGGAATGAAGTATTCCTTCATTTGTTTTGGTATTGTAGGTGCTTAGAATGACCGTGTGATTAACATGAAATATCTATGCTGTTTAGGTGTAAACTAACCTATTAAAAACAGCAACTAAAGTGCAGTGATCGCCAGAAACTTTTAACTTAAAAGTTTCAAAAGAGAGTATGATCGCCTACCTTTCAAACTGCGGAAGATTAAGTCCTTGGTTCCCCTTCCTCAGCCGGCTGAAGAAAGAGAGCCCTTTCTTTGCTTCCTTGTTCTTGCTGTGGAATTTGAGGTTGAGGATCGTCCAGAAGTTGTGCTTGATTTCCCCATTTTGATCTTTTTTTGTTGTTGAGTACAGCAGAGACAGAGAAAACAAAAAAAATGAAAAAAACTATGATGAGAATTTAAATAAAAGTAGTATCTGAACTAATCATGATGTTAAGCATATTTAGAACAGCAAACTCACTTTTTTTAATGGCTTTGAAATCCCTTAGATCAAGTAGGTTTTTGAAAGATTATGCTATGGTGTGTGTTTGCATGAAGTGAATATGAAGAATAAAACTAACGAAATGAATGCAGTAATGAAAAACTTATGCCCAGTTGGTTGAAGCCTTGAAAGGATGAAGATCTTGAAAGGACGCCGTCTTCTGGAAATGGCAGCGCTCCGGCGTTACGACGTTGTTGCTCAGATCTTCAAATCGCTATAACGCTATGGCTCAACTCAACTTAATTCTGTTCTCTTTTTTTTTTACTCTTCAACATGCAGGGTATTTATAGGCATTTCTTGCGTTCGCGATTAACATAGAAAACTCCCGAATTTATCCATCTTAACCGACAAATAATTACTGATTAATTCATCTTTATCTGTAATTATCTAAAACGCGTCCACCTTTGCTGACGCCTTTCAGATTAATTAAGATAAGGATAAATATCCGGGAAAACTTATCTTTATCTTTATTAGTTAAAACGCGTCCACATGTGTAGACGTCTTTTATACTAATTAAGATAAGGATAAACATCCGGAAGAGAAGTTAAAACAGCTTAGGAAACCTAAAACGCGTCGACCTTCGAAGACGCCTTTTAGTTAATTAATCAATTAATTAAAATAGGTTGACGCGTTTTAGAATTCTGAATCGCGTCCACACAGGTTGACACGTTTTAGAAAGAATTCTGAATCGCGTCCACACAGGTTGACACGTTTTAGAATTCTGAATCGTGTCCACACAGGTTGACACGTTTTAGAATTTCTGCATCTTTTAACTGAAATTTGAGCTAAAATCAATTCAATTGATTAACTTAAACACATCTGTTAAACCCGACACTCAAAAATATTAATAAAAATTAATCAATGATTAATTATCAGACCATTATGAGGCATTATTATATGATATGAAATTTACTCGAAATGACGTCAAAATTAGCGTGTCTACAGCTGCCTCACCTTGGCATCGTCTTTGTAAGGGAGTGAAATGAAATGGAATGTACTGAAAAGGTGATGCCAAGGTGTGATGAGACACGCTCTTAACATCACATGACTGGAATTTTTCTCAAAATCATCAATGAAGATAGCTCAATGAAATCAATGGAATTAATCCTGTCTGGATGAAGTAGACAAGAAAATAAAATAAGGTCGATCAACCTCCTTGGAGTGGGAAGTACCCCAGGTCGTAGACACTGTAGGTTTCATCATGGGGAGCGTTTGCCAGCCAATGTGGACGTGCTACAGCCATGATGGATCTTAAAAGAAAACAAGAATATCGGATAAAGAATCCAATCAAGGATAGAATTCCAAGGATATCTTCAAGCGAATCTCAAAGATAATCAAGATACTCAATTCAGAATGGAATATTTCATATCATGTTGAGATTATTTGATTAAATGGTCTGAAATTTAATCAATAATTAATTCTTATTACAATGATTTCAAAGTCCTACATGATGCATGCTGGGCTAAAAGAAAAATATAAAGTCAAATAAAATATAAATTAATCAAGGATAATATTGTTAAATTGTCATTAATGAGTCAAGATACCAATTCTTGTAATTCAGTGCTAAGCCGAAGCTCGTTTATCCACGCACTGTTTTACAAAAGTGGAACCATCGTCCCCACTAATTAACAATCCAACGGCCTATCCGTGCGATTAAGAATCCTCTGGAATTATCACTGTTTTTGTTGAAGGGGAACTCAAATTCCAGTTTCATCAAAACACAAGGTCCTTGATATAATCTAATAAATATTTAACATATAGTAATGCGAATGCAAAATAATTACATGGAATAATACAAGGATAGAAATAACCGTCTTTTTAGCCACGGTAGAGACTTCATAAACTCCCATAGTGGGATCTTCTTGATATTTCCAGCTTTGTAATCATTTCTTTGAATTTCTGAAACGCGTCGTGTAGTGTTGACGCCATTCAATATTGAAACGCGGCGGTTCTCCTCGACGCCTTTTCCTCACAGAAACAGGTTCTTCTATTCGAATTCTCACTCTTTTCATGTCTTGTGTCCTGTATACAACTTGAACAAACAAGTTAAGCATCTGTTCAGGCTTAGCCCCTTGCCTGGTTAAGTAACCGACTACTTGATCCTATCCTTGATAGAAGGGTCAAGGGGCATAGCCTTTATTAACAAAGGTAATAAGAATAATCGAACTTAAGCAAAATGCAACATACAAGCAAACATATGCTCACTGAAAATAAAATGAATGAAACACATTAAATGCACCAAGCAAATGCTAATCGAATTTTTTTGGTTTTGAAATATTCGTTTTTGTTTGGGTTTTGAGATGTATATTTTTTTTTGAATTTTGAAAAATGTATATATTTTTTTTGAATTTTTGACTATGCAATTTTTTTTGAATTTTTGGACATATGCAATTTTTTTTGAATTTTTGGAATATGCAATTTTTTTTGAATTTTTGGCTATGTATTTTTTTTTGAATTTTGACATATACATTTTTTTTGAATTTTGACATATACATTTTTTTTATTTTTTTTTTTGAATTTTGACATATACATTTTTTTTTTGACTTTTTTTTTTTTTTTTTTTTGACTAAAAGACCAGTATGGTACTTAGATCAAAAGATCATATTCATTTATTAACTTAATTTCCAAATTGTTCTTTAACAACTTAACTTAAAACCCATCGTGTTTGAACTTGTGTTTCCATTCGTGATCCCATTTGATGATTTGACCCTTAGTCAATCTAAGCCATTCTTTAAGCTTGAAGTACACCTCTTTAGTAAGAAAAGAAGAGTAAGTTTAGAAAGCCCATGAGAAGGTTCCGGAGACCTAAAAAGATGTTCCTTTCCAACCCTAATATCTGTTGGGGTTCGGTCATTTTCTTTCCGGGGTATTTATCGACCTTGCGTTCCCTTTTGTTTCATTTCATGGCCTTGATGTAACATTTGTAGTGTAATGGCCTTTTGATTTGAATTTGGCTTTTTGCCTTGCTTTTGCTTTTCTATTCTTTTCTTTTTTGCTTTGCTTTGGAACGGATCTCCCCCATTTTTTTTTATGACGGCCTCCTACTAAGATGGCGGGTATTCTTGGTAATCTATTCTAAGCCTCGTTCCGACATCATGGGCCGAATGTAAAACAGAATTTTATTTTAAAAGGAATGATTTGTACTTTATACTCTTAGTCAAGCTTTTGATATTCTTAAGGACTTGGCATCTCTTGTTACTCACGAATCAAACGTGTCAGTGTGTGCAGTAATGGGTTTGAAGTTAAATTATTCAGACTAACAAAGAAATTTGAGTTTATAAATTTTCTGATTCCACTGGTCTTTGTACCATACTGATCGACTCTTTATCCTAAGGGTAGTATTTCTTAAGGTGTAAACCATTCCAGGGATGATTTAGCTCTTCTCCTTCTGCATTAACCAAACGATAAGCATTACCAGGATAAGCGTGTGATACGACATAAGGTCCTTCCCAGTTGGGTTGGAGCTTAGAACGCGGACCACCAGGTTTTACAAAAATTCTTTTAACGACCATTTCATCGACTTTGAACTTTCGTTCAATGACTTTCTTTTGATAAAAACGTGCTAATCTGTTTTGATAAACTTTTGCATGATTAGCAGCTGACCATCTTTTCTCGTCTAAAAGTTCCAATTGAGCAAGAAGTGCTGAACGATGTTCATCAATAGAGAATTCTTTGTTCAATTGTACTCTTAATGACGGTATAAGGATCTCATATGGAACTACCGCCTCCATTCCAAATGTTAAGGAATAAGGAGTTTGCCCAGTGGGCGTGCGGATTGAAGTTCGGTAGGCCCATAGAGCCTCAACCAATTTTTCTGGCCAGTCTGCGAATTTGTTAGATTTACACGTCTTTTTGATGATTTTTATCAAAGTTTTATTAGTTGCCTCTGCTTGGCCATTGCCTTGCGGGTAATAAGGAGATGAATGATGCAATGCAATTTTGTACCTGTTGCAGAGGTCCTTCAATTCCTGTGACACGAACTGCGGTCCGTTGTCGGTGACGATGGTACTTGGAATTCCGAATCTTGTGATGATGTTCCTCATGATGAATTTGCAGACGGTTGATGCTTTGATCTCCACGTATGCTTCAGCTTCTGCCCACTTGGTAAAGTATTCCGTTGCCGTGAGAATGAAAGATTTTTGCTTGATGCCGGAATCTGGGTTACCAAGAGGTCCAATAATGTCGAAAGCCCACATGGAGAAAGGCCATGGGGAAGAAACATGATGGAGTGAAGATGCAGGAGAATGAATTTTGTCGGCGTGAAATTGACACTTGGCACACCTACGGACATATCCTACACAGTCTTCTTCCATGGTTGGCCAATAAAATCCTTGTCTAAGGATCTTCTTTGCTAGCATCTGTCCATTGACATGGCCACCACAAACTCCACTATGAGCTCCTTCCATAACCTTCCAAAGCTCATCTTCGTCCAAACATCTCAGAAGAACTCCATCAAAACCTCTCTTATATAATGCTCCCCCAACTAGGGTGTATCGTTGAGCAACTCTCCTGATAGCTCTTTTTTCCTCAGTTGTAGCTTCTTCAGGATACGATTGATCTTCACAATATTTTGCAATTTCATAATACCATGGCTTCTGTTCATCATCCATCTCTTCTAACAGCTCCATCAACATGATTTCTCTTTTCTCCACAATACTTCCATCTTTGAATTTCTTCAGCAACTTCTCCTTAGTTCTAAGAAATGAAGGATCTTTCACGGCGGGTGAAAGACGCCTATGAATTATGATCGATTCAGATTGCTTGTTGATCGGAAAATCAAGGGAAGATGCAAGTGAAGCTAGAGCGTCAGCTAAGATGTTTTGATTTCTAGGGACATGGACAAAGATCAATTTTGTGAAAAGCTTCGAGTAAGCAGAAGTAAGTTCTTGATATGGCTTAAGCTTGGGATCAAGAGTTCGATACTTGGTCAGCACTTGGCGAAGAATTAATTGGCTATCACCTACAATCCTGAGTTTGGTGGCACCATGAAAATGAGCAGCCTCGAGACCAGCAAGAAGTGCCTCGTATTCAGCTATGTTGTTGGTGACTGGAAAATCAAGCTGAAAGGCTTGTGGAATGGTGACACCTTCAGGTGATAACAGAACGATTCCGATCCCCTTTCCATGAGAATTCAGAGCTCCGTCAAAATGCAGAGTCCACATATCATCTCTGATTTGATTTACGGACATCAGTTCCTCATCCGGAAACTCTGATCGCACTGGATCAAATCGAGGAAGGGGATGATGAGCGAGATGTTCTGCTATGGCATAGCCCTTGATTGCTTTCTGTTGAATGTAAATGATATCGAATTGAGATAGAAAGCTTTGCCATCGCGCTAACCTATCAGTAAGAACAGATTTCTCCAGAAGGAATTTGATCGGATTCATCCTAGCGATGAGATGGACTTCATGGGCCAGAAAATAATGCTTTAATTTCTGAACAACCCAAACTAATGCTGCACATGTTTTCTCCATCGCCGTATATCTCTGTTCAGCGGGGTTGAGAAGTTTAGAGAGATAGTAGGCTGCCCTCTCTTTTCCTTCTTCATCCTCTTGTGCTAAGACAGCCCCCACTGCATCATCCAGGACAGAAATATAAAGTATCAATGGTCTGCCTGGAGATGGTGGTCTCAAAACAGGAGGACTTGCCAAATAGTCCTTTAATCCATCAAATGCCTCCTGACACTTATCGTCCCAATTGAATTTGACTCCTGGCTTGGTAAGCTCGTAAAACGGCTTACACCTTTGTGAGTGCTGGGAGACAAAACGGCGAATAAATTGTAACCTCCCGATTAATCCTCTTAACTCTTTCAAGTTTTTGGGAGGTGGCATTTCTCTGATAGCCTTCGCCTTATTGGGATCGATCTCAATTTCCCGTTTGCTGACAATGAATCCAAGCAATTTCCCTGAAGATACCCCGAATACACATTTCTTGGGGTTCATCTTCAACTGATACTCTCTCGATCTCTCTAATACCCTTGCCAAAACTTTGGCATGCTCAGCCTTCGTTTTAGACTTAACCAATAAGTCATCCACATACACTTCCAAATCTATGTGCATCATGTCATGAAATATTGCCATCATAGCCCTTTGATAAGTGGCTCCAGCGTTCTTCAATCCAAATGGCATGACGACATAACAATATGTTCCCCAAGGTGTAGTGAATGAAGTCTTCTCTTGATCCTCTTCTGCCAACTTAATCTGGTTGTATCCTGAAAATCCATCCATAAACGACAACGTCTCATAGCCAGCAGTATTATCGATGAGTACATCAATATGAGGCAATGGAAAATCATCTTTAGGACACGCCCGGTTCAGATCGCGGAAGTCAATGCAAATTCTGACCTTCCCGTCCTTTTTCATAACCGGGACTATGTTGGCCACCCATTGTGGATAAAGGACAACTCTAATGAATTTGGCTTTGTGTAATTTGTCGACCTCTTCCTTCATCTTTAAAGCCATTTGCGGGTGGAATCGCCTTAGTTTTTGCTTGACCGGACTAGCTCCATCTTTTAATGTTAACCTGTGTTCAACTAAAGATGAGTCCAACCCCGGCATATCCTCATAACTCCAGGCGAAAGTGTCCTTATAATCCTTAAGCACTTGTACCATTGCCTTCTCATCCTCTGCAGAAAGATTTTTACTGACGAGGACAACCTTAGGTTCGTCTTCAGTCCCTAAGTTTATTTCTTTGGTGGGCTCTTCTACGGCAGCTGAAGGTTCATCAAATCTCTTCACTCCACTGGCATATGCCTCAGCTGCGTCCTCATCATCTTCCTCATCTTCAACAATGGGGTCCTTTTCATGTACTAACTCATATACCCCGTACCCATCATTGATTGACTCATCATCTGTACAATCTTCTGGCATCTGAATTGGATCTTCTAAAAGCTGAGGGATTAAAGAGCAAAAGGAACATTTATCAGCCAAATCCTGGAGGTATCTTTCTGGAATTTGCCTACCCTTAGGCTTCCTAGACTTCCTAAACTGACTAACCTGCCTAAAACTAGACTTCCTAACTTCACTAAACTGTCTATCATAACCTAAGGAAGATGAAGCAGGATGAAAATCCTGGGATACAAGTGGAAATACAGGGGAATCCTCCCGTGGGGAGGGACAGAGTAGATCTAGGAGAGAATCTTGACCGACGGACCCGCGCGATGGGGTGTAATCGGACAAGTAAGATGTTTCCTCGATGATGATTTGGGAAGAATTTGTTGTAAAATTGGCGTTTTTTTTTGGACATCGGAGGAATTATACATGAAGCAGGAGTGAATACAAATGGAAGGGGAATCAGACGGAGGAAGTGGCACCAAGGCCAGAGGATTAGGGGGATCATATAGCAATATGTCCCAGATCAGATTATACAACCTCTCTAGGTCGAGAGGAGATTGTGGAATAAAGTCCCGAGGGGACATAGTTATCATAACGGGCGGGGCCCGTGGAATATCTTCAATTATGACCCGCGACCAAGTCGGGGTCAAGAGTAGTGTACGAAAAAGAGTATGGAGCATTAGGACATGTGAAGGATATGTCCCCCTCCAGAGCAGATCTGTTGTATAACCAGCTTCATAGGGGTCATCTGGCTCCCCTTCATCAGTTTCTTCGGACAGCAGTATCCGCTTGTCAAAGATTGTGCCAGGGCTCTCAATTAGCTCGTCAATCTGCGGTGGCCACTTGGGTTCTGCAGGATCCAGAAATAGTCTGTTCAGCGCTATGTATAGGTCCCTCAGGTCGAACCATCTGTACCATTCGCATTCAGGGTCATGGAATTTCCTCCTTTTCATAGGCCGCAGAGCCTCCAAGGATTGGTACGTAAGTAGTTCGGAACAATGTCTGGCCAAATCCCTCCCATATATGTCATGGAAGTCAAAACAGGAAGTAATGACCACCATGTTGTCGTGACTAAGTATGGGCCCTTTCACAAAGTGAGTATATAAAGTCCATGTTAAGGGATCTCGGCCTTCTTTCAGTGGTGTGGACATTGTTTCCAAGATTTCTTGACCATCTTCTTGCTGAACCCTGTCTTGCTTCAGTTTCATTGGCCTATAGCCCAGACCGCTTCCAGGTACTGCCCGATGATTTTTAACAGGAGTGGTCCTGCCTTGCAACTGTGTGCCCAGACCTTTTCCAGGCTCGTAGCCGTTCTTCATCATGATCCTCCATCCCGGGGTACTCATGCACTTCCCCCTTTTGATAGCATCTAATGGATATGGAGAAATGGTAGCGGCTTTCAAAGGATCAGCCATTGGACGGTAGACCTGTAATACCGACAGAAAAGGTTGTCGGCCAGGTAAAACAGCAGATTTAATATTTAAGGTATGAGCAGCAGCAAGGATCGGCATGCTCGTCACTTTAATGATTCGTCCTTTGTAAGGGAATTTGAGGCATTGGTGATTCGTAGAAGGAATCGCCTCAAGAGTTTTGATATAAGGACGTCCCAGAATGGCATTTATGGAAGGGTCGATTTCTAGGATATGAAATTCGACTTCTGCATGACTTACTGGACCTAGCTCCACCTTTAAGTAAACCATTCCCAGAGGGGAACGGGTAGAATTGTCATATGCCGTAACTGAGATGGGGCTAGGCAGCCATTTCTCCTTGGGCACACCGCACAGCTCCAGGGTCTTCGGAGGTAGAACATTAATTGAAGCCCCTGTATCAACCAGGCATGCATCCACGGCCTTCTTGGAGATATTGACCGTGATGCTCAGAGCCATGCTTCTGGCGGCTGGCGGTGCTAGTTCCGATGTGTGGAATGTAATTGAGGGCTGATCCCCCTGAGGAACTAGTAGTGCTGCAATTTTCTCTACCGGCACGTCTTCGTTGACCATCACCTTCTGTAGGTATTCCATTAAAGCTTCTTGGTGAATCTTGTACCTTTTAATCAATTCCAGTACAGTGATCCGTGCCGGTGTTTTGTCCAGATGTTTCAACAAGTCGTATTGAGTGCCTGGTGCACTCTCTTCATTATGGGCTTCCTCAGTCGGCTGTGATGGGCCGTCTCTGACTGTGGACTGAGGAAAGACCTTGTTGAAAATCCTTCCACTCCGGAGCGCATGTTCCTCGACCGTGGAGGATCCGGGTGACACCTTGAGTACCGCAGAGTCGGGTGGCGTAAGCGGTGCGGAGGGTTGATGCGTTGGTGGCGTTGGGTTAGATGGTGATGGCGTAGGGTTAGGTGGTGATGGCGCGGTGCGGATTAAAGGCCTAGATGGTTGGATGGTAGATGGGTAAGTGGTTGGCGAAGTGGGGAAGGGTACGCGTAGTAACGGTTTGGATGGTTGGGGCATATCTGGGTAGGTGGTAGTGGTAATGGGCGAAGTAGGAAATGGTACGCGTAATAATGGCCTTGATGGTAAAAGGGGTGCGTTATTGGTTTGCGGTGGGGTATATGATGGAGGCGTAGGAGTGCGGGGCGCAATGGGTCTAAGGAAGGTGGGTAGTGGTAGTGGGTTATTGGGTGAGGGCGAATGATATGTGGGTGTGGGTAGGGGGGTGATGGTGACGGGTTGTGGTCTGGGTATGTGGATGGTGCGGCGTGGTAGTCGCTCTGCGGTACTTTGAACGTGACCCGTTGAATAAAGAGAGGAAGAGTCCTCTATCCTCCATTGTTGCCCACGACCAGCCTCAGACTGGCTGTTCGTTAGAATGGGAGCAACCTGGTTCTGATTCTGGTGCTCCGGGAGTGGATTCTGCACTATGCCCATGTTGGGTGGTGCTGCTGCTTGTGCTGGTGGTCTTGCTTGCTGCTGCTGTTGCTACTGCGGTCTTCTCGCCTTCAGGGCTGTTATGTATTTCTTCATTTCCTCCCAGTCTATGCCGCCCTGCTCGTTGAGATCATGAATATAATCTCTGAATTGGAAGCAGGTGTCAATGGTATGCCCAGGTTGCCTGTGGAAGTAGCAATACCTGGACGTATCGGCATTTTGAGGCCAGACGGCCTTTTCCCTTGGCAAAACTAAGGCGTTGGCTGCCATTAAAGCACTAAAGATATCGGCCAAGGATTCTGGGAGGGCCGGGTATTCTGCCCTCTTCGGGCCTGGAGGTCTCCTCTGCTGGTTGTAGTCACCAGGAGGAGGGACATTGTGGTACGCCGGCGGTGCGCGCGGCTGGTACTGTGGCTGTTGTTGGTGCTGATACTGCTGCTGCTGTGGTTGCTGGTACTGCTGTTGCCGTTGCGGCTGTTGCTGTAGCTGTTGCTGGTTTTGATTCTGATTCGGCTGTTGGGGCCGTTGATACTGTTGTTGGTACTGGGGGTTCTGCTGCTGTCTGTACCCTTGCTGCTGTGGCCTCTGGTACTGCTGCTGACTCCTCACGAACTGGGGCGAGTTATTGTTCATGGTACTCACTTGCTCATGAGAGAGCGTGCCCTCAGTAGTCGGACCTGTGCTGGGAGAATTTGGCACTGCAGGCTTCCGAGGCGAAGGTCTGCTAGGTCTATGAGGATCAAAGACGCTAGAGAATGTAGCGTCCTTGAAAGCATTCTGGCAGTACCGTGCTCTTTCCTAGAGCTCTGCCATGTTAGTCAAATTGTTCAAGGAGAGGACGAGCTTGAACTGGGGGGTGGCATTAGAAATTAACATTTTCACTTGTTCAGATTCGGACAAGTGATCCTTCACCTTTTCAGCCAGACCCCGCCACCTGTCAGCAAAACTGACAAACTCCTCATCAGGTTTCATCTTTTCTGCAATGAGGTCCGTGATAGACAAGGAGGGTGCAACTCTGTCCTGGTATCGTTGAATGAATTTGCGTGAAACGATACTGTAATCCTCTACTTCTGAGGGTTCCAGGGAAAAGAACCACTCGAGGGCTGGTCCCTCTAGAGATCTCCTGAACAAGAAGGCCAACGACCTCTTGTCATTATGCCAGAAAGAGGATTCATACATGAACTCCTTCAGATGTGTGAAGGGGTTACCAGTACCGTTGTACTTTCGGTACACTGGCATCTCAGAGGGTGGCAGATGGAATACTGGCAGACTCGGTAGACTGATTTCTGGCACAGCTTTAACCCCCATCATCTTCTGGAGATTGTTGAACTGCTCATCCATGCGCTCCATCTTGGCCAGCAACGTCTGCGTGGTCAGATCTGCTTGAGGAGGAGGAGGAGGAGGAGGTACTTGGTAGGCCTGCTGCCTGGAGTACGTTGGACAGGGTGGACAATAGAGGGGAGGTCCGGCAGCGCTTCCGCCATGCCCGAGGGCATTTTGATAAGTAGGCGTTTGCGGTCTAGCCGGTTGCCTAGATGATGAAAGCTGCGGCCCAGTGGGCCGAGAAGTAATATGAAGGCCCTCCACGGCCTGATGGATATAAGGAGGAATAATATGAGGAACAGCAGGGGGAGCCACAGGGTTCGGCTCGGCAGGCTGCATGGGTGCCTTCCCCTTCAAAATAGATTGGATCGCCTCGAACTGCTGAGGGTCCAGTCGGGAGGCAAGAACTCCCAGAGCATTGATGAGATCCGTAGGATCAGAGGATGAGGGATCATTCTGGTTCATGTCCCCCTCAAGATCAGGATTAGGGATCGCATATTCATGCGGAAGAGGATCAGGATATTGATCACGTGGAGGCAAAAGAGGTGTCCGAACATTCCCATCTAGACGATACGGAATGGGGATAGAACTACGGGAGGCATCAGCGTCTCTCCCACTCTCATAATTGTACTCAGAATTCCGAGGGGCATTAGCATCTCCCTCGTAATTAATCATGGCGTCTGGAGCCACACTCAAGTCCCTACCTGATCGTAGCAACATGATGTTAGATTCCCTTTTCAAAGATTTAATCAAACAAGTTGTACAGAGATTAATCAAACAAGTGGATGCTTAACGTGATTTTAGGATTCCTTGTTGAATTAGTTGAATTGGATTAAACCACAATTTCGCTCAGGGAAGGATCCTAGTTTCAGTTCAGTTTCCACCGTTATTCTCTAGGGTTCTCTCTCACAACGCTTTCAGAATCTAACCGGGACTTCAATTGGTACAACCAGCCCGATGATCAAGGAGGAATACCTTGATTTTGGGGACTTATGGAGGTCTCAACGTCAACTTCTCTAGTCTGATCAAGGGACCAACCCAATCAGAGAGAGTTGCTGACGTCGAGAAATGTGTTCCTAAGAAAAGGAGGGTTTTAGCCTCAATGCATATGTCCTGCGACCTGGATGGCCTCTAATGCTTAATAAAGTAATGGGTAGCTAGCACTCAACCACAGAAATCTGGAAACTGAAAAAAAATTAAGAAACTGTCTGAATTGCGTCGATGATAGTCGACGCTATTCAAAACAGAACTTAATTCTTTCGCAGAGAACAGATGCAAACAGCAGAGAAAGCCTGGAAAATAACTAAAAACTGTCTGAATAGCGTCGATTATGGTCGACGCTATTCAACACAGAACTTAATTATTTCGCAGAAAGAGATGCAAACAGCAAAGAAAGCCTGGAGGCTAAAAGGCGTCTAGATGTGACGACGCGGTTTTGAAACGCGTCGCTGTTCCTGGACGCTTTTTAGTTCGCAGAAACAGATTTCCAGAAGGATTTTCTGGGTCGAATCCTCCTTAAACAGGGTAAAATGCAGTAAACAATCGACTCATGCAAAGATTTTTTTTAGTTTCAGATTTTAAACAGGATGATTTACTATCTAAACAACTAAGAAATCACGCAATCACACAGCATTTCATCACAAAAAACAGCTTTTTGAACTAATCAAAGGGGAGGCAAGATCTTGCCACTGGGGTGTGCACGTGGTGCACGAGGGAAATTAATTAAACTAACACTCACCAATTGGTGAGGACGTGTCGAAAGACACAAATGGTGCACCGTGGGTGCCCGATATGATGATAGCAAGAGCAAAAAGAAACTAAAAGATGGCGAGACCAAGTCCCATCGTGATCGCCAAAAAAGCTGTAGGTGCTTAGAATGACCGTGTGATTAACATGAAATATCTATGCTGTTTAGGTGTAAACTAACCTATTAAAAACAGCAACTAAAGTGCAGTGATCGCCAGAAACTTTTAACTTAAAAGTTTCAAAAGAGAGTATGATCGCCTACCTTTCAAACTGCGGAAGATTAAGTCCTTGGTTCCCCTTCCTCAGCCGGCTGAAGAAAGAGAGCCCTTTCTTTGCTTCCTTGTTCTTGCTGTGGAATTTGAGGTTGAGGATCGTCCAGAAGTTGTGCTTGATTTCCCCCTTTTGATCTTTTTTTGTTGTTGAGTACAGCAGAGACAGAGAAAACAAAAAAAATGAAAAAAACTATGATGAGAATTTAAATAAAAGTAGTATCTGAACTAATCATGATGTTAAGCATATTTAGAACAGCAAACTCACTTTTTTTAATGGCTTTGAAACCCCTTAGATCAAGTAGGTTTTTGAAAGATTATGCTATGGTGTGTGTTTGCATGAAGTGAATATGAAGAATAAAACTAACGAAATGAATGCAGTAATGAAAAACTTATGCCCAGTTGGTTGAAGCCTTGAAAGGATGAAGATCTTGAAAGGACGCCGTCTTCTGGAAATGGCAGCGCTCCGGCGTTACGACGTTGTTGCTCAGATCTTCAAATCGCTATAACGCTATGGCTCAACTCAACTTAATTCTGTTCTCTTTTTTTTTTACTCTTCAACATGCAGGGTATTTATAGGCATTTCTTGCGTTCGCGATTAACATAGAAAACTCCCGAATTTATCCATCTTAACCGACAGATAATTACTGATTAATTCATCTTTATCTGTAATTATCTAAAACGCGTCCACCTTTGCTGACGCCTTTCAGATTAATTAAGATAAGGATAAATATCCGGGAAAACTTATCTTTATCTTTATTAGTTAAAACGCGTCCACATGTGTAGACGTCTTTTATACTAATTAAGATAAGGATAAACATCCGGAAGAGAAGTTAAAACAGCTTAGGAAACCTAAAACGCGTCGACCTTCGAAGACGCCTTTTAGTTAATTAATCAATTAATTAAAATTCAAATTTAAACGTTAAAACAGGAATAAACTCTAAATCGCGTCCACACAGGTTGACGCGTTTTATAATTCTGAATCGCGTCCACACAGGTTGACACGTTTTAGAAAGAATTCTGAATCGCGTCCACACAGGTTGACACGTTTTAGAATTCTGAATCGTGTCTACACAGGTTGACACGTTTTAGAATTTCTGCATCTTTTAACTGAAATTTGAGCTAAAATCAATTCAATTGATTAACTTAAACACATCTGTTAAACCCGACACTCAAAAATATTAATAAAAATTAATCAATGATTAATTATCAGACCATTATGAGGCATTATTATATGATATGAAATTTACTCGAAATGACGTCAAAATTAGCGTGTCTACAGGTATTTGTTGATTGTTTCCAGCCATTTGATGTTGAATGTTGGTTTGGTGATGTAGGTATCTCTCAATTTCTTGAATGGGTTTGATAATATATGGCTTTTGAGATCTTCTACCTAGCATACACTAGACCAAGATGAGATGAGAATGGTTATTTTTGTGATTTTTTTTATTTTTAGATTTTTTTTATGTTTATGTATGCAAAGACAAACAAGTTAATAACAAATTCCTAATGACCTAAGTGTGTCCTAGACTTAAAGATGAGATTTCTCACAAAATGGCTAGAATTCACTATGAATCACCCCTACAATAGATCAATCGGCCAGGTAAGAGGTGGGATAGTGGGAGGCTCCCCCTACTTTCGTAGGGACCTAATTAAATAACCACTTGTCCACTTAGGCGTTTGCCTTTGTAACCTCTAGCCTAGACACCGTTGTCCAAAGTAGAAATGAATTCAAAGCTCGGTCCAATCATAGTGTGAACCCTAGGTGCAATTGCTACTTGATTTTTATTGGGCTTGGGACAATGCAAGATGGAGTGTTTGTGGTTTGTGGGCCAAGGAAGGGTGATGAAATCCCCACCTTATCTTGTGATGAAGATGCCCTTAAATTATTTGATCAATGAGATGCACACCACAATTCAATCAAGTTTGTTTTGTGCAATAATGAAATGACAATGCATGAACATGTTATTTGCACAATATTGAAAAACTTACCTTGCCTCCCGCACTCTTCAACATGAAATAAATGGCAAAAATTTAAAACTAATGCATTCCTAAATGATGCATGTCCTAAAACATGGTGGTTTGGTTTCTAATCTTGAAATGCAAAAAAAATTTTAATTTTTTTTTTCTGATTTTTTTTTTTATTTAATGAGGGCTATATCTATTTTAAGCAAATCTAAACATAAAAATATTAAAAAGATTGGGACAAACTCACCAAGTTGAGCTTTCCTTTTGTATTCTTTTTTTTAAAAAAATTCCTGCAAAAAGAGAAAATGAATGTGAGTATGGATTTATACAAATGGACCTAAAATAATCAAAATTAAAATTCTAATTCCCCGGCAACGGCGCCAAAAATTGATGCGTATTTAAATGCCGTCGTTAAAACACAAACAACATCAATCTTAATTTCCGAATCTCAATTAAAAATAACAAGGTAGTACATGGTTGAGACCGGGTCGATCCACAAGGAAATAGACTTTTGATTTTGAAAATCTTGAGTTTTTAGTGGAAACAATGTGAGCAAGTGTGACTTTGAGATGCAAATCTTGTGAAGATGATCAATTAATTGCCGAAATTTACTCACATTCCTAAAACATTAAATCGCCTAAGTTTTATTAAGACAACACTAACAATACTCAACTAATGATCTATATGTAAATCTAACTAAATGATTGAATAATAGACAAAATAAATATATTATCCTAAGAAGATAGATATTTCTAGAAGACTAAATTACCAAGCTACTGCATAAAAAAAAACTGATACAACATTATTTAAAGAGAAATTACAATGTGAGTTTTCAAGGCTAATTGAACTAAGCCTATTAACATAAAATGAACAAGCTAGAAATTCAACAGCAGTGAGAACCGCAGCAGAAGGGCTGCTGGCCAAGAGGCGCCTGGTGTAGATGGCGCGGGCACACTGGTCCAAGCCGGGTTCGTGGCAGCAAGTGGAGGCGTCGGCGCTTTGGACCGACCGCAGGGATGCGCGGTGCACTGCACCGAAGCGCGGGTCCGTGCAGCAGGCTCGGCAGGGCGGCGCGAGGTGAGAAGCGCAGCAGCGAGGCAGGGCGCTGCAGGCGAGGCTGGCGGCGCGAGCGGAAGACTGGCACGGGCGACGATGTCGTCCCGCGCGAGTCACGCGGTGCTGCCGCGTGGCGCTGATGGGGCTTGCAGTGTGGCAGGCGAGGCGGACGAGGGCTCAGCAGGCGAGGCAGGCACGGGCGACGAGGCCAGCTTGCGCGAACAGCGGCGTGATGCCGCGTGGGCCTGGCGGGCGGCGACGACCTGTGCGTGGGCGTGCCCGCGTGCGACGCGTGGCTGCTGGGGGCGGCCGAGCGGGAGTGCCTGCTCTGTGCAGGCACGGGCGACGAGGGGGCGCTGGCGCGAACCTGCTTTGCCCGCCGCGTGTCCTCGCGGGGCTCGGTGCGGCAGGCGGCGAGAGAGAGAGAGAGAGACAGAGAGAAAAAGGTAAAGAGAGATGGAGAGTCTGCGGGAGAGAGAGAGTAAGGTGGAGAGAGGGGGAGAAAGCAGAGGGAGAGAGAAAAAGTAAAGAGGAGAGAGGGAGAGTCTGCTGAGAAGGGGAAAAAGTAAAAGGGAGAGAAAGAGAGCTGCGGAAGAGACAGAGAGAGGTTGGGAAAAAAAAAAAAAAAACAAACAGAAAGAGAGAGAAATAGGGAGAACAGGGAGAACAGGGATGCGTAGAGGGAGAGAGAGCAGTGGGAGTGAGAGAGAAAAAAAACTATGGGAGAGAGAGGGATTAAAAATTTCTGGAAAAAAAATTAGGTCCTTTCCCTTGACCTCCTCCCTTAGTTTTATAGAAAAGAGGGGGGGGGGGGGTTTTGAATTTCAAAAAGATTTTAAAATCCTCTCATTAAGTTCCCTTTAATTTAGGGGATCCTCTTTAAAACATTTAATTGGTATTTTTGAATTTTGAATTTCTGAAATGGATCCTCCTTTCTTTGAATTTCAGAATTCCCTCCTTCTCTCTCTCTTAGTTGGCATGTGGGCCCCAGTCGAAGCTAAAATACGAAAATAAAATGATGTTTTTGCCAGGATTCGAACTCTGGTCATTTCCTTGAAGTTCAGGTGGTCCAACCACTATGCCATCTGCTTGTTTATGTCCTGTTTCACATAAAATAACAGTTAAGTTCTCATAGCCATAAATCATTCAACTGCGTATTAAATAATTGATGAGGAAATGAAGTTGCTACCCTTATTCCATCCATGGAGTGATGAAATTTTAAAATTCAGATTCTGAATGCGCAAATGGTTTATCTATCATTCCATGTGATTTTGTCCGTTAAATTGATAGCAAATTATGTAAATTTTATCTGTTATTTATGTAAAATTGTGGACTTATCAATGTTGACACCACCACTTTGAGATTTAAAAACTTTGAACAATGGGTTTTCAATTATATGGAGAAAAGGTTTGCTTTTGCTCCCAATGTCCTCTTTGAGTTGTAGGCTAAATAAAAGATCTCCCTTGGAAGTATTGCTATATATAGTAGAGAAGAAGAGAAAAGTCTTTCAATTATCCAAAATTGACAACCTGCATTTTCTTCACGAAATTGTCCATTGCTTCCACTGAGTACCACATTCAATAAAGGGATTGACAGATGCATCAGCATTCTACTTTGTGTTTGAGATTATCTTATCTTGTTCTCAATTGTTATCTATCAATATCTCTATGTATGTGCCTATTGGTGGCCTAGAACCATATAACTAGCGTGCATGTAATTACTAGAAAGATTCTAATAATAGAATCCTAAAGTGTGCTTGGAGAGTGGATGTAGGTCACCACATGCCCGAACCACTATAAAAATCTCGTGTCTCTCTTTTGTGATTGTCTCCATCTCTTCTATCCCCCTTCCTGTGTGCATTGCATTAAGCTTTCTAGAATTTGATTTTAAAAACCCTATTTAACCGTCGCGTAGGCTTCATCATACCTTTGGACCTTTCTCTCTCTCTCTCTCTATATATATATATATATATATTCTTGTTTTGAAATAAACTTTAATTTATAAGGGGTGTAAATGATGGTGTACTTCATGGTAGGGCTATATTTATGTATACAATGTTTAAATGAGTTTTTTCTTACATATATATGTTTCATAAAATAGCTTCTATATAAATGAGATTCTTTAAAGAATTAGTTTCTAAAACACAATTTTCAACTAGTTACTTGAAAATGATGTCACTCACTCTAATATACTTGTTTGGAAGCCCTCAACCATGGGTTCTTTTTCCTTTGATTCAACATGGAAATTGTCTAGAGGACAAAGGTAGAGGTTTTCAATGGTCACTGTAATCCTTACTTCCATATTAAAATATCTTTTCATGCCTGGACTACTTGTTTCAGAAGGTGCCAATTGCCGATTGATGACAACATTCAACATTTGAGAATACATGTTTGTTTCCCAATGCGCATTCTGTCCTAGGATTCAAGTTCTATGAAACCAAAAATTTACATAATCTTACCTAACAAGGAAAGATAAATAAGGTATTGTGATTAGATGCCTAACCTATTGTAATATGAGGAAGGAGGTATTGTTGACATTTTAAAGTATGCGTTAAGAATCTATGCACTATATCATTTTTTTTATTATTCAAAATCTTGAATTTTTAGTAAGAATACATTTTTAATAGTGAGATTGTAGTTCACTTGTGATCCTTCTTTGAGAGCTGCCTATCTACCTCCTTCAGCATTGCATCTCCAAGATCTATGTTCATTGCATGGCAGAACATCGAGTCTATCAAGAGTGGTATTTGTTTTGCGTGCCATCTCATACGTCTGCTTATATATTGGAATGCCTAGAAAATTTGAAACAAATTTATTCATGAAGGCATCAAAATCTCAATTGAAGTCACTAAGCTCATGATATTTGTATATGTATTCATGTCTCTTAAAGTATTAGAATGTCAGTCTGTCAGGTTTGTAATCCACAAGCTCTAAGTTGTGATGGGGTTTTCAAATCCTCAAGCGCAAGTGAAGGAGGTGGATGAGTTATTTGGGATGATAACCAAGGTAGTGTTGATCGCTTAGTCACATTAATCCTTTTGTGCATCTTCACTAGAAGCAGAGATCAGAGTCTTACTAATTGCCATGTCGTAGAGAGCATGTCAACTTACAAAGATTAAATTAGATTCTATGTTGCTAGTTACTTGTTTCCTCTTTGGCATCTATGGTAATGTGCGGATGAGATTGAAAGTTTGATGCAAAATGTACATGTTAAACATGTGGATTGAGAAGGTGATACCTTGGTAGGGTTCCTATTGAATGTAGGGTGTAAATCTAATGTCACAACGTTTTTCACTAAGGGGTCAAGTCATTTGATGTAAAATACCATAAAACATCATATTTTTTGTCTCACAAAAATATGATATTTTATAACACACGTTTTTGTAAATTTTTGCAGATAAAACCCCCTTAATCATGGTATTTATTTCAAATTTTAATTAGGTTAAAATATTGTTATCTTACATAGAATATGGAAAGATTATTAAATGAGAATAATAATGCTCTCAGTTAAAATACAAATACTTTACGAACATTACGCATTTGTAAATAGAAATACATATCGTATATAATATTTAAGGAGTTATATGCAAATAGGAGATTTTATGCAAATATTGAATCTTTTAGGGGTTATTTACTAAAGTCTTTTTAAATTAAAGCTCTTATGCAAATACACATCCTATAAGGATTATTTGCAAAACTCATTCATAATATTTTGGAGGTTATTTATAAAAGCTCTTTCATAATATTTTATAATCTTGACATCAAATTAGCCAAATACATGTCATTTATTGGCTCGTGCTATTTGAGTAAGGGTAGGAGTGGTTGCATGCTATTAGGTCTATTTAATCTCTTTTTTGTCCTCTTTGCTATCTTCTAAATAATGGGGTAAGGTCTATGCCATAGTCGAATAGGAACAACTGGCTAGGGTCTTAGCTATGTTTTGGACCAAAGGAATAAAAAAGGAAATAGAAGTATAGAACATTGTAACTCATACTACATGGTCCTTGGGCTTCGCGTTTGTTGTGCATAGAAAATCATTGTAGCTATTACCATCCTTTGGAATTCATGGGGTGGTCATGCTCTCCAAAAATAAGGCTCGTGATTCTCTATTAAATCTAAGATGGAAGAGAATATTAGAGAAAGAGAACTAATAGAAATCAATAAATTGTAACATCTTCATTCAACATTGCCGATTGTCATCTTCCTATCAAAGGAGATGACACATGCCCATCATAATGATTGAACATTCATAAACAAATATTTTGGATTACTTATGTGATCAACCATACTTTGAAGGAGATTAAGTTATTGGGGTTTTGGTACTTTATATGTCTATGCTATTATTTGTGTATATTTTAATTTCCTATTTGTTGAATACTTCAATTGATATAGGAGACTGACTAAATTGATTCCTAGTTCATCTACCTAATTAGACATAGTTTGCAAAATTTTCACATACTATTGTTTTTTAAATGTTTCTTATTTTGAAAATAGCCCCATACTTTTGTCTAGTCACCAACTTTTAGTTGATGATTAGTTTTCAACCTTTATGGTTAATGAATTATGACTTTTCAATATCAGGTTCTATAGATTTTTGGTATATTTTAACTTGCAGATTGAGCATGGACTTCCCTAGTTCAAAAATGCATTCCGAATTTGTGTTTCTCAAATGCACTTGCCACAATGTAGGCATCTTGGGGAAAATTTTGAGGAAATTTATTTTTTTCTTTATCTATAGGTATCAATGATTCTATTTCCTTTTATTTGGAAAATATTCAGAGGAGGAATCAGATGAAGACTTACATAAGTACATGAATTAATCACATTGAGGATGATTGCCTCATCGAGAAGTGCCGGTCCTTTTGGATTACAAGGATTTGCTTGAGTGTTATGGGTATTTATGGCATCTTATTTTTCTAGTGGATGTAGTCAAGGTAACTTGTCATTTGATGTTGTTGGGTTATGATTAGCATATGATTGTATTTGGTAAGGATATTTTAAGGATGATGAATTATTCTTTCCATCTTTAGTTGGTCTTAAATCTTAGGTGTCATTTAGAAATGCTTAAAAGATTGAATCTTTAACATCTACCTTTGAAAATATGCAGTAAAGACTGATTTGTGATAATTACATCATATTTTCAAGTTCATGTCTATGAGCTAAACATGTAAATAGGATTGTGATATTAATTTTACCTAAATGTCTTTCATGCATTTGATGTAGTATCTGAATTTTGAATACCCTAACATGGAAAATTTCAAAAAGTAGAATCACCTTACATCTTTCCAAGTGTTCATCCTAGTAGGGTGTTTGGTTACAATTTTTTGGACGCTTTCTATATTTTTGTTTTTGAAGAGAATGCTGCATGAAATATTTTTGGTGAAGCTTCTCCAATTTTTAGAAAGGAAATTATTAATTTGTAAATCTCCCTAAAAAAAACAAGTCTTGACCTATTTTGTTTTCAAAAGACAAGTCTTAACTCCTCTCCTCCTTTCCTCCTCTTCTTCTTTTTTCTTTCTTTTGTAATGATGTGCGGCCCATTTCATATAATTGTGAACTTCTTTTAAGAAATTACTAAAATTTTGTCAAATAGGACAAGATATGAAATTAGACACTTTTAAAGTATGGGATAAAAATTTAAATGATCATGCTTTTAAGAGAGAAATAGTTTGAAAAAGTATATCTAAACTTACAAGCTATTTTGGAGAAAAGCGAGAGTGTTGGATGGGACTATCTACTCTACTTTTAAAATGTCAATCTAATTTCACTTTAGTCTATTTGGACGACCTATTTTGGTAGGAGAGAAGTAGGAAGAGAGATAAAGAAGTTTCTTATTTTTAAGGAATTCTTAACAAATAAGATAAAATGGAGTTTCTTATTTTAAAAAATTCTTAACAAATGAGATAAAATAGAGTATTGTGTAAAGAAAGTAGTGTAGATAATCTCAACTATGTTGGATGCCATACGCCATATTTCTCTAATTTTTAAAACTTATTTATATTTCAACAACATCATAGTTTACTTTAATATTTTTGGATAATAAGATATTTAGTATGGGAGATGCGTTAACATCTTGAGTTAAAGTTGAAGTCAAATGTATTTTTACAATTTAGAAACTTGTTGTACTGGAATATGCAGATTGAAGCTAACTTTTCCATTGTCCCTTGCTGCTTCCCTCGATTGAAGCCAATTGTATGTGAAAAGTTTCTCCTTCCCTTCTTCTTCCTATCTTTCTTCTACTTCTTTGGTCCTTCTCATGCCTTGACATCTGCTGATAAAAAATATTATACGGATGATCAAAGGACACATAACAACAATCATAGCAGGCCAATTCAAAAGGAAGGAAAGGGGGAAAAAAAATAGTGGACATGTGAATACTTAGATACTGAGCCATATCTAAGAGAGATTTGGATTGTCGACATTAGAAGAATCTTGATCTTCTACCACCTACCATGTTACCAACTTGGCGTATCTCACATGAAGTGCTAAAGGTATTACCAAAAAATCTCTTATACCAATTCACAAAAGTTCAACATATGTTTTTCTTTTTAATTCTTTTGATATGTTTAGCTGTCAACTTAGTAGAAGATGGGAGATCTAATCTCTTTGACTTTTGCCATATATGTTCTGAATCCATCTAAAAGGGGTTTGAATTTTGAATATACCCAACTTCTTCAACCACATCTTACCCTGTTATGAGCCACATGGTCTCAGTTCAATACCCAAATAATTGCATAAATTCTAAAAAGTAGTTTGATGTAGAGGGTTTTTTGTAAATCTTCTCAATCTATTGTTGTCAAGTTGGCAGGAGACGAAACATAAAATCACTTGGTTCTTTTTTTTTTTGAACTTCATCACTTGGTTCAAATCTATCAAAAAAATATTTTAAGATTAATCAGATGTACTCTACTTCTTTAACCAAATCCTGCCCCATTACAAGTCACTTGGTCTCACATCAATACCCAAGTAGTGACACATGTTGATGGCCTATCAAACTTGTCCTAGTAAATGGTAAACTCCAAAAAGTAGTATGATGCATGAGTTCTTTTATTTTATTTTTTAATTATGTTAAGCTATCAATTTGGTAGGAGGTGGAAAATTGAATCCTCTAACTTTTGTCGTAGGTGATCCGAATCCATCTAAAAGGATTTAAAGATTTAGATGCTACAAACTTTTCAACCACATCCCACCCTATAATGTGTCACTTGGTCTCCCCCAAATATCCAAAAAACAACACTTGTTGTTGGCCTATTAGACTTTGCCTAGTAATTGATTAACTCCAAAATGTGTTTTGATGCAGTAGGTTTTTGTAATCTTTTCGATATGATGGGCTACCAAGTTGGCAGGAGGTAAAAATCAAATCTCTTTAACTTCTTCTATAAATGATTCAAATCTATCTAAAAATATTTGAAGATTAATTCAATCTACCTAGCTTATTCAACCACATCCTACACCATTATGTGCCACTTGGTCTCACTCCATTACCCAAATAATGACACCTGTTGATGGCCTATCAAACTTGGCTTAGTAAACGATAAACACCAAAAAGTAGTTTGTCGATGCAAGAGTTCTTTTGTGATCTTTTCATTTTGATTATGTTAATTGTCAATAGGAGGTGGAAATTGAATGCCTCGAGCTTTTGCCATAGATGATTTGGGTCCACCTAAAAGAATTTTAAGGTTCAGATGCACCTAAATTCTTCAATCACATCCTACGTACCCCATTATGTGTCACTTGACCTCACTCCAATGTCCAAACAATAGCACTTGTTGATGGCCTATTACACTTGGTTTGATAATTGACAAACTCTAAAAAGTAATTTAATGTAGGAGATTTTGTTAAGTCTTTTTGATATGTTGGGCTGCCACGTTGGAAGAGGGTTAAAAATCGAATCGCTCTAGCTTTTGCTGTAAATGATCTAAATCTATTGAAAGGATTTGAAGATTAATTAGATATACTCCGCTTATTCAACCACACCCTATCTCATTATGAGCCACTTTGTCACAATCTACTACTTAAATAATAGCACCTATTGATGGCTTATCAAACTTCACCTATTAAATGATAAACACCAAAAAATAGCTTGACATAGGAGTTCTTTTGTAATCCCTTTTAATATGTTTAAGTATCAACTTAGCAGGAGATGTCAAATCAGATCCCTCCAATTTTTGCCAAAGATGATCTGAATCCATCTAAAAGGATTTGAAGATTCAGTTTAACCTAGCTTTTTCAACTTCATGTTACCCCATTATGAGTCACTTGGTCTCACTCCAATACCCAACAACACTGCATGTTGATGGCCTATCAAACTTGGCCTACTAAATTTTATAAACTACAAGAAGTTGTTTGATGCTTGCAAGTCCTTTTGATATGTTAGGTTGCCAAGTTAACAGGAGGTGAAAAATTGAGTCTCTTTAGCTTTTGTTATAAATGATCCAAATCCGTCTAAAAGGATTTGAAGATTAATTAGATGTACTATGCTTCTTCTACCACATCTTGCCTTATTATGAGTCACTTGGTCTCCCTTCAACACCCAAATAATAAGGCATGCTGTTGGCCTATCAGACATGGCCTAGTAAACTTGATAAACTGCAAAAAGGAGGTTGGTGCTTGTAAATATTTTCAACTAGTTGTAGTCCCATGCGAGTGAATTAAAAAATTTGAATAAAATAATTATAATCATTATAAGTGAAGCTAATCTTTTATTCTTTCTGAAGGAATGAATAAAACAATTACATAAGAATATATGATCATAAATACTAACATTTTTTCTATGAATAGTAGGTTAGTTGTTTGGTAAACATTAAAAGTGTTAGTATTAGGTAGTCTAAAAGCCAATCCGATACTATGTATTATTCAATTTATTAATAAATGACATTAATTCATTGTGCGTAATTAGTTCGATCTATGTTTATCGTATCAGGATGAAGTCTATGAACATGTGCAACAATCTTCGCATTATGATGAGATCATAATTACAGGACTGAAGACTTATAAACACATGTCCTTAATTATTCATAGTCGGAGGATGTTTGAGATGGACATCAAACATCCTGATAGACTAGTACAGGTTTTTTCAGCTCATATGATGAAGGTGATTGATCCTATAAGTCACTTGTGTGGAGACACTATGCTGGACCTGCAGGTGCTCATTGGAGAATGAGTTCACTGAATTGATTCAACCTAGAATCGCTGGATGGTATATACTTCACTGTTAACCAGCTTGATTCTTTTGTCGCGGTTGCGTAGATGATCTTTGGACCTGATACACCAAAGATATCTTGTTGGTACGTCTTTGATCTTTGACTTTGACTAACGAATCTCTAACCATGCATTATCAATAAGTCAAATGTTCGGGTTCAGAGAAATGCCCTTGAAGGTAATTGCGTGTTCAATATGGGATCATCCGCTCTCGGTATTATGAGAGAGAATGTTCCAGGAATGATGTGCTTAAGTCCCTGGTCAGGGCAGACTCTGTATCAGATAAAGAGTTATCCAATATAGATTAGCGGCATCTGATTCAAGTGAATCGACCGGCTAGGGTTTAACAGTAAACTATACCCTAGATCGATTCGGAAACATTGCACGGATGAAGGATTATAGCCGTGCGCTAATCGATGACGGAAAGGTTTCAATAGAGGGTTGCAATAACCCCAATGCCATCTAGGATCATACGATGTTGCTTGGCATCCAACGTGATCGAAAGCTCGTCCGAATTTACTGTGGGAGATTTAATTAATATAAGGATATTAATTAATTCAGTGAGTCCGTAAAGAGTTACTAGGCTTAATGGGCCATTAACTGAATTGGTATTTGGGCTTAGAGGGTTACACGCAAAAGGTTTCCAAGTTGATGGATTATTTGACGGGATTTCGGATAAGTATGGGTTTTTGTGAAAAACCGCAAATACACTTATTATAAAAGAACGGCCGCTAGGTCGAAGGCCAGCAACCCTGACCTAGCCGCCACCCTCTCTCTCTCTCTCTCCGCTCTCCTGGGCACACGTCTCGAGGCCGACCCTTTGGAGGCTCTGCTTCAACTCCCGACAACTCCGCCTTCTGTCCGATGGGAGTTTCCGAATCCACATGTCGTGGCGGATTACGCGTAGCTAGATGGGATTCACGAACGCCGCATCGAACGAGGAGGCGAGGACGATCCATCGCAAGGAGAGCCGTGTGGATACCGCTAGAGGCCGGACACCTGTGCAGCTTGCGGCATCGGTCCGACGGAACTGGAAAACGAACGTGGATACGAATATGCGCAAGGTAAATAAGATTTGCCGGTTTATTTTGATCGAAACGGGATGGATCCGATTCCGAACTATTTATTTCCGCTGCGTTTTCGGTCGGATCTCGACACATCGAACCCAACAAAAAGTTTAGAACCACTATATCTAATTGAAATATAGATTGAGAGAAAAAACTAAAAAGTGAACTGAAGGTTATTATTATTATCCAATGAGATTATCCCAATAAATGTTGTGTTGAAATATAGATTAAGAGAAAATGAGAGAGAGACTAGTCTCGTTAATAATAAAATTAGTTATTATTATCCCATGAGATTATCCCAATAATGATAATAAATATCAAAATTTATTATTATTATCCCAAGACACTGTCCCAATATTACTAACAACAACAACAACAGCAACAACAACAATAATATGAGTGAGAAAAGTGAGAGAGAGACTGTTCTCGTTAATAATAATAATACTTTCAAAAAAAAAAAAAAATATCAAAGTTAGTTATTATTATCCAATGAGACTATCTCAATAATAATAATAATAATACATCGAAATTAGTTTTTATTTTCCCAAGAGATTGCAACGACAACAACAACAACAATAATAATAATAGGAAACCGAAAAATAAGAGATAGAAATATTAATAGGGAGAGAGAAAAATGAGAAAGAGAGATAATAATAATAATAATAATAACAAAATTAATTATAATATAAAAGAGAGATTAGTTATAAATATAGTATATAAGAAGTTTTTGTTATTATTATTATAATAGATAAGAAGTTTTTGTTAGAAAGAGAAGGCCAAGAGAGAGAGGGGGGAGAGAGAGAGAGAGAACGTGAGAGAGAAAGAGAGAGCCGAGAGAGAGTATTAATGAGAGAGAGAGAGAGGGAGGGAGAGAGAGAGAGGGAGAATCAATGAGAGAGAGATCGTGAGGGAGAGAGAGAGTTAATGAGAGAGAGAAGGGGGGAGAGAGAATTAATAAGAGATTATTAATAGAGGATAAAAATATTAATAGGGAAGGAAGAGAGAGGGAAAAATGATTTAGGTGGGGAACAGAGAATTCTGGTATTAACATGTGGCACCAGAAACCTTTGTTTTATATATATAGTATAGATATGTTCGGTTGCCAAATTGGTAGAAGGTAAATCGCTCCTGCCTTTATCATAAATGATCCAATCTATCTGGAAAGATTTGAAGATTAACTAGATGTGCCATGCTTAATCAACCACACTTTGCCTCATTATGGGTCACTTGAGTTCACTCCACTACCCAAATGATATATTGATGGCCTATCAGATTTGGCCTACTAAATGATAAACTCCAAAAAGTAGTTTGACGTAGGTGTTCTTTTGCAACTTTATTTGATATGTTTAGTTGTTAACTTAGCAGGAGGTGAAAAATTGAATCCCTCCAACTTTGTCCGTAGATGATCCAAATATGTCTAAAAGGATTTGAAGATTCTGATATGTCCAACTTTTTCAAACGTAAACCAATAGTGCCTGTTGATGGCCTACCAGATTTGGCCTAGTAAATTTGAAAAAAATCTAAATAATAGTTTAATGTCGTCATTTTTTTTAGTAAATCTTTTTGATATGCTGGGCTACAAGTTGGTAGGAGATGAAGAATTGAATCTCCCAACTTTCGTTGTAGATGATCCAAATCTATCTAAAAACATTCAGAAGATTAATTAGATATACCCAACTTTTTCAACCACATCTTGCCCTGTTATAGGTCACTTAGTCTCATCCCAGTACCCAGACAACTGCACTTGTAGATGGCCTATCAAAAGTGGCCCACTAAATTTGATAAAATCTAGTGCAGTCAGCCATGTTGCTGGTTTTTGTTCAAGTGTCGATTGGTTTGATACAAAACACCATGGAGTGTACATAATGTCACAGTGAGATGTAAAATGTGGCTTGTTTTATCATTTTATAGTATTTTACATCAAACCAAATGGCCCCCAAGTTTAAGGTTTTCATTGCTTCGATTCTAAGACTTGTTGGAAAGGAGAAATGAAGTACTACATTAGAACTTATAAGGGTAGCATGTTAATGCTCAAGCTGAAATTTCTTTGAAGTTTATTGATATCTTTACATAATTAAGGACAGAGTTGGCTTGAAGCCTCAGTAGAGTGCTTTGCCCCAGGTTTGATGATGGTAATGAGGGGTGTCAGAGTTCCAAGGACAACATCCTAAAGAGAATGAGTGCAGCTAAACCTAACGAGTTGATTCCACCGTCTAGTGAAAAAGTTGCATGTGAATTCCTATGTTGTAATGATCAACACTCTATTCTTCTAAAATTAAATATGATTAAAAAAACTCTTTAGAGACTTTTTATATGAACAACTTTGATTGAAGGATTTTATATAAGTAAAAATTTATCAGGCTTATTCATATACAGCTTTCAACCTTTGAAGATTTACATAAATAACCCTAACAAATTTTTATACATGCAAAAGTATACCTTAGAAGCATAACATCATTTAGGATCGTTTACATGTATATCATGTGACATCAAAGAGGATATTCCTAACATCTTCAATCGGATGATCTAAAAAAAAATAAAAAAATAAAAAAATCGAGTCCTAATGAACAGTAAAAAAAGCTTTAAAAAAGGCAAATTCAAAAATATTTTTTTATTTTTTAGATTTTTTAAGGTCGTTTAATTGGAGATCGACCTGTATGGACCTATAAGACACCTCGGAGTCTACCTAAAAAAGTTTTCAAAAGTTAATTTTTTTTAATTAATCCACTGCACTGAGTGCAGCAAGTGTTACCGCATGTATAAAGAGATCAGAGCACGATTTCGGACAGAGTCTGATATTTTTTCCTAATAAATAAATAATTTTGAACAACACTGACAATTACGGCTAACCCTACATACCAAGAAAAATAATATCTTGCATGTCTTGACCAAACGGTAAAGAGTGGTTTAAAGCTTTCCATTAAAACTTTTTTTTGACCTTGCTTCCCATTAAAACTAACCGAGCTACTCGATTGGCTCTTGACCAGTAGATGGTAGAGACACGTGAAGACATGTCCGCAAAATTTAAACTCCTTATTTGATGGGTTAGGTCTTGCGGAGCCGCAGGCTGCTGCCGACATGACGACACAGTGGACCACCTTGGCAAGAGCAACTGCTAAGATGATGGGTTAGGTGTCGTCTTGATGTGATGTGGTGGCAGAATTAGTGGCCGAGAGGAAGCCAACGGGGAATGGATCGTCTGGATCGAGTTGTCTGGACCTCTCCGCATCCTTAGACTCATCGAGAGGGGGATGATTGCTCCGTCACATTCTTTCAAAGAGTAAATGAGTTATTTATCCTCATTTTAATGAGTTTGGAGACCAAGGTTGGCTAACTCAATGAGTTGGACCGACTCGAATCTCTTATGATCCGGTACAAGTTGAGTTGACCCGTGTTAACTCATCTCGTCTCGTACGAGTCGCATGGTCAAATCGTATACATTCAATCGAGTCGCACTGACTCGGATTCGTCCTGATACAGTACAAATCGTCCGAGTCAGCACGAGTCAATCCGATACGACAAACCCTACTAGAGCTACAAAGATCTAGACAGCTCGATCCAGATGATCTCGTCACAGGCAATGATGGCTAGGTCAGCATAGAGGAAGAAGCACAGGTGGCTTAAATTATATTGGGATAATTTATATTATGCATGTTAAATTTTAAAAAGATCAGATTTATTTTCATATTATCTTTACCTACATTAGAAGAGTATGTAGGATAATTTACAAGTGTGGTATTTTTGAAATTTAACGTACAAAGTGATTAACATGAAATTATCCCAATTCTATCTTGGTCTTCTATGCAAAACTATAAAAGTTCGACTCATTTTTAAAACTTGTAAAATGTTTGAAGTTTTAAAATTGCGGGCATTTTGTTTGGATGGTTTGTAGTGTTCATATAAGGAAAAAAAAACCTCTTTTCAATATTTTAATTTTCAGTAGTTTTGGCTAAAAAAATAAAATCAGACAAAAAAGAATGCTAGGTCTAGGGAACCTAGGCGTATGTCATTGGTTTGGGTAATGATGTAAATGACAGTTGATAATTTGATTATGTGACTGATTAATATAGTATTTGTTGTAAAATGAATATATTTTTTTCATGCCGATTGATGTATTTCGGAATATCTGATTTATATAGGAAAAAATGACCAATAATTGATGAAAAAATTAATCTACTTAGGGTCTGTTCGATGTACTGTAAAGTATAGTAAAATCTTCATTTTGAAATCACCAGTTTTAAACAAGCAAAAGTAGACTCCTTGGTTTTAAGATCTCTTATTTTGATTTACAATAGTCTTAATGATCTTTTGGGACTGATGTTTTTCACAAATCCCCACTTAATAATAATAACATTGGTTGAAAGTGAAAGTTCCAAATAAAAGTAAAAATGGCATGGAACACATTCTAACTCAAATTAAACCTTGGACTAGTGATTTTTGTTATGGTCATTGGCTTAGTTAAGGTTGACACATGAACATTAGAATACCATAAGCATCCTCCCCTTGTTTGATTGTTGACTTCCATTAGATGGTGAACATGCAAAGAAGAATCGTACACACCATCATGATCACTTGTTTGAATATAACCACGCCACCATCATCTGCTAAGTGAAAATGTTCTTAGAATATTTCATGCCTTCTAGAAGAAAATCTTGCTGCTACGTTAAGTTGGTGGCCTGTCCAACTCAAAATTAAGTCATATGGTACGGTATATACCATCACACCATCTTATGTGTATATTTTATTTTTATTTTCATTTAATGAGACTACTTTAACACGCCATCAGTTGTGAATTCTGACCAAGGGGCTCTTTGGGTGTCTTGGAATCAACATTTTTTAACAAAATTCAGCACCTAAACAATGATCAATACAAGACAGGTGGTCTCATAACTCTAATCTTGGGTAATACTAGTTACACTGTACAGAATGTGGAACAAAAAATGATAATTTTTTTTTTTTTTTAAAGTTGGTCACATTGTGCCAGACACGTTTGTACAATCTGATTTCTGATCAGATGACTTGAAAACATTCTAATGTTCATTAGGCTAGATTTTTTATTTTTATTTTTTCAATCGTCCTCCGATCAAAGAATGGATTGTACGAACACATTGGGCACAATGGAGCTGACCTTAAAATAATTTTATAAAATAAATAAAGAAATGAACCACAGAAGATAGTACTCCTAATCCTATGTCCATCCAACTCAAATTTCCAAGATAAAGAATAAAATGCATGTATGATATTTATATTTTATTTTTTGTCCTTATTCAATATTAAATTTGATGTAGCTGAAGCTATCACGATCGGATTCCGGGACTAGAATCCGAGAAGATTAAAGAAGAAGACCGACAGGGATTCGGACCGAGACAAGGACGAAGCGAGGGCCGAAGCTCTGTGGCCGAGATGAACCCGGGCCAAAGCTAAGCCGAGGCTTCTTCGGCCGATGAGGACCCACACGGCGAAGAGCGAAGCCGAAGGCGTAGCGGACTCTGCAAGGTCGAAGATACCGACTGGCAAAGGGAGATGCCGAGACCGAAGGAGGAAGACCGAAATTGATGGCCGAGGCCGATTCGGAGAGGTCGGCGAAGATTCAAATCGAGGCCCCTAAAAGAAGAAGAAGAACCAGTCAGTAGAGGTCCCGGACTTCGGCCCAAGAGAACCTCCTCCGACGGTTAAGTCAACTTCTGAAGAAGATTCGATTCAGAAGAGAATGAAGAAGAGATAGCTTTAATGCTTTTGGACTGTTATTTTTGGTCTAGAAGACATACCTTTGGTAATAAATAGTCTTGTATTTATAACAGAGGATAGAGGTTATTCAACTATGGCAGTCGATATAGGACTATGTTATGGTTAACTGGTAAACCGCCATAGTGCCTAACCCTCCCACCAGAGTAGGCCGGATACGGTTACTAGGCCGAAGGTTGCTGGGCCGCTGATGGGCCGAAGCCATCTGGGCTGATGCCGCTTGCTAGGCCGAGGGCTAACTGGTCTGCTGATGGGCCGAAGGCCGCCAGTGGGTCGCTATTGTTGATCTGCTGCTGCTGTTTGGGCTGTTGGTATTGGGCTATTTAATGGGTCGAATCGGATTCTGCCCCATCACATGGCCCTCTACTCTTGTTGTTCTCAATTCCATGAAACGCCGAGAGTAAAATCTGAATCCCTTACGGGAGAAACGTAATTTGCACTTCGTCCGAAGTTGTTACCACCTGTTTCAGTAACTGGGAGGTCTTCGCCTTAGGTCGGCCGATGGCTGGTGACAAATAGCCTCGTCTCAAGCCGAGACCTTGTCGGAGATACCTTCGTTCTAGGCCGAGATTTGGTGACGAAGGCCTTCGTCCCCAGTTATTAACATGGGGCAAGAACGGGAAAGACCTTGGGCTTCCCGCCTTCACGGTCGCGTCGCAACAAACACGGGACACGTGTTGCGCATCCGGCCGGTCTACCGAAAGCACAAAGAGATCTCAGTCGTTGATAACGATCACGCAGATCGCGGTCACTTCGGCTCTCTGTCCAAGACTTCACATGGATCATCGCTTCTCCAGCCTTCGGTACGAGGATCGGGACACGTGGCGAGCATCTGGACGAACAACCGAAGGGTCAGGCCGTATCCGGCCGTTGATTGCCTTCTCTCGATCCAGCAGCCTGTTGGTCATCATGGCGAAGGACAGGACACGTGTCGCGCATCCAAGCAGAGCGGTGCCGAAGAGTGGGAAGATCTGGGCCGTTGGTTCAGCACCGGACCCCCTCAAGTCCCCCTATAAATATCAATCCCCCTCCTCTGGTTACTGTTCTACTTTCTTCTTCCTCTGCGCCTGTGCATCTCTGCGAGCAGCTTCCCCGAGCACCTTTGCTTCACCGGCAGTGAGCGTGCCATTGTGGGTGTTTGAGGGCGCCTTGTCTATCGCCGGGGAGTTCCTTGTCGCCGGGAATCGTCGCCGGGGAGACTGTTAGCCACCGGGGAGATCTTATTATGAGGGTAAGCCTCAGTCTTCGCCTTCTCTTTTTTAATTCATGTCTAGTAGCTCTCCTTCGGCCGAGAGTAACTCTTCGGCCGAAGGCGGTTCTTCTTGCTCCTCGTCCAGACCTCTTCAGTCTTCTCTGTCATCTCTCTTCTCTTCAAACTCTTTTCTTTCTGTTATGGCGGACGAGGCAGAACTGGTTCCGATTACTGCCGAGCCTTCTACGTCCGGCCGTCGCTCGGCCGAGACTGTTTCGGATGTAGCTAGTGTCCTTGACATCGACGCTGTCAAGTTGATCACTAACTACTATCAGATTTCGTCTTGGATGGTTCCCATTCGGCCCGAGAAGCATACAAGAACTGACATCGTTCGACCGGGTAGTTTTTCGATTTATGAGCACAGCTTCCGGGCGGGCTTTCGTCTTCCTCTTCATTCCTTTGTCATAAATCTTTTGAGTTTTTACGGACTGGCCCCGTCCCAATTCTTTCTGAACTCCTGGAGGACAGTCTACGCCTTCTTGGCCTTGAACGCCCATCTCGGCTTCAACCCTTCGGTAAATCTTTTCCGCTATCTCTTCAAGATTAAACCTCAGGGGAAGTCTTCTTGGTATAGCTTCGTTGTGGGATGCCCTCGAGGGTGTCGGCGGTAGCCTTGCAGGTTGAGCAGGATAGAATGAAGGGGGTGTTACCTGCTGCGGGGGCTGACCCAGTAATCCTATATGCTGAGCGATGGCAGACACCATATCTCGCAAGGGCGCCAAGGAGGTGACAGTGGCGGCCAGCGTCGCCACTTGCTGTTGAAGCTCTTCCACCCGGTCGTCTCTAGGAGCGATGGATTCCGGTATAACAGGAAGGGCAGAACCTTGTGGAAGAACAAACGGAGTACCTTCGGAGTGGAGTGCCTGCGCTGGAGTCGCCCGCGTCTCCGCCTCGTCTTGTCCGGATCGTCTGGTCACCGGACGATGAGACATGATTTCTCGTCGGTTTCCCACAGACGGCGTCACGTGATGTAGCCGAAGCTATTACAATCGGATTCCGGGACTAGAATCCGAGAAGATTAAAGAAGAAGACCGACAGGGATTCGGACCGAGACAAGGACGAAGCGAGGGCCGAGGCTCCGTGGCCGAGATGTACCTGGGCGAAAGCGTGTCGGGAGCTAAGCCGAGACTTCTTCGGCCGACGAGGACCCACACGGCGAAGAGCGAAGCCGAAGGCGTAGCGGACTCTGCAGGGTGGAAGATACCGACCGACAAAGGGAGATGCCGAGACCGAAGGAGGAAGACCGAAATCGATGGCCGAGGCCGATTCGGAGAGGTCGGCGAATATTCAAATCGAGGTCCCTAAAAGAAGAAAAAGAACCAGTCAGTAGAGGTCCCGGGCTTCGGCCCAAGAGAACCTCCTCTGACGGTTAAGTCAGCTTCTGAAGAATATTCGATTCAGAAGAGAATGAAGAAGAGATAGCTTTAATGCTTTTGGACTGTTGTCCTTGGTATAGAAGACATACCTTTGGTGATAAATAGCCTTGTATTTATAACGGAGGATAGAGGTTATTCAACTGTGGCAGCCGATATAAGACTATGTTATGGTTAACTGGTAAACCGCCATAGTGCCTAACCCTCCCACCGGAGTGGGCCGGATACAATTACTGGGCCGAAGGTTGCTGGGCCGCTGATGGGCCGAAGCCATCTGGACTGATGCCGCTTACTGGGCCGAGGGCTAACTGGGCCGCTGATGGGCCGAAGGCCGCCAGTGGGTCGCTATTGTTGATCTGATGCTGCTGTTTGGACTGTTGGTATTGAGCTGTTTAATGGGCCGAATCGAATTCTGCCCCATCAAAATTGTTCCAATCCCGCAGAAGATATGGATTCAGAAAGAAGAAGGATGCTAGCCCTTGATGTTTCTTTATAAGCGCATTCCTTCCCTTCTCATCTCACCCGGCACAGCAACAGATCACTTGTTCTAGGAATCCATGGGAGCACCACGTTCCATTCTGCACATAGACGAACAGAAGCAGGTACCAACTTTAAGAAGAGGGTGATTCCTATCAGATAAAAAGCACACAAAGGTGTGGGGCAATGGGAGGAAGTGACTGGTGGCCAGCATGCCAAGCACCAGCCCATGTCGGGGACGGTGATGCTGCCGCCGGGGCCACCGTCGGCCGGCCAACCGACGGCCGACACCAATGCCAAAGAATTAATTTGGGGAAAGCCACTAAGTAGCCCCCTCAAGTGCACTACCTCCTGGTCATGATCACCATATCCTTGTAGGGACCCATGCTCATGTGGTTACCATTACCAAATCCACCACCGCCACCTTCTTCCTCTACTTCCCCCCACTGAGAGGACTTGATGGGTCCAACTAGTGCTTGTGTGGTGGAATAAAGGCAAGGATTCCCAGCGTCACATGTGGGGCTTCCATTAGGTGATGCCAAGCCCCATTATGGCCCATCACTTCCCTACAAGAGCCATGCCACTCATACCCAGCTGCAGCTGCACTAATCCCATCCTCCTCCTCATCTCCATCCTCTTGTGGAGAAGCCAAGCAAAGTTAGCTTCTTTCCTTCTCCATGGAGAAGAACAGGTCATTCCCTGAGTACTCAGTGTCCTATGTCGGCTTCGGCTATGAGGACGGGACGAGCTCGTACAGCTTCAACGGGCCGAGCAGCAAGGCCGGTGACTTCTCGACGTCCGGCGACCGAGAGCTCAAGAGGAAGAAGCGTATTGCTGCCTACAACTCGTTCGTGACAGAGAACAAGCTCAAGTCCTCGGTGAGGAACAGCTTCAAGTGGATCAAGAGCAAGCTCACTGACGTCCACTATGGCTGAAGGAAATCCAACCAAAAAAAAACAAAGAAAAAAGAAAAGAAAACTACCCTATCTCCTCCTGCATCTCCCTCTCCCTTCAAGTGCTAGCTTGGGAAATATGCATAGGACTTCCATCTAAAAGGTCTCCTGTAAACTCTCTTTCTTCTGTCTGTGGAGCTACTTTTGCTTGTGGTTGATGCTTCCTGGCCAAAACAGTGGCAGGTAAGTCTGTGATCTGCTGCATGTCTTGTTCAGTTTAGGTTTATGAGAAGTTTGCTCACTGTAGAAGAAAAGGAAAACCTTTCTGTAATTTTTAAATATCCTTGCTGTGTTCCAACAGTTAAGTCTATGTTAGGCAACTTAAAAGCAAAAGGAAAATTGATCTACTCGCTAGTGGTAACACCTGAAGAACTTGGAAGGGAAGAGGAGGAGGATTAATTTGAGTGCTTAAGCGTCTGACAACAGATTAGAGGCTCAAGTGAATCAATTACTGGTCTGATCAAAATTTTGGTTTTTAGACAGGCATGATCCATCATATTGGAATTATAGGCTTAAATTCCTGTGGAGATAAATTTGGAGCTTTACATTAAACCCAAGATGGCTCTTCAAATTTGGAGATAAATTATAGGCTTTAAATTCCTGTGGAGACTTATAAATTTTTTTCAGTCTTCCTTTCCTGAAAAAAAAAAAAAAAAGAAGCTTGTAAACAACTTGTTAAATTCTCAAAGTTTTTAAGTCTAGATGCATTCATCCTTCTGTATAGAACTCCACCTTTCACACTTAACAGCATCATATTACTCTCCATCAACAGAGCAGTGCTCCACCACGTTAATCTTTCACTATTAAAGCCTGTAACACTCAAGGCCATCAGTCATATCAGCCAGTCCTTGTGCTTGACAGCTAAATCCATGAGTTTTTTGTAGTTTTCTACAACATGCTTCCAAAGTTGTACGATATCCATATAATAGATTCTTGAAAAAGAGAAGTACTTGGCCCCATGAGACGCAGAGCTACACCATCCACAGAAGTCTATTGTTTGCCATTATATATAACTTTAACCAGATTCCTGGAAAAATCTGCCCCACCGAATCATATCCTGCAACCTTATCAAGCACCACCTAACGAGAATTCCTAAGATGTCAATCTGAAAGCACTGGTTGATCCCCAATTTTATATGTATCAGACTCTCTTGCCATTTTATCCAAGCTTGTTTGGGAGTACAGTAAAGAAAAAAACGACATTGGAAAACGTTGCAGATTATTTTTACTGTTCAATCCCCTATCTGATTAGGGAATTAATTTCGTTATTTATACTGTAACGTATCGATATTATAATAGATATAGGAGGATAGAGGGTGTGACAACCAAGAGAAGAATAGAGTTGGGAGTGGTTCAGGGAGATGAAATGAAGAGTACTCTCTGAGCTCTCAAAACATGCGTTGCAACATTTTTTCTTAATATGTATACTTTGTGGCATGTATTAAATTTTTTATAACAATAAATATTTTTAATACAAAAATATCAAAATTGATAGAACATAATCAAAGACCTCTCTTAGTAACAGTATCAAGATTATTATCGACAGAGATATATGACATAACAATAACCAAACAATATCAGGAAAGAATTTAGGTTGCGAGAGAGTCCAAAACAAGAATGGAAGATGGCCTCTGCCTTGCCGTATCATGGATGTAGGGATATATACTATGCTACTAGGGATGTAAATTAGGTGGGCTGGGGTTGGGTTACGTGATAGTTTGGATCTAACTTAAATTCAAAATAGTTCAGCCTAATTTTAGCACAACCTAAATTCAGCTCAAATTAACCTAAATTTAGCTCAAATTCAACCTTAATTCAATAGTGAGTGGGTTTGGTTGGGTTGAATTGACCCTGTTTATTGATAGTTTGTTAGAAGTATCTTACTTTTTATATAAATTATTGTAAAAGTGAATAGATTAAATTGGGCCAGCCTATTTTCAGCTCAATCCAGTCTAGATTTAACTAATGTCAACCCAAATTTAGTCCAACTCAATTTATATAACTTGGGGCAACCCAATTTTCTTTAATATGGGCTGCGTTGAACTGGGCCACCAGCTGGCCCACCCGATTGACACCCCTATATGCTACAAAAGGTCAACAATTTTAATAGTTATGGTTAAAATATTTAGGTGTATAAGATATTTATTGAATTTAATAAATAAATTTTATCTTAAGATTATCTTCTAACCTTTTAAAATTTTATGAAAGCACCCATCTTTTGAGTGCTCATGTTCTTAATTTTTCATGGAACTTGGGAGCATCGGGTTCCTTTCAATCCCCATCTCTGCCCGCATGACTATGAAACGCAAGCAAAGATTAGGGCTAAGCATCTGATCAATTATTCTTTTTTTCCTTTGAGGGTTTTGAATTTTTTTTATTTGTTTTTAAGATGGTGCACCCATCTGCAGAACAACCCTTTGCCTACAGTTTAATTTTGATCATGCACCTGTTGCATTATAAATATCTTACATATCACTCGTATTATATGTATATATGTATAGCCTCTTTTTTTTGTTCCTTACAATCTTTAAACTTTTTTTTTGTTCTTTTACTTTCAGAACCAACTTTCATATGTTGTGTAAACATGTGAAAATAGTGGTTAAGAGAATATCTGTTATATGCTTAAAATGTGCCTCTCTTTCACAGAGTTCATTTTCCCACCTCTCTCCAAGAAGAGATACAATCTGCAAAATATTGCTGACCTACTCTCTACTACTTCTTCTATCCCCCTCCAATCACTACTTACTCTTCCTTTTCCTCTAATTACTTCTTACTCTCCCTTTTCCTCTGTGAGAACACAAACACGAGTAGTATGATTCGGAGGAAAGAGTTTTTATATGTAAATTTCTAATTGGTGAGCAAATACACACAATGCAGGCACACCGTAATTGGACATCATATGAGTTTTGAGGATGTCCTTGGACTAATCATTATCTGAATGTGTATGGACGGCTGTGATAAGTATGCAAGGAGGGATATGACTTCACATCCCTCCCTGAGAGTTTTTCTCCCTTTATGCAAGGTTTTCCCTGATTTCATGGTTCTTGGGCTGATTGGGCTACAGTGGACCAGCCCACACAATCTTATATATTGAGCTGAGAATGTACATGTTCCATTTGAATTGGAGATTGCCCACACTTTCTTCTATATGTTAACAAGCATCAAAGTTAAATTTGGAGATCCCATGTTGGTTTTTGATTTAGTTGCCTTCGAACCGATGCCAAGTCGAGATTACTAGAAATGGGCATCCTCAACCCATACCCACACGTCATCTCTCTCTCTCTCCCTTAGAGACTCATGTGGGAGAGAACCATAGGGGAGAGGTAATTTTCCCTAGAATAAACACATTCTCATTTCCTTTAAAAGGTCGTGAATCCTCCCAAACGTATTGATCAAACTTCAAAAATGGAAGGTACAAGGAAGCGAGACAAACTCCATGTTATAGTAGATAGTGAATGTCATGACACACTAAAATATCTCTACATGTTCAACTGAGTACAAAATGCAATCAATATCTCATATATAGAAAATTTTGGCTAAATCACTCTTCCTCATCCTTTTCACCAATAAATAATTTGGAGGGGAGGGCATTGTCAAAAGACGTATTGGATCAATCAATAGAAAATTGTAAATGGATCAATTTAAGCACCTGCAGCAGGAGAACATTTCTAAACAGGTTTTCTAACATGGGTAAGAAGGAACAAGCTAACTTTTGACATAACAACATATAATGCCCTACAACCCTCGACTAAATGAATGGATTAAATCATAACTGGTCATAAACTTGTCGACCAATGGAAAGCAAATTATATGATTCACGACTTCGAAGGGGTAATAAGGTTTGAGCCTTCATAGGAATTGGAGAATAAGGCACTTTGATACGCTAGAAGATGAAATAATCTTTTGCTTTATGTATATGTGGTGCCATGAATGCAGAAGGCGAACATACTTTAGGCATCCAAGTATTGGAGGCGTGTATGCTACAACTCCAAGTTGTTGCTCAGCCTATCACTCCTATCTTAATCATGAATAAATCCAGTGGCGGACGTAAAAATTTTGTCCAGTGGGATCACTCGGACATTAGGTCATAAGTATGGTTGTGTCAATAGGATCTTAATCTAAGGCATATGGAGTTCTAGATTGAGTTAGTAGGATCCTGGGCTGAGTCAGTGGAGTCCTGAATTAGACTGCTTTAAATTGGGCCAATAGATTTGACAAAATTCAGTGAGATCTTAAGACCCCACTGGATGAATGCTGGATCCGCCACTGAATAAACCCTATAAATACATTCACTACGATGTGAACAACATTAAGTAGGCCAAAAACATACGAACCAGCAGAGAACATACTTCAAAATCAAACCTAGCTACTTAAAGCATAAGATGATAACTATGTGAGCAATTGAGTAAGAGAGAGAATAGTCATGCATGCAACTTGGACCATTCGTCTTAATAAGAGTCTCAATGCGGCACCATTTTATTTATCCCTATCCATGGGAGTAATATGTATAGTCCATACATTTATTCAAATCATAGAGGGCACCGCATTATAAGGGCCTTGACATGAGTTAAGGCTTCTTTCCGGAGAGGGGAGTTTTCAGATCATTAATCTCCAGAAAGTCGCCATCCAGGTCGGAGCGCAGTGGGCCGTTCACCACGCCCTCTTCCAGATCTTCCTCATCTTCAGTGTTGTCCATGTTAGCCTGCACCATTCATTTTGAAATATAATAACACATCAGTTCAGAAACTACCTTTATGAGATAAAATTGGAAGGCTTGGACTAATTGAACAAAAACATCTTATGATGCATCTTGAAAGAGTAGCTTAATCTACATTTTGTTTTACTTAATGCTATAGGTTGATCTTTCAACCATTATAGATACCTTAGCAAATATATAAGTGATCTAGCATAGTAGAAGATGCCAATCGGAGAACAACCCATGTGATTTTTGGCTGGATTGCCCCTCATGGCACCACAAGTGCAAAAACTCCTACTACAAAAATGCATCTCTACCTTCAAATGTTTTTCACTATCATTGATCTCATTATATATTTATATGAATAGAGAGAGAGAAAGAGAGAAAAATGCTAGTATGAGAGAGAGAGAGAGAGAGATGCTACTATGTGATTAGGCCATTTTGAGTGGCTTGACCAAAATAGTAGACCACCCATTTAGAAAAGGAAGGAAACACCTATAGAAGAAACATGGGAACAATCCAAACTTTTGAGATCAAACAACTGATACTTTCCCAACCCCACCTAGTCCAACTAGAGCATATTGTAATTAGTCTAGACAGAAGTGCTAGTTCAAAAGACCCAATCTCTGTGTTACTGAGTACTGATGCAACATTTAATGATGTATGCTCATCTGAATGATCAAGTATTTGTTTGTGCGTCTGACATACACCTTTCATATTTTTCAAAAGTAGATGTTTGATATTAATTGAATTATTGATGCTACTGTGCAGTTAAATAGCACCAATGGAGCTTGGTCACATAGCAGTGAAAGTAGTATTATCATACATCTATGTATACTCTTGTATATATATATATATATATATATATATATACATAATTATAGTTTTTGTCTAACAATTACGTCATAGAAAAGCATATGTCCCTATTATTAAACCTTCTCTTTTTCTTTTTCTTGGCTCTTCTGCGGTTTAAGAGGATCTTTAAGAGTCGCCTGCTTAGTTGCACAAGCCTAGATTATGTATCATAGAAGATGGTCTACTATTAATATTCTTTATTCTTCGCTAGACCTACCATCCAAAGTTATCCTGACCAAGTGCAACATCATCTAAGTGGGCTGATGTCAAGCAGGCACAATCTAAAAAGTTTTATCAAACTCTTTGATCCTTCATTCGACCTAGCCATCTTCACATTAATGGGGCATTCCATACCTAGGATTTGCCATGCTCTAGGAAATTGAAAGTGATTAAAGACACTTTTATTGTTTCCCATAAAGTTGGCTTGGATGCCTTAACAAATAATTTAAGTGTACCTACCACCTAGCTTCATTAAGTGACCAATGGTAATTGCACACTTAAAACTTATCAGTTTACCAAAAAATTTATAGCCCTCCCATATCCATATGGGATGGTGTACTACAGCAAATAGAAGCAAATTTAAGGATACTACTAGTCTAGTGAAAGCAACTTAGAAATGATAATGTTATGGTGGTAATTTTTCCATTACCTCTCCCCCTGAAAGGGGAGTCTCATCAGGAAGATCCTTGCACAGATAGTCTCCTATTTCCTTCAGTAAGAAATCATCAAACTCCTCCATGACCTCTTTTTTCAAAGACTGGAACAGCTTAGAGACCCTCCTTGTTTTGCGATCAGCATTCTTGGGAAGAGGATACCTACAATACTGTACAGAGATAATACATGCCAACACAAATGCCAAAAGTTAGACTCAAAGTTCCCCATGAAATAAAGTTAAACTGAAGGATGAAATGACAGTTAAAAATTAAAAATAAAATTTGGGTATTAGGATTCATAAGATGAGTGACAAGAAACCCTGTATAACCTATTATATTTTCAATTTGGATATTAAGATTCCTACGAAGGTGAGTACCACGAAACTTTGTATGATCTATCATATCTTCCATTGATATTATGCGGTGAATGAGCTCTCTTGAGCGTGAACACTTGAAAGTCTTTGGCATCATTCTCAAAAACTCAGTTAAAATGAAGAATGAGCTCAATAAATGTCTTTAGTAACCCTTTTAAGAAAACTTCGGAGAAAGAAGAAGTCATTTTAGAAAGAATGAGAATGACTTTGAAGTCTCCTGATATTCAGAAGACCTTCTCTCAAAAAAAACATTGCTTCTTTTAGAACTAACATTGTCCAAAAAAAAAGTTATTCTTGCATAAGTTAAAAATGATAGTCAAATAGTGTTTTCATTCTAAGAATGAGGAAAGAATGTCCTTTTACTTTCTATAACGACGAATTGGAAGGAATTTTCAAGAATGGATGCCAAATATAGACCAAGGTTACCTTGTACCTATCTTGTCACAGTGTTTATCTAAGGAGAAATACTTGTTTCAATATTTCATAGACTTTGGGCAAAAAAAAAAAAATCTCTTGGACGGTGTAGTATGACTGTCATCTGCATGGGTCGATCAAATGGATGTACAGTAGTAAATACTTTTTATCCAAGAGATGCCATGAAGGCTTCTCTTTGGATCACAATATATTAGCAAAAATCCAATGCATCCTAGCTAGATGTTATTGATATCAAGGAAAGCTTAGTTCAAATAAATGATATTACTACAAGGAGGAAAAATACTTTTGTGGATCACAAGGTATATTTTATCTAATATCATATTATTTTTTAGCATGTACGAAATTGTTACTATGTCTTGTAAAATATTTATCTTCATTAATTATAATTTATTATGAGTAAATATATTTTTATATATATTAAGCACCACATACATGTAACTGATTAGATAATTTAAATTTATTTACTTAAAACACAAAACACTTTGCATTTATGCAAATAATCAAACCAAGAAACACAATCAGTTATTTCATCTTTTATATAAAAGCCTATATATATCTATATTAATTAATGCTATTCACAGTTATAATAAAAAATAGGTATATACATATATAGATATTTAGTAGTGTTATTAATATAGTTATAAATTGAAAAAGTTTAACAAAACTTAAATGTTATTCATATTCATATTTACAATAATATGAAATATATATTAATAAGATTATTTTTATTTAATTATAATTATAAAATAACATAAATATAATAAAGAATAATTAAAAATAATAATATTTAAATTAGTTATAATGATATTAATAGCATATGTTAAAAAATAATAGTTATATTAATTAAGCATGCTAACTAACTAACTAAAAATTTTATAATAAAAATATGCATAAACATAAATAGATATTTAGTAGTGTTATTAATATAGTTATAAATTAAAAAATGTTAACATATACATATTTAAAATTTAAATGTTATTCATATTCATATTTACAATAATACGAAGCATATATATTTAGATTCTTTTTATTTATATTTAATTATAATGTAAAAAAGAGAATAAATTTAATAAATAATAATTGAAAATAATAATAGTTAAATTAGTTTTAATTATATTAATAGTATATATTAAATAAATAATAGTTATATTTTAGGTTCAAGGTTAATTGACTTTAGAAAATCTACTCAACTTTGCGATGTCATTGTCAATGATGAACTTCAATATGGATGTAATAGTTATTATGGACAGTTAATTGATGTTATTAAAAACTTTGTGGTAGAAACAAACAAATTATATTATTTGAATGCGAATGGTGGGATATGTACAACAAAGAAAGAGATTTCAAAATTGATGAATATAGATTCATATCTCTAAATACACATCACAAATTAGGGACAAATGAAGTATTTGCACTTGCAAGTCAAGTAGAACAAGTCTTCTATATAGATGACAACAATGTTGCAGGATGTATAATAGTTGTTAAGTCACCACCTAGAAGTTACTATAATATGTCTAGTGATTTAATTGATGATGATAAAGAACCTTATCAAGAAAGTCTTATTGATGTGCCTGTGATGTTAGGACTAAATGATGTAGATATCAATGTACAACTTCAAAGATAAGAACACATACAAGTCAATTTTTGATTAACTGTAAGTATTTCATTTTCACATTTGAATTTTATTTATGCTCATGCATATTTATGTTCATCTTTCTATAAATGTTATTTACATGTATATGCGTTCATTATGTTGTTTACTCTTTCGCGTTCAACAAATATTTAAGAAGTTCAACAAGCAGCGTCAGTCAATGCAATAGTCTTCTAGAGGGGATGGGTCTTCACTGCTAGCCACCCTGCTTCATAGCTAGCCGCCCCTACTTCACAGCCAGCCGCCCCTGCTTTACAACCAACCGCCCCTACTAGCCACCTGTGCTTCACAGTCGTCCTTAATAATTTTTAGGGACGACATATAACGGTCGCTATTTTCAAATAACAGCGTCGGTGTCATGATAGCCGTCGCTAATATATTAGCGACGAGCGTATCATCCACGACTATTTAGCCATCAGTCAGTTGTCCTTCTCCTTGTAGTTATATGATATGTATATATAACTAGATATATCGATAGAGAGATCAAGATAGAAAGATAGATGTATGGTAACAAAGAAAATATATGCGTGTGTACAAAAGAAGAATGCCTGCAAAGTAGTGACCTAATTCCATGTGTCTTTCAAAATGTGTACATGATTTTTACAAAGGTATAGAATCTTATTTTTTGAATTACCTCTACAAATATGCTCCTGTTTCAAATTATTTTAAATATGTAATGAATATACTCATGGGAAGGGGAACGGGGAGAGAAGCTGGTATAACGGCCGTTTTCTTTTCAACTTATATAGCTGTTTAACTTAAAAATAATAAAGGTAAACTTTTCGTTTAACATTTTAACTAAGATTTGTTATCATTATGCCCTTAACGGGGTTTTACCATTTCATTGTTCAACTATAGATTTGAGTGTGGCACCTTCCATACATATTCAAATGAGATTTCAAACCTAGATCTTAATCGCATTCAAAATCAAATTATAAACATAATCTACAATACTATTGTGCTATTTAACGATATAGCTCATGGTGCAACCACATCATAAAATAGCAAATTAAGGCAAATTAAGGCAGGTCAAACACGACAACTTATTGAGATTAACCAAGAAATTAATTCAGATTTGAACTAACATGAGAGACTAGTGCTCAATTAGAGGGCCTTAGATAAGGTCGGATTGCGAAAATTTAATATAAATATATTCAAAAACAAATAAACAATGAATAAATAATATAATGTGTATATTTCGAGTTTGTGCCAAGGTGAATCTAGATTAAGATTTTTAAGAACAAAATGCACTCATCATTATGAAACTACCAAAGATTAGTTGGATCCAGCTAAGAATTGGGTTCGCACCCTTTTTCAATGTGTTGGCTGATCCAATCCAATCCAAACTAAGAGATGTTAAGATACAAACATAAATCCATCAACATAAATATGATGGATTTAGCAAACTCTAAGGTGCATGTGAGTTAGATGCATGCTCTTCAAGTGAGGGAATCTAATCTAGAAAAGTTGAGGGACAAGCAGGGTAAAGTAAGATTATCTTTTGGTAATGTTACTCAGGTCTTTGGGGGCAAATCCCTATCAGGGTACATCTAATTTAATTACAACCATGGCATCATTTGGTTCATTCTATCTATGTGGTCTTGTACAAGACTAACTTGAAAAAAAAAAATGACAATACTAATGACCCTTTGTCAGCCTGATCTGTTAGAGAGAAGTCATGCATGTGAAAGAAGCATATAATCACATATAAGAAATTTATTACTGTTACCTTCTTAGTATGAAGTGGATTAATCTTAAGATTGTAGATCTCCTTTATCTTCTTCAGTAGAACACCATCAAGCTGCTTCAGCATCTCAGGCTTTGTTGAACGGAATAAGTAATCGATAAAATCCAGGGTCTCACGATCATACCCCTCCAGTGAAGAGTCAGATGACTGTGTAAAGAACATGCATGCCAAAAAATATTAAGTTACAAAAGTTTCATCATAAATAAGTATGCATTCCCAAAAACTAATATTAAAATGGAGGAAAAAAAATGAGTTGAGATTGCTGCCATTTCACACACATGTGGGAGCTCTCTTTTATTTTATAGAGCTTTTCTTCCTTTTGAAAAGGATATAACCATGACAAACATAATTTTAAGATGAGTGAATCCTTTGGATGAGAGGAAACACCACAGGTCACCTCCTAGATCCGAAGAGTTCTATGCTCTTATGCCATATATATGCCATATGTTCTTTTATGACCTAGACTTGTAGAAAAATATGGAGAAAGAAAGATCCCATGACATACTGTTACTAGAAAACATTTTGTCTTATATGTGTGTAGTCGATCACAGGGCTTTTATTCAAGGAAGAGCAAATAGAAAAGGAGAAAAGAGATATTGTGCCGTTTATACAAAGCAAGAATGTCTATAGAGGAAGATTGCCTACAAAATGGGTCATGATATATTATATGGAGCAGATGGAACATGCCCTGAAGCGCATCTAACTTAAAAATGTGCTTTATATAATTGCTCTCTCCCCAAACACAAACATAAGTGGTCGGATCACAAATTTTTGTGATTGGACCATTGAGATAAAAATTAAATAAAAGGCCGATCAAACGATTCAACTTGGAGAGACATTGAAGTGCCTCTTTCTAAGGACATTTGACTACACAATGCCATCTCCTTGCAATGCTTGTATCTCTGTGCACATATCTATGTATGTATGCATATATATTCATCTAATTGAGCCACAAAAAACCTACAATCTTCATTGAAAAAGAAAATCTGTGAAAGATTGTAGTTCTCGAAGGAAAAATAGAGCTAAAAAGAAAAGGAGTTAGGTATATATTCTAGAAATCTCATAGAAAAACTAGGAAAGAAACAACAAAGTTTAAAGGGTAAGAAGAAGTGTATGATAAGAAAGAAAAGATTGATGAGCAAATGTTAAAGTTGAAGAAAGAAACCCATTCCCATCATATCTCTAGCTGAAGCTACATGCGCCTTGGCTGCATGTACATCTAGATTCTTGGAGAGAGAGAGAGAGGGAGAGAGAGAGAGAGAGAGAGAGAGATCAGCCTCTCTGGTTCTAGCTACTCAAAAGTTCATGCTCTTCCTTGGTTACCTCAGAACTGTTATTTCCTTCCACTGGATTCATGTTCTCTTTGCCTTCAGCCATTGCCTTCCTCTCCCTTCTCTCTCCACAGAGAAAATGTAAGGGGGAGAGAGAGAGAGAGAGAGCGAGAGCTCTTAAACTGCATCTATGGACATGAGTAGGCTTTTATAAACTGGAAGAAGATGAGTACTATCACCCCTGGTGAAAGTAGCATAAGCTTACTCCCCCAGTGTTTTGCTGTTTGAGGATTATTACAAATTTGCAGTTGTTCTAAAGAGAAAATTTTAGGTGACTCTTGGTTTCACACTTTTCGTATAAGTTATCAAAACACTGATCATGGCAAAGCATAGTCAAGCTACTAGTCGGTTAAAAGGAAAAATAAGTAAATGAACAGTAAAAAATATCTGCTAAAATTTTTATAGCATATTAAACCACCCAATAGAATTCCCACGAAAACTAGTGATGGTATATACTATTAGTATGATAGCACTTCTATTTAGTCTATCTTATCACAAATCAAAGTCCATAAGTAATTGGGATCAAAAACTAATTTGAATTTATTTTGTATACATTTTCCTTGTGAACTCTATGTAAGACTCCTTTGCCAACTACATCGTGCCTATATGGGAAGGTTTTTCCATCCAACCGTTTCTATCCTTTTTTATCTGAGTGCGGTTTGGTGCACACCTGTGCGTGGGGGTGTGTGCACACACCGCGCGCTGATAGGCGCGGGCAACAATCTTGCCAGCTAAAAAGCGTGAGCAAAGCGAACACTGGATGGGATACCTTGACGGGAACACAAACTTCATGCGAGGCTAAGATTTGGATTTGCTTTTTGGCCGTAGCAAATAAACACAACCTTGACGTTAAAGATTTAACTTTAATGATCAACGACACTTGGATCCGTTAAATTGCAACTGCATCTAACTATAGATAGCATGAAGATGCACCTTTGCTACTGTATCTTAAGATGAATTTATTGCAAATTATTGATTGAAAGTGTAATTACTTTACGATTCTTGTCATTTAAGTAGTTTAGTCATTTTTGTTGTTATTCAAACAAAATACAAATAAGTTTCTATGTTTAGGAGTATATGATCTTAAGTAGCTCTTAACAATTTTTGTCTATTTGAACTTCTATATCATAATCTATCAATAGGCGATTATTTCGCATTTGTACATATATTCACATTTCTACATATAATTGACCTTTATCATGATGTACTCATGGCATAGTTAACTTCCATACCTAAAATCATTGTAATGCTATGAGATTATTAAAAACGATATGAAACTAAAATCATCAGTTTCTCAAATAAACCTTAAAGAGGACATATTTGCACAAATCTCAAAATTATTCAGTAATACTTTTTTTCTAGAAGGTTCTACTATTCAGTGATCACTACCAAATTTTATCTTCATTAGTAATCATCTAGTCAATGGGCCACGACAACGAAAATTATGAACAGAGATACGTGAAAAAGTATTGAGATAACGAGGCTAAGATTTAGATTCGTTTTTCGGCCATAAATGATTCAATAAATGCATCCACACTATAAATCTAAATGATGCAACGGATTACACTTGGCATTTCAAATTAATACGAAGATACGACTTCATTCAATGCACTATCAAGTTTCTTGTTGAGTTATCATTATATCGTTCTACATAATTTGATCTTTTTTGTTATTATTCAATTATAATGTAGAAATGAAATTAATAAAAGTTGAGTGCGAAGATTTTTCTTTTTAATGTAATATGTTTGATTAGTGTTCATATATCATTCTCTATTTATATGATTCTAAACTGTAAATATACTATTTTTACTTTTTTTGAACAAATTGGTACCTATTAATTTATTTTTTCTCTTAATCATTATGTTTTGTTTTGTATTCCATAATGAGTGAACTTAATAAAATAAGACGTAAAACTTGTTCCTCCTTCAATTCCTAACATTCATTTGAGTTAGCATAGTGTTTCAGTTTTACTTTTATGTTCATTATTTATAAGTCAGTGGATGATAATAGAAAGGTAAACTTATGCACACTTATGTTCAACTAACTTTAGTTTCCTATCCAATATGTTAGAGAGAAACATATGCATTTAAAATACCTCATGTGTTGAACTTCTATTTATCACATAACTAGAACTAACATGCAACATATAACCTCCATTTGACAAAAATAAACTAACCTAGAATAAAGAATCCACATGTTTAGTAAGATTTAACTTTATCCAATTTTCAATACATAGAGAAGTATATAAATTTTTAATTAATAGAAACTAAAATTTTAAGTAAATGAGAATAAATAGATCCATTAAATAGGTAAGTGCGTTGATTAAATAATATAGTAGTTGTGCTCGAAGTGATTAAGTATTACAAAAGTTGTGCTCTAAGTAATTCTTTATATGTCAGTTCACCTTCTACTCTTCCAATATACTAAAATTATGGACTTTAAGATAAAAGGAGGGACATCATTTTTGTTTGTCATTGTTGAAAATTGTGTTCTTCATTAAACCAAGACGTCATGTTCATATCAAAATGTTGTATTTCTTAGGATTGAATTTATCACTATATTTGTCAACTTGGATACAATATAATAGATAAGAAAGATCATTACAACAAAGATGTAATCAAATAGCCTGGCACCAAAGTGTAACTTATGATTAGAATTTTACATGAACTATTTTAAGAAGCCACTCAAAAGTCATTACATGTCAATCATTACATTCAATCCCATGTAACAATTTATTTTCTATTTAATCTATCACACAATTTTATTGAATATTATTAGCGTTCGTTGTTCATAAGTAGTTGCTATATTCTTCTAGTCATAAGAAATCCTTAATTTTTTATGCTTATTCTGTAGTATAAAATTTATTTTGAAGTAATGCATAGCTCTGATTTCAACCATATATATATATATATATGTTTCAAATTTGATTTCATTTACATATTATTTGTTTAATTGCATAATTAAATTCTTTTACATACTAATATATTGTATCTACACTCAATAGGATGCTAATATTTTCACTTTGTAGCATAACTTTAAATGTTATATTTTTTTTGTTTTATATTTCTAATCATTATATTAATTGCAAATAATGTTATCCATAATGCTTTTCAACAATAGTAAATTACTCACTAATTAAGGAACACTATTCTCATTTCGTATCTATAATTAAATTGGTTTTGAAGGTTGTCTTAACTCCCTTAATGCTACTTGTATAGCCAAATGTATTGCATAACCTAGAAAGTAATAGACATAATCTATATTTAACTCTTGAGTTGTTCTCTCAGCTATGTAATAGAAAAGCAACATGTAGTTCTCTGTGCTTATTTAATACTTTCATAGTTATTTTTTCAATTGATATCTTAATTAACTTATGAAGACAAAATTACAACCACAAGATTATTCCAATTTGTTACTTTGAATCCAAGTAACAAGAAAGATTAAAAGCGAATTCATTGAATTACTACAATTAAGGAGAGAAGTACATGTATAACTCATATCTCTAAAAATAAAGCTAGAAGCACAAAAGTTATATCCTCTCCTAGCTTCTTTTAACCCCCGTGGAATTAGATGCTTATTTGATAAACAAAGTAATGCACCTAAAAATCAAATTATGGTCAATATTAGTAAAATTTATTTTAATCGATCATTGAAGAAAACCTAAGAGGGCCTAGCTTGCATTTAGTATAATGAAAATGTTAATTAGGAAAATGAAAAGTAAAACATAGTATCATGCCCCTAGGAAAAAAACAAAGAATCTAGGTCCCATAGAGAATTAACAAAATAATATTCATTGTTCATCATATATGGGCATTGTACAAAAGTCATTCTTTAAGATTATCAATTTTTTATTGTAGTGAAGAGGACATTTCATAATATAAGAAAATAAAAGCATATTAGCTATTGAATTAGACATTTCGTCCATACAAAGAGCAAGATGAAGAAGTTAAATTGATTGGATGCTTGAAAGTTAGTATGTTTTTCCTAATGCTTAGTCTTGTAAAAAATTAAAAATAAAAATGACAACCATAACACATACCCAATGATAGCTACTTGTAAGTGATAGTTTGTTGGTGATATATAGGGTTGTTAAGAGACCTCTTGACCTTCACTAAACCTAACTACTACTAGGGATGCTAATTGGTAGATTTGGATATGATATGTGTCTGGATCTGAAAAATTAATCTCCAAATTTTCCGTTTAGAATCACGAACCAATCAGATCCGGATACTTATTTTTGGATCCTCCTAGGTTTGACTAACTTCCAAAGCCCAACAAAGATGTGGATGGCTGGTGGCCGAAGTCATAGGTGTAGGGATGTTTTGCCACCAGGGGACATTTGCACTAGGCACTACTATCCTTGGCCCCCTCAGGTGCCATCGGAGATGGGGTGGCACCCAGCGAAGATGTCGAGGACGAGCTCATACTTATTTTTGGATCCTCCTAGGTTTGACTAACTTCCAAAGCCCAACAAAGATGTGGACGGCTGGTGGCCAAAGTCATAGGTGTAGGGATGTTTTGCCACCAGGGGACATTTGCACTAGGCACTACTCTGCCTTGGCCCCCTCAGGTGCCATTGAAGATGCGGTGGCACCCAACGAAGATGTTGAGGACGAGCTCATAGCTAGGGTTAGGGACGTAGACGACGTGGATGACACCAATGAAGTCCTCCAAAATCTAGAGGAGGGAGAGGGAGACCTGTGGTAGGTGGATGAGACAAAGGAGTAAATGGCAAAGGTCTAGCTCCTGTTAAGGTAGATCATGTGCTTGGTGCAGCAGGGTTGGCGATGATGGAAAGGAGGGTGTGGATGGTGGCGATGGAGATGGGTGCTACAACAACGATGACGCAGGTGACATAGGGGCTGCCACAGACGAGGAAGGAGAAAAGTAATGGCAGGAGGTCGAGGATGATGCTCCATAGCAAAGACAATGTAGCGGCAAGTTGTGCCATCGGCAGAGATGTTAAGGTCGGCATGGAAGGCCTGGTAGATGAAGAGGCAACAGTAAAATTGTAATACCTGACCCATTAGGGGCATGCCAGAGACCCATTAGCATCCTTACAATGGCCAATTAATGGACTTAAAGGGTGTTTTTAGTGAGCCTCAGACTAAAACCCTGATAGGCATCTACATGAGTCGACGTGAATTAGACAGTTTGATAGGTGTCCACTCGAGCTGACGCGATTCAACCTAGTAGCCTAGTCTGACTTAGACTCATTTGTTTCTTCAATTGAGAGTTCTTCTCGCATAGAACTCAACATAAAGGCCTATAAGTAATAACCCTTAGTCCTAAGAGTGATCTAGTGCTTCATTAATTCCTAGAGAGAGTTAGAGAGAGCATGTAATGTGGCTTGGAGGGTGTTCTTGGCAGCTCTTGCATGGTTCGTAGAGGACTACGTGGGGAGACTTTTTTGGTGGTGGTGTGCATGTTTGGAGGAGTTCTCTGCCTTGCCTAGGTGGGCTTCTTTGAGTTCCAGACTGTGATTTAGAGGCAAGTGATGACTAATAGTAACACCAAAGGTGTTAGAGCCCATTAATAGCCTTAGTTAGACCCATTAGCAGCCCATTAGAGTGAGTTCTAGAGCTTCAGATAGAAGTATGAAATGTGTCATCCAACATTGACGCGATTTAAGTGGTATTGAAAGGCATCTTCAAAAGTAGACATGATTTAGACTATTAGAACCCAGATCAGTTTCCTAATAGGGTCCTGAAATGTGTCATATTGGGCAGACGTGATTTAGACTGTAAGCCTAGTCCAACACGTACCTTGTTCTTTCCTTCCAAGAGAGATTCTTCCCCATTTAGAACTCAACCTAGAGGCCTATAAGTAGTCTCCCTACATGTCCCAAACCCTCTAGTGTGTCTATAAGCCATTGAGAATGTCAGAGAGAGAGTTTTGAGAGCGGTTGGGAGAGAGATTGAGGCTGGTTAGAGGCATTCTTCATGTGAGCACAGAGGGAGGCTCAAGAGGAGCGGCATGGCAGTGTTGCTTTGCGTGGAAGGAGATTATTCACATTTTAGTTTACGTAGTTAGAGGCAAGAGATGATTAACCTTCAATCCAGAGTATTTTTATCTATAAAAAACCTTATTTCCAAACCTATTTTGCTATTTACTATATGTATGAGATATATGGATGCATGAGTAGTGTTCTAAAACGATGTAGATGACGCTTAGATCTTACTTTCTCTCTTTTATCATGATCATGCATAATTTTCTGTAAAACTGGTAATCAGGCATAAAATGCATCAATGTAGGGTGACGTGATTCACTAATCACGTCACTCTGCATGGACGTGATGCATGCACGTAGAGCTTTGTTTGGAACATGGTATCATTGCTTGATACGCATCGACCTGACCATGACACAATTTATAGGGTTAATTCTTGAGTTAATTGCAGTTTATTTCCATGAATAATTGCATGTTCTACATTTTGTTAGTGCACTATGTCGTGTTCTGCATATTACAGATACATGTTGCATGTTAATTCATGATATTATGAGTGTCATAGTCATGATTCATGCTTTGTTATATCTTGCATATCATATAAGGTCCATGTCTCATGCTGAGTGAGAGTCACCTCTTGAACTCCATGGGAGCCATCTCTAGATTTTCATATCTATTTGGTTAACGCCCGTGAGGAACTATGAAACCTGAGGCAACAGGTAAAATCCTGATTTCCAATCGGTAACCATGGGATGGTGATACATAACATCGTAGCGGTTTAGAATTAAGTGAGATATGTAGTATGATCCCCTAACTGCGCAGCCGAAGGCTTAGTGGGCCTTCCTTACTACTAAGTAAAGAAGATAATGATAATGATGCCTCTATGTCATGTTTTGATTGCTTATCCTATGATAAGAAAGTTGAAAGATGCTCATGATATGTGTGATCATGTTTAAGTTATGATAAGATGAAAGATGCATGATAATGTTAAGATGTATAATGAAGAATATATTGTGTGGTTAAGTTGCATGTTGCATAACCCATGTTAAGTTTATATTTAATTAACATGCTTTGTTATATTGAATATAATGATACCCATGTGGATGGTGGGAGGTGTCAAGAGGATGGAGTGTTGGTGGACCAGCAGGACGAGGTGAAGGCAGTGGCTTTGCGGGCAGCATTGGTGGAGAAGGCCAGAGAAGTCCGCCGTCATTCTAGTGGATTGGAACTAAGTGTGTATTTTTCCTCTGCATGTTCATTTTTAGGTTCTCTCTTTTGCACATGGTATGAGGTTGAGGCATTCTTCACTTTGCAATTCATGCTCATTTTTAGTGGAAGCTCATCTTTTAGAGTATTTTTTGTTGATTGTGGAACAACTCTATTTGTTTGCTTTGGTCTGATGGGGTGTCATTATAAAGTTATTTGTCGTTTGTGTAGCATCTTTGGTTTTGTATAGACTTTGCATCATAAGTTAAAAAAATAAAATAAAATGTAGGATTCCGTTGTAAATGGCTGACATTTGCCATAGCCACAACATGGGTGAACTAAGATGACTATTTGTTGCAAAGCAACTGATGTAGCAATTTGGAATGCATGAAATAGTTTCCTTATATTCTTGATTCTAAGAACATTATTAGTAATGTTTTGAAGGCAATGTAGGATCCTAATGTTGTTGTTCTCTCTATTCTTGGCTCTAATAATATTATTGGTGTTGTTTTGAAGGCAATGTGGAATCCGAATGTTGTTAATGGATAGATTGATAACAAGTGGATGAAGACAAGACTAATTAGTAGCCTCATACTACCCTTACTGGAGGATGTTTCGGTTTTCTAATTCTTCTTTACGTGCAACAACAACTTTTTCTCCATTTTTGATGAGTGTATATTTTGACATATTTATAAGTTGGCATAGTATGCTGATGTTTGTACATTTTGATACTGTTGTGACGCATGAATCATGTCAACTTCATGATAACCTTTGTTTCATCTGACAGATTCTACGTAAATAATTTCTTGGGGATTTTTCGATGTTGATTTGTATAAACAGTCAATTTGAAATAAATCCATGTATCTTGTATATTTTGATATTAGTCCCTATGAATTTAATATAATTTAGCAACAAATGCTTCCAATTAAGAATCGTTTAAAAGAAGCAAATGTTCATGGAATATCCTTCAAACTGATGTTAAAATGGATGGAAATACTTGAGATGACTTAAAAAATAAAAATTGAGCCCAAATGAGTTGTAAAAGGCGACCTTAATTGGCCGTCCCAAACATGCCTCACGTCTGGCAGTTGACGCAGCACTGGTTGCCAGTGCATCAGGTAAAACTTGAAATTTAAACAGGGGTATATAAGTGACTTTTATGGAGTGAATTAAATTTAAACTCATATTTAAGTATAGTAGAGTTAAGAAAAGCTGACGGAAACAAATGGTAGGGGTTAAAAACTAAAAAAATTAACTTTATAAGGACTAATATCAAAATATGCAAGATACAAGGACTTGTTTAAAATTCACTATGTTTATAGGGATCCATATTCAAAAGCCCTAATTTTCTTCCATGCATTATTTAAGAAATTTTTTATCAATGAAAACTTGATACTCTACACAAACAGGTGGTATTCACATTCACAGTCCTGAGTAAGTGGCTTGAGGAAGAATGCTTGCTATATATACCTGTAAAATCACTAAAATTTTCCTCTTTGGCTAAGGAAAAAGATTAAAAGATCATGATGCTAAGAACATTATCAGTCTACTTCATTTTATTGATAAATCTGGTTACATATAGATTGTGGATCATCTGACTGTACATACATTATGTGACTCAAGGGAAGGACACTATTATGCATCTCTCTTGGAAATTTTCACTTAATGTTGTGGTGGCCATTTCTGTTAACATACTTATGTGTAATGCACGATAAGACAGAACACAGCTTCTTGATAATGATCAAAAGATGTGCCGAGTGGCATATAGTATAAAACATTGGGTTGCAACCTTCCATGCAATTGTATACAACATTAAGGGGTTTTTCACATGCAATCTTTGTGGGGAGGGAGTTGCATATAGTATAAAACCAGCCTCTTCTTGCACATTGATACGTTGGGGTTCACACAAAAGCCAGAATTATAGACTAGTGATCACCTTGTGTTCCCTAGGTTGCCAATTTCCATTGGCATTAGCATTTTAAAACAATAGTTTAGAAGGCTACACAGAAGGCGTCAGTAACAAGATTTGCCGTACTGGACCGATTCGCGTCGATTCGGACGATTCGTACTGTATCAAGGCGAATCCGAGTCGGTGCGACTCGACCGAGTCTGTACGATTTGACCTTGCGACTCGTACGAGACGGCACGAGTCGACTCAACTCGTATCGAATCATGGGAGATCCGAGTCGGTCCGACTCATCGAGTCGGCAAACCTTGATCAGGAAAGATTATGAACTGTTTATGGCATGGTCTGAATATTTGAGTCGATTACCTGCAGGGGATGTCACAAAGGCGAATAGGTTGATAACATTTTACAACACAAGGGTCGGAAACCTGCGGTCCCAGGGACTTCAAAATAGAATGTCTTCCTACTAAGACACATGACCTTACAATTTTGGATAGTGCCAAGCTTCTTCATTTCCATTTATTGGTTTTGGCAAAGTTCATGGTCTCCCTGAATTATAATCAAATTTTTAGTAGTGTGTATTGGCTTTCAACAATAGTTACTTCTACTTTATTTTGTTGATTTTTGGCTTCTTTGTCAGGAGTAACCACTTGCAAAGATTATAGGCAACATTCCATATGATAAATTTACTCCCTTTTACTTATTTCATGTGTTTAATAACATAGTGGAGTAACTGAGGGTACAAGCTCTTCTCAAAGTCTAGTTACTATTGACATGAAGCTCTAGACCTTAAGCTTAATTTATTTGACCTATGCTGACATATGCCTCCAAGCTCATCCGTCTTCAGCTGCTCATTTGGAGTCGTAGTGATTTCCATGTAACTTTGCTGGCTTCTCCCAGAAGGACCACCCAAAACCCCTAAGTAGATTCTAGTTCACCCACAGCTCTCCGTTGCCTTTCCCAATGTCCATTGGTTACAATGTTGGTGGGCTTTATCCAATGTATTTTGTGCTTTTCCTAGAACCTAGGATTAGGAGTGTTCATGTTTTGGTTTGATTTGATTTTAGAAAATTTTTAGATAATTTAAATCAAACCAAACAAACTCCTAAACCAAATCAAATACTTTTGAAATCAAATCAAATTGAACCGAAATAATTCAGTTTGGTTCGGTTTAGTTTGATTTAGCCGCCATAATGAAATCTTATCTCTCAAATAAGTTTTCAACACTTTAATAATTTGTATAATAAATAAACAATTCTTATAAACAAAGAATGAATGTATTATTTAGTTATTCAATTAACTTCTAATAGATGATTTAGGATATAATGATGAAACAAATTAAATTATTTTAAAATTTTACACTAATGGAAATTTTATTACACTTTACATATGAGTGAAAGGAAGATGTTTTTAATTTAAATATAAAGTATCATAGTATTCCATTATATTTCATAATTTTCAATAAATTTAGTTTAATATATACAACAACCACTAAATATTTATACTAAATTTATATCCTTATAAGTAATTCAATTTGTTTGGTTTGATTTGATTTATGAACCGTAAAAGTTAAATCAAATCAAATTTTCTTGTTTGGTTCGCTTTCAACAGACACCAAAATTTTTTAGACTTCAAACCGAATCAAGTTAAACTAAATTAATAGTTCAATTTGATTTTTTGATTTGAACTAAATAGTGAATACCTCTATCTAGGATTGAGAACATGATTGTCTAGACCAATAAAATGGGTCATTTACCAATAAAATAATGGAGACAGAGCAAGTACATTCATCTTTTGATATGTCTGAGCACAAACTATGGCCCAAAGGAATGGGTCCAGTGGAGCCCACTCCCTAGGATTATAGTCAGCGCCATCCGCCAGATCCCCATGCCCCGGTGGCTACGTTGAGTACTCCCCCATGTATTCCCCTTACTGTCTCCGTACCTGTCCTTTATGTTTTAAGGAATGTTATCTTCTTAGTGTTCCAAAAAAAAAAAAAGTATCTCTAGGATCGCAAATCATCTAAAATGATATGTCCCCTTCCCCACAGAGTGAAGAACGAGGGAAGAGTCCAAGTGGTTGGATGGGTGCATTAAATGCAACTAAGTTATGATACCCCCTCAAACTAAATGAATTTTTTATTCTAAATTTTCTATGATTTTTTTTTTTTTCTTTTCTATTTGATCTCATCGGTTTATTTGTCCTGGGTTATTAACCGGACTGATAATTGGGCCTAGAGGGTCACACACAAATGATTCTCAAGGCGATGGATAAATAAGTGGGTTTTATACAAACTGGGGATTTTTATGAAAAATCGCGCGGTTAGTATAAAATATAGCGAACGGACTGAGCAGGCCAAGCTGCTGCTAACCCTAGCCGTCCCTCCTCTGTTTCTCTCACTCTCTGGCGTCCCAGACAGATCCATATTTGCTCCGCCGCATCTTCAACTCTCGTTCGACGGGAAATCGTTTGCGCGTTGCGGCGATCGTTGCGGCGACCGACGGAGGTTTCGTGGGCTACGAAGAACAAGGAACGTGAGAATATCCATCGCGAGGAGGATCGCGTTGACTTCGCTAGAAGCCGGGCGCTTGCGCGACTTGCGGTGTCGCACCGACGAAACCGAACGGTTGCGGATTCGAATCCGCACACGGTAAGAACTGATTATCCGATAATCTGATTTTTTCAATTTTCAAAACGGGAAAGGATCTCTGTTTTTATTTTTATTTTCGTTGCGCGGGCGATCCGGAGAAACCCGAGAACCCAACAGTGGTATCAAAGCCAGGTGCCACTGTTTCTCGTCCCGTTTCGATCTCCGAATTAATTTTTTCATGAGTTATTCCATGCGTTTAATCCGATTAAAATGATGGAATAGTGTTCATAAGATGAACACAAATAATTAGATTATTTTTCTATGTTTTTTCAGATTTTTTTTTGGGTGTTATGGTGTTTTTCATGAGATGATGAACCGGGGCTTTTCGGCGACTTCGTACACGCCTCCCAAGCGTTAGGATGGCGGGCATGGATCCCGGAACCCCAGGGGATAGTCACCACTATCCACCGGTCCCCTAGACCGCCGCCGGAGTGGCCTTGTAGAGCTGCAAAACCAAGCCCTAAATCGTTTTAAACAAGAAAAATCATATTTTTGGGGGTATTTGGGGCTTGGATTGCACCCTTATCGGAGGCCATCGACGGCCCTGCCAGCGCCGGGCGTGTCGCCGGAGCTGGGGCGACACCGGCCGAAGCATGGCGGTGCCGGGTGGCGGCCGGCGGCGGTGCTGCAACTCCTCCAAATGCCGCCAAGCGCCTGAGATTAGGGTTTCGGGTCTGCTGCTTTGGGGAGGAAGATAAAGGGTGAACCGGCCAGTCCCGAGCCGGTCTAACCGGCTGGACCGGTCCGGCCTACCGGCTAGCCCAGGCTGGGCTTAGCCACGAGCCAGGATGGTCCTGGTTCGGACCTTGGCTCGAGCCTGGCTCAAGCCAGGTACCTGAATGGGCTGGGCCCATTTTTTCTTTTATTTTCCTTTTAAACAATTGTAAACCCCATTTGCCCATTTAATAACTAAATTAGATTTTAACTTTATTTCAAAATTCTTTTGATATTTTAATTATTATCAAATTTTAATTATTTGGGCTATTAATGATTTGGAATCATTATTAACAAAAAGTTGTTACATATTAGAATTAGTTGTTAATTTAAATGTTAAATTAATAATTAATTTTAATTAACTAATTTAAAATATTAAATTAGTGATTATTAGTTAATTCAAATTAATTGTTAATTTAAGTGTTAAATTGATAATTAATTTTAATTAACTAATCTAATTGGTTTAATTAGAAGTTATTAATTATTGGTTTAAGTGTTAAACTAATAATTAATATTAATCTAATAATCTAAGAGTTAGATTAGTAGTTAATTAATGTTAATTATTAATTTAAGAGTTAAACTAATGATTAACATTAGTTAATTAACTAGTCTAACAGTTAGATTAGTTATTAATAACTAATTAGAGTTAATTATTAATTTAAATGTTAAATTAATGATTAATTTTAATTACTGATCTAAGAGTTAGATTAGTAATTAATTATTAATGATCTAATTGTTAGATTATTAATGTGGTTTAATCTAATTGTTAGATTATTTAATCATTTAATTATTAGAAATGTTCTAATTTGCATGGAATAATCTGGAATTATTAATTTGGAGTGTGTGCACATGTGATGTGTATTTTGATACTTTTAAATTAGATTTTATTGCATGATAAGTTAATTAGAAGTGTTTTCGAAATTCAAATACCAATTTTGATTGGATCCCAGCTTTTTGAAAGCCAAAGTTATCTATTTTTTAAAACTATTTTATTTTAGCCATGTGATTCGCTGAATCATGTGTGGGATGTTTAAAACACACCGTGGTCATGGATATGCACTTATTCAATTATTCATGTGATGAATGATGTGTTTGTGTGGATCGTGGATGAATGATAGATGTTTATTAAATTGTTAATAAATAATGATATGCGTATCTCTCCCTCTCTCATTCTCCGATGTACTTTTACCTCCCTCTCTCTTGTACTCGCCATAAGGCTCTCTTCTAATTACATGTAATTCTAGAATTATTGTAATCTAATCGAGGCAACCGAGGAAGGAACGAGGACGATCCACAGCTGCAACCAGGAAGGCGAAAAGATGAAGATCATTTGCCTATGTGTTTGCAGGTTATCTAATGTAAATGTTAAGTTGGATTGTGTGTGTGTTTGACTGATGGCTCCAGTCAAACCCACTGTGCTATCCATGACCACACTTGACATGTATGAGATACATTGTTTTCGTTTGATTATGAATCAAAGCAAGTATAGTATTTAGTAAATATATACGATATATTTATACTATCACCTAGGAGAAACCAAGATAAAAGTTATCTAAATACCCTCATTTAAACTCTAAGCCGTAACGCGAGTAGTTAAAAACTTACCGCGTGGTCCACCATCGTTATAGTCATAGGATTCAAATCACTTTAGGCAGGTTTGTTGTGCTATCCACAAAGCATATTTAATTGGGAGGAGAAATTGTGGCTATGACATTAGATACCTATATGATCGGGGTAGAGGAAATATGTAGCTTTGTTGTGCTATCTACAAGGGCTGCATGCAAATCTATGCTTGTCGCGTAACGATGGTTAGCTTATACCAGAATTAGTGGTTTGTTATGCTATCCACAAGGCCATTAAATCTCTGGGGACTGAAGCTATGATCAGATATTGTAAGGAGTTGCAAGTCCCATGAGTTGGGTGCTCTTTGATTGTATTACAGTTTGTTGTGCTATCCTCAAGGCTGTAGTGCAAGTCATTGAGATTCTGATCCCCACTAGGAGACTGTCGGCGTCTCCCGTTCTGTATAACTGAGGGTTATACAGTCCGTCGAAAATTAGTGAGAGTTAAAACTTGAACAAAAGACCATGTCTTGTTTTATATTTAATATTTGAACATATGCTAAAATAGAACTTATCTCCTGTAGAGAATAATGTCGCCGAATAACCCACTCCGTGGCATACTTTATGCCAAACGTTTGACTAGCCTGTACTACTCGGATTGGTTCAGAAACCTGAAGAATGTCTTCAGATCTGAACACATTGGCTATGTCCTTGGAGCTGATCCTCCTGCTGAACCGGCATTGGATGCCATTGACACAGAAATGATAGCTAACAATATAAGATCGAAGGACAAAGGCAAAGGAGTAGTAAAGGGTGACTACTTCTACTGTAAGCAGTATGGTCACTGGAAAAAGAACTACAAGGAATTCCTTAACGATAAAGCTCGTGGAAAAGTGAAGCTATCAGAAGGTTCAGATATCTATATGATAGATATAAACTTGTCAGTTAGAGATTCCACATCTTGGGTATTAGATATCGGATGTGCTTCTCATATCTGCCATGATGTGCAGATGCTGACAAGTAAGCGTAAGCTGAGAAAAGGCGAGGTGGAATTGAGGTTAGGAAACGGCGCAAAAGTTGCGGCGATTGCTGTAGGGACAGCAAACCTCAGGGTTCCATCGGGAGACGTCTTATCTTTGGAAGATTGTTATTATGTTTCTAATATAATAAAGAACATCATATCAATATCTTGTTTGGACAAGATGGGATATAGGTTGTTTATTGAGAATAGAAGTTGATGAGGCAGAATCCGATTCGGCCCAGTAAAACAAGCCCAAACCCAGCTCAGCCCAGCAGCACCAATAGAAGGCCTTCAGGAAGCCTTCGGCCCATCAGCGGCCCAACAGCCTTCGGCCCGTAAACGGCATAGTAGCCCTCGGCCCAGCAGGCTACGGCCCATCAGCGGCCCAAAAGCCTTCGGCCCGTAAGCGGCACAGTAGCCCTCGGCCCAGCAGGCTTCGGCCCATCAGCGGCCCAACCCCCTTCGGCCCAACAGCCGTGTTCGGCCCACTCCGGTGGAGGACTAGGCACTATGGTGGTTTACCAGTAAGCCCGGAACAGAGTCCTATATCGGCTATCACCGTTAACCATCCTCTATCCTTCGCTATAAATACCGCGCTATTTATTGCCAAAGGTATGTCTCCGTGACCCTCAAGGACCCTAGTCCAAAAATCATTAAAGCTACTCTTTCCCTTCTGAATCGAATCATCTTCAGAAGCTAACTTAACCGTCGGAGGGGGTTCCTAAGGGCCGAAGCCCGGGATTCCTGCTGACCGGTTCTTCTTCTTCTTTCCCTCCTGCAGGGGCTCGGTTCGAATCATCGCCGACCTCCCCGAGTCGGTCTCGGCCGCCGACCTCGGACTTCTCCCACCGGTCTCGACGCCGTGCGCCGGCTGCCCTTCGACCGAGGAAGACTCAGATCCGCGCTGCCCGCCCGTCAGCCGGAGGAACCTCGGCCCCGCCTTCCGGAGACAAGCCAACCTCAGAGCGAGCGACTCTTGGCCGCGGATCCCCAACCGCGTTTTTGCATCTTCCGGATCCCTGTCGGGCCTCTTGCACCGATCCGACCCAGCTCCGGATCCAAAACTTCGGATTCCAAGCTTCGGAATCCGGTCGTGATAGCTTCGGCTACATCACGTGGCGCCGTCTGTGGGAAACAAACAAACAAGTCATGTCTCAACGACCTGTAACCCGACGATCCGGACAGAATGAAGCAGAGACACGGGAAGCCTCGGCACAGCTGCTGCCCTCCGAAGGTGCCCCTTCTGCTCCACCAAACGTGGCTCTGCCCGTCATACCAGAGTCCCTCGCTGCAGAAGACCGGGTGGGAGTGCTCCAGCAACAAATGGCAACGCTAGCCGCTGCCGTCACATCCCTCGCGCCTCTTCAGGAGATGGTATCCGCCATCGCCCAGCGCATGGGATTGCTGGGACAGCTTCCTCAGCTAGCACAGTTCCCCCCACTCTACCTGGTTCAAGATGCAAGGTTCCGGCCAGCGCCCACACCGGTTTCCCCCGACGAAACCGCTACGGCGCGCAGCGAGCCCTCGGCGCTACCTACCCGAGCTCCTCGCGCCGACCGCATGACGGAGCAAGGTTATGCTTCGTCAGAATTCCGCCCAGCCAGAACTGGAGGACATTCGGTCGCTACTTCGACCGCCCTGGACCTGGACCGGCGGCTGACAGCGATGCGGAAGGAAATGCAGCAGATGGTGTCTCGGCCTTACGGGGCGCCCCTTGCTAGCAACATCCTGGAGCAAACCCCGTTCACGCCAGAGCTCCTGGCTACTGAGGTACCTCCCAATTTCAAACTGCCGAAGGGCCCTCTCTACGACGGGATGACAGATCCGATCTGTCATTTCCAGAGATTCAACACATACCTCTCGGTCCGAGGGGTCGCCGAGGCAGTCCGCTGCCGACTTTTCCCCCTCACCCTTGAGAAGACTGTCCTAACTTGGTTCGAGACACTGGCCCCCAACTCCATCCACTCCCTAGTCCAGTTGGGCCTGCTGTTTATCGACCAATTTTATGACGCCACCCGGCAGTGTAAAACTTCCGCCAGCCTACTAGCCATTCGGCAAGGCCCCACCGAGACTCTCCAGGAGTATTTTACCAAGTTTCGGACCGAGGCCGCCCAAATCCCAAACCTTGATAGCTCGATTGCGGTCTCGGCCGTGATCAGCGGGTGTCGGGACGAAGGGCTCCTCGGCTCCATCGGGAAACGCCATCCCCCTACCTTCCAGGACCTCGTAGCCCGGGCCCACAAGTATATCAACCGGGAGGCCCTGATGATGTCCAAAGGTAAAGGCGCAGCCGAAGCAGCCTCGGCACCTGCCCCCCAGGTGGTCCGCCCTCGGCCCGAACATCAAGAGCCCTCCCGAAAGTGATATCGCAAAGAGGAGTGGGACCGAGAGAGGCGACGGGATCCGCAACCACGGTACCTACCATTGCCTGCTCCCCCTTCCCGAATGCTCATGGAGGTAAAGGGCATGATCCGACGACCAGAGCGCATGAAGACGGATCTTCGCCGAAGGGATCCCGGCAAATACTGTGAGTATCACCGGGAGATCGGCCGAGTGCCGGCACCTTTGGGAAGAAATCGACCGCCTCATCCGGGAAGGTAGACTGCCACAGCTTCGGCGAGAGCAGCCCCCGCCGCAGCGAAACCGGGACGTCTCTGAGACGCCCAGGCAACAGCAGCCCCCGGAGAAAGGAGCTGCTCCTCTGCCAAAGATCACCTCGGCCCTGGTGGAAGCATCCCATCAAAGACCCAGCTCTGGGTCCATTATGATGATATCCAGAGGACCGGGAGAAGGATCAAGGCGCCAGCAGCGCAGCTCCGCCACTATAGCGACGATCGATGTCGAGCCGAAGCGGCCTCGCCAAGAAGATATTACCTTCGGCTCAGAGGACCTGACTGATATTCAGGTCCCTCACGACGACGCCCTCGTCATAAACGCTGTAATAAACAGTTACGATGTACATCGTATTTTTGTCGATAATGGAAGCGCCCCGAACATCTTATTTTACGATTGCTTTGTAAAAATGGGATTGAGTGAGGCTAATATGAAGCCTCATCGGGGCCCCCTCTTCGGTTTCAACGGTTCGCCCTGCCGAGTAGAGGGCATTGTCCGACTCCCTGTAACCATAGGCTCCGCCCCCCGGCAACTAACCGTTGAAACGGATTTTGCCGTTGTAAAAATCGATTCAGCCTACAACGCCATTTTCGGCCGAAGGCTAATCGGCGGGGTCGGAGCCGTGCCTTCGTCTTTCCATCAGAAGCTAAAGTTCCATACTAGCCACGGAATAGGCGAGGCCAAGGGAAATCAAGAAGCAGCCCGGCAATGTTACATGATTTCAATCAAAGGGAAGGCTGCAGCCGAGTCCCTGGCGATTAAGTCATCAGCCGAGGCGTCCCCGGGAGAAGAACTCGTCGCCATTCCGGTTCCGGGAGGCGAAGGACGAACCCTGATGATAGGCTCCGACCTGGAGAAAACCGAAGCAGAGAAGCTCACCGAATTCTTGAAAAAGAATCTCGACATCTTCGCCTGGTCTCCGACAGACATGCCCGGGGTCGACCCGGAAGTAGTGGAACACCGGCTACACACCGATCCCGACCAGCCCCCAATTAAGCAGAAGCGGCGTACCTTCAACCAGGAAAGGAGGGCCGCCATCCAAGCCGAAGTGCAGAAGGGGCTGGACGCTGGGCACCTCCGAGAGGTGCATCATCCGGATTGGATCGCCAATGTAGTGATGGTGCCGAAGAAGGATGGCAAGTGGCGAATGTGCGTGGACTTCACCAACCGTAACAAAGCATGTCCGATGGATAGCTTCGCGCTACCTCGGATAGATCAGGTGGTAGATGCAACCTCCGGCCACGAGCTCCTGAGCTTCCTCGACGCCTACTCAGGCTATCACCAGATCCGAATGCATCCGGATGATGAAAGCAAAACCAGCTTTACGACCGATCTAGGTCTATATTACTATACCCGGATGCCCTTCGGCCTGAAGAATGCCGGCGCGACATATCAGCGCCTCGTCAATAAAGTGTTCGCCCCCCAGCTCGGCCGCAACATAGAAGTCTACATAGACGACATGCTGGTCAAAAGCCGTGTCGCTGCAGAACATTTGGCCGACTTGGCCGAGACATTTTCCGCCCTGCGGCGATACAAAATGAAGCTGAACCCGACCAAGTGCGCCTTCGGGGTAGCCTCCGGGAGGTTCCTTGGCTACATGGTCACCCAGCGGGGGGTAGAAGCTAACCCCGAGAAGGTTTCGGCCATCATACAGATGCGCCTTCCGGCAAACCTCCGAGAGGTACAGAAGCTAAATGGAAGGATCGCAGCCCTAAGCTGCTTCATGTCGAGGGCGGCGGATTACTGTTTCCCCTTCTTCAAGCTGCTGAAGAAGGCCAATAGCTTCGACTGGACGGATGAGTGCCAGGCAGCCTTCGACCAGCTGAAGGCCTACCTCTCCAAAGTCCCCATTCTGTCCAAGCCAGTCCCCGGGGAGCCTCTGAGCCTTTACCTCGCGGTATCCGAGACAGCTCTTAGTGCCGTCCTCGTCCGAGAACAAGATGGCATTCAGAAGCCAGTCTACTATACCAGCCGAGCCCTTCAAGGAGCAGAACTCCGGTATCTCGCTCTAGAAAAATTGGCTTTGGCCCTCGTCTCGTCTGCGAAGAGGCTCTGGCCTTATTTTCTTGCTCATTCGGTGAAGGTCCTCACCGATCAACCTCTAAGGCAAGTTCTCTCCCGGCCGGAGGTATACGGCAGACTGGCAAAATGGGTGATTGAGCTAGGAGAGTTCGACATCTCCTACGCGCCTCGGGTAGCGATAAAAGCCCAGGCATTGGCCGACTTTATCGCCGAACTCACCCCTGAAGCTTCCTCGGCACCTCAGCCGGAAGCCGACATATCCGAAGCCAAGGACACTTCGGCTCGCACACCGGCAGGCGAGTGGCAACTGTATGTAGACGGCTCCGCATGCTCCATGGGCAGCGGCGCCGGATGGATCCTGGCATCGCCCGAAGGGGTCGTCACGGAGTACGCATTGCGCTTCTCCTTTCCAGCCACCAACAACGCCGCCGAGTACGAAGCCCTCATTTCCGGCCTCCGGGCCGCAAGTAAGCTTGGCGTCCAGAACCTAAAAGCCTTTAGCGACTCTCAACTGATCGCCGGTCATATTTCCGGGGAATACGAGGCTCGGGATGCGATAATGGCATCTTATCTCCAGGTGACTCGTAAGATCCTCGCTCAATTCGATTCTTATGAAATCGTACGGATCCCGAGAGCCGAGAATGCCCGAGCCGATGCCCTTTCCCGGTTGGCGTCAACCCAAGACGGGGGAGGAGGCCGAATGATCCTAGTAGAGGAACTCGCCGAACCAAGCCTCGGCGAGCCTGAGGTCATGCAAGTGACCGAGGCCGAAGCCGAGACCTGGATGACTCCCCTCGTCACTTTTCTCCTCCGAGGAGAAGTCCCGCCCGATTCAAGGGAAGCGAAGCATGTTCGGCAACGCTCATCTCACTTCCTCCTTCTGGACGGGCTGCTGTATAAGAAGTCTTTCAGCCGACCGTTACTACGGTGCCTCAGCCCGACCGAAGCCGACTATGCCATGAGAGAGGTACACGAAGGGGTATGCGGAGCACACGCAGGAGGAAGGGCCCTGGCTCACAAGCTTCTGAGGCAAGGATACTGGTGGCCGACACTCCGAGAGGACGCTTTAGCCCTCGTACGGCGCTGTGATCAGTGCCAGAGGTTCAGCTCCCTCATCCACCAGTAAGCCACCCTTCTGACCCCCTTATCCGACCCCTGGTCTTTCGCTCAATGGGGAATCGACCTCCTGGGGCCTTTTCCCATCGCCACCGGCCAAAGGAAATTCCTCATCGTGGCAGTAGACTATTTTACCAAGTGGGTAGAAGCCGAACCTCTCGCGTCAATAACCGATGGCAATGCTTGGAACTTCGTATAGAAGTTCATCATCTGTCGGTTCGGCGTCCCACGGGCCATCATTTCGGACAACGGCAAGCAGTTCGATAGCCGTCGGTTCAGCGATAACTGCGCCAGCTTCGGCATCCTTCATAAGTTCACTTCGGTAGCGCACCCTCGGGCAAACGGTCAGGTCGAGGTTACCAACCGAAGCCTGTTGCAAGGACTAAAAACCCGCCTCGGCGAAGCTAAAGGCCGGTGGGTAGAGGAGCTACCAAGTGTTCTTTGGGCATATCGGACTACGAACCGAACCCCTACCGGCGAAACTCCATTTCGCATGGCTTATGGTATAGAAGCCGTTATTCCTGTGGAAATCGGCCTTCCCTCTCCAAGAGTCATTACTTACGATCCGAAGGCCAACGAAGAGGTCTTGAAAGATCATCTCGACCTCATAGAAGAAACCCGAGACAAGGCTCGTATTCGGCTGGCAGCTTATCAGCAGCGCATGGCCAGGTACCACAACACTCGAGTGAAGCCCTGAAGCTTTGAAATCGGGAACCTCGTGTTAAGGAATACTCATGCATCTAAGCCAGCCGAAGCCGCAGGAAAGCTTGCCCCCAACTGGGAGGGGCCGTATCGGGTGAAAGAGGTACTCAGACGAGGGGCTTATCCGGCCAACCTCTCCCTCGCACCTGGAATGTAGAACGCCTTCGGCGTTATTTCATGTAAAAACCACTTCTCTCGGAATTTAGCCGGAAGGAATGAATAAAGGTCACTTTTTTAGAAAACCGAGCTGTCTCTAAGTCCGTGTAAACCGTACCGGGAGTGGCTTCGGCCATGCAAACCGTATCGGGAGCGGCATGATTTTCTCTTCTAAGCCCGCAGGTAACCTGATCCGAGGGTGGCTCCGGCCATATATACCGGATCGGGAAGCGGCAAGGTATATCTCTAAGTCCGTGTAAACCGTACCGGGAGTGGCTTCGGCCATGCAAACCGTATCGGGAGCGGCATGATTCTCTTCTAAGCCCGCAGGTAACCTGATCTGAGGGTGGCTCCGGCCATATATACCGGATCGGGAAGCGGCAAGGTATATCTCTAAGTCCGTGTAAACCGTACCGGGAGTGGCTTCGGCCATGCAAACCGTATCGGGAGCGGCATGATTTTCTATTCTAAGCCCGCAGGTAACCGGATCCGAGGGTGGCTCCGGCCATATATACTGGATCGGGAAGCGGCAAGGTATATCTCTAAGTCCGTGTAAACCGTACCGGGAGTGGCTTCGGCCATGCAAACCGTATCGGGAGCGGCATGATTTTCTATTCTAAGCCCGCAGGTAACCGGATCCGAGGGTGGCTCCGGCCATATATACCGGATCGGGAAGCGGCAAGGTATATCTCTAAGTCCGTGTAAACCGTACCGGGAGTGGCTTCGGCCATGCAAACCGTATCGGGAGCGGCATGATTTTCTCTTCTAAGCCCGCAGGTAACCTGATCCGAGGGTGGCTCCGGCCATATATACCGGATCGGGAAGCGGCAAGGTATATCTCTAAGTCCGTGTAAACTGTACCGGGGGTGGCTTCGGCCATGCAAACCGTATCGGAAGCGGCATGATTTTCTATTCTATGCCCGCAGGTAACCGGATCCGAGGGTGGCTCCGGCCATATATACCGGATCGGGAAGCGGCAAGGTATATCTCTAAGTCCGTGTAAACCGTATCGGGAGTGGCTTCGGCCATGCAAACCGTATCGGGAGCGGCATGATTTTCTCTTCTAAGCCCGCAGGTAACCTGATCCGAGGGTGGCTCCGGCCATATATACCGGATCGGGAAGCGGTAAGGTATATCTCTAAGTCCGTGTAAACCGTACCGGGAGTGGCTTCGGCCATGCAAACCGTATCGGGAGCGGCATGATTTTCTATTCTAAGCCCGCAGGTAACCGGATCCGAGGGTGGCTCCGGCCATATATACCGGATCGGGAAGCGGCAAGGTATATCTCTAAGTCCGTGTAAACCGTACCGGGAGTGGCTTCGGCCATGCAAACCGTATCGGGAGCGGCATGATTTTCTCTTCTAAGCCCGCAGGTAACCTGATCCGAGGGTGGCTCCGGCCATATATACCGGATCGGGAAGCGGCAAGGTATATCTCTAAGTCCGTGTAAACTGTACCGGGGGTGGCTTCGGCCATGCAAACCGTATCGGGAGCGGCATGATTTTCTATTCTATGCCCGCAGGTAACCGGATCCGAGGGTGGCTCCGGCCATATATACCGGATCGGGAAGCGGCAAGGTATATCTCTAAGTCCGTGTAAACCGTACCGGGAGTGGCTTCGGCCATGCAAACCGTATCGGGAGCGGCATGATTTTCTATTCTAAGCCCGCAGGTAACCTGATCCGAGGTTGGCTTCGGCCATGTATACCGGATCGGGAAGCGGCAAGGTATATCTCTAAGTCCGTGTAAATCGAACCGGGAGTGGCTTCGGCCATGCAAACCGTGTCGGGAGCGGCAGGATATCCCCTCGGATCATATGAACCACGTTAGTAAAGGCCCCAGCCGCGTATACTATCGGTGGTAATACTTTATCGACTTCGTACCCGAACCTACATCGGGTCTCGGCCTTGCGAACTGCAACTAAAACGACGACAAGGTCTCGGATTCATGAAGAACCAGATTCGGTCGTTCGTTCACAACACAAAGGTAAAGCTAAAAAACACTTCCTATATTCACAGCAGAGGAAGTACAAAATTGGCCATCCACCTGGCTGCAGGCTTACAAAAGAAGAAAAACAAAAACCGGGACAGGCCCCCGTATCAGCCCTCGGTATTTCCCACATCCACATCAACTGGGCTCTGGCCAGGAGATGGGGAGGGAGAATCGACTATCAGCACGGCTTCGGACGGGGTGGCTTCGACAGGGGTCTCCTCGGCCGGAACGGCCTCATCGCCTTCCGCCGAGGCCAAAGCCCTCTCAGCCGCGAGCCCCTTCCACAAGGACAGGAGCTCTTCGCCTTCCTCGTCCGTCGGCAGGGCAATCCCGGTCAAGTCCACGGTTGGGCAAGCCTTCTGGGCGGCAGCCAGCCCGATGAAGAAGACCGAGGAGGCCGCTAGAAGCTGTGCCTGGATTATCTCCTCGGCGAAGTCTGGGCCAGCCTTGTAATCGGCCATGGCCGAATCGACCGCCTCCTCGGCCTTAGCTTCCAGCTCCAGCTTCAAGGCCGACAGCTCCTCGGCATGGCGACGGCTATCTGAGGCCCTCCGGGCGTCCTTGTCCTGGATCTCGGCCTTAAGGGCCTGATTTTCGACCCGGACCGCCGCCAGCTCTCGCTCGAGCTTCTCCTTCTCCCGCTCGGCCTTCGCCTTGGCCTCGGAAGAAGCCCGAGTCGCCGCTGCCTGCTCCTCCAGCTGCGCCCGCATCCGGGCGTTCGCAGCTAAGAGCCGGTCGACGCCAGACTCGAAGTCGCGTCCCGCCGAGGGGCCCTCGCCCGAGCCCGCCAATGCCGACGCCCTCTCGGCCTCCAGAAGTTGATCCCGGAGGAGCGCCTGACGATGGATCAGGACGCTACCCGTGACCGCGGCCTGCAGCCAAAAGCGGATAAGGGTCAGCAAATCCGAAATAAGCTAAAGGAAAGCTAGATTGAGGCACACGAAGAAGCTTCTTACCTGGACCGCCAATCGGGCGCTGATTATCGCCAGATCAGTGGCCGAGTGGTCCTTCAGCTCCTCTAAAGCCGACGGGAGGGTGAGGCCGCGAAGCAGACGCAGGCACGTCTGCGAGTCCTCCACGCTCTCGTCTCTATAGATCCCCAGGTCGGGGACCCATAGCTCGCGCTCCCGCGCGCGAGGCACCTGCGGCCCAGCGCCTTCCTGCTCCTCCGCCCCCGCCATCACGGCCGGGGGAGAGTCGCCCCTCGGCGCTTCGGGGGACGACGGCCTCGGGGCCCTTCGGGCCACGGCGGATCTCCTAACCAGGGGGGGGGGGGGGCTCTGCCTCGTCAGGCTCCTCCGCCCGGCTCCGCTTAGACGGACGACCGCCCCTTCGGGCAGCCGACTTGCTTTTCCGCTCCCTCTCTAGAGCGGCAGCAGCAGCACGGCCTTCGGAGGAGGCCGCTGTCATTGTGATCCCGGCTCGGACGTTCGGGGCCACGGTACCTCGTCCAGACCCTCCTGCCGCTTGCGGGCGAGATGGCTGGAGTTGGCCGCACTGCTGGGCTATCTGGCTAAGAAGGCCCTGGATCCCAGACATTGCTGCGAACAGGAGAAGAAGTGTGGGACGATAATAACACACAAAGGTAAGAACTCAAGACCGACTTACCCTCGGCCGAAGCTTCAGCAACCTCGGCGGCCGGAGGAGCTTCGACCGGAGGAGCGGCCCCGGCACTTCCTTCGATCCCCCGTGAAGTCTCCCAGGGAGGAAGGTAAGGGAAAGCCCGCTCCGGATCCCTCGTCGGGTCCGGCCATGCCCCGGCACCCACAAGCAGCTCCGGCTTGCTGAAAAGCTCCGAAATATCATACGGAGCCGCAGCTTCAATATGGCCCACGATATTGCGCTGGACGGAATTGAGGGTGGGAGGATCGGAAAGGCCTGCGGCCAGCGGTGCCCACTTGGTAGGAAAGGGCCACACGCTCCTCTCATTCTCCGGAAGAGAAACTAGAATGAAATTCCTCTTCCAGCCGTGAATGGACGAAGGCTTCCCGGAGAAGATGCCTCGGCCAAGACGAGGGACAAAGCTATACCACTCGGATCTCCCCTGCCTTTGAATTTTGAAGAGGTAGCGGAAGATGTTGACCGAGGGCATGATCTACGCATGGGCAAACACAGCCAAGAAGGCGTAGACTGTGCGCCAAGAATTGGGAAAAAATTGAGACGGGGCGAGCCCGTAGAAGCAGAGGAGGTTGATGACAAAGGTGGAGAGAGGAAGACGAAAGCCCGTCCGGAAGCTTTCTTCGTAAATAGAAAAACTACCCAGGCGAGGAGTGTTGGCCCTGGTATTCGAACCAGGCCGATAGGGGGTCATCCAGGAAGGGAGTTGGTAGTAAGAAGCAAGGTAACTGACCCCGTCATCTGAGAGGGCGCAGGCTGCTTCCGAAGCAGTTTCGGGACGACGACGTCCCGAGGAGGAAGCCTGGCCCGGGGTATGAACCTCCTCGGACCCTTCGGCACCGGAGGCCTCGGCCTCTTCTGCCATGGCAGAAGCAAGGGAGTCGAAAGAAAGAGGAGATGACAAAGGAGACTTGGGGGACTGAGACGGAGTATACTCCTCGTCTGAAGGGATAATCTCGCTCGAAGAAGGACTGCGGGGCATGAGGTCACGGTGATGAAGAAAGGAGATTGAGGCTTACCCTCAAAGGGAAAAAGATCTCTCCTCGATCAGACGCACCCTCTCAAGCCAAAGCAACTCCCCCAGCAACAGCTCCGGGTGATGGAGATCTTCCTGCGACAGCCGGCGAGCTCGGAAACACCTCCAGAGGGCTAGCCTTTCGCCGGAGAAGAAGGAGAGCTCGGATGATCGCAGGGGAACGCAGGCGCGGGAAGCAGGAAGAAGAACAGTGCCCTTCGTGGGGTTCCTATTTATAGGCGCTGTTCGAAACCCTTTCCGCCGAAGCCAACGGCCGAGATCTTTCCCTTCGTCTCACCGCTTCTCTCGGATGCGCGCCACGTGTACCGTCCTTCGGTAATGATGACGGGCAGACTCCGAGAATTGAAGCAGAACGATCAACGGCCGAGAGCGCTCCGACCCTTCAGGTGATCACTCGGATGCCCGCCACGTGTTCCGATCCGCGTGCCGAGGAAGGAAGAGGCGGCAATCCGAGTGGAACCTCGGGCAGAGAGCCGAGGTGACCCGCGAGCGACCAGGATCCTTTTGTGCTTTTAATGGAGCGGCCGGATGCGCGACGCGTGTCCTGTGCTTCTTCGCGAAGCGACCGTTCTGGCGGAAAAAGCGACGCCCGTCCCGTCCATTTAATGGAGTCTGTCACATGTCAGAAGGTTCGGCCCTTCGCCCTCAGAGGTAAAGGCCTTTGTCGCTACATCCCGAATGAAGACGGATAAGTGACTGCTGACCCTCGGCCGACCGAGGGCATCCTCTTCTTAAAAAAGAAGAGAGAACAGAAAGCCTCGGGTAAAAAACCTGTTACGTTATCTCTCAAAAAGCTTCGGGCTATACTCTCGCCATCTCAGAACTGAGGAAGACAAGAGTGGGGGGCTATGTAATGAGGCAGAATCCGATTCGGCCCAGTAAAACAAGCTCAAACCCAGCTCAGCCCAGCAGCACCAATAGAAGGCCTTCAGGAAGCCTTCGGCCCATCAGCGGCCCAACAGCCTTCGGCCCGTAAGCGGCACAGTAGCCCTCGGCCCAGTAGGCTACGGCCCATCAGCGGCCCAAAAGCCTTCGGCCCGTAAGCGGCACAGTAGCCCTCGGCCCAGCAGGCTTTGGCCCATCAGCGGCCCAACCCCCTTCGGCCCAACAGCCGTGTTCGGCCCACTCCGGTGGAGGACTAGGCACTATGGCGGTTTACCAGTAAGTCCGGAACATAGTCCTATATCGGCTATCACCGTTAACCATCCTCTATCCTTCGCTATAAATACCGCGCTATTTATTGCCAAAGGTATGTCTCCGTGACCCTCAAGGACCCTAGTCCAAAAAGCATTAAAGCTACTCTTTCCCTTCTGAATCGCATTCATCTTCAGAAGCTAACTTAACCGTCGGAGGGGGTTCCTAAGGGCCGAAGCCCGGGACTCCTGCTGACTGGTTCTTCTTCTTCTTTCCCTCCTGCAGGGGCTCGGTTCGAATCATCGCCGACCTCCCCGAGTCGGTCTCGGCCGCCGACCTCGGACTTCTCCCTCCGGTCTCGACGCCGTGCGCCAGCTACCCTTCGACCGAGGAAGACTCGGATCCGCGCTGCCCGCCCGTCAGCCGGAGGAACCTCGGCCCCGCCTTCCAGAGACAAGCCAACCTCAGAGCGAGCGACTCTCGGCCGCGGATCCCCAACCGCGTTTTTGCATCTTCCGGATCCCTGTCGGGCCTCTTGCACCGATCCGACCCAGCTCCGGATCCAAAACTTCGGATTCCAAGCTTCGGAATCCGGTCGTGATAGCTTCGGCTACATCAGAAGTTATTCGATTTATTATTGTAATAAATCAATAGCTTCAGCATCTTTAGTCAACGGTCTATGTCTGTTAGATGTTTCTTATTACAATCTTCACATTGATAATGCTCTTAATAGGAGCAAGAATTGTGTGAACCAAGCCTACATATGACATTGTAGACTTGGACACATTGGTGAAAGCAGGCTGCAAAGGTTGCATAAGTATGGATATTTGAATGCATTCGATTATGAATCGTTTGCGACATGTGAGTCCTGCCTTATGAGTGTTAGTTTTAGGTGGCCTACAAGCCAATCTGACTATGTAAATCTCGTTCATTTATTAATATAATGGCATAATATTCATTATGTGTAAATCGTATTAATTATCGTCTCATAATAAAGTCCGTGAATATGTGCTATAGTGATTAGATTATGATGAGATCATACTAATGAGACTGATCACTTAAACACACATATTCTTAATCGTTCCTAGTCGGAGGATATCCGAGAAGGACATCGGATATCCGGTTAGACTAGTACAGATTACTCCTGCTCATATGATGAGGATGACTGATCTCATAAGTCACTTGTGTGGAGACACTAAGGCGAATATGTAGGTGCTCATTGGAGAATGAGTTCACTGAACTGATCCGACTGAATCGTTGGATGGTATTGTACCTCACTGTCAACCAGCTTGATTCTATTGTCGCAGCTGCGTGGATGGTCCTCGGACTTGAGACACCAAGGACACCTTGTCGGTGGACTTATGTGCTTTGACCTTGGTCTACGAATCTCTAGCCACGGGATTCTAAAACACCAAGGATTGGGTACGGCGGAATACCGTCGAAAGGAATTGTGTGTCAATAAGGAATCATTCGCTCTCGGTACTTAGAGAGAGAATGCTCTAAGAAGGATGCGTGGAAGTCCCTGGCCAGGGCGGACGATAATATCGGGAAATGAGTTTTCCGATATTCATCAGCGGCATCCAATCTAAGTGAGTCGACCGGTTAGGGTTTGACAGCTCGCCATACCCTGAGTTGACTTGAGAGCATTGTACAAATGAAGGATTATATCCACGCGGTAATTGTCGGCGGAAAGGTTTCAAGAGTGGGTTACTTAACCCCAATACCTTCCGGGTTCACGCGGTGTTGCTTGGCACCCAACGTGATCGGAGGCCCGGTCGAATTCGATGTGCGACATCAATTCGATTGATTAATTAATTAATAAAGGGTTATTAGTTGATTAATAAAGCCAGTGAGGAGTCACTGGGCTTGTTGGGCCATTAACTGGACTGGTACTTGGGCCTAGAGGGTCACATGCAAATGATTCTCAAGGCGATGGATAAATAAGTGGGTTTTATACAAACCGGGGGTTTTTATGAAAAATCGTGCGGTTAGTATAAAACATAGTGAATTTAAACATGTTAAAGTCTGTGGCCTCTACTCTATATGAGATATGGAAAGGCAGGAAACCAGAATTTAAACATGTTAAAGTCTGGGGTTGTCCTACTCATGTAAAGAGGCATGATCTAGACAAGTTGAAATCACGAACTGATAAATGCAGGTTTGTGGGATATCCAAAGGAAACCTTTGGATACTATTTTTTCCATCCTGGTGAACAAAAGGTGTTTGTCGCCAAGAAAGCTGTCTTCCTGGAAGAGGAATACCTTCTCCAGGAGGACAGTGGGAGTAAAATAGTGCTGGAAGAGGTTCCAGATCTCCAAACAGCTGCATTATCATCAGATGAGATATCAGTTCCTGAATCTGTTCAGGTACACACACATGAGCCTCGTAGATCTGGTAGATTACCTAGACTACCCGAACGATATGTGGGACATATTGCTAAAGGTGAGTCTAAGGTACAATATAATGAGGATGATGATCCTAAAATCTACCAGGAGGCCATAGAAGGCCCAGAATCCAGGAAATGGCGAGAAGCTATGAACTCAGAAATCTAGTCCATGTACACCAACCAAGTTTGGAACTTGGAGGACTTGCCCAAGGGTATTGTACCCATCAGTTGCAAGTGAATCTTTAAAGGAAAGATCGGTGCTGATGGACGAATCGACACTTATAAGGAAAGGTTGGTGGCAAAGGGATATCGTCAAAGGCAATGAATTGACTATGACGAGACTTTCTCACCAGTTGTCATGATAAAGTCGATCAGAGTTCTGCTCGCCATTACTGCACATTTTGATTATGAAATCTGGCAGATAGATGTGAAGATTGCCTTCCTCAATGGTAACCTTGAGAAAGAGGTGTATATGATACAACCAGAAGGTTTCACATCCAAAGAATCTTCAGATAAAGTGTGCAAGCTTCAGAGGTCCATTTATGGACTGAAGCAGGCTTCCCGGAACTGGAACATAAGGTTTAACGAGGCTGTCAAGTCTTATGACTTCATTAAGAATGAAGATGAGCTTTGTGTGTACAAGAAGACCAGTGGGAGTGCAGTCACTTTTCTAGTTCTTTACGTAGATGACATACTACTCGTTAGGAATGATGTAGCTATGATGTCATTAGTAAAGATCTGGCTGTCGAAAAACTTCTCCATACAGGATTTGGGAGAAGCATCCTACGTGTTGAGAATACGGATCTATAGAGATAGATCAAAGAGGATGCTTGGAATGACCTAATCCTTGTACATAGATACCATAGTCAAAAGGTATGGCATGGAAAATTCCAAGAGAGGTCGCATACCGATGAGACATGGAATTAATCTCTCGAAGAAGCAGTCTCCTAAGACTCCTAATGAGAGGGCATTCATGGATAGAATATCCTATGCCTCTGCCATAGGATCTATCATGTATGCCATTCTATGTACACGGCCTAATGTTGCATTTGCTCTAAGTGTTACGAGCAGATTTCAGGTTGATCCAAGCAAAGAGCACTGGAAGGCAGTGAAATGTATCCTTAAGTACTTGAGAAGAACTAAGAATATATTTCTTGTCTATAGAGGAGGTGATTTGAAACTGCGAGACTTTACTGACTCGAGTTTCCAGTCAGATCCAGATGATAGCAAGTCTACATATGGATTCGTATTTACATTGAACAGAGGCGCAGTGTGCCGGAAGAGTTCCAAGCAAGTAACCACTGCAGATTCGACGACTGAAGCTGAGTACATCGCTGCAGCTGAAGCCACCAAGGAAGCAGTGTGGTTGAAGAAATTCATCACCGACCTCGGCGTAGTTCCCAACATCTATGAGCCTGTTCCGCTGTTGTGCGACAACAATGGAGCGATTGCGCAAGCGAAAGAGCCGCGGTCTCATCAGAAATCAAAGCATATTCTGAGGCGCTTTCATCTTATCAGAGAGATTATATCCAAAGGAGATGTAGTAATGGAAAGAGTTCCATTCGTCGAAAATGTAGCAGATCCACTGACAAAGCCGTTGGCTCAAATTGTGTTTGAGCGTCACGTAGAGTCTATAGGCTTATTGTATAAAGGTGATTGGTTTTAGTCTAAGTGGGAAATTGTTAGTTTTAGGTGGCCTACAAGCCAATCTGACTATGTAAATCTCGTTCATTTATTAATATAATGGCATAATATTCATTATGTGTAAATCGTATTAATTATCGTTTCATAATGAAGTCCGTGAATATGTGCTATAGTGATCAGATTATGATGAGGTCATACTAATGAGACTGATCACTTAAACACACATATTCTTAATCGTTCTTAGTCGGAGGATATCCGAGAAGGACATCGGATATCCGATTAGATTAGTACAGATTACTCCTGCTCATATGATGAGGGTGACTGATCTCATAAGTCACTTGTGTGAAGACACTAAGGCGAATCTGTAGGTGCTCATTGGAGAATGAGTTCACTGAACTGATCCGACTGAATCGCTGGATGGTATTGTACCTCACTGTCAACCAGCTTGATTCTATTGTCGCAGTTGCGTGGATGGTCCTCGGACCTGAGACACCAAGGACACCTTGTCGGTGGACTTCTGTGCTTTGACCTTGGTTTATGAATCTCTAGCCACGGGATTCTAAAATGCCAAGGATTGGGTACAGCGGAATACCGTCGAAGGGAATTGTGTGTCAATAAGGAATCATTTGCTCTCGGTACTTAGAGAGAGAATACTCTAAGAAGGATGCGCGAAAGTCCCTGACCAGGGCGGACAATAATATCGGGAAAGGAGTTTTTCGATATTTATCAGCGACATCCAATCCAAGTGAGTCGACCAGTTAGGGTTTGACACACGCCATACCCTGAGTTGACTCAAGAGCATTGTACGAATGAAGGATTATATCCACGCGGTAACTGTCGGCGGAAAGGTTCTAAGAGTGGGTTGCTTAACCCCGATACCTTCCGGGTTCACGCGGTGTTGCTTGGCACCCAACGTGATCGGAAGCCCGGTCGAATTCGATGTGCGACATCAATTTGATTGATTAATTAATTAATAAAGAGTTATTAATTGATTAATAAAGCCAGTAAGGAGTTACTGGGCTGATTGGGTTATTAACCGGACTGGTATTGGGCCTAGAGGGTTACACGCAAATGATTCTCAAGGCGGTAGATAAATAAGTGGGTTTTATACAAATCGGGGGTTTTTATGAAAAACTGCATGGTTAGTATAAAATATAGCGAACGGGCTGAGCAGTCCAAGCTTCTGCTAATCCTAGCCACCCCTCCTCTGTTTCTCTCTCTCTCTGGCGTCCTAGACATATCCAAATCTGCTCCGCCGCTTCTCCGACTCCCGTTCGACGGGAAATCGTCCGCGTGTTGCGGCGATCGTTGCGGCGACCGGCGGAGGTTTCGTGGGCTGCGAAGAACGAGGAACGTGAGGACATCCGTCGCGAGGAGGATCGCGTGGACTTCGCTAGAGGCCGGGCGCTTACGCGGCTTGCGGTGTCGCACTGATGGAACCGAACAGTTGCGGATTCTTATCCGCACACGGTAAGAACTGATTATCCGATAATCTGGTTTTTCCGATTTTCGAAACGGGAACGGATCTCAGTTTTTATTTTTATTTCCGTTGTGCGAGAGATCCGGAGAAACCCAAGAACCCAACACTAACTTGATCGGAAGTCCGACTGAATTTATATGAGATGTTAATTCGGTTAAGTAATTAATTATATTAGATATTAATTAATTATTATAAGTCAATAAATAGTTATTAGACTTAACGGGCTGAAACAGGGCTGGTTAATAGGTCTAGAGAGTCACACCCAAATAGATTCTCAGTCAGTGGTATTTAAATAGGATTTATATTAATGCGGAGACTTTTGTGAAAAGTCGCACCGACTTAATATAAATATAGGCTGTTGAGAAACTCTGGGCCAAGCTTCAGGGTCTCCCATTGCTTCCCCCCCCCCCTCTCTCTCCTCCTCCTCTGGGCGCCCTTCTCAAGGTGTCGGGTGCCTTCCTGTCTCTGCCGCACGCAAATCCCGAAAGTTGGAAAATCGCGTCCGCGTGTTCCGGACGTTGTTGAGGCGAAGATTCATCAGCGAGCGCGCTGATCTGGACAAAGGAGTAAGGACGAACCACCGCGGAAGATCGTGTAGATACTACTAAAAGCCAGACGCTTGTGCGGCTAGCGGCATCACCTCGACGGAACTGACACGGTCGCGGATCCAGATCCGTGCACGGTAATTCGATTGCTCCCGATTTTTCGATTTACCGCTTTTATTTGGAAACATATTTGCGGGCATCGGGCGAGATAATTTTTGCATGTTTCCGCTACATTCTTCGCGTCCGACCCGGATCCTAACAACATATAACTTAGATGCACCCCTCGATATATAGCTGTATTTTTCCTTGTCTTTTTGTGTTAGGGATGTCAGTAGTCAGAAACGATGCGGAAACGATATATATATATTTATGCTACTATGCAGTCCACTATTGGACTGTACATGGCTCCCACCCTCCCTATGTTAAAAAAATTAAAAACATCATAAAATTTTAAATATTCAATTACTTCTCCCACATGGTTGTTTCTATTCTTTGGGACTTAATTTTCATCATTCAATCATAAAAGTATGCCATAGCCATCTGATCAGGTACTACAATTGATTTTCATGATTGGATGGCGTAAAAGATTTAAAAAATAATAAAAAATATACCAATTATCCTTAGTGTTGTTCCCATCCCTTGAGGTTTTAAATTGAACGCCAATTAAGGGGTTTAAACCCTGTGTGATTGGATCACATGGCCACTCATATATATATAGCCCATGGGCTCATTTAACTTAGATGTGCTCCCTCAAGAATCCTCTACTTCCCATGTTTAAAATAAAAATAAAAAATATCAATAATTTTTAAATATTTAATAGACCTATTAGGGTTGTTCCTATTCCTGGGCTTTAATTTTTACCATCCAATCTTGAAAATTAATGGAGCCATTCGATCGGGTTTGTATAACAAATATTGAAAAAATAGTCAAAAATAAGAAATTTGTCAGATGAGACCTAGGACCCATTAAAAAAATTAAAAATCATCAATAATTTTTAAATATTCAATAGAACTATTAAGATTGTTCCCATCCCTGGACTTTAATTTTCACCATTTAATCTTGAAAATTAATGGGGCCATCTGATCAAGTTCGTATAAAAATGTTGAAGAATTTGTCAACAAATAAGAAATTTGTCAGAGAGAGAGAAAGCAGTACAATGCGGTCAGGCCCCTTTGTGCAGTCTGATTGTACAATACTATGCCTGTCTAATCAAAGATCGATCAGCATGCTGTTGAACAATATGACAAAGATTTTTACGTGTAAGAATCTCTAAAATAATATATTTTTTACAACTGTGCTGGCCGATTCAAGATTAGATGACGTGCGACGCCGTGCTGTTAGAGCGTACAGAAGTCCTATATATATATATATATATAGATGTGCCCCGCCCCAAAACCTCCATCTTGATTCTAAAAAAAAAAAAATTACCAAAAAAATTTAGAATATTCAAATATCCTCATCTAGGTTATTTTTCATCCTTTGGATTTAATTTTTACTATTGGATCGAAAAACTTAACTGTAGCCATCCAATCAAATGTATTATTGTTTATGGATCAAAACTAAAACTTCATGGGATGAGATCAACCCCAATTTGGCAAATTTCTTATTTTTAACTATTTTTATAATATTTTAAGACGTTTATCTTTTATACATGCCCGATCAGACGACTTTAATTGAACATCCAGATCATATGGTGAAAATTAAAGTCTCAAGAATGTGATCAACCTATTTGAATATTTAGAAACCTATAAAATAATTATTATTATTTTTACCACACGGGGAGGGTGAGTTTTCGAGGGCGATGCATCTAACCTAGATACGCCCTGGGGCGCGTTCTATCCTTTTCCTATATATAGGTACATGGGAGCAGACATAACGTGCCATAGGGTGCATCTAACTAAGATGTGCTTCACTCAAAAATCCTTCGTCCCGATTAAAAAAAATCACTAAAACTTTTAAAATATTCAATTACCCTCATCTAGATTATTTTCCATCTATTTGAATTTAATTTTCACTGTTAGATCGAAAAATCTTACCGTAGACATCCAATCAAATGCATCATTTTCGGGAGATCAAAAATAAAACTCTAGGAGATGTGATCAACCCAAAGGTGACAATTTTTTTAAATTTTTGACTATTTTTTAGTATTTCTAAACATTAACTGTTAATACATGTCTTATTAGATGGCTCTAGTTGTCATCAAGATCGGATGATAAAAAGGGATCAACCTTATGAGGTCTATTAGAATATTAAAAATTTATAAAAAAAATTATTTTTAACATGGGGAGAGTGAGTTTCCAGATGGCAGCACATCTAACTTAAATGCATCCTAAGTGCGTTGAATCATTTTCCCATATACGAGGCCGGCTATAATGAGCACCAATGCTCATCTAACTTAGATGAGTTTCCCTTCAAAACTCTCACATCTCCATATTAAAAAAATAAATATAAATCATCAAAAAATTTAAAAATATTAAAATACCCTCATCTATGTTGGTTTCAACCCCTTGTGATTTAATTTTCATTATTGGACCGAGAAGCTTAACTGTAGTCGTGCAATCAAATGCGTCAGCGTTTGCGGACCAAAATTAAAATATCAAGGGATGGGGTCAACTTTAAGAGCTAATCTCACGAATTTCTTAATTTTTAACTATTTTCTAATATTTTAGATATTGCTTTTTATACTTATTCGATCAAACAGCTAAGATTAACCGTCAATATCAGATGGTAAAAATTAAAGCGGAGATGGAAACAACCCTAAAGTGCTTATTTGAATATTTAAAAGTTATTGATAAATTTTATTATTTTTTTAACCATGAAGAGAAGAGAATTTCAAGTGGGGCTCATTTGATCCATCCCCTACACATATGGGGCCGGATATAATGCGTCCTAGGACGCATCTAACTTAGATACGTCGTACCTTGAAACCCTCTCTATCGATTTCAAAAAAAATAAAAATCATCAAAAAATTTAAAACATTCAAATACCTCCTTCTAGTCTATTTTCTACTCATTTGGATTCAATTTTCACTCTTTAATCGAAAATTTTAACCATAGCTATTCAATCAAATGTGTAGTTGTTTGGAGATCAAAACTAAAATCCTAGAAGATTGGATCAACCCTAAAGACTAAGACGATTTTTTTATTTTTTGAGGATTTTTTTAACATTTTTATATGATGATTTTTTATATATGTCCGATCAGATGGCTCTAGTTGATCGTCAAGATTGGACGGTGAAAATCAAAGTTGGAGATGGAGATCAACCTTAAGGAGCCTAATCTAATGAAATTTTTATTTTTTAACATGGAAAAAATTGATCAGGGCACGTTGAATCTTATATATATATATATATATATATATATATATATATATATATATATATAATTGTTAGAATACGGCCCAAGCCTCTTATACAACTGGGCCGTATTCTAGCCTGAGCGAATTGGGGGGCCCAGGGCTTTCCGGCCGCGCACAGGAGTACTTGTGCGCGGTGGGAGTGGCAAACTGTAGGCACCGCGACGGGTGCCCCCAATTTGACGCTCCTATCGCGAGCGGGAACCACCCGGGCGCGGCGGGAAGCATGCAGCACTCTCCCACGTTTGGGTCACTCTTGTCCTTGTATTAATCTTGTATTTTACGTTTAGGACCGGTTGATGCATTTCGTCAAACATGTTACCTTCATGTTTTGCTTTTCGAGTTTCTCCATTAGTTTTGATGAATTGATGGTAGCTATACAGGTGTTGGTGGACATGTTAATCTAAGCTTAGAGTGATTAAGGGAAGGTCTGACTAGTGGATGATGCGGGCCTTCTTTAACACAGCCGGCAATGTTGGCGTTGATGCTGCGGTGGAGGGTGCAGAGGGGGCTTCTGCAAGGATGTGCCTTCCTTGTTGGCCTCCTGTAGGTGGACCAAGAGCTCCTAGATCGCCGCCATCTCTCTCACACGCGGTCGGCATCCTCCAAGAAGTGGCACAGGTCGCTGACCGAGGCAGCAGTCGATATCTTCAAGTGGTTGAGGCCGTCTGTGTCGCCAGTTTCGAGGTCCCCTTGACAGACACCTTCTTAAGGTCGATGTAGCTAATGAACAATTTGGCCATAATCTTACTGCCGACAAGGGAGGGCGAGAGAGATCGTGGGAAGGAGGGTGAGATGTCAAAGGATGAGTTGGGGACCAGGGGTTGAGGTTAGTCCCGAATTTCCCAAAAGGCATCAATATCACTTTGAATACAAGTAGGAACCTGATGTAGATTGGATCTATCACGACCGGATTCCGAGGTTGGAACCCGAAGAAGTGGATCCGAAGTCGGTTCGGATCGGTGTTACTGAGGTCCGACGGGGATCCGGAAGGCCGAAGAGGCGGAGGCGAAGACGAGGGTCCGAAGGCCGAAGGGCGTTTCGGTCGGTGCAGACTCATCTCCGAAAAGTCGGGGCCGAGGCTCCTTCGGCGGGCGAAGGGGCGGCGCGGATGATGTTCCTTTTGGCTGTACTGTCGACAGGCGATGAAACCGAAACCGACGGTCTGAGGCCGGAAGGGTCTCAGACTCGGCTTGCTCTTGGATGGTGAGTCCAAAAGCTCTTTTGCCGGATGAGGGGACAGCGCGGGGCCGAGTCTCCTGTCGCAGGGCAGCCGTCGTACGGCGTCGAGACCAGGGAGAGGAGTCCGAGGTCGGCGGCCGAGACCGACTCGGGAAGGTCGGCGATGATTCGAACCGAGCTCCTGCAGGAGGGAAAGAAGAAGAAAGACCGGTCAGCAGGAGTCCCGGGCTCTGGCCCTCAGGAACCCCCTCCGACGGTCAAGTTAGCTTCTGAAGACGATTCGATTCAGAAGACAAGAAGTAGCTTTAATGCTATTTGGACCGTAGTCCTTAAGGGTCTCGGAGGCAAAGAGTTGCCTACCTTTAGCAATAAATAGCGGTGTATTTATAGCAGAGGATAGAGGTTGGTTAACGGTGGTAGCCGATATAGGACTATGTTTGGGCTTACTGGTAAACCGCCATAGTGCCTGATCCGCCACCGGAGTGGGCCGGACTCGGCTATCGGGCCGAAGGGGGTTGGGCCGCTGATGGGCCGAAGCCTGCTGGGCCTTGGGCTGCCGTGCTGTTCCCGAGCCTTAGGCTGATGGGCCGCTGATGGGCTGGAGGCTCCCGGAAGGCCTGATACTGCTGCTGTTGGGCTGAACGGGGTTTGGGCTTGCTCTAATGGGCCGAATCGGATTCTGCCTCATCACATAGCCCCCCACTCTTGTCTTCCTCAGCTCTGAGATGGCGAGAGTATAGCCCGAAGCTGCCAAAAGAATATCATAACAGGTGTCTTACCCGAAGCTCTGTTCTCTTTTTAACCGGGAAGAGGGTGCCCTCGGTCGGTCGAGGGCTACGCGGTTGCTTCGTCCCCGCTCGGAGTGGTGACGAAGGCTCAGAGCTAAGAAGCCGAAGGGCCGAGCCCTCTGACTCGTGTCAGGCTCCATTAAATGGACGGGATGGCGCGTCGCCTCGCGAGGAAGCACGGGACACGCGTCGCGCATCCGGCCGCTCCGTCGAAAACACAAAAAGATCTTGACCGCTCACGGGTCGCAGATCGCCTCGGCTCTCTGCCCGAGGCTTCACTCGGATTGCCGCCTCTCTCATCTTTAGCGCGCGGATCGGGACACGTGGCGCGTATCCGGACGGTCAGCCGAAGGGTCGGAGCGCCCTCGGCCGTTGATTGCTTCGCTGCAAGTCCCGGAGCCGGCCCGTCATCATTGCCGAAGGACGGTGCACGTGGCGGGCATCTGAGAGGAGCGAGGGGACGAGCGGGACGATCTCGGCCGTTGGCTTCGGCGGGAGGCGCTTCGAGTGGGCTTTATAAATACAAGCCCTCAGCAGGGCACTGTTCTCCTTCCTGCTGCTGCGCTTGCGTTTCCTCTGCGATCATCCAAGCTCTTCTTCCTTCTTCAGCGGAAAGCTAGCTTCCTGAAGGCTTTGTCCGAGCTTGCCGGCCACCGTGGGAAGGTCTCCATTCCTCGGAGCGCATCGCTGGTGGAGCTGGGAGGCTTGAGAAGCCGCACTCGGTTCAGGAGAGATTTCCTCCCCCTTTCTGCGAGTAAGCCCTACCTTTCTTCCTTCCCTTCGTGGCCTTATGGTCCGGAGTTCTTCCAATAAGATTACTCCTTCGGACGAGGAGTATACTCCTTCCCACTCTCCGAGATCTCTTCTGTCAGATCCCCTCACCTCAGATTCCCCTGCCTCCGCGATGTCTGTAGAGTCCGAGGTCTCCGGGACTGAGGAGTCCGAGGCTTCCGGAGCCGAGGCTTCCGGAGCCGAGGTTTCCGGGGCCGAGACCTCCGGGGCCGAGGCTTCCGGGGCTGAGTACGCCGAAGAGGTCCGGAACCCAGGCCAGACTTCCACTTCGGGACGCCGTCGTCCTGACATGGCTTCGGAAGCATCCTGCGCCCTTTCGGACGCAGAGGTTATGCGCCTTGTTTCTTACTTCCAGCTTCCTTCCTGGATGACGGTCCTTCGGCCTGACTCCGCCACCCGGGCTAACACTTTCCGCCCGGGTTCCTTCTCTATTTATGTTGATAGCTTCGAGGCGAGTTTCCGTCTTCCACTCCCCACCTTCGTCATCAACCTTCTCAGCTTCTACGGGCTGACCCCGTCTCAACTTTTTCCCAACTCCTGGCGTACCGTATACGGCTTCTTGAGCGTCTTTGCTCATGTAAAGATCCGCCCTTCCATCAATGTCTTCCGTTATCTCTTCAAAATCCAAAGGCAGGGGAAGTCCGAGTGGTACTGCTTCATCCCTCGGGTCGGCCGAAGCGTATTCTCCGGGAAGCCTTCGTCTATCCATGGCTGGAAGAGGAAGTTCGTCTTCGTCTCCCTGCCGGAGAAAGAGAAGAGCGTGTGGTCCTTCCCTACTGAATGGGCGCTGCTGGCCGCAGGCCTCTCGGATCCTCCTGTCCTCACCCCAGTCCAGAGCACCCTTGTGGGTCGCATCCAGATGAAGACCCCGTACAACGTCTGGGAGCTTCTCAGCGCGTCAAATTTGCTCTTATATGAACTCAATATTTTGTACCTGGAGTGTGGATAAGGGTGTTTACTTCTTCCATCTTGCACTTCGTTATGGTTACTTACCAATGGACAATCAACTGCTTATGACAAAAGGAAGGAATGAAAATATTGGAGCAACAATGAACTTGCGAAGTATATATTACAATTATGTAGCTGGAGAGAGGAAAACAAGAAGCAAACACGGAATTAAAGATCTCGATGCAGAACAGGGCAGGTACCGTGCAGCTAACCTGGGCTTTATTCATGATGTAGAAAAATGATAATATGATTACACATTCCAGACAACAAGTATAAGCAAGAACAGCACTTCAACATAGTAGGCACGATCTAAGAAGAAAAAATTGAAGCATTGTTCTCTTTTTAGTTATAGCATGTCATGTCTCCACTTTCCAAATTAATACACTACATTTTGTAATTTCTTGTCTGAAAGCTAACCAACCGCCGTTGTCAGTAGAGAAAATTCTATGTCCAAAATGTAGAACAACGGCACTTGAAATGAAGGGCATATCACAATTATGATGCAAGAGGGGGTACACACAAATGCATTCCTTACAAGGGCGACTACATAATTTTCACTTTGACAAGGCTGCACGCTCTAAGACCCTCTACCTTAGGTAGCAATTTTGTCTTGGTGCAAATGGATTCACACTAAACTGCCATTTTGAACTCTACCACACTTGGGCTAGGTAAGGATGTTATCTCACCGACACGGGCAAGTCCATATGCTGTAAGGAGACTAACTGGGGACTGTAAAGAAGAAGATATTTTTTGTATGTTTCTTCTTTCTTGCTTGTGATTAGAATTGGGACACCCAGAAGCATTACTGTATATCTGCATTATTTCCTTATTTCTTGTTCTTTTTAAACTTCAGTTGGAATCAGCAGGGGCTTGTATTCAGTTAGACGGGAATGATGAAAATTTCCAGTTTAATCAATATAGTGGCCTTGAGATTTCCTGAGAATGGCTTGCCTAGATAGGTCTCAACTTCACTACTGAACAAAGAAAAGGAGAAATTTGGATGGAATGACTTCCAAAGCAGGTAAGACTTGTCCGTGGAAGGCGTAGATCTCAATCTCAAGGTATTTCTGCCAACAAAAGTCCAGATGAAAGTCTCTGAACTGAAACTTTGCCTCGTCCAAGTTACATAATTTGAAGAAAAAAATTAACCTGGTTTTTGAAAGTGCCCTTTACGTAAAAATAAATGACGGAGCAAGATTGGAGGGTGGGGGGGATGATAAGTGAGTCTTCCTCACAATTAGAGCAGAGTAGAGAGGAGTACAGGTAGACATGTTGAAGAACACCAGCAAAGAAGTATAAACTGGGATTTTTATTGGTTACTACTAGGGTAGGTTCATTCCCTAAATGACTTATGTAAGTGCAAGTCTGAAACTTGAGGCTAAACCAGTCAGGGCTTAATCCCACTTAATCCACCAACTTCAGCAGTTTCAAAGGGAATGTGAATAAGTTGACCTGTCCTTGAATTACTCCTCAAAAAAAAAAAAAAAAAAAAACAGGGGCTTGGAGAATAAAACTCTGCAGCACTACCCTGGCACCGCAAGGTTTCCAACCATTGTGTTGTACAATGTTATCAACCTATTCGTGTTTGTGACATCACCTGCAAGTAATCGACTCAAATATGCAGACCATGCCATAAACAGTTCATAATGTTTCCTGATGCCTTCTGTGTAGCCTTCTAATCTGTTGTTTTAAAATGCTAATGCCAATGGAAATTGGCAACCTAGGGAACACAAGGTGATCACTAGTCTATCATTCTGGCTTTTGTGTGAGCCCCAACGTATGTGCAAAAAGAGGCTGGTTCTATACTATATGCAACTCCCTCCCCACAAAAATCGCATGTGACAAACCCCTTAGTGTTGTATACAATTGCATGAAAGGTTGAAACCCAATGTTGCAGTAGGAACAGAGACAGTTCCTCTAACTGTAGCCGGAAGAGCAAGTAGGAACTGAGTCCAAACCAAATCAAAATGTGATTTCAATCCGGTTCATGAAATGAAAGCTGAGCGAATGGATCAGGTCTCCCATTGCATCCGACCAGAGCTACAATGAGGCTTGCTAAATCAAGGCTTTAACTTGTTCTGATACTGTCGACATAGCCCAGTGACTAGTACCAGAAACAGAAACATAAACAAGGGGTATCCTGCACAGACATGACCATTGAGACTTCATATTTCCCACCTTTCCTACGATAAAGAATGTATATTGAAAACTGTTTTTATAGCTACAGTCCAATAAGTTCCAATCACATCTGCTGCTGTAAGTCAATCACAATTCCTAGCAATATCACTGAAGAAAGCTCTGTTATTCACCCTCATAGGAGCCTAGAGTGCGTGAAGCCACTCGGCACATCTTTTGATCATTATCAAGAAGCTGTTGTATGTGTTATCGTGCATTACACATAAGTACATGACAGAAATGGCCACCACAACATTAAGTGAAAATTTCCAAGAGAGATGCAGAATAGTGTCCTTCCCTTGAGTCACATAATGTATGTACAGTCAGATGATCCACAATCTATCTGCAACCAGCTTTATCAATAAAATGAAGTAGACTGATAATGTTCTTAGCATCATGATCTTTTAATCTTTTTCCTTAGCCAAAGAGGAAAATTTTAGTGATTTTACAGGCATAGCAAGCATTCTTCCTCAAGCCACTTACTCAGGGCTGTGAATGTGAAAACCACCTGTTTATGTTGAGCATCAAGTTTTCATAGAGAAAAAATTTCTTAAATAATGCATGGAAGAAATTAGGGCTTTTTGAATATGGATCCCTATAAACATAATGAATTTGAAACAAGTCCCTGTACCTTGAATATTTTGATATTAGTCCTTATAAACTTATTTTTTTTAGTTTTTAACCCCTAACATTTGTTTCCGTTAGTTTTTCTTAACCCTACTATAGTTAAATATGAGTTTAAATTTAACTCACTCCAGAAAAGTCACTTATACCCTGTTTAAATTTCAAGTTTTACTTGATACACTGGCAGCCAGTGCTGCGCCGGCTGCCAGACGTGAGGCATGTTTGGGACGACCAGTTAAGGTCACCTTTTACAACTCATTAGGGCTCAATTTTTATTTTTTAAGTCATCTCAAGTATTTCCATCCATTCTAACATCAGTTTGAAGAATATTCCATGAACATTCGCTTCTTTTAAACGATTCTTAACTGGAAGCATTTATTACTAAATTATATTAAATTCATAGGGACTAATATCAAAATATGCAAGATATATGGATTTATTTCAAATTTAATGTTTATACAGATCAACATCGAAAAATCCCCAAGAAATTTTTTACCTAGAATCTGCTAGATGAAGCAAAGGTTATCATGAACTTGACATGGTGCATGCATCACATCAGCATCAGAATATGCAAACAACAGCATACTATGTCAACTTATAAACATGTCAAAATATACACTCATCAAAAATGGAGAAAAAGCTGTTGTTGCACATAAAGAAGAATCAGAAAACTGAACAATCCTCCAATAAGGGTAGTGTGAGGCTACTAATTAGTCTTGTCTTCATCCACTTGTTATCAATCTATCCATTAACAACATTAGGATTCCACATTGCCTTCAAAACATCACCAATAATATTATTAGAGCCAAGAATAGAGATAACAACAACATTAGGATCCTACATTGCCTTCAAAACATTACCAATAATATTATTAGAATCAAGAATATAAGGAAACTATTTCATGCATTCCAAATTGCTACATCAGTTGCTTTGCAACAAATAGTCATCTTAGTTCACCCCTGTAGCTATGGCAAATGTCAGCCATTTACAATGGAATCCTACATTTTATTTTATTTTTTTAACTTATGATGCAAAGTCTATACAAAACCAAGATGCTACACAAACAACAAATAACTTTACAATGACACCCCATCAGACCAAAGACAAACAGACTTGTTCCATAATCAACAAAAAATACTCTAAAAGATGAGCTACCCACTAAAAATGAGCATGAATTGCAAAGTGAAGAATGCCTCAACCTCATACCATGTGCAAAAGAGAGAACCTGAAAATGCACATGAAGAGGAAAAATACACACTCAGTGCCGTTCCAATCCACCGGAATGACGGCGGACTTCTCCGGCCTTCTCCACCAATGCTGCCCGCAAAGCCACCGCCTTCGCCTCGACGTGCTGCTCCACCAAGACTCCATCCTCTTGACACCTCCCACCATCCACCAAACAGCTGCCCCCCTCCTCCTCCTCCTCCTCTTCCTCCTCTTCCACTGCCAATGCAGAGTAGTCCTCCCTCATCAGCAAGACATTGTGGAGTATCGCGCAGGTGGCGACACATGCCGCCGCTGCCCTACCGTCCTCCTCCTCTTCCCCCTCCATGGGGGAGTTCAGTACTCCCCAATTCCTCAGGCTGGCGACGGTCCGGCGCACTGGCCGGAGCATCAGCTTGTGAATCGCATTGAAGTCCCCCTCGGGGGAGCCCGTGGGGGCGCCATTAAAGGGCACCATCAGCCATGGCAACAGCGGGTACGCGGCACTGCCGACCAAGTACTGCTCCGGCGAGCTCAGCAGCCGCCCGGCTTCCCCGTCCCTGTAGAGGGACGATCGCTTCAAAACCCTAGAGGCCGGCTGGTCCCCCCTGAAACCAGCGGCGATGCCGAGGATCCGGCAGGAGGCGTCGGCCAGCACCTGCGCCGCCAACCCCCCGCCGACGGCGAAGCGAGCGCAGGCAACCGCGCCGCAGCAGCCGGGGAGGCCAAGCGAGCCGAAGGCGGCGGAGACGACGGAGAGGTCGGCGCCGTTGGAGGGGAAGGCGAGCCAGAAGCGGAAGTTGGTGCAAAGGACGCGGCGGAGGCGGCGGGCGCATGCCCGGGCGGCGGTGGCTGGGACGCCGAAGCGGGCGGCTAGGTCGGCGTAGGGGGCCCCCGTGGCAAGGCGGGAGAGGCCGAGGGCGAGGCGCGCAGCGGCGGGGAGGCCGCGCGGTGGGGCGCCGCCGTCGGGGCAGTCGAGGAGGGGCTCAAGCAGACCGGCGAGCCACTCGAAGGTGGGAGCAGCCATGCCGAGACCGGGGCGGAAGTGGTCCGGCTGGCGGCGGATGCGGATGGGGGCCGCGGCCACAGCGGCCGGCGGCGGCTCCAGGCGGGGGCGCTTGTGCCGGCGGCGTGGGAGCAGGAGGGGGGCGGCGGCGGCAGCCTCGAAGGAGGAGAGAAGGTGGAGGAGGAGGAGGGGGTTGGGGTTGGGGGCGGCGGCGGCGGAGGTGGCGGGGAGGGAGAAGAGAAGGAGGACGGCCTGGGAGACGAGCAGGGAGACGAGGGCGGCCACCGCCCGGTTCTCCATGCCGAACCGGGCTTGGAACGCTCCGGTTTAAATTGGTCGCGAGGGGATGATCTAATATATATAGATAATGGGCATAATTATGTATATATCCCCATCATGTGTTGTATTCTATGTGTACTCGCATACTCTTCATATTGTAAATTTGCAATGTGTACCTCATTTTTAACAATCTTGTGTTGGTTATATCATCTGGTCCGAGTATTATCAGAGCTGAAGAAATATATATTTTGTTCAAAACATAATTAAAATATCAACTATAAGAATTTCAGGAAGGTATACAGGAGGTTTGATTATGTAAAAGGGTTAGATAATGTTAGTCTTTTTCCTCTCTTGCCTCACCCAAAATTAACAAGTGAGACATGATGTAGGAGTATAAATAACACAATACGACTATGGTAGTGTCTAACTATGTACAATGATAAAAAAAATGTAATGGTATATAGAAAAATTCAATAATTCGAAGAGTATATGTGTAATTATCTCTAGAAAACGTATATACCTGCCATTTGTGATCGATCTTTTTGCCTAGGTATCCTAGAATTCTGCTTTCTTTGTTCTACCCGCGAAATTTTGTGTTATTTCTTATTATACTCTTTAAAATAGATCATAATTTTTCAAAGTGCTCTTATGGTTGATGTTTGTTTTTTCATACCAAAATCACAGACATACAGTTGAGTTAGTGTTTATTTTAGCCATGAAACGATAATTGCACGCTTAAAAAGAGGTAAAGGGAGAAAGAAGTGAGAAAGAGAATAATGTCTTAATATCAATAAATGTTAAATTATATTTTACTCTTTTTTCTTAGCTAAACACTATGCTGAAGTTGTGCAGATAAATATGATGACCAATTTTATTTGAACTCCAAGAGTATAACAATTGAGATGATGATTTCGGGGATAAAGCATCAAATACGTAAGATCATAAGAGTATATAAACAAAAAATCGTTCTGATTTAAAAATCCACCGTGTTGAAAGGTGACAGCTTGGTGTCATTGTGGCATTTGGAAAGAGATTAAAGAGATGGAATTTATAAGGAATGATCCTGTCTTAATGTCGAGAAATAAATGTATAAATCCGTGATATATGTCTCATTTGTTGCATATCTTTCTTTTATTGTATCTACGGATTAATTTCACATGGAGATCTCATTTTTGACCATATGTTATAGAAGATTAGCCATTTTCGGTTCTCCAAGAAAAAGGAAAATTTGTACCTATGAGCTATGAGTACGAACTCAACAGGCGATGTAAGCTATCAGCCTGGAAACAGTATGGTGGACCCTACTTGGCATGTCGGGTGTGGAACCTAGTGGTGTCAATCTTACCCTTTAACCCGAGACCCAACCCAGACCCGTTCCAGAAAAATGGGTATATGGTACCGATACCGTTATCATCACGACTGCGGTTTCCGCCCAGGCCTGAGTCTCCTGACGCAGCTGCTGCGTGCCCAGCTGCTCCACCCCCGCTGGGCGCCCCGCAGGCCCTCCTCTGTTCAGCACCCCGGCCGCTCGATGCACCTCGCCCTGTCCTCCTCCTCCTACAGCACCTGCGCCGGAGCGCAGCCTTTGACGCCCCGGCCCCGGCGCCGGTACCGGCGCCGGCCCCTCTGAGTTCGAGTTTTCCGTCTAGTGCTCCGGCACGGGCGGTGCGGCAGGCGCGATGACCTCGGTGGACGAGTTGTGCCTGAACGGGCAAATCAGGCCGGCAGAGCTAGTGCCAGTATTAATTCTTCATATCTTAAAACTTTCTTCCACATTTAAGCCATCAACTCTACCAAATTTAATGCAGGTCGTAGTCGTGGTACCCTGTATTAATTCTGATATAGAGAGCATGGGGATGCCTCTCGCCTCCCTTTTCCTCTCCCAAACTTGCGAGCGAACGCCCTCCTCCGCGCTGCCATCGCCGTCCCCATCCCCATCTCTTCCTCCACCATCGCCATCACCTCTGCATCGGCCGGCCGCCGTCGCCATCTCCACGGTAGGCTCTTTCTCTCTTCCTCCGCCATCGCCGTCTCCTCGGTCTCTCTCTCTCTCTCTCTCTCTCTCTTTCTCTCTCCTTCCAAACGCAACTGGGAGAGTCATCAGAAGAAATCGAAAAAGAAGAGGAGCAGAAGAAGGGGAAAGCAGAATTCTCCAATTCCATTCGCCACCTTGTCTCCTCTCCTTTCCATCCGCCGGTGTCGTCTTCCGTCTTCCTCGGTTCCTCCGATCAGATGCCATCCGAGCCCTGAACCCGCAACAAAAGGTACGCCAGCAGGTTCCCTTCCCTCAGAGGAGCTCCGCACTATAGCAATCGGCCATTTCTCCCGATTTCTTGGTGTATGCACGACATGATCCTCGGATGGATCTTCTATTCGATTTTCTGTGGGTAGCGAAAAAATTGCCGTCAGTGAGCAAAAATAGGGGATCCCCAAGTTGTAAATCTTTCTTTCTTGCTGTCTAGGGTTTCTAGAAGAATAAAGATCTGATTTTTTCCAGGTGGAGTGACGAAGTAGGATGCAGCTACTTGTCCATGAGCTTCGCCTTTGGAATTTGTCTTTTGTTTTTTAGATTTTTTTAGATCTCTCTAATGCTCAGCGAGATTGCTGTGCACTGAGGCGAGATTTTTCTTACGAAGTTGGATGCTTTTGCATTTTGCTCAATTATTTGTTTTTATTTTTATTCTTTTTTATTGCAGTGAAACAACGGCCTGATCGATCATGTTTGCTTGTGTTTGTTTCAATATTTAGCATTTTAGTGTTTGTGTTTCGTTAGTAATCATTTTAAATTTTATTTTAAATAAATTATAACATTAAAACTAGATTCAATTTTATTTAATATGAAAGGATGTATTAAAAAAATTAATTTTAAAATTATCGAATGAAAATATCTAATTTTAAATTCACAACCATAAAAATCCTTGAATTGATTTTAAGTAATTTTGAACTAAGGATGGGATAAAAAGGTGCTAAATTTAGACCTAATAATTTGCGGCACTTCAAACCTCTAATTTAAATATATTATTTGAAAAATAATATTATAATAATTAAAATAGATGCCGAAGATTTTGAAAACATTACAAGATATTTTATAGCAAATCAAGTAGAAAAAAAATGTCATTTTACAAGAATTTATTATTCTATAGTATTTTTTGGTACACCAAATAACCACATAGTTATTATAGTGAATTAAAATTGATAGCAAGTGTCACCCAAACAGCCTCTTGTGTAACTTTTGATATTGTTACAATTTCAACCAAGTACCTAAAATGTTGTATCATATCAATTTTAATATTGATATTCAATATCATAAAAATATTAATATAAAAATTGATACAATATTAAATTTAGTACTCTAACCAAACAGGCTGTTAAGCTATAAGCCTATAAACAATATGGTGGACCCTACTTGGTGTGTCGGGTGTGGAACCTAGGGGTGTCAATCTTACCCTTTAACAGGAGACCCAATCCGGACCGTCCCAGAAAAATGGTTATACGGTACCTGATACTGTTATCATCACTGCGGGTTCGGGTTTGTTTAAGTCCAGAAAGGGGGCAAACTTGCCGGGCCTCACCCTACCTTACGCCTTCTTTGGTTAGAAACTTAGAATATCAAGTTTGATATAATATTAATTTTAATATTAATAGCTTTGCGACACAAAGTATCAATATCAAAATTGATATGATACAAGTTATTTGTGTTTGGATAAACTTGTAACAGTATCAAAAGTGATATAAGAACCAAATTTGATGGCCATTATTATTAATTTTGATTATGATTGGATTAGCAGGTTCCTTCCCTCCATCTTATCAAATTACACTCTAATAGCATCTAGGTCCCCTTTCCGGGCATTATCCATGTATCATCACATTCCACAAAACATTACACCCAAGTGGCATACATCCAATAGCCTTCAGGCTGCTCCCATATCCCAGGTCCTCAAACCCATTAATCATGACATTTCATATCTCATGTTCTTCTTTGGTTTCCTCTTTGGAACAGAACCATTGCAACAATCCTGCCGCTTGCCTTGCATGAAAGAACATTGTCTTTGATGAGACAAGACCTCTCATTGGCATTTCTTCAAATCCCTTGGCAAGTGGATTCGCTCAACGTGAGCAAAGATAAGAATGAACCATCAGATAATATCGCTCTCGCCCATTTCATCGAAAACCTGCTTAGCATGGTTATGATGCTTATCACACTGGCCACCTACCATGGCCGCTCGGGAGCAGGGTAAACAAGTGTTTCTTGCCAGCGTGGGACGAGGACAAGGAAGAGAATAGAGACAAAGAGGGGGAGGCCCGGGTCCTTGCTGGCAGCATCGGTGGAGATGTAGGACATGGGGTGGTGCTGCAGGGCCTTCCGTTGCCGCATCGGTGGAGATGTAGGACATGGGGTGGTGCGGGAGGTGTGGGAGGAGGGGCAGGTGGAGATAAGGACCTTGGGGGCCGCCAAGGTGGTTCTAGCCCCTGAGTAGGAGCCTTACGTTGTCGCTGACGAGCGCCTTATCTAGGATCCTCTAGAATAGTGTCCAAACCGTGATGGTGTCCCCCTCTACATGGCCGGTGGTGATCGTGCTGCAACCAGCGATGGAGAAGACGTCCTCGACGGCGAGGAGGAAGGGAAGGCCGGCCTAGAGCTGGAGCATGGGGATGTAGCTGTGGACGCATCATGAGATCATAGACTTGCCAAACCAGGAGTCGTCGCCGTGCTTGATGGTGAGGTTTGCCATGAGCACCTCTAGGGCCAGCAACGCAGAGGTGTGAGGTGCCCTATCGGGGTGGGTGGGATGGGGCAGCCCTCGGGCTCTGGTACAAGTGGAAGGATGTATTAATTTTGATATAATTGGGGTCAAATATGAAGGAGTTTTAAAATTAATAATAGTGATACAATTGCATGATACTATAACCAAATAAGCTGTTAGCCCATGGGTATTGTGCGAGGCCCGATAGGAGGAAAAGGGTATGAAACCCTTGTTCAGCTGCCGCCTGCCTGTCCCAATCCCGATGCGCCTGGAGCTTCCCCAGTCCTCACACAGCTGTTGTCTGCCTGCCCAGCTGCTCCACCCCCACTAGCCGCTCCTCTCTCCCTTCTCTGTTCAGCACCCCGGCTGCTCGATGCACTTCACCCTGTCCTCCTCCTCCTACAACACCTGCGCCGGAGCGCAGCCTTTGACGCCCCGGCCCCAGCCCCAGCCCCGGCCCCTCTGAGTTCGAGTTATCCGTCTAGTGCTCCGGCATGGGTGGTGCGGCGGGCGCGATGACCTCGGTGGACGAGTTGTGCCTGAACGGGCAAATCAGGCCGGCAAAGCTGGAGTCCCAGTCCCACCTGCAGCGGCCACAGGCCCTCGCGTCACTTCTGGATCTGGAAGCCAAGGAGGAGGGCGAGGGGGCCGCCATCAGGGGTAGGGATGCCAGGCTGTGAAGTAGGTCTGCGAGCCAGAGGACGAGGCCCATGTCGCCCCTGCGGAGTGCTCGGTTCAGTGGCGCGATGAGAGGAAGAAGAAGAGGAGACGAGGAACTGGTTGGCTACTGCAGCTGGTAAGGGCAAGGATGGTCATGCGGAGGTACATGCCGACCAGACGCAGTTCGAGGGAGCAAATGCTGAGGGAATCGCCAGAGCAGCCATCGCTACTGCAGCTTAGGCAGCCACAGGTTTCCCATGCCTGCAACATGTTTGATGGAAAGCCTCAAATAAACAAGCATTTCAACAATGCCAGGTGCAAACAGCGGACCAGAAACTGTTAGGTCGTTTGGTGTGCGGCAAAACGTTGTAAAATGCTGGAAAATCACCTTATATTTGGGGTAGTTTGGTGTCCCTTAAAATGCCGTAAAATATTAATGTTGAAGTCATTGTGTTGTGTTGTGACTTGTAAGTGATGTTGCTGCACATTCTTTATTTACTGGCTATGTTAATTATTTTTTTATTTTTTGAAAAAAAAAATAAGGTCAGACTCATCATGCCCGTCATGTCTTGACAATTTGATCTTCAGACAACTTTAAAAAAATTAAAAAATAAACATTTGAACCTCATTGAACACTAAAAAAATGTCCTTAATAAGTCGTGCCCAATAAAAGGGAGCTTAATTTTTTTTATTTTTTAAATATTTTAAGTCATGAAGATCGGATTATACGAAATAAGACCGAAATTGTTGGATACCCGAAGATGGGACTGGTCGTACAAATGCTGGAACCTGAAAACACATCTGAACGTTCGAATTTAAATATCTAGATAGAGGATTGATTGCATGGTACCTGAAAATGGGTCCATGGTTCATACCCATAACCAGCTTGATAAAAAGCGTGAAATGGGTATGGGCATCCAGCTGTAAAATGTCTATTGGGTCTGGGTCTGCTCTAGGCTTTTGCTGCTGGGCCCAAGTTGGGTATGGGCATTTAGATCCATACCGGCCCGATTGACACCCCTTCCTGTTAACAAAAGAAACCCGCTTTTGGGCGGGTTTCCGAGCCTCCTCCACCTTCCATCCACTATGCCATTTTAGACCCTGTGCAGAGGACAGAAGCAGCACCATTCAAAGGATTATGGCGGCAGCAACAGACACAGAGAAAGAAGGAGAAGAACAAGAGAAATAGCATCAGGAGGACGAGAGGAGAAAAGGGAGGAAAGGTCTTCTCCATTGTGATGTCCCAAAGGCAAAGGTAGCTGATAGAAAGCTCCATGTTATTTGGATGTTCCTTCCTCCTGTCCTTCTCTAGCTTTTCTCACATCTCTCACTCACTTCTCAGTTGGACTTCTTCTACTTCACCCTCTGACTATCAGATAACTTGAACCCATAGGGACAAAAGGAAGGAGATGTTCATATGGGCTATCTCCAGTCTCTTTCCTTTTTTTCCCCTTTTTAACCTCTCTTGCTGTTAGATGGAGTGGTTCTTGGATTATGATGGAGTTTTTCTTTTCATTATGAGAGATGTTCAAGATCATCATTCGTAGGAGCAGAAGGACAAAGTCAGTGATCAGTAGGCTTGGTCTTTCTTCCTCGTTTATTCTCTACTTTTGCTATCATAAGGTCCACTACTTGGTATAGGGATGCAAACAGTAACTGGTAGTCCGTTTATTCCACTAATCAAGACTATTAAGGGACAGTCTTTTTAAATCAATATACATAGTGAGTAAGGTAACTGTTAAGATAGACAGAAATAGGAAGGAATTGTCATGACCATCTTATTCACAGGAAAGTATATATACAGGTTATGGGTACAAATCAAGGAAAGAAGTGAGGGAGGAGAAATGCCTAATAATAGCAATGCTCTATACATGGCGACGATAAATAGGGAAAATGTAAACAAGGGAAACTATACATAGACCAACACTCAAGATGCCCCGCTCAAGTTGGAGAGTGTAAATCACGAACCAACTTGAACATGTGCCGGCAGAAATCATCCTTGGCAGGAGGCCTCGTGAAGATATCTGCCACCTGTAAATGTGTAGAAATGTGGGAAGTACTGAACAGTCCTTGAAACTATTCGTGAACAAGATGACAATCTATTCCCATGTGCTTGGTTCGTTCATGATAGACTGGATTGGCAGCAATGTGTAAGGCAGCTTGGTTGTCACAGTAGAGTACCACCTTTTTGAAAGGAATTTGTAGATCTTGAAAAAGGTATGAAAGCCATTGAATTTCACAGGCAGCATATGCCATTACCCGGTACTTTGCTTCAGCTGATGAACCAGAGACAGTCGGTTGCTTCATAGATTTCTAAGAAACAGGACTGGAACCAATGAACATATAGAAACCTGTAATTGATTGTCTTGATTCAGGGCAGGCGGCCCAATCCGAATCACAATATGCATGTATTTGTAGGGGGTTCAATGAAGAGAAGAAGACACCAGTGCCTGGTGCAAACTTGATGTAACGGGCTATTTGAAGAGCAGCTTGCCAATCATTTTCCCTAGGGGAATGCATGAATTGGCTGAGAAAATTCACTGCCTTTGTCAAATCTGGCCTGGTGATAGTGAGATGCAACAATCTGCCAATGAGATGCCTATAGCGCGAGGGGTCGGCCAGTAGTGGACTGCCATTTGGTGTGAGTTTGAAATTTTGTTCCATGGGTGAGGAACATGGTTTGCTGCCAAGGGATCCGAGGTCCTGTAAAATCTCAATAGCATATTTCCTTTGGGAGAGGAAAATCCCTTGTTTTGAACAAGCCACTTCAATTCCTAAGAAGTATTTGGGACTTTCCAAGTCTTTGATGTGAAACTTGGAGTGAAAGAATGTCTTAAGGGCCGTTATAGAGAGAGCATTATTTCCAGTAATAATGATATCATCAACGTACACCAGGACCGCTATGAATGATGAGCCATTGGTTGAAGTAAAGAGAGAATAATCTGCCTTCGATTGTGTGAAACCAGCATCCACTAAGGCAGAAGAAAATTTACCAAACCAATTTCGAGATGCTTGTTTTAAACCGTATAAGGATTTGTTAAGGTGGCAACTCAATGCTCTCCCTTTTTATGAAATCCAGGTGGAATTTGCATGTAGACTTCCTCCTCAAGATCCCCATGGAGGAATGCATTGTTCACATCCATCTGGTGAAGTGACCAATTTTTAATGGCTGCGACAGCAAGAAGACATCTAACCCTGACCAATTTTGCAACAGTGGCAAATGTAAAATGGTAATCAGGGCCTTCCGTTTTGTATGTACCCTTTAGCTACAAAGGCTTTGTACCATTCTATACTCCCATCGGATTTATATTTAATTTTATAAACCCATTTGCAATGGGTTGCTTGCCTGGAGGTAAATCGATCAAGGTCCAGGTATCATTCTCTTCAAGTGCCTTAATTTCAGCAGCCATTGCCTCTCTCCAGGGAGCATGTTGTTTAGCTTCACTGTAATGTTGTGGTTCTCGTGTGCTAGAAATGGAGGCTAGGAAGACATGGTAAGAAGCAGAAAATTTATTATACGAAAGAAAGTGGGAGAGAGGATATCGCACCTTTGAACCTGCCAATGAGGAAAGGGATTAGCATGGGGAAGCCATGTTGCAGACATAATCTTGCAAATATGGAGGTGCTCGAGTGGAGCGTTGAGGTCGACCGACGGGAGCACCTGGGTTTTCTGCGGGGGTAGGTGTATGATTGGGTTGATCGGATGTGGAGAATAGGGTGCATGGGCTGGTGGTGGAGAGCATCACCTTGGGACGGAAGTGAGTTGATTTGGTTATGTTGTAAATCTGATGGTGGGTTAGGGGTCTCATCATCATGATACTGGGGATCGTTTGTGAGTGTCGGGAGAATGTTGTGGTCCATGTCGGTAGATGTCAGTTTGGGCTGTAAAAAAGGGTATGAGTGTTTGTGGAACACCACATCTCTGCTAGTGAAGTGCTTGTATGTATCAAGGTCATATAAGCGATATCCTATTTGACCATATGGATATCCTACGAAAATGCAATGCCTTGCATGAGGAGCAAATTTATCATGCTGAAGGTGTCAAGTGGATGCGAAGCAGAGACAACCAAAAACACATAAATGATGAAATGAAGGTTGTTTCTTAAGAAAAATCTCATATGGAGTGAGATCTCTTAAAATGGGAGTCGGTGTTTGATTTATCAGGTAAGTGGCAGCTAGAATGCAATCTCCCCAAAATGTTTTTGTCAGTCCTTATTGAAAGCGTAAGGCTAGGGATTTAGCAAATGTCGATGTTTGTGTTCAACCATGCCGTTTGTTGGCTGGTGGCGACACACGTGTGTTCATGTATAATTCCAACATTTGCTAGAAAGTTTTGCATGGGTTTAGAAAAAAATTATGTCCCATTATCAGTGCGTAATCGTTTAATACATAAATCGTACTGATTCTGGACATGACAATAGAACCGATGCAAGAGCTGGAACGTTTCAGATTTGAATTTCATGAGAAAAGTCCATGTGCAGCGTGAATGATCATCCACCAAGGTTAGAAAAAAGCGAGCACCATTATTAGAAGAAATAGGGTATGGTCTCCAAATATCACAATGAATTCACTCAAATGGAATAGTAGTAGAAGAAGTACTAGAATGAAAAGGCAATCAACTTTGTTTTGCTAAAGGACAACTTCACAAATAGCGTTATTACAATTATTGGCTGGCAAAGAAAGAGAATTTCGCAACTTATGTAAGTGCTCTGGGGAAGGGTATCCAAGCCATCGGTGGAGAGTGAGGATGCTTGAGGTTTTGCGGTATCAAGGTAGTAGAGTTCCCCATGCTCATGGCCCCGACCAATCACCTTCATCCTCGAGAGGTCCTGCATGGTACAATGAGTGGGATAGGTGAGACAGCAATTCGTGTTACGGGTTAACTTGGAAACGGATAATAAATTACAGGCAACTGAAGGGACATGTAGGACATTGGGCAGTTTGATGTGTTCTGTAGAACTAGTTGACCCAGTGTGTTTGATGGGCGTATTAGTCCCATTTGGAATGGTCAGGTTCATGGGTTGAGAAATGACAGCTGCATTTTGCAAGAGATGGATGTTAGGTGTGATGTGGTCTCTCGCACCTGAATTGATGATCCACGAGTCAGCTCTGGGTGATGTTTGCATGGAGGTAAAACACAGAGGCATACCTGTCAGATTTGCTTTGTGTTGCGTGTTCACACTTGAGAGGAGGCGAAGGAGCTGCTGATATTGTTCGGCAGTGAATTGAGGAGACTCGGAACTTGACTGATTTGCATCAGGACCATTGCTGTTGTCACCATCAATATTAAAAGACTTTCCTTTGCCTTGAGAGCGTTCTTATAATGGGGGGATACCCATGTAGCTTATAGCAGATATCACGAGTGTGCCCAATGATGTTGCAGTGACTGCTTTCCTGGTTCTACCACGAGAATCTTTACTTCTAGTCAGATTTGTAGAATGTTGCTCATTATCATGACTAAGAGAAGATTTGGTAGCAGATACTTGGAAGGCAGTGGTCTCATTTGCCGGAGGAAGTGTGGAGAAGCCTCTGAGATTCATCTTGAAGAACTAAAGAATATGCCTTGCTCATTGTTGGCAGAGGATCTATTGATAAGATCTGGCTACACACATGATCGTAGTTTTCATTAAGACCCATAATAAATTGCATTAATTGTTTCTGCTGGCTGAGTTGGTTGAAAGACTTGACTGCATCACAGGTGCAGGATTTTATGGCACCACATGTGCATGATGGCAGCATAACATAAGTATTGAGTTGATCCCAATACCCCTTTAATGTATTGTAATATTTTGCAACTGAGTCCCCATTCTGTCTCAGTGTGGCAATCTCTCATTCCAAATGAAATATGCGAGGGCCATTGGAGAAAGAAAAACGATTGTGGAGGTCACTCTAAACAATAGAAGCAGTATCTTCATAAATGACAGAAGAGGCGAGATCACCTTCAATGGAATTAAGAAGCCATGAGAGTACCATGTTATTGACGCTTCTCCAGGAAGAAAACTTGGGGTCTCCTTCATCCGGCTTGGGAATCGTTCCATCAACGAAGCCAAGTTTGTTCTTCGCCTTGAGTGCAACGACCATTGCTCGCCGCCACTTGGTTCTTGCCAGTGAGTAGTCCGGAGACAAGAACGGCACCAGGGTTGTCAAAGGAATGGAGGTAATATGGGTCATCCATATTGAGTGCCCTCTCCTGGGTGACAGGTGAGGGTTGCTCATGGCGAAGGCGTGGGAACAGGGTATGCTCTGATACCAAGTTAAGATAGACAGAAATAGGGTGGAATTGTGATGACCATCTTATTCACTGGAAAGTATATATACAGGTTATGGGTACAAACCAAGGAAAGAAGTGAGGGAGAAGAGATGCCTAATAATAGAAATGCTCTATACAGGGCAACGAGTAAATAGGGAAAATGTAAACAAGGGAAACTATACATAGACCAACACTCGAGTAACGGATATAATATTTTCTAAACCAAATGCTGAGAGTCTGATTATCCACCAGTTATTGGCTTATAAGGTAGTGGATGGAAAGACTTCCTAAACTGACAATATAACAGATAAGGTTACGGATCTGCCTTAGATCTGCATCCAATCTGACCTGTTTCCATGCCTTCTTGGTATTGTTTGAAGTTTCTCACATTGTCTCCCTCTTTCTTATTATCCTCAGAGCATCCTGCATGGCAGACACGTGCAGCTGCTGCAAGAGATGGGAGGAACATATCCACTTGAGCTGGATGAAGATGATGCATAAGTTCCATTTCTTCAAGGTTCTACTGGATGATTTCTCACACCATCTGGTAAGTGGAAGGCCTAGTGCATTTCTTGATTAGATTAATTTAAAGATATGCCGCTAGGTTGCCTCTCTTTTTTTTTTCTCTTTCTTGTTTTCTTCTTGATCACCTGAAGTCAGCTGTCTTCCCTTGATATTATGCTATTAAAAAAAGTAAGGCATTGTTAAGATTTTCATTTAAATTTAGTATCATTTTTGTCATTTACTGATATGTGCATAATGCAGAATTTCTTGCCACGCCTCTAACACACACGAACTTGTGCATGTTTATTCTTATCCCCATTGGTGTTGATCCCTTGGCATGAAATTCTAATCGATCGCGTGAGAAGGATAATGTACAAGTAGAGTTCCTGCCAAGGAATTCCGGGTCGGATCGGAGCCCCGAATCGGGACCCGCCGATCATCGGCCGAGATCAGCCAGAATCGGTCGGAATCGGCCGAATCGGGACCTGCCGATCCCGATCTGAATCGGCCGATCTGGATCGGAATCGGCCGATTCTGCATTCCATGGTTCCTGCTATTAATTTTGAGATAAACCATAGGTTTTGGACAAAATTGATATATATTATGGGGTTATTTGGCATTCCATAGAATGCCATAAAATGTTGTAAAATGCCATAAATCGGTATTTTTAATATTTTAATTGCTGTAAATTATTTTATGGTGTTTTTCATACATTTATAGTATCGTAAATTATAGAATTTCAAAACCAATTGACTTGGAGCTCATTTGGTGCATCGTAGAATACCGTAAAATCTTGATTTTAAAATTACTAGTTTAAAATCAGTGAAAATAAAATTCTTGATTTTAAAATCACCGGTTTTCGAAATCACCGGTTTTGGCTTACGGATTTTGAACTGTAAACCAAAATCAGCTAAAAGGAGGAGGATTTTAAGGGTTAACTGGTTATGACATACCATAATTTACGACGCATCAAACATAAGAAAAAGTACCGTAAAATGATTTACCTCCAAACACAAGGAAAACTATTTCACAGTTATTTACAACGTTTTACAATATTTTACGATGCACCAAGCCGCACCTTACATAATATCCTTTTTAGCTAGTTTTAGTTTTCAGTCTAAAATTACTGAAAATGAAAATAAGAAAATTTAAAACTGGTGATTTTAGAATAGGAATTTTATTTTTGTCTATATTGGACTGGTGATTTCAAAATCATCAATATTTTATGATACTTTAGGTCAAACCAAATGACTCCTAAATAGTGACACAAACCAATTTCATTCATTCTTGTGGTAGCTTTTGTCTGCTGCCTTAACCAACTTAAAAAGAAAAAAAAAACACTGTTCGTGAATGTCTTCTTTGAGGAGATGTTTTCATGGTTTGGCTGTTGTTACTGTTCTGACAACCTAATTAAGTGTTCTCCTCATTAACTTCATCATGGATCATGAGGCCCGAAATTTTGATGCATTTTTTTTCATAATTTCTTTGGTTGCCCCAACACTATAGGTTGGAATTTTCTTTGAATGTTAAACTTGTTTTTCACTTGTTTGGACAGAGCATTCCCAAGAAGTTTGTGCTTCTATTCCAGGAGAAATTGCCTGAAACTGTTGAGCTTAAAGACCCCACAGGGAAGAGATGGCATGTCAAACTGAAGAGGGCTGATGGGTGCGTGTTTCTTGAGGATGGATGGCAGGAATTTGCTAGAGACCACTCCCTAGAGGTGGGTGACTTCCTTGTTTTCAGGTTCAATGGGGACTCAAGCTTCAAGGTCTTGATATTTGACATCAGTGGATGTGAGAAGGAGAATTGGTACTCCTGTGAGAAACAGAAGAAGAGAAGTTGCTGTGATGAAACTCCAGTGAAGGGAGAGGGAGGAGAAAATTCTGCTGAAATTCAACTAGTCTCTATCCCAACTAGAGCAATCGGCTTTGAGAATATCCAAGCAACACCCACTCAGCCAACTAATATAGAGCCTTGTCAAAACCCTTCAAAGTTGGTGTGCAAAGATATAAAAGAAGAAAACAATTTTCGCAAGGATGCCCAAGAGGCACCAAAGCAGGCAATTCACCGGATGGCAGTTCGGTCTAGGGACGAGAAGGTTTATCCAGATGAACAGGACAGATCATCAGAATATCGAAAGAGGCGGGGCAGAAGTAGCCATTTTTCCACCAGAGCAGGTTACACAGCAAATGGGTCAGGTAAAGCCTCTCTTTCTCTTGTTGCTTCTGTAACCTATTTGTAGAAGAGTGGGTTTCTGTAAAGCTTCTCTTTCTCTTCTTGCTTCCGAAACCTATTTGTAGAATAGTGGGTTTCTATAAAGCCTCTCTTTCTCTTCTTACTTCTGAAACCTATTTGAAGAATGGTGAGCTGTTATAAATTACTTAAGGGCCTATTTAGTTGGAGTATTAGATCTTATATAATATTACGCCTTATGTTAATATTTTTGGAGACCATAATACCAATCTTGTAATCGATATAAGAAGAATGCAGAAGGCAACAATTGGAGGAGACTTGAGGGTGGAAGAAGGATAGGCAAGGGAGTCCGGAGACTCTCAAAGTTAGAATTGCAAGTTTTATAATACAAACTAAGACCTGTATAGATTTGTTCTAACAATTAAGTTCCTGTAATATATGAACATCAAAATTAACGGAATATAACCATGCCTATTTTTGGCTGCTATTGGTAGCAATTTCAAAATTGATGTTGATACTCATTTTTAATATTGCTACTAAACACCCCCTGATGTACATATATAGGAATTCGTGGACATTTCTACATTTCTAATGGCATCCTCATCCCTCAAGATTCTCTCCTGTTTTAATCCACAAGCATGTGCCAAAACAATCTCATGCTTTTATCTCTTATCTGCATTTGAATATATGCATCTGTCAGCATCTTTTCCCTGGGATACTTGTCCTGATTTAGAGCAAAAACAAACACGTATAAGGCAGTCCTTTAGTGCTTTTCATAGAGTTCTGATTTTTGTCATATTATCATGCTCATGTTGTGGCGAATGAAACATTTTCTTTGTTCATCTACACAACCAGCTGATTCCATGATACTCCAGTACTTAAAACCTGTCCCAGGAGAAAGAGCTAATTCTTCCAGGAAGCGGAAGTATGGGAACTCATACTCCCAGCAATTTATCTCCAATAGGAGGCCTGTGACAGAGGAAGAGAAGAATAGAGCATTCCAGTTGGCCTCTACAGTCCAATTGGCCCATCCAGCCTTCATGTCAATCATGAAGCCAAGCCATGTGTACAGAAAATTCTTTTTGGTAAGTGACTCCCCATGTCTTCAGTTAAGTCATCAAACAAGATATTGCATCTCCATATATTCGAGGGGCATGATCTTGCACTTGGTCTTCTCAGACCTCTAGATTCTACTGATGATCTCAAAGTAGACATTACAAAAATCTCTATAGATCAAATTCTGTGCTGTTCAATGGTGCTTCCTACCACTTTTTGCTTGTTGATCGATTTTAAGTTTCTTTGCTTTTCAAAAAACTGAATCGGTATTTGGCTTGCTTCCTAGTTAATGAGTTGTTCAGTAGATATTGTGGGCACATTGTCAAATCACATAAAAAAATATTCAATATTAACACATTCTCAGGGGATGTGGATTCTGGTCTAAAGCAGTAGAGATAAGGCAGCTGATTTTGTTAGGCTGTATGCATGAAACTAAATTAGCCAAAACAAACTAGCTTCCACCCAACATAATTTACTTTATTAGGTTCTATGAAACTAAAGTTTGCCACAATTGACAGCTGGCACCCAACATAATATATTTATTAGGCTGTATGAAACTAAGTCTGCCAAAATTGGCTAAATGCATGCTCAGGTATAAGAAGAGAAACATGACCCAACTCGAGTCAAATGTTGCGTAAGTCTGTCATTCGCTTTTCCTTTGATCACCAACTCTGCTATATATATTAACTGACTTTTTTGCCTATACTCCATTGCATGTGCTCAGGGTAGAAGTTTTGTATCTGATATCAGTATTTCCATATCAGCAAATATCTTTTTTCTCCACAAGGGATTGTGATGCCACTATAACATCTTCTGCAGACTGTTCCTATTGAGTTCGCTTCAGATTTTTTCTTCGAGCAAAGCCAGAGGATCATGCTCCACACCACAGCTGGGGAATGGGAAGTTCGCTGTAACCAATACAACAGGATATATGGGATCTACTTTGGTTGGAAGGAGTTCGTCACTGGAAACAACCTGGAGGAAGGGGACGTCCTGATCTTTGAGTTTGCAAGCAGGAGAAGCTACGAGCGCATGAACGTGAGGATATTCCGGGTGGTCGAGGACATTGTTCTGCCGACGGATATCAATGTCGCCCAGCGGCGGCGGAGGAACGGCTCGACGACACACAAGTGATAATCTGAGGTGTTGCCAAAGTTTCAACTATTTCTATCAGCTGCATATAAGGAACATGCAAATGACACTTAACTAAACTAAAGGGTTGACGTAGTTCTCTGCATGCATGCATGGGCACTTCAGGGGACGGTGGACTTTAGTTTAATTTGGTAGTCTCCACCATGGTGACATGTTGTTTGATTAGACCATGCTACGTTTTGCAGCTGCAGCTAAGATGCCCGCTAGTTTATGTGTCTCTTTACATTCCTTTCCACTATTTTATCTTCTTTTTTTGGTCGTCTTCTCTGGACAGGCACTGGTATCTGGCGCCCCATGGCATGCATGGGCATGAAGTGTGAGGGCAGTAAGAAATTAGAATCTGTTAGCAGGGAACCCAAGTGTCTTTGACATCCTGGACCACATTTCCATGTGTATGCTGTACTCCTACTCACAAAGGTCAAGGATAAATCTACTACTTGTTCATTTTAGGTGTCGTTTGGTGCTCTACGCACTGTAAAATGGTATTTTTCTTGATGGTGTTTTTCGTGTATTTGGAGTGCTGTAAATTGTTTTACAATACTTTTTCCTGTGGTTGGTGCATGGTAAATAACCATATTTCAAAATCGGTTAACCCTTAAAATTTTCTTTTTAGCTGATTTTGATTTATAGTTTAAAATCACTATAAACTAAAAAATGATGATTTCAAAATTGGCGATTTTATTGTCAGGGATTTTATTTTTACTAATTTAAAATTGTGATCTCAAAGTAGAGATTTTAGGGGGACGCACCAAACAACACCTTTAGTCAATCACTTATTCACCTTTGGTTCCCATGAGTAGGGACACAAAAAGAAATCTATTTTGGTATATACAGTAAAACTTCAAAGATGCATTGATTTTTAGGAAAATCTGTTGAGGTGAATTATGATATCTTAAAAATAGGATATGAGAATACGGAGAAGATTATATATATATTTCAATACATTGTTATATATGTATATGATAGAATATGATTTTTTAAAATTTGTTTAAAATATAAAAAAAAATGTAACTAAAATATGTTGAATTTTAACATTTGAACAGGTACCGTGAGAAGATATGCTAAGTATCTTAAGAATTTTTTATTATTTATTTTAAATTTTTGAAGTAGAAAGTTGGATTCAGATATCTGAATAGTGTGTCTTGTTCGAGTGTCCGACATGATTCTCTAATATTAAATAGAAATGTTCATTAAATCATAGAAGATGAGATGTTTGGTGACATGAAAAAGACGAGTCAATGACATTCAAATGTGTTGACCACTTTCAAAGTCGGGAAATGGCATCCGCTTGGGGAGGAGGGAGGCTGTTTTCACCGTGGTTTCTTGCCTTTGTTTATCTCCGTGAGCCAGATCAAAAGGTTGGAGCCTTTTAAGGGAGCTGAAACTTTAGATCGTTAGACGATCTATTCAAAATTTGATTTTTTTTTTTTTGTCATTTTTTTCTGAAATGCGTTTTTCTTCATTTGAGGAAAAATTTGTTTTGACCTTTAAAATATGTCCGTAAATTTTAAAAATTTGAGAACATGGTTTGATATTATTCTCATAAATAATTGATCTTCAGCCTATTTTCTCAAAAGTAATATTAAAAAATATTCATAATGCTCTAAAAAATCTCAAATTTATGTCATAGCTTCCGAACATATATAAAATCTTTTGGGATTGATTACATATGTTTTGCCCCTCTAGATATCGAACCAATACAAAATTTGGTGAAAATTTTGTAAACACCTTATATTTCAGTAGGCAAGGTACGTATGTGTACAGGAGATCAGGATTCGAATCTGAATAAGTCTAATATTTTCTCTTAAAGGAAGAATCTTCAGTGCAATTCCAATAATTCTATCTAATAAGATGATTATTCAGGTGTAAGCGGACCTTGGAGAAATATGCCGCGATAAGGAGAAATATCTTGCACCATATCAAGACCGAACTGCAAGGGGACCTTTTAGGCTCCCAGTTGGCTTGAATCCGAGACCTCTCGAAGGGAGACCAAGGAGTGAAGCCAAACGAGCAACTTGGTTGATTTGTAAACATCTTATGTTGAACCTCCATGTATTTCTTCAAGTTTTAGAATTCTCCCAAAAGTTGAAAATTTAAAAATAAGACATTTATCATAATCACATCTGTTGCTTCCCCTCTTTTTGAACTCTAGAGGAATTAAAAAAAGAGATGTGGAGAAATTCTCTACTTGTTAGCTTGGCTCAATAGCCAATATTAAAGTTATCGGACCATCTAACTTAAAACTTTAAGGTTTTGAGTGGAGCAGGCACCACCTATTTACGTATTATTTTTTTTGTTCCTTTTCTGACATGGGATTATTTTAACACATCCTCTCACATGTAGGCCAATCTCAGACTTTGCATGTGCATAACAAATACAGGATGCATGGTCTAGTTCATAATCATGAATTCTGATATCATGTTAAAAATATTAAACTATTTAACTCAAAACCTTAAGATATTAAGTAGGCACCATATATTTAAGTACTAATTATTTTTATCCCTTTTTTGATGTAAGACTATTCTATAGCTAAGAAATCTCAAAAGTATAAATAAGCAGTGCTACAATCTTCTCGACCCCACCTCTAACATTCGAATTCACTGAACAACAAAAGTCAAGGTGAATAGTGTTGCACCATCTGGCCCAAACAAGCTCAGCTTCAATGTTAATGACCACCAACGTCTTAGGTATCATATGTTTTAGAAGTATTTTCTTTTTCTTTAAAATTTATTTTGCATCCAACTACGTGCATGGACCTTAGCCGACCAGAAGTAAAAATCTGATGTAAAAAACTTGATCATAACTAAAGTGCTTAACTCTTGACCGGTCAAGATATATAAGAGGTACAAGAATGAGTGTGGGATTCAGATTGCCTTAGTTTGTGAAAAGAGGGAAGTTCTGTAGTATCTTTAAGCGTCACTTATGTGAGTGGGACTTGGTGCAATTTGGTTACATTCTTTTTACCTTATTTACACAATCTCATTCAATCTTTGCACATTTATCTTTATATACGGTCTTCCTTCATGTTGTACTCTCTTTTCCTCTCTATCTCCCTGTCTTCCTCTCTCTCTCTCTCTCTACAAATTTTGAATTTTATTTACGTATGTTCATTACAGTTTTCACTCTCACTTTATAAGTGCACTTGGTACACTTTAAGGTTATTTACGTATTTTCATTATAGTTGACATTTTTTGCTTTTATTTGCACCATTTCACTTTATAAGTTTTACTTGCTGCACCGCCACATGCTGATGTGGAACGCATCGCCCAACCGCGTCACGTCATCTGAAGACCCATACATGACCCCATCCCCTCATAAATACATCTTGACGTTAGCGAAAAAATATAAAAGAATTATTTTTGGACTATGATCTCGAGAGTATCTTAAAACTCTCCAGAGCATCCTAAAGCTCTCGAGTGCATCAGGCGCTCTAGAGAGCACGATGTTTTGATTATTATGCTCTCTAGAGCGTCTTGATGTGTTCGAAAATTCCAGGATACTCTCGAGTCTTTCAGGGTGCTCTCGAGATCATAGTTCGAGGGTTTTTTTTTTTTTTTGACGTCAGGACGTATTTATGGAGATATAAGGGTTATGTGCGGGCCTCCAGATGACGCGACTTAGTTAGGCAGTTCCACCTCAGCAGGTAGCGGTGCATCAAGTAAAACTCTTCACTTTACATATGTGTTTTTGTTTACATAACTCTATCTAAAGAATTTCTATTCAATTTACAAATTTTGCCTTTATTTACTTTTTTGCTGCAAATTACAAATTTACTCCCTCCCTCCCTGCCTCCGCTTGTATGTAGTTGAGAGCCTATCCCTTTGTTTCCTTCCCTACTTCCCGCCAACCTCTGACTCTCTCTCTCTCTCTCTCTCTATCTTCACATGTATTTGTATATGTATATAAATATACATATTATAATTTAAGTTTTTTTTATAATAATCTTTCTTTAATACTTAGAGGAGGCTAAGGCATTTGACTCAACTTGGTGAGAAGAGGGGAAGGGAAGAGAGAGAAAGGTGGTTGATAAATTGGAGTAAAATTGTAGAAATAAAGGGTGTAACTAAATTAAAGAATGTATAAATTTGTAAAGTTTGTGACCGGCCTAGAGGAAAAGTATGTAAAAGTTTGTGACCTAGAGTAAAAACTATGTAAATACAAGCAATAGCATATATGAAGTATGCCACCTATATAACTCAAGCCTGTGTAAATAAAGGTGAAATTGTGTAAATTGCATTGAAATTACATAAATAAAGTTGGGTGAGTAAAAATCAATGAATATAAAGTAGAATAGAATTGTGTAAATAAAGGTAAAGCGTGCTGACTACAATATGAAGACGCGTAGTGTGCACTTGGAGATAATAAGATAATATGATGTGCATTTGTACATAAAGAAAGAGAGAGAGAGAGATGTTGAAGCGGCTATATAATAGTTTTACATCGATTAATTTCAGTTATGGCCAGTACTTGTGATCTGGAGCGGCTATATAATAGTTTTACATCAGTGAATTTCAGTTATGGTCAGTGTTTATGATCTTGGGCCCCTTCAAATTCAACACGTGGGTTTTGTGGTTTGTAAAATTGTATCATAGCAGAGCCTATCTTGACCGTGAGGAAGAGTGTTGGAGCGGCTATATAATAATCTTACATAGGTTAATTTTTATTGTGACCAGTACTTATGATCTTGGGTCCTTTCAAACTCAACATCCGAATTTTGTGGTTTGTAAGGAAAGAGAGAGAGAGAGAGAGGACCCCATTGTACCACTACAAATACTTCAAAAACTAGGCAATGTGAAAATATTAAAATCTATCAGAAATCTGATAATCTTATATGTATAACCTGAAGTACAGACAAGAAGATGTGGACGACTGGCCACAGCGGAAAGAAGACATGCACGAGAGATCTGGTAATTAACAGCACTCCAGGGGACCCCTCTCTCCAACCTCTCTAGCTAGGACCACCATCCCCTTCCTCGTTCCCCTAGCCAATGCCCTCTCCCTTGCTGCATATGTTGTCGTTTGTTTTGATTACCATAAAAAACACCCCACAGCTTAAACTTGAAGCACGCATCAGCACTTGCCAAGTCCACCAAACCCTAGCTCGCTCCTCACCTCCCCTTGTTTGGTAAGCTATGTGACGTCCCTTCTCTCTCTCTCTCTCTCTCTCTCTCTCTCTCTCTCTCTATATATATATATATATATATATATATATATATATATATATATATATATATATATATATATATATATATATATATACCTTCTTTCTCTCTCTATATATATGTCATCTATCGCTTCCTTTTGCCTCTCATATTTATGTTGTCTAGGATGTTATTTGAACTGTTCTCCCACCGACCTAAGGCAATATAAGCCTATCATGAGATGTTTAATGTTTAATTGCAAGCCTGTCATATACCCAACAAATAAATAAGGTTGTGTTGACAGAGAGATATATCATCATTCGGCATCTTTTTCCTTCACTTGGGTCAACTTTTGCAAATATTAGTGTCTAGCGAAACGTTTAACAGTGAGTTATTTTTTGTCTTAGAGTGAATAAAATTCTGATTAATTTTAGATAGTCACACAAGTCTAGCATTTATTGGCAACTTCATTTTTATCTCACTTATAAAATTTCTATCTGAAACTTTTCGTTCGAAGATAAACAACAACTAAAAATTTACATAAGTAACTTTTAAAGTCTAAAGTCGTCTTTTCAAGATTGCTAAGTTGAAATATATGAAAGCGAAACAATTAGAAATTAAACTTGATATTAATTTAAAATTATTTTTGGCTACCATTTTTAACATAAAAATTATCAAGTGACAGTAATAATTAGGTTTGGACATCTACTGGTCAAACCATCTCCAATAATCTCATTTTTTCCATAATCTTGGAAATTCTGATTAATTTGAATCTTTTAATTGGAAGCCAAGTTATAACTATGGAAATGACTGTCAAATTTTAGTCTCTTTCTCCATCAAGCACGCCGTTTGCCGGACAAATTAAGTAGGATAATTTGATGCAAAGGATATCATTTAGATATAACCTTCCCTGTCTTCCATCTTTCGTTTACACCTCCAAATGAGGATCATAAATTTCAGGTTAACGTAAACTTTTCAATTGTTTGACATGGTATAAAAAGAATGTTACACGTGACATAGGTCACGATAAGCATCCACATTAGAGTGCTCTTTGTTGGATAAAGATGTGAAGGAATAAGAGTTCATATTAGGTGGAGATTCTTTGAGGCCTTTTTTATATATATGTGTGTATATAAAGAATAGACACCCACTACGTGAGATCCTCTCCTCCCTCTCCTCTCTATCTCTCTCTCTCTTAAAAGAATCACTCGTGGCCTCCGAAACTTGGCGCGTGAATTCTGCGGGCGATTCTGATAGCACACATTATAGGTAAAATTCTGTCTACAAAGAAAAAAGAATTTATAAGTCTTTTATTTAAAAAAATACTAAAAAGAGGATGATAAATAAATCTTTAAATATGAAAATAAAAAAAATAAAATAATTAAAAAATTAAAAAACCCTCTATTTTATAGGACTTCATGACATTAGCAATCTAAAGACTAAGTTACAATCATCCCAACTTCTCTATTCATTTCATAGGTTCTAACTCCAATTTGATTGTAGACTAATCATCAAGAGTAAATGAAGAAGAAAAGGAAGACTTGCGTCGTCTCCCATTTGAGAAAATTGGTTCCTAGTGTTAGAGGTTAAAAAAAACATATAGAGAAAAAGGATATCGAGATTCCCTGTCTATCAGAGAAAATCAAAAGAGAGAAGACACTTTTTGCGTCTATATATGGATGATTTTCACACTGGAAGACAAATTAATAAAGGTTCATGTCATGGTTATATAATTCTTTTTTTAAAAAAAAAAACTTATAGATTTCATCACTTCTAGGTACCACTTAACTCTTTCAATACTTTTGTCTTCATGTTCTCAAGTCTAGGTCTAACGCAAATTTTAAACTTCAAACTTTACACTTTGATGTTGTCATGTACCAAACACCTCACCCAGCGTTGCGTCAGTTTCCTGCACTTAAAATGGGTTGTGTTCCCCATTTCACAATATTGGAATTTATCCTGGAACACATACAACTAATCTATGATCTGCCCCCTTCTGAAACCCCTCTCATCATCAGCACCATGTTCAGGTGGGAGAGAAAAAATCTCATCAATGCAGTGAGACAAGAGTTTTCACAATCTCCAATCACTAGATGTCATTCTAATTATAGCCTGAGCTCGAGTGATGGATTCACTTGTGCTGGCCTATCAGCGGACAGTGTGCGCGGACACTCGCCCGTGCGGATGTACACTAAGACTTTCCCATTGTGAATTATGAAAACTCCTGCCTTTGGAGCGACGAACTAATCCGCTCTCTATACAAGCACCCTCGTGAACAGATGACAAAGGTATGCCAACAGTCCCTTACACCATTTGTCCACAAACCAAGCTGTGCGTCTTCTCATTCTAAAATGAAGAAGGGAAAGAAGATCTAGGTCAGGACTTTCAGAAAATGACGAGCCTCAGTAGAATTTTGCGCAACGGGTAGTTCCAGCTATCCAGAGACATGCATGCCGGCATACATATAGTCGGCATCCGGTTGGAGAGCAGAAAGGGAAGAAAAGAAAAAGGTGAAGTCCAACAAGAAACTCTCTCTCTCTCTCTCTCTCTTGTTCGTGTGAAGGGGTTTGGTGGTAGGAAGAGCCCAAGTGCACCAATCTTCGTATTCCTCGTCCCACGGTTGGTGACCACACTTGAATGAGTAATACAGCTGTTATTGTTAATTTATAAAGTATGTAAGGGGATGGGAGAAAACCAAAGAGGAGAGGCCAACCAGCAGCTGCACTTTTGGGGGATGCCCCTGTCGTCCCTACCATCTTCCTCTCCCGTCTCAAGGCCACTATCACCTTCCACACTAGATAACCCTTCCTGTTCTGATGCTGACATCTTGTCGTTGTTCTAGTAATATGTTTCAACACCACAAATAATAAGATGTTGCTGCATGCTGTATCCAGCATATGCTCCTCTCCCTTCCACGCCCCCTAGTGCAGGTCACTGTCCTGGATGTGAAGCCACATGCAGATTACACTTGTATTGTTCCCATGATGGGTCGACACCCACCGAGCTTAGTCGGGTTGGCAGAGGGGGGGATGTTTCATTTCATCATGTGTCATGCCAACCTCTGTCCAACAGCTGGATTGCCTTCTCTCCATTCCTGTTAGCCTTTGCCATATCGGATCGACTCGGATGACACGTACCGTATTAAGATAAACTCGAGTCGGTGCGACTCGACCGAGTTTGTACGATTTAACTATGCGACTCGTACGAGTCGACCCGACTCGTACCAGATCATGAAAAATCTGAGTCGGTCTAACTCTTCGAGTCGGCGAACCTTGGTTAGTCCAACTATAAACATCCTGTCAATATTTTAGCAGAATCCAACCGTTTCTGATGAGACCCAGAACATACAATGTACATCACATTTGATTAGGTATTAATATACTTTTGGGATTTACTCGGTTCAGAAACCATTCAATCTCCACATCTATAGTACTCTACAATCAATTGGTGAAAAAGATGAAAAATAAGCTTATGTCTCCTAATGACTGCGTGAGCTTGTTAAAGAAAATTGAGATAATTCAGACCCTTCGTGGGATTGAGATTGTGTTTACTCACACTTTAATTCCATCTTACGAGGTCTTTTATTTTTTAGGATATCTGTTTTAAAAAAAATAAAAAAAGTCTCATTACGATTACTTATTTCTTCGTAAACAAAGTTTTTTCTTTGATAATTCGACTCATTAACCAAAACAGGCCCACAGTGTAGATGGATATTGTCACTTGAGAGTACTCACCTATTTATCCATCTTACCATTGAATTATTTTTTATTAACAAAGGCTCTCCATAGTTTTACTTTTATCTTTTAAAAAATTCTTCAAGGATTTTTTTCTCCCAAATATTCAATATTTTCAAATTTTAGATCACCTAAAGATTCTGAGATGTATAACTAAAATTGTGAGGACTTTGTTCTGCAATGGGACTAGCTAGTTGGGGTCAGAATCCAAAAAACATAAAGGCCAAGAATTCATATTGTCAGGAAGTTATCCAAATGCTGTTCTCTAAAAAAATCTGAGTTGCTTCTTTTTGACTCCTTTGATGTTGGGGTTGGGGTTTATTGAGTCTTGATCTCCTATCTCAAAATAGAATTAAGTGGCAGTTGAGAAATTTGACCTGTCAATCTGTTATGCTCGTTTAACATGAATCGCCGTTTGACTAGTCGTTACACTTTGCTAATAAAGAAATAAATGTGGGGCAAGGGAGTTGGAGAATCTTTTGAATTCTCTTGTCTTTTTGTCTTTTTTTTTTACAAAGATTAAAATGTTCTGGTCTAAATCTTGTTACTGGCGCACAAGAGTTTACAAAGGGATCTTTTATGTCAAAATTCTTTTCATTTCACTAGATGAACAGGTACATGCAAGTAAGATTTTGCAGAAGAGCCAACTTGTCCAATGACCTAAAGTATACTAATTAACCTCAAAAGCACCCAATGAAAAAGAAGATTTATTTATCCTACTGGCTGCAGAAAATTGCATCCTGTACATAGAGACCACAGAATAAGATCATACCCATGAATACAACAGGAATAAATCTAAGGTCTAGAATAAAAATAGGAAAGGAGATAAAACTTATCAAGAAGTCTTTCGAATGATTAACTTCATTTTATGTTCTCAAACTTCTTTCATTTCTAAGATAAAAATCATTTGTATTTGAAATCAGTTTTAGTTGAAATTACTTCAGTGCGGAGTACTTCAAAAAAGTTCTCAAATGCAGCCATAAATATATAGATACCATGAACTCGAGCTTCCCACAAGGCTGTCGATGGACTCATAGACTAATCAAGTCCGGCATGATCAAACATCCTTCAGTCCAGCTTGATCAAGCATCAAACTTAGGCAAACTCATATATAGAAGCTACGATGAAGGCAGTGATGAGAAACCGATCAAACACCCATCAGGTGTAATCAATGGTGGATCCAGCGTTCATCCAGTGGGGTTCTAGGATCCCACTGGATTTTGTCAAATTTATTGGTCTAATTTAAAGCAATCTAGTCCGAGATCTCATTGATCTTGCCCAAAATCTCATTAGTCCTACTCAGGATCCCATATGACCTAATTCAAAACTCCACTGACCCAACCATACTTATGACCTAATGTCTAAGTGACCCTACTGGACAAAATGTCTACGTTCGCCACTGAGTGTAACTCCGAGTAACAGGGAGATTGGGTTGAAGACAAAGAAGAAATAAGAAAGGAGATAGTTTGGATAGGAATGAGTTGATGTGGGAGTAATAGGGATATATAGGAAGATGCCGATTCAACAGATCTTAGAACAAAGGAGGTGAAGGGAGAAGATACAATCCCTTTATCCCCTTACGTGTCTCTTTGGTCAAACATTGGAAGTTAAAGGAAGTCACACGTGAAAGGGCTACCCTCAACTAATTTGATCCATAGAAAAAGCCGAAAGCTCATGGAACTGCACCACATACACGTGTGCACGCACGTGCATGCTTGTACCAGAGATACAACCAGATATGGAGATGGACTACTAATTACATATGTTTAAGTCCATTCTGTCACCCAAAAATCCGCTGAAAAAGGATGAAATCCTTGCACGTACTGTTTGTTGGTTTCTAGCTTCGTGTAGACCAAGAAGTTGGATAGGAAAGAATAAAGATAGAAAGTCAATATAAGAAATCCTTTTTAGAGTCATTTGTAACAATTCACTAGAGAAATGCTTGCTATCAGCAAATGTGCATCGGGTATGCCCTATATAATGAAAAAGAGTAATAATTGTTGCAAACATTGTGGTAAATATAAAATATTCATTTTCTAAAGAATTTTTTGGACAGGTCCTGAGAGGGGAAAAATCCTTGAAGGCCCAATAATGTCCCAATCAGGCCCACCGGGCTAGAAAGCCTAGGAACAGTCGACCCTAGAGGCAGAGCGGCCCACAAATGCCTGCAGAGGCCCACGATCATAGTTCCACTAACTCTATGTCCTCCAAGAATAAGAAGTCGCATGATCAGAAGGAGCCTTCAGGGGCGCCTCCAAGGATCCCGAGATCCCAACCATCCCGAAAATCTTGAGCAAGATCGGGACACGATCCCTCGAGTCATCACGGACATAAGCAGATAGAACCCTCAAGCCAATCAAGCATAAAAGCACCTTAGGAGACAAAAGGGGTACACAGCATAATCATAGGGTTCCACACTCAAACAATTTCGTCCCATACCAAAGGAAAAAAGCACCATCATGGCAATCTGTCATTATGAAGATATGGTGCAATCATCCTTATCATGTCAACCTGAGAGTCTATTCTTCACAAAGTCAATTTGACACCACCATGTTGAGACACGTGTCGCTCTCCTACATAGAACTGGGGGCCGACATGTGTGCCTTCTGGAGAGGCCCACTACTGTTGTCCCCTTCCCCCACTGCGACGCCTATAAATGCACCAACTCGACCAGATAAGAAGGGGGGGAAGAAGGAAAAGATGAAGAAAGATCCTTCCACCCATAATATACAAATCTGACTGACTTAAGTATTGGAGAGTTCACCCTCGAGAAGAACTGGGGGCCCCCCTTGATGGTTTTCTCTCTTTAGCCCTTGCAAGAAGTTGTAGCATAGCTCCGAGTGGCCAGAGAATGACGCGAGTTTCTCTCCTCTTCATCTAGCTAGGACATTCCAAATTCGGACCTCCACATGTCCCATATGCCTCATTTGTCTGTACATACCATTCTTCGATTGGAGGATTCTAGAAATTTTTAACAAAAAATTGAGTCCCTATGAACAATACAAAATTTCCTTAATGGGCCAAGCTAATAATATTTTTTTATGTTTTAAAAATTGATTGTTCCATCAATGATCGGCCTACGCGAATAGGTGGGACATGTGAAATTTGACCTAAAAAATTTTACAACACAAGAAATATATCTACTGCAATGCCTACAGTGCAGTACTAAGGGGACTACAACAAATATTACTCAATAAAAAATGTAGCTTCTGACCCTTACTTTTACTCGACTCGAGGAACCGCTTACAAAGTCTCTTCATGCTATAAGTTGCCATAACTTAGTTCTTTCACAACTTGAGAGTTAGCTGGTTAACTGGTAGGGGAACATTAACTAGTCAGATCCATCATTCGATCTAGTTTATTCAGATTGATGGGATAGTGCTTGCAATGATAATGATAAAGAGTATAAGAGAATGAGACATTAAGAGAATATGAGGCAAAAACTGGGACAAAAAAGCAAATGTAAGCAATGAGAAAGCAACTCAATGGCACTTACTTCTTTGTCTTTGTAGATGTCTGTACTCTTATTGTGTGTATGACTTGTTGGGTCAACCTCACTGTTATGTGCTGGTCTGATGTGAATCGAAAATAGTGAACAAAATGGGAGATGTGAAAGTGGGAATGAGATCTTCTGGATATCCCCCTCTGCATCCTTGTATGACCTTAGACACATGAGAACACATGGGAGAAGGTGAATGGGTAGCGGATCTTGTTTCGTGAAAATGTTCCGAACATTACTACGGCGATGACTAGGGTAAAATATGGCAGATAAAAGCAAGTTCCTATTATCTTATAGCCATCTACTTCTTTATTCTAGTAGGATACTAGGTTTAAATCAAATCTTCTTCCTTTACCATGTTCAGCTAAGTTGTTAGTTTTTTATTTTTTTAACTCTAACATTATCAGGTAGTTATCTTAAGATATTGAAGATATAAGTTGTGCTCTTCCGGTGAATATGATTTATTGCAATAACATTCCTAACATGATGAAGAAGGATGGTCAACTTTCCGTCACAAGTATTATTTGTCACCATTATACTCTTTTATGGACTAGTTTATGCATAAACAGCACGGCTCGAATACACACACACACATCATTTATCGATATTAGTGCCATAAGCAACTTATTTTGTGTGTAGTTCATCATGTGTTATATAATTTTTTTATCGTGTGTGTAATTTCTATTTTATGTCATGTGACCAACATAACGTTGTTGAAGTTTATGAAATGTTGGGAGGCTCATAGTATAGTATCTTCGATGGCTTGTATTCTCAACCTCTACTAGAAGTTCGTTTGTGTTTTATTGATGTATCAACAAATTGACTGTGATAACTCTAACGTTCATGTACAAGAAGTTTGTTTATTTCCTTATTAGCTGTATATTGACTATGCAACGACCACGACTACATCAATCTACATGTCAGCTTCAAAGAAGAGTGATGGTGCTTGTAGTTCTAATCAAGTGCATTGTAATGGCAAAATAGTAAATAAAAGGGTAGTTTCTAGGTGAATAATCCACTATATAATTTCACAAAGTCGACATATATTTAATATGTTATTGTGATGAAAGGTTACTGTAGATAGCTTCCAATAGTCTCAAACATATCTAGAGATATATTCATAATTCTTTTCACAAGTAGTGCCTTAGGGCTGTCCTATAGTATTTTTGCCTCTTTTAACTTTTTGTTTATGAAATAGAGATGTGAAGATGTGATAGTTTATATGATCATATGTATTCTCCTCATGTGCACAACTGGAAAAAAGAAAATTTCTTCCCATGTATTAGTGTTTTTTTCCTTGAAAATCTTTTCATGCAATTATAAGTATCCGATTTAGGATTTTTCATTTTTTTCATATGTTATTGTCTTAATTCAATTAATGATGCATCAAATGAGTACTTTCGAAGCTCTTTCAGATACTCTTTTCATGGTCAGTCCTCCATTTAAATTTCCATCAAGTAATGCTCCCCAACTCTGCTCTCACATATTCTATTCAAGCTTTCTTTTTATTTCCAAGTTCTTCAACTATTTTTTCACCAAATCAGATTTTTTTCCTCAAGTATATTCATGTACCAAGCATTCGTACGGCATAAGTTTATTAATGGCTATATAACTCCACTTTTAATCTGGCATCTAGCACCTTATTAGGGCAGATTTTAGGAAGCATACATGAAGCCAGGATCTATTCTATCAAGTTAGTCGATCCCTTTTTAGATTCTATTTCAAATATTCTTCCTGTCACTAGACTTTGATTAATTTGCATCAAATGACCACCTTTTAGAATTTTGTCCAACTATATAGTGTTTTCTCTTCAACCAATTTTTTCAATTGCTGTCATAACACAACCCCACCTAGTATCTATTTTCTTATTTGCTTATTCAAGTGTTTTCCTCTCTGACTCAGTTCTTCCACCATGGCCAAAGTCCATATTGAACATAACAGGAACCCACTTTTAAATTTTTTATTTTGCACGTGGAACCTCATTTGGATAAATGGATGGAAACCCGCATCAAACAACTTTCGTAATTCTTCATGTAACTTTAGCCCAAATAAACACTTAAACTCTGAATAAACACAATTTTTAAGTATCTAATATCAGAAATCCAAATACTATTCACCTCCGTCCTAAATTTGGAGAATATCCCAATTTTGATATTTGAAGAAGAGGATAACTTGTTGCGCTTATAGCCGGTATTTTGTCGGCTACTAATATTTTTAATTTTAAAATACTTTTAAAAAATTTTTTTTGATTGGCACCGTATGGTGTCCTACATAGTTGTACGATTCGATCTCAAATCGAATGATCTAAAGAAAAGATGAAAAATAAAAAATTGACTTCAAATGAATAGTTCAATCTGGGATCGGATGACCCCAACTATTTTTTACTATTAATTTAGAGTCGATTTTTGATGTTTCATCTTTCTTTTGGTCGTCCAATCCAAGATCGAACTGTATAGCCATGTAAGAGGGTAAGGACCTACCAAAAAAATTAAAAATACCGGCAAGCGATGTAATATTAGTTGTCAGTGCAATACATTGTACTCTAATATATTTTATTATTCACTTGGAATTGATTTTTTATTTTTTATCGTTTTTTGAATCGTCCCACTTAAAATCGGACTGCATTAACATATAAAAGGGATTAGGACCGACTAAAAAAATTTAAAAAGATAATTAAAAAGAGCTTCTCCGGCAAGGTGAACAACGCTAGAAAGGTGACGTCCGCTCTCTATCCGGCCCGCTAGGATAAACGACACAAGGGAGGACAGTTTAACAATAACCACAACATGGAGGTATAAGCGTAAACAAAGTAAAAGAAGAGCACTAATCAACAGAAAAACCGGGACAAACAAAGGGATGCGGGGAGAACGCGGTGCCGTACCCGATGCGCAAACGTCCACACGAGCAGCTATCACGTGACAGCCGGCCGCCACGTGGCGACAAAAGACCGCTCTTTGTCGGCGAAGCGGTGGATCAGCATTGGGGAAACACGGGGCCCCTTCTCGCCCTCCACGTGGCAGCGCAATCCCCCTCGATCTCTCTCTAACATATACCTCCCTTTCTCTCTCTAGAACTCCGGGCGGATGCAGACCAACCCCGACAAACCAAACAGCAACAGGAATCCGGAATCCCCCACGCCACCCCCTTCTTCATATAAATAACTCCTCTGAAAAGGGGGTCGGTGCGTGGTTTCCAGAGAGAAGCCCCCAACCAATTCTAGATAGAGAAAGTTAAAGAGGGAGAAGAGAGATGGAGGGGGAGTATTGCTCCTCGAGCGGGAGCTCCGGCGGGAGGTCGCCTCCACGGCCGGCGATGATGGAGGGCGGGGGCGGCGCGACGGGGAGGCGGCGGCAGGGGGCCGGCGCCGGCGGGGAGGGCGGGGAGCGGCAGTACCGGGGGGTGCGGATGCGGAAGTGGGGGAAGTGGGTGGCGGAGATCAGGGAGCCCAACAAGCGGTCGCGGATCTGGCTGGGGTCCTACTCCACCGCCGTCGCCGCCGCCCGCGCCTACGACATCGCCGTCTTCTACCTCCGCGGTCGCTCCGCCCGCCTCAACTTCCCCGAGGAGCTACCCCCGGAGGGGGAGGGCGGGGTCGGCGGCGGGGCCGCGGGCCGGGGCGGAGCCGGCGCAGAGGCGCTCTCCGCGGCGTCGATCCGGAAGAAGGCGACGGAGGTGGGCGCTCGGGTGGACGCCCTCCACATCGGCACGCTCGGCCGCCACCGGCACCAGCGGCACCACCAGCAAGAGCCGCCGCATCAGCCACCGCCGCCGCCGGCGGGGCGGCGGGATAGGCCAGCGGGGGTGCGCAAGAACCCCGATCTCAACCAGCAGCCCAGCCCGGAGAGCTCCGACAACGAGTACTGATCCGGCCGGCGGCCGGCACGACAACGAGGGCTAGGGTACAAGACGAACAACAACAAGATCTTGGAAAGCAAGCAACCCATCGCTCTTTCTCCCCGCAGATCTCCGCAAAGAGGGATTTCCGCCACGGCGGCCGGAGAAGACCGCGGCGAATCCGAGAAGGCTTGTAATTTTTACTTTTATTTTATTTCACTCTTAATTTTGTATATTATATATCTATTTTTTCTAGCTTATGCGAAGGTCGGCTGGGGCGGTGAACTGTACAGCGCTGGAGAAAGGGGTGGGTTCACGAAGTGGGTAGAGAGAGAAAGGAAAGTGTAGAGAGAGAAGGGGGAGAGGCAGGTCGGTGCTGAGGAAAGCGACATCACATAGAGAGAGAGGGGGGTAGGGGAGCACATGGGCACCGCCTACTATTTGGTATTGATTTGATTGGGTGCTCTGATTGGGTTAGAGAAAATTTGCTGTGGATGGGGTGGACACTGTTCCATTCCAGCATATCAGATGACGAAGATTCCATCTTTTGCTCCCCTTTCTTCCTCCCCCTCCTTAGCTGGGGTCTGGATTCCTCTTTTTCAGCTAAAATTCTCCAAACAACAGTAGAGGGGGAGAGAGAGAGGAAGATAGTAACATGTAGAGAGAGAAAGTTGGGGGAGGGGAGAGAGAGAGAGGGGGGTTGGTGGTGGTCATAGTGGGTGTGTTTTTGGTCATAGTGGTTAGTGGGTGTGTTTTTGGTGGCCGACCCTATAAAACAGGGTTGGGTTTGGTCATCAATACCAAGTTTTTGTAATAAAATATTGGAGGATGAGGTTGCAAAGTTGACCCTGGTTTCAGTGACCGTAATGGTTAGACCTCCCCCTGGTTTGACTGTACAGCAGGTTGTGCTCATCCAGTGATGTGGATAATGTGATGATTATGGGTTACTTATTGACTAATATACTTGTTAACCGTCCTAATGTCCTATGAATAATTTCATCAGGGTTTCTGGTTGTGAACCTCCTTTCTTCCTTCCCCATTGGTAATTTATTTATTGGAAAAACGTGAACATTCTTAATTATGTTGGTAATGACGTGTGTGCCCGCTGCCCATCCTTTTTTTTTCTTTTTTCCTTCTCTCTCTCTTTTCTTGTGTTGGACCACGCGTCGCTTGTTTTGCCCTTTCTTCTTCCATGCTTGTGAAACATATGGAGACCAATAGTTTCATTCTAATCACAGCCTCTAACACCCATTTTTGAGACTTTCTCTTTGGTTGTGTGTGTCACTGTCTCTTCAAATCTCTCAACTTCTAGCACTTCCAGCAAAACCTCCACTGTTTACGGAACGTAGACATCAAAAGTAGATATCAAAATAGATGCAGATAGTAAAGATAAAAAGAATGTTAAAAGGATGCTATACTTAACGTTTAGATGTCCTGTTGTAATAGGAAAAGATATTTTATTATTATTTTCGAGACATGCGTCTGTTTATATAAATTATGTTGATGTACATGGTCATTAATTATGTTGATGTACATGGTCATTATGTTGGAGAATTGGGAAGGAAAAAAAAAGTTTTTTTTTAATTTTACTCTCGAGTTATTTAACGACTTGGATATGATCTATGAATATTCAAGGAGACGGTCAAGCACAGTAGAAAAGGACTTGAGAGTCTCAATCTTTTTTTTTTTTTTCCCCTTCAGGGCGGATGGCGGTTTCTACTAATGGCAAGTAGGAGTTGACGATCAGTGTAACATAAATCTGTCATTTTTTGAAAGAAATCATGATTTAATGACAACTTTTCATTTTAGTGCATTTTTCACACATAAATTTCGATTTATTGAAAGAGTTTTTAAAATTTTTATAAATTCAATGAGAGAGGTAATCACGTACTCTTTCAGAAAAAGTATACTTTTTTTTAAAGAAACTCATTCATTTTATAGTGTATACATGTAAATTTTTATTTTATATATTAAAATTTTAACATATTTTTTATGAAGTTTTTTTTTTTTTTTCAGAATCCCAATAGTGACGCCTCCATCAGTCGGTGCATGTTTCTGCTAAATGTATTTCTCTTTAAATTTAATTTGAAAAGATTTGATACTAATTAGATTAATTTAAGAGTAAGTTGATCTGTTTCATTTAACTGTGCTGGCAATGAGTCGAGTGGTTCGCGCGTTCGAGTGAGAGTCACAGTTCGTTTGACCGGATGAGCCGAGTCCGAGTTCGATGAGCTCGGGAGTCGACTCATATTAAAATAATTATTATTTATATTATATTCACATGATATATTCAAAATCCAAACCGATTGGTCTAACACGGCTGCTTTGGCTGGAGATATATATAGGGCCGGGCAACTTTATAAAAAATACGATGTACGTACGATGTACGACTAATCTGCCGTTAAGACCGCCCGCCTGCCTGCCTACGCGCTGGGTTTGCACGTATTAGTCCTGCATTGGTTTTCTTAGTTTTATCCTCTCCCAGGCTTTCTATAAATCAGGGTACTTCGCTCTTCTTCTTTTTTGCTTTGGGCTAAGCGTGCCGAAGGGTCGTGGGCCTCCTAAACGGGCTTTTCAAGCCTTGAACGAATGGCTATAGACTATTTTAAATCAGCTTCAACCCAAATTAATTTGTTGTGGGGCAAATTGAATATATTTTTACGAGCTGGGCTCGGGGCTCAGCTCGAGCTAGTCTGTTTTCACTCGAGCCCGAGCCTGGGTTTAAGCTTGAATGGAGGCTTGGACTCGACTCGAGTTCGAAAATTTTTTGGCGAGCCGAACTTGAGCTTAATAAATCTTGGCTTGGCTCATTGCTAGCCTCACTAACTATATTTGTTAACACTATTGACTTTTGAATTTTAAAGAAAATCTAATAGATTCTTTTAGCATTTAAAAAATAAAAGACAATGAAAATATTTGTGTTAGTATGTGAGAGGACATGGGACTATGTCATTTGTCCATTGTAACTTTCAAAGAGTTTTGAATGCTCTAAAAAGTATAATGATGATCTTAAAACTTTATTTATTTTCACTATTATTATTCAAGATTTTTCGTCTCTTATTCCACTTTTATCGCAATCGTTAAAATCGGCATTGAAAACAAACAGAGTCTAAAAGGAGATCTTTTTAGTGGAGAACGGAAGTGCAACAGTGTAAAAACGTTTTAGTTTCAAATGATTATTTTTGCAAATGTTATCTTCTGTGTTGTTGAATTCTCGTCTAAGAGCAGGTCTTTCAATCTGCAAGGGTACTGAGGGAATCAAATTCTTTCAATCTGCCCTAGTCTCATATCTCCATCCACTTGAAATCTCGGAATCATGTAAAGACCATAAGGGTATGCCGCAATGTAGAATCTGGAGTAGAATATTCCCTCATTGATGCAGCGGATGGGCACTCATGAGTAGGTCTCAGATAAAGTGTCTGAGATCCAAATGGAGGTAGAGGATCCGGACAAGTGGGTCCTGGCTCACCAGCACATGGAACAAACATGGTCAGATGGTATCCTGGGTGTAGTCCTGGGATAGGCCTCTCCGACACTCAAGTTAGCATGAGAGAGAGAGAGAGAGAGAGAGAGAGAGAGAGAGAGAGGAATAAGAATATGAAGGTGAATAGTTAAGGTTCCAAAAAATATATGTTGCTGAGGTAGTTCCTTTCTTTTTATAAGGTGAAGGGTAGGTGGCCTTCTTTATGGCAGTCGATGTAGGACTATTCTAATGAATGTTCTGCCCCTTCCCCTACCTCATGCCAGCATCAGTGGATTAATGGGCCAAAGGCCCACTTGTTTCGAGTCACCAAAAACCCTGGATAATGTGCTTCATTCGAGCCATGCTTTATTATTGGGCCAGTTTTTGGGACCCACCTCTCGGCCCCCTCATCACTCATCTAAACAAACATCTTTACACTCTAGGAAATCGCCCGACTTGACAGTCTCCTTGTTCGTCAAATCTTCCTTCCCATGCATGTAACATTGATGTTTGATTTGAACACATCTTCATATGCAAATTGGAGTAGCACATCTTGCTATGGAGATATATAGGATTCACTTCATCAAATATTTTAAAAGATTTCCATTGATGTATCACATTGATTTGTCAATTGAGAACCAGGACAAGGGATAGTAGATCGTGAGCACCTAGGATGATGGCATCTCAGTTGCCTTTTTGACCAGGACACTGCAGACACACAAAGATAAGTTGCTCGATCAGCATCATGTCATGACCGAAATTGTAACTTAGGCTTTTTACTAAGCCTTGACTACTTGGAGGTGCTAAGAGAAGTGGCATGGTTTGTGAAGTCTTTGATTTGCGGGTTAAAGATGGAGCCGGACTATGTCTGGCGGGCAGTTAGGTTGCGTCTTTGTCCAACTGGACTCCCTCAGCCACACTTCGGTTGTGTGGACACCATAGTTAGGTGTTACCTGCCATGCTGACGAGTTCCTCTAAGAAAGGAGTCGGGCTTAACAATAGTGAAGGGCCATGCTAGGTGCGAGGTGTTAGTTTTAGGTGGCCTACAAGTCAATCTGACTATGTAAATCTCGTTCATTTATTAATATAATGGCATAATATTCATTATGTGTAAATCGTATTAATTATCGTCTCATAATGAAGTCCATGAATATATGCTATAGTGATCAGATTATGATGAGATCATACTAATGAGACTGATCACTTAAACACACATATTCTTAATCGTTCATAGTCGGAGGATATCCGAGAAAGACATCGGATATCCGGTTAGACTAGTACAGATTACTCATGCTCATATGATGAGGGTGACTGATCTCATAAGTCACTTGTGTGGAGACACTAAGGCGAATCTGTAAGTGCTCATTGGAGAATGAGTTCACTGAACTGATCCGACTAAATCGCTGGATGGTATTGTACCTCACTGTCAACCAGCTTGATTCTATTGTCGCAGTTGCATGGATGGTCCTCAGACCTGAGACACCAAGGACACCTTATCGGTGGATTTCTGTGCTTTGACCTTGGTTTACGAATCTCTAGCCACGGGATTCTAAGACGTCAAGGATTGGGTACAGCGGAATACCGTCGAAGGGAATTGTGTGTCAATAAGGAATCATTCGCTCTCGGTACTTAGAGAGAGAATGCTCTAGGAAGGATGCACGGAAGTCCCTGGCCAGGGCGGACTATAATATCGGGAAAGGAGTTTTTCGATATTCATCAGCGGCATCCAATCCAAGTGAGTCGACCGGTTAGGGTTTGACAAGTCGCCATACCCTGAGTTGACTCGAGAGCATTGTACAAATGAAGGATTATATCCACACGGTAACTGTCGGCGGAAAGGTTCCAAGAGTGGGTTACTTAACCCCAATACCTTCTGGATTCACGCGGTGTTGCTTAGCACCCAACGTGATCGGAGGCCCGGTCGAATTCGATGTACGACATCAATTCGATTGATTAATTCATTAATAAATAATTATTAATTGATTAATAAAGCCAGTGAGGAGTCACTGGGCTTGCTGGGCCATTAACTGGACTGGTACTTGGGCCTAGAGGGTCACACGCAAATGATTCTCAAGGCGATGGATAAATAAGTGGGTTTTATACAAACTGGGGGTTTTTATGAAAAATCGTGCGGTTAGTATAAAACATAGCGAACGGGCTGAGCAGGCCAAGCTGCTACTAACCCTAGCCGCCCCTCCTCTGTTTCTCTCTCTCTCTGGCGTCCAGACAGATCCAGATCTGCTCCGCCGCTTCTCCGTATCCCGTTCGACGGGAAATCGTCCGAGCATTGCGGCGATCATTGCGGCGACCGGCGGAGGTTTCGTGGGCTGCGAAGAACGAGGAACGTGAGGATATCCGTTGCGAGGAGGATCGCGTGGACTTCGCTAGAGGCCGGACGCTTGCACGGCTTGCGGTGTCGCACTGACGGAACCGAACGGTTGCGGATTCGAATCCGCACACGGTGAGAACTTCGATTATCCAATAATCGATTTTTGATTTTCGAAACGGGAACAGATCGCTGTTTTAATATTTTATTTTCTGCTGCGTGAGCGATCTGGAGAAACCCGAGATACCCAACAGTGGTATCAGAGCCAGGTTCCACTATTTCTCGTCCCGTTTCGGTCTCCGATTTAGTAATTCCGTGTATTATTCCACGCATATAATCAGATTATATTGATAGAAAAATGTTCATGAGATGAACACGAATAATCAGATTATTTTTCTTCTATTTTCGAATTTTTATTTTAGGGTTTTGGTGTTCTCCGTGAGACGAAGAACAACGATGTTCAGGCAGCTTTGTTCGGGTACCCCAATCGTTGGAGAGGTGGATCGGCATCCCAGATCATCCCAGGGATGTCGCCGGTCACCACCAGACCTGCAACCGGCACCAGAGTAGCCTTGAAGAGCTGCTTAATGGACCTTTGATGTGCTCTTTTCGGTTTGAAAAACCAGAAATTTTTGGGGCATTTGGGGCTCCGATTCAGGCTTTTGTGGGGCCTACCGGAAGGCATGCCGGCGTCGGGAGCCCGCCGATGCCGAGAGGGAACGCCGGCCGGGGTCGGTCACCGCCGGGGGTCGGCTGCCAGCGTCGCTGCCACTTCTGCTGCCGCCTGCAACTCCACCTGGCGCTAAGGTTGCGGGTGGAAGAGAAAAGGGGTCGGGTGTTGCAGGATGAAGGAAGGGCCGGCCCGACCGGTTCGACCGGCCAGATCGTGGCTGGGCTGGGCCCGAGCCCTGGGTTCTGGTCCCGGCGAGCCCAGGCGCGCCTAGCTCGGGCCCAAGCGCGCCTGGCTCGAGCCCAGGCCCTGCAGGGCCCGAGCCAGGTTTGCCCTGTAGGCTGAGCCCTATTTCCTTCATTTAAAACCCCTTTAATCCCACCTTAAACCCCATTAAGCCCATTTAAAATACAAATAAAATTTGAATTAAATTTTAAAAATTCAAAATTGTTTTGAAATTTAATTTTATTGTTCAATTTTATTTAATTGGGCATGTGTTTAATGATTTTGAATCATTATGTCAATCAAGGATTTATTAATTAGCCATTAGTTGTGAATTAATTGAGGTTAATATTAGTTTAAGTGTTAAATTAATTATTGACCTTAATTTATCTAATTTTAAGAGTTAAAATTAGTATTCAATAATTATTAATCTAATTGTTAGATTATTAATTATTATTACATCTAATTGTTAATTATTAATTTGAGTTAGTTATTAATTTAATTGTTAAATTATTAATTAACTTAGATGACTAATTTAAATGTTAAATTAGTGGTCCTTCATTAATTATTGTTAGTCATTAATTTAATAGTTAAATTAACGATAACTTTAATTATCTAATCTAAGAGTTAGATTAATTAATTATTAATTAGTTAGTGTTAATTATTAGTTTAAGAGTTAAATTAATAATTAACATTAATTGATTGATCTAAATATTAGATTAGTAATTAATAATTAAATATGGTTGATTATTAATTTAAGTATTAAATTATTAATTAACTTTGTTAGACTAGTCTAAGAGTTAGATTAGTCATTAATAGTCTAATTGTTAGATTATTAATGGAGTTTAATCTAAGTGTTAGATTATTAGAATTGTTCTAATTTGTATGGAATAATCTGAAATTATTAATTTGGAGTGTGTGCACATGTGATGTGTGTTTTGATGCTTTTAAATTAGATTTAATTACATGTTAAGTTAATTAAAAGTATTTTTGAAATTCAAATATCAATTTTGATTGGATCCCAACTTTTTGAAAGCCAAAATTATATATTTTGAAAACTCTTTTATTTTAGCCATGTGATGCGCTGGATCATGTGTGGGATGTTTAAAACACACCGTAGTCATGGATATGCACTTAATTAATTGTTCATGTGATGAATGATGTGTTTGTGTGGATCGTGGATGAATGATGAAGATACCGGATGTGCTTCTCATTTCTGCCATGATGTGCAAATGCTGACAAGTAAGTGCAAGCTGAGACAAGGCGAGGTGGAATTGAGGCTGGGAAACGGCGCAAAAGTTGCGGCGATTGCTGTTAGGACAGTAAATCTCAGGCTTCCATCAGGAGACGCCTCACTATTAGAAGATTGTTATTATGTTCCTAGCATAATAAAGAACATCATATCAATATCTTGTTTGGACAAGATAGGATATAGGTTGACTATTGAGAATAGAAGTTATTCAATTTATTATGGTAATAAATCAATAGCTTCGGCATCTTTGGTCAACGGTCTATATCTCTTAGATGTTTCTTATTACAATCTTCAAATTGATAATGCTCTTAAGAAGAGCAAGAATTGTGTGAACCAAGCCTACATGTGACATTGTAGACTTGGGCACATTAGCGAAAGCAAGTTGCAAAAGTTGCATAAGCATGGTTACTTAACTGCATTCGATTACGAATCGTTTGCGACATGTGAATCCTGCCTTATGGGAAATATAGCAAAATCTCCATTTACTGGACATGGAGAACGTGCCAAGGACATTCTGGAACTAATACATTCAGATGTATGTGGTCCTATGTCCACCCAAGCCAAAGGTGACTACTCATACTTCATCACGTTCACCGATGACTTCTCAAGATTCGACTATGTGTACTTAATGAAGTACAAGTCGGAAGCATTTGAAAAGTTCAAAGAGTTCAAGAATGAGGTAGAGAAGCAGTTAGGAAAGAGTATTAAAGTTCTTCGATCAGATCGAGGAGGAGAATACTTGAGTACTAATTTCACACAATTCTTAAAGGATAATGGTATCCTCTCTCAACTAACCCCTCCATATACACCACAGATGAATGGTGTATCGGAAAGGAGGAATCGCACCTTGTTGAACATGGTGCGATCCATGATGAGCTTTTAGGGATTACTAGTGTCCCTCTGGGGGTATGCTCTAAAGTCAGCAGCATACCTACTGAACAGAGTACCGAGTAAGTCTGTGGCCTCTACTCCATATGAGATAAGGAAAGCCAGGAAACCAGAATTTAAACATGTTAAAGTATGGGGTTGTCCTGCTCATGTAAAGAGGCATGATCCAGACAAGCTGGAATTACTAACTGATAAATGCAGGTTTGTGGGATATCCAAAGGAAACCTTTGGATACTATTTTTACCATCATGGTGAACAAAAGGTGTTTGTCGCCAGGAAAGTTGTCTTCCTGGAAGTGGAATACCTTCTCTAGGAGGACAGTGGGAGTAAAATAGTATTGGAAGAGGTTCCAGATCCCCAAACAGCTGCATTATCATCAGCTGAGATATCAGTTCCTGAATCTGTTCAGGTACACACACATGAGCCTCATAGATCTGATAGATTACCTAGACTACCCGAACGATATGTGGGACATATTGCTAAAGGTTAGTCTAAGGTACAATATAATAAGGATGATGATCCTAAAACCTACCAGGAGGCCATAGAAGGCTTAGAATCTGGGAAATGGCAAGAAGCCATGAACTCAGAAATCCAGTCCATGTACACCAACCAAGTTTGGAATTTGGAGGACTTGCCCGAGGGTATTGTACCCATCGGTTGCAAGTGGATCTTTAAGAGAAAGATCGGTGTTGATGGACAGATCGACACTTATAAGGCAAGGTTGGTGGCAAAGAGATATCGTTAAAGGCAAGGAATTGACTATGACGAGACTTTCTCACCAGTTGCCATGAAAAAGTCGATCAGAGTTCTGCTCGTCATTGCTGCACATTTTGATTATGAAATCTGGCAAATGGATGTGAAGACTGTCTTCGTCAATGGTAACCTTGAGGAAGAGGGTGTATATGATACAACCAGAAGGTTTCACATCCAAAGAATCTCCAGATAAAGTGTGCAAGCTTCAGAGGTCCATTTATGGACTGAAGCAGGCTTCCCGGAGCTAGAACATAAGATTTGGCGAGGCTGTCAAGTCTTATGACTTCATTAATAATGAAGATGAGCCTTGTGTGTACAAGAAGACCAGTAGGAGTGCAGTCACTTTTCTAGTTCTTTACGTAGATGACATACTACTCATTGGGAATGATGTAGCTATGATGTCATCAGTAAAGATCTGGCTATCGAAAAACTTCTCCATGAAGGATTTGGGAGAAGCATCCTACGTGTTGGGAATACAGATCTATAGAGATAGATCAAAGAGGATGCTTGGAATGACCCAATCCTTGTACATAGATACCATAGTCAAAAAGTTTTGCATGAAAAATTCCAAGAGAGGTCTCATACCGATAAGACATGGAATTAATCTCTCAAAGGAGCAGTCTCCTAAGACTCCTAATGAGAGGGCATTCATGGATAGAATACCCTATGCCTCTACCATAGGATCTATCATGTATGCCATGCTATGTACACGGCCTGATGTTGCATTTGCTCTAAGTGTTATGAGTAGATTTCAAACTGATCCAGGCGAAGAGCACTGGAAGGCAGTGAAATGTATCCTTAAGTACTTGAGAAGAACTAAGGATATGTTTCTTGTCTATAGAGGAGGTGACTTGAAACTGCGAGGCTTTACTGACTCGAGTTTCCAGTCAGATCCAGATGATAGTAAGTCTACATCTGGATTCGTATTTACATTGAACGGAGGTGCAGTGTGCTGGAAGAGTTCCAAGCAAGTAACCACTGCAAATTCGACGACTAAAGCTGAGTACATCGCTGCAGCTGAAGCCGCCAAGAAATCAGTGTGGTTGAAGAAATTCATCACCGACCTCGGCGTAGTTGCCAGCATCTCTCAGCCTGTTCTGTGGTTGTGCGACAACAATGGAGCGATTGTGCAAGCGAAAGAGCCACGGTCTCATCAAAAATCGAAGCATATTCTGAGGCGCTTTCACCTTATCAGAGAGATTATATCCAGAGAGATGTAGTAGTGGAAAGAGTTCCATCCGTCGACAATGTAGCAGATCCACTGACAAAGTCGTTGGCTCAAATTATGTTTGAGCGTCACCTAGAGTCTATATGCTTATTGTATAAAGGTGATTGGCTTTAGTCCAAGTGGGAGATTGTTAGTTTTAGGTGGCCTACAAGCCAATCTGACTATGTAAATCTCGTTCATTTATTAATATAATGGCATAATATTCATTATGTGTAAATCGTATTAATTATCGTCTCATAATGAAGTCTGTGAATATGTGCTATAATGATCAGATTATGATGAGATCACACTAATGAGACTGATCACTTAAACACACATATTCTTAATCGTTCCTAGTCGGAGAATATCCGAGAAGGACATCGGATATCCGGTTAGACTAGTACAGATTACTCCTGCTCATATGATGAGGATGACTAATCTCATAAGTCACTTGTGTGGAGACACTAAGGCGAATCTGTAGGTGCTCATTGGAGAATGAGTTCACTGAACTGATCCGACTAAATCGCTGGATGGTATTGTACCTCACTGTCAACCAGCTTAATTCTATTGTCGCAGTTGCGTGGATGGTCCTCGGACCTGAGACACCAAGGACACCTTGTCGGTGGACTTCTGTGCTTTGACCTTTGTTTACGAATCTCTAGCCACGGGATTCTAAAACGCCAAGGATTGGGTACAGCGGAATATCGTCGAAGGGAATTGTGTGTCAATAAGGAATCATTCGCTCTCGGTACTTAGAGAGAGAATGCTCTAGGAAGGATGCACGGAAGTCCCTGGCCAGGGCGGACTATAATATCGGGAAAGGAGTTTTTCGATATTCATCAGCGGCATCCAATCCAAGTGAGTCGACCGGTTAGGGTTTGACAAGTCGCCATACCCTGAGTTGACTCGAGAGCATTGTACAAATGAAGGATTATATCCACGCGGTAACTGTCGGCGGAAAGGTTCCAAGAGTGGGTTACTTAACCCCAATACCTTCTGGATTCACGCGGTGTTGCTTAGCACCCAACGTGATCGGAGGCCCGGTCGAATTCGATGTACGACATCAATTCGATTGATTAATTCATTAATAAATGATTATTAATTGATTAATAAAGCCAGTGAGGAGTCACTGGGCTTGCTGGGCCATTAACTGGACTGGTACTTGGCCCTAGAGGGTCACACGCAAATGATTCTCAAGGCGATGGATAAATAAGTGGGTTTTATACAAACCGGGGGTTTTTATGAAAAATCGTGCGGTTAGTATAAAACATAGCGAACGGGCTGAGCAGGCCAAGCTGCTGCTAACCCTAGCCGCCCCTCCTCTGTTTCTCTCTCTCTCTGGCGTCCAGACAGATCCAGATCTGCTCCGCCGCTTCTCCGTATCCCGTTCGACGGGAAATCGTCCGCGTGTTGCGGCAATCATTGCGGCGTCCGGCGGAGGTTTCGTGGGCTGCGAAGAACGAGGAACGTGAGGATATCCGTCGCGAGGAGGATCACATGGACTTCGCTAGAGGCCAGGCGCTTGCGCGGTTTGCGTTGTCGCACCGACGGAACCGAACGGTTGCGGATTCGAATCCGCACACGGTGAGAACTTCGATTAGTCGATAATCGATTTTTAATTTTCAAAACGGGAACGGATCGCTGTTTTAATATTTTATTTTCCGCTGCGTGAGCGATCCGGAGAAACCCGAGATACCCAACACGAGGGTCTCGAAGGAGGTTATCCCCTAGGGTTCCTTGCCAAAGGCTATGCAGTCCCAGCTAATCAGAGGCAAGTCCAACATGTGACTGTCTTCTCCCGTAGTATGCACAAGGTTTGGCACATGCCTTACAAATGAAGGTTCGAAGTTGGTTCAATTTGCCCATGCACCTCTCTCGCAAGACGGCAATGGCCTTGAACACTAGATGACCTGTGAAGCAAGCTTGATGCAGTAAGGGAGACATGTTCGTGCGAAGCTAAGTGACGTGAAGGCAGCAAAGACCTTGAACTCCGGTGCAACTGTGGAAGCTAGACTGGTGCTAAGGCAATGGACCATATATGCAAGTGAGTTGTTGTGTGAAGGGGGGCAGTGGCCTATGCCCTAGTGCAACCCCGCCAAGGTAGTGATGGTTAGCAAGCAAAGTGTTGGCCAAGGTAAGTCCTTTGGTGTAACTAGCTAGGTAAGTCTCATATTGTTATACCCCGCACTTTTACAACTATTAATAAATTTAATTAATTTAAATTAGACTAATTAACTAATTATAAGAATCCATGACTAAGTTTAAGTAACTTAATTTAGTCCAATTAACTCAATTATTAAAGCCCAATAGTCCAATTATACTATTAAGAATAGCCTACTAGTTTAATTTAAATTCTAAGTTGATGTATTAGACAGCAACATAGTAAATTAATGATAACTTTCTATAAAAAATTCTGATTAATGACGACTATTTTTACTAATTAAGATATTTTAGAGGTCAAAAATAACAAAGATCAGTTTTAGAAAGGGCTACCTATAGAGAACAAGTCCTAATCGGATTAGGATTGGAATTAAGAAATAAAAGATGGTATAATTAATGTTAACCACGACCTAAAAAGTTATGTATAAAATATTTGACTTAAATTAGAATTAAAACATAATAAATTTGAATATAACTAAGATTCTAATTATTGGGTAAACAGTTATAATTTGAATCTTACTTGGATTAGGATTTTGTACACAGATTTACTTGACATAGTCCTAGTATATTAAGCATAACTCCGTGTATACAATTTTAAATTAAATAAGATAACTCCCATTAGAACTATGACTCAAAATGCTAGAAGTTTTATGAAGACCATATGTTTAAAATAAGTCATTTCCTAATTAGAATCAGGACATCTTTAGACAAGAAGGAAATCTGCCAGATTTCTATGTTCGAAGTACTCATGACAGCATGTCAGTAAAATAGGCATATCTTTTTGTATAGATGTCTAAAAATAGTGAGCTTAGTGGCATTGGAAATATAATAAAAATTTATAAAAGTTTGTAGAACAAAGTTTTTTCTTAATTCAGATATTTAAGGGGCCTAATTTAAAGGTCCTCATAAAAGAAAACTACATGCAGCGTGAGCAGAGTCCGGTTTAGACTAGGAAATGACTTTGACTTGGAGATTAAGTTATGGGGAGTAGGAGTTTGACCCAGCAAAGAAAAGAGGTGTTGATGGTTATATTAGGAAGGTAAATAAACATAAATAGAACCTTGGGTCGTGCTCAACCTCTATAGCATGTAGCTCTCTTCTAAGGGGTAAGTTCATATGATGTTCTTGAGAGAATATAGTTGTTCATGGTTATTTCTTTTGGAGGTTTGATTCTAATCAATATTTTATGTTATTGAAAGCTTAGAAAATATGGGAAAGAGTTTAGAAAATGTGAAAAAGAGTTTAGAAGAATAAGAAGGTATTGATAAATAGCAAGGAAGTCATAGGGAGCCAAAAGCCGATCATTCTTTAAGAGGTAGGTGGATAACTCTAAACATGATCTATTTTGTATTGAAAAAACTATGCTATTTTCGAAAGTTTTCAAAAGTTAATCAATTGGTAAGAACTTTTATTTATATGTCTACTTCATGATATTTAAGTTTCAAATTTTTATAATCTTATTTATTATTTATTCTATGATTATTATCTCAGCCTATGTAATCTGTCCGTTCAATCTATTTTGTTTTCAAAGATGATCACATGAGTTATGGATGTTTGTTATCCTTGGTTCGATGTCCAATTGATCTAAAATTTGTATAGAAGCTTAATATAGATGTTAAATTCATGCCCAACAAATTTCATAATTTTCAGAGTTTTTTTTATATTTATTCCGTAATAGTCTTCTCAAATTATATAATTTGTCCTATCAGTTTTGAAATCTTAACTTGTAAATCCTATATCTCACTTGATTCATGTCCAAATCATACCAAATTTTGTAGAGACATTCGTTGTAATATCCTTGACTGATATAAAAAGTTTGATAATTTTATGATTCCATTTACTATTCAGTTTGCCCTATGTTTTGATTTGCTCGAATTCGATTTAAGTCGGATTCTCCAAATAGAAGTGAGAATCCAAAATTATATCAAACTAATCCAGAAATTGATGATACTTTGTATATATTTTAAATATGATATTTTTGACATGTACTACAAGTTTTATAATTTTATGAATCTGTTTGATATTATTCGGTCTATTTGTTAATTTGTTAGCTTTGAAAATTAGTTTTGATGGCCGAAAAATATGTTTGTTATTCTGAAAATTCTGAGAAAATTTATTTAACTATGTTTTCTATCCAACAACCTATTTTGATCAACTTTACTCTGATTTTCTATATATATATGACCATGATGACTCTCTAAGTAACTATTTTATATATAAAACGTATGTATTTTAATTCTTATACGTATGTATCAATTTGATAATTCAGTTTTCAAATCTATGCTCATGTTTTATCATCATTCGATCTCTGTTAATCTGATTGTGCCATAATTATTTGACTTTACTTGGACATTGCCATCTTAAGGAGATATTTGACCCGATTCCATTATAAGCATCTTAAGGAGATATTTGACCCGATTCCATTATAAGCATCCATATTGGATAGGGTATTTTATTTGGAACCCATAGGCAAACAGGTGGAATTCTGATTTCTAGCCGGCTAAAACAAGGGGACGGCGATACGTAACGCCCTGGCGGTTTAGAGTTGGGTGGGACTTAGACTTTCCGATTCTGCCCAATAACTAAGACCTTTGCATCATTTGCCTAGATGCTTTGGTATTTGTTTTGTTTGTCTTCTTATGTTATGGTTTGGGCGTATGTATGTTATGATATGATTTGATTTGTTTGATTGGCACATAAATATGAAATCTTTGCTCCACATGTTCATTTGAATTCAGCTTAGTCATTTGATTCTTTTGATCATCATGTTTAACTATCCTTTTTCAATCACATGAATCTGTCTTAACTATATGATTCATGATATGAATATGATTTGATAAGTTATTACGCCATGATATTTGCTATTTGATATGAGTGTGCTCAGGAGATGGCGATATGTAGCGTCCTAACAATTTGACAATTTGATATGTTCTATTCGATATGTGATACGTTATGATCATAGTTAGTAGAGTTTGATATGTCTGATATGAGTTTGATCATGTCATATATGCTATATGTTAGTTGATCTATTTATATTATTAGAAAACACATTTGATTTGATAAGTTTATATCTGACCATATTTTGTATCATGTTCTTATTTGAGATATATATAGAACTATGTAAGATCATGTTTACTATAATTGTATAATGTGATTTGTAAAATTTACTATATGTTAAGTCATGTGAATTGTTTGAAGCCTACTGAGTGATTGTACTCATAAATCCTATTAACGTTTTCAAAGTCTGAGAAAGAGAACATAGAATTTGAGGAGACTTCTGATTGAGGCATTTGATATCTTCAGGAGGTTATTTAGATTCAAATTTTACAGCTTTCTTAGATTTGATGTAGTAGGGATAATGATAGATTGATATATTTTTCTTTATTTGTGAGATTGAGAATTTATTTACAAATTGATGGATATTGTAATTTGTGAACTTTGGTATTAGCTATATTTAGATACTTTAGATTAATTGATAGTTATGGCATTTATTTAAATTATCTTGTGGTTGTTTAGCTCTCATATCTGTTTGTTATGGTGGAATTTGTTCTGATATTACGTAGTCGAATTTAGAGTTAAAAAAAAAAAGAAAAAAAAAAAGAGAACCGGATCCGGGACGTAACACATGCTATGCCTTAACCCCTCCTGCAAGGCCAGTGGCCGAGAGCAGGCTAGCTAGTAGATGACCTGAGCGAGGGAGCCTAGACAAAGGTACGATACGTGTAGCTGACAGGCCTCAAGCGAAGGTTTGTTTAACCAAGTGAGGGTGCCTAGGCAAGGCACAATGCATAGCTGACATACCCCAAGTAAAGGTCCACTTGACTGATAGGGAAAGTGTATGGGCGTAGTGCTTACATGCCTCGTGTGGAAGTCCGGTTGAAACGAGGGTGCCAACGGCAATGTGTATGGGCGCGACGTTGGCTGGTCCCGAGCGACGATCGTCCTACGTATGCGCAACCTACGCAAGTACCCGAGGTTTGGCATGGCGAACCTCTCTGGAAAAGATTTGTGCGAGGCTTGAAGGTCGAGCACCTAGGTACTACAAAACTCTAATATTGTGCAAAAAATCTTAGGTTGGTCTGCCACTGGGGCGCCGCACGGCTTCGTTGATAACTTGGAAATTTCTAAGTTATGTTGTGACAGTCAACTCCATTACAACACGAGGCCACATAACCACAAGGCCGATGGAGCTCATAAGTTTTGTTTGGGCACCTAAAGTTTCGAAGTTGATATTGGAAGAATCTTTTTTTTTCAATTATCTAAAACTTTGATTGTGAGAGCATTTGGAGTGAAAATGAGAGATCATCTATGTAAGATTATTTTCGTTTTTTTTTTTTTTTTGAGGCGGGGGGGGGGGGGGAGATGTCATCCGTTCAAAATCAGATACCCTCGACCTACACTATGAGGCACTGCAGCAAGTATGATACTTTTATGCCAAACTTGAGAGTGAAGATTGGATGTCTTATTTTTTTCTTTAAAAATTGTTGAGTTTAGATATCATTCAAATTTAGCTCTCAAGTTTCCCGCTGAAAATGAACACTTGTAAAAATATAAGAGAAAAAGAAAAAAACATTCTTGACCATCGTCGATGCTTCCTTAGGGTTGTAAGATGATTCCTTAAGGTGGGTATTTGGGCTATCAATGGTACGAGTTTGGGCAGATCCATGCCCAAAACAAATGGACTTGTACCCATATCAGACCTAAAGATTTTTGGGATTGGCGCATGGGCCAATATGGCCCATATATTTGGCCCACCAAATGCAAGATCCCAATAGGCCCTGGGCCGCTTGTGACATGATGTGAAATTTGGGCTTCTCGCATCACGAACAAGATACCACTCAAGTCCTAAGAACCGATAAAGGTAACCCAAGAATAATTCCTGAGTGGTTGCGCAATAGGGTCGTCTCCAACCTCATAAAAACACTTATGAGGACTCACCAAGACATTCCCAAGTCAAGACTTCGGGAGGGTATATTCGATCTCAACAAACCCTGTCAAGTCAAGAGCATCATAAAGAGCAAGTCAAAAAGTGGGAAGGCTTGCCTTCCTTGGTGTGCTCCTACCCAATTATGGGTCGCAATGGTCCCCATGATCCTCCACATGAAAGGATTGTGGGTTGAATTTACTCCCCCTCCCATGAGGGAAACTACAATTCTTATAGAATTGTGGCCTATAGGATACAAGGTAATAACTTTCTACTCTCAAGGCCTTGCTTTGTTTGCAGAATAAGCCCGGAATAGGCCCACTTATTCCCCGTAACCCATTTAACCCAGTTTGGTGGAGGGTCTTGCTTAACCCGATCGTACAGGGGCTTATACCCGGGTTAAGCAGAATATACTCGGGTTAAGCAGTCGTCCTCACGAAGCTGTCCGCCATTGTCGCCCAACTCCCTTGCTTCTTCCTTCTCCTCCCCTCCGTACGATCATCGCCTGCTGCAGCAAAAGCACATCACGAAGCTGGGTATAGATTCCTTCTTCTCACCCGGTCAAAGAAGCCACAGCTAGGTCATCGAGCCCCCTCTGTGAGCTCTTCCCAACGGCGGAAGCTCCAGCTTTTGCAGTGTCTCGGCGCATCAACATCGCATTGTTGCCCTCTGTGCTTTGCCTTATTTAGAGAGGCTTTCCCCTCCCCTACCGAAACGAAGATGCAAGGTACAGAAGCTCTTCCAACATCCGGCGCTGCTGGTTCCTACTGCGGATCCTTCTCCAGCCAACGTGTTCCTGGCGATCGTCGTTCGCTGGTGACGGTGTCTTCCTCATCCTCCAACGCAGAGCCAAGCCGTGCACGGAACTTCTGATTAGAGCATTTAACCCATTTTCCCCAATTTTTTCCATTTAACCTCCCTCAGGGCATCAACCACTCAAATATTGTCCTCCTCACCAAGAAGAAAGTGGCCATTTCGCTAGGGGACTTCAGGCCCATCAGTCTATCTAATGTTTTGTACAAATTGTGTGTAAAAATTATGGCTACCAAGATCAAACCATTGCTCCAACACATCATTTCTACTGACCAATCTGCCTTTGTTCCTAATAGATGGCTACTAGATAATATCCTCATCATCCAAGAAATTACCCACTCCATGAGTACTAAAGGTGGCAAGGTGGGTCTTTTCACTCTCAAAGCTGATATTGCTAAGGCCTATGATAAACTTCCGTGGGTTTTTATTGAACAATCTCTCCTTAAGTTGGGTTTCTCTCACAATGTCATTAAGTTGATTATGTTTTGCATCACCACTGCCACTTTTTCAGTAAATATTAATGGCGAATACTTTGGTTTGATCACTCCAAGTAGGGGGATCATACAGGGATACCCTATGCCCCCCTACATTTATATCATGTGCGCTGAGATGCTCAACAGGCTCATCTCTTCAAAAGTCAAGGCAGGTAAGATCAAGAGTGTCAAAGTTAATAACAGGGCTCCAGTGATTACTCATCTATTATATGCAGATGACCTTGTCCTTTTCAGCATTGCTTCCAAAGAAGAACTATCAGAATTCATGTCAATTCTGGCTACCTAAGTTTCTTGGTCAGGCCAATGCTTAAATCTTAGTAAGAGTTCTATTTGGTTCAGCAAGAATACCTCCCTTGGAATTAAGCAGTCCCTCAGTTCCCAGTTCAATCTTCAACCCATGGATAACCATGAGTTCTACTTTGGAGTTCCTTTTAATATCGTGAAAGGCAATGTAGATCAATTTGCCTATCTAGAGGCCAAATTCCTTGCAAAACTTTCTAGGTGGAAAGTCTCCACCTTATCTTGGGCTAGGAAAATCACTCTGATCAATTCAGTTCTGGCAGCCATCCCTAGTCACATTATGGGATTAGGGCTCCTCCCTAAATTCATTATTCAGAGACTAAATCAAATTATGTGCTCCTTTATGTGGGGAGATCGGTTTGATCACAAAAAAATGCACCTTTATAGGTGGGAGTATTGTAAGATCTACCCTTTGCTGGCTGGTTTGGGCATCCGAGATTTAGAAATGATAAATCGAGTATCTATTCTGAAGCTTATCTGGAAGTTTACGACTGAACCTCATTCTCGTTAGGCAAAGTTACTCCAGGCCAAGTATGTAAGGACTGAGGTTTTCGGATTCAGTTTCTGGAGTCGGACCTTGTAGTTCAGGCCATGGTGGGGCTGAGACTCTGGTCTGTTTCGCGTCGAGCGGGCTCGACGCGGTTTGAACAGCGTCCAGCATTGTAGACGCATTTTAGTTTGTGCCACGTGGGTGCCACGTGGGCTGGCCTTGGGTCACGAGTGTACGGGCCGGTCGTGTCGTCTGAACGGCGTCCATGATGGTCGACGCGTTTCAGACTGCGACCCTGCGGTGTCAGAGTACGGTGCCAGTCTTGTCGTCTGAATGGCGTCGGCCTTGGGCGACGCGTTTCAGAGTTCTGTCAGAACGGCCCGTCATGTCATCTGATAGGCGTCCGTACATCTCGACGCGTTTTAGCCAGATTCTGGTTACCCCGCGAGCCTTCCCTCCTTTCCTTCATTTCTCACCCTCACTCTCTCTCTCTCCTCACCCTCTCCACCCTCCGACTCTCCCCACTCTTCCCCTTCCTTTTTCCCCTTCTTCCTCTTCCACCTCTCCACCTCTCACCACTGCCACCACCACCTTCTTCGCGGCGTTCTATTCTCCGGACGGCGGCCGACGTCCCGGCGGAGTGGCGGCGTCGTCGGAGTACCGGCGGCGGTTTGCGGTGCGACGGTTTGGCGGCGGAGCCAGGAGGAGTTCAAGAATCAGTAGGGTGACGATTCCCGTAGTGTTTCGTTTTAAAACCTTGTTCTCCCGCTTAAGGCATGCTACGGATCTATGGTTTTGGGTAGAATGAGCATGTTAGGGGCTTTTCCTTGATGGGAATGGGAGTTTCTATGAATGTGGATTTATGATGCTTTGGTTTGTCCTCTTTCTCCTCTGTTTTTGGGGTATTGGGGGTTGGAAAGGGAGCCTTCGGGCAGGAGACAGAACTTGATTTCTGGCGCTAAAAGACGTCGTGCATGGACGACGCCTTTCAGAAGGGCGTCGGGCCATCATGACGCCTTTTAGGCAGAAATCGTCCTACTAAGGCTCTGTCAGTTCGGGGATTCTGGCACTGAAAGACGTCATGCCTGTACGACGCGATTTGGAATAGCGTCAAGCCACCATGACGCCTTTTAAGGCAGAAATCCCCCGATTAAGGTTTTTTGCTAATTCCGATTTTCTGTGTGAATGGCGTCTGAGGATGTTGACGCCTTTTAGAAGGCGGCTATCTGTAGCGACGCCTTTTAGGCCAGATTATGAGGCCGGGATTTTATGAACCAGTTTAGGAGACTTGAATGGCGTCGTCCTTGACTGACGCGATTCAAGGCAGAACCACATTAATCCATGCTAGTAAAATGTGTTTACACTGCTAGATAATTGGTTAACTGCATGCTTTAGTATACTCGATGATGATGAACTCTTCATGACCGGATGGCACTGCGTTGTATGTCGTGCGACCGTGGACTTCTTCCGTGACTGGATCGCACCGTGCCGTGTTTTGTGTTTCGGTGGACCTAGAGTGACAGTTGTAGCGTTTGACACCCTGTGTCGGTGCGGAGGGACACAGCGCTGACGGTTCAGTGGCGGGGTGACGCCTAGTGGGAGAGGGTCACCTGGTGAACCCCGGGGTTAGCTAGCTTGTACCGGTGTCGGAGTGGTACATTTGGAGTGTCACTGGTGCTGGGGGAAGGAGTAACCACCTGAGCCAGTTGGGCCGGAGTAGCCAGCGTGCTATCCGAGGGGTTACTGTTTCGTCTCAGCGGGTCGGGGTTTGCTGAGGGAAGGAGTGACCGCCGAGGTGGCCAGCGTGCTATCCGAGGGGTTACTGTTTGGTCTCAGCGGGTCGGTGTTTTCCCACTTTCGTTGTGTAGTTGACGTGTTTTAAGGATACGCCGAATTACGGGTTCCTTGATAAATTGGAATTATGCATGTTAATTATACTTCGAATGCATGTGATTCATGTTGAGATTTAGGTATAGTAATTACTGCTTTTCATGGTTAATATATCTCTGCTATACTTTACACTTGCGGGTGTGTGTGTGGGCAGTGGGGATCGAAGGATCCCTACTGAGTCTTTTCGTTGAGACTCACCCCTGCGGCTTTTAGGTGAGGACTCCAGACAGACTTAGCGAGGGTTGTGCGGCTGTGTGTTGAGCGTCGTCGGCTGTTATTCCGGGGTATGCCCCGACGTAGTTGTTATCTTTATTTCTAGCCTGTATATTTAATTAATTCTCTTCTGTTGGAGTATGTAATTATTTGCTGTATCGAGTCGCATTGTAATAACTTTTAATTTCTACATTTTCCTTTCAATTCAATGCGATGTGAATGTTTAGCTTAGTTGATTATTTATTTCCCAGACTTACTTAGATCCTGGTTTGGTTCCAAATTAATGATTTGGTACCCATTTAGTAATCGGATCCCCGATTATAGGGTGGCGGGTCGTTACAGTTGGTATCAGAGCATTCGGTCTGGCAAATAAATGAATAACTAGGTTAAACGTCGTGAGTCCGGCAAATAATTACATTATCTCGTACAGGCACGGCGGTAGCATAGGTTTTAGGTTTCTAATTAGAACTCTTCGATTTTGTGATTGTAGGCGATTAGATGGCTCCTAGGAAGAGGATGCAGGTTATTAGAGAGCGGGGAGACGTTCCTAGTGGATCCGAGGCCGGTAGGCCGAGCGTAGAGCAGTTCATGGAGGCTATGATGGACACGATGGCTAGATATCAGACCCGAGACCCTAGTGAGAGTTCCAGTGCTCGGGGAGGGTCTACAGCTACACTAGAGAGATTTCTGAAGCTGAGGCCACCTCATTTCACCGGTCGTCCCGACCCTGATGAGGCCGTTCACTGGTTGAGGGAGATGGAGAAGACTTTTGATACTATGGATTGTGCAGCAGTTGAGAGGACTCCGTTGGCTACCTTCGTGTTGAAGGATAACGCCTATGATTGGTGGACCACTTTGAAGAGTTTGTCATATGAGGATAGGAGTCTCAGGGAGATTTCATAGGAGACTTTTGTAAAGGAATTCAATGCGCAGTATTTCCCTAGGCATGTCCAGAGGGCCAAGGAAAGGGAATTTATGGAGCTGACTCAGGGGAGTATGACAGTAATCGAGTACCAGGCGAAGTTTGTTTCGCTTGGGAGGTTTGTGCCTTTCATTTCAGGGGACGAGGAGCGTCGTACTGAGAGGTTTGTGGATGGACTGAGGCTCAGTCTGAGGAACTTTGTGGCATCTCATTGTTGTACAGACTTGGCATCAGCAGTTAGGTGTGCAGCAGCAGTGGAGGCACAGCAGAATCAGTCAGCCCGGGAGAGAGGACTGACTGCTCAGGGACCAGCTTGTGGCAGGGGTAAGGCAACGGCAGCAGCCCCTTCGTCCGGATCGGGATCGTCGTCACTCGGCTCCAGATTTAGGAGATTCTTTCGAGGCGGTGGCAGCAGTAGTGGCAGCAGCGGTAGTAGTAGACCCAGGCAGGATCAGCAGAGCCAGTCGGTGTCCAGCGCTCAGCAGGAGTCGGCTCAGAGGCTTCCAGCAGTTTGTCAGCACTGTGGTGGTACTCATGGTGGGACTCAGTGTCCTGCTTTTTCCGGGAGATGCTATACTTGTGGCCAGCAGGGCCACGTGGCGAGGTTTTGCCCGCAGGGGCGTGGCCAGAGGCACAGGCCAGCTGATCAGAAGAAGCCGAGGACCCAGGGGAGAGTGCTAGCTATCACCAGGAAGGAGGCTCGTGCGTCCAACTTGGTGGAAGGTACACTTTCTATCCTTGGGAACTCTGCACATGTGTTGATTGATTCGGGTGCTTCGCATTCTTTCATTTCTGAGCAGTTCATAGATATTCTTTCTGCACCCGTTGTTGAGCTATCTGATGGATTAATGGTAGAGGTTCCTTCTGGGGATTTCATGTTATCTTATAATTGTTTGAGGGATGTTCCCTTAACCATTGAGGGCCACGAGTTACCCGCCCAGTTGGTTGTGCTTGCCATTCGTGATTTTGATATCATCCTGGGCATGGATTGGTTGGAAGCTTATTATACTGAGGTGGACTGCCACAGGAAGAGGGTGCATTTCTCTATTCCGGACATCCCGACCTTCTACTTCCAAGGTATTAGGCTCTCTTCTCGAGGTATTCTTATTTCTGCCTTTAAGACTCGGAGGTTGCTTGCTAGTGGTTGTGAGGCCTTCCTTGCCTCTGTTGTTGTTTCCGATGTCCGTGATAATCCCAGTCCTTGGGAGGTGCCTGTAGTGTGTGACTTTGCATATGTGTTTCCTGAGGAGTTGCCTGGCCTTCCTCCTCAACGAGAGGTCGAGTTTACCATTGAGCTTGCACCGGATACGGCACCTTTGTCTAAGGCCCCGTATCGGATGGCACCAGCCGAACTCGCTGAGTTGAAGGCGCAGTTGCAGGAGTTACTGGACAAGGGTTTCATTCGTCCCAGTACTTCTCCGTGAGGTGCTCCAGTTCTATTTGTCAAGAAGAAGGATGGTTCTCTGAGGTTGTGCATTGATTATAGGCAGCTGAACCAGGTGACGATAAAGAATAAGTACCCACTTCCAAGGATCGATGATTTGATGGATCAGCTGCAGTCTGCAAAGGTGTTTTCTAAGATTGACTTGAGATCTGGATATTATCAGATGAGGATCCGTGAGGTTGATATTAGTAAGACGGCTTTTAGAACTCGGTATGGACATTATGAGTTTTTGGTTATGCCTTTTGGCTTGACCAATGCTCCGGCAGCTTTTATGGATCTGATGAACCAAGTCTTCAGGGCCTATCTGGATCAGTTTGTGGTGGTATTTGTAGATGATATTTTAATATATTCTTCTTCTGAGGAAGAGCACGCCACTCATCTTCGGGTGGTGTTGTAGGTCCTGAGAGAGCACCGACTCTATGCCAAGTTTAGCAAGTGTGAATTCTGGCTAGACAAGGTACATTTCCTTGGGCATGTCATTTTTGGCGAGGGCATTGCAGTGGATCCAGCGAAGATCGAGGCAGTGATGGATTGGAGCAAGCCAACTTCAGTGACTGAGATCAGGAGCTTCTTGGGGTTAGCAGGTTATTACAGGCGGTTTGTTCAGGGGTTTTCTTCGATAGGGGCCCCCTTGTCGAGGTTGATTCGAAAGGGAGTTCGTTTTGTATGGACCGAGGAGTGTAAGCGGAGTTTCATTGAGTTAAAGACTCGCCTCACTTCAGCCCCAGTGTTGGTGCTTCCATCAGGTTCTGGTGGGTTTGTGGTTTATTCAGATGCGTCTCGCCGAGGTTTGGGTGCAGTTCTAATGCAGCATGGTAGGGTCATGGCCTACGCTTCTAGGCAGCTAAAGAAGCATGAGGAGAACTATCCCACCCATGATTTGGAATTGGCAGCTGTGGTTTTTGCACTAAAGATCTGGAGACATTACTTGTATGGTGAGAAATTTCAGATTTTTACTGATCACAAGAGCCTGAAGTATATGTTCACACAGAATGACCTGAATTTGAGGCAGCGTAGGTGGATGGAGTTCATCAAGGATTATGACATCGACCTTTCTTATCATCCGGGCAAGACGAATGTGGTGGCAGACGCCTTGAGTCGGAAGACGGTCGTGTCATACCTTATAGTTCGAGAATGGAGACTGTTTGAGCAGGTTGTGGAATCTTCCTTTCGAGTTCCACGTGAGGATGATAGACCAGTGTTGACCAGCTTGACTGTGAGGCCAGTAGTGTACCATGCTGTGATTGAGGCTCAGAAGGCAGATGTAGAGTTGCCGCAGATTCTCCAGAGACCAGAGGTGGAATTGTGGGATGACGGTACAGTCAGGTTTAGAGACAGACTCTATGTCCCGGTCGAGGAGGACGTACGCAGGAGTGTCCTTGATGAAGCGCACCGTTCTAGGTATGCAGTGCATCCCGGAACAACTAAGATGTATCATTGTTTGAGGAGGCACTTTTGGTGGCCAGGTATGAAGAAAGATGTGGCTGAGTATGTGGCTAGGTGCATGACTTGTCAACAGGTTAAGGCAGAACATCAGAGACCAGGTGGGTTGTTGCAACCCTTGCCGATTCCGGAATGAAAATGGGAGCACGTGACTATGGACTTTGTGATGGGATTACCTGTATCCCCTGGCAGGAGAGACGCAATCTGGGTTATGGTTGATCGGCTGACCAAGTCGGCACACTTCCTGGCTATTAGGAAGGACTGGTCAGTCGGTAAGTTGGCTAAGTTGTTTGTAGACCGGATCATCTCTCTGCACGGGGTGCCCTTGTCCATCGTATCAGATCGGGATCCGAGGTTTACTTCCAGGTTCTGGAAGAGTTTTCAGAAGGCCTTTGGCACGCAGTTGGCCTTCAGTTCGGCCTACCATCCCGAGACCGATGGGCAGTCGGAGAGGACCATTCAGACTCTGGAAGATATGCTCAGGGCATGTTGCTTAGACTGGGGAGGTTCTTGGGAGCAACATTTACCTACTGTGGAGTTTGCCTACAACAATAGTTATCATTCTAGCATCGGCATGGCACCTTACGAGGCTTTGTACGGGCGACCGTGTCGATCTCCTCTGTGTTGGTCCGAGATTGGTGAGAGGCAGATTGCAGGGCCAGAGTTAGTTCAACAGTGTGCTGAGGTTGCCAGGATGGTACGCCAGAGATTGACTGCAGCTCAGAGCAGGCAGAAGAGTTATGCTGATATCCGGAGGAGACCGCTCGAGTTTGAGGTTGGGGACCACGTGTTTCTCCGAGTCTCACCCTCTAAGGGTGTGATGAGATTCGGGAAGCCAGGCAAGCTGAGTCCGCGATATATTGGGCCTTTTCCCATTCTTGCTCGAATTGGGGAAACCGCGTATCAGCTGGCCTTGCCACCTAATCTTGCAGGGGTGCACGATGTGTTCCATGTTTCTTTGCTGAGAAAATATGTTCAGGATCCGTCCCATGTTTTAGATTTTTCAGAGTTGGAGATTGCTGAGGACTTGTCTTTTCCAGAGTTTTCAGTTCGTATTGAGGATCGCAGGGAACAAGTCTTTCGGAACAAGATTGTACCTTTGGTCAAGGTGATTTGGCAGTACCGCTCCAGAGGCGAGGCAACCTGGGAGCGTGAGGACGAAATGCGGGAGCAGTTTCCTTACCTTTTCTCGTAAGTTCTCTTGTGAGCTTGTATCTTTATGTTTCAACCTCGCTAATTCTAACAGGCAATTTCGAGGACGAAATTCTTTTAAGGGGGGGAGAATGTAAGGACTGAGGTTTTCGGATTCAGTTTCCGGAGTCGGACCTTGTAGTTCAGGCCATGGTGGGGCTGAGACTCTGGTCTGTTTCGCGTCGAGCGGGCTCGACGCGGTTTGAACGGCGTCCAGCATTGTAGACGCGTTTTAGTTTGTGCCACGTGGGTGCCACGTGGGCTGGCCTTGGGTCGCGAGTGTACGGGCCGGTCGTGTCGTCTGAACGGCGTCTATGATGGTCGACGCGTTTCCGACTGCGACCCTGCAGTGTCAGAGTACGGTGACAGTCTTGTCGTCTGAATGGCGTCGGCCTTGGGCGACGCGTTTTAGAGTTCTGTCAGAACGGCCCGTCATGTCATCTGATAGGCGTCCGTACATCTCGACGCGTTTTAGCCAGATTCTGGTTACCCCGCGAGCCTTCCCTCCTTTCCTTCATTTCTCACCCTCACTCTCTCTCTCTCCTCACCCTCTCCACCCTCCGACTCTCCCCACTCTTCCCCTTCCTTTTTCCCCTTCTTCCTCTTCCACCTCTCCACCTCTCACCACTGCCACCACCACCTTCTTCGCGGCGTTCTATTCTCCAGACGGCGGCCGACGTCCCGGCGGAGTGGCGGCGTCGTCGGAGTACCGGCGGCGGTTTGCGGTGCGACGGTTTGGCGGCGGAGCCAGGAGGAGTTCAAGAATCAGTAGGGTGACGATTCCCGTAGTGTTTCGTTTTAAAACCCTGTTCTCCCGCTTAAGGCATGCTACGGATCTATGGTTTTGGGTAGAATGAGCATGTTAGGGGCTTTTCCTTGATGGGAATGGGAATTTCTATGAATGTGGATTTATGATGCTTTGGTTTGCCCTCTTTCTCCTCTGTTTTTTGGGTATTGGGGGTTGAAAAGGGAGCCTTCGGGCAGGAGACAGAACCTGATTTCTGGCGCTAAAAGACGTCGTGCATGGACGACGCCTTTCAGAAGGGCGTCGGGCCATCATGACGCCTTTTAGGCAGAAATCGTCCTACTAAGGCTCTGTCAGTTCGGGGATTCTGGCACTGAAAGACGTCATGCCTGTACGACGCGATTTGGAATAGCGTCAAGCCACCATGACGCCTTTTAAGGCAGAAATCCCCCGATTAAGGTTTTCTGCTAATTCCGGTTTTCTGTGTGAATGGCGTCTGAGGATGTTGACGCCTTTTAGAAGGCGGCTATCTGTAGCGATGCCTTTTAGGCCAGATTCTGAGGCCGGGATTTTATGAACCAGTTTAGGAGACTTGAATGGCGTCGTCCTTGGCTGACGTGATTCAAGGCAGAACCACATTAATCCATGCCAGTAAAATGTGTTTACACTGCTAGATAATTGGTTAACTGCATGCTTTAGTATACTCGATGATGATGAACTCTTCATGACCGGATGGCACTGCGTTGTATGTCGTGCGACCGTGGACTTCTTCCGTGACCGGATCGCACCGTGCCGTGTTTTGTGTTTCGGTGGACCTAGAGTGACAGTTGTAGCGTTTGACACCCTGTGTCGGTGCGGAGGGACACAGTGCTGACAGGAGCAGTGGCGGGGTGACGCCTAGTGGGAGAGGGTCACCTGGTGAACCCCGGGGTTAGCTAGCTTGTACTGGTGTCGGAGTGGTACCTTTGGAGTGTCACTGGTGCTGGGGGAAGGAGTAACCACCTGAGCCAGTTGGGCCGGAGTAGCCAGCGTGCTATCCGAGGGGTTACTGTTTCGTCTCAACGGGTCGGTGTTTGCTGAGGGAAGGAGTGACCGCCGAGGTGGCCAACGTGCTATCCGAGGGGTTACTGTTTGATCTCAGCGGGTCGGTGTTTTCCCACTTTCGTTGTGTAGTTGACGTGTTTTAAGAATACGCCGAATTACGGGTTCCCTGATAAATTGAAATTATGCATGTTAATTATAATTCGAATACATGTGATTCATGTTGAAATTTAGGTATAGTAATTACTGCTTTTCATGGTTAATATATCTCTGCTGGACTTTACACTTGCGGGTGTGTGTGTGGGCAGTGGGGATCGAAGGATCCCTACTGAGTCTTTTCGTTGAGACTCACCCCTGCGGCTTTTAGGTGAGGACTCCAGGCAGACTTAGCGAGGATTGTGCCGCTGTGTGTTGAGCGTCGTCGGCTGTTGTTTCGAAATATGCCCCGACGTAGTTGTTATCTTTATTTCTGGCCTGTATGTTTAATTAATTCTCTTCTGTTGGAGTATGTAATTATTTGTTGTATCGAGTCGCATTGTAATAATTTAATTTCTGCATTTTCCTTTCAATTCAATGCGATGTGAATGTTTAGCTTAGTTGATTATTTATTTCCCAGACTTACTTAGATCCTGGTTTGGTTCCAAATTAATGATTCGGTACCTATTTAGTAATCGGATCCCCGATTATAGGGTGGCGGGTCGTTACAAAGTACCTCAAGTCCTTTTCCTTTTGGGACAACTTAAAAGCCTGCAGAAGCTCTTCTACTTGGAATGCCATGATTCACCTGAAGGATCTCTTCTGCAAAGGTGTGGGTCATCTTATTAATGACGGGCTTTCAACTAACATTTGGTGTGATAAATGGTTGTCTGAGCATCATGCCCCTCCCAGGGTTAGATCTGATTACAATCAAGCTCTGCCTACATGGGTCTTTCAATTAATCAGAGATAGAAAGTGGAACCTTGATCTCATCAGGTGTATTTTCACTGAGAGGAAACTGTTTTAGCTATATCCAGGATTCACATTCCCAAGTTCTCTACTACGGTGGGTGACAAGTTGATCCGGTTACCTAGTCCACTTGGGAAACATAATAATCATTAAGAATTATTCCATTCTGGGTTCAAAAAAGATGTGGGGTCAACATCACCATTCTACAAGGCACACAGAATGTCTATGCATCCCTGACAAGACAACAACATCAAAGGTTATAGCTTAGCCTTTTCTCAAATATTGCCTCAATAGTTTGACACACCATATACCTAACAAAATTTTCCTTAAAGACAAATCATATGACATGACCTTGTATTCTAGATGTTGAACAAAAGACTAGGAAAACTAGATCATAGATTCAACATTCATCGGTGAATATCAAAGATGCTCTGTCATTTCATGTTAACTGCTGGCTGGTTAGGGATGTGGTTGGGGCAGCTGCACATCCTCCACATCAATGAACAGATGGGAGAACAGGGAACAAAAACTGCATATTTTGTGGGTTACTGTGAAGTTAAGTGAAGAATTTAGGATTTCCCTCAACATTAAGTATAGAAATTTAGATGTGGTACAAGGTTGATGGCCGAAGTTACCCAACAGGGCAGGTGCTTCACTGTTTCAACACTGTGCACAACCACAAGTGTCCAGTGGAACTACACAGAAGAAGCCGTATATAACTGGCCAAGATTCTGTGAGTGGCTCATCTCCAAGGGCCCATCTAATCCACACCCAATATTTCATGTAGGATCTTTTGAAGGGCCAATTAAACTCTTCTAGCCTGCCCCTCTAAATCTGTCTAGAACCTAAAATGCCTCTGGACATTTGAGCCTAAGATTGGTTGAACAAGTGACAAACGTAAGTGAAAATTGCTTATTTTTTGTTCATAGTGTATATATCTAATCCATGCCCTTCCAATTTTCTTATGTTTGTTGCTTAATCGGATTTTCTCGCTCATACCATTTTCAGATTTTGTCACCAACTAACTATGCATGTGGCCCTTCAGATTTTATTTTCTCTATTGCTGATTTGTGATTGTTGTTATTGTTCTTTGTTAACCAGCTGATTTGTGATTAATGTAATTCTTATTTTTTGTCGAGAATTTAACATTTTTATGTAAGCCTTACACTAATGCCCCCCCTGCCTAATGCATGAATAAATTCAGAATGGTCACAGGACGGCAAGAAAGCGGGCACGGACAATGTCTAATAGTGGTGTGTTCTTCTGTGTCCTTCATTTCTTATTTCTTATCGCATACTAAACTTGTTACTCGTATTAATATATGTTTAAATGTATCATTTCCTGCTGCATTTAAAATGACATATGTTGATTATAACATTTCTATGTTTCTTTGGATTGTTCTTCGCCCTAATATTAAAGGTAGCGGAACAAAACGTCTGTCCTCCGGGGAGGAGAGGACGACTCGGGGCACTCGAGCTCCCAACTTTAGTGAGGCCCAAGATCGGGTCCTCATAGGTCTTCTTACGAAGCAGTTTGATAAGCATAACTGCATCGAAGGAACCTTCAAGCCAGGGGTCTGGCGTGAAATCGTTGGAGCGTTTAATAGCGCGACGCACCTGGACTACAAAGATTCCACGTTGAAAAATCGATATAAAACCCTTAAGAAGAATTACAACTTTTTGCGTATACTTCTTGAGCAAAGGACTGGGTGGGGCTGGGATGATATAAACAAGATGCCCTTCCCTAGACTTCAGGGACTCTTGGGACAACGTCCTATCGGTAAGCATCTCCCATGATCAACTTTCATACTTTCATACACCATCTTTTTCTTCAGGACTCTTATCCATACTTTCATACACCATCTTTTTCTTCATTTTCAATCACGTCCACATTATAGCTCCCTCAGAGGCAAGCCCTTCCCATTTAAGGCCGAGATGGAATACCTAGCCAGCAACAGCACAGCGTTTGGTCCAGATGCTGAGGGAACCCGCCGTAGATGCAGTCTGCCTGATTACAGTCCCGATCAAGCTAACATTTAGTACAATATGCGTACTCAGTCGCAGCGCACACCCGTCAATGACTTTCTTGCCGCACTTCAGGGAGAGCAAGAAGATGATGACTTTGTCATAGGTGTCTCCGCCGCCCAAATGGCTTCCCCTCCTACACCCCAAACTAGATCCATGGCCTCGAACAGTGAGGTCAACTCTCCGCACAAGAAACGTGCCTCCTCAAACATGAAGGGAAAGGCAATTCAGGACCCCACTGTGATCATGGATTTTATTGATGTTCGAAAGCGGACTGACCTTGTCATAGATTTACGTGCGGAAAGGGCTTCTATGGTATCCGTCCCTGCACCCTCGATCTAGACACAGCCCATAGCCCAGGAGCCAGATCGTATTCCTTCTATGAAGGATTGCATAGACGCATTGCGAGAGGTTCCTGGTCTACATCCAGACTTGTTCGTGCGTTCTTTGGATCTCTTCAAGGATGCGGGGAATCGCGGAATATTTATGAACATGAGTAATGAGGAGAAGATCCGATGGATGTTACACCACGTAGGGTAGTTGATTTGTAATTTCTTGAATGTTGACTTGGATGATGTATTCGGATAATATCTATTTTGGCTTGTTTTTATCCGTAGATGCAGTTCTTCAGACTTGTTGTTAATGATTTCTTATGTTCACTTGGATTATGTCTTGACTTGTAACATGTATTCGGATTCCTTATGTTCTTATTCATAGTTGTTGCGTGCTCATTATGTTTTAGTTCCATGGGTACTCATCCAAGTAAATGCAGGTATTTGATAACTTTGTAGGTATGGGACGGTACAAATGTTATGTCGTTTGGGTTGGGCGTGAGCCAGGACTTTATTTCAGTTGGCCTGAATGTTTTGCCCAAGTTAATAAGTACCCAGGGGCTCGTTATAAAGGCTTCCATTCAATTGAAGAGGTCGAGTGTGTGATCTCTGGTATTGTCCAACAACGTCCAGAGAGGCGAACAGAAGTTCCTCGGTATTACGATGTGCCAAGCACATCTGAGCAACTACTTGCAAGGGCACCTGCTTCGTTTACTCGCGCTGCTCAATTTCACTGGCAACTGTTTGTTGTAATCATACTGTTGTGTGTCATTGTAGTCATCCTTCTCATCATTTTAGTTACCATTCTACTTATGTCTATCTGAACTTTCTAATTTGTATTGTACTTTCTTATGTATGTATTTTGGTCTGAGTAAAGTTTATGTAACATTCTGTCCCACTTATTACAATGTCTTCTATGTAGAATTTATAGATGCTGTATTGGAGTTCCTGGAAGAGGACGAACAACTGTTAAATGTGATTGAGGAGACAATTATTGAGGACATTGAAAATGAATACGTTCCACGGGTACGCCGACGTATGCATAACTCTGCTCTATCCGGCCACACATGGATCCATGAGATATTAGACGGCCATGACGAAAGGTCTTACCACATGTTTCGAGTGCATCCTTCTATGTTTTTACGACTCCGTGATCTACTTGTGAGTTGTGGCCTTTTGAGGGACTCGCGGCATGTGACAGCGACAGAACAACTTGGTATGTTCCTATATGCTGCCGGCCATGGCGTTGCAACGGGAGCCATGTGCGAGCGGTTCCAACACTCTTCTCATACTATTAGTCGGTATGTCAACTTGGTCACAAACCAGATAGCTGAGTTAAAGTACGACTTTATTTAGCTGCCTACACACGCTCAGGTTCGTGAGTGTCATCCGCACATCCGGAGAAAGCAAACGTTCTACCCGTACTTCAAGGTGACCACATTGCTACTGTGCATTTTTTACGTTAGTCGTGATGTACATGTACACATTGACTGATAAATGTTCTTCCACACATCTTCTTTTTACAACCATGTAGGATGCGATTGGAGCCATCGACGGCACGCATGTGTTGGCAAATGTGCCACGGACACTGCACGGACGATTCCGAAACCGCAAAGGTTTCATCAGCCAGAATGTCATGGGTGTCGTGTCGTTCGACCTCACCTTCCAATACGTTGCAGTTGGTTGGGAAGGATCGGCTGCCGACATGCGGGTGCTTAGATGGGCTTTGGATGAAGGCGCATTCACTGTCCCTCGTGGAAAGTATTATCTGGTTGATTCTGGGTATGCAAACTCAAGTGGTTTCTTGGCTCCATATCGTGGCCAAAGATATCACTTGGATCATTTCGCGGGGAACATAATGGGGCATATGCGAATAAAGAAGAGAAATACAACCACCGTCATGCTCAATTAAGGAATGTTGTTGAGAGAGCATTCGGCGTCTTGAAGAATCGGTTTCAGACGCTAAAGGAGGGAAACATGTACCCCTGGGCGACACAGAGGAAGATGGTCATTGCATGCGCTGTTATTCATAACTTCATTCGTCGATCTCAGGGACATAACTATTACTTCAACTGCGAGAACAATAAAGAAGCAGTTGGTGAGGATGGTGGTGATGACGATGTTCCCATTGACATCCCTCTTAGCCGGGCTGAGGTTACACTAGGAGGGCAGATTAGGGACTCGATTGCTAACGCACTATGGACATGAGTTGTGTTCGTCATGTCTCATCTTTAGTGCTTTGTTCCGCATGTCTCTTCGCATTTTACTTTATTGTCTGTTTGCGTATGTGATGTTTGATTTTTCATATGCTTTATGTACGGATATTAGTTATTGCGTATGTTGAACATTTCATTTTTAGCACTTTACCTTATTCAACTGCAGTATTTTATTTTTGTGAAGAATTATTCCAAATTAATTTCTCTACTTTTTCGTTGACTTAAACATTGTACTGAGTACCTTTTTTATTTTTTTCTGCAGGAGGAATTAATATAAATGAGTCTATTGGATAGATGGTTCCACTGCTTAGAGCAACCTCACTGGATAATGATTTTATCGAACCATCCTCCTATTTTCGAGCCTGCGAACGGTGCATGGAATTTTACAACTATATCCATTGCTACACTGGGATCATCGGATGGCATCAGTGCAACCATATCTGAGTGGGTTATTTGGATAGCAGGAGGGCAAAATTACACGTTCCTCATTTGCTTATTATGGGCAATGATGAAATAATATAAATGAGTCTAGTGGTCGGATGGTTCCACTGGTTGGAGCAACCCCACTAGATAATGATTTTATCGAACCATCCTCCTATTTTCGAGCCTGCGAACGGTGCATGGAATTTTGCAACTCTATCCATTGCCATACTGGGATCATCGGATGGCATCAGTGCAACCATATCTCAGTGGGTTATTTGGATAACAGGAGGGCAAAATTACACGCTCCTCATTCGCTTATTATGGGCAATGATGAAATAATAGAAATGAGTCTAGTGGTCGGATGGTTCCAGTGGTTGGAGCAACCCCACTGGATAATGATTTCAGTCAACATTAAGTTCCTATTTCTGAGCCTGCAAACGACGCATGTCCATTGAGGATAGTTAATAGTGTGCAAATTTGCAACCGTATCCATTCATATGCTAGGATTGTGGGGCGGCTTCAACGCAACGACATCTCAGTAGTGTGCTTTTTGGATACCAGGAGGGCAGAATTGCACATTCCTAATTAGGTCATTATGGGCGATGATGAAAGAATTTAATTGAGTCTATTGGTAGGATGGCTCCACTACTTGGAGCAACCCCAATAGACAATGATATTTTGTATATTACATACATATTTCTGAGCTTTGAAATGATTAATATTTGACAGTGTACTGATGGATGGTGAGGTTATGGCAACAGTAGGTATAGTAATTTTAATGTTCTCATTTTTTACTTTAATTTCATATTTGTTGCATAGAATCTACTAATTTTTTTTAACAAGAGTAGAATGCATACGTACTTCCAGGAGGCATTTTGCGTGTGGATTTAGTTAGAAGGGAGGCTCATGAATGATGCATTGTACTTTTTTTCAGTTATAATGGATATTGTAAATTTGAAAAAAAAATTATTGAATTTGAAGATATTTGGAAGTGACTGTTATGGTGACTGTTTTTGTCTATGAAATTTTTAGCCTAATTGAGTGTACAATCACAAAGTGTTATACAAATTGAGGAAAACATAATTTTAATCACAAGATGTTACAAATTAACATATTTTATTATAAATTTATTTTTAACAGGATATTTTTAACAAGAATTTGAGTTTGAAAAAAATATAATAATTTAGCTTTAAAATTAATTTATAGATTATTATTGTAACGCGTCTTACTTTATTAAATTAAAATCAAAATAGTTGACAAATCTAATAATATTATACATATTAATAAGTAATTTCAAAAATATAAAAATTTAAAATAACCTATGCAAGGACAACATGGGTAGTTTGAACTCCTTATTCCACTCTTTATTCTCTTCTTTATTCTACTCATTCCTACCAAATTACTTGGAATAGCACAGTACAATTCTACTTATTCTGAGTGGAATACTAACTACTTACCAAACTAAAATACCTCTTATTCTGGTTTAAAAAATCCATTCTTCCTTATTCTGGTTTAAGCTATTCTTCAAACAAAGTGAAACAAGGTTATCAAGTCCTCATATGATTAGGAACATCCCCACAGACCGAAGATAGGCAATCTCTACCACAAGAACTCCCTAACTCTTCCTTCTCCAGCATTGACTGATTTAAACATCAAAGGATGTCCTCCCCACTCGGCTGAGGATCACTTGACACTTTTATTCTTCTTGTGGGCCCCATAAGGTCCTGTCATTTTTCCATCAACAAATCTCTTTCTTTTTTTTTTTGAACATTTCCATCAACAAATCTCATCATCGGAGCAAGGATCTGATAGTCTTCATAGCGAGCTAGTTCCTAGCCCCTACAAGACCCAATAAGATTGAAGGGTGAACATGTAAATAGGTCATGTCTTAGGTTCACTCCTTAATGTTTTTCACGTAAAAGAAAAATATTAAACTCCAATATACTTTATAAATGGACCCAATTTCAGGTCCAGACTCAAAAAAGTCCGACCACAAACTTATGTAATAAATAATAACACAATTATTATTGGGTGAACGGGTATACCATACCAAATTCAAGCGGGTCCAAACGGGCACCTTAATGGGTCTGGGCCCGTTTCAACAGCCTGGGCCGTTCTACTCTCGCGCCAGCGACCCATGGGCCCGAAGCCAGTCCAGTGACCCAACAAGCTCATCTCACACCCCGCCCCCTGAAACACACACCCACACTCAGTTTTGAGTTTCCGGGAAGCGGGCAGGAGCCGTTATCGGATATATTCCTTCTCTATTCTTCCTCGTCCTCTCGCAGCGGAGTGGGGACACCCTTTTTTGCTACACCTTTTTGCTACACGTACCCCCCCTCCCTATCTCTCTCTCCTCCCCGCAGTAGAAGCTAGCAGCGATGGGCTCCCTCCTCGTCGCCGACGTGCTTGTGCTGCCCTGTTCTCCGAGAGCCTGTGCTTCTTCTTCTTCGTCTTCCAGCACCGCCTCAGTTGCGGTGGCCGGGCCTTGCCCCTCCGTCCGCCGGGCCGCGGCGCCGCCCTTCGCAGCCTATTTGCGCAGAGCCCCCATTGGCGCTGCACCTCCCATACCCCTGCGCAGGCCATTGGCGGCCTTGCGCCGGGACAGCGCGCTTCTGGCGAGTAACTCCGTGCCGGTAATGCGGATCAGGCGGTTTGGCCTGCCTTCTTATGCTTTCTTCTCTCCGTTTTGCTGTAATGGTGTTGTGGTGGTGCGGATTCTGAGACGTTCTTTTCCCGATCCGTGTTGGTAATTGGTAATCCTATGAGTGATGGTATGTATGGAAGAAGGGGTCATTTGATTTGATGTAAGATATTATCAATTTCAAAGTACCAGCTTTCACATGAACGAAAATAAAATGCTTGATCTTTAAATCACCTGTTTTGGTTTTGAATGATTTTGGACTGTAAACTGAAATCTTATGAAATGAGTTCTGCATGAGTCGACAATTTAAAAATGCACTAATTTACGCACTCCAAACGGAAGAAAATTAAGCACCCTAAAATTGTCTATATCACTCCAGATGCAAGGGAAATGCTATTTTATAGTATTTTATGTTGTTTACTGTATTAAACAGCACACCAAAGGACCCACAAGAAAAACACCAAATGGATCATGCGTTCCATGTAAAATGCAGCGATATTACATGGAACAATTGGATCAAAACTGATATTAATATTGTGATATAAATATTTTTTAAGGTTGACAATGTTTATATCAAAACTGAAATTGGAGGAACGTGGAGGAGAGCAAATGAATGGGAGAGAGAAAGTTAGAGGTGGGAGAAAGAGAGAAGAGGTGAGACTCTCAAAGACTAAGAGCTAACATTTTTAATACAAGTTCAGACCTATAATATATTTCTTATGACAATAAACTTCATCAATATTTAAATATCAAAATTGATAGAACACAGTCACTATTAGTAGCAATATCAAAATTAATGCTGATACAGCTATCTAATGCAGCAACCAAATGCCCCATAAGCTGTACATTAATTCTGACCTTGTTCTAGAAGCTGTTGCTATTTGGCATTTGGCTGCAACCCTTCCTAGGGTGTACCTCAGGCGCTTCTTTTGCTAGTTATCTTTTATCCTGGTTTGCTTGTCGTAGGGAGAAGATAATGGTCTACCTCCTAAGTTGCACCCTACTACATGTCTTCCAATGAGTTGGACAAGAGGCTCCACCATCTTATCCCTCACAACCACAACATTTGCACATAAAAAAGAAGTGCCTATTGCTGTTGCTCATGGCGTCGTGCTGCCATCCCATATCCATATGTGCTGTACAGGGACCCATACATGCAATTGTGCATACTATAGAGCATTACAATTTTCAGATATGGTCCACAATCCTTCCCATAAAAATCTTCTCATTACATTATTTTAGAAAATTTTAAAATTTTGTCATTTTATAGGCTATTAATAATATTTTATTTTATAAAACATTATACCGACATGTAGGTCCAACTTCCATTTTAATCATATTTCGTTCAATCAATTTTTAGGATTCTTTTATCTTTTGTTATTTAGAATATTTATAGCAAAATTCTCTAAGTTCACTAGGAATGTCCTCCAAATCTAGAGAAAATGGTTGCAATTATTTCGAAATAGTTTCCCATAATTTCGTACAACTATAAGCAGACAAAAAAAAAATCTACATAGAATTGGATTCTTTTTCCCAAAAAATCTTAGGGTTCATTTTGAAAAATTTACTATGCTTGATCTGGTTGAAATTTTGGTTTACCTCTTCAAATGGGGTAGAAAAGATTTGAATACTCATATCCACCTTCTAACTTCTAGATCTTTTTTAACGTAAAATCTTGTATGAAGGAAATTTCTAAGCTTAGGCTGTTGTTCACTGTGTTGCAGATGAATGGCATAGATGAAACCCCTCTTCCTTTTGTGTCATCAGTCTTGAGCTCAATTGAAACCAAGCTGGTAGTACGAGATGCAGTGAGATGCTATGAGTTGGGCCAATCCTCACTGTGTATCAGATTGTTTGATCTGGATGCATATTGCATCTTGGGCCGCTTGACGACTGATTCGTGTGAGTTGGCCAGAGTCGATTCTAGCCGGTAAACCTTGGCCAAAACTTGCCCATACTCCACTTAGCAGTCTTTCAGGCATGTCTTTGTATCTCCAGTCCCCATTGTCCCCAGCAGCTCAGCATCTTCGACAGATCCTCATAGCATGGCTGAGCTCCCTAAAATTGTCATGACAATCTTATTGTTTCCCTGCCCTAGGTTATTCCAACACCAGGGCCTTCTATTTGATTTGAGATCTAGTTATTGTTTTGGGGATGACACTATGTAGAGGTTATATTGGCTCCTTTGTCATTTTCCCCCGTTTGCATGTTAGTTCCCACGGATGGAATCTCCCAAGTAAGATACTTCCCATCAGTTATGTGTTGCAGAAAAAAATATTAACATTAAGCAGATGTTTCAGTATCATTTGTATATGAACTTTCTACATAAAATGTAACATAATTTGTATACTTTCAATGCATAGTTTAAAATATGCCTATTCTTATGTAGGTAGCATACATGTGGTTTACTTTCCTGGATTAGGCAATATGGACCTGCAAACGAATGAATAAAATTGGACTTGTTTTCTAAGATGGATGGAAACACGGTTGTAGGAACCACCAGTTTCATCATGGACCTGGCTGATTTTGATACTTGTGCCAAAATTGGCATGTCTGCAATGCCTTGGATTTGTGCTCTGCCTCTCCATTGTATCAATACCTGAAGTGAATCATTACAACTGTTTTTTTTTAAGAAATCATCTGTGCTTGGATCATCAATGTGTATTCCAATAGTTTTACCAGAGCCCTTCACTGGCTAGCATCCTTCATTTGGTCCATGATCCTTTGATCCTTTGTGTACCATGGCTTGTTCCTTGGTATTTTCAGAATTCAGCACCCAATGCTACTGTTTGGGAACCTTTTAACTCTATTTTCATGTCTATGCCATAGTTGAAGTTACAGGTGTTATATAGGTCCTGTTTGGCAACCGAGTAAAGGGTGGATTCTACCACCAATTTTCTTGAATCAATAAACAGAGGTAGTACAATCAGAGGTTAGGAGAGATTTCTAATTCCAGATTTCTAACCTCCAAAGAAAATGAAAAGAACCTAACAGGAAAGAATAAAAAATACAATGCAGGAAGTTCCTTTCTCCAAGAATCTGAAGAGATATCCAAAATAAATCTACTCCAAGAATAAGTTAAATTCAAAACCCTAAGGCAAATATTTTATAAATAAGTGTTACTTCCGTGAAAGATGGCATCATTCCTCTCCCTCCAAAGGCTTCAGCAAATAGCATGAGGAAGTAGGCTTAAAATGTGACTTCTAACACATTTCCCATTCTGTTTCTTTAGTTTATCAAACTACTTCCACATTTCATTGACATTCTTGAAGCTTGCTATGAAGGAAAATATTCTTCCAAATGTCTTTCACGCCTCAGAACTCATAGGACAGCTTATCATCAAATGGTCAACATTCTCATTTTCCAACTGGCAAAAACAACAAATGTATCCCCATCCATCTTCAATTTTTGTCGATCATTTTTGTAACTCTACGTTTCTCAAAGACTAACCACATAAAAGCTTAAACTTTGAGTAGGTATTTGACTTTCCACACAGCATTAAACTTGCTGTAAACAGAAGCGTTTCTGTCAATCAAATTATACAATGCTTTGATGGATTTTTTTCCATATACATGTTCCAAGATATAGAATCATTAACATGTGTGAGAATCTTGACAGTGGATAGCAATTCCATCAGATTGAGATACTCTTCTGTTTCCTTCTTTCTGGTATGTACGAACCAAGTGGTATTATCACCTTGCACTTGATAGCAATGTTTGACAATTTTCCATTTATGAAGAACTAATCTATATATCGTGAGAAATATGTTTTTTAAGTCTGAACCATCAATACATTTGTCTTTCCAGAAAAATGTTTTTTCACCATTACCAACTTTTCTTCTAATTCCCTGTTCCACAAAAGTTCGAGCTTTGAGGATACCTCTCCAAATAGGGGAAATGGAAGAAATGTTTTCTGTTTCCAAGTAAAATCTTTGGTTGTTGAGCATACTGTTTATTGATCATGGCTTTCTTCCACAACTACCATTTACTTTTCCCTTCCTCCAAAGAAAATTTCTTCTAATCTGTTCAAATCTTATTTCTTACATTCCTAGGCATCATAAAGACTGCCATATATTGGTTAGGAATGGTGGATAGAAGGGAGTTTAACATAGTGATTCTTCCTTTGAAGGACAAGTGTTTTGATTTCCAGGTTGCCAATCTTTTTTGCATTCGCTGAATAAGGGGATCCCAATCTGCGGGTTTTAGATTTCTATAGTGCAAAGGAAGTGCCAATTACATTAGGGGCAATTGCTTTTTCCCACACCCAAATAATGTGTCACAAGCATCAATCAGTTCTGCATCCATGTTGAAACCAACTAATGAGCTTTTATCAAAATTAATTTCAGTCCCAAGCAAGCTTCAAAACCTCTAAGAATTAAGATTAAATTTCTCAACAAATCCAGATCTCCCTTAATAAACAGCAGTGTACCATCTGCATATTGTAAGTGAGAAACCTGTAAATCTGCCCTGAACATCTGTACATTGTGAAGCCAGCTTTGTCTTTCCGCCTTCTTTAACATTCTACTCAACATATTTGCCACCAAGACATACAACAAAGGTGACAATGGATCTCCTTGGCCAAGCCCTCTAAACTATGAAAAAAGCCAAATACTTTTACCATTCATAATAATAGAGAACTGAGCAGAATTAAAACCTTAATTCTGCCAATAAATTGCTGTGGTCACTGATGGTTTGCCATGATTCTCCACAAACACTTCCATGCTATCCTGCCATAAGCTTTATCGAACTCTACCTTATAGCAATCCCTTACTTTTATGTTTCCTTATTGACCATAATGCTTCATGAGTCAATGGGAAATGATCTTTTAATCTTCTGCCATGCACAAATGCTGATTGATTTTCCTCAAACAATCTTCCCAACACTAATCCCAGCCTGGTTGCAAGTACCTTTGCTATAATTTTGTAAGACCCATTCAAACATGGTTGGCAGTACCGTCCGATACCGGTATGTACCAGTATCGGCCGGCACCGGTACCATGCCTGTAAAGGGTATCGGCCGATACTGAGCCGGTACGCACCGGTACTGCCATCCATGCATTCAAAAGACTAATTGGCCTAAAGTCTTTGAGTTTCAATGCATCTTCTTTCTTCCAAATCAAAACTAGAAATATTTGATTAATTTGTTGACAACTTCCTCCTTTGTCACAGACATCTCAAACAGCATCAACAATATTACCTTTAAACATAGGCCAAAATTTCTGATAAAGTTACATTGGAAATCCATCAGGCTCTAGAGCCTTACCTCCTCTCTCCCCCCCTTCCCCCTCCCCCCCCCCCCGAGAAAATACAGCCTCTTTTACTTCCTCTTTCTTCTACAAGTTGATCTTGCTCTTCTGGTGACAATTTAACAGCCTCCAAATCATCCCAACTAGGATACCATCTGTGTTCTGCTGTGAATAAAATTCTATAGAAATTAACAATCTCTATAGCAATTGCTTGCTCATCTTCCAGCCAATTGTCATCCTTCATCAGAATAGTAATGACCTTCCTTTTTCTCCTTCCATTGGCTACTTTATAAAAAAAATGGATGTGTTGAGATCCCCTTCCAGTATCCACAAAATCCTCACCCTTTACTTGCAAATAGTCTCCTCTTCCTGAAGCCAATCTAACAGCTGAGCCTTAAAAGTTGTTCTTTTCTGCTGTTCTTCAGTGGTAAGACTTCTTTTGGCAACCAGATAAATATGAAAAATATTCAAACACATGCAGGTTATTCCATCTTTTACCATTTCTTTTGACACGAACTTATTGTGGTAAGCAAAAATTTCACTACTGGGAGGGAATATCCAAGCACTTGTCTTCTACTCAAGGGGAGACCCTGAATAGAACCCAACTGGTTGTTTTAGCAACCAAGGTCGGATAAGCCTCTAATCCACTCATTAGTTCTGTTGCCAAGCAAGGGCACAAAATCTGAAGGAAATGTCCTTTTTGTAGATGTACCCCATTCACACATATTGTTCCTCTTGTCCATTTGGGAAATCGATTTTAGTTTTTCTTGGGCTCAATTTTGGTCAACAGTTTAAGGTGGTTTGATCATTGCAGTGCTGTACATTTACACTGACTGATAATGGTATTATGTTTCTTTTCCATGTCCATCTAAAGTCAACAAATAATGGTGTCTATACAGTAGGTGACTTCATGACTAAAAAGGAAGACTTGCGAGTTGTAAAACCTTCCACAACCATTGCTGAAGGTAATCGTGGTTCTGCTCCCATTATTAATTTGAAGACAACCAGCCACTTTGGTTGATGAATGCATTTAAAATGTCTGCAGCTTTGGAGATTCTTGTGGTGCACAGAATAACTGGCTTCCCTGTGATTGATGATGACTGGAAACTGGTCTGTACTCACTGTTTATTTTCCTTTCTTTGCTTTCCTCTTTATGTTAGAATTATATGAGTTGTGTAAAGTACAACTTACAGCTTCTGACTTCATGGCTTCTGAAAAACATGACAAAATTTTTAATGGCTGTCCTTAATACTGAAAGAAAATCTGGTGGTTACTTCCTGTGGAAGCTAGTTTGATTCTCAATTATTGTGTTTTCAGAATAGTGAGATGCAAGGCTAAATAATGATTCAAAACGTGATTGGACATTATCAAAAACAACTCTTCATCTTTAAATTAACTATTGAGTCAAATATTCATACCTTAAGATTGTGGATCAGTTCTATCAAAGGACAAATGTTGTTTGGCACACCATTGGAAAGGAATGGGCTAATTAAAGGGCCCAGATAAAGGGGTCTGTTGTGATGGGATTGAGGTGGAGTGACTGGTTGCTGGTGCGTTTTTGGTCACTAGGCTTGGATTGGTCTAATGAGTTATCGGGTTTGAATCGGTTATGGGTGAATGAAATTTCTATATTGAGTAATTAGACATTAGAATTGTGGGTTCAAGGTCTTTGACACTATCTCCACCCTCCCCAATAATACATGCATGCATACATATCAAGGTGTGCTGTATCGGCACAGATCGGATCGGATCAGCCAATCCAATCAGCCAATCATCTGGCATATGTTGGTGGACGAGGATCGAGTTATAATAGCAAGCAACAAGATACATGACTATAAGATGAAGACATTGCATTTTGGGATTCACCAGCTCAAAGGGCGGTCATAATGCTTTCACCAGGTAATTAAAGACTTTCATATTATGGTATTTGGTTCACTCACATGACTTACATTTTACTAATTTGCAAATGATTGGTGGATGGATTATGGAAAAGTCCCATGATATGAAGATCTTGCTTATATTGCCATCTATGTGTAAAGTAAGATGACCTCTGCCTCTAGATATGAGAGTAACTGGTCAACCTTTAGCTTGATTCACACCAAGCAAATTAAGCTTACAGATATTGGAGTACCTAGTCTTCTGCCACTACGACATGCGACTCAAGCTGAAGATTCTCCAATGAATTCAGAACCATAAGGAAGAAGCGCGATGGAGAGGTGAGGACCGTAAGGTTGTTGACCAGCCTGTGCAACAGAAATCTCAAGCTGAAGATCCAATGGACCTCGACGATATCTTCAATGACGAGAACCCATTTCATGCATGAGTGGATGTAAGGAATGTTTTGAGTCTAACAGAATTTGACCCAAATGATCTCTTATAGGTGGAGGGAGAATTGGATGGAATCCCATTGTCCATAGAGTTTCAACTTACATAGCCTTCTTATAAACGATAAAGGAAATATGCACCATGTGCATCAAGTTTAGGTAAAGGTAAAGGAAAACTAACAACTCCCATGGATATTGTAGATTTAGAAACTGTGGAAAAAGAGGAGGAAACATCGGAGCAGAGTAACATAGTGAAATACCAAACTTCAGAGGATTCTACTTCGGCGATGAGTACCGATGATGATGATGATTCACATGGGAGTCAAGGTGGATCCCTACAATATCGGACGTCTCGGAGACGAGGCTAAAGTCAAAGAAGTAAAGCATCTCTGATTACCTTCACTGAAGAACAACAATCTATGCATACTACTCAAGATGAGGACCATTCGAGTAGGTTGGCCAGGGGCATACCACTTGGAGGCAAGGGTAAAGGAAAGCAACAACCGTGACAAGCTGGATTTACGAGGATGGCAAGACAAACATCAGCAGAGTTTGCTTGAGACTACTTTTTTTATGCTTGATTGGGAGGATAGACCTTATAGTCCCTATGGATACTTACCACCAGCAACTTAACCAGACACTTACCACCGGCAACTTAACCACTACCACCTTCTAATGTATCGAGTTACTCAGGAGGATATGTGGCTTATCCTTAATACTCAGATGTATCTTCCTACCAATCGTCAAGAGGATCTTATTATGAAGGTGAGATGCAAGGATGGATGCCAATGACAATCATCAATGGCCACACATATGAGTATAATCTATTTCTTGAAGAATATCGGTAATGGCATGAATCTTACATGTCTTCGGAAAACTATGTGCAACATTTGTATAGTTGTTACCGTGTAAGACTATAATGAATATTAGTATATCCACATTTTCTTAGTTGTTTTTGACTTTCAATTTATTTCTTTTTTTACTGTCATGTATTCATATTACTTAGGGGTAATGTATTATGTTCCCCATGTATAAGCTTTTTTTTTGCCAATTAATAGAATCCCGAGTGCTAATTTGAGGTCCTAGATAAGTTTTGGGCAATGGAAACCAGTTTTCCAATTTTTCATAAACTTTTTAGCATTTTTAACCTTTTTTAAGAAAGTGGGGGACTAGACTAGATCGGTCTTGGACGGGACCAATCCGTGTTTGATCCCCGATTATGCCTTCCTTGATAACGCGCTCTTGGACACATCTAAGTTAGATCCCCCCCCACCCAAAAAAAAAAAAAAACCCCGGTCCCCATTTCAAATAAAATAAAATAAAGTAAATAAAAATCATAAAAAAAATATTCAAATACCTCCTCTAGGTTGTTTCCCACCTCTTGAGATTTAATTTATACCGTTGGATTGAAAAATTTAATCGTAGCCGTCTAATTAAATCCATCATTGTTTGGGGATCAAAACTAAACTCCCAGGGGATGGGATCAACCCTAAGGGCTAATCTGACAAATTTTCTTTTTTTTGACTATTTTTCAACATTTTTAGACGTTCATTTTTTATACATATCTAATCGGACGAGTCCAGATGATCGTCAAGATGAGACAGTGAAAATTAAAGCGCTAGAGATGGGATGAACCTTACGGGGGCTATTTTAATTTTTATAATTTTATAATTTTATTTTATTTTTTAAAAACTAGGGGAGGGTCAATTGGGGGGGGGGGGGGGGGGGGGAGGGGGACGTTAAAACTCCCTCTTCTTCATCTTAAATAAATAAATAAAAATTATCAAAAAATTTAAAATATTCAAATACCCCTAGGTTGGTTTCCCTCTCTTGGGATTTAATTTTCATCATCAGATCAAAAAACTCAACCATAGTTGTCCAATCAAATGCGTCATTTATTAGGATCAAAATTAAAACCTCAGGAGATGGGATCAACCTAAGGGTTAATCTGACGAATTTTCTGTTGTTTGATTATTATTTTTTTCAACATTGTTAGACATTTTGTATATGTACTTGATGGGACAGCTCCAATTGATTTTCAAGACCAGACATTGAAATTTAAAACCCCGAGGATGGGAACAACCCAGAGGGCATGTTTGAATATTTAAAAATTATTGATGATTTTTATTTTTTTTAACATGGGGAGAAGTGGAATTGAAGGGGGGCTCATCTAAGTTAGATGAGCCCTAGGGCTCATTTGATCTATCCCCCCCCTCTTATATATATATATATATATATATATAGAGAGAGAGAGAGAGAGAGATTCGAAGGCAGGGAGTAAAATGGTCATTTACCGTGAAAATTAACAATGGTTAGCATTTAACTAGGTTACTCGAATATAGGCAAATGGAGTCTAATGGTAAGGGTTAATAATTATCAAATACAAGCTTGGGGCCGAGTCCAGATCCCCAAGTTGCAAGGATTTATGTTTAAATATGCATATTTATAGGGACAAAAAACTAAGGAACACAAAAATTTATTAAATTTTCTTCCATCTATCCTTTTTCAAAAGGATGTCCCCTCCAAATACAAACAAATGGAATCTAATGGTGAGGTTTAATAACTATCAAATTTAAATCTCAAAGTTGCAAGGATTTATTTCCAAATATGCATATTTGTAAGGACTAAAAACTAAAAAATCATTATTATAAAGCTAGTTGGCCTTTGCAATCTTTCTTGTGTAATTATAAAACCTTGAGGCTTGCAAATAAGGTGGGCAAATTGGTCACTTAGCTTTTGTTTTTATTTGTTGTATGTACAACAGAGCATAATTTGAACTATACTAAGATGATTAGATTTTCGGAAGTCAAGGAAGTATTGAAAATGATGAAACAAGAAAGTAGTTAAAGCTTGTGGCCCTAATGGAATTCCTATTGAAGTGTGAAAATGTTTAGAAGATATAGGAGTGGAATGGTTGACCTGACTGTTTAATAAGATCCTAGTCTCTAAGAAAATGCCAGATGAATGGAGGAAGAGTATTCTTGTACATATTTTTAAAAATAAAGGGGACATCCAGGACTGCTCAAATTATAAAGGAATTAAGCTCATGAGTCATACTATGAAGCTATATGAAAGAGTTGTGGAACATCGTTTACGTTCTGATACAACTATCTCGGCCAATCAATTCGGCTTTATATCAAGTCGATCAACTATGGAAACTATCTTTTTCATTAAGAGCTTGATAGATAAATATAGAGATTTGAAGAAAGATCCACATATGGTGTTTATCAATTTGGAGAAGGCCTATGATAGAGTTTCAAGAGATGTCTTGTGGTGGGTGTTGGAATGCAAGAGGGTATCTACTAGGTACAAACAAGTATTAAAAGACATGTATGAAGGAGCAACTACTAAGTGTCTGCACGGTCGAAGGGGAAATGAGATTTTCCTATTTCTGTTGGAGTGCATCAAGGATCAGCATTAAGTCCTTATCTTTTCGCATTAGTTATGGATGATTTAATAAAAGATATACAAGAGGACATGTCGTGGTGTATGATGTTTGCGGATGATATTGTATTGATAGATGAGACACAAAAGGGAGTTAATAGAAAACTAGAGCTTTGGAGGAGCACCTTAGAGTCTAAGGGTTTCAGGTTAAGTAGAACTAAAACAGAATACATGCGTTGTAAGTTTAGTGAAAGTCGGATAGGCGAAAAAAGAGGGAGTTAACTTGGATGGGATGGCAATACCTCAAAGCACATATTTCAAAAATCTTGGTTCGATCCTCCAAGAAGATGGAGGGTGCGATGAGGATGTTGCCATAGGATTAAAGCATGATAGTTGAAGTGGAGACTTGCCACGGGAATCTTGTGTGACCGCAAGATCCCAACCAAGCTGAAAGGAAAATTTTACTGTACGGCGATAAGACTTGCAATCTTATATGGTAGCGAGTGTTGGGCGATGAAGGGGCAACATGTCTCCAAGATGAGTGTTGCCGAGATGAGAATGTTAAAGTGGATGTGCGGGCATACTAGGCTAGATAAAATTCTTAATGAGTATATTAGAGAAAAGATATGAGTGGTACCAATTGAGGACAAATTGAGAGAAGGGAGACTGAGATGGTTTGGTCATGTTAGGCGTACGCCTAAGGAGGCTCCAGTTAGAAAAGTGGAGCATATTAGGATAGATGAGGGGAAGAAAAGAAGGGGTAGACCTAGATTAACTTGGAAGAGGGTAGTACAATGTGATTTGAAAGCTTTAAACGTTTTAGAAGAGGTAGCCCAAAATCGTTTAGAGTGGAAACAAAGAATCCATATAGCCGACCCCAATTATTTGAGATTAAGGCTTCGTTGAGTTGAGTTGAGTTGTTGTATGTTTGGCATTGCTTCCTAGATAGGCTCTTTAAATGAGCACTTCTAATAGGATGTAGATTATAGTGCTCTCTTGAGGATGTAGGTCTTTGAGAATGATGATAGTGGAAGCAAACTATAACAGCTTTGGAATTCAGTAAGATTGGTTAAGGGATGAAATGAGTGCTTGACTTCGTCAATATCTCTTTCTAGGTGTCACTAGGCAATTGGTATCGGTTGGATCCTGTAGCCATTTGGTTATGGCTGCATTTGGGTTATTTAGAGGTTTGAATTGGTTATGTGGGGCAATATGTTTGTTCCATCATAGGACAAGACAAGAGGCAAGGAGATGTAGCAGGCCTCTTGTTTGCTTCAGTTGTGATAACATTGCCCGTCAGAGGGTCTAATGCTTCTTAGGAGATTACAGGAGAGAGTATCAATTATCCCATGAAACTGGGGAGGAAATCTGGACTGCTGTTTCTGCCCTATGGCTAGTGTCGCTACATAACATTGAGGGACATGGTTTGGTTTAAATGCTGGAGTTGAGAGACCAGGGTTTGATTGGTTCATGGTTCGGTTTAGATCCTAAAGACATAATTATTTTCATTGTGTTGGACATGAGTATGTACGGGATGACTTTCTTGGTCAAGGTTGGGCAAATATATCCAAGTTTGATAGGACAACAAATGCAAAGATAACCAGAATCTTGGCTGACAATGTTATCTTGACAGAAAATGCTGCAAATGGCTTCTGTGAGGAAGCATATCTGACAAAACTTGCTTGAAGCCTGTCTCACTGAATGCCTTAATAGGAAATGGCGTTGAGGAGCTCCAAATCAGCTTCCAGAAGCATAGCCTTGTTTTTTCACCTTTGGTCTTGAATGTTTTATCATCAGCTAAGTCCAAGTCAAGACAAAATTTGAAGTTATAGTTTCAAAAAATATAGTTTATAAAATGGAAATGCACCTTATTAAAATTGATTTTTTATATTCTGTGTTCTTTATCCCTTACCATCTCTCTTCCTGTCCTCCCATTATCATATGAGGGAGGGGGAAAATTGCTTTCTTCAAATTGGAGCCTGATGTTATGCTTTCTTTCTCCTGGATTGCCAAATTGTTAAAACTTCCTTCTAGGTTGGAACTTGCATGAGAAGGAAAATTTACCCAGGTATACAAACCCAATATTATGATCTTGGCATGGTTGACCGACTAATGAATGCTTGCTTTGACACTTGCAATTTTGTGAGACATCATGTCCTTGTCCAGATCTCAAAGCAACCTTCAATATCCAATTTCAGGCAAAGGTGGTAACAGTGAATTAACAAGGCACAATTGAGGAGTGCCTTTCAAATGTTCATTCTGCCTCTAAAAATCAATGCATATTGGGCTGATAGATGCAGATCCGACCAAATCCAGTTGAGATCACCCACCCCTTGAGTTATTTAATGTCAACTGTCTATTATATGTGACCAAGAGCATGACATATGGGAGGTTAGGAAGGGTGGGGTATGATGATAATGGATGCAGGTGGAACTGTATGCTAAGCAGTGTTGATGGATGGAGGTAGAACTATATGCATAACGGCAAAGGTAGGGGCATCTCTGCGGACATGGTTTCTAGAAAATGGCAAAGGTAAGAGCATCTCTGCAGATGGTTTCTAGAAAATGGATTATGTTTCGCTTTGTTTTAAACCTTGAACTTCTATCTAACTGATCTTTCCTTGGAACTAGGGATGTAAATTGGGCGGGTTGGACTGGGTTATGTGATAATTTGGATCTAACCCAAATTCAAAATAGCCGAGCCCAATTTTAGCCCAGCCCAAATTCAGCCCAAATTTAACCCAATTCAACCCAAATTCAGTCCCAATTCAATAGTGAGTGGGTTGGGTTGGGCTGGCCCTATTTTTAAATGGTTTGTTAGAAGTGTTTTACTTTTTGTATGAATTATTGTAAAACTCAGTAGTTTAAACTGGGCCAGTCCGTTTTCAGCCCAACTCAGCCCAGATTTAACTAATGTCAACCCAAATTTAGCCCAACCCGATTTATATAACTTGGGCCAACCCAATTTCCTTTCATATGGGCTGGGTTGGGCTGGGCCACGGGCTGGCCCGCTCGATTGACACCCCTACTTGGAACAAGTTTGGAAAGTTTCAATCCAAGGTATATAAAAACTGTAATTTACCCTCTGCAGATTAATATTTTTTAAAATCCATATATACCTTAATCTCACCCATGATCTGGATGCCATACTATTTTATGATTTTTTTTTGCCATGATCTGGTGTCATGCTATTTTTATGACATTGTTGAAAGTCGAGGTAATAATATATGATCTCTGGTTCATCATTACTCTTGTACTGACTTTTCTGAATTAGGCAATTCTGTTAACTAAATTATGTTTCTTTAGTTTGTCAAATTATATTATTTCACTTTTCAGTCATTGAATTGCTTACTTTTTCAAACCATCATCCATACCAATTTTTTTTTTCTTTGTTTTCAGGTTGGTGTGGTCTCAGATTATGATTTGTTAGCCCTGGACTCCATATCAGGTATTTCTCAGCAAGTTAGTTTAGAGAATCATTTTCTTTTTTTATTTTTGGGTGGGGGTGGGGGGGTGGGGGAGGGATTATCTATTTTGCTTGGTGGACTTACCATTTACCCTTTTTACATTACAAAAAAATGGCGCAATTGATGTCAAGATCTGTTTCTGCATAGTTCTTTTCCTGTACCTTGGGGGAGTGGAACCTGCATAGCGTTGGTTAGTCTTATTCCAGCATCACCATAACCGGTGTTATTACATCACCATAACCAGTGTTATCTCTAAATATTGATGAAAAGTTATTGAAGCTGATTAGTAATGCAATTGAAAACCTCCACTTACTCTCTATATAATGCCAACTATCCTCCGGGTTTTGGCTTTTAGTCTAACTTGACTCTTCCCATGTTCATCACCAGAAAGCTTTCTATTGTCAGGTTTCCCTTACTCATTGCTGAATGGTTAATAGTTATATTCTTAGCCAGTAGGTTGGGTTGTCATACAGCTTTGTTTAAATGTCATTTTTCAATATCTACAAACTCTAAGTGACCTGTAAATTTTATCATGTATATAAAGAAGTGTTTTTTTTTTTTTTTTACTTTTGAACATGTTAAGTAAATATGAAACGGTAATGCCTTCCACATTTGACTTTCTAGTTTTATAATATCTTGATTAGGAAGTGCACGCAATGATGGAGATCTATTCCCAGAGGTTGATAGCTCATGGAAGGTTGCTATCCTGTTGTTCTAATTTGGTCGTTTCTCAGTTAATTTTCCTATTTATTGTGCTATGTCATGCAATATTTTGACGCTTATGAGTCAAATATTTTCCCTAGATTGTCATTGGATATTTATGCATGTTTTTTTTAATGTGAGGATGTTTATGCATGTTATTTTGTATGAATAACTATGTGCAGTTTGTGTTTTATAGGATGGTTTCTTCTAAATCATTACATGTGGTGATCATCTAGATTCATGCACAATATGCTATAATTTTATTCCCTATGGGAATAAACGTTGAGTCAGGACAGGCTTTTTACAATACATAAGCAAGCATTGCATTATTCTTGAATTATTGTTTCTGTCTAGTCGGAGTTTATAGGTAATATTCTCCTTACTTTTCTAGTTTTGTTGTCTATCTTCCATCCACATGGTGGTTCATACAATGGTTTCATTCCAGTATTCACCCTACATGGCAGATTTTTGGATTGTTTTGCATTTCTTTCCACTAGAGGAACAGCATTTGAAATACATACATACATCTCTCTCTCTCTCTCTCTCTCTCTCTCTCTCTCTCTCTATATATATATATATATATATATATATATATATATATATATATATATATATATATATATATATATATATATATATAGCATGTATACTTAGAAGAGGGAGTTATTGTCTACTTCAGTCATATTCTACCAGTACCAGTTCAACTACCTCACGGTTTAGCCCAGTTGCACTCCATCTCCTTCACCATCCTGCCTCATCCTGCACTAACTCTCTACTGTCCCTCCTCACCCCATCTCATGATGATGTGTTCTTATGATGGAGAGATCAACTGTTCTCTAGTTGATTGTCCACTGTTGATCAGATCAGGAGGCCCTATTTTTGTTGTTGTTTTGTTTCGTTTCGTTGGTGTTGTTTTGTTCACCTTTGATTGAAATCCACCTCTCTCTCTCTCTCTCTCTCTCTCTCTATCTATCTACCTAATCTTTTTTTCTTGTCCTCTTTTTTTTTTTTGCTACATTTAACTCATTCTCAACTTCTTTGCGCACATTGGAGTGGGATTTGTATATAGAATTCTTTTTTAAATAAGCTCTATGGAAATTAAAGTGTAGGATAAAAGGATTTGAAAATTTATGTTCTATGTCATAACCTCTATTTTTTTTTCTTTAATCCATGGGTGTCTTTGTTGTCCAAGTCAATGTAATATGAAGAGCCAAGCTCACAATGGCATTCATTACAGAAATCATATCATACAAAAATGGATATGAGAATTTACGTTCTGTAAGATTATGAAAATTTACACTTATGTAAGACTTTAATCTATGAACTTTATTTTCCAAGCAATGTTAGGATGCCAAGCTCCAGATCGTTTTTGTCTGAACAAACAAAAAACAATAGATGCATTTTTGGATCTTGGTGCTCCATGTCACAGATGGATCATCTTGGTTTCTTTCCCTAAATGTCTCGGAGTGCATGAAAATTTCTATTGGAGATCACGCTTTAGAACTGTACATGTTCTGTTTCTTAAAACCAGAAAATCAACAAATCTGATGGTTAGATATATACATGTATTCTTTGATTAAAGTTCAACTGTTAAAAATAAGTGCGCAGAATGTTAATCTTCATACTTCCCATGCATGCACAGGTCCCTGTCACCATACTGAGGTGACCCACATGTTTCTCCCCCCTTTAAAAAGATCGCAATTTCTGTTTGTTTAGGTTTCAGCACTAAATATGTGATGTGAATTCTGAGGTTGAAGGAGTTCAGAAGATGCAGAAGGTTATCTCAATGGTTGCTGAGGCTTTTGATCGATGATCTCCCTATATGAGAAGACTAGCTAGGTTTTGCAAAGAATCTAAGCTGGAGGAAATGTCAGCGACAGACGAGCTCATGAGGTGCACTCTGATCCTGGCATATGGCAAATCTGGGCTTATTGATTACTCATTGCTGCCAGGAACTCGGTGGCCTTCCTACTGCTTGAAATTCTTGAAGTTAGATGGTTCAAACCTCCCAGTAAGACTTTCATCCTGTGTGAAGAGCATAATCCTAGAGTTCGCTCCCCTAGAACAGACCCTCTTGTTGACAAAGAAACTGAAGATGGTTCCTGATCAGCTCTTGACACAGAATTACAAATTAGAGGACAAGCAAACAAGTTAAAGGATAAGGATGCTTAAGTTATAGGATCAGGATATGGATGCTTAAAGGATAAAATAAGCTAAAGGATAAAGATGCTTAAAGGATAAAATGAGTTAGGGGATACGAATATTTAAAGGATAAGGATACTAAGGATAAGTTTAAGGTTACTTAAAGGATAAGTTAAAGAATACTTAAAAATTAAAGGATTAAGGATAAGGATGCATAAAGGATATGTTAAAGGATACTTAAAGGATACTTAAAAATTAAAGGATTAAGGATAAGGATGCGTAAGGATAAGTTAAAGGATGCTTAGAGGATAAATTGAAGGATACTTAAAGGATAAGGATATACTTAGAGGATAAATTGAAGGATACTTAAAGGATAAGTTAAAGTATATTTAAAGGATATGGATACTTAAAAGATAAGTTGAAGGATGAGCATAAGGGTACTTAAAGGATGAGGATAAGGATACTAGGATAAATTAAAGCATACTTAAAGGATAAGCTCAACGATACTTCAAGAATAAGTTAAACAGGTACTTACGTGAGGGTTCCACATACTTTTATATGTACTCATGCATATGGCAGAATAGATCAATTAAAGTCATGCCTGAGATTGATGGATAAGTATTACCATTAATTAAAATCATTAATCATGCCTGAAAGCCCAGTTGATTGGGCAAAACATTACCACTTGACACCTAAGAATCACCAGACTGGAATTTCATGAAGCATTATATGAAGCATAAGCTCCATACAATTTTATACAATGCTCTGAAACAGGCTGTCTTGCTTCTTCAGGCACAAGACACATTTTCAGTGTTACGAAATGGTGCTCAACTCATTGTTTATTTTTCTTCTCTTGGAGATGAATTATCATAAGAAGCATAAGCTTAAAAGGAATGTACGGTGCCAGTTGAATGTAGAAATTGTTTGAAGCCATTTTGTGTAGTGCTTCCACCTGATATGGCATGTCCATGCAGCGAGTGAAGCAGGTTGCAGGATCGAATTACTGCCAAGTGAACCGTAAGTACTGTTCATTTGAACAAAGGGCAGCATACGACAGCCTGCAGCGCATCAACAAGGGCTTCACACAGTAAAACCCTTGAAACTTTGCCCTGACCTGACCGAATTGTGCTTGAAGTGTGCAATCTCCCCCCATGTGCAACTGAATCCATTGGCATGAACCCCCCCCCCCCCCCCCCCGCACGCACGCACACACGAGGGGTAGCATGGGTCTTCTGGCTGGGGATGGGGGGCATCTCCAGTCACTTCTCAAAAAAGGCTTTGTCCATTGGAGTCTGGTTATCAACAGAACTTGTATTGTCATCATAACTTTTGTAATGGAGATATCTCCTATCTCACTCCTATTCTCTTGGACGGTATAGGGTTTCCTTGCAGAGGATCCAATGCAAGTACACACTTGAATCGAGCTTACCAGAATCAGATCAGATTGGTCCAGATTGGCCAATCCAATAGGACCCTATGGGATCTGATCTTACCCTGACCCCTCAAACCCCAATTCATAGGCTATATCAGGTAGAAGAGGGGATTGGCCCAGATCGGCTGATGCAAGCAGGGATCGCACCGGTCCCACTAGACTCCCAGAGTACTACCACTTTGCCTTTTAAACTATCCAAAAATCTATTAAGGGAAAAAGAGGAGTGGCAAATAAGAGGCTTTACATCTGACCTGGTTATTTGGAAAATGTTGACCTGTGAACTGAGCAAAAAAAGTCGTGGTATATATAAAGGATGGAATAAATAATTACAATAGTTTTTGTTTCTACCCCTCAGTCAGTCAGTCTTATCATATAGATATATTTCTTTATTGTAAACTGTTTGTGAAGGCTACCAAGGAATTTGTTGTTGTGGCACTAGGATAAAGAGCATGTAGTCAGTTTATAAAACATGAGGCTTCTCATGTGGACCTAATTTTCATTTTCTCCAATGTCTTTTGCTTCCAATCAGTATACAGTGGGGAGTTAATATTACTATCTGTAATTGGGGATTACATGTCAATCTTTAAAAGAAACTTAGAGATGAAAAATGAATCCTGAGAGGTCTCTATCAATTGCATTGGTCTGCCCTAACCCGATTCTATTCACCTGATCCTGATTATCTGGTTTTAGTCCTATTGGACTATGCATGGGGCAAATGAAGGGACATGAAGAATGATGGCACGATAATATTCTTTGTTGCCAACTCTTTGCACCATTCTTTCTTTTAGGACCTACCTAACCTTTGTGGCAAACAAAGCCACCCATTTCGGCTGAAAGGCATTGTGATCCAATAAGATCCATGCCAAAGTCCAGAATGTGGAGAACCTGTGGACCATTTTTATGTGCAAATGCTTACTGCAGATGAGGCACGAGTATGTGTACGTTTATGCACATGCATGCACATGTGCGCATGTGTCTCCCTTGTGTGTGTACAGACGCATTCAGCATGCATGTGTATGCATCAAATCAGCGCTTTATCCATGCAGCATGCATGCGCACATTGCATGAACACTAAGGTTATTTTGAAAATTATGAAAATTAGAAGTTTAAAGCTCATGACTACTTTTTGGCATGACCTTACCATACTGCTTTTTCTGGGAAATTCTAATCAAGAAGTATCTAATCTTTAAACATAACATGGACACAGAATTGATAAGATTTCTATCCGTTATTGTGCAAACACTTTTATTCCCTACACATCAAACATGCCTAAAAATGAACTTTTGATCATATTAATATGCATATTGCATAATCAAAGGTCAAACCTTGGTCTATTGGCTTGCTCTGAATGGTGCTGAATTGTATCATTTGACTCAAATTTTCTACTTCTCGAGTCCCAAGTTAGTCAATATGACCCCATACAAGTGGGCATGTTTACTGTAAGATAGTTGTGGTTTGCCTACTCGAGTCTATTTGGAGGAGCTGCTGCTTGTTGACACAAGTTGACTCAGTTTTCCAGGAATCCAAGTTGGGTTTAGACACTGAGTCTCCCAGTCTTTGTTCCAACTTACCAACATTTATGCAAACTTGGCAAGGGGAAGGGTGAGATGGGGGAGGAGAGAAATGGCGCAAGGCTCAAACAGTAAAGGAACGAGGGAGGGAGATGGTGCTTAACTGCTTAGGCTTCACAATTAGGGTTTTCTTGAAAATTTTATGGATGAAGTATTGAAAATGAACTGATCAACAATTTATCAATAGCAACACAGATTTCGCACAATCTCGTGTTCAAATGGTGCCCTCTTTTTGCAAAGTTATACGCATCTATCCAAGAAAAGAAGATGCTTTTCTACTCTCTGATATCGACAGGTAGTGTTTCTTTTGAAATGCACTAGTATTTTCTGGCATGACAGCTAGTTTGACAGACTTGCTCCATTCTTGCAGACCTTCAATGAGATCCAGAAGTTATTATCTAAAACAAATGGCAAAGTCATTGGTGATGTAATGACACCTGCTCCCCTAGTTGTCCGTGAAACTACTAATCTTGAAGATGCTGCAAGGTTTTCCAATTACATGCTGTATTCTATAAGGTCGAAGTCTATAGCTTTGGAATAAACTTGTTATTTGATATTATTTTGTCCCAGGTTGCTGCTCAAAACGAAATACCGCCGACTACCTGTAGTTGATGGTTCTGGAAAGTTGGTATGTCTGAACCACCGTTTCCTTAACATTTGCCATTCCCCTCTTGCTGTTCTTAATATTGGCTGTCTATGTTGAAGGTTGGAATTATTACAAGGGGAAATGTGGTCAGGGCAGCTCTCCAGATGAAGCGTGAAACGGAGAAGAAATCACTATCCTAGGACACCCTAGTGCCTAAAAGAAAATGGATAAGTGCTCATATTGTTATTGTTTATGCCGATACCTCTGTTTTCCTCCTCTTTTCTTAGTCCTAATATGTATATGCATAGCTTGAGTCATATTTTCTTCCCCTTCCAATAGCATCTCCCACACATCAGAATGAGTAACCACGGCAGTTCACTAAGCGTAGGTGAACATAAAGGTTGTCCTACTTATGGCTGTTATATTTCTGAGTCCTTCAAGGCCTTATGTTTGCTATTTGCCGAACTACTCTTATGATTGTTATTTTGAATCTTAAATTTCTCATTTGATATATGTATACAATTTTCATTCAAGTTTTTCAAAATCCTGGCTATCATAGGCCTGAACAACTTATTGAAATTAAAAAAAAGTAGGTTCTTTTCACATCCCTTCGTTGGTCTTCAAGTAAACAATTTTGTTTGTTTGTTTGTTTGTTTTTTTAATTTGGCACTGCTAATGTATGAATTCACTTCTCATCATCGTTCATTTAATAATTGGAAACTGGATTTTCAAAATGAAGTATCAGTAGCTTCTGAAACTTAAATGTTATATATATATAGATAGATAGATAGATATAGGTACATCTCATGTGTACTTGACATTTATGCCTTTTTTCCATTCTCTAAAAGTAATTGGGCATATTACTTGTAGGTCATAGTGGCAGGTTTCAGTTTGACCTTATTTTTATCAGATAAGTAATTTCTTAAAGGTCAATTTTATTCTTTTTATTCTTTCTTTGAAGAAATATAGGGGGTGTAAAAGCTTCTGTTGTAAGGAACCAACTTTTGGCCCAACACCCCCCCCCCCCAGTGTTCAAGCCTTGCTGTAAGAGGCTGGAGAGTATAGCCAAAGCTCCTACACAATGCAGTAGTAAAATTAGAAACAAAACTTACTCATATGGTAGGGTTAACTCATTTTCCGAATCCTTCCCCTAGGTTCGAAAGAAATCACCGTCCCTTGGAATTTTAGCTGTAACCAAGGGGAAATCTGAACGGCTTTGTTTTCATCTTTGAATTCACTAGATTCTATGCCATAAAATAGATAATTTTGCCGAAACACAATCTTCATATCTTTTAGTTATTTCAAGTAGGAAAACACAAGTTTTGCCTTGTACATGAGGGTGCGACTACCAGAACTTCAATTGGAAGTTAATTTGGCATATCCTCCGTATATCCAACAAGTTTTGGAGTTTTGGATTATTACACTAATCAATGTCTCCATAAACGCATGACCTACTTCTAAGTTTTTAGACAGAACTGAACAAAAAAGGTCACAATGCATAGATTTTCCATGGTATAATCTTCATTTCTCAATGTAGCTAGACAGGGCCGTACGAACACAACTTTTACGTAGTTTTGCTTTTTTAGCTTCTAAATAAAAACTTAGGATTGGAGTTTCTAGATTAAGATAAAAATGAAGTTGTTAGGAAAGATATGCAACCACCTAAAATTAATTATAACTACTACTCAATGTTTTCATGTTAAAAGGGAAAACCATATGCAAATCCAATTAAAAATTCTATCAAACGTGTTCTAAAGGTTGACTCATGAAAGTTAAAAAATATTTGGTGCTTGGTGTATCATACATGTCGTAGGCTCCATTTGGTAACAATTTTGGTCTTCTAAATTTTAGAGAAATTTCATATTCTGAAAAGAGTCATGTCATCATCATTTTCATTCAAATTTTAAGAAAAGTTGTTTACCTTTTAAAATCTCTTTTAGAAAGATTATGAGAATTCAAATTTGAAAACATATCAAAAGACATTTTATCCTCATATTATTCTTTTTTAGGAACTTTAAGAGAATAAAAATAGAAAATAAGAAAGTGTTACTTTTTAGAATTCTGAGATTCCCCTCTTATCATATTTTCAAAAGATTCACTAAGAATCAAAGAGAGACTCTTTTTTTAACATGGAACAAAATTTAAGATAAAATTATTACCAAACAGAGCCGTAGTGAGTTTGGCACCCTTTGGATGGGGAGGTAATTCTGAGTTTCAATAGCTTTTTACCATTCTTCTGAAACCTATTCCTGATGTAATTTACATAATCTTTTAGTTCCTAATTGGAAATTACAAATTTGAGCTTCTTATTTCGGGAGAGCCTAAAAGGAAGTGATGGCTGCTGTAATAATCCAAATCAATCAAATCTTCTTTCCCTGTACATTTCACATATGGAAGCAAAAGCTGAACCCAGAGTAACAATTTCGCAAAGCACATCCCTATGTAGCCAAGAACTTGCTGTGAACACATCTAGACAAATCTCTACATGCTCCCAGGCGCCTCCTAAGGTTATGTTCATTGCATGCACTTCACATCAAAGTTTCCTAGCCACATGCTTATCATACCCATGTTCAAACGAATTTTTTGAATTCTTATCCGAAGGATGTTGCCTGATATTAGGGCAACGACTTTGGACCCATGGGTTCGAACAAAAATGGGGTTTGGCTGGGTCCAATTTCTAACAGGTTGGATTGGTGAGAGAGTTTGAACCTGACTGGTTCATAGCTAGAAGTGTCAACTCAATCAGATTTTTTGGGATCATTCTTCATTTTAGATTGTAAGCATACTTTTTTTTTTTTAGATGTTGAGGGAAATCCGATTGCCCAGTAAACTCCGGAGAAGCTACCGTGCAGGAGGTGGGACACGGCTTCCCGTTTCACACCATACGAAGGTGGCGAGGACCGAACTTACGAGCTGTTGGGATGACTACCAACCGAAGCCCTGGGTTACCACTCCGCTACCCCCGCCCCCCTAATTGCAAAAGTAATGTAGACCTAATTGGCTAGTAAGAGAGCAACACACTTTTATAAGTCCGAGTTTATGACCTAATTGGCTGAGATGAAGTTGGGGTTGGCGGACCTGACCTTATGTCTGCATTTGACGTCGGGCTTAGTTTCTAGTGTCACTAAACATTCCCATGCGGCATGTTAGATCATTCCTTTTGCAAATATTATTATTTTATGATTATTTATTTAGATATTCATTAAAACTAATTATTTTATTAAAATACCTTTTTTTTCAGGTTCTAGCCAAAAGCTCCAAGCTGGAGCTTTTTAAATGGAGGGGAAAATAGGGTTGATGGGGAAGATTTATCTTACATAACTATCAAAATTAATTACAACTACTTAGTATTTCTCACGTTGAAAATAGAAGCCAAACATAGCTTTTAACTAGCTAAAAGCGAGTTCCGACTTTTTGACTTGGCAGTTTCTGCAACAAAATAGCGAGTGAGAGTAGTTGTTGGTTATTTTGATTAGTTGCCCTTTTAGTCCGAAGTTGAAATACTACATAAATAATTTTCAGAATTTAAGACGGGTTTGGCAAAACTTCTACTTGAGAGTCACTTTTAACTTTCACTTTTTACATAGAATGAGTTGAGAGAGAGAGGTTATAATTAAATTAAATTTGTTACAAAAGTCAACTCTTTCGTAACAACTTCATTTTTTCCAATTTTGGAAGTTATCCCCTTATAGCTTTTAGTTGAAAATCAAAACACAAGTAAAATATCACATAAATAGTTTCCAAGATCCAATCACTTCCGAAAAAAAATAATTAAATAAAAATACAAAAGTACTTCCAAATAGAAGTTGAGTCAAACATGGCCTAGTGTCCTCCCTTCGAGATAACTAAGCCAAGGTATACGGAAGTCCAAAGGTACTTCTGATTAGAAGTCGCACTTACTAGATTAATTTTAATTTTTTGCAAAGACTCGAACAATTCATTATTTATACTTTCGACCAAAAAAAAAAATCATTATTTATAATCAACTGAGTTTGGTCAGTTCTTCCATCCCCACTCTGTCCTGATGATCGCCAATTAAGTTGCATTGGGAGGGCCTTTACCCTCCAAATTAATATCCAATCCCTCTGTGAGATGGAACTAGTGAAGCTTACCTCAAGATGAAAGGAAAGGTTAGGTTTGGTGGCCACAAAATGATCAAGTTGACAGGGACATGGATTGAGGTTGCTACATCACCGTCAACATCCTAATATGACCCACTAAATATCTATGGATGGAAAAGGACAGCAAAGTAGCCAGCAACTACAAGGTGTATAAAACTGTGAATGAGACAGGTGAGAGACTGAGAGTTCTTCCTAAACTAGATGAGACACCAATTTTGGAGTCACAATCATGGAAGTATGGATCCTCTACCTGTTGCCTGTAACATGTCTGGATATGGTGAGAGAACAGGTTATTTAATCAAGTAATTGGTTTTGGATGAGATAAAGGATAATCTGTTAATGTTTTCAGTTTATCATCTTATCTTCAATGTCAGCCATTTGCTTTTAATCTATGCTGGCACATTTATATATGATGTTATGCTAGCTATCTCCATGCTACTGGATAAAGTACTAATTATTGAATTTAGATGTGGGCATATCCGACACCTTATCTAACTTATCTAATGTTTTGGTTGATTAAAAACTCTACCTGCTATTAAATCCGTTAAGGAGCTAGTACGAAGAATTGTTCATGAAATTTGACCAACAATTTAATCATCCGATTGGTTATCGAATTATCAATTAACATTTGTAGTCCCACTATCTTACATCAAGAATGGTAGCATCCATGTATATATATATATATATATGAAGAAAGCTTCCCTTCAACTCCTTTATTCTTCAAATCTACATTCTAATGTTAAGGATTGCTTGGAGGGCTGGATTTCATATTGCATGAGCTTAAACTTCACAAAACAATTAAGGTGGGACATTTGCTTATCTCTTGTGGCTTGTTGTGGCTCCGCTTCTTTTATAGAGTGTGTTGGTATCGAATATTGAACAAGAGAAGGGATTTGATATCTTGGTGCATGCGCAGAATCTTCACGGATCAAGCAGCGGGATCGTCCTCCTCGTCACGCAGAGATCGTCCTCCTCGACCTGCAGAAGCAAAGGGATCATCCTCGTCGTCGTAGGTGACTATTAGAGTCGCCAACTTCTTCCATGCAGCAAGTTCTCGAGGCCACGGTGGTTCCCCAAGGAGAGAGAAAAGAGGATGAAGGTTCTTATAGAGAGAGAGGAATTAAGAGAGGAGAGAAATCTCACGTACATGCCTTCCCATCTCCAAACGACTCCTTTTATATGTGTGGGTCTCCTATAGACCCCGTAATAGCATGTAAAATTGTTGAGCCATCTAATTGCCCAAAAATGGAGAGACCCACCTTTAGATAAACTTATAACCTGTCTATTCACAAACAATGTTGTACTTAACACTCTGCAAGTATGTTGTGTTAGGCATTTGGTTAGCTCTAATACATTGTTAAAATAGTAACACTTACTATACCGCATGCCATGTAAAGAGACTAAGGTGGATTGCAACACTTCACCTCTTCTCGCCACCTGTCCCGCTTATATTTTTACTTTTTTTATTTTTTTTAGGTAGAGAGAAAGAAAATGTGCGGTTCTCTAATAGCTTTTATTGGTATCCTTTTTCACTTACTTCTATTTAAAAGAGATAATAGATTTCTTCCAATCATTTAAAAAGAGGTAATCGATTCCTTCCTATTTTAGTCTAGTCGCCTCTCATATATCACTTCTAATATAGATTTATCACTTTTAAATTTGAAATTATCACTTCGAAACGTATTTTTATCACTTTCAAAACAAATTTTTATTACTTCCTAATTGTTTCAATTTTATCACTTGCTACTCAATTTTATCACTTCATAATGCAGTTTTATTACTACTTATACAAACCTATCACTTTCAAAATATATTTTTGTCATTTCATTGATGTTTCAATTTTATCACTGGCTACTTAATTTTATCACTTTGTAATGCAGTTTTATCATTTCTTACGTAAATCTATCACTTCCAAGTAGAAATTATCACTTCTAATATTTTATCATTTCATTTGTGTAGGAAGCCATAAAATACTTAGAAGTGATAATTTTGTATAGGAAGCAATAAAAATGCGCTTGAGAGTGATAAATTTATGTTGGAAGTGATAAAATTAAACATAGTAGGAAGTGACAAAATTGGACTTTGGAAGTGATACGTTTGCCTAAGAAGTGATAAAAATTTATTTTAAAAGTGATAAAAATGAGTTTGGAAATGATAATTTCGAATTTAAAAGTGATAAATTGGAAGGTGGCCAGATTAAAACGGGAAGGAATCGATTGCTTTTTTTTAACTAGTGGGAATGAATCGATTATCTCTTTTAAATAGAGGTAAGTGAAAAAAGATAGTAATAAAAACTGTCATAGGACTACACCTTTGCTTTCTATCTACCTAAAAAAGTCAAAAAGTAAAAAACTAAGTGGGACAAATGACGGGAGGAGGTGAAATGTTGCATCTCAGCCTCTCTACACTACATGCGATATAGTAAGTATTACTCTTGTTAAAATATCCAATCACAAATTAATTGGTTGGAAACGCGAGACCCATTTTCATATAAACTCGTGGTTTACCTATACAACCAATACAGGAGTTGACAAATATAATCATGCCCTAAAAACTAATAACCCATCTGATTATGAAGCTTATACGAAATAGAATGATACAAATTCTTTGAAGTTATCAATTAATGATAAGGACGTACTTTATTCTTAGAAGCATAGAGCAGGCTTGCAGTAATGGGAATAAGATGGGAGTGAAGGATGGCACTTTTAGGAGCGGGATCGATGGAAGTGAGGGATGCTACTTCTAAGGTTTTATTCATTTGGAATGTGGAAACACATCCATTAGTTCCCAAAAGCTTGTTGGTGATCATATTCACAACTAATATGTTATTATATCATCCATACCACTGACAAAAATGATCAATGTTTTAGAAAATGTCTAAGCCTGAACATGTCTTTTCCTCAAGATAATTGGGCTGAAATCGAGTGCTTCCAATTAGGAGCACCCATGGCCTTACTTCGAACTTGCTTTTTTCACATTATTTCATCTGTAGGATTTTTAACCAACCATTTTTTAGTAGATTTGCATGAAGATTTGTTAACACTGCCAGAAACCTGAAATCAACTGCTAATAAGCTTAGAATTAATTATTTGGGAACAACTTCTCAACTGGGAAGAAAAAAGGCTACCCTGGCTAATTGTCTATAATTATTTTACGTATATATACCCCTGCCAACTGATGTATTTATATCTATATCCCCAACTCCCATAGATTGTATGAAATATCCCTGAAAAGTGAAAACCAATAATAAGCGTTGCAGTTATACCCGTCCATTGAAATGCCTTGAACTCCAACTGCATACGCTAGAAAGATTCTCTAAATTCTGATAAAGTCATGGTTGGCAGTATCAGTCGATACTTGTATCGGTATCAGTAGATACCGATATGATATTGGAGGATAACCCGATACTGGTCATTTGTATTTAACAAAAAACAAAAACAAAAAAAACTTTTTTTGGCTAGTAAGCACTAGGCCAAAATGGATCAGTACTGAACTGATAAGCCCGATACTGGTATGTATTGTTACCGTATCGCCTGACACTAGTATTGATACGGGTACTACCATCCTTGGATAATGTCAGGAGAATATATACAAAATTTTAATTAATTTAAGGGTATACATGTAAAAATGTCTGAAATATTTTTAACATATCCGGTTTGGAGTTCATAGCATTTTGACAAAGGAGTATAACCACAACGCTTTTGACATTTTTGGGGGTATTGTTACAATATACGGTAGTTAAGAGTATAAATACAAATACACTAGTTTCTAGGGGCATATAAGCAAATATCCTTGTTTTTAAATAACATTCACATATAGAGTTGTATAAGGTCTTGTTCCCTTCACTGGGAAAACGTAAGCTATGTGTCTTCAATGTATCCAAGCCTTTATCAGTATGGTGGTTTCATTATAGTTTGGCCTTATCTTCAATAGAGCACCACCACCCCCCCCAGATCATCGTCACCTGATGATTTTTTCCTTGGTTAAATGTTAATTGGCCCATCACTGCATGGTACATAATTGTACTTTCTATACAATATAGAGACGTCTCTTCACCACCTTTTCTCTAAAGTTCTGGCAAGCACAAGTAGTTATGAGGGCTTCCTCATTGGTTAGGTTTCCAAAATTATCTCTTCACATCTTTATCTTAGGAGATTAAAGTATGTGAGGGCTTAAAGGAATTTGCTACTTAACCATCACTTGTCAAAGGCATGTCACCTCCCAAAGAGTGCCAAACTCCTGTTCTTGTGACAAATGGACACCAGAGGTCAAGTGTGAAGCAATCACCAACTACTGGTGGATGCTTTCTGAGTAACAAATGGTTATCTTCCAAACTGTCCTTTGTATTAACTTCACTGTCATCACCCTTCCAAAGTTGGCATTTCAAGATACCCTCCATGAGACAAGTGATAGATGGGAGAAAATGACCCTGCCACATGATGCTGCCAAGGTGCCAAGAATCAGTGACAATGAGGGGTAAAGTGCTTGAAGCCTTTACTTTGAAGGTGTGGTCATTTCCATAAAAAGGCAGAAAAGGAAGTAGGGATGAGATGCCTCCCCAAAATCACAGAACAAGACATTAGGAAGTGATGCCCTCTGGAGTGATAAAACAAGAGGGAATGGCTTTACATGGAAGGAAAAGGGGAAGGGAGAGTTGCCTAGGACCACATCATTAAGTCTGTGGATTCTCTCATTTCCTTGTATTCTCCAGTTCTCCAAATGCATAGGCAACTCCTCCTTTTGAGAAAACAAAGGGAACCCAAAACGGGAAAAAGGTTTTATGTATGGTATTTCCTACCCTGAGGATCTATGTTGAATGATCACCATCTTTTTTCTTTTTTTTTGCAACTTGAGCAAGCACTGGATTGTTATGCATATAGAGAGTGGAAGGGTCAAAGAAGGCACTCAGTGTGTCAGAAAATCTAGTAGCTGCTGAAACTTTTGGGCATCCATCAACACCTAGTCCATTTCATCTGGTTTGCTACTGGCAATCTTGTAAACCAGTTTCAGAAAGAGGTATCTTTGGACCTTGGAGAAGGTCACTGGAGGCCATATTTGTCTGTTACACTGGTAACACTCTCAATTCTTCTGCAACTGTTGTCTTAGGGGCAGCTTTCTTGGCCCTTTCTTTGGTAGATGTTTTGAAAAGAATACTTGGAATTCTAACCAGGATAGCAACTGCTGTTCATGTGTTTGTTCCATGTCATGCTTTACATGACTTGAATGTAAGGGTGCAAATGGGTCGAAGTCGGAGTCGAAAACGGGTATTTTTTTTTTTTAGCTTCGATTCTGATAAAATTAGTTGAAATATGAATTGAAGTCGTAAAGCACTTTAATTCTCGATCTGATAATTTTCCACATTTGGAAATAGAATTGGAAAAATCTGAATATGCTTAAGAGATTTAATTTAGGCCAAAGGCTGGAGCAACAATGGAAGAACCCAGCCAGTTAGAGCCGGCTACCACAATGGTCTTAGCTACTTGTGGAGAGCATTCTAGTGGATGAGCCCTTTCCTGTGAAGGCTAAGGGGGCTGGCATCTTTATTGCTTTATAGAAGGCATGTCCCCTCTTTCCTTTCTAGTTAAGTTGATGGCAAAAATTTTACTTAGAAGTTAGCTAGAAGTCATTTTTTTGCTTTCAATTTTAACGTGAATTTATTAGATGAAAGTAGATCAAAACCTTTCTTTACACTAATCAGTCATCAACTCTTTCCTAATGACCTCATTATTCTCTCACTCAGAAATTAGCTCTAATTTGGAGCTTTTGACTTTGAGCCCATTCCTACTGGCTATCCTCGATGAGATAAGCCTTTTACTTGTCATGGAAATTTTAAAAAAATGACATATAGGAGTGTTTGTTCACTAGCTTACTTTTGGTTCATTGTGTTGCTAACAAATAATTGATGCACCTGAATATTGCAATTATAGAAGAGAAACCTGATCAAGGTAAAGTTGAATTGGTTACCCATCCATTTGATGTCAAACTAATATTTATCTGACAATTTAAGTCTCAAAAGATGAAAATAGCCCAAATGACATATGCAATGAACTTGTTTTTTTTTTCTTTGCATTTTTGCTAAGCTAATTTGCTAATGTTTTAGATCTGTCTTTTTTCCTCTTCTCTCTAAACTCAGATTCCTTTGTGAGCCTAATAGTCTGCCATTAGTTAATTCTTTTGCAAAGATCAAGACAACGGAAAGGATCACATCAGTTTCGGGGAAATGGAAAATGGAGAATGCGTCTTAATCTAACCATTTTCAGCAATTCATGGGCAAGATTAATATAATTATAGTTAATCTTGATTGTTCATGGAAAAATGATGGCATTCCTTACTGTGACATGGTTTTTTAATCTGCCCAAAAAAAGACATGGTTTTTTAACATATTTTGTCACTTTGTCACACCATAATTGATACGGTGTTTGTGTGATAGTGAATCATAATTACAGCTACATGATATTTGGTAAAATATTTGTCTTTAGCTTAGTTATGAGTTGTCCTAGACAGTCTCATTACGTACCACATTTCAAACTTCTTGTGAAAAGGAATACTAAAGAATTATCTAAAAAATTAGCATCACTTTCTAACGTCACATTTGACACAGATGGAGGTTACCGTGCTCATGTAACACATGGGTGGCATTCTGTAAAAGTTGGACTGCCATGTTCCATCCTAGATTCAAAAAATATTAAAATACATTAAAAATAAAAATAAACTAATATATACTTTAATCATGTTCTTTTGAAGACAATTTCACCAAAGAGAGAGTGGAAGAGTACTGATATCACTTATGCTCACATGTTTCTACTTCTTAGGCACTTCAGAATAATACTTGATGTAATGTCCATTTGATTATTAAGACTCAAAAGGTAGTATGGTAAGTAACATTTTTCAACTCAAGCTCAGCATGCATATCATCTGATTACCGATGGGATGGTTAAAAACGGAAAAATCATGTTCCACAAGATCCAACAGCTCATATTATTCAGAGGCAAAACCCCATAGCTTAGCATGCATATCGTCTGATTACCGATGGGATGGTTAAAAAACATCGTGCTCCACAAGATCGAATAGCTCTTATTGTTTGGAGGCAAAACCCCATAATTACATACGTGCATTGCAGAAAGTATTACTCTTAATTCTTAAACTCGATATAGGCCTATTCAACTTTTCTTTTAAACATTATCAATAGCCTACACAAAAGTATCCTGTATAAACAATTAGTTGATGATCTACCCAGGGAAATTTTAAGATATTCTATTGGGCAGCAACAGATCAGCCAGACAGGTATAGCTATCCAACTAGGCTTCTTGAGAAGGATATGAAAACCCTAACTTTACTATGACTTTTTGAGTACCATTATTTTCCCCAAAGAGAGGGACAGAGAAAGGGGGCAAGGTGGTGCAGCCCCATCCACAAAATTCTTATGTTTGGTCGAGTTATTTAAGGAGATGAGATGCACATGTTTCAATTCACATTAATTTATCTATGTATGGCATGTTACAATTAAATGTTTATGAGGAGAAAATGAATGATGTGTATCTTCACTCCCATGTAGACCGCTTGAGGTTTGCTTGGGACACTATTTTAAGTTTTTAAGCACAACAAAAGAAAATTATTCAATTTTTGTTTGAATTCTTAAAACTACTACATCTTAAGCCTTGATACATCTAGCTTAAGGGGTCAATAGATTCAGCTCGGGTTAGAGTCCAAAGTCCATGTCCACTAATAAATGTCAAGTCTAGGCTTGACTTACTCCACCTTTTTAGATCGGACTTTCGAGTGAGTGCCATAGCAAATTTTTCATGAGATTTTCTAAAATTATTAAGAGAATCATATAGATGTCCATCATTTATGTTTAACTTTTAAAAAAAAAAATCACTCAAGAACGAAATGAACTCAATTTCAATATTCAAGTTTACCTAACAATAGTCAAGTCAGAGCTAAGCTATGAAGATATATCTAGGTATTCATTGATAGCCTTGAGCTTAAAAAATTGAAAGTAATTTCTAGAAATGTTTTGACTAAGTAGCAACCTTCAAAAGGTCCCTCCATAAAACTCAGGAAGAGTTGCATGTTTTTGTTTCACCCCTTCCATCTTCTTCCTTCTACACATGTTGATGGACCGGCCATTATCTAATTTATTATGATCATGATGGATATTTTGTAATGATCACGGTTCCATCACCAGCCCATAGAGATCTGAGTGAAGCATGACATGGCTCCATCCTCCATTTCTGTAATGCCACTACGAATCGTATGTGAGAGGTAGGAATTTAACATGCAATCCCGTTAATTAGGAAATTGATCTAGAACATATCTAATCTGTACTGAAATATTATTAGGGTTAGCAACAACAATAGGTAACCCTAGAGATTCATGTAGAAGTTATTTTTGTGCCTCATTCCTTTGCTCCCTTGCTCTGTTTTGTCATTGTTTTACTTGTCTAAATACAGTGTTATCACACAAAGTGGCTCACAAGCATTGGCCTTATCCTCAATCATCTGATTATAATTTAAAACAAGAAAGAAAAATATGTAATGACTGAAACAAATGAAAGCTTGTCGAAGTATGACCTTGATGGATTTCAAAGAATTCTGACGAATAAGGTGGCTCTGAAGGAAGTTCAAAGAAAAGACTCCCATCCATCCCTATGGATTAAGTAGTCATTGCCCAGCATGCAACAGATAGCATGAGAACAGGGGGGAAGCCCTTTTAGATGTGCTCGGTTCTTATAAGTTCAGTTGAAGAGGGGATTGGGTAAGTGCAAAGAGAGAAGGTAATTTTTCAAAAAAAAAACTCTCATGGGGAATGGAAAAAGTAAGCATGATAAAAGTTATTTTGAAAAAAAAAAATCTCCGCTTTACACTTACTGAGTCTAATCCTCACTTGCACTTAAGAGAATTTAGATTCTTTTTACATAGCTAGCAAAACCTCTCTAGAATGCAAGAGGCTGTAGATATCTTGCTTTTGCAGTAGAGTTGAAAGGTGCCCAAGCTCAGGGTAAAGTTGCCACCAGCAAACAAACTGGCTGCAAGTTGATGGAAGTTATAGTGAACCTTCTCTTTTCATTAAAAAAAGGTTTATCCTGAGTATATTTTAAGGAGCAAGGAGAGTGAAAATATCAGGAACCATGATACCTTTTACCTTCCCCTTTCTCTCGCACCTTCCACCTCTTTAGAGGGAAATTGGACACAAGATGCCAACCGCCAAAGGAGGTCCATAAAGGAGATGTGGGCACACTTGTGGAGATGTACACACAAAAGGGGGAAGGCTTGAAGGAGGAGGTCCAAATTGAAGACAGTTGGTCAGTGTAAGAAGGGTGAATTGGTAGCACTCTTACTGAGTAGGTGAAGAGAGAGAAAGATTCTTACTAGGTAGGTAAGAGAGAGAGATGCAGAGAGAAAGAGGAGTAAAAAGGAGAACAGTAGATGGAGTGTGAAGGAGGGATGATGGAAAAAGGGGGGGCACCACTCAATCAATAGAGATGAGCTCACATGTTTAGTATGTGTCATTCAATCCATATGCTCTAAACATCACAGTGCACTATGTGTGGGACTGAGCCGAGTTACGACTCGCCCTGACCTCTAGATGCATGAGCCCAAAGGCGAATCGATCGTATCGCGGCCGACGGGAGATATCACCATAAGCTCCCACGTGCACATTGTCATTAGAATATGATTAAATGGGCTATGCTGTAGACTTGGGAGTTGCTCCTCCACAAAATATCAGGAAGAAGTCAAGTAGGATCAGGACGAGGACGAGGTGATGGGGCTGCTCCATCTCCACTATGGTGCTATCAAATTGGATCTCCTCCTGATCTTTAACACTGCCCTTGTCTTGTCCCCATTCTTGGTGTTCCTAGCTCTCATGTCACACGCACCATATCTTCTCCTATTCTACCTTGGATGCGTTCTGTTCTTACAGCCCTTCACCCTTGATCTGCTTATGGGTTCATTACAAGATATCCTATCGCGAAATGTAATTGTAAAAGTACCCTTCTTAAGATGATATTGATCAATACTTACAATTTTTCGCACTATCGTGACGTATAAAAAGCTTAAACAGAAAGAAAGATCTCGCACTTATTGTCCTTCATTATATTTTTAAGAAGTTACAAGAAGAGTAATTCAAAGTGCACTACTGTTCAAGAACTAACATTTCATCTTCTATTATCTACACAATTATCAGATAAGGTGACAGCTATATATTTTCCTAACCGATACCATTTAGATCCCTATATATATTGGTATAGAGGGTGTATATCTATGATTATGGTTCATGAAATTGTATTTTTGCAATTGAATTACTATGATGGATATTTATGCGATTAATCCTCTATTTCAATCCTATCTGCAAAACCGTCCTATTTCGAGGAAGGATCAAGCTTAATATTACTATATGTACTCTTGGTCCACACATCATCTTACTTGCCTATATCGATCTTATCAATACCACATCATACAAGATATTTTTTTGCACAGCAAGCAAGATAACCACACATATACTTATTTTATGTGATCGATAAGTAAACAAGATTATCTAGTTAAATATCTCTTGTGCTAAGCATATCATATAAGCATTTGACTTTTGTAAGCTCGCAGGTTCTTGCCACTCTTTTGAGATTTTGAGACCACATGGAGGATAATGGTGGTATGCAGTTTCTAGTGGATTTATTAGTGCTTTTGAGAAAGTGTTTACCAGTGCCCAAAATATTCATTAATTTGACCAGTTCAGGATCCTTGATATAGCATACATTAGGGCTGTCAAAATGGGCCCAGGCCCATTAACAGACCCGTTTGGACCCATTAATTTGGGTTTGGGTATACCCGTTTACCCATTAAGCCTTCTATTGTCATACATTGCAAAAATTTGTGAGCCGATTTCTTAGAATTTAGACCTAAAATTAAACCCAATTATCTGACACAGAGAGATTTAAGATAGATAAATTCTATACCAAACCCATTTATCTTTCAACATCAAATAAATAAGAAGTAGATCCAAAGTCCGGCCCATTTACCCATGACCTTTATTGGATCTGAAGGGGGGGGGGCCTGGGTACATGCATTTTGGGTATGGGTCTACCCAGATTTAGACCGGTGACAGCCCTAGCATACATATACAACATTTTACATAACTTATCACATATCTAGACATAAGGATAGAATTACGTTTATTTTTTTTATAATCCAACTATCGACATATTTGTTTTAAGATGTGATCAGATGTAACCTATGGTTCATACTTCTCACTTTAACGAAGAAAATCCCAGACTATCCATCCTGGTAATTCACCATCTCACGTCTCGTTCTCCTTCCTTATTAAGTAGGAATTTGTATCCATACGAGTTTTGTAGATATGTAAACTTGTTAGGGTTCGTTGCCCTGTGCATTAGTAGCCAACCCACCGACGTTTTTCGAAAGGAAAAAATAGCAAATAACATCTTAAAGAATCTCATATATGCAAAAGCTCTCTCGTTTAAACTTGCTTCTTATTCAAAAATAAGCCCGAGTTTATATGAGTGACGGTAGACTTAGTAATAGGGGATTCTCTATGTATACAATAATTATACAAGTGAGTTTTTATATATTTATAGTTGACAGGGTTTTTCTGCATATAAAAAAATGTTTAGGGAGTTAGTTACTAAAAGCTCAAAAGAACGTACTGAACCACTGGCGTGGCAGACGGGGCAAAACAGCCCAGCCGTCGGATGCAACCACCCCTTTTTGCTTAAAAGATAAAGATAAAGACAAAGGGGAAAAAAAGTTAGGAATTTTCACTTGTCAGTCTCTATCATTTTTAAATATTCTTTATAAGTCTTTACAATTTTTATTTTCCTTAAAACCCCTGCAATCTTTTAATCATCTTTAAAAAGTCTCTTCATATAGGTTTTTTAAGGAGGGTCGAGACTTTTTAAAGATATTTAAATAATTATAAAGACTAATAAAAAATATAAAGATTGTACGAGTTTATAAAGAATATTAGAATATTATATGAACTAAAAAACAAAAATCCCGAAAAGTTCTCTTTTTCTTAAGGAATAAGAATAAAGATTAGGATTCCTACCCAACCCAAATGTCCTTTGACATCTCCTGCTTACTAAAGATAGATGAGCTAGGGCCATTTACAGAGAGAAAGAGATGTTATGCATCCGCATCCTCAGAGGGCACTTCTATTATAATGACTAGTACAATAATAGTTTAACCAATCTTTTAAGGCCAACATGCACATGATTGGGTGATTCAAGAGGTGGGACACTAATAAAAGAGTGCAAGTTGGCAGTTCAAAGTAGGAACAAGGTTAACCCACATCTTCTTTGTAGAAAGATGAAGCTAAACAAGAGATCAAGGACAGTCAGCTCGTAATTAATCACCTACTTGTTGATGAAATTGATTGATGGATGATCAAAGGGATAATGATGACAGTGCATAGAAATGACAAAAGAAATTCCTATCGTTTATAGAGATTAGAGACCTCTCTCTCTCTCTCTCTCTCTCTCTCTCTCTCTCTCTCTCTCATTTGATGTGATGTATGCCCATATTATAATGTAGTGGGCTCCCCTCCCCAGCCTAAAAAATAACCTTTCATGTCTCTTGTCACTTTACTATAGCAAGTGCATACTCAACTAAAAGGGAGACAACTTTTTTTATTTTTGGAGGAGGCACATAGGCCAAGTATTTACAAGTATATACAAACGACCGGGATTTCAAACTGAGTGGAATTCAAGAAGTCTTCTAGAGTCTGGAGATAAATCCGAGCAGGTCGAAAGGTCCGCCTAATTAGGCGAGAATTCCAAATTGAACTGATTTTCGAAAAAATAATCCCACAGACCAGGGATAAATATCCAACAGCACGTAATAGGCTACATGACTAAAGAATTTTTAAGCTCCAACCAGATTCAAATCTGAGACCTCCCATAAGAGAGACAAGATGAGAAACCAATTGCCCCACAGCTGGTTCTCAAAGGAAGACAACATTACTCAACCATCAAAATAAGGCTATGAATGAAGTTAAAATAAGATGGGTGGTGAGGTTGTCAACAAAAGAGACTCCCATCAACAACATAAATATGCTGGGATTTGAGTGCTGTGGGAGGTGTTTGATTATGTGTTTGTGGTTGGTTGAAAGCTCCCTTTCAATCCTCATGTTCCCCCCCACCACCAAGTCCTCCGTCCACATGACAATTCTAACATTTTTTATTTTTTCTCTCTTTTCTTTCTATGGTTGGGGGGGCACAAGAGTACCCATGGGCTCCCTCGTCCAGATTCCATTATTGGAAGGTTTCCTCCTTACCTCTCACGAGATGAGCTGTATTTCTTTCTGTCTTCAGAGGTGACGTTGAGAAAAGAGGAACAGTAAAAAAAGAGCCCACACACATCATAATTCCTCTCTCTCTCTCTACACTCCATACATACACCATAATTCCCAGACCCCCCCCTCACTCTCTCTTTTGCATAATTTGTAACAAGTACCCCTCTCTCTCTCTCTCTCTCTCTCTCTCTCTCTCTCTCTCCATACACACACCATAATTCCCAGACCGCCTCACTCTCTCTTTTGCATAATTTCCAACAAGTACACCTCTCTCTCTCTCTCTCTCTCTCTCTCTCTCTCTCTCTCTCCATACACACACCATAATTCCCAGACCCCTCACTCTCTCTTTTGCATTATTTCCAACAAGTACACCGCTCTCTCTCTACCCTTCACCTCTTTCTCCTTTCAGTCTTTCACTAAGGCATTGCTTCCTTCCATTCCCATGTTATGTTGTTGTCTCTTATTCCTCTCTCTCTCTCTCTCTCTCTCTCTAAATAATGAATTATCTCTCCTCCTTACCCCACTTCCCTTTCTAGTTTCTCTCTCTAGATAGCACTGCACTTATGCCCCTATATTCGATTCCCATGTTAGGCTGTTGTGGTGATTGGAGGCAGAGAGTGGAGACAAATGGATACCAACCTGATCTTTTCCTCTATCACTTTTCTACTCTATCAAGTTATTTTACCTCTCTTCTCTACAATATTTTCCTAGTTTCTCTATCTATAATGCCACTGATTTTGTCTTCTTTTCCATGTTATTGCTGTTTTTTTTTACTAGGAGGGGTGGATGATAAGGGGATACCAGTCAGTTGAGCCATGTGTTGGCATTTGGATAGGAAAAGAGAAGGCAAGGTTTGTGGGGAACAAATAGAGAAAACAACTCGTTATCAATCATTTCATAACAAAGAGTTAGGTGCTATTTGCATTTAGGGTGTCATAAAAATAAAATATCATAGAATATTATAAGATGACATTTTTATGTTTAGAGAATTTTAAATTATTTCACATTATTTTATAGATGTTTGAAGTGTCATAAAGTATAGTATTTTAAAATTGGTTGATCCATAGGTACTTTTTTCGGCAAATTTTGATTTTCTGTTCAAACTGTAAGAAACTAAGATTGGAAGCTTTAAAAACTGATGATTTTAAAATTAGAAATTTAATTTTTACCAGTTTTGAAGCTGGTGATTATGTAATCAATATTTTGTGGTATTTTACATCGAGCCAAACAATCTTTTCTCTTATTCCAAATTATTCTAAGTGGACCCAAAATATTCCCACTTACAGTTACAAGTAAATAGGAGTACAAACCTGTTAGGCATGGTGGACTTGGGATACTATATATGTAAATAAGAATTACCAGAGACCAAACTTGATCAGTGTGTGTAAATGGGTACCATTTTCCTCTCTTTTAGATACTTACCTCACCCTCATATAGTAAGTATTTCTGTCTTCCACCATAAGAGTACCATCCATCCTTGATGCAATATACTCATATCTAAAAAAGCTCAAATCATAGTTTTCAACCAATAATAACACAACCTGACCTGCATGCCACCAAATTCATATTGTTTTGTTCTCAAACCTATCTTGTGGGCACTGTTGGAGATTGTACACAAACCATTTTATATATGCCATCACAATCACACAGAAACCATTTGTGTTGTGAAAGCTATATTGTGGGTCCCGAAAGGGAAAGCCCATGTGTAATCACCCCCATAGAAGGCTTGAGTCCATCCAAGCTTTCTATTTCTTTGAAAGAACAAAATTACTCGAGTTAGCTTGGGTATGCCTTGTTTGGGACATTACCTCCTAGGTGGGAATGCCATGTTTGGAGTTCACCTCCTTGCCAAGCTATGCAATTAAATATCTATATTTCTTGATCAAACACATATTTGACATGTGTATTCAATATAGATATGAACAAAATTGGGAATGGGGGGGTGGAGGGAGAGACAAGTGGGTGGTGGAACACACTTATAATATTTGAGCCCACCACAATGACATGAGAAAGAGGAGCACGTGTCTTCCCAAATTAGAGGGGAAATGAGGAGTGGAAGAAGAGCTTGGAGGGTGTGTTGTGGTCCAAGTGAGAAGAGGAAGTCTTAAAGAGGAGAAGAGGAAGTCTTAAAGAGGTGAAGGGAAGTTTGAGAAGGGGGGTAGAGGAGGTGCATTCAAGGCTTCAAATAGGGGGGGGGCGCAATTCAAGTGGGGGTTTCCATTAGTGGTTAACAAGTCCAAACCTGCTCATCAACACCAAACCAAACCCTACGTCTCCCCTCTTGAGGTGAAGGGACACATGGGTGGGGGCTATTGGGAGGGAAGGGGGTTGAATGATGGTGCTTTTCGATTTGGTTAACGTGGGATGGAGAGAAGTAAAAAAAAGAAAGGTGTGGGAGCACCTCCCACCAGATTCTTTTCTTGTTCCCACCTCTTCTTTCTCATTTGCACCAAAGTCATCTTAATGCTAGAGAGAGAAAGTTAGGAGTGCCATGAGTGAAAACTATAGAATACAGGGAGGGGGGAGAGAGAGAGAGGGGTAAAAGAGTAAATGTACTTATGTGAATGAATGAATGAAGGGAATCCAAAGAAAATGCATAAAGAATTGGGAGGTGGGGATATCAGGAAGCAGCAGTCAGTAATTGGGCTCTTTGATGCAATATCTTCCCATTGCAATAAAAAATGAATATCTGTCCCTTTCACACATCTGATATTACAACCCAAGAAAAGGGGAGGAGTGTGTTTTCAGAATATGTAGCCCACACTTTTGACTCTGGATTAATTACAGTCTTTTGTTTACTACTCTGAATTCCACTCCACAGTTGGAGAAGCTGGCCTCTAGAAGAAAAAGATAGCCTGATGCTTCCTTCCTGTTTGCCTTTTCTCTCTCTCTCTCTACCCCTTCCCCAGCTTCTCTCCTTTTTAATCTTCTTCCTCTTTAATAAGTACCAGACCACCTCTCTTTCTCTCTCCTCTCCCCCAACCTCAGGACAAAACACCACACACAACAGCAAGAGGAGAGAGTGTGAGACACAACATATACACAGAGAGAGAGAGAGAGAGAACACAGAGAGAGTTGGGAATTCTGCTGCTGGTGCTTCTCTTTCTATACTCCTCTCTTTGTTTCTCTCTCCCTCCTTTGTTGCATACTAGGTTTTTGGAAGGAGAGGGTTGGGAGGAGGAGGAGGAAAGGAGACATCTCCCTTTTTCTTTTGTTTTTGTTACAAGAGTATCCTCTGTTCCTCTCCCCCTCAACCCCAACGGGTAACCATACCAAGCATTCCGCTCCTCCGACGGGGACGACCTCTGCCATGCCCTGGGGCGCCGACGCGGCAGGCACAGCAACGCAGAACCCGCGCTACCGGCGGTGACCGGATCTATCTGTGTCCGTACACATCTGCGACAGCCCGGGGAAGAAGAGGCGATGTGGGATCTGAACACCTCGCCTGACCCCACGAGGGAGGGGGCGGCGGCGTCGCCGAACGGCGCCGGCTCGTCGCAGCTGGCCTCCGCCGGCGGCGGGACGGCGTCGGAGAAGAGAGGCGCCGACAGCGACCGTTCTAGCTCTGCCGAGGACGACGGAGGAGCGGGAAGGGCCGCTGTCGCAGTGGCGGCCATGGAGGTGACGCCTGACAGCGCCGGCAGCACCGGCAGCAGCAGCAACAGCAGGATCTTCGGGTTCTCCGTGGACGGCGGTGGCGGCGGCACCGCTGGGGAAAACGCCTCGGAGGAGAGCGAACCGGCGGCGATGGTGACCCACCAGTTCTTTCCCATGGCGGCGAGGGGACCCGGCATAAGTGGTGGTGGCGGAGATGGTGTTGGTGAAGGAATCGGCGGCGGCGCCGTGCCGCTGCGGCGGGCGCACTGGGTTGGAGTCAATTTCGGCCAGAACCCGACGCTAGGGTTGGCCGGTGGGCAGGCAGGGCCGGGGAGGGCGGCAACAGCAACGGTGGAGGCGCCGCAGCCGATCAAAAAGAGCCGGCGTGGGCCACGGTCGCGGAGCTCCCAGTACCGGGGGGTGACCTTCTACCGGCGGACGGGCCGGTGGGAATCCCACATCTGGTGAGTTCCACCCAAACCTCCCTTCCCCCTTCAATTCCCAACTTGTTTTTTGCAGAAAGTTGTCACCTTGGATTGGTTTCACCCCTGCATACCCATCTCTGTTATGTTCAGAATTTTGTGGGAAAGGCAGCATTTTGGATCCTTATTCAGCCTCTTTGTCTTACTTTGCAGGGACTGTGGGAAGCAGGTTTATCTGGGTATGTGTTCCTTCACACTTGTATGAATGTGAACCAAGTAAATTTATGTCATCTCTTGTACTTCCATCATTTCAGTCTTTCTTCTTTCTTTCTTTCTTTCCTTTTTCTTTTTTTTTTTGGGCTATTGTAGGATTGGACGTGCAAGGTTAACTGCTGATTGAGTTGGGATGTTCTGAACTTCTTCTTGTCTATTGCAGGTGGATTCGACACTGCCCACGCGGCCGCCCGGTAATTCCTCTACTCATCCTTTCTCTTGAGAATGGGACACTCAGATGAACTGTTTGATTTTTCGTGTGTGAAAGTGTTATGTACATGTGGTTCTTTCAAGTCCTTGGAGGGTTGAAAGTGTTGGATATGTGTATTGCAGTGCATATGACAGGGCAGCCATCAAGTTCCGGGGCGTTGAAGCCGACATCAATTTCAGCTTGGAGGATTATGAGGAGGATCTAAAGCAGGTGAGATGCATGTAGGATAAGTTGTCTGATTGTGTGGGATTAGGGACCCCTAATTCCATTGTTTTGTTCAGAATTCTTATTCTAGCTGTGAGTCATTAAATGAGCACACGTGCAAGTTTACAAGAGAAGAATGAATCAATAACATGGGCAATGGATTTCTCTCTGCCAGATGAGAAATCTCACCAAGGAGGAGTTTGTACATGTGCTCCGCCGCCAGAGTACTGGGTTCCCTCGAGGGAGTTCGAAGTTTCGGGGTGTTACACTGCACAAATGTGGGCGATGGGAGGCCAGAATGGGCCATTTCTTGGGGAAGAAGTGAGCTTAGTATTTCTCCCTAATTTTCATATGCCTCATCTGCCTTTGTGGCTGATGTTATGCAGAACTGATAACTTGCTGCTCTTCTCTAATTTCTTCTGGGATTTGTCCATTGACAGGTATGTCTATTTGGGTCTGTTCGACACAGAAATAGAAGCTGCAAGGTATTCACCTGACTCCTTAAATCAGTTAAGCTCCATGATGCATTGAAAGAAATGGACTTACCACTGCCAGTCTGAACTTTCTGCTCTAAATATTTGTAGGGCTTATGATATAGCTGCAATCAAGTGCAATGGGAGGGATGCAGTCACCAACTTTGATCCAAGTACTTATGAGAATGAACTCAACTCCATAGGTCTTATATAACAGCTCTACTCATTAGTTATTTTTTCTTCTGGATGCTGGCTTGCATTTCTAATCCTGCAGTTGCCTGTGGGCGTAAATTATGTTGCCAGTTCGCAGCCCCGATCACAATCTTGATCTTAGTCTGGGAAGTTCAGGCTCGAAAAGTACTTTTGATGCCATGGAGGAAGAGAACTCGGCTGGGACAGATCAACAAATACCGATGCCTTTCAAAGCAGATTGGAGGATGAGTGGTAGAAACACAAGGGCAAAGGTATCATGTTAACGGAAGTGCCATCCCTTGGTCATGCATCTGTAGTAGTTAGTATGGGCTGATGATTTTTCTCTGCTATGTCTTACAAACTTTTCCTTTCTGAAGCTGCCCCAGGAAGATAGCAGGAACTGCTACCTTCTCCAGAGAGATTTTGAAAGTCACAGGGATGGTGAACCAATGCTGCTGCTAAATCACTCCTGCAACCAAACTCAGGTTCTGCCCAAACCTGGCCAGATGCATCAGCACCTTCAGTTGAGCAGGAATGGAGAGGCCTCAATGTTTCATCAGGCCATTCCTCGGCAGTTCACTCCTGCTGGTTACCATCAAGTGGGTTATCCTGAATGGGAGTTGCAATTACAGTTTGACTGGTTTTTAGGATTCTGGTGTGGAAACATGACCGACAACAATTGCCGCTTATTCGTTTGCTTGGTGCTTTTCAATGTGCAGTTTACTGGAAACTCTGACGAAGCGAGGACCCGTAGGGGGCTTTCGTTGGCGCTGGGCAACGAACAGCAACAGCAGCCGCAACACCAGCAGCAACTGAGGCAGCCAGTCGGGGGCAAGGGTGGCAGCAGCTGGCCTCCGGTGGCGACTGCCGCTGCCGCTTCACCCCAATTGCTTGCCACCACCGCTGCAGCATCATCAGGATTCCCGCCGCAGACAATTGGTTGCAGAAGAATGGGTACCACCACCCTCTCATGAGAGTCCGAGACCCACCCACACCACCATCACCCCTCTTCTTCCTACCAATCAACCCATCCCCACCCCCCACCCTAAGTAATATGTCTGGTCCCTTTCCTGCTATGGCCGTCTGCGTCATTGCTTTTCTGCTTTTGGCTACCATGCCATCACCACGAGAGCCTCTGTCTGTAACCTCCCTTCTTACATCTCATGACAACATCAAAGAGTTCAGTTGCCTGTCCTCCATGTCTCGTCTGATCACCCCACAAAGAGCAACCAGAACCAACCTTTTTCATTAATAGAACAGCCTGAGCAGTAGAGACTAGAGTGAAAGAGAGAGATTGCAAAAACGGACCCAGTGAAAAAACAGAGAAGGCCAGAAAAAGGTGGGGCCTTTGGGTTCATCTGAGAAAGTGAGAAGAGATGATGACTCTGATTCTTGGAGGGGCCTTAATGTCTGAGCCCAGCTCTTGTTACTAAAACAGTGTCCATTCTGAGACCCCTGTGCCTGGTCTCTCTTTTTGTTAAATTTGGGGGCATCTGTGCTTGTGTGTATGTGTATCTTTGTCTTTTAATCATATGCCCACATGGTGCAGTGCAGTGCCAACCAGCCAGTCATGAAGGAGCCATTGCCATATGTGGGAACTCTGCGGAGTGGTCTCATAGTTTGTATGAGGTAGATGTCTGTGTAAGTAGAGTGAGAAAGAGTGGGGTGTTGATTGGAACTGCCAACGACACCCAATCAGGTAAGAAGATGGGTCACTGGAGCAACAAAATAGCACTGCGCTGGAGGAGGCCTTCTCGAATGGTTTGAAAGCAGCGTTAATGCGATCACCCACCCACACGGGCATTAATGGGTGGGCACAAGTATCGTAGTTTGCAGGGATTAGGTTCCTTCTTCTTGTCCCACCTCCGGAAGACCTCCCGTTCTAGGAGGAAGACTATGATGTGTGCTTGTCCACATCAGTCCCTAAACCTGTTTAATGGTTGATGTATCTTATTGGAATTAGTGGCGGGCGTAGAAATTTTGTCTAGTGGGATCATTCAAACATTAAGTTATAAATATGATTGGGTCAGTGAAGTCTTGAGTTTGGTCATATGGGGTTCTGAGTTAAGTCAGTGGAGTCTTGAGTTAGGGTCAGTAGGGTCTTGGATGAGACTGCATTAGACTGGGTTAATGAGCTTGGCAAAATTCAGTCAGAATTCTATTAGGTTGACGTTGGATCCGCCACTGGTTGGAACCCATTTAGCTGAACTTCCATAGAATTGGAGGTATATATATGTATATATAGGGGAGGGAGAGAGGACAACATTTGTCGATAGGAGGCGATCCGAGGTCAGTGTAGCTGACTTTGACCTGTTCGTAAGGCTAACATTTTGGGATTCCATGCGGCCTAGTGCCTTGCATGTAGCTATTGGGCTAAATGTCCTATGTTTAAAAGAAAAATGGGTGAATGATCATTTTGTACTTGGGTCATAGCTGTCACTTGGGTTTGCTTGGAGGTTGGAATTTAAGATATTTGGAGAACATTTTTGTGTGCCTTTGCAGCACTTATTCACTACAATGAACAACCATCTCCTGCAATGAGAAAATTCTCCCTTTTTATGTGCACAAGAAACTGAAGGGCAATTTAATTATAAGCAACCCCACTGGTCTTGAAATTCTTCAATTGAGTACTCTACACCCGTTGATCTTTCCAAAGGACGTCTCCCAGTCTACTAAGTACTAAGCAACGTTTCCTCATCCTGTAATTTTCCTGAAAAGGGTTGTGGCCATCTTGATATACCCCAAAGTTGCTTGGGTGACCAAATAGAAATAAAGATTTAATAACATTGGATGACACGTTCTATTCTACAGGGAAGCCCGTCATCACGTTTCGGCGTTGGGCCAGTCTCGGACCAGTGCAAATCCCCTCTTTTAAGTACGCCCTTGGCCATACGTATCCCTCACCATGCCTTGGCCATACCTTGTTTGTTTTGTCTCCATGTTACCTGTTGTATTTCTCTTACTCTTATGTATATAAATGAAAGGCAGCTTGTTTGTTTGATCAACAAAAAATGTTGTGCTTATGAATCACCATAGACCCAACAATAGAGGGTTCACAATATCAGCACTCAAAACTGTGATATAATACCATTCCTCTTCTCAATTGTTCTCATCATCATCATCATAAAAAGGGTCCACACTAGTAAATGCTAGTGAATTATTAAAACACATGTACTTTAAAAGAATACTGCTATTTCTCTAATACTCCTATAATGTCCCCTGTTAAGATATCTCTCGTGTTTCAGCAGTTCACCTATGTTTATGATAGCTAGTAGTCAATTGGCAAGCCGATGGGCCTCACCATATTTCATCAACGAAGTAAGTTCAAGCTCCAATATTCCAACCCAACCCTATATCTGACGTTAAATAGCGCACTCCCCCAAAGGCAGCCAAGAAGCGTGAAAGCTGATTTTGATGCCATAAATTGAAGAAAAGTAATACTTGCTGCACCGGATAGAGTGCAGTCTCTTTTCTCTTATCTTTTAAAATTGTTTTAAAGTTGGAGCTATCATTTCTGATATATTCATACAACACAATCTTTGATCAAACAAGCCAAAAAAAAAATCTGAAAAAAATCAAAAATCAACTCCCAATGAAGGGTGAGAAAACTTCCTTAAGGGATCGAACCGAATAAAAGGGAGCTTGGTTTTTTATTTCTTATTTTTTAATCGTTCAATCAAGATCATGTTATATAGACATGTCGGACATGATGGACCTAGCTTTAATTTTTTTTCAAAAAATAAAAGAAATTAAACTGCACCAATAAATATTACTCTTAAAAGAGTATGCAAGCATAAGATTACCGACATGGTCTAGCACACCACCTCCTGTCGATGGACCAAGCTTTACTACAGCTTGTCTTGAGCTTACATTACTAAAGTTAGCTTCAGGTTGCATTCACGACAAAGGGCATTACGCGCCACCACCAATCGGCGCCACGCTCCATTCCTAGTACACATTCTTCAGGAATAGTCGCCAGCCTCAGCGGAGCGCGTGCTCGACTCCAAGTTTTTCCTCTTTCCTCTGTCTTCAGACCTGCTCCCACTCCTCGTTCCCTGCCAACTCCTCGTTTTTTGGTAGACTTCCAAGCTAGTTTTGCTTCCTCTCAGTGGAATTCCAGCGACCGCATTCTTTCTGGTTGCTCTTTTTTTGATCACCTGGTGTTCGGTTATCCGGGCATATTATCGTGTTTTTTTTGTTTATTTTCTCTGATGCATTGGTCTCCATTGCCGTTTGGTGGAGTGCGGCATTCTCAAAGGCGTATGTTTGTCTTAGACTGGTTCCTATGCTGAGATCTTTGGAGTTAAATGGTGGAGCTCGAGATTTTGAACTTATCCCATATTTTCCAGTGGCCATACATCTCCGAGCCACCGCATCAAGTTGCCGAGTTGGCGTTGCTTCTGTTTCCGACTACTTCCGCCGCTCTCCGAGAAGGTCCATTGTCACCTACGTTGCGAGTTCTGACTCTCCGGCGGCTATTCGACACATTCACAATGCTCTGCGGTCATGTTTCTCCATCCTCCGGGCAGTGCATCCTTTACCCTCTTGCCTCCAGTGAGCTCCTCTGGAGACTTTGCAGTCCGGCGGGCCTGGTCACTTTCGCACCTTCTGGTTCTTCCAATTGTGTACTCTGTGTTGTTGGCTGGGTATTACCCATTTCCAGCTGTTCTCTGTGCTGTGCTCCTTGTCCATGTGATGTGCCTCCCTCTCTTCCCTCTGTTGTAAGTTTCCTTGGTAATTAACACATGTACTTTATGATTCAAAAAATGATTTTACGCGCCACAAATCTCCAATAAGGTTCTTCAGCCACTCACCTCCCCGATTGCATCATAGTCCCAAAGCATTCTCTCGGATATTAGCTACAGATCTGGCATCGTTCATGGAGTAAAAATAAACATGGCAAAAAATTACGACTCTTGGCATACCTGTGACAGTCGCCATACATGCACACTACGCACGATAGCGTTTCTCCACCGTTCGGAGGCTGTTCTCGGATGGCCCCACTGTAAGCAGCCGTCATGGGTTGCAGACACCATCAATCCTCAGGTCGTACGTACATGTTTCACCTTTCAACACAATTTCCTCTCAAGATCAAAGCGGAAAAAGACAATTTCAAATGTCTCAAACATGGAGCTGGCGTAAATTATAAGCACACCGGAAGAGTTTTTATTTTATTTTATTTTCGGATGCTTGCGAACAAGTATTCAGCACCACGTACCATCTTCTAGTCCAGCAATACCACAATATAAGAACGTAAGCACCACGACAAGAAAGTAAGCATCAGAGAAATAACCAAACACATTCAGATATGTCCCGACATTGCTAAACTAGGAGGCAATTACATCCGTGATTGAAACAAAAGACGACATCTTGCTGGTGAGCATAATGGGATCGAGCCCAAGAGGTGTTTTGAAGGACATCATCATCCTAGTATTTATTATGAGAAGAAAATGCATCTCCTCACTTCTTTCCGCTCTTCTTGAGCCCCGCACCTGCGAATGTCCCCTTCTGTGTAGCTTTTGCCTTAAGCTCCTTGAGCGCCTGTCCAGTAATATGTTTCAATAGATGAACCATAAAATTAAAACATTGAAAGCCCATATAATCGGATGCTAATTTCACCTTTTCCTCCTCTTTTTTCTTTTGAAGATGGGCCAGGTCCGCCTATATCACACAGTCGAGGGAGTTTAGACTAGCAGATGAACCAAAATAGAACTTCAGACAGAACAAAAGCACTATCCACGTGACAATGGATAGCCCAAAAAAGCCCATGAATCATTCAACAGATAGCAAAAACTAGCACATTGAAAACAACATTTAACAAAGACCCACCATGATCACCCCATTTCTTAAATATTTCTAACATATAAGAATGCCATATGTAATTTTTTTTTTCAGAATAGCATGTATAGCAATGGGGTGAATTGGATGAAGAACAGATTTTACAGCATATTTTTCAAACCCACCGCAGAAAATGTACATTTTGTCCATATTCATAATAACCCCAAAATGTCAACAGCAAGAGCAAAATCCAAATAATTGTGATGCAGATGAAGGTTTTGTTTAAGTTCATTCAAAATGTACATACTGTACATAACTTTTAAATAGTATCATAAGCATCTACTTCTAAAATCTGTGAAGACCCATGATACAATCTCAGATTTGTAAATTTGAAACTTCACATAACATGTTTCTTGCTACATCATGTTATCGTTTGGAAATGCAAGATTTGAGCTTTCACCTCGTGCAAAGAAAAACTAAACAAAATTTGGAGAAACCTTGGTATCAGAAGCAAGGTTTCTGAACAGGCAAGGAATGCAGCAGCCAGTAGCCACAGATCAGAAGGAATCAAATGCATCAGGAGTGATAGAAGCAATGAGATGAAATCCTGCCATCTGCCTAGATACTACATGATCATTGTAGAGCACATGTGAGAAATCTTAAAAATCGTCACATGCATCTTAGCTGACTCATGCAGCACTGAATGCAGCCAAGTTGTATGTTTACTTGACTGCAGCATTTGAAATTTTTGAAGGCTTTATAGCAGCCCTTTTTTTTCTTCTTTCTTTGTTTGAGTGAGGAAAAGTTGCCGTGGAAGCAAGAAAGTCAACCTTCCAGGGTTGTGTTCCTCAAACCCTAATGAGTGACCAGAACGGAATTGTCCATGTAAAGCATACTTAGTAACAACTCATAGTCAGATGTGTTTGTAGAATAGTAGTCAACCCCATCCCATCAAAAAATAGGATGGGACACTTTCTTGTCTATCCCAATAAGTGTCCCAGCCCATTCAAGCCGTCACAGTTTATCCTGGCCTGCCTCAACCAGAATTTTATCTTCTAGCCTGAGATTTTTCAAGTTCTTTGTAAACTTATTTTGGGAAGTTCATTTGATGAAAATACTCCTCTACAACCCCATAAATCTATCCTAAATGCTTTTATTGCATTATTTTTGCCTTATTTCCATGGGATACACTTATTTTGATATTATTTGTTGTATGTATATGTTCTGTGTTCGATGAATGTGTACACGGAAAAATCAGAGACAGGACACGGGAATTGTCCAGGACACGGGAATTGTCGGAGACACCAGGACACTTCTCTACAAATCATAGTCCCTCCAAGTGCATGCAAATGTACACCTCCATCTGATCAAGATAAGAGAGATGTGCACACAGAACCAGTGAACACAGCTAACAGTGTTGTGGCATATTCTTAATATGAACCTCAGCATATGATATCATGATCCTGCATTTCCAAAATATGGAGAACAACATGACCTTCAATCTCTACAACAACATTTTTCAACTAAAATGAAGATAACACAGATTTTGCCATAAGAGTCTCTACTACTAGTTCATAAGTTGCACTTAGAATAGGAGGCAAGCTATCGAATGAGTTGTGCCTAAATCAACTAATACCCAAGCCTAGGAGTCAAGGATAGGCATTATATCTTCTACCATAGAACAGGAGGCAAGCTATTGAACGACTTGCGCCTAAATCAACTAATACCCAAGCCTAGGAGTTTAAGGATAGGCATTATATCTTCTACCATGTTTGAGGCGTGTGCATCTATCTTGGTAACTGCTTAGACTCGTCCTTTTGTCTTCTATCTTTTAGATTGCCTGGCCCGAGATTCACCTCTCTATAGGGGACAATCACGAGCAATCTGGCCCTGTTGGCCACAAATGAAACACCTCCCAGAGACAGAGTAACATTCTTTCCCTCCATGAGACATTCCATACTGACTGCAAGGTTGAGATCTTCCTTGTTGCACATGTTGTTGGCTTCGACTGAATGCTGAGATTGATGGCATGAAAATCGTTCTGAACATTGAAGTTCGTTTGCCAGATCGACTTTTAAATAGCATTTTCACCTTCAAACAAGGCAGTGTTGAGGAGCATCTTGAAGATGAGGCACTGATCCCCCACTCATGTCCAGCAATGGAATTATCATCCTTCATTCTTGCAAACTGTTCTCATTCAGTTTCTGTAGCTGATGCGGCTTTAACTGCTAAAGCTAACATGTTATAACATAAAGGTGCTATCTTTTCCCTGATATTGCTTCTTAATACCCCAATAAATTTCTTAGCTCGACATCTTCATTTTCCACAATGTAAGGAAAAACTTTCCGAGTTTCACAAACTTCATCTGGTATTCATGGAGACTCATCACTCCTTGAACCAACTCCATAAATTATTTTTTCTTTCTTGACTCTAACGTGGCTAGGTAAGTATGGATCATTGAACTCTTGTCAGAATCTCTCCCAAGTTATATCTTTACGAGGTGCTTCTTGAAACACCGTCTTCCATTTAAGGCACCACCAGTCATCCGCATTACCCTTCAGCAAATAAGATGCCAAAGCTGTCTTTTCATTCTCTGGACAGTCTAATACATGAAATATCTTTTCCATTTCACTAATCCAATGTCAACTTTATCTGGATCAGGATGGTCAGTGAAAGTTAGAAATCAAGCCTCAAAAATGGGTCCATTAAATCTAATCGGCCTCCTTTTGAGCTTGAGCCTTCAGTAGGTTTCTTTTCCATCGTTGGAAATCGACTTATGGTAACCCACATCGCCTTACTGAATTGCTCCATACTTGGGTAAGCCACATCGCCACCTATTTTCATATCGGTCATTTGTGGTGTCTTTCATCAAAATAAGTGCTTCAAGACATCAAGACATGCAATAACATCAACATTCTAAAGACAGGATTTATGCAGACTAGCCAGCCCGTTCTCATAGCACCTATAATAGCCCTGCTTCCACGGAGAATCCAAAACCTGGGATTCCATGAGGCCAAGTCTACTACTTATCTGACCGGTCAATTTGTAGTAGACAGTTGCCCCTCCGATTGAGTGACTCATTCCTTACCTGCTTAACCCAAAGTAATAGCGATAGTCACTTACCAATAGATGTTAAAAAAAACAGCTGAGCAAATCGCCCGTTGGCTAGGTCTCTCAGCTACTATCTAATGTTAGGAAGCCTCTGGATGCTCCAATGGGAGACAGGCTAACATAGCATACATAGTCCCAAACTATGATGCCCTAATCCCAAGCATGATTGCACCTAGATGAGACTCCACCCACTGCCTAGTCAATTATGTCTAGAGTCAATACTCTAGACTCAATAAGAAAAGGGGCATTTTGTGCCCCAACTGTGGCACTAGTCATAGAAAGCCAAATCGATGCCCCTACACTCCCAAAGGAAAGATCATATGGGTCCATCCTGCCAATGAAGTGATGTCATTTCACATAATGTTAAGATAGAACATGACTAGAAGATTCTAAATCCTAATAGAAAAATCTGTTCTTTAAACTTTAGATCAAGATCTTTAAACATAAGTCAACCATTCAATTAACACCCTCATTCCCGAAGGTTTTCCTACATTACCTTCTTGTTGCATCATTCTCATCACTGACGATATCATTCCAGCTAATATTAATTTAGTGTATAATCCATACAACTTAAGTGCCAACAAAGAGCTTCCAACTTTGACCTACATAGCAAAGTCTGTAAACTACATATCGTCATTGGCTTTTAACAACCGTTGATCCATAAGGGTTTATCTGGAATCATCTAGATTAGGGAAGCATGATGGAATCTGAGACATGCAGAAGCCATGAAACATGCAATCATGTATGATTAGCGGCTTAGCTTTAAGACTTTAAGTTCTATTATCTACATCAATCACCTTTATGCATTGTTCTTCGGGTCATAACAAAACCTAGTAGGATCTTTATTCTTTAATATAATGGGGAACATGGTATTTTCAAAACCTAGATTCAAGTACAGACTTGAATTTTCTACCCCCAAATGCCATTAAAAGAAGGGTAGAAGAGGGGTGCTATCACACTTGGAGGAGAGGCAGTTTTTCCTTTTTGTTACGGTTTATGGGCCCCATAGACACACTAACCAGGCCCATGCCTGGTTTAACAGCCTAACAAGGCTCTTTGTTTTGGCCTAAGACAGTCCTTAATGGACTGATTTTTAAGTCCATTATTGACCCATTAAGCTAAAAATTAAGGGGAAGATTTCAATAATCTCCTCATATATTTAACACTTCTATTTTTACACTTTCTACTTTCTTTAATATCAGTTTTTTTTTTTACATATAGGTCCTTACAACAAGTCACTTAAAACTTGGGATGACCTCCAGCTTCTCTGAAGGTCATCCGAGGCTCGTGGGAGCTGAACTAAAGCAGCCAGGGAGAGGCATCACCAAAAGCAGACTAATGATTATGCGTTGGGCTTGCAAATGGGAGAGCTACTGCTTGTGGAATTTTCTATGGAGAAGAGGGAGGAAAGGAGCATCTTTGCCACAGGAGAACCAGCTTCTATTTCCAAGGGATTAGAAATATAGTAATGCCCACACTGCATGAGGATATGTCAATATAGAGAGATCGAGGGTGCGGCCACCAAGGGCGTGTCTAGGTGACGAAGATGGGTGACAAGAGACATCCATCCCTCTGAAAGGTTTAGGTGGTCAAGATGTGTGAAAGAAAGTAAAAAGTAGTTTCCCAATCATACATTTGCAAGAGGAACACTGCATATTTGCAGGAGGAAGGATTCCTTCGTTGACCTCATTGCACCACAATCAGGAGTTTCGAAGACCATACTCTTTTAAGGGGGTAGATATGAAACAACCAAGTGCTCAATATCTTTCAAAAAATAACAAAAATGAACACTTATACTTTTAGATAAACCCAAGCAAAGACATTTAAAGAATAGATTTAAGAAAAAATAAACTTCAAATAATCATAACTTTTAACAGAAAACTCCAAATAAGTTGATTTTGAACCACTAGAAAGCTCTCAAAGTTGATACCTTTTCAAATCCGCCATTCAATAACCGGAAATTGCAAATACTCAAAACAGTAAAATTGAACAGATCTTTCCTTGCACCATTCATGAAGTTTCAATCACATGCCATTATGTCAAGACTCAAGTATGATGTTCATCCAATTCAGAATTCTACCTCCAGCCAAATTGGGACAACCTAACAATCCTAGCCCCACTACAATATGGCTTCAAGATAGATAAGAAACTGTATTAGAGTTCTATGCAACTAAATGTGCCAAAAACAATTGAATTAATGAGTTCCAAAATAAATTTGAAAATCAGAAAGTGAAGCTTGGGTGTGAATTAAAGACCTGATGCATTGAAACCCCTTCTCCTTCATTCATTATCCCAACCCCCAACCCCAACCCCACCCCAAAAAAGGGATCAGGAACCATGAATATCTACATATAGCATTATGTTTTACAGTTCTCTGCTGCTCAGCTTAAGTCACTGTGAAATCACCTTTGACAACTACACACAGGTTCTAACGACCAAATTACAAAGTTTTTCTCCCTTTTCTTCGTCTCTCCGGAGTCCTGCTGAAGGGGCAAGGACCACCCTCAGCATCACCCTCTTTATGCAAAAACCTGTCCATCATGGAAAGCATTAACCATACATATTACTTGCTGCTTAGTGTTCCCCAGCCAAACACAGAAGGATTTGCAGGTGGGGAAGTTCATGGGGGAATTCTAAATCTCAATCCCAACCCCTCGCATCACTTGTAAATCCAGTGAAGAAATCTCCAACGCGACTTCACACTCTGACTGGTATCCTTTTCACCATCCTCTCTCAACATCTTCCTTTGCACTCATCCTTCTTGAGGTTGACAACTCCACCCTGCATTCTTTATAAGATTTTAACCCCTTTTTTTCCTTCTCTGAAAGTAAGAGCTTAACATGTTGTAAAAGCACTCGCGATCCATGGCCCCTCATCATCGTGGTGGGAGAGAACGTAGTGATAGAAGGAGGGATCAAAGCGGTAAAAGTCTAAGAGCTCGGCACAACGGGAGTGTAACAGCATAATACAAGTCCCGAGCGCGCGCAGATGGCAGAAGCAGTCATCTCCCAGAGGAACTTCCCAATTCACATCCCCAGCCCTCCAAAAGGAATTAACGATGACCAAGCACAGGATTGGCTATCCGCTTTTAGTAGGAAATCCTTAGACAAAGCGTAATCACATCTTCCAATTTATCCAATGGAAACAGATACAAACAAATCAAAAGAACGTAATACTCCCCAAGGACATCAGAAGCTTCACCAACGCCAACAACAACAAAAAGGAAACAAGCAAAAAAGACGTTTTTTTTAACACGATCGCACCACATTAATGCTCGATGCGGTGATCACGAATCAAACAAGCATAAGCGAAGAGGGGAAAAAGAATCCTCTCAAAGTTGACCAAAATCATGCCCCCGTTGATTTAAATAAAAAAAGGGGAACGAATCCCTCCAAAACAATCAGTGGACGAACAACACATAAATCATAGCCGAACAAACACAAAGCGATCGGGATGAAGAACAGCAAGCACAGACCTCGTCGTAGTCCTTCTTCTCCACCTTGGCCTGCTTGAGCGGCTTCGCCTTGCCGCCTGCACCACATCAATTCCGCATCGATTAAAACACAGTTTTTTTATCAAATTGGGGAAGAACAGAGAGAGAGGTAGGAGGGGGGAAGATATCAGCGTGACTCATACCTTGCTTCGACGACATGGTCGTGGCGTAGAAGCGAGAAGGAGAGAGAAGAAGGGGGCGGGGGAGACGAAACCCTAACGGGGATCCTCTTACCCGAGCACGCACGAAAGAGCGAAAGAAGAGGAGGTGGGCGACGGGAAAAGGCTGCTATTTAAGGAAAACAAATAAGGAAGGAAATTATTGAAGACGGCGGGTGATTGAGGCGCAAAACCCCCCAATAAATCCATCAATTCCGTCCGTCCGATTCATCAAGCACATTCACTGATTCGAAAGCGGCAAAAATCCAAAATAAGGTTAGTGTTCTTTTTTTTTTTTTTTTTTTGGAGAATCAAGTGGCCAGTTGTCTGTGCACTATTGCTCCCTATTAGAGGCAGGGAGACTGAGTCAGATTGAGATTCGGAGATATATATCCTTTTAATGGGAGAAAGTTATGCATAGTGTGAGAGAACCGGCATGGAGGCGAGGGATATGTTGTAAGGCGAAGAAGGGGCGTAGGTGTTTCTGAAATTAAAGTCACAGCAAAAATCCATCAATTATGTCCGTCTGATTCATCAAGCATATTCACTGATTTGAAGGTGGCAAAAATCCAAAATAAAGTTAGTGTTTTTTTTTTTGAGATTTTTATATATAAGTCCCTATAATTATCATAAATTTCAAATATATCCCTCTTATCTTCAATACTCTAAATAAGTCCTTATAATCTTCTACCGTTCTAAAACATGGGCATCCGTTTCATTCCAGATGGAGACGCTCGGAAAAGTAGTCTTAACTATGGTTAACACTTACCACACCTAGGAATATATCATTTTACCCTCGCTCTACATCCTCTCCCCTCTCCACCGCCCAGCACTGAGAGAGAGAGAGAGAGAGAGAGAGAGAGAGAGAGAGAGAGAGAGAGAGAGAGAGAGAGAGAGAGAGAGAGAGAGAGAGAGAGAGAGAGAGAGAGAGAGAGTCGGGTGCTTATGTGCCATCCCCATCCCCTCCCCCCGCCATCACCCACCGCCATCGCAAAGAGAGAGAGAGAGAGAGAGAGATACGAGGGGTTGGGTGCTCATTTGTCGTTCACAAAATCGAAAGCGAAAGGGGACCAACTTCATCAGGGTGGCAATGGTAGAACACTAGAATTTGGAACATATTAGCGAGGTGGCAAGCCCATAGAGAGACAGTGGATCCAAGGTGGTAGTAGTTCGGCGAGGAAGCACCGGATCACCAAAGTGGCAAGGGCATCAACCAACATCAGATTTAAGGTGGTGGGTAGTGGGTTTGGTTCGACAAAGTAACGACAGATCATCGAGGCAGCGACGGCATCGAGCATTGATGGTGGGGATAGTCAGTAGTCCAGCAAAACAGCGGCAACAACGACGTCGAGCAGTCGTAGATCAAAGAGAGAGAGAGATGGTATCCTCCTCTCAACGCCGGTCGTAGAGTCTTTAGGCTTCTCCTCAGGCAATGACGACATAGAGACGACTGTGAAAGTGGGGACGTGCACGAGTGGCATATGGAGGCCCGTAGGGACCATCACGTGCTTCCTCTCTCTGTGCTTCAGCTTGGTCCAACTGCGATTGCCACTTTGCCACAGGATGTCCACTGCGTGCGACTCACCAAGATCTACAACGATCATTCACTTCCTCCCTCGGTTCTCTCGACTGCCACTGCCATCAGCCACATCCACTAGTGTTGTCGCCCACTTGTTCCCTTTCGATGTCTGTGTTCCTTAGGCTTGCACAGATTAGGGGGAGGGGTATGTATGTCATTTTACATAGGGATAAGGAATATTCCATAGAATAATACTTTTTTTATAACGTCCGTTTGACTTTAGAGATTTATTTTAGAATGCAACTAGATTTTAAGGACTTATTTGAAAATAGAAAGAAGAAAGGGGCATATTTGGAATTCACGATAATTATAGATACTTAAATGTAAAAATCTCCTTTTTTTTAGATTTTGAAAATCAAGTGGCCCAGTGATCTCTGCACTATTGCTCCCTGCCAAAGGTAGGGAAATTGAGTCCGACTGAGATTCGGGGATTTTCCTCCTTTCAATGGGAAATAGTTTCACATAGTGTGAGAGAACCGCCGCGAGGGTGACGTCAGAAGGCAAAAAGGGGGCGTAGGTGTTTCTGAAATTAAGGGTCACGTAAAACATAATCGGATGGAAATTTTTTTTCAAGAAAATCAATTTATGAAGAAAATGAAAACGTAATCGACCATTTGACACTTCTGAAAATATTTTCTTGAAAAATTTTGCATTCATTTGTTTGCCTGTAAAATATTTTCTTGAAAATGATTTTATACATTTGTTTGCTTATAAAAGAATTTTCAGATTACAAATTTTTTAACATAAATATGGCAAAGCCAAAAGTTTTTTTTTTTTTTTGTCCGTGCAGTCAGTCCCAGCACAATGGCACTGGGACGTTAGGACATTTGGGGGGGGAGGGTTGCAGGGATCGATCTTTAGTGGGCGTGGGGAGCCTTAGGGCCTCTAGCCACTAGGCTTAGCTAACGAGAAATATATATATATATTTTTTATATATTTTTATGAACTGAGAGAATACCCCAACTCTACATTTGTTTGGATAATTCAAATAGAAAAGGCCATATCTTCACATGATCAAAATTTGAACCACAATATTAAAAGGTATTTTTGTTTTATTTTTAATTTTCAGCTTGGGGTACGTTTAGTCCAATTCTACGTAAAATATATTCGACCGAAAAATATTTTTTAAGAAAAATTAATTTACAAGGAAGATAAAAACATAATCTATCATTTGGTACTTTTGAAAATATTTTTATTTATTTATTTTTCTACAAAATATTTTGCTTAAAAATGCAATCGATATTTTTCTAAAAATCTTTTCATTTGCTTGTTTTCTTGTAAAAACTTTTGAACTGTCTTATCAAACACATATGAGATTATTAACATAGATAATACAGTCAATTGACTTTTTTTTTTCTTTTTTTTTATGAGTTGAGAGAACAGCCAACTCGGCCTTTGATCATACATTTTAAATAAAGAAAGTTCTTGTCTTCACACCATCCAAATTTCAAAAATCAGTATAATTTTATTTATTTATTTTTAGTTTGGAGAACATTATAATTCGACGTTAGATTAGATGATTCAAATAAAAAAATCATTTTTCCACACTGGCAAAGTTCAAAAGGCAAAGTCAAAAGATCTTTTTACTTTTTTCTATTTTTTTGATTGCCAGAATATCCTAACTTGACATCTAATTAGATTGTTGAAATAAAAAAATATCACATCCCTACACATTATACATTATATATTTGGTTGTATTTAAAATATATTAGAAGGAAAACTAATTTTAAAAATAAGTTTTATCATAAAAATATTTTCAGAAAAAAAAATTATTTATTTTTCTGGTAAAAGTGAAACTTTCGTAAGTTTCAATAATATCATATTGTTTTAAAGATATAAGTATAAAATTATAATATCTTAAGTTTTAAGGATATAAATATAAATAATTCTAAAGATAGAACAACCTAGTGCACCCTTAGGAGTTATTACGTCGCCTGACATGTCTTACAGTCAAACTAAAAAAAACTTTTTTGAATTTTTTTTTGAAACCCCCAACATGTCTTACATGTCCACATAATTGAATTTTCGATCACACATCCTAAAAAATAATAAAAATTCAAAAACGAAGGGTCGACGAACAGTAATGTACTATTCATTGGAGATCAGTTTTTTTTATTTTTCATAATTTTTTTTTGATGGCTTCTAAGATGACCTACATGCTCATATAATTCGATTTTCGATCGAACATTTCAAAAAAAAATAAAAATTCAAAAATCAAGTCTCAATGAACAGTAGTGTACTATTCATTGGAGCTCAATTTTTTATTTTTTCATATTCTTTTTGAAAGCTCCCTGACATGTCTTACGTGTCTATCTAATTTGATTTTAGATCGAACATCTAAAACAAAAGATAAAAATTTAAAAACCTAGCCCCAATAAATAGTAGTGTACTATCCACGGAGCTAAGATTTTTGAATTTTTCATATTTTTTTTAGTTGTCTTATGAAAATCTAATTATATGAAGATGTAGGCAATGTTGGGGCCTTGTAAACAAGACCAAAGTGATGCTGTTTATTTGTCAACAGTCCCTTGCTCAATGGATTTTTCAGACTATATTTTTATTATTTTTAGATACTTTGCTATTATTTGTTATTTTTTATGGTACCTTCAAACTCGAAATAATCGTCCAAACAAGACGAAACTTAAGCATGTTTTGTAAAATAGATATTGGCTTTATCTTACATCACAAATACCTTTTATATATCTTTTGTGCAATCAGTGAGTTTTTTTAGTTATTTTTTGCAATCCAAAAATGACGTATATATAGTCTGATATAATTTATTTAAAATTATGTGAAAGTATGGACTCTGAAGGGCAAGTGGGAGACTTAGGAAATATGTTACCATGGTAAGGAAAGAAAAAAAGTGAGAAGGAGAAAGGATGAGGTGATAACCTTACTATAATAACCATAACTTGTTTATCAGTTTTTAACCAAACAGAGTTTACGTAAGACAATCAAACGCAGGTTAAAGAAAATGCATTTATCATACTTCATCCGCATTTACGTTAAGTTGCATCCAAACAGGCCATAATATTCGGATGGAACACATACCTTTTGCATATACACAAAAACTTCGATAAATCTCATTAAAATTATTGATCCATAGCAGGACATTTGATAACCAATGGAGAGTTGGAGCATTTAGATTTCACAAGATCAAGTAATTTATGTTACAAGTTTAGATTCATAAATTTTTGAATAAAACAAATACTAATCAAACATATATGTTTGTATACAAAATAAAGGCTAGAATCATCATCTACCACCTATTGAGTTCACTAGAGGGTTGTTTGTTTTAACGTAAAACATCATAATTTAAAACAATTATTTTATTTTATAGTGTTTTCAGTTGTTTGGAATGATGTAAAATAATGTAAAGTAAAATCCTATTTGGATCTTGTCTGACCATTTCATAGCCCAATTCTCTTATTTTGATTTACAACAAAGATCCACTGTAAACTAAAAATAAGAAGATTGAAGTATCCATCTTATTTTATTTTACAAACAACCAAACAAACATTTTCTAATTATAAAACAATAAAATTTCACTTGTTTTGAAACCAGTGATTTACAAAGTTTTACACTAAAACAAACAACCCCTATAATAGACTAACATCTGCTTTTGGCATCTTCCTCGCAATAATCTGCGCTAGTGTCCTCTTCCATGGCGTGTTTTCTTGCTTGCCCTAAGTTCCCCTATAACACGAGCATCCAAAAATCCTCCTCCTTTGGTGAGCAGAGGGAAAGGAGATGGATGTGAAAAGAAGATAGGCAGAGAGGGAGGACGTGGATTAAACCAGATAGCTATTGTGTTTTCTATCAGCACTTTTCTCTTTCGGAATTAGAGAAGAACAAGGACATATATTCCAGAATAAGGTTAATTTTAATTTGATTAAAAGAATTGGTTATTCTGCGTCAGAATTACTTATCTAGAAATTAGATAATAAAAAATTTATTTTTCTACTCAAAGTGAGCTTTACCTAAAGTTTATAAAATTTGATATGTATCCTTGTGATTAGTGATTATCACTATAATAAAATGAAAGCAAACTAAGTCACAAGTCCATAAACTTTTGTAATTAATTTTATTAGCCACATTTATTCATGATAAATAAGTTTAGCCCTACTGTTTGTATAAAAAATCATGTTAAAGTTTTAATTGTGACTGTGCCAAATAAAAAATAAAGACCCTTCAAATGTAATTAAAAAACTTACCAAAAATTTTGTTTAACTTATTACCCCCTACTATAGGCTATTTTACAATTTAAGTGTTATAAAAAAAATCCTTAAATTATTTATTTCTTAATTTTGTTCTAAAATTTTCAGATATTACACAACCACACGCCTTCTTTCTCTCTCTCTAGTCAAATGCATGACAGAAAGAGAGAGGAGTGGGGAGTGGGAGGAGAAGAGCCATGAACAACATGGTCTCTTCCTCTCTCACATGTGGCCCTCTACTACCCACATGGTAACTCCTGCATAGAGTTATCCCCCAACCTTTACTGCACTTCTCAACCCTTTTTTTTTATTTTTGGTCAATTCAATACTGCGTTCATTACTTGTAAAGTAGATAATACAGGAATCCAGTGAGTAGATGGGACAACATCGGGAGACGTAAAGGGGGAGCACATCAGTTACAGAGGGATAGAACCTATTGACAGAGCCTGCATAGATACAGGGGAACAAGAAAAGTGAAGAAAAACATAGCAACAGTTCCTTTCAATCGCTGCCAGAGAACCTGCATAGTCGCTTGCCGTCGAGACATGGATAATAAAAGTCAAAATGAAGCTGCAAACTCCAGATGCGCAGTTGATGTGAGGAAGAGGCCCGGGGACGTACACCAGTGAACATCATATAGAATAAGCCTAGATCACCACCCACTCCTATCTTCTCCAAGATCATCTCCAGGATCAACAACAGAGCGACGGTCACAGCGAGAGCACTCAAGGAACATTGCCGAGGGACGATGGAGAAGGAACTTGCAAGAACAGATAGAACAAATACAAAGGAACAGAAAGCTAGTAGAACTTGGATGGACAGGGAGGGTTAGAAATAGGCAGCACTAATACACCTGTCGAGGTTCCCACAAGGAGGCCAAAATGGAAACTGGCATATCAATAGAGGAAACAACAAGTTAAAGGTAGGGGAAGATGGCGACAGGAAATAAGAAATATGGGGCGACGAATAGAAGTGAAGAGAAGGCAAACGATTGGGAGGAGGAGGGGGAAGAGGCAGTGGTTGGGAGATGGGTACAGCCTGAGTGGCGGATCCAATGCATAGGGTGTGGGGTCCCAAGACCTCACTGAACTTTAGAAATCTTAGAGGCCCAGTCCAATTTTAAGGCCCAGGACCCCACCGACCAAAAGTACGAATCTACTGGGCCTGCTCGATCTTTCAACCCACTCCAGCAGCCGAGCGCCCAAATCCCAATCCATTTCCTGTCTTCGCTCCGCCCGTCCTGTGCCCGTCGTTCCTTTGCGAGACGCCGAGACGCCCAGTCCCCAGAGCCCTAGCTCCGCCCAGCCCCGCCGTCGCTGTCGCCGGCTGCCCAGCCCAGCCCGCCAGCCGGCTCCGCCCAGCCCGGCCCGGCCCGTCACCTGTGTCACCCCCTCCGGCCTCCGCGGCTCCGCCGCTGGTTCCGCCGCAGCCGCTGCCCTCCGAGTCCGATCTCCCTGCTCGGCTGCTCCGGCCTTTGCCCAGCGCCCAGCGGCGCCCGCCCGGTTGGCCGGCTGCCTCCACCGCCACCGGCCCCTTGGCCCCTCCGCGGCTCCGCCCAGCCCCGCCAGGCTCTAGCTACCGCCCCTCGCGCCTTCGGCCTCCGCCCAGCCCTGAACCCAGCCTAGCCCGGCTCCACCCAGCCCCGCCGGCAACTAGCCGCCAGCCGGAGGCAACGGCCCGAGCCCAGCTTGCCCTCCAACTCCAACTCCGGTCACCCCCACCGGCCGATCCCCCACGGTGCTGCAGCTGCTGCAGAACTAGAACAAGGTTCGTTTTTTTTTTTTTTTAATTATAACAATAAGGTTACCGCACATGGGAAAAAAATTGTGTATAGCTTTTTCTGATTTATTTTCTTAGTCTCTCATATGTTGACTTGATTTGGACCATTAGGTTTATTTGTGATGTTGTATTTAGTTGGAGCTTATGACAAATGCATAAGGGGTTATTATAACTCGACCTCGTGAGCATATGTCATGATCAATGTTTAATTTCATACATTATCTTTGAACATTTTAGGTGATCAGAACTGTGTGCTTAAAAATACTCTTTAATATTAGGCAACTTAGAGTTGGTTTAAGGAAAACTCAATTATGAGGACATTTTCATGGTCGTCACACCCACGATTGTAGTTATCATAACCATGGCCTTTTATAACTAAAGAAATATTATCTAAGATCGTAGTTACCATAACAATAATCATGGTTATGGCATGCGGCCAAGCAACCCCTAGATGTCAAATAGGATTACTTAGGAGTATAACTCTGTAAACTTCTGACAGAATCTGACAGAAGCTGTGCAAATGCCAACAAATCAAAAAATAATCTAACCATATTTGGGGAACATATGAAAGACGGATTTAACCTTATTTGGTAAGGGAAAATGCCTAGTGTTGGTGTCTGATCAAAATAGATGCTAATTTGCCGTAAAAGGATCCACATGATCGACCTAGCACCAGGAGAGGATAAGCACCCTCAGTGCTCATGGATCCAAAGCAGTTAGCTGCAGTTTTCCTCAACAAAGCCTAAAGAGGACCAGAAGGGGAAATTTCTTTAATCTGTACTCATGGAAAATAGAAGACTGGAAATGGAAAGTCCTTCCTCTCACTGAGACCAAATGGAGATGTCCTGCACTTGCAGAGGCCAAACCACAATGCAAACGCCGCATCCCCTATAGTTGTAGATCGACCCTAAACCTGTACTTGCATATGATCACTACTTCCAAGGCAGATGCCCACACGTACTTGCAAATCTTGTGCCAATGTGGAAGTTCTGTGTTTCATCTTAGAACGCCAAACGATCCTAGGGAGGATGGGCCTCCTATGCTTTTCCTTCCCAAACCGCTGGAGGATCCTAATGTCATAAGCTCCAACAGTATATGAACTGACCATCAGAAGATTCAAAACTCGTATATGCTTTCTTCGAGTATAATATAGAACTGTTATTTTTGTTTTACTGGCATATAAATATGACAATCTTCATATTTCTTATTGAATTTTACCATTATCTAGAATGTCCTCAAGTCCCCTTAAAAGATAATGGTCTGCTTGAAATTAAGGGGGCTTATTCCAAATCAAATTTGATAAGGAAATATCCTACACAGAACTTTGTCAGCGTAACGTGGATCTTCTGAAAGAAAGGAAGAGAAAGGCAGAAAAAGTTGGCAAAGTTGATGCTAAGAATCATGTTATAATCTTGAAAGTCAAGACTGGTAGCGTTTGTTTTTTACTTTGAAAGTCAAGAAAAATAAATTTTATTAATTTTGAAAAGTTTATCTTCTTTTTTAGGTTGTCGATATATGAAGATTGCAAAAGATCGTTAGGTTGTCGATATCGTGGAGTGGCCAAGTCAAGGTATCAAATCCACATAAGATTTTCTTATATATATATATATTCTTATTTATTTATTTAATGTTAAATATTTGTGATCCAGTGAGCCTAGATGGTGGTTCATTTACATTTTTCTTTACTTTTCTTATATGTTAATTTTTTTGATCCAACGAGTCTGAGTGGTGGCTCATTTACTTGTAATGTACTATTTTTATTGAAGTGTACTCTTTTTATTTGTGTTGAATGTATTTTTTTGAAAAAATTGAATGTACTTTTTTTTTTATTGAAGTGTACTATCTTTTATTTGTAGTGAATGTATCTTTCAAATAAATCGCTCAGTCTAAGTGAAGTATATTGCTGTCCTAATGATGCAAATGGTAACCGATCGATAATCCGAATATTTGACTGATCATTAGCTTATAGGTCAATTAACAAATTATCGTTTCAAATCGATATTTATAGTGGATAAGAAAGTGAATACACATTATTTTTTACCAAATACATATGATACATTCAGATTTAATTACCTGACCGATTATTAACTTATAGGACCATTAACGGATAATATTTCTAAACCGATAACTTAATGGATACAATCATGGATCTACCTTAGATCCGCACCGAATCCGAACGCGTTTGCAGCCTTAGCTGTCCCACCTTCAACTTAGTCCACAATACTCAATTTGAGAACCCCACTGGACCAAATTCCTGCGTCCGCCACTGTATGCAGCTATTTATGATGGAAGACATTATTATCTTTTCCACTTTGATATTGATGATTAAGGTGTTCTATGAGTGTTAAGACAAAAGAATAATTTATCCTGTAGGTCCTCTTTAATTTCTTAAATGATTGATCTACATTCCAGTGAATGAAACTATTTCGATGGTTCTTATAACATAACACAATTAATTTCACCTAACACTTTATTTTAATTTGATGTGTAGATGTCATATTAATGACACCAATTTCCTAGAAAGAATTTATGGTTTGTGCGCATTATTCTATTGGATTTCTATTGGCTTAAGTTGGGATTTTTGAATCCTTAGTTTACTTTTTCTTTATCACTTCATTGAAAGTAGTTTCATTTTCTTAAGTACTCTTCTAGTGTTACTACCATGCTCACATTTTATCTAATTTTTACAGGTTTTTTTTGCTAGCTTTTCCACAGATGGGCTTTACTAATCATGTTCATACATTATACGCCGTGGCCTCTTCTCTATTGTTATTTGTCCTTTCCATACTGTTGATTGCAAGCCTTCTCATGTTCCAGTGGATTCGAAAATATCAAAGACGAGAGGCACTTTTACGTTCTTTACTTATTAAACAAAAGGAAGCAACTCAACAAGCAGAAAGGAAAAGTATGAACAAAAGCTTAGCATTTGCTACTGCCAGTCATGATGTACGCACGTGTCTTGCTGGCATAACAGGCTTAATAGAACTTTGTCAGTCAGAGGCCTCCCCACAATCTGAATTAGAAAAGAACCTTGACCAAATGAAAATTTGTGCTTCAAAGCTTCTTGGTGAGTATACTAATGTACATACCTCTTGGTAGTTCTTGCAATAATGTTTATATCTCTCATTTCATTATATACACATAACATGTAAAATAATTTAAATTAGGCTTTCATGAATTATACTTCATACATAACCAGAACATGTTTTCAATTTCCTTGTGAATTTTTCTATTGACAATATTCTTTTTCTACTATATCTTTTTTAGGGATATTGAACTCTGTACTTGATATGAGTAAACTGGAAGCTGGGAAGATGCTATTGGAGGAGGTAGAATTTAATGTAGCAGAGCTGATTGAAGAATCAATTGATATTTTTCATATTGTTGCATTGAAGAAAGGTTTAGAGGTGATTTGGGATCCTTGTGATAACTCTGTTTTGAATTCTTTAAATGTCAAAGGAGACCCTACACGACTTAAACAAATTCTTGATAATCTATTGAGTAATGCAATTAAGTTCACATCTGAGGGTCATGTTCTAGTTCGAGCTTGGATCAAAAGACCCAATATGGGTGCTTTAACATGTTCATATGACTATGCTTGCAACTTTTATAGTATGCCGAGCCTATTATCTTGCTTTTCTTATAGGAATGGCAATACTTTTGGTGATCCCAACTCTGTTTATCCAGCAGATCAGGACCCAAATTCTATTGAGTTTGTATTTGAGGTGGATGATACAGGGATAGGAGTACCAAAGGATAGAAGAGATTCTATATTTGAGAACTATGTTCAAGTCAAAGAATCAACAAGTGAACAAGAAGGCACAGGCTTGGGTCTTGGTATAGTCCAATCTTATGTGAGTATAAATAGCCCTTCTAAAAAAATTAAAACTGATCAATTATTTTGTAGATGTTTCTATTTTCAAGGAAAACATTTGTTTCAAGGATGTTTTGTGATGAAGTTTATATTATCTTTTATGATTATTTTGTAGGTACGGTTGATGGATGGAGAGATAAACATTATTGATAAAGGGTCAAACAAGAGGGGAACCTGCTTCAGGTTCAACATCTTTCTCAAGTCTTTAGAGATAATGGATGAAAAAGTTGACATAATTTGTCATAAAGGTGAAGCATCAAATGAGTTGCCTGATTCAAGTGCATCAATCACAAATTCCCTATGTAGTTATCACAAGGCTGTCCAGTCAAAGAATCGAGTAATGACATCTTGTAAGGGTCTTAAAAATGATGTCATCCATGTCTTACTTTTGATTAAAGGTGAAGAAACACGAAGGATCTCAAAAAGATGGTTTGAAAGCCTGGGAGTGAAAGTTTGGACTGTAGACCAATGGGAACTTTTGCCGCCTGCATTTGAGAAGATAAAGCAAAAATTTTCCTCCAATCACTTTGGCACCTTTGAAAAATCTCATACAGTGGTGCCTGGAATTCAATCGGATATATCGACAATTCAAAATGATAATGAAATTGAGATTGAAGAATCTCCAAAGACTACAAATGGGTTGGATTACCTTTGGCCTCCTAATATGTCCATTCATGAGCTTCACCAAAAGACAAGCTTCATAAGCACATCAGTATGTACTTTGATTCTTATTGACATGGATTTTGGACCTCTTCATGATGTATACCCTGCATTGAGCAACTTTGTGAAGAGCATCATTTATAACCAATGCAAGGTTGTTTGGCTAGCCAATTCAGATACTCCAATTGCAGAGTTAAGAATTTTGAGAAATAAAGAAGTACCATGTGATTTGGTATTACATAAACCTCTACATGGTTCTCGTTTACTTGCAATTCTAAAACTTCTGCACGAATTTGGTGAACCAATGGAAGTTGTTCCAGATACAAAAGTAGATGATATACTTCAAGAGGTAACTCATTTGGTTGAGTTAGATGTGTTACATAAAAATTATTTAATTTATATTTTTATCTTTTTTTGCCAGAAAGACAAACCGGATGTCAAGTACAATGGTGATAAACCACTCCATGGCATGAAAGTCCTAGTTGTTGAAGATAATGTTACACTACGTCGCTTGACTTCATCTACTCTTTTTCACCTTGGAGCATCTGTTGAATTAGCTGAAAATGGAAAAGATGCTTTGGACATGTTTCGGAAGATCTTGCATGAAAAATCAGCTCCAGATGATGAAAGCATCCAAAGCCAAAAGCAAGGAGTTACGAGGCATCATCCATATGACATCATTCTTATGGATTGTGAGGTAATGCTAACTTATTTTGTTATACAATGTATATGTTCCATTAATTGCATGAAAGATTGGTTTCATAGTATATCAAGATAGATTGTCTTTTTACAATTATTAAGAAAATAGTTATAAAAATAATTATGATCTTCTCAAATTAGCAATTTAAGTTTCGTAGATTTTTATGAAGAGCTAAATGTCATTTGTGTTTCATAAACAATATAAAATGTTAGATTTTCAAATTTTAGACTTTAACATAGACCACTCAAAGTAGCTACATTTTGAAAAGAATAAAAACTCCAAACTAATTAGACTTTAACCAATTAAACTTTTTCCCGTTGATGGGATATTATTTTGTATTCGAAACATTAATATTATTTCATGATTTTATTTGTCCATTAAAAAGTTTTAGAAAGTATTTTGAAAGTTATTTATATATCTAAAGTATTCATATATGAATAAGTATAAAAATGGATTGTATTGAATAAAATGTAATCTTCATGAAACAAATAATTAAATGATGAGCAAAGTTATAATAATGGACAAAAATGTACAATTATATTCAGTTATCATATAACTCTAAACATACATAAAAATGTTAAAAAATGAATGAGTTCTAAAATAAATATAATAGGCATTTTGTTATTCTTTCTTTAGAAAATAGTAAAAGGCTATTTGAGTGTTTAGCAGCTTTCATGAATATTACAACAAGTGAGGTGAAATTTCTCTTCTTTGTACTTTTTTTGAACTTCTTTATCTTTTAGATGCCAATAATGAATGGATACGAGGCAACAAAGCAAATTCGTGCAGAGGAAAAGCAATATGGCATGCACATTCCTATCATTGCTCTTACTGCTTATTCAATGATGGAACAAGAGATTGACTTTGTCCAAGCAGGAATGGACATCCATCTAATGAAGCCCTTGAAGCCAGACATGTTATTAGATGCAATTCATAAAATTAAGAGAAAATAAAGGTATGAACAAATTTTCTTCTTGATCATATTAGTCAGATTTTGCAATTATTCAAAGATTGTTCCACATAACTATTGATCTTTTTTATTTTAATCTTCTTAGTGCTGGTATTATTTATGTAGAAAGTTCATATTTCTATTTTGAAATTAACTTTGATCTTATATTTGAGTACTCACTACAAGTGGTAGGGAATGTGATGAGATCCTTGCTCCCTGCATTGGATTGAGCCCTCCATGTTCGAAATAATTATTCAAAAAGGCAAGATTGTTGCAATTATATGGAAAAAAAATCTCTTAATATGAATAACAAATTTAGTGCAAATATCTTTATTTATACTCCACTAAATTACAGAGGCTTTGTCCATACTTGTAACAAAAGAAAGATTAAATACGAGGATGTGACAGTCTTTGAGTATCCCATTGTCTTGCCATTCCACTCTTCCCCTGCAAAATATATTTCCTATCACCAACACAAGCCCCTGAAGAATGTTGGTTTATGAATGCCCAACAAGACTGGCGTCTTTTATTAATTAACAAAAAATGCAGAATCTTAGGCAACCTGATGACGAGGATTTGTCAAGAGGAAACAAGAAAGAGAGAAAGACGGTGGGCTTCCATGGAAGCACAACCAGAGCCGTACTCACTAAGAATAGAGATCCTCTAAGTGTAAGGTTGGACTGAATTCAGTCAGTGCATAGAGGGGAAGATTTTTAAAAAACTCGCTCATGCACTACTTTTTCCATTCCCAATGAGAGGCAATTTTGAAAATTCCCTCCCCTCTCTCTATGCTCACTGAGTGCCAACCAAATTTGTACTGACAGGAGCCGGACTCTTGAACTAATGCCGCAGACCTGGTGTTCAACAGAGGGTCCCCATTTCCCTGTCTTATTAAATGGAGCCCCAGGAAGTAGGCCTGGCTCGCCCAATGGCATGTCATCTACCCTCTCATGGACGGGTAGGTCTGAACAGCAGCTCAGGATTGGCGGTTGGAGAATATGCAGCTCCTAACTATAATTAACCACCTCCCTCGCTCTCTCTAGCTGCCAGCAACATGGTAAAGCAACTCCCAACTCCAAGATGAATTTCACTCTCCACATCTCACCACTTTCCTGTCCTTCAACTCATGGTATGCTCTCTCTCTCTGTTTACAAGTAAATTAGTTGAAACCACTACCATGCAGGATTGAATGGCTGCAGGAGTATTACATTTGAGGCCTTCTATACACATTCTTGCAAAAAGGCCTCTAGTCTAATCTTTCTTCTCTGGTTGTTGATGTCTGCAGTCTCATTCTAGCAAAAAGGCCTCTAGTCTAATCTTTCTTCTCTTGTTGTTGATGTCTGCAGTCTCTTCCCCCCCCCCCCCCCCTCTTCATTAAGTCGTCAGCGAGGCTGATGGCATTGCTGGCAGGGGAGCCGATCACCACCATCCTCTACCACAGCGGCCTCCTGCCAAGGAGCCAGAGCTTGGAGCAGCTAGTGCACAGCAACATCCTGCGCCGCCGCCGCCGCGAAGACAACCTCCTCCACTTCATCGTCAGCATGCTTAGGTGCTTCAGCTAGGTGGCAGATGGAGCTGCCACCGCTGCTTGTTCCCAGTCCATTAGCAAACACTTTATTTTGATCATCCAGTTGGAAGTTCAGCATCTCCTCTTCCTCGGTTTTGTGCAGTTCCTGTTCTGGCGAATCATGCATGAGACTTCAGTCATCTAAGATTTTGGACTGCTATCTCATCTGCAATATTCGTCTTGTGACGAACTGTTCCGCTAGCGAATCGTGTGTTATATGGTATATAGATGACATTCGGGGCTATCGAAGGGTTAATGCAAGGGTAAGAGTTTGATACATCGTGAGCGCCTTATTTGCTTTAGGACCGAGTGAAATCACTAGGTGAGTCTTGTTGATGACATCCAACTAACATGTGATCTTCTAGGATTGAGATCACCTGAATATACGGGAAGGGAGGTGGATACGTTTATAATTACGAGTGTGTGCGTGTCAGGTATATACAGTGAACTTAAGTGGCTCAAGAGTTCCTAGTTTTTAAGAGTCCAGATGCTCTCAGTGTATTATCGGATTGAGTTCAGTCAGCACAATAAGGGGGAGGGTGTGGCCCCGTAGAGCTTTTCAGCTCAGCGGGAAGGAGAAATTTCAGAATCCCACCTTCCTCCTCTTCATTGTACTGACCGGGTTCAATCTGACAGTCAGTGAGAGGATCCAAACTCCATTAGAAAAGGGTAATCGTGAGGGAGAAATCAACAATTGCTAATCTGACCTTCCAAAGTTCCATCGCCATCGTCTGTGTTCTTCAAGTGTTTTTGGCTGCCACATCTAGTGTAATCCCGGTGTCATAGAGAAAGAAAGAAGTTTGGCTCTTTTGGTGATCTCTCTGAGTTAAGTCTCATCTCTTGTGAAGAAAGGAGAATAGGCTTTAAGTTTGTTACGTCTTCTTAGTTTTTGGCTTTCATAATCATGAACTATGTAGATAAATAATTGAACTACACCACATAAATTTTCCTTGTATGCATGCATTTTAGAAATTTTTGAGGAGTGATGGGATCAACAGCTTAGATGTCTCACGACCAATAAACGTGGCATTCAACTAGTACGTGTGAATATCTTATAAACAGAAATGCACGACGTTTAGAGAATTGTTGCGAACTAATTTACACCTCACAAAGGACTCTCTAGCTTAAAACTAGAGAGTAAATTTTCTTAAATTTCTTCTACCATTATTTAAATTGTCCAGCCAAAACAACTAGGAGCCCTGATGAAAAACAAGCTGATTAACGAAACGAAATTAACAAAACAAATATTGCCAATTCCTTTGAATTCCTGTGGTGACGACATTGACAAAACAAACATTGCCCATTCTTTTGAATTCCTCTGTTCATGTCTTTGTGGTTACAAAGTTGTGCCAAGTTTTATTTGATTGAAAACATTACATTCCGATCCTGATTTAAGTTACCTTTTACGTAGTGGCATGCGTCAATAGCTTTCTATTTAATATCTAAAACGTGGGCTAGGGCAACTCGGGCCCGACTTGGGCCAGAAAATGGGTAGATCTTGTAGCCCAGGCTAAGCCCAATGTCTTGGTAGCTTGATTCGGGTTTCCAAATAGAAGAGTTGCTTCCATTAATTTGGTCCCAAGTGTACACGTACTTCGCACCATAATGATGAAACTGGAGCAATTTGGACGTAACGCAACGTCATCAAATCCGATAACGTGCTAAAAAAATTGAGACAAGATTAGTGTAAGCTAAGGATCTCTCATGGTAAATGTATTGTCCATCCTCAAAATAGTAAATTGTTAGGGTGCAAGAACGAAATTAGGAGGAAAAAATGATGGTAAATGGTATTCGTAAACAAGTTTATTTCTTGATTTACGAACTTGAAGATATGCAGAATGAAATCGAAAAGGCAAGTGGTGTTTGCTGACGTAGAAAAATGCAATTGGGTATGTGAAGTAAAACACAAAATGGACAAGAGATTTTTACTTTTCAATCCTTATAATCTTTTAATATTCTTATAAACTCCTAAAATCTTCATATTTCTTTAAAACCTCCTACAATATTTGAATCATGCTTAAAAAGCTCTCTAAATGGGATTTTTAGGAAGGGTATAAGGGCCTTCTCGGGACTAATAAGAAATACAAAGATTATAAGAGCTTATAAAGAATGTTGAAAAATTATAGGGACTGGAAAGTAAAAATCTCAATAAACAATCTAACAGTCAGCATTTTACTATGCATTAAATTTGGCGTTCGGACTAAACCCAATGCTTCGCTGAAAGAATTCTTGTGTTATCGGGTCATGCAACTTAAAATCCTAAGGCACTTTAGATAGACCAGAGGCTTGTGATCAAATATATTTTTGTCTTGTCCTGAAACCAATATCGGACTATTACCAAGAACCTTTTCATATACGAGCTAGTTTAAACTTTGTCACACAAACATTAATAAATATCAAACGTGTAACAATTCTGAAGTTATTGGGATAAAAAACATAATTTTGTCTTTCCAGCCATGTACTCCATTTTTCCCATTGTTTACATCGTAGATACTAAGTTAGCCTTTACATATGTTGATAAAGTCAATTTGCACATGAGGAGACATGCTACATCGATTTAAAAAAAGATAAAAATGTATTTAATAATACAAATTTCATGCTCACAGTTCTGGATTGGACTTTCGATCTAATATTTTAATAAAAAATGGAGAAAATCTAGGAAGGATCCGGATTTTTTATGGTCTGCCTTTTTAAGGGAAAGGGGTCACTGTGACCCATGCAATGTTATCCTGTTTCGTATTTTATGGCCATCTGCATGTATAAAGCAACTTAACTTATTGGGCATCTTACCATGTTGATATGCATGGAAGTTAGTTTCAAATATAGCAGTAAACTCCGTAGTCCGTGTAACCACATAACAGCCATTTCGTTTTCCAGCAGTACAAACAGTGAACATCAAACCAATCATGACAATATTCTCTTAGGTACAGCCAGATTCTATTTACATAGAAGAAACGGTGGAACTTTGTGGGAAAAAAGGGAAAAAGATTAGCTTCACCCAATTAGTTAACAGTTGAGCTATTAAGGCAAGATGATGCAGGTATATATGAAAGCTAAAGAAAAAACAATGTTGGGGCAGCAGAAGAATGGACAAGTATGCGGGGCTTATGCACATGGCTCATCTTCTCTAACCTCTCCTCAGTGCAGCAAATTTTGCAGCAAACTCCTCGTAATCCGGAAGCTTTGGATGCGTACGTCCACCCGGCGGGCTCAACACGTCTGGCTGCATTGATGCTGCCCGTGCCGGAACCCTGGCCTTCTCCTCAGTATTGACAGGATCCGTAGGGAGTGACACTGCCCTTCCAGGAGGATGCACCGACTCTGGCTTCCTCGTGTGGTGTCTTAGGTGGGTCTGGCACTGCTCAGCTTTGCCACTATCGACGGAACAATCTGCACAAAGAGCATGTGGTGGCTCTGGCCTCCTAATGTAGCATCTTTCACAAGTCTGATTCTGCCCAACTTCACAGCCATCGATAACATGATCTTCAGCATGAGCTTGGGTCCTTTCTCTGTGTTTTCTGGACTGGTAAGGAGGTGTTTTTTTCTTGCTATAATGTATCAAAAGCCTATTAATGGCTTCTTCCTCCGAATCATATTCATCTTGAGGGGCAACAGTGTTCTCCCTTGCAGCATGCATCCTCTGGTCATGTTGAATTCTGGGAACGGGTTCAGCACTATCAACAGCATTGTCGGATTCCTCCACAACTGGTGACTTCTTGTTTATCCTCCTGACAGATCTTGGCTTCGGTCGTTCAACAACTAATTCACCTTTTTTCGGATCTCCAAATCCACTAGAGCTGGATTTATCACTGACAGCAAGCCCATCCTCACTAGTTGAGAGACTAGAGGATTTGGCATGGTCAGTGAGGGCACTCACCTTTGGCTTGACGTATGGTGGAGGAATCATATGCAAAGCTCTGTTATGGTTTGACTTCCATGGGCCAGCCAACTGCCCCTCTTGGGCAGCAAGATCTGCATCTTTTCCTGGTTTTACACATCTCCAATTGACAGTTCCATCTTTATCCCAGTCATCTAAATGAATTGCATCCTTGACCACTTTTGATTTGACATAAGGAGGAATTTTGATAGGCTCTTCGTTGTCCTCAAACACATGTTCTTGAGCAGCCTGCTTCATGTTGTCGTCTGAGTCAGTTGCATCTTTGATGCCTTTTCGTTTGGGATGCTGGACTTTAATAGATTTATCATTGTCCTCAAACTCATATCCTGCAACTCTCTGCCTCTGTTCACTTTCATGGTGCATTCGAGCCTTTGATGACCTCATAAAATGAGTGTCATTCCCGTTCCAGTCATCTGCATCGGTGCCATTTTCCAACTTCCCTTGAGCCCATGGTGACCTGTTATAAATAAACTGATCATCATGCCAATCTTCTGCATCAACGCCATCTGGCTCCCGATTAGAAAGTGGAGGAACTTTGCTTTTAGCTCTATAGTCATCCTTCGATTTCATTTCCTCAAACACTTTGCCTTCTTGATCAATTGGATCCAGCACTTCTCGAGCTCTTGGAGACCTATATGTGTCATCTTTCTTTTGCCTGTCTTCCACAAAGGTGCCATCTTTGTTCTTTTTGGGTTGGGCATAATAAGAAATTAAGGTGTCAGGGGGGTGTGGACTTACGTTTTCCAGTTCATCATCACACAGCTTGCTCTTTCTTGTTGGCTCAGATTCATGGTCAATTACATGGATGTCTTTTGTCTCTGTCACCACATCTTTCACTGTGTCAGTAGAGGGATCATACATCCCATCACTCTTTTTTCCAACTTCTTCATTTACGCACTCATTTGCTGTGGGATCAGTTATCCTCCACTTCAATGACCCTGAATCCCAATCCACAAAAAAGTCCTCTGCAATATTCTCCATTAACTGAACTTTTGTAGCCGTCACAAAAGACTTTGATACTAATTTTTCTTGAAACTGCCAGCAGAAATAAACTGAATCAGACACAAACAGGAGCTATGATTGTCGGAAAATTGAAATCCAACAATGCACAAGCGATGTTACTAAATACCTCCAGGTTTAAAGATGTTTCCATGGCACCTCCGTACCTTGCCATAAATACATGCCTAAGATCGCACAACTCTGGCAAATCTGAAAATCTAGCTGCTGCAAAGATTAGTGTGGACACAGCCTCCCTATCCTCAAGGGGGCATTCCCTGTACAAGATAAAAGAAACAAGCATCACCAATGGTGTTTAAACAAAACGAAAACTAACATGAAAGTGAAAAAAAAAAACTGAATGTTGGATGAATAGAAGAGCTAAATTAGTCTTAATAATTGCGTAAGATAACATGCCAAGAGATGGACTTTAAGCTTCAACATAGTTAGTGAAGTAGATACAAAGAAAATGCTATAAAATTCTTTCTGAAGTGAGATTAGTACAGAAAGACAGTGTTCATGTGTAAGCTACTACTGACTTGCCAGTACATATCACTTATGATGGCCACTTTCTCATCAAATCCAAAACAACTATATCAGACCATGTTCACTGCCCACTATCAAACATGGATTAAACTCTATGGTCCCGTTTGGTATCGGGATAAGCCAGGGATATCCCCGTTCTTCGTTTGGTATTGCAAAAAGTCACGAGGATAAGAGGGGTTAAGGGGAATAGGGATAAGGGAGCTTAACCCCATTTTTGGGGTTAGATATGGGGATAACTTATTCCACCAAAAAGGTGGAATGACTTATCCTTGCCCCTTAACCTCATTGTTACCCTCATTTGCCCCTTCTCTTGGTTCATAAAATAATAATATATTTAACTCTAATAATTATTTTATTACTATCTAATGACGTTAAATATATTATTAAATAAAATTCTTAATCAAATCGATACCACCTATAGAATATATTATTATATTTATCTTATATATCATTATCTTTAAATAGTGCTAATAAGTATTTTAATATATTATTATATATAATATAATATCATATATTATTATCTTAAATTAGTATTTGTACTTAAATTATTAGTATTAGTACTAATAAGTATTAGTATTACATCGTGTTCTTAAAATAGTAATATAATTAACTCTAATAACAACTTTATTTCTAGTTAATGACATTATGTCATTAAATAGAAATATGAATCAAGCCAATACGGATGGAATATATTATTATACTAAATAATAGTAATAAGCATCTTTAATATATTATTATACATAATATAATAATATATATTATTATCTTAGATAGTACTAATAAGTTTTTTAATATATTATTATATATTATAAAATAACATATATTATTATCTTAAATTAATATTAGTACTTATATTAGTAATATTAGTACTTACATACTAATATTAGTATTAATAAGCATTAGTACTACATTGGATTTATAAAATAATATACTTAAATTCAATAACGGCTTCATTACTAGCTAATGACATAATGTGTACTTTAATATATACTTAAATTCAATAATACTTAAAATAATATATATAATACTTAAATAAATCTATAAGAATCTTTAATATATTTTATATGTAATATAATAATATACATTATTATTTTAAATAACACTAATAAATATTTTAATAGATTATTATATAATATAATACATATTATTATCTTAGATTAGTATTAGTACTTACATACTAGTATTAGTACTAATAGACATTAGTATTACATCGGATTTATAAAATAATAATATAATTAACTTTAATAATGATTCATTTACTATATTGAATAATACTATTATGTTTATTTAATATATTATTATATTCTAATTATATGTTAATTATGTGTAGTATAAATTGAGTGTCTTTAAAATATAATTAAATTCAATAACTTGAATTAAGTATGTTTAGTGTATCATGATACGAGTAATAAAAAATAAAAAAATATTTACACTTAATATACTACATATATATTGAATATATAGTTATATTACATAAAATAATATAATACCCATGTTACTTTAGATTAGAAGGGTAGCAATGTCTTTTTCACAACTTATCTTCCATACTGTGCTCATTTTCACCAAATAGAGAATAGGATTAACTTTTTTCTTATCCCCTCACATACCAAACACATCACAGAATAAGGATAGGGATAAATTAATCTAGGTTAATTTATCCCTATTCTTCTCCTTTTCTATCCCGATACCAAACGGGACCTATAAGAATATATTAGACCATGTCCACAGCATATTTCATTCAGATTTAAGATCTTGTTTTACTACTATGAAGCACACATAGCCGTCTCATTTATTGAAGATTGTAATGTCAATAGTTTGGCAATGCTCACATGCATTATATTGTTGGATTCTATATGTAAAATGCTATATTGAATGTCAGAATTTCGGGATTTTGCATATAACCCCTAAAAGATCTGATATTTGCAGAGAATCCCTTGTATTTGCGTATCACCCCCTTAACTGTAGTGTTATTTGCATATAACCCCACAATTATGTGGATTAATTTGAATTTCACCTAAATTAAAATATTGTTACCTTACATAAAATAGAAATACTTCTTTTGATGTTAAATATATATAGTAAGCTTACAAATAGATGTTTATGCGATTTTTCTTGTGAGGTGTTTGTATTTTAACTGAGGATATTATTAGTATTTTTATTTAATAGCTTTCACATATTGTATGTAAAGTAATAATATTTAACTAAATTCAAAAGAAACCACATACCATCATAGTTAATGGGGGTATATGCAAATAAGAATCATAGAGGGGGTTATGTACAACGCAAATAAGAATTATAGAGGGGTTATGTACAAATTTGACATTCTTTTAGGGTGTTATTTGCAAAATCCCCAATTTAAAATTTTCCTTTAGTTTACTTGATTCCTCTTTCATCCAGTCCAAGCAAGTCCCAAGGACGCCTCCAAAATTTCAAATTGTCTGCATCTAGTAGGAACTGCATGCCCCTCAGTGGCATGTGAAATGAACATGATTGTTCCACTTCCTGCTTCCTCGAAAGGCATCAAAAAATATTGGCTACCACCAACAGAATGTTCTAGATGCATTGAATGCAAGACTAACATATTTCCCTAATCCGTTATTGAATGCCAGCCCCACGCACCTGTTTCGACCTTCTGAGGCAATTGCCCTCTTTTTGTTCCGCTTTTATGGTCCTAGACAATAAACATAGAGAAAGATAGGATCTTGACAAATCTACTCTTTTCCACCAAGTCTGCCAAGCTAACAACAAAAGCATAAGATGGCATGGGAGCATTGAATGCTTATGGGTGTACCTTTGTTTTTGCAGTGATGGAAGCTGTTTCAAAATACACTCACAGAACTTCTCTATCATATCGTAGCAAGCCAGGAGGTTTATCTCAACAATAAGTGCATCCATCTGTCAGCAACACATCAATCTACTAAAATTAGCATAAGAAGCTTATTAAAGAGAGGAATAAATATCACAAATTCACAATGTCATATACTGAATGGACTAAATGTTCCACAATTTGCTACATGAATACTTATGCCCATGCACTTAGACAAGGACAAACATCTAAGAAAAGGCAAGGATTAGAGCAGACTACAGTGATTCTTTTGGAATGAGAGGAACCGAAGAAAACTTGGATCAGATTACAGTAGTTCCCTTGACATCCTTAGAAGAGCCATTCAGTGGATGGAGGATTGGAGCAAGGCTGGTGGTTTGAAGACACATGATGACTCACCCCTTACGAAGGCATAGTTATGAAGGAAATTTGCATTGCGATGGATCGGTCAGCTTGGGGAAATCCTTAGTTCTGTTATCATGGTAGAACAAGGGCTGTTTTTTTTCTTATTCCTTTTTTTTGGTGTAGTACTTCGTGAACAGTGTAAGGATCAATCTGTCTCTGTTAAGTGTAAGAACTCTTCATACCTTTGTGTGATTTGCAAAGGAATCACCTTCCATGACATCATTGTAAATTGCTGCTTTTAAATGAATTAGGACAATTCACGTTCCATTAAAGGCAAGGATTAGGCAACCTAGACAGCGTGCTCTTCACAAACTACAAACAGAATTGCATAGATGGTGGGAATTCATGATGACAAAATTGTCAGCTCGGGAGGCCCAACATTGAGCAAGCAGATGGGTATCCGATGATTAAAAAGTGGTCAAGTTGCAATAACAACAACATATGTAACTCCAAGAGGGGAAATGAAAAGCAAGCGACAAAAGGACACAAATAATCAAATGTTGCACTGGCTTATCCAACTATAAACAAGAAATAAAAAGGCATCCCGAAGCCATTTTTGAGCAATCACAAGGCCGCAAGACCAAAGCCTCTGAATCAAGAAAAAGAAATGGATCTGTAGAACCACTGAATTAAGAAAAGAATTGGGTCTGTAGATGAGTCCATAAATAAAGGGATAACAAAAGTCCTTTCAACAGGGTAAGGATTTCTGTGGTGCATAAGTAAAGAGATAAAGGGGAAAAAAATTGTCAAGCTTATAAGCAAGAATTTGCATGGCTCACAGGTAAAGAACTAAGAAATTGCACGGGCATCATGAGGGGAAAAATCTTAATGCAATGGTTGGAGGAAAAGGGGAGGAAGAGGACAAGGTACTGCGGCAATACCCGATTAAAGGCATGGGAGTCGTGGCCGTCGCGGAGGAGGACGGCGATGTCCTGCTTGAGGAAGCTGAGCATGGCCTGCTTCCTCTTCCGGATCACCTTCAGCCTCTCATTGATGCATTTTATCGCTTGCTTGCTGCCGGCTCCCAACGCCCGCCGCAGCCACCATCACCACCACGAGAATCGCACCAGCGCCACAAAACGAAGCAAAGAACCCGCCCAAGACGCATCAGCAACAACACGAATCTCAGAATAGAAGCAACACAGGAGAGATCGACATCGAAAACCGGAACACAGAATTCGCTCCCAGGAAGCAACACGAAACAGATGAACAGAAAGAGAAAAAGGAAGAAGACGATGTCCCCGCTGCCACCAGCATCAACAAGCACCATGGGATTCGCATGCACGCACGCACGCACCGTAAACAGAAAAGAACAAGATCAAAGGAACATGAAACCAGAAGACGATCGCATGTAGCTCCATTCCATTCCATCACCACCACCACCAATAACAATATTAACACCAACACGAACACCACCACGCCGCCACCATCACCACAACCAGCACCACCACCACCACCAACAACAGAAACATCCTCATCAGCACGAACACGAACTTCGCGGCCGCCACCGCCACCCCCATCACCTCCACCGCCAACAACAGTAACAACATCCGAGCACGACCACCACCATCACCACCACGGTACCACCAATAACAACAGAAACAACAACCACAGAGTGACAGAACCAACAACAAGAATACCAACGACCACAACAACAAGAGCAAATCAAACTCAGAACGAGGAGAGGGACGATCCGGCCCGCAACAGAGGGGGAGGAGGAGGAGATGTAGCGATGCTCACCATTTGACGGAGAACCTGCGGCCAAGCAAGCCGTCGAACATGTTGACGTCCGGCGACGATCTGCGGGGGAATGGCAGCGGACGCGAGGGGCTGAGCAGCTGGAAGAGGAAGAGGAAGAGGAGCCGAAGGCGACGCTACCCGGTGTTCCGCGTCCCCCCTCCCTCCCCCCCAACCCCTTCTCTCTCTCTCTCTCTTCTTCTATGCTGCCGACATTAATGGCGGAAAAGGAGGAGGAGGAGGAAGAACCAGGTGGAACGGAGAAGAACAGGAGAGAAAGCAGAGAAGTGGTAATGGTGGTGGTGGTGGTGGTGGTGAAGGAAAAGGGAGGGAGGGGAAGAATGGTGGACATTTTACGGTTTCTCACCTAAGCATTCTTCTATTTGTTATAAGGACCTCATGACACCTCCGCGCAAAAAAAAAACACACACACACCAAGGATCATCATCTCCTCTTTTTGGCCACGTCGACGAGTTTTCTTCAACTTTGAGGTGGTTTATTAAATAGGTAACATTGCTAGGGGCTTTTTCCACATAGGAGAGGGGGAAAGGGAAGTGGACACGACCCGGAGACGAAAAAGGAGGAGAGGTGTTCGTTGCGACGACGTGGGGTCCACCGCCTTTTCTTTGTGTTAAAACTCATGGCGGATTTCTTGCAAACTTTGGGGCTAAAATGGGGATTTCAATATTTTGAGCAACGAGGGGCGGGGAGCAGAGGGAGGAGGAGGCGTCGGCTGTGAAAAGACGAGAAATAGACGCCGCGCGCGTTGTCTTCCGCTGGCTGGGTGCGGGTAACGATGATGACGTCAGAGAAGGCTCACGTGCGACGCGGACGTTACCGGGTGGACCCGCCGGCGTTTGAGCTCCGTGACATTAATTTATTTATATTTCAAAATTTTTAATAAGAGAGACTTGCTGTATCATTATGCCCTACATAACTGTGATCCTAAAAAATTTAAAAATAAAAAAACAGACCCAAAGGAATACTAGAAAATAGTGCTTAGGACGACTATGAGATCTAATATCGGATTGTACAGTCATGTAAGTCGAGTTAGGGACTATCTTAAAAAATTATTTTAAAAATATCAAAAGCCGATGCAGCAAGTATTTCTCTTTTAGTGATCATTGTGTTTTATCATTTTAATTTTTTAATGTTTTTCTCTATGTAATATTTATATTTGAAAATAAGCTTTTGTTGCTTGGGCATTTTATTTTTCTTAGAAATAAATCATTCAAATAAAGATGAGAATAGACAGTAGAGACTCTATGCTTAATAGTGTAGTGATAAAGTGGAAGAGTATCATATAATTTTCCTTGTGTTGGAAGATCTAATGAGTAAACTTGCTTTTCTACTCTTTGATCCTAAGTTCTCATCCTAAAATATCTTTCAAATCTACAAAGTGGACTATGGTCAATTATTGTTCACCCACTATCTATCCTTCTCTCTCTCTCTAACTATCTACCTATCTATCTCTTCATATCTTTGCATTTGTTGGCTTTGCCTCCTTCCCTACTTATTAGTTTTAAATATTTTTCTCTCTCTATCTCTATGTCTATGGATGGCCAATGGGGTCTCCCTGGTCTATCTCTACTTATTAGTTTTAAATATTTTAGTAACTGGCTCTTTGCTTTCCTTTCTAAGTAGTTAGTTAGGTTTTGGGGGAATTTTTTTTTTATCATAATATATATTTTAAAAAAATATTTTGTATGACTGGAGATTGTTAAGAAAAGTCAATGTTCATGTGCATTAATATTAAATTTCAGTCTTCGTTGAGAGAGGATTTAGGGGGAGAGAGTTAGCGAGGAATTTGACTTTTGTTTTTTTAAGAAAAGTTTTAGGTTTAAAAGTAGGAAAATTATTTTGGTAGTTTTTTCACTCAAAAAATAAAAATAAAAATTTTACAATTGGAAGATAATAATAAAAATCAAATCTCGTCTGTTAAATCTCAATTATTGTTAGGAGAAGAAGATCATAATAGAGAATTGAGAGATAATGTTTTTTTTTTAAAGCAGAAAAAAATCCAAGGTCTAAAGGTAGTCTCGGCTAAGAAACATAACTTTCTTTCCTATAAGAGTCCATACATTCCAAAATACTTTCTTTCTACTCACCCTTTCTTTCTTCCTTTCCATCTTTCCAAGTTTTTCTACTTTTTTCTGTTTTACTTGTCACCCATCTGCTAATAGACAAGAGTCTCAGTCTCCTTAAATTTATTAATATAAATAGATATAGGGTTATCCGAACCCGAAGCTTTTGGGTCAACTGGGGACGAGTTGGACTTACCGTGTGGTATCCAAAAGGTATCACAATTTGTAAAAGTGAAATTTGACTAATTAGATTTCTTTATAAGGACTAAAAAGTAAAAAATTCTTTTTATGTGTAACATGGAGAGTATAGGATCCTTTTATATTCTTTGTCACAATTTTTGTTAGGAAGCTATGTAAGGAGAACCATTCTATAAGTAAAAAGACTCCCTATAAATGCATTAGAAAGATTCTCAACTCAATTCACCTCCCCCTGTGTGTTAGATTTCCAAATCAGTGTATGGAATTGGCTCTTTGGATGTTAATGACCACACTACATAGGACCAACTTGGCTGTTAACAATAAAAATAGTTAGTAAACTTGAAGTCTCAGTGTGTTGAGCTAACAAGGGAAAATAGAGGTTAGACTGACATGTTATGTTGGCCTTTTCTGGTTAGTTGGACTAAAGTTTAGCTTGCTGTGCTGTGTCTCCATCTTGCTTGGTCACATCCCTATTAATATGGTAATCAACAAGAAATTAGCCATTGGGGTGAACTTTGCATGTTTCTCTTCAAAAAATTGCTAAGAATAAATTACATATTCGCCATTAGAAGAGACGCCATTGTACAAAGTTTCCTTCTTGCATGAAAATATTTTCAGATTTCTCCATCATAGTTTGACTTGGGCCTTGTTAAGCATTCTTTAATTGACACTTGATTAAGTTAATGTTACTAGATAAGCTAGTTATAGAAAATTATTTTTTCAATGGAAGAGAAAGCCATGCCACTCTTACAAGGGGATGGATACTGTGCGTATTTAATTAAAGGTTATATTTAGGAAACCGTATAATGGTGACTATTAGAAGCGAACAATACTTGCAAGAGCACTTCTTTTCCCAAACTGTGTCACACTATTTAAGTAGATGTTAAGATTCGATGAGTGAATATTTGAAACAAGACATGTTTGGGTGATTCCTTGTCCTAATTCGGATGCTTCTTCGGACATCAGTACTTAAAACATTTAAATTGAAAGGCAACCCACGATAGATACAAAAATATAGAAAAGAATGAATAAAGATCACTCTAGTATAAAGGAGGAGTAAACTTTTGCAGTCGCCAATATTACAACATAAGTATTAGCACATGCAATGGATCCAAGTGACCGAGAAACGGTAGAAGTAGGGAGTCCTCAATCATCTCGACTCACCGCGCATGCCCATGTAGTCGCGAGTCCATCGCTCTTGCAGTTCTCTTTTCCCTTGCACTTTGATCTTTAATTTTCTGAAATTTTTGATATTACAAATAACTCTTCGTAATCTGATTATTTACAAATAAGTCTTTATAATCTCAAGTTTTTATAAAAAAATACCTTTGAGTGGTTTTTTTCAACATTCTTAGAGGTGTTTTGTAACATTATGAGGCCTTAAATAATTCAGGGGGAGATTGTGAAGAATTATAAATAAATAGTTAGATTAGAGAGACTTTTTAATAAATACATTATATTTTTAAAGATTAAAACATAATTATATGTTGTTTCGGGTCTTACTTTAGAACTTAGAATTTGATTTACTAAAATAACCTTAGGTTTGCCAAAGAACCTAATGTTTAAATAGCAAACATTAATAAACCTAATGTTTAATGCCTAAGAATCTTTGGACATATCTAAAGCTTACGAAAATATGATATGACATGACACTGCGGGATGGTCAAGTATTAGTTCAACAAACTAATGTTTAAATAGCAAACATTGTAAAGTGTGAGCCTGTCCCTATCAACAAACTAATATTCATACAGCAAACATGGTAAAGTTTGAACCTGTCGCTATGCTGATGACCAAGAACGAAATTTTCAAGGGGTTAATTTCATATAAATCCTCTTTATATGTAAAATATCAGATATTTCATTATTATTTTCGTAATATCATATGCACCTTTATTATAATTATGTCCAAAGGAATCGCTTCTCGTTGTTCCAGACCTGACTCGACTCTCAAACGATCAACTCGAGCTCAGTTAATAAGTTTCTACTTAACAAAAATACCATAATTATAATGGCTAAACTCAGGCATTACATGTTTGTTTCAACTTGATGGAAAATGGAAATGATTGGTGTGCAGTGCAGTCGGGATCCCGCCTACATGGATCCAAGCTAGGGATGCAAATGGTAACCGATAGCACTGTTCGCTAGCTTATAGATCAGTTAACGAATAGATTTTTTAAAGTGTTATGCATAACGGTTAAGGTAAAAGATATAAATTTTATTGACCAAATACATATGGCACATTAAGATCTGATTATATTGTTAACTTATAAGATGATTAACATATAACATTTTTAAACCGACAACTTAAAGAACACGATTATAGATTCATCTTAAATCCGCACTGAATCTGACCCGTTTACATCGCCAATCCAAGCAACTGGATCTATGCAGGAGGAATCATCATATTTTTTTTAAACCTTCCGATCAACCCCCTGGTTGGGCTTCTTTTTTTAAGAGATGAATAACATGATCGGGCAACCTCTATTAAGTGATGCCGACTTCATTACGCAAATGAACATCAATTCATTGATATGAAAATAAGTATAGGCATAAAAAGACAAAAAAGATATTATATTTAAAATTTAAGTGCTAATCTAGTAGTAATAGGACAAAGGATGTTCTTAATCATTAGGAGGCTTATGTCAATCTACGCTTCCGTAACTTGTGTTCAAAAAACTATTTTTTGTCAAACATTTAAGTTTTAACATAAAACTTTGCATTATGCAGGGACTAAGCGTTGAGATTTATGAAATCAACAGGTCTTGAATCATAATTCAAAACCCCACTTAAATGGGCATTAAATGATTTGGCCCGGGGCAAGTCTATAACCTCCAAACTGTCACTAATTTGACTAGAACCTCCAAGCAAAGCCGTGGCTTTCACAGATTTAAGTCTAAGAACCCTTGCGGTGGTCCAATATTTTTGCTTGTGGTCAACAATATTGATGGACCTAGCAAGGATGCGACCAATCCAACATTTTTAATTCCCAATAAGTCACAAATCTATTAGGAAGCTTCTGGTGTGTTTGGCAAAACTTATATTTGAAAGTTACTTTTGATTTTTGCTTCTCACATATAATTAGTTGAGGATGAGAGCTTATAACTAATTTTTGTTTGTTATAAAAGTCAACTCTTTTATTACAACTTTACTTTTTCTTCAATCTTAAAAGCTCTACTTTGTAACTTTTGGTTGGAAGCCAAAACACAAGTAAAATATTACATAAATGACTTCCAAGATCTAATAACTTCCAAAAAAATAACTAAGACCGTGTTTGGCGTAGCTTCCGATTGGAAATACTTTTGCATTTCAATTTACTTACTTTTCGTGGAAGCTATTAAATCTTGGAAGCTATTTATGTAATATTTTACTTGTGTTTTAACTTTCAATCAAAAGCTACAAAATGAAGCTTCCAAAATTGGAGAAAAAGTGTTGTTACGTAAGCCTTTCGTAACAAACCAAAATTAGTTATAACTTCTCTCTCTCAACTCATTTTATGTAAGAAAGTGGAAGTTAAAAATGACTTCTAAGTAAAAGTTTTGCCAAACACGCCCTAAACGAAAGTGCAAAACTACTTCCAAATGGAAGCTGTGGCCTTTCGTTCATTGCTTACAAGAAAGGATTATCAAATTTTACCTTTATTTTGCTATTAACCGGGAGTGTGCGTCTTCAAATTAATACGGATACAGCTTTAGATAGAATAAATTCAAATAACCTGGGACTGTGCTTGTGCTTTTGTTCTCAATCAGTAGATCTAAGAGAAATGCTTGCTACAATCGGAGCATTGTAGCACAGCTGTAATGCTGCTCAGTAGCAACCTCAGGGAGACATCCGTATCATCGAATATTTGAACGGACAACCCAAAAAAATAAAATAATAAAAAAACTATAAAAAGAACTACTTTTTTTTAAAAAAAATTCTTGGAACCATATAATAAAAATTGAATAATACAAATGACTCCTTTAAATTTATTCCCACCTCCATAGGTTTTTGAAAAAATAAAAAAACAGACATGCTGCTGAAGCCATCTGATCAAACCTGGTCAGACGACTGCTATGGGGGCAGCAATGCCTCCATTGCAGCAAGCATTTCTCTAGACCTAACCGGTTGGTAGTCCGGATCATTGACCGGATGGATCCTCTAGCTAAACCCATTGCATGACAGGATGGGCCACCCAACTAAACCCAATAGTTGTCAATGGTAAGTGGGAATTATCATCACAAAGGAGCTAGATTTTAGGAATTGGGTTATCTCTCAACTGATAGATTTTCTTTTGATGTTGATGATGGAAATTTCACATGGGCTGGGCTGAGCCCAGCCGCCACGGCAGCCCAGTTTTTCTAGTACATGGGGAGTCGGCCCATCCCGCTCAAGAGTTAAAGGAAGGCAGGGAAAGGCCATTCCATGAATAGTCCCACATTGGAGCTCTCATAAAGCTCTCACCTGACCTGAGTCCCTTCTACAAAAAGGGACCGACTACATCACAGCAAGGTAAGCAAAAATATTCCTTCTTTTTTGCCTATACGCTTCTGTTACTTGTCAGTCACTGACTTAAGCATCGGAGGGGCTTCCCTAAGGACAAAATCCAGGGACCGGTTGCGCGGTGTGTTCAACTATGCAGGCTGGTCCGGCTCCGTCCCAGCTCCGCACTCTCACCAGTCCGGGCACTCCTTATCTGGTCCGGTCCGTGAGCGCATCGGCAGCATCAGATGTCATCACCTCTCGAACTGCGACTACTAATGTGATATTCTACCAATTAGAGCACAATGTCAGCCCAATGATTTAGCAAAGCCAAACTCACCTAAGAAAGAACAAAGTTCCCCAAGTGAGATGCTAGGATGGGTAATTATGACTCTCGTTCAGCTGAAAGCAGCAGTTCCCGGGTGGCTCGCAGCATATCTGAGAGGGAGACGAGCCCCACAAGCAACCCTTGCCTGTCCACCACCCACACTCCGTGTACACGACCAACCATGGCCTCCTCCATGACTTGGGCAAGGCTTGTCTCACTGTAACAGGTAATGAGGGTTCTCGGTTTGTCGGTGGCAAGAGCAGTGGTGGTGTTACAATGCATCGAGGCCTTCTCTATAAATTCAACAACAGAAAGGGGCAACCATGAGTGGAGCAGGTCGATCGGGCATCCCCTTAGATCTGTCGCAGAGAAGGTCCCTACAAGTTTCCTCCCTTTTCTCTGTGGATCAGGTAAGTAAAAAGAAATAACCACCAGAAGCACATTAGTAAAAAGAAATAACCACCAGATATGCAAAATGAAACATATGGTAGCTATCATTAAGAATGTTAAAGTCTCCTTATATGCAAAATGAAAGATACAGGAACTGTCATTAAGAATGCTAAAGTCTCCCTGCACTCCAAACTTCGAGCCCAAGTACCACTTGAAAATCATCACTATGAAATTGATAAAAAGATGTTCTCAGGTTAGAAGCATGCCCAATTAAGCAAATGCCATTGAATCTATCTAGTGTCAGCTTTGACTGAATGTGTTAGACAAGTTTTGCCCATCTCAGAAAGTAAGCTAGTACACTGCATTATTTGGGCTATCTGAACCTCAGAAGGAAAGGATGGCAGTGTAGTGGAGGTATTTCTTAAGCTTCTAATGTTTCATAGCTTCAAAAAGCATATCAAGGGATGGAAAGTAATGTAATCTTGAGGGTCCTTTGGACTGACATAAAACACTGAAATCTTTGGATTTCCAATGGAAACAAAATCTCTGATTTGGTTATGGGCATTTCATTTAGGGGCATTTTATCAAAGGCGAAACAACTGATTCCTCTGTAAATAGTGATCTTAAATCTCAGTAAATCCAAATAAAAGGACCCAGACATTTCGATATTTTACCTCAACCCAAACAAAATGTATATGGGGATTTTCAACAAATTTGATTGCTTTATGTCAACACGAATGACCATTTACATGAATTAAACTACGTATAGAGAGGTTAATTCTGTGCTCTAATTCAACCCATTGATTTTGTACTACTCGAATCATAAGAGAGGATGTGATCTGAATTCTTGAACAAACTCCAACCAAAGACACATCAGGTATTCAATTTTATGCCTCCTGCTTACCCTACAAGATTCCTGAACTTAGCATGTCCCATCTGATAATGAACATTTTTCCAATTAGAAAACAGAACATAAAAACCATGAAGGAGCAAAGGCATACTGAACTAATAATAACAATGTAATTCATGAATTCCAAATTTTAATTGCACATGCCAAACAAGATGTCCCTAAAATGAAAATATTATCAGCTCACAAACAAACCAGCATGTTCTCAACTGCAGACACAATTGATGGAAGTAGAAACTTACATGAAGAAGAACATCTTCATCTTTTGCATCATCATAAACCCCAACTTAATTGGTAAAGTCAGTCCAGATTCCATATAGTGTACTAAAGGGTCATTTGGTGTGCTGTAAAATACTGTAAAATATCACAAAAGGCTGTAAAACAGTGTTTTCCTTACCTTCGGAGTGCCGTAAATAATTTTATGGCATTTCCTTGTATTTAGAATTTAGAGTTTCAAAAGTTGAAGGATTTTAAAATGGCTCGACTCATGCAGTACTCATTTTGTCCAGATTTGACTTTCAGTCCAAAACCACTAAAAATTAAAACCGGAGGTTCTGGTGATTCGAGAACTAGAAAGTTTGCTTTTCTAAAACTGGTGTTTTTTATGCATTTTGCTTTCACCCATTTTAAAAACCAGTGATTTTAAAGCTGACATGCTATGATGTTTTACGTTAAGGCTTGTTTGGTGTGTCGTAAAATGATATAAAATCTCGATTTTGAAATCACCGATTTAAAACCAGTGAAAATAAAATCTCACGGCTTTAAGATCTCCGGCTTGGTTTACGGTAGTTTTTGGATTGAAAATGGAAATCAGCTAAAAGAATGATTATAGGGGGCCAATCCATTTTGGAATATGGCAATTCACAGTGCTACAAACGTACAAAAAATAATATAAAAGAATCTAAGCAATCCAAACATAGGGAAAATACCATTTTACAGCCATTTACGATTTTTACAGTATTTTACAACATCCCAAACGACTTCTAAACCAAACGTATGTCCCCTAAGATTCCAATCACATAGTCATAACCTTGGTGCATCAACTGCACACCACTATTATTGACATCGAACAAGAAACACCAACCAAAGACGATGTAGGTCATGTTACCAGTAAAAGATCACATCTCGAGAAATTGATACCATCTAGCCCATACACAAATCACCAGGGGGAGGGCTGGCGGAATTCACAAAACCCTTGTTCTTAATAGAAACTTCTCAGAAAACATTTTGCTGGGGAGGGGGTTTGGAAGGATTCAAAATACTGGTAATCGAGTCATCAGAGGAGGCAGAGGACCTGGTGTTGGGGTTCAATGTCCGCAGGCTGAGACACTCCAGGGAATGCCCGATCACCGACGACACCGGCACCGCCATGCGCCGCTCCAGGTCCACCCCCACCGCCGCCATCCCCGCTCCCTCCACCTCTAGGGCTAGCGCCGCCGCCGGTGGCATCGTCCTCCCACTCCTCCTCGGCGATGTGGATGAGGACGTCCAGCATGGTGACCATGCCGATGTAGTGCTTCCGGGGGGCGCCGACGGCACGGTCGAGCTCCACCACCATGGAGCCCCCCGCACCGATCCACCGCCCCGGCGGCGCCGCCACGGGCGCCGCGGTGACGCCGTTGGCCACCAGAGCGTTGACAGTGTCGCGCAGGGTGGCGGTGTGGGGAACCTCCACCAAGCGCCGCTGCCGTTTGGCCAGCTCCCCCACCCTCCTCTCCCTCAGCCACCGGCACGCGTCCTTCCCGCTCGCCGCCGCCGCGGCCTTCGGCATCGCCATCATCTCCTCCTCCGCTTCCCCTCTCTCTTCCTGCATGGCCTGATCTCCCTCTCTCTCTCATGCGCGCACACACTGTAAAAGCTGCTGGCTTTACAAGAGTGGCTACCCTTCCCAACTCTCTACTTTCTCTCTCTAACTTCTGGAGCAGTCTCCCTGCACCGGGTGCATTGCGCCTGGCCGATAGGAAGATGCTGGACTCGTGAAGAAAATTGTTTGACTTTAGAGTGGGCCGAATTTAAAATCGATTATGTAAAAGCAAAGAGTTGCATATTTTCCTAATATTTCCGTATGGACAGAGGAGCTCATGGTCAACACTAGGGGTGCAAACTGGTCAGATCTGGATCAGATACGACCCGGATCCGATTGAAACCCGTCTATGTATCTTTGATTTTAGATCCGGATCCGAACAATCCGATTCTCAAATATGGACATCTGGATTCACATCTGACGGTGACTTCACAAATATGGACCCGAATCTCCCAAGCTCCACGAAACCTTCTCGATGGCGTGCATCAGCCTTCTCCTCCTCAGGCTATCGCTCCTGGCGGCGCCCAAACACCAAGCCATCATCTTAGCCCTCTCTCCAAGCTCCTGTCGCCGAGCTCCCTCGAGGACCACCTTCACCAGATCCATTTTGTCTCGCTCTGCAGCAAGCAATGGCATATAAGGGGAGCTGGATGCGAGAACACCACCATTTGGGCCTAGCGGGTGGCTTCTGCGTGGCCACGGCTTCGCATCTCTCTCTCTCTCTCTCTCTCTCTCTCTCTCTGTTCGTGTGTGTGCCTGCGCGCGCCTACAACCCATGGTGATGGTGATCGTGCACTTTAGGCTAGATGGCAAAGTAGCCCTCATCACCGGCGAAGCCAGCAACATCGGCTTCGCTACCTTGCAGCTTTTTTGCCAACAAGGGGCCAAAGTCGTCATTGCTGATGTCCAGGACAAGCCAGGCCTGTCCCTATGCAAAAAACTGGGCGGCCCCCCCTCCACCATCTTTGTTCATTGTGACGTCACCAAAGAGGACAATGTTAGTGTAACGACCCGCCACCCTATAATCGAAAATCCGATTACTAAATGGGTATTAGATCATTATCTACGGGTTCACACCCGGATCTCATACAATACGTCTGGAGAAGTAAGTGTTAAACAAGCCTAAATATAACAATCTCATGAACTTCAAGGAAAGTATAAGTGCGCAGGAAGTAAATTAATAATGTCTGTATACAGTCCCAACAATAATTATATGGTCCAAAGAATTAAATATGTACAGGTAGAAGCAAAGTACAACAACATCGGGGCATACCTCGGAACTGAGATAGCTGCTGGCCCGCAGACCAAGGAGAACACCACACGTCAACACTCGCCAAGAGGTCCACACCTGAAACTGTAGGGAGTGAGCCACACCAGAATTGGGCTCAGTAGGGATCATCCGATCCCCGCCTCCCACACACACACACACAAATGTAGTAATACGAAAATGAAGGCAATTTAATTAAAGCAGTAAACACAATTCATAAATTCCGATATGAGACGTATGCATCCGTAATGCAACAGACACAGTTCTAAGCAATTCAAGTAACCCAACTCAACACCACAGTTCGTAATCAAAGATCCGGCTAAACACACAAACCACACTGTCGACTGCGTACAAACGGCGCCTCACAACACCACCAACACCCACGCCTGTCCACCCCTACGATGTTCCGGACACCGTAGGGTGAGGCAGTGAGCCAAACTATGACTAACTGGGACTAGTGAACTACCACCGCCCAGTTACGTATGCATACAAGCAGTTTAGACCACTGTCCTATCGACCGGACTTCCCTCAACGCCAGGTCTAGACGCTTCACGAGGGCCCTGGGGACCGGCGAAACTCCTTCAAGCCGAAGTTATAGGGACTACCCGTAACCCTAACCTTCCGGGTCACATCAGGTCAAAGGGCGAAGGGTACCACTCGTAACCTCGATATCTCAGGTTACATAAGGCCCAGTGGCGAAAGGGTAAACTCCAGCAGCACTACATCCGACTCCACAGTAAAAAACACGCCGGAAACTGCCACGACAAACTTGGAAAATACCGATCCGCTGGGACCAAACAGCAACCCCTCGGATAGCACGCTGGCTACTTTAGCATGACCGGCTCAAGGTGGTTCTGCTTTCCCCAGCCACAAGTGAAACACTAACATGTACCCCTTCCACACCGGTACGGCAACAATGCCACATAGACACCGCGTCCCTCCCACACCGACACAAGGTATCAAACGCAAACCACAATCATTCTAGCTCCACATTCGCATAAACACATGCACACACAATGTGATTCCTATTATACAGAAATCCTCGGCCTTGATTTACGATTTTAAACATGCATTTAATCAAATGATCTAACAATATAAACACATGTTAATAGTATGAATTAATGAGGTTCTTTCTTGAATCGTGTTGCCCATGGCCGACGTTATTCAAGACCCCTAAACTGGTTCAAAGAAAACTGGCCTCAGAATATGGCCTAAAACACGTCGTCTCTGGAAGCCGCCCTTTAAATAACGTCGTTGTCCCTGGATGCCATTCAAAACAGCACTCTTTCCTTACAGAAATCACTTCCGGGATGAATTTGGCCTAAATGGCGTCGTCCTATCCAGACGCCAGTTAGAGCCCAATTCATGATTCCCTTAAACCTCTTCCTCAAAATTACCCCAAAAATACCCAAAATAGAAAATGACGGGGAGAATCCAATTTAGTACTTGGAACACACTAATTCCCATTTCATAAAAATGACCATTTTCATTTAAAAGCCTCTTAAACATGCTCATTCTACCTAATTCTCTTCACACGTCGCATGCTTCAAGTAAGAAAACATGGATTAAAACAATCAAATCACATATAAGGATCGTCCCCCTACCGGTCACTTGAACTCCTCTTAGCTCCTGTTAGGAATCGTCAAGAACGCAGCGGAAAATAAAATCGATTCCATTGTATCGGTCGCTGGGGTCGTAAAACGGACATGAAAATAAATGCGGGAAGAACGGTTCTTCACCTTTGCGGGGTTTCGAATCTCCCGTGAATGATGCCGACTCGGTAATCGCGCACGCGCACGATCTCTAGAGGTATCCACACGAGTTCCCGCAGCATACGCGATTTCCTCCTCGACTTGAGTGCTCCGACCAGATCTCAAATCCACCATGCGCGGAGAGAGACAGATCCACTCCAAGAGAGAGAGAAGGAGAGAGAGAGAGGAGATAGAGAATCTGGGGTGAAAAATCGTCCAACTAACTTTTTACCCCTGCCCCTTGGCCCTCCTTATATAGAAATAAGGATAAGCACAATGATTAATCCTCATGATTATCCAAGAGTTTGGCCTTAGATAATTCTCCATTAAATCTTCATGTTTATCCTGCGGTTTTTCATAAAAACTCAGATAAGCATAAAATTTAACGTCTCTCACCGTCTGACGAGAACTCTTATGTGTGTGACCCTCTAGGCCCATATATCAGTCCGGTTGCAGGCCCATTAAACTTAGAACTGTTTCTTGAGTTTAATATTTATTAATTAACATTTAAACATCATATGTTAAATGATTAATTTAATAAACAAGTAAATTATCATCTGATGATCAAATCACTTGGCCTTCTGATCATGAACATCACCAAACACTACCTCATGATCCCAGAAGATATAAGGGATATTGTTCCCTTCAATAGAACATTTCCGTCTGCAGATACCGCACAGATATAATCCTTCACTCATGCAATGTCCCAATAACGCAAGGGTATGGTTTTATAGTCAAACCCTCTATCGCATTATCCAGATGGATTCCAGTACACAGTTAATATCTAGAAAGACATCTCTTTCATTTGACCTTGGCCAGGGATTTCTGTGTACACATCTATGGGACATTCTCTCTCCAGTCTTATACCAAGAGTGAGTGATCCCTTGTTGTTCACTCAATTACCTTCGCAAGCTTTCCACTGTATCTGAAAGACCGATTATGGTGGACTTAATGGTTAAAGTCCACGAGTCAGAGAATCAAGATACAATGGTCCACAAACAAGGTATCATTAGTGACTCAGGTGTTAGGAATCGCCATGAACGCAGCGGAAATAAAAATATGATTCCATTGTATCGGTTGCTGGGGTTGTAAAACGGACATTAAAAATAAGCGGGAAGAACAGTTCTTCACCTTTGCGGGGTTTCGAATCTCCCGTGGATGATGCCGACTCGTTAATCGCGCACGCGCACGATCTCTGGAGGTATCCACACGAGTTCCCGCAGCAGACGCGACTTCCTCCTCGAATCGAGTGCTCCGACCAGATCTCAGATCCACCATGCGCGGAGAGAGACAGATCCACTCCGAGAAGGAGAGAGAGAGAGGAGAGAGAGAGTCTGGGGAGTAAAAATTCGTCCAACTAACTTTTTACCACTCCCCCTTGGCCCTCCTTATATAGAAATAAGGATAAGCACAAGAGTTAATCCTCGTGATTATCCAAGAGTTTGGCCTTGGATAATTCTCCATTAAATCTTCATGTTTATCCTGCAGCTTTTCACAAAAACCCAGATAAGTATGAAATTTAACATCTCTCACCGTCTGACGAGAACTCTTATGTGTGTGACCCTCCAGGCCCATATATCAATCCGGTTGCAGGCCCATTAAACTTAGAACTGTTTCTTGAGTTTAATATTTATTAATTAACATTTAAACATCGCATGTTAAATGATTAATTTAATAAACAAGTAAATTATCATCCGATGATTAATTCACTTGGCCTTCTGATCATGAACAGCACCAAACACTACCTCATGATCCCAGAAGATATAAGGGATATTGTTCCCTTCAATTGAACCTTTCCGTCTGCAGATGCCGCACAGATATAATCCTTCACTCATGCAATGTCCCGATAACGCAAGGGTATGGTTTTATAGTCAAACCCTTTATCGCATTATCCAGATGGATTCCAGTACACAGTTAATATCTAGAAAGACATCTCTTTCATTTGACCCTGGCCAGGGATTTCTGTGTACACATCCATGGGACATTCTCTCTCCAGTCTTATACCAAGAGTGAGTGATCCCTTGTTGTTCACTCAATTACCTTCGCAAGCTTTCCACTGTATCTGAAAGACCGATTATGATGGACTTAATGGTTAAAGTCCACGAGTCAGAGAATTAAGATACAATGGTCCACAAACAAGGTATCATTGGTGACTCAGGTCAAAGGACCAACTGTGCTACTGCAACGATTGAATTCCCTGGTTGACTAATAGGTATAATTACCATCCAGGAATTCTTATTTGGGTCTGTTCAGTGAACTCATTCTCTAATGAGCACCCACTTGTTTGTCTTAGTGTCACCACACGAGTGAATGTGAGATCATTCATCCTCATCATATGAGCAGACATAACTTGTGTCGATCTTATCGGATATTTAATGTCCAACTCAAATATCCTATGATCGAGAACTATTTAAGACAATTGCCTTAGGATATTGATCTCACTATCACGATCTCATCATGATTCAATATCCCATACATTTGTCTATGGACTTTCATTACGATAGTCGTTTGCGAGAACTATTAAATGAAGAAATAATTGCCTTTATTAATAATCTGAACTAGAATGTACAATGATTGGCTATGAGGCCACCTAATTCTAACATTCTCCCACTTGGACTATAGCCAATCACCCATGTGTCTAAGTCCCATAGACTTAAGGTGACGTTCTAAATTGTTTTGAGACAATGGCTTAGTCAAGGGATCTGCTACATTATCTTCAGATAAGACTTTCTCAACTACTATATCTCCTCGGGCGATGATCTCACGAATCAGATGAAATCGTCTCAGAATGTGCTTTGACTTCTGATGTGATCTTGGCTCCTTCGCTTGAGCTATTGCCCCATTGTTGTCACACAATAATGGAACATGATCTGAAATGCTTGGAACGACTCGAAGCGCCGAGATGAACTTCTTCATCCAAACCGCCTCCTTGGCCGCTTCAGCTGCAGCAATGTATTCTGCTTCGGTCGTCGAATCTGCAGTAGTTTCCTATTTGGAACTCTTCCAACTTACTGCACCTCCATTTAACATGAACACAAATCCAGACATGGATTTGCTGTCATCCATATCCGACTGGAAACTCGAGTCAGTAAATCCTCGAAGTTCCAAGTCGTTTCCTCCATAAACGAGAAATAGATCCTTAGTCCTTCTCAAGTATCTAAGGATACATTTCACCGCTTTCCAGTGTTCCTCACCTGGATCAGCCTGATATCTACTAGTGACACTTAATGGGTGTGCCACATCAAGCCTAGTACATAGCATTGCATACATGATAGATCCTATTGCCGAGGCATAAGGAACTCTATCCATGTATGCTCTCTCTTCAGGTGTCTTGGGAGACATTTCTTTAGAGAGATGAATTCCATGCCTCATAGGAACGAGGCCTCTTTCGGAATTTTTCATGCCAAACCTTTTGACTATGGTATCTATGTATATAGATTGGGATAAACCAAGCATCCTTTTGGACCTATCTCTATAGATCCTTATTCCCAGAATATAGGATGCTTCTCCCAAATCTTTCATGGAGAAGTTTTTGGATAACCAAGCCTTTACTGATGACAACATTCCTACATCATTCCCAATGAGTAGAATGTCATCAACGTAAAGTACCAAAAAGGTAACTGCGCTCCCACTAACCTTTTTGTATACACAAGGTTCATCTTCATTCTTAATGAAGTCATAAGATTTGATTGCTTCATCAAATCTTAAGTTCCAAGTTCGGGATGCCTGCTTTAATCCATAGATGGATCTTTGCAGCTTGCATACCTTACTTGAATGCTCTTTGGAAGTGAATCCTTCAGGTTGTATCATATACACCTCTTCTTGAAGGTTCCCGTTAAGGAATGCTGTTTTCACATCCATTTGCCATATTTCATAATCATAGAATGCAGCGATAGCAAGAAGTATTCTGATTGACTTAATCATGGCAACTGGAGAAAAGGTTTCGTCATAGTCAACACCTTGCCTTTGACGATATCCTTTTGCTACAAGCCTTGCCTTGTACGTGTCAATTTGTCCATCTGCCCCGATCTTTCTTTTAAAGATCCATTTACTGCCAATAGGTACCATACCTTCTGGCAGATCAACCAAGTTCCAAACTTGGTTGGCATACATGGACTGAATCTCAGAATCCATTGCCTCTTGCCATTTTTCTGATTCATGACTATTTATGGCTTCTAGGTAGGTTTGAGGATCATCATCCTCATTTAAGTGCACTTTTGGTTTGCCTTCATCGATATGTCCAACATATCTTTCAGGCTGCTTAGGCACTCTACCTGATCTGCGAACCTTTTGTGTATCATCTTGAACAAGTTCTTGAGTCAATGGTTCAGTAGATGAACCAGTGTTGACTTGTGAGTCTAGAATTTCTTCCAGTTCTATCTTGCTCCCACTGTCTTCTTTTGAAAGATATTCTTTCTCTAGGAAGACAACTCTTTTTGCGACAAACATCCTTTGATCGCTGGGCTGATAGAAGTAATATCCAAACGTCTCTTTTGGATATCCCACAAATCTACATTTCTCTGTCCTGGAATCCAGTTTGTCTGGATCATGTCTTTTGACATGTGCAGGACAACCCCAGACTCTAACATGCTTAAAGTCTGGTTTCTTTCCTTTCCATATCTCATATGGAGTGGAAGGTACTGATTTACTCGGAACTTTGTTCAACAGATATGCAGCAGTCAACAGTGCATATCCCCATAAAGAGATTGGAAGTTTGGCATAATTCATCATAGATCGCACCATATCTAATAGAGTACGATTTCTCCTTTCCGATACACCATTTAACTGAGGTGTATAGGGAGGAGTCCACTGAGACAAAATACCATTATCTTTAAGATATTCTGTGAATTCTGTACTTAAGTATTCACCCCCTCGATCTGATCGAAGAGTTTTAATACTCTTTCCAGTCTGGTTCTCAACTTCGTTTTTAAACTCTTTAAATTTCTCAAAGACTTCTGACTTATATTTCATTAAATATATGTAGTCATATCTTGAGAAATCATCTGTAAATGAAACAAAGTATGAGTAATCGCCCATAGCATGAGTAGACATTGGACCACATACATCACTATGTATTAGTTCCAATAAGTCCTTAGCTCTTTCTCCATGTCCTGAGAATGGAGCTTTGGTCATCTTTCCCATGAGACAAGCTTCACAGGTTGCAAATGATTCATAATCAAATGGATCAAGATATCCATTCTTTTGCAACCTTATGATCCTGTTCTCATTTATATGACCTAGTCTACAATGCCATAGGTACGATTTATTCACATCCTTATCTAAGCGTTCAAGAGAATTATTTACCAGACATACATCATATGAAATATCAAGTAAATATAATCCATTCAATAAATACCCGGAAGCAAACAATTTGTCTCCTTGATAAATTGAACAACCTTTATTCTCTAGTTTCAAAGAATATCCTTGTCTATCTAAACATGAAATAGATATGATATTCCTAATAATGGTTGGAACATAATAACAATCTATCAGTTCCAAGGAGTCTCCTGACGGCATCTGAAGTCTTGCTGTCCCCACAGCTAACGCAGCAACTTTTGCTCCATTCCCGAGCCTCAGATCCACGTATCCGCGGTTCAATCTTCTCTTACTTGTTAACACCTGCAAGTTATTGCAGATATGAGAAACACATCCAGTATCTAATACCCAGGATGTTGATTCTCTATAGGACAAGTTAAGATCGATCATGAGAATACCTGAAGCTTCACCAAGCTTCTCCTTTGCTTTTTCTGCAAGATAAATCTTGCAGTTTCTCTTCCAATGACCTTCTTTATGGCAGTGGAAACACTGACCTTTATCATTGACTTTAGCTTTGTCCTTTTGTGCCGCCGGTTTACTTTTCACTAGCTTCTTAGGCTTACCTTTCTTAAAGGTCTGTCCAGCTTTTCTTTTCTTGTTGGTCTTACCAACAAGTATTACACTTGGCTTATCTTTCTGGATAGTGCCTTCAGCTGTCTTCAACATGTTGAGCAGCTCAGCTAGTGAAACTTCAATTTTGTTCATATTGAAGTTGATAATGAATTGTGAAAATGAATCTGGAAGGGACTGTAGGATTAAGTCAATGCTCAGGTCATTATTCATAACAAAGCCTAGCACAGCAAGCCTCTCAATCCACTCTATCATCTTGAGCACATGAGTTTGCACAGATGTGCCCTCGCTCATTCTGGTCCTGAACAGTTTCTTAGATATCTCATATCATTCTGTTCTGGATTGTTCACCAAACAACTCTTGTAGGTGATTCAGAATGGTCTTAGGTTCCATGTTATCATGCTGTCGCTGCAGTTCATTATTCATTGAACCGAGCATATAACACTGGACCTTGACAGAGTCCTCCTTTCAACTTTCATACATCATTAATTCATCTTCGTTAGCATTATCTCTGGGTTGCACTGGATCTGGTTGATCCAGGACATAGGCTAGCTTTTCGCACCTGAGGACAATCTTCAGGTTGCGTAACCAGTCAATGTAATTTGGTCCCGTGAGTTTATTTGCATCAAGTATGCAACGGAGGGGGTTAGGTGACGACATAGCGACCTACATGGAAATATATAAAATGAGCAGATAGTTCTTAAAATCAGATTTAGGACTTTTAATCTAGATTTATGCTCCCACTATTTTTCGGCGATCCGTATGACCCTCTAAGATACAGAACGGGAGATTCCGGTGATCTCCTAGTGGGGATCAGAATCCTTCGGGCAACATGCATGTGACCTTGTGGTAGCACAACAAATCACATCAAGTCCCTTAGGCAGTCAACTCTTGACAGTTGCAACGATTGCAATATCTGATCGATTTAACCCCTGAATCAGAATGACCTTGTGGTAGCACAACAAATCAATTTGATTCAGTTAAGTTTATCCATCATTACTTAGATGACATGAATTCATAGTGCAATCCTTGTGGTAGCACAACAAAACTACACTATTTGTCCACTCATCTTAATGACATCACATGTCGTAGACCTAGTTTAATTTCTAAATCAAACAGACCTTGTGGTAGCACAACAAATCCGTTTGAGATAGGAATCATCCTTAAATCTATAATGATGGTGGGTTACGTGGATTATTCTGAATATCTCACGTTTACAACTTAAATTTTTAAAAGAGGGTTTTTTATTTTGATTTGTAAAAAATCGTGCTATCAGTAGTATTTCAATTTGAAGTATCAATATACTTAATAGAAATATATATATGATACCATAGTCTACAAATATCACATATGTGCAGAAAAGATAAATGGGGATGATCATGGACTGCTTAAACTACTATGGAATCATCGGAGCCAAACGATGATCCATAATAGGATCCTAATGTGAAAACAGCAACACTGGTTCTATTTGATGCGAGTCCTCCCTCCAGAGGTGTCTTCAGAAGATCCCGTCTTCTAAACTTAATCCGATACATGTAAATACAAAATTCAGGACTCGCAGGTCCACAAATGTACATTTAAACATTTAGAAACATTGATCTTATCAAGGGGAGTACAATCTTACAGGAAGGTAGAAAGTACACTCGGATTAAGAGAGAGGAGGACACGCAGGTCCTATTTAAAATACGAAATGAAATAAGCATCGCATCCATTCACATCATTCATCACATGAAAATTCTAAGTCCATGATCATCCCACCATAAAATACATCACATGCATCACAATCATCACATAATTGATGTTTGGTATTAAATTTTATAAATATAAAATTATAATATCAATTGGTTTTCGAAATAACATTTATTTCAGCATTATCAATAATATTCAAAACATTATTGACAAATAAACTAACTAAACTATTCAGTTAATCTAAATACTAATTCAAACACTTTGAACAGAGAAATGTAATCAAGTTATGCATAAAATTAGTTTAAAACATTTTTAAACTAATTAATTTAACAGGGAAATTAATTATCTAAAACAATTTTAAATAATTAACTATCACCCTATTAAAAACAAAGCCCTTTAAGTAAATAACAGTTATTAAACACTTTAATAAGCTGTTAATAATCATAAAAAATAATTAATAACAATTATTAATTATTTCTATAATTTTTCTGTTTTAAAACAATTTTAAAACTGGCTTAAATGGGCTAATAATGGGTTTAGTGGGGTTAAACAGATATTAAAAACCAATTTTTAAAAATCAGAAAATGGGCCTAGCCCATTAGGGCCCAATCGGCCCGGGCCCAGGGCCCTGGCTCGGCCAGGGGGTCTGGCCCAGCCAGACCCGAGCCCTGGCTCGGCCAGGGTCGCACCCTGGCTCAGCCAGGGCGCCTGGCTCGGCCAGGGTCAAGCCCTGGCTCAGCCAGGGTCGAACCCTGGTCGAGCCAGGCACCGGACCTGGCCCAGCCAGGTCCAGGCCAAGCCGGGTCCGGTCCGAACCGGATCGGGACCGGCCGGTTCGGTTGGTTCTTCTTCACAGAACCTGCAACCCTAGTTCTAGTGCAGGCCGGCGGCGATGGAGGCGTTGTGGGCGGCGCCGGCGGCCACCCCCGGCGGCGGCGGCCCTGGACGGCGGTGTCCCCGGCGCCGGCGACGTTCCCGGCTCCGGCAGGGCCCCCGGCGGCCTCCGGTGAGGTGACAAATTAAGCCCAAAACCCCTCCAAAATCTGATTTTGCAGGGTTTTAAATCCGACTTTGGGCTCGATTTTTAGGACCTCCAAGGGCACTCCGGTGCCGATCTCCATGCCCAATGTGAAGTGGTGACTATCACCAATAGATCCAGACATCCGGACCGCCATCCCAACACTTGGAATGCCCATGCGAAGCCGCCGAAGTACCCCAGTTCATCATCACATGAAGAACTCCGAAAAACCCAAATAAAAATCCGAAAAATACAGAAAAATAATCAAATCGATCGTGATCATCATATGAACACTAATCTGTCATTTTTAATCGGATTATACTCAAGAACACGTACAATACGGGTTCTTCACGCATAACGAGAAAACACACAAAACTGTGCCGTTTTACAACCGAACCAGCGAACCTGGCTCTGATACCACTGTTAGGAATCGCCATGAACGCAGAGGAAATAAAAATATGATTCCATTGTATCGGTTGCTGGGGTTGTAAAACGGACATTAAAAATAAGCGGGAAGAACAGTTCTTCACCTTTGCGGGGTTTCGAATCTCCCGTGGATGATGCCGACTCGTTAATCGCGCACGCGCACGATATCTGGAGGTATCCACACGAGTTCCCGCAGCAGACGCAACTTCCTCCTCGAATCGAGTGCTCCGACCAGATCTCAGATCCACCATGCGCGGAGAGAGACAGATCCACTCCGAGAAGGAGAGAGAGAGAGGAGAGAGAGAGTCTGGGGAGTAAAAATTCGTCCAACTAACTTTTTACCACTCCCCCTTGGCCCTCCTTATATAGAAATAAAGATAAGTACAAGAGTTAATCCTCGTGATTATCCAAGAGTTTGGCCTTGGATAATTCTCCATTAAATCTTCATGTTTATCCTGCAGCTTTTCACAAAAACCCAGATAAGCATGAAATTTAACATCTCTCACCGTCTGACGAGAACTCTTATGTGTGTGACCCTCCAGGCCCATATATCAATCCGGTTGCAGGCCCATTAAACTTAGAATTGTTTCTTGAGTTTAATATTTATTAATTAACATTTAAACATCGCATGTTAAATGATTAATTTAATAAACAAGTAAATTATCATCCGATGATTAATTCACTTGGCCTTCTGATCATGAACAGCACCAAACACTACCTCATGATCCCAGAAGATATAAGGGATATTGTTCCCTTCAATTGAACCTTTCCGTCTGCAGATGCCGCACATATATAATCCTTCACTCATGCAATGTCCCGATAACGCAAGGGTATGGTTTTATAGTCAAACCCTTTATCGCATTATCCAGATGGATTCCAGTACACAGTTAATATCTAGAAAGACATCTCTTTCATTTGACCATGGCCAGGGATTTCTGTGCACACATCCATGGGACATTCTCTCTCCAGTCTTATACCAAGAGTGAGTGATCCCTTGTTGTTCACTCAATTACCTTCGCAAGCTTTCCACTGTATCTGAAAGACCGATTATGATGGACTTAATGGTTAAAGTCCACGAGTCAGAGAATCAAGATACAATGGTCCACAAACAAGGTATCATTGGTGACTCAGGTCAAAGGACCAACTGTGCTACTGCAACGATTGAATTCCCTGGTTGACTAATAGGTATAATTACCATCCAGGAATTCTTATTTGGGTCTGTTCAGTGAACTCATTCTCTAATGAGCACCCACTTGTTTGTCTTAGTGTCACCACACGAGTGAATGTGAGATCATTCACCCTCATCATATGAGCAGACATAACTTGTGTCGATCTTATCGGATATTTAATGTCCAACTCAAATATCCTATGATCGAGAACTATTTAAGACAATTGCCTTAGGATATTGATCTCACTATCACGATCTCATCATGATTCAATATCCCATACATTTGTCTATGGACTTTCATTACGATAGTCGTTTGCGAGAACTATTAAATGAAGAAATAATTGCCTTTATTAATAATCTGAACTAGAATGTACAATGATTGGCTATGAGGCCACCCAATTCTAACATCAGGTCAAAGGACCAACTGTGCTACTGCAACGATTGAATTCCCTGGTTGACTAATAGGTATAATTACCATCCAGGACTTCTTATTTGGGTCTGTTCAGTGAACTCATTCTCTAATGAGCAGCCACTTGTTTGTCTTAGTGTCACCACACGAGTGAATGTGAGATCATTCACCCTCATCATATGAGCAGACATAACTTGTATCGATCTTATCGGATATTTAATGTCCATCTCAAATATCCTACGATCGAGAACTGTTTAAGACAATTGACTGAGGATATTGATCTCACTATCATGATCTCATCATGATTCAATATCCCATACATTTGTCTATGGACCTTCATTATGATAGTTACTTTGTGAGAACTATAAATGAAGAAATAATTGCCTTTATTAATTATTTGAAGTAGAATGTACAATGATTGGCTTTGAGGCCACCCAATTCTAACAGCTCCGTGCCGCCGAACCGCCGCACCGCAAACTGCCACCGGTACCGCCGTGGACGCCGTCACTCCGCCGAGACGTCGGCCGCAGCCCGAAGAATAAAGTGCCGCGGTGGAAGTGGTAGTGACAGTGGTAAGAGGTAGAGAGGTGTTGGAGTGGTGGAAGATGAAGAAGGGGAAGGAGAAAAGGAAGGGGAAAACGGAGAGGATCGGAGAGAGGGAAGAGAGAGAGTGAAATCGCGTCGTCTTAGGCAAACGTCTTTTAGGTGACAAGACCCGGACCGTACTCTCGCGGCCCGAAACTGGCCCACGTGGCACCAACGTGGCACACTCTAAAACGCGTCTTCCTTTCAGGACGCCGTTTGAACCGCGTCGAGCTTACTCGACGCGATAAAGAACCTATGCCCCAGTCCCTACAAAAGCCCGAACCAAGGAGTCCGGCTCTGAAACCGACCCACTAACTGTATCCGAAACCTCAATCCTTACAGTTAGGAATGTCGTGGACGTTGCTGTGTCCGCCTTCAGCAAACTCGATGTCATGTTTAGCAATGCCGGCATGGCAGACGTCCTCAAGCCGCTGGTGGACGCCAATACCCTGGACTTTGACAAGACCGTCATAGTCAACCTAAGGAACACCTTCCTAAGGCTAAGCACGCCGCCCGCGTCATGGTACTTGCCCGACGCGGCAGCATCATCTTCACCGCGAGCGTGGCAGGCATGATGGGGGGCATTGCCTCGTATGCTTACACGGCTTCCAAGCACAGGATGGTGGGGATCATGAAGAATGCGGCCTCTTCCTCAGCTCGAACAACACGATGGCCTCTACCATTGTCAAGGCGATGCCCAACACGAGCGGGGCATACGAGGAGAGGAGCTATAGGGATTACCTTCGTTCCCATGGAGGGCCGCCGTCGAGCGTCCATGGACCCCCGAAGCAATAGATAGCGGTAGCGATGGTACTAGAGTCACAATTGGCGACAGTCTGTGGGAAGGCGGCAACAATGAGGAGGATGAAGGTGAGGAGGTGGAGGCGGCCATGTCCCATCTTCTATCATTCATCTGCACCTTCGCGAACCCAATCAGGAGGTCCGTCGGACATCCACCCCTGAGAAATGCGGATGTCGTTGGTATCCATATTTGCAAATCTGAAAAAATGAGAAGATCCACATCCGAATAAAGGTGAACCTGGTCGGGTCAAATTCGGGTCTATCCACCCCGATATGCAGCCCTCGACTCAACACTAGTAGATACTTATTGAGTTTGACTCGCTCTAGATAGCGAAGATGCAGATTAGATACAGAGTCATAGGTAACTTAAATTCGATCGATATTATTCCAGGATGCCAATGAGAAAGATTTTTTCTATCCCTCCACCTCGTATCTAAACAAAACACACATTTTTATAATTCTGAGGGTCTTATTATTTTGACAGAGAGGAACAACACCCGTCTTAAATGATATCAATTAAATTTAATCCAATTATAGATTTACATTGAAATCCTCCCACTAGACCGGCGCATTATGCCGTTGGCGTATAGGGTGAGCCTCCCTAACCACTCCCGGACCCCGGTGGTCCCGACGTTGTGGATAGAGATCGTTTCTAACAGTTACGCAGTCCGATCACCGCTATCCGCTCGTTTGTCCGCCGCCTTGTGGGGACAGTTTGATGAGCATCCTCCCGGGTGGTAAGGATAGTGGCGCGTCGGTTTCTTCCCAATATTTTCCCGCCGAGCCAAACAAACCAGAGGCCGCCAACGGCGTCTTGGAACCCGCCCGACTTCACCACCGCCAATAGTCTGGTTTTATCCACCGGTTTTTGCCGTTTGGGTTGAGGGATACTGGTTAGGGATGCAAGTGGTGACCGATCGATCATTTGTTTATAACTCAGTTAATATATATTTTTTAAAATTTAAATATATATATAATGGATAAAGTTAATAGATACAATTTTTTTATGACCAAATATGTATGATGCATTGAACATTCGATTATTCGTCCAATTATTACTTTATAGAATAGTTAACCGATAGTCTTTCTTACCCAATTACATAATGGATGACGTCGCGGATCTACCTTGGATTCATATGGAATCCGACTCATTTGCATCCTTGATCTTGGTTTCTACTTTGAATAATACTTGTTGTACTGATAGGTGCAAATATATCACAAAAAAAAATTAAGCCAAACTTTGAATAATTTATATGTTTTGATAATTTGATCTCTGATCAGATCATTTAAAAATTTTAAAAAATTAAAATCGAATCCGCTCCAGGCATCTTCTCTATCCTTTCTTATCCTGAAAAAGCAAGGTCACTTTGAGTTCTTGAACCCATAACTCCAACGAATAATAAAAGATATCCTTAATTGGTTGAGCATGAGAATAATTTTTAATTGTCTAATAAAAAAATGAGTTATATAGGTATGTAGGATCCGACCCTTTTTTTTTTTTTTTTTTTTAAGTTATGGTGTATGTGACCCCAAAATGATCCATTTCAACTATTCCATTTTTACAAATTCCTCTCTCGCACACACATTTGTTTAATCAAAGTGGCTGATAAATTGTGCAACATATAAGTCGACCAAATAGGAAGAGTTCAAATCTATATTTTTCTTAAGTAAGAAGTAAGAAACTTTTGCGCACTTACGGTGATTATTCTGTCTACACGCGCGATTATTCAGATTTCCATATCCCTCTAAAAAGAAATACTCTCTCTAAAAAATAATCTACCTATAGACTTACTAAAAGACAGTAGAATTCTCTTACTGGCTGGGTGCATTGTGCCAAGTTATGAGATCACCTAGCCCATAAACTTGCTAAAATTAATTAAAAGATAGTTTTGTCATTTATCTAACACAAGATATATAGAAAGAAATACATGAAGAAGTTAAAGTGGCAAAAAAGTTCTCCAGCAATGTAAGAGAGACGTAGTAAAAGATTTGGCAAATTTAAGGTCTAGAAAATCTCATGTTTTGCACCATTGGTTTAGAAGATGAAGTCTAATTTATCCTTGAAAAATAAAATTGGAGTATCAATTGCTGACACCCAACTCATTTGATCACAAAAGATAAAAGAAAACATCATCTCCCAACTGGCTCAAGAATCAGAACCTGAAACGTTGAGGTGTTCACCGTTAAGCGACCAATGTTACAAAAGCAGGATATAAATAGGCTAAAGACACGTGGAGTCCTACACTTACACGTTTCCTCGAGCAAGATATAAATACTGGCTGCACCCAGTGTGGTTCTGTTAAAAAAAGAGAAAAAGGATTTTTTTTTTTAGATCTAACCTATCATACATGATATATCAATTTAATATTCAATCGGATGATTTAAAAATTTTAAAAATAAAAAATAAACTTCAATAAACAGTAAAAAAATACTCTCAATAGCCAGAGCCTAATAAAATGGGCCTTGATTTTTTATTTTGTAGATTTTATGTTCTCCAATTAGAGATCTGGAATACCTAGACACGCCGGTGGATCCGTCCTTAACACTTTTTTTAATTTTAATTGTACCATATGCGACATAACAAATATTACTCTTCCTTCTCCTATTGCCCTTTCTTGAGGGGGAATTTTAAAGTGGCGCCCAAGCAAACCTAAAGATCTTTTTTTTTTTTGGGGGGGGGGGGGGAGGGGGGTTTGTTTACACGTGTGCCATATATACACACTCACATCTATTAGGGAAAAAAAATGAAGTATACGTGTCACCATAACATGACACGATTCAAAGAAGGTGTTATTTTAGGATAACACGTATAACTCTGAATAAGAAATCCACATTTAAACCTAATAGACTGCAAAATTGATACTTAATGCAGGGCATATCAATAAGGTAAGAACAGTTTACTCAACATGATTTCAGAGTAGGTGTTTAGAATAAGCTCTCAAAACTTTAACTTTTAGCTATTCTGGTCATTTTAAATCTTAGTACATTAATTTTCATGAATTATTTAATTTGAACTTCATAAATCAATTCTTTCTCCTGTGCCTCTAGGGTAATGGTATTAGCCTTATTACTAATGTCCTGGTTTGTCGACTATGTGTGAGAGATTGACTATGGATGAAATATATTATTTGTTTGTTCCAATAATGGATGCACTGATGTCTATGTTAGTCTTAGGTGACCTACAAGTCAATATGACTTTATAATCTCGTTCATATTTATTAATATAATGGCATAATATTCATTGTGTGTAAATCGTATTAATTATCATCTCATAATGAAGTCCGTGAATATGTGCTATAGTGATCATATTATGATGAGATTATACTAATGAGACTGATCACTTAAACACATATATTCTTAATCGTTCATAGTCGGAAGATATCCGAGAAAGACATCGAATATCCGGTTAGACTAGTACAGATTACTCCTGTTCATATGATGAGGGTGACTGATCTCTTAAATCACTTGTGTTGAGACACTAAGGCGAATCTGTAGGTGCTCCTTAGAGAATGAGTTCACCGAACTGATTCGACTAAATCGCTGGATGGTATTGTACCTCACTGTCAACCAACTTGATTTTATTGTCGCAGTTGCGTGGATGATCCTCTGACCTAAGACACTAAGGACACTTTGTCGGTGGACTTTCGTACTTTGACCTTGGTTTATGAATCTCTAATCACGGGATTCTAAACAACCAAGGATTGGGTACAGTGGAATACCGTCGAAGGGAATTGTATGTCAATAAGGAATCATTCGCTCTCGGTACTTAAAGAGAGAATGCTCTAGGAATGATGTGCGGAAGTCTCTGACCAAGGCGGACAATGATATTGGGAAAGGAGTTCTCCGATATTCATCAGCAGCATCCAATCCAAGTGAGTCGACCGGTTAGGATTTGACAGCACGCCATACCCTGAGTTGACTCGAGAGCATTGTATGAATGAAAGATTATATCCACACGGTAATTGTCGGCGGAAAGGTTCCAAGAGTGGGTTACTTAACCCTGATACCTTCAGAATTCACGCGGTGTTGCTTGACACCCAACGTGATCGGAGGCCCGGTCGAATTCGATGTGCGACATCAATTCGATTGATTAATTAATTAATAAAGAGTTATTAATTGATTAATGAAGCCAGTAAGAAGTTACTGGGCTAATTGGACTATTAACCGGATTGGTGTAGACACGCTAATTTTGACGTCATTTTGAGTAAATTTCATATCATATAATAATGCCTCATAATGGTCTGATGTTTAACTATTGATTAATTTTTATTCATCTTTTGAGTGTCGGATCGAACAGACATTATTAAGTTAATCAATTGAATTGATTTTAGCTCAAATTTCAGTTAAAATATGAAAAAGTCTAAAAGGCGTCGACTCATGTAGACGCGTTTTAGAGTTTATTCCTATTTTAGCGTTTAAATTTGAATTTTAATTAATTGATTTATTAGCTAAAAGACGTCTGTTAAACTCGACGCGTTTTAGGTTTCCTAAGCTGTTTTAACTTCTCTTCCGGATGTTTATCCTTATCTTAATTAGGATAAAAGACGTCTACCCATGTGGACGCGTTTTAGCTAATAAAGATAAAGATAAGTTTTCCCGGATATTTATCCTTATCTTAATTAATCTGAAAGGCGTCAGCCAAGGTAGACGCGTTTTAGATAATTACAGATAAAGATGAATTAATCAGTAATTATCTGTCGATTAAAGTAGATAAATCCTAGATTTTTCTATGTTAATCGCGAACGCAGAAAAATGCCTATAAATACATTGCATCTCAAGAGTTAAAAAAAAAAAAAGAAGAGAGAGAGAATTATTGAGCCACAGCGTTATAGCAATTTGAAGATCGGAGCAACCACGCCTGAGCGCTGCCATTTCCAGAAGTCGGCATCCTTCTTCAAGATCTTCATCCCTTCAAAGCTTCAACCAACTGGACTGGGCATAAGTTTTTCATATTTGAATTTCATTTTTTTTTCATTAGCTTCATTCTCTCATACTCACTTCATGCAACACACACCACATCATTAATTTTCCTAAACCCATCTGTTCTAAAGGGGTTTCAAAGTCAATTAAAACAAGTGAGTTGCTGTTTATACATGTTTCTAATCATGGTTAACTTTGATATTATTTCTATTTAGATTCTCATCATTAGTTTCTTCTTTATTTTTCTGTGTTTCTGTCTCTGCTGCATTCAACAACAACAACAAAGATCAAAAAGAGGGAAATCAAGCACAAGCCAGGAGAACTTCTGGACGATCCTCAACATTCAACAGCAAGAACAAAAGAATAAAGAGGCTCTCTTTCTTCAGCCGGCTGAAGGAGGGGAACCAAGGATTCATTCTTCCGCGTTTAAACAGGTAGGCGATCAAACTTCTTTTGAAGCTTTTTAGTTAAAAGTTTCTGGCGATCACAGCACCTTAGTTGCATTTTTTTAATAGGTTAATTTACTCTAAACAACATAGTTTTTCACATTAATCACACGAGCAAATTTTCAGCACCTACAGCTCTTTTGGCGATCACGGTGGGACTTGGTCTCGCCGTCTTTTAATTTCTTTTGTTCTTGCTATTATCATACCGGGCACCCACGGTGCACCACTTGTGTCTTTCGACACGTCCTCACCGATTGGTGAGTGTTTAGTTTAAGTAATTTCCCTCGTGCACCACGTGCACACCCCAGTGGTAAGATCTTGCCTCCCCTTTGATTAGTTTAAAAAGGCTGTTTTTGGTGATAAAATGCTGTGTGATTGCGTGATTTCTTAGTTGTTTAGATAGTAAACCATCCTGTTTAAAATCTGAAACTAAAAATCTTTGCATGAGTCGATTGTTTACTGCATTTTTCCCTGTTTAAGGAGGATTCGACCCAGAAAATCCTTCTGGAAATCTGTTTCTGCGAACTAAAAAGCGTCCAGGAACAGCGACGCGTTTCAAAACCGCGTCAGGACACCTGGACGCCTTTTAGCCTCCAGATTATCTCTGTCGTTTACATCTGTTTCTGTGAAATAATTAAGCTCTGTGTTGAATAGCGTCGACCATAATCGACGCGATTCAGACAGTTTTTAGTTATTTTCCAGGTTTTCTCTGCTGTTTGCATCTGTTCTCTGCGAAAGAATTAAGTTCTGTTTTGAATAGCGTCGACTATAATCGACGCGATTCAGACAGTTTCTTAATCATTTCTCAGTTTCCAGATTTCTGTGGTTGAGTGCTAGCTACCCATTACTCTATTAAGCATTAGAGGCCATCCAGGTCGCAGGGCATACGCATTGAGGCTAAAACCCTCCTTTTCTTAGGAACACATTACTCGACGTTAGCAACTCTCTCTGATTGGGTTGGTCCCTTGATCAGACTAGAGAAGTTGACGTTGAGACCTCCATAAGTCCCCAAAATCAAGGTATTCCTCCTTGATCATCGGGCTGGTTGTACCAATTGAAGTCCCGGCTAGATTCCGAAAGCGTTGTGAGAGAGAACCTTAGAGAATAACGGTGGAAATCAAACTGAAACTAGGATCCTTCCCTGAGCGAAATTGTGGTTTAATCCAATTCAAATAACTCAACAAGGAATCCTGAAATCACGTTAAGCATCCGCTTGTTTGATTAATCTCTGCACAACTTGTTTGATTAATTTTTTTGAAAAGAGAATCTAATATAATGTTGCTGCGATCAGGCAGAGATTTGAGTATGGCCCAAGACGCCACTATCAACTACGAGGGAGATGCTAATGCCCCTCGCAATTCAGATTTCAACTACGAGAACGGGAGAGATGCTGATGCCTCTCGTAATTCTGTCCCCATTCCAGTTCGACATGACGGGAATGTCCGAACTCCTCTTTTTAATCCGCACGATCAATATCATGATCTTCCTCCGCATGAATATGCGATTCCTAATCCTGACTTTGAGGGGGACATGAATCAGCATGATCCCTCATCCTCCGATCCTATGGATCTTGTCAATGCTCTGGGAGTTCTTGCCTCCCGATTGGACCCTCAGCAGTTCGAGGCGATCCAGTCTATCTTTAAGGGGAAGGCACCCATGCAGCCTGCTGAGCCGAACCCTGTGGCTCCCCCCGTTGTTCCTCAACAACCTCTTCCTCCTCCTCCTTATATCCAACAGGCCATGGAAGGCCTTCATCTTACTTCTCGGCCAACTGGGCCACAACTTTCGTCATCCAGGCAACCGGCTAGACTGCAGACGCCCATTTATCAAAATGCCCTCGGGCATGGCGGAAGCTCTGCCGGACCTCATCCTTATTATCCTCCTTGTCCAACCTACTCTAGGCAGCAGGCCTATCAGGTACTTCCACCTCCTCCTCCTCCCCAGGCAGATCTGACCACGCAGACGTTGCTGGCCAAGATGGAGCGCATGGACGAGCAGTTTAACAATCTCCAGAAGATGATGGGGGTTAAAGCTGTGCCAGAAATTAACTTACCGAGCCTGCCAGTATTCCACCTGCCACTCTCTGAAATGCCAGTATATCGAAAGTATAACGGTACTGGTAACCCCTTCACGCACCTGAAGGAGTTCATGTACGAATCCTCTTTCTGGCAGAATGATAAGAGGTCATTGGCTTTCTTGTTCAGGAGATCCCTAGAGGGACCAGCCCTCGAGTGGTTCTTCTCTTTGGAACCCTCCGAAGTAGAGGACTACGGTATCGTTTCACGTAAATTTATCCAACGATACCAGGACAGAGTTGCACCCTCCTTGTCTATCACGGATCTTATTGCAGAAAAGATGAAACCGGACGAGGAGTTTGTCAGTTTTGCTGACAGGTGGCGGGGCCTGGCTGAAAAAGTAAAAGATCACTTGTCCGAATCCGAACAAGTGAAAATGTTGATTTCTAATGCCACTCCCCAGTTCAAGCTAGTCCTCTCCTTGAACAACTTGACGAACATGGCAGAGCTCTACGAAAGAGCACGGTACTGCCAGAATGCTTTCAAGGACGCTACGTTCTCTAGCGTCTTTGATCCTCATAGACCTAACAGGCCTCCACCTCGGAAGCCTGCAGTGCCAAATTCTCCTAGCTCAGGTCCAACTACTGAGGGCACGCTCTCTCACGAGCAGGTCAGTACCATGAACAATAACTCGCCCCAGTTTGTGAGGAATCAGCAGCAGTACCAGAGGCCACCACAGACGAGCCAGCAGGGGTACAGGCAGCAGCAGAACCCCCATTACCAACAGCAGTACCAGCGGCCCCAGCAGCCGAATCAGCAACAATTACAGCAACAGCCGCAACGGCAACAGCAGTATCAACAGCAGTATCAGCAACCACATCAGCAGCAACAGCAACAGCCACAGTACCAGCCGCGTGCACCGCCGGCGTACCACAATGTCCCTCCTCCTGGTGACTACAACCAGCAAAGGAGACCTCCAGGCCCGAAAAGGGGAGAGTACCCGGCCCTCCCAGAATCCTTGGCGGATATTTTCAGCGCTTTAATGGCAGCCAATGCCTTAGTTTTGCCAAGGGAGAAGGCCGTCTGGCCTCAAAATGCCGATACATCCAGGTATTGCTACTTCCACAGGCAACCTGGGCATACCATTGACACATGCTTCCAATTCAGAGATTATATCCATGATCTCAACGAGCAGGGCGGCATTGACTGGGAGGAAATGAAGAAGTACATAACAGCCCTGAAGGCAAGGAGACCGCAGCAGCAGCAGCAGCAAGCAAGACCACCGGCACAAGCAGCAGCACCACCCAACATGGGAATAGGGCATAATCCACTCCCGGAGCATCAGAACCAAAACCAGGTTGCTCCCATCCTGACGAACAGCCAGTCTGAGGCTGGTCGTGGGCAGCAGTGGAGAGTAGAGGACTCTTCCTCTCTTTGTTCAACGGGTCACGTTCAAAGTACCGCACAGCGACCACCACGCCGCACCATCCACATACCAAGGCCACAACCCGTTACCATTACCCCTATACCCACACCTACATATCACTCACCCACGCACAATAACCCATTACCGCTACCCACCTTCCTTAGACCCATTACGCCCCGCACTCCTACGCTTCCATCATATAACCCCCCGCAAACCAATAACGCGCCCCTCTTACCATCTAGGCCATTATTACGCATACCATTTCCTACTTCACCCGCTACCACTACCACCTATCCAGATATGCCCTTACCATCTAAACCGCTATTACGCGTACCATTCCCCACTTCACCAACTACTTACCCATCTACCATCCAACCCTCTAGGCCTTTAATCCGCACCGCGCCATCACCACCTAGCCCTACGCCATCACCTACATACCAACCCTCTACGCCATCCGCACCATCCAACCCTGCGGTACTTAAGGTGTCACCCGGATCCTCCACGGTTGAGGAACACGCGCTCCGGAGTGGAAGGATTTTCAACAAGGTCTTTCCTCAGTCCACAGTCAGAGACGGCCCATCACAGCCGACTGAGGAAGCCCACAATGAAGAGAGTGCACCAGGCACTCAATACGACCTGTTGAAACACCTGGATCGGACACCGGCACGGATCACTATACTCGAACTGATCAAAAGATCCAAGAGTCACCAAGAAGCTTTAATGGAATATCTGCAAAAGGTGATGGTCAATGAAGACGTGCCGGTAGAGAAAATTGCAGCACTACTAGTTCCTCAGGGGGATCAGCCCTCCATTACATTTCATACATCGGAACTAGCACCGCCGGCAGCCAGAAGCATGGCTCTGAGTATCACAGTCAACATTTGTAAGAAGGCCGTGGATGCATGCCTGGTCGACACAGGAGCTTCGATCAATGTTCTACCTCCGAAGACCCTGGAGTTATGCGGTGTGCCCAAAGAGAAATGGCTGCCCAGCCCCATATCAGTAACAGCATATGACAATTCTACTCGTTCCCCTCTGGGAATGGTCTATTTAAAGGTGGAGCTGGGCCCCGCAAGTCATGCGGAGGTTGAATTTCACATCTTGGAAATCGACCATTCCATAAATGCCATTTTAGGTCGTCCTTATTGTTAGTTTAGGTGGCCTACAAGCCAATCTAACAATGTAAATCTCGTTCATTATTAATAAAATGGCATAACATTCATTATGTGTAAATCGCGTTAATTATCGTTTCATAATGAAGTCCGTGAATATGTGCTATGGTGATCAGATTATGATGAGATCATACTAATGAGACTGATCACTTAAACACACATATTCTTAATCGTTCATAGTCGGAGGATATCCGAGAAGGACATCGGATATCCGGTTAGACTAGTACAGATTACTCCTGCTCATATGATGAGGGTGACTGGTCTCATAAGTCACTTGTGTGGAGACACTAAGGCGAATCTGTAGGTGCTCATTGGAGAATGAGTTCACTGAACTGATCCGACTGAATCGCTGGATGGTATTGTACCTCACTGTCAACCAGCTTGATTCTATTGTCGCAGTTGCGTGGATGGTCCTCGGACCTGAGACACCAAGGACACCTTGGCGGTGGACTTCTGTGCTTTGACCTTGGTTTACGAATCTCTAGCCATGGGATTCTAATACGCCAAGGATTGGGTGCAGCGGAATACCGTCGAAGGGAATTGTGTGTCAATAAGGAATCATTCGCTCTCGGTACTTAGAGAGAGAATGCTCTAGGAAGGATGCGCGAAAGTCCCTGGCCAGGGCGGACGATAATATCGGGAAAGGAGTTTTTCGATATTCATCAGCGGCATCCAATCCAAGTGAGTCGACCGGTTAGGGTTTGACAGCTCGCCATACCCTGAGTTGACTCGAGAGCATTGTACGAATGAAGGATTATATCCACGCGGTAACTGTCGACGGAAAGGTTCCAAGAGTGGGTTACTTAACCCCAAATACCTTCCGGGTTCACGCGGTGTTGCTTGGCACCCAACGTGATCGGAGGCCCGGTCGAATTCGATGTGCGACATCAATTCGATTGATTAATTGATTAATAAAGAGTTATTAATTAATTAATAAAGCCAGTGAGGAGTCACTGGGCTTGTTGGGCCATTAACTGGACTGGTACTTGGGCCTAGAGGGTCACACGCACATGATTCTCAAGGCGATGGATAAATAAGTGGGTTTTATACAAACCGGGGGTTTTTGTGAAAAACCGCGCGGTTAGTATAAAACATAGCGAACAGGCTGAGCAGGCCAAGCTGCTGCTAACCCTAGCCGCCCCTCCTCGTTTTCAGTCTTCCTCTGGAGTCCAGGCAGATCCAGATCTGCCCCGCCGCTTCTCCGAATCCCGTTCGACGGGAAATCGTCCGCGCACTGCGGCGATCATTGCGGCGACCAGCGGAGGCTTCGCGGGCTGCGAAGAACGACGAACTCGAGGATATCCATCGCGGGGAGGATCGCGTGGACTTCGCTAGAGGCCGGGCGCTTGCGCGGCTTGCGGTGTCACACCGACGGAACCGAACGGCTGCGGATTCGAATCCGCACACGGTGAGAATTTCGATAATTTGATTATCGTATTTTAGTCTCCGAAACGGGAACGGATCGCTGTAAATAATTTTGTTTTTCCGCTGCGTGAGCGATCCGGGGAAACCGAGAAAACCCAACACTTATATTAAAACTCTCGAGGCGATTCCTTCTACGAATCATCAATGCCTCAAATTTCCTTACAAAGGACGAATAATTAAGGTAACGAGCATGCCGATCCTTGCTGATGCTCATTCCTTGAACATTAAATCTGCTGTTTTACCTGGCCGACAACCTTTTCTGTCAGTATTACAGGTCTATCGTCCAGTGGCTGATCCTCTGAAAGCCGCTACTATTTCTCCATATCCATTAAATGCTATCAAAAGGGGGAAGTGCATGAGTACCCCAGGATGGAGGATCATGATGAAGAACGGCTACGAGCCTGGGAAAGGTCTGAGCACGCAGTTGCAAGGCAGGACCACTCCTGTCAGAAATCATCGAACAGCACCTGGAAGTGGTCTGGGCTATAGGCCAATAAAACTGAAGCAAGATCCGGTTCAGAAAGCAGAAATCAAAGAAGGCCCGAAGATCTGGGAGACGATGTCCACACCACCTAAAGAAGGCCGAGATCCCTTAACATGGACCCTGTGTACACACTTTGTAAAAGGGCCCATACTTAGCTATGACAATACGGTAGTCATCACTTCCTGTTTTGACTTCCATGATATTTATGGGAGGGACTTGGCCAGACATTGTTCTGAACTGCTTACGTACCAATCCTTGGAGGCTCTGCGGCCTATGAAAAGGAGGAAATTTCATGATCCCGAATGTGAATGGTACAGGTGGTTCGACCTCAGAGACCTCTACATTGCACTGAACAGACTATTCTTGGATCCTGCAGAACCTAAGTGGCCGCTGCAGATTGATGAATTGATTGAAAGCCCTGGTGCCATATTTGATAAGCGGATACTGCTATCTGAAGAAACCGATGAAGGGGAGCCGGATGACCCATATCAAGCTGGTTACACAACAGATCTGCTCTGGAGAGGGACATATCCTTCACATGTCTTCATGCTCCATACCTTATTTCGTACACTACTCTTGACCCCGACTTGGTCGCGGGTCATAATTGAAGATATTCCACGGGCTCCGCCCGTCATGATTACTCTGTCCCCTCGGGACATTATACCACAACCTCCTCTCGATCCAGAGAGGTTGTATGATCTGATTCGGGACATATTACTATATGATCCCCCTAATCCTCTGGCCTTGGTGCCACTTCCTCCGTCTGATTCTCCTCCCATTCATATTCATTCCTGCTTTATGTTTAATTCTTTCATTTTCCAAAAAAAAAACGCCATTTTGGCAACAAATTCTTCCCAAATCCTCATCGAGGAAACATCTTACTTGTCCGATTGCACCCCGCCGCGCGGGTCCTTCGGTCAAGATTCTCTTCTAGATTTACTCTGTCCCTCCCCTCGGGAGGATTCTCTTGTATTTCAACTTGTATTCCAGGATTTTCATCCTGCTTCATCTTCGTTAGGTTATGATAGTGAGTTTAGTGAAGTTAAGCAGTCTAGTTAGGTTAGGAAGTCTAGGAAGCCTAAGGGTAGGCAAATTCCAGATAGATACCTCCAAGACTTAGCTGATAAGTGCTCTTCTTGTTCTCTGATCCCTCAGTTTCTAGAAAATCCAATTCAGATGCCAGAAGATTGCATGGACGATGAGTCAGTCAATGATGGGTACGGGGTATATGAATTAGTACATGAAAAGGACCCCATTGAGGAAGATGACGAGGACGCGGCTGAGGCATATGCCAGTGGAGTGAAGAGATTTGATGAACCCTCAGCTGCCGTAGAAGAGCCTACCAAAGAAATTAATTTAGGGACTGAAGACGAACCTAAGGCTGTCCTCGTCAGTAAAAATCTTTCTTCAAAGGATGAAAAAGCAATGGTACAAGTACTCAAGGACTATAAGGACACTTTCGCCTGGAGTTATGAGGATATGCCGGGGTTAGACTCATCTTTAGTTGAACACAGGTTGACACTAAAGGAAGGAGCTAGCCCGGTCAAGCAGAAATTAAGGCGATTCCACCCACAAATGGCTCTAAAGATGAAGGAAGAGGTCGATAAATTGCATAAAGCCAAATTTATTAGAGTTGTCCTTTATCCACATTGGGTGGCCAATATAGTCCCGGTTATGAAGAAAGACGGAAAGGTTAGAATTTGCATTGACTTCCGCGATTTGAACCGGGCGTGTCCTAAAGATGATTTTCCATTGCCTCATATTGATGTACTCATCGATAACACTGCTGGCTATGAGACGTTATCATTTATGGATGGATTTTCAGGATATAATCAGATTAAGTTGGCAGAAGAAGATCAAGAGAAAACGTCATTCACTACACCTTGGGGAACATATTGTTATGTTGTCATGCCGTTTGGATTAAAGAATGCTGGAGCCACTTATCAAAGGGCCATGATGGCAATATTTCATGACATGATGCACATAGATTTGGAAGTGTACGTGGATGATTTATTGGTTAAATCGAAAACAAAGGCTGAGCATGCTAAAGTTTTGGCAAGAGTATTAGAGAGATCGAGAGAATATCAGTTAAAGATGAACCCCAAGAAATGTGTATTCGGGGTATCTTCAGGAAAATTGCTTGGATTTATTGTCAGTAAACGGGGAATTGAGATCGATCCTAACAAGGCGAAGGCTATCAGAGAAATGCCCCCTCCCAAAAACTTGAAAGAGTTGAGAGGATTAATCGGGAGGTTGCAATTTATTCGCCGCTTTGTCTCCCAGCACTCACAAATGTGTAAGCCGTTTTACGAGCTTACCAAGCCGGGAGTCAAATTCGATTGGGACGATAAGTGTCAGGAGGCATTCGATGGATTGAAGGACTACTTAGCAAGTCCTCCTGTTTTGAGACCACCATCTCCAGGCAAACCATTGATACTTTATATTTCAGTCCTGGATGATGCTGTGGGGGCTGTCTTAGCACAAGAAGATGAAGAAGGAAAAGAGAGGGCAGCCTATTATCTCTCTAAACTTCTCAACCCCGTTGAACAGAGATATACAGCGATGGAGAAGACATGTGCAGCATTGGTTTGGGTTGTGCAGAAATTGAAACATTATTTTCTAGCCCATGAAGTCCATCTCATCGCTAGGATGAATCCGATCAAATTCCTCCTGGAGAAATCTGTTCTTACTGATAGGTTAGCGCGATGGCAAAGCTTTCTATCTCAATTTGACATCATTTATATTCAACAGAAAGCGATCAAGGGCTATGCCATAGCAGAACATCTCGCCCATCATCCCCTTCCTCGATTTGATCCAGTGCGATCAGAGTTTCCGGATGAGGAACTGATGTCCATAAATCAAATCAGAGATGATATGTGGACTCTGCATTTTGACGGAGCTCTGAATTCTCATGGAAAAGGGATCGGTATTGTTCTGTTATCACCTGAAGGTATCACCATTCCACAAGCCTTTCAGCTTGATTTTCCAGTTACAAACAATATAGCTGAATACGAGGCACTTCTTGCTGGTCTCGAGGCTGCTCATTTTCATGGTGCTACCAAACTCAGGATCGTAGGTGATAGCCAACTAATTCTTCGCCAAGTGCTGACCAAGTATCGAACTCTCGATCCCAAGCTCAAGCCTTATCAAGAACTTACTTCTGCTTACTCAAAGCTTTTCACGAAATTGATTTTTGTCCATGTCCCTAGGAATCAAAATATTTTAGCTGACGCTCTAGCTTCACTTGCATCTTCTCTTGATTTTCCAATCAGCAAACAATCCGAATCGATCATAGTTCATAGGCGTCTTTCACCCGCCGTGAAAGATCCTTCATTCCTTAGAACTAAGGAGAAATTGCTGAAGAAAGTCAGAGATGGAGATATCATTGAAAAGAGAGAAATCATGTTAATGGAGCTATTAGAAGAGATGGATGATGAACAGAAGCCATGGTATTATGAAATTGCAAAATATTGTGAAGATCAATCGTATCCTGAGGAAGCTACAACTGAGGAGAAAAGAGCTATCAGGAGAGTTGCTCAACGATACACCCTAGTTGGGGGAGCATTATACAAGAGAGGTTTTGATGGAGTTCTTCTGAGATGTCTAGACGAAGATGAGCTTTGGAAGGTTATGGAAGGAGCTCATAGTGGAGTTTGTGGTGGTCATGTCAATGGACAGATGCTAGCAAAGAAGATCCTTAGACAAGGATTTTATTGGCCAACCATGGAAGAAGACTGCGTAGGATTTGTTCGTAGGTGTGCTAAGTGTCAACTTCACGCTGACAAAATTCATTCTCCTGCATCTTCACTCTATCCTGTTTCTTCCCCATGGCCTTTCTCCATGTGGGCTTTCGACATTATTGGACCTCTTGGTAATCCAGATTCCGGCATCAAGCAAAAATCTTTCATTCTCACGGCAACGGAATACTTCACCAAGTGGGCAGAAGCTGAAGCATACGTGGAGATCAAAGCATCAACCGTCTGCAAATTCATCATGAAGAACATCATCACTCGATTTGGAATTCCAAGCACCATCGTCACCGACAACGGACCGCAGTTCGTGTCACAGGAATTGAAAGATCTCTGTAACAGGTATAAAATTGCATTGCATCATTCATCTCCTTATTATCCGCAAGGCAATGGCCAAGCAGAGGCAACAAATAAGACTTTGATAAAAATCATCAAAAAGACGTGTAAATCTAATAAATTCACAGATTGGCCAGAAAAATTGGTTGAGGCTCTATGGGCCTACCGAACTTCAATCCGCACGCCTACTGGGCAAACTCCTTATTCCTTAACATTTGGAATGGAGGCGGTAGTTCCATATGAGATCCTCATACCGTCATTAAGAGTACAATTGAATAAGGAATTTTCTATTGATGAACATCGTTCAGCACTCCTTGCTCAATTGGAACTTTTAGACGAGAAAAGATGGTCAGCTGCTAATCATGCAAAAGTTTATCAAAATAGATTAGCACGTTTTTATCAAAAGAAAGTCATTGAACGTAAGTTCAAAGTCGGTGAAATGGTTGTCAAAAGAATTTTTGTAAAACCTGGTGGTCCGCGTTCTAAGCTCCAACCCAACTGGGAAGGACCTTATGTTGTATCACACGCTTTTCCTGGTAATGTTTATCGTCTTGTTAATGCAGAAGGAGAAGAGTTAAAACATCTATGGAATGGTTTACATTTTAAGAAATATTACCCTTAGGTTAAAGAGTCGATCAGTATGGTACAAAGACCAGTGGAATCAGAAAATTTATAAACTCAAATTTCCTTATCAGTCTAAATAACTTAATTTTAAGCCCATTACTGCACACACTGACACGTTTGATTCGTGAGTAACAAGAGATGACAAGTCCTAAAGAATATCGAAAGCTTGACCGAAAGTGTAAAGTCCAAATCATTCATTTTTAAAGCAAAATTCTGTTTTAACTCGGCCCATGATGTCGGAACGAGGCTTAGAATAGACTACCAAGAATACCCGCCATCTTAGTAGGAGGCCGTCATAAAAAAAAGGGAGAGATCCGTCCCGAAACAGAAAGAAAGGAAGAAAAGAAAAAGCAAGGCAAAAGCCCAATGTCAAATCAAAAGGCCATTACATTACAAACGTTACATCAAGGCCATGAAATGAAATAAAAGGGAACGCAAGGTCGATAAATACCCCGGAAAAAAAATGACCGAACCCCAACGGATATTAGGGTAGAAAAGGGACATCTTTTTAAGTCTCCGGAACCTTCTCATGGGCTTTCTAAACTTATTCCTCTTTTCTTTCTAAAGAGATGTACTCCAAACTTAAGGAATGGCTTAGATTGACTAAGGGTCAAATCATCAAATGGGATCACGAATGGAAACACAAATTCAAACACGAGGGGCTTAAGTTAAGTTGTTAAAGAATATTTTGGAAATGAAGCTAATAAATGAATATGATCTTTTGATCCAAGTACCATGCTGATCTTTTAGTCAAAAATCCAAAAAAAATACATAAGTCAAAAATCCAAAAAAAAATTACATAAGTCAAAAATAAAAAAAATACATATGTCAAAAATTCGAAAAAAAATATACATATGTCAAAAATTCAAAAAAATACATATATCAAAATTCAAAAAAAAAGCATATATTTCAAAACCACAAACAAAAATGAATATTTTCAAAACAACAAAAATATTTCAATTAGCATCTGCTTGTTGCATTTAGTGTGTTTCATCCCTTTTATTTTCAGCGAGCATCTGTTTGCTTGTATGTTGCATTTTTACTTAAGTTTGATTATTTTCATTACCTTTGTTAATAAAGGCTATGCCCCTTGACCATTTATTGAAGGAAAAGATTACCATTTATTTGGTCAGGCAAGGGGCTAAGCCTAAACAGATACTTAACATGTTTGTTCAAGTTGTATACAGGATACAAGGCGTGAAGAGAGTTGGAATCCGAGTAGAGAAGAAACCTGTTTCTGTGAGTGAAAGGCGTCGAGGAGAACTGACGCGTTTCAACATTGAATGGCGTCTGTGCGACACGACGCGTTTCAGAAAATTCAAAGAAAACCTGAGTAAAGCTGGAAATATCAAGAAGATTCTACTGTGGGAGTCAAGAAGTCCTGACCGTGGCTAAAAAGACGGTTATTTCTACCCTTGTATTGTTTCATGTAATTATTTTGCATTAGCATTACTACATGATAAATATTTATTAGAGTATATCAAGGACCTTGTGGTTTTGATGAAACTGGAATTTGAGTTCCCCTTCAACAAAAACAGTGATAATTCCAGTTTTGTGAAACGGTGCGCGGATAAACGAGTTTCGGCTTAGCACTGGATTACAAGAATTGGTATCTTGACTCATTAATGACAATTTAACAATATTATCCTTGATTAATTTATATTTTATTTAACTTTATATTTTTCTTTTAGCCCAGCATGCATCATATAGAACTTTGAAATTATTGTGATAAGAATTAATTATTGATTAAGTTTCAGACCATTAAATCAAACAATTCAAACATGATATGAAATATTCCATTCTGAATTGAGTATCTTGATTATCTTTGAGGTTCGCTTGAAGATATCATTGGAATTCTATCCTTGATTGGATTCTTTATCCAATATTCTTGTTTTCTTTTTAAGATCCATCATGGCTGCAGCACGTCCACATTGGCTGGCAAACGCTCCCCATGATGAAACCTACAGTGTCTATGACCTGGGGTACTTCCCACTCCGAGGAGGTTGATCGACCTTATTTTATTTCCTTGTCTACTTCATCCAGACAGGATTGATTCCATTGATTTCATTGAACTATCTTCATCGATGATTTTGAGAAAAATTCTAATCATATGATGTTAAGAGCGTGTCTCATCACACCTTGGCATCACCTTTTCAGTACATTCCATTCCATTTAACTCCCTTGCAAAGACGATGCCAAGGTGAGGCAGCTGTAGACACGCTAATTTTGACGTCATTTTGAGTAAATTTCATATCATATAATAATGCCTCATAATGGTCTGATGTTTAACCATTGATTAATTTTTATTCATCTTTTGAGTGTGGGATCGAACAGACATTATTAAGTTAATCAATTGAATTGATTTTAGCTCAAATTTCAGTTAAAATATGAAAAAGTCTAAAAGGCGTCGACTCATGTAGACGCGTTTTAGAGTTTATTCCTATTTTAGCGTTTAAATTTGAATTTTAATTAATTGATTTATTAGCTAAAAGGCGTCTGTTAAACTCGACGCGTTTTAGGTTTCCTAAGCTGTTTTAACTTCTCTTCCGGATGTTTATCCTTATCTTAATTAGGATAAAAGACGTCTACCCATGTGGACGCGTTTTAGCTAATAAAGATAAAGATAAGTTTTCCCGGATATTTATCCTTATCTTAATTAATCTGAAAGGCGTCAGCCAAGGTAGACGCGTTTTAGATAATTACAGATAAAGATGAATTAATCAGTAATTATCTGTCGATTAAAGTAGATAAATCCTAGATTTTTCTATGTTAATCGCGAACGCAGAAAAATGCCTATAAATACATTGCATCTCAAGAGTTAAAAAAAAAAAAAGAAGAGAGAGAGAATTATTGAGCCACAGCGTTATAGCAATTTGAAGATCGGAGCAACCACGCCTGAGCGCTGCCATTTCCAGAAGTCGGCATCCTTCTTCAAGATCTTCATCCCTTCAAAGCTTCAACCAACTGGACTGGGTATAAGTTTTTCATATTTGAATTTCATTTTTTTTCATTAGCTTCATTCTCTCATACTCACTTCATGCAACACACACCACATCATTAATTTTCCTAAACCCATCTGTTCTAAAGGGGTTTCAAAGTCAATTAAAACAAGTGAGTTGCTGTTTATACATGTTTCTAATCATGGTTAACTTTGATATTATTTCTATTTAGATTCTCATCATTAGTTTCTTCTTTATTTTTCTGTGTTTCTGTCTCTGCTGCATTCAACAACAACAACAAAGATCAAAAAGAGGGAAATCAAGCACAAGCCAGGAGAACTTCTGGACGATCCTCAACATTCAACAGCAAGAACAAAAGAATAAAGAGGCTCTCTTTCTTCAGCCGGCTGAAGGAGGGGAACCAAGGATTCATTCTTCCGCGTTTAAACAGGTAGGCGATCAAACTTCTTTTGAAGCTTTTTAGTTAAAAGTTTCTTGCGATCACAGCACCTTAGTTGCATTTTTTTAATAGGTTAATTTACTCTAAACAACATAGTTTTTCACATTAATCACACGAGCAAATTTTCAGCACCTACAATTGGTAATTAGACCTAGAGGGTCACACGTAAATGATTCTCAAGGCAATGGATAAATAAGTGGGTTTTATATAAATCGGGAGTTTTTATGAAAAATCGCACGGTTAGTATAAAATATAGTGAACGGGCTAAGCAGGCAAAGCTGCTGCTAACCCTAGCCACCCCCTCCTCTGTTTCTCTTTCTCTCTGGCGTCCTAGACATATCTAGATCCCCGAATCTGCTCCGCCGCTTCTCCGACTCCCGTTTGACGGGAAATTGCCTGCACGTTGCGGCGATCGGCGGAGGTCTCGTGGCTACGAAGAACGAGGAACGTGAGGATATCCGTCGCGAGGAGGATCGCGTGGACTCCGCTAAAGGCCGGGCACTTGTACGACTTGCGGTGTCGCACCGACGAAACCGAACTGTTGCGGATTCGAATCCGCACACAGTAAGAACTGATAATCCGATTATCGGTGTTTTAGTTTTTTAAAACGGGAACGGATCTCCGTTTTATTTTTATTTCCGCTGCGAGGGAGATCCGGAGAAACAAGAGAATCTAACAATCTATAGTTATCACGATGCCTAGTTATCACAAGTGATGTTATGGTTTCAAAAAAAGAGATCATGTTATTATTTTTGAGACTTTTTTCAGTCTCTATAATTTTTTAAATATTCTTTTAAGTCTCTATTAATTTTCATATTATTTATTAGTTTTTAAAATTATTTAAAACGTCCCCAAAATGCCTCGTAATTCTGACTAAAATGGCCCTCTGGAGGAACTTCTTAAGGATAGTTTAAAGATTGTGAGAGAGTTTAAGAAAATATTAAGATTATATGGACTTATAAGAAATATATAAAAAAATTATATAGACGGAAAAGTAAAATTCTTATTATTTTTTGTAACTTTTTCAGTTAATGCCCATGTCACAAGTTAGAGAGTTGCAATATTAATCTATGAACTATGAATGGGCTATTAATTCATCTACGTAAATTCTTTTCATATCAATAGGCTATTCATTTGGGTTTTGTTTAAAATTTTTGATTGTGCCTAGGAAGCGGCTAGGATGACCCATGACCGCATGATTGTTGTTGTGTGCATATTTTGATGATGCATTTGACCAAAAAATTGTGAAACTTACATGCATATTTATCTTTTTTTTGTGAGGTTGGTGGTAATGTGTGTGTTTGGGGGGGGGGTTGGGGGGGGGGGGGTGTTGTTCAAGTTAAAGTCCTTCCATTGTATAGTTTCCAGCCAGCATCCTACTGTCATTTGACAAGAGTTTCCAGGTCTACCATTATCAGCATTTCCCTTGAGGTATTTTTGAAAGTATCATGCATGCAGCTAGATTTAACCATAGAAAATAAAATTGTTACCTCCATTAGCACCAATGTATAAGTAAATTTCTTTTATAAAAAGTAATAATGCAAGTATTTTAAATAATCTTTATATGCACCAAATGGCAGAACATGTTTACATTTCTCTTGAGATTTTATTCTTTAGAATATATCTTCTTCGTAATATTTTTTATGCCTAATCAAATAGACACTAAGCAAATCACCTTTCGCATGGGGAAATGGTCATGTTGGAGAGAACGGAAGAAAGAAAGGAAAGAAAGGAAAGGGCCTTTCGCATAGAACCACACCTAAATCATGTAAGATAAATTCTGGTGCTGAAATAACATAACATGTCCACTTATGGGACGCCCTTCCTGGGGGGAGGAGGTCGGGTGTTCGATTGTTCGCGGGGGTGAGCGGGTCGGAGGGATTTTGGCGGAGTTTTTTCGCTGGGGTTGGGTGTGGTTGTGTTTGCCCTCAAGGTCGTTTCCTGGTGGGCTGGTTGGTAGGGTTCGTCTCTTGTTGTTGCACTATAAATCAAAATATATATATATATAAGATATTCATTCAAAATTTCCCCTCTTATAAAAATAATATTTTATGGAGAGTAATACTTGTTGCAAGGCGAGTCATTATGTAATACAGGATGTCATCGGTCCACGTAGCAAGGCAACACATAGTTAGACAATTTTTCCACAGATTGCCTGACAAGTTTTTAATATGTCTAAAGATTAACGTGATAAATATATGTAAGTGTGACAAATACTTTGTGAACGTGCACGACGTATTTGTCACGCTTATACGACATCGCAGCAAGTAATACTCGTTTATGTCATCTGAAAAGATTCCTCAATGAGATGTGCAGGTTTGGAGGAAATAGCCAAGATGGCCCGTCACGTTGATAAAGATAGTTAGACGTTGTAGCTGAAGCCCTATTATTTGTGAGATCATGTGGGAAAATTTGCAAAGGATGAGGCTTTAGATGATAAGGAAACCCCTCTTTTCCAGTTCCATTTTTTTCAAATTCTTTTGAAATACATGGTTAGATGCTTGACATTTTGTCCTTTTGGTGTTCATGGACAATCATAACATCTTTTGGCCATTAGTGATCATGGAGAGATTAGATATTTTAGGATGCCTTTAAAGTCCCTCTATGTTTGGACGTACGAAGAAAATGCATTAAAGGAACACTTTTCTTCTTTAGAAATTATGCAGGTTGATGTGACTTCTAGGGATCAAACGTCTCAATACAAGTTTACACGACCATTGTTAACCGTTATAATAAAATGCTATCCTATCTTTAAAGTCCCTTAAGGCAAACTTTGCTAACTAATAAATACACCGAAAGTTTGAGTCTGAGTTGCATCGCTTATCATAATTACCTGCATATGATATTTCACCGCATTAGCTAGGAGAGACTTCGGGTGGCAAGGAGAGTCACATTTGTAAGGCTGTTAAAATGGGTCTTAGACCTAAGAACTTACCCAGGTTTGATACAGCTACAGCATCATGTCTGATTTTTATTTTTTCATCTATTTTAAAAACACAGGATGTGGGAACAATCCTTAGGGAACTATAGTTAAGATAGGACACTCCCAAACAATCAAAGAAAATGAAAAAATAGACAGGTCTTTTTGTCTCATTTTTTATTATTTTTTTAGAATTTAATAAATCAAAGATCAGACGGTACATATGATTCACTTAAGGTTGCCTCCATCTCTTAGATTTTTTAAAAAATAAAAAAATAACGTTGGCTATGGTAGCTAGTCATCTTCAATCAAATTTGATCTAATGGTTGTTTTGGGCAATGCTGCAATGCCCCCATTACAACAAGCATTTCTCGTAGTTATATAAAGTTTCATACAACTTGGTGGCTAGGCATGGTTCTTTTTTTCTGTTTTGTTTTTTTGTTTGGAATGCCTTCAACCTACTTCACAATGTACCGGAACCTTCATCCCTGCTTGGGGGTCCTAAAAGGCAATCTTTTAAAATCGAACCGAATCAAACCGTGCACACCCTTATCCATAATGTATGTGCCACATATGTGGCTGTGGGAGCAATAGAGATTGCTAGCTAGCAGCATCAAGCATACGCAAACTTAATTTTTCATTTCTTAGAAAAAAGCAATAAAACAGGTGTTATCATGCAATTAAGGCAAGATCACAGATTGAGTGGAATGTATTGTGTTATTACCGATGTCTAGAAAAAATCCTCTGATGGCACCTACAGGTTCCTAGACAACCTAAAATAGGAAGATTCCTGTACAAGTGTAGCACATGTGAATAATTTGTACTGATGTTACTTGAATGTGCGTGTGGTAGGCCAGTCAATCATAAGATGCAACTCCTATATTTATCAAAAACAGTAAAATCGAGATACAAGTAAAATGCCTCGAGAGATTCATGTTAGATAGGAAGTCTTTTTAAAGTTTAGGGAATGTTAAAAACATAACGTAAAAGAGGATCTAGTTAACATCATTATGCAAAACTTTCAGAATTATCAACCAATATTTTATTAATGCAGGTTTAACCATCTCTTTCTTTCTTGATGTGTGAGGTTGACAAAGTCATCTTCCATGATAAGGAGTATAAGTGTTTCAATCAATAAGGGAATATTGACTTCCATGATAATGAGTACAACTGTTTCAATCAATTAGGGAATATTGATCCACATTAATCTCTCCTTTCAAGGAATATTCTAGTAGATCTTTCTTTGAGGAATGTTGTTCCACACTCTTCTTAATCCAACCTTAATGGTTTCCTTACCCCAATATGAAGGTTGGCAAAATTTTACATTCCATCATATTAATTAGAATTGTGCTAATAACCTATAACTGAAGACTAATTAAAGGTAAAACCTCCATATATATTAAAGGTAGAGTAATCAATATGAGCTAAAAATTCAATACATCGTGCATGTCGTATTTGTGCATGTCGTATTTACTAGGGCTGCAACTTTAGGTGGGTCAACTCGAATCCGAACGGATCAACCCGATGGTTAGGTCAGGTTGAACCCGATCAAATTAGGGTTGAGTTGGGTTAGAGTTGGGGGTTCTTTCAATCCGATTATATATGGGTTGGGTTGGGTTGAGGTTCGGCCAACCCAATCTAACTCGAACCTGATGTTAATATATATAAATGATAACATAGATAATTAGAATATATTTCATTTAATTTACCATTGAATATAAATATAATTTATAATATGAACAAGGATATTCTCAAATAATAACCGTGTAACCATGTGTCTACCTTCTTTTTTATTACTTTGTTAAGATAGATACATAAATTTACTCGTACCTCTATATATGGAATTTTGGAAGTAAGAAAAAAAAAGTTAAAAATATAGACCATTAAGAATATAACCCGACTCAACCCGACCCGACCCGATGAAGCTTGGGTTACATGGGTTGGGTTGGGTTGGGGCATTGTTAGACAGGTTGGGTTAGGATTGAGGAGGTTGGGTTGGATGGTGGATTGGGTTGGGTTAAGGTTGAGGGGTCTCTGACATGGGTTGGGTTAGGATTGACCCCAACCCGACCTAATCCGACCCGAGTTGTAGCCCTAGTATTTACCGTGTAAGCATCTCTGGAGAAAAGTTGATCAACCAGCACTTGTCATAGTGCTTTTCATTGAAAAGAGAGAAAATAAGAATAACTTTTTTAAAAAAAATCTTGTAAACATTAGCGAGTTTGATTTCAAATATGTCTACATCTCTTGCTTAATTTTGCAGGGAAAAATGAAAAAGCAAGCATTGCTAACATTACTTTATACTTGAATTACTCAATAATTGTAGATCTCTTTACCTTCATGATCATTTGCTTGAACCCACAGTGTTTTTTAATAAAGGGAACTTCCAAGAAGTTTCTAGCAAGTACAAATGTTAATGATCTAATAAGCTTCAGGACATCATAGAACTACAACAATACTGTACTCTTGAATCATACAAGATAACGTTGGCTAAGGATGTTATAAGAGGTCTGTACCAAAATTGTTAAGATTCTTTTGGATTTCATGAATAAAAAACTCCTTCCCGAAGAAACTCATGCCCCAAACTCCTCCTTCCCAGGGAAACTCACCCCCTTCCCCTCCTGCATAAGGATTTCGTTTAGTTTTAACATCCGCATGTACACCCACATGAAGAATTTATTAATAATGATATTGTTATTTGGAGTGAGGGCACTAAACTTGCTTTATTCACATGGTACAAATATCTTTCATCGTACGAATCAAGAATATATTGAGGTTTGAATTATTGTGATGTATCAATTGCCCTTTGTCCCATGCATAATTGAAATAAGAACCTTTGAGGGAAGCTGTCTTTCAGATTCAAATTTAACAAGGATATGAATCCAAGAAAGAGATCGAAGAAAAACCCTATATAAAGGAGACACTAGGACACTTGCTTTAACTTCAAAAGTGAGCAACAAAGTCAAGAGCATATCATGGCCAAAGTAGAAGCTGATGAGGTAGCAAGTGCTTTCCTTTCTAAACAATCTCAATATGATCGCCATCCTTATTTTGCCATCCCACTTCACCTCAATCGCCACCGTTCCAAGTTGTACATACATGACTCGTGCTGTAACATGATCCTCACCTTTGTTGCTATGCTCTTCTTCCTTTCTAGCTTAGGATACCTTCTTTACCCCTCTAAACCTGAGGTTAAGATTGTTGACATCCAATTAAACCATGTCAATGGTTCTAAGAGTGAGAACATATTTGACTTGCCTACCATATCTATGGACTTGAAGATCCAACTTCGGAACCGAGACTTTGTTGTCCGTGAGTACAAAACAATAATAATGTTGCTCGAGTATGCAGGGAAGTGGCAAGGAAACACAACAGCAGATGGGGTGTCTGTGGATGCACGAAGCACATCATTTCTAGAACTTAATACGCAATTCGATTTAAATCAACTGCTCGAAGACACTCTCCCTAGGAATGTGAATGTTACAAATGAATCGATTAGTCTTGGCATAGCCATTCATATTGGAGGCCAGTTTCAGTTTCTCATGTTCAATGTCCTCGTCAATGTAAGGGAATCCCCTCAGCTCTCATCAACTTTCTTTATTGTTCTTACCTTATTTGCATATATCGAGCATGATCTATATAGATTATGTGAATAAGTGTACAATGAATATTATTCCTATGTTCATTCAACTTGTGAATAATTTGTTGAGTTGTTCTTAATTTTAAGCATCAACTACTTTAGCTTTGTTTATTCCTATATAGTGTTTCAATATTGTACACAATTGTTTAGTTCTTCATCTGCTAACTACAAAGTTTAGATGATGATTTTGCAATACACAAAAAAAATATTACAAGATGTTGTCGATATTTTAAGTGCTTTTATTGTTGTGTTTCATTTGTAGTGCTTTTATTGTTGTGTTTCATTTGTTGACTTATCCGCTACTTTGTATAACTAAAACTTAGTGATTTTGTAATGATGGTTAGAGAGGAAATGATGCATAGATTAGTTTACCATTACACCCCTTTGATGACATAGCATTTATGCAAAATAAATTTATAAATTTGACCTAAGATTTTGATCCAAGTTTGGAGTGATATTATTTTTAATTAAACGAAAATAATAATCTAAACATGACTTTAATTAATTTGTCTAAAACTGAGCGATCATTTAGATCAATTTATTCTATGATGGTACCCCATTTCCATTAAGGGTTAATTTAAAGGATACCACACTAAAAAATAACATGCTTCCTTATTTATATCTTATTCATCAATTCAGTTAATATGTAACTATAAGGGATAAACATATATTTTGATTCACTTTTCATTTATTTAGAAGTTCAAATAATTAGTTGATAAATCATAGATAACTTGTGATTATTTAGTACCCAAAGAACTCGAACTAGTTCTGATTATTAAACAAGCTACATTGAACAAAAACTTGTTCGATATATAAAAAAATCAAGCTCCAAAAAGACTCAGCTTCAATACTAAGTGAATTAATATTAAGTTTATTGAATAATACTTGCTGCAGTACCCGTCACTGCTATAATGTGGTGCATTGTATCACATTAAAAAAGAACAAAAATGAATCTTTTTAACGTTGGATCTCACATGCCTCACATGTCTATATAGGTCGATCTTTGATCAAATGACTTAAAAAGTTTTAAGAAATAAAAAATTAAATCCCAATTAATAGTAAAAAGAATATCTTTAATGAGCCAAATCTAATAATAAAATTTTATTTTTTAAATTTTTTTAAGTTGTCCGATTAGAGATCAATCTATATAGACATGTAGATCATATGAGACCTGACCTTGCAAAAATTTTAAAAAATTACTTACTGCAATGTCCCGCTCTGCAGTAGTGGAGGATATGTGTTACTTAAGCTTATTTTGCAGCATGTGTTACTCAAGCTTATTTACGTTCCTCTCTTCTTATACTGGCAAGAGAATGGTACTAATCTTCAATGCATGGATGAGCTCTTCACCCCTCAATTAGAAGCTCCCAATAGCCAACGATTCTTCTTTTCTAACCTATGCATAGGCAGAAATTTTGGCAGTGTTGGTGTAACATCTATAATTACAATGTCTTGAAGACAAGCTCATGTCCCTTAACTTGTTCTACTTAGGGAGGCACGTCATGCACCATCGGCATCGATGCAGATAACCAGGCTCTCAACTGTCAAGAGTGTTGTACCAAGGTAAAATATATGCTAAACTAGTGATGGTCTTATGATGATTTAAGATGTCTCTAGCCACCTAACATTTTCCCCCACTATATCTCTTTGTTATCCTCAGAAGACATGAAGAGGAACACTGATGGAGAGAGGACTGATGAAGCAAAAAATATGGCTGATAAATGGATGGAATAAACTAGATATACCACTGTAAACTGGGCATCAGCTTTGTATTGTTAAATAAGCTCCTCTATGTTTAGGAAATATTGTCCTTCAGAGATGGAGGAAGAGTATACCGTCGAACATGGAGATCAAACCAGTGCAAGTGAAAAGAGGGTAAACTGTCCACAAGGGAGAGCACATTCTAATATTTTTGTACCCCATATTATCATGTTATCATCTTCACTGCACCACTATGTCATCTTTGTCAATAGGTGTGTCATTTCTTTTTAAGATTGTGAATGACAAAATTGGTTGCCATTCCCAACTTCCCATTTAGGGACTGTCTTCAAACAGGAAAGTAACTTATATATGCTGGAATTAAATTATAGTCTCTCCTCTGATGAATGAAACAGAACCATATTATATACCATAGTTTAGGCTCATGGGCACTTCCCTTTTGGCCAATGTGAAGCCATGCTGCAACTTTGGGGCAAATGCTAGCTCAGTCGATGTTAGGCAATCACTCAATCAGTGCCCACACACACAAAAGAAAGGAAATGAAAGAAAGAAGAAGAAATCATAAAAGGTTGCCATTACACAATAGAGCATCAAAATTTACTCCAAGAAATAGAACACATTGTTAATTAACCAAATTAACCAAAATGCCAGGCTAACAATAATAAATTAATTAACGGACCAAACTTTAATCTCAATCTTCTGACTGGGGATTACATGCCACATCTGGGTTTTGTGTAAGAGATGTATTCTTTAGGGAGGTTAATTTTCACATGCTTAGGGAATTCATTGTCACGTATATGAATTCCCTTCAGAGATCTACGCAAAACAAACGACTGCTGCATGAGGGAGGAGGCCCTTTTTTATGGTCTACTGTTGGTGTGCAGATTTGCAAGATTTTTATGAAGTAATTTTCTTAACTACCAAATAATAGATTCTGTTTTTCTTTTTCATGTAAATTATTTTTCTTGAAATAATATTTTATCTCGTGCCTCTTTTACATCTAACCAAATGAACCCTATATATCATGATTGACAATATCGGTCGGTACTGATATATATCAATTGATACGTATCAATATCGACCTGATTCGATACGATCCCTCTAAACGGATATTAATACTCTTCGATAACGATACTACCATCCATGCTACATATAAAGATGTCATAGGCTAGAATGTACTCCTGCTTGACAAATGCAAGGGAACTGTATTACCAAGTTCATGAAGGATCCTCGAACACCTTTAGGGTCCCCCAACAAGGAACGCTTCCTTCATAAACAATAAGCAGGTAACTTGTCAACAAAATAGTATCTTAAGGAAGATGTTTTCACCATTAAGGGCGTGTTTTGTTTTGAATGGGGTCAAATAGAAGACATGATGACATGTCCTTAAACCTCAATTTTGTAGATCGAATAAGTTATCCTCAACACTGTAATCATTTTTTCAATTTCCAAGCCAATCCCCGGTTTTTCATTTCAAGGTAAGATCAGGGACAAGTCATTCCACTACTTTAATTAAGGAACGATTTGTCCTCATTTCTCTAATTCCATTTGAATAGAAACCAAAGTAAGCATCACACTTATCCTTGATTGTCGACGTTACTTGTTGAGAATCAAAAGTAGGGACTAAGAGAGATATGAAGAAATGATTTTTTTCCTACAGAAGAGAGAGAGATGTAAAAATCAATTTTTTTCTTGCAGCTTTTTCTTACATATTTACATACCCGATGTCTGTGACGGTAATTCATATTTTAAATTGAATCCATATTTACAGAAAGAGAATCTTTAATCTCTCTCTAAGCTGAATTCCAATCAAACTCTTCCTCCTGATTCTTATGAATCTTAGTTGATCCTTCCAATTAGTCTCAGCAGTGGCGGATCCAACGTTAATCCAGTGGGATCCTGGGTCCCGCCTGGATTTTACCAAATTTATTAGTCCAGTCCAACACAATTTACTCAGAGATCCTATTGATCCAACCCAATACCACACTGACTCAAATCAAGACCCATATGACCCAGCTCAAGACTTCACCGATCCAAACATATTTATGACTTAATATCTGAGCGATCACACTGAACAAATTTTTTGCGACCAACATCTCTTTCATCGTAATCATCCAACTCCCTTTTACTCTCTTATAAGTTCAAGACACGTGGTGCACAACAACTATTGTCCATCACTATCACTCACCATCAATCACCCTCCACTAACATCATGGTTGTTGATATTGCATCCTATCTATCTTCATCCTCCCCACCGGTCCACTGCCCAATTGTTATCCTATAGCAATTGCCCACCACCTTCAACCACCACCGTTAACACATATGTCGCCACTGTTGTTGCCATCACCTAGTCATTGTTGATGTCAGCAGTACCTGATATTATTATCCCCATCTTAAATGCAATTTTATACTGACCGATTAATAAATAAGAATAAAGATGGTGATTCTTAGGATGACATGTACCTATATAAGTCCATTCCGAGCCAAAGAAAAGGATGAGCTATGCGTGCAATAAGCAATGCCAATATCAAACATCACGTAATTAGGATCTGAAGCACGGTGCATAGTTGAAGAGGGGGGCATTAAAGGGTGCGTTTGGCAGAACTTTGCTCTCAGAAACTGCTTTGCACTTCCAAATTGAACATTACTGAACCAAAGCTCCAACTAAGTTTGATGGGTCAACGGGTCCTAATAAAAAATTCTAAATTATGACTTTTGCATGGAACAAATAGATAACTTTACCTTCATAAAAGGTGAATTGAAAACTGTGAAAGGCAAAAACACAGTTTTCATTAGAAAACTTGAGAAGTTTTTGCAAAAGTAAACCTCTTAAAAGTTTAATTGCGTATTTTTTCATGCTATTTTTATATTATTATAATAATCTCACGACATTGAAATAATTGCAAAATATCCTTGTGATTAACATTCGTTAAGGAAGCAACATATATTTCTTCTTCGATCATCAAATTTAATATTTAGATAAAAATACTCATATATAAAAGAGGATTTTTGATTGACACATTGTGCCAATGAGACATTGAGAAATGGGGTATTTTAGAGTGAGAAATGGAGTATTTTAGATTTTTTTATATTTTGGTTAAAATTTAATCAAAATTAGATAATATATTTTTAATAGAATGCTAACGGTGATGCAGAGATCATTTGTAACAACATGAAAATAAGATGGGTAAATACACAATTTAAAATTTAAGATAGTTAATTTAATTTGTAAATATCCCAAATTTAAGAAATGCCTTGAAAATTAGCTGATATTTTCTGTTGGAATGGAGTGACACAGCTTCAGTTCTCCATAACTTTCACCTCCTCGCGTTGAGGACAACAAAAAGAAAGAGGAAAAAAAAACTAGCCTCATGTGAGGAAATGGACCTATTACCTTTGTGCAGATAAATTCTTCCCATTCCGAGGATTATTTGGCAGTTGTTAGACTCGTAGTCTCGCAGAATAAGTTATTACGTGGGACCCACAGGCGGAATGACGTATACTAGAATAAGAGGTATTTCGGTTTGATAATTTTGTGGGACCCGTAGATGGAATAAGAAGAATAAATAATTCTTGGGTCTAGGGTAAGATGGCTTATTCTCCTTATTCTCCGAATATGTTATTCTGCATCGGTATAAGTCATTCCGCTTGTCAAAGCAAAATTAAGTTTATTCTCTCTTTATATGCTATTATTCTTCTCTTATTCTCTAATCAAAGTGGCGCATAAATCATGTCTAGCGAGATTGAAGGTGTTCAATCATTAAGGACTTGTTTGCTGGAGCGTAATGGAATAAAATTTTGATTCTGAAATCAGCAAAGATAAAATATCTAATTCTAAAATATGATTTTAGATTAAAATTAAAATCAACTGAAAGAAGACTTATAGGCACAATGAATCTAGAATATTTATGACACACTAAACGACCCTCAAGCATACAAAAGCAACATCAACCAGCTGCGGCAAAGAATTACTTCGGGACTGGCATGAACATGCAGAGAATAAATAACACTTGCTGCACTAAAAGTCGGTGCAGTGAAAAAATAAAAAAATGTTTTTTAAAATTTTTAAGTGGACTTCGAAATGTTTTATATGTTAGTACAGACCGATCTCCAATTAGAAGATCTAAAAAAATTTGAAAAATAAAAAATCAACTTCAAAAAAACTTTAAACAGGTTGAACTCAATAATATTTTTTTGATTTTTCAAATTTTGTTAAGCAGACAATTGTTCTCACGCTCTCATGGACAGGGACGCTTCCGCGGACCGTCGCCATAGGTGGTGATATAACGACGGTTGCTGAAATCTACTGACGTGAAGGTGGAGTTGAGAGAAGAATCTGTTTAATCTCTCACCCAACTCCAAAAGGAGTCTAAAAAAGGAGCGATGGGCATCTGCGCACCCATCGCCCACAGTTCTGAAGAAAAGCGTGCAAAGCCAAAATAGCCAAACGCTTCCAGCCTTTATACCTTTGTCTCTCCATTGGCGGCTCCCCTTCCTTGCCCATTCCTCCCTTTCCTCGTCCGGATCATCCACTGGTTGAGCATAGTTAAACACTTCAGCTTCGAAGAATAAGGATCGAGTTTGCATGCCTGGTAGTGTTGGGTTGATACTTCCTATTCTTTTCTTAGGATGTTGTTAAATCTATAATACTTACCTTAGAAAGAGCTATCTCCTCAGAACACCTCCCTAGACAAGTTTTCCATACGTTAATGGAGGACCTCCACAAACCAATTTCTTTCTATACCTTGGGGTGTCCTAGAGACCACTGCCGGCCCTTCCCTTCCCATCTCCCTGTGGTTATTTCAGGGAGATGGAAGACAAAGAAACCTATGACGAAGATATAAGCATAATCCGAAGAGCCCTTTCGAGATATCAAACGCAGAGATCAAACAACGAAGATCCAAACTGGAAAGGAGGAGAAAAATCAAATCTTTCTTTTCTTTTTTTTTCTCGTTAATGCCATCTTCTTCTTCTTCGCCTCCTCCACTTAGCAGTTAGCACCACCACCACCACATGATCATATTATAACATATCCGAGACAAAGCTGTACAAACAAGGGGGTGGCACCGACCCGCCACCGGTCCGTCAGGACGCTTTGGCGGCCCCCCGCCGCCCAACCCCGCCCCCGCCCCACCTGTACAACCCATGATGCCGCCGGCACCGGAAGGACCCCGGGTGGGTCGTGGGTGAGCAGATGCAAACCTTCGTCGCCGCCCTCTCCGCCGCTGTCGCAGGAGACGGCGCCGCAGCGGCGCCCCGCGTGCTCGCGCCGTGGACGGGTTCCGCCCGAACGCGCACTCGGCGACGGGTGGGGTAGGACAGAGCCAGCATGGGCAGCCCCGGGTGGCACATCTTCGTAGCAGAGGTGGACGAGCTCTAGAAAGTTAGAGAGAGAGAGAGAGGTGGGGGTGTTTGGTGCTTAAGGGAGAAGAAAGCTGGGTCCTTTTCTTCTGCTGCTGCTGCCTGGCTTCGATTTGTTGGGGATGGGGATGGGGGGATTCGGCGGGCGGGCGGGCAACACCTGGCGAGGTGGTGGGGGGGCAGGATAAGGAGGACGTGTAGGGGGAGGGAGGTGCTGATTCCATATGCCTTGCCCTTTCCTTGCTGCGGGCGGCGAGCTCGCCATCCACAGAAATTTGCCGCGCCATGGCGCTTGCCAACTCTGTGCGCCCGCTTTCCACACGTACCATGCAAACCCATTCCCTTCCTCTTTATTGTTGTAAAGATTCTTGAACCTCGTCAGCTGGCGGTACTTTTGCGATTCTTTTTATTCTTCCTTTTTTATTACGGCCAGATGAGAAGACGGTAGAAGAAGACGCACAAGAGAGTCCCAGGTAGAGCTGTAAACGGGTAGGATACGGATACAGAAACAGGTGTTTTCCGTTTTCCGATTCCGATAAGGATAGTCTGTTTCCGTTTCCGATTCCGATAAGATCGGAAAGTGCATTATCCGTTTCCGTTTCCGATAAAATCGGAAAGTCTATTTTCCGTTTCCGATTTGTTTCCGATTCCGATATCGGAATCGGATATTATTTCCGATAATTTTCGAAAATTACTGATTTCCTGATTTATTTGTTTAAAACATATAAAATGAAACCTAAATATAACCAATACATCTTAGTATATTAAATAATAATTAATTATATTAGATAATGATTAATAAGATTAAAACAATCCTAAGGTTAATATTATTCATAATAATAAATTTAACAACAATCGGAATCGGAAATCGGAAAGTGGATACGGAAACAGGAGTTTCTGTTTCCGATTCCAATAGCTTATCGGAAATATCCGATTCCGATTCCGATAGCTATCGGACGGATATTTTTTATCGGAAACGGATATTTTTTTTCGGTAACGGATCGGAAAATCGGATAATCGGGTTTCCGTTGACCGCCCTAGTCCCAGGGATACAAATCGTAACCCGATTATTAGTTTATATAGGTTGCGGATAATCTTTTTAAATTGGATATGGATAACAGATAAGGTAAGATAGACAAACTTTTATGACATAATACAAATGGTATGGGCGTGGATACGCCCGTTTACCTATTAACGGTTGTGTTATTACTTTTTTACATAAATTTACAATTAGATTTTTGTGAATCTAGACACAAATTAGACCCATTCATTAACTTCCGTTTTGAGTGGAGAACATGAGTAAGGACGAATAAAGGGAGAATAAACTTAAATTTACTTTGACATGCCGAATGGCGCATACTGTGTAGAATAACGTATTGAAGAAATAAGAAGAATAAGTCAGTTTACTCTAGACCCAAGAATTGTTTATTTTTCTTATTCCGTCAATAGACCCCCACAAAATTATCAAACTGAAATACCTCTTATTTTAACATACGTTGTTCTGTCAATGAGTCCTATAAAAATTAAAATAACTTATTCTGCAAACAAAGTGAGACTAAGTATGGAGTTTAAGATACTTCAGACTATCTATTAACTATCCCATAAACTAATAATTGATGGGATAACGAGATTCTTAATGTACCATTTGTATTCTGTCATAAAAGTTATTACTTTTTTAACATACGTTGTTCCGTCCAGTGGCGGACGCAGGAATTTGGTCCAGTGGGGTCCTCAGATTGAGTATTGTGGATCAAGTTGAAAGTGGGACAACCAAATATGTAAACGGGTCGGATTCGGTGCGGATCTAAGGTAAATCCATGACCGTATCCATTAAGTTATCAGTTTAAAAAAATTATCCATCAACGATCCTATAAGTTAATAATCGGTCAGATAATTAAATCTTAGTATATCATATGTATTCGATAAAAAATAATGTGTATTCATTATCTTATCGATTATGAATATCGATTTGAAAAGATAATTTGCTAATTGACCTATAAGGCTATAAGCTAATGATCTGTCAAATATTCGGATCATCGATCGATTATCATTTCAATCGCTAGGACAACAATAGAGTTCATTTAGACTGAGCGATTTATTTGACAAATACATTCACTACAAATAAAAAATAATACACTTCAATAATTAAAAAAAAATACATTCAACATGAATAAAAAGAGTACAAAAACTTAACATTAAATATAACATCTAAGAAGAGCAAAATAAAATATAAATGAGCCACCACCCAGACTCACTGGATCACAAACATTTAACATTAAATAAATAAGTAATAATATATAAATGAGCCACCTCCCAGGCTCGCTGGATCATAAAAATTAACATCTAAGAAAAGTAAAATAAAATATAAATGAGCCACCACCCAGGTTCGCTGGATCATAAAAATTGAAGAAAATCTTATGTGGATTTGATACCTTGATTTGTCCACTTCACGATGTCAGCAATCTTCAGATATCGAAAACCTAAAAAAAAAGATAAATTTTTCAAAATTAATAAAAGTTTATCTTTCTCGACTTTCAAGTAAAAAACATTAGATTAAACTTTTTACAACTAGGATAAATATAAAATTGACATAATATAAAGGTGAAGGATATATCTAAAGGTGTTGTTGAAATTTTAAGATCGTCATATAATCCTCTTATACACATCTCTTGTGTCCATGCAAACATATATGATAGAACAACATAATATGAAAGCTTCACACTTAATGCTCTTCCATCCAAATTGGTTTCGATTTGGGGTAGCTTTGATGCGGATGATGCATGATTTGTTCTTTGTGGGAGTGGTGAAGGATGCCCACCATGAGAATCGGGTCCATCACAATGAAGCAACGGGCCACCAACCTTACCCATTTTGGATCCGAAATTGTTTCCGGATCCAATCTGGATTAATCTGAATCAGAATACGGACCCATCAAAGTGGATCTGTAGTTGGGTCCATGAGGCAAAAAAGAAATAGAAAAGTGATTTTTAAGTAATTCAGTAAGTCCTCACAAAAATTAGGAATAATCCCCTCTACATTTTTGAAAAATCAAGAAAAGGAAGTTTTATCCAATGAGCGTGCAATTGCAGGCAGATTAAAAATAAATATTGAAAATAGGATAATTCGTTCTTCAATATGAATAGGTTGGGGGTTGAGATCTAAAAATTCCAGAAACAAGTATATTTTTTTCTTACAGTTGATGGATCTCCTTTAGAATTAAAAGTCTGGATTATATAGGTGTGTCCAAATGTACACATCGGAGAGGTGCCTATCAATAAGGGAGAGGAATTAATCAAATGTCTCTCCATTGCCTTTTAATCATAAACCAACATAAGGAAATGGCAACTTGGAGTCACTCTAAAATAGTGATGCTCACCTCTCTAATGTGCAGTAATTAATACAGATTTGACCCGTATTCCAGCCACAAATTAAGATCATCTTCCGTTAGGGGAAGCTTGATCCAAGAATCCGATATTAGTTCGGTTCATATCTTAATTACTTTGGCCCTAACCGATTGGATCCGCTTGCATGCTGTCCAATGTCTGTAGAAGATGTTAGAAAAAGAAACTTCAGGTATGCCATTCTAGAAGGAGAACCTGCTTTATTAACATACTGAGTGATCATTAATTATCTTCAGACATAGCTTCGGAAGGCTGCTTTTAGCTTAGTTTTTAAAAACCATAGAATAACCCACAAGAAACAACAAGGAATGCAAAAGTGCAGAACATAAATGGTCATAACTGCAACCCTAAAATTGTACTGACAATCCAAATCACTAGAAATAGAGAAGAGAACAAAAAAAAAGAATCAAAACAAATCAAGATGAACAAAAATGGTACACAAAAAAATCTCACAGAAGTCCTTAATCTGATTCCAAAAAAAAAAAAAAACTCTCCCATGATCAAGTCAACATATGAGAGATTGAGAAAATAAATCAGAAAAATTATGCACAATTTTTTTCCCATGTGCGTTAATCTTATTATTAAAAAAAAAACTAACCTTGTTCTGGTTCTGCAGCAGCTGCGGCGCGATGGGGGACCAGCCGGTGGCCGGAGTTGGAGGGCAGGCCGCAGCGGCGGAGGAGGTGATCGGCCAGGCCGGGTTCAGCGGCTGGCGGTCGGAGGGGTGACCGGCCAGGTTGGGCTCAGCGGCTGGCGGTTGGAGGGGTGACCGGCCAGGCCGGGCTAGGCGGCTGGGGGTGTGACTGGCCAGGCTGGGCTCAGCGGCTGGTGGTCGGAGGGGCTGGGCCGGGCCGTGGAGGGCAGCGGCCAAAGCCCAAAGGGCCGCCGCCGTCGCTGGCTGCGGCGGCGCTGGGCAGATCTGCAGCAGAGCCGCAGAGCCGAGGGGTGAAGCCGTGAAGGGAGGGAGGCGGACGGGGCGGAGGCTCGGAGCCGCGGAGGCCGGAGGCGGAGGCGGGAGGCGGAGGGCGGAGGCGGAGGCAGAGGCGGGAGGCGGAGGCGGAGGCGGAGGCGGAGGCGGAGGCGGAGGCGGAGGCCGAGGCCGAGGCCGGAGGTGGAGGCGGAGGCTGGAGGCGGAGGCGGAGCCGGAGGGCGGAGGCGGAGGCCCAAGGCGGAGGTGGAGCCTGGAGGGCAGCGACCAAAGGGCCGCCGGCGCTGGCTGCGGCGACGCTGGGCAGATCCGCAGAGGCGCAGAGCCGCAGAGGGGTGAAGGGAGGGAGGCGGACGGGGCGGAGCCGCGGAGGCTCGGAGCCGCATAGGCCGGAGGCGGAGGCCGGAGGCGTAGGCGGAGGCCGGAGGCAAAGGAGGAGGCGGAGGAGGAGGCGGAGGCGGAGGCCAGAGGCGGAGGCGGAGGCGGAGGCGGAGGCCGGAGGGCGGAGGCGGAGCCGTGGAGCCGTGGAGGCCGGAGGCCGGAGGCGGAGCCTGGAGGGCAGCGGCCAAAGGGCTAGGGTTTGGGAGTGGGAGCTCCGAGCTCGGGCAGCCAGGAGCGGACGGGGTGGGCGGCGTGGGCCGGTAGGGAATGGATTGGGCGCTCCGCGTCTTCGCGCTCGGTTGGGCCTGGGCCTGCGGCCTGCCTAATGATGGATATAGGTGTCCTCTAAGCCAATCATAAGGCACCTATTTCAATCTGGTTCACTAATAAATGGCATTAAATTCATTATGTAGATTGGCATATTTATATTTACGCATAATGAAGTCCATGAATATGTGCAATAGTCATCAGATTATGATGAGATCATAATAATGAGACTAATGACTTATAAACACATATTCTCAATTGTTCCTAGTCGTAGGATGTTTGAGAAGGACATCAAACATCCGGTTAGACTAGTACAGGTTATTCCAGCTCATATGATGAGGGTAACTGATCTCGTTAGTTACTAGTGTGGAGACACAATGGTAAACCTGTAGGTGCTCATTGGAGAATGAGTTCACTGAACTGATCCGACATGAATCGCCGAATGGTAATTTACCTGACTGTCAATCGGCTTGATTCATCGTCACAGTAGCGTGGTTGATCCTTGGACTTGAGACACCAAAGACACCTTGTCGGTGGACTTCTGGACTTTGACCTTGACCTACGAATTCCTATCCACGGGATCTCAAATAGTCAAGGATCGGGTCCAGCGGAAGACCTTCGAAGGTGATTGCGTGTTCAATAAAGAATCGTTCGCTCTCAGGTAACTGGAGAGAGAATGCTCTAGAGTAGATCCGCAGGAGTCTCTGGCCAGAGCAGAAACAATATCAGAAAAGTGGTTTTCGGATATTGTACAGCGGAGTCTGATTCAAGTGAGTTGACCATCTAGGGTTTGACAGTTGACCATACCCTAGGTTAACTCGAGAGCATTGTGCGAACGAAGGATTATAGCCACGTGGTAACTGTGGACGGACAGGTTCCATGAGTGGGTTGCTGAACCCCATTACCTTCCGGGATCATGCGGTGTTGCTTGGCACCCAACTTGATCAGAAGTCCGACCGAATTTACATGCGATGATAATTCGGTTGAGTAATTAGTTAATATCTAGATATTAATTAATTACAATAAGTCAATAACTAGTTATTGGACTTAACGGGCTGAAAACCGGACTGGTGAATGGGCCTAGAGGGTCACACGCAATAAGATTCTCAGTCGGTGGTACATAAGTGGGATTTATATTAACTCGGGGACTTTTGTGAAAAGTCGCGCCGACTTAATATATATACACGCTGTTGAGAAACCCTGGGCCAAGCTCCAGGATTTCCCTTGCTGGCCGTCACCCCCCCTTTCTCTCTCCACCTCTGGGCGTCCCGTTCGGCGCGCCAGAACAGCTTCCGTCTCCGCCGCATATGATTCCCGAAAGTCGGGAATTCCCGTCGGCGGGATTTCCGCAATCGTTGCGGCGACGGATCTTCAGCGAGCGAGCTGAAACGGACGAGGGATCGAGGACGAACCACCGCGGAGGATCGCGTGGATACCGCTGGAGGCCGGACGCTTGTGCGGCTTGCGGCATCACCTCGACGGAACCGAGACGGAAGCGGATTCGAATCCTCGCACGGTAATCAGATTCCAACCTGGTTTTTCGGTTTGTGTTTTCGTTCCGAATCGGATCAGCGGGCATCGGGCGGGATAAATTTTTGTTCTTCGCTTCCGCTGCGTTCTTCGCGTCCCGCCCGGATCCCAACAGTGGTATCAGAGCCAGGTTCCGCTCTGATCCGCTCCGGAACGATGAAATTATTATTCTAAATTATTTCATGCATAAATTCGTTTTTTCCTCATAGATATTGTTCATGGGATGAACTTAGAATTTCGAATTTAATTTTTCTGTGTGAAAAACGAGAATTTTTTGGGGTTTTATCGCGTTCTTGATGGTGATGAAGAACCGGATTTGTGGGCTTCAAAAGTGGATTAATGATGGTTGGACCATCTCTGTGGATTTGCTGGTATGACCAGCTACCCCTCGCCATCCTCGGAAAATTTCCATGGCGGCCGGTGGAGCTTTTCTTCCCATAATTTTCAAAAGTTGAAAAAGAATTGAGGAAAAGCTGAAATCTGCGAAACTGCACAAATCTCCAACTTTGGAGGTTCACCGGCGGCGAAGGAGTCGCCGTCCGGCCACCACCGGCGGGGGAAATGGAAGTGGTGACATCCCTCTGCGAATTCCGGCCACCCTCGCGGCCGGCGGCGGCGGCGGCGCCGCCCCAAACAGGCTGAAAACCCTAAACGAAGCCGGCCGAGCTGCAGAAAACAGGCTGGACCGGCCGGTCCCGCGCCAGGCCGGCCCGGCCGGCCCAGGCGCTGGACCTGGCTGAGCCAGGTCGCGCCTGGGTCCGGCGCTGGCCTGGCCCGGGCGCGCCTGGGTCCGGCCCTGGCCTTGCCCGGGCGCGCCTGGGGCCCGACCTGGCTCGGCCAGGTTCCCTGGCCCTGAGCCAGGGGCTCGCCTGGTCCGAGCCAGGGCCGGACCAGGGGCTGGGCCAGGTTGCCCCAGCCCGAGCCATACCAGGCCCTGGGCCCAATTTAATAGGCCAATTGGGCCTATTTAACCCCAGCCCATTTAATCTATTTAACCCCTTATTTAAACCCCTAAACCCCAACCCCTATTAACTGGAATTGAAGTTAAATAATTTAAAACTGTTTTAATATTATTTTTCCAGTTAATTATGAACTTATTGAGATTTGATCTTAATAGTCAATTGGGTTTAACTTATGTAAGATATGATCTTACATAAAGGGTTGACATGATTCCCTTTACCTTAAAATTAAAATAAATTTTATTTAAAAGTGTTTTATACTTAAATTTATAATTTTAAGTTTAAAAGGGGATTATGAGTTAAGATGTGATCTTAATTTATAATTAACAAATGTTGTTAATTTATATTTAAGATGGGATCTTAAAATTTATTAACAATCGTTGTTAATTATTTAAGGGATTAGATAATTATCATGGTTTTAAAATTAATTGACAAATGTTGTTAACTTTATTTTAATTAACCAATTAGATAATTCTTTAGCAATTGTTGTTAGAGAATTATTTTAATAATTTGGAGACACTTAATAATAGTTGTTAAGTGATTAATTAACCTTTTATAAATGTTATAATTAAGTTAATTAATTCTTGAGTAATGAATCTTAATAAAAGTTATTAAGTATTAATTAAGTCTTAATAATAGTTATTAAGATGATTAATTAGTTTACTCTTGAATCTCTTAATTATTGGTTTTAATGATCTAATCTACTTGGAATTTAATCTTTTATCAATGTTATTAAAGGATTAAATTAAGTCTAAGATGTTAGACTATTTTAATTAGAAATGTTCTAATTATTATTTCTTAATAATGGTTATTGAGAAATATGATTTAAATAAAGGGGTTTATTAACAAGGAGTTGTTAAGGGGTTAATAATTTGAGTTGGAAATTCCTTTATAAATGTTATTTAGGAATTTTTAATTCTGTCTAAATGTTAGATTGTTTCGCATTAATAATTGTTATTAATGTGATTTAAAATTAATCTAAGTGTTAGATTAATTAATTTAGAACTGTTCTAAATTATGCATGGAATATTTTAGAATTTTAATTTTCGATTTGTGTGCACATGTTGATGTGTTTAATGCTTTAAATTAGATTTATTGCATGTTAGAAAATAAGATTTTCGAAAATTCAAATTATCCAATTTTGATTGGTACCCAGGTTTTAAGAAAGCCTAAATTATTATATTTTCAAAATTTTAGCCTTCATGTGATGTGTTTTATCATGTGTGGATGGTTAAAATTTGTGGTGGTCATGGACATGCACTTAGTTAAATTTCATATCATGTGATGGTGTGTGATTTTGTGGATTGTTGTGGAATGTGATGTACATTAATTAAGTGTTAATTAATGAGGCTTGTGTGCCTCCCTCTCTCCATTCCATTGTAATTATATCTCCCTCTGTTACTGTACTCGGCCATAAGGCTTTCTCTTACAATCTATTTGTATTTGAAATTGTTTCAAAATATATAATATTTGTAATTGATCGAGCCGGCCGAGGAGAGGCGAGGATGATTCACAAATGCAACCAGGAAGGCGACAGGAGATGAGATCCCCAGTGGCTATGTGTTTGCATGTTTAGATTATATAAGTGTTATATAGTTTTGGTGATTAATTGTTTGGCTCCAGTTAATCACCGTGCTGTCCATGACCACATAATGAACATGTATGGATGATGCATACTTTTAGTTATTGATTATGAATCGATTGCTAATATGTAGGTATAGTTAAATATATACGATATATTTATAAACTATCACCTAGGATGAGACCAACTTAATATAAACAAAAACCTTCAACATAAAGTCTAAGCCGGAGCGCGAGTCATTGAGAATGTACCGCGTGGCTCTCCATCAATATAGTTCTTAGAACTTGATTCAGTGATGACAAATACTACGTGTTTACCCGAGATCTGTCACCATCTGATGAAATGACTATTAACTATGGCATTATGATGCATTGAGATTGGAATAGAGGAACGGTGTAGCTATCCTCGCGTTTACCCGGGAGCTGCATTCTTACTCTACTCTGTCGCGTATTGATGGTAAAGCTTAGACCAGGTATAATGGTCTACTGTGTTTACCCGGGACCATTAAAGACCTGGGAGCCGAAATAAGATCGGATATTGCAAGGAGTTGCAATTACCATGAGATGGTTGCTCTAAGATAATGGTATGATACTATGTGTTTACCCGAGGTCATACTGTGATTCTTGAAGATTCTGATCCTCACTAGAAGACCGTCGGAGTCTTCCGTTCTGTATACCTGAAGGTTATACAGTCCGTCGAAAAATAGTGGGAAATAATTCAAGATAAAAGACCATAATTGAATTATCAGAACTATCTGCTTAAATCACGTTATTTCCTTTGATTCACTAAAATGTCGTCTATTCGAGAAGTTGACATATTGGATGCCAATACTTCTCATATTCAGACTGACTAGAAAACTCTGAAGAATGTCTTCAGGGCCAAGTGAAAGTCACTATCCTAATCAGATATCGTGAATCCTCTTACTTGGATAGACCAAGGTGAAGAGGTGCTCATGGTATGCCTTATTGAAAGGCAATGATGGTCATGAAATTTCTTATTTGGATAGACCAAGATGAAGAGATATTCATGATATGCCTTTGAGAAAGGCAAGTGGTAAGATTTTAAGCGATCGAATCCACACCTAAAAAGGGATAAGGGAAAGTCAGTTGAGATAGAGAAGTAGCAGTTCTCCCACTGCAACCACTATAAGGATATTGGTAAAGGCAAAAAGGAATATGGAACTTGAAAGAAGTTTCATATATTCTTATTATCGTCTTTTGCATGTCTATTGGAGAATTAGCGTATCCAATATGAGATATTGGAAATAATTCTCAAAGCTGCAATAGTGTGCAGACTTAGACAAGTAAAAGGAAATCGAGAAAATGTAAGTGTTGAGTTAGACTCAACTGTTGTTCATGATATTCATAGATTACTGTTAGACAGTAAATCTTTATATATCTATAGTAGTCAAATATGAAACTGAATAACTGTTATTTAGTTGCATATCAAGAATAACATTGATTGAGAAAGAATAATAGTTGTTCGAATCAGTCAATGCACTATAGATTCTTGAAGTGACATTCATGTGATGAATGTTCACAAGTCTCTTATAGAAATGAACTGTGTGAGTCCTGATTATCTATGGTATTGTACATAGGGTTGTACAATAAGAAATTATTGATGCTGATGCATATTGATGTAAATAGCTCAAAGGCCAAAGATAATCACTATTATTGGCTTACCTTATAGTTTACTTTTGGAATGATTCGACTGTATGTACTTATTGAAGTACAAGTCGAATGTATCTGAGAGAGTAAGGTATGAGATCAATATGAAGTATTAGAATTATTGATTTGATCAAAGAAACTAATACTTAGGTATATGATTCACATAAATCATTAAGAGGATAATTGTATCATCGCTCGATTGATCCTCATTGTACATCATAGAAGTATGATAGAATGAGGAATTGCACCTTATTAAGATATGGTGTAATACATAATAAGATTTGCCTAATTCATATCTTTTTGAACATGAGTATGAACATTAGATGTCCATACTTTAAAGATGGTTCCAAATAAGTCAGTGTGTGTCCATATGAGATATGAAAACCAAATAATTCATATGAGATGTGAATTATGAACAAACCTGTTTTTAAAGTCAGGTATTGTCGCGATGTGAATTTGTAAATGTCTAAAGAGTTTGGATATTACAGTTATTGGCCAGACGATAATGAAATAATTGTCGTCCTGAAAGCTGTCTTCTGTGAAGAGGAAAATGTCCTCAAAGAAGACAGTGGGAGCTGATAAAACTAGAAGATGTTCTAGATTCACAAGTTAACATAAGATTATTAGATAATCTTTAGTTGTTTGGAACCACTCATGACACATCAGAGAGCTTCATAGATTTTTTTTTAGATTCTCTCAGTGACTAAAAGGATATGTTTGACATATCTGATTTAGCAAGATGAGAGCAGCTCAAAATAGATTATGATCTAAAATCTATGATAATGATGCTCTCTGTCATTACAACTTTGAGATTGATAAGTTTATTAGAGTTCTACTTGTCAATACTGCCTATCATGAGATGATGAAAGGTTGGATATTAAAAGCGCTCTCTCAATGTGATTGAGGTAAAGATGTATTTGATACACCTTTAAAGCTTTTATAATGTCCACGAAGCAAGTTATGATTTCAAAATTGTTTTGAATCAAACTGAAGTTTCCTAAGTTGTAATAAGAGTTTTTGACTTAATTGTCAAATATTATGTGATCATTAAGAATGATCACGGATTGTGTGTGTTCAGAAAGGACAGTGGGAGTACAGTCGCTTTAATAATGCTTTATGATAATAACATCAAAGTCATTCAGAATGACTTCATGATGTTACTATTAGTGAAAGCATTGTTAACCATGTTTTCCTCCATAATGGATTTAGTTATAATATCCCACGTATTGGAAATACGAATCTATTAAGATAGATTGGTGGGGATATTATACTGACATGTATGTCAAGTTGTTTGGCATAAATTTCATGACAAGTCTCAATTGTTGAGATATGGAATGTATTCCTTTAAAGAAAATGTTCCTTAAAGGATACATGAGTGAATTGCATCATTAAGCGCTTGAGTAGTGTTAAGGATGCATTCGCTTATATGGAGAGGATGATTTGAAACTATGAGGTCACACTGACTCAAATTTCAAGTCAAATAATGGATTCAACCTTCTAGTAGAAAGGAATGGATTGGAATGGTTCCAATCCAGAACTCGATATTAAGGTGACGACAGAAACAAGTGATACTGTTATTGGAACAGTATGGATGAAAAAGGTTCATCCCTGAACTAGATGTAGTTCTAAAAGGTCTCTGATACCATCCTATCGTTGTAGGACAACAGTGGGAGCGATCAATTGTGTGATCGAGCTATGGTCTCATCAGAAGTTGCAGAACATTCTGAGGTTCTTTCACAGGTTCAGAGATAAAGGATTAAGAGGAAATAACGTAATGGAAATATTCTATCTGTAGATAATTTAGCAGATCCCTGACCAAGTCTTAGTCACAGACTTTCTGTGAGCATCACCTAGATTTGATGGAGATCAAATGCGAAAGTGATTGGCTTGAGTCCAAGTGGGAGATTGATGGATATAGGTGTCCTCTAAGCCAATCATAAGGCACCTATTTCAATCTGGTTCACTAATAAATGGCATTAAATTCATTATGTAGATTGGCATATTTATATTTACGCATAATGAAGTCCATGAATATGTGCAATAGTCATCAGATTATGATGAGATCATAATAATGAGACTAATGACTTATAAACACATATTCTCAATTGTTCCTAGTCGTAGGATGTTTGAGAAGGACATCAAACATCCGGTTAGACTAGTACAGGTTATTCCAGCTCATATGATGAGGGTAACTGATCTCGTTAGTTACTAGTGTGGAGACACAATGGTAAACCTGTAGGTGCTCATTGGAGAATGAGTTCACTGAACTGATCCGACATGAATCGCCGAATGGTAATTTACCTGACTGTCAATCGGCTTGATTCATCGTCACAGTAGCGTGGTTGATCCTTAGACTTGAGACACCAAAGACACCTTGTCGGTGGACTTCTGGACTTTGACCTTGACCTACGAATTCCTATCCACGGGATCTCAAATAGTCAAGGATCGGGTCCAGCGGAAGACCTTCGAAGGTGATTGCGTGTTCAATAAAGAATCGTTCGCTCTCAGGTAACTGGAGAGAGAATGCTCTAGAGTAGATCCGCAGGAGTCTCTGGCCAGAGCAGAAACAATATCAGAAAAGTGGTTTTCGGATATTATACAGCGGAGTCTGATTCAAGTGAGTTGACCATCTAGGGTTTGACAGTTGACCATACCCTAGGTTAACTCGAGAGCATTGTGCGAACGAAGGATTATAGCCACGTGGTAACTGTGGACGGACAGGTTCCATGAGTGGGTTGCTGAACCCCATTACCTTCCGGGATCATGCGGTGTTGCTTGGCACCCAACTTGATCAGAAGTCCGACCGAATTTACATGCGATGATAATTCGGTTGAGTAATTAGTTAATATCTAGATATTAATTAATTACAATAAGTCAATAACTAGTTATTGGACTTAACGGGCTGAAAACCGGACTGGTGAATGGGCCTAGAGGGTCACACGCAATAAGATTCTCAGTCGGTGGTACATAAGTGGGATTTATATTAACTCGGGGACTTTTGTGAAAAGTCGCGCCGACTTAATATATATACACGCTGTTGAGAAACCCTGGGCCAAGCTCCAGGATTTCCCTTGCTGGCCGTCACCCCCCCTTTCTCTCTCCACCTCTGGGCGTCCCGTTCGGCGCGCCAGAACAGCTTCCGTCTCCGCCGCATATGATTCCCGAAAGTCGGGAATTCCCGTCGGCGGGATTTCCGCAATCGTTGCGGCGACGGATCTTCAGCGAGCGAGCTGAAACGGACGAGGGATCGAGGACGAACCACCGCGGAGGATCGCGTGGATACCGCTGGAGGCCGGACGCTTGTGCGGCTTGCGGCATCACCTCGACGGAACCGAGACGGAAGCGGATTCGAATCCGCGCACGGTAATCAGATTCCAACCTGGTTTTTCGGTTTGTGTTTTCGTTCCGAATCGGATCAGCGGGCATCGGGCGGGATAAATTTTTGTTCTTCGCTTCCGCTGCGTTCTTCGCGTCCCGCCCGGATCCCAACACCTAAGTGGGCTGGGCGATCGGGCAGCCCAGTGGGTTCCTGCATCTGTGCCAGTGGGGTCCTAGACAATAAATATTGGAGTGGGCCTCTAGGATTTCGAAATTCCAGTGGGGTCCTGGGACCCCACTGGTTGTACATTGGATCCGCCTCTGGTTCCGTCAATGAGTCCTATAAAATAATTTATTCTGCAAACAAAGTGAGACTAAGTATAGAGTTTAAGATACTTCAGACTATCTATTAACTATCCCATAAACTTATAATTGCTGGGATAACGAGATTCTTAGCCCCACTTTGATTACGGAATACAGCCGAATAAGAGAGGAATAAGAGAAGAATAGGTCTATTTTCACTTTGACACGGGGAATGGCTTAAACCGCCCGGAATGGGGTATTCGGCGAATAAGGCGAATAAGCCATCCTGGCTTACCCCCACGAATTACGTATTCTGCTCTGATATTTTGCAGGGGCAAGCATACGACAAGGGGTATCGTCGCCCGTGCCCACTGCGAAACCCACCCTCCCTCCTTGTCGCCCTCCTGCGCTCGCCCCTCTCGCCCTGCCTGCGCGTGCCCCTGCCGAAATGCTTACCTGCTCCGCCGAGTCGTACATCTGCTCCGCCACCCGCACGCTGCGCATGTCACTGGTTTCTTCCACCCACGCTAGCCATGGCGACAGGTCAGGCTGTTTCTAGGGTTTCTTCTGCCATCCATACGGTCCTTTCCCTCTTCCCGAAAGGGTCACGGGATTGCAGAGCAGCGATTCTTCCCATCCACTGGTCGCTTTTGCATTCATCCTTCCCATCAGTTTGACCCTCCCTTCTCCCGTTCAAACGCAATAGTTCCGTCCTTCGCCTATTTATACACCTTGAGGCGAAGACCTCACTTGGTGGCGATGCACAGCTTGGACAACAGCTGCACATTCGGTCGTACTGTTCGCGAGCGTTCTTCCTCTGTGGCTTCCTCATCGGCTTCCAACCGTGAGCCATCACCGGCGGCAATTTCAGCTTGGATTAACCGGTTTTTCTGAACTTCTCCCCTGTGTTTGTGTTCGTCCTTCCCTGTGATGTGGTTTTCCTCTTTGTGTGGGATCATGCTTTGTTTAAGATCATGCCGTTCGATTTTTTCCTCATGCCATGCCAAATAAACATCGTAAAGTACGGTATTTAAACTGTAATACATTAGCTTCCTAATTTGTTTTTCATCCGGTTCTGTGAATAAAGTGCGGAATATTCCTGTTTCCATGTTAATTCTTGATATAACACCATATTCCATCTTCTGATCTGCCTCATACTAGCTTGTCCATCGGGTCTGATGGGATTTGTGGAAGTGGAATGCCCAGAATCTTACTGACAACCTGTGGTTCAAAGAGTTGATGTAGCAAGTCTACTTTCCAAGAATTCCCATTGATGAGTTCTTGGACCTTTTGGGGGGCTCTTATTACTAATCCGGCTCACAGAGTCTGCTTTGATGTGGGATTGGGGTGGTGAGAGATATCGTTCTTGGGAACCACTTAAAGGCCTCCATTTGGGCTTTTGTTCACCCAAGCACTATGGTTTCAAGCTGCAGTCTAAAGGCCAATATGCTCAGGAACCCATTGGTCCTCCATGTAAACTCGAATTGGCTACATAATTATCGCCATTGGTTTACCTTTCTCACTGGGCATTAGAGCTGAGCTATATGGAGCTCAATGAGTTGAGTTTAAAAAAACAAGGGTCATATAATAACTTTTGATTTGTGTTCCATAACTTATTCCCAAAGTATGAAATTGCATCAAGATTTTAGCAGAGTAGACATAGTACCTTAACGCAGAAGAAATTGGCTTCACCTTTGATGTAGTGGAATAGGATTCAACTTATTTGTTTTCACTTTCTTATATATGGTGACACCAATTTTTCCTGCCTTTTCTTGGCCCAATTTGTGCTGAGCATTAAGATGTAAAAAGGATCAAACAAATCCTGAAAATCACTACCTTTGATGACCCCTTTTGAAGGTAGATGATTTATTTAAACTTTTGTATATAGTTAAGATTTATTAACCTAAGGAGGCAAGTAAACTAATATGTTGTTTGAGCACATATAGGTATATAAGTCATATGGGTAACTCTCTCTTTCTTGCCCATCCTAGCTAGCTAATCCCCTGTTTCTGTAGCTATTTAAGTCATATAAGTCATATGCTCAGGAACCCATTGGTCCTTCCATTAATAGAACAACCAGAATTAACATTCCAAAAGGTACCTCTTTTAACATCTTCTTTAACATACAAGAAGGCATTCCATATGAAGGAGCTGGACCCCGATTGAGTGACATCCCAAATTTTTTTATCTTTCAAATACTTTGCCCCCAGTATCACTGACCATAGAGGCACATCAGCAGTTAAGAACCTCCAAACCAATCTCATCTACATAAATCCTTTAGCACCTCCTTTGGAAGAAGTCTGGTTGCCATAATGTGGTTTGGGATAGCTGAGAGAGTAGACTTGATCAAGGTGGTTCTCCCTGCCTGAGACAAACCATTAATGTTCCATAAACTGGTTTTGTTTCTCACTCTTCCCACAATATAGTTCAGTTGTGTGTTCTTTGCTTTTGCAGGGAGGAGGAGAGTTCCCAGGTACAGATCCTGCGGATTCTCCTTATCCTATTATGATTATTGTTGTTATTAGAGTTTACTTTAACCAGGACAATGTGTACTCCTAGTAGCACTTTGATTTGGGCTGGCTGTTAGAGTTTACCCTGATGTAGTCAAGTGGGATAAGATATTCCATAATAACCAGTGAATTAACCTAATAAACTTGGGTTTTTTAGATATGCTGACTCAGTTTTATGGAGGTGGTTAATACCCTGTATTCTAAATTGACTGGTTTAATGCCTAGCTGAGGTGGTGAGAATATGTGAAGTATGGCATACCTGAAATTAATAAAAGTTAATTGATGATCTCTTTTCACTATTTCACATATCTTTATATCTAGTTTCAGAACCTTGTGCTACTAACAAGTGTTTCTATGTTAATTCTTGATAAAACAACATTTTCAGTCTACTTATGGCCAGCTTGTTTGTTTTCTTCTTTTGTTTGTAAAATTCTCAACAACTTCCAAACATGTCTACAATATTTCTGAGTATTGTATATTAATGTTTTCCCTACTTTTGATGACTAAGTAGCAAAATAAGTAATAGGTAAATTAGTCCTCACTTTGCTTCACTTATGTTTTGTTCTTTCTTATCATTAGAAATCGTAGAAAGCGCAAACGTACTATGTCCACCTCCGGTGAGTCTATGCTTACTTCTTATATTTTTTTTTTGTTATAATAGTAATTTTTATTTACTTGATGAGAACAATATTTGGTATATCATATACAAATTTAATAGTGGATTAGGGTTCTATCTAGATTTTTAACTAGATGTTTTTTTTTTGAAAATGTATCATCGTCCTCCACTTTGGTGGGATGTTTCTCTTTATTAAAAGGGAACAAAGGTAAACGTCCAGTTACAATTGAGGGCACTGCTACGACCCGTGCCCCAAACTGGGCCGTCGACCATGACAAAATCCTCATTCAGCTTCTGATGGAGGAATATGACAAAGGAAATCATATCGAGGGGACATTCAAAACGCAAGTTTGGCACCAGATCGCGCCCAGTTTCAATGCTGCAAGTCATCTAAATTACAACAAGGACCAACTACAAAATCGATGGAAGGTCCTCAAAGGGATTTATGTCAAACTTGATGCGTTATTTAAAAGAAGTGGGTGGGGTTGGGATGATGAAGCAAAAAGGCCTGTGCCTGGAGTTGAATCATGGGAGCAAGCCATTGAAGTAAGAACAATCTGCTATGATAATAACACATTTTCTTCCTATTGCTAATGACTAACACAAACGTAATGACATGTCCATTAATTTTTCAGGCAAATAGTGCCCTTCGTACATTAAAAGGTAAAACGTTTCAGTTCTTGAAAGAGATGGTTCACATGACAGCCAGTAGCATGGCGAATGGGAGAGATGCGGAAGGGTCTATGCATGCGTCACAACATGTGAATAGACGTGGACGCAGGGTTGCGAACCGCAACAATTTGCCACATTCCGTGGACCCCCCACCACAGCCACAACAGCGAGTGGATCAACTGCAAGCCCCGCCACCGTCTGTGCAGCTCAATGAAGACTATGTCGAAGGTCATATAGCTATTGGTGATTACGTTAATGCCCTTCACTATGCCAATGCTGGTTCTATAACAGGTGACGATCTTATGTCAATATCCCAGCAACTTCAGAGCTCATCCTACGGTGGATATGAACAACATTACAGTGTCGGTTCTGTCCCTGCCCAATCTCATTACTCCACTCGGACACCTTCCCCGCCGGCACATAGGCCAAATGAAGACGAAGTCATTTCTCCTCAGAAGAAGGGAGCATCATCCTCAAAGCGTCGGGGTAAAAGAAGCATTGGGGACGAAGCAGTACTCTCTTTCTCCAGTGCATTGCGTGATCGCACTGAAGTTATGAGGGACCTGAGAGCAGATAAGGCTTCATCAAGGGGTTCCAGTGGCGGCACCAATGTGTCCGATACACCGGCGGATGTACAAGATAGGATCCCGACGGTCAAATAGTGTATGGACGATCTACGACGTATCCCGAACCTCCCGCGTACTCTGTACTTCAAGGGTGTGAACCTGTTTGGTACACCGGGCATTCGGTCCGTCTACATGGCTCTGTCGGAGGAGGAGAAGCTTGACTGGGTTATAGCTTGGACTAGTTGACTTTAGTTGGTGCCGTGTACTTTGTAGTTCAGGGTGTGAACCTGCTTGGTACACCGGGCATTCGGTCCGTCTACATGGCTCTGCCGAAGGAAGAGAAGCTTGACTGGGTTATAGCTTAGACTAGTTGACTTTAGTTGTTCTGTATGGTCCTAATCTTTTGCTTGTTTCTTTCCTTTTATCATGCTTGCACCAGTTGCACTTGAATGTTACTCTTATGTTCTTGATAATGCTTTTCTTATCGCGCGTCATGTTTGTTGTGGTCATAACCTATTTCAATTAAATGTGTTTGGTTATGTCTATTATGTTACTATAAATTGCAATTTCGACTTGTACGTCCCCTGCAGGTATATGATTCTAACTAAGAATGGGACGTTTTAAGTGTTACGTTGTGTGGGTTGGTCGTGAGCCTGGTTTGTACCTTACTTGGGGAGAATGTTATGCCCAAGTTAACGGTTTTCCACGAGCTCGATATAAAGGGTTCTACTTAATTGAGGAGGGAGAGGCTGCACTGTACAGTGTTGTGGAGCATTATCGACCGACACCAAGAATGAGTCGTCAAGAATATGCAATGGGCACTCCAAGTACTGTACGAGCCATGACCGACCCCCCTACATCACACGTGTCAACACAGTTGTCATGGCAATATTGTCTCATGATAGTACTTTTGTTTCTAGTTGTCCTCTTACTTTTTTTTATTTTGCTTGGTGTACTTTTTATGTCCCTGAGGAGCCGTTGATGTACCCTTCTTTTGAACTATGTACCGTTTTGAATTTAAATGACAAGTAATGGTGGTTTATGTAGACATCAATGAATTAATAATGGAGTTCATTCATGAGGACGACGAGATGATTGAAGAAATCGAAGAAGTCATAATTGAAGCAATATCAGATCAGCATGCCACAAATGTGACTAGACAAAAGATGTTTACTTCGGCACATACTGGTCATGTGTGGATACAAGAAGTGCTACAAGGGCATGAGCGAAGGGCCTATTGGGCATTCAGGCTTAGCCCTAGCATGTTTATTGCACTGAGAGACATGTTAGTGGACAGGGGCTTACTATTTGACTCACGACATGTCACTGCCTATAAGCAACTAGCGATGTTCTTACATGCTGCTGGCCATGGTGTTGCGACTGGGGCATTGTGTGAGTACTTCCAGCACTCTTCACAAACAATCAGCTATTATGTCAATAACGTTGCTATGGCATTGACATCTCTGAAGACGGAATTTATTCAGCTTCCTTCTAATGTGGGTGAATGTCACCTTCATATCCGAGGGAAGACATATTTTTATCCTTACTTCAAGGTATTTGATTTTTAATGGTCTAGCATTTCATTTTTAAAGGTCTAAACAAAATCTTATGCATGGTCTTATATTTTCATTGCACTGTGTAGGATGTGATTGGGGCGATTGATGGAACACATATAATAGCTCATATTCCACGAAAAGACCATGGTCGCTTTCGTAACCGCAAGGGTTACATAAGTCAAAATGTAATGGGGGTTGTCTCTTTCGACCTCACTTTTCTATACATTGTTGTTGGTTGGGAAGGTTCTGCAGCATATATGAGAGTATTGAAGTGGGCATTGGATCATGGCGGGTTTCGGGTGCCTCGCGGCAAGTACTATCTTGTCGACTCTGGATACGCAAACACGCGTAGTTTCTTAGCTCCTTATCGAGGACAACGGTACCACATTGGTTGCTTTAGAGGTCGTGGTCGACATTATGCTAATAAAAGAGAGAAGTTCAACCATAGACATGCACAACTGAGGAATTGTGTAGAGCGCGCGTTCGGTGTGCTCAAGAATCGTTTTCAAATATTAAGAGAGGGTTGTATGTACCCATGGGAAACACAACGAAAGATAGTGCTAGCATGTTCTGTCGTCCACAACTTCGTTCGTCGAAGGGAGGGACATGATGTATATTTTAACATGGCAAATGAACGTGGATTTGCAGAAGATGATGGAGATATTGACTACCCCGTTGACATTACGTCTAGCCAAGCTGAGCTAGTTGTAGGGGACCATGTCAGGGAGGAAATTACAGACCAACTCTGGGAGGAGAATAATTAGCTTTGGTAGATGTTTCCTTTGTTTGCTTTTTCCCCTTTTATCTTGCTAAGTTGTTATGCCATGTATGATTTATTACAACTTCTATTTGGTAGATATTTGTATCGTTCACTATATGGCATGTAACTTTAATTCATATATGTATTTTGTTTCTTTTCATTCATATGCACTGAAAATTGATGTTCATCTATATTTTGGATACCATGGTGTTTTTATTTCCTCTCATTTGTTCTTACAGGTGGTGCGCATACATGGTTGGAGTGCTTCTTTCTTAGACATACACTCATATAGCAGGAGGCATGATTGCAACCCTATACCGATTGCACGTTTGGGTAGTAGGAAGGCATACGTGCAACCCTACCCAAGCATGTCTTCGGATATTAGCACGGCATGATTGCAGCCCTATCTGAGTGTTGTAATGTATGGACAATGATGAAGGAAGAAGCAGTGAGTCTATTGGTTGGATGGCTTTTAAGCAACCCCAATAGATGATGAAACTCCTTTTTCTGAGTCCATCTTTCATATTTTGAAGAAGCATTCGTTTCATTTCATTATTTTAATCTTCAGTTATTATGGGGGTTGCACGAGCCTCGTTTGATTTCATGCTATTTTTATAAACTTATTATGGGGGTTGCATGAGCCTCGCTTGATTTCATGCTATTTTTATAAACTTATTATGGGGGTTGCATGAGCCTCGCTTGATTTCATGCTATTTTTATAAACTTATTATGGGAGTTGCATGAGCCTCGCTTGATTTCATGCTATTTTTATAAACTTATTATGGGAGTTGCATGAGCCTCGCTTGATTTCATGTTATTTTTATAAACTTATTATGAAGGTACAGAACTAAGAGAAAGTTGTGGATATGGCAGCAAGGTCCTCCCTCTGTTCAGCATCTTCTTCACTTGCGTAGGGCATAGAGAAGGTTATTTATAAAATGCATGAAGGATGTGGCCCTTAAAGTGGAAAAATATCTACAGTCATAGATCACTGCATAATTCATTTTATTGAGAAGCATATTCTTTTTCCTTGATGCTCTAGATGATGCACCTTGAATGACAGGATAGAGAATTCTTAGCACTAGTTTTCAAGAGAAAGAGGAGATTACATGTGGAAGGTGGCAGATTACTAACAGGGGACAGACTTAATAGGTCTATAACTGCAGACAAAGTTAGATGCATTTTTTGTGGAATGTTTATAGAGACTATGGACCACTTGTTTCTCACTTGTGGTATTATCGATGCAGTCTGGAAAGTTTTTCTCAGAACTGTGGGGTTTATGTCATGGCAGTATCAAACAGTGTACAGTAGCTTAGTGCTCTTTCCTCTTTCTTATCTTCTGGGTTTCTACCCATGTGCTTGTACTAGTTCGCATGTATTGTCCCTCTTTTAGTTAATGTATGACAGCATCTTCTATTTCAAAAAAAAAGATTATTGGATCCACATATTTTGGAGAATTTGTGGATCTAATATGTTGATTGAGTATTTGTCTTTGTTGTATGGGCTTATGACATAGCTTAGACATGGTCAATAATTCAATTCATATGGTTGGTGGTGCGATTACTTACCAAACAAAAAGCTAACCAACATCCAAAGTATCTGTATAACACTGCGAGAATTAATCTATTCAGGAATCCATAGTCTTTTCCACTATCACCAATTCCCTTATTAAAAGGAAGAACCATAAAGTGTTGGAATTCCTTCTTGCACTTCCACTTAAATAGTTCAAAAGGCGTTTCTCCTGTGCTACCACAGCCATCAAACGAAACGTCACTCTAAATCAGCTCCTTGAATGGGCTTCAACAATCTGACATGGGCCTACAAAGAAGATTTGGGTTACTATTGGTAGGGGTGCGCCAGGCCCAAGCAGTAGTGCAACACAAGGGCGACGCGTGAAGGCCCCAGTGGCAAGGCACTTTGGTGGGCCCTCCCCCACAACAAATTAATTTAATATCATGTGGACCGATGGCCCACGTATCAGATATTAAACTGATAAGAACAGATACTACACTTGATCTTAGCCAAAAGATCAGTTAATTAATTGATATGTGCTTGAGGCTTTTGCATTCTCATCTGTTTTATGCTACCAAACCAATTCAGTCATTGACTTGGTATTATTCCCTTGAATGGAAGAACCTGGCAGAGGACCGGGAAAAAGAGATAAGTCATATGTGAGTTCCGGAAAAACTAAGTTTTATTTTATCATGAATTATTATTAAGCAATAATGTTAAGATCCAGACAGTTACTTCCATTCCTCTACATTGGCTTGTTCTTTTCATAATTTTATTTATTTCTTTTGTCCGTAATACATCTCATGGTTAGTTGTTTTAAAATAGATGTCTATGCTAGGTTTGAAAGATATTTGCTCTTGAAGAAGGAAATAATCAAAACTGTTTTACTCATATCTTAACTTCTATTACGTTGACCTGCATTAATGTGCATAGCAAGAAAAAGATAAAAAAAAATTAACAAAAAGTAATCTCTTTAAATGGGTAATGAAGCGTAAGGAATTTATGATTTTAATTAATAAAAATATCGCATATGTAAAATTACTTATAAAAAATGAAAAATCAACTTTTCTGGAATGATTTTTTATTTTATTTTATCAAATTCGAAGGATGGGAAACAAACAATGCTACAATGTCACATGGGAGTGTGATGGTGGTGAGGTGAAATGTTCGTGTACAAAGTAACAACTAATAATGGTGAGTGTGCATAATTTCGTTTAAACTAAAAAAATTCAATTAAGTCATGCGGTTCATTTCAATTCAATTTGATTAAACATTGTGTTTGATTTAATTCGATTTCACACATTTTTAAATTGAACATCTAGTTATAATTATTATATTTTAGTATTTCAAAATTATATTAACATTATTTTTTATGAACACATGTATAATCAATAGTATTATATATTAATATATATGTTACATTGTCCATGAATGAAGGTCAAAGTATAACATAAAATAATATTTTCAATTTATTATTCTACCAAATCGAAATTAGTAGGTAGTATGATAAGAAGGGTAATTTGGACAAAAAAAATGCTTATTCTCCTTCTTATTCCCTCATTGGTAATCAAAGCAATTAGAATAACTTCTTATTCTATCTTCAATTCATATTCAATTCATATCCGCTGCCAAATCAAAAGACTTCTTATTCTAGAATAAGCCATCCGGCATAACTTATTCTAGAATAAGAAATCCGGGAAACAAAGTGAGGCGAATAAGCTTAACTTAGTTTTGACAAACGGAATGACTTATACCGGTGCAGAATAGCCTATTTGGAAAATAAGGAAAATAAGTCATCTCACCCTAGACCTAAGAATTCCTTATTCTTCTTATTCAACCAACGAGCCCTACGAAACTATCAAACCGAAACATTTCTTATTTTAGTATATGTTATTCTATCTATGGGTCCCACGTAATAATTTATTTCCCAAATACCGGTGCAAAATAGCCTATTCAGAGAATAAGGAGAATAAGTCATTCCACCCCAAGAATTGTTTATTCTTCTTATTCCGCCAACGGGCCCCACGAAACTATTAAACCTAAACATCTCTTATTTTAGTATACGTTATTCCGTCTATGGATCCTACATAATAATTTATTCTCCAAACAAAGTGAGGCTTAAGGGTCCGGAGCCGTTAATTTATACAGCCCAGGATGAGAGGAGGGAGTTGGATTTGGAGTTGGGTCTGATTTAGGTTAATGGGAGTGATGTGCTTTAGTTAAGGTTCGTTTTCATTGGTATTTGTTGTGATTTGACTTGGAAACATAGTTGATGTCGATCTAGTTCCTGTCCAAATCTTATCTACGTTCATGTATGTGGTCGGAAGAAAAATCAAGTTTTAATTTTAAGTTGGGCCTAAGACGCGGATGCTTGATCAAAGACATCTGCAGCCGTGTATGGGGTCGGATGAAATTTTAAGGTTTTAAGCTCAACCTAAGACGTCGATGGTTGATCAAAGACGTAAAAGCTTGTTAATATTTTCTGATTAATTTAGGTGGACAACTTTTCTGTCCACATGTATTTGTTAAGTTCAAAATTTAGACTCCGTATTTAATTCACATGTACTTGTTATGCCCAAAACTCTACACCCCTATTTAATACCTACGAAAAAACTTATCTAATCTATGTAATATTTGCCTATATGGATCAATGTCGTCTTGCATTGAAATATGGCTCAACTTAATTACTGCAGTACATGTATTGCAGCAAGCATTACTCAATTGGGTAATATCTACTGCAACGATCCTGTGTTGTGCCAAGGGTTAGTGCGGTGGGTTAAAAAAAAAATATTTTTTGAAGTTTTTTTAGGTAGGTTCCGAGATGTCTTACACTTCGTACAGGCCAATCTTCGATCGGACGATTTAAAAATGCCTGAAAAATCATAAACCAAGTTCTAATGAACAGTAAAAATTATATTTGATGAGCTAAACTTAATAATAATTTTTTATTTTTTTATCTTTTTGGATCATCCGATCAAATATTAGCCTATACGAATATGTAAGACATCTCAAGATCCACCTAAAAGAAATTTCAAAGAATAATTTTTTAACCTAGTGCACTGACCCTCGGTACAGTACTAGATCAGTCCAGAAGTTAGACTCTACTCAACTTGAAGTCCTTAATGGGCTCGATCGAGGCCATTTTGATTCCACATGCTTTTCCCTTCCCTGCCGTCCACACAAACTAATCCGCCAGGGAGCTTGCCAACTGCGCAGGCCCGCTTTCCACATGTACCATCCAAACCCACTCGTTTTGGTCCAAAAGAGAGTCTCCTGGTCCTCGTCAACTACGGGCATTTTTCACTAATATATTTTATTTTTTTATTTAAGACAAATTGTAGTAAAGATAAAGAGCAGCTAACACGGAGCAATTATTAGTAACGACATAAAGTAATAACAAATCATGATGGAGACAAGGATGGCGATGGTTGCCATGGCTTATAATATTAGCAAAGGCATTTTTAATCTTGGTGATGAATGAGAGTCATCACCAGTTCTCTCTTTTCTTGTAATAATAATTACTAATATTCTTTATGCGTAAAAAAGAAAAGAAGATAAAAATTGATATGTGGTAAGCTGCTCTAAATTATAACATATTCACACTAAACAAACTTGAACGGGACTCAACAACTCATCTGATTGGCATAGTTTTCCATGCCCACATCTTGTTCACCTTTTGTTTGGCTCTTTTTCTTTGTGATTTCTTTCTTCGGCTTCGTTTGTTTCAACTACTCCTTCATAGATTTTGAAAAGTTGTTAACAGATTTTGCATGAATTCATTTTTTATTAGATAGTGGGAGAATATGAGATAAGAGGTGAAAAAGAATGAGAAGATGCCACATGTCTTACACACTAGTCAATTTGTCAAAAAATATTATGCACATTAGCCAATGTATCAAAAAGTGTAATAATTGCTCTAAAATCTTGTTTATTTGCATACAATCCTATTCCAATTTTTCCTCCCTTTATCTAAATATAATAGCTGAAACAAATGAAGCCTTAGTCTCCTATAAAATCGAACAGCAAAATAACATGGTGGAAATTAATGAAACAACGCATTGTGAGCATTAAAGGTGAGGGTTTTTTTGTTTTTGGGGAGGGCTATTGATTCGATGGAAGCCATCAGCAAAAAAATGGTTTTGATTGATGGGTCCTTTAAAATTGATAAAACCAGTGTTTCTGGTCGTGGCTTCATAAAAATTACTGCGAAAAAGCAAGTCTTATTTTTAATAGCGAAATTTAATTAATAATCTTATTAGATATTGTTGGTGCCATCACAAGTAAAATATTATAGAATATCATTTTTCTCGTATTTGATGTGACTTAGCTTATTTTACGATATTTACTTTGTGTTTAGAATACTATAAATTATTGAATTGCAAAACCAGACTGACCCGTATACGACACACTTTTTGTTTGGTTTTCATTTTCTACCCAAAATTGTCAGAAGCTAAAATCAAGGATTTTGGTTTTGTTAGTTTTCATTTAGGAGATTTTGAAATAATATTTTACAACATTTTAAGAAAAAAAAATGTAAAAGAAAAAGTTGCAGTCATCTCAAACTAGATTGTGTCTCTGTCGAGAAAAAATCTTTGTAACTACGGAGCCCAATGCCTCCTACCCCTCTAATCTTCCCCCTTATCTCCCCTTCCTCTGTTTTCTGTTCCTCAATCTTTCCTTTCTGAAGTTGCTTTCCCCTTGATGCCCACACCAGTTGAAGACTAGAGGAGTAGAGGGAGAAGGCTCGTCCACACTAGTTTTTAATGGTTCTCATTTGCGTGTTCCATATGCAAATCCTTTTGAAATATGACCATGCCCTTGAAAAAGGTTCACATTTCATGTTGATTTCTTGATTGTTAGGGATTTTCGAAATACCAAGAGCGGAAGCCATCCCTAACGCAGAGGAAGACGATGCCGGAGTCGATCCCCACGCACAGCGGACCTCGAACAAGAACGAACGAACTCCGGGCAAGAAGACGGTGTAAACCCACGCACTGTCTCCACTGGTTTCCTCTCTCTATTCGTCTTAATGCGTATGACCTAATGGGGAGTCACATGCTTCTTTTATAGAGAGGAGGGACCAGTCCCGTTCTTACTTCTAACAGGATCCTACCCATTACAGGATCCTTATTGGGCGCCTAATGGGTTAAGTCCAATCATATTCCATTAATTGGATGCCTAATGGTGTGCAAGTGTGCAGCCCAGTAAACACAAGTGGACCACTAATTGGATTAAAACCCAACATTCTCCCACTTGGTCCAACTTATCTTAAGCACATCGAATCTTCTTTTGAAAACATACTTATAGTATAAATATATATATATATAGTTTCAAAAGGACTCTTGAAGATTTGACATCATGGGCATACACTTGAAGAGAAAATCACGGTATGCGCGCGCACAATAAAACAAAACTACACACCATTCCAATTAACGGAATCTTAAAGGTTCAAGAACAGTAAATCAAATGACATGAGTCATGGCGGTAAATGCATTCAATTACACACCACCTTCCATGTACCACAATGCCACCAACTTACTATAATTGAACATCAAATATTGAACTGTAGATAAACTCAAACATAATGTTTATCTATTGGTCACCACTTAAACATACAATCTGCCATCCATAATCCATAACCAATATGTATACAAAATAAATGGAAAAAGACAGAAGGTAATGAAAGAATCATAACATATCGAGTGAACTGACAAGACCCATCCGAATCACATAACTACAAAAAGTGCTAACAGGTAGTCCTTTCGTGAGTGGGTCAGCAACCATAAGATCCGTTCCGATATGTTCTATAGACACTTCTTGATTCTTCACTCTGTCTCTAAGAGCAAAATACTTAATGTCTAAGGCTCTACCACCTTTGGACGCCTTATTGTTCTTAGAGAAGAAGACCGCAGCGGAATTGTCACAATATATCCTGATAGGTTTGGAGATAAAGTCAATGAATGATAGACCTGTGAACAGATTCCGCAACTGGATGGCCTGTGCACTAGCCTCAAAACAAGAAATGAACTCAGCTGCCATCGTGGAAGCCACTGTTATACTCTGCTTCTCACTGCACCAAGTGATAGCTCCTCCTGCCAGGAGGAAGATGTATCATGTAGTGGACTTCCTCGAATCAAGGCAGCCGCCAAAATCAGCATCAGAATAGGCAACGACCTCTAGCTGATCTGAGCTTCTGTAAGTGAGCATGAAATCTAATGTGCCCTTAAGATACCGCATGACTTTCTTGGCAGCTTTCCAATGATCCATGCCTGGGTTGCTCTGGTACCTGCTGAGCATACCCACGGCAAAAGCTATATCTGGACGTGTACAAGTCTGAAGGTACATTAAGCTCCCAACGGCTGAAGCATATGGGATAAGCTCCATCTGCTTCCTTTCCAAGTCGTTCCTGGGACACTGTAATTCACTGAATTTATCACCTTTTACAATGGGTACTTTATCGGGTGCGCAAGACTGCATGTTGAACCTTTCCAAGACCTTTGAGATGTAAGCCTTCTGAGAGAGACCAAGAGTACCTGAGGGTCTATCTCTAGTGATTTCAATGCCTAAAACATAATGGGCATCACCCATATCTTTCATCTCAAAGTTCTTAGAAAGGAAAGCTTTGGTTTCGTGCAATAAACCAAGATTACTGTTGGCAAGCAAGATGTCATCCACATACAAAAGCAAGACAATGAAACTACTCCCACTGATCCTTAGGTACAAACATTCATCAATGATGTTTTCCTTAAACCCAAAGGACAGTATGATTTCATTGAACTTTATGAACCATTGGCGGGAGGCTTGCTTAAGTCCGTAAATGGATTTCCTTAATTTGCATACCAAGTGTTCTTTACCTTCAGCACGAAACCCTTGAGGTTGCTCCATATACACTTCTTTATCTAGATCCCCATTGAGAAAAGCGGTTTTCACATCCATCTGATGTAACTCCATGTCAAAATGAGCTACCAAGGCCATGACTATTCTGAATGAGAGTTTCTTGGAAACTGGAGAGAACATCTCATCATAGTCAATGCCTTCCCTTTGAGTGAAACCCTTAGCTACCAATCTGGCCTTATATCGTTCAACTTTGCCTTTAGCGTCCACCTTAGTTTTGAATATCCATTTACATCCAACAAGTTTGGACCCCTTAGCCAAGTTAACGAGATCCCAGACTTGGTTTTTAGCCATAGAGTCAAGCTCTTCTTTCATGGCTTCAAACCAATAGGCAGATTTTTCACTCTTCATGGCTTGTGAAAACGTCACTGGATCATCAATGTCACCCATGTCTACACTATCCTCCTGTAGGTATACTATCAACTCATCAGATATGGCAGGTCTCCTGACTCTTTCAGATCGACGCAATGTTGGCCCCTGATCCACCTGAGAAGGTGGTTGGTCAACAATAGCGACATCTTCTGGCTCTGGAGCAACCTGGGGTGGACCAACTGCAACTATTTGCTCCCCTAGGATTTCATTCTGATGAATGAATATGGGAACAACGTTGTTAGTTGTTACAGGTATTTCAACATGATCCTGTAACTCCTCAAAAGAAATCTCTCGAAAAGGTCCACTCCCACTAACTCCGCCATCTTCAAGAAACCTTGCCTTATCTGTTTCTATAATGATGGGAACATGAGATGGGCAATAGAATCTATACCCTTTTGATCTCGCTGGATAACCAATGAAGAATCCACTGGTTGTTCTGAGATCAAAAGCCTTTTCCTGTGGACTGTATGGTCTGGCCTCAGCTGCACACCCCCACGTGCGCATATAACTCACAGAAGGTTTCCTACCACACAATAACTCATAGGGAGTCTTAGGCGCAACCTTCGTAGGAACCTTATGCACAATGTGAGCAGCTGTCTTAACGGCTTCGCCCCACAAGGATAAAGGAAGGGTAGAATGACTCAACATTGCCCTGACCATTTCTTTAAGCGTTCGATTCCTTCTTTATGCAACCCCATTCTGGTATGGGCTGCCAGGAGTAGTGTACTGAGGTACAATACCCTCTTCTTTAAGGAATTTAGCTAATTGACCAAGCCTTTGTCCCATCTCAGTATACCTACCATAGTATTCGCCACCTCTATCAGACCTGACTATCTTGATTACTTTCCCTGATTGTTTCTCTACTTCCTTCTTGAAATCCTTAAAGACATTAAAAACATCTGCCTTTTCAAGAAGTAAATAGAGATACATGAATCTAGAATAGTCATCTATAAAGGTGACAAAGTACCTCTCACCAGTCAGACAGGGTGAAAAGGGACCACAGATATCAGTGTGAATTATTTCTAAAATTCCAGAACTCCTTGTGGCATCTTTATTAGGTGTGTGTGTTTGCTTTCCTTTTATGCAATCAACACATGTCTCGAAGTCAGTGAAATACAGAGTGTGTAACACTCCTTCTCCCACTAACCTTTTGAGCCTCTTAATGGAGATGTGTCCTAATCTCCTATGCCACAACATGGATGAATTTTCATTAACTCTACCACGCTTGTTGCCAGTAAAGACCGAAGTATGCAGGGTGTTATGAGATTGTTCAATCACATTGCTAAGACAAAATTTATACAAACCATCAGATATAGAACCAGTACCAATAACAATAGAATCCTTTATTAATTCAACTGAAGAGTTTCCAAGTTTGACTTGAAAACTTTTTGAATCAAGTCTTGATACTGAAACTAAATTTCTACTAAAAGATGGTACATAAAAGGTGTCTTCTAAATCTAGAACAAATCATGATTCCATAACTATCCTATAAATTCCTACGGCCTTGACTTGTGAGCGCGTCTTATTTCCTGAAAAGATGCTTCGCTCACCCTTATTCGGAGGCCTTTGGAAGAGGAATCCCTGCATAGAAGTGGCAACATGCACAGTAGAACCTGAGTCAATCCACCATGTGCTTTTAGGAACATTGACTAAATTAGACTCATAGCAAACATAAGATGAGAGATTACCTTTCTTTTCGAACCATGCCTTCCTTTTCAGACAATCTTTCTTAACGTGTCCAGGTAACTTGCAGAAGAAGCACTTGTCATTTTTACTTTTTGACTTGTCCTTCTTCTTGCCCTTCTTCTGGACACCCTTCTTCTTTCCTGGTCCACTTTTCACTTTATGAGAGATAAACAAAACAACATTGTTCCTCTCTCCTCTCAACATCTCTTCCTCCTGGACACACATGGTCATCAATTAATTGACTGACCATTTAGCCTGATGTGTGTTGTAGGAGATCTTAAATGCCTCATATTCGCTAGGCAAAGAGTTGACAATAAAATGGACTAGGAAAGTGTCTGAAATAGTAACCTCCATGGCATTCAGTTGAGCAGAAATATCTCTCATGATCATTATATGCTCTCGAACACTACCACTAGTGTATTTCATTGAGGACAGTTTAGCCATTAGAGTACTGGCTTTAGTCTTATCATAACTAATGAACTGTTCCTCAATAGCTTTAAGAAATCCACTAGCAGTAGTCTGATCTGGGATAGATCCCTTAATGTTCTGTCCAACGTGTCCCTGAAGGAACAGAAGGCAGAGACGATTGGACTTTTCTCATTTTTCATAATGAGTCTGCTGTTCCAACGAGCTTTCTGGAGTAAGTGGAGCCGGCATAACCTCACGTAATGCTAAATCTAAGTCCATGCAGCCTAGAGCAAATTGTACAATTTGTTTCCACTCAGTGAAATTAGTGCCATTCAGGTACAGCACATTAGCATTAAATGGTGCAAACAAAGGAGAAGCAGCTGGAATAAAACAAACACATGCTCACATATAAGGCAATGGAACTAAAATATTGCAAGTAATGAGGCAAACAGATATGCAAAGTAATTCGACAACATAAAGAGAACTACTTTATCAAGTCGTCCGATAGCTTCATGGACGAACTCCCCGAATTAGCTTAAGTGATAAAACAAAAACTTATAAACATTTTGATATCAAGAGAGGGTACCTTTGGGTACATAACTCTCAAGAATCGCCATGTAAATAAATTTTATTTTATCATGCTCATAACATGAAAATAAACACTCCTTTGGGAGTTAAATTTACAACCAAGTCATGAACACAAGTATTTGAAATCATTTTAATTTCTTAACGAGTATATTTTATTATTCTCCATGCATAAGGTCACTTTGGTGATCTACTTACACACTTTGAATACTAAAACATCCTCCCCTAATTAAAATGATAACAAATATCTAAATGCTCATCAATAATGCTATTTAAAACTTAATATGGTAAGATTTTATCAATCCTCGTGATTAGTGCTACTTTGGTGGTCAAACTAATCATTTGGAAATCAAAATTTACCACGAAACTATATAATAGTATTAATAAACACACAACATGAGCAAAAAGGACATAAACACAATAATTAATGCAATCTTAAATGGAGATATTCATGCATGATTAAAACTGCAACGAGGACAAATAATCACAAGAATTATCTCCTAAACTTACAACAATAATTATTGATTCTTAAACAACATTAAACATGCTTAAAACTACATTAAAATGGCTACTTAACAAGTTTATAGCATGCTGTTACATATATGTCCTTTTTCTGTTTGCATAAAGAAAACTGAATTGCAAACATAGCCTGAACAGTTTACAGAAAGGTCCTAAATTGTAAACATACTTTGCAATTTGCAAGAACAATCAGAAATCGCAAACATATCCGTTTTAATTTGCAGAAACAACTTCAATTGCAAATATATCCGTTTCTGTTTGCAAAAATAACCAAAATTACAAACAGATTATCAGAAATTGTGTATGTATCCAAGCAGATTTAAAATATGATCTTTTATCCTTTAAAGATCACTAATGGGCCTAAAATGGGCCCAGAAATATGGGCCAAAGATCCAGAACTTAATGGATCAATTAAATGACCATTAGTGAATTTTAAAAGATAAAAATAACTAAAGAAGTTTAAATTAAATGATTTTAAATCTTTTTAACTTAAAGGATACATCTACACAAACGGATATAAACGGATGCGGGTCCGGTTCTTAACGGATTAACGGGTTCGATTTGGGTTAGATTAACGGATTCGGGTCGGTAACTTAATCGGATCCGAATTCGGGTTTTAATGATATCCAAACGAATATCGTACCCAAAATTCGAATCCAAGACCCATTAACTAATATCCGTTAAGGAATTATCAAATGGATCAGAATTTGGTTCTTAATAAGATCCTAACGGATCTAATACCCAAAATAGGATCCAAATGATATTTAACCAAGATCCGTTACGGATTTAACATCTAACCCAAATTAGACCCAATGGTTTCCTAAATACAAAGTTTCATAAACCCAATAGTTTCTCAAACCCATCATCTTCAACCTCCCAAAAGGAAAAGTTAGGGTTTAGAAACTCCATTTTAAGAATTCCAAATTTTAGGAAAAATCAAAATTTTAGGAAACCCCCCCCCCCCCCGGCCGGAAACTGCCCTCGTCGGAAAATTCGAAATCGCCGCCGAAAACCCAAGGCGGGCGGCCGCCCTGGCGCGGCAGGTCGCCGGCCCTCGCGCGACCGGCCCCGCGCGGGCCTGCGCGGCTGCCCCGCGCGGGCCAGCGCAGCAGGCCCCGCGCGGCCGCCTCGCGCGGGCGCAGCAGGCCGCGCGGGCCAGCGCGGCAGGCCCCGCGCGGCGGCACCGCCGGCGCTGCCTCGCGCAGGGCCGTGGCGGTGTGCCAGCGGCCGTCCGGCCAACATAATTTTTTTTTTTTAAAAAAAAAATCCGGGAAGAATCCCGTAGATCGGAGCCCAAAAAAATTCCGACACGGGCTCTGATACCACTTGTTAGGGATTTTCGAAATACCTGGAGCGGAAGCCATCCCTAACGCAGAGGAAGACGATGCCGGAGTCGATCCCCACGCGCAGCGGACCTCGAACAAGAACGCACGAACTCCGGGCAGGAAGACGGTGTAAACCCACGCACTGTCTCCACTGGTTTCCTCTCTCTATTCGTCTTAATGCGTATGACCTAATGGGGAGTCACATGCTTCTTTTATAGAGAGGAGGGACCAGTCCCGTTCTTACTTCTAACATGATCCTACCCATTACAGGATCCTTATTGGGCGCCTAATGGGTTAAGTCCAATCATATTCCATTAATTGGATGCCTAATTGTGTGCAAGTGTGCAGCCCAGTAAACACAAGTGGACCACTAATTAGATTAAAACCCAACATTGATGTCTTATTATACCAACTTTATTTGAATGCAAGCTTCATGAAATATCACCTAAGGGTTCCAAGGGCAGCATATTCTCATCGTGTGAGGGCAATAGATATAGAATGAAAAGAAGGAAGAGTTTGCCCCAATACGTAATCGATGTATAATATGACCGTGAAGCTAAATTAAAGCCTTCACGGCGGCAGCTCAGATCATTAACCATGTAAAGTCTTGGGGTTCTATTGCAACTTGTAGAGAGACTGTTTGGCAAATTATTCCTGTGCTTCCAGGTGCAACTGTGCAAGGTCTAGCACCTCTCATAGGAAGGTGGGAAGTAGGGATGCTAACGGGTCAGATTCCGTGCGAATCCATGGAGTTATCGGCTTAGAAATGTTATCCGTTAAATATATTATAAATTAACAATCGCACAAATAATCAGATCTCAGTGTACTATATGCATTCGATCATAAAAAAAATTATATATGTTACTTTATTCGCTATGCATATTTGTTAAAAATGACTATCCATTAACTGACCTATAAGCTAAGAAGGGTTTTATGAGCTTAAACACTAATCTATATCCATATATTGTATAATTTTTGGATCATAGAATGTCTTAGATATATTCTAATTGTCCTAAGCAATAACAACCATTGGATTTACTTACTACTGGTCAAAAGAAAAGGTTAGATTTACTGACTTTTTTGTCAACAATTAAACTTGCGGTTAACACACCGGTTGTCGTATCTTTGATGCCCCTCTCCCTAACTTTCAATTTATTTTCGTTTTTTTCCTATTTTCATCAGTTCCCATTAACTATATCATCATGATTATTCACCCTTAATTAATAAATAAGCACATTAAGATCTATTTTTTAACAAATGTTGGGCAGGGAGGAGAAAGGAGTGAAGGGACATCTTTCTTCGTTTAATATGCATTTTATACGCCTCCCAACATAAAATTTGCATATCAAACGGAATCTTTGCCAAATGGATGGAAAATGATCTTTTATTATTTATATGTATGTGTATTATATGCATATAATATGTGAATTAAGTAATTATAGGTTGGATCGTAGTTAGTTAAATACAATATTATATAATTATTTAAATATATTTGAACTTTCTAATAAAACTCTCACATACTGCACCAAACTAAAAGATAGGGAAAAAATGCTCATATTTTTGACACTAATCGTTTTATTCATTTACAATAACAAAATATTTAATACTTTACATTTAATACATCATACCCTTGAATGAAAGTAAAGCTTTTATTACTTAAATTCTCATAGGACATGAGATTATATGATAACAACTTATTTATTCAAGGATAATTTCATATCAACTACTCTTATATGTTAAATTTTAAAATGTCATGCTTATTTTTATATTATCTTAAATTCCCTTATAAGATAATATATCTATCAAATACGATATTTCAGTGACATATATGAAATGTTTACACATATGAAATGTGCCAAAGTGGTAAATTTGGAATATGATACATAATAGGATGATATTGAATATGTAAATATGCATGCAACTTTTTAAATTTAACGTACAAGAGTGGTTAATATATAATTATCCCTTTTTATTTTAAAAAATGATAATTAAGATAATAACTATTTATTATGGTAACATTATTTTAATCTTTTAAAATCTTGATAAAAGTTATTTGTATCTCACTAAATCTTCTTTAAATCTTTTAGTTACTTGATTGAATTGTTAACTTTTCATTCAAAATTTAAGGTTCCGTTTGGTAATGATTTTGGGATTTTAAATTTTAAAACAATTCAGATTTTAATGAAATCCACGTCAACATCTCTTGAACTCAAATTTTTAGAGAAATTGTTTACTTTTTAAAATCTTATATGAAAAGATCACAAGAACTCAAATTTGAAGGCACATCAAAAGACAATTTTATCTTCATATTACTCCATTTTAAGAACTTTAAGAAGGTAAAAAAAGAATTTTTTTATTTTATTTTTTGGAATCCTCATATTCCTCTTCTATCTCTCTTTCAAAAGATTCACCCGAAATTAAAAAGAGATTTTTTTTCAATATGAAATAAAATATGAATTCTTAAAAAAATAATCTATTTTATTTTTATTTGAAAAAAGAATTATACTTTTAAAATTCCTATCGAATACGAAGACTTCGAATATGAGGTAAGAATTGTTACTAAACTGAAACTAAATCAAACCGTACGCAAACCATATTTTTCCTGTATGATATCCGTAATTAACTAAAAGGCGGCCCCATGCCCATCTGCAACTGGGCTGGTAACGTGCCGATGCCCGCTCCATGCCGTTGACCGAAACGTCTGGGCTGGTCTAAACCCCCAGACTCCAACGTGTCAATACCTCATCGCACGAACCGGCCGCAACCACCTCATCAAAACTCACCGGACATGCCAACAGCGGAGTCCGTCGCACGGTCGCACCCACCCCGACCCGCCAACGCGGCCAACTCCACTCGCTCGCCGTTTCCTGGGCCACATGTGCGGCTCGCTTGCTTGGGCTCGAAGGTAAAGCCTCCCAGCAAAGCCAAGCCCCGCCCATTTCCCTTCTTCGTCGAGAGCATAATTCCACTGCTTCCTCACCCCCGCTTCGCGCTCTTCTCCCATCTCCACCTCCACCTCCTCTTCCTTCTCTTCTTCTTCTTGCCCTCGCTGCGATGCAGGAGACGGATCTGCACGATCTCTCCGACGACCCGGACTACGCCGCCTCCCAGCAGCAGGTACGCTCGTCTGCGCTGCTGGCGGTTGCCGTCTGACAGATCGATCTTGGGGGATTTATTGGTGGTGGCGGAATTGTCCATGGTGATGCTTTGTTTTTGTTGTTGTTGTGGTTAGGGTTTAGGGAGAAGCTTCTACCGAACAGATTCCGGCAGGTCGACGGAGACCGACGGAGGCGGCGGCGGGGGGTCCGAGACGGTTTATCTGAAGGACAATGTCGCGATCCACCCGACGCAGTTCGCCTCCGAGCGGATCAGCGGGCGCCTACGCCTTGTTATGAGGGGGGCTTCTCTCTTCATCGTGCGTAGTTTTGCACCATGCACCCTTCTCTTTCTCCTTCTCACTGTGTTGTGTGTTTCTTGCTACGGAATCTTGATTTTTTACTGAAATCGTGGTGTTTGTTTTGTGCTTTGGAATTTTTGTGTTGGGTTTAGACATGGATCCCGTACAAAGTGCGCGCCGGTGGGGCTGAGGCTTCTGGGCGCGGCTCGGATGCGGGGATGCTCGAGAAAGGTCAGACTGGCGTTATCTTTTGTTGGGAGTGCATGTGATAATTAGTTATAGCTTTTTCCCCTTTTTTTTTTAATCCTGTTCTTGACTTGACTAATTGCGTTTGGGAATGTAAGTTTTTAAAAAGAATCTATGAGATAATCCAATGATAAAGTGTGGATAAAAGTTCAAAATTTTGCATAACGACTTTTAGACCCAGATGCGATTTTGATTATAATGGTTCTGCTCTTTAGTTTATTTTTACAGTGCTCTGTATGCCGCATGGATGATATGGCGCATATAGAGGCCATCTCCCATCCCAATTCCAATTGCCTCACAATCCTTTTTTTTACAGTGGGAGAATTGGTTGTTTCTCTCAGAAACAACTTTTTCCTTTTTAACTTCGTGTTCCATAGAATTAACCAAGCCCACCCTGCCCGCACTTGCTTCCTTAAGTCTATTCTAACCTCTGGTGTGTTCGCCTCCAATGCCGGGACACCAGAATTATGCAAGTGCTTCTGGACTTGATTATCGTGTTCATTGTTGTATTTATTTGTTTACATAGCTTACATGGTTATCTGTATCAGCATCTTCTATTGCCCAAAGATCTTCTCTTTTCTTCAGGTCATTGCTTGCTTGGTCATCTATAACCCCATTCTTTCCGGTTTTGTACTTCTAATGCATATCAGGCTCCTCCTTCCAAGTCTCAAAACATCCATAGCCGTAACCTACTTTTGGACTTGACTGTTCTGTTCAGTATTTATCTGCGGAACTTAAAGAGCCATCTGGTGAACAGTTTGCATAGGAACATACCCTAGCTTCTCTGAGTTCAGTTCTCCCCACACAAAACTTTATGCAATATCTGTTAAGGGAATGTGATTAAGCTCCCTCTGTCAAGCGATTGAATTCATGATTGTTTATGTAATAGTCTCAACAATGGTTTGTAAAGCTAACCAGTCACGGTCTATATCTTCCCAATCTGAATTGGGATTGACACCAATGGATCTGATTGTGAAGGAATTAATTTAAATGAGATCAGCCAATCCCTGGCAATGCCTTTGGGCTTTTTGATGGCAGCCGATAATCTAGTCAAATTTGGGGAAAGTACCTGCACTCTGTCTTTTATGTGAAACCTATGCACTCTCACTTTTATCTGATAAAAGCCCTTTTCAGGAGATTCCCCAACCCCCCTCCCTCCCCTATAATCTAGTCAAATTTGGGAAACTCCCTGCAATCTGTCTATTATGTGAAACCTATGCACTCTCACTTTTATCTGATAAAGTGTGGATAAAAGTTCAAAAAATTGGATAAAGGCTTTCAGACCCAGATGCAATTTTGATTATAATTGTTCTGCTCTTAAAGTATTTCTTATAGTGCTCTGTATGCCACATGGACGATATGGCGTGTATAGTCCATCTCCATCCCAATTCCAATTGCTTCACAATCCTCTTTTTTTTTTTTTTTTTACAGTGGGAGAATTGGTTGGTTCTCCCAGAAACAATTTTTTCCTTTTTAACTTCATCTTCCGTAGAATGAACCAAGCCCACCCTGCCTGCACTTGCTTTCTTAAGTCCACTCTAACCTCTGGTGTGTTCGCCTCCAAAGCCGGGACACCCGAATTATGCAAGTGCTTCTGGACTTGATTATCATGTTCATTGCTGTATTTATTTGTATACATAGCTTACATGGTTATCTCTATCAGCATCTTCTATTGCCCAAAGATCTTCTCTCTTCTTCAGGTCATTGCTTGCTTGGTCATCTCTAACACCATTCTTTCCGGTTTTATACTTCTGATGCATCTCAGGCTCCTCCTTCCAAGTCTCGAAACATCCATAGCTGTAACCTACTTTTGGACTTGACTGTTCTGTTCAATATTTATCTGCAGAACTTAAAGAGCCACTGTTGAACAGTTTGCGTAGGAACATGCACCAGCCTCTCTGAATTCAGTTCTGCCCACACAAAACTTTATGCAATATCTGTTAAGGGGAATGTGATTAAGCTCCCTCTGTCAAGCGATTGAATTCATGATTGTTTATCTAATAGTCTCAACCATGGTTTGTAAACTAACCAGTCGCGGTCTATATCTTCCCAATCTGAATTGGGATTGACACCAATGGATTTGATTGTGAAGGGATTAATTTAAATGAGATCAGCCAATCCCTGGCAATGTCTTTGGGCTTCTTGATGGTAGCCCCTATAATCTAGTCAAATTTGGGGAAACTCCCTGCAATTTGTCTATTATGTGAAACATATGCACTCTCACTTTTATCTGATAAAAGCCCTTTTCAGGAGATTCCCCCCCCTACCTAAGTGCGCGCGCATAGAAAAGCATATTCAGGGGTTCTCTTGAACTTTCTTGAGTGGATGTCAAGTAGTTGAGATTTTAGGAGGTTATAAATTAATGGTTAGATTGAGGTTCAACTTCCTTGGGATCACCATTTGGAAAATCCTTGTATTTTTTTACTGGAAAATTCTTTTCCCCTAACTTGGTAAGCACTGATTGAGCAATGTGATCCAATGCTAGATTCTTCTGGTTCAACATCAAGGCGTTTGTTCTCTCTATTACCTCCGCTTCTAATTCATTTCAATGACTCAAGCTAATCCAACAATTTTCCAACATATTGCCCTTCTCTAAAGTTATAGATGAGGGGTTACTAAACACTTGCATGGTGATATCCTTTGGTGTATATTATTTGTAGATGATATTGTTCTAGTGGATGAGAATATTAGAATAATGGAGGTCCGCTTTAAAATCTAGAGGCTTTAAGATTAGTCAAACTAAGTCAAAATATATGAAATGTAATTTCAATAATAGAAAGATTGATCATGTAAATTTAGTTACAATCGAGGGCATTAAGAACATTAGTCTCTTTAGTCAACCCTTCTCACTAAATGGCTTTGGAAATTGAAAAATCAGCAAGCGGGCCTTTGGTGGCCAATTATCTCAGAAGTGTTATGACCAATCAAGACTCTAGGAGACTTACGTACCACAACAATGTGTTGTGGACTTGGAAAGGGATCCTAGAGTCCCCTAGTGTTTTCAAAGCGGGTGCACAGATAGTGGTGGGAGATGGAAAGTCTACTATGTTCTGGTCAGATTCCTGGTGTACCCAGTACCCTTTGTATGCCCTATTTCAGCAGTTATTTGCTATTGCTAGTCGGCCTACTGCATGTGTTTTTCAGACCTATGATGTGGAAACTCACACTTGGTTCTCCACCTTCAGAAGATGATTGGGGGAAGATAGAGGAACTTCTACAGCTTCTTCAAGTTCTTCAACTTCAGCAGCTTGCCCCTGAAGTCATGGACAGATGGACATGGAATAAGGATGGCATGTTCTCTGTTTGTTCCCATCATAGCAGATGGTGGCAGTAGATTCCCTTTCTACTTGACTATTTGGAAGGCAAAAAGTCATCTCAAGGTGAAGATTTTGCTGTGGTGTGTTGCCTTAAATAGGCTATGTACTTGTGATAGGCTGGCCCTTTATTTGGATAATCTGAACACTACATGCTGCCTATGTGGTGATGAGGTGAAGTTAGTGGATCATCTCTTTACTTCTTGCACGTTCTTCATAGATGTCTGGCAGCTAATATCCTCAGGCGTGCATGTCAATTGCACTCAACGGGACTCAGTGGAGAGTGTATGCATGCGTTGGAGTCTTGGAGAAGGCATTGCACCCTGACTGAAGTTCGGATCGTCTGGTGGCTCATTCTCCATGCTACAATATGGGCCATTTGGACGGAGCGCAACATGAGGATCGTTAGGAGGGAAAGTTCTACACCTGATAGGATTTTTTCCTTTATTTGTGAGAAAGTTAAGGAATGGGTTAAGCTCTCTTGTAATGTGGATAGCGGTAATTCCTCCCTCTTGAGGAGGGTTAATGCTTCCACTTGGGTTGGCTCGAGGGTGGAGTCTTGGGTACACTGGCTTGGTGTTTTTTGTATATGGGGTGTAGTGATCGGGCATTCATTTACTTGTACATCCCTAATCCTTTTGTAATTTTTCTCTCCTAATACAAATGTAGTACTATCTTCTTGCAAAAAAAAAGTTATTCCTAAAAGTAGCAACTTTCGATATTTATGATCTTTTTTTTTTAAGTGATATTTATGATCTATTATTCAAGATAATTGAGAGATCCATGAAGATGTCACTCACAAAGTCAAGACAGGTTGCCTGAAGTGGGAAGTGCATTTGGAGTCCTTTGTGATTGACAAGTCCTTTTAAAATTCAAAGGTAAGTTTTATAGGACACCTGTGAGACTTGCTATATTATATAATTCCAAGTGTAAGGATCATGTGCAAAAATTGTATGTTGCTGGGATGAAGACATTGAGGCGGATGTGTGGTAAGATTAGAACAAATAAAATTAGGAATGAATAAATATATAAGGATTTAAGTGTAGCTCTTATTGACATTAAACTTAGGGAGAATATGTTGCGATGGTTTGGTCATGTACATCGTCATTGAAGTTTGGTATGAGCGGAAGAGGGTAGGAGACATCGATGAAGACTTAAGATGAGGTGGTTAGATGTAGTTAGAAAGGACTTGGCATTGCTACATGTTACCTCTAGTTTGACATTGGATAGATTAAGATGGTGGGATAAGATTTATGTAGTCGGCCCCAAATAGATGAGATAAGACTTTGATGATGATGATGATGATGATTGCCCTTGTGAAGGCCTACACAAGAATTACCTACGGTAATGTCGGTTTGGAGATTTGTGCAGATAAGAGTGAAGGAAGCAATCGTGTACACCATAACAATTAAAATGCCTAGGATTTTACTGAAAAATAGATGTATTCATTAACATTAAAGTAATATACATATTTTGAGATATACCAGATGTCCCAAAAAGAGAGACCAACATGTTTCAACAAAAGCAAAAGTACATCTATGAAACCGAAATTCTTTCACCCGTCAACTCTATCAACAACACATATTTCTATCTTCACGTCTAGCGCCTTATGATTTTGCCACTTATAAGAAGCAAAACAAACAAGAAAATGACGGCAGTGAGTCATATGGCTCATATATGATCTTTTTTGATCCTTGTCATACTTTACGAATTACAGTCACAAATTAAACTAACAGAAAAGTAAACATGCTTGACTCATGTACTAAATAAATAGTGATTGACATATGCAAATGGACAATTTCAATATATAAAATTGAAGAAAATATAAATTATGAATCAAAATAGCCATACGTTAAAATAAATAAGAAACTTAATCCAGAAGTCTAATCCAGAAGCAACATGGTCACCAACAACACAAGTCATTGTCGTACACCTCGGTAGAGTGAAACTCAACCAGCCACTCGCCTGCCATCGCCACAATAAGTAAGACAAGTTGTTATGACTAATTGGTTCCGACAGCTCGCGAAATCGTGAGGTCTAGAAATTGACCACATGTGCACACAACCAAGTATGTCTCGATGTCACAGTCAGGTAAGTCGAGATTTGACCCGTGTCTCCCAGTCATGAAGACTGCCCGAGGTCCTGAAGTACCTCCCAGTCTTATTATTGGGCTAACTTCCCGGCCTCATCCTGACAAGGGTCCCCCCGATTTTAATAAATGGGAACAAAACTAATGTGAGGTATTGTTCTGCCTTATACTATAGGTAATAGTCTTACGGTCATACGGTAGTGCGGTTATACGGTTTTACAATCGTTATGGGTATATACACGGTCATGCAATTATGCTAGAATAGCCACTCATGATTGTAAATGACTTTACAGTTATGTATAACATGCATACACGTTGCAAGTGACCTTTATGTCAATTAGCACTAAGTAAATATACTATTCTCGTGCTTAGAAATATTGCATGTTATACAATTAAACTATAGGGTTAGTCACCAAAAACAAACTAAACCTGCAAACACCATAAGTGTGCCAACACACTAATTATCCCATTGCACTAATTGGGACAACAATTGACTAAAATAATGGCGTTGAACAGCACCACATGAAATCTGCTAGTAGTATACAGAATTATTAATCAACTATAAAATGCAGTCCAGACATAGTATGTTGGTTGCTGATACAATGTAAATACAACTATGATTCTGCGTTCGAGAAATCAAGTCCGAAACAGACCGATTCATAAATCAAAGATGGCTACAAGAACACCCATTAGATACCCTTTAATGTTGACAATAACCTGGTCATGTGGGTGGCTTCCGAATGGCATGCAGGCTCCTATGAAGGAAACAATATGAATCTGTCCAGGAGTCTTGAAAACCAGTCTCTATCACAATCTAAAACATTACCCATCATATGACTCATGGTTTTGTGTTATGCAAAACTCATTAACTAAACTATAATTCAGATTTATAAACTGCTCTTTGTAGTTGTTTCAATAAGCCATGATATCATTTAATATGATTGACAGTTTAGACTTTCTAATTGTTTGGTCACTGTTGTAAACTCATAGTAAGCATGATTGAAAATGAAACCTGGTTACAAACTGGCTAAATATTTTATCCTTTGCACCATGATTGGATGTCACCAAATTATAGAGGTTTAACTAATCACATGAATACTTATAAAGATGCTCATCTACGCTAAACATATTTTATAATAATCACTAACCTAAGACCTGGTTATGGGTTTTAAAACACACTGCACCATGTAAAACAGTCCATGCGCCATCCTAAAAGTTTAAGTTTAAGAAAGAAATGCTTACTCATGCAACCAAGTAAAATCTTTGCATTAAATCTCATGCTACAACATGATTTAGTAGAAAACATAACGTAACAGGTTTTCAATGATGAGACTGAATTGAAAACAGGTTCATTTCACACCTTAATTCCCCTGTCATAACCTGAATCATTGTACAACACTTGGCTTAAAAAGTATTGACAGGTTCTGATACAAAAACTGGCATTAAAACAGTTCTAATTTGCTCATGTTATTGTTCAAACTAGTTCTACTTCTCAATTAAAAATTCAGCGGCATAACCCCTGTTTAGATGCATGAATCCCACTTGATAGTGGTATAAAATTACAAGAAAACAACGTGAATCTGCAGAGGCACATATAGAGAAAACAAAGATTAAATCTTCTACCTTCTTATGGCAGTCCAAACACCCCCCAAAGTTACCCCCTTCGACAGAGAAAAACCTGCAGAAGCACCTCTGCGGCAACAGTTCTTCAGCAGAGCAGCAGACCCCAGCTCTCTCTCTCTCTCTTGCTGGACCAGAATCGCCCCTCTTTCTTCTTCTCTCTTTCTCTGCAGCTCTCTCTCTTTCTGCTCCTAGACGTACAGCCCCCTTTGGGGCCTTAAATTGGTCTTCCCCTCCTCTTTAAGAGGTGGGAAGCTTCTAGACCCAAAAAGGGCAGAACCGCCCCCCACAAATGGGCTTGGGCCGGTCCCCTAGCCACCCCTAATTGGCCCACTAAGGACATTAAGCCCTCCTATTAAATGGGCATTTAAATCCCATACTGCAGCCCATTCACTTAAGCCAATTTGGGTAAATGAACTGTTTCATTTTAACCCCTCTATAATCTGAGAGTTATAAATGGACCCCACAACTATTCTATTTAGCTTTTTATTTTTTAATTTACATGTATGTCCTTTTTGAGATATACAATTTTAGATAGGTCTCTAAAGTTTCTGTCAATTATTTTTATGCTTTATAACTTTCATAATTGTGTATATCATTTATTCATATTTAAATATGTACCCTTAACAATTTCTAATAGGATTTAAAATGACTTTTTTAGAGGGGTTTTAACAGAAATTTCTGCGACTTTTTCACACTTTTTTCTTGGAATTCTTAGGGATTTGTAGAAGAATTTCTAGGGTCTCACATCCTCCCCCCTTTACTAAAATTTTGTCCTCGAAGTTTGTACTAGTAAGCTAAACATACTTAACTTAAATACACTATTGTACTTCCATCAAAATTAAAAAAAAACATAGTTATTGATTAAATAAATATGAAACATATTATGGACATCTGCTAATGCTGGAGGCAAAGCTAACTGATAAGCTGTAGTGCGAATCCTGTTTATAATTTCAAATGGAAGAATGAATCTAGGACTCATTTTTCTTTCTCGTCAAATCTCGTTACACCTTTTGTTGGTGAGACCTTCAAGAAAACTTTTATCTCCCTCTTGGAACTCCAAGGCTCACTTTGTTTGCAGAATAACTTAAACCAGAATAAAGTTATGGGGATTTCTTAAACTAGAATAAGAGGTATTTTGATTTGGTAGTCCACCCAGAATAAGGAGAATTATACTGCGCTATTCCAAGTGATTTGGTAGGAATAAGTGGAATAAGGAGTGAAATAAAAGGTAAAATTGAGAGAATTGGAAGAATTAGCTATTCCATGTAGATTTGGGGAGTTGGGGGAATTGGAGGAATTAGGCATACCCTCAACCAAATCAGAATAGGGCCTTTATACCAGTTATTCTGGCCCTATTCCACAAACAAAGTGACCCCAAAGGTCTATGTCTGGAATCCGCATAACTTTTCTGTTTGACTTGCGCTGCCTTCAATTTCAACTTAATCCTTTTTACCAGAGCTACACACTGTTGCACTATATCATGACTCAATAACTTCCTTTCACCAATCTTGTCTCAACAAATAGGAGATCGACAGGGTCTCCTGTATAGTGCTTCATAAGGCGCGATTCCAATATTGTTGTGATAACTATTATTATAAGTAAATTCTATTAATGGCAGATGTTCATCTCAATCATCTTTCCTTTCTAAACTGCAAGCTCTCAACATATCTTTTAGAGTTTGGATGGTTCTTTCTGATTGTCCATTTGACTTTGGATGAAAAGTAGAATTAAAGGCTAAGTTTGTACCCATTGCTCTTTGAAAACTCTGCCAAAATTTGGAAGTAAACGTAGGGTCTCTATTTGATACAATGGATATAGGAATGCCATGCAATGCTACAATATGTATAGTTGAGCCAATCTCTCCAAGGGCCATGTCTTGTTGATAGGAAGAAAATGTGCTGTCTTAGTAATCCGGTCCACACCCAGAATGCATCATGTTGTCTTCGGATTTTAAGTAGCCCAACTATAAAATCAGTTGTGATATGATCCCATTTCCATTTAGGAATTTCTAAAGGTTGCAATAATCTTCTTGGACGTTGATGCTTGGCTTTAACTTGTTGACAAGTCAAGCACTTTGACACATATTCAGCAACCTCCTCCTTCATTCCTGGCCACCAGAAGTATCTTTTCAGAGTCTCATACATCTTAATGCTTCCTGGATGAATATCATACTTTGATTTGTGTGCTGCTGCCAACAACTCATTTTTTAAATCAGTCTCATGAGATACATATAAACAATTCCCACATTTAACGACTCCTCCATCTATCATCACCCCTGCATGCAAGAGAGCTGGAGGTAGCTTCTCATCTGCTTTATGAACCTCAATATTCTCAATTATAAATTACAGGTTTCATAGTCATGTATGCTACAATTGCACTATTTTCCTCTCAAGGAATATGAAATTCCACTTCTACAGCTTCTTGAATCAGTTTCCACTCCTGCACTAACATACTTGTTAGAAGTGCCGCCTTACTCAAGGCATCAACAACAACATTTCCCTTGTCAGGATGATAAGAAATGTTGAAGTCATAATCCTTCAAATATTCTAGCCATCTACATTGCCTCAAATTTAAGTCCTTTGAGTGAAAACGTATTTCAAATTCTGGTGATCTGAGTGCATTTTAAACTTAGCCGCATATCAGCCATCTACATTGTTAGGATGATAAGAAATGTTGAAGTCATAATCTTTCAAATATTCTAGCCATCTACATTGCCTCAAATTTAAGTCCTTTTGAGTGAAAACGTATTTCAAATTCTGGTGATCTGAGTGCATTTTAAACTTAGCCCCATATCAATGATTTAAAAGTCAGCCACCTCGCCGACTAGGCGGTCCGCCTAGGCGGTTCACACCCCATTCCCACCTAGGTGGAAACCGATTCGTCTTCTTTTATGATATTTTAGTTGGACATCTTCACCTTTTGTTGAAAGACCTTTATGCTTGTACAATAACTCATACATGGCTTTGAAAATTGTCTTTTGTATAAATGCATCTCATTCATGTGGCAGACGACATACCCATAAAGGCGATAAAAGGTTCACTTTGTCTTTGTCTAGGACACAACTCTTTGTCTATCCTACTATAGCAAGTAGCAGGGACTGTAGTTATGTGGAGACTTCCCTCCTCTATAAAAACCACATCAGTGGCAGTCATGGGGCTTCAAAGATGGTTCTTGCATCTGTAGATATTGGCATAAAAGCTTTGTGTTTGATACTATATTATTCTTCAAAATAGTTATTGACTTGCAACAAATTAGGATTTATAATTGAATTGGATATTTCATTATTTTATGATGCATATATAAGTAAATATGAGATGTCTATAATCGACAACACTATCAATTAATAGAGTCTATATAAAAACTTCAAAAAAAAAGGTCTGAAAGAAAATAACTGGCTCAGAATTGAGGCGCCCGCCTCGCTGACTAGGTAGTAACGAGGTTGGCCGACTCGTTTCGCCTAGGCATTTTTAAAACATTGCCTCATATAAATAGTGTCGCCACATCTTTAAAACAATTACAACTGTTGGCAACTCTAGATCATGAGTAGGATAATTCTCTTCATGTTTCTTCAACTGACGTGATGCATAAGCAACAACTCGACCATTTTGCATCAACACATCTCCTAATCCCTTTCTGGAAGCATCTGTATAAATTGAAAATCCATCTACACCAGATGGCAAGACCAACACCGGTGTAGATGTCAATCTCCTTTTCAGCTTTTGGAAACTTCCTTCACAATCTTCACTCCAAACAAATTTTACTCCTTTACGGGTCAGCCTAGTCAAAAGAGTAGCTAGGGTAAAAAACTCGTCAATAAATCTCCTATAGTTGCCTGCAAGACTTACGAAACTTCTGATTTTTGAAACAGATTTTGGCCTCACCCTATTTATCACTGGCTCAACTTTGACTGGATCCATTGCAATTTCTTCAGCTGAGATAACATGCCCCAGAAAATAGACATATTCTAACCAAAATGCACATTTACTAAATTTAGCATACAATTGATGTTCTCTCAGTCTCTATAGTACCAAGCTTAATTGTTTCTCATGCTCCTCATGGCTTGGAGAATAAATCAGAATATCATCCACAAATGCAATGACAAATTCATCCAAATAATCTTTAAACACCCTGTTCATTAGGTTTATGAAGGCTGTAGGTGCATTGGTTAAGCCAAATGGCATTACTAAAAATTCATAGTGATCATATCGAGTTCTAAAAACAGTTTTGCTAATGTCTTCCTATTTAACTCTTAACTGATAATATCATGATCTCAAGTCTATCTTTGAAAATACCCTAGTTGACTGTAATTGGTCAGATAAGTCATCTATCCTTGGAAGTGAATACTTATTTTTAATAGTAATCTGGTTCAACAAACGATAATCAATGCACAACCTTAAAGTACCATCTTTCTTTTTTACAAAGAGTACAGGAGCTCCCAAGTGTGAAACACTGGGTTGAATAGAACATTTATCTAATAACTCATGTAGTTGAGCTTTTAATTCCTTTAACTCTGCAGGAGCCATTCGATAAGGTGCTTTGGAGATAGGAGCTGTCCCCGACATTAGATCAATACCACAATCAACTTCTCGATGAGGAGGCAACCCATGCAGCTCTTTAGGGAAAACATCAAGAAAGTCTCTGACTATAGGAACATCAGAAACTTCCATCTGCTTGTCCTTAACCTTCTCCGACTCATGTATAGATACAACTGATGCTAAATAAGTTTGACACCCAGATTCAATCAACTGCTTAGCTTTAAAAGCAGAAATAATAGCTTTCTTATCAGTCAAGAGAGTACCTTTCTAAATAAATCTGTCCTTCCCAGGTCTAAAAAAATAGATTTTCTTCTTATAGCAGTCAATATGTGCATAATGTTTTCTGAGCCAATCCATCCCAAAGATCACATCAAAGTCTAGAATATTTAACAAGTGCAAATCAGCTGGTAAACAATATCCTACAACTTCCACATTTACTGACTCCAATTGTTGAGAAGACAAAATGACATCACCTATTGGTGTCTCTACCATGGATGGCAGTACCGGCCGATACCGGTACGTACCGGCCGGTACGTACCGGTATCGGCCGGTACCGGTACCCGATACCCGTAAAGGGTATCGGCCGATACCGGCCGATACTGGGCCGGTACTGGCCGGTACGTACCGGTACCGGTACCCACCGATACGGGTACCGGTACTGCCATCCCCTCTACTAAAAGTGATGACTCAACAAGTGATATGGATTTCTCTAAACTGGCCACAAACTCTTCAGATATAAAGGAATGTGATGCCCCTATCAAACATAATTTAAGCTTCATGATTGAGAACGTTAATGGTACCTTCCACACCACCATCTCCTGTAGTATGAGCCTCTGCAATTGTTAATGCAAACACTCTCCCTTGAGGACGCCCCCTATCTCGACTTGGTCCGCTTCCTGAAGATCTAGCCCTAGAGTTTCCAACTTCAATGCCACGTGGAGTTGTGCCACTTAGTGCTGGAGGTGGAAATGTGCACTCCCTGAAAGTATGTCGTGGCTTCCTACATCTAAAACAAGCCCGGGTCTCAAAGACTCAAAGTAGCAAGGCTTCCCTGGATGAATCATGTTGCACCTTCTGCACTCAATGTCCTCCTTAATGCTCTAAGACATGGGCGGCTGAGTGAAGGACCTAATCATCTGTGATCCTTGTCCTCCTGTTCCTCGAGCTCTTTGTTGAAAATTTTGGAAGGTTGGTGTCTTACTTGCATCACCTGCAAATGATGCACCTTGTTTCCCTCTTCCAAATGACATTACAAATGTCCTTTTCTGCTTTCAAGACCACCTCTCATGTTTCTCCTCTACAACACAAGCATCTTAAACAACTTCTGCCAATGACTTGGCCCCTAAAGGAGTAATTCTCATTCTGATTGGGTCCCTCAAATCCAACTTAAACTTCTTGATTCTTCTTTTCTCATCTTCTATAAAATGTGGAACAAACCTTCCAAATTCTATAAATTTCGCTCATATTCTTGTACTGATATGCTTCCTTGCATCAAATCCATAAACTCTTGTTCCCTTCTTTGCTGGATATGGAATGAAAAATATTGCTTATTGAAGGCTTCAATAAAACAGTTCCAAGTTACCAAACCGGGTGCCATATCCTTAAATGTGACCCTCCTAGTAGTCTGCCACCACTTGTTGGCACTATCTTGAAGCATAAAAGTTGCCAACTTTACTCTCTCAGAACGAGGATAGTCCAAACCTATAAGGATTTTCTCCATCTCTTCTAGCCAATACTGTACTTCCTCTAGACCCCCACGGCCTTTAAAAGCAGGTGGTTTTAGCTTTAAGAAGCACTCAATCCACACATGATGCTTCACACGCTCCTCCCCTTCTAGCAATCTTTTGCAATGATAAGCCCTCTCGAACTAGATCTTAGTTTTTGGTTCTCTCTGTCCTTGTGGTTGGTCCCTGCAAGCTGGTGGAGAATGTTCTTCTTCCTCCGTCTCTTACACTTCCTCTTCTTCTAGCTCTTGCTGCATATCTTGCATATTCTCCTCCACTAGCTCAGGCTCCACTACTTGCCTGATATGCTGAGACCTAGCTCTCCTTGACATCTACATTCCATAAAGGAATTAGAGAGTTAGAATCGAATTTAACTTCAAGATTTGGGACATGCATTTATGTATCATTCGAGTTTCAAATCTTGGCGGGGTTTGCCATCCGACACTTTATGATTACAGATTGGCCAAACCTTGCTCTGATACCAACTGCGAAGGCCCACACAAGAACCTTCACCTATGGTAATGTCGGTTTGCGGATATGTACAGATAAGAGTGAAGGAAGCAACCATGTACACTAAAACAATTAAAATGCTCAGGATTTTACTCAAAAGCAGATGTATTCATTAACATCAAAGTAATTCACATAGCTGGAGATATACCATGTCTTAAAAAGAGAGACCAACATATTTCAATAAAAGCAAAAGTACATCTATGAAATTTAAAGTCTCTCGCCTGCCAACCCTTTATCAACAACACAGATTTCTATCTTCACGTCTAACATCTTATGACCCTGCCACCCATAAGAAACAAAACAAATAAGAAAAGGACAGCAGTGAATCATATGACTCATATAAGATCATTTTTTATCATTGTCATCCTCTACGAATTATAGTCACATATTAAACTAGTAGAGAAGTAAACATACTTGACTTATGTACTAAACAAAATGGTGATTGGTATGTGCAAATGGATAATTTCAATATATAAAATTGAAAAAACATAAATTATGAATCAAGACAGTCATACATTAAAATAAATAAGAAACTTAATCCAAAAGTCTAATCTGGAAGCAATATGGTCACCAACAATACTAGTCACTGTCGTACGCCTCGGTAGAGTGAAAGTCAACTACGCACCTGCCTGTCAACCCTACAGGGTGCTAGCGCCACAATAGCCCTTCTCTAATCCCTACACTGAAGACTATTACATCCAGAAGGTACATCATCACCAATCCCTTGTATTCTCCAAGCTCCTTCCACCCACAAACCTTTTGCCAAGCAAAAGAGATTCATTGTTTGAGTTACCTTTCTTAAACTGCAGAGCTGATCTAGGATGACTTAAAATTCCTGGAACTTCGGGCTAGATCTAGGGATCAGTTCTTTTTTTTTTGAATAGAATCAGGTGTACTACCAATTTTATTAAAATAAATAGAGGGAGTACCTCCAAAGAAAGTCTAGAGGAGAGATTCCTCTGACCATAAAACAGAAAACAAAAAACAAAAAAATTACATATGACTTGTACTTCTAGTCCAACTCCCAAAAGAAATGCCCAAAATGTGTCGACTCCATTGGTACCACCATAAACTGCCTGCAGACATATGTTTTCAATGTAGACTTTATTCCCCTTGAATACACTATCATTCTTGCACCTCCAAATGCTCCAGCAGACAGCGTGAATCAATATTAATGGCAATCTTTTTTTTCTGACTCTTGGTGTTCCCTGATGGTGAAATTATGGATAAAGAGTATAGGTCTTCAATATTTTGGAAATTCAGTTGTATGTTCAAGCTTGCGGAAATAATGCTCCAGATTTCTCTACTTATTTGACAATGAATAAATAAATGTTCCACATCCTCATCCAATAAGTTACACATCGGACATATAGTTGAGCTATTAGTATCCCAGTGTCTTCTGTACATCCTTGTCACAATTCTCTTTTGGAATAGAAGCCACATAAAAGCTCTTATATTTGGGGATAAGTTCTTGTTTACTCATCAGATCATCTAGTGGCGATGTTTTCCCCATAGATGATTTAGAATCCTGGATGAGACTACCCTAGTAGCAGAGCTTTTACGCCTAGTGGCAGCATCTGGTCAACTGAAAATTTGCGATTTCTCCCTTTATATGCTTTGCCTATGCAACATCCTCACCTTAAATGACCACTTCAGACCTCTGTAGAATTGTCGTGGCAAAGACATTTGGAATACTAGCTGGAGCTATTGTGAGTCTCTTCAAAGAGATCTATTATCTGCTACAAAATCCTGAATGGCAATCCACCAGTGACCAATGAGCAAGAGGGTGATCACTGATGATACCTCCTTACACTATGCTTTCCCTGGTCTTAAAGTCTGATGATGTCAATCAGTTCATCTTTGTCATCTTCTGAATCATTAATTTAACTGTTGATAACTAATTCCTGAAACACACTGGGAATGAAGTCAACTAGACAGAATTCTAAGGGGGAAAGGAAGTAGAGAATGGACTGGAATTGGCCACCCTTGAGCCACTCTTCCTATTTTCTTCTTTGAGCATTCTTCACTTTTTTTCTGTATTAAATTTATCAATCTTCCAAGGTGGGTACAATATTTTTCATCTTGTGGACTTCATTATCTCCCTTGAAACACTTCTATACAAGGCCGGTTGTACTGTTGGATCAATATGACTATGACTTTGGTTTCCCTATAAACTAAGTCGTACCGGTCCGACTTGGTCCAACTCGGACGAGTTAGATTTGACTCATATGATTCGTAAACCCAATAACTGATACAACTTATGCAAGTTGTGCCCAGTTGCACCGAGTTGGCAGACCATGCTTCTCCATGGCAATGCTTTACTGTGCTGTGTTAAAAGTTTCGGCAGCGTCTGTCTTTCAGTTCAGTTTGCAAGTTTGGAAGGTGTGATATGTCCATCTTCTTTTGTATTTTTTTTTGTAATCCACTTTATTCCATTTTACGCTAGAGATCTCATTTTCCTATCTCTCCATTGGACCTGTGCTCCAAATGTCTTATTGAAGATGTATTGCTGCACCGCAGTTAGACTTTATCTATGGATATTGAGGGATAATGTCTTACAGATTGGTAGTTCAAATTTCAAAATATGGTTATGAATGAGTCCCTCAGGACATTAACAGTGATACCTCAGAGGTGGTGGCCCCAAGAATTACAGTGCGTGCAGGGAGGTGTAAACAGACTTTGCAGTTTGAGCCCTTGTAGTTCTGTGCCATTTTGGAGACAGTACTGGCAGCTTTGGCATGAGACTTCCTAGATGTGATTTTTCATTGTGGTGCTAGAAGTGCTTCTGATTTTGTGCTTTATGTCTATCATGTCATGCAGATAGAAAGTTGTACACTATCAAGGACGTACCTTTAGCTGATGTACATTCAATTCGTAGGCATACACCTACACTTGGTTGGCAGTACATTATCGTTGTCCTGTCATCAGGTAACTTCATCTCCTTTCAATTATCCTTCTCCATTTAATCTCTCTACTCTACATGTTGGCAATTAAAGTTTGTTTTGCTGCCACCCCTTTTTGTTCATTTGTGGTAATGATTCTTTTTGGTCAGTTTCAAAGCTTTTTTTCGCAGGGGGGAGTTATTGACAAAGTCACGATTCATTCCAAACAGAAGAAAAATACAATACAAGGTAGAGGGTATCCCTCTAAATAAAAAGGAAAGGGCGCAAGACTTCTCACAGGCATACCCAAGTAACCCTCTCATCCAGAACAAAAAGCTCACAAAAATGGATGAGAAAGTGCCTAACTGCTTTGTTGAGACAATAACGGCGTATAGGCTAAAAAACACAGAAAAATCAGAATGTAAACCTCATCCATTGATTGCAGAGCTGAATTGCTTCCTTGGAGAAAACCTGCTGTTTTGTACCATTCTTCCACCCACTTGATATCTCTTCTAAGAATGCCATTAGAGCCATTAAAGTCCTCCATAAACTTCCTGCTATTCCTTTCAAGCCAGATGGCTCACAACATAGCTGGAAGAATCAAGGACCACACCTCTTTCTCATCTTGGGGAGAGCTGGTGTCAATCCACCACTTCATCATATCATGAATTCCCTGACGCTTTGTCCATTGGACATCCATAGCTGTAAGTAAAGTCTTCCAAAGAACATTGACAAGACCACATTGGCCAAAAAAAAAAAAAAAAACCCTAAAAAAGATGACCTGGTGTTTCCTCTAGCAGTCCACACACAATGCACTTGGAGTTCAAATTTGCTTTCATAGTTGTCAAGGCGCTAAGGCGACTCAAGGCATTCTTTGGAAGCCTAAGCGCTTAGGTGTTAAGGCGACCGCTTAAGCGGTGCTTAGGCAGCGACTTAGGCGCCCCTTAAATATATAGTAAATATACTAATTGTAAATTCTTCACTATAAACAAAAAATAACAATAATATCATACATTCATACTTAACATTAAAATTGAAAGAAATTAATCACCTATGAGATAATTAACTTCTACATAGAACAATAGAAAAAAAACTGCATTAATTAGAAAACATTAATAAAGAATGCACTTGTGCACTGTGCACATACCACAGTGGAAGCTGTGTGTCTGCACGTGCCCTGTGCACAACCATGTGTGTGTGATTGTCCTCGACTTAGAGAGAGAGAGAGGTCATCAGTTGGCCCATTGTGAGTCTCCGTCTGAGAGAGAGAGAGAAGGAGGTGGGGGCCAGGGGGCATCGGTCTCTATGCATATGTCACAGACACATGTGCATATGACACATACACATACATAGAGAGAAGGGGGCATCTGCTTGCCCTATGCAACTCGGAGAGAGAGAGAGAGAGAGAGAGAGAGAGAGAGAGAGAGATTCCTTACCGGAAGATGGCCGTTGAGTGTTGCCATCAATAGAGAAGGAGAAGGTGTGCTGCGGGCGACGGCTAGCATCAAGACAGTGCCGGCGATGTAGACGGCAGCAGCAGCCGACGGAGGGGAGGACAGTGTTGGCAGCGACGCCCGGCATTGGGGATGGCAACAGGCAGCGAGGTGTGGCGAGCCGCAAGCCGTAGCTGTGCCCAAGTGGAAGGGGGAATGTGGTGTCGGACGTCGGGGGGTTGGGTTTTAAAAAGGGTAATGAAGCGGATTGTTCACGGGTCCAATGGGCCCAGGCGCCCGAGTGCCCTAGGAGGCCGCCTAGGAGATGCCTGGCCTGCTTTTTTGCGGCCATGAAAGGCGTTCCAATGCCTTGACCACCAAATGGTGCCTTTATGCCTAGGTGCATGCGTAGGCAGCACCTTGACAACTATGGTTGCTTTTGACCATTCACATTGTAATTATTCATTCACTGTTAATATCTTAGTTTGCAAGGTCCACAAAGGTTTTGTAATTCTACTCTCCAGCTCTAGGGATTTTCCTATTTATCACCTAATAATTATTTATGGCTTTATTTTTTATTTGCTTATTTGTTTGTCAAATTTACACTCTTATTTATGTTGCCTCACTGAAGGGGTCAAAATTGACTTGAGATTTCAAATGGCTCGCCCAGGAGGCATGGTTTGGATTTCTATGGTTTGGACCCTTCCCATTGGTTTAGTCTGGATTTATATGGTTTGGACCTTCCATCAGTTCACAGACTGATATTAATAATGTCTCACTGATGTGACAACCTTTGATTTCCGCTTCAGTAAGATGTCCCTTAAATCAAACAACTCAGCATAGCTCACTTACACATGCAATTCAGACTAAGTGCCGATTACATATGGTAGGTATGATCAGGAGCCCAACAGATGACATGTTATTCCTTAGTTATAAGCCACATGATGGCATAAGAGGCATTGGTGTTTATTAGACATTGCTTTGGTGACAAGGGATTTGATGAAAAGCCGACCAAATTGCAGATGAGGTGGCATGGCATTCGGACATTGGATCCTGTGTTAATTGCGAGTTAGGATGTGTCATTTAATGTGATGTTTTTGCATTTGCATGATGGACATGCATCTCAAGGCCTTGTCATTCATCACTCAGTCATATACATGGAATAGGAGTTGATCTGCATGCTAAGGTAGCTGGAGATTCAAACTGCTGGGCATGTTACCATTTTAGATGGTGTGTTGGTTATGCCACATATGTGCATGGCACAAATTATGCTGCCTCTTATGGGAAGGATGCCACTGCTTATAGAGTATACAAGAAGGCTTCTATATGCTATAATAATATAGACAAGTAGGCAGGTGTAAGTGTGCATGGCACACACATTAAGGCACACTATAAGGGAGGCCATTGCTATCTGTTGGAGTGGATACAATTTTAGCATGCCATTGGCCATGGACAAATGAACCAAAGAATTGTAAACGGTGTAGAAGTGGAAGCAGAACGATGGGTTCATATTAATGATTACATTGAATTTTGAGTTTTCAGCATGCCTTTCCAGGGAAAAAGTCCATTGCAGTATGTCATGGTTGCTTGGTCATTCATTATTATAGGTGTTTAACGTACATACATACATGCATACATACACAGATACACACACACGAGAGAGAGAGAGAGAGAGAGAGAGAGAGAGAGAGGCACACATATACCTAGTCATATTTGAATACATTTGTTATAATGTCAAATGCGCATGTATATATGTATACATGCACATTGTGTCAGAGTGTTACAATACATTATAGTTACATTGTGCAATCAAGGTCCAAAAGGCTACCATGTACAAAGGACTCAAATCTTCCACTCTTGCTTGAGGCACTTCAGTTTGCCTAGTAGCTTCTGTAAGGAACTGGCATAAAGGGGCTCCTCCGAGTTCTTTTTAACAACTTACCATGCTATTAAGAACAAGCTTCCTTTTGATGTTTCTCTCCAATGCCTAGAGGTGAGACTTTTCCTTGTTTTCTGCACCATGCTGATAGGAACAAAGAAGCTCTATGAAATAATGGTCTTACTGTTGGGACAATGATATTGGTTGGTATTTGATACATTAAAGTTGGCAGTGCTGGTGAATTATTGAGGTCACAATTTGAAATCCCATCTCCGCAATGAAAATGTTTTATTTTCCGAACAAACTTGTGTTCCCTAAATTTTATAGCTTAAGCTGTCTGCTTAATCCTAGGCAGGTCAGCCACCATGATTTCAGCCCTAGTCCTATAAAATCAACTGTTCGTCAACAAAAGAAGGCACAAGAAGACAAAAGTCTATTTCACACCCGATGGTTGAGAAGGTGAAAATTGTGGTGGGAGGTAAGGCGTTTTGGGTCGTCAACAAAAGAAGGCACAAGAAAACAAAAAACATATCAACGTTTTGTCCGTGAGAGATGGGTGAGGAAGAGCGGGAGAGCGAGGGAACAAGAGGAGGGAAGGTGAGAGATGCATCTGGTTGGATGATTATCTGCGGTAAAGGAGCTCGTAGGATTGATCCAGGCAAGGGCTCCAAATTGGCAGAGCTCCCGGTTGAGAAGGATGTTTGGATTCGGTGTCTGGGAAGGGCCCACTGTGCGGTAGCCTATAGAGATGCCGTCCAATGCATCCTTTGTACATGACTTGATCATAGAAGATGGAATTGTCTGTTGAGAAGCAATCTCAGGAGGATTCATGCGGGAGTTGGTGAGCAGAGGAATTCTTTATCGCACTATCTTCCAAGCACGTCTTTTGAGTCTTCCAAACAATTTCTGGTGGACATTCCCTGGTCGCCAGAAATTGGAGCTGTTAAAGAGTTGCTGTAACAATGTGTGGTTGTTTCTTACCAAGGACAGAGCCGTGAGGGGATATGTCAAGATAGGGAATGGGTTTTGGCTATCTTGCAGCCAGAGTGGCCAGAGGTGAGCAACTGTTGTATACGTCTGTTGGAGAACAATTCCTTTATGGTGAACTAGCTCAGGCGAATGGAAGAGTCAAGCTTGTACGATGAGGCGGGTGGTGAAAGATGAAGTAACAGTGGGTTTTGCTCTATGGAGGGTGGAGGATGCAACCTTTCTAGCAGAAGATGAGCTCAGCATATGGTGCAGAGTGTATGGTGTGCTGTTGCATCTGTGGAACATCTCGACATTCCATGCCATCTGTTCCAGGTTTAAAATACTCAAGACAGTGGAGGCTAATGTCCTTGAGAAGGATAATTTAGCTTTTGCTGGAGTGCAGCTTATAGTTGGGCAGGTGGAGGATATTCTTGAGAAGGTGAAAATTGTGGTGGGAGGTAAGGCGTTTTGGGTCAAGTTTTGCTTGGAAGCAGCAGATCATGGTCGATACCAGTCGAAGGAGAGGTAGTGGTCTTGGGCAAAGGTGGTTGTGGAGTACATGAGCTACAGGCGGAACAGAGATATTGCCTGCAGAACAGGGGCGCCGAAAGGATCTTCTTTTCTGCAGAACTTGTCTGTTAACGAGGCTGAGTTAACACAGATGAACTCGGTGAGCTCAGGTAAAGTGAGTTGGCAGAAGAGGAAGGGCTAAGCTGCAGAGAGAAGGAGCTTTGTTTCGATTGCCGCTTCAATGCCTCGTAAAGGTAAAGGCATCTTGGCGGTGGTTTAGGAAGATATACAATGCAGTGGAGGGGTGAAGAATCCTATTGAAGACAGTGCTGGGGTGGCGATGGCGCGAGGAAGCCAAGTTGTGATGATTCCTTGAAGGGATGTGAAGAGATGGAATAGGGGGGTGTCGAAAGGGGTTGTCGGACAGAGGAGATCAACAGTCATGGGTCTACTCTTATCCCGGTGGGGATCCGAAACTAGATGGTCCACCCACTTCTCTGTGATCCGTGTGTTTCGGATCTTGACTTAAAGGCAAATCGGGGAAAGGTGGTTACAGCGGTTACGGTTCGGGAGGGAGAAGAGGCAGATCTGGTTCAAAGTTTGATTTTCAAACTGCTGTCTTCTTCCTCTAGCTAGCGACTCTGTTCAAAGCAAGGTTCGTCGTATCGTTGATCTGTATCGGATCGTATCTTCCTAGATATGGTACGATACCGATCCGTATCGACCCGACTCGGTCCGGCTCGCATGAGTCGCACGAGTCAAGCCACCAAATTTGTTAAAAGTGATGAGTTTAAATCATATTGTAGAGAAATGTATTTTATTAATTGATATAAAATGTGTAATTTTACTTATCAAATGGGAAAATTTTCAATTTAAACAACCCATTATACATGTATGAGTCTGTACGATCCGGCCCAACTCGGTGTGCGCCATAGGATCGGACTCATCCAGATACGAGTCGACTCGTACGAGTCGGCACGATCTAGTACGATACGGCAAACCATGGTTCTAAGTACCGTGAAACAAAGTATCGAAAATGGTGATGGGGAGCAGTGTAAGGGGTTTCGTGTATATGGGTTGAAGGGCCTGGCTACTAATTCTCCTGGTAAAGGACCTAAGGGGATGGCGTTGGTGGATGGTTGTGCGGGGAGGAGTGAGCAATGTCAAGGAGTTACACAACTTGTCAGTTCTGATGAAGCTGAGGGATTCGTTAGTGACAGTTGCAGCTTGTCAGGGAAAACTCAGGATGTAGCTGGAAAAGGCTGCCTTAGTCTAGGTTGAATCGGCATATTTTGGAGGGACGGCTGAGCTGGATTTGAATGTTCAGAGCAGAGATTGTCGGGCTGGGGTGATAGAACAAGTGGTTGTGAGGGTACAGTCTGGTAATGGGGATGGTTTGATGGACAGGGATGGACAGGCACCTTCTAACACATTGATGATTGTTCCCTATATTCCAGAAATTGCCCCCCTGGCGGTGAGGTATCAAGTTGATGAAGATGGCTGGGTTGATGAAATCCATCCAGTTCGGTAGGCATATGGTGGTCCCTTTTCAAGGAAGAGAGGACATGGTGATCAGCTTTTTGAAGAAATTGAGACGGAGCAATGTGCTTCAGAGTTCTTTGAAGAGGAAGGGTATAGGGGGAGGGATCAAGATTGGGAAACGTGAGGCAAACTTTGTGAAAAAACAATAAAGTTGTTGATTCATTAAGAGGTAAGAAAGGAAAGGGATTGGGCAGAATGATGATTCATCATGAAATTTGATATCTTGGAATGTTCGGGGACTGAATGATGACATTAAGGTAAGAGCTGTGAAGGACCTACTCCTTAATCTTTGAGTTGATTGCATTTGCTTAGAGGAGACTAAAATTAGTCTTGATGATGTCACTATGGGAAAGTTGGGTGGTCCATTATTGAACAGAGCTGCGGTGTTCCCTGCTGAAGGGGTTAAAGGAGGGCAGATGATACTATGGAATGAGAACAAGTTTGAAGGTAACATTTGTGACGTTCGCAGATTTAGTATCTCTCAGTGCAATTCACCTGCACACAGAGAATTTTAAACAATTCCAGCTGGACTGTTACTTTGGTATACATTCTGATCAGCAAAGGGAAGACTTATTTCAGGAATTATACAGATTGGTAGTTCATTCTCAGGAGCCTGGTGTGTTGTGGGGGACTTTAACTGTGTTCGGTATCCATGGGAGAGGTCTGGCAGGCAGAGGTGGGGTAAGGAGATGGAGAGGCTGAATCAGTGGATTAGGGATGCTGAAATTATTGACATGGAGATCTCTACAGAAGATTTACCTGGTCAAATATGCAGCATGTAAGTACTCAATCAAGGCTTGACAGGATTTTGATTTCTACAGATTGGTTTAAAAGGTACCCAAATTCTCATGTAAAGGGGCACAATAGAATTGTGTCAGATAAGATTCCGTTGCAGCTCAGTTTGGGTGTTTAAAGAGAGGAAGTCCAGAATGTTCAGATATGAGTTAAGGTGGCAGAAGACAGAAGGATTAAAGGAAATGGTTAGCCAATAGTGGTATGAAGCTCCATTGGCTGATTGTGCATCATACAATTTCCAAGGAAAGGTTAAATGCATAAGGGATCAGTTAAAACAGCGGGGTAAACAGTCTTTTAGGAGGGATACTAAGGAGAGGCAGATGCTGAGAAAGAATATTGAAGATTTGGAAGTCAAAAGTGTAAGTGTTGCCTTAAGATTTCAAGAAGAGCATATTTTGAAGGGGCTCAAGAAAAGTTATAATGAAGTTATAGGATGAAATCAAATGGAGGCAAAGAGCTAAGGAGCATTGGTTGAAGGAGGGTGATAATAATACCTCTTTCTTTCATGCTGTGGCTAGTGCAAAGAGAAGATTGCTGACTATTGAGCATATTAATGATAATGAAGTGGTAATTGAGGACCAAAATGAGATTAAGAAGACAAAATACTATAAGCAGCTATTCTTGGAAGATAATTATTTCAGGCCTCATCTAGAAGATGGCATGCTGCCAAAGTTAGAAGAAGCTGAAGCAGAAGGATTATGTGCCTTCATTTTGGAGGAAGAAGTCAAGGAGGCAGTGTTCAGTATGGATCCCAATAAAGCACCCTGATGGTTTTTCATTGGGGTTCAATCAATTTTTTTGGGATGTCATCAAGGGGGATCTGCTTATGCTTGTCCAAGAGTTTTAGGTTAGACTGAGCTGCATTAAACTGTTCAACTCTATCCATATTGTGTTGATCCCTAAAACAGATGGAGCTTAAAGGATGACTGATTTTCGTCCTATTAGTTTACTGAATGGTTGTTACAAAATCATTACCAAGGTGTTGGCATCTAGGCTTAATAAGGTTATACATTCTTTGGTGGGCAAGAATCAGTCGGCATTCATGTAGGGTTGTTTCATATTGGATAACTATATGGCAGCATATGAAGCAATCCATGACTGTAAGAGTAGGAACAAACAAGGTTTTATTTTTTAGTTGGATTTCGAAAGGCATATGATAGAGTTAGTTGGGAATGTGTCAAAAGAACACTTGAGCTCTTGGGGTACAAAGAAACTTGGATCACTTGGATAAGAGTTGCATTTCTTCTCCGAGATTTTCAGTCCTAATCAATCGTAAGCCATGTGGTTATTTTGATAGCTCTAGAGGATTGAGACCATGGATTGCGGAATCGGCCGATTCGAATCGGAATCGGCGAGTCTCGATCCGATTTGGGGGGAAATTTACTGTTCCCCCCCCCTCCCCCCCACTCCTGTCATCGTCGGCTCGCCGTCCGGGAGCTGTCGCCGTCACCGCCGCCGTTGACGTTGGATTTTCTTTTCGCATCGCGATCCGAGTTTAGGTATATTTCGATCTATTTTTTTTTAATTCTAAAAAAATTAGAAATGATGTATGATTGTGTATATTGTGTAGATCTATTAATATTTAGGTTAAAAAAAAATTTAGCATGTTGATTAGACAAAATTCTCAAAATTAGCCTTAATTAGGGGGTTAAAAATTGGGGTTTTTGTATAATTAGTGTAATTAAGGTTCAATTGAGTGTGCTAATCCCTCAATTGAACTTATTAGAACATAAATGTGTATTTTTTTTGCATTAATTGCATGTTATTAGTGTTAATTAGTTAAAATTAGCCCTAATTAGGAGTTGAAAATTAGGAATTTTGTATGATTAGTGTAATTAAGGTTCAATTGAGTGTGCTAACCACTCAATTGAACTTATTAGAATATAAATGTACAATTTTTTGCACTAATTGTATGTTATTAGCGTTAATTAGTTAAAATAAGCCCTAATTAGGATTTAAAAATTAAGACTTTTATATGATTAGTGTAATTAAGGTTCAATTGAGTATGCCAACCACTTAATTGAACTTATTAGAACATAAATGTACATTTTTTGCATTAATTGCATGTTATTAGCGTTAATTAGTTGAAATAAGTCCTAATTAGGGGTTAAAAATTGGGGCTTTTGTATGATTAGTGTAATTAAGGTTCAATTGAGTGTGCCAACCACTCAATTGAACTTATTAGAACCTGATTGCATTTTTTTGTTTTTATGTTATGCAGGAATATGGCAGAGCAAGGACTTCATGAACATGATGTGGAGCAACATGGTGTTGATAGTGGTTGGCATCATTGCACACTAGTGGACAGTGTTAGGAGGAGGGTCAAATGCAACTGGTGTGGAAAAGAGATGGGTGGTGGCGTCTATTGCCTAAAAAATCATCTTGTTGGCATATCAGGAGACGTCAGTAGATGTGAGTCAGTCCCGCTAGATTTGAAGAAGGAAATGAGGACTTATATGATGGGTAAAAAGGCACACAAAGATTTATCATCTCAACAACACATGGATTTGCAAGATGAGATATTTGGGCGGCAGAGACAAAGGGATTACAGTCTACCTGTTCAACGTCCGATCAATTTAGATGATGATGATGAGGAGGAGGAGGAGGATGAGGAGGATCTAGATGACCCTGATGTAGAGTACACCAGAGCTGTTCGTGCCAATTTGCGGACAAATAGAGAAGATGAGGACCGGCGAAGAGGCATAGGATCATCAGGTGGATCAGTGCCTACTGCTTCTCAGCCTGGGAGATTCGTTCCTAGGGGTTCTTTTGGTCGCAAGACTGCTAGTTCTATGTTGAGTTGTGGACGAACATCAGATGTGGCACGCGGTCCTATGGACCAATTTTTGTACAGATCAAGGTCTATCAGACAGTCTGGAATCAAGCAAGCATTAAAAGGAGTCAAGGCATCAGCAAAAAATGCCTTGAAAGGAATTGTGAAATAGTTTTTACATGCAGGTGTGCCAATACATACAACATCTAGTCCATATTTTCAGACGATGGTAGATGCAATTGCAGATGCTGGGCCTAGTGTAGGCCCCCACACCTCGCTACATTTATGATGTTGGGCTCGAAGAAGAGTATAATGACTTGAAGGTATGGGTCGACAACTTCAAAAATGTGTGGAGAGAGCGTGGTTGTACCATCATGTGTGATGGTTGGACAATGACCACAAGAAGGTCCATGATTAATTTTCTTGTGTATTGCAGCGAGGGCACTGTTTTTTTGAAGTCTATAGATGCCTCAAACAGAATAAAGAATGCTGATTGTTTGTACAGGTTAATGGATGACGTGGTAAAGGAAATTGGTGAAGAAAATGTTGTGCAGATAGTCACTGACAATGAAGCAAGCTACAAAGCAGTCGATAAATTGTTGATGCAGAAGAGACACCATTTGTACTGGGTGCCTTGTGCAACACATTCTATTGACTTGATGATGGAGGACATAGGTAAAGATCATTTTGTTGCTGAGGTGGTACAACATACTCAGATGATCACGGGATTTATTTATAGTCACAATAGGATCTTACATATGATGAGAGAACATATAGGTGGACGGGATCTTCTTCGTGCTGGCCCTACCAGATTTGCATCAAATTTCATCTCTTTAGAGAGCCTGAATAAATACAAGCATCAGTTGGCCCAATTAGTCCACTGTGACGAGTTTCTGGTACATATAAGGACACTGAGGGCCGATGCTAGAGAAGTTGCATTGGCAGTGCAATCGCTAGTTGGAGAGAGAAGTTTTTGGAATAAGGTTTCTCGCTATCTGAAAGTGGTTGAATCTCTGCTACGTGTTCTGAGGTTAGTTGATGGAGATGATAAAAATGACATAGGATATTTGTATGAGGCCATGGATAGAGTAAATGAGCAATTGAGCGAAAATCTTCCTACTTCTCATGACAAATGGTGGAGGATCATCGATGATAGATGGGAGTCGGCTCTTCATCATGATCTCCATGCTGTTAGTTAATTCTTCATCTATTCAAGTTGATTTTATGTTATTAATTTTAATCACATTTAATTTTATAACTAATTAATACTCAATTTATATGTAAGATATTTTTTCAACCCAAGGTATCAGTCTAGTGAGAGCGTGCATAATGACGGAAAGGTCCTTCGAAGTACAACTAACGTGATTACTAGAATATTAAGGAATACGAATGAAAGGATAGATACCTTACCAGAAGTAACATACAAAGTAGGAGTTTATGAAAATACAGGCGTCTATCATTAACTTATGTCATTTATATTCATTTTGTAGATGGAGAGATTTAATTGAATATTGACATTTATGGAGATGATGACGTCAGGGTTGCAGTAACGAGGACATCTCCAGGTGAATTACATAATAAATAGTCAAATACTCAATTTAATGATACTACTAGTCTACATATGATTATTAATATCGTCGTCGTCTTTTTTTTTTCAACAGCTGAATGGTGGATCCAGATTAATTACAGACAAGCTGCTACAAACCCTTTGGCATATGTTGCAGTGTGAGTATTCAGTCAAACCACTTCTTCTAGTCAGTGTGAAAGAAAGTGGAGTACATTCAGTCTCATTCACACGAAGGTTCGTAACAGATTGGGGGTTTCTAGGCTGAAGAAGTTGGTATACTGTCACTACAACATGTGCCTAAAAATCAGACATATTCAAGAAAGACAGAGGCTTGAAAGACAGAGATTCATGGAGTTTGTTGGCATACCAGTTGATGAGCCTGTACATTAGATTGATATTGATGAACTGTTAGATGAAGAACACCTACTGCATTCTTGGGTGGAGAGCAGAGCAGCCAGAGATGCATAGCTTGAGTTTAATCCTCAGGATCGGAGCTGGGTAGGAGGTGAATTATATGTAGTAGTTGCTCGAGATCCTGAATTTCAGACAACACAAGAAGGATGTGCATTTGTTCTTTAGAGGTGCCGAAAGTCAGCCACACTAGAAGACACTGCTAGAACTTCTGCCTCTCAGCCAGCACTCAGGAGATCAGCTACTCAGGTGGATCCACAAAGAAGAAAGGAGAAAGAGCTAGCGAGACCTTCACTGCAGTCATCTAGCAGTAAAAAGAGAAAACAATAAAAAGGAAAGTCTAAACAACGAGTGGACCCATCGGAAGAAGAAGAAGGGAGAGTTCAGCAGACTGAAGAGACACTTGAGGACACTCCAGATTTACTACCTTACTTGGCTAGCATGTACGAGGCAAAAAGACAAACCTACAGGCGTAGAAGAAGGCGGTTGAGAAAAACAAGCCAAGTGCGGAGTGATGACTCCATTGAGGATGATGATGATGGAGATGGTGATGGCGCTGCTGCTGCTGGACTATCAGGAGGTTCTGCACTTGGGAGCAGTTACATAGGATACGAAGATTACTCCGTACCTCTGAGTCATTCTGAAGGAACTCAAGGCCAAAGACAAGGACAACAAAGGAGATTTGAAGGCCAACAGAGACATGCATGATGTGATTGGCCCCCATAGGAAGATGCACTTTCTTATCTGCCCATTTTTCACCCCCCTACACTGCCGTATTCAGACATCAGCAGCACTACTGAAGGGTACTCTGGACCTCCACCTATACAGTATGACATTGTTGTCCCTCCAACACAATCAGGAGAAAGTTCAAGCCAACAACCTTACACACGTAGAGGTATTCAAAGAGGATTCGAAGACCTTGCTAGTTCCTTGTTTGGCTATGGATATGCACCATACATGTCGGCATATTATGGCCCGCTAGCTCAAACTTATGAGCCGAATGATGAAGGATCACAAATGTGATCTTTCTAAGGTATTTTTCAACAATAATGTCTTTTTTAATTAGTGCACAACAAAAATTATTAGTTAGTTAGTTGTCTTTAATATTTATTTTTTATGGATGTACATGAATTGCATTCATTCTTATTGTAGATCAATTGAATAATATGTATGTAATTTTTTCTAATTTTTTTAAAAAAAATTCTGATTTTTTTTTTTTTAAAAATTATCCGGCCGGTCCAACTTGGCCGGACTTCGTCTGGATCGGGTCCCGACCCGACCCAGAATTTCTTGATTGAGACAGGGGGCATGGTTGGCAGTATCGGGTACCACTCCTGTAGAGGGTATCGGCCGATACCGGCCGATACTGGGCCGGTACCGGCTGGTATGTACCGGTACCCGCCGATCCCGGTACTGGTACCGGTACTGCCATCCATGACAGGGGGACCCAATGTCACCACTTATATTCTTGCTTATTGGCCAGGTTTTGAATACTCTATTGGATGGGGCAGCTCAGCAAGGGCTGATTGATGGGTTTAGAGTTGGGAGAAGTAATATTCAGTTGTCTCATTCACAATTTGCTGATTATACGTTGCTGTTCATGTCGTGAAGAGAGGAGGGAAAACAAAATACTAAAAAGCTGCTGATGTTAGTTAAAATCATCACTGTGCTGAGGATTAATTTTGATAAGTCAAAGGTGGTGGGGGTGAATGTGACACAAGATAGGTTGGAGGTGGTTGCTAGGTTCTTGGATTGCAAATGTGATGATTTTCCTCTTAAATATCTTGGGTTACCTTTAACTGATGGTGCAATTAGAGTCAGAGAATGGGATGGACTCATTAAGAAGTTTGTGAACAGATTGGAAGGATGGAAAGGCAATTTTCTCTCAGCTGGTGGGAAGTGGATCCTTTCCAAATCAGTTCTTTCTTTGCTGGCCATCTACTATGTCTCTATATTTAAGATCCCAAGGATGGTAGAAAGGTGTATAGAAGCTGTCAGAAGCTCTTCCTTCTGGGCAGGAGGGAAAAGAGAAAAGAAAGGACTGCATCTCATTAATTGGGGTAATGTTTGTAACGCAAGAGAGCAGGGTGGTGTGGGTATTACAGGGATTGCCGCTTTTAATAAAGCTTTGCTGGCTAAGTGGCTATGGAGATTAGGTGAAGATTCAGAATTTTTGTGGGCTACAATTGTGAAGGATAAATACTTCTTTCATGCCAACAAATGGAGTATTAATCCCTCTACCAGCTAAATTTGTCACGCTTATGGAAGAATATTGCGAAGACGCAGAGTTTGTATCTTTATCTTATGATCTCCAAGTGGGAAATGGCAGGCACATCCTGTTTTGGGGAGATAAGTGGCGTACTAATACTCCATTGGCTTCACAGTTTAGCAATCTATTATCTATCACTGTTCATAAGGAGGCTTCAGTGGCAGATGTTATGATATCCAATGAATCAGACCAGTTGAATATTGTGCTGAGAAGGGACCCTACTGAGGTGGAAATAGATGAACTGTTAGGTCTATATTCTCTGCTCACTAGAACTATGGTGTCGGGTGAAGGCCAAGACAGGAGTGTGGAGATGGGATTCAAAAGGGAAGTTCTCTGTTAAGTCCTTGGTGAAATTCCTGAGTGATGGTGGATGCAGGTTATGGTGGAATGACTTGGTATGGTCCAACCGTCTCCCAAGCAAGATTAAGCTGTTCCTTATTGCCTCTGGTCAGAGGATCAAGAAACTTAAGGTACATGGGAATACACAATGTGTTTTCTGTGCAATGTTCGAGGAGAATCAGAACCATCTCTTCTTTAATTGTGGCATAGTCAATGTTTTATGGCAGGTCCTCTGTAGACTGTTTGGTGTGACTTGGGTGGAGCACTCATCAGCCCTGGATCTGATCAGATGGTGGGAAGAGGTCTGCCCTTTTTCTTCCCATAAACAGCTGTGGTGCTTGATTTGCCCTGCTCTGCTGTGGGCTATTTGGTGTGAGAGGAATAGAAGAAAATTTTCAGAACAATTCTGTAATACTTGTGCTTTAATGAAAGGTGCAGTCAGATGGGTTGAGGAATGGGGAAGAACAGCAGGCCTTTTAAAAGAGGATAGTCATTATTATTTTGGAGAGGATTCATCTTTGGAGAAATATGTTCCTTTGATGTGACTTGGTAGTTTTGTTCTAGTTTTGTTGTACTTCTGATTTATTCTCTTGATAAAACAGAACAGTTGTGTTGTAATTATGGGTTCTTAGGTCTGCGAAGTGTTTTCCTTGGGGCTTTGTGTTGATGCTGGTCGCATCACAGGCAGCATCTTGTGTACTCTTTGTATTTCCTATTTCATTCAAATGAAATTGACTCTGGTCACCTTCTAAAAAAAGTCTATTTTACACCCCACCAAAAAAACAGGTGTCAAAATTGATGAAATCAAGTCATTTGTCACAGCCAAAAAATGGCCGCATAAAATATGCTTCTAACTAAGCTCCCTTCCGGTTCAGGTGAACCTTGAAAGATTGTGTTGTTCCTTTACTCAACAAAGGCCACAAAGATAACATGCAGCACCTTCATCCCAGCTTTCTTGTCACCTGGCAAAAATGATCATAGTTCTCATGAGATTTTCTTACTTTTCCTGAATCTTTCCCCCATCTGTCTTTTCCTAAAAATGGAGCTTCATTTGTTCTTCAGGAGAACCCATCTCCGATTCACACCTGAATTTTTGGTGATCCTTGGAAGTTTAATTGTTATCCCAACTTCATTGTTTCTTCCTCACTGTTGGGACACTGATCCTCCTATTTCCTCTGAAGTATCATGCAAATTTGGAAGAGGTTTGAGATTTGCATGGCTGTCTTCTCATCTGCAGTAGTGCTTGTCTGCTTGAGTTATGTGGTATACCATACAGAATGGAGATATGGTAAATCCTCTGAGATATGTGTAGACAGTACCTTGATAAACAATGCTTAAAATTGCCACTGTAAAGGTGTCAAATTGATGAAAATGGTAAGAAGATGTACTAAAAGGTCTATTGGGGGCAGTGGAGCCATGCTACTGCAGACAGTGGAGCCATTCAGCCCCGGCTTGGAAAATACTCCTCGCAGACGCATTCCGGCACCCACTTGGATAATCATGTTTCCCTAGTATGTTTTCGGATTTGCTATGCGCCGAGAGAGAGAGAGAGAGAGAGAGAGAGAGATGCAGCGAGCATAGTTGGCAGTATCGGCCGATACCGATACGTATCAGCCGATATGTATCGGTATCGGCCCTGCCCGGTACCGAGATTGGGGGGTATCGGTACCGGTATTTATAGTTAATAAATTGTTTTATGTTTTTTTATTGGCCGGTACCGGGCGATACAGCAGCTACCAATACCGATACGTATCAGTATCGGTACCCTCCGATACCCGTACCGATACTGGTACCGCCATCCTTGGCAGCGAGAAATCCCCTCTACCTTCAAATTTTACCCACTGTCAAAATTGTGTGAAACTTGTCAGTACCTATTTTTGCCCTGTTGGTATTCAGACTGTATGCATTAAATTTGGAATGTTTCCCCTATCCTGATGGTGCTTCCTCAACTACCATCGTTCCTTCATTTGTTCATTTTAGATGGATTGATATCACGGGATGCTTGCATGCTTGATCATTTGATAGTTGTGCAATGGGGCTATCGAGTTGCACGTGGTTATTTGCTATGTGTTCGTGGGCCTACTTGTTGACAGTATTGCGTTTGACATAGCTTGCATCTTATCGCTCTGTCCCCAATCACCCTAGAAGAGCAAACACTATCCTTGTAAACTCCACTTCAAGGGAGGGAGCGGAGAGATCCATCCTTTCCTCGTCTAAAAGACGAGGAAGAAGGTCATCAGCAATAGTGGCCCGCCAAGTATCCTCCTCAGTAAACAACCTAGAGTAGAAATCCTGCACATGATGTCTGACCACCTCAGCTTGAGTTATGATGCCTGACCACTTCAGCTTGAATAAAGAGCTGGTCACCATTTCTAGGACTCCTCATATGATTAACTCTCCTTCTCTCAAAGGCAACCCTCTAGAAGTCGGTTGTACTCCTTTGCCCTCCCTAATCACCCAACTTGCTAGTCATCTTTATGATCCGAGGCTCTTGTGACTCTAATGTGATAAACTGATAATACATTTTATGAGATCCAGAAACCACAACCGTTTGACTTATCATTCTATTTTTTTCCCCTTTGGACATGGATGGTACCTATTATTCTGATATTATGATATCATGTCTTAGATGATATAATATAATTGATTTTATTTAGGATTATCCGTGAGATCATTTCCTAGTCATATTCCAAATAAGGTGAAGGACTCCTTAAAAACATATTCCAATTATTGACTAGAGCATCAGTCTTATGTTTCTATGAGATCTGGTACAGATTACCTATAGCACAACGAACCAATCATCTTTCGCAGAAAATTGGTTTTTTGTATATTTGCTGTGAAATGACCCTTGGAGATATTTGGTGTGTTTAATCAGATACTGGGAAAAATGATATTCAGTATGTTTAATCAAATATCACTAATGTTAGATTAGAGCTTGCATTACCTCGGCCAGATGTGCTATCCTTGTTAATGGGGAGCTGTCTCCTTATTTCCATAGTGGTAGGGGGTGCTATGACCCCTTTGCCTTTTGTCTTGGTGGCACATATTGCTAGTAGGATGTTTGCAAGAGCTGAGGCTGCAGATTTATCAGGGGCTTTCATATTAGTGCTGAGGGAAGCAACGTTCTAAAAACTGGATTGTAAAACTGGACCGGCCACGGCCAGTTCTGATCCTGGTTCCGGTCCCAAGGCCGGTTCAGGCGTTCTGGCCATTTTGAACCAGTCTGGTTCTGGCCAGTTCCAGTTCGGTTCAGTGGGTTCCGGTGCAGTTTGGCCCCTTTTTAGTGCCATGCACGGAGGGCAGATAACTCATCTTTAGTATGCCATCCTCTTCTTTTTTGTTAATGGGGAGCAGTTATGTGTAGCTAGATTTTTGTTGGAATTATTGGACATGGCAAGTGACTTGAAGATTAATATTCAGAAGAGCTAGCTCATTTGGGCGAACATGGATGACAGGCCTTTGGGGAGGGCAGCAATGATCTTGGTTTGTTAAGTGAGTTTTCCATTGCTTTTTTGGGGCTTCCCCTCGCTACAAGAGGAATGCACTAGATGGACACACAGAGGTTATCTAGAGGCTTGAGTCCAGGTTGACAAGTTTGAAGCGTAGGCTTCTCCATTACAACAGAAGGATGGTGATGTGCAAGTTAGTGCTTAATGATCTCCCCCTTTTTTGGGTCCATCGTCAGGATTCTAAAGGTGGTGGCATAGAGGCTTCAGTCCGTCCAATGTAGATTTTTCTGGCATGGAAGTGGGAAGCCTTGTAAGGGGGGCATGGCATTAAGAGAGGATATGTGGGAGTGGGCTCTGTATCAAGCATGTTATTCTGTGGTTCATCCAGGCTTCCTTAATCAGAAAGAAAGGGAAGGAAGGATGTTACTTCTAAGCAATATTTTAAAAGTTAGATTGTGGAACTGGATCGGCCAGGGCCGGTTCTGATCCCAGTTCCAGTTCCAAGGCCAGTATTGGCCGGTTCTGGCCATTTTGGACCAGATGGCTCTGGCCGGTTCTTATCCGAATTAGTCAGTTCCGGAATGGTTCGGCCAGTTTCTAGCACCATAGTCTTGTGTATACTGAGTTATGGACAGTGACGCATGAGCCTTTCAGTGCTTATGAATGTAGCCAATATCTGTTTTTATCATGACTATTAACAGTTATAATAAAGTGTTGAGGTATTCTTCCTTTCACTGTCAAATTTTTATGGGGGATAATTTCATGTTAATCACTCTAATACGCTAAATTTAAAAAATATCATGATTGTCATATTATCCTAATACCATCCTGATATGTATAATATTTCAAAATTGCCACTTTGATGGCATATTTGACATGTATAATTGTTTCATATATGCCACTCAAATAGCATATTTGATAGATATGTTATCTTGTAAGGGTATGTAGGATAGAATGAAAATAAACATGACAGTTTTTAGAATTAGCATACAACAGTGGTTACTATGAAATCATCCCATTTTTATTTAGACTTCTGGATCAATTATTTCAATATTCTATGTGTATGTTTGTGCTAAGTTATGCATTATCTTTAGTATGGCCCCTAAAGGTCCTAAACAGAAGGTATTTACCCTGTTTATTTTTCATCTTTATTACATTTATATGCAGACAAAACATGACATTTATTCTATTTGAACGAGTCATGTGCGGGGCTTGCATTCCCACCACTTTATTTCTACAATGGAGGGGTAAGAGAATTTTTAGCAACACTGAAGCAACATGTTTTTATTGTGAGGTCAGTATTCTTTAGAATAATGGTGTTATTATTATTTTTATAGCTTTATGTGGTTCACAGTCAGTGGCTTAGGCAAATTTTTTCAAGTAGCACTATCTCTATGTTAGGAAATGTATTATGTATATTGACAAAGAGTGTGTTGATTCAAACAGAAGACCTTCATTGCCAAACTATAAGTGCATAGATTTTGCACTTGAAGGCATATTCATATTTCTCTTCCTTAGGAGTGTCAATAGCTGGGCCTGGCCAACCTCAGCCTTGCCTGGCCGGTATCTATGATGGGCCTTGAACATGAACTAAGCTCAGTCTGTTCCAATCAAAGCCCATTTATTGCCTGGCCATCAATATATCTTTATATTTTGTTTTTAACCAAGGAAGCACAATATCTTGAGTAGGATTTGAACTCGTCCCACTTTTCTTTAAATTGAGCACAAAATCACTGCAAAAATGCACTCTATTCCTAAAGGAATTATGATTTTACCATATATAAGACACTTGGGTTTGCTAGCTAGGCTTGTTGGTCCATGGGTCCTTACAGTTTTGCCCAAACCGTGGCACAAGTGTGTCAAGCCAGGGCCATCCTATGGGCCCACAGGCCAGTCCGGTCCATTGACACCTAATCTTGTTTCCAGTAGTATCAAAGTGAGGTAGTCAAGGAATAGCATCACTCTAATTGACTTGGTTGGCTAATGTCATGCTAACTTTGTGACATTTCCAGGTCTGCAGATGATGCAAATGTCTTTCTCGTGAATGATTTTCAAGATCCTCTGCAGGTGCACTTCACTGCTCCTTTTAGTATTATCATCATTCTAGAAGAATGACATTATCATCTTGGCTAGCGGTAAATGTTAAATTTACTTAGTGCATGCATATGCACAATTTATATATTCTGATGTATAACATGAGATCTATTTGAATGTGGTAGTATTGAGTTAGCATTAGTTTTGTTTAATAGTATGTGTTCTACCATTTCATTCTTATACTTGTAACCTGCAATCCATGACATATAAATATGCAAGAGTGTTTTGGTGGTGAAAGCCTTTCCTTTTGTTCTTGTATTTGTATTTCTAAACCGTATGAAATACTGTACCAGAAGATGTACTTTATATTTTGTATTAAGGTTTGCTTGCATCCTTCATTGTTGGTTTTACTTTGAGCATCTTTTATTTTATTAAGATATTTTCTATGCTCTGGGTTCTATTTGTTGCAGAAAAGCCTTTCATCTCTTGAATTACCTCGCGTTGGAGCAACTTTGCATGGTTCAATAGATTCGATGTCATCACATGAAAATTCTGAGGGGATAAATGGGGTTGCACATGTGGAGATCTCCAGATCTGAGTATAATGAGCGGAATAAGCATAAGATTCATGATCCTGCTCGTGATCTTTCAATTCAAGTCTTGGAAAAATTCTCACTTGTCACCAAGTTTGCTCGAGAAACAACATCACATCTCTTTCGAGAAAATCATAATAATGACTTCACTCATGAGAGAAAGCAACAACTTGAACATAAGCCAAGTACTGCAGCAACTGACGCACAAACAAAATCAAGTGTTCCAGTGACTCCAGATCCTTTGGAGGTGAGCCTTGATGTCTCCTTTCTAGGTTCCTGGTTGTTTACGTTTCTCTGGATTTTACACATTTACAAGGTCTTTGTTTCATGCTGTTTCTCTGTGATCAAATCTTGATTAACTTGCCATACATTTCTGTGTCTTGTTCCCAGATCACTTTTCTTGTCATACATTTTTATTGTGCTTATTTGTTTGGTTTAGTGCTTTGATTTGCTACTAATATCTTTGATCGCTCATTGTGGTTCTTTGATTTCCACTCCGGTCGTGTTATTAAGTAGTTCTAAATTGGACAAAAACAACCTCTATGCAAATGCCTCTAACCTAGAGTTTGATTGAAGTAGCCTAGTAACAGTTGAATAAGAATGCAACTTTGGGCGACAAGTAAATGACTCATGCATACATAACAAGCTGGAAGTTATTTGATTTTTGTAGACTTATTGTATTTTGTGTTAATGTTTTCATGCAAAATCACATTCTGTTCTCTGTTTCTTTCATTGTATTTCTCCTATTGCAGTTTGATAAGCTACCTCTAATATGGGGAAAACCGAGGCAGCATCCTTTAGACTTCAATGAGGTGAGCTTTTCTTCTCCTCTTTTCTAATGGTTTCTTAGTTAAATGATGTATACCAGTCACCTTTGGCTGTTAGCATTTGCACTGTTCTCTCTCTCTCTCTCTAAAAAAAGAAGAAGAAGTTGTAGCTGAGTGAGGGTTGTTTGAGTTTTCTTCCTTCAACTTAGCCAACTGGGCAAGCTGACATGGCCACCCCCATAATATTTGGATCGATAAATACCATTTTCGATTGACATACATATTTCGATTGACAAATACAATTTTCGATTGACAAACACGGTTTCAATTGACAAATACGGTTTTCGATTGACAAATACGGTTATCGATTGACAGTTGCAGTTTTCAATTGACAAATACAATTTTTTATTGGTATTTGTCAATCGAAAACTGTATTTGTCAATCAAAAATTATATTTGTCAATCGAAATCTATATTTGTCAATCGAAATATGTATTTGTCAATCGAAAGTTGTACTTGTTAATCGAAAACTATATTTGTTAATCGAAAACGGTATTTGTCAATCCGAATATTATGGGAGTGGCCATGTCAGCTCGTCCAATTGGCTAAGTTGGCCACGTGATCCAACTGCAAGGGGTTGTGCAGCAAGTATTACTAAAAAAAAAAAAAAAAAATTCATCTTTATTACTGGCAGAAAGAACTCTTTTGTTGCAAAGATAGTTGTTAGTACAATCATGTACTCTCATTTTTTTGTATGGAAAGATAAATTAATGAATTGCTTCTCGAGAGAAGGTGAGTTATACCGTAAATCTTATATTCTAACAAGCAGGGCAGGATGACGGCTTCCTTTGGAAGCAGAAGTTCATGAACTGTTGAAGGACAAAAGTTAATCAGAGAATACATTAGGGAATAGACAGCTCTTTTTCTCTGGCTAGTGGAAGATGGGCATTCTGGGGATTCTATACTATGTGGGGGAAAGTTCCACATCTCATCAGCTTGCGGGCAGTAGGTTGGGCATGATTTTTATATGGGCTGTGTAGCCTTTTACAATGCCCTCGCAGGTTTTTTGTAGTGCAGATGCTACACTTGTACTAAGTTTTTCCTTTACCCCTACTAATCATGTGGTCGGTACCACTTACAAAATGAAGAGTATGAACAAGTTATGTGTGCTCATATGGCTAATAAATTTCTAATGCTTTTATCCTTCAATGGTGTCGGAGAAACGCTATTCTTCTGCAAATGTACTAAGATGTCCTTTTTTATTTGAAAGTGGACGATACCACAATTGTCTTAATTATAAAAAAGATAGGGGATATATAAGTAAGAAAAAGATGCCTTTTTCTTAGTGTGGGTTGATGACTACTGCTTGGAGGAACTTTGCCCACCTTGCATGGATGGCAGTACTGGTACTGGTACCGGTGGGTACCGGTACCGGTACGTACCGGCTGGTACCGGCCCAATATCGGCCGGTATCGGCCGGTACCGGTGCCGGCCGATACTACCAACCATGCCACCTTGTCTATTCTAGCTCTATTTATCTTTATAAATTTGGTGGTACATGCCAAATTTCCTTTAACGAAAAAAAAAATCAGCAGCAATCTATACAACGATTTTGTATGGAGGTTGCCAGATTCCATTTAAGGAATTGTCAAGTGTGGAATCAAAAATTGGCATTGGAGGCTAGAATGGAATGTTTTCAGTTGAATAACTTCAATTTGCAAGTACTTTCGAGCCTATGTAAATTCAAATAATATTTTTTTGTTAATGCCTTGAGATCATATTTAGCAGGTGTTTCAAGATGAATGGTTTTCAGAAAAAAACGATGGAATATACTTGTTGAATAATTTTTAGGACATTAAAGTTGCAAGGTTGATATATTGAGTGTTTCATCAAAGATTGGCTGTGCAGATTATCTGTAGCTCCATTTGGCGGATGAATAGCAGAGGAATTTAGTTATGGATTATCCTTGGATTTCTTTTCAAGTCATTGCTATGTAAGCCAGTAACAGAAAGCATAACGAAGATCTTGAGGATTTATTTTTCAAGATGGAAGAGTCATAAGAGCATCATAAGCTTGGTTTCATCGTGCACACCATGAGTTGGATTGGTTGGAAAAGTCAAATAAGATGAACGTAATTCGTACAAGCTGAATGAGATACCAAAATGAAAATTAATAAAGCTCACTGATTACCATGTAGGCTTCTGATTAGCCTTGACTGGACCCAATAAGTATCATTTTCAGGTTGTTTGTGGGAAAATTGACTTTATCCAGTTGATTGGAAGACTTAATGTGGCATTCTAATTTACAGTGAAGGTTAGCTGATTACTTGTTTTAGGCTACTGGATGTTTGGATCATTCTTTTCAGGTCTCATCTTGATCAAAACACTATGATTCATGTATCACCGTCAGAATTGCATTTGCCCTGAAAGCTATGCTGCACTAAATGAAAAGTAAATGAACTAGGGGAGCATCTCTCATTGTAGTATCTTACCACACAATTCTTTGTCTTTCTATTACAAAACAATATTTGCAATTGGACCATTTACTATCACGTCTTTCCTCATGAGATTCATTAATCTTTTGAACCGTTATAGCTGATTGCCCTTAGATCCTCTAGTTTGAATAGTCATCCTGTCAAAATAGGTATTGTGTAGGATGGTTCATTACTTTCTGGTTCTTTGCTACTTGTCCTACCAAAATAGGTAATTAAGTAGGTTGTTGCAGAGTTTTTTTGTTCTTAGCTGTATTTTTCCAACTTATCTATCCCAACATCTGTTTGATGGGCATGGTGTGTAAATGATCTCATCTTTTAACATAAAATATTCATCTCCAATTGCTTGGTTTACATATCATGATTACATGTGGTATTTTAAACACCTTCTCAACTTGTAGACTAAGTCAGTCTACCATCCAGTCCAAATTCCAAAGACTTCTACCATGGAAGTTGGATTGAGTCAGCTGTAGGAAAGTTAACTAATGCTGGCTTTATTTCCATTTAAATTTGGACTCCTGGAGCCAGTAGATCTTTGCTTGGGTGCAAAAACTTAAAGGTACTTGAAAAAATTAGTGCCATTTCTATGTTGACTATGGGAAATGTCTATCAAATTCATCTCACTTCAAAGGGCCAATGTATGAAGAAATAGCTTGCTGCCAAATTTGTTTGGAAGGATGTTGGAGGGATTGTACACCATGGAGTTGACTAATGCTTATTGTCTCATGAGGTTTGTAATACTGTTCTATGTGAATGATCTGTTAATGGTGAATATTCCTCTAAATGGTTTGGACTTTTTTTTTTTTTTCTTAACCCTATTTTTGTGCCTTTCAGAATTGAAATTGGTGTGTTCTTTTCTCCTTCCTTTACTTACATGCAAATTCCTATGGCAGTGGGCTGCTTTCTTCGACTCTGAAGGCAGAATCATGGACTCCGAGGCATTAAGACAGAGAATATTCTATGGTGGAGTTGAATATGGTCTGCGAAAGGAGGTTTGTCTTGCAGCAGAAAGACCTTATTAGTTGTGTTGCAGATAAACAATTGATGTCATATGTCCAGGTCTGGAAATTTTTGTTGGGATATCATGCATACGACTCAACATATGCTGAGAGAGAATACCTTGCTTCAGTTAAGAAATCGGAGTATGAAATCCTCAAATCTCAGTGGCAGGTCTGTTATATTCCAAGTCCATGTATTTGCATAGTTATCCACTGATTGGTCCGGCTTGCACTATGCACCCCCCGGGCTATATATCTTGGCTTGCTTTTTAGTATTTTCTTTTCCCAGATGACATTGATGCTGATTGATATGTCACTTCATGCACAATAATCAGTTCCGAGGTGCAATGCAGTTTTGGCATTAACATTAGCAACCATGTGCTAGTATGCTTAGTGCACACCTGAGGGTTTATGAGTGGAGTGGGGTTATTATTTGCCTAAAACTTCACCTAAGAGTTTTCCCTTTCTTCTAGCCCTATTATGAGTACGTGACTTACCTTGATCAGCAGCTTCTCTCTTAGTATTATTGCCTTAATCTTGTGAAGTGGGACTTTCCTTTTTGGAATGGGTCCCAAGATTTAAAATCTCTAGTGAGACTGATAAGAGGTAGTGGGATGGGAATAGGAGAAGAAAGAGGATTCCGAGGGTGGCAACCATAGGAGGAGGTGGTAGTGGCCACTGTTTAAAAAATGCTTAGGCGGGTCAAGGCGGTAGAACCACCTGCTGCCTAGGTGGACTGCCTAGTCTGCGAGGCGGGCGCCTCATTAACGAAGCGGTTATTTTGTTAGTTTTTAACATTTTACACTATTTATGTACTGTTCGGCCTGACTAAACATATTTTTATTTCTGGTGACATTTGGGATTTTTTTTTTGTACGTTAAATTAATCATAAAGAAGGAATAGTTATGACCTATTTTCACTTTCCAAACAAAGTATAAAAGATATAGAATAATGTATAACTAAAGATGAAGATCGAGAGTCACATTTGTTGAGGCATGAGGCTATTAGAAAATATTGTCGCATCCCAATAGTTTATGTGTGCAATGTTTTTCTTTGAAAGTATTTATGTGTGCAATGTTATAGAGGAAGTCAAGAAATCCTATAACTACATGCCAAGATTGAGAATTATAACCATTGTATACTACATATGTGTAGATTAGGCCTATATATGTGAGAAAAAATATGACTTTAAAGTGGAAAATTAGTGAAAAGTCCAGCCAATGTATACAATGCGAGAAATGGGTTGAGGATACCATTCAATTTGGTGTGTACCCCTGTTTATTGATGTATAGTTAATGCAGCCTCTTTTTCTAATATCTAACCACGAATAAACATCAAACAATGAAGCATTTAATATTTGCAGAATGATCTTCAAGTTGTTATTATAAGTTTTCTAGTCATACCCAACATCTAGAGATACAACACATGCTTTGTAATATATTGTCAAGGACATTTAGGTAATTACATATTTACATGAAGGGGAAAAACCTTTGAGACAAAACTGTCAAGAAAAGTCTGAGGCAGAAACCTTCGAAGCAGCCAACCCATCCGAGGAGCCTCGGCGGACTGCCTAATCGTCAAGGCGGCCACTTTTTAAAATAGTGGTAGTGGCAGTGGTGGTGGAAATGAGGGTGGTGATGGCAGAGGAGAAATTGTTTTCCTCGATCACTCTGGAATCTTTCTAGGATCTTTTCTCTTCAAACTTCAAAGGCGGCACTGAGATTTGACACGGCAAGCCAACCCTTGTCCGACCGCTGAATTTTACAATGTCAGAAGTAAACATACCTCCTACTTAGGGATCCTATGTTATGTTTTTCCTTCTCCATATGTTTTAGAACATGGTTCACTAGATTGGCGGATCCCAATTTAAATCAGGATCAAGTTCACCCTGCCCACCCCACCCCCAAAGAAAAAAAATAAATTGATTTCAAGGGGATAACATGATTCCCACAGGAGGGCTGCAGCAGAAACACAACAAGAAGAAGAGAAGAAGAAAGGAAGGCTCTGGATTTTTTCCTTGAAGCTCTTTGAAAAAAGCTTGTGATTTTTTCTGTGCGTGGGAAAAAGGACTATAAACATAGACCCACTGATTTTTATTATGATCTTGTAATGATGTTAATTAAGAGATGGCTTATTCATATTGGTTGAATGGCCACAGTTTTAATAAATATGTGGTTCATTCATATTGGTTGAATGGCCAAAGTTTCATGTTAATTAACTTATGTGGTTTCATGTTGATTAATGTTATGCATGGTTCATTCATATTGGTTGAATGGCCAAACTTTCATGTTGATTAACTTATGTGATTTCATGTTAATTAATTATGCATGGTTCATTCATGTTGGTTGAATGTCCAAAGTTATTTGCTAATTAAAAAAATGTGGTTCATGCATATTGGTTGAATGGCCAAAGTCTCTTGTTAATTACTTGTGGATGGTTCATTCATATTGGTTGAATGGCCAAAGTCTCTTGTTAATTACTTGTGGATGGTTCATTCATATTGGTTGAATGGTTGGAACGTTAATTAATTTGTTTTGTGGTTCCTTCCTATTGGTAGATCGACCACTTTGTTCGTGGTTCACTCTTATTGGTAGAATGACCAATAATTATGGTTCTTGGTTCAATCCTATTGGTGGAGTGATCATTAACTTTTGTGATTCTGTCTTATTGGTGGACCGGACATGAAGTTGTGGTTCACTCTTATTGGTAGAGTAACTAATAATCATAGTTCTTGGTTCATTCTTATTGATGGAGTGACTATTAACTCATGTGGTTCTTTTCTACTGGTGGATTGACCATTATATTTATGGTTCACTTTTATTGGTAGAGTGACCAATAATTATGATTATTGGTTCATTCCTATGGGTAGAGCGACCATTAACTTTTGTGGTTCTGTCCTATTGGTGGACCGGCCATGAAGTTGTGCTTCACTTTTATTGATAGGGTGATCAATAATCATGGTTCTTGGTTTATTCTTATCGATAAGGTGGCCATTAAAATGATGTGGTTCTTTCTTGTTGGTGGATTGGCCATGAAGCATGGTTTACTGTTATTGGTAGAGTGGCCGATAAATCATATACTTAGTTCTTTCCTATTGGTGGATTGGCCATGAAGTCGTGGTTCACTCTTATTGGTAGAGTGACCAATATTCAATTTTCGTGGTTCGTTCCTACTAGTGGAATGGCCATTAAGTTGCTTGGTTCTTTCCTAATGATGGATTGACCATGAAGTTATATTTCACTCTTATTGGTAGAGTGACTAAATTTAAATGATTCATTCCTATTGATGGAATGGTCTAAAGTGATATCTTGTAATATAGAGGATTCAAATAAAGTTGATGCATGTTCAATCCCGCTTGTTTGATGTATGTTTACTGTCATTGAATGTATGCTCAAACGATGAATGTATGAACTTAGGAAATGGAATATGCTGTCCAAAGTTTCTTTGTCCTTTAAAAGATACTTAAAGGATATATTCAAGTTATTTGATATCCTTTAAGGAGTTCTAATGAAGATTAGGTCCAAAAGACCTATCTTTTTAACACCATTTGAAGATTATGAGTTCTTGTGTACTCGTGTAAGGTCGAAATTCATTAAGTATCCTTGTAGGATCCTCAAAGAAAAAGAATCCCTCTTTCATGCATGGCATCAAAGCAATTCATTTATTTCATTCATGTTATATTAATGGGCCTTAATGGACGGTTAATCAAGGGTTGCCAGTCAATGACTGACGTAATTTAACACTGACCGAGGTCAGTGGGGAGAGGTCAAGAACATGGATCTACGCTTATTCCAAAATCATAGACTTGATGATTGATCCCAAATTCTCAAAGTCTACATTAAAGAAAAGAGAAGAACATATTTTCAAAACTCCAAGAATTCTCTTTCAAAACCAAAAGCCTCTTTTCTAAACAAAAATTCTTTTTTCAGGAATAAATAATCATTTAAGAAAAATGAAGTCTCACAATTTCTTACATCATAAGTCAGGTGCTTATATTGAATAAACGTTGCCAAAATATCAGGTTGCAGGTTGTCTTACTGTGCTGAGGATTACCCCTCTGTGATCAATTGATTCAAGACTTGCTGCTTGCTGGCTGTTAGGCTTTGGCAATTGCACACTTCTCTGCCGTTAGCAGATCCTGATGTCAGATTGGGTTACCGTACTGATGTCAACAAACTGTTATGTTGACTTGTGGCTGTTAGGCCTTTTTGGCTGGCCGTTAGGTTATAGTAACTGCATACTTCTCTGCCATTAGCAGATCCTGATGACAGATTGGGTTACCATACTGATGACAAACTGTTATGCTGTCAGCAAATTTTTTATGGTGATCGATCTTTCCCATGTTCTCAATTTAGTAATGTCTAGCCATGAAGTAGTTCATTCCGTCCCTTTCTCATCTGCCTCTCCAATTACTGGTCCCCTTTCCTTTGAACATGTGTGTGTGTGTGTGAGAGAGAGAGAATAGCCACTTCCATGATGTCTCTCCCCATTCCCAAGCATGTGGGTGTTACAGAACATCTTAAAACCCCCATTACTGCATTTTATAATCCATGATTGCTGCTGCACTTTCAGGTTCCCCATTTTAGGAGCTGATGAGAGGAGAAAGAGCAGTCCTTGGTGTTTCATAAAGGACACCACATTTTTCATACATGTATTGTAAATATATGGAGAATCTCATTAATTAAAATCCAAGCCACACCTGCAAATAACGTGCTCAACCTTAATTTATCGTAATTTGTTGGTCAAACCCTAATCATTTGCAGTAGAAACCTAAACGTTAGGGTCCCATATGGTATCAGGATAAGCAGAGATGGGAATAAGCTTAAGTCATTCCTGGGAAAGTTATCCCTATCCCTATTCTTGTATGCGTTTGGTAAGAAACAGTCATAACTTGTTCCTCATTTGGTATGAACAAGGGTAGTGAGAGGGATAAGCTCCAGAAAAAGACCAATACAGCCTCTTTATCCCAGATTAAAGGGTATGCACTAATCTCAATTTTGCAGGGACAAGGACTTAAAAACGTTTTGGAACGCACCACCAACACAAGATTGACAATTTTGGATTTAGATTTTTTTTTGATATACACCAGCACTTATTGTAATAAATTAGTAATAATTGCATAGTTTACCTAGTTTGCATAAACTAATAATATCATTTAAGTGTTAATAATTATTTAATATGTATAACAAAGCTGATTAAGTGTTAACAATGCATAAAGTTTAAAACATACTTTAAGAATGATGTTAAGTGTCAATAATAATTGCATATACTCTACCTATTTTGCATAGATTGGCAATTGGTATTTTTTTGAAGGTGACATAAAAGTCACATTTCATTGATAAAGCATAGGTACAAAAAAAATACATCAGAAGATCCCAGACACCAGGCTACTGAATAGCCCTCCAGATCAAAATTCAAGAAAAGAAATACACCCCCAAGACAGAGCCACCACTAAAGAACCCAAAAATCTGTTTTATCAAGATAATACAGCAGAGGTACACAGTATCATCAGTCTATGAATTTTTTCCATGTCTTAGCCCTTTCATTCAATTCCAAGGATCTGCTATTACTGTTATCTTCCACCATTAAGCTCCAGTATCCCATCAATATAATTGTGAAGTCCACAGCATAGCTGGAGTAAACAAGGACCAAGTCTCCAATTATGCTGTGTTGGGACATAATTCAATCCACCCTCTCAGCAGATCTAATACAGACCCACATTCAACCCATGTGATGTTCAGAGCTCTACAAAGTGTTCTCCACGAGACATTGATAATACCACAACCTGGAAACAAGTGATTCTGCTCTTCCTCCCACAGTGCACAGAACATACGCCTGGCATCTTGGATTTGGAAAATGTGCTTAATCCTCTTGCTAGTAGGTAACCTATTCCACTCAATTTTCCAAAGGAAAATCTTGATTTTATTAGGCAGATTTTTGGACCTAACCAACCCTTTCCACCAAACCCTGCGTCCCCCATCATCTAGGATCTCACAAGTGAATTGACTGAAAATCTTCCCTTGCTGTTCCATTTCCACCATCTCGTATCAACTTGACTATCCGCTAACTGAATCTGATTAATAATGGTAAACAAATGTGTCAGTTCCTCAAATTCTACCTCTGTAGAATGTCTTCTCCAATACTTGATTCCACTGTCCCTCCTGAAAAGCATTCAATACCTGATCCACAGAAGCTTCTTTACTAGAGATTATTTGAAATAGATTACCAAATTGCTCTGCTAACATCCTATCCGTACACCACTTAATCCTTCCAAAATCGAATGGTTTCTCCATTTTCAATCTTAAACGAAATAGAGCTTGAGAATAAGTCTGCTGTCTGAACAATTTGTATCCAGATTGGGGATAGATTGTGAGTGGATGAAGACACCAAGTCCCATCAGCTGTTGTGGAAGAAATACTTATCTTTGACAATACCAGCCCACAATGCATCTGGTTATTCCCCCAACCTCCCAAGCCACGTTGCCAATAAAGCCTGATTAAAGGTCTCTATGTTCGTGAGACCAACCCCTCCTTGCTCTATACTCCTGCATACATTTTTCCAACTGATCAAGTGCAGACCTCTCTTTTCCCTTTTCCCTCCTGACCAAAAAAAAGACCTTCTAGCAGCTTCAATCTTCCTCACTATCAATTTCGGAGCTTTGAAAATAGACATGAAGTAAATGGCCAAGGCTGAAAGTACAGTTTTAGAGAGTATCCATCTCCCACCTGCTGATAGAAGTTCCCTTTCCAACCCTCCAATCTTGATTCAAACTTCTTAACAATCACATCCCAATTGTTCACTTTTAAGGCGCCATCAGTAGGCATAAATATTTGATAGGGAACTGAGACCAGGAACAACCCAAGGAATCTGCAATATTCTCCACTGTGCTCTGAGCCAAGTCAACACCTAAAACTTCTGTTTTGTTCAAATTAATCTTGAGACCAGTGATTGCTTACACTAACATAAGCAACTTCTTGACATTCATATTCCTCCTTATCCACTGAAAAAAATCAAAGTGTCATCAGCAAACTGCAAATGTGTTAAATGGATTCTACTTTTTTCAATGTAAAAACCATCAACAAGACTCAAATTGTCTGCTCTGTCCCACACTGAACTAAAAATCTGACCAATCAATAAAAACAGGAGTGGAGAAATAGGATCCCATTGTCTCAATTCTCTAGAGCTAGCAAAAAAACCACATGGTTCTCCATTCACAAGAATAGAGAATCTAGCTGTAGAGGTGCATGACATAACCCAATCAATCCATCTCTGTGTGACCCCCATAAGCTGGAGAGTTTTCTCAACACACGACCAACTAACTCTATTGTATGCCTTCTCAAAATCAAGTTTCAAAAGCACCCCTTTCTTTCTCATATATTTCTGTTAGTGAATGGCCTCATAAGCTGTCCTGTAATTATCCACAATATACCTTCCTTCCTTCAATGCTGACTGCTGCTTACCAACAAGCTGAACAAGGACCTTTTTGAGTCGCAATGTCAGGACTTTAGTGATAATTTTGTAACAAGCATTCAACAAACTAATAGGCCTGAATTATGCCATCCTGTCAGCCTCCGTTGTCTTCGGAATAAGGGCAGTATGAGTTGAGTTAAAATATCTTACACACCTTGGTTTCTCCTAGAATTCACCCATCACAACCATAAGATCGTCCTTGAACAATTCCTAGAAAAACTGATAAAACCCTAGGGTAAACCCATCGGATCCTGAAGATTTATGTGGGTTCATACTAAAAGCTGGAAATCTTCAAAAGGCCGGCAGAGAGCTTCAGCTTCAATATCATCAAGCCTTGGAAGTATTCCATCTTCAAGATGTGGTCTCCCTCAAATTCCTCTATGAACAACTGTTCATAAAAACTGATAAACGTGTCCCATATCCTTCTTGTCCTCAATCAATTCTTCATCCACCTTGATATGATCTGTTCTCAAAGCTCTTTTTTTAGCACTTGCTACAGCATGGAAGTAGGCAGAATTTTTATCACCTACTTTTAGCCAATTTTCTTTGGCTCTTTGTTTCCATTTGATTTCCTCCTTAAGCAGCTCCTCATTATAAGCTTTCTTGAGATTCTTCAAAAAATGTTCCTCGGACATGGGTAAGGAATTCTGATCACCTTTCTCTTCGAAAGAGTCAATATTCTTCAGAATTTGTTGCTTCTGTTCCATTTCTCTGCTAGCTGAATTCTTATGCCACTGTTTAATGCAGTTTCTAGTCCCTTTGAGCTTGAGCAAGAATAATAAAAAAGCATACCCATCATAGGATACTTCCTTCCAGCACTGACTCACCATCTCTTTAAAACCTTCTCTCCTGTGCCACATCAGCTCATATCTGAACAATCAACCTTCTTTTCTTCCCTTTTAGTCATCAACTGTAGGGGGATATGATCAGACACTATTCTGCTCAAACCCTTAATCTGTGTGGTAGGGAGGTTAGTGAACCAATCAGTGGAAATGAGAATTCTATCAATTCTAGATTGAATGTTGTTTGTTTGTAAATTTGACCTGGTAAACCTGCGATTAGGAATTCCCAAGTCAATCATACCACTATCTCTGATCCAACTATTCAACCGTGGAATGTAAAATCGGCCAATCCGATTAAGAGAGGGGGGGGGGGGACTGGCCGTACCCCCTCCAGTTCAAAGAGAATTGGCCGATCCAGGCCGGTTCTCAGTCATGGTATCCTGGCTGATCCGATCTGGATTGGATCGGGATCACTGGGGTCCGATCTGGACCCCCAACCCGGTCTGGAATTCCATGTTTCAACCCTTCCATTTCTCTTCTCTATTTCTGTTGATTAGATCTCTCCCATGGGTATCTTACACAGTTAAATCACCAACAATACACCAAGCTCCTGAAAAGAGACCATGCAACCTATGCAGCTCCTGAAAGAAGCAGGCCCTCTGTGAATCATTGTGGACCATACACCGAAGTGAGAACCCAACTCTTTCCACTGTTGATATCTGAGAAGCTTACTGAGATACTGAATAGTAACATATCACAGGCTGCACCTCTAAGTTTCTTTTCATTCCATATACTTACTTGTACCCCTTTTAATCCATCATCAGGAAAAACAACATAATTGTTCAATAAAGTGCCCCCTGTCCTTCTCAACTCCCAATCATCCAGCACATTAAGCTTAATTTCTTGTAAACAAACGCAGTCTAGCTGTAAAGATAAAATTAAGTCTCACACAGCTTTTACCTTGAGGTTGCTGTTAAGACCTCTAACATTCCATGAAATCAGCTTCATAAGGGCACTGGAAACTTCACCACTCTTTTCCCTTTCTTCTCCCTCAGACTATCATAGACTTCATTGCTTTGTAAATAACTAATTTCTCTCTTCCCAATCTTCACCCCTCCTCCCTGACCTTTTCTTTTAGCAGAAGTCTGCAGAGCTTCACTCCTCTTCAGTTTTTTTTCTTTTCTTTGAGGTCCCTGCCGCAGTGGCATGGCTCAGTTTAATTAAATGAAACATGCCCCCACCCAGGTTCGAACCTGGGCGTTCCCTTAAAACCCCCCCTCCCACTGTCTTTCCATCCCACCATAGATGAGTTGACCAGAACTCTCCTTTCCTTGATCTCCCTCATTCTCCAAGAGAAGTTCCCCGGCCACTCTGTTTGCAACGCTTTAGGTACTTTAGGAACTGCAGGCTCCCATTCTGCATCAACGACTCCCTGACTGGGCAAGACATCCACGACCTGGTGCTCCTGAAGGGATGCCCTGATATCTGACGTAGCAGCCGACCAAGGGATTTCCACTCTGGGACAGACCACCTCTGCCTTTGGAAGAAGGACGCTAGATTTAGAGGCCGTCGATGGAGTTGGAGCCAAAACAGAGCTTCAGTTCACCTCAGTGACCTTTTAGCTTGCATCTCCCTCCCCTGTGCCCTGTACCCTCCCGCAAACGAGGCCCCTGATCGGCTCCCTACACTCCTTTGCCCAACGACCTCTTCGAGAGCATCTAACACACTGATCCTTATCGACAGGAACATTACGAGGAATCCTCCCCTTCGTCCTCTCCTCAACCTCCCTCTTAGCTTTATGCCCCACCACCTTCCAACCCCCTCCATCTTCACCAGAGTTGAGATCACCAAAGACTCCCTTCTCCCTCTTCCCCCTCTACCCCGCCTCGCCTTACCTCTCCGCTCGCCATGGTAACCTCTCCGATCGACCACTTTACTCAAAAATCCTATAGGGCTCAAGAACAAATCAGTCAACCGATTGGCAATTGGGATTGGCAATTGGTATTAAGTGTTAATAGTTATTGATATTAATTATTCTTAATAGTAATATTATCATTGCGATTGTAAACACACATTTTATTAATGAAATAAACGTCAATAATAATAACCTATATTTTACCTACTTTGCATTAATTAGCAATGTTGATTAATTGTTAATAATCATGTAATACAAAATAATCATAACAATTCATAGATAATTACCATTTTAAACGCATAGTGGACCTACTTTGCATACATTGGCATTTGCTATTAAGTCTTGATCATTATTTAATATTGGGCATGGGGGTGCATCGGTTAGTGGGAAAGGAGGAAGGGTGGGGGGGCATGGGCTCGTAAAATGGGTATGAAAAAATGGGGTTATAAAGTGGTGATAAATTATTCCAACAAAAAGTTGGAATGACTTATCCCCATGCTTAACCCTGAAACTTGGGATACCCCCAAAAGCCTTAACCCCCCTTACCCTATGGAAATGCCATACCAAACCAAGAACGGAGATAAAATGGGTTTAACCCATTCCTGTCTCGACACCAAACACAACTTGAGTATTTAGTGTTTTCTATGAGGTCCAAACAAAATTTTCAGATATTACAACCAAATCTTACCATTGCACCAGGGCTTACCCTCTTTCCAGGGGCTAATGCATATCTTTTATTCATCTCTTTTCAGAGCATCTACCCTGCACAAGCGAAAAGATTTACCAAGTTCAGGGAACGGAAAGGCCTTATTGAAAAGGATGTGGTATCTATTTAATCTTTAATCACAATCTTGTTTGACTGCTATAGCTTGAGATTACTTGAATTTGGCATCTTGTTTGATAATCCTGCTTGTCATTGTTAAGGTGAGAACAGATAGGTCTATTTCCTTCTATGATGGAGATGACAATCCAAATGTCGTACTTCTGCATGACATACTGTTGACGTACTCATTTTATAATTTCGACCTTGGATACTGTCAGGTAATGAAGACTTTCTAGGTTCCTGCCTATTTATGTGTTGGGTTCTGTTCTATTTCAGTTACATACTTTTATACAGTTACATGCACCTGCAATTACAATCTATATAAAATAAGTCTCTCCTAAAGATAGGCTCATGACAAAGTATAAAATATATATTTTTTGAAAGCGGATAGTACCTACAAAGTGTAAAAGATGCTATCAAATTTTAACAGTTGAAGCTGAGAGATTTTGGTAGCTGTAGTGGAAGTTGCCTTCACTTTGAAGGAAATAAAATTTGAAATTGCCTATTGATCTAGAAAACTTCGATGGCATAATTTACAACCTGTCACAATGCTGTCATCCGGTGATGTGCATAATGTTGATTGCATAGACTTTCTGCCATGTCAACATAGTTATGTTCTTTTGTTTCTATTTGCTCCGGGCACTACTGGTGTACGTGGTTAGTTTAATGACAATTTTGAATTTCCTATGAAGTTCAATTGTATATTAGTCGCCTTTTTCTGTGAAAGGATGTAAGAACATGCACTCATGCCCTGGAGGTCACAGGTTTAGAATAAAAAAATGGCCTCTTTGCAAAAGGCAGGAGTGAGGCTGCATACAATTGACCCTCCTCAGTGACCCCGCAGTGGCGGGAGTCTCATGGAGACTGGGTTGCCCTGTTTTATGTAAGAGCACCTCCTAGAAAAGTTTTATCTAGTAATCTCATCGTTTAGTTGGGCGCCTTGTGTATTCTTTTTTTAGAAGGTGGTCAAAAGGCCAAATTCATTAATGCGAAGGAAAACAAACAAGATAGATCCCAACCCTTAAAAGGGTGAAGGGAGAATAACTACCAAGGATAGCATTGCCTACCACAAGGAAAACATCCCTTGCCCCAGCACACCCTTACACTCGATTACAAAATAATTTTCTTTCAGTTACATAAATTGCTAATCAGAACCGAATTTCTGTTTATGAACCCAGAATAGCTGAAAAGTCATTCTTGCAAAAAAAGAGATACAGCTCCTGATGATTTCTGCAGGATCCCAAAGACTCCCTTCTCATTAGACTCTGGGTTGATAAACCTCCTCCTAATTGATTACCATGAACAAAATATCCGAGTATGCAGTCCAGGGGATGTGTAATCTCCTGAAGAAAAGCTTCCCGAACAGCTCAACAATACCACATCCAAGGAAGATGTGAACAATGTCTTCCTTAAAGGATACACAGAAAATATGAGTTTTCTTAGTGTCCTTCCTCAGCTTCTTCAATCTGTCCCCTGTTGCCATTCTATTCCAAGCTAGTTTCGATAAAGAAAATCCTGATTTTTATTGAGAGATTCTTGTTCTACACTTGCTTTGTCCAAGGTACTCTCCTTCATCTAGCAAAATCTTCACAGCAGACTTTACAGAAAATTCTCCATTTGGTGACCACTTCCAAATTTTAGAGTCCCTTTTTGAAGGCACTAGTCTGACCTAATCCAGTATAGCTGTGAGTTCCATGACTTCTTGAGTTTCAATCTCAGTCATGTTCTACGACAAGTCAAATTCCAGTAATGGACTTGACCTGTCACAGAGGGCAATGCATTAAGCTTCTGATTAGCTGAGAGTGTGATGCCATAATGATAACACAATCTGACTGCAAGAGGTGTCTGTTCCCACCATGAATCTTCCCAGAACTTGGTTATATATGACCATATCCAATGTGAATTACTGTGGAGCATTTGAAGAAATCAATCTGCAATATTTTTTTTTCCAATATGGAAGACAAATCATTAATGGATATAGAACTATCACACCATAGAGCATTACCCTGAGTATTTAGTCCTAACAATCCTGCCTCACGGAGAATGCTCCCCTCCCTTTCTACAACCATTTAAACAGCAATGCCATGTTGAAAATGTCAGTAGGGACCAACCCCAACCCCGAACCCCCTTTTCCTTCTGGAAAAAGATCCCATGTTTCCCTTTCCACAAAAAAGCAGCTCTTATGGATTCCAATTTCTGACAGACCAATAAGCCTGAAGATAGATGGTATAGAGCCAAACTAGACCAATAAGCCTGAAGATAGATGGTATAGAGCCAAACTAGAAAGGACAGCTTTTGGCAGAATCCATTTCCCCCCTGTGGACAATGAATTACATGCAGCACCTGGACAGTCCTCAAATTCTTCACAGTAACATTCCCGCTTGAACATTTAATCCTATTGAGCCAAACTAGAAAGGCCAGCTTTTGGCAGAATCCTTTTCCCCCCGGCGAACAATGAATTACATGCAGCACCTGGACGGTCCTCAAATTCTTCACAATAACATTCCCATTTGAACATTTAATCCTACCATCTAACAATTGAAGCCCTAAACACTTGATAGGAGAAGTCCAACTTGAACCCAATACATGGGCAATTCGATTTCTCTGTTCCCGAGTACAAGCCCTTATGGCCTTTGGCTAGATGTGATTAAAGGTGAGTACTATTCGTATGGTAGACTTTGGGATGTATCATTACAGGTGGACTATAAATTTTCAGCAGCATAGAGAGGTATTCTTCAGGCAATGGACATACTCAAGGCAGCCACACAAGTATCTTTGGGGGATGGCAGGCGATGTTTTTCTGGATTGACAAGTGGTGTGGGCCTCTGACTCTTTGTAACTTGTATCCTTGGCTTTTCAGCATATCTTCAGACCCTCTGGCGCTAGTGGCCCAGGTTTATGATCAGGATACTTCAGGCACGGGGATGTGGACACCATGCTTCAGGAGGAATCTTAGAGAAGAAGAACTTCGGGACCTGGCCTCCCTTTGTAGTCTGTTGTCAGCTTCATCTCTTCAGGGTCCTAACCAGGACTCGTGGGTCTGGACATGGGAGACAAAGGGACGCTCTCAGTTTGATCAGCCTATCAGGTGATAGCAGATGGAGGTTTTAGGTTTCTCTTCATTCAACACACCTGGTACCCCAAGCCCCCCCCCTGAAGGTCAAGACACTCATGTGGAGGATTTCTCATGGACGATTGCCCACTGTAGATAGGTTCATTTTGGCTGTGATTTTCCTTAGTGTGTTCCTTATGTGGGGAAGATGGTGAGTCATTGTATCATATCTTCACTAGCTGCAGTTTTGCGAATGAAGAGTCGAGGGTCATCTTCAGCAAGGTGCATCTTCCATTCAGGCAGTCGGATACTGTGCATTTGCTCCTTCGTTTTTTGCCTTGACTTGTGCTACATACTAATGATTGGATCACTTGGTGGTTAATTCTGTATGCCACCCTTTGGGCCATTTGGAGCAAGAGGAACGAGCGGATTTTTAAGAAAGAAGCTTTGGCGTTTGATACATTGGTTGGATTTATATGTGACAGGGTTAGAGAATGGGGGTAAATATTTTGTACATCACCTATTCATACGTCCCCCTTTTTTGTTAGGTTAGGGGATGCATGAATGGGACACCATCTTAGTATTCTCTTTTATATTTTGTACACCCACTTGTCTTGGGCTTTTTTTTTTTTTTTTTTTTTTTTTTAGAGAGCTGAATTGTATACATTTGTAGTGCCTATTTCTCTGCTCCCCATTCAAATGCATGCCTACCAATTTACTTTTATGAAAATTAATGTTGCACCCTATAATTGCCTCCGGAATCTTTAGTAGCACTTTCAAATTAAGGACCCCTCTCTCTATCTCTCTCTCTCTATATATATATAATATATATATATATATAATATATTTTTATATATATATATATATAATATAATATATATATATATATATATATATATATGAATGTGGATGGTAGTACTTGTTCTAAGTATTTTTTTTCTAAAATTTCTAGGTAGCCCTGTAAAAGTTTTGTTATTAGGCCCACTCAGTGTTCAACTCAAAACCTAGGCGTTGAGTTGAAGGAGCCATATCATTATATAGATGGGTGATTCCATGGAATATCCGATGTGGGACTATCCTCAACATGCCTCCGCATATGTAGGACGACATTAGGCATTGACACGTGGGCATTAGGCACCATGGTCAGACGTGTGATACCCAGGATACAAAGCCCACTCTGATACCGTGTAAAAGAGGATCACCGCACGCCCATCTGTCCACTTGGTGAAGAGAGTATCATCAGAGTTGCCCTGATGGTAATCAAGCCGAATCATAGCTGTTCTTAAACGGTCAAACCATGCATGTGGGGACTGTTTTAAGCTATACAATGCCTCCTTCAAACGACAAACTCTCCCCCTGGCCTCAAGTCTAGGTGGGGGTTCCTTGTAAACTTCCTCCTGCAAATCACCGTTGAGAAAAGTATTTTTAACATCCAACTTGTGAAGCTTCCAAGAGAACTGGAAAGCAAGAGAGAACACAACCCGTATAAACTTCATCTTAGTCACATAAGCAAAAGTCTTCATATAATCCACACCATAAGTCTAGGTAAAACCCTTTGCAACCAGTCTGGCCTTATACCTCTGAACTGTGCCATCAAAATGGTACTTAATAGTGTACACCCATCTAGACCCAACCAAACTCTTCCTTGGAGGCAGTGTCACCAATTCTCAGATGTTATTTTTATCAAGTGCTTGCGTCTCCTCTTCCATTGCTTGCACCCACTTTGGATCCTTAACAGTTTCAGCAAAAGAGTTAGGAATATGGTAGGTGGATATAGCAGACAAAAAAGAACAATAGGATGATGAGAGACAAGAATAAGAAACATAATGGGAAATAGGATATTTGGTACAAGTCGTCGTCCCTTTCCAAACAACAATAGGAAGGTCCAAATCAATAGGTGCAATAGGGGATGAAGCCAAGACTGGACCTGGAATTTTAGCAGCTTCCTTAGGGTTGATATGTGGGAGGCCCATTCTTATGCCATGTATACATGGAGTAAATCTGAGTATTTGATGGAGGCTTCTTACGCGATCCAAATGTATTAGACATGTCAATGGCAAGAGGCAAGGGAACATACTCAGGTGAGGAACCAAAACAAGGAGAAACCACCCCCTGACTAAAAGATGAGGGAACAAAATAAGACTGAGACTAAAAAAAGTGACATCTTTAAGGACAAACTTTCTCTCCGTTACGGGGTCAAAGCATTTGTACCCTTTCTGAGTGGGAGATAACCTAAAAAGATGTCATGGACAACATGAGAGTCCAGTTTAGTGGAACTAGGACTCATGGAGTGAATAAAGCAAAAACAACCAAAGACACGGGAATCCATAACAAATAGTGTATGGTCTGGGCAAAGTACTTGGACAGGGGACACGTAGTCAAGTGTTGTAGAAGGCATACGGTTGATAACATAGGCGATGGTTAGGACCGCTTCTGTCCAGAATTTCTTGGGTAATTGATGTTGCAAAAGAAGAGCTCGAGAGGTCTCAACTAAATGTCAATTTTGTCTTTCAGCCACCCCATTTTGTTGAGGTGAATAGGTACATGGGGACTCTTGAATGATTCCCTTATCCTCTATAAAAATATTGAGGCTCCTCTCAAAGTATTCTCTTATATTGTCAGATCTAAACACCTTAACACGCTATTCAAATTGGTTTTCAACTATTTTGCAGAACATTTGAATGATCCGAGGTACTTCATCACGAAATTTTATAAGATAGATCTAACAATAATGAGAGAAGTCGTCAATAAAATTGATAAAGTAGCGATGATCATCTACAGAGGGAACATGAGAGGGACCCATACATCAGAGTGAATAAGTTGGAAGGGAAAAGTGCTCTTATTAATAGAAATTTTGAAGTTGGTTCTAAAATGTTTAACAAGATGATAAATTTGACACTGAAGGGTGTCAACTTTTACTGACTTGAACAAAGAAGGAAACAAAACTTGCAAGGACCTCAAGGACAAGTGACCAAGATGACTATGCCACAACTGGATTACTTTGAGTTTCTGCTTCATGCCATCATCAACACTAGATTGAAATGCAGCTCTACCATCAGGCTCAAAATGATATAGGCCTCCTACTTCACGACAAGTCTCAATCATCTGCTTGTATTTCAGGTCTTGAAAAGCACAATGTGTACGAAAGAAGGTCACTGAATACTGAAGAGCTTTGGTGAGACTACTCACATACAAAAGACTAATAGGCAAAGCAAGAACATAAGTACAAAAGACAGAGGAAGGTCATCATTGGGACTCACATACCTTTTATAAACAAGAGTAGCACAGGTACCATCTGCAATGGTGACTTTCTCTTGTTCAAAGCTCAAGAAATACGTAGTAAAGAGAAAAGAGGTACCCGTTATATGATCTGTAGCTCTTGAGTCAATGAGCCAAGGACTTGGGGGGGAGAGTGAGAGGCAGTCAGAGTCGCACCCGCAATACCTGATGTGGTAGAGGAAGATGCTCCAAGCTGGGAGAGGGCAGACACATGAGAAGTAGTGAGACCACCATCCTGAGAAGAGGTAGGGGGATATCTTGGCCTTGATTGATGACAATATTGCTCTTAACTTGCTATCAACTCTTTGCATTTCTTAACTTCAACGAGTTCTTATCAGGATAGAGGTCCCAACACTTGTCCACATTGTGATTATCGTTTTGACAATATCTTCTAGCCTTTTCTTTCTCCTTTCCCTGACCACCATCACCCTTTCCAGGCTTTAAAAGAGTGTTGGCCAGCGTAGAGGACTCCCAAATCGTGCCCACCAGCTCCAACTGAACCTCCACTCATTGCCTTCTTCCGTCCTTCTTTCGTCAACATTTTGTGGTACACTTGTTTTAGAGATGGAAGGGGGTCAATGTTGAGAATAGGAGCCCTTAGGCTCTCATAATCTGAGGTGAGACTGGCAAGAAACTTGAAGATACGATTCCTCTCCACATGCTGCAAATAAATCTTCTGATCTTTGGTACATGTCCAACTATAAGAAGAGTAATAATCTAGTTCCTCCCACTTACTTTACAGCAGTCCAAAATAAGTAGTAACCCCAACACTATCCTGCTTCAGGTCCTGTATATCAGTGGTTACCTGATACACACGGGAAACATCCTGCCTGTGCCCATACATTTGATTCAGAAGATCTCACATCTCCTTTGCAGTCATCTTCATCATAATAAGTTGTTGGATCTCTGAGCTCATAGAGTTAAGGATCCAGCCCATCATTATGTTATTTTCCAACTCCCATCTAGCATAAGTTGAGTCATCATATGCTGGTTCCTTGACTCCACCATCAATGTACCATATCTTCCCACATCTGCTAAGGAAAATCCATGCAGAGATAGACTAGAGACGATAACTAGTCTTTGTCGGCTTCACTGTAGTCATTTGCAGGGTAAGACGATGATGCACCATAGGTAGAACACCAGCTGGACGTATCACGGTGGAATTCATCTCCAGAGATTCAACACCACTACTTGCTGACGAATCCATGGTAAAGAGGCAAAGAAACAGCTCCGTGCAATGATCACTGTGGTGTAGGACACTCCCCACACCAACGAAAGCTTTGAATATGAGAGTAAACAATCCTTCCTTCACCAAGGCAACGCTCCGGCTGCTATGAACAAGGCACCTGCCTGTCTCAATGCTTCCAAATTGCACACCAGTTTGTTCTCTGCACTTGAGAGAACCCAGATGACAGGAAAGGATAGGTCAACGTCTTGCACCTGTAGGAACCCTAGCAAGGGTCCCCCCACCACTTCCAAGGCCATTGGCCTGCCCTGTTCTTCAAAACAGGGGATTGGATGCTAGGGCAAGCAGGTGGCTATCACTGCCTTGTCCAAGAAGCCCTAGCAGGGCACTGGAAGACAGAGAGAGAGGTCGGATGTCTTCTGCACCACAAACAAGGGAGCCAACTACTGGGGGAAGCAAGGACAGCCATGCCCCTGACCAAAAAACCTTAGCAGGGGATCGGTTGGCAGAGGAGAGGGGGCATGTCCCTTCCTCTCCCAAGAAAGAGTGGTGCGGACCTCCGTTCACTTCCTTCAAACCCTAACCTGGCTCTAATACCATGTAAAAGTTTTGTTATTGGGCCCATTCAATGTTCAACTCAAAACCTAGGCATTGAGTTGAAGGAGCCATATCATTATATAGATGGGTGTTCCATGGAATATCCGAAGTGGCACTATCCCCAATACGCGTCCACACATGTAGGCTGACATTAGGCACCGACACGTGGACATTAGGCACTATGGTCAGATATGTGATACCTAGGACACAAAGCCCGCTCTGATACCATGTAGAAAACCAGGGATGAGGGAGGAGGAAGAGAAGAGAGGGATCGGGCAGATGCACAAAAAGGCACGGCCACACGCATAGGCCGCCCACCATCATTCTCTTATATATGGAGTTTTTGGGTTACAATGATTGGGCAAGGACAATAATACCCCTTGCTCCAATATGCAGCGGAAAAGACTATATAACCCCGTACAACTCACACATAATAAAAGAGAATGAAAGAAACAATAAATGACAAAATCACCCCTGACTACAGGCCCCATTATACCTTACATGGCATACAATCTGATCGTCGATTGGACGACCCAAACAAAGATGAAAAATAAAAAACCAACCCCAAAATGGGTCCAAGTTAGGGTCCACCTAAAAGTTTTTTAAAATATTTTTAATTTAAACACTGGCAGGTGCAGCAAGTGCTTCTCTGAACTAATAGGAGCATATACAATTAAACAGAAGACAAAAAGTGAATCCAAAGAAGCCTTATACAAAACACCAAGGCGGTGTCACCCTTGATCAGTCCTCCCCAAGAAGACAAAAAGGAGATGAGTTACAATTGTCCACATTATAGACACCCAAGCCCACTCTCTAACTTTGTCACAAACAAAAGGGACGAGAGACTGTGCAGTAGCAGCCTCCCTCATGAAAATCCTGTCGTTATTGTGAGTGCTGAACGAGACAGCTTCATCAGTATATTGTAAATGTGTAATCTCCTCCACACCTCTGCCTACTTTAGCTCCTATAAGACCATATACTCTAGCCCTTTATTACATCATGCTTGTCTGATCCTCTGTGTTATCGTGGGACAGGTTTTAAGTATGACATGAGAAAATAGAAGATAACAAAGACCAAAGGTGAAAAGTCATGGATAAATAGACCCCTGACTAATACATCTACTTCTACAACAAAAAATCTAGAACTTAACATTAAAAGTTTTATAATTATTTACAAACCATTTTTATGCTGATAATTCTTGATCTCTCCCTGATCTCTCAATCTCTCAAATCTCTTCTCTTTGACTTTGACTTTTAAGATGGTGCTGAGATCCAAGATACTGTTCCTTTTTCCCACATGATAAGTGGTATTTTGTTTTCCATTTATAATGGTTTAACCTTGCCCGTGCTTGACGACCTTGTCCATAACCGCATCCATGGTCTGATATTTTTATTTTATTTATAACTAGATCCAAGATGCCACTCCTTGTCCATGGGTGACTTCCTACATGTGACAGGTTAGCCCGCTTCTTGGTTGATATCGGATGCACATGCACATACTATCTTTGTGATGAGGAAGACGAAAGATTGGAGCATCTATTCTTTTACTGCTGGTTTGGCATGGACATATGGAGTTAATTGTGTCACAAGCTTGGCCTGGTGTGGACTGTGGGTACCATTTAAAAGACCTGAAATAAGGGACTGATTCAGAAGTTGGAATTCATGAATGGATAAGGGTGTATGGTTGCTTTGTTGTATGCCACTATTTGGGCATTGTAGGGTGAAAGGAACTACCAGCTGTTCCAAAGCAACAAAGCAGCTTACTACCTCCATTTGTGATCATATTTGCTAGTTGTCAATTGTTTTGGGTGAAAGAGGTCAAGCTAGTTCTATCCTGAGCTCCTTTGCCTTGCTAGTTTGGCACGCCATCTTGGTGTGGTGTATGAGGGTTATTTTCTTTTTGATTGCTCCTACTATAAGCGGAACCTTTGGTGGGAAAGTACTTTTGTACACGGTGGAGGATTTTTTGGGCTGCATTACTTTACTCTTCTTGTTCTTTTGTAAATTCTCTTTTCAATTTAATAGATATGGTTCTATCAAGTTTCCAAAAAAGTGATGTTTAACCTTTTTTTTTTAAGGTGATCAAAAGGATCACAGTTTCATTGAAGAAAAATTATATACAAACCATACACCAGAGTCCAAAGAAACTCTGAAATGCCACAGAAGCCCAATACAAAAAGAAAAATAAGGCCCCTCCCACGAAACCACCCCTCCCGAGGCGTTATCAAGTAATAAAAACCAGAAAACTGAAATACTAATTACATCCCTACAACATCAGCCATAACATGTCCGCCACTGCAGCAAACGAAACATGACAGCGGAACCATTCGGATCCACCACAACAGATGCAGCGCTTCCCCATTCTGAAACCCATCTAATGACCTTGAGCCTGAATCTGTAGAAGCTTTGAAACTCATCTCTGAACCTTCTGAAGTTCTTTTCAGTCCAAACACCCCACAGAAATACAGGAAGAATAATAGACCATAGCTCCCTCTCGGATGGACATGGACATAAGTTAGCCCATCCTTCCAACATGTCAATCACAGATTGCGGTTCCACCCAAGTACTGTTGAGGCACCTACAGCAAGACAACCACCAAGTGTGGACAATACCGCAATGGCAAAACAAGTGGTTCACACCCTCTGTAAATCTGCCATAGAAAAAACAATCAAGCTTTTGTAAGGATAGGAATCCACTCAACCTGTCCATCGTTGGCAGCCTACCCAAAGCCAACTTCCAAAGAAATAAGTTGATCTTACAAGGTAAATTTCTAGACCACACAGTAGAAAACCACGGGACTCTGGTCCCACTGTCATTAATGATTCTCAACAAACCATTCACCGAGAAAGTTCCTTTGGAATTCCAATCCCACAGTCTTGTATCTTCACAGTTACTAAGCACCCCAGCCTTATGAATGATGTTCAATATAGCCACCAACTTTTGAAATTCTTGATCTGTTAAGTCCCTTCTAAATGTCAAATTCCACGGATTGGAATGCCCATGTGAATACAATTCAGTCATATATTTCTGTTTGTCCTCAGAAATAAGATACAATTCTGTAAACTCCATTGCCAGAGGCCTATGTAGTCAGAGGCGAGAGGCGAGCGAGGCGACCAAGGGTTCGCCTTAGCCTCAAATGCCTAGGCGATCGCCTAGGCGTTTGAGGCGATGTGTTTCTCCCATACAACACCGTGAAGGAAGAAAATGACAATATGAGGAAACTAAATAAAATATCCAAGATAATCATATATAAGACCTTGAGAAATAGTCATGACTAACATGTAATCATCAATTTGTATAAAGCACTCATATATGTAGTGCATGGTCTTAGGAATCATCAATAACAAGAAAACAATGTAGCTACATGTAAGAAAAAATGGGGAATAAGAGAAAAATGGTAGTGGACATTGTTAAAAGAGGCATTCACTTTGGAATAATTAAGAGTAAGAAAAGTAGTACCACATAATTAAAAAAGAAACAAACATTTGACATAAACTTTATAGGCAAATGCCTAGGTGAGTGAGGCGAACATGAGGCGAGGCGAGGCGCTCTTGGCTCGCCTCAACCTTTTTCATTGCCTAGGCGAGTGAGGCGATCGCCTTTGATAACATAGCCAGAGGCCGATGAAAAACCCACCTATCTTCCCAGAATTTAACTAAACATCCATCCCCCACTTGATAAGAAATAGCCGGAGCAAATAGATCAACCATCTTAATTATATTCCTCCAAATTGGGGACAGCTTAGAAGAGGAGGAAGGATACACATTCCATCTAGAGGTACCATTGTAATACTTCCTCCTAATAATATTACTCCACAAAGCATCATCCTCCTCTCCCAATCTCCACAGCCATTTTGTCAATAAAGCTTGGTTAAAAATGCCAACCTTAACCAAACCAGTCCCCCCTTGATCCTTTCTTCTGCATATTATATCCCATGCAACAAGATGCAAGGCTTTAGACTCTCTCTTCCCACCTTCCGAGAAAAAAGGAACTCCTCTTCGCTTCTAAAATTCTTTCCACTTTTTTTGGGATTCTAAAAATGGAGAGATAATAAGTAGCCAAAGAGGAGAGGACAAATTTAGAGAGTACCCATCTACCTCCAGCTGGCAAGAACCTGGCCTTCCACCCTTCCAATCTCTTCTCAAATCTGATAATAAGATCTTCCCAGTCCCTGACTTTACATTGGACATCTGACAGGGGAAGTCCTAGATAAGAAATTGGGAAGGATGACACCTTACAGGAAAATGAATGAGCGATTTCCCCAGTTCTGTCCGCGCCCAAATTAATACCTATCACCTCTGATTTTCGAAAATTGATGGCCAAACCTTAAGTGATGGTTTAACCTTGCAGTTGCCCAGTGGTACTAATTAGGTCCAAAGTGTTTATTAGATTAAGTTTTTAGCCTCTGGCCTCTAAAAAATGTTCTATGAAATACAGAGGGATCATGTGGGGCAGGTGGAGGAATTGGAGCGCTCGAAGGCCGACAACCACACTGGTGACTAGTGCCAACCGAGTCCCCCTGAGCAAGGGCCCGGTTGTCTCCCGGCCTCCTCGTAGGTGTCCGTCCTAATTTGGGCTTGGCCATCCCTAGTGGTTGTGCCCCTCTAGGAGGAGACAATCCTATGCAGATGTCCTAACAAATGGAATTCGGGATCCCCCCAACTTCGATGAGGCATGGTTTGGTGGGCTGCCATCTCAGGGAGGAAGTTGGGGTGTTGGTAGTGAAGCTTTGTGATTCGGAGGTTCTCAGGGATAGGAGAAGAGAGATGGGTCGATGTTGCTATGGTCTTATAGTTCATGGGGCAGCTTCTTGTAAAGACCTCATTTCGCATCTTTTGGCTTTATGGCCAGAGGAGGATTGGATGGTGCGCCAGGTGTAGGGGATGTCTTTTCTCCTCGTCTGTCCCTCGACCGTCATTGCCAAGGAGCTCACTAGTGCGGAAAGTATCGTAGGGAGCTCATGGGTGCTTCGGGTTGAGGCCTGGGACACCCTCACCGCTGCTTATCTGAGCCCGTGTGTGATGAAAATCCAATTGAAGCTTGTCAGTGTTCCCCTTATTCTTATGGAGTCTAGCCTGATCGAAGAGTCCATTCAATGTTTCATCGACCTTGTTGAGGTGGTCCCATGGGGTTGCTATAGACATCTCCTTTGCTTGGGGCTCGCGTACAGGCTCGTGTGGCGTCGGTGTCTTCAATACCGCCCATGTCCCTTTCTGGCGGAGAAAAGGGCTCTGATTAGGGTGCTCCTAAAGTTGATTGGGGGTGGCGGCAGGATGGAGCCAGGGCTGGTAGGGTTTTGGCACATCAAGATGAAGGTAAGGGACGACTAGGAGGCACGTGCCTGTCATGTGCAGAAGCAGGGAATTTAAAATTTTGAATTTCCCCTTCATGAATCGGGCATCCTTGAACCAATCGGATATGGGTCTTTGGCGCGGGCAGAGCGGGCTTTTGCTTCAAGCGGCCTAGGGATTAAGTCATCAAGCCAACCTGATAACTTACTCTCCAACCCTAGACCTACAACTTTTGATTAGACCCTTCATTCGCACCCGGTGGCCCAAGGGTTAAGTGATCAGGCTGACCCGATGCTCTGGGCCGATGCTTTGATCTTCGCCTGATAGTCTTCCCCTCCCCTACTCTTCTCCTTGTCAACCTCTTCTCTGAGACCTCAGGTGGTGTCCCTAGGAACCCTAACGGCTTTCTTGCGAAATGCTATAGTAAGTTGCTTCGTTGGTCTAATGGGGGTGGGCTTCATAGAGCTGATCCCGTAGCAGGGACATGGGCTTTATGCTCCCCAAGAAGGTTTAGAGGTGCTCACTAATGGGGAGCTCGAGCAGACATCGGGGGAACCTGGTCCAACAAGCTAGGTATGCCTTGTGGGTGTTGGTCTTGGAGGGGCAGGCACCTGCACTTTGTTAGGCAGTGGAGCTGGTGTGCTTAGATAGTCAGGAGGCCCTTGGCCCGTTGATCTCTATCGGCAATAAGATGGCTCCGGCTTGGGCACAGGCTGAGGGGGAATTTTAGAAGGAAAGCAGGGACTCTTTTGAGGTAGGGTGCTCTCAGTCGTTTGTTTCTTGCTCTCTCTTAGGGCAGCAGGCTTTGGATGAGGGGTTGGAGATGGACCCTTGTGACAGGGCTACCCTTGGGAGGGAGGAGGTGAAGCAGTTGTTGGCAAGGGTGGGCTAGTTGACTGAAGGGAAAGCTAAGGAGGTGGCAGATAGGATAGGTGTGTCCTTTGAGGGGCTCGACAAGAACATGAGGCATATTTTCATCAAGATTTAGAAAAGATTTTAGGTGGGCCTGGTTAGGATGCCTAAGGGGGAGAAAGAAATCACTTAGAAAAGGGAAGGAAGGGGCGGATGACGGAAGGAAGGAGGGAGAGGGGGACAAATCAATCATTGCATTTCCATCATGAGGATACTTTTATGGAATTTGGGGGTGTGGGAAGGCAAAGAGGAGGGCGATGAGGGAGTTTGTGAGGAGATGTAAGCCGGATGTACTTTGCATCCAATAGTCTAAGTGTGATAGGGAGGGGGAGGAGGTAATGGGGGAGATTGGAGGAGGAAGACTTACTAAGTGGGTGGCTTCATTGGCTGCGAGGAATGCAAGGGAGATTATGGTATTGTGGAATGAGTACGTAGTCGAAGAGGTTGTAGGTCTTAGAAGTGTGGGCCAGTTAGCGGTGTCTCTCACTTTTCTGTGTATTCATGATGGTTTTTTTTGGGCTTTTATAGGGGTGTATAGTCCACAAGCCGGGCTGATAAGAAGGACTTGTGGGAGGAGCTCTTGACTTTGTGTCAAATGGGGAAGCCTTGGTGCATTGGAAGAAACTTTAATGCTATCAAGTCACAAGAGGAAAGCAATGGGATGTCTCACCATGTTGGGGAGATAGAGGATTTTAAAGATTTCATAGCAGAGACAACCCTTGTTGATGTCGTGACCCCTAGTGCATTTTACATATGGTCCAACCTCAGAGGGGAGCCTTCTCTCTCTAGGTTGGACAAGTTCTTGGTTTTTGTGGATTGGGAGGATCATTTCCCATTTTTTCAGACAGAGTGTTCAGTGAGAACGGCCTAAGATCATAAACCCTATCCTACTTAGATCTCACTTTTCTTCTTATAGTAGGCCGAGGTTCAGATTGGGAGATACTGGCCGAGAGAGGAGGGGTTCTCGGAGGTTGTGTCTAGCAACTGGAATGCGAGTACACAGGGGTCTAATGCTATGGCCAGGCCCATTGCTAAACTCAAGAGGGCAGCTTATGTCCTGACTAGCTAGGGTGCTTCCAAGGCCCTTCTTTACAAGGTGGCTAAGGATAGAATTGTAGAGTAGCTGGAGGCCTTAGTGGAAGTTGGCCTTCTTGATGCTGAAGACAAGGCCAAAAGAGATAAATTAAGGGTAAAATTTGAGGAGATCATTTTCAAGGAAGAGATTTACTAGAAGTAGAGATCCAGAGAGAAGTGGATCAAGGAGGGGGACAGGAACACAACCTATTTCCAGCATGTGTCTTCAAATAGAAGAAAGTTGAATCATCCGAAGGTCCTTAGAGACGGTGACAATGTGCATATTAGGCAGCATGTTCTAGACTTCTATTCGAGGCTCTGTTTGGCAGAGGACTTCAGGAGACCTTCCCTTGCTGCAAATCTACTTCCTACGCTCTCTACTGAGGAGAGATAGGATATCTCTAGCCCTTTCTTTGAGGAGGAGATCAAGAGGGTGGTCTTTGCCCTTGTAGGTGATAAAGCTCCAAGACGGGATGGCTTTCGAATGGTTTTCTTCCAAGTCTGTTAAAACAAGTAGATCTCATCCATGTTATAGGTGACTTTTAAGAGGGCAAGGCTCATCTTAGGGGCATTAACAGGACTTTTATTGCCTTGATCCCTAAGAAAGAAGGGGCCTATTGCTTGTTTGATTACATGCCCATTAGCTTGCTAAATGATGTGTACAATATCATTACCATGTCTTTGGCAATCAAGTTGGAGAGGATTATGGGTAGGGTCATCAATGGTAACCAAGGTGCCTTCATTAAGGGGAGATATCCAAGACAATTTTCTTGTTGCTTATGACGCTATTCATTCTACGAAGATGCATCATAGGAGCGGATACATACTTAAGCTGGTTTTTTAAAAAGCCTAGGATAGCATTAACTGGGAATGTCTGCTAGAGGTCATTTCTAGGATGGGTTTTGGTGAGAGATGGATCAGGGAATGTGTTTCCTTGACTTCTTTTGTGGTGCTAGTTACTGGGCAGCCCACTAAGTTCTTCTTGAGTGGGAGAGAACTTCGACATGGTGATCCGATTTCGTCACTCTTCATTCTTGTGCCCATATCTTGAGCAGTGTGTGGAGTAGAGTTGAGGCTGCAGGACTCATTTTAGGATTTTAAATCTCCCAGTAGGGGTATTTTGTCTCCCACTTCAGTATGTGGATGATACTATCCTTTTCTTATCTGCCAATGAGAATCAATTATTTGTTGCAAGACTAGTCTTGGAGTTGTTCAAGGAGGTTATCGGCCTTTCTATCAATCTTTACAAGAGTCAGTTGATAGGCATCAATGTGGGTGACTCAGTTTTGAGGAGGGTTACTTTCATTTTGGGCTGTCAAAGGGGGGAGTTCTTGGTGTCTTATCTAGGGATGCAACTCACTCTAGGGAGTCTTAGGTGTAGAGATTGGGAGAAAGTGGTGCAGAGGTTTGATTGGCATTTGTCAGGGTGGAAGGGGAGGCTACTTTCTTTTGGTGGTAGATTGACTTTGTGCAGATCAGTCTTAGATATTCTTCCTATTTACTTCCTATCCATCTTCAAGATCCCTACCTCAGTTGCTAAGAAATTGAACTCCATTCAAGCCAGATTCTTTCAACATGGTTCGAGGCACCCAAAGGGAGGTGGTTTTAATGTGAGTTGGAGCAGACTCTGTAGATCTAAGGAGAATGAGGGAGTGGGATTGAAGAACGTCAAACTTTTTAACTTGGCCCTTCCATCAAAGTGGCTCTGGAAGCTGGTGAAGGATGACCCAAGTTTGTGGAAGGAGGTGATCTCTTAGGAGTATTACTTTCATGCCAGGCTGTGGGACTTCACTCTGGAAACTACCTACAATGTATCTTATATGTGGAAGGGCATCCTCTTTGGTGCAGATGTGTTTAAGGCAGGTTCTTTCATTGTCTTTAGTAATGGCAGGTGTACCTTCTTTTGGGAGGACACATGGTGTGCTTCTCAGCCTCTGCGCCTCGTATTCCCAGTGTTGTTTGACATTTCCCTTCAGCAAGCAGCTTTTGTTTCTTACATAGCTAAGGAACCCGTTCTCAGACTTATGTGTCTGTTGTTTAGAAGGAATCTGAGAGAAGAAGAGATGGTTGCAGTCCTTTCATGTTGACCCTTCTGCGGAAGACCATTGGATATGGAGATGGGATAAGGAGGGTATTCATTCTGTCAAATCTGCTTATTCCATGTAGCTGATGGGGCCTCCACATTTGTTTTTTACTTAGTCTGGAGAATCAAGAGCCCACCCAAGGTGCAGTTCCTCTTGTGGAGGGTCTCTCTTAAAGGCTGCCCACATGTGACTGATTGGCTCAATTCATTGTGGATTTGCCAATGGAGTGCTGCCTGTGTGTTGGAGGAGGAGACTCTAGATCACTTGTTCACTTCATGCTCTTTTGCTGAGGAGGTGTGGCAGATTGTTTGTAACCAACTCCAAGTTGGGTTCATGCACTGGGACTCAGTGGAGGACCCTAGTCTATGAAGCAGGATAGGAGGTTGTAGTTGATGATCCTCGATGCCACGATTTGGGCAATCTGGACAGAGCGAAATAGTAGAATTTGATGATCCTTGATGCCACGATTTGGGCAATCTGGACAGAGCGAAATAGTAGAATTTGATGATCCTTGATGCCACGATTTGGGCAATCTGGACAGCAAAATAGTAGAATCTTTAGGTGGAAAGCGGCTACTCCGAATAGGATCTTCCTTTTTGTTTGTGATGAAGTCAAAGAATGGGCTAGAATTTCTTGTAACATGGATACTTGTAACTCCTTGTTTTGTCTCCTGGAGGGGAGTTGAGTGAGGTTACCGTCTTGGTGTTTTGTATAGGAAGGGACTTTTGTTGTTGCTCTTCCTAATTGTACATTATCTTTTCTTCACTTTAATAATACAAGTGGTACCACCCACATTTAGAAAAAAAGATGTTTTGTTCTTAGCCAACTCAAGTGACTTGTTTACAAGGCTAATGCTTATCATCCTGATCATCATGAAACCTTATTTCATCAACTTGGTGAGATCATACTCCTGAAAGATGAAAAAGATTTTCTTCCTTTTTCAGTTAAGTTGTCACCTACCAGTCTGACACCACAATCTCCCTGGCTTGGGTAGCCATTTGATCTTCTTGTCATAAGATAAAAGCAACAACTGGTTTGTTGGGTAGTGGTAACTTCTTTAATAACCTATGGTGGAGTATGATGCGGGAAAAATCCAGTATAGATTCTAGATGCCTTTGCTCATAATGTGATTCTTTTTTCTGGATAATTGGACTACATGATGGTGTTTTAGAAAATATTTGTCCAGGAAGCTGAGATGCTTGAGAGGACCATATCAGACATGATTAGATACTTTTAAGCTGCTATTACCTTTTGTGAGTAGGTCTTATGTTATTTTTCAACTCGTGAACCTATCTCATTCGTTTACGTTCTATTTCTTTCCCATATGAAACTGTACTACAGTGCACTTTATTTTGCTTTTGCATTTCCATGTCTTAATACCTGAAGGATCTGATGATGTCTCATTGGTTTTAGGGTATGAGTGATCTTTTATCACCCATATTATTTGTAATGGAGGATGAGTCAGAATCCTTTTGGTGTTTTGTGGAGCTAATGGAACGCCTGGGTCCAAATTTTAATCGTGATCAAAGTGGCATGCACTCTCAACTTTTTGCATTGTCTAAGGTATACATTGGCATGCGCATATGTGATGAATCTTGATACACAAATTACCTGATTAAATCGTGTTTCGTTTCCTTTGTGCAACCAATCAGCTTGATTGTTGGACATGAATTTTTGCCATCTAATTCATTGTTACCAAATCTAAGGATTTTCTGCTACCTAGATCTTCTATGATTATTCCGTAGTTCTAAGGGCTGTCATGTAAAATATGCATGCATACAGTGTTACATTTCCAGGCAAGTATATGTCATATGCTGAACCTGGTGTTGGGATGTAGCAGTGAGGTGTGGGTCCACATACATCGGGCTTGTGGAGGGGGGCAAGGGCTGGAGCTTCCTGGTATTCCAGCGAGTGCGAGATGATTTCATGGTCAAACCTGAGATAATATTCCTTGTGAAGTTCGGAAGATATCTGCTATATGGCAACTGATAGGATCAATTTCATAAATCATGGTACACCAATTTTTCCTAATGCAGTTTGCAGGATTTCTGCTATCTAGCAATTGATATGATCAATTTTGTAAAGCATGGTACTAGTGCAATTTCATTAAAGTAATACCGAGAGTTACGTGGAGTTGAGGGACAACATCTGGATTTCCCTCAACAACTGTAACATCTTGAATTTGTTGATACAGGATTCAGATATGAAAACACAGTCAAGGCACCAAGGGTTCTGGCACTGGTATAGTGGATGGATATATACAAAATGGGGGCTTGGCAACACCCGCATTTCTTTAACAAAAGAAATACCAATGTTTTAGGTGCAATTTAGAAATTGGAACTACGCTTTTGACAACACAGCCTCCAGCACAAAAATCTCCTTTGGAATGAGTAATCGGATCTGATAATTAAAGCACTTAACAAAGGAGAGTAACCAGAAGACAACAAAATGTCAATGTTTAAGAAATGTCATGGAAGAGAGACAACTTGAAGGGAGAGATATTGTGTGTTGTTTATAAGGCAAGGGGTACTTTTGCCCCTCAATTCATAGGAAGGGCAAATGAAGAATGTGATATCTCATTATTTGACTTAATGCAGCATGTAACGAATCTATACTATACTATCTCCCCCCCACCCCCCACCCCCCCCTTCTCTCTCTCTCTCTCTCTTTTTTTTAAAAAAACTGTAGGTAGAAGAGTAATTAACAATAACTTATAGATTGTTAACCATGAGGCCAAACATTTGTACACAACCTACTTTTGGATTGAGGAGACAGTTATTGGACTTGGAAAGAGAGAATGTGAATTCTTGGGGGCTGCCGGCCTTCACTTCCGGGGCCAATCATGTCCCGTTAGGGCTTCGAGGTGTCGCGCCACCAGCATTTATGCCTGCCTCTCCCCGTCTCCAAGCAGTGCGGTCACTGTCTCATGAGGGGTCATCCGACGAAGGACTCCAAAGGTTTGGTGAGATGCCTTCGATATGGTCAGCAAGGGCATGTGTGGAGGAGGTGCTCTGTATGGTCGAAGTCCTATGTGGAGGCTGTGAAAGGGCCGCCGAAGGTAGTTAAGCCCGAGCAACCTTTGTTTATCTCTGTGTCTTCCCCGTCAGTGGACTCCCTTGGCCCTCGTCTTTGTCGTTGCGGCGATGTGTGCATCCTTGCCCAGTTGCAGGGAGACCCTCGGTGGCTTGACCTTCTGCAGAGATCCTTAAGAAGCTACTGGGCGGGTGTAAATAGAGGCAGGATGGATGGGAGATTAGGGACCTAGGAGATAGATTTTTAGGCCTGGCCCCATCGTAGGAGGTAGCTGAGCCAGTCATTGCAGAAGGTTTTGTGGCAGGGGAGGGGTTTGTGGTGTAGACGATGGTGGGAGTCGCATTGGGGGCTGTGTCCGGAGGGTAACTCTTCTACCTTCCTCATCAGGATAATTGGGGTCCCGGTGGTCCTTTGTGACTTGGTGGGGATTCAATATATTATGTAGGAGGTTGGATGTTGGGTAGGAGACAGTTTAAAGTTGTTGGTGAGTGGAAGCCTGCTTGTTGTTAAAGGGCTCTTCAAAGTTTGGGAGTTTCGGGAGGTTCCAAAGGGCCTCATGGTGCATCTAGAGGGGAGGGTCTTTCCTATTGCTATACAGGTTTTGAACTCCTCGCCGCCACTGCTGCCTGGTTTAGTGTTTCGTGGTAATGGTCGGAAGGAGGAAGATGAACGGGAGACGGGGGGTCATGGCTGGCCTAGGGCAGCTGATTCAAAATTTGAATCGGTGAACCAACCCGCCTTTAGCATTTCCCCAAGGCCGATCAGGAGAACCAGTTCTGGTAGCGCTTTGCAGGGGCACGGTTTAGGCTGTTTGGGTCACGGTCCACGGACCCGTGACTTACCTGTTACGATGGATCGCTATGGAACTGGTGCGAGACCTGCTTCCAGTCGTCTCACTACCCGTTCTCTCCTGCTCAGCCTGGGCCTTCAACACCACATGTCCACAGCTGCCATCAGGTGGACCCTGAGATGTTGGAGGTGCCAGGGGCAAGGTGTAGCTCTCATGGTGGGGCCATTCAGCAGGAGCTATGCACTTAGTTCAGATGGAGGCTGCTGCGGTGGTTGATGGTGCTCCTCGTTTGTCTCCGGTGCATAGTTGTCAAGGCAGTAAGGCGACCGAAGGCGTACTCAAGGTCTCCAAGCGCCTAAGTGCTTAGGTGCCCGCCTAGGCATTGCCTAGGCGTACACTTCAAAATAATATATTTTATATCACACTAATTTAATATTAACATGAAGAGAACAACAATAATATGACATTAACATGAAAACAAACATTACAATGAAGTATAAAAGTTAAAGATGTGACTCTAAAAATCTGTAAATGATAGACTTATTAGAGAGACCGAGAGAGAACAGTGCACTGCTGTGCATTGTGCACAGCACAGTGTGCACAGTATAGTGCACACAGTAGTGCATTGTGTGCTCAGCTCTCACACACAGCACACTGTTGTGCTCTGTGCACACAGTGCACAACAGTGCGCTGTGTGTGAGCCGGAAGGGGAGGTGGAGGTCGGGAGGGGGATTGGGGAGGAATAAAAGAAATTGGACAAAGAGGATAGGGAGAAACAGAGAGATAGAGATAGAGAGACAAAGAAGATGGAAGAGGATGGGGATGGGGGTAGAGGGAGATTGATCAAAGGAAAAAAAAAAAAAAGGAAGACGGTGGGTTAGTTTTTTTTTTTTTTTTTGGGGGGGGGGGGGGGGGGAGGATAAGGGAGATTGATCAAAGAAAAAGAAGGAAGAGGGAGTTTACCGGCGCCAGAAGCGAGGCAGAGCAGTGGCGACAGAAGCACGACGGTGGTGGTAGCACTCGATTTCGACGGTGGCAGCAGCAGGTTGACGGCAGCGGAGCTCGACAGCGTCGGGAACAGCTCGATGGCGGCACTCGACAGCGGCAGCAGCAACTCGATGGCGGCGGTGCAGGGGGTGCTCCTCCGGTGGCTGGAACCTTAGGGCGAATGGGGATCGGGGGTTGAAGGGGCAAATGGGTCTGGCGGCTCGGGGGTTTAGTTTTAGGTTTTAAAGGATCCCATAGGATCTGGACCCTTATCGGGTCAAATGGGCCCATGCGGTCCAAGGTGACCTAGGTAGACGCCTTAGGCCAGTTGGGCCGCTTAAGCGGCTGAGCTGATGCTTTTTGGGACTGTTAAAAGGCAAACCGGCGCCTTGGGCCCGATTTTACGCCTGGCCGCCTAGGCGTACGCCTTGACAACGCTGCTCTGGTGCAACGTCCTAGGGCCAGGGACTGTTGGAGGCCCCTCCTGGCCTTGTCTCTTGTGGCCTTTGGACTCAACAGGGCGCTACATACCTTGCTCTGGTTGAGGTGTCACCAGCAGTGGTGGGGGAGCTTAGCCTGCCTCTGATTATACAACTTGGCCAAGACCGGATGAGGCTCCTCCTGAGCCTCTGTTGAGGGCAATCTTGGAGGGACCATAAGGGGGTGTTTCTTAGAGTTGGGCCTCCCTTCATTTTATGATAGGGGGAGTAGACTCTTGCCAAGGCATGCTCCTTCTTGGTGGAGTTCTTCTTAGGAGGCTGACCCGAGCTCTTAGGGATTGTCTGATCCTGTTCAGACCTTAGATGACCAAGGGTCCCAGTCGGAATCTCAAGATTAGGAGATGGAGCCTCTGAAAGCGGCTTTAGTGGGATGCTTGTTTCTTTTCCTCCAATCCCCATGCTCCTTGCTTAGGGGAGAGAGATTGGAGAGGTGCTTGTGGTCTGGAGGTTGTATTGGGGACTCTTGCCCAAGTGATTGATGACGATGTGGCTTCCAAGAATGGGGGACCGACAAGGAGGAGGTCAGGGAGATTTTGGCCAAAGTGAAGAAAGCTTATGAGGGTGCAAGCTAAGGAGGTGGCGTATTAGATTGGAGTTTCTTTTGATGGGGTGGACAAAGATATCCACTATGTTTTGCATAAGATCAGCAATAGATGGCAGCTCGGGATCATTAGGGGTGTTAAGGGGGGTAAATTTTCTAGAAGGGAGGGTAAGGAGGATGTGAGGGGGTTTGAGGGGGGAGGGGTTGGTATATTAGTTGGTTTGCCCATCAAGATTCTTTCATAGAATATCAGGGCTCTGGGGGGTAAAGAGAAAAGGCGGTGATGAGGGACTTGACTAGAACATATAAGATTGATGTTTTTTGCCTTCAAGAAACTAAGTTGGAGATGGAGGAAGTAGGGGCGTGGAGGGATATTGGTGGGTCTAGATTGTCCTGTGGGGTGGTTCAGCTATGGGTAGGTTGAAGAGCAAGTGGGGAGGAATGCTATTACTATCACCTTTAAGTACTAGGAGGATGGCTTCCTATGAGACTTTGGGGAGGAATGCTATTACTATCACCTTTAAGTACTAGGAGGATGGCTTCCTATGAGACTTCTATGGAGTCTATGGGCCACAAAGGAGAGGAGAAGAAGGCTTTGCGGGAGAGAGCTCCTGTAGGGTCACGATCAGGCTGGTAGACCATGGTGTTTGATAGGCAACTTTAATGCTATTAGTTCTACAGAAGAGCGATCAGATGGGTGATGGGTCTGCTTCAATGGGTGTTATGGAAGACTAGAGAAGTTCTTGATTTCTGTAGAATGGGGAGATCATTCCCTCACTTTCAAGCATCTTATCTCCATAGGTCGGTGTCAGATCATAAGCCTATCCTCTTGAATTCAAATTTTAATTGCCATTCAAAGTCGATATTCCAGATGGAGAAATTTTGGTTTAAAGAGGAGGGCTTTATGGATATCGTCAGAAATGTATGGGCTTCATGCTCTTGGAAAGGTGTGGCCATAGGTTCTCTCCTCTCTAACCTTAAAACTCTTGCCCGTGAATTATCTACCTAGGGAGCTTCCAAAAAGGTTCTTAGAAAGGAGGAGAAGGATAACATCTTTCGGTAGTTCCAAGGATAGAAGGTATTGGAGGAGGCAGGCTTGCTTGATGCAGATGACGAAGAGAAATGGAGAGTTTTGAATATTGATTTCTAGAGAAGAAGTTTTTTTAGAAACAAAGATCTAGGGATCAAGATGGATTAAGGAAGGTGACAGTAATACTACTTATGTCTACAGAGTTGCTTCAGGAAGGAGAAGAATGAATCACATGGGCTCTATTAAGGTAGAGAGGCACATTATTTCCAGAAGGGATGAAGTAACATGTGTATCACTTCTTTCTACTCTAGTCTATTTGGAAGAGGAGTTTGGGAGGCCACTTGTTAGTGTAGACATATACTTCCCCAACTCTCCATTGAGGAGAGGGATGCTATCTCTATGCTTTTCTCTGAGGAAGAAGTTCATGCGGCTGTGTTTGCCTTGCCAGGGGACAAGGCTCTGGGTCCAGATGGATTCCCCTTACTCTTCTTCCAACATTGCTGAGAAGTTGTTCATCCATTATTATTGCAGGCAGCTTTGGAATTTTAGGAAGGGAAAGCACACTTGAGGGGTGCCAATAAAACCTTTATTGTTCTCATTCTTAAGAAAACAAGGGGTGAATCTATGGGTGACTATAGGTCTATATGTGCACATACACATGCTCCTGACATCTTTGTGCTTGCATCCAATTTCTGTTTCATGGCATCTTATCTTATTCTTTTTTAATGGATATTCTGTATATTAATTATTTCTCTTGCTCTTTTGCAGTTGGTGGAGATCTTAGACTGCCCCTTGCATAATTATTTCAGGCAGGCAGATTGCTTGAACTATTTCTTTTGTTTTCGATGGCTTCTTATACAGTTTAAAAGGTAAGTAATTTAAGTAATTCGTCTGCGAATTCCATATCATAATCTGCTATCAGTGTTTTAAAAGGCAGCTACCTTGAGCTGTCTTAAAGGTTGTTACCTCGGCCCTTTCCTGATAGTTTTTGGTTCTCTAAATGATGCCTTGATTCTGCCTTAAAGGTTGTTGCCTCGGCCCTTTTCTGATAGTTTTTGGTTCTCTAAATGATGCCTTGATTATCTTTTCATGCCAAAATAGTGATGGTCCTCTAATCAGTTAAAAAATTTTAAGGGTTCATCAAGTCTCTGTAATAACATGAATATCATAATGCCATATTTATGTCATGACTGGAAATTCATGTCCACTCAAACATTAGAATCCAAGTACGGTAAGAGCAAGCCGTAGTGGAAGTCAATGCAGAACATGGTAGTCCGCAGTAAGGCAAAGCCTCTGTGTTGCACAATGAAATCCAGTGCAGGACATAAGTATATGGTAATTATATTTTGATGGTCCACAGCAAGATGAAGTCTGTCTTTAACTCTATTGTCCTTTATTAATCGTCTGATTCACCAAAAAGTAGTGCACATATGAAATGAATTAGAACTCCAGAAAATGGTACCTTTAACTATGTATATTAAATAGTTCACATATGAGATGAGCTAAAATTTTAGAAAATGGCACCTTTAACAAGGTATATTAATGAAGTTTAAATGTCTTTCTACTCCAAATGTCTTGCTACTCACGGTCCTCTTCTCTCTGTCAGTTGCAGTGGACATTTTAACCTTCTAGTCCTTCCATCATTATTTTCCTTTTTGGTGGAGAATCATACCATGCATGATATCCATGCTCCACAGCTGTTGATTTACCTGGACAATTCCTAAGCCATTCCTAAGCCCATGAACAACTAATGTGCCTTTCTTGACTCGTTTCTAAACCACATTTATGGATCACTATGTTCTTTGGATAAATTTGGTTTGAGTGGATGGAACAAATTGTCTAAAATTTAACCAGCTTTGAGCTTTTTACATCACATGTTGTTTTGTTTTTCCTGGCCACATTTTCGCAATTTTCATGCTATGCCTTGAGTTCCTGATATTCATGGACAGAGATGGTGATATCCTCATCTTTGTAGATAGTAAGGTCATTTGCACTTTTCTTGAACTTCTTGTTGTGGTAATCTGACATTTGTTTGTTTTATCTATTATTGTAGAACCTGGTAGTGCTTTTACCAGATTAGGTAATCGTGGAAAGGTTGAATGGTGCTGGGGATCTTTGTTATGCCAATCATAAAATTCGGCATCCACCTTGCTGGTGAAGGTTTTTGTTGTGTGCTTTCTTGTATGTGTACATGGCAAAACCCAGCGCTTATCCACTGACAAGAACCCTTGTCCTGGCCCATGACACAGTTTTGCAAACCGGCAGGTTTGGACTGGACAGAATCAGATCCGTTTATGTTCCAGGTTTAAAGGTTTTTGGGAGCAGCACATGAAAGGAACAACGTGAAAGGAATGAGTACATGGTTCGCCGACTCGAAGAGTCGTACTGACTCGGATCTCCCATGATCCGGTACAAGTCGGGTCGACTTGCACAGACTCGGCCAATTCGCATGGAAAAATCGCACAGACTCGGTCAAGCCGCACCGACTCGGCCATGATATGATACGAGTCACCCGACCCGGCACGAGTCCATCTAGTACGGCAAACCATGGGAACAACCAGTTCATGTGACCTTGGTTTATATATATTTCTTTTGTTTGGAAGAGGAGATTACTTAGGCAGCATTTGTTTGGGCTATTGGGGGTCTTTGGATTTTTTGAGAAGTCATCATTACTTGGATTCCCCCACTATCGAACTTTTCATGGATTCCACCAAAATCTAAAAAGGGCGAAAAAGTTAAATGGATTTGTGCCAAGTGTCCCAAATTTGAATTTGGCTTTGGGGGGAATCCAAATAGTTGATGGGACATGGGCCCATTTGTTTCAATTTTCATATGGAAATCTTTCATGTATCTCAAACAAATGCCAGCCTTAGCGTGTGTTGCAGTTACAAGGGAATATCCAGGGCTGAGGTAGAGCGGCAGTCAATGTGGCTGATTGTTGTTGACCCTTTTGTGTTCTGTCATTTGCAGCGGAAAGTTATGTTTTTCCTTTCTTTATTTTTTATCCCTTATTTCTATTTCCCCCCTGCTTTTGTGTTTTCTTCTGAATTGACCATTTCCTAGCTGCATCTGGAGCTAAGAAAATCTAACACATTATATGCCACGATGAAATGGGGCAAAATGGATCACCTGGTGCTTGCTTGATCTATTCAGATCGATTTTGATGTCTTTTTACCGATCATGCGTGCCATTTATCAGTTCTCATTGACAACTTTTCCCATTCTCTCCGACTCGAGACCTGCGCATTCTTGCTTAAGATGAGGTTACCGTATGATGTTTGTTTTTACTCTCTGAATGCAGGGAGTTCGAGTACGATAAGGTGATGCGCTTATGGGAGGTGCTGTGGACTCACTACATGTCAGAGCACTTCCATCTCTACGTTTGTGTCGCAGTTCTTAAGCGGTATCGCAAGACGATCATTGGCGAGCAGATGGATTTCGACACCCTCCTCAAGTTCATCAATGAACTCAGCGGGCGCATCAATCTTGATGACACTCTCCGAGATGCAGAGGCCCTGTGCGTGTGTGCCGGTGAGCACGGTGCAGCTTGCATCCCTCCTGGAACCCCTCCTTCACTTCCAATAGAAACGGGCCTGGCGTATTCTCAGCAAGATGAGATTTGACAGCACCTTGTACACCATCGGTGCAAATTTTCTCGGCGGCTCTGGATTGCCATTGTTTGATAAGGGAGGGCCCCTGGCATGATCCTGTAAATTGCAGATGCATATACAAGTCCATTAGTTGTACATATTCAATTTCTGGGATAAATAAATTGATGACAACGGCTTTATGTATATACTGGTTTCCTTTTTCAAAAAGAAAACGAAGACTGGCCATTGAGGAAAGAGGGTTATTTGCCAATAAAAATTGAGTAGCTGCTACGCGCAACTCTTTCAATCGCTTCGAATTTATAAATAAACACTTCTTTCGATCACTTGGGATTTTGTGTGCGGTGTTCCTCAGTTTTATGTACACCTCTGATGGAAAACGTGTGTAATTTTTAGGGTACGTTTGATTCCATGGAAAATAGAATAAAACTTTGTGCACCACGTGCGGTTAGCTGCACCGTGTGTGGTGCAGCGTTTTTCTTTTTTAAATTTTTTTTTAAAACCGTCTGCTCTTAAGATCAAATGGTATAAATGCTGAGCTGCCTACTGGGCAAATTTTAAAATAAAAAAAATAAAGAAAACTTGTTGCACTGCTCACGCTATTAGATTGTGCGCGAGGGATCTCTCTTTTTTGTGAATTTTTTTAGCCGTCTGATCTACCAGCTCAGCAAATTAAAAACAAAAACAAAAGAACTTCTTGTACTGTTTCTGCCGGAGTGGTACAGCAAGTGGGACTCTAGAAAATAGACTGCATGGTAAGCTTTTTTCGATAAGTGTAGTAGAGTGATTTATTTGCTTATCTGAAACTCTAGTCGACGGAAAGCTTATTTCGTTTGACTTTTCCTTTTCCAATGTTGGCATCCGTGTGGGATGTGATTGAATGAATAACTAATGCTGTTTTTATTTTTCCTATAAGTTTGTTTTCTTAAAAAGCTTTTTCTGTTTAAAAATGTTTTATTTTGAACCAAATGCAGCGGGCCATATTCTGTTTATTCTGTTTGAGAGCTGGACATATCATTCTTCATTATTCTGGACGTTGACTTGTTATTCTTTGAATAAGTGGAATAAACTGTTCCACCTAAAAAATAGAACTATTCTTATTCCATCCAAATTGAGTTCTTGTTGTTCCGGTAATAATAAGAGATTTGAGAACATGAAATCTAAAATACCACATCCACATAACAAATCGAAGAGTACAAGGCTCCTTTGATATATTACCGTATAAAAATATTTGTGAAAAGCGAAAAGGAGAGTGGAATCTTATCATGATAACTAAGGTGGTGGATAGCCGTCAGATAACTTTTAGAACTACGCATTTTCCTTCCTTTCTTCTTTCTCATGCTTGGATAGAGATCATAGAGGACTTGACACGTGAGAGGTAAAGAGCAAAAAGTCAGAACAGGAGCAAGAGTAAGATCGTGGGTATGAGCTGCTTTGATACCACGTTAAAGCATTCAGCTCACAATCAATTAGCAATGAATGAGGATGCTCTTTGTTAATAAATGCATGATTTATCTACACCCTTATATGTAACTATTGCGATAAACTTCTCACATTAAGCCAGAGATCACAGAAGACTTGCAGATGAGGGGTAAAGAACACAATTAATCTTTAAAGAACGCAATTTATTGTTTTCACTTTCTTAGTCTAGAAAGAAATGGCTTTTCTTCCCAAAAAATAAAAGAACTTCAACTAATTTCCAACACATCCTTAGCCGAGGACGCCAGAAGAACATGTTTAAAGGCCGGGCATGTTTTAACCAAAAGAAAAAGGAGAAAAAACAGCGACACATATAAGGAACTTTCTGCAACTGCCAAACTACGAATGAAGATTGCAAAAGTTTAGAACCCCTCTATCGCCACCCTCCTCTTTTTTCACGCCTCCATCTCGCATGTCTCAACTATCTTAGAAGGTGTTTACATTGGTTAACATTTTCTCAAATAATATTTTTCTCATTAATTTTCACATGTTTTATAAACACAAGTAAAAATTAGTTGAAAAAATATTTTCCACATTCTTGAAATATTCCTTTTCTTCCGGACATTTGTTTCCCCACCCCTCCCTGTGGAGAAATATTTCCACAGAAAATATTTACAACTCTTTTTCCCTCCATGTTAGATCCTCACGTCGCATTTTCTATATATTTTCTATTTTCCCATGAGATTTGCAAACGTGTTTTGATTTTAGTGAAAATATTTCCTGTCATTTTTTACTTTCCAGTAAACACTTCCCGTAATTTTCTACTTTCCGGGAAATATTGAGAACGCAAATGCCCCCTTAATCACGTAAATGGACTCCTCTCTTACCCCATTCACCTTCATTCTCCCATTGTTTTTCCTGCCATGTCACTCCTTTGAGAAAATTCCCTTCAGTTTATTTATGTAGAGGGGGACAATGGATATCGCATGACCGTTTTATGTCCAGAATAAGTGCTTGTGACACAGCACAAGCACAACACAACCCCACCCCGTGTAGGGACCCCTTACATTTACCATTTCCATCATTATGTCTGTGTGTGTGTGAGAGAGAGAGAGAGAGAGAGCACACGCGTGTGCTCTCCGAGGTTACTATAAACGCAATGGGCAGCACAATCCACCGAGCTAAAATGGTTAGAATAGAGTCAAGACTCATAGAATGAACGCACTCAAGCTAGGGTTCGTCGTTACAGAGATTTAACTGGGAAAGAAGAGCCAAAAAAATTAAGAGGCTCCACTTGGGAAGGATGGTTGGAATGACTGCCGCTCATGACCCAAGAGGAAGACATGCCTCCAAAGGGCAACACCCAGATTCTACGTCAGCAAAGATGAAAATGAAAATCCTCTGCTAAATACTTCCTGTTTGGTTCCAGGAAACAACTCTCCTGATCTGCTGGGTGAAGCACCTTGACATGAAGCTGTTAGCCAGTAAATTACCTCCGGAGATGATATAACTAATGGAGGCTACCTGCCTTTGAGTTTGCAATAGGCATACAAGCCGGATCCGAGGAAGCCAAGGCACTGGCCAATCACGTTCAGCTGGCAAGGAAAGATGAATCCGTTAAGAGGGATCGAGTAAAGGAAGGAAGAAACAAAAACAGACAACGGGAGATGCTGATAAGTGGGAGCACGTTCCAACCACATCAAAAGGGAGGCCACCGAATATGAGCCAGCCAAGTCCAACGGTGAATAGATCCTGCAGCATAGGTAATGAAGGGTCACTGTTATGATAGGATGGTGTGCATGCAAGAAGCTGTGGTAGTTAGTGAGATGGCATGCTGACTTTGAGGTTGCCACACATCGTCTGGGTGAGAGCAGAGTTCAATGTTGTGTTCAGAAATATACTGTAGTTCAAGAAAAACGCCATAATGCACGAAAGAAGCATCACGGCCTGCACATGAAAAGATAAAATCAATTCCTGTAGCAGAAAATGCAGTAAGTCACAAGATAGTATAGATTTCAGCAGTACAGTTGTGACAACTCTATTCAGAGAATTACATTTTAACATTGTCAACTTTTAAAGAACACAGTTGTCAATGCCAACAAGCATATTTGTTGACTAAACTATGAATTGTTGATTCAAGAAATTGCCATGTTAAAAGAAGTGTAAAACATCACTTTAGCAGTGCTCCTTGCAAAGTTAGCGCTCAACAAATCATGACCCATATCTGAAGAATTGAGATTCTATTCACTCACAGGTTTTGATGGAGAGAGTTCTGTGGACAAATTTGTTCCACTTTCAGACTAAAGTCAATGATGCATTCATATTTCATTTGTTTTCAGATCCATTGACCATTTAGCATCTGACATTCAAATTTGACCAGGCTAGAGATACAAGAATACCCATTAAGTTTCTGCAACAGTGTATATACTATACGGCTCTGTAGATTTTGCTGAGGGCCTGTTAATCACACCACAACCCAGTTCCCCCAACTCTTTCTGGGGTCCTGTGAAAGGGCCTGGAAACTGGCGAGAATAAAATCAACAACACTTTCCAATGCAAGGAAAATAATATATTTAAATGATTAAATCACAGCTGCAGTGATAGTGAAAACAGTTTCAGAAGAAACCCCCCATCCCCAAGCCCTTGCTTATGACAGATTGAAAGCTGAAAAGAAACGACTTTTGACTGCACTTTGCACCCGAATTCAGACCCCAACAATTGTATAGTTCCTCCGTTTTGTGTTAATATTTCATAGGAAACCATGATTCATGTCAAAGACCCAGATAGATACCAGTGCATGCTTTTACTGTATGCAGCGACTCGGACCAGCCTATCTAAGCATTATCCAGTTTACTATTCAGAAGGGCAAGCCACAAGTATGGAGAAAGATGGTAAAAGACCTATGATAATTAAACACGCACAATGTGCTCTCTCCGATGGTTATGCCGGCAATAAAAATAGAAATGAAGATCATATTATTGCACAACTGGGTTAGAAAGTGTGTTGCTAACAATGTAGTTTATGTCAAAAAGGGTAAAGAGAGGGAAAATCATAAACACAATTAGAACAAGCCGTATGAAATAGAATCAATCCCATAGATATCCTTCTTAGAAATTCTATACTAAAAATACCTTCCTATGAAATGAAGATATGCACCCACCATACATCCCAAATTTACAAAACATTGAATTACATGATGCTGCAGTCAGAATTTGGGGGATATTTGATCTGAACAATAAGTTATACATGGAAAGGAAAACCAGATCAGATGACCAAACTACCTACATTCTAATCAAATGGCTAAAATCCCTTTTTTTTATGTTGCACTGGCTTCCTCATTTTAAAGAACACCCTTCTCTAGAGTGGAAGTATAGCCAATGCTAAGGGTGTTCATGTCATCTCAAATCATAGTCAAGCCTAAACTCGTGCGGCCAGGCTAAGATACTGCCAAGTTATTAGGAAGGCAAATATGCATCTTTTCGTATAACGGGAACGACTATAAGCTGTGTGAAGAACATGTGGATACACATCCTCTTCGTACAATATTTTAGTCTAGATATTCTCACTTTTGACTGAGTTATGCATGGCAAAATTCTGCCCACCTGAAAGCCTGGAGAATACAGATAGGGAAAGTTCATTGTCCTCTCCAAATCACCCCGTATGTATGTCCAAAATAACAAAATTGGTCCGCAAACTAATCCTGCAAATGTCAACAGAGACAGAAGATAATTAATGTCAGTTAATATACTTCTAGAACAACCATTGTGGCATTTCCTTATTTTGTTACTAACATATAATCAACAGCAGAAAAATGTCAATTTAACAAATTACCATTGCACCACATTAGGCCAAAGCTGTTGAGACCACTAGATTTCCCTGGGAGAATAAAAGATGAAGAATATATGAAGGCCAAAAAGTCATCACTTATCTCACGTCTTGGAAGATAAACATAAAAAAGTAGATCATAGCCATTACCTATACGGGCAATGGTAGCAAGGTATATTGCAGTACTGATGTTGGACACAAAAACAATGGCATAGCCATATGAATCATATGACAAGTCCCGCGCTCCAGCAACAAATGCTCCAAAAACGATCAGCGCCACACTGATAAAGCCCTTGGTTTTACCAGGGAAACAGATCAGAAACATAAAGGCTCAAAGCTTACATAGAGAAAGGGTCAGACTGAATTCCATCATGCATAGAACAAATCAGTAATAGCATCAAGTTTAGGCTTTTGATCAAAATATTGACACGATCACTGTGCAACAGAAAGCTAAATTAAATATAACCATGACAATCATTTCATTCTCAAAATTTCAAATCACATAAAAAGCAAAAATAGTATTGAATTCTCAAAAGGCAGAGGTAAGTTAAACAAGAGTCAAGCAGAAGATTCCATGTAGTATGCTTAATAACAATTGCTGATGTCACCTATAACCAGAAGAGTAAAGAAACTTCAACCTATTGAACGCAGGTTACCACCAAGTTTGGTTGCTGGTACCTTCATTGGCAAATTTAGTTGCACTATAGAAGACAGAATGGGTGAATAACAGACTGCAGCTACTTGCTGCCTTGATTGGAGGCTTGGAGCATTTTTGGGTGTATAGTGGCATTTTTCATCTGTATATTGGTAGACACCTCTATATCCTTTTTGCTTTTCTTATCAATGAATCACGGTACCAACCACTATCACATAAGGTCGACATGGGTAGGTGGATGATTAACACAGGTTCCATCAGTCAGGATCAGACCTACACCTACAGGCACCAGACACCAGTGGGGCAGACGCACGATATGTAAAATTAAATATAACACACATCACCGGTGGACAGGGAGCACCTTGGTGAAGCGATGGCAACATCTTTGATCAGGCTACTTTACAGGTACCAAAGATTCGAAGATTGGGATGGGGAGTAGGATCGGCTAGACTTGGACAAGCTGGCATTGGCCAATCCTGATGCAATTCAGTCCGATCCCAGCAACCTGGCATCAGTTTCAGCCGCGGGGGGGGGGGGGGGGGGGGGGGCGCACATGCACAAGCGCATGTGCACGTTTCTGTGTATTAAAATAAGAAGGATTTTTATATACTTGTAACCCACTCCACACACTTTAGACTCTCCTCCCCCTCCTTAATCTTGCCAGCATCAGTTATTTTTATATCAAGATTCCCTGTTTGTGAATCAAGTTAATAAGCCCCCCCAAAAAGGGAATTCTGTTTCATGATTAACCTTATTAACGAATTAAAGATTGATTCTTTATATATCTTTGTTGGATCAACGAATCATTTAAGAGATAGGGTCTTTATCCATCTTTGTTGGATCAATGCATACTCTTTAAGAGATAGGGGTGAGTTGTATGAGAAAAGAGATGTCCCTTCAAAGATCGAAGAGGGTGCACATGACAGCATCAATGGTGGCAGGAGGGTTAGGGTGTAGATGGGGACTTCAAAGGTATGGGGGGATCAGAATGGCAAGGATCAGCCAATCTGGGCCGACCCTGCCAAGGATCAGGGACTAGGGACTGCAATCAGATGGGATTAGGCAAAATATGATCAGATGAACTGATTCTGCCCCCTCCAATCTGATTCTTGAATCCTTGATAGGCACTAATATTTTTTGTTAAAGACATTTAAGATGGTCTAAAGGTGTTGCAAGTCCTCTTTAATTTTTGTACGACAAAAGAACACCAGCAGGGATGGTCAAATTGAGAAGAAGGGGACAGGTAGTGTCTCAGATGCAGGAGAATGAAGGAGATCAATTTGAGATCCAAAAGCTCATATTAGGTACTTCACCTCAGCCCAGGACTGCTGTTTGTACAATTTACCATGTTTAGGACCATTCACGAGAGTGAAAGGGCCTTACCTTCCCTGTGCTCTAAGGATAGTGGCAGACCATGCTAGAAACCAAGCTTAGCAGGTTGTGCCGGTGATAGCTCAACATCAAAGAGTCAATCGAGCAAAAGAGAGCTGTCACTATCCACCTCACTCGATCTCCAACTTGGGTATGTGGATAATAACACATGCATAGTCTTAAAGCCAAATAGTACTGGTGAGGACACCCGCGCATGGACCCGGTTCGACCCGACTCGCGTGTACCGTCGGAGGAGGACAACTGCAGCCTACCCAGCATCTCTGTGGCTCGACGATGGGTCTCCCTAGTGTTGGCATGTGTTTATTGTATTGAGGAGCATTAGACACTGTTGTAAGGCCCATTATGAGGCCCAATTATCCATCATTTACTTACTCTGCATTTTCTGTTTGAATTTTGGGTGTTTTGTAGTGGGAGGGGCAATTTTGTCACTGAGGTTATTAGGGCTTCATTAGGGCTAACTTTTCTATTTATATTCTTGTAAACCTCGTTTCGAGGCAATGATGATTGAATAGAGAAAGGATTTTCGCAGCCGCCAATGTGTGCGTGTGCTGGGGTTTGGGCATGAAGACCCCATAGCCTCCTCCTCCTTGTCTTCTTCCTCTTCTTCTTCGCCTCTCTCCTCTCTCTCTCCCTGTGCGTGAGCCGTTTCTTCCCCTGTGCCACGTTCGCCTCCCCGGGAAGTAGCCGCCAACCCCGAGTCGTCAGCGAAGCCGGTCGGTTCCCGCGAGGCCACCCCATCGCCCCTGGCTTCCCCTCCTGCCTTCGCCGGCTCTGGAGAGAGCCCCGAGGGTCCTGTCCCTGCCACCCAGGCCGGCGGCCATCCGCTGGAGCCGCCCACCCCATCTCCCCACCGCCGGCTTCCACCCCGCACGGTCCTGACGTGGCCGACCCATCCACACGGCATCCCGCTCGAACCCGCAGCACGCCGGCGACAGCTCCCTGCAAGCTCCACCACCCTGCGGCACACGAAGCCGCCGCACGCGAGGCCGAAGCAGGGTCCCGGCGAGCCCTCCGACCGCCGCACACGAGGCCGAAGCAGGGTCACGGCGAGCTCTCCGACCGCCGCACGCGGCCCCGAGTTCTCCGTCACACCCAGGCCAGACGGGCCTTCTCCGCGAGCTCCCTACCACCGCCAGCTTTACTGCTCGCCTGGCCCGAGGGGAATCCACCCCTGCGCGTTTTCTCCCTGCCGCACGCTGGAACCGGACCAGCCACTGCCGGCTGCGGCGACTAGGCCCGACGGCCATCACACGGGGCAGTCCTGCTGCGGCTCCCCTCCCTGCGACCCGTGACCCGAGCCAGACCTGCGGGTGATGTGTCCGTGAGCCAGGAACAGCCCCGGCGACCTACTTCCCTAATTTCCAGAGTTGTGGCAGTTACGAGGATGCCGATGAGCTCGCAGATTTATGTCGTACACATTCGGAACCCCACTCGACAGTGGGACGGTTAGCATTGATCTACTCCCTCCCGTTTGCTTGGTCGTACTTTATATGGTTAAATCTTGTTCCCGTGCTCGAGAGTAGGATCCTAGCTTGATATTATTCATGATTGCCGGATTGTGAGTGAGAGGACCACCCCTTGTCATTAAATTGAATATATTGGCTGTGTTGATGTTGTCCTAGCCTAGTGGTAGTTCCTACTACGCCGGTCCTGTTATTTTATCACCGTGAGCGGACGATACTCGAGTTGCGTGCGACTTATATTGCGTAGTTATCTTCATGAAGACACGGACTCTCGATGAGTATTTGCCGTACCTGTACGCTATATTTGCTGGTTTCGGATCGTGACACTAGTTCGGACCCGTTTCGATAGTCGTCCCGCGTCAGTTTTGGTATCAGAGTCGTAGGTTGTGGCTAGGGCGTCTTTGTTGCATTTTCATCTATTTATCTTATTCATCTTGTTAGTTTTAGCGTGTCTCCATCTAGTTAGTGTATCATTGTGTTTAGTTGTTCCATATTATGCATGTTAGTCGTTTAGGTGTCAGTTGATGCACGTTGTCACTCTGTCTGCCTTGCATGCCCACCGGTAGCAGTGCGATTTTCCACATGTCTGCACCTGCGTCAGGTTCGCAGGCGGGGTCCCCAGATGTTTCCGATTTAGCCGCGACAGTTAGTCGGCTCGTGCAGCGCATGGATTTGTGGGACCAGCGCCAGGCGAATGGGGGAGGTTCGAACCGCTCTGGTGAGAACCGAGTTGATGATTTGGAGCGTACGATTCAGGACCTTGCAGGTCACAGGGGTGCTCCAGGGGTCCTTGCCCATGCCCCAGTTCCCCGTCACTCGGGACATCCTGTTCCGGCCGTCCATGTTCCTCATGATGAGGCCCTTCCTAGGGCTGATCCTGTTGACGATCGGCGTCTTGCCGATGACGGGGTTGATTATGATCTGCGTGAGGAGTTGATAGACCAGGTTGCTGCGCGTAGACAGTTGAGGCATCATAGGCAGCGTGAGAGGTTTGAGGGCGCCGATCAGAGACGCGCGAGACGTCAGGTGGATGGGAATGATCGTTATGATCACTGGGATCTTCGTGACCGTGATGATCGGCTAGAGCGACGCGGCCAGGACGTGCGATTCGATCGACACGATCGAGAGGATCGACACGACCGTCGCGATCGAGCTGACCGAGCTGAGCGATATGATCGAGGTGATCGGTATGATCGGTACGCCCGAGGGGTTCAGCCCGAGTTTGGTGAGGCGCCTAGACGCCATCGACGTCCGAGGGATCGGGATGATCTGGACGATCAGGATGATTTTGAGGAGCGGAGGCCCCATCACGTCCCGAGGGACCTGGATGACCGTCGGGCCGCTCGTGCGGATGCTCCCACTTTTGACGGGTCCTTAGACCCGAAGGTCTATCTTGATTGGGAGGCCAGCATAAACCGCTACTTCGATTGGATGGGTATGACTGACGCTCGGCGAGCTCGGTTCGCCATGATGAAGCTGACAGGCCAGGCTCAGACCTATTGGTCGAATGTCGAGGACCTTCTTGAGCAGCGTCGGCATGATCCCATTGAGTCGTGAGAAGACATGAAGGTTAAGCTGAGAGAGAAATACCTTCCCCCGACTTACCGCCACCCCCTCATTGATAGGTGGCAGAGCATCTCGCAGGGCACTCGCACTGTTTCTGAGTACATTGCCGAGTTTGATGAGTACCTGATGAGATGTGGGGCTCGAGAGGAGAGCGCGTTGACTCTTTCCCGCTTTCGGAAGGGTCTACGTCGTGTGTATCAGCAGGAACTGTTCCGTCAGCATGTGACGACCATCGAGCATGCCTATCAGGTCGCGAGAGAGATGGAGCAGTTTGAGCTTGAGGTGGATTCACCCCCACGTACTCGGCCGCCCTACCAGCGTCCCATTGATCAGCGCACCACCCCGGGGGTGCCACAGAGAGCTTCGGCCTTCAGGCCTGCTGACCCCAGTCGTCAGGACCCCCCCTCTCGCCCTCGTTTTCCCCAGAGAGACTCAGTGCCCGCCTTACCGGCCCCCCCTGTCCGTCCCCCTGTGGGAACCCCGCCACCTAGGCGGGAGGATAAGGGGAAGGCCCCGATTAGAGGAGAGTCCTCCCAGGAGGGCGGATCCCGTATTCGGTGTTACAATTGTCAGGGATTTGGGCATTTCAAGTCTCAGTGTCCGACTAGGGCCATGGTTATGGGAGAGGTAGACCCTGAGGAGCACCAGCCCGCATTGCAGCCTGTGAGCTATGAGGCTGGAGATGAGATGGCGGATGATTTTCACTCTGAGGGTGAGATCGTGGGATGCATCCAGGCTCAGTTTCTGTGGGATGGTGATAATGAAGAGCGTCCTAGTGAGGATAGGATTGGCGTGGTTAGATGCATCCTGACCCAGCCGAGGGTGTGTGATGATTGGCGCCGCACTACTATCTTTCACACCTACTACCGTGTTGACGGCAAGGTGTGCAAGGTGATCATTGATAGTGGTAGTTGCATCAACGCAATCTCCACTAATGCCGTCGCACGCCTTGGGTTGGCTGCTGTTGGTCACCCTCGTCCTTACAGAGTTTCTTGGGTGGATTCTACTTCCATTCCCATCCAGACGAGGTGCCTTGTTCCCATTCACTTCCCACCATATGAGGACGAGATCTGGTGTGATATTCTTCCTATGGAGGTCGGGAATCTTATTCTTGGCAGGCCGTGGTTGTATGATATGGACGCGACCCTGGAAGGCCGGTCCAACACTTGCATATTCCAGTACGGCGACCTGCTCATCACTTTGCAGCCCTCCCGACCTAGGGCGTCCTCTCAGCAGGGTACTTCTCAGGGGAGTTCTTCAGCATCCCCGAGTACCCCTTCACTTCCTTCAGGTGGTGCTACCCCTTCTAGCACCACGCCTGTTAGCTCAGCTACCACTCTCAGCACGGCTCTGGCGAGCACATGTTCCAGTTCCCGTCCGACCAGATCGGACATTACCAGCACTCGCGAGCCTTCCCTCCTTAGCACACCTTCTACTGTAGCTTTACAGCTTATCTCTGCCAGGGAGCTTGAGCATGATTTGACTGAGAGTGATCATGTGTTTCTTTTAGCGGTTAGAGAGGTTACTGCCGAGACCCCGAGTGAGCATCCTACCGAGGTCACCTTTCTTCTCCAGGAGTTTCAGGATATCTTTCCTGAGGACCTTCCGGAAGGTCTTCCTCCTATGCGTGACATCCAACACGCCATCGACCTGATTCCGGGAGCCACCCTACCCAACCTGCCACACTATCGCATGAATCCTAAGGAGCATTCTGAGCTCCAGAGGCAGGTTGAGGAACTCCTGGCGAGGGGCTCCATTTGCGAGAGCATGAGTCCCTGCGCCGTCCCCGCACTTCTTGCTCCAAAGAAAGATGGCACTTGGAGAATGTGCGTGGATAGTTGCGCGATCAACCGCATCACGGTGAGATACCGTTTTCCCATTCCCCGCCTCGACGACATGCTTGATATGATGGCGGGAGCCACTGTATTTTCCAAGATCGATCTGAAGAGTGGCTATCACCATGTTCGGATTAGACCTGGGGATGAGTGGAATACAGCTTTCAAGACGAAGGATGGACTTTATGAGTGGTTGGTCATGCCCTTCGGCCTGTCCAACGCCCCTAGTACCTTCATGCGGCTCATGACTCAGGTATTACGACTGTTCATTGGCACATTTTTGGTCGTATACTTTGATGATATACTTATCTATAGCCGTTCTAGGGAGGACCACGTGGAGCACCTTCAGCAGGTGTGCATTACTCTTCGTCGAGAGAGCTTGTATGGGAACCTTAAGAAGTGCGCATTTATGACAGATCGAGTGATCTTCTTAGGGTTCATCGTGTCTTCTGAGGGCGTCTCCGCTGATCCCGAAAAGATCAGAGCGGTGGTAGAATGGCCTGAGCCGCAGTCTATCCATGATGTGCGGAGTTTTCACGGCTTAGCGACGTTCTACCGCCGATTTATTCGCGGATTCAACTGCATCACGGCTCCGATCACTGATTGCATTCGGAAGGGAGCCTTTCTGTGGACGAAGGCTGCTGCTTCAACCTTTCGTGACATCAAGGAGCGCATGACCCAAACACCTGTCCTTCGTTTGCCTGATTTTTCGAGGGTGTTTGAGGTCTCTTGCGACGCTTCTGGTGTCGGCATAGGTGGGGTTTTGAGCCAGGAGGGCCATCCCATAGCATACTTCAGCGAGAAATTGAATGATGCTAAGCTGAAGTACTCCACCTATGACAAGGAGTTCTATGCGGTAGTGCAGGCTTTGAGGTATTTGAGACACTATCTGCTACCGCAAGAGTTCGTATTATACTCTGACCATGAGACGCTCCGGTTTCTCCATGCCCAGAAGAAACTAAACCCGAGACACAGTCGATGGGTTGAGTTTCTTCAAGCTTATACATTCGTCCTGACTCACAAGGCGGGTGTGGAGAACCGCGTGGCTGACGCACTGAGCAGACGATCTTCCCTTCTATCAGTTGTCAGTGTGGAAGTCACGGGATTTGAGAGGTTGCGGGACGAGTACCCTACTTGCCCCGACTTTGGTCTGATCCACTCGGCCCTGCAGTCCGGGCCCTCTAGAGAGCACAGTGAGTACGTCCTCCAGGAGGGCTATCTGTTTCGTGGATCCAGGTTGTGCATTCCCCGGACCTCGGTCCGCGATTTCTTGATGTGGGAGGTTCACGCTGGGGGTCTAGCCGGTCACTTTGGCCGGAATAAGACCATTGAGCTTGTTGAGTACAGATTTTTCTGGCCGAGCCTGAAGCGCGACGTTGCTCGCATTGTTGCTCAGTGCCGCATATGCGCTACGGCAAAGCAGAAGAAGCAGAATACTGGTCTTTACACCCCTCTTCCCGTGCCGGATTGTCCGTGGCAGGACATTAGTATGGATTTTGTCTTGGGCCTGCCACGAACGATTCGAAAGCACGACTCTATCATGGTCGTCGTCGATCGGTTTTCCAAAATGGCACACTTTATCCCATGTTCGAAGACATCTGATGCGTCTCGAGTGGCCCAGTTATTCCATGAGAGTGTGGTTCGTCTGCATGGGCTGCCCAAGACCATCGTCTCGGATCGGGATGTTCGATTTGTCAGCTATTTTTGGAAGACCCTTTGGCACTTGATGGGCACCAAGCTGAAATTCTCCACCGCCTATCACCCTCAGACCGATGGACAGACCGAGGTCGTCAATCGGAGTCTGGGTGACCTGATGCGGTGTCTTGTGGGTGAGCGTACGCGAGGGTGGGATCAGATGCTTTGGCAGGCTGAGTTTGCATATAATAGCTCGGTCAATAGGTCTACAGGCATGTGTCCATTTGAGATTGTTACAGGTTATAGGCCTAGGGGACCCGTTGACCTTGTTCCTTTACCCATCCAGTCCCGTACGTCCGAGTCTGCACAGTCCCTGGCTGATCATATTAGGAGTATGCATGAGGATATCCGTCGTCACATTGAAATCAGCAATGAGCGTTACAAGCAACTGGCAGATGCACATCGACGACCCCAGGAGTTTCATGAGGGAGACTACGTGATGATCAGGGTTCGACCTGAGCGGTTTCCTTCCGGAACCGTCAAGAAGCTGCAAGCTCGGGGAGCCGGCCCCTTCAGAGTGATAAAACGGATTGGACCGAACGCGTATGTGGTGGATCTACCATCCGACTATGGCATCAGCAACACATTCAATATCTCAGATTTGGTGGCCTATCGGGACCCGGCAGTGATACCCAGTGATCCGTTTGAGCCTTCTACCCCCCTTGCGAGAGACCCCACCCCAGAGTGTCCACTTCCAGCCTCCTTACCAGCACGAAGAGAGCAGATTGATCATATACTGGACGAGCAGGTTGTTACTTCTAGGGATGGGGCCTATCAGCGCTATCTGGTCCACTGGAGAGGACGGCCGTCTACAGACGACACGTGGATCACACGCGAGGAGCTGCAGCAGATCGACCCGGACCTTCTGGAGCGATATCAGAGTGGGCGAGACCCATACTCGACAGGGTCGAGTTCTTCCCAGCCGGGGAGAATTGGTGAGGACACCCGCGCATGGACCCGGTTCGACCCGACTCGCGTGTACCGTCGGAGGAGGACGACTGCAGCCTACCCAGCATCTCTGTGGCTCGACGATGGGTCTCCCTAGTGTTGGCATGTGTTTATTGTATTGAGGAGCATTAGACACTGTTGTAAGGCCCATTATGAGGCCCAGTTATCCATCATTTACTTACTCTGCATTTTCTGTTTGAATTTTGGGTGTTTTGTAGTGGGAGGGGCAATTTTGTCACTGAGGTTATTAGGGCTTCATTAGGGCTAACTTTTCTATTTATATTCTTGTAAACCTCGTTTCGAGGCAATGATGATTGAATAGAGAAAGGATTTTCGCAGCCGCCAATGTGTGCGTGTGCTGGGGTTTGGGCATGAAGACCCCATAGCCTCCTCCTCCTTGTCTTCTTCCTCTTCTTCTTCGCCTCTCTCCTCTCTCTCTCCCTGTGCGTGAGCCGTTTCTTCCCCTGTGCCACGTTCGCCTCCCCGGGAAGTAGCCGCCAACCCCGAGTCGTCAGCGAAGCCGGTCGGTTCCCGCGAGGCCACCCCATCGCCCCTGGCTTCCCCTCCTGCCTTCGCCGGCTCTGGAGAGAGCCCCGAGGGTCCTGTCCCTCCCGCCCAGGCCGGCGGCCATCCGCTGGAGCCCCCCACCCCATCTCCCCTCCGCCGACTTCCACCCCGCACGGTCCTGACGTGGCCGACCCATCCACGCGGCATCCCGCTCGAACCCGCAGCACGCCGGCGACGGCTCCCTGCAAGCTCCACCACCCTGTGGCACACGAAGCCGCCGCACGCGAGGCCGAAGCAGGGTCCCGGCGAGCCCTCCGACCGCCGCACACGAGGCCGAAGCAGGGTCACGGCGAGCTCTCCGACCGCCGCACGCGGCCCCGAGTTCTCCGTCACACCCAGGCCAGACGGGCCTTCTCCGCGAGCTCCCTACCACCGCCGGCTTCACTGCTCGCCTGGCCCGAGGGGAATCCTCCCCTGCGGGTTTTCTCCCTGCCGCACGCTGGAACCGGACCAGCCACTGCCGGCTGCGGCGACTAGGCCCGACGGCCATCACACGGGGCAGTCCCGCTGCGGCTCCCCTCCCTGCGACCCGTGACCCGAGCCAGACCTGCGGGTGATGTGTCCGTGAGCCAGGAACAGCCCCGGCGACCTACTTCCCTAATTTCCAGAGTTGTGGCAGTTACGAGGATGCCGATGAGCTCGCAGATTTATGTCGTACACATTCGGAACCCCACTCGACAGTGGGACGGTTAGCATTGATCTACTCCCTCCCGTTTGCTTGGTCGTACTTTATATGGTTAAATCTTGTTCCCGTGCTCGAGAGTAGGATCCTAGCTTGATATTATTCATGATTGCCGGATTGTGAGTGAGAGGACCACCCCTTGTCATTAAATTGAATATATTGGCTGTGTTGATGCTGTCCTAGCCTAGTGGTAGTTCCTACTACGCCGGTCCTGTTATTTTATCACCGTGAGCGGACGATACTCGAGTTGCGTGCGACTTATATTGCGTAGTTATCTTCATGAAGACACGGACTCTCGATGAGTATTTGCCGTACATGTACGCTATATTTGCTGGTTTCGGATCGTGACACTAGTTCGGACCCGTTTCGATAGTCGTCCCGCGTCAAGTACCACTTCCACATTAGATAATTATGGAGCTGGAAACAAAAGAAAAAGAACATGGTCCATACCATCTGGATTATGGCACCAGGGTGCCTCCTAGTGAGGAGCCTCAGCTTGAAAACTGGGTAGAAATGGTTGACGTGAAAAATGATTGAATATTTGAACTGAGGCATGGGATACTACTGAGAGCATGTCTCTCAAGGTGAGGGCTAAAGTGATGACAGAACCCAATCTAGTCTGAGTGGAAACTCAGAGGAACCCATTGCAATTAGAAAGAGAATGTCATCAAAAGAGAAACCCCAAGCTCAAAGATGATTGAGTCATCGGGATCAATTAAGGCCATTAAGACAAGCAGAAAAGAAGTTGCATTGTCTCAAACACCGTAAGATGCACATATCTGTGGGGGTTTTATTCAAAACTGAATTTGAATGTAGGCACATATTCAAATTTAAATGTTTATGGTAGGAAGCATCACGAAGCTAGAATTAAAACATGACAGATGCCCATGATTGCAGGTTAAATCAGAGGCAGTGGGACATGGGACTAAAGTGTTAAGGGTATGGATCGTAATTGTGGGCCAGATATTCAACACCCCCCTATGTTGACAATATCCCTACTGCTAGTGAAGATATTTGCCCTTACATAAAGTGGGGCACAAGACATCATGGAATTGGCTTTCCCTGTGGCTTCCTGGGACATCATGGAATTGGCTTTCCCTGTGGCTTCCTGGGATAGATGTGACTCTTACCTCTCCAAACTCCAAAGTATGGACTTCCTGCAACTAGCCTCCATGATTCACAAGCAGTCAGATCATCAAATATGAAGTTAGGACCAGCTACAAGTAAGACAGATGATGCAATGGGGTTTAAAGCAAGAAGCAAATAATGCAGTGCATAAAGGATCTGCACCAGCTTATTTTGAGCTTCATGCAACCAACATGACTTCAAGGGATGTGAAGTCAATGACTGCATCAAGAGAGCTGGTCCTAGACAAGTGGACCTATGAATTTGAGCCTCATCCAGAAGATGTCAAGTTTAGGAAAAAGAGGGTGAGGACAGCACCCTCGTTATGGCATAGGCAAAGTGGCAAACAAGTTTCTATACTTGAGATTTTCATTGATGACAGTGCAAGAGATCATTGACAGGGCTAATGACTCCTCTAATATGGAGAAGTGGTCATCCAAGCAGGGAGACGGCCAAAGGGGAAGACATAGAAGTGCAAGAGATCCAACATAGCAGGAAGGTACATCATGTTTGAGAGGGAGACTGAGGAACAGGTCATATTATTTTCTTGCCTTTAGGTCAGGGTTTGCTGTACCGGATCGACTCGTGCCGACTTGGGTGACTCGTACCATATCAGGACGAATCCGAGTCGGTGCGACTCGACTGAGTCTATACGATTTGACCATGCGACTCGTACGAGACAGCACGAGTCAGCACGAGTCAACCCGACTCGTACCGGATCATAGGAGATCCGAGTCGGTCTGACTCGTCGAGTCGGCGAACCTTGCTTTAGGTTTATCTTTGTAAGTTGAGGAGATTATAGGGGTACCATTCACATTCAAAAAGAAACTTGGAGGAGATTATGGTATTCTGAATCCGAAGGTATTTGTGTGCATTACGTGGTGAGGGGAAGGAGGAACAGCGTGGGGTTCCGAATGGATAAAGGGACTGCAGAGTTTCAAATTTGAGATGGGGAGGTTTAATTAGGTTTTTAGCAGAATACTTGTAAACCTTGTTTCTCTTTGTTTCCATTCATGACATGTGGTACTAATAATAACAACCTCCAAGGAAAAGGGATACTATACAACCTAAGACCCCAAAATGAATGGAGACCAAGCATGAACACTTTTTTTCCCAATCTGGGAGGATGCACCTTACAGACTTACAGTGAAATAACAGATTTAAAAAAAGCTTGAGCATGGTGAAAATCTAAGAGTAGATCCACGAAGACGTCATATGGTTCTATAAGACAGCATTAAAAAAAATGGCACATACATCTGATATCTCAAAGTGGATCAACATTGTTAATGAAAGCCACAGAAAAGCTATTTACCTTCCAAAAATTGGAGGTGAATATCTCTGCCCACTCAAAAGGTATTCTACTATCATTGTAAATACAACAGTTGTCCGTCTAAGGGTGGTGTACATGGGAACATTTACACCCCGAACAGACTCCATTGAAGCTAGCTGTGACCATAAAATGAAAGACATATTGAGGAAATAAAAAGATGTCCATGTGACGAAAGATGATAATGTTTCAGAGGAACACACCATGTATAGAAGATAAGTTAAGGAAAGAGGAAGGGTCCGGAGTAATGTCGGAAGTGGCACAAAACTTGCTGAAGAATTATCTGACACTGTCCAGGGCTCACCAACTGTGAAGGAGACTATTCTCCAATGTCTCATTGCATACAAGATTGATGTGGAACATATCATCTGCAAGAAACCCATGGACACTGCTTTTAAAAAGGATAAAGGGAACAAAGAAAAGTTCACCTCACAGTAAATATCTCAACAGCCTCACAAACTGAAGCATGTATACAAAATTGTAGTGAAAATGGATATGTGACCCAGGAATTGACAAAAGAGTTGAGGCTTGGAGGACACAATCCATGATCCTCAAATTTTAGTTCAAAAGAAAAACTAAATAAAGCACGGCCATTACAGTTTGCTCTTTAAAGTGAGAGCACAATGGAATATAGAACACCAAGTTTCTTACAAGTTAAGGATTTGTGCATCTATATCATGGAAAGTTCCAACATAATGAAGTATATATAGCATCAAAAGTCATATATTTTGACTGGGGCCATTACCTTCCATAATGACGAATGATGAAATATTTTTTTATGATAAAGAATTCCTTCTCCATTTTTGCAATCAAAATAAACTCCAGATGTCAACATTGTTAGGATTGATATGAAACCTTACTCATGGAAGGGATTGTGCCAATCAATGAAATAAGAACTGTATTGTTTTACTTCTTTTTTTAAAGTGATTTACCACTGTGTTGTATAAAATTGAAAAGAGAATTACAAAGAGAAAGAGCAAAAAGGAAGCTCTATACACAGCCCCAAGAAAGAGCATCAATCTATATCCTCCAAAGAAACAACAAAGGAGGCACCATCAATGTGTTCTTTTACAAAAAAAATCCTCATCCACTCTTTGACCCTACCATTAACAAAATCTACCACCCCAACTGGGGTAGAAGTCTCCCTCCTAAAAATCCTCTTGCTCCTTTCCATCCAGATGACCCACAATGTAGCATGCAGGATCATCCACCACAAAAAAGAACTGCATTTTAAATCAAAAACTCCAGATACTTTAATTTAAAAAAAAGTACTTTATGCAGTAAGGATTGTATAGAGAGGATGGTACATCATTTAACTTTGTGTCTCAATGGTCGTATGTCTTGCATCAAGTATCAGAAGATAGCAACAGCAACCTATGTAGCGACATGCCTTGCACAATACTTGACATGTTGTTTAACCTATGGTTTGCCGTGTCGTACTGGATCGGGCTGACTCGTATGAGTCAGCTTGTATATGGGCCTACCTGATCTGCTGGGTCGCTTGACTTGGCCAATACATTATGGGCCATTTGCGGATCAGTGCGTATCGGACCAACTTGTGCTGGATTGCACGGTACGGGCTTGAGCCGCTGCGATCTGGTGCGAGTCAATGCGAACCAGCCCAATACGCGCCGATCCGCAAACTAAAAGACTAAAAACCTTTCTCCTTTGTCTGCTGAATTTTCGTTCGCACAGAACACAGCAGCCAAAGCCTTCGCCTCTCTTTAGACCCTTCCCCCCTTCTTCTTTCTCCACTTTTTCCTGAGGGTTTTGGTAGATCTGAGGGTTTTGAGGTGATCTTGTTGAAGGAGAGGGCGTTTTCATCCAGTTTGAAGGCTTGGAAGAAAGGTATGCATCGGAACCCTAAAGATTTCGTGTTTTCATTTTCTTTGGTCATTGTTTGATGTTATTTAAGTTATTAAAACATGAATAATAGGTTGATGTATCACTTGTTTTTAATTTTAGCATGGAAAAACTTAGATTTGATCAAACTTGGGGATGATTTATGGGTTTTGGTATTCTTTTTTTAAAAAAAATACAGAAAATATAAAGAAAATAAAAAATAAATAAATGAACCACTTGTGTGATGATAAACATAGATCTATCATTTCCACTTGTTTTGATGAAATTTTGATTCAAAATCTTGCATGTTAAATAATTTATTTTTATATATTTTTAAATTTTTAAATAAATATAAAATAATTTGTAAATTGTTCAAATAACCATGACAACTTTATATCTATTTATTTTTTATAATTTTCATTAACTTGTACCTTAAATATAATTAAATGAGTTAATGTAATGTTTATACTTTATAATTTATATTTCATTTAATAAATAAAAAAAGTCTTTAATAAGGTTAAATGTTGATCAAATTTGCAGTGAACATAAAAAGGTATTAAAAAAATTTAATTTTCATGAACTTTCTTTAGGAATTAAAGTATCAGTATAAAAAAGAGAATGGTATTTATACAGAAACTTTGTGCATGCCTAAAATTATGTTTGTGTTCATGATGATTAAAATTTAAATATGTATAATTAATATGGATAATTTATTTATTTCTTACATTAGTAAATTACTAAAAATAAAAATTCTAAAAAGTATATGATGTACTAAAGCGGTTAAATGTTGATCAAATTTGCAGTGAACATAAAAAGGTATTAAAATTTAATTTTCATGCACTTTTTTAGGAATTAAATTATTAGTATAAATTTTAAAAAGAGAATGATATTTATATAGAAACTGTGCATGCCTAAAATTATGTTTGTGTGCATGATGCTTAAAAATATTTTATAATTTATTTATTTATATTAGAAATTATTAAAAAATTAAAATTTCTAAAAAATATATAATAATAATTTCAATCTAAGAAAATTTTTATCAAAACTTCAAGTCATACTTTTTAGTTCTTATTAGTGTTGTTTTTTCTTTTGTTTTTTGCAAGTAGATGGTTGCCCCACCCCCGCGTCGAGAGTTCGAAGATATTGGATGGCTTCATGAGACCATGCTTAATAGCAACACGCACAAGTTCAAATGCAACTACTGTCAATTTGTAGGACAAGGAGATGGTGGATCTCGGTTGAAGAGGCATCTCGCAGGAGGAAAAAATAGTAGGATATAAATGAAGTCATTGGCTGCATAAGTGTTCCAAGGAAGGTCAGGATAGAGATGGCCCAACATTTGAAAGGCCTCAAAGAAGATCGCTTAAAGAAGACTGCAGAGAAGGAGAGGGCCGAACGTATCATCTTTGGAGTTGATCGACGAGGAGATGATGATGATGATGATGAGGTCTAGGAAGGATATGGTTGTGAGCCTCCATCTCTTCGTACTTAGCAAGTTATGGAGCGCAGTAGCGTTAAGTATTCAGAGAGAGTAAAAATGAGATCTCAGAGGGTTCAGTTTGGGGGGTCAAAGCATCATACTGGTGGATCATCAAGTGCTAGTGGGAGCTCCTCCAGGGGGACCAGCAACGATCCAAGAATATATCCTCCTATGTCACTGTTGGTCCACCAACTACGAGTCGGCCTCAAAAGCACAAGTTAGACACTCCTATTAAAGAGGTGGACCTATACATGTTCCCTAGGGAGCATGAAAACCAAACCAGGGTTGATGCGTACAAGAAGAAGGGTCGGATGTATATCTTAGGAAGGGCAGTTGCAAAATTTCGACATCATGCAGACATCTCCTTCAATGCAGCAAACAATCCTTATTGTTCCACTATGATCGAAGAAGCACGAACTCAGGAGTTGCATGTTAAGCCCCCCACTCCAAGAGAGCTATCAAGGAGTACGCCCTCCAACTTCACGGCCTCCAGTTGCACATGTACCTCAGCGTTCATGTCCTCCATTTACATCTCAGCCTGGATTCATCCATCCGCAACTCAGTCTGGACAAAGTACAAGTGCATAGCTTTCTAGTCATAGTTCACATCATTCTAATGCACGGCCTCTGATATGCCTCCCAACTAGTGTAACTCAGAAGCAAGTTGGTAGAAAAGGAGTATGTTCAAAAGGGAAGAAGGGATAGAGTAGCATGAGGTCCCAGATGTCAAAGGTGTTAGGAAGATCCAAAAAGAGCAAGAAGAAAGATGTAGTACAAAATGATCCACTTGACATTGCAGACTTAGAAACACTAGATCTTAATGATCAGTCTGAGACGCCATTTCCTTCTGATACTAGAGTGCCAGAGAGTATATATGATTCATCAGCTAGAGGTAGCACATATGATGATGATGAGGGTGACGGTGACGGTGACGGTAGTAGTGGTGGCAGTGGTCGTAGTGCCAATGGCGGCAACGGCAGATCATATAGTAGTCATACTGGTACGGGAGGTGGGATCATTTTTTTACTAAGGAGCAATGTTTCACGCATGCTACTCAAGATATTGACCATATAGCTCGTCAGGCACGTGACATTATACATGCACTACCTCGGACTCTAATCATCAGAGGGGACAACAGGTAAACATGCCAAACCGGATGCACACCGATTCATCATCAGATGATGAGTATTATTTTTAATCTTGAACATGGCACTATAATGTATGAATACAAGCTGCACTGCATCATCAAAGAACTTGATGGGTTAAGCACAGAGGTAGAAACTTAAGTGTTGGACACTATAGTTATGATGCATCAAACTCTTACCGACGGACACAAACAGGATATGAGAGTATGACGTCTTATGGTGATGATCATTCAATCTCGGACTACTAGCAGCCCACATCCATTCCATATGGATACTCTACTTTAGGTGCATATCCATATGGTGATTATAATTATGATAAAGGTGTACCTTATGTTCTAGCAGTACCGCAGACAGTGGTGTACATGCCGAGTGAGGATGCATATAAGGAGTATTAGTAAATTATCAGCAACGATAAAGCTCCTATATGACTTGGAGTCAATATCAGGACTATGTGCTATCCAATTACCAAGTTCATTTACTAGGAGATGCTCTGACGAGCACCTATGGCATGCCTACTCAGTATCAATAATGGGGTCATTCTTCATATTTGATTCTTTACTATTATTATAGTTTTATAATACTAGTATACTTGAATTCAATATCATATTCTTAAACAATTCTATTAATTCTTCTTTTACAGATGCCACGCGAGCGACGTCATTCGATATGGGACCATGAGTACATAGTCCCAAGAGATCGGCAAATCCATTGCCTTAAATACGGACACCTTGTTAGCGGGATCCATCATTTCGCAGAGTATCTTATAAAGATATACATAGATAGTATCCCATGTCGCTCAGTTCCACTAATGTAAGTGCACAATTCCAGAAGTTTTTACACCAAGGGTAATGATTATCTAGCACGACATGTACACAACCGACAGCCAAGCCACCTATATCGCCGACTCGTCCATCTTCATCTGCACCGGTGGAAAGATCTATAGTGGAGATCATGGATAATGTGCAAGCATTCTTTTTAGAGTTTCATGTTCCATCTATTGTTGTACACACACTATCATTCGTTCATATGGTTAGATCCATTTAGAGACAACCACATGTCCCACCTCCCACCTAGATTGAGTTAAATTTACATATGAGAGATTTTTTATTTCTTACAATAACTTCAATGAAGATGATTGAGTCTCATCATTCATATACTACATGTGTCATATATATTGTTAGGTTTGAGAAACTTATGAGTTATAAGTCTATAAGATGTGTTGTTGTAATGCTCATATGTACTATTGTGCTTTGGAAATTGACATTTAATATTTATATGAGCTGTAGAATGCTACTTTCTTTTGCAAATTGATATTTTTTGTACTAAATTTCTCTTAATTAGCATGCTAGACTATAGTTTTTATAAAGTTAAATACATGAAATTGATGTTTTCCTCTTAAATGTGTCTTATAATCATTTACGATAAGGAGGAACATCAAGTACGCCATTTAAAAGTACATGTGTATTCAAATAAATGAGACATTTGTAAAAAACAAAAAAAAAGGCCTGAACCGGCCCGATTCATACGACTCGTGCGAGTCGGCCCAAGTAGGTCCGAGTTAGAATCTGGCCGGACCCGATCCAATCCAAATCCACGAGACGGCGAACCTTGGTTTAACCACACACATTTGGGGTTTGCTCCCTAGCATCTAGGTTTGAAACCCTATTTCCTCACTCCCCAGAGCCATATTGTTCTACACAATTAGAGTAAGGTTTAGGTCATTATAATAATCTATGGCCAACAAAAGAATTTTTGCAACACATCAGCAAACATTACCACCATAACGAAAAAGGGGTATGCTATGAGACCACACGGACATCAACAATTGCCTTGAGAAATTAGGTGATTGTGTAGAGTATTATGAGTTAACAAAGATAATGAAGCACAAGATAAAAGCTAGAACTAACATAAACACAATTAATTATTCCATACATTTGGGCTTGTAACTTAACAATTACTCGAACAATCTGTATCACTAATTGCAATAAGTGAACAAAGAAAAGGAAGAAGGAAGTTACCTGGAAGAGGGTAATGACGTTAGCACATGGAAAATTATATGAAGAAAGAGCTGCTTTGTTAAACATCACCAACAGAACTGCACAAAAGAGGCCAAAATATAAGTGAGATAGGGAGAATTAGTAGACATAAAAGAAAGTCATCCTCACATAATCCATAGATGGAAAATACAACCTAAAAGATGGAAACACTTGACAAAACCCATTCATGCTAATCACCAGTCAGGTTTCCTCATTATTGTTGATCTCATTCATAAAAAGCCAACAATGACATGACATTAGTGTAGATCTCATGCTTAAAAACCCTCTTAACAAGTCATCTCTCATGGGGACCTCAAGAAAGTCCACTTTGCAAACAGGAAGTTGCCTCTAACATTTTCTACAGCCTTATCCAACACTTGAATAACAAATCCAGCACCATTTTTAGTTTATCTTTTTATGGTCCACCTGTGGTAAGTGTGAAGAAATTGAAATTTGCATCCAACAAGAAGAATGAGTAGTAGTATAAGGCCCACAGCTTTCAATTGGAAGCAGTTTTGGACTTCCACCTAGACTGCATTTGGTAAACTTCTGCACACAGATTTGGCCTGTATAAATCTGTGGAGAATCCATACAAATTTGAAGTCTATTCAAATGAAAAAAATAATAATCACATCATGGATTCTTGCTTCCCTCAAAGAGTTAAATTTCAAATTTTCTGAGATGTCAAGCAGAGAAGAGAGCCTTATCTCGTATCACCTATTCCCTTGCATCTGCAAAAAAGGTAGGATAAAAGGGAAATCGGTCATACAGCACTTTCGGGGGAAACTGTGGAACATCCACAGTTTTACCGAATGCAGTGCTAGTTATTTTGAGGGGAAGAAAGTAGTTCTCGGAAGTCATCTATGTGGGGCTGTTTGGATGCAAGACATAAATGTGTTTAGGTTTACCATAAACTCATTTTTTATAACAACCTTATTTTGAATGGTTAAAGATGGATTTACCATAAACTCATTCGAGTTCATCATAACTTGACGACTCCATCAGTACTGTCCATAATTCACCATCAAAATGGGTTTTTCCTCTCTTTTTTCCCTTTGGTTCCAACCAGTAGCTTCAAATTGGAACTTTCTAGATTGGGTTAAAAATGGGATTGTTAAGGAAGGTTTGACGTCTGTAGTCGTCTAAAGTCAATTATAACCGACCCTACTCATTATTTTTTACGTTGAAAGTGGAAGCCACTGTCTAAACATTTCGTCAAACACTCCCCAAACATTCTAAAGCCGAAAACTCCCCATTCTCTCTCCCACACCCTCCTTCCCTCAACCATTTCCCAGAAAACCGCACATGTACAGAGATATTAGAGAGGTTGCGGCGGTGGCACTCTCCCCCACAGATGCTCACCTGCGAAGGTCATGTAGGCGACCGCGGCAGTCGCCCCGCGCCTGGTCATCCCGGACCCCTTGAAGAGGCTCTCGTCCCCGCCGCCCCCCTTCGCCGTCACATCCGACATCGGCAGCAGCGCGTGCTTCGACGAACCCCCCGCCATCTCCCACCGGTCCTCGGCTCCCTCCGATCAAACCAGGAACAACACCAATCCAAACTACAAACCAAACAATCGCCCAAAAAAGAAAAATCAGCATCCGATCACTCCGCCACAGCCAACAAAACCGCACAATCCAAGAATTTTTTTTAAAAAAAAGATAAGAAAAGATCGCTACGAATTCGAGATGGGAAGAAGAACAAGAACCCCACCCAACTCGGAGCTCGCGGGGGTCGCTGCGACGCAGCGGAGATCGAGGGAACCCGGAAGAGAGAAGAAGAAGAAGAAGAGCGGAAGCGACGAGGGAAGAAGACGCCAAAAGCGCTGGAAATTGTTAGAAGGGGTTGGTGCGGCGACTGGGGAGGCTTCCTCCTGCTGCGTGCCGGGGAAGTATTTATTTATAGGGAAGTAAAGTGGGGCCCGCGGAGATGGTGGCCCGCATCGGTTGCGCACTTAGCGCCGTCCCGCCCGGGCCGGCTCTGGGGTTTCGCTGCTGTCGGACTCTGGGGAGCTGACTCTTATGTGGTGGGGATATACCTTTTTATCTCCTTTTTCCAAGTGTGGTGGACCTCACCTCACTTCTTAGCTAGAGTGGCAAGGGTCAGTGTGGGCTGTAGACTGTTGAGGAATGGACCGTAGCCATTTGGATGCACCACATAATTGCAAGGTTTATGTGAAAAGCTTGAACTCTTTTTCTAGGATAACCTTAGTTTTCGATTAGTGAAAAGCTTGAACTTTCTCATAGATATGTTTCTTTTAAATTTGTTTAAAGCTGATTTAGTTGGAGACTTTCTCAGGTTTATCCTAAAGTCATATATATATATATATATATATATAGAGAGAGAGAGAGAGAAAGAGAATTCTTTGGTGCCACGTGTCAATACCAGAATTCTTTAGTTTCCCTCATCTCTCCCATTAATTCTCTCTCTCATTATCTCTCTCTCTCTCCCTCTCTCTCATTAATTATTCTCTTTCACTTCTCTCCCTCATTAATTCTCTACCTCTCCCTCATTAATTATTTATCTCTCTCATTAATTATTATTATCCTCTTTCACATTTTTCTCTCTCCTTATTAATATTTCTATTTCCTATTTTTTGTCCCTATTATTATTATTATGATTGTTGTTGTTGTTGTAATCTCTTGAGATAATAACAACTAATTTTAAATTATTATTATTATTATAATATTTTTATGAGATAATAATAATTAATTTTATTATTATTATTATTTAAAAAATTAATATCAAAATGATAGTCTCATGAGATAATAATAACTAATTTTATATTATTATTATTATTAATATCTCTCTTTCTCCTCTTTCACATTTTTCTCTCTCCCTATTAATATTTTTATCTCCAATTTTTCTATCCCCTATTATTATTATTATTGTTGTTATTGTTGCAATCTCTTGAGATAATAATAATTAACTTTGACATTATTATCATTGTTGTTATTATTATTGTTATTATTAGGATAGTCTCATGAGATAATAATAAGTGAATTTTGATATTATTATTATTATTATTATTAAGACCAGTCTCTCTCTTACTTTTCTCACTCACGTTATTATTATTATTATTATTGTTGTTGTTGTTATTATTATTATTATTACTATTAATATTAATATTGAGATAATCTTTTGAGATAATAATAATAAATTTTGATATTTTTTATCATTATTGGGATAATCTCATGAGATAATAATAATTAATTTCGTTATTAACGAGACCAGTCTCTCTCTCATTTTTCTCCCAATTTGTATTTTACCACAACATTTGTTGAGATAATCTCATGTGATAATAATAATAACCTTCAGTTCACTTTATAGTTTTTTCTCTCAATCCATATTTCCATTGAATACAATGTTTTTGAACTTTTAATGTTTACCAAACAACTAATCTAATATTTATAGAAAAAAATATTAGTATTTATGAATATATATTCTTTTATAATTATTTTATTCATTCTTTCAAAAAATATAAAATATTAACTTCACTTATAATAATTATAATTTTTTATTCAAAAACTAGCCGTGCATCACACAGGATTGCAACTAGTATATATATATATATATATATATATATATATATAAAGAACTATTATATTTGTATGTGTATCTCTGACTCCCACATATTATTATGAATATTCTTAATATCTATAGATAGGTTGTAGTTATACTTTTCCGTCAAAATGTTGTAAACTTTAATTGAACATGTCAAAAAGATTCCATAAATTTTGGTAAAGTTTAGAATATATATATATATATATATATATATATATATATATATATATATATATATATATATATTCTAGTGAATTTAAGAGTATATACACAAAGATACTTAGACCGTTTTTGACAAATTTGGTTGGAGTATATGGCATTTTGATGGGAAGAGAGTAACTGCAACTTTTGTAAAAGATGTCAAAGATATTTATAACAATAAGTGAGAGTCAAAAATATACATACAAATATGCTAGTTTACAAGAGTATATAAAAAAAATCTCTATTTATAAAAAACAATCAAACATGAATTTATAGAAAATGTATCTATAAACAATAATTTATGATAAATGTGCTCATCATAACTCTATCCACATTTGGAGATAATAGATATATGATGAAGATGGTGTGCTAATCGTCGAGAGAGCTTATTAGTTTTAATTTGGTAGAGTCCATCAAAAAGATGATTTTGTTAGAGTTGGTGAGTCGCTCTATTAACTTGGAGTTGGACTCCCTTGGTATATGACCATTGTACAGTGTAAATTGATTTCAAGTTTGGAGGGATTAACCCTAATTGGGTTAAGGTCAGGATTTAAGTAATTTGGGTTTAAGTCTTTGTTTGCAGAGTTGATGTAACTTGGTCTAGCTCAACCAGGATTCCCTTCGATACTGATATATATCTGTCCATTTAGATTTTTTTTTTTTGGAACATAAGAAGTGGGGTTTTCATTCATAAGCCTGAGCAGTACATTGAGAGCATAAAGCCAAACACCTTCCGTGCAAAAGGAGCACGCCTAAACTACCAGAGTAGCTAGGACCAAGCCCCTCAAGAACACAAAACATACAGATATAGCACAGCAAATACAAACTAACAAGATAGCAGACATCTCCAAGGTGTCGAAGGAGCCACCCAAACATGCCGGTGAGGATCGCAAGCATTTCCCAATAGGAAGTCTTCAACAAGATAGAGGGGAGCTGCAGACGTGTAAGCAGCTGACCCTTGAACGAGGAGAACTCGGAAGGCCTACTCACAACAGCGGAGTAGGGGGATGCGCACACAACCACGAGCTTCCATCTAGAGTTCGGCATTTCGTCGAACAGGTGGTAGGCAGATCTATAAAGCCGGCCCAGAAGACGACAGCAACACAACTCCCACCAGTGAAGAGGGGATCGCAACCGGTGGCACCAGGGAGAACAACTCATAGGAGAAAACATGCATTTGCAGAGAGATCGGATAGGTTTGGAAAGCAAACAAGGTGTACAAATCGGGTTACAGAGAATGAAAACAGAGGGATGAGGTAAGGGATAGCCACAGCCGAAGAGAGGGAGGATCCTCCAACGGAGATCGAACCAGAAGAGAGAAACTCTTCTGAACAAAATCTTTCACAAGGAAAGAGAGAAAAACTCTCCATGAGGGAGAAGAAGAGGCCTCCGAAAGAGGAGAAAACTACCCTCCCAAGAGAGGGGGAGAGGGAGAGGAGGGTCCAATCTTCCTAAAATGAAGAGGGAGAGACCCCTCCCCCCCCGGGGAGGACACGAACCTGAGTTGCCGGAGGACCCCGCAGTGTCCGCCGCGGTTCGTCGCCCCCGCCGCCGCTCTCCCTCGGAAACGATATCTTTTTTAACCACAAAAGTTCATCTGTCCATTTAGATTGATACAATATCATGCAGGGATAAAAATAAAATAAAAAGTATACCGCACCTAACCTAGAGTTTCAATATCCGAGCAGTTATAACAAAGGAGGTTATTTTTATCATTTAAACATTGTATATCATATAAAAGTGTTGGAAACTGTGTCCAAAAATCACCTAAATCCTGCATTTCGTTTTACTATTGATGTAGATTTAAAATCCTTAATTATGAGAGAACTTAAAAAAGAGGTAGTATAAACAGTTGTAAGTCTTACAAAAATTTAGGATTCTCTCGAAGGTCAAACTTTTAAGAATGGGATATATGCCACTCTCATATCCAATATTCATCTTTTTTAAATATTTTAAAAGAATATTATAAATAAAAAATACTGAGAAATCTCTCCCTTCATAACTTCACACAAAAGGAGCCTCCTTAGTGCAAATAAATGCACCTTAAGATGTGAATCTTCTATAGTTCTGCATGCACCCAGCTCAATTAATTCCAACTGCAAAAAAGCCTCCTTACTTTAAGACAATTTAGCCGAAGATGATTTTTTTATAATTTTACATGTTATTCCCACTTCATCCGAGAGTGAACCATATGTCGTCGGCTTTAAATAGTACAATCATTTGATTCGCCATACCATATCTTTAAAAGAATGCATCTTTGAACTAGCTGTCTAGGACTTTGGAGGACAGCTCAGGTTCTATCTCTGGTCGCTTGTAAAAATATTTGTACAAATTTGACCACTGTGCCACTGAACAAAAAAAAAGAAGATATGCATCTTTTTTTATATTTCCCTTAATAATTGACATTGATATCAACCAGACTCACCCCATCAGTGCAGACTTGGGTTGGGACCCAATGAATGGGGACACCAACAAGACACTCTAGACCTCCACTTTGTGAGACCCATCATAAAGAACGAAGACCAAGAAGAGGAAGAAGGGCGTGTCCCCCTACAACTGGGGCAGGGGTTGCCTTCCAAGACTCCAACTTGCACTTCGTGGAGGGGAGGATAAGAAGCAAGGAGGTGTAGATAAGGTGCACATCCCATTATACTAAGTGGAACTTTGTGCACTCCTGCAGGGAAGACTGACACGGACATTGGACTACAACAATTCGAGGAAGGTCATTGGTAACAGGACAACCCACTCCAATATTCCTCTTCATATCTATGGAATCATACACCTCTCACACGTGCATGGAAGATGAACAAATTTTGAGATGGAGGTTTGATCAGAAGTAAGGATGTTAACGGAACGAATACGGAGCGGATATCACAATATTTGATTGCGCTCTGTTTAGCATTATCCGAATATCCGACTCTTCATACTATACGACGGATAATAAATTTTTCTATCCGAATTAGACTCCACCAGATAATATCCGAATCAGATAATAATTCGAATATTTGATTATTTCAATTTTGTCTTATAACTTAATGACCTGTAAATTTTATTCTTTGTATAATTCATGAATATCATAGATTAAAGTTAATAAATATTCAAGTTATAAACATCTAGATAAATTTTAAACAACTTAAATAATCTATTAAATATACTTTAGATAATAACAAATGACTTAAACAATTTATCTAAATAAGTAAAATCATTAAAAATAAAAAATCACAATAAACTTCATTATTATTGCTCAACACATCTTAAGCATACTTCAAATATCAAATTACCGTTTACTTAAACATATAAATATCATTAAAATTAAAACTTATCAAAATACATAATCAGTCGGATAATAATCAGAGTGGATATCTATTTTCCATTTCCGCTTCGAATATTAGTCGAATAATTAAACAGATGTTTCGGATATGTCTGTTGGATGTTTAAATTTGATAAATATCCGACTAATCAGATGCGGATATATCCGTTGACAGCCCTAATCGGAAGATAAAGAAAGTTGGATCTAGATGACTAAGGTTGTGTTTAATAACATTAATTATTGAATGCTGAAATATGGGATTCACATCTTAAACCTAAATAGGCAACACAAAAGTCTTGAGTACTAAATGGAATACACAATTTGGTAAAGGCAGGATGATGCTTAAGCGAATGACATGTTTATTATTTTATTCTCTCAAATTATAAAAATAATTGTCCAAACAATTACAAAAATAATTGATGAAAGGAGTGTAATTATCGTATCTAATAATCTAATAAATTGAATAAAATATTAAATTAATAATTACTCTAACAAATAGAAATATTTAACATTATTAATACTTGGTAAGAATATAGAGAATGACACATGAGAATTGTACTTTTATAATTGATAGTAATGTTTATAAATAGAATACTTTAAATTTATCTATTAACAATAATTTAATACATAATTTATAAAGATACGAGGTTATCATAGGCTGCATATAATGCTAGGTGATTCGTTTTATTTAATGCTTTCCCGCCGCCTACTAGATAGTTTCCCAACATTTATCCAGATTCCCAACCGCAACTAGAAGCCCACTTGCCGAAAATTTCGTTCCCACTGGGTCGTGCGTGGGAGAGTCCTTCAGCAATAAGCTAACTTTCCTCCCTTAGCCATTAAATCTCAATTTATTTGCAGAATAAGTTATTCGGAATTATTTATCCAGAATAGTATAAACTAAAATAAAGAATATTTAATTTTAATAGTTATGTGAGATCTACTAGCGGAATAAAAAATATAAACAATTCTTAGAAAGTCGAATTATTTATTCTCTTTATTCTAATATAAACAATTCTAACGCAGACTAATTGCCCAATTAATTGTCATTAAGATCTGAATTTTAATACTTTATCAAACACTCTTAATTAAACTGTCTCTTACCGCATCAGACATAATAACCTAAATAAGGGTTATCAAGCACCGCCTAAGTTGGGATGTGAAGGGGAATGCACTGGATAGGAGACAGATTGGCAAAGGCTCTGCATTTTGAGCGTCTACAGTATCCTTGCCCACTTGATCTGTTAGGTGGGTCATGGGAACAAGTTGATGATAGCTTACAATAGTAATGAAGGGAGACAACTTATGTAGATTTTTATTCATTCTATGTTTTTCCATAAGACTTGATTTATTGATTCTCTAAGTTTTCTAAATGTTGTAGACAATTATTTATATCAACCACTAATCAGGAAAATGTTTTAAACAAGGCTGTTTATAGGTTTTAGTCCCTCTAATCTACTTAATTTAGGAAAAACTCTGTGTAATCTTTGTATTTAGTAAAAGCTCTCTATAATCTCACTTTTGTTTGGAACAGACTTTTGTAAGGAGTCTTTTTCAAAATATTCAGAGACTCTTTTAAATTTTGAGGGGCATTTTTCAAATAAAATGAGATTACTAAATATGAAAACTATACGGAATTTTTCCTACATTAAATAGATTAAAGGAATTAAAAACTTAAAAAAATCCCTTTAAACAAATATTACCTTTAACAAACAGCATGCACAATCATCATCTTTGACAACAAATGATACCTCGTAGGAAATTCTCAAGCAATGTAGAGTGAATGTAAGATGTGCCCCAATTCCTCTCTTTTATTCAGTAAATTACATTGAAAGGTAGTGGCATGCTTAAAAGAACTTGAATGAAATTTTGACTAAGAGACTATGGTTAAGTTGGAAAAGGACCATTTTTTTCAAAAACTCCTGGTGCTCTAAGAGAGAAAGTCCTGTTGAGGTATAATGAGTTTTTCTTTCCTGTTTTAGAGGCAGGTGGCTCAATAGCTACATATGAGGTATCAATTGAGTTAGACCTAGTTAGTTTACTCTGATCATGAGTACCATTAAGACATGACTAGGGCAGTTGATTCACCACGGTCGTACTCAAACGACTTCACCAGATGTTTGAGTTTAAATTAAGAGTGGATGTGCAAACTCATTGGGCTGTGCAATCATGGATACCCATGGCTTAGTGCGCCACATGCGGGCAGCCCTAACCCACATGCCTTCGTGCCCAAGTTCATGCTAAAATGCTGACGCAGTAACGCCAACCGCACTAGGCAGGAAAGTCCGAAAGGACGGCCCAACTAAAATGCAGTTGCGCAATATATTGATATTTTTAAGGATACTGAGGCATATATTCATATATTTAAGGATGACCAGAGAGAGACACATACGTATGTATGAATATTTATATATTTAGGAATAAACATACAATGAAAGTTCATTTTTAAGGATGATACATCATCTGTAGAGCGTAAAAATTCATGAGAGGTTTATTGTCATAAGGAAACAATTTTTTTTTAAAAGAAGGAAAAAAAATTTCTAAAGGCATGCACCTTGGTCATAGAGCTTCTTGGTGGTTCTCGAGACTTCGAGCTTATCCTGTATGTCTCTCGAAGGCATGCACCTCCGAGCCCACCGTTTGAGTGTGCATTCGGCTTGGCACTGTCTTCTTTGTCGTCGTCTCCATGGAAGAAGATCATCTTATTTAAAGCCATCTTTAGAAACTCAGTGGATCCTCACTGACTTCTCTGGCGACCTCCAATTACCTTGTTCGTGATCAATTTGTATTGTACTTTTTGGCTTTTTCCTGTACTCTTTTGGCAGGGTTGGCGTCGTCTGCCGCACCCATTTGCCCAAGAGGTCTTGTTGTGTGTTTTTGTTTTGTCCCCTGGTGTTTGTTCTTCGGTTCCACCTTTTTGCCATGTATGTGTTTGAATATTAATGAAGTAGCTATTTAAATAGTTAAAAAAAAAAAGATTATGCATGTACATGATAGGACAACACATTTAGATGCTCGCACAGGCATGCATTTTAATCTCTGAACTATTGTGTAACTAGCAAAATCCACTCCACAAGATGGAATAACCTTTTTTTTCTCTTCCAATCCGTCCATAACATATTTGCATTTCTCTCTTTCACACACACATGGACTGGCCACATATACATATAGTAGGCCAGTCTAGGGTAAATGGAAGGTTGCATTGATATGCTTGTCGAAAATACTGAAATTGAAAAAGATTGGCTAATAGTTACCACCTAGGGATGGAAATGGAGTGAGTACGGACTAGATATATGCATGTCTATATTTGTTTTGAGATTTTACATGCAAATAAGAATGCAAATACAAATAATCATCGGACCGTAAAATTAATATTCATATTGGTAATAAACGAATACGGATATAAATCGGATACAATAAAGAGTTCATAAAAAGGAGAAATTGACCTTAAAAGATAAATAATTGAATGTGTGATCATTTTTTCAAGAATAAAGATCATGTAAGCCATATGATTTTCCTTATTTTATAGGAATTACATAATATAAATAATTTATATTCGATACGGATCTTGTAAAATTATATATAAGGATATTTTAGAATAACCATATCGGTATCCACATTTAAAACAGATGTAAAATACATATCCAACTCGGTAAAATTGAATGCGAGTACGGATACTAAACGAATATATTTGTATTTGTTTGCATCCCTATTACTACTTCAACGACACTCCCCCTTAACTGAGCCGGTGTCAATTTTGTTTGTAAAGATATGCGATTAGACAATGATTCCAAGCCTAAGCTGATTTTCCAAAAAAGTAAGATCATGGATCTGGGGATATAATCTCACAGTAAGATCATGGTCTTTCTGAAGCTCATCAAATCTTCCTAGGTTAACTAATTGTTTACGTTGTATGCCTTCTCTCGTCTTTACGGTGGTGCTTGGATCAGCAGTCCATCTAGGTAAGAACTGATCTTTGAGGTAGGCTACTGTTCTCCTTTTATTTAAGTGGAGGAGCCACAGACATCTTTGGTTTTCTCTAATCAAGATCCTATTTCTTCCATCAAGGTACATCGTCTAGATCGTGTGAGCATACGATTTCTTTTTCTAATTTTTTTGGACCATCTAATAAAAAATAGAAAAACTTTTTTTTGAGAAAACTCCAATACAATATTAGACAATACAGAGACTGAACTAAGATGATCCCCAAGTTCAGCATTTTTTTTTCAAAAAAAAAATGCACGCAATTGTGCGACTGCCTCCTCAAAGTGATCGGTTGGATCATTAAGTGTTACTCTAAAACAAGGAGATTTTTGCATTGCTACCTCTAGAAACTAGTGTATTTATATCTATACTTTTAACTCTCATATATCATATGAAATATCCTTGTAAATCTCATAATCCTTGTGGTTATTATACCTCTCTGTTAGGATGCGGTCAGTTTCATATGAATACTTCAAAAAGATTTCAGATATTTTTATATGTATATTCTTAAATTCATTAAAATTTTACATATACATCCTTAAGCTTATCACAATTTATGAAATATTTCTGACATATTCTATTAAAGTTCAAGGCATTGTGATGGAGAGGTATAACTTCAACACTCCAAGGTTCTGGGAGTTATTGCATATACTCTTTTGGGAGTTGGAAGTATATATATTTAGTTTCCAAGATATATGTACCAAAATCTCAAAAAAAAAAAAAAAAAAAAGTGGAGTGACTGGGTACCGGACCCACAATTTGTGGGCCCCCCAACTCTCATCTCCACCAATCCTGTGGCGCCCATCACCCTTCTCTCTCCTCAATCCTTGGCATACGTCACTAAAAATAATAACTCGAGCAAACAAGAGAGTATATATGTATTGTGGATGCAGCTGCGCCACCTTCCCTCCTGTCTCTCTCTCTAGTCTCTACTCAGCTCTAGAGAAAGAAAGCCGTTGACACGGGGACGGCGATAAAAGAGAACTGGAAGTCCAAGAAGCGAAGGCACGCAAGAGCGGGAAGAATGGCTTCCACTTGCTCTTCTGTCTGCAGCGTCTCCTGCCCCTTCTCCCGCGACGTCTCCTTCCTCCAGTAAGCTGCTCTGTGTGTGTTGTGTCGCGAGCACTTTGCATTCTTGGATTTTGTCTTCTGGGTTGCTCTAATATCTGCGTGCTCCGCTCCAGGCGGCGCTGCAGGCATCTCAGAGGGCTCCAAGTCCTCAGTCCTCTGGGACTGCTCCACAGGAAGGTGTTGAGGTTGGAATCCGCCAATCCATGGCAGCCCTCAGCAGCCGCCGGTGCTGGTGGTGAAGCATCTGCTCTTCCCAGTCCCCAAGATGACATCTTTCCCGCGGCCGTGGCTGACGGTTTCTTCGTCGAGAACGACGATGAGCTGGATTTGGACCGCGCTTCTGATGGGTTCTCCTCCATCCCGGAGGCCGTTGAGGACATCCGCCGGGGGAAGGTCAGATTTTGATGGTTGGTTCCCCCGTCAGCAGGGTTGGGTCCTTCTCTGGGCAGTAGGGTTTCTGCTGATGTGTGTGTGTGTGTATGTGGTCAATTTTGCAGTATGTGATCGTTGTGGACGACGAAGACAGGGAGAACCAGGGGGATCTTGTGATGGCGGCGTCGCTGGTGACGCCAGAGGCGATGGCCTTCATCGTGAGGCATGGCACTGGAATTGTTTGTGTGGGCATGAAAGAAGAAGACTTGGAGAGGCTGCAGCTTCCTCTGATGGTGTCCAAGGAAGAGAACGAGGAGAAGCTGGCTACGGCCTTCACAGTGTCAGTGGTATGTGGTTTCTTGGGTTGTTATCTTCTATGTATGAACGTCATGAGCTTAGGAGCATGGAATCTTCCTTTAGGCCACATGGGTAGTCTTGTTTCTTTTCCAGTTAAACAGGTTCTTCAATACTTTCAAAAATAAATAAATATGAAATGAATGTGTTCTTCAATCAATGTGGTGTAGTAAAACCCAGCATCAGGAGGCCAAGATTTAGATGCAGCTGCTTTAGTTATAAATCACTCGTCATGTTAAAAGCCTCTATGTGATGCTGGCTATGCGCATTTTGCTTCTCTGAGTTGTTTGTTATTACTTTACATGGGTTCCTTTTATCTCAGTGATTAGGTGGTTCAGGGTGCATTTCTGTAGAATGAGAAAAGTTGATCATTCATATGTGAGCTTTGCTGGCCTTAACGCCGAGATTTTATGGGAACTTTTAGCTGTCCATATTTAAATGTTGAAAATTTTGTCGGTTCTATCCTTTCATGCAAAAGTTTAATTAAATTTTCTGCCACTTTTTTTTTCAAGATCCTCTCTGATCTTTCTTTTCTTTTTCTGGCTGAATTAATGAATAGCTGATGTTCTATCTGCTACGTCACAGACTACTCTGACGTGGGGATATGTTCTTCCTCAGATTTTTGCATCTTGCCAGCAAGCTGGCGCTTGGTGCTGTCATGGCCACCAGTGAAATGTATTCTCAGCAGAACATTTCCCTCTTTTCCCTTTTAAAATACGTATCTTAGTGTCATAAACTTAATTATGGTGAAAACATTCTGTTTTCCCTTGTTTACGTTCCCTTCTCTTGCTATGACAATTGTCTTAAGTTTTATTCATAAATATCTATTTCTTATTGAAAATATTCTGGAAGTTTGTAGGTGCAAAGAACTCTTGGATATTGTTGCTTTTCTATCAGGTGTACACACTACCATTAGAAAAGCATATTCTATCCATTCCATCAGTTGTTTTTATAGTTTGCCAAATAACATATAGTTACAAGGAGGAAGTCCCAATAAGCCCATAAGAAAAAGCTCACACCCACTCCCTCACCCTATTACAAACAAAAATACAAGGAGGAAGTCCCAATAAGCCCATAAGAAAAAGCTCACACCCACTCCCTCACCCTATTACAAACAAAACTAACAATTCTATCGGGAACCAAGGCTTCCTTCTTGAAAGTCCACTTGTTCCTTTCATCCCAAATAGTCCATAAAGAGGTATGAAGGATCAACCACCATATCACCCTATCCTCTCTAGGAGCCAAGACCAACAATTTTTTGCACATTCTTTTTGTGAGCGTCAATGTAGATGATCTTGTACACTCTTCTTTTCATTAATACAATTTAGTGGTACCACCCACTTTAAAAGAAAAAACATATAGTTACAAGGATTGCGTGTTTGCTCTCTCTTTCTATCTGCTTTTGTTTTTTGTTGTTTTCCTGAAAATGGTCTTCCATAGGATGTAAAAGATGGTACAACCACTGGGGTTTCTGCAAAAGACAGGGCAAAGACAATCTTGGCACTAGCATCACCTGCTTCCAAAGCTGAGGACTTCAACCGCCCTGGACATATCTTCCCCATCAAGTACCGTAAAGGAGGTCTTTTGAGAAGAGCTGGCCATACAGAAGCTTCTGTTGATCTTGCTGTCCTGGCTGGATTACCCCCTGTGGCTGTGTTATGTGAGATAGTGGATAAGGATGATGGTTCAATCGCCCAATTACCAAAGCTCTGTGAACTTGCACGGCATGAGAATTTGAAAATTATTTCAATTGCTGACTTAATCAGGTATTCATCCATGCCTTAACAAGCATTCAAATGAACCATGCATCCTATCATGATATGGTCACATTAATAATTCTTTCTTCTTCTTCTTTCATGGTTAGTATCCTATGCTTTCAGATCCACTTACCAGTTCTTACAAATGTTGCATTTTTGGCATCTTCTTGACTCTTCACATTCGGATGATACATATAATTGAAAAGCTTATTGTTGAAAACATTGCTCTTAGAAGCCCATTTTTAATGCAGCATAAACTTTAGGCTGAGAGTATGCCATCCTGGTGCCAGTGTTTATCTTGAGAAGTTAATAGTTCATGAATTTGAAAATTGTACTGTGAAAAGGCACATACATGCTTCATTGTTTCCCCCTTTCACAAGGTTACGCAGTTCATCCATATCAACTCTGGACAAACTTGTTATTATTCTGCATTTAGTTTTAAATGCTTTTACTTCTTTTAAGCACAGGTGCATCCCTTATCAATTGTGTGCTAGTCTATATTTTATTGTGTACCCTTTCTCCTTTCATTGGTTCCTTTTTTTGGTTACTAGTTAGGGTGCACATGCAAATGCACGGCTTTAAAAATTTTGGGTTGAGCGTTGATGTATGTATTTTAGCAGTAGTTTTGATGCCGTGTGTTTGAACATTTTTGTTTCGATACAGTGTAATCTTCCACGTATGCATTCCTTCTAAAGGAGAGATTTTGTATTGTGTTTGAGTGCACTGCTAGTTTATTTTGATTATATTATTTTTTGACCATGCCCTATCAGGAGGCATTGTGAATTCTTCTTAAATTTGGGTTTCTGACCATGCTTATCTTTTGAACTTCTAACAATATATGCTGATTCACCCGTACAGTTATAGAAAGTCATGTTTGACTTTGACACTAGGCATTTGTTAATTTCATTATGAAGTTATGGGAACTGGAACATGCAGTGGGCTGACAGAGGGAGAAACCATAGTGCTTTTTACAGAGGAGAGTTAAGTGAATACTTGGTCGGTTACTTGGTTAAGCAAGAGATACTGACACAGAATTTTAGAGCTTTTTGGGATTGTAGTGCAACAAGCGGCAGCATCAAATGGCATCCATTCTTGTGCTGCCATCCGGAATGACTTTCTGGAGCAGGACAACGCTTCTGGTGCTGGAGCTTACCCTCTAAGCAGCTCAGTAAGAAATAAGAATAGGCATGTCTTGAAAAATAGTCTAGTTTCAGAACTTGTTGAAGCAAAATGGTTTTTTATAATCAGCCAATACACCACTTTTATCAAGGTAAATATAATAAAGTACAGCATGTCACCAAACCTATTCTTATTTCTTACTGAGCTTTGTGGGTTTTTATTTATTTATTTATTTGGAAAGGCTCAACAAGAAGAATATTTGATGAGTTCAAGCTTTAGTGTTTTCTCATTAATTTGGCCTTCTTCTTCTTGGACTGAAATGGTGTGTGCTTCATGCACTCTTGTGGAAATGGATGATTTCTTTTTATTCGTTGTTCACTTTTGCCCTAGTTTATTATGGCATCCTAGGATAATCTATTATCGTGCTTGTATATATTTTCCTTGTTTTAATAACTAAAAAAGGTAGCCTGGTGCCACAAGGCTTCCCCACAGAGGAGTCTGGGGAAGGTCAATTTTATGCAGCCTTACCCATACATTTTGCAAGGAGGCTATTCCTGGATTTGAACCCATGACCTCTAGGTCACTATGGAACAACATTAGTGTGGTGCCAAGGCTCCCCCTCTTCTCTTGTTTCAATAACTATTATCCATTTATTCCTTTGTCTGAGTATAGAGCCATTAAATTTTATCATATCAGTTGATATGATAGTTTTATCCCCTTGGAGACACCCAATTGTGTTAGTCAAGACGCTTCAACTATGTAAAGTCCTTTGCATGGTCTTTCCTTGAATTACTGAGGAATTTAGACAATGTTGGCTAATAAACTCATTCTTTGCAGATATAGGAGAAAAAGGGAGAAGTTGGTGGAGCGTGCTTCCATTGCGCGATTACCTCTAGAATGGGGTAATTTCCAGGCCTACTGTTACAGATCAATGCTTGATGGAATCGAACACATTGCCATGGTTAAAGTAAGTTTTTCAAAGAAAGTATGCCATGGTTAGAGTAGGTTTTTCAAAGAAAATCCACCTTTATTTCCAAGAGAAATGTTCTGTCAATATATATGCTGTCCACATTCGGAGGCTAACACTTGAAGGCATTCTGACAAGTTGAAGATTCTTTTAATCCCATTGCTTTAGCTTTATAATCATGACCTCAACATGGAGAATTTTTGACATTGGCTCTAGTATCTGGTAGTTGTTATATGCTTATAATTTTTTATTGATGATTCTAACAGGGTGAGATTGGGGATGGACAAGATATTCTTGTGAGGGTGCACTCTGAGTGCCTTACTGGGGACATTTTTGGGTCTGCCAGATGTGACTGTGGTAAGCAACTAGCACTAGCTATGGAGCTGATAGAGAAAGCTGGCAGGGGTGTATTGGTATATCTTCGCGGACATGAAGGGAGGGGCATTGGGCTAGGTCATAAGCTTCGTGCTTACAACCTTCAGGATAATGGGCGTGACACTGTGGAGGCCAATGAAGACCTTGGATTGCCCGTGGATTCACGGGAATATGGCATTGGTGCACAGGTAGCTGGCTATGAAATCCCACTGGCTTCACTTTCTCCATTCCGAAAGATGACTGTATTTGGCACCTTGAACTTAAAAATACCTCTCAAGTGTTCTCAAAGAACAAATATTATTCTCCATTGTTGTAGTTTACTCATTCCGTTTTACATCTATCCGGCCTTCTGTCAATTTCACATGGTTTTTAAGTTATTTGCACACCAGCCAGAACTTCAGGTTATGTACCAAGCAAAACATCTTATATATTCAAAACTGTATTACATTTTTCAGATGCTACAAGATCTCGGTGTCCGGACAATGAAGCTGATGACTAATAACCCATCAAAGTACATTGGGCTTAAAGGTTATGGTTTGAGTGTGGTTAGCAGGGTACCTTTATTAACGCCAATAACTGCAGAGAATAGGAAATACATGGAGACCAAACGGGAAAAGATGGGGCACATCTATGGACCTCAATTCAATGGACGATTAACAGATCTGTATGATGGAAATGGTGTTGGGGGGAAAGTGTGAAGCCTAATGATGCTTTACTGCTTCAGAGAAGAAATCTTATGCTTACTGGCAAAAACGACATTGGAGAACCCTCATGCGCAAAGGTGGACTCCCATTGGTGCAATTTTCACAGACATGATTTATGTGCAGGGTTGGTATACGGTTAAACATGGAGTCAAAGATAGTTTTGGGCTAAGAGGATTTGGAACTTGATTCTTGAGCATTACATTATTGTTTGCTAGAGTATGGCAATCCAGAAATTACCCTGATTTTTTTGTTCAATCTAACCCTCCCAAGTCGATAAATGTTCCATGTGCTGAAGGAGCCATGGATGATTTGTATCTATTGAAACCATTTGTTGCCCCCTGATAGCTTATAGGTTATAGTTTCCTTTATTTCTTTCTTGCCTCTCGTTCTTTGAATCATATCTGCATATTACAAAATATTCCTTTGCTTATGCATTCGGATATTAAAATATATTTCGTCAAGTAGTTATTACTCTGAGGGGAACCATTGGGATTTTCAAGTATTTTTTTTCCTTCCTTCTCATCATGCAAAGTGGATTTCCAGGTTGGCTTTTATCATACAAAACTCCCAACGGGGGGGAAATTATGCCTAAGAAGTGACAAAGATATCATAGTTATTCATGCGTACTTCAACCACGTAATACTTTGTATATTTCAGATTTATCAACGGGTATGTGATAACTTGTGCAAATCTACTGGACATCTGCTCATCAAAAGGGGTACAAACACCTATTGAAGTTTAGAACCTGGATTTGCTTATTGATGAGATCCTCAACTACTTGAAATTCTCTTTGACATGATCTAATTCCAGTTCCATGGCCGGCAATAAAACGAGCTCATTCACATATTGGATAGTCAAATTAAAAAGAAAATAAAAAGAGTAATGTAGTGGATAAAAATAAAAAATAAAAAAATTTAAAATTCTTATGTAGGTCTCAAGGTGCCTTACATGTCTGTACATACCGATCTTCAAACCGATGATGATTTTTTATTTTTCAGATTTTTTTGGATAGTCCATCAAAGATCGGCATGTAGTGTAAGACACCTTAGAACCCACTTAATTTTTTTTTCAAAAATAATATTTTTTTATTTTTACCCGCTGCACTATCCCTCGGTGCAGCATTGGAGTCGGTGCAGTAAGTAACTACTCAAATAAAAAACCCACCAAGTTCAGGCTGCAGATGGCATCCCCTAGGGCCATCTAGCATTATCCAAGTATCGGACAGATAATAAATGTTTTTACTCAATTTTGATTCCGCGGGATGATATTTGAACTCATATTATAACTTGGACAGATGACTATTTCAAATCTGACCAACTTAATGACTCGTAAATTTTATTCTTGTAAAGTGTACAATATAAACTCCATAGATACATTTTAAATTAATAAATATTTAAGTTATAAATACCTGGATAAATTTTAGTCACTCAAATACTATATTAAAATACCTTAGATAATAATAAAAATATGATGAACAAATTATCTAAATAAATAAAATTACTAAAAATAAAAAACACAATAATTTTCATTATTATCTCTCCACACATCCATTAAGCATACTTCAAATATCAAAAACTTATTTAAACATATAAATATTACTAAAATTAGACAAACTTATCATAAGACAGTCGACCATATCTAATCAAAGTAGATGTTCATTTTTCATTTCCGCACTGTATATTAATATCCATCAAATGTTCTAATCAAATAAATATCCGATTACTAGGATGGATCAGATTTAATATTTATCTATATCCGTTTGACAGCCCTAGCGTCCCCTACATCAACACTGTTAGGCACGTAGGGCATGGGAGTAGATGGGCATCTTGCAACAAGGTCTAGAGAGAGGTTGGACATTTTAAACTCTACCCACTTTGTTTGCAGAATAAATTATTATGTGAGATCTACTGACGGAATAATATATACTAGAATAAAAGATGTTTCGATTTGATAATTTTGTGAAGTCTCCTGATGGAATAAGAGGAATAAGTAATTCTTGAGTTTAGGTCTCCGGATACGTTATTCTGCATAGTATAAGTCATGACACTTGTCAAAGTAAAATTAAACTTGTTCTCCTCTTATTCGTCCTTATTCTTCTCTTATTCTCCGATCAAAGTGGCGCAGCCACCTTCGGTTCTAAGACTAAAAGAACCTATATTCACAAGCCATCTTTGCTACAAGTGAAATCGAAGAATTGCACCTGGAACTATGCCCAACTTCGCCAACAGCACTCGTCCTAACACCAGTTAATATGCTTACCAAGATTCTGCAGGATGGTGGTTTGAGGGTTTCTTGGAACCATATAACCTCATCCAATCTTCTTCCAACCACAATAAGAATTTTTTTGTGGAAGATGGCTTTGGGAAGACTTCCGACCATGAATAGACTTGAGAATATTTTTCACATCCAGTATTCTAAATGCATCTTTTGTGGAGTGAAGGATAAGGATGCTGAACATTTATTCTTTCACTGTGGCATCATCAATGTACAATGGGGAACCTTGGGGAAAGTTCTTCACTTCTAATGAAAGGAACTTAATATAGTGATTCAGTTGCTTGAAGGGTGGGGATACATCTGTCCATATCCACTAGACATGAAGATTTGGTCTTTGCTAGCACCAGTTATGTTGTGGACTACTTGGTTTGAGAGGAATTCTAGAAGATTTACTCAGAATTTTAGTTGGGTGTCACACATCTTCAACAAAGTCATCACATGGGTGTTACATTGGGGAAAAGCTGTCGGTCTGTTGCCCACGGTGGAGGATTCACCAGTCCTTGTGGATGCAAGGGGATGGAAGCTGCAGCTATTCTGAGTCATTTTGAGTGTTATATGTTGTCTTTATGTTCTTGGTTTTTATTTTATCTGCTGGATAAAACAGAATGTATTTTACTTTGGAGTGTTTAATTTAGAGTGGGTGAGGTGTGGGAACATTTGTAATGGATGGGAGGATTGCTTAAGGGAGGGTATGCTTCCCTTCTGTTAAAGAGGCCCAAACTCGAACTCAAAACTTAGGCATTGACTTAAGAGAATCCTCAACATATATAGAGGGAAGGCGCCCATAGAGAATCCGATATAAGACTAAACTTCAACACTCCTCCTGGCGCCGAATCCGAATGGTTACGGCATAATTGACGCTATAAACGAATTGGGTGGAATACAACAGCCCATCAGGAAAGACCCGCTCTAATACCATGTTAAAGAGGTCCGAACTCGAACTCAAAACCTAGGCATTGAGTTGAGGAAATCCTCAACATATATAGAGGGAAGGCGCCCATAGAGAATCCGATATAGGACTAAACTTCAACATAGATGAAATCTCAAAACCACGGTATTGAGATTCAGAGGCACAGGGTTATATGCACTGGAACCATAATTTAGAAACCGATATAGGACTAATTGTCCAAGACCACCATGGGCCAACAGCCAACACTCCCCCTCACGGCCACCATGGGCCGTGGAAATGAAAGGGGAGGCGAAAGAGGTAAGGATCAGGATTGACGCTCTGATACCAAGATGAAATCTCAAAACCGCGGTGTTGACATTCAGAGGCACAGGGTTATATGCACTAGAACCATAATCTAGAAACCGATATAGGACTAATTGTCCAAGACCACCATGGGCCAACAGCCAACATGGCACGCCCGGTGTGGGAACATTTGTAACGGATGGGAGGATTGCTTAAGGGAGGTATGATTTCCTTCTTCTATAATTTGTTTTCTTCTTTATCAATGAATTGTGACCTTTGGTTACCTTAAAAAAAAAAATCGTACTAACACCAGTTGATGTAAAACAAACTCTAGCATGTACCACAAAAGGATGACAAGTATAATGTTTCTTATCAACAATAAAATGGTTGAAAACTTTCAAGTTGTCCTTGCCGATTGCCAACGTCCAAGGACAGTTGTTGAAAAAGAGAAGGGGAAAAAAACCAACATGAGAGGTTATGATACTTGACCCTTTTCCTGAAGAAACCCTTCTTCTAAATAAGGGTCAATATGATAGGAAAACTAGCATCAAGTGGGCCTAATGATCCAGTCTGGTGAAAGTTTGGAATAAGCAATGGACAACTCAAAGAAACCAAGCAACCTTTGCTGCAATGTTCCAGACAACGTCGTTTGATCATTTTGATCAAATAAAAGTATTTTTAGAAAAATTGTCAACCTGGAGAACCACTTCAATTTGGTGTATATTTTTTTGAAAGTGGATAGTAGCACTAAATTGTATTAAAGTGAAAAGATGTACACAATTGCCAAAATCACCCTAAAAATCTCACTCTACAATGTACCAAGGTGGTAACTCACTATGTATCCTCCAAAAGAACAAAAAAAGAAGAGATATTAATCAAATCTTTACACTAAACTGTCATCCATTCCCTCACCCTATTAGAAACAAAAGAAACTACTCCTCCTAAGGGAGGATATTCCCTTTTAAACATTCTCTTGTTCCCATCCATCCAAATGGCCCAAAGGGTTGCATGTAGAATCAGCCACCTAATTATCCAGTCGCCTTTTAGCGGCAGAGCAATGGCCCAATGTTGGATTACATCCCCCCACCTTGTTCTCCAAATGTTTGACCCTATGTACCTTAGCAAATACCCCTTGCCAAATCTCATTTGCAAGCTACACCCAACAAAAAGGTAACCCAAACTTTCATTTTCCTCTCCACATAAGCAATAGATGGCAGGCACATAACAACCAAATTTAGATAACCCGTCAATAGTGGGTAATCTACCCATAGAGATCCTCCAAATCAGAACATTAACCTTCAATGGTGACTTGAGGACCCAAATATAATGAAAGAATGAGGACCTACTACCACCATATACAATATTTTCATACACATATTTGACTGAGAAGATGCCACGTATGTCCCAACCCCACTTCCACACATCAGGGTGGGAAGGGTCAAGGACATAAGCCTGGATAATCTTAAATAAAGCAGCCAGATTAGGGATCTCCTCCTCCCTTCAGTTCCTCCTAAATTGAGGCGACCGTTCTCCCATACCATGAGGAAGCAACTCCATCACCTATGATACTTTAGCCTCAAGATGTGCAGCAATAGAATAAAGCTTGGGAAACAAACATGATAATGGAGTCGGAGCACACCACCTCCAAAAGTAGCAACTTCTGCCATCACCTCCAGAGACCTTAGTAGCTGCCATAATGATATATGTTGTCTACAAAATGTCCTTCCCAATCGAAAAGACATTATACTCCACCTGTAAGAGGTAGACCAAGATATGTTACAGGAAAAGAACTAACTTAACATCCCAAAATAGAAGCAGTCTGATTCACTGCCTTAGCTAGCATATTAATGCCAATGACCACACTCTTCTAGAAGTTCACTCTCAGTCCCATAATCTCATCAAGCAGGTCTAGCATCAATCTGGTAATCATAACATGTTCCTCTCCTACGATAGGAAGATGATAGTATCATCTGCATATCGAAGATAAGAGATTGAACTTTCCAAAGACCCAACCTGAAAACCTATAATCAAGCCCACTGCCTCAACCCTCTCCCATATACAACTAAAGATTTGAGTTACTAGAACAAACAGGAGTGGGAATAGTGGATCCCCTTGTCTAAGACCTCTCTCACTGAGGAAGAAGGGTGTAAGATCCCCATTCACAAGAACTGCAAAAGAAGCTGAATTAACACAAACTATAATCTAGGAAATCCAACTATCTTCAAAACCTATCTTAAGAAGGATATCAAACAAGCAAGTCCAATTAGAACTAATCCCTTCTGCCTCTAGACTCTTCATAGCATGCAAACATTCCTGGGCCATTAAAAAACCTTCCTAAAATTGTCTTCCCCTGATAAAGGCACTCTGATTTGCACTAACCACCCTATCAACCACCCTCTCCAGCCTAATTGTAAGCATCTTAGAGATGATCTTGTACACACCATTCAAGAGGCTAATAATCTATAGTCAGCCAAGGAATCAACCCCTTCCTTTTTAGGGATAAGAACGATGAAGGTCCTGTTGATGCCCCGAAGACGGGCATTCCCCTCCTGAAATTCCAACACAACTTGAAACAGGAAAAAATGTGTCACTTCCCAACAATGTTGATAAAACTTCAAAGGAGAACCATCCGACACAAGAGCCTTATCCCCATTTAGAGAGAAAACTGCAACTCTCAATTCTTCAACTGTGAAAGGGGCAAAAATAGAAGCCCTCTCGTCCTCCGTTAGAATAGGAAGAAGGTCCAGAGATATAGATGGTTTGACATAATCCTCTGTAAAAAGACTATCATAAAAAGAGGCAATGTGGCTCCTAACATCATCCCTTTGGGAAAGGACCAACTCCCCCGATCTCAAAGCACAAATGTGATTTTTTCTTCTTTTGTTTGATGTAATTTAATGAAAATAAATAGTATTCTCATCACCTTCCTTGAGCCATCTATCTCTAGATCTTTGGTTCTAATAGTTCTCTTCCTTGGCTAAGATATCTTGGTATTCTGCTTTGATTTTCTCCCTCTATATTTTATCTTCCTCATCTAACAAATTGGCCTCTTCTAGTGCATCAAAACCATGCAGCTATCTAGGATCCTATCTTTTCTTTCCTTCCCCGAATCTACCTCTTCTTTCCCTACTCAAATAGAGCTATAGACAAAACCCATAGTAGTCATAGAAGATCTCTGTCCACTGTTTGAACACCACACTTGAGATACCACCTCCAAGAAATCCTCCTCCTATAACCAATGCTTCTTGAGTCTAAATAAGTGCCTTCTATGAAAGTTAAATTTAGAGTCTAACATGACAGGCTTGTGATCAAAGATAAGCCGATGGAGACAAGAAGCCCTCATATTAGGGAAGTGACATTCCCAGTCGGCCGAAACTAGAACATGTCCAATGTAGAACAACTAGGCTAGGTCTTAAGATTGGACCGAGTGTAGAAAGTATTATCCGTAGGAACATCAATCAAGGCAACCTACTAAATGCAGTGAATAAAGTCCTCAATAGGTCCTCTATTAGAGGCCCCTTCCGACGTCTCTTGCTAGCAGTAGTCGTATTAAAATCATCTGCTAGACACTAACGTTTAAGAGACTGATAATACTAAGAGCAAAGCTCATCCCACATGATCTTCTTCTCCCCCCTCCCTTGTGGACCATAGTGAAATCACAAATAAAATCATCATCAACACATTTGAAAGTAACTGAGATGGCATGCCAACATACCTCCTTCACTACAAATTCATTCCATAATACCATAATGTCCCTAGACCTATCCACTGCCGGAGAGACCACCCATTTAATAAGCCCCGTACCACCTATATCCCTCCAAACTGCATCATATACCTCCTCCACCTTAGTCTCCTGAATACAGATATAAACTCTAAGCCTTCTAATCATCTCCTTCAACACCATCCTCTTCTTACTCCCTCCCAACCCTCTGATGTTCCACATGACAATCTTCACAAAGAAACAACAATATCTTCCTCTACCCCCTCCTCTCCTCCAAAATGGCTTCCCCTTTTCCCTCCCGCCTAGTAGTCTTACCCCCCTTAGCTCCCAAAATTACTCCAAGCTGCATCTCTTATGAATTCTATGGAAAACCAAATGAATGTCCTTTTTACCATCAAAGGACACCCCTATCCGTAGTGCCACTTCCTTCGCTTGCATGTCCACCAATTTTTCCACATTTGCTAGAATATCATTGACTTTTGCCTTGTCAAGATCTTCATATGCACCAAGGGTATCTTCAACACCGACATCTCTGGATGCTGGGTAGGCCTCGTCAGAGAACCACCCGGTCCTGAGGAAGGCCTCCTTGGTCACCGCTATTTCTATCCCCCACTAGAGTTAATGTAAGAACCCACTAAATTAGCGAGGGCATATAAACAATTAATAAAGAAGTATAGGGTTTAAATATAAAATTTTAAACAAAGAATTGAGCATTTAGGGGCTTCTAAAATGGACTTTAATGGACCTCTAATTGGGCTTTAATAGATAGCTTAATGGGCCCTAATCTACAATGTAATGGACAGTTATTGAACTATAAATGGGCTATTAGTGGGCCGAAATTAATGGGTATTAATGGAGTTTTAATGGGATTCTAATAGGTTGTGATGGGCCAAAGTTAATGGACTTCTAATAAGTTTTAAATGGGCAGAGCAATGGGCTGTTGGGCCTGTTCTATTGGGCCTAATGGGCCAGCCTAATGGCCGACTGGGGCCAGCTGGAGCCCACTCAAGGGAGGCTACCGCCTCTCACTTCCCAGCTCCCAACCGCCTACCTCCCCTATATAAAGGAGGCAGGCTGGCTGGCCAACAAAAAGAGAAAGAAAAAGGGGAAAGAGAGGGGCGGTGCAGGGGCAGGCAGGGAGAGGAGAGCAAGGGGAGAGAAAGAGAGGGACTGTGAGAGAGAGAGAGAGAGAGAGAGAGAAGAGGCTAGAGAGAAAGAGAGAAGTCTGTTAGAGAGAGAAAGAGAGAAAACTATGAGATGAGGAAAAAAGTAAGATAGAGAGGGAGTTTGATGGTGAGGTAGAAGAAGAAAGTGAAGAGGGGAGTAAGTAGAATAAAAAGAGAGAAAGAAAGATTGTGAGAGAGCTAGAGAGAGGGCTGATTAGAGAGAGAAAGATGATTGTTAGAGAGAGAGAGAAAGAGGGTTGGACAGTAAGAGAGGAATGAGAACAGTGAGATAGGTGAGATTTTGAGGGTGAGGAAGAAAGAGAAAGTGGAGGTTAGAGTGAGAAGAATAAGAACAAAAGATGAGGGCTTGTGGAAGCTACAAGAAGAGGAGGTTTCAAGACAAAGAAAGGAGCTGCAGCAGAAGATTTTCATCATCCCGGGGCTGTAGCGGCACTTCCTTCTACACACAAGTAGGGGAGACATCTTTCTACACGGCTTTCTTCCTAAAAGTAGGGTGATAAACCTACTGCTGTTCTTTTTTTATTTTTAAGTTTTCTGGGGCTATAGAACATAAAAATATACATGATTATAAGAAGAAGTTTTGTCCGGGTTATGTCTAAAGTAGTGACAATCATAAGAGATTTTATAAAGTATGAAGATAATTGTTAAGTATGTCATAGAATGAAATGAATCCATGTTTCCACCACTATTTTATTCCTAATTTCACATTGTTTTTCTAGTGAAAGCATGCCATTTTTGTTGGTTAATATAAGAGTCATGATGCCATGATAAAACCTACATGAACCTAGTTAAGGGGACATCTCCAAAGTAGACGCTCCCCATCACAAAAAGCATATTCACATGTCTAAATATGAAACATATGTGGAAAATCTTTGTTATGAAAAAGAATATGAAGGATGGATCGAGTCTATCTAAGCTCATGTAAGCCACGAATGAATAAAGAATTGGAGCTTTAAACTCCACGTGCTACTTACAATTGTACTATTATTACGTATCTACGATATATTGTGAAAAAGAAAGAAGAACTGATTTCAATAATGATCCCATGGAGGGGATTTAAAGAATGTGAAATTAGGAGGCATACTCCTTATGAATGATGAAAGACTAAGGCATGGAAGTCTTCTATAATAATGATGAACTCTTATGAAATATACGACCAGTATTTTCTACAAAGATTTATCTTTCTTTTCATAAAGAAAATGTAGTGACTTCATTGTTAGCTAGACGACGGCACGTCTCCTGGGGATAAGGGTACGTACGGAAAGCTCTTTAATGATATGTTGCGTCGAGGCACGAAGCATCCATTCTTTGGCTACGGTTTTAAAATCTACGTTCAAGACTTTGGCGGGTAGTGGACATAATTCCTACTTGAGTGCACTTATAAGTTGGAGTATGGACATTGCAGTAAGAGTGAGTGAATATACTGCAAACTCAGCTTAACCCTTCTTAGCCTCCCCGATAGGTTTACGGAGATTTATTGGACTCAGTAGGCTGTAGGATGGTAGGTACATTAGGGGATGGTTCACTCACCATTATAACTATAATGATTATCTCCGTCACTTCAAGTTGAAGGATGAATCACTATCAGTGTGAAATCAGACTATGAGTTACTGACCGGTCCAAAAAGAAAGAAAGAAAGAAAAAATATGCTCTTGAAACCCAAAGATGATACTTTGTAAAGAATAATTTCTATACTTTAAACATTCATTATAAGTACTATTAAAATATGGTTTACCACTAATAAGATATAAAGGAAAAAGAAAGGAAAAATATAAAATCTGATCAATGTTAGATTATGATATCCAGTTATGATTGTTGTTCATATTTCGTCTATTACTTGTTTTAGTTAGAAATGCAAAAATTGCATGCGTATTGTGTTGCATCTCAAAAAGGTAAGCAAAATCATGCATACGAAAGATTGAAAGAACGGGGTGATGTGTGCGAGATAACAGTAGAGATGTAAATGATCCCTATTGAGATCTCGATTAACGAGTTCTCATAAAAGATGAAATCATGTTTTTCAAGAATATGAGACAAAGAATGAGGTCTATGTGCACTTGAAAAAATCAAATATAGCCGTTTTGATGTGTGCGAGATAACAGTAGAGATGTAAATGATCCCTATTGAGATCTCGATTAACGAGTTCTCATAAAAGATGAAATCATGTTTTTCAAGAATATGAGACAAAGAATGAGGTCTATGTGCACTTGAAAAAATCAAATATAGCCGTTTTGTTTAAATTCTTCAGATATGTGTTTTATTTATCATACATTTTTATTATATTATGGACATGTTATTGTTGCTCTTATATTTTTATACTTCTTATTATTTTATTTTAGAATTGTGCACCTGTCGGAAGTCCATAACTAGGACCGTTACAAGTAAAGTGCCCTCTGTAGCCTTGAGGCAATTCTGTTCTACACAGGGGCGTATAAAAGCCTCACCGAAGGCCTGGCTGATGAATGCATAGGGGCGAGGCCTCAGACAACTTTTGTAAGTAGCTGGGAGTCCTAACCCCCCATCCTGGGCTCGGAGATCTTCTCCCGGACAAAGAAGACACCAGTCATTCCTCGACACCACTGTAGGGGAGGCGATTCAGGGCGTGTAAGCTTCCACACTGGTCTTCAGAACAGTCGGAGGGCGGCCGAAGGAGCTAGGGAGAAGGCATGTTGCCTGCACATCAGACGGGCAGGGTGTTGGGTCCTCCTGTGGGTAGCAAGCAAGCATGCGAATTGGATAAGTTTATGGGCCTACCGACGACTGCACCCGATATGCCTCTAGACTGGGATGAAACATGGGGTAGACAAAGAGGTTGGACCAATCCGATCGGCTCTCCTGGTGGGACGATTCAAATTTGTTTCAATGCCTCGGCCCCAACATGTGACCCATCATCTTCCTCCTCTCGAACCGAAGCCGAGTGAAACCCTAGTCCTCCAGCGCTGTCACATGCTACTTTGAAGATGATCACCCGAGAACCTTCCACTGTCGTCTCCACCATCTCCGAAATGTCCCTCGTCGACAAAACCCTTGCTGTGAAGGATACTGCCAGTAGTGACCTCATCGTTAGGGACCAAGACACACTGGAGACCATGTCTGCAACAGGATCCACCATGCTCCAAATCAAAGAATCTTCCATTGGGAGAAGAGGGATGCCAACCAATTTGATACCCACCTGCACAAGCTGTGGAGAAGGATGGGTAAAGAAAGGGCTTTCCAGTGAGAGACCTTATAAACGATCCCCCGATCAACCCCAACTCCGGCTACTACCAGCTACTCCGCCACCTTCCTAGATGGACAAGTAACCAAAAAGAACAACTAGTTAAGTTGGAGGACTTCCCACTCTCCCCCAGGTAACATGTCCTCAAGGATGTCCCTAACGATATTTGGGGAACCACCCCCAACTACCACCTCCACCTCAACACTCTGGTGGATCACTCCCCTCCTAGTGGCCAGAGCCTCCGATTCTGACAAGGAGACCTCGACTACATCTCGCTGCCTAATCACAGACCCTACGCCATCTGGCATCTATTATTAGGCCATCTACTGGGTCTCCCTATGCCTGCCACTACCTCTGCATAAAACCTAAGTCTGGATAGAGGACAACTTCTCCAGCCATGGCCCCTACGCCCGCACTCCCAACAAGACCAAAAGGAAGAGCTTCCTGCCAACCCCCTCCCTAGAGAGATCCGACTAGCACCTGTAGTCGGGGTGGCTGCTGGCACTGGAGGTCGCCTCTCAAACATCAAGCAGAGAGCTGCTGGCACTAAATAGTTCTTTTGGGATGTTAGAAAGAGTGCAACAGGTCACCCATCTCAGTACTATTGTCACCTAAGCACACTTAACTTCAAAGTTCTGATGGAATTTGATGCAAGATTGGTATAAAGATAAAGAATTATGACCTCCTCATGATTCTACGGGCACGCAAGCTGCCGTGCACATGCATACAGCAAGTATTACTCAGAATATACTTGCTGCAGGCAGCATTGACAACATACAAAATAGATGCAAGAATTATCACCTCCTCGATGGAATTATCAGACTGCAGAATTCTCTCTCCCGAAAATGGGAGGAAATCTCAAGCTTTGCCGGAGTTAAACCATGGTCCCCTATAAATGTGTGCATATACCTGGCCAACTAAGCCACCCTTGCAAAAAAAAAGTACAGCTAAATAACCTTGTATATCTAGGTTTATGTATGCTATGTTATGACCGTCATGTGGCCCTGCGTCCAGGTAGGTTGTATGCATGTGAACTGGCCGGGTCTATGCCAGAACAGCACCTGCCCTTGTCCTGTGTGGGACAGTTCCACTGTTGTTGCAACCAAAAAAAAAAAATCTTCATTACCAAACAACCGTGAATTCATGTTGTTTCTAGTAGCTACACAAGGCAGTGGAGACATCAAACTAGATTACATGCAAGCCCTTTTGCCATATATCTTAAACCATGTATCCACAACATGGCCAGAACTAAATGCTGAAAGCCTTGGTGGGAAAAAAAGGAAAAAAAGAAATCTCAAGTAAGCACCCTATAGCTTACTCTTTTCATGTTGCAACGCACGTATGCAGAAGCATCATGATGGGAAGTTAAATCACCAAGATCTTGACTTATAGCAATGACATTTACAGCTTATATGTGAAATCCAGGAGCCAGCGTCGAGAAGGCAGCAAATGCAGCTGTTGATTGTGGGCCAATCAGCTGGCTTTCTTGCCTGTCCCCCCAAAACAATAAATTTGAATGGCTACATATTGAATTAGCCATTGCATCTTAGAAGACGTCTGGATGAAATCGTCCTGGGATGGAGGCACCTTCCTGAGCCTGTCTCAGATGCATTGATAGAGCATAATTGTTGATCTGACAAGGAAACAATTTGAAATATAATGAGACAAAAATGCCGCACACATGTACACATGCATATGTGTAGACACATTTACACTTACTTCCAGTGTTCTTAGATGCTCCTGATATTGTGCCACCAGCTGTTTCAAATGCTGCAGCTCCTCATTCCTCCCATCAAACTCTCTCTGGCGTTCATGCTGGATTGCCACTGCTCTCTTCAGAACACTGTTGTCATGGAGCAGCTCATCAACTCGTTCCTTCAAGATCAGATTTTCCTATTTCACAGAAAATCCATTTAATTGTTGGGAAAAGAAGACAAATACAAACATCATTCATAACATGCACCACATCACAACATATGTGACGAAACTAACATTACAGTTCAAAGACATGCACGTTGACGCTCCAGAGTATCCATGAATACTAACATCAGAGGGGAACATAATGCACCTTACGAAAGGTTTGGACCACTTCAGCACTGGCCTGAGTCATGATAGACTTCTCAAGGACCTGTAGTAATCTTGAAGCACGCATTCTTGCAACATCAATATCAGTGGCATGCATCATTTCTCTCACAAGTAGCTCCACCCATTCGGAACCATCCGATGGGAGGTTGTTCACAGCCAATGGATTTTCAGCTGCTCCAGTTCCACTAATATCGCCCACATGATCTGCAGGATGCAATATTACAGAATCAATAAGCAATTCCTTGAACATCTAAACAAACAAAATGTGAAAGGGAAATTAGTTGACTCAAGTAGCCACTAACAAATTCCCGTACAGGAAGTCAAATAAAATTAATAAATATTTTTTACTAAGATGAACAGTAGTTAACAATAATTATACTGTGAGAGCATCCGTTTGAAATTCAACTTGAGGAATTTTGTAATAATCTTAAGAAAGAAATCTAAATGGGAGTCTGATTTTGATCACAAATTATATGTAAAACAACAAAATGTCATGACTGTTGATTTTCCCCGGTAAAGTTTTAAATAGTAGTCTTGGTGCAAAACAACAAGTTTCGAATGACTTATAATCAATACCGAAATGTGTACATTTCTTTTGGGGAACCTAGACATTCAGCAAAAAGTCATAATAGAAAGTGGCACGAAAAGTCCAGGACAAGCAGATACTTGGGCAAGGAATATCAATTGCCTTGCAATTTCCCCCATTATGCTTAAGAAAAAATTATAAACTCTCCACCTTCATTCTTGAAAAAAACTAACTTATTTGTAAGCATTTTCCCCTGCACCACAAGAAATTCCAACTCATCTTCACACAGCACCAGATAATTTGAAGAAAACCTAAATTAACAAGAGTCTAGCTGGCTTGGACCAGGTGAATTTGACCATAACAGTAAGGACCTTTGTTACATTTAACAAATCCCTATTTACTTGTTAGGTCTATCTAAATATGAGCCAACTATCATTGGCAAACATGATATCACCTTCCATAAAATGTTTCAAGTACCACTTCAAGCTGAATGGATCTCAGTATATAAAACATTCAAACATGATATTTTTTCAGCTCCAGAATGCCTATTATTGTATCTTTTTCATGTATACCAAATAATGTTTGACAGCAATCACATTCACCACACATCTGATGTTACCTCAAAGCCAAGGTCAGTTGGTACAGAGTCTCTCTCTTCAAATTTTCATCAGAAAGCACGTGTAGAAATGAAGCCTTTGGTTTTGCTCACTTAATACAACCTCAAAGATTCAAAGAACCAATAATTTCAATAAGATCTCTCAGGATCCTGATATCCATCCAAGAAAGTAGCGTGAAGTATAGCATCTAAGGCATCATTTGGGAACACCTGCAGAAGGTATTCTAATCATGAAAGCCTGATAGAGCAGAGAGATGCAGGCCACAAATCAAAATCGGGGCAACTTCCTTTGCACCTGGGTAGAGAAAGATGGGCACAATGCCTATCTCACTCAACAATAGCACCAAGGCCACTTCTTTAAAAGCAGGTAGATTTTTCATTATTGCTGCAAGTGCCACACCTTCAACACCGTTGACCGATGGATCACCTCTTCTCGCCCATCTTTCCAAACAAGGCCCAAGAAACCTAATGTCTAAGAAATTTAGAGATACATGATTGTTGACATCCATAAAAGTGAATTATGATGGCTAATTTTCCATTAACACAGAGTTATGTCCACCAAAATGCATGAATGCCCACCGTGAAAACATTGCATTTAACACAATTTCAATAACAATTTCTTTTTTGCATGAAGGCAATACAATATTCTAACAAATCACAAGAGTATGAAAGCAAGTATGTTAGATGCAATGTAAAAGATCAAGTACAATTTTAATGCAAAATAGTGAAAATAAATTGCCATGATGTGCAAGTCCCTAAAGATACCGCCAGTTGACCCCCTGCACCAATGCCATCAACAAGATCACCCACCTGCAGATTCCAAACTTCCCTTAGTTGATCCCATATGTAGATCCTTCAAACTCCTGATGGCAGAATCCAAGTCACCACCAGAAGCTTCAAGCGCCCCTTCAAGAAGCTAGAAACAGTTTTCACTTCGAATTATCAGTTTCAGTTACCAAGCAAAAAACACAAAGCCAAATTTATTAGGTGATCTTCAGAAACCATCACACATGTTCTCCATTACTTGCATGGAATGGGACCTAAAGAATCACTAGCCAATGATTGATTGAAATGAAACTGTTTCTACAAAGCTAGTTTTACAAAAAATGCCTTGAACTCTCGGCAATGAAGAAGTACAGCTACTGCAACAGATATCTACTTCCTGATTATTTAAGTTCTCTGTTTTCCATGGTTCAATGGTGGTGTAAGAATAGGAAGAATCGGGGATCGGGCACGCCACCCGGTCGAAACTGATCCAATCGGCTGATCCCAAGGCCGATCCGGACCAGTCCCTCATTTATTTATTTTAATCATTTAGAAGAAAAAATAGACCAATCCCAATCCGACCCAGTGGGCCGATCCTGACCGATCCCGGCCCACAGCGGTGGATCAGGGACTAGGATCAGACTGGTTCGGATCAAAACCAATCAGCTCGGCTGATCCGCGCCGGTCCTGCCTTCCTTGGTTAGAATGAGAGAACGTTAGGACTTCTAAATCAAACTACGTAGATAAAAAGAAATTGCACTTTCAAGAGGACAAACATCTAAAAATGTCTTATAAAACTTCTAAACATACACATTTGAGAAGCATTTATGAAGAAAACAGATAAAACATAGTTGTAACCAATTCCACAAGTAATACAACCTCAAGCTAAAAGAGGTTTTTACGCTAGATGCCACTCTAATAGAACAACCGACCTCTCATAAAATAAGCATCTAGGAACTTATTTGAATTATGCTATAAATACATGTTTTGAGAAGCATCCCTAATGATCCATAATGACTACAAATTCATCCTCAGACAAGTACGTTGCATCTCCCACTGGTGCCTTCTCTTCAGTTTTTCCCTATTAACCACCAAAACCAAAAAAAGAAAAAATCATCATCACTAGTCAGGTAGAGGTTCCAATATTGGTATGGGTTGATAACCAAACCCTCATTCTTTTGCAAAGATCCAGCCTGAATTCCATGCCTTTCACATGTATATAGCCTATATCATCAGAGTTCTTCGATGACTGCAGAGTTTGCAAGCATCTAACAAATCTACAAAAGGCCAACCATCACTTGAGGAACTCTAGAGTAACAGAGGCCATGCTATAGGAACTTGGCCATTCTCCCTATAGATCTTGCATTTTGTTCGTTACAGAGCCCACAAGCCTATAAGATTATTGTCTCACTACATAATGCCAGCCATTTTCTTCATTGGCTGTCCTTCATAAAACATCTGGAAAATCATGAAGGCTTGTTACATCTGGGCACTGAAGAAGTAAAGGGAGAGAAGCAGCCCAATCTGCGATGACATTCCATTCTCTATGAACATGGGAAACTTTATGCGCTTATAGATCTTGTATTGATAACAACAAAATTATTCCGTGGTGTTCTATCTCTAGTCACTTTGCCTTAGACCGCCAAAGAGCATGTGGCTCTACGGCGTAACGCCTCCCTTTCATAGGTAAGGCCTCGGGTGCACGTCTGACCCCCTACGACTGTGCAGAAAGGAGGATTGTTCCATGAGTTCGTAGGGCCCTATGCCTGAGTACTCCCTCATGTGGCAGGCTCGGAACCTCCAAGCTCAGAATAATCGCCCAAAGAAGGCGGAGCTGTCACAGTCGTGCAGAAAAATTGCTTGCTAAGGAGAAAACTTGTTGTAAGTGTCCGTATTTGTACTCCATATACTTTTAACCAAAGAAAATGCTTTGTCTGAGACCATCATCATAAGGATGTATCTATCTATCCATATCGATATCTGCAATAATAATCTGATATCACAGTTGACAAAAATACAACAAATCTCCCAAAACTTCTGGTAAAATGATACTTTTACCACACAAAATCTCACCTTTTACCACAGCCTAGATCCCCTTTCACATGCATTCCCACCGGAAACCCTAAACCAACAGCAGAAAAGGAAGAAAATTGCACACCTGCTCCTCGATATTAGGGAACAGAGATCTAAGATGGAAGAGCAGCGTCTGGTTATGGCTAGCGCAGCAGCCACTGTCGACGCCGACGGCACCGTCAGACGGCGAGGCGACGCCCGCCGGAGAGGAAGAGATCGAGGGGTGGGGAGGCCAGAACAGGGGAGGGGGCGAGGCCCCGGAGCGGGGCCTCTTCGAGGTAGAGATCGGCGGGGGAACGGTGGCGGGGTGGTGGTGGAGGTCCTCAAAGAAGCAGGAGGGGGACCTCTTCCCCAGCACCATGGCGGACATGGTGGTGCAGCGGCGGAGAGGAGGGCAAGGTGGGACCCGCCTCTCTTTCTCCCGATCTTCTCTGCTCACGGCTCGGAGGCGGCGGGAGTAGTCGAAGTAGTACGCTGCTGGGGTTCATGTAGTGGCGGCAAGGGGCGGGGGGAGGGTCGCCGGGGAGACCGATCCTTCCGAGGGTTCCTCTTTCTAGAGAGAGGTGAGCTGTTGGAGGGCTCCTTGTGCTTGTGCTTGTCCTTGGAGATTGCTGGTTGCGGCGGGGGAGACACCACAGGGAAGATGAGCGCACAGACAGGGATGTGGGGGAGAGAGAGTGAAACAGGTGGTATTTTATTGGGATAACTACACCAATAGCCCAGCAAAATTATTGATTGTAATTTTGACCTTCAGTTTTTTGGAATATTATTAATAACTCTCTTTAATGAATGCTCTGCCAATAGTGCCCCTGAGGTTAGTTTCCGTTCACTACCATGAGAATATATCCAAAATATGTTGTTAACTCTTATTTCAAGGATAAAAAGATAATAATATCCTTCTATGAGAGAGAGAGAGAGAGAGAGAGAGAGAGAACTCCAACCAAGGTGGCTTTTCCTCCTCCCCTCCTTCTCCCTTGCATCGTTTTCTTCTTTGCTTCACTCGAACGTCCTCGAGGAGTTGCTCTCCTTCAAGGCCTCCGCGGACTCCACAAGGAAACTCACCTCTTGGAATGCCAACTCCTCCAACACTACCACTGACCCCTACTCCACCTAGTATGATGTCTCTTGCTCTGCACCCAACTCTGACGATGCCCCCTACCACACCATCTGCCTCGTCGTAGAGGGCCTCTCCCTCTTTGACGCCGGCTTCTTGGCCCTTACTACCCTAGACTAACTTCACGTGCTCAGCCTCTCCTCACTAGCTGCATACGGGCCCGTCACAGACTTGTACCCAACTGGCTGCCCTTAAGTTCCGCTTCCTCTCCCACAACCCCTTCTCGGGGTAGCTCCCCCTCGACGCTACCTCTCTCCTACCTCCACCGCTCACGCAACAACCTGTTCAACCCCATCCCTGCCACTGCCCTTAACTGTTTTCCTCACTTACTCACCCTCCTCCCCGTCGGCAATGGCCTCTCCGGACACATCTCCGACCTCAAGCTTCCCAATCTATAGGACCTCAACGTCTCCAACAACCTCCTCACGGGCCATTTCCCCTCCCTCACCGCTTTCCCCGCCTTCGCCTTTGTCGGCAACCTAGGGCTCTGCGGTGCCGCCGCTTCAAAACTGTGACACCATCATCCATGCATGCCGACCTCAATCGGATCCCACTTGTTTCAAATCAATGTTAATCGAAGAGAAAACTCGAATCGATAATCGATTAGCGTTATAGCACTAATCGGAGTGAAAATTGAAGTCATGGATCGATTAGTTAATTGTTAGATTCAAGGAATCGATTAAGAGATCTAGAAAATAGATTGATCAGAGATGGAATTTCTGGACTATTTCAACTTTACTCTTTAGGAGAATTTATCCATTTATTTTTGCTAATAACCAATTACTTCATTATGTCAGTAACTATCTGATATCGATGATAAAATACACATACCTAGCTCCATTCGAATTGATGTGAATCTATCTTAAAAAAGAGATTTTGTGAAGATATTAGTTAGTTAATACAATGAATCAACAAAATCTACTCTAATGTTACCACTAGCTACATGATCTCTAATAAAGTGATGCCTGACCTCAATATGCTTAGTCTCATAGTGTTGAATGAGATTGTTTTCAGGTTTATAGCACTTGTGTTGTTGCACAGTAGGAATCCTTTCAAACTTGTATCCAAAATCTTCCAGTTGATGCTTGATGCACAACAATTGAGCACAACAACTTCCAGCTACTACATATTCCACTTTTGTTGTTGATAAAGCTACTGAGTTCTGCTTCTTAGAGGACTAAGAGATCAAGCATCTTATAAGAAATTGACAAGTACCACTGGTGCTTTTTCTCTCTATCTTGCAGCCAGCATAGTCAGCATCAGAGTAACCAAACAACTTAAAATCACAATCCTTAGGGTACCAGAGACCTAGTTCACAAGTGTCAACTAGATATCTAAAGATTCTCTTGACACAATTCAAGTGCGATTATCTAGGATCTGCTTGAAACCTTGCACACATACATACATTAAATAAAATATTAGGTCTACTTGCAGTTAAGTAAAATAAATATCCAATCATACATTTGTAGAACTTTTGATCTACCTTTTTACCTTGCATATTTGCATCTGATTTGGTGGAGGTGCTGATGGGAGTTGTTAGAGCTTTAGTTTTGTCAAAATCATACTTCTTTAGTAAGTCTTTTGTGTACTTCACCTGATAGACATGAATACCTTCCTTCATTTGTTTGATTTGCAAACCAAGAAAGTAGCTCAACTCTCGCATCCTACTCATCTCAAATTCTCCCTACATCTATTTTTCAATTTTTTTGCAAATAAATTCATTAATAGCACAGATATAATGTCATCTACATAAATTTGAATAATCAAAGTATCTTGCTTGCTATTCTGAATGAAAAGAATACTGTCAAATTTACCTCTAATGAAACCATGATCAATGAGAAAAGTACTCAATAATACTAAGCTCTGGGAGCTTGTTTCAGATCATATAGTACCTGATGCAATTTGAAAACACGGTTAAGAAAAATATGATCTTCAAAACCTGGAGGTTATTCAACATAGACTTCCTTCTTTATAAAATCATTCAAAAATATACATTTAACATTCATTTGAAATAGTTTCAAACCAAATGTTGATGCATATGCAAGTAAAATTCTAATCAGGGAACTATAAGTTGGAGACCTAAACAGGTTTCTACTGGTGTTTGCGACCCGTCCACCATGAGGATTGCTAACTCTTTTGAGCCATTGATGGAAGAGGTGAATATCGTTGATACAGATAACATCGGCTGCCTTGCAAACCCTAATGCCCAAGTGTCATAGGAGTCTCAATCAATTTCCTACTCGACTGGCATAGTGAAAGTGGGGGTGAATCAAGAAGAGACGCCTTCGACTGGCACGGTGAATGTGATGGTGAATCAAGGAGAGTCATCTTCGACTGGAACGTCTGATGATGATCCATTAGAAAAGAATTATCCGATTCTTCGGGACGATGTTGCTATTCATGGCGAGGGAGGAACAACATTAGTTGTCTGTCATCAACATGTGGAGAGCATACTATTAATGATCCTATTCAACCTCGATTATCTTTATATCCTGAGCAAATGGTTGCCAATGGACATTCCTTGCAGGAGGCCGTTAAAGAACCGGCAAATTATTATATGGAAAATATCATCAAGGATAATAGTGCTATTATTGCTGACAAAGTTGAGGCGAGTAATATTTGGATGCCAAGCATGATTCATTCATGTAATAGTATTGATCCTATTACGAATTTTGAGTCTATGGTTCCCAAGGACGTAAAAAGGTTGGAATATGTGTGTATTACTAGATCTAAAACCAAAGCTCTAGGTGCGGTTGACTCCTCCCCTGCACCCCTATGAATTATTCTACTTTGATTTGGAATATCCGAGGCATAGGCAATCCTTGCTCTCAGAATTATTTGAAGAGGTATTTTATTCGACATAACCTTCAATTGCTTGCTATATCTGAGCCTAAAATTCCTTTCTCTAGAGCTCAAAGAGTATGCAATATGATAGGAATAAACCAATGTATTAATAATGAAGAGGATGTCTCCAAGATTTGGCTGATGTGGAAGAACATTCTTAATGTTTCAATTATTGCTAATCACCCCCAATTTATTACTATTGGTATACTAACATCGAGGAGTGTTAATTGTTATTTGTCCTTTGTTTATGCCTCCTAATACTGTTGACTGGATGAATGATATTAGCTATATTGTGTGGCTATTTTCCTATGAAGAACCTATGACTTTATGCTTGAGCCATGACCATATGAATTGTAGATGAAATTCATGCAGAAGAATATGCTTAAATTACGATTTTTCACTGAGAATTTATCATTTATACTTAAGTTGCTAGTTGATGGGATTAAATCTTGAAACCTGTTTGGACTATCAAATTGGCATCATAGGACCCTGATGCGATTTTAAATTGGCGTCAACTGTATATGACGCGAATTTTCTTGCTGCGGGACCGATGCTTGATGATTTGCATGTTTCACAGCATATTTAATTCATGTTTTGGCACTTTGATATTAGCATTGTCATAGAGCATATTGCATACATGTTTGAATATATTAAGGATGATTAAAATGTTATGGACAATGCCACCACGAGAGATTAAGTGTCCAACCCACAATAGCGTCCTTGTAGGAAAAAGACTAAGATAAGATGTGAAAGGACTCGAAGCAACGAGTCAAAATCCCAAAAGTGTGATTGCTTGGAGGTACACTAACCATGGGTGGGATATGTCGATCCCTCGACTATGCAGCCGAAGATCTAGTGAGCTTTGTCTTACCACTAGGTGACGATGATGATGAATAAAATGAACTATGACCCCTAATGATGTGGTTGGATGCATGTCCTGTTATGAAGTGAAAGGATGATGAATGAATATGATGCATTGTTGTGATTTATGGTGCATAATGATGATCTATGTTCAAATGATTGATATTTCATGATAGGCATGTTTTAAAGTTGCGAGAAGATCAGTATGAAAAATTATGTACAAATTGTTGAAATAGATGTTTTAAATGAAGCATGTTTAGGATTCAAGACGCTTATATTTGAGGTATTGTTGCCATGTTAGATATTTAATTATTATGTCTTTGCATATGTTATAGTTATGTAAAAATTGTAAATTGATGGTGATTTTGAGTTTACTGAGTTTTTATGTGACTCACCCCTACATAATGACATTGTTTTTCAACTGAGGGTGATCCTGTTGAGGAGGTAGAGGTAGGAGAGGATCAATAGGCTTGAGGCTTGAGTTGTGAAGCCAGTTATCTAGCAGTAAGTTTTGCTTTATGTTCAGTAGCAAGAGATGTATTATGTTTCATTTTCTTCAGTATATGAGATGTACTATTTTATTCATGGTTATTAGAGTTCTTGGAAAGACATGATGTTATATTATTTCTGTAGTTCATTAGTAGATTTTTCTTATGGGATTGATAGTTGCATTCATGAATGGTTATGGTATTTTATTTGTATACTCTTTCTGCATGAAAAATGTAAGTGGATGTTCGAGTTGTTCCCACTGTCGAAGCACCGGACCGACAGTTCACTATAGGCCGACACAACCGCACCGGACCAACGATCTGGACGCCACACTAATGCATCCCTAAACCCTAGAAAGAGTTAGAGAGAGAATTAGAGGGCGGTTGGGGGGGAGAGAGAGGGCGGTCAACGACGTTCTTCCTGAGCGCGGTGGGCGGTGCGAGAGGAGCATTGCGGCAGTGATAGCGTGCGTGGAGGAGGGTTTTGTTGTTGTTCTTCACGTTCAATAGCTTTGATTAGAAACAAGTGATGACTAACCTTGATTAGAAGCAAGTGATGACTAACCATGATTTCATAGCTATTTTCATATAAAGAAAAACTATTTTCAACTATATTTTCCTATCTACTATACGTGTATAGATGAAAGAGGTTTTAAAGATGAAGATGTAGATGATAGAATGTGCCATGTATGTTCATGTTTTGGGTTTGTTTGAAAGCATGTGAGTTTATGAAACATTGTAACACAGAGTTGAAACGCGTCGACCATAGGTGACGCGATTTAAACTTGTTGTACTTAGTTTAGTTCTTTTTTGCATATTTCAATCAAAATTCATGTTAGATTTCATGGTTATCGAGTACATAGTCATTTACAACGTAATTATGCATGCTAGGATAATTATATGATGTTTAGATTATTAGTCTCATGTTAGTAATAATATTTGTGCAAAAATATATTTTATGTTGAATCTTTTAAGTTTATAGAAAGCATGCTAATTAGTAGTTTTTACACAATTAAATTATGAGAATATCCATGTTAAATCATTGAAGATACTCATGATCATGCATGATTATTGTATGGTCTGTTATAGCATAGTCATGATGAAAATAAACATGATTTATATGTTAATTATCTGAAATTATAATAATGACTTGAAACGTGTCAAGGGAGCCTGACGCGATTTACGAATCACGTCGACTATCCATTACGTGATTCAGACGCCCCAAAAATAATATTATCCCTATTTATTTCATGAAATATAATATTTATTAACCATATTCATTCACTGATATTATTCTGGGTATCACAAATACATGTTGCATGTTATTCCATGATATCATGAGTGTATTAGCCATGATTCATGCATTGTTATAAATCGGCATGTCATATAGATCCATGTTAGCATTACATATGGTAATTAAGATGTTAATGATGTGGATGCACTAGCTGGAAGGCTAGGAACTAAGTGCCATGTTGGACAAAGTGTCATGCTATGAGAGCCACCTCTTGAATCCTTTATATGCTATGTGGTAGAAGCCAGCTCTTGAACCAATGGGGGCCACCTCTAGAATCTCTTATCTATTTGATTACGATTATGGGATTATATATGAATCCCAAGGCAATAGATAAAAAAAGTCTTAGAGGTGTGTTTGCTTGCGGATTATACTGACCCTGGATGGGATATGAGAGTTTTCCCTCGACTGCGTAGTTGAAGACTCGGTGGGTTATGGGCTAACCACTGGATAAAGAAGAAAACGTTTGATGATGCCTCTATATCGTAGTTTAGTTGCTTATCCTATGTTAAGAAAGTGATAACATCGCGATATAAGGGTGTCCATGATGTTATGATGATAAGATGCATGATAAGAACATGTTATGAAGAAATGTGTGACCTTATGATGGAAAGATGCATGTTTAGAGGTTCATGTTAATGATGCATATATGTTGTCCATATTTATGATCCATGTTAATATACATGATTAGTTTATGCATGTTAAGATATAAGCCATGAGTATGCTATGATGATACATGTCATGCCATAAGATGAATCCATGCTTAAGTTCATAGATGTATACATGCTGGTTGCATATATGTTCCATACTAGATATTCATATTTATGATTTAATGCCATATGTGGATATAAAATGTTCATGTCTATTGTCTTATACCATGTTCTTAAAGCATGTTTAGGGTGAAGAATCTATGTATATGTTATTTCCATGTTTAATAACTTACTTCTATGTTATAGTGTAGAAAACTGTGATTTCATTGGATTATGAGTTTGCCGAGTTCTATGTGGACTCATCCTTGCTTACTAACGTTTTTCAGGAAAGGATTAAGGATTAAGGTTGAGCCTAGGAAGGAGAACTAGGAGCTTGTTTCCAAGAGATATCTAGATGAAGGTTATTTGTATTTATGTTCACCTTAGCAAGAGATGTAATATGATTAGTTTTATTTCAGTTCAAGTGATGTAGATATGTAGAGATCCTGGAAGTTTGTTGTTATGGGCTATTGGTGTGATTATCCTTATTAAATCTCTAGAATCTCTATATTCCTAATTAATCTCTAGAATCATTTTAAATGTCCCTAAAAAGCCCCTCAACCCTCCCTAAAAATTTCCTCTTAAGGGACTTCTTAACAATGGTTTTAAGAATGTTGGAGGTTTTAAGGAAACATGAAGATTATAGGGACATATAAACAATATTAACAACTTTTAGGGACTGTAAAGTAGAAATCTCTTTATTTTAATATTGTTGTGATGTGTGGTGTGAGAGAACAGAATGTGCGTGAGAGAGAGAAAGAGAAGTGGGTAGAAAGCGTATGGAGAGAGAGTGAAGAGTATATTTGCTTCCAACCAAAAATTCCAAATTGAAAGTTTTTAAAATTGAAAAAAATAAGATTGGAACAAGAAATTTTGCTTTTATAATTACTTAAAATGAGTTGTAACTATTTCAACTAATTATTTTTTATGTTAAAAAGGGAAAGTAAAAGTGATTAGCAACTAAAAGTTAACACCAAACACGTCAAAAAATGGCATCTGCTCAAGGGAGAAACTGTGGAGAGAGATATAACATTGCATTTACATTGTAACTTAACAATAAATAGCCTGATTGACCGCATATCCATACAAATAGAGACATACGAAGATCCAAAGAAAGAAGTCCGTAGCATCTCATCTCAATAGGGATTGAGGCAAAGCATTATAGAAACCTATGCTAGTATGTGTCTCCCCAGTCGCTTTGCAGATGAAGGGTAGACCCTAGAGATGTTGGACCTCGATATAATAGATCGTTTGTGATTTGCATGAGTGGAGTTGGCTGATCATGCTTCTCTTCCTAATTCCTCGACATATACGAGTGATTACTATGAAATTATCCCAACAAAGAAATGTTGAAAACACACCAGGGATATGATTTAGAGTTTTTTAAAGAATCTTCCAAACTACGAACTAAACCTTAATTGAACTCTATTTGAGACTATAACTCATTTTTAGCTGACCCCCAAAAATTCCAATCAACAAGAAGCAGGATATATTAAATTTATTCAACCATGGTAAGCATACTAACATGTGATGAATAAAATTTGTGCGGGATGGCAATGGAAAATGGTCGAATGAATAATACTTTTCGATGAACAATTCACTCCGCTGTTTTCACCTGAAATCTACTGAACTGTGCTTCTAAGTCAACCGCATTATATTCGAGAAAATAGCCGCAACTTTCATCTATTAACCCAGTAAAGATCAAGTGCAGAAAATTCAAGATTTATCTCCACAGAAAAGGTTCGAATTGATTAAAAAATGTTACACCGAATGCTCTGGGATTTGTCTACAATGTCTCTGGATGTCCAAATTGAAGGGCAGATCCGGAATAGTGTGAAAAAACTGCTACCCACTTGCCGATCCCTTGTGCTCAAAAGACAGAAGGGAAAAAAAAGATCAGACGCTCCAAACAGCAAGCCTTCAAAGCCATCCTTTCCTTCGTAGCCTTCGAACCTCTCCATATCTGCTTCAGGAAAAAAACTACAAGAAAATTTGCAGTGAGAGTTGAATAATCCTGCCATTACAGCATACTATAACAACAAAGTTAAAAGATAGGAAGACGGTCCGTATGAACTCTTCTACAGAATATGTAACTGCAAAAGAATAAATGAAAACAAGATTCAGAAAGAAAATAAATTTTCAGAATTATGGAAACTAGATTCATACGAACCACAGCTACAAAAAGTTCAGTAACAATAAACCGACAAAACATTATGAGGAACTCTTCAATTATCTACCGATAGTATAAACAATGCGTCAGTAATTCAACAATAACTTGAATGCCATCAGTAAGTGAAAAGTGAAGACAAGATGAAGACAAATTATCTAAAAAAGTTCATTGCACTAAGTGCCCCCAAAAACCACAGGCAGTCGAACCCGTTTGCTGTGAGTAGATTATCCAGCATTTGGGTGGATTTAAGGATCGACCTATAATACCTACAACTGAGGTCATTAGAATCTGCGGATAAAACCATAGACTATCTTTTGCCTACGGAAATTTGTCCCCGGGGGGAATGCTCCAGTAGGGATAGCTGAAATTTATTCTATTTTCAAGGACCAGCACACTCTATGAATAGCTGAAATTGATTTCATATTACTTTCAGACTCACTCACGGTTTAATTCCAAGTAGAGAAGCCATTCTAGCAAAACATGGATGCAACTAAAGCCACTATGGCGCCACAGAAATTTATACATCAGTGAAATACTCCTCCACATGCATCTGTTCCCCATTTTCTTCTTTCCCATTCACCCCCCAATATATCTTTCATTTCATTTAGATATTCACAGATTTATTGAAACACACAACAAAATGCAGCACTGTTCATTGTTTCGTATTTATGTATCCCAAGACAGTTTAACATTTAAGCTACTACAATTCCTCTCAAAACACTACGAATTCTTCGTAGTGAGTTGGCACGTACCAAATACAGTAACTGACAGAGTACCCAGCATCTTTGTCATGGTATAAATGTGCTTTCAAAGCACACCCTAGCAACCTGAGGACAATAATTTATAAATTTTTGTCAGCTGTTCAAGCTGATATCTAATTATTTTCCAGATGTGAAGATCACATGCTTGGATAAGACATGAGTTTTTGATGTGAAAGTGCCATTTCCCATCTTCCCACCATGAAAAGATAAAGCTATCTTGCACAGACAGTTTACTTGCTCCTTCAAACTGAAAAAGAAAACAGACAAAGCATCCAAATGATTACTATTATCCTTGTTTACGTACTTCTATTGACGGCACTCCACAAGAATATACACAGGCTTTCCGTTCAACTTGCAGCGACCCTGTAAATATGATCAGAAAACAGGAACATTCAGTAGAGTCAAGGAAACAAGAAGCAAACAGTTTAAGTGCAACCTAAAAATAATGATTGTTTTGGTTTTAGCAAGAAGATTGATGATTACATCTTGGCTTTAGCAAGAAATTATATACCTCTAGTTTTCCAAAATTGTCTAATGCAGATGTCACTTATTCACTTCACATGAGGCATAACATGAGAAATTAAGATTAATTCTGAATAAGTAGACAGACAATATGGGCATACAAAAGGGAAAATAACTATTTTGGGGGAATCTAACATAGAGCACAAAGTAATTTAGTTGTCGATGGATCTAAAGATCAACCACTAAAGACATCTTTTAACCGCAAATCCAGTAAAACCTGGGAAATGCAGTTTGTGGAACCCTATTAAATCACATCTCACACATGATCACCCCACTTATGAATTCAATTCCTGCCAAGAATGCCAGCTAGCTAACCACTGGACAACATTTCAGATTCAATCTCAAATCAGCTGATTCCCATCCGTTCCAAGGCAATCGTTGGACGCAAGCAGCTGACAGCCCACATAGTTCAATCTTGGGATAGGGACATTGTGCCCTGGGTGTTGGGCCTGAGCTGACAACAGAACATATAGGTTTGTCAAAGATATTAGATACGTTGTGTTCTCTTGAGTGTGGAGTGCAACCCCATACCCTTGAAAAATGAGATGTACGAAAGAAAAGGAAAAATAAATAAAACTCCCGAGCCATCAAACAATCTAACATTTTAGGATTTACTCAAACTAAATTAGAATATATAATGTATAATTTTAGTAACATGAGGACCAACCAAGAAGAACGATCGATGGTTGAGTTACTCCTAAAAGTAGCAAATTCTGATACCTAGGGTCTAGTATCCAAGAGAAGTGGGGGATCCAAGAGGATATTGTGCATAAGGTAAAGGCAGAATGGCTGAAATGGACAAGTGTGTCTAGAGTCCTATGTGATCGACAAGCCCCCTTGAAGCTCAGAGGAAAGCTTTATAGAACCACTGTAAGACCTGCTAGGCCATACGGGATGGAGTAAAAAAATAGTGTTTAGACAAGGATGTTGAGAAGGATGTGCAGGAAGACTAGAAAGAATAAGATTCAGAATGAACTCTATGTGAAGACCTAGGTGTAGCTCCATTCAACATTAAGCTTAAGAAAAATACGATTAGATGGTTTGATCATGTGCACCGTCATCCAAGTTCAGTGTCAGTTAGAAGGTGTAATCAAATTCAAGTGGAGGATAGAAAATAACTCAAGAAAGGCCGAAAATAAGATGGGTGGACGAAGCAAGGACTCAGCCTTCCTAGGTTTAACCACAAATATGGCACTAGATAGACTAAAATGGCAAGAAAGGATTCATGTAGTCAACCCCCAAAAAATGGAATAAGGCTCTGATGACAACAACGATGATGGTTATACATGCATTACATGAAAAGATGTACATACCGTGGATCATTTTATCACACATTTATACACAGATTATGATGTCTAGGGATGCTAGAATAGCACGCTCTTGTGCCACCCTCTTTTGCAACTCACAAGAGATGAGTGCCACATAGGCACTTTATATGATGCTATTATTAGCCCCCCACGCGGGGACAACCCTAAGAGGTGCCTGTGTGGCACTTGCTTTTTGTGAGTGGCAAAGTGGGGTGGCAAACAAGCATGGCATACTAGCGTTCTCCTTATGTTGTCCCATCATTTGCACAAGAAAAAGAACACTTATTTTAGATAACAGTAGGATTAGAAACAATATAAAATGGGAGATGTCCTCTTTTGTTAATGAAAGCACAATTTGAGTACTTGTAGAGTGAAGCCTTTCTGAAGATGGAATTTCCCACTACCTTAAGCCAACAAACTAATGCATTCTATATACAGATGACAGGAAAACTGGCATCCTCTGGAGCAGCAGGAATCACATAGCGAACCAGATATGAACTTACACAGAGAAACACATGATAGAAGGAGAATTGGAAGCTGTGAAACATAAGACAAGATATGATAGGAAGACCTTTGAAAAAATGACAATTAACGAACCATACCTTAAACTTGGGCAGCCCAATTACACATGCACATTCAACAACCTCAGCTCCAGCACGTTCTTCAGAAACAAGTGATAAAAGAAAAGAAAGTTGTAGAGTTCATGAGGAAAGATAGCAAAAATGAACCATAAGGTTGTAGAATTCATGAGGAGAGTAGAATATCCAATGCAATGTGAAAGACAATGATGAAGCACATTTTACAAGTTCTCGCATGACAGCAATTCATCACCACAGTATGTTCTGCCAAACCAAAAGGCATTTTGTCCCAATATCTAGACAGACTACAACAAAAACCTAGACAGACTACAACAAAAACAGAGGCATTAAAAATATAATAAAATCATGTTCTCTAGATTATTCACTGACACTTTGAACCGACCATGCAGGCAACATCCAATGAAATAAAAGCAAGAGTAATTCAGGGAGATTTAGCTGTTCATTACACACAGAAGTAGCAGAAAACAATAACAAAATGTTCATTATGTTTCCTTGGAACAACCCATCTCAGTGTTGAAGTTGTCCAACAGCATTCAATGATTAACCAGGAATGAGTACTAACCAAAACTTTCCTACCCTAAGGACAGAGGGAAAAAGTACATGCATCAGTTCTATGCAGCTCCTTGTGCACGAATTAGTCAATCTACAATGTAAAGCCCTTAATGTTCAGAAGCAATAGTCTGAAAAGATGCGAAATATGGCAGCGATCTTGGCCTCTTGCTTGGTCTCCAGATTTGCAATTGAGAACAGCACTATCACCAGCATAGCAAATATATTTTTTTTTTAAAACTCAGAAACTGTCAAAGAAATGCATCCAAATGACAGAATGGCTAACCGGAGGTTTATCTCAAGTGAGACTGATTTTTAAACATTTTTTATATGTAATGGAGGTAAGGCTTACCATTCAGGAGAACATAAAAGGCTTAATGCAGGAATGGATGACTGGAGATAGGCTATAACTTTGCTCACACGCCATAACATTGTAACAGAAAAATCGGGTATAGCCTAAACTATGTTCTCCCAATGGTGCTAGAAAAGCAAAATATGTGAAATCGTAAAGGCAGAAAAATAAGTTGCTTCACTATCTGCGTCAGAGCAAATATTTCTGCTTAACAGTCAATATTCATGTCAATGAAAATTGACACTTGATAACATTTGCAGATAGATAGCATAGTTAACAGCAGTTAGAACAAGCAGAAATCAAGTAATAAAGAAAAACATAAAAAGGGAGTTTTCCAGTTAGAACAAGCAGAAATCAAATAAGAAGGAAAAACATAAAAAAGGAGTTTTCCCGTACACAACCAAGACATGGCTTTGATTAATGACACAGATTAAGAAATAAATGACAGTGCTACTTCTAGATGGCCATAAATCCACTGTAACAGCTAAAATGCACCCTGAAAGTAAAATAAACCACGAAATACTAATGCTGAGAATAGATCATTTCAAATGTCACTTGAAGGCACAATTATGCATATTCTCATGTTCCAACTGTAAAACTCGGATGGTAACTTGATATAATACCTAGAAGTCTGATTGCTGCACAAAGTGTTCCACCGGTAGCTACTAAATCATCAATGACCAAGATGCGCTCTCCTTGTTGAACAGCCCCAACATGCATTTCCAAACAATCAGTGCCATATTCAAGAACATATGACTCGGATATGACTTCACCTATACAAACAAGTATACGTGCATACCAATATGAGTGGATGCTATGGCAAAGAAAAACAAAAATAAATTGTTGTTCATTTCAATAAACTGGTTAATCTCCCAAACTGTGATAGCATCAAGCTACTCAAAAGATATAAAATCATATATAGCAAAAATAAAGAAAAATCATTGCCCTTCATAAATGCTAAAAAAAATCATGATAAAATGCAACAAACAAGAATATAACCGGGTGAAGCTTAGCCAAAATTCAGCAACACAAACTGCAGTCCTGGGAACAATCATGTCATGTAATTTTCCCCAGAAAATATCCAACAAACAGAATTTTAAGTGTAGTCCTCTTCTATAGAGAGGTATTAGAAGAAAGCTGCCAAACTAAAAAGCTTGAAAGAGAAGAACAGAAAACCGAAATGGAGGTATCAACAGCATCTTGAGGTGAAAGTCAGTTAACCCATATTATAATATTTCAGTGTTATTATGTGGGAGACATGAGGGGATTTAGACCCTTGAGCTGTATCATTCTTTTTATTTCATCATATTTGATTTAGATAGACCTTGAGAACTTGGGATGCGTCCTCAAAGAGTCTAGAGCATTGGATCAGACGTATGGATCCATCAAGTTTGACCTCTCCCCACTGACCTTGGTCAATGTTAATTATGTCAATCAAATGAATGACCACCTTTGATTAATTGTAGGATGATGCCCATTAATAAAATCGCACACTAACACAATGAAAAGTGCAACTTCAAATCAATTGGTCGGACTTTGCCTTATAAGAAAAAGGAACCATGATGCAATTCATCTATGTCCTTTTATGTGCCTTTGTACCCTTAAAGGATACACATTCATATAATGTGTCCATTAAGTTCTCTTTTGAAATTGTTAAAAGATAATAGTTTGGAATTTCAAAATGATCATTGATGTGAGCATGGCACACTATCCTTTAAGCATCCTCTAGGGCATAACTTTTTAATCGGCCCTAATGAATCATTCCAAGATCCCATTAAGTATCCTTTTTACTTAAAGGATATTAATATGTCCACTTAAGAGCCATTAAGGGTCTTTTAGTGTCCTTTAAGAGAATGCCGTTTAATAGTCCTAAATCCTAATGAACCATACCAATTATCCTTTAAGCATTCTTTAGCCTACAGGATATTAATAGGTTCAATTAGGATTCATTAAGGATCAAGGAGAATGTAGCCCGTTAGGTCCAATTAAGTGTCCTTTAATATAATTCTTTAATGGTTCTAAGTGAAACGTACTCGTGACCCATTAAATATCCTTTACTCTAATGGGCTCTTAGTAGGTTCACTTAAGATCCATTAAAGGTTGAGAAATACTTGATGCACCATTTGGGGTGTAGCAAGGGTGACGCGGAACGCGCTCCCCCAACTTGGAGACGCCACGTACATGCCCCCATGTGCCCCTGTAGCGTTGTCGTCAGCGCACATGGGTGCCCATAAAATAAAAAAATAAATTAATTAATAAATTAATAAAAATGCTTACACCTGGAGAGCATATATACGCTCTCGGGAGCATGTACAAAGTTTCGTAAGCATGTGCTCCCAAGAGCACGAACATGCTCCCTAGAATTTGTACATGCTCTAGGAGCATGTTCATGCTCCCGAAACCTTGTACATGCTCCCAAGAGCACGTACATGGTCCCGAAACTCCAGGCCGAAGTATATATATATATATATAGAGGCGCCCATGTGCGCTGACGTCAGCGCACGTTAGGCGCCATCATTGCACTGCAGAGGCATATGGAGGTGTGTACGTGACATCTCCAAGTTGGGGGGCACGTTCCACGTCATCCTTGCTGCACGTGGTGCAGCAAGTATTTCTCTTAAAGGTTTACTTTAATCGGATAAGACCAAATGAAGCCCAATGTAGGCCCAATAAGATTTCCATTCAAGGTCTTATGTAATTCAATGATCCATTAAAGAGGGTTCAATTAAATGTCCTTTGGTAGTTCCAATGAATCCATAAAGTCCAATTAGACAAAATTTGCACAAAGATCAATATGATGTATAGAGTCCAACAAGATTCATTACTTAATTTGATTAGTGGAACATAGTGACCACTTAATCAAAATAACAACATATATGACTCAAGAAAGTATGAGTCATTACAATTACATAAAGTCCAAAGCTCAAGAAAGTATGAGCTTGAATAAAGGATTGCTTAAGAAAGCACGAGTGTATCCCCTTAGATCTAAAACAAATGTTCATCAAACTCAAGAAAGCATGAGCTTGGTCTTCTTGCCTTGAGGGAGTGTTGAATTCTTCTTCCACGGGCAGCACTTTGTGATATCCAAACTTCTTCCCTGCAGCATCCCCCTTGTGAGGTATTTATAGGACTTTGAGAGAGCCAACCTGTGGGGGGAAGCACCGGTGGCACCTCCCACCGGCAGCTTCCCCCCCCCCTTCTTTTTTAGTTTTGTTTGTTAAGAGAGAGGGAAATATGAGAGAGAGAGAGAGAGAGAGAGAGAGGAAAATAAGTGAAAGGGTCAGCCCTCTCATGCAAACCGGTGGGGGGTAAGGAGCCACCGGGTGGCACCCCCCACCAGTGTAAGTAGCAGGGTCACGTTTTCATAAAACAGGGCCAAAAAATGGGCTTTCTAGGTAGTGCCCCTTAGGTGCCTTGGGTAGCACTCCTCAGTGACGAAGCTTCTTGGAAAGTGTTTTCATGTGATCTAATTCATGAACATAGGAGGGAGGATCACAAGAATACAATGACAATCCAATGTCGGATGTAACTAAAGGGAAAAGAAGTGATTCCATTGGAAGGTACTGCCTTCATTTTTTACAGTAAAAAAAGGACAAATGGATATTTGGATACTGTTACATCCCTAAAACCAGGAGGTCACAAGTTGAAACAGACTCCTTGCAAAAAAGTAAGGGTAAGGCTGCTAACATTGACCCTCCCCAGACCCTGCAGCGACGTGGAACCTCGTAGCATTCTAAATATTTTGAAATGGTTGAACATATAAAGCTCATGAAATGTCAAACCTCTCAGTTTAATGTTCTGCTGAGGGCATCTCTTTTCTCCCATCCATCGTGTTCCGATGGTATTACATCCCGGATATGGCCAGAGGTGTTTGTGAAGCAACAGGTGGGCAACCAGGTGTTCAATAAAGATACAAACTTCAGATCACCAAAATTAGTTGCATTGAACATCTTACATGCACAAAGGTTATGGTCAATTCTCTTGTCTAAATCATTTTACATGTGCTAATTGGAAACAATTGAAACAAGACCAGTTACAACTTTCTATCCAACATACAACTTTGTCAAAATATCTCGTTTATTTCTGCTAGGATTCTTTATTTGACAAACCATGTTGCTTTTTATTGCTGACACTATAGATTAAGACTTCGTTATCAAATTAGAAGATAACAGTAAATAATTGAAGAAAGCACGATAACATCTTCCCCTCAATTGCTTCATTATCAAATTAGAAGATAACAGTAAATAAGTGAAGAAAGCATGACAACATCTTTCCCTCAAATACATGACAAGATATCTGATCTACTTTTGCTCAGACTTCTTATTGCATATCAGCTTCCCGCTACTATTGATGTGAATCATCTAGTCCTATCTATCCCTTTCAATGGACAGCAATAAGTTCTGGATAACACCCCTCTAATTAGAAAATAGAAAAGCCATGGTATGAAATACTCCATGGCTGTTACTGTTTTACGCTCACTATATAGATAGGAAAGATAACAAGACGCACATTGATAGAAAGTCAAGTGCATTGGTGTTGGAAAGCGAAAGACACAGAAAAAAAGACTACAAGTTGCATGTAAAACTATTAATAATATACAATAAATGGATAACACAGATGGAACAAGTCGACAGAGTATAAATTGTCAATACCAAACAGGATAAGCTGACTAAAATGTGAAGAAAAACTGATGAGAGTGAACAATTAAATACCAGGTAGCTTTCCAGGTTTTCGCAATGGCACAAACTTCGCACCAAGGGCTAAAGCAATTGATGGACCAAATATGAAACCCCTTGCCTCAATGCCTATTACATAGAAAATAGGACACTGTTTTTCCATGATAGAAGTAAAAAAATATAAAAATAATAGGGAAGTCATGAATAAGATCAAGGATATACAAACCTTTATAAAATGTTCCCTAGTAGAATAAAAACAAACCAACTCACATACCAGGAGAGAATGATAATTAATTAATGGAACAATACTATTGAACATAGAGATATGATTGAGGGAGAATTGTGAAAAACAATAACATGAAAAATGGCTAGCCAATAACCCCCTACAGCCTTAGACTAGCCTCATTGATCCCTGCATATTTAGAACATCCATTGAAAATAACAAATAGTCTCTGATGAAACCAAGACGTAGTTTCTTGATGACAAATTTACTCATTTTATGCACACAACTAAGCATGCACCTCACTTTCAAATAACAGCAAGTAAGCATGCACCTATGAGGGTTTTTGTCCGTACTCTTTTGAGTTTTACTCTCCAAGAGAATTAATAGCAAAATAATCCATGGGCTGCGCTTTGAAAGTTTGAAGTTAACTATGAAGGTGATGCTAGGCAACAAAGGATACAAATACGCAAATAAAATGATGATTACTTGTAACTAAAGTAGGGAGAATATTGGTGAAATATGAGTAGAAATTGTCGTGTAACGTAAGCTGCTGGCAAAAACCAAGTCAAAGTAAATGGTTTGATTTAAATCACTATCATAAATGAGGACTGTGGTAGGACCATGTTACAGAAATGGAAGAGACACCTTCCCAATTATAGTAGTCAAGCAAACTTCTGTGCGTATAACAAGTGAATGAATGAAGTAAATGTTCACGCACTTAATACTGTTGAGATGTTGTCAATCTGGTTTCATGCTAAATGACTAGATACCGATGAAGAACAATATAAACATGGTTCTCAGATTGGCCAATCCCGACCAGCTTGAGCCCTGCCAATCCAATTTAAGGAAAAAACAAGCCCTCCAAAAAAAAAAAAAAAAAGGGGGGGGGGGGGGGGGGGGGGGGGGGGGGGTGAGAATATGGCAAGATCAGTCTAGGATCAGGTTATAATGGTGCAGATTTGGCTAAGATCGGCCAAACCAACCTTGACAGTTGGACAGGGCGAACCTAGGTCAATCCAACCCCATCCAATCTTCAAACTGTTATCTCAGTCCATGAACAGAGATCCCTCACCAACCCAAGGTCATCCTCAACACCCATTTGAATGGTATTATGTCAAATTCATTTTCCTGATTTTTTTTCCTCATTTTTCTTAATTTTTAAAAAATCAAAGTCAAGCCAATTAAAGAATCAGCTTTTTCCCTTTGGATTGAACAGTTGGTCAACCCGATCCCAATCCAAATCAGATCAGAACCTGCCAATCCAGGGACCTGACCTGATTCTGTCAGCCTTGAATAAAAGTGTGCAAAAAGACTGCACTAGGTTATGTGGATCGAAGTCATGCATCGTGCATCACAATAGGGAAATAGTGAGATGCAAATATGAAAACATGAGAGGAAATAGCTAACTAGACACCATCCCTAAAAAAAGCTAAATGTCAATGCCACGTTTCTACTTATTCAACAAAATACACTAGGTCAAGCTTCACCGTGGTTTTTGGTCATCACTCATAATAATTAAGATAAAATACATACTTTTCAAGCATCTACATATTTTATTTCAATAAAGTCCACTTGAAACTGCACGTGTAATAAAATTTATGATCACAACCATGAAACAGAGGGAAAATAAATTTAAATAATTATTCTGTAAAGTTGGACAACATATGTTGCCCGTAATTTGCACAGCATTCATAAATCAAGGCACTTCAGATATGAATTGCAGTGAATGAAGACTTTGCATATTCACTAAACTCATTGCAACGGAAATTAAACAGCAAATGACAAGGCAATGTTGTAAGTCAACACACAAACTATAACCTTTAGCAATGGCACCTGAGTTACATAAAAAGTAAAAATAAAAAGAAAATGTATCTGTCACTGCAGCACATTATCTACCATGGCAACCCATCTGTGTTACAGTGATACATAGTTTAAAAAGACTCGAGACCACACACAACAATAACAGGACCATGATAGCTGGCAAAGTGGTCGATTGCAAGCTGTACAATGCAACTGCTTATGCCAGCCCTTACAGGGACCCCATTTTCACTTACTGCAGCACAGTTTAATCGCAATGATACACAGTCTAGATGATGTCCTCGCTATTTCTATATTTAATGAGATATGGGAAGCTAAACTGCATCGAGCTGTAGTCCAATGCACTAGGATTCTAACAACATGTTGAACACAAATTCCCCAACGCATGACCAGTGAATGAACCCACGAAACTGCAGAACCAATACAGTACCTGGACCCAGAACCCACAGTGAAACGATAAGCGAGAAAACACCCCCAGCGAAACGACAAGCGAGAAAACGTCAACCCCTTCAACAATCCACATTTCACAGTCAATAAAATTTTCAGAAAGGAAAAAAAAAAAGAAATGATTGAGAAAATGGTATATTGAGATAATTCTGAAACAAGAAAATCATATTACTACCCATGGAAAGTGTGAGTGGATGGATCCGCAGTGGAAAAACCTTTTCACATCGGTAAAAAGAAGCACCTAATTTTTTAAAAAAACCGAAACCAAAGGCTTAACACCGCTACTCCGTCATCAACCTACTAGAGGGAAGCACGAAGACACAGAAACAGCACATGCAAACAAATAAAAACGCCAACAACACAGAGTAATCCCACGACAGAAACAGAACGCCATAATCTATCGACAAGCAGAAACGCTCCGGGCGAAAAGACCAAATTTTGGTGCTTGGCATTTGGCAACACGAAAGGGGACTAAAAAAACCACACCACAGGTGGCAACAAATAACAGCAGCAGCAGAGGCGGCCAGGAGCTGAAGAGGAGGAGGGGACGATACCGGCGACGGCAGAGATCACCATGTCCTTGTAGCGGCTGACGAACATGTCCACGGCGTCCTGGAAAACCTTGGGCCGCAGCAGCAGGGTGGTGATGTCGTTGAACATGATGCCTTCACAGGCAAAACCACAAACACATCAACTGCATGCACGCCGGGGGGGGGGGGACAGACGCAGAAGAGGAAAGGGTAGAGAGAGGAGGAAGACGAGAAGATGAAAGAAGCCGGCGGGCAAACCGGGCTTCGGGAAGTGGGGGACGACGCGTATGGCGGCGGAGATCGCCTGTAGCCGCGGGTCCTCGGCCGCTCCACCGCCTGCGCCGCCTCCGCCACCCACCCCGCCTTCCACCACCACCACCGCCGACGCCACCCCGTTCTCCCCGGTGCTCTCCACCATTGTTCTCTGCCTCTGACTCTGCCCACCTCCTCCTCTTCTTCTACTTCCTCCCTCGCCTCCTCTTCTCTCTCTCTCTCTCTCTCTCTCTCTCTCCCTCCCTCTTCCCCTCCTTCGAGTTGGCAGAGAAGAAGAAGGAGAAGAAGAAGACGTGTAGAGAGAGAGAGGTGCGCAAAGCAGAAAACGGCAGGTGAAGGGGACAGCTTTCGCACGCACCCAAAAGGGGTTTGAAACTGTGCGAGCGGCTGGGAATGGAGTAAATTGCATTTAATTAATTAGTTAACCACTTAATTACCATAATTATTTAAGAGAGAGAATGTGAGAGAGAGAGACCAGGCAAGGTGGGCAACACAAACAGACAAGAAAAAGAGAGAGAGAGGAGAGGACATAGGTGAAAAGTAGAGAGAGAAGTCTACTGAACAATCCTTTTCACAAGTATATTTGCACGTATGTCCTTCTTGTGTGAAAATTATATATGTCTCTGTGGTCATTTTTAGTTCAAAGAATACATTTAGGAGATTTTTTTAATATACACATTTTACAGGAAATGTACTCTTTAATGATCTGAGCGCTCTCTCTCTCTCTCTCTTTCTTTCTCTCTCTCTTTCTCTCTCTCTCTCTCTCTCTCTATATATATATATATATATTTGCACATATGCAGTATAAGGGGTTCTCTGCGTACATAAGATTCTTTGGGAGATCAATTCCATGATCAACCAATCATCGAAATTATTAGTCAGTACAACAGATCAGTCATGGTAGGCCTTTTCTCAAAAATAATTAAAACATTTGATATTATATAATCCAATTGCTTATTTAATTTTAAAATACTAAAAGAATCAGTGATTTGATGTTAGAGCTGAAAGACCAACAGTAACAACGGGATAAACCAAAACTGTGGCCTAGTACCCAATGGGTCATACAACACTGACAGGTATACGTACAAGTAGAACACATGGAGAGAGGGAGAGGGGGGGGTTGGTTCGTACAGGAACTGAGATCTCATTTTTTTTATTTTTTCCCCGTTGCTTAGATACGATCATGTGAGGGGAATAAGCATTGTACTGCCACCTTTTAAATCTTGTTGGCTTAAAAATATTAAATGCCTGGCTTGCCTGTTTGAGAGGAGGACCATAGGAGACAACAATATCTTGGGCGCCCGGCCAATGGTAAGTGCAGTGGTATGACGGATTTGGTGTGGCGCCGGGGCGCACTGAGGGGTGGCATCGGGGGTAGCGGCGTGGTGCGACAGGAGCAGATCCCAGGATTTGCTCGGTGGGGGCCACTGCGGGGCGCACCGACGACAGCGTGTTCGGCTGCTGCCGCGCTGCGAAGGACGACGCTGCTGCTGACGCACCCACAGGGACAGCGGCGTACGGCTTCTATGGGTGATCCTCTCTCTCTCTCTCTAGTTTAGATTATTGTCTATCGCACGCCTGCAATCTAGGGTTTTGATGATTTACCCTATGGAAGATTGTATTTACTCCCATACCTTCCAAGTGCACTAAACTTGTTACAATAAGGAATCCGAGAATACTTAATAGGGCTGTAACTTTTGGTGGGTCAACTCGAATCTGAACGGGTCAACCCGATGGTTAGATTGGGTTGAACCCGATCAAGTTAGGATTGGATTGAGTTAGAATTAGGAGTTCTTTCAATCCGATCTTACATGGGTTAGGTTGGATTGAAGTTCAACCAACCCGACCTAACCCAAACTCGATGTTAATATATATAAATGATAACGTAGATAATTAGAATATACTTCATTTAATTTTATATCATTGGATACAAATATAATTTATAACATGAACACAGATCTTCTCAAATAATAACGATGTAATTATGTGTCTACTTCCTTTTTTATTACTTTAAGGTAGATACATAAATTTACTCATACTTTTATACATGGAATTTTGGTAGTAAGAACAAAAAAGTTAAAAATATAAGCTATTAAGAATATAACCCGACTCAACCCGACCCAATCCGATGAAGCTTGGGTTACATGGGTTGGGTTGAGACATTGTTAGACTGGTTGGGTTAGGGTTAAGGAGGTTGGGTTGGGTTAGGGTTGAAGGGTCTCTGACATGGGTTGGGTTAGGGTTGACCACAACTCGATCCGAATTGCAGCCCTAATACTTAAAGCCCCATATTGTTTGCATAATAAGTAATTACGTGGAACCCACTAACGGAATAGCGTATACTAAAGTAAGGAGTGTTTCGATTTGATAGTTTTGTGGGGTCCGCTGACGGAATAAGAAGAATAAGTAATTCTTATGTTTAGGGTGTGATGACTTATTCTCCCTATTCTTCGGATACATCGTATAAACTATTACGTTTGTCAAAGCAAAATTAAGCTTATTCTCCTCTTATTCACCCTTATTCTTCTCCTACTCTCCAATCAAAGTGGCGCAAAGGCAACATCCACCGATCTTCATCAGTAATCTAATCATGTATTTCAACTTTGTCAAGTTTAGAGTGGTTCAAACTTTTGTTCAACCTACGGCAATCGTCCGTTAGGGAAGCATCCCTACCTTCCCCGTGAAACTCACACCACAGGAAGGCTACGCCTTTCTTCGATGGATTTCTCATCATTCCAGCGTAGATCTGTTGGGCAAGGGGAGCCTCCCCAGAAGCTCCCCTCTGTCCCTCCTAGGTGTGCTCTTCGTCTTCCTTCCCCTTTTTTTCTACCTCTTTCTTCCAACTCGCGCTGTGCCCTTCAATGCCCCCTTCCTTCTCGCCCCTCTTAACACTCCCCCCTGAAAGCCTCCATCTTTCCAAACCATCCAATCCCCCTCCGAACTTGCCCCCACCTTGTTTTGTCTGGAACCCTCTCTAGGCTCCCGTTTTTGTACCCACTATGTGGGTTTCACTGATGACTACTAGTGTGTAAGGATCGAGACTTTCGGATCTGGTTTTCGGGGTCGGACCCTGTAGTTCTGACCTTAGTGGGGGCTGAGGTTCTGCATCGATTCGCGTCAGGACATCGAGACGCGTTTTGAACGGCATCCACCGTCGCAGACGCGTTTCAGGTTCTGCCACGTGGGTGCCACGTGGGCTGGCTTAGGGCCGCGAGAGTACGGCCCTGTCGTATCGCCTGAACGGCGTCCACGTGTGTCGACGCCTTTCAGACTGCAACTCTGGGATTGTCAGAGTACGACCCTGACATGTCGTCTGAACGGCGTCTGCCATGAACGACGCGTTTCAGAGTCTTGTCAGAGCAGCCGTCACATCATCTGATAGGCGTCCGTGGACGTCGACGCGTTTTAGCCAGTTTCTGGTTAACCCCGCGAACCCTCCTTCTTTCCCTCACTTTTCTTCCTTCTTTCTTTCTCTCCTTCCCTTCCGGCGAACTCGGAGGCGATTTCTTCGCCTCCCTCTTTTCCTCCCACCATTTCATCTCTCCCTCAACTCCATCCTCTACCTAACTCCTACCACTACCACCTCCACTTCCACTGCGGCGTTTTACTCTCCGGACGGCGGCCGACGTCACGATGGAGTAAGGACGACCACGGCGGTACCGGCGGCGGCGTGGGGCGAGACGGGTGGACGGCTTGAAGCTTGGAGGAGTTCAAGTATCCGGTAGGGTGACGGTTCCCATAGTGTTGTGTTTAAACCCTGTTTTCCCCCGTTTAAGCATGTTATGGATCATTGGTTTTGGGAAGGGTAGAACAAACATGTTTAGAAGTTCTTCTTGTTAATATGGGGGATTTTCACGATGTGAATTCCTGTTGATTGAATTGCTCCTCCTTCCCCTCCGTTTTTGGGTGATTTTGGGGTTATTTGGGTTGAAAAGGGAGCCCTCGGGATCGTGGCAGACTCTGGTTTCTGAGGTTGAAAGACGTCGTGCATGGACGACGCCTTTTTGAAGGGCGTCGGGCCATCACGACGCCTTTTAGACATGAATCTCCTTACTGAGAGTCTGCCAGTTTTGGGATTCTGGGACTAAAAGACGTCATGGGTGGGCGACGCGTTTTGAATAGCGTCGGGTAGCCATGACGCCTTTTAAGGCAGAAATCCCCTGAGTAAAGCCTTTGGAATCCCTGGTTTTCTGTGCTAAATGGCGTCTGAGGATGTCGACGCCTTTCAAAAAGGTGACCACTGGTGTCGACGCCTTTTAAGGCCTGATTCTGAAGACATTATTTTACATAAATCAGTACATGGAGCTTGAATGGCGTCGGCCTTGGGCGACGCGATTCAAGACAGAATCACACTAATTCATGCCAGTAAAATGTGTTCATACTACTAGATAGATGGTTAATGCATGTTTTGGTGTACGCGGTAGAGATGGATTCTTCATGACCGGGTGATACTATTGTGTGTGTTATGCGATCGCGGACTTTTCACGTGACCGGATCGTACTGTGCTGGGTTTTATGTTACTGTGGACCTGGAGTGACATTGTAGCACTTTATCACCCTGTGCTGGTGGGGGCATGAGCACAGCGCCGGTGGGGGCGTGGGCGGGGTGACGCCTAGTGAGAGAGGGTCACCTGGTGAACCCCGGGGTCAGCTAGTACCGGTGTCGGAGTGGTACATTCGGAGAGTCACTCATGCTGAGAGAATGAGTAACCACCTGAGCCAGTTGGGCCGGAGTAGCTAGAGTGCTATCCGAGGGGTTACTGCTTGGTCTCAGCGGGTCGAGGTTTTTCCCACCGTTGTTTGTATAGTTGGCATGTTCTATCGAGACGACAATTGTGGGTTCCCTAGTCGGCTGGTTTAGAAATATGCATGTTTAATACACTTCGACTGCATGTGATTTCACGTTGAGAATTAGGAATTGTACCTACTACTCAGTCTTGTCTTGTCTTGAGACTCACCCCTGCGGTTTTCAGGTGAGGACTCCCAGCAGACCTAGAGCGGCGTGTGCGGCCGTGTGTTGAGCGCCTTCAGCGGTTGTTCCTGTTAGTATTAGATGGTCTCAAAGCCAATCCGATACTGTGTACATATTCAGATTATTAATAAATGGCAATAATTCATTGTGTGTAATTAATTCGATCTGTGTTTATCGTATCACGATGAAGTCCATGAACATGTGCAATAGTCTTTGGATTATGATGAGATCATAATTACGGGACCGAAGACTTATAAACACATGTTCTTAATTGTTCCTAGTCATAGGATGTTTGAGATAGGACATCGAACATCCGGATAGACTAGTATAGGTTACTTCAGCTCATATGATGAGGGTGACTGATCCCATAAGTCACTTGTGTGGAGACACTATGCTGAACCTATAGGTGCTCATTGGTGAATGAGTTCACTGAACTGATCCGACTATGAATCGCTGGATGGTAATAACCTCACTGTTAACCAGCTCGATTCAATTGTCACGGTTGCGTGGATGATCCTTGGACCTGAGACTCCAAGGATACCTTGTTGGTAGGTTTCTGAGCTTTGACCTTGACAAACGAATCCCTAACCATGGGATATCAATAAGTCAAGCGATCGGGTTCAGGGAAATGCCCTCGAAGGTAATTGTGTGTTCAATACGGGATCATCCGCTCTCGGTTGTATGAGAGAGAATGTTCCGGGAATGATGCGCTTAAAGTCCCTGGCCAGGGCGGACTCTGTAATCGATAAGGAGTTATCGGATTCAGAATAGCAGCATCTGATTCAAGTGAATCGACCAAATAGGGTTTAACAGTAAACCATGCCCTAAGTCGATTCGGGAACATTGTACGGATGAAGGATTATATCCGCGCGCTAACCGATGACAGAAAGGTTCCAATAGAGGGTTGCGATAACCCCAGTGCCATCCAGGATCACGCGATGTTGCTTGGCATCCAACGTGATCGGCAGTCCGTCCGAATTTATTGTGGGACATTAAATTCGGCTGATTAATTGAATATAAGGATATTAATTAATACAGTGGGTCAGTAAAGGGTTACTGGACTTAATGGGCTATTAACTGGACTGGTATTTGGGCCTAGAGGGTCACACGCAAATGGTTTTCAAGTCGATGGATAATCCGACAGGATTTCGGATAAGTCTGGGTTTTTGTGAAAAACCGCAAACTGACTTTTTATAAAAGAACGGATTCTACGTCCGGGGCCAGCAACCCTGACCTAGCCGTCATTCGTTCTTCCCACTTTCTCTCTCCTCTGGGCGTGCCGTTCCCAACTGCTCCACTTCCCGTTCGACGGGGAATCTGGATCCGCATGTCGCGGCGGATCACGCGCAGTCAGAAGGGATCTTCGAGCGCCGCAGCGAGCGAGGAAGCGAGGACGATCCATCGCGAGGAGAACCGCGTGGATACCGCTAGAGGTCGGGCATCTGCGCGACTTGCGGCATCGCTCCGAAGGAACCGGAAAACGGACGCGGATTCGATTCCGCGCAAGGTAAATCGATCTACATCGGTTTTTGTTTTAACGATCGAAACGGGACAGATCCGATCCCGAACTTCTTTATTCCGCTGCGTTTTAGGATCGGATCCCGACACAGCGATCCAAACAGTTCCGGGGTATGCTCCGATGTAGTTGTTATTTATTTCAGGCATGTATGTTTAATTATTTCTTTTCAGTTGGAGTATGTAATTATTTGCTGCATCGAGTCGCATTGTAATAATTTTAATTCCTGCACTTTCATTTCAATTCAATGCGATGTGAATGTTTAGCTTAGTTTATTATTTATTTCCCAGACTTACTAGATCCTGGTTTGGTTCCAAATTAATGATTCGGTACCCATTTAGTAATCGGATCCCCGATTATAGGGTGGCGGGTCGTTACATAGTGTGTCGAACTCCTTAACTCGGCATAGGTTTTCAGATGCCACCTCCTTTATCTATCCTCTTAGCCTTGTATTGTTGTTGTTGTGTTCTATCTTCTTCATATATGGAACCCTCCCTAGTCTCGTCGCCGGTGAGATCTCTGTTTTGCTTGTGATGTTCTAGTTGCCTCTGCACCAATCAACCTTCAGGATTATGGAGTCCTTCAATGGTGCTCGAGACTTTGAGCTTATTTTGTGTGCCCTCATCTATTGGCTCATGCCTCTTAGCGTTCCCTCCCTCGGTTGCTTGTTAGTTTTGCAACGCTCTCCGGCAAGCTTCACTGGCTCCTATGCAGTAGAAGAACTTGCTTCTCCGAGCCAACTGTGTTTCTTCTCTAGCATATGGAAGGCTATCGTGTTTACCGGCTAGTCTTTACCAAGTTGGTCATAGACCCTTGGTCCTTGTATCACTTGCTCTGTGCCATGATGTTGTTGTCGGCGCCATGTCGCATCAGTGTCCCATGCCATATCAATGCCCAAGTGGTCATCTTCTATATCGTTTCTATCACCCCTTTCCCAGCTCTCGTGACTCTGTACCCGTCCGTTTCTTAGTTTAATCAATGGTGGCTTTAATGTTCAAAAAGAAAAACTCAAACTTTTGTTCCATGTTCCACTAGTTTCAAACCCGTACGATGCATGTCATTTTCGTGAAATTATTTAAAGTATATAATAAATTTCATTTTAAGATAAAAATATCATATTGATTTAAACAACTTCATCTTGATAAAAATTTTAATTTTAAACAAATAATCAAGTATAAAGATAATTTTGCATGAGAAATATTAAAGTTTTAATTTTACTTAATAAGGTTATAATCTGAAGGTATTTTGCTTGCATGCTAAACTGTATTAGTGCTAGCTATGTGAGTTTAATAGAGAGATCTCAAAAGATCTAAAATAATATTGAAAAAGAAAAGGAAAAGAAAAGCAGTAACATGCAGTAAATAACTAAGTATAAACATAATTTTGTACGAGGACTATGACAAAATCTTAACAGCATGCAAATTAGGTAAAATATTATTCGAGCACAATGGATGACTATGGTACTTCCATGTAATAAAGAATTTAATAATACCATTATTGAAAAATAGATTATTCATGAAAAGTAATATCGATGAAAGTTGATTTCAAGTAAAGATATATAAGATATACTTCTAACTTTAAGGTTTCGAGTTGTCTTATTTGCTAAGTGGCTATTATATATGTTAATATACTTAAAAATATTAATATGTTATATATTAAAACTAAAAAATATCATATGTGATTATAGATATTAAATATTAATGATATGGTAATTATTAACATATAAAGATTAACATAATAAATAATAAATATAAAAATATACGACAAAAAAGTATATAACATATGAGCTAAATTGTTTTTTAAGATAAGTTAAATAAAATAGAGTAAGACAAATATTTATGAATAATAATATTTTATATTTTAATTAATATAATTTATTTTTTTATATTTTTATATTTTATTATAATATAAATAAATTTTCATATAAATAATTAAAAATAATATTTTTATTATCAAAGAAGCCCCTCAATTTTAAGGGGGCTATGGCTTCCCCTCCCAAGTCTGTCCATAAAAGAGAAGGAGAGAGTTATGACCATTAGTGAGTTGTTTTGAAATAAGTGGACAGACAAAGAGTTATATTCATTAATGAGTTGTTTTGAAATGGACGGGAGTGAGAGTTATAACCATTAATGAGTTGTTTTGAAATGAGTAGGAGTGAGAGGGAAGAAATAATCATAAGAATTATTTAATGACTTGTCCTAAGAATTATTTAATAATTTTTAATAATGGATATAATGACATGTCCTAAGAATTATTTAATATTTTTTTAACAGAAAAGAATAAGAAAATGCCAGATCAACTGGGTTAAGAATTCTGTTTTATTAGTATAGTATAAATACTTAAAAATATTAATATGTTATATATTATAACTAAAAATTTTATAACAAAAAATATTATATGTGTCTATAAATATTAAATATTATATAGTATGACAATTATTAACATCCAAAAATTAACATGATAAATAATGAATATAAATACTATACGACAAAAAAGTATATAACATATGAGTTAAATAAATTGTTAAGTTAAGTTTAATAAAATAGAGTAAGACAAACATTTAGGAATAGTATTATTTTGTATTTAATACTAATATAATTTTATATTTTAAATTTATCTTATAATATTTTTATTGTAATATAAATAAATTATATTATAATAATTTAAAAATAATATTTTTATTACCAAAGAAGTTCCTTAATTTTGAAGGGCCCATGGGCCTCGCTCCCTTGCTTCGTCTCTGAGAGAGAGAGAGGGAGAGAGTTATGGCCATTAGTTAATTGTTTTGAAATAAGTCGGGTGAGAGTTATGACCATTAACGAGTTGTTTTGAAATGAGTGAGGATGAGAAAGATAAAGGATAATCATAATAGTTATGAGTATTAATGATTTCTTTTCAAAAATTGTTTAATAAATTTGTATGTAATTTATGTGTATAATAAAAATGTGTTTTTGTATGTAGTTTATACACGTGTATAATAAACATGAAAAAGTTTTGAAATAGGACAAATATATATATATATATATATATATATATATATATATATATGTGGATTTCTATGTAGTTTATACATGTGTATAATAAAGTATGTTTATTAATATTCATTTAAAACATAGTAGATATAACTAGATTATATTGAATGTTAGCATATAGATAAATATTCTGAAAAATATTTAATGCTTATTTTAAAATCTTAAAATAAAATATCAAACAGGATTGTCTAAGCATCGTGTCATGTCCAGATGTCAGACACAACTTTCTAAGACAAATAAAAGTATTCACCATTATCACAAGTTCCCTACCATCTATTATCGATCGCGTGGAGATAAAAGAAGAAAAAACGAGACATATGTGAGATTGCAATTTGAGAAGTGTCCCTGCAGAATGCAATAACATTACTCTGCATACCTCTCATGTCTCTAAAATTCCATGTCTTGTTCTTTTTTCTTTTTTTTTCCTTGTATGTCAGGCAGGCTAAAATATTTGCAGCCTACTTATACGAGAGGATTCAAATCTAACCTCACTCAGTATCTTTCTCCTAAAGAGAGCGATTCAATATATTTTTCCTGTTTTATGGAAAATGTTCAACTTTATCCTTCACATTAAATGCAACATGCTTCTGATTTGTTTTTTGAAAACACAATTTAATCACTCTCTTTTCATTGTTAAGATATTTTTGATGATTGAATGAATCTTTAATATCTTCATAAATTCAACAGGTCACTCTAATTATGTATTTTTCAAGGAAATTATATTTTAAAAAAAAAATTCTCATTTGTAAAGTTCAAATTTATATTACAATTTAAAAATATTTTTTAATATAATAAAAGGTAATGCTTATTCCGTGATTCTTTCAGAAAGCCTTCAAATATTCTCAGTTCGAGATCTTTTTTTGGCCAATTTTTTCTGAATTCCGACGTACTAACATCGCATATTTTTAAAGTTATTTTCATCCTTGAAAATATCAGAATCAGAAGTATGGAAGTTATATCACTGGATAACCCTACATCATCACATGATTGTTTCATATTTTTTAGAGAATAACCATGGTTTTGCTGATCACTTCTTAATAGATATGGGAGTGGGATGTTTTGGCATGGTGCCAGAACTAGAGATCAGGACCACCATGTTCATGCCTAGGGTAGTGCATCAGGAGGGGAACATGGGAAACCCGCAAAAGAAACTGGTCCCTCATATTATATTGGATATTGACATGCATAACATAGTTCTGGAGTCTACATATTTTAGCATAATATCGAAGAACAAATCCTCTTTCAATACCATGGACTTATGGAACTGATCGATCCTTAGGAAACAATTATGAATCTGTCTATCCCAACAACATATAATTTTAACTAATAGGATCTTAGCCCAGTCGTCAGCAGGCACTTTTACCAAGCACACATGTTTTTTAGCATTTTATTTAGAAAGGGAAATTAGTGTATAACTCATTTTTTCTACAGTTAATTAAGAGGTCGTTTAGTGTGTCATAGAATGCTATGAAATATCGTAGACAGTCACAAAATGATATGTTTACTTTTTTCATACGTTTGATGTGTCAATTAAAATTCTCCTTTTAACTGATCTCCTTTTCCAGTTCTAACTCATCGTAAATTAAAACCCGTGATTTTATTTTCACTTACTTTAAAGTTGGTGATTTCAAAAGTGAAATCTTACAACATATTATGACGCACAAAACGAGAACCTAATAAGGTGTTTGGTTGTGCTATAATATCTTATATAATTTTATTATAAAATATATATTAAAATAAAAAGTACAACACTTTTTAAATTATAAAATGAATATAATTATCTTTCGTGCGCTGGTTTGATGAGGTAGGGGCAGGCAGGGGGCACGATTTGAAGAGGCAAGGATAAGGCGGGTTGTTGGGGGTGAGAGGTTGCCTTTTTTCGTGCGTTGGTGGCAAAAAATAAAACAGGGTCAACCTTCTTTCTATTTTTATCTTGTTTTATAAGTGAGAGTCTTTATCAAAATATATTTTGATAGTCTCCAAACACCTCTTTTAATATATTTTCAGTATAAAAATATATATTTGTAGAAATTGTAATGCGACCAAACATCCTATGAGTGAAAGCACACCCTACAATTCTCCTCTAGTTCGATGCTAAATCTAAAAGCATAATGGACAATTAAATAAGAGTTCAGGGTTAGAGAGGAGATATATTTATTGGCCGGGTATAAAAGTGATTCGCGGATGATCTCAACATTAGGGAATCATGATAGCTTGGACAATCTCCCCACAAGGGTTTGGAAATTAAACATTATTTTTGGTAAACTTTCAAAACTTATGATGTTTCAAACATGATATATACCGACCATAATAACAAACAAGATTTGCAGATATCATCGTGATGGCGACCCTTGAACAGTAATACCATGCATATAACAGAAGGGGCAGATGATAGAAGTTGACCTAATTCCACCACATGCCCACCCATCATCTCACCTGTCTCTCTACCATCTTGTTAACATCCGCCTACATATCCAACGCCCATATAATTTTAATTAGAAGTTAGATCACATACTAAATTAATGCAAATAGATTTGCTAGGTTTCCCACCATATCATATCAGGCAACAGAATCACATTTAAATAGTGGTGTATCATATCTGCATAGTATTTCAGACTGACAAAAATTATGAAACAAAAAGGAGATGAATATTTGTCCAATTAGGTCAGTTTGACAGATATATACACACATATAAACTTAATATCAAACATTTATATTTAATAATAATTAGAGGAAATGGTAAATGCACACAAATTTAATATCAAACATTCATATTGAATAATAATTAGAGGAAATGGAAAAAGGTGTATCCGCTCTGATAAGTTTTTCATAAATGGGTATGTCAAATGGTATGTTAGTCTGTCATTTCAATAAATTACAATTAATTCAATATGTGATTTAACATTTGCAGAATCGACAGCTAATTCGGATAGTTTGACTGGTATCCCATAGTCTGTTGATAGCATTGATACTCAAATAATTATCGAAATTGAAACTTATCTAACATATTTAAAGAAAGGTAATCATTGAACCAATGAAGGGAAGCTAGCCCGGTACAGAAAGTATATTCAGATCCATTTGAACAATATGTATGCTTTAATATTTGAATAGGACGCATATTTATACCTACTTAGCTAAATAGTTGTCCAATTTTCCCATCCATTCTAATGGATTTCCAATCATTAAAAGTATTCAACTTTATTCAAAATTGACATAGGTGAAAGAATTGTCAATCCAATCTTTTCGACAATTATCCATTCTAAATATTTTCACATGTCAGTAAAATCTACATAACAGTGTGGGCCTAAAGTGTTGAAGAACCACTGGTTTTCAAAATTTACTAAAGTGGCAAGTATATTTTTCAATAATCAAGTAAAATTAATTGTGCTGATATGGATTTAGGGTTTAGGGTAGCGTCTCTCATCTAAGGTGGCCTCCCCTCCTCTTCACTCTTATGTTCACGTTATTGCAGGTTCTCATTCCTTCCCATAGATCTCCATCTTAATCATCGGAACCCTTTAGGGAACTTTAGGTGTTAACCCTATAATGATCTAGGGACCAAGTCCCACAATCCAGCTAGTTATCAATGATTTTCTTAGTCATAGTACTTTTAATAGTAAGTCATTGTTAGAATAATTTCACATCGTATAAAGAGAAAGAAAAAAATGCCAAATTAATATTTGTGATGTTACTTCCCTATAACATGTAAAATACATGTTCTCTCTCCCTCTCTCTACATTGATTGATACATAGAACTATCCTTCAAATTAAAGAATATATGTGTCCATGTCATAGTAAATACGAAAGATACACCTACCTCTTGTTAAGGTACATGGACATAAATGCAAATCAGACAAATGTAGCTACTTTTATGTCGTTGTATGAGAATGCTAATTAGGATTTTTCATTGAGGTTGAAAGTGGGGCTGCAACTTGGGATAAACCATAACACAACTCACAGAGGAAAGGGTCAACAAAGACTTTAATTTGACCCCTTTAAGTTAAGTCTGATGCGTGCCTAATATGACTTGACAATAACCTTAACTCTATCATGTTTAGAAGATATTTAATCATATAATTGGGGTTTAGTTGGCCCTAACCCTGTCCATTGGATGAAAGATGGACTTAGGCTGAATATGAACAAGTGTTCAATCTGAATCCAACTGGCCTAAAATCATAAAAGAAAATAACCCAGCCTAAAATTTCCAAATAAAACTCCCTGTGTGCATGTCAAATTGAGGGATACAGTTTATATGGCAACAGCCATCTTGTCCATGCATAACTCAAAAGTATCTGATGCTCCATACTTAATAAATTCTGTTATTGAATAAAAACAAAATCATAATTACCCAATCCATAGGTCATCACGTTGTATGGTTAAACTTATCTTTTCGTAAAGATGAGCTCATAATTAACTTAATACATATTTATCATGTAGCTGTATTTTTTATTTCAAAATGTTTTAAGTCTTGTAGGAGAAAACTTGTACGCATTTTGCTACGTCTTTTTGTCATGTTTGGTAATTTGACCGAATTCTCTGACGGCCAAATTTGCAATTAAGACTGAATTATATTTGAACATATTTATGTCATAAGATATCCATATCATATTACTAATTTTGACTCTTTTTATGTATTCCCAACCTGATTGATTTTCGAATTAACCCAATCTTGGTATAGAATGACCTACCCAAACTTGTAACCCTAATCGATGGGGAGGCAAACCTGACTTCAGAATATATGGAAGATAATGTGCTACTGCTACATAAAAGGATGCTCTCACCATTTATAAAACAATATTATAGCCTGCATGATCACATTTCATCATTCATCACCACCACATCCAGATCATCACCACCACAATCTGTTGGTGAGGATTGATGACGAGAAAGTAGAGGGAAAATGGTCCCCTTTGATAATTCACTTCCCCTCTCCCTCTCACTTTAGCAACTACATCTGGACTGAAAGGAATTGGGAGACATGAGGACCATCCAAACAGTGAACCCTTGTCGTGTACCCGCATGGCACTTCCCAGATTTCCCCGAGATCCCAAATCCTCTCTCTCTCTCTCTCTCTCTACGAATTAAGATGCCACCTAACTCCGGGACCATCCAATGCAAGGACAGAGCCAGACAGAGATCTATGATTATAATTTGTTTCGAGAGGGATCGGATCGAATTGAAGCCGAATGATCTGGATCACACGGTAGACGAGCAAGCATGAGATAGGGGTAGGGACGGGGCTATTGCTCCAAAAGCAGAAGAGGACAAAAAGATGGGGGAAAAGGGGGTTGCGTGGCCTCCTCACCTGGTGTCCTTTAAGATCTCACGTATCTAAAGTAAAGCAAACGAAATTAGATACGTACCTATAAAGCCTTGTTTTGGGAGAACAAATGAGGTAGCTTCTTGTGAGTTTTCTTACATTGTGTGGGTACAATCTCATCATTTTAATTACATGATGTAAAAAAGTTGTTGAGAAATGATGATATTACCCTTGAATCGTGTGAGAAGGTGCTTGTGGGTCTATCCTATTTGTGGTTAATATAATCTCAATTTATTTTATGGTGTGTTTGATAAAACTTTTGGTTAAAAGTTAATCTTGGCTTCTATCATCGGCGCGAAAAAATTTGGAGATAGTTATAATTGATTTTTGGTTGCTATATAAATCAAACTTTTTATAGTAACCTTATTTTACCTCAATCTTGGCAACTTAAATTTACAGTTTTTGGTTGGAAGCTAAAAAATAACAAAAAAAGTATGTAAATTATTCCCAAAGATAGCTATACCCTCAATATGGCTGTGTTGAAAAATTTGTAAAAGCCTAAAAATATTTCTAATAAGAAATTGCCCCAAAGATGACCTTATACTTGGTCAAGATCTTTGACTATGGGTGAACAATCGTCCGATATTTTGATCCAGTTACTTTCCTAAAATACACTATAAATGTGTTATTTTTACCAGCAAGAGTAATTATTTATATCTGCACACCTCCTCCTCTAATTTACTATATCATGGATGAACAATGGTAGTCTTTCCACTTTTCTTTTATCCTTTAAGTGGTTTGTAAGAGGGGATTCCAATTCCCCCTCTACATTTCGTTTTTCCTCTCCCTTGATAGTGTTAATGAGTATGCAAGAGTGGTGACAATGGTAACAAATATTTCTTATTAAGTAGGAGATTTTTTCACATCATTGCGACAACTTTATCTTCCTAAGGAGACTATTCCGATCTCAGACACGTCATAGAGGGCAATAATCTCCCAACATATTCCGTCATCTATGGAGAACTCTTAGACAACTCATGGAATAAATATCTCCTTGTGTACAACTGTTGAAGGCAAGATTTGAATTAAGTAGATCTTCATAACATGCCTAAAAAAATATTTTTCCTTGACAGAAGCATGGTGAAAATATTCGAGAAAAGCAAAGCTATCCATATGACTAAAGAGTGGAGAGAAATAAGGAAGTGGGAAGAAAGTTGTTGGGTGCTAGTAACATAGCCTTCACTATTAGTATTTATCTCAACTAAGAATAAGGAGAATTAATGTAAGAGAGAGAGAAGTCAAGATGCATAGGATGTGTTACTGCATAGAGAATGGAGTAGCCATAGAAATGTATGAGAAAGAAATAAGGACATGCATTCTTCCTCTTCACAAGTCAAGTTACAAGAAGGTGAAATTTGATGGATAAAGGGAGGCATTAAGTGATAATTATGAGGGGGTTAATGGGAGAAAGTGGGGAATAGCTCATTTGCATTGACTTTCCTCATAAATTGTGTTAGAAGATAGAGAGAGAAACTGACAAATAGCGAGCAGGGTTAACCGACAAGTAAGAGGAGCTTGGTATGAGAGGGAGGGGAACGGGTCAAACGGTATCTTAAGCATTTATTTTTCATTGATTTCTATTAATTTATTATCATAATAATTGAGCTTTTATTGAATTGTGTGGATCAAAATTAATGATCCAATAGTTAAAATTTTATATGAACAGATGAAATTAAAACGAATGTTCCTTTTAGTACATTGTATATATGTATATCATGTTTGAGTGATATTCACTGCAATGGTTCTTTATACGGTATACTATAGCTATGGCGTGCCACATTTACAATATATTGTACTCCTTATGAGAAGATCACACGCCATCCGATTCACCCGATCAGACGATGTTTGTAGTACAATGCCCATAAAACATCGTAATCTAATATTAAAAGATCTTTTGTAGTCTCAATGGAGCTTGGACTATAAGTTGGCCTCTGACTTAAAAATTACATTGAGCGAGTTGGGTCTGAAATTTAGTTTTAGATTTTCGTGACAGACTCAATATCTATCAAATATGTTTAAGAATATTATTTTTACTTAAAATGTATTACCCCAAAAGATCATTCAGGTGTGAATTTATGAGTTGTACATATCTTCAATCCTTTATTATGCATATATCCTCATCACATATAGGAGTTGTTTGGTTTCACATAAAATATTATAAATCATTATAAAACATAATATGATATGTTATAATATTTTATTGTATTTTACTTCAAACCAAAACAATACTTTAACAATCCTTTAGATCACTATATTTTACATCAACCAAAACAATACTATAAGGATTCTTTAGAAGTTCACTTGTCAAACGTCAATTTTATTTTGACATTTTTAGTTTTTGACTCTTACAAGTAATCTTATTTCATAATTAGTTTCCTTCTTTTTAGTATTACTTTATAAGTCCCCAAAACATTGACTTATTTAATAAATGCTCCAGATAATTCAAAAAAAGGTCCCTCAATATCTTAAAAAATATGTGAAAAGGGGTTTCTTTAAAATAACATAAGATTAAAGAGAGGTTTTATTAAATAGAGAGACCATATAGAGCTTTTCCAAATTTAAATAGATTAGAGTGAAGTAAAAAAAAAAAAAATTGCATATAAATCATCCTTACAAGTGAATTGATAAAGAATATATTCCTGAAAACATATTTGCACACATATCATTACTTTTAACGAAATGTTACAAAAATGTCAAAATAATGACATTTTTACAATGTTACTTCAAAAAAAATGTTGCAAAAATGTCATCATTTAGATATTTTTATAATATTCTATAGAAAATAATAATACATGTGCTAATACGTTTTCAAAAACAATTTGTTTACTAATTCATTTTTAAAGATGATTTATATGTAAAAATTCTTAAGGAAACTTTTATTTTCAACTGCCGAGGCCCCGCTCTCTCTCCGGCTCCTTCCATGCACGTGACACCCTCCTCTCGGTGCCTCTGCTGAGCCACCGAAGCTACAAGACGAAGAGGGGGAGGCAGAAACCCACTCCGCTCCGCCAGTCGGCAATGCTGGGCTCCCTCGGTAGCAGGTTCTCCGTCTCCCCCACCTTCCAAAATCGCACCTTTTTGAGGTCTTAAGCGTAACTAGCAACTGTAAGCATCAAGTTCTTCGGACTTTGATCATGTCATGAGCTCTAAGACACACAGAGACGGGCCATTCTCACCATGAGATGAGATTTCGATGGAGACCCGTCTCTCTCCAAACATGTGTGGCGTTTTCCATATCTTTGTAATTAATTAATGTTCTTCTGAGAAGGAAGCTTAATTTAATGCGAGGATGTTGTTTTCCTGCATCTGGACTCTGGGGGTTTCCCTTGCTGGCCCCCTTTCAGGTTGTGCCCCAAAATGTAACGTTTCCCATGGGAAAATTTATAGTGGCCCGTATTCTTATGAGTCTGGTAATTAAAGCATGTCTGTTACATTGAGTCTACCTAATATATGGTGTGGGAAAGAGGCAAATTGGAAAGAAGAGGACTGAGAAATAAAATGAGGAATGTGATGAGTAGTACCAGGGTGGTGGACTTCTCCCTTCCATTATTCTGTTTTTTGCTTCCCATTTGGTTGCCCATGGGGGCTTTTGCCATCAAGAAGGTGAATTTCCTTTAGTCATGTTCCATCTGTGTTTGGTTGCAGTTTCATAAGATATAAGGACATGCTTTCATCTGCTTATATTTTTCTCTCCAGTTTTTTTCATGTTTTTGACTTAATAGTTTTCTATTGTGTTTTCTCATTCTCTTGGTAGTAGTCATATGTTGTGTACTTGGGTGAGCATTCACATGGGGTTGGAGCCACCTCTGCCGATTACCAGCGTGCTGCTGAGTCCCATCACGAGTTGTTGGCACCTATTGTTGGGAGGTTATACAATTCTAAGATGTACTTTGTGGTCTTTTTATTCTAGTTAACATCATAATCTTTTGTTGTCATGTTTTGCTGCAGCAAGGAGAAGGTGAAAGATGTGATATTTTATTCTTATACAAAGCATATTAATGGGTTTGCTGCCATGCTTGAAGAGGAGGAAGCAATGGAAATCTTAAGTGAGGGAGATTCGTGCTTCCACATCTTTGCATTTCAACATGTCATTATTATATATTAACATTTTAGTTTCAATTGCCAGAACATCCTAAAGTTCTGTCAGTCTTTCCAAACAAAGCTGGGGCACTGCATACAACTAGATCATGGAGTTTCCTTGGGTTGGAGAGAAATAACAGAATTCCAAAAAAATCGATTTGGCGCAAGGCACGCTTTGGTGAGGATGTCATAATCGGGAGCCTAGACACAGGTACATATGAATTTACTGATATAGATACTAGTGCCGGTATATAAATATGCATTCAAGTTAGCAAGCCTGTGAGTTTTTGATGAATGTGACTAGTAAAAATGTCAAAATACTAATAAATGTTGTTTCTCCACCGTAACCGAACGTTGGCATGCTAATTGACTTTATTCAGGAGTTTGGCCCGAATCAGAAAGCTTTAACGACAAAGGGATGGGGCCCATTCCAACAAGATGGAGGGGAATTTGTCAGAATGACACCCATGATGCAGTCCGTTGTAACAGGTTTCTTTCTTGTCTCATTATCTTGTTTTCGTTTTCATTTACTTTGTAAACAGGCACAAGTTTAAAACCTCTCAATAGCTATAGAAGTTACTCAGGCATATATGCAAAGCACACACACCCTTCTGTCTGTGTATACAATTGGAAGGAATATCCCTCTTGATTCTGACTATCCACACAAAATTTGAATCATTCAATTAAGTTATTTCACATTCACAATCAATTCAACTTGATTATCAGTAATAATCAATGGGCGAAAAACTTCTTTTAAGATACTCGATGTTATGTCTCTGGAGGAGGGGGTGTGATTTACACATCATGTTTATTTCCCTCACTTTCAGGAAACTAATAGGAGCAAGATACTTCAAGGAAAGTTATAGTGCTCATGGGTATTCTGTCAATGCCACGGTGCGAGACTATGTAGGCCATGGGACACACACCCTATCCACTGCAGGTGGAAGATTTGTCCCTGGAGTAAGTGTACTAGGCTTCGGCAATGGAACTGCAAAGGGAGGGGCACCAAATGCTAGGGTGGCAGCATATAAGGTTTGCTGGCCACAGGTGGGTGGGAGGAGTTGCTTTGGTGCTGATTTAATTGCTGGCTTTGATGCAGCCATCCATGATGGTGTGGATTTATTATCAGTTTCTCTTGGGGGAGAGCCTACTAGATATTTTGATGATGCTATAGCTATCGGTTCATTCCATGCTGTCAAGAATGGGATCACTGTAGTCTGCTCTGCTGGAAATGGAGGAAGATTGGGGTCAGTTGCAAACAATGCTCCATGGATTTTTACAGTAGGGGCTGGCACCATGGATCGAGAGTTCTCCTCAAATGTTATCCTCAGAAACAACCAGATACTAATGGTACTATGACGTGCATATGTCTTGTTCTTCAGTTTCAAAGGTTATTAGTGGGTGATCTGGAGAAGTTTTCACTATTCTTATTTTTGTTAATATTGTTCTCTTGTTCTGTCTAGGGAGTAAGCCTCTCTACTGCTGTACTACCAACTGGCAAGTTTTATCCCCTAATCAATTCATTAGATGCTAGAGCTGATGATGCAATGGGATATGAGGCGTATGGACAACCTCTTCAATTTACTGCAGTCAACTTTAAGAGTTGTTTTGATATAATCGCTTTAGCTTCTTCTGATGGGTATGTGCAATCAAATTTACAGCCAATATTGTGCAAGGGGATCCCTTAATCCTAACAAGGTAAAAGGAAAGATTGTTATTTGTCTTGGGGGATCGTATCCAGGGGTAGAAAAGGGCTATGCTGTTCTTCAAGGTGGTGGAATTGGGATGATCATCACCAATGATGAGAGCACTAAAGATGAAATTGTAGCTGAGGCCCACATCCTCCCTGCAACACAAATTTCTTCTGAGGATGGTGCCACTCTTTACAACTATATCAGTTCTAATAGGTACGTATACTTTTCCCCTTGTGCAATTCTCATGTTTCTCTCAACCCTTTGTGCAATTCTCATGTTTCTCTCAAGTCTAGCCCTATATTGTATACCTATCCGAGTTCTCACTATGTGTTTGAAAAAGCATTTGATTTTGTCGCTCATGGTTTTCTATTTCCTATTTGGGTTCGTTCTGATAAGGGAGTAGAGTGGAACTTACAATAGTATCCATGTCCCAACCCCAGTGAAATGGTATTTTGGCTGCTGCTGATGATGTTGGTCAATTTGATGATGAGCCATATTGTCGGTGTTGCAACTGGAATAGTTGTCCAGATATGCATTTATAATGAAAACAATTATGTGGGTGATCTATTTCATGAATATCATGCATTACCCATCTTTACAATCAAAATTATGAATTTGACTGTTGATAAGGCATGCTGGTTATTTTCACTCCATTTTCATGTTCTTTCTTTAACTTCTAGGTTCCCGACGGCCTACATCAGTCCCCCAGTCACAAAACCGGGGAAACGACCAGCACCTCTTGTGTTTTCTTCCTCCTCACAAGGACCAAATGGCATTGTCCAAGAAATACTTAAGGTACTAGCAAATTCCCATATGAAAACAGAAGAATCTAGGGAATTCTAATATAGAAAGAAAGAAACAGTCTTGGTTCTACTGGTGTACACATTTTATTAGCTACAAACTAAGGCTCAGTTCTACTTGTGGGCACCAGTATTTATAACGTTCAAGTAGACACCAAGTCTAATACAGGTGTAAAATGACAAAATATATATTGCATTTAACATTTAGATGCCCCTATTATAACATGGGAGATATTCTTATTGTTTCGAGCCGTGTGAGATTCAGTGTTTGTCAACTATGTTCAAGAACCTTTTTCCTTATTGATAAATCCTTGCCTTTTTCTGCTTTACAGCCTGATATAACTGCACCAGGAGTAAGTATTATCGCTGCCTACAGCAAAGTTGCAACTCTCTCAAGGCTCCCTTTTGATCATCGTCGAGTTCTCTATAACATAGATTCTGGAACATCGATGGCATGTCCCCACATATCCGGTATTGTTGCTCTCCTCAAAGCTGTCCATCCAGAATGGAGCTCAGCAGCAATCAGATCTGCAATCATGACCACTGGTTTGAACCTTTGCGCAATCCTCTGAGAGAGAAATGCTATTATACCACACTTTTACCACTCCATTTATCATGCTCATTGGGAGCCATTTGATTGTTTGATTAGACGATTCTTATTGAAGTTCCTTCTGACACAAGTTTTGTTGAGGGCGCTTTGATCAAGTAATCAAACAACTCCCATTGAGTGAGATAAAGTGGGTGGTAGAAAGAGTGGTATAATAGCATTCCTCTAAGCAATAATATACAAGCCATCTTCTACTCATTACTCCATTTGTGACATGCATTTTTTTTCTTTTTCAGCAACAATTAAAGACAATATGCAACAGCCCTTGAAAACAACACTTGGTAGTGCAGCTACACCATTCAACTATGGAGCTGGGCATGTTCGACCTAACCATGCCATGGATCCTGGATTGGTCTATGATTTAACCATTCATGACTATTTGGACTTCATATGTGCCCTTGGATATGACAAGCCTCTTGTATCACGCTTCATAGGTGGGGCTTATGCATGCTCTTTCAACTCCAAGCCATTGAGACTCGTAGATTTCAACTACCCATCAATTACCATCCCCAATCCCTCTGTATCTGCCAACATCACCAGAACCTTGAAAAATGTTGGGCAACCCAACATCTACAAGGTCTACATCCAAGAGCCAAGGGGAATCTCTATATCAGTGGAGCCTTCCAGCTTGAGCTTTGAGAAACTTGGTCAAGAAAGAAAATTTGTCATCAGTATGCAAGTTAAAAGAAGTCACATAAAAGGTGACTATGTTTTTGGAAGGCTAACATGGACAGATGGCCAACATTATGTCAGAAGTCCTCTTGTAGTGCAGGTAGTGTGGGTGTAGAAGGCATCAGTTACCATCCAATTAAGCACAAGATGCCTTATAAATGTTTGATTGGATAAATATATATAATTTTTTTTGGAAAAGCTCTATTGATAAAGATCATAGTCTCTCTATCTATACATATATTTTATTTTGAAAATGTATAGTACCACAATCGAATAAAATTGTCAAAGACAGTTACAAAAAGATGGAGATATACAAGTATAAAGAATCCCAATCCTTAGCCCTAGATACACAAAAACCACCAACATGGTGTCCTCTCACTCTGTATATAAAATACCAAGATAGTGACAAGTATCAACCCCCCTCAAAAAGAACAAAAAAGGATGACTTTCAACATCCCATTACCCAAAAGAGTTGCCCACTCCTTCACTATAAATAAAATCAGCAACCCTATCCAGAGCCATAGCTTCTTTCTTGAAAATCCCCATGTTCCTTTCTGCTTAAATTGCCCACAAAGTAGCATAAAGGATCAACCATCATATCATCCTGTCTTCCTTGGGGAGCATTGGAGAATACCAATATTGAAGCAAGGCATCAGCACTACTCCTCTGTGGGCTAGAGAAATGAATTTTTTACAACAAGGTGTTCCATACTTAAACAAAATTGCAACCTATGAAAAGGTGATCTAAAGACTCATCATTGTCTCCGCATATGGAGCACAATGAAATCACTTCACATCCAAAATGAATGAGCTTATCACATGTGGACAGCCTTCCAATGGAAATCCTCCACATCAGCACCTTCACTTTCAATGGAGAAATAGGATCCCAAATCTAATGGAAGTGAGGGGACCTTGTACCTCCATCGACAATATCATGATACACAGACCGAACAAAAAAGGTCTTTGAATTAGACCACCCCCACATCATCAAGTCTTGCAAAGATAAGTCAGCCTGAAAATCTTGTAGCATGGACAAAAGTTCCAATGTAACAACCCGCAACCCAATAATTGATAACAAGTGGATTTCAAATCAATATAGATGGAATCTAACCAGAATCACATGCACATCTGGGTACATATGCGAGAAACTAAGTTAAATAAAATGGCAGCGAACTGTTAATTAAGTAAATGACAGGAAATTAAATTATTACAATCCGTTACAAGTCCGGCAAGGAGAAATATAAAGTGCGTATAGGCCAAAAAGAAAAGTAGAACTACTTGGGGCATGCTTCAAAGACAATTGCAAGTGGCGACATGCCCACTAGGAAACCTACACCTCGCTCCTAAGTACGTCGGAAGTCTTTACCTGAAAAATTAGGGAGTGAGCCACACTAGTATTGGGCTCAATAAATCCTTCAATCCTTACCTCCTACACACGCACACCCAAATAGGTAAGAAGAGGACAAAAAGAGTGAGAGAGAGATAGAGAAGAAAGAGTATTAAATGTGGTCTTTATGGCATACCTTTTTCAAGGTGTTGAACCCCTTTTATTTATAGAAGGGGGTAGTTGGGAGAGTACATGATCCAACCGACATAGGACTAAACAACCCCCTTCTTCTCTCATTCCCGTGGTATTTAATGGCTTGTGAACCGGAGGGATTAGGGGCCAGCTGAACACCAACCGACCTGGATCCTTAAGGGAGATCCTCATCAATAGTTGTTTTGAGTAAGTTACATTTATGCATTAGAAATTCTTGATTAGTAATCTCAATGTTGATTTTGTAAGGGAAACAAATCTCTTCACTTTTCTCTCCAAGTTGCAATGATGCTCACATATTATATTTTTTTTAGAGATAGAGGGTGTAGAGGCATAGAAACGAGGACTAAATAATCTCATATTAATTGTTGAGAAGATAATGATGTGCTTATAAAGAAAGTCCCTTACCTTCATCCCTACAAGGGTCCCTTTATCAAAAGAACAAAGCCATGAGGCTCATGGGCCAAAGTGGATACTACGTTGTTGGCGAGAGCTCGTATTCCTTCTTACAACATTGGTGTTGTTTTTGGGAACCATAATCCCTACATACATGTTTGCATTCTTAGAGGGTTGTGTAGAGGTATAGAAATGGAGGCTAAATAATATTGTATCAATTGTTGGAAATGCAACTATATGTTTATAAAGAAGGCCTCCCACCTTTCTCCCAATAAGAGTCTTTTTCCCAAGAAGACAAGACCATGAAGTCTATGGGCCAAAGTGGATAACATCTCATTGGTGAGAGTCCAAGTTCCTTTCCGCAACATTGGTATCAAGCCAAGGAGCTGTTGGGCATAACTTTTACTAAGAAGTCACTTTCAACTTCTATAACATACAAAAAAGGTGGAAGTAGTTATAACTATTTTTAACTTGTCACAAATGTTAAACTTCTCCTAATAATTTCACTTTATTTTCAATTTAGAGAGTTCTAATTGAAGCTTTTAGTTGGAAGTAAAAAAAATTATCTAAATACTATTTAAATGGCTTCCAACTCCCACTTCTTTTCTCGTAAAATAACTAGGTAAAAATTAATAGAAATACTTCCGATTAGAAGTTGTCTTTAACACACTCAGAAACACCGAAGTCCTTTGGAGACGATCAAAACTCCTAACATAAGTTTGTTTTTTTAAAATCCCTAACATAAGTTTGTTGTTTGGAGCTAAAACTTCCAGTATGATCTAGAGTTTCTCGTACTAGTCCTTCCCCTGATTGACAGAGGTGTAGAAACATAATTGCAGTTGAGCAAATGCTAAATAATATAATAAATTTTATACATCCATATCTAAGTAGTAGGGGCATCAATACTTCACGTTCCAATCCCGTAGGTGCTGGGAAAAAAATCAAAGTAATAGACAAACAGGACCCAGTAAAAACGAATTAAAGAAAGAGATGAAATCACTCTCCTTTATACGTTCATGTCTTGGGAACTTCTGCCGTGTATAGTTTATCTTTAATCCTTTTTTTTTTATCAGTAGTCCAGTGGAACTAGGGCATGGTGCCCAACTCGGAGGAGCTGGGATCGAGCCGGTCGGAAGCCTAAGATTTTCCTTCCAAGAGAAAGATATTTTTCCCCACTCAATGTGAAATACTGCTGCCTGAGACATAAACTTCCACAAAGTACCGCGAAATTCCTCCTAAATAGAATAGAAACCCGCGGGATCGAACCCGTGATCAGCTCCCGAGTGGAAGCACGGCGTCCTGCCCAGCGCCACTGCGCTACAGGCCTAGGGACAATTTATCTTTAATCCTTAACAGAGAGATGGGAGGCCAAACTCATGTGACCATAAAGCTGAGAGACAGAGTCTAAGAATACATGCCTAAGAGATGCAAACAATCTTGTTCCTTTAGTTGGCGTGTCAAACTGCAATAGACAATTCTATCACTGATGTGAATAGACAATTTTGAAGAAATGATAAGATATGGTAAAAGTTATCAAAGAAAAAACTTATGTAAGAACAGAGACATAGAAATGGAATTTTAGTCTAACATTGATTATTGAGAAGACAATCTAATACTTATAAAAAGGTTCTCCACCTTATTTTCAACAAAGATCTTTTTCTTATAAAAAGATAAGACTATGAAGTTACGTATACATATCTAAAATGGATAATATCTTATTGGAGAGTTTCTAAAAGAGATATACTATTTTCACGGGACCAATTTAAAGATAAAAGTATGAGGTCATTTATACGAGCTTAAAATAGACAAAACCTTGTTGAAGAGAATCCACTATTTTTTTCTCTCAAAAAATGGACATAGAAAAATGAAGTGAAGCAAAGGAAGTGGAATTTTGATATTCACATAATATGACTAAAAAGTGTTTTTGCGTATACCCTTATTAAAAGTAAAATGGTATGAGAAGTTGTGGTGCACTCACATTTCCTTGTATACCCTTCCTATGCGAATTGTCACATGTGCCGTCAATTTCTGAGTAACCCCTTTGTTCGGGTTGGGGAGGTTGGCTTCCGAGTGAGAGAGTGGGCAACCTCCCAAAAAACACATGATGTAATCTTCTCTCGATTTCTTTCTCTCTCTTTCACACACACACGTTCTATGAAAATTTTGAACATCTTATAAGTTATAACTTTGGTTTTTTTTTCGTCCTTATCTGAAGAATGCCCCTAGCCTCTTTAGAAAGGTTACAACTATATTTTTTGTCAAAATATTGTGAACTTCATGCGAATATGTCAAATATATATATATATATATATATATATATATATATATATATGAACTTGATACAATCCACTGCCCTTTTAAAGACGTTGGGAGCGGATGAAAGGATAGCCGTCGGATGATATTGGAGGAGCATCCTTTTTTATGAGAAAAAATGAAAAAAGGGCATTTGGGTGCTAGGTGAGCCCTTGCGTCCTTGGATTGCCCAGGGGGGCCGATACAACGGCACCCCAAATTCAATTGGTGAATCTGGGGCGCCTTGGGCGATCCGGCGGCCCACACAAGGCGGGCATTTCCCCCGAAAACCCACCCTCCTCTCATTAAGAAAAATATTTTTTTTTATAAAGATTTAAATATTGAAATAATCCTCTTAGGGTTGATCCCATCCCTGGACCTTTAATTTTCACTGATCTTTACGATCAACCGAAGCCATCCGATCTAGTAGGTATAAAAAATAAACGTCCAAACATGTTAAAAAAAAGAAAAAGAGATTCCTTAGATTAGTCCTTAGGATTGATCTTATTCTCAGGGATTTTAGTTTTGATCTCAAAAGAACGACATATTTGATTGGACGGTTACAATTATTTTTTTTGATCCAATGATAAAAATTAAACTAAAAGGGATGGGAAACAAGTGGTATTCAAATGTTTTAATTTTTTTTTGTGATTTTTATATTTTTAAAATCGAGATGGAAGGTTTTTGGGATATATATATATACTCTCTGTAGTAAAAAATAAAATAATTTTTTTTATAAAATTTTAAATATTCAAATAGGGCCCTTAGAGTTGATCTTATCTTTTAAGTTTTATTTTTTACCATATGATCTTGACGGTCAACCAGAGCCATCCATGAGGTATGTATGAAAAATTAAAATCTAAAAATACTAAAAAATAAAAAAAAAATAAAAAAATGTTAGATTAGCCGCTAAGGTTGATCCCATCCTCTAATTAAATTCAAAGGAGTGGGAAACAACCTATATGTGAGTATTTGAATAATTTTAAATTTTTATCAAAATTTATGTTTTTGAAATCAAGATGGAGACGTGCCTTGGTTAGATGCGTCCCCACTAACAATCCACCCTCCCCATATTAAAAAGTTAAAAATTATAAATATTTTTTGAATATTTAAATAGGTTCATCAGGGTTGTTTCCATCTCCGAAATTTTTCATCATCCAATCTTAAAAATCAATTCAAACTATCCGATCTAATGTGTATAAAACATAATTTTAAAAATATTAAAAATAAGAAATATTGTTAGATTAATCTTTAGGATTAATCTCATCTTCTGAAGTTTTAATTTTGATTCTCAAATAAGGACGCACTTAATTAGACGCCTATGGTTGAATTTTTAAATCCAAACGTGAAAATTAAATCCCAATAGATGAAAATTAACATAGAAGAGGTATTTGAATATTTTAAAAATTTTAGTGATTTTGATTATTATTTTCGACATTGAGATGTAGGGATTTGAGGGAGATGCATTTACATTAGATGGGCTCTGAGGTGTGTTATAGCTGCCTCTATATATATAATTTTGATAAAATTTAAAAATATGCGTATGTAAAAAAATATACAAGTTTTACGTATAGTATTAAATTCTTAGACATGCTGGAGATGCGGACAACATTCTATACGTGATGTATGCTTCTAAATTCAAATATAGGACGGAATTTTCTGCAGTTTCGCTTTAAGGAGGATGGAGGAGGGTACGTATGCGCAGTCCCCACCGAAAATAAGGCACGTGCTAAAATCCCAAGCGCCATCTCCTCACGTGACACCAACACCACCACAAAGCTCCTATGCTCCTCCACGGCCCCTCCCCATTACCATACGCGCTCTGCAGCAGCAGCTGCTCCGATGGCGCTCTCCATCTCCTCCACCCCGCTTCCCTTCTCCCCCTCCAACGCCCCCTACTCCTCCACCTCCCGCCGCTCCATCTTCGCCTTCGCCACCAGGTGGCCGGGCCCCGCCGCCCCCTCGCCGCGCCTCGAGCTCCGGTACTGGAACAAGAAGAGGAGGCGGCGGCCCGGCTCCGGCGGGGGGGGCCGCTCAAGGCTCGTGGTCGTGGCGTCCTCGGCCGACTACTACTCCATCCTCGGCGTCCCCAAGTCCGCTAACACCAAGGAGATCAAGGCCGCCTACCGCCGCCTCGCTCGTCAGGTTAGCCATCGCCGCGGCCTCATCTGGTTTCGGTTCGTCTGGTTGTGCTCCCGCGTTCCTGTTGGTCGTTTACGATTTGGGGTTAGATGCCAATGCGGTTGGCTTTGGATATGTGATGTGGTGTGGCCGTTTGGACTTAAAACGATGATTCGGGGGGACGCGTTTCTTCTCTTGTTCGAGCTGCCTTTTCAGCAGGGGTGTATCGACATGTGCATTTCTACATGAACTCAATTACATGTCAATAATTATTTACAGCTTTTAACTCATCGATGTGTCAGATTGTTTATTTTTTATATATTTAAAATAGATCATACATCTTTTTTATGCGATATGACGTGTTTCCATCCTCGTGCCTTGGTTTTAGAAATTCGCCGTGGTTGACACCTATGGCCATGCCAATACTTACAACGGTACCTGTGTCCCACAGATCATATGGAGTTAAATGTCCTGCTAGTAATTTTGTATTGTGAATAAATTTCATTTTAATGTTCTTGTCGGCTGCTATATGTGCTATTCTTAGTTCTAGACATCATCTAAGGCATTAGCAAGACTGGTGGTGTTGATACCCAAGAGAGAAAGGGGTTGACAAGTTACTGGATTATAGACCCATTAGCCTTCTAAATGGAATATATAACATCATTTCTAAAATGCTATCCATGAGGCTGGAGAAGGTAACTCGTAGAACCATTAGCCGCAATTATAGTGCTTTCATCATTGGTGGATGGATCTAGGAGAACTTTTTAGTAGCACATGAATGTATGCATACTATAAAGCAACAAAGAAGACGACGGCTGATTATCTAGTTGGACTCTGAGAAGGCCTACGACTGAGTTTGATGGGATTACTTATTTTAGGTGTTGATGCATATAAAAAATGCCAATTCCATATACGTATGTATTCTAGATAAAGGAAATATTACCTCTGATAGGAGGTGGCCAATTATGTTGAGGGGTGTAAGTTGCTCCTCGCTTCAATCCAACTATCCCCACTTTGGGTCCAGTGAACCTCATGCCCATTGTAGAACATGCAAAGAGGCCAAAGATGGGTAGTGAGTTCACTTAACCCTTGTAGGGATCATGTACAGACTACTTGGACAGCATTTCTCCTAGATGGGAGTGGTTAGGTCAACCCATATGCCACCACAAAACCTAACTCGTGCAGGGGGGTTGGTCTCTCCAAGTCTTAAGCTTTATGAAATGTCTTTCTTGCTCCTTTCCTTGCCTATCTTGCAAGTTGAGAAGGTTCCTCTTTGACTCTTCCAAGGTTGGAAATGACGGAGAAGTCCTAGCTATGCCGAGAGGGGCTCTCACCCTTCAGCTCCTTTTTATTTCTCCTCATCACTCTGCTTTCCTTCTCACTTTTCTATCTCGAGGGCCTCTCCCTCTTTATCTTCTCTCTGTCCTTCATTCTTCTGCTTCATCGTCTCCTCCTCTCTCTCCTCTCTGTTTTGCACCTTTCCTCTCACTTTTTCTCATCCCTAAGTTCTGCCCAGCAAAGACAAGTGGGAGGGGAGGTGGTGTTAGAGGTTTAAGGAGGTGGAGGTTTTTACCACTGGGGGTGGGGGTGAAAGTGGTGGTTTGAGGTTGAGGAAGTAGGGAAAGTGGGCTTCACTTGGTGTTTGTTGCATATCTCTAATCAATCCTGATTGGCCAAGATATCCTTTTGTCCTTTTCTCACTGATGACATGGCGGTCCTTAGGCAGCCATGTGGGCTCCACCGATGGGATTTTGCTACCTCACCCAGTGGGCTCTACTCAGAACCAACTAAACTATGGTCAATGGCGTGGCAGTTAAGTGACCGTCGATCAATTACAATGCAATACCTCATCACACTTAAACTATCGCCAGCTCCTCTTAAACCCCACAATACTAAGAGATTAAAGATTACACCTAATTAATCTTAGGTAATTAGGTTCACGGCCTTTTTGCAATAAGCTCTAAGAAAGTTAACAATTAAAAAATAACCCCTAAATTTCAGATTTCAATGAGAATGTCTAAACTCTAAAGCAAAAATTGGGAATGTTACAATCTGAGAGGGTATCTGTGGAATATTTTGAATACCTTTTTACTATGATGTATCATGTTGAATTTTCTGCATCATCTTTCTTCAGTCTAATAAGGATTGCTTCATTGTAGTATCATCCCGATGTGAACAAGCAACCAGGGGCAACAGAAAAATTTAAGGAGATTAGCGCTGCCTACGAGGTATGTTAAATCGTGTATGGTGAAACTCAACTTTTTCTCCTGGCCATCTTAATACTTAATATTTATTTTGGGCATGAAATTCATTAGAGTGTTATTTTATACTGTATTAATTTTATGTTAATGTGGAACCTTTATCTTTAGTGGGATACCCATTGGCGATTGAACAACTCATTCTCAGAGAATTTCATCTGTCACACCTTAGACCTGATTACTTGTTTTCTCCCTGCTTGTCAAATGGTAGTCCACAGTGCAGCATTATTCACATAAAATTTACTATGAACGTAATTACATAAGCAAAGACAGTCCCACACAATTTTGAAAGTAAAACTATCCCACACATAATTTTGAAAGTAAAACTATTGCTCATATCATTACAACATCTTTAAAAATATTGTGTACAAACTGACATTCCATTCATGGCACATTCTATTAAACCCTATGCTAGAGTAGATGATATCTTAAAAACAATAATACATAAAATAGTTACAATCAACGGCCTGACAATAAGAACAACTAAAAAAAAAAAGTAGGAACCTAAAAGAGAGCATTTTGAGATACTACATAATTTTTTCTGTTATCATCACAATAAATAGGGCGGCAGAACTTAGTTGAACCATACATTAGGATTTAGGACATAACAACGAAGTAAATCATTCTCGGGATTACTAACATTCTAGCAGAGAAGTTTCACACATACATATTTCAATAACAGAAAGAGCATCTATTTAAAATGCAAAATCCACAAGATATAGTAAGGAGAACATAACAAAATTGGTCCATCAAAATCTAGGAAATTTAAGAAGAGATCACACGATTAAGTCCCATAAAATGCCACAATAAACCTCTTTGATGTAGGTGCAGAAATGCATGAAGGCCATCCCACCAAAGGCAGGTCCATATAATAAAGATGTTTAGAGACTAGCAAGTCGATACAAGGTTTTTAAAATGCCTAGGCGGAGTGAGTCGACCGACCCCCTTATTGCCTAGGCAGACTTCCTAGGTGGCAAGGTGGGCGCCTCAAATCTGAGGTAGCTATTTTTTTGGACCATCTTTCTTTGAATTTCTTATATATGCCTCTGCTTATTGATAATGCAATTAACTATAGACATCCCATATTTACTTATATAAAGATCATAAAGTATCTGATTCAATTGTAAATCATAATTTGCTGTAAGTTAGTAACTATGCCTTGAAGAATAACATAGTATTAAACATGAGCGCTACTATGCCAGCATCTACAAGCACGAAAGGATCCTCTCTGGAGCCCCACGATTGTCGCTGGTTTGTGGGAGGTAAGTCTCCATGTAGCCACAGTCCTCACAGTTGCTGTAGTATGGCAAATGAAGAAGATAAAGAGCTATGTCCTAGACAGAGAACAATGAATACTTCATTGTGGCACTTGCGGACATGCTACATGAATGAGATGTGTTTGTACGAAGGACGATTTATAAAGCCAAATAGTGGTTATTGGTAGGGTATAAAGGTCTTTCAATAAGAGGAGAAAACGTCCAACTAAAATCTCACAAAAGAAGATGAGTCGGTTTCTGCCTAGGTGGACATGGGGTGCAAGTTGACTAGGTGTCCCGCCTAATCATGGCGCCTATGCGGCTGACTTTTAAATCAATGGTCCATATAATAAAGATTTTTGAAGAGTCGAAGACTAACTCATTGAAGATGGGTCCAAAAGTATGCAACGTCTCAGATAAAATGGCAAGTCTAGAAGTGCCTGAAGCTCATTCAGAAGGGCAAGTTCACAATCCCTGATCAGGAATATGACTGAAATGGCCGAAGGCTATCTCGCTGGAAACCATCCACATATTCAAGATGCCTAAAGGCTACACTGTCAGAGGTGGGTCCATCAAGGATTGCCATATTGAATGTTGTCATCATCTTGGAACGTGTTGAACATGTTTTTAAAAGAGGGGCATGAGAACAAAAGGAAAAGAAGGGGGGGGGAGGAAGAAATAGAAGCCTCCCACCGGTGGGTGGGGAGGGAGAGAGAGAGAGAGAGAAGAAAGAAGAAAAAAAGAAGAAGAGAGGGAGGAGGGGGGCTACCGGTGGGGGTTTTTTCAGTTAAAAAAAGAGAAAGAAGGGGAAGAAGAAGGAAAAGAGGAGAGGGAAGGGCCACTGGTGGCGCAACACCCCCCCCCAAACCGGTGGCATGCACCAGTGGGGGTGCCCACCGGCCCCCTTACCTCTCCCTCTCTATCTCTCTCTCTCTTACGCCTCTCTCCCTTCCTACACTATAAATACCCCTGTAGGGGTTTACTGCGTGAGGGGATTTTTTTGGAAGAGGTGGAAGCTCTGCCTGTAGAGAGAAAGTTCGTCTAAAGACTACAACCAAGATTCCGAAGCCCTGGGATTTGTAAAGATTCGCTGTGTGTGGCATATGCTAGACATGATTTTTGGTTAATTTGTAACAATGTAAAAATAATTTAAACGGTCCATTCATATTGTTTGAATGGCTGAAGTTTAACTAAAAACACGGTTCATTCATATTGGTTGAATGACCGAAGTTTCGATTAGTCAATTAAGTGGTTCATTCTTATTGGTGGAATGTCTATTAAGTTTGTAGTTTACTCTTATTAATAGAGTGACCAAAGTCATTTTATTGGTTCATTCCTATTGGTGAAATAACCAAAACTTATGTGTTTCACTCTTATTGGTGGAGTGACCAAAGGCATTCTCTTGGTTCATTCCTATTGGCGGAATGACAAAAAATTTATGTGGTTCACTCTTATTGGTAGAGTGACTAAATTTTGATGGTTCATTCTTATTGGTGGAATGACCAAACTATGATGTAACACGATGTATTCATAAGAATTGATTAAGTAAAATCGTGAGCATGATGCATGTATGTTCAATTCAACGTGTTCAATTGGATGATCGCCCTTAAATTAAACTCAAAATCGATCATTTTGGTCCATTCATATTGGTTGAATGGTCATTGAGTTTGTTTGGTTCCTCCATATTGGTTGGAGGACCATTAATCTTAAAGGATAGTCTTAGTTAGGTGGTGGCCATCATGTCCCATTAATTAAGCCTTTTCCTTATGAATTCTCCAAAAAAAGACCAGAAATGAAGGAAATGGAGTTGACCAAATTCATCCAATCCTCGTGAATCCTTAAGATGTCTAAAGGATGCTTAAGGGATATTATGAAATCCCCTAGTATCCTTAATGGTTTTAAGAGGGTTATGTTCAAAGTACATCCCCTTGACATCTTTTAAGGTCCTTAGACTCCTATACCCCTTGTGTGGATCTAAAATCCTTTAAGCATCTTTTTGGCTTCTTAAAGGGTTTTCAAAAATAGACATCAAATCTATAGATTTCATACAAGTGTTTAAAACAAAACTCACTCAAATGACGTTTCTATTTGTCATTCATGATGTGTGTGATGCGATGTCCAAATTTCCTTCTTGGTGTGCTTTATTTTAAAGGGCGTTGACGGATGGTTAATCAAGGATTGCCAATAAGTGATTGACGTAATTAACACTGACAAAAGTTAGTGGGGAAGAGGTCAAGTTTACGGATTCACTTGTTTGATCTAAAACTGTAGACTCCCTAAGGGATAATCCTAAGTTTTCAAGGTTTGCACTTAAACAAAAATAGATTCTTTTGAAAATTAAATTCTTTCAAAAGAAAACGAGAGATTTAAAAAATCAAGTCTCACAGTTTGGCATGCTCGGTGGACCTCTCTTTCCCTTCATCTCTCCGTCCGATGATGCCCTTACTTTGCACTACTTATGTTGGCTAATTTGGTACAAGAACTGTGCACATGAAAACTAAAATACTTAATAGCGGCCAAAGTTACTTACGGTCCTTTGATGGTGGCTACCCATGTTGCATACGACTACCTGGTGACGCCGACATGCTTTGGCGACTTCCAGAGGACAATACCGGTGGAAGACCTGGGCGGACTTTCACTGTCAACACCATCAACATTTCGCTTGCCTCCTTGTCTAACGGGAGGCAAAAGAAGAAAGCTCAAGTAAGAAGCCCGTCAAAGATGGGAAAGATCATATTGGTGGGCAAAACTCTGCATCCGTTTGGATGGGGAAGCACCCATCATCCCAAAAGAATGAATTGTTTCGACAGTCCCTACACATAGTGATGGGGATCCAGGAGCAGCTGGAATGGAGTCTAAGGTCCAATGTGCAGCTCATTTGGCCCATTAGGGGCCCATTGGGAGTCTTTTAATTTATCTGCAATTTTCACATGTTTTTTGTTATTTTCGGAGTTCTAGGGGTAGTTTAGTAATTTTTCTATTAGGTTTTTTTTTTGAAGAGTCTATATATTGTCTTGTATCCCCTCGTGGGAAAGCATTGAAGAAGAATTTTGAAATGAAGAGCCGCCGCTGTGTGTTTTCTCCCGAGACGGGACGGGAACCCTAGTCTTCTTCTCCTCCAACCCCTCTCTTCTCTCTACTTCTGGTCTACCCCCTCTGCTGTCCCGCATCAATTTGGTATCAGAGCCCAACTCCGATCTCCATCGTGCCTCCACTGCCCTCTCTTCTTCTCTGCCTTCCTCTCTCTCTCTCTGTGCGTGATTCACTCTCTCCCCTGCACAACGTCTGTGTCACGCAGCAAGGAACTGCAGGCCTAACCCCCCACGAACCCGCAGCACGCAGGCTCCGGAGGCCACCACCGTAGGGGTAGTCCGGTTTTTCTCCCCCCCCCCCCGTTCCCTGTCTCTCCCCTGCGAGGCCGATGGGACCTGCCCGAGCCCCCATCGCCAGCAGCTTCCCTTCCCGCCACCGTCGGCTCCGGAGAACCCTCCCGCGTGCCTCCCCCTGCAACCCAGGCCCGACGAAGAAGAGGAAAGAAGAAGGAGACGAAGAAGAGGAGGGGAGAATCGCCGGAGCACCTGCTTGCTCCCGCCGCCGCCACGCTGCCGGAGGCATCGCCATCTCCCACCGCCAGCGTTGTCGCAACCGGCGCTGTCGCAGTCGCTGCCCCGCCGCGCCAACGTCGCCGCCGCGCTCGGCTGCCGCTGCCTTCCCCTTCCTCGTGCTCTCTCTCACCCTGCTCCCTGTTATGGTTTGGGGAAGGGCGAACTGAAGAAGACGACGAACCGGTCGGGCCTTTCAAGCCAGAACCGGTCAAACCGGTTCGACCCGGTCTGGCCCAAGGCCATTCACAACCTGGTTGAACCAGGTCAGTTTCCACCGAGCCAGGGTCCGAACCCAAGCCCCCAACGGCTCGAGCCACCCTGCATCTTCAACCTGGTTTGCTACAGTGCACAGGGGGTGCATTAGAAGTTCTTATCGCACCGCCAGCGTCCGGGGCTCGTCCGTGCTCCGATTTGCGCGCCGCTTGTGCCGTTGGGATCGTATTGGTGAGGCCGACCTCGCTGTACGTCCTGCCTGACAGCAGCGTCTTGTTTTGCGTGCCGCACTTGCACGCTTTACGAGGACACTCGGGCGCGCCGTCGGATCCGTCTCGACGAGGCCAACTCGGATCCAGTGTGCTGTTCTTAAATTTGCCTCGTTTTGCGTGCCACCTCTGCACGCATACCGAGGACCCCGAACGTGCATCTCAAGGCCAACCCAAGTTGCCTCTATTTGCGTGCCAGCATCCCAGCGTATAGATTTCGCAGCTAGTGTCCGCTTACCTCGTTTTGCGTGCCACTTTTTGCACGCATATCGAGGATGATGATTTGAGCTCCGATTCTTGTGTCGATCGTATCGTTGGCATCCTTGCAGTGAGGCGGACCTCGTCTATCATTTCTTTGGCCAGTGGTACCTTTTATCATCATGGATTTTAGTTTTGAGGTAGAGCTACCCAATTCCGTGAAAACTCGGGTGTATCTTGAGGCAACGTCGTTCGGCAATGTTATTTCACAATCTATTGTGGATTCTATCTCCCACACGGACTACGTAAGGGTCTCTGGAAATCGAGTCTATGTGCCATTTTTCTATCTCTTAAGGAGCAGCAGTACTTCCCGAGCCGTTAGGTATTATGATGATGCATGGTGCAAGATTATACCCAATGGCTCGTATATCGGTTTGGGTAGAGAATGGATAGACGAGCGGCAAGTTGTGATTGATCATACTGGACGAGATTGTCTAATACAACCTGAGGAATACCAGGCTCCCTTTCTTATTCTCAATGCCACTTACCAGGATCGAGAGAGGTTTCAACAAGCAGATGATTGGGAGCGTGAGAAGTCCCAGATGATGAGTGAACTTCAGAAGATTTCTGCCATGCTTGCCAACCTGACCAAGCCAAAAGATGTTATCTATGAGGCCGACCCAACGATGAGCGAGGAGTATGAAAATCAAATGAAGGAGGTGCACTATGTGGCCGATCCAGCCCTAGAAGACGAATATTTGGGGGAGGTTGAATAAGTGACGCCTATAGCAGATAATGACCTCTTCCCCACTAAAGGGAATGGGCCAAAGACAGAACCGCTACTGGAAGATGTAGTCGATCAGCCGAAGGTCGTTAAAGATGTCATCAGTTTGCATGATTTTGACCACATATGGAGCGACGTCGAGGCACAATTTTCTCCTCAGGTTGGAGCATTCATGTGCGCGATGATTCATGGGTCATCGGTGTTGTTTTTCGAGCATGCTGCCATCATTCCCCCATGGATATTGACTCATTTTAAAATTCGAGGACGAATTTTTTCGAACCATGGGAGAATGATGGGGATCCAGGAGCAGCTGGAATGGAGTCTAAGGTCCAATGTGCAGCTCATTTGGCCCATTAGGGGCCCATTGGGAGTCTTTTAATTTATCTGTAATTTTCACATGTTTTTAGTTATTTTCGGAGTTCTAGGAGTAGTTTAGTAATTTTTCTATTAGGTTTTTTTTTGAAGAGTCTATATATTGTCCTGTATCCCCTCGTGGGAAAGCATTGAAGAAGAATTTTGAAATGAAGAGCCGCCGCTGCGTGTTTTCTCCCGAGACGGGACGGGAACCCTAGTCTTCTTCTCCTCCAACCCCTCTCTTCTCTCTACTTCTGGTCTACCCCCTCTGCTGTCCCGCATCACATAGTAAGTTTGGGATACTGTCTGAAGTTTACCAAGATAAGGTGGCATTCAAGAAGAAGACTCTAAAAGTTTCTATCCAACAGAGGCAAAGATACCAAAAGAAGCCAGTTATGCCTCAGAATGGGGGCAATCCTGTAGAAGACATGAATCTCCACCTGCAGAAGATGTGTGTAACAAAAGAAGAAGCCCATAGAATACAATCAGGCTAGGGCCACCCTACAAAGCAACCGCCCTAACAATCCTTAGAGTCAGCGGGGCAAATCAATAACTCAACAACTCGATCTCGTTCTCCAAGAGATCAGAAAAGAAAAGGTGCCTATAAGGCGAAAAGGCAAGTCTAACAGAGGACGCCAGTCTTCGAGCGGCTGGGGGCACTCCTCCACCATACTCAAAAGAAAAGAAGAATCACCAAGGTGACTGATGATGACATTTGGGTCTACACCTGCTATGCCTCAAGTAACAACCAGCAGCCTTCACTGCCAGATGATCCTCAAGAAATTGCCAACTTAGCACAGCGGGAGGGGCCCATAACTCGCCAGATGGAGCAAGCCATCCGTTGGGTGAACCAAAGAGGTACGTCAGTAGAACAACCTCAAAATAGTAGTAGCAACGTTGTCGAAGGAATCGTAGGTGAATGCCCAAAATACTGGGCCTAACCTCGAGCAGTTGCAAAATCAAGCACCGCCTCAGACCATAGAAGAGATGAGGCAAGAGAATCAATAACTTAAGGCCTTACTACTAGGCTTTATACAAAAATGGGAATAACAACATAAGGCTTCTCAGATTCATCAAGTGAATGTACCTCCTGCGAGGGCGGTTCCCATGCCAGCGATAACAAGGGCACAAGTTGCGGAAGTCAACTTTTTCCCCGATAAAGTGCAGTAGGTCCGGGGTAAGAAACCGAATCTTAATGCTCAACAATCCAACGCTTCGGCAGAAAATGTTACAATATTGTAGAAGCGCCTAATTGAAGAAATTGTGGAGGCGAAGATAGCCGAACAGGGCGAGGGGATAAGTGCCTTCGACTTATATAAGGTGCTGTTCTCAGTATGCCATTTGTTCAAGAAGCTTCCGTCAAATCACACTAAACGTCCCAAATTTATAAGATATAATGGAGGAGGATCTGTCCAAAAGCACATTGCTCATTATATCAGTGATTTGGGGGAGCTAGCCACAAATGAAGCATACCTATTGAGGTATTTCTCTACTTCACTAATGGATACGACGTTCCAATGGTACTCGAAGCTAAAATTCAATTCCATAAGTAATTAGGAAGAGATGCAGAAGAAATTCATGGACCGCTTCAAGGTGTGGAGCGGAAGGTTACCGTCACTAAATTGGTGACTCTGAACCAGGACAAGAACGAGTCTCCATCAATTACATTAAGAAATGGTAGAACCTCAGTATGAAGGGTGACAACTCGCTGGTCCACGAGGACGTGGTGAAATTATGCAAAAGGGGTATGAAGCTGGAAATCAATGAGAAGTTGATAGGAGCAAATGTGAGAAACTTTGACCAGCTCAATAATATAGTGTCAGAGATTGAGATCTTCTTTGCTGACAATCTGACTATCGGCTTCAACAAAGGAAAAGCTGCAAGCGAACGTATATTTAATGTAAAGGAGGTGAAGGCAATAGATTTCGCCTATGCTGTAGAGAGGACAGGGGGGCAAGGGGAATGCCAATACCTCTTTATTCACTAAGATGGGAGATGGAATAGGGTTGTCCTCCTCCCTTAGTGGAAAGATGAAAATACCCTACTCTTTTGCTAGGGATCATACCAAGAGGCTATTTGAAGCCTGCATGCGGGCAAATCTCTTGGCGTTGCTAGAACTAAAGAAACCCAATGAAGTGAGTAGATCCAGTGAACCCAACTATTGCAGCTATCACCGTATGTTGGGCCATATTATTGAAGACTACTATCTCTGCAAGGGCGAGATTGAAAAGCTCATCCAAGGAGTTGTAGAAATGGGCAGATACCTAGTGACTCCAACTCAGCCACATCAAAAGCTGAAGCAAACATTCGCGTGAACATGAAAGCTCCTTGGGGGAAGAGCTTGAAAAGGAAGGCATAAAAGCCCCTCATAAGCAAGAGGCGACACCATTGCATACTCTAGCAACCCCTACTCCGTAGTGGTCCATTATTGCAACACTGGAAGAAATCCAGGTAGGTCTAGGGCATCTTACCCAAGTGGTAGAAGGGCTTTCGAGATAGCTCGCTGAAGTCTTAATGGAGAAGGAAGTCAACATGTCACTGTCCTTTTAAGGAAATGGACCAGAATGTAACCACCCTCAAGAGAAGAAGGGCAAACATGTCATAGACTTGAATGAAACGCATGAAGCACAACACAAAGAATGCACATTCCCCAAAAGAAAGGGTTATCATGAGCGAAGCAATAACCCATAAAATGTCATTTTTGCTGGCGAAGGCTCTTGGGAGAGACGGGCCGTCAGTGCAGAAACATGCATAAGCCTTAAGGGCTGCGAGTCTCTGAGAGGAAAACTTAAAAGACCATATTCTTTTCCAAGAGAGAAAACTGAGAACTCTTTAAACTGTGTATGAGCAGAGAGGTAATTGTTTTGCCTAAGCCAAAAAGAGGAGAAGAAATGAACAAGACTGATGCACTCAATTACTGCCCTTATCACCGCTCCATTAGCCATCCAATTGAACGTTGTTTTACGTTCAAGGATGAAGTTGAAAGGTTAATTCAAGATGGGAAGATCAACATGGGCAAGTACCTAGTAAAGCCTCCACGAGCACATGATCGGGATGCGATCACCTACACCATGAATGTGTTGCATAAGTACTATGTTGATAAAAGCTTTCTAGAAGTCCCAGTCCATGAGATGTTCAGGCCCCAACTTGAAGAGAAACCCTGTCATCAATATGGAGGGGTAGCCCTGGATAGGCCTCCTACCCCGAAGACCAAGGCTATATTTTGAAAAAGAATTTGATTTAAAAGGATTTTGGTTTAAAAAGAGAGAATTCTTAGAGTTTTGAAAGCATAGTTTTCTCTCTTTTTAATATAGACTTTGAGAACTTAGGATTAGTCCTCAAGTTTAAGATTTTGGATTGAGTGTGATTCCATGTGCTTGACCTCTTCCCACTGACCTTCGTCAGTGTTAATTACGCCAATCATTGATTGGCCACCCTTGATTAACCGTCCAGTAAAGCCCTTGAAATAAAAATGCACAACAAAAAAGTTAAACATTCCAAAACTCAGATAAAGGAAACAAGTTTTTTGTTTTAGACAATTGCATAGACTTTGTGGATTGGGTGTCTATGTTTTAGAATCCCTTTAGAAATCTTAGAGGATATTAATATGTTTTTTTTTTGAACAAAATCCCCATTAAAACCCTCAGAGGTCATCATAGAATTTGATAGTGTCCTTTAAGCATCCTTTGAGAAATCCTTGGGAAACCGTTAAGGGAATCATTAAAATTAGATGGGTCCGGACACACCCTCTCTTTCTCTTAACTCTTTTTAGGAATTTGCAAGGAAAGGACTTAGTTAATGGGATATGATAACCACCACATAACTAAGACTGTACTCTTAAAGTTTAACGGTCTTCCAATCAATATGAAGGAACCAAAACCCACTTATCTTGAAACGTATCCAACTTGGTCAATACATTTATCATTTAAATGAAATTAAGCATGTATCAAATAAAGGAAATTAGACATGCATAAAATTGGACATGCATCAACCATGTGCAAAGTTTTATTTAAAATCCACTTTATGTGCACATCAGGTTACATCACTTTTGACCATTCCATCGATAGGAATGAATCATTGAAACATCTATACAGAATGAGCATGAAGTAAAGAGACGATCCACTGACGCCAACTCTTCACCACATAGGCACCATTTAGTGTTCAGGTTAGCCAAATAACGGACGAGCCTGTCACAAGTAGGTAACCTATATAAGGCAACCCGCCACAACAGAATCTTCACCTTGAGAGGACTTTTTGCCTTCCAAATAGTCGAGTAGAAGGGAATCTTCTGCTACCATCTGCTATGATGGAATAAGTAGAACGAATGGAGAACACGCCGTCCTTATTCCATCTCCATGTTCACCTGTCCCTGACTTCGGGGGCAAGCTGCTAAAGTTGAAGAACTTGAAAGAAGCTGCAGAAGGTCCTCCATCTCCTCTTCCCTCAATGATCTTTTGAAGGTGGGCCACGAATAGTGAGTTTCCTCGTCATAGGTCTGAAAAACACATGCAGTAGGTTGGCTGGCAATAGCAAATAATTGCAGAAACAAAGCACAAGGGGTAAACTAGGAATCTGACCAAAACATGGTAGACTTCCCATCACCCACCTTGATATGTGATCCCGCTCTGAAGACACTAAAGGACTCTAGGATCCCTTTCCAAATCCATGACTCGTTGTATGTGGTCTGTAGGTCTATCTCCCAGAGTCTAGATTGATCATAATACTTCTGAGAAATAATCTCCCAAGACCTGCTTGGTGATTTACCAATTTTCAAAGCCATTTAGTGAGTAAGGCTTGATTAAAAAGGCTAATGTTCTTAATGCCCAATCCTCCATTTTCTTTAGCCCCAACCACCCTTCCCCAGCTCATTGCATATCCACCCTTCTTACTGTCCCCCGATCCATGCCAGAAGAATCTTGCCTGGATGGCTGCCAACTTCTTAGCAACCCCAGCTGGGATTCTGAAGATAGAGAGATAATAGATAGGCAAATTATCGACGACTGCTTTGCGTAAAGTGAACCTTCCCCCCATAGGAAAGTAGTCCCCCTTTCCACCGATTCAACCTACTCTGGAACCTCTTCATAATCACTTCCTAATCTCTACACCAAAGAGGCGAAGAGCCCCAAGAGATAGAGGTAATCCTAGGCAAGATAAGGGGAATTCTCCTAGAGGACAGCCGAAGCGATGCTCTTTAGTTCCCTACCCCGATATTGATACCAATCAATTGGCCTTTGTAAAAGTTAACCTTCAAGCCTGCCACTTCTTTTAGTAGTTCCAACATGAACCTGGCCATAAAAAGATGATCCTCCTCATCAGAAAAGAAGAGGATAGTGTCATCAGCATACTATAGGTGAGAGATCCACAAGCCCTACCGAGTCACCTGAAAACCTCTAATGAGATTAGACTCCTCTGCTCTCTTCCAAAATCTACTAAGAATGTGCGACAACAATATAAATAATAAATGGCGACATAGGGTCTCCTTAGCGAAGACCTCTCCTACTATGGAAAAAGAAGGAGGTTGCCCATTGACGAATACTGCAAAGGTCGCCAAGGATATACAATTTGTAATACCTGGTATTTTTCTAAACAGAAATAATAATAATTAAATAAATAATAATGATAATGATTATTAAACGGTCAGATAGACTGTAATATGGTTAATTGAATAAGCTCATTAGCTTAGTTTCGTAGGTAGTATAGCCCATTATGTTAGAGGAATTTTCTGGGTTTGGATACCCAGGACAACATGTCAGTATTTAGGTGATAACTCTTAGTGTATAACTCGGATTTTGACGTTGTTGGTATCGTTGGAAAGAGCTCGAAGAGATCTACATTTTGTAGAAGATCATTTTTGTTGATTTGTTCGTTTACTAAGTCGAATAATTGAATATTCAGTTATGGAAGGTAGAGTTGTGGGATCGGCATCCGATTTGGAGTAGGATTCTCTTTTAATTCATAGAAGGGCAGCTTAATCCGGTCCAAAGGTGTTTTGTAGAGGTTGTATAGGATTAAAAGTTGTGTTAATTCTATATATATGCGGTTGAGGGAGTGGTTAACCTTAGCCGTCGTTTTCCATTGTGAAAGGTGGGTATTTTGTTCTTGTTCTTGAAGAAAGAGAAGAAGATGAAGGCTGTTCTTGAGTAAAACTCATATTTTTCATGCGCTCGAGCACTCCAGGATGCTCTCCAGTGCCTCAACATGCTCTCAAAAATTAGTCTACCAAGCAATTTTTTATTTTTTTAATCCGGTCCTGTCCATGTGTACCAACGCGTGGTTGACGTCGGAATACACTGAATACGGGTACAAGGGCCATGCGGGGTTTCCAGGTGGCACGAGCGGATAGGGGGGCTCATTCCAACTCACCTATTTTGCCCCCCATGCAGTGCATCAAGTCGTTCTCATAAAATAGATTTGGTAGCTAACAACTGAATGTACCATAACAATGGGGCTGCTATTGTCACAATAATTCAGTTTATCATTACAGAACTAAGCACATTGAGATTTTTTTTGAAAGTGGAACGAGCCACAAGTATGTATTAAAATTGAAAAAGATTACAAAATGTACAAAGATATCAGCCATCAAAACCAACCCAAAAATCACCAAGCAGGTGAACCTCTCAGCTCTCCTGTAAGAACTCCAAAAAGGAAGAGAATAAAGTAGATGAGGAGCACAAATTTCTACCCCTCTCTAACCCGATTACAAATAAAAGAAGCCACTCTACTAGATACAAGGGATTCTTTTTTGAAAATTCTTTTATTCCCCCCCACCCCCAAATAGCCCAAAGTGTGGCATGAAGGACTAGCGACCAGATGAACTGATCTTCTTTAGCTACCAAGTATGAAGACCACAATAGAGAAGGGCTTCAACCATGTCAAAAGACCCAACTGGCTGGTGTAACCTGCACATGATGCTTGTCCACACTTTCCTACTACAGCTGAACCTCAAAAAAATGTGGTCCAAAGTCACATCATCAGAACCACAAAGAGAACACAAAGATGGCACCTTATAGTCGAACCGGATAAGCCTGTCCGCATCGGCAATCTTCCATGAGCAACCCTCCAGATAAGCGTCTTAACCTTCAGAGGAGATTTAGGGTTCCGCTCGTGCTTAAAAAGAAAGGGAACCTATTTTTCCATCAGAGACAATTTTATAGCCCCACTTTGTTTGCAGAATAAGTTATTACATGGGGCCCATTGACAGAATGGCGTATACTAGAATAAGGGGTGTTTCGGTTTGATAGTTTTGTGGGGCCCGTTGACGGAATAAGAAGAATAAGTAATTCTTGGGTCTAAGGTGGGATGACTTATTCTCCTTATTCTCCAAATACGCTATTCTGCACCGGTATAAACCATTCCGCTTGTCAAAGCAAAATTAAGCTTATTCCCCTCTTATTCGCCCTTATTCTTCTCTTATTCTCCAATCAAAGTGGCACCCCATATCCATCTCCAAGTATCCTTCCTCAAAGGATCAGTGGACCGTCCTGATAAATGGTCCCATAAAGCAGACAACTCCATAATCTCCTCATCAGAAAGGTTGCACCTGAAACAAGGAGTCCAAACCCCCAAACCAGCCTGAGCATCCTCATAAACCTGTGCCACTGGGACTAACGTGTCTGAAGAGATATGAAATAGCTAGGGATACAAAATACTTAAGAGGCTGCGGCCCACACCATTTATCTACCCATAAGAGACAATAGTTCCCATCTCATAAAGAAACCTGAGTGGCTGCATTGATGATATCAGAAGCTTGCAGAATGCCTTTCCACAAGGAAGAGACATTATAAGTTACCTGAACCTGCACATCCCAGACTCTACTATTGGAGTAGTATTTATCCTTCACAACCTCTATCCAAAGTCCTGTGGTAACAGTGCCAAGCTTCCATAACCATTTGGTTAAAAGGGCCAAGTTGAATTCACGAATCACCTTCAAGCCTAAGCCTCCACTTCGCTTGCTTCTACACACCCTCCCCCAAGCTATATCATGCGCCCCCCCCCCCCTTTTAAATGATGCATCAGAGCTTCCTTTCTAGAAACAATCTACATCTGATAGCTTCCAATTGATTGGCCACAGAGATAGGAATTCTAAAGATAGAGAGAACATATACCGGTAGACTGTCCAACACTGCTTTACAAAGGACTAACTGGCCTCCATATGATAAAAGCCTTCCTTTCCATCCAGCGAACCTTGACTGAAATTTGCTGATCAATGGCTGCCAGTCACTGCATTTAATAGCCCCCGGAGCTAGAGGAAGACCTAATAAAAGATTGGAAAAATTCCTTCCTGACACCCAAATAGGAGGGCGGCCCTATCCAACTCATCATCAGCCATATTAATGCCAAATTGCCAATTGCCACTGATTTGTGAAAGTTCACCTGCAGGCCTGTCACCTCATTAATGACTTCCATAATAAGTCTGGTCCTTAGTAACTGACTATCCTCTCCCTCAATGAAGAGAATGGTATCGGCAGCATATTGAAGATGGGAGGTCCTTTTGACCCCTGGTTCAGCCTGAAACCCTGCGAAAAAATCCGTGTCCTCTCCTTTCAACCACATCCTACTCAAGACATTTCCAACGAAATCAAATAGCAGAGGCGGCAAAGGATCCCCTTATCTGAGTCCACGGCCACTATGAAATAAAGAAGTGGGAACCCTATTCAGAAGAATGGCAAATGAGGCAGAGGTAACACATTGTTTGATCCAGCTTACCCAACTGTCTCCAAACCCCATCTTGCCCATGATGTCAAATAAGCACTGCCAATTAACCCTGTTATATGCCTTCTTAAAATCCAGTTTGAGAACCAAGCCTTTCCTCCTATGGTGCTTCATACAATGCAAACACTCATATGCCACCAGAAAACCTTCCTGAATATGTCCACCTTTAATAAATGCACTTTGATTATCACTAATCTGTCTATCTGTCACTTTCACCGATCGAGAAGCCAACATCCTTGATATAATCTTATATACACCCTTGGGAAGACTTATAGGCTTGTAATCTCCAAGGTTTTCAATCCCCGCCTTTTAGGAATAATGAAAATGAAGGTTCTGTTAACCCTTCTCAAGTGTGCTCTCCCTTCTTGAAACTCCACCGCAACCTGCAAAACGAGTGGGTGAACAATCTCCCAGCATGCTTGATAGAACATCAATGAGAATCCATCTGGATCAGGGGCCTTATCTCCGGGCATTTAGAATGCCGCCTCCTTGAGCTAATCAAGTGTGAAAGGGGTGGATAAGTTCTCTCCTCCATTGATAACTGATGAAGAATGCTAGAATGCACAGAAGGCTGCACATAATCCTTTTCAGAGAAGCGATGTGAATAGAAAGATATGATGTAGAACCCCATTTCGACCAAGTTCTGGAACCAGAAAAAAAGAAGCGGTTTTTCGCAATGCCTCACGCTGATGAATAGTCTGCCCCTCCACATTAAGTGAGTTGATATGATTTATTCTCCTCTTACCTGAAGCCGCCTTGTGGAAAAAAGTTGTATTCATGTCACCTTCTTTGATCCATTTGTCCTTGGACCTCTGCTTCTAATACATCTCTTCCTTCAGTAGAATCATTTGATACTCCTTCTTCAGTGCATCCCACTTCTCCCAGTCTTCTCTGTCCAACAACCCTGCCTTTTCTAGAGCCTCAAAGCCCTGAAGCTGACATAGAATGCTCTCATTCTCTGCAGAAGCTGGAAGCTTCTTGGCAGCCCTCCACTTAGAAAGCTCATGTCTAAGTCTAGTGAGATTATGCATAAGAGTGGCCATAGCTGACCTTCTAGAGCACCTTGAAGGCCAAACCTGGCTGACAATTTCCTGAAAACCTTCCTCAGATAGCCAAAACTTCTCCATTCTGAACAAAGGCTTCCTCTGGAGTTGGAACTTGCACTCCTGGAGAATAGGCTTATGATCAGAAATCACCATCTGCAGACATGAACCTCTTAGATTGGGAAAGTGATCCTCCTAATCAGTAGAAATCAAACCTGTCAAGCCTGGAACAAATTTGTACAGCCCTCAAATTGGACCAGGTATAAAAACCATTATCAGTATGCACATCAATCAGAGCAGCCTGCTGAACAAAATCCTGGAAGTCCTCCATGATTGCTGTCAAAGAAGATCCATCCAACCTTTCAGCCATTGAGAGTGGCATTAAAATCCCCTGCCACACACCAGGGTCTTCTAGATTGCTCCTGCCACCTAAGGAGCTCATCCCACAACAACTTCTTCTCTGCTTTGCCTTGGGGTCCATATACCCCTGTGAAGTCCCAATGAAAACTGTCATCCTTGCATCTGAAAGAGAGAGTAATAGCATTCCATCCAACCTGCTTGCTGCATTCCTCTAAAACCCTATCATTCCACATAACCATGATCCCTCCAGATCTACCAACTGCTGGAGAGACCACTCCACACCTCAATCTACTCTCTCCCAGCTCCCTCTAGACTCCATCCCCTTTCTCCTCAGACTTGGTCTTTTGGAGGCAAAGAACATCAATCCTATATCTTTTAATCAAGTCCTTCACCACAGCACTCTTCTCCTTACTCCTTAACCCTCTAATATTCCAAGACACAATCTTCATTGGAACAGACAGAGCCCCTACACCTCACCCAATCCTCACAACTCCTCAACACCCTCAGCCCCCTCCTTACCCTCCTCTTTCCCCCCTTCACACTCCTTGCTAAACCCAACTGCCACCTATTACGAATTTTGTGGAAAACCAAATGTATGTCCTCTACTCCCTTAAAAAATACCTCTATTTTGTCAGCTACCTCTCTCGCGTGCTCCCCCATTAGCTTCTCCAGTGAGGCCAGCAACTCCCGGATCTCCTCCTTATGCAAAGTCTCCCTTCCCTTGTATTTCTCATGTTCCCCATCCACCCTCAATGGAGTCTCCAAAACCATCTCCTTCATTTCCCCTTCACTTCCCTCTACTAGACCCCCCCCCCCCCCCCCCCCCCCCCCCCCTCTTCTTCTTCTTCTTCAGGCCTGATGCGAAGTCCTCAGTAAATTCACTGCTGGATAGCCCCGCCTTTGCATGCTCAAAGCCACCCTCCAGCGCACAGAGAGCAGAAGACTTGCCACCTACCTCGGCCAGCTGATGTCCTTCCACCAAGTGCAGAGGACCAGGCTCCACGACTGACTGTCCGGCCTTCTCAACTAAGCACATTGAGATTGGCTGGCATTTTATTTAGAAAAAACTTGATGTAGAGGAACTTTGTCAGTTGGTCCTGCCCTATGTTCATGCTTCATTCTGGAGATCAGATGGAAGATGTCTTCACGAAGGAATGCCAAGGGATCAGTTCAATTTGATTTTAAGCAAGTGAACATCTTTGCATATCTTGAGGGGAGTGTAGGAAATACGTACGCTATTGAGGGTAGTTTAGTCCTGTAATCATGGTTTATTGTTCTCAAGTCAAGGGTTTAGTTCTTTTTCCTGGTTGGCCTCTTAATCCTGGGGCACAAACATTTTCATATCGTAACCTTATAAAACAGAGGATGAAGGGCTGATGGCTGGGTTGTTGCTGCCCTCTTCTCCCTCTTGTGTGTGCCTTGTTCTCTCGCCCTACTTCACTCCACTTATCCACAATAAGGAAAGTCATTCCTACTAATGGTAATGCTATATGTGGCAAGCTTCAAGAGAAAATACTATGACTTCAAAAGATAAGTAAAAGGAACTTTAGAGAGAGCCATTCGCTGCTTCATACTAATGCTGACTCTATATACAGCAAGCTTCAAAAGATGGTAGTTTGGTGTTTGAATGTGAAGTAAAAGAAAAGGACTCTGACTTCCTTTTTGATATATTTGGATGGGGGTATATACCATCAAATGATATTCAAAACCAAGGTAGTGCATCTGGGATGAACACAGTAAGACACCAAACTGCAGTGAAACAAAAACAAAAGGGAAAAGCATGTGATGAATGGTGTCTTCAAAGGCAGCTAAGCCATAAATTGACCTGGTGTCTTCAAAGGCGGTAAAGCCATAAATTGATCTGGTGTCTTCAAGGGCAGATTATCCACCCACAATATTACTCACCTTAAGTGAGTTAATACTGCACAGATATATTCATCTATTACCTGCCCATTTCTGTCAAAACTTGAAGGTTGTGGATTTTATTATGATATTTGAAGCCAGCAAAAAGTTGTTGAGAAGGGTTGAAAGGTGAACTCGATCGTGACAAATTGAGAGGGTCAGAAAGAGAATTCTCGTATCTCATTCATGGACATAGACATTCAAAATGAAATTTTCTCACATTACTGGAAAAGAATCCCAGAATAAGTACCACAAAGCAAACTGAAATCATATGGGTGGGACAAAGGAAACATAGGACATATTGGATAGGAGATGGAAATGTCCACTGATGACATTTGCATAGAGGATGGTCTGGGTGCACATTTTGAGGATGTCCATGAGAATGTTTGATATCCCTTCTACCACTTGCTGGTCTTCTCTAATGATATAGCTAGGACAAAGCGCATTATCCTCATCCTAGGAGAGCAGCTAGTGTGGCAAGACAATAGGCTTTATGGTTCCATGAGGGGATAAAATAGGAGTCTGCTTGGGCAAGATCTCCCTAATGGATCCTACCTTTTGGGCATTTTCAGGAAAGTGAACATCTTAGGTTGGAAGTGGTGGAGTAAATGTTGTTTGAAGGGTAGGTGTTGCAACAGTTTGTTAATGTTCTCTGTTTGAACATGCTAGTGTCCTCTCCTGCCATTTTGATTTCCCATTGTATTGAGCATTAGACAATATCCTCCCTACGATGTGCCTTCAGACCATTTTGGTCCACATGGTGACTTTTAAAACAATAGAAGCAAATACTTTACAAATGCCATGTCAACAAAAAGCTTGAAATGTGGGTTCCTTTTCATGGAACAAAGTGGGTTCTTTGGTTTTCCGTTCCATTTTTTTGGGGGGCATTTTGTAGATGTTGATTCAGGTGGGAGGTGTCTTTCTTTCACACCTAAAGATGTGTTAATGATTGAGTGGATTCAAATTTCTTAACTGAAATTGAGCTGTACAAATATGTGGACATCATATTGGTTGACAGTTGATTATGATAAAACCTTCCACACCTGAGAAATCTGTTCTTTTAATCCCTTTTATATTCCAACCATAACATTCAAATTGAATCCTTCAAGGTTGTCCAGGAGGGTTCAGTGAACATCTGAACATCCTTTACATATGTGGCCGTGATTTTGAGCTTTCAGGTATTCCCTTGGCATCGACTGTAAATAATCTACAAGCAGTAAATAATCTACAAGCAGTCCCTTGGGTACTGCTCATGAAGATCAAGGACATATACTAGCTTTGTGATTAAAGAAATGAGTAAATTAAAGTGATCTAGGGAGATAGGTGAACAGATGTCTGGGTTCATTTTTAAATGAGTAAATGTCATGATCTAGGGAGATAGGTGAACAGATGTTGGGGTTCATTTTTTGTTCATTTTAGTGAAAAGATGTGTCTACATACATGTACATCAGCTCCTAATTTGCAGAGTATCAATATTTGCTGCATAGATGCTGATTAGATTAGTTGAATCCCCCATTTATGTATAGCTTCACAGGAGAAATTTGTCCCTCTGATAGTCTGATTCAATTTTATCATGTATCTTCTCTAGTTCAACTCGTACCAACATAATTCCCAAGATTGTTTTTATGTAGATTATTGAGGATCCATATACTGTGTTTAGGTATTTCTGTTGTTTGTAGCCATTGTCTCAGGTTTATTGGCTGCAGGTAACACCAGCTTGTTAGGTTCTTTAAAATCTTGGCTGATCTGGTGAAAGCTGATCTTTCACCGTGAAGATGTCGTATGCGCCAAGCTGCCCCAACTACAAGCATTGACTTTCAGAAGTTAAACCTGAAAGTTATTTTTAGACCACTTCACATCTGAAAAATTGCATCTGAACAGTGACATGTTGTTGAACCCAAAAGTAATCTCATACGCAGATTTGCATTGTATGAGTATGCATATATGACGCATGCTCGCGTCGATGTGAAATTCCCATAGGAGAATACACATACATAGGCATGACGACGTGTTCATGAAGGACCATGTCATGCAAAATAAGATGTATGCCTATGATATAAGTGAATACTAGAAATCCATAAGAAACCATGGGATCGCATTACGAGGGCAGCGGAGTAGGAAACATACCTAGGCCACGAAGGCCTTAATCAGATTTTTTTTAGGAGCCTAAGGCAGCCCCAAGTTGCTCGCTTCGGCTCCCGAAATCAACTCCCGAACCGCCTTTGCGATGCTCGACAGTGGGACCCGTAGGGAGACCTCAAATGCAGCGATAAGAGGGACACCAAATGCTGCAAAACAGAGGTTGAAATCAGTCTCAAAGTGGACTAAAATCTGTCCCGAAATGGGGCAAAATCAGTCCTAGAACTCCCCCAAAATGGCCCCGAAATGGAGGCCCAATAGTGGGGGAGATAGGCCCAATAAGTAGCCCTATGGGTGGGGTCAATATGAGGCCCAATAAGCCCCCAAATGGGCCCAAGTTCAGTCCCAAAGTGGGCTGAAACCTGTCCCGAAATAAGGTAAAACCAGTTATGGAACTTACCTAAATCAGCCCCGAAACGGAGGCCCAATGTCGGGAAAGGTAGGCCCAATAAATGGCCCAATGGAGGAGCCCAAAAAGAGGCCCAATAGGCACCCCTAACAGGCCCGAACCAGTCCCGGAATGGGCCCAAAACAGCCTCCAAGCTTGTCCAAAATGGTCCCAAATGATGGCCCAATAACAAGGGAGGTAGGCCCGATAGATGGCCCAATAAGAAGGCCCAATAGGGAGCTCAAATGGGCCAAAAAAAAAACCAGTCCACAAAGGGCACTAAACCTGCAGCCCAGGAAGGGAAAAATCTGCAAACTCTCAAAACTAGAAAAATTGCCTAAAGAGGAAGGTGGACCCCTCTCTCCCACTCCCCTTTATTTAAATAGGCAAAGGGGAGGGAGGAGAGAGAGGGGGAACCGGTGGGGGGAGCCCCCACCGGTTGGGAACCCCCCCACCGGTTCCAAGAGGGAAACCGGTGGGGCGGAGGAGGAGCTCTCCCTCCCCTCTTCAGATTTTTTGAAATTTAAAAGTGGGGTGTTTTAATGGGAGGATTAATGGGGGATCTTAACCCCATTCACACATGGGTTAAGAAACCCATGTGGAACCCTCCTTAAATCCAATCCCAAACCCCTTTCACACCTAGCCCAAACCTGAAATTAATGGGCAAAAAGCCCCCTTTCACACTTGAAATCTGAAAACAAAAGGGCCAAAGCTCATTAAGAGCTAAAAAGGTGGGAAAAGAGGAGCATGGGGAGGGGAGAACCCCCCCACCGGTTTCCCAAAACCGGTGGGGGAGACCCCCCACCGGTTCCCAACCGGTGGGGGGCCCAACCGGTGGCCATCCCCCCACCGGTTGGAACCGGTGGGGGTGTCCACCAGGTCCCCCCCCCTCTCTCTTCCCTCAATGCTCTCTCTCACTCCCTTCTCTCACCCATTTGAATAAAAAAAATGAAAAAAGAGAAGGAGAGAGAGTGAATCCGGTGGCACCCCCCCACCATATGCCCATCCGGTGGCACCCCCCACCGGGCCCAATTTGGGGCCTATAAATAGGACCCCAAGGTCCCCAATTCATACACACCACAAGCATACAAGCTGCCCATATAGAAGGGTAGAATTGTGAGGGAGAGCTCTGTCCGGCTGTGGACCAAATTCGGGTTTTAAACCCGGATTTGCTGCGATTTCGGAGGTCTTTCTTTCGTCCCGGGGAGTCCTCGCTCCTAAGGTTCAATCCTAGGGGAGGTTTTGCCAGATTTTTTTTGTAAAAAAAAACACCCTGTTATAAGGCGGAATGCTGCCGAAATAAAATCAGAATTTCTGTGCTTATGTGTGTCATTTAAATTTTATAATTATCATACCTTTTAAAAAAGAAAATAATATGTATATATGTATATATTTTCCGAAAAATAAATAAAATGGTGTACATCCACAACCTAACCCTAACCTCACCCCATAAATAAATCAAATTCGGAAATCTGCATAAAATCATAATTAAGCCCAAAGATAATTTATAATTAATCAATAATTAACTAATCAATAAAAGTTCATGAAATTAATTAAAAATCAGAAAAAACCAGGAAAAATCAGTAAAAATCTGTAAAAACCTGAAATATGATACAAAAATCATAATAAATTCAAATATCCGTATATATTTAATTAATTAATCAGTTAATTAAATTAATCATAAAAAAATGGATAAAATTAATAAAATTAATAAAAAATATCAGAAAATCAGAAATCTGAAAGAATGTTAAAGCATTAACCATATATCTAAAAACTTAATGTGAAATTACGAAAATACCCTTGTGCGTAACATTTACACATATAACCCTGAAAATACTAAAAATCATATTATGAGCAGAATTTCTTCTCATATAGTCTGGATATCATTAAATATGAACCCTAAGAATTAAAAACCCGGTTTTAAGGTAAAATTACTAAAAAACCCTCATACATTTAAAAATCGATTCCTTAACTCCTATAAAGCCCGAAAACCTCTAAAATTCACTTCTACATGCTTTTAAGCTTTTATACTCTCATAAAACCCCCATAATTACATAAAAACCCCTAAGGGTGAATAATTGCAAAAAAACCCCTGTGGGATTAAAAATTGGGAATCAATCCACATAACTTGGAATTAATCCACCTAACTTGGAATCAATCCTAAATAATCAGGAACCAATCTTAAACCATATAAAAATTATCCCCAAACTAGGGGTGAGGTTAAGGATCCAACCTAAAATATGCCTCCATATCCATATGCATGCGCTGCCTATAGTAGTAGTTTTGCATGATTAAGGGCATCATACGGACGGTTAATCAAGGGTTGCCGAGCAGTTGCTCAGCGTAATTAACACTGACCGAGGTCAGTGGAGAGAGGTCATATACTCGAATCTTCGTCTGATTCGAAGTCCCGGATTCCCTGAGGGCTAATCCCAAGCTCTCATAATCCGATAAAAATATAAAACCGACCTATAATCCTCTAGATAAACAAAGAAAATGGATTTCCAAATAATCCGACATAGGGAGGATAGATATGCTTAGGTCAGGTCCCGAAACAAATCGAGGGTTTTTTTCCTTCGCAAACACATGTATTCTTAAATTTTCCATTGAAAGGTTGCTTGCTTTTACTACTGAATTACTGCATTGTCAGGTGTTGTCAGATGATAAAAAGAGGGCTGTGTATGATCAGTATGGTGAAGCAGGTCTGAAGAGTTCAGTAGGTGGCTCAGCTGGAGCATACACGGTAAAGTTTATTCTTGCTATTATTATTATTATTATTATAATTATTATTATATCTCTGCATGAGAAATAACACGATACCAAAAAATGTAATTTCCCTTGAAAGTGTAGTATCATTCATTGTGTAAACATTTTTATGTTTTACATCTGCAGAATAGAATTGCATACCCAACTCAGTTTTGTTTTGCATGTTTCTTGTTTGCAGACTAATCCATTTGACCTGTTCGAGGCTTTCTTTGGGCAAAGTATGGGTGGTTTCTCTGGAATGGACCAAAGCACATTTGGGACACGTAGGCGCAGTACTGCCACGAAGGGTGAAGATATACGGTGAGCAATAAAGTACCACTTAAAGCTTCTGCGTGAGTAACAACTAGCATATTGAATGACAGATTCCATTAATTGAGCTTCTGCATTAGTAAGAACTAGCATATTGAATTATAATTTTTTTTCATTGACTGGTGTACAATGGTAGGTACTTTGGCATGCATTGCCGGTCTTCTGTTGCATAAAGTCAAGTCTGTTCTTTGGATATTTATGTAAACTACATATCTAGTTCACGTGGTTATCTGTATTTTTACTACCTTTTTCTTTGAAAGAAGGATGGATTGCACCACCAATTTTATAAAATAAAATAAATAGAGGTAGTACAACCAGAGAAAGGTAGGAGAGGTTCCTATTTTCATGCGAGAAGATATAAAATCAACAACTACAAATGCAATTTTTTTTACCTAAGACTAAGGGGAAATACGAAGCAAAAAATGACTCCAGTTATTCAAAAAACAACTGCACATAAAGCAGTATTTTCTGTATAGATCTTACTTCCCTGGAAGATGTGGTCATTCCGTTCCTCCCAAATGCTCCAACAAAAGTGGCATGTGGTAGCAATTACATGAACTTCCTTGCTGTGCTATTCCTTAACTTACTCTTCGGCCTACAGAAGTACTCCCACGTCTTCTAGGTGATTAAAAGTTGGATGGAAATGTACTTTACTACTCGACATGATTTAACCCACAACTGCTTTCCATCACTATTCAGGATGACAATGATCAATGCCCAGAATGTTGTTGCAGTAGTTTATTTTATAAAAAAAATCATGCTCTTTTGAGGAATTGTCTTTGGGTTTTGATTAATTGAATACGAAACTTCCCCAAAAGAGCTATTGGATTTTCCTGTATTTTTTCTTCTGTTGATTTTCTTTTGATTATTTCTCTAGCTGATAATTTCTTATTGTTATTTTAGTGGCATAAATTTTGCTGATACTGTTGACTTGACATTTGATGCCCCTGTAAACCGATGAATTTTGACATAAAACTTCTTTATCTTGCGTATTTAGCTTGGACTCCGTGAAACATAACTTTTTTGATTTTTAACCCCCAGTGTCTGTTTCCATTATTTTTTTAATAATTTAACTGGATTTAATATTGACTACAGTTAGACTGGAAGACAAATGACCATTTTTCCCTCCCTCCACTTTGGGTAAGCTTAGCCTTGGTTGGGGGGGTTGGATATGTGGGAGGGGGAGCCCTCCTAGGCACAGATGCCCCTGCTGACGTGGCAGAGGAGAGTGAGAGAGGGTGGGGGGGGGAGGTTAAGAGGCAAAGGAGTAGTGCAGAGGTGATGCTTGCTGCAGACACTGGCATGTCTTTTTCCGTTCCCGTGTATTTCTAGCTACACTGACCGCATCATTGATGATTGGCCTGGTATCCTGTCAAGGTTGACCAAGGCACCCCCATCCTAACAGCAGCGGTGTCCAGGATGCACGTGCATGCATCACCTCCTACAACCCCCTGTATGTTGCATCCCCATGTCCCTCGGCCTCACCTACATCTAGGATGCCATGGCCGTAGCCCACTTTGTCTTCAAGCATGCATCTTGTTCTTAAGATGTTGTCTTACACTTTGTTGCTCCTCCCTCAGCTACAGCTGATGGATCGGGCCTGGCAATTTAGACTGCCACCTCCATAGCTATTTCCCCTTTCCGGTTGAAGATCTATCCCTTCTGCTAGGCATGGGCGGTCACTACATTCATCTCTCATCACCCGAGCTTTTAACAGCCCGATCCAACTCTTGTGAGGTATTGTCTACTTTGGATCCCCATAAGGCCGGACAGTTTTTTTTTCCCTAGAAGGCATCCAGAAAAAATTATGGATTTGGGCCATCGATATGCAGCGCATTAACTTTTTTTTTGCCCTTTTTCCAACATGGGACTAATAAGGTTCATCCCAGTCCTAGTGCCAGACACAGTGGTGGCTGCACATTGTAACAGCTCCACACCACTTTACCTTGTGTGTAGCCCTCTCATGTAGGTAGCTCTTTGTACTGCTTAATCATGATTGGGTCACTACAGGACTGCCTTAGAGTCTAGAGAAGCCCCTTGACTAACTTGAAGGTGATCTTCCTAACTACTCACTCTTTGAAGGTGATCTTCCTAACTACTTGAAAAGTTGAAATACGATGAGATGTGGAGGGTTAAATCTCCCATAAAAGTGAGGGCATTATGTGACTAGTTTGAAAGAAGAATCATGACAAAAGTATATAGAAGCAAATGGTGCCAACACACTTGGCGATTATACTCTTATGTCCACTGCAACTACAGTCGATAGACAGCAACAATTAAACTGAAAAGACAACATTCCAAATCATCTAGATACCTCTCTAGTCACGCTAAATCCTAAATGACCGCCATACAACGCAAGCAGTTCTTACAAAGGCATTACACCAAACTGGTTACAGTCAAATACAGTAGAACCACGACATATCTGACTTCTTAAGTTTGCTAAGAATTTTCCGATGACAATTATTCATAAGATCTCCAACAATAATCCAGGTATCTCAGTGTAAATTCCTGCCAAAGGAATGATCATAGGGCAAGGATGGTATAACAAAGAAATTGTAAACAAACAAATTATTATAAACCCATGCCCAACTGATTAAAATTGTTCCTCTTTGTAACAAACAAAGATTGGCCAAGTTATTTTAGAGAGGGGAAGCAGATCAAGAAATTTTCATGATCCCTTGTTTAACAGATTTTTATCCGTAGGGAACATGGTTGGCAGTACCGGCCATGGTTGGCACTATCGGCCGATACCGGTACGTACTCATGTAGAGGGTATCGGCCGATACTGGGCCGGTAGGTACCGGTACCGGTACCCACCGATACCGGTACTGCCATCCATGGTACCGGCTAATACCGGTACGTACCGGTATCTACCGGCATCGGTACCATGCCTATAAAGAGTATCGGCTGATACTGGCCGATACCGGGCCGGTACCTGCCGGTACGTACCGGTACTAGTACCCACCGATACCGGTACCGGTACTGTCATCCATGGTAGGGAAGGAGTGTTGGCAGAAGAAACCCATCACATGAGCACGATGCGATCGTGATTTTTTTTTTTTTTTTTTGAAGTGGATAAATTGAGAGAAGGGAGATTGAGATGGTTTGGGCATGTTAGGCGTAGGCCTAAGGAAGCTCCGATTAGAAAAGTGGAGTATATTAGGATAGATGAGGGGAAGAAAAGAAGGGGTAGACCTAGATTAACTTGGAAGATGGTAGTACAATATGATTTGGAAGCTTTAAACCTTTTAGAAGAGGTAGCTCAAAAATCGTTTAGAGTGGAAACATAGAATCCATATAGCGGACCCTAATTATTTGGTATTAAGGCTTCGTTGAGTTGAGTTGAAGTAGATGGTACCACTGTATGTATTAAAGATAAACAAAAGTTACAATTGTACAAAAAGCAGGAGCACTCTTATCTCACTCCACAAGCACCAAGATGGTGACTCATATGTGCTCCTCCAAAAGGTCAAAAAGGGAAAAAGTGACAATAAATTCTTTGCAATGAACTCTCATCCATTCTCTCACCCTACAAACAACAAAAGACAAAAGTCTTTCCTAAGTAGATGCCTCCCTTTTGGAAATCCTCTTGTTTCTTTCCAATCAAATCGCCTATGAAGTAGCATGTAGGACCAGCCACCACAATAACCTATCTCCCTTCGGTGGGAAAGCACACAGCCAAAAACAGACCAAGTCCTTCACAAAGGAATGGCGTTGTTTCACAATATGCAACCTCTAGAACAAGGTGTCCCAAATCTCTACCGAGTATGAGCAAGTAACAAAAAGGTGGTCGATCCCTTCATTCTTCTCTCCGCAAAGGCTGCAAATAAGCGAAACATCACATCCAAAACGAATCAACCTATCTGATGCTGAGAGCTTTTCCTTCGCAATTCTCTACATCAGGATCTTCACCTTCAGAGGGGATTCCAGAGTCCATATGTGATGGACTAAAGGGAGCCGAAGGCCCCCGTCCGCTAACACCATATAGGCTGACCTAACAGTGAATACTCCCTAAGCATCTCAGGCCCAATATATAGAATCCAGGTAGGATACATCCAACTTTTATCCTTCCAACAAGTCCATAAGGACAGCAGCTTCCAAAACCTCTTCATCTCTATGGTTTCTTCTGAACGCTGGATTGCAAACTTCCCCACTTGCTCTCCTGTGTACCATCTGCTCCACTACAGCCCTTGGCTGAACAACAATACTAAATAATATGGGAAAAGCCTGGGACAATGGTATCAATCCCGCCCATCTATCCATCTAAAAGGAACAAGACTTGCCATCTCCTAAGGGAATCTGGGTCGCAACCACCAACAAATCTGCCGCCTCAAGGATTACTTTCCAAACATATGACACATTGTAGACATACACTGCAAATGGAAATCTCAGACCCTAGTCCTGTGGTAATACTTTTCTTTGATAATTTCACACCACAATCTTGCTTGATCCTTTCCAAGCTTCCAAAGCTATTTAGACAGAAGAGCCAAGTTGAAATCTCTAATATTTTTAATGCCAAGACCTTCTATCTGCTTGTTTTTGCAAACTCTTCCCCAACTAATATCATGTAACCCTTTTTTGGGCCTATTTAAGTCACCGCCGTAGAAGAACTTGCTGCGGTTACCCTCAAGTCCTATTGAAGTGTGGAAATATTTAGAAGATGTAGGAGTTGAATGGTTGACTTGACTGTTTAACAAAATCTTAGTCTCTAAAAAAATGCCAGATGAATGGAGGAAGAATACTATTGTACCAATTTTTAAAAACAAAGAAGACATCCATAATTGTTCAAATTATAGAGGAATTAAGCTCATGAGTCATACTATGAAGTTGTGGGAGAGAGTTGTAGAACATCGTTTACGTTGTGACACAACTATCTCAGCCAATCAATTTGACTTTATGCCGGGTCGATCAACTATGGAGGCTATCTTTCTCATTAGGAGCTTGATACAGAAATATAGAGATATAAAGAAAGATCTACATATGGTGTTCATCGATTTGGAGAAGGTTTATAATAGAGTTCTAAGAGATGTCTTGTGGCGGATGTTGGAGCACAAGAACGTATCTACTAGGTACATACAAGTATTAAAAGACATGTATGAATGAGCAACTATTAGTGTCTGCACGGTCGGAAGGAAAATAAGAGATTTTCCTATTTCCGTTGGAACGCATCAAGGATAAGTAGTAAGTCCTTATCTTTTCGCATTAGTTATGGATGATTTAATAAAGGATATACAAGAGGACATTCTGTAGTGTATGATGTTTGCAGATGATATTGTGTTGATAGATGAGACGCAAGAGATAGTTAATAGAAAACTAGAGCTTTGGAGGAACACCTTAGAGTTTAAGGATTTCAGGTTAAGTAAAATTAAGACATAATATATGCATTGTAAGTTTAGTGAAGGTCGGATAGGCGAAAAGAAGGGAGTTAACTTGGATATGATGGCAATATCCCAAAGTACCCATTTCAAATATCTTGGTTCGATCCTTCAAGCAGACGGAGGATATGATGAGGATGTTAGCCATAGGATTAAAACATGATGGGTAAACTAGAGACTTGTCACGGGAGTCGTGTGTGACTGCAAGATCCTAACAAAGCTGAAAGAAATTTTTTTCTGTACGACGATAAGACCTACAATGTTGTATGGTAGCGAGTGTTGGGCGATGATGGGGAAACATGTCTCCAAGATGAGTGTTGCCAAGATGAGAATGTTAAGGTGGATGTGCGGGCATACTAGGCTAGATAAAATTCGAAATGAGTATATTAGAGAAAAAAATAGGAGTAGTATCAATTGAGGACAAATTGAGAGAAGGGAGACCGAGATGGTTTGGACATGTTAGGCGTAGACTTAGGGAGGCTTCAATTAGAAAAGTAGAGCATATTAGGATAGAGGAGGGGAAGAAAGAAAGGGGTAGACCTAGATTAACTTGGAAGAAGGTAGTACAATATGATTTGGAAACTTTAAATCTTTCAGAAGAGGTAGCCTAAAATTGTTTATAGTGGAGACAGATAATCCATATAGCCGACCCCAATTATTTGGGATTAAGGCTTCGTTGAGTTGAGTTGAGTTAAGTTGACATAGATAATAGATCGACAAGTTATACAAGACTGCCTGACACATGGTTAATCCTCCACTATATGATAACAAGCGACCCTTCTGTCCTGCCAATATGGACTAGAACTTATGACCCACCGGCTACCAGTCATTGCATTTCAGCTGGGCTAGAGATAGGGGCAAACCCAAGTAAGACATAGGAAAAGAGCCCTTCCGACAACCAAGGATAGTAGCCACTCTACTTAGGTACTCCTAAGACACATTGATACCAAACACATCACTCTTCTGAAAATTAACTCTAAGGCCAGTAACTTCATCCAGCAGTTCAAGCATCAGTCTCATATTGTAGACTTGCTCCTCCCCATCTGCACAAAATAAGATGGTGTCATCTACATATTGCAAGTGAGGGATCACTCTGTTGTTTTAACCAACCTGAAAATCTGATACCAAGCCTGCTGATTCTGTCCTCATTCACATAGTACTCAACACTTGAGCCACCAGAACAAAAAGCAAAGGAGAGAGAGAGGGTCCCCCTGTCTAAGACCTCACATGCTAAGGAAAGACGGGGTCGGCTCACCGTTCACTAGAATAGCAAAGGAGGCAGAAGAAACACATACTCTGATCCAAGAGATCCACTTCTCCCCAAACCCCATCTTGGAGAGAACAACGAAGAGGCAATTCTAGTTCACCCTATTATATGTTTTCTCGAAAGCAAGCTTCAACACAATACCCCTTCTTCTCTGAACCTTCATGGAAGTAGGCATTCTTGAGCAACCAAGAAGCCTTCATGGATCTGTCTGCCCCTGATAAATGCACTTTGGTTAACATTGATCAGTTTGCCAATCACCCTTCCCAACCTACTAGTCAGCATTTTGGAGATGATTTTAATCACTCCATTTAGTAGACTAATGGGTCTATAGTTTGTTAAAGCGTGCGCCCCTATCTTCTTGGGGATTAGCGCAATGAATGTCTTGTTGATCCCCTTAAGATGAGTCCTTCCTTCTTGGAACTCCGACACGGTCTAAAACAACAAGAGGTGAATAATCTCCCAACACTGTTGAAAGAATAGCAAAGCGAATCCGTCTGAACATGGGACTTTGTCTCTTGCAAGAGAAAACACTACAGCTTTCAGCTCTTCGATGGAAAATGGGCCAGAGCAAGGATGGCAGTACCGGTATCGGTGGGTACCGGTACCGGTACGTACCGGTCCGGTACCGGCCGGTATCGGCCCGGTACCGGTCGGTACCGGCCCGGTACCGGTCGGTACCCACGGTACCGGTGCCGGCCGATACCGGTATGTACCGGTATCGGCCGGTACTGCCATCCATGGGCCAGAGATGTCTCCCCTCTCCTCCTCAGAGATAACTGGTAGAAGATCCCTGCAAAAAGAAGGCCTGGGCTGGTCCTCCTCCATAAATAGCTATGAGTAGAAGGATCTGATGTGTGAAAACAGCTCTCCCCTGCCACTAAAAATCTGGTCACCGGACCTCAATGCTGAAATATAGTTTCTTCTTCTCCTCCTAGAGGCTATCCTGTGAAAGAAAGCTGTATTACTATTTCTCTCTTTGATCCACCTATCCTTGGACCTTTGCTTCCAATATACTTCTTCCTTTGTCAAGATTCCCTAAAACTGCCTGTTAAGCTGATCTCTCCGCACACAATCCTCCTCGTCAAGTAGGCTAGCCTCCTCCAATGCATTGAAAGCATGTAACTGTTCTAAGATGGACTTCTTCTCAGCCTCTGCCAAAGATTTTTTACCCTCTCCCCAAGTGGAAAGAGCGTGAGACACAATCGTGAGGTTGCCAACAAGTGTAGCCATACCGAAGCCCTGCCCTGTAAAAGGCCTCCTTGCCTGCGCCACAGTCTCCATGACACCTTCTTCCTTCAACCAGTGCTTTTCCAGTCTGAACAAATGCCTGCTACGGAACTTGTGGTTGGAGTTGAGCAAAATAGGCTTGTGGTCGGATACTGGCCTTTGCAGACAAGAAGCCTTCAAATTAGGATAATGCTCCTCTCACTCAGCTGTCACCAAGAATCTATCCAGCCTAGAACATGAAGGTGTGCTCTTCAAGTTGGACCAGGTGAAGAAACCATTATTTGTAGCCACTCCTCCTTTTGAGAAAAAAAAAACAAGTCGGAAGTTGTTTTCTCTTTGAGGTAATTTATCAAAGGAGGAAACCACTCCCTCGAAATTAGAAGAGCGCCTACCAAGTATGTGCATATGCCCGTTTTGTTTTCATCTTTTTATTTTGAAATAAAGCACCTGAAAAAGTGTATCCAAACACCCTATTACACTTGTACATCTCTTTTTTTTAACATATTATGTGGTACCATCTACTTTCAAAAACATGGGGGTGGACCTAGGGAGGTGGAGGGCAGGGGGGTTATGATGGCAAGATCCCGCAGTGGATGGATGTGCAGCATTGGGGATCACTGGGGGTATAGGATCTGGGGGTGCTGTTGCGGTTCCTGCTGGTCTTCATCTGCAATATGGAGGATGGCTGGGAGGGGGAGTCCTCTGTGGCAATCGTCCTGCCCCTGCCATCATGGGCAGGAGCAGGGGCCCTCACTATTGCTGTCACACTGTTTAGGGAGGAGGGCGATAATGTCATCTTACCCTTTTTATGATTGTTTTGATGTCCATTTGAGGAATATTCCATGAATATTCACATTTCTCATATAGTTGTTAACCAGAGGATTCTAGTTCTAGTAATGGATATCTTTAATGGAGTTTAAACTCCAATATGCTAGATACAAGGAGTTTTTTTTTGCAAATTAATTTTCAGTGACTAAAAATCCAATGACCCTGAAGAGATATGCATTGGTATCTACTTTATGATTCATGTATGCATATATGTTCTTGCAACAGCTACAGTATTATGTTTATACAGCTTAAAAGTGTTCAGACATGGCATTGATTGGTGTCTCATCCTCCCTGCTAAGTAGTGTATCATCATGTTTGTTAAAAAATGTTTGTATCGTGCACTGGTGGTTGAGTTTTTTTTTTTCATTTTTTTGTGAGTTAAACTTTTTATGGGATAACAAAGAATTGTAGAGATTTCTCACTACAGTTCTTTTGCAGATATGATTTGACATTGGAGTTTTCTGAGGCAATATTTGGTGTGGAGAGGGAAATTGAGCTATCTCATCTGGAAATATGTGAGGTTTGCAGTGGTACTGGATCTAAGATTGGTTCTAAGATGAGAATATGTTCTACTTGTGGAGGAAGAGGTCAAGTAATGCGCACAGAGCAAACACCATTTGGTTTGTTTTCTCAGGTAGCTCAGACCCCCGGCTACTTTTTAAAAAAATACATGTGATAAATTCAAGCATCTGTAATTCGACCAATGCCTTGAGCTAGCACCCCCGACATCTTATAATACACCCCTATCTTTCGTTTTAGCACATGTTATCGGATCAATATCTCTAATGTTGGTTGAATGATTAAAGGGGTTTTCTTGTACTGACTATAAATCAAGTTACAATGTCTGCATATAGATGGGAAGTTCTCACAAAATATATTGTATGAATATAGTTACTGTTATTCACAATAAAGTTGTTCTTCTGAGACCTCACTTAGTAATATGAACGGTGAGATCCTTTTTCTTTGGTTTTTTCTGATGTACCTCCCAATAGCTCGTCATGTTTTCCATTCTCCATATTGACCAGTGCAACAACACCTACTCTCACATTGATGTGATGTAGGACAAATGTACTGTCATTAAAGAATGCTATTTCTGTCGTTTGGGACAATAATAGCACTCAAGTGGAACCTTATGACGTAGTGAGTCATAAGAAGGTTAACCATCAGGCTAATGAGAGGCATCTCCATAATTGAAGAACTGTAAAGGCATCTTGGGAGCTGGCCCAAGAAAATCTTTTTCACATGCAGCGGTTTCTGTAGCTGTAGAGGTCTCATTGATCGAAGCCAAGTTATCAGAGATGGGTTCGGGAGTATTAGAGAAGGTTGAGATGGGTGTGAAGATATGTGGGGTTGACGCAGTCTCGGGTGGGGAAGATGAACAGTCACAGGTTCTTCGTAAACCGGATCTGTTCGTTGACCCATTGCTCTTGGATCTGACTTGTTCTGATCGTGACTTATTGGTGGACCGGAGCCATCTTTTGTTCGAGGAACTTGCTGGTCGGTTTATTGATTTGACCGGACGGGCGAACCGGCATCTTCTTCCTCGAGTCGTTGCTACTGTTCCTGAGAAACAAAAACAGAGCACTGTTTTCGTCCTTAAGGAACATGCTGTGCAGCCGATTGTTTCCAGCTCTCCTGATTAAATTAAATTCCTTCCTCTAACTATGGACAGGTTACTGTGGCCCAGGGTTTCTCAGTATACAGTGATGGTATTTCCAAGGAATTCCGGGTCGGGTCGGGACCGGGAATCGGGACCCGGCGATCCCGACCCGATCTGGATCGGCCGAGTTGGCCGATCCAGACTCAGTCCGGCCGGTCCAACTCGGCCGGAAAAAAAACACAGAAAAAATCAGAAAAAATCAAGAAAAATCAGAAAAAATTATATACATATTATTCAATTGATGTACAATAAGAATGAATGCAATTCATGTACATCCATAAAAAACCCTAAACCCTAAACCCAAAACCCAAAACCCTAAAACCCTAAAACCCTAAACCCCTAACCCCTAACCTCTTACCCCTTACCCCTTACCCCTTACCCCCTTACCCCCTAAACCCCTAACCCCTTAACCCCTTAACCCCTTAACCCTTAACCCCGAACCCCTAAACCCCGAACCCCGAACCCCCCAACCCCCCAACCCTAAACCCCAAACCCCCCAACCCTAAACCCCAAACCCCTAAACCCCTAACCCCTAACCCCTAAACCCCTAAACCCCAAACCCCAAACCCCTAACCCCTTAACCCCTTAACCCCTTAACCCCTAAACCCTAAACCCTAAACCCTAAACCCTAAACCCTTGAACCTTAAGGGGGGGATCGGGACCGGCCCGAACCGGACCAGATCGGGTCCGGACCGGCCGATCTGGCCGGTCCGGCCCCGATTTGGTCCGGTTCGGGCCGATTTCGGCCGTTTTTTTTTTTTTTTCAAATCGGTGGGGGGGAATAGTGAAATCCCCCCCGAATCGGATTGGAACCCGCCGATTCCGCAATCCATGGGTATTTCAGCTGTTCCCTGCTCACCTAAAAATAACGGTGGAGTTTCAGACAAGGATGTTGAGGAGGTACTCTTGCTTCCAGACTTGGAGTCGGACCAGACAGGGTATTCCGAAGGAGACTACAAGCAGAATGGACTGTTAGCATTTTATGGGGATGGTTTATACATGAGTATTCAGTCAAATGCACAAGAAGGGATGACGTTCAAGCTTGCAGATGATGCTGTACTGGGTCGGTGTAAGGACAGAGCTATTTCAGAGGACTTGCCATCAACTGAAATAGTTCCTTTTTTGCCGACTTGCGATCCAATTGCGGTGATGTATCCAGTTCCGGAAGATCGGTGGTCTGAGGAGATCTTACTTTTTGGGAGAAGAATAGGTGTTTGCTTTCAAGGTCGGGAGCAGGTGGTTGTTAGGTTCCTCAAGAAATTAAGAAGAAATGAAGCCCTTCAAAACTCAACAGAAAGGAAAAGACAAGGTGGTGGTGTTAGGATTGGTAAGAGGGAGATTAACTTTGTTAAAAATAATGAAGTTTGTGATAGCTTAAGAGGAAAGAAGGGGAAATTGGTGGATAATAATACCCTTTTATCATGAATTTATTATCTTGGAATATTTGGGGACTCAATAGTGATTTTAAAATCAGGGCTGTCAAGGATCAAATTCATTCTCTTCATCTCGATTGCATCTGTCTTCAAGAAACTAAGATGAATAATGTAGATGATCAGTTGGTGACAGGATTGGGGGGGTTCTTTACTGAACAACTGTGCTGTTTTGGCTGCTGATGGTTTGAAAGGGGGACAACTTATTCTCTGGAACAGCAGTAAATTTAGAGGTATCATCTCTGATGTTGGGAAATTTAGCATTTCAGTTAGCTTTTCAAGCAACAAATCCTCATCTACTTGGGTTATTACGTCTGTGTATGGGCCTCACAATGACCAACAGAGAGACTATTCTTCCAAGAATTATTTACACTACAAGGTTTGTTCCTGACAGCTTAGTTTATTGTAGGGGATTTCAACTGTGTCAGATATCCTTGGGAAAGGTCAGGAGTAATCAATGGGTTAGAGATAGCCAGTTGATAGATTTGGATATTCCAAACATGAGGTTTACATGGACAAATCTTCAGCAGTGCAGTAAACAGTCTAGAATAGACAAAATTTTAATATCTACAGATTGGTTGAAGATGTTTCCACATTCTCATATGAAAGGTTTGAATAGGTTGGTGTCTGATCACATACCACGACTAGAGACTGGCAACAAAGTGAGATTGTTCAGATATGAATTAGCTTGGCATAGACAAGAAGGCTTCAAGGATTTGGTGGACAAGTGGTGGAGAGAGGCACCTTCAGCTGATTATGCTGCCTCCTCTTTCCTTTTGAAGCTGAAGTGGCTTAGGAGGTGTTTGAAAAAGTGGGCCAAACAGAATTTTGGGAAAGTTGCAGAAAGAAGACAAGCTATAGCAGATTATTGAAAACTTTGAAGTTCAGAGTGAGCTAGGTTGTCTTTCAGTTGAAGAAGAACAGACTTTGAAGAAACACAAGTGTCTTTATAATGAATTGTTGCTTCAAGAAGAGATTAAATGGAAACAGCGATCAAAGGAATATTGGCTGATTGAAGGAGATAAAAATACTGCATTTGTCCATGCTGTCGCAAGTGCTAAGAGGAGGTCCTTAAGAATTGGTCACATTAGAGAGGGTGATGAGCTGATTGACAACCAAAAAGAGATTAAGGAAAGGTTCATCAAGTTCTATGATCAATTGTTTAGGGAGGATGTTGAATGGAGACCACATTTAGAAGATGGGGTGCTTCCCAAGTTAGATGACTCTTAAGGCTGATGCTTTAAGTTCACCCACCCTGGAGGAAGAGGTTAAGGAAGCAGCCTTTAGTATGAATCCCAGTAAAGCTCCGGGACCTAATGGATTGTCCTTGGGTTTTTATCAGTTCTTTTGGGATTTGATAAAGGAAGATTTGATGAATGTGGTGAAAGAATTTCAGGACAGACCATATAGTATCAAGTGTCTTAATTCAACACACATTGTATTAATTCCTAAGACAGAGGGTGCTAAAAGAACATCTGAATTTCGACCTATTAGTTTGTTGAATGGTTGTTACAGATTATCATGAAGGTTTTGGCCTCAAGACTTAAAAAAGTTCTTGAACATCTTGTAGGTAGAAACCAATCTGCATTCTTACAAGGGAGGTTTATCTTGGATAGCTATATGGCAGCTTACGAGGCAATGCACTTCCAGAAGAATAGAAATAGACGGGGTTCTCTCGAAGCTTGATTTTAAGAAGGCATATGACAAAGTTAGTTGGCACTGTGTCAGAAAAACTCTTGAGCTGATGGGTTTTAATCAGAAATGGGTTGAATGGATAATGAGCTGCATTTCATCCTCTAGATTTTCTATCCTTGTGAATGGAGAACCATGTGGGTATTTTAATGCCTCCAGAGGGCTTAGACAAGGTGATCCTATATGTCCTCTTATCTTCATGTTGGTTGGTCAGGTTTTGAGTTCTTTATGGGAGAGAGCATCTCATCTGCATCTTGTTGATGGTTTTACTGTTGGTAGTAATAGTGTTCAGCTAAAACACCTATAGTTTGCTGATGACACGCTGTTGTTTACATCCGGAAAGGAGGACAACATTCAGAATATTAAAAAATTGTTGCTGATAGTAGAATTAATCACTGGGCTGAAAATAAACTATGGAAAATCCGAGGTGGTGGGGATCAATATGGATCACAACAGAATGACGGGGATCGCAAGAAGCTTGGAATGTAAGTGTTCTGAATTTCCCATTAAGTGTCTAGGGTTGCCTTTGACTGATGGGGCCATTAAAGCAAGGGACTGGGAGGCACTGATCAAGAATTTGAGAACAAATTAGAAGGTTGGAAAGGGAGACTTCTATCAGCAGGAGGGAGATGGATCCTCTCCAAAACGGTGCCATCCTCATTGCCCATATATTTTGTCTCTATTTTCAAAATACCGAGAACTGTGGAAAGAATTTTAGAAGCTGGGAGAAGCTCTTTTTTCTGGTCAGGAGGTAACAATGATAAGAAATCTCTTTATTTAATTAAATGGGAAAATGTGTGTAAGAGTAAGGAGCAAGGGGGTGCTGGCCTTACTAAAATTGCAACTTTTAATAAGGTTGTTCTTGCTAAATGGCTATGGAGGTTGGGAGAAGAACCGGAGGCATTATGGGCTGTGATTGTTAAAGAGAAGTATTTTTCACACAACAGCAGATGGTGCCTCTACTCTTCAAATTATCATAATCTGTCTTCTATTTGGGAGCATATTATCAAGACTGCTGATATTCTATCAATATCATTCAAATTGAAGCTGGGGAATGGTGAGCAAATCATGTTTTGGAAGGATAAGTGGTGGTCAGATTCAACATTGGCAAGTCAATTTAGTAATCTGTTTTCTTTTGTCAACAACACTGAAGATTCAATATCACTTGTCTTTTCCAAGATCAATAGGGAGCAGTTGAACATATTGTTAAGAAGAGATCCTACAGATGTGGAGTTTGAAGAACTCACTCAATTAGTTCTGCAGCAGGAAGATAGAAGAGAATGGAGGTGGAGTACTAATGGGAAATTCTCAGTTAGTTCCTTGTGAAATTTTTAGAAGATGGAGGTTGCAGAGTATGGTGGAAGGATATGGTTTGGGCAAATATTCTCTCCAACAAGATTAGGATGTTTCTCTGAAAGATTGCTTGGAATAGATTGCCGACTGGTCAGAGGATCAAGAAGATACTTCATATTGAAGACTCTAGATGCATTTTTTGTGCCCTGTTTGAAGAGGATCAGAATCACCTTTTTTACGGGTGTGGAAATTGTTAACTTTCAATGGGAAATTCTTTGCAAACTGATGGGTATCAGTTGGGTGAATCATTCATCGGTCATGGATATGCTTAGATGGTGGGTAGAAGTTTGTCCTTATACAGAACATAAGGACATGTGGTTTCTGTTCTGCCCTGCTTTATTATGGTCTGTATGGATTGAGAGAAACAGAAGGAAGTTTACGAAGGAGTTTACAAGTGCCAGTGACATGGTGGGAAGAGCACTCAAATGGGTTCAAGAATGGGGAAGAGCAGCAGGCATTTATCAAGATAATAACCACGAACTGTTGCTGAAAGTGAGCCGGTGGAAGAACATGGTCTCCTAATCTGTCTATTTCTGTACTCTGTTTTATCATCTTAATAAAACGGTAGATATATTATAGCTCTTGTGATTTTTTATGACTTCCCAATTCTCATGTGTTTTTGGGTTCTTGGGATTTCAACTTTTCTCGAGTGTATTTTGTCTCATCTCCTTTGTACTCCCTTATTTTATTCTCAATGAAATTCTGGCCTCTGCCACTTTTCCAAAAAGTGGAACCTTATGACCCACCACAACACCTGTTTGAATGGACTTCACAAGAGAGGTGAAGACTGATGCTAAACCATTACACATGCCAACTAGCATATGAAGTTCGGCCAGCTGGTCTGCAGAGCCAAACCCCAGCACACTGCAGTTACTGTGGTGGATAGTCCAAGATACAGGAAAAGGACTGTATTTGGTTCTTATGTGGAGATCTTTAAAGGGATAGCATATCAGGTGCCCTTGTCTGTGGCCCTGACATAAGCAAATGAAGGAAAGAAAAGACCACGAAAGGAAAGAAGGCAGTTGAAGATGAAAAGGGGAAGGGATCTTGTAGGTTTAAGCAGCTGGGTTGGAGGAACCTGTTGCTGCCAAGGGCACATGAAAGTAGGAAAAGAAGAAGCTGATGATGAAAAGGGGAAGTGCGGTGGAACCAAGGTTTGCCGACTCATAAATCCAGATCGGATCGGATCGGGTCTGGCTAGATACGAGTTGGATCCGATCTGGATCGGACCTACTCGGACCGTCTCGCATGAGTCAGGCCAGATCAAGCCGGTTCAAGTCTTTTTTTGTGAAAGAAATGTCTAATTTATTGAAAAAAGGTACTTTTAATCATTCTACTTGATGTTCCTTGTTACAGTTAATGATTATAAGTCATATTTAATAGGAAAACATCAATTTCATGCATTTAACTTTGAAAATTTTATACTCTAACATGCGAATTAAGAAGAATTTAATATAAGAAACATCAATTTGTAAAAGAAAGTGACACAAATTTCATAGAAGCATCAAATATAAATTTCCAAACCAAAGTAGTCGGATGAGCATTACAACCCATCTTACACACTGAAAACTCATATGAGTTATGAAACTCAATCATCCTCATCAAAGTCATCAGAAGAAATAAAAGACCTCTCATCCTCTCCACCAAAATCTAACTCAATCTAGATAGGTGTGACATGTGGCCGTCTCTGAATATATCTAACCATCTGAACAAATAATGGTGTGTGCACAACAGTAGATGGAATATGAAACTCTAAAAAGAGTACTCACACAATATCCATAATCTGTACTGTAGATCCTCCTATGTAGATGAAGATGGACAAGTCGGTGATGTAGATGGCCTAACCGTCGTCTGCCTATGTGTTGTGCTAGATGATCCTTCCTCTTGGCGTAGAAACCTCTGGAATTGTATAGATACACCACGGGAGACTGAAGGACGTGGAATGCTATCCCTGCGTATCTCCGTAAGGTGCTCTACAAAAAGATGGATCTCACTAACAAGGTGTCTACAGTAAAAACAATAGATTCGTCGATCTCCTAGAATTGTGTACCCATGATCCCATGACAGATGACATTGCTCACGTGGCATTTGCAAAAGAAGAATGAATATAATTATTTAAGAACATGATCTTCAATTGAAGTATAATAGTATAAGACTATAATAAAAGTAAAGAATTAAATACTAAGAACAACCCCAATATGGATACTGGATAGGCATGTCATAGCTATAGGTCTCCGTCGGAGAATCTCTTAGTAATCGAATATGTAGTTGGACAATACGTCGTCCTGATATTGGCTTTAAGTCATACATGAGTTATATCTCGGCTGATAATCTACTCAGTACTACTGATATGTCACATCACTCGGTGTGTACACTAGTGGCCGTGCTACTCTGCTGAGTACTGCTGAGTACACTCATGCCTACTTTGCTCTATAGCTCGCTGAGTACGTGGAGAGGGATGCTCATGGCCATGTACCTCCTGAACATCATCATCTTCATCATCATTAGTCCAACCTACTTCTTCATCATCATCATCTCCTCGGCAATCAACTCCGTAGATCATCCATTATTTCCTCTCCTTGTCTATATCCTTCTTTAAGTGGGCTTCTTTAAGACTTTTCAAGTGTTGAGCCATTTGAATCCTAATCTCTCCGGGAATATTTTTACAGCCAATGACTTCATTATACCCTATTATTTTTCCTCCTACAGATGCTTCTTCAATTGAGACACCGCTTCCTTGTCCTATAAACTGACAATAGTTGCACTTGAACTTATGCCTGCTTTCATCAACCATCGTTCCATGAAGCTATCCAATATCTCCCGACTCTCGACGGGGGGTGGGGGGTGGGGCGGCCATTTATTTGCAATGAAGAAAAAAAAAAAATACCAACAATTTACATTAAACATAAAGTAAGAAAAAGTATCACTTGAAGTGCTGAAATATTCTGTAGGAATTTTTTTAATGTTTTTATTACTTTTTTTTTGAGAAATTATCAACATAAATTTAAAAATAAATAAATAAATTATAAATATTAATTGTAGACACTTTAATCACCTAGATACTTTATTAAATTAAATATAAACTATAAAGTTATAATGTTTTAATTTATAAACATTACACAAACTCAATTTAAAATTTTAAAGTAGCATGCTTACAAGATATAGATCTAAATAACATGCTTATATACGTGATTTTAGATAATTTATAAATTATTCTAAAATTTTAAAATTTTACTTACTTCTTTATAATAATTAATAAAAAAATATAATTTCATCATAACATATGAAAATTGTAGATCTATGTCTATCATCACACAAGTAGTTTATGTAGGAAAATTTTAATTTATTTTAAAATTTCTATATTTTTCTAAATTTTATTAAAACCCATTTAATCATCTTCAAATTTGATGAAATCTTAGTTTTTTCATACTAAAATCAACATAGATGATAGATGAACCTATTCTTCATGTTCTAACCTCAAAAACAAATTAAAAAAAGAACCGAAGAAGAAGAAAATCTAAATTTTTTAGGGTTCGGATATATACCTTAGTGTCCGGATGGAAATGCTTAGAAAACCCTTGAAAAGACATTCTCTTTCAACAAGATCCCCTCTAAACCCTTGGATCTAACAAAAAAATCTCAAAAAACAACCAAAGAAGAAGAAAAGCTAAAATTTTTAGGATTCAGAGAAATACCTTATTTCTAAACGTTCAAGGCAGATGGAAAGGCTTAGAAACCCCTTGAGAAGTCCTTCTCCTTCAACAAGATCCCCTCCAAACCCTTGGATCTAACAAAAAGTCAAGAAAAATGAAAGAACGAAAAGGGGGGAAAGGGCTGAAGGTTGCGGACGCTTCATCTGCTATGTTTTTGTCCGAATAGTAACACAACAGAGAAGGGGGGAGGGATTTTGATACTTATCATATTGTATCGCGACATATTGGTCTGGGGCCGAATCGCAAGGACTTGGGCGAACCGTAACCGGTTCAAGCCCATATCGTGCGATCCATTACGAGTCGGCCCAATACGGCTTGATACACTGCGATCCGGTAACGGTTCAAAGCGTATTGCCCAATCCAAGGATGCCAACGGATCGGATCGGCCCATATACGAGTCGACTTGTACGAGTCGGCCCGATCCGGTCCGATATGGCGAACCACAGGTGGAACATACTGCTGTTAAGGGCTCAGGAAGAGGATGGGTCCTTGGCTATGGGTCAGTGCTATGCTGCAGCTAACATGGCAGGAGAAAGCACATCTTGTGCAATTGTTAGTGCTTGAGGGGGGTAATGGTGTTTTGACCTGGTGTGGGATGCAGTGGTGAGCAGCAAGCTTGGTCTGAAGAGCGGCAAGTCTGCTGCAACCCTATAAGGTGCAGGCAGGCCTTGGTGGCTTCTCAGCAGGTGTGACGGCCTGTGCAAGAACAGCGTCCTGTGCTACAGTGTCCATATGTGCTGTGGTTCATGTCGCTGCCTGTAACAGGTTGGGGGACTGAATCTTTTTTTCCTTTTTTTGGTTGGGGGGTGGGTGGGTGAGGAGCTGAAGCAGAATGAAAACATGAAATGGGGGTGAAAAGTAAAAAAACTGGATGTTCACTCACCGCTGCTGTGGTGAGGCAGTCATATGGGTGGAAGACTCCCTGATCATGTTCACTTACCATACGATTTGACTGTCTGATGGACAGGAAATGAAACACTTTCTGCCCTGTGAAGAAAACAAATGCTGAGAACTGCTGGGAATAGGGGAGAATGCAGGACACAGAAATCAGGCTGGGTGTGGATGGTCTCCAGATGGCTTCTTGCTGGACTTGAGTGGTCCAAGCATCATGCTGTAGAATATCTTTAAGGGATTTTTACATTTCCCTATTATTATCGCTAATTCTAAATGTATCCCTGTTATCTTTAATTTTGTAAATAAGTCCCTAAAATCGTTTGCCGTTCTAAAAAATAGGCCTGCCATTCCATTCCAGACATGGTTGGCAGTATCGGCCGATACCGATACGTATCGGCCGATACGTATCAGTATAGGTGAGTACCGATATCATATTGAGTGGACCGATACCGGTCGATACTGGCCCGGTACTGGGCCAAAATGGAGCTGGTACCAGCCGATACTAGACGATATGGCCGATACCGGTACGTATCGGTATCGGTACCCTCCAATACCGGTACCGATACCGGTATTGCCATCCTTGATTCCAAACGGTGACATTAAGTAAGACAGTGTTAACTATGGTTAATACTTGCCACACTTGGGAACGGACCAGTTTACCCTCCCTCCCCATCCCCTTCCTTTCCACTTTCCCTTGTGCCATCTTTGATGTCATGGTGTCAGTGTCCCATCCCTTGCGCGCGCGCGCACGCGCACGCGCAGAGAGAGAGAGAGAGAGAGAGAGAGAGAGAGAGAGAGAGAGAGAGAAGGCTCGCCTTGCTGGCTATTGCCTGTTCTGTTGCGATGGTGTCCAAGCATAGTCTGCTAGTTGGTGGGGCTCGCGGGCGGTGACATGGCGGGGGGAGAATAAGTAGGAGGCAGCAATGCAGCGGAGATGGAATGACTGGGATCAGTGGGGCTGAAGCCCATGGTGTGGGTGAAACACGGATCTACAGTGACCGCCTGCTTCCTCTCTTTGTGCTTCGGCCTCGTCCCTGACCGCCAGCCCGCCGCCGGATGTCCCACGCCTCCCACTTGCCTAGATCTGCAGCAACCGCCTACTTCCTCTCTCGTTGCTCCAACGTCAACCTCAAAAGTCACCCTCCCTGCCTCCACATCTGCCGGTTTGCCACTCACTCCGTCATCATTGAGTTCCTTTCTAGCGTTAGCGTTCCTTCAGGCTTGCACCGATTGGGGGGGTGGGTGGAGAGGGGGTATCTATGCCATTTTACAGAGGAAGAAGGAATATTCCACAGCATAATACCCTTTTTCTGACCTCTGTTGACTCAAGGGACTTATTTTAGAATAGACTTTAAGGACTTATCTAGAAATATAAGAAAGAGAGGGATATATTTGGAGTTTGCAATAATTATAGGGACTTAAATGTAGAAATCCCTATCTCTAATCCTCTCAGTCATGTCGAGTTATATCTTGTTGATTGTGTTTAAGCGAATTAATACATCATCACATTATATAGTTGTCAGGGCGGTAAGATGACGAGTGCCTCAATGCCTAAGTGCTTAGGCACCTGTTTATAGGACCGGCGGTGAGTCGAGCCACTCACTAGCTGCTTGAGCTTTGCTCGAGTTTAGCTCGGCTGGGCTCAGTTCATTGAGACCAACAAACAGAGCTCGAGCCTAATGTTGAGCTTGTTACCTTAAACAAGCCGAGCTCGAGTTTGGCGAAGCTCAGCTTGACCGTTTTGCAAGCGGGCTTGCAATATTAAATAAATATTTGAATTTTAAACACTGCACATAACACTTCAGATTTTTAGTGACACCCGCCTGTTTCCTCCCAATTTTCAGTAGCTCTCACCCATTGGACCAAGCGTGCATGTCTTTTGAATTTTGGACAGCCAGCAGTCTTATGAGGAGCCAAATTAAAATCTAGAAACTGATGTGGACTTTTACCCAATGTCCGCCCGCCTGCACAGACGTGGCCGCCTGGGCAGTGCTGCCGCATGTGGGATTTTTAGTCCCTCATCGGTTTCTTTGGAAAAGAAACCCCTTTGGAATGCATTATATGCTGACCAATGGTCCTTCTTTCATGTTAATATTCAGCCTGTTCTTGAGTGCCATTTAACTCAATTAACTTGACGAGTTGGACTCGGGCTCGGCTTGAGCTCAAGTAAGTTAGATTCAACTCGAGCTCGAGTTTTATTTTGGGCTCGAATCAAATCTTGGGCTCAGCTTGAGCTTCAATTTTTATTTTTTATTTTTTTTATTTTTATGAGCTGATCTCGAGCTCCTCAAAGCTCAGCTCGTTGCCACCCCTCCTTGCATAGGTAGCACATAGGTGGAACCTTTATAGTTGGGTGATGCTGTGATTTTGGGGAGGGGGAGGGGGGGGGGTGTTGTGGAGACACTCATAGATAGGGGAGACAAAACTTAAAGAGAAGGGAGAAGAGAAGATAGGGATATAGGGAAACCAAGAAACGCGAGAGGATGAAGAGAGGGACTCGACCTCTCTTATTTATTGTACTTGCGAGAAGTAACTATTTGTTGTTTGGCTGATTGAAGGGGATCATATGAGAGGATGCTAATGGCCACGAGGGGTTCTAAGTTTGTTGAAGTTGGCAAGAGGGGCTTGTTGCCCCATTGTGGTCGTCATAGTGAGAGGAGAGTCTTACCATCCACATAGGAGCAAGGAAGGATCAGGGATTAGGCATAGATTGGTCCAGGCCTGACCGATCTGATCTGATCTGGACCTATCCCAACCTGATCCGGCCTGACCCCTCTTTTATGTTCACGAGGTGTATGAAAAGATTCAAAAAATATGCAAAAAAAGTTCTAAAAATTACAATTGGACGAGCAAAAGATACTTAAGAGCAAATGAGAGCTCAACGTAGCTTGTTGTTTAAGGTAACAAACTCAGCTGCCCAGGCCTTGACAAAGAGTCTTTTCGCCTAGGCAGTGCCTAGGTGGACTATGCCATACCATCAATCTGCATGTGCTGGATCCATGAAAAATGATTCGACAAAATTCTAGGCCCAGCCTTACACAAAGTAGTGCAAAAAATTTGTTCAAAGTGACTTTAGATAGGAGAAGGCCTGCCAAAAGTTCCATGAATCCAACTGGCAGGTAAATGAGTGTTGTTGTGGTTGAGAAGTTTTAAATTCATGATACCGGGGAGCCACCTTTTAGGGGGTGTTTGCATTTTTAAAATTTCCTAGGAAATAGAGAATCACGGGAAACATTTCTCTGGAAAGTGAAAATCTTAGAAAATAAGTCATCGGAAAGTAAAAACACATGTTTGCAAATCTCATGAGAAAAGAGGTGAAAAATAAAAAAACATGTGTTTATATTCTTGCATGGGTGGGGTTGTAAAATTGGAAGGAAATAGGATCCCGAGAAAGAATCTGACACCAATTGGGAAACAATAGAGGGAAATAAGGTCCCGGTAAATATTTCCCCATGGGGAAGGTTTGGAGAAATAAAATATGGAAAAATAGACAATATTATGAGAATATGGGGATTGGTTTGAGTTTTCCCAATAATTTACCTGTGTTTGCAAAACTTGTGGAAGTTAGTTGGGGAAGTAATTTCCATGGGAAATTTTGAGAATGCAAACACCCCCATAATATTTTTCTAGGCACTGGAAAGTGTCTTGGTGATGAGTGAGAGGGAAGTTTTGAGCCAATTCCCAGTTTTCCAAATATGCCTGCCAATAAAATCCAGAAAATCACAAATCATCGAAGTACCTCTACAACTTAATATGGTACTAAAAAAGTAAATACTGTGATTGCTTGAAGACAGACGTTGCATTCTTTGAAGTCTACAAGGTGTCCCTCATTCCTGCTAAACATATATTCTCTAAGCCAGTGCCTGTATGCCAATTGATGTTCCCAAGCACCTCCTTTCTCCCAAATCACTTGGCCTCCATTAGATTTGATGCTCTAGTTGTTTTAACTTTTGAGATTGGCAAGTATAAAGCACGAAATTTCTGGCCTTATAATCATTAGGATGGAAGCTTTTAAGTGGCACTATTGTACGGGATTTGTTGAAGTTGATGGTGGTTTGTGGAGCATGATCTTTACCTAAGAAGCTCACGTGGAAGCAAGTGATCAAGTGGATAAAAATTCATATTTGTAAAGGATTCTATCCATTTGAAACCGTTGGTTGAACTTTTCTTTTTGAAGGTATTTAAAGTAGGGATGAAAACTCTCCTTTCGAACATTGCCAGGAGAGCCCAGGCTGTAGCTTCCTAATGGGACCATGCCAATGGGGCTCAACTTTGAAAAGGGAACTTCAAGAGCAGGGTGCCTGCTGGACCAGGCAGGATGAAGTCCATGGGCACGAGGTGTTCTCCAAGCCATGTGAAGCTCCTGCATGGGATGGATCTGTATTTGAATTCAATAAGAGATGTGATGATGCGTAGTTTGCTTGTATTCAACAAGAAACTATATTATCTGTATCAGTAACCTTACCTGAAAATAATAATGGGGTATTGGATACAATTCTAGACTTTTATTGGTAAAACCTGACTTCAGTGGTGGGGAAGCAAGTGGAAGTGATTGGCAACTGACAGCTAAGAGAGGCTGACCTGAACTATGAGGAAGTGAGCATGGCGGGCTGATTGGCGATCAGTGACTGAGAGAGGCTAATCAGAATGGCAGGGATTCAGGCACTGTGGAGCTGGTCACAGATCAGCGGTGGGGTTCTCTTGGCTGTACTTGCAGAGTGGAGATGGACGGTGATGCTGGGGGTCCTTTGACTACTCTTCTCTGGCAGCAGTTCTTCTTGTAATTGGTGAGTGGAGAGACAATAGACATGGGCATGGGTTTGTCAAAGAGATTAGAGCTGAAATACTGGTAATCAAATGGTCAAAATATTGGGTTATTGGTTATCATATGCATCCCTACTCTTGTGGGGTATGGAGCGGAGTTGGGCCATGGGTGTCCACGGGTGGATCCAAACACAAGACCCCTGGATATGAACCAGAGTCCTTGTGCCAACTACCTGGTCTGTTTGGATGAACTGACATCACTTGGAATTCCAAATTCTGATTCCTTTTGTTTGTTGACCAAGTAGTAGGCATTTGTTTTTTTGTAGCATTTCTGCTTATTATTGGTTTATGCTCTATCTTCCTGAATCAGATGATCTTGTTCGTGAAGAAGATAATGATGATGAACGTCCACTGTGGATGGACATCTTGAAGGGATCTTGGACAGATCTCAAGTACATCCACTATGAATTGGTGAACATGGGCAAAAGTTTCCCCTTTTCAGAGTCACCTAAAGACTAATGTTTTTTGGAAGGAACTTGAACAACTATTGTATTCCTTATAATAAAGTTATGGTGTTTTCTCCATATCCGTAACTCACATGTCAATCCATTTTAGGTTTCAATTTGTCCAACATGTGGTGGAGAAGGCGAAATAATTTCCGAGTATTGTCGGAAATGCTCTCGTCAAGGACGCGTTCGTGTAAAGAAGGACATTAAAGTTAAAATTCCTCCTGGAGTTAGCAAAGGAAGCACTCTTCGTGTCCGTGGTGAGGGTGACGCAGGACCCAGAGGGTATGTCCAGATATGGAGATCTTGCATTTTCTATCATTGTTTTCCTGATTCTTCCATAGCTTACATATCTGTTTTATTTCTGGATAATTTTTTCATGACAAATTGGGTGAGCTTGTATTATTCTCTTGTATCAAGGCATAGAATTGACTTGCTGCTGGTCCGGCATCTCTTTCCTTTCCCAAATAGGTTTATCTGTTGGTAGTAATCAATAATTTTACTACAGTTTCTTATCCAAGCAGGGGACCTCCAGGAGACCTTTACGTATGTCTTGATATCCGGGAGATACCAGAGATTCAAAGGGATGGTACAAACTTACTGTCAACAGTTTCAATAAACTATATTGATGCCATTTTGGGGACTGTTGTTAAGGTGAAGTTTGCTCCTTTTCCCTCATATAATTAGCTTATTTGGTTTGCTATAACTGATAGGTCACATGTTATTTACCCAAAATCCTCTATCTGGTTTCTTCATAGCATAGTTTGCATGGATAAAACAGTGGTCTGACTTCCTACAAGCAATAGCAATATATGACATATGGATCATAACCATTTGCAGGTGGAGTTTCAAAACAAGGCACAATTTATCAAATAGGAAAGGCTATATTCAGGAGCCAATACATGTTACATTCTCGCATGTCATCCATGTAGTTTCAGGGACTGAATTGACAATGTATACGGAAACTTTACGCCAAGCTTCTAGTCTACTGGGCATTCTCACTCCAAGAATGAACCACATTTCTTGGCCCCCATGTCAACAGCCAAGCTCAGATACAGATTTTTTTTTCCATCCAAGATTTTGTCAACTGTGATTTCTAGTTTCCGTATAATCTCCATCTTTGCACCATGAAATTTCTTGGTTGGTGAATGTTCAATCTTCCAGTCGGTGGATTGCAATTTCTCTGTTGTTCCCAGGGGTGCATCTAGTAATCATGCATGCAGTATTTGTTACAGTTTTATTTTTGCATAAAAGCAAATGAATTTTCAAGATGCACTGTGTCCTCTCAACTGGCATTACCTCCTGTAGACTACTAAGTTCAAAAAGGGAATATTGTATTATTTATTAGATATCTCCTTCAAAAAAGTATCCTGGATGGTACCATCATCTGTAAGTTTTGGTATTACTATATTTAAGTTGTTTCATATTGATTAGTTATGGGCTAGTATAATAAACTGCAACAGGTCAAGTACATAAAATTCCCTTAAGGTACATAACCATATAAAATGAAGATACAGGATCCACCTCATTGACGGCAAATGGATGCCATGCTGACTTACACCGGTGGAATATACATGATGGGACTTTCATTGATCTTCAATATACCGTCTTAGATAACTGGTCCATGATACAAGTGTGGTATGTGATTTTCCTATATATAGAGAGAATATGCATTACATACTGGTAGATGTGTGCATGCATGGGGACTTCCAAAAATTTGAAGCTGAAATACTGGCTTTATTTTGTCTGCAATGTGCGATGATATCTATGTTAACAGAATTATACACTTACTTGGAGCTCCAATTTGTGACTATTCCAATGCAATTCACTTGTTAGAATAATAAAAAGGTTTAGTATTAATGAACCACCGTTTCATGTAGTGAACTGTCAGCACAATTCTCCTGTTGGAATAATAAAAAAGATCAGTATTAATGAACGATCATTTCATGTCGCAAGGTGTCTTCTTTTTTAATATACATAAATGTTTAAATTCATGTGATTTATTTCATTTCTGTTTCATTGGATCTCTGGCATATTCAGAGCATATCCAGCATCATTATCCAGTGTCCTCAAAACTACTAAACGAATTGCACCAGATGTTGGTTGACCTTTTTGATTGTAAAGCCTTCATTCTACAGGTGAAGACAGTTGATGGGAATGCCGAGCTTCAAATACCACCTGGTACTCAACCTGGGGATGTGCTTGTTCTAGCCAAGCGAGGTGTTCCTAAACTGAATAAACCTTCAATACGTGGTGACCACTTGTTCACTATTAAAGTGACCATACCAAATCGTATCAGGTGACTGACCTATTCAGTTTTTTGGATTTCCTCCACAACATGCATGCATCTTAGTTACTATCTTACAACACCATGTCTTGTGTGAGCTTGCAGACGGGATGAATTTCTTAATTGTATTCACAATATTTATCAGTCAAATGCTTCTCTTCATTCTCTTGTTTATACGACTTCGATATGAATGTGTCAGAAAGAACATGCTTTGCTTTTATAACTGGTAGAACAGCCCCTCATTAATTAAGGGACAAAACAAAATATGCTTAAGTAGTGTGGGCTTACTCCAGTCACTGTTTTTAATGTCTTGAGTTGGATGGCCAAATCATTCAACATGGCATCACAATCGATAAACAAAAGAAGACTTCTATATCCAAGCTTAGCTCAGACGTAGCTTGCTTTTTTTTGGGTGTGAAGCAGCGCTAAACCAAAATACCCAACAAGCATTAGTGTCCTGTCTTATCACAAGGCTGGAGAGTAGCCGCCTAACTGTCCACTCACCCTCATCTGGATGGCATGGCTTATTCTAAATCAACATATCCAGGTTCTCCCAACAAGTCCACAGTTTTGTTCTTTGGTCACACATCCAATGGTTGTTGTTGGCCACATAATGGAATCTAAAGTCAGCCTGCATGTGAGTGGGCATGTTGGAACATTCCCACAGTAGTTAGGGGACAACACAGGGCATGTTTACTCAGTGTGTGCATATTCCACTCACTGCCTTAAGACTTTGATTTGGATGGCTCAATAACTTCCCCACTAATGTTTTGGTAACTTATGTAGAAATGATATCCAAACTTGAGAAAATGGATAAGTGTTTCCAACCTCTTTATGTGAACTCTCTGATACTCTCTAAATGATCACTCAGCTCCTAAATAAGTTGTATGATACTGTATAATGTAGCAGAAGGAGTGGCTTTTAGTGGACTTGCTATACACCAAACTAGAGTCAGACTGGTGTAGAATGCTTACTGGAGGTCTGACTTGGAAGACACTGAGGGAGAAATTCCACGGAGTATGGAGTTTATGATGTTACCCACATTTGTTTTGCAGAGTGCAATAATTGACATGACAAGCAGTTTATATTAATATTTATTCAAACTTTACGCATTTTTCTTGTCTTCTTGGTAAGAGGTGAGAGTTGCACTGGCTTGATGTTTTTGTAGGTAGATTTTTTGTTGTGCATTGTCCCCATATTTTGTATATGCTCTCTTCTCATTTATAATGTATGTGATACTGCCCACTTTAAATACATGCATTTTTCTTGTAATATCTAGATTGTTCACACAGTCCTGTCCTTTTAAGTGGTTTAGTATCCCAAAATGCCTTTGTTTAATCAAGCTGTCCGAGCCCTATTGAGTAGGTAGTCTTGTTGAAAAGGGCCATTGTAAAAGCCTGTGGACATTTCACTTTCCTTATCAAATTTTAAGTTTTCAGTGTTATGAAAAGATTTTAGAATTTTTGGCGTCTTAAGCTTTGGTAAAAAAATGTCATTTAAATGTCAACATTTTCACCCGCCAACAGAAAAATACTGTTCTTATGGGGCTAGAGAGTTGATTTTATCTGGTCATGGAATTTAATTTTCAAGCTTTTATTGAATCCAACTTTGGGGGTGTATGGCCACATGGAGCATGGCTGGCAACACTTTTAGTTGGAAGCCACTTTTGGCTTCCACTTTCAATGTGCAAAATGTTGACTGAGAGTGGTTATAAGTTATAACTAAGTTTGGATAGTTATAAAAATCAAAATCTTCTCAAAAACCCCATTTTTACTCCAATCCAGGAAGCTCCAATTTGTAGGTTTGGGTTGGAAGTTAAAAAAGAAAAGGAAAACACAACCAGAGCACTATATAAATGGCTTCCAAGACCTAGTTTCTTCCCTTTAAAATAACTGGATTGAAGTCTAAAAGATATTGCAGTTGGAAGCTGTACCAAACACTGCCTTAAATTATGAAGGTTTTGATAAGATGGAAAGAAATGCTGCCATCATATGAATAAGATGTCAGCTTCAGTAACATATGCCACCATCTTATGTATTAGGTGGATCACAAACCTGTTCTAGATCAGGTTTGTGATCTATGCATGATGTGTCTATGGAGCAGTTCGAGCAACTTTACATTAATCCTGAACTGCTCTAGTCTAGATTTCTAAATCTCTGTGCTGTCCAGAATAACACTATTATGCATCTTTTTTAGCTTCTTTCCCCTTAGTCCCTATGTGGTCATTGCATAGTGCGTTTATTTGCTTTTTCCCTCTTCTTGCTTTCTCAGTGGAAGAGAACAAGAATTGCTTGAGGAACTTGCTTCCCTACATGGCACAACTGCTAGCCATGCTCGTGCTCGCCCCAGACCAAGTAAGTCGAATGCCCTGAACAGTATCAACTTGTCATTAATGTTTCCTGTGAAGCTTATGATTGGGGGTTTTTGTGCTTAGGACTCTGCCAGTCACTGCAACCTGGCAACCAAAATGATTACTTTCCTACTATCTTCCTGCAGGTCAAAATGCAGAAAGCCCAAAGGCAGTGGAGCTAAAGTCTGAGGACCTGGAACAATCTAGTGAACAAGATGATGTTTGGCAGAAGCTTAAAAATTTTGCTGGGTATACTTTCTTTGTTGTAATTATGCTTTTTCTTGAAAGTCATGCTGTAAGTTGGTTGCACTTGTCTTCTATGAGTATGATTTTGCCATATGTATTCTCTGTGATTTTAGAGTTTCTTCTCAGTGGGGGATAACAAACATTGACCTTTTATTCTAGTTAAAAGAAACCAGAGAAATGAACTTTGACAAGCTTTAGAAAAATGAAGAAAACAAGAAGGAATTCAAAGAAAACATTATAATATTGTTGCGGAAAAGAAGCTTAGTAGGAATAGTGATCATTTATTCATGTGATTGCAGTCTCATTGTTTTTCCCATTTTCCTTTCCACTTGATGCTTTCTTTCTGCATAAGACCAAATTCCCATCATCCATAGTTGTCAAGGCGACCCAAGGCGTTCTCGGGGAGCCTAAGCGCTTAGGCGTTAAGGCGGCCGTTTAAGCGATGCCTATGCGGCGACTTAGGTGCCTCCTTTATATATATATATATATATATATATATATATATATATATATATCAAACATGTTACTATTAATTGTAGATTCTTCAATATAAATAAACAATATCAATAAAATCAGACTTAGTATTAAAATTGAAAGGAACTGATTTTACCATGAGATAGCTAACTTAAACATGTAGACATAAATCAATCATGACAAATATTGTAATTAAAAGAAATTGATCTAACATGAGATAATGAACTTGAACATATAAAAGGGCCAAATTAATGAACTTGAACATATAACAGACAAATTTACAACGACAACAACAAATAGAATAATTGTTAGAAATATCTGAAAATTGCAAACAATGAGGGCTGAAGCCCTGTGTGATGGTGTATATGTGAGACTAAGAGAGAGAGAGAGAGAGAGTAAAGACTTGGGACTGAGTGAAAGAGAAGAGAGGGCTACGGCTCTACCCCTCTGACACATAGTCACACACACACGCAGAGACTGTGAGAGGAGTTGAGAGAGAGAGAGATTGGACAGAGAGAGAGCGATTAGAGAGAGACAGAGTGAGTGAGAGAGATTAAAGAGGGGGATAGAGTCACAGAGGGCTTCGGCCCTGTGTGTAGCAGAAAGGGAGAGGGATAGAGAGAAAGAGACAGCGCCTTGACACTATGTGTGGAGCGCACGACCACAGAGAAAGAGAGAGGGGCTGTCGACTTCTGTCGGCTCCATTGAGAGAGAGAGAGAGAGAGGTGTCAGCCTAGGCCGACTTTACTGGGGGTTCATGGGGAGAGAGAGAGAGAGAGGGTGAGAGGCAGAGAGGGAGTCTAAGAGAGAGAGAGAGAGAGAGAGAGAGAGATCCGACCTTACCGAAGGCGACATCGACAACGAAGGTGTTCGGTGAAGACGGCGGTGGCGACGTCGTCCAGTGAAGGCATTGGTGGTGGCGAGGCGATTAGCGGCGGGTGATGTTGGGGCAGTGCCGTCGTGGTGGAGACCCTAGAGGAGAGGGGGAGGGGGGAGAGGGGAGGGGAGGTCTAACTGGATCGAGATGGGGAGGGAAATGGGAGGGTTGAGCGGCTCGGGATGGGAGGGCAGGGTTTAAAGTGGGATCCAATACGACTTTTGTATCGGTTCTTCTGGGCCCAGGCGGGCCCAAAGCACTTTGGCGCACGCTTTCGGCCGCATGGGCCGCCTACGCGAGCACCGAGCACGCCTTATTGGGATGGAGAAAGGCGGCCCATCGCCTTGGGCTCGGATTTGCGCCTGGACGCCTAGGCGCTGCTTAGATGTTGACAGCTATGCCATGATCATTGCCTTAACTCTTCTTTTAACACATAATGCAAGAGAAACAAGAATCCTTTAGGCCCTGTATTGACTAAATAAAGGTTGAATGACTTGGCTCCTCTCAGTTTTACAAGGGCTTTGTCCTAAATGACGTTCATTGAGTAGAATACTGATAGAACTGTTGGCAAATACCTATGAATAAGGCATGCACGAGAACATGAAGGATATACATATATGCATACATACATACATACATACATATATATATATATATATATATAATTATAATTATTTATATACTAGAATAAAGTTAATTGTACAACGATTGATTTTTGACCCTTCAATCCCACAAATGGTGGGAGCCTCGTGCACTGGGTACGCCCTTTACACCATTTTGGATCTTGCACTTTTGTTTGCTGACATCTATAAAATCAAGCTATCTTCTTTTGTTTGTGATAGAGGGAATGGGCTCACATCTATTGTAATGTGGACATTCTAAATCGGTTCAGTTTGTTCTTCTTGGGGAGGGCTGATTGATCAAATGATCTTTTGTGCTCAAGTCATCTGGGGAGCTACACCTTGGTGTCTTTTTTTTTGGTGCATGGATAATTTTTTAGAGCTTTTACTCTTACACTTGTAAATCCCTTATTTTCAATATGTAATTTGGGGTACCATCCACTTTGAAAAAAAAAAAAGGTGACACATGTTGGCAAATTTGCTTTTCGTTGGTACATGTCACCTTTGTTTTTTATACTATAAGTGGTGCCATCCACATTCCCCCCCCCCCCCCCCCCCCCCACACACACACAAAAAAAAAAAAAAAATTAAATAAATAAATTATTGTGTTGGATTTTCCATAACTGGTATGCCTGCCATGCTCAAAACACTGGAAACTGGTGCATACACATTTGATGCATGTACCGAATGTCGATATATGTTGAGATGGCTAGTTTAGTGTTTCAGAAATGTTATTCAATCAGGAGAAAATCGAACATAGAAAGGTAACATGGTATGGTGCATGCCCAAGTCCATGTTTTATATAAAAGAAGCTTCTTCTTATCATTTTTCTTTATTTTCCTTTTAGGGAATGCAGGTAGAAAACTGAGCCCATGACAATAAATAAAGTCTTTGCATGCTAATTGACAAGAAGTTGGGATCTGTCCTAGCAATTGCTGATAATGATGCCAGTGTGTCAAGGATCAGCCTGCTCATTAGAGGCTCGGGCAAGTGGCAACTGCCGTTCAATCTGAGGGGAAAAGAAAAATGAAGGAGAGAGAAGAGGGTAAAAAGGAGAACAAGAGGAGAAATGAGGAAGAGAGAGCAGGAGAAGCAAATGTAAGGGGGACAAAGAGCAGAAGAAAAAGAAAAAGAGGAGAGACAAATAAAAATATAAAAGATTTGTTTATTTATTCCAGTAGGGTGTCAACTTACCTGATGCCGCGTGATAGAAATGACTGGCACATCAGGTTCCAGAATTGCAAGCAGATTGTTCATTGGTATATTGTCAATCTTGATGGAAATTCAATCCTGGATTGAGAAGTTGCTGATTCTGGGACCCTGTTCGAACCAGAAGAGAGAGAGAGAGGGGGGGGACAAGGATTTTTTTTTTTAATTTGTTTTTTTTTTTTTTTTTTTTTGTGGGGGGGGGGGGGGAGGAGAAGAGGGGTAGTAGTAAATAAAGGAAAAAATAAAGAATAAAGAGAGAATCCCACCTAGCATTTGTGTTGTGATGGCATGCAATGGAGAGTGGTACTGTCATGCAGCAGGTGGGCAAACAGACATATAGAATGATCTTCCTCTCATCTTTTTTCTTCCTTTCCTTCTTTATCCTCTCATTAATCCAGCACCGCTGGCAGCAACCTAATCTTTTCTTCCTCCTTCGTTCTTTCTATTCCTTGGTCTGCGCGAAAGCAGTAGTACGATTGCACGAGGGGAAGATGGATACTCCTGGCACATCCTGGAATCCATGATCTGATCTGAACCAAGTTTACCTATGCCAGTTGATGGGCGCAGTTCACAGATGGAGAATTTCTTTTCAGTGTCTGCAAATGCTAGTGTGTAGAAACAAGTAATGAAGTTGAGGATTATGTTCAGTTAAACCCTATCATTTCATGAACTTCTTCCTTATGGCAGGCACGTCTCATCTGGCATTTCATGAAATTCTTCCTTATCGCAGGCAAGTCTCATCTCAACATGTGGACACCTGTGGATTACTTGCGAATGAATAATGTGTTCACACAGGACATTTGTCTACATGTTTTAGATGGTTAAGTCGCAAAACGATGTTTCATTTTTTGTGGGGTTAAGCCACGCACTTACATTTTATTTGTTTACAGACTTGTGAATGGTGCTGTGTGGTGGTTTGGTGCACTGCAAAGTGCCATAACCCCCCAATTTTGAAATCACCAATTTTAAAACTAGTGAATTCCTTGGTAAACAAGGAGTAATTCGTCTTCCTCACTGTAAAATGCCTACATGAGAAACGAAAATCCATGGGTTTTTGTTTCCAGTAGGCATACGAAACAACTCTAAAATAGATGGCAGCTGATAGGATTTCTAAATCCACCAATTTACAGCTCTCCAAACGTAAGAAAAGCACAGTAAAAGAGCATTTTATGGCATACAGACAACCTTATATGTGCAATCTATGCATTGATTGTTCAGTGGCATGTCTCTTCTTTTTATAAAGCCAAAGGACCGTGCATTGCTGTTGCCACTTGCGAGCGCATGCAAAGTCTGGGTCAATTTTGCTTTGGTTGGGCTTCAGTTTTTCATTACTATGAGGTTCTGCATACAGTCTGTTCTTTGTCTACCATGCTGAAGACCATATATGCATTTCTGAGCTTTATCGTCTTAATTTTATGGTCCATAGCTCATGCCAAGACGTTAACAGTCATTGTGAATTTGTTACTGGAATCTTGCAGCTCAGTTGCTAATGGAGCTTTGAAATGGCTAAAAGACAATCTTTAGTTTCAAGAGGATCTCTTGATATCTTATTTCCGTGAAGCTTGATGGTCATAAATTCGTTCTTTCTTCACTATCTGAAGCGGCCTAAGGTTTCCACATGGCCTCTTATTTCTTCCATGGGCTGTTTTTACTGGATTTCACTGGCATTGTTAACAACAAATGGAAAGCTCCCTGCCATTCTTTTATTTATTTTTTTCTTTTGATTCTTGTAAGGGAAAATTTCTTCAGACAATATTGGTATTGCTTTGTAATTATTACTTTTGAAGTGCATACTAGGATTTAATCCACGGAGGTGTAAAAAGGATCCATGACAAAACACATTACATGCTTCATATCTCCATCTTAGTGTATGCTGTGGATTAGTTCACAATTTGCTGGTGGTTGCTTTTAGATGAAAGTCTCCTCTTTCCCAAGCCCCTATTGCCCCTGTGGCTTCTTCCTTGGCATGATTCATGAACAATGGTTGGTAAGAAGAGATGTGTGAATGTTCCTTCTTTATGACCTATGGCTGTCATAAAGAGGAAAACACATTTTCTTTATTCCTTGATTTCTTATTGGTTAACAGAGCTGACTTAGAAGTTGCGTTCCGAACTTTCCGTTACTTTTCCGATCTTCAAGGCAAGCTTTGCAGAGTTGCTTCATTTGTCACAGGAAAACTATTGAGTGATGTTAGTCCTCGGATAGGCTTCCCCCTGCAAAAAGATTTTTTAAAATATGCAATCGGGACACTATAAGTTCGAAATATCTAAAAGGACACTCCTTCCAAAATTTATATCTATATGAGACAAAAGTCATATTTCTTTTAACATACCACCCAAAATATCTTCAGTCATTTTATGAATAGATTGTCTTAAAGTTTGCTCATATAAAAATTTACTATCTCAAACTAATGATAAAAAAAATGATTTATGAATAATTAGTAGTATGATTATACTTATTTTATCTATTTAATAAAATTCAAAAGTAATGTTACTATTTTCATATTTTTCTTTTACTAATTGTAAAAACTTAGGAGCTGCTTCTTAATCTTAATTTTAGAGGAATGAATTTTCATAGTTTCTAGTGTTAGTGTCCTTTTATGTAATTGAAGAATAATGAAGGTCTTATTTACATATTTATTTATCAAAGATACGAAACTAATGTCATGTAGATGTAGATTAGGACCAATCATTTACAAATCAATTGAGGGTATTTTGAGTAGTATGCCGGAGAAAATATGACTTTTGCCACACTAGAATATGAACTCTACAAGGAGTGCTCCTTTTAGATATTTCAAACTTATGATACCTTTTTTAGATACTTTGAAAGTTTTTGTACCTTTTTCATTAATTTTCCTTAAATTTACTTTGTTGGTTGTGGGTTCCATTGCTAATCTCGTCTCTATTTGGTTGGAATATAATTTTGATTATGATATCTTTAATCTTGAATATCAATATTGCAATTGATATAGGACGTACATGATGGCATTTTTATTTTTAACCCTTACGAACTTTTGCTATTATAAATAAGTCCTTCTAATTTACCTATTTACAAATAAGTCCCTACAATCACAAGTTTCTCATAAATGAGTCCTTTTTAGGGGCTTATTTGTAATATTTAGAGGTCTTTCACTAATTCAGAGTAGATTGTAAGGGCTTATTTGTACATAGTTGAGTTAGGAGGGCTTATTTCCAAATGTGCCGTACTTTTAGGGGTTAAAAAATAAAAAAATATCTTTTGTTCAAATCTATATCAAATTTCATCTGACAGTTGATTCTTTTATTATGAGAATATGAAAATTAATAGAACTTTCACCAATGCCTAGTATTGAGTACTAACATCAAGATTGCTACTGCCATATGCATGTGTATAATATCACGACTGAGCACCCCTTCAAATGTTTTCAATCATGTTGAGAACAGAAATTAAGGGATGCTGTGCAGATGCCTTTTCCCAACTAAAGCCGCAGTTTGAGTTTCTCTCACTCATGAGAGAGAGAGAGAGAGAGAGAGAGAGAACTGCAAATTCCCATTGTAACATTTGAATTTTCTTATATATCATTCTTACGCATTTTATATATAAAAATGCCATTGCATTCACTAGAAGTCATTTTAACTCAACAAAATATGAGCTAACCTTCCAACACCTCCCTCCCCCCCCCCCCCTCCGAAGCATGATACATCTTGTAGAAAGGGAGAACTTGCTTTTAGGTAGGCACTTCACCCCTCTCACTAACCTTTTATATTTACATGCATTCAATGCTGCAATTTATATGCGTGGAGTGCAGACAAATATACATGTTTAGCAAATAACACAATGTTTTACGTCATTTGTTATTGGGTATGAGATAGGAAAACGGTAAAGCCTAGCTAGAGCTTGGTATGCAGCCATATGCATTGATGAGCTTTTTAGGCTTTTTGTGAAGGCATGACTCACTGAGGAAGAAGAACCAGGTGGAACATACAATGACTCACTGAGGAGGAAGAACCAGGTGGAACATACACATGCAAGGCCAGAACTCAATCATTACATGGATCAGCCAAGGCATATTCACATGGATTGATGTTCCAATTCTGTCAAATAGCATATGGCTCCGTAGTACAGATTCTCCCCTTTCATAGAGGATATCTGGAGTTCAAATCCCACTTTTTTGGGTAATTGCCTGTAGAAAGTGAAGTTGTCGCGGTTGTGTGGAAGAGTTTTCTGTACGGAGAGAATTGGTGAGTACTTATTTATACTATCTTTTTCGTTACGGAGACTTTGTAAATATATCTAAAAAGAAAAAAAAGTGATTCGTCACCGGCTCATAAGCCAAACAGCGAAGAACTGCTAATTAGGAACTTTGCTTCTATTATATATATGATATTTGATTGTCCAACATGTTAATTAAGAAACCTTTTCCTTGTGCTAATCACACGGACTGACACGTCTATAATATATAGATCGAGTACACTTGCAAAATATAGCTTTCAAACAAATAATGCAGTAGTACTGCATGATAACACTTCACTGCCCGCCACTCTCTGGGAAGAACTGGCAATATTGAAACACATTTGGATTTGAGCTGGGAGCCGGGGTGCCAGGAGGAGGGACTTGGGAAGAGCTGGCCTGGTTTCCAGGGAACTTAGGTTTTGCCCTTGAGACATTAAGCTTTGCTTCCATATCATCATGAACCCTGGCAGCCTCTTCAGGCGTGTTGAAAGAACCCAAATAAATATATTTATGGTTCTTCTTGTCAAATACTTGGGCACCATATGTTCCTTCGGCGTAGTGAACTCCTCTGTATGGTTTCCCTGTCGCTGGGTTTGTGCATTTGCCTCCCCCTTTCCTCTTGCTCTTGTCCATGTTGTTTTGCAAGAGCTGCAAGGAGAAGAAACGACACAAAGGAAGGGGATGATGTAGTTCTCCCAACTCGAGGAGAAATGTGTCGGTCGTGGTGGGCTGCATGTTTCCACAGATCCCCACATTTTATAATGGGTCAGGCTCAGGGCCGTATAGAATAATTGAGCAACTTAATGTGAAAATTTTCAAGATTAATTTGTTTCCCCAAAGGTTGTTTTACTTCCAAATTTATCTATGGCTCGAAATTTCTCCTTGATTAAAGAGATTATCTCTGCATCTTCCACGTAGTCAAAGATGGAATCTTGCAGAAATAAATTTGTGTTGAAAGTTTTCCATATTGGGCTTAATTATTTCCATATTTTTCTTTTTCAGTTTAGTGAAAATGCATGTGATACCCTTTATTTGAGGATTTTTTTTTTTTAAAATATCGCTCTCTATAAATATAGTGAAGTAAGTTTTCGTATCTACATTTTGATATTAATCCTTATATTAAGGTTATTTTTTATTTTGCATTGGTGCTTAAACTTTTATTGTCTGGAGTCATTTCAAGTATTTCTATTCATTTTAACATTTGTTTGAAAAACATTTTATGAATATTTGCTTCTTTGAACGATTCTTAGCTCGAAGGATTTATTATTAGATTATATTTAAAGGGACTAATACTAAAATATATAAAACACAAAGATTTATTTTGAATTCAATATGTTTATGGAGATCAATATAGAAAAAGCTTCATATGATGTACGTGAATGGATTGGATTCACCAGCCTGCACTCATCAGGGGTGTAGCCAGGATATTCGATTTGAGGAAAAGTGGGGAGGGGGGATGTGGGGGGGTTAAAGATGTAGGACATTCTTTCGTGGATTAAAGATTTATAGAAAGAGATAATTATGATTTTTTTTAATTTTTTTACTCCCAAGGTCGAAATTGCAAAGAAACTCGTGTGGCATATGCATTTAGGTTTAGGTTCCCCGTGGAGAAGGGCCCTTTGATGGCTGGGCATAGTCATGTATTATGTTTCTAAAACTTTTATGGGGATTAAAATAAGAAGTTTCTTTTAATTCTTAAAACACTGAAGTTTTGATGTGGCCTGCCCCTTTTGAACATTGAATTAACCAATATAGGAGCAATTGAGCATGCACCTTGGGAATCACCCGTGTACATTATCATGTACAAACAGTGTAGGGGTGATGCTAAAACCGGATGGGTTAATTAGAACAGTTAACCTTGAAAGCTTATGCACATATTCTAAGGGCGTGTTTGGTAAAACTTTTACTTGAAAGTCACTTTTGACTTCCACTTCTTACATAGAATGAGTTGAGGGAGAAACTCTTTCATAACAACCTCACTTTTTTTCTAATCTAGGAAGTTCCTTCCTCGTAGTTTGTAAGCCAAAACACAAGTAAAATATCACATAAATGGCTTCCATAAAAAATTAATAAATAAAAATACAAAAGTACTTCCAAATGAAAACTGCGCCAAACACGTCCTAAATCGTGAAGAGCCATGGCCCCCTTACCCCCTTGTGGCTACGCCATTGGCACTGACTCATAAAGGGTACAGAACAGAACTGGATCGTCTAGGCTTATTTGTTTGAACTGTGATGTGCTTTTAGACACAACAAAAGAGGGTGTATGAGTTATTTACTTTGAAAGTGATAAACTAATGTAAATACAATCTAGTCATTTGCTTTGGACGTGATGAATCAATGCAAGTATAACTTTTTTTGGTAATGTTTGGAGGCACACCATGGTCCAGACAAATAGGTCCAATCCCGTTCCGTACAGAACACTTTGAAAGACGTTAGTCGCTGGACGGCTGTTGCCATTGCAATATTTGGAAACAATACATTAAATATTTAAAATTACATCTCAAGCTAGTCAGTGACCAAGATGAATCATCGTCAATGACTCCACGAGATTAAATTTCTGATCTTGAGATGAAATCTCATCTCTAATAATATGCAAGGCCCGAGGTTTTACTCTACAAATTCATGAGTCTTTACTTACGAGATTTACTCTGCCATGTTCAGAAATCACGTCTCATTTAGAAGCTAAGGAATACCTATTATGTATTCTCAAATTAACGATTTTGCCTTTTTTTTTTAAGTCTTTGACTTTTCTTTTTGAGCTGAGATTCTTTCTGGAGCCATTTTCTCTTGAACGGCGAAGTTACATTGTTTGGACTTTGGAAACTACATTTGCAACAAAAAGCATATTTGGGCTTTTTTACTTTCAATCCTTCCAAACTTTTGCTATTACTAATAACTCTTAATCTGATTATTTACAAATAAACTCCCACAATCTCAATTTTCTTGCAAAAAACTCTTTGGACGGACATTTTTGGTAACGCTCCTAGAGGCTTCTTTTGTAACATTATGAGGCCTTGCACCAATGCGGAGGGAGGGTTGAGAGGGCTTATAAATTAATAATTGGATTAATGAGACTTTTTTATAAATACACTATAATTTAAGGGTTAAAACATAATTACCTCAAAGGAAAAAGAATGGGATTCACCATCCTTTTAGTGTTCCTCTTGGGTACGGATGGAGTCCCTTCTGTGTTGAAATATAGGATCCAAACTACCAATAATTGTATGTCTCCATGAAATTAAGGTTAATCTCTCCTCTCTCCCGCTCTGTAGGAGATGAAATTTGATCTTAGAACCTCCCTCGTAGTCCGACATCATCGTTGGAGAATGGCGAATGCGCAAAGAGAAGTATTCGACCTTTTATTAAGATCTATTGCAGAGGACTGCTTGCTGTGATTCATGGTCTGAGGTGCGTGACAAGAGGATGTTTGTGACAAAAAATACATGCTTCTCCTTTCTCTCCTTTGTGCTAAATAATAGAGAAGAATAGGATGGGGAAGGGGCATGGCTGCCTCCTGCAGCTTTTAATAGCCTTCCATGGGTAGGGTTCCCCACACCAGCTAGATTTCGCATGCCACCCCCGGCATGCCCAATCTTGCACTTGTGTGGTCCTCGACCGGCATATGGCAAAGGAGCAAACTATCTTGAATCAAACACAGCAAGAACAGCAACATATTAAAATAAGTGTTAATGTGCCCTCGGTCTCAATGGAGCCGCCCCCTATACACATGAACACACATACGTGCAAACACGCATGTTAACTAAGCTCTGGGTATAAACGTATGGTATATCTGATCATGAGGAATATATATTGCGGCCGTAGAACCACGAATAAACTGACAACCGACTTAAAATGAAAGCTTCATGCATCTTCATCATACAAGTGACTCAACTTTTGAAAAATATGCAGCTTCTAATTGAAAACGTTCTTTATTTACAGCTAAAAATTGGCACAGTAAATGATATACACGACCCCACTATATTCACAGAGAAAAGATTACATCATAGTACATGGTAGAAAAAGGAAAAGTAAAAATTACAATCCATTATCACAAACATGATAGAGAGGAAATAATACAAAATTCCAATACCTGTTTGAAAGATAATTTGCATAGCCTTGTAACACCAAGAACCCCAGTCAATGCATCAAGGTCCAGGGTGACTTTTCTCGGACATTTGGCAACCTCAATTTTCTGCAAGTGAATGGGACGGATAATAATCTGCAACAATATCATGAAATGGAACAATCATGTGGTCTTTCTCATCAACTTCAGGATGCATCCTGGCTTTCTCAGGTCCCGATTCTCTTCTGAGTGGCAGAACCCTTGAGCAAAGTCATCCGCACATGCCCTAGGAACTAGGGCATGACAGTCAGCACTTAGGTCTACATTAGTAACTGTACAATGCTCATGAAGTTTCAACCTTTTCTTTCCCGGATCTGTTAATGAATCGTCTGGGAGTCCATGGTTATTATCCAAGGATTCAATGGACCCCACCCTCTTTCTGACCTTCTTGGTTGTGCTGACTGTATACTTCTGTGGCTCACCAATCGTTTTGCAAACTGAAGAATTATGGTCCTTCAAAAATGCATGTGTTTCCTTGTTCAGTTTGATTGATCCATTCCTGGACAGCTTGTCTAGAACGGGAAGGAGAATTTGTGGGTACTGCAGGTTAGCTTGTTTGCCATATGTAGCTTTCCAGAATGCTAGTGTACTCTTGGAAATAGGGGAATATTGGTTTCCCAAAGCTGCTTGGAGTAGAGGTGCTTGGATTTCAAGGAATGATGAATCAAATAAAATAGGTGGTTGGCTTCTACGTGAACAGTCTAGCAACTGCATCCAACAGAGATGAAGTTGAGATAGGATCTGTGTTTGCTGCATTTCTGTACCAGAACATGAAGATAGCCAATGACCCAAGGGATCAGATAGTATCTGCCGGAAGAACCACACAAATGTCATTCTTTTCAACATGTAGTTATATAATTAGAATGCATATGTAATTCAAGATTTTGCAATATATGGATAAAGCAATTGGTTATTTTCATATTCTAATTCGCGATTAAACTAGCTTTTATGATGCATCTTTTTCAGTTCAATAAGATGGGAGATCCAAAGACACACCTTCGTGAGAAAAACAACATCCAGCTTCAAGCAGATCTTGCCTACCATGTCTGACATAGCACCAAAGATCCTACATATTTATGCAAAGTGGAAGAGAAGTCAACATTGTACAAAAGACATGCGTGGAAATATAGAACAATAAGATCAATATGAAAGGAGGTCAATGAATAAATAAATTAATATTTAGAATAGATATGCTAGATCACCTTGAAATGAATGGAAGCACAGCCGCACAATTTGTTTTCACGGCTTCCAACAGTAACAGCAGCACTCTGATTTTAGCAGAGGAATAATGTTAGCATGGTTGGTTGAGTATTATAGTTCAGACATAAAAAAAGGAAACACAATTAAAGCTAGCACTCTAATAAAAAGGACATTATCAACAAGTACCTGGAAACAAGGACCAAGCTATTCTTCACATGGCTTTCTTGTTTGCACTTTCTACCTTCTTTGCTCCCTACAGATGATGCTAAAGTTGAATAATCCACAATTTGAATCTCTTTCAGAATGTAACTTGCAACTTCACCACATAGTGAAAGGACAATAAGGTTCTGGGTCCTTCCTGCTAAAGAGAAACTTTTGCCATCCTGTGGCATACAAACATTTTCGTCCAACACCCTAATCAATAACTCAGATAGACCTTCAACAAAGTAATTCATTGGATTACACTCAGATTGTGAGGAATGATTTGCCGCATGAAAAAGTAACTTCCAGCACTCAATGACAGAGTCGAATTCAAGCTGTTTCTTTGAGAAAACCAGACAAAACTCTGAATCAGTTTTTGCTGGACCCAGAAACTCCATGGGGGTAATGCACACAAAAGGATGACATAAAAACAAATACAACAAGCTATAACCAGCATTCTCAGTCTCAGTTCTCAGAAAAGCAAGTCCTCCAACAGCATTGATATTTTCTTTTAGACTCACTGCTCCTACTCTCCACAAACTTAGCAAGCACGACCATGAACTGCTGCGTTTCTTACAATGCATATACAGGAAACAAATGAAAGCGTGCAAAGTTACCATGGGGTTGAATGAAAACAGAATGAATTCTGAAGTTTGCAGCTTTTGTAAAACAATGGTGATTTCTGATGAATCTAGCATGGACTGAGCTATCCCAGAGAGATACAGGAGCTCTAAATAAACCAAAGGGGAAACCATATTCATATATAAAATAGGGACGATGCCTGGTATCTTAAGATGCTCAACATCTTTGGCAGATTCCAATTCACCAATGTACTTAATATCTAAAGCAACTCTATAAAGAGTAGATGCCAAAATTGAAGGTTCTAACTCCTCCCTGACAGCCACCAGAATCTGTAGTGCACAACAAAGCATATCATTTTTCAGAGCATCAACTGATTCTAAAGTTATATGGTCACATACATTCTTCACAAATATCAATATAGTGTTGATACATGACTGAATCTCGGTGTAGATAGTGGATGGCCTTTTCAACTCAGCTTGGACACCCTTCAATACGGACCTAAAGATCCTGGAAGCAGCATTAAAAGCTGCGTTACTTTTAGGGGAGACAGTAGTAACAGTTCCGTGATGAACGATAATATTAATCATCTTTATCAGGAAACTCAGATCATTCAATTCCCAAGGTAGCCATCTAACAGGGTTTTCCTTCCATGAGTCTTTGGCCTCTGCAGAGGGACCAAAGGGAGGTGCTTTAATCAAGAAATGGCATGGGTTCATATCATTCGGTGATTTACTTCCTTCATTGTCCTTTGACAAAGCAAACTCATCAAGAAGATCCAGACAGGAGTTCCATAGCCAGATATTCTTATCATCAGGTCCTTCTGAGAACACAATTTCAAGCACAGGCTCCAAGACAAGAGTTCTCATTGAGGGGTGGTTAATAAAAATATTGAGTTTATGGAGAAGATAATGCCATGTGTTCAAGCCCATTGAACGGACAGATATGTCACATTTACTTGATAAGATGCCTAGTAAGGGCACCATTATGAGCTTTACTCTTTTCAAAAGACCATCAATCTGGATTTCAGGATTCCTTACAGTTGTGGATGGAGCATGTACAAGTTGCAAGCAATCTTCTTGTGCTCCACTCCTCTCCAGAGCCACTACCTCGGAGGGAAGAAGTGTGTCGATCAAACCTTCCCAGGCGACCTGCATAGAGTAAAAGATCCTTATAATTCTATTCTTGAGAGATGAGATTATTTTATGGTTAGTCACTTGTGTAGATTCAGCTAAGTTCATATCGAACACAGCACCAATCACTTATTATGGCATGCTATAGATGTTTACTAGAATTACCAGTGACGCGATCTGGACTTGAGGGTCAGGATCAGCAAATGTCTTTTCAGGGATCTTTAGCAACTCATTAATCAGAACTCTCTTCCTCAGAGCATAGGATCCAAGTAAACGGACATACCAGCCCCATGCTTTGATACTTTGAACCTTCTCGCCATGCCCTTCTGGCATGCTGATCATAGCTGGAAGCAACTTCTGCTTTAGGTCTACAGCAGTTGCCTTAGAAAACAAAGAATTGTTAGATTCACCAATGAACCAACGAGAAAGCCCTTCTAAAAAAAAGTAGTAGCACCAGAAAAAAAAAAAATCAGGGAAAGATATTAGCATGAATGCATGTTAATTTAAATTGATAAGATCCACTTAATGAAATGGTGGCCATAAAATCAATTAGGTCTCAGATTTCCCAAAGGGTAGGACTGAAAGAGCAACAAGCAAAAATGTTAGAGCTTGGATGGTTAGAAAGTGCACACGGTTGATAAGTTCTGTAGAAGACTTCTCAGTGCAAGGCTAAGGCCTTCACCTGAAGCAATAATGAAAGTGTCAGAAGTGACCAAAATCACCACTCTATGACAGTTGTCCTCTAGTAGTATAGTTTGTAAAATACAATACACAATATTACTTGTATTATTCATGTACTCCTCAATTTTCGAATAAAGCTTCTGTATATGTCAACCCGCTTAGGCATTGTCTAGGCGCAAAGGTGCTTTTGGAATGCCCAGGCATCCAAGCACCTTTACTGGGCTGCAAAAATGCAGGCTGCTGCTCAGGTGGCCGGCCCGCTTAGGGCACTCGGGCACCTGGCCTAGTCAGGCCAGTCATGGAAGACAGATCAGATTGACTTCCAGAATTGGGCTGTTCCAGGCCTGATCAGATCCAAGTCCTATTGCGCGAGTTGTCTGATCCAATGAAAGAAAGGCCAATCTAAGAGTGACCTAATTAAAATAGTTAAAAAATCATAAAAATCAGAAAATAGGGGAAATATGAAAATCAGGAAAATAAAAAAATACATCTGCAAATCAATTGAAAAAAATAAATAAAGAATACCGTACATCATAAAGTACTAATATTGATAGTATAAAACCAGTGTTTGACAATCCATTAAGCATACAAACAAAGTTCTTGATTATTACATGATGAAAAACAAATAAAAATACATTGTATACCATCAATATGGATAACATGATGAAGATGTCTCGCTGTCATCCTGGTGAGATTCTCCATAAACATACTCAGATTGCAAATATTGGCCATATCCATAGCCAAACAATGATGTTGCACTATCATCAAAACCTCTTTGGAGTCCTCTAGGAGATGTTGATGGTTGTTGATTTGAACTACCTTCAGAATGTGAGTGTGGGTCCCCCCCTCATCTGTGCTACAAACATCTGAAGAGGATGGCTGAAGTTAAGGTGGGTAAAAAGAGTCATAGCCATATCTCGATCCTTAGGTTTACAGTTGACTCGTAGAGCATCACTTCCTTTATATTCCAACAGTGAAATCTAGAGGGTTAGGTGATTTGAAATGCAGCACCATGAAGCGAGATCCACGCTAAACCTTGATGCTTCTCTCTGTCTCTAGCCGACATCGAGGGAGCATGTCCCAATCGGGCTATTCATTGAGCAGGCCTACGAGTACCTTTCCGCTTAAGGGTCAGCGTGATGTAGACCTTTAGGCCATGCCAAAACAAGAGGAGAGGACTTTGATTCCTTTTCCCTCTCTCATTCTGTAGGAAAGAGAATTCGGGCTATGCTTTTGGTAGATGAAGTAGTGGGAGGTTGCGAGTTTGGGGCACATGTTAAGTTGAAAACTTCTACATTGTGGTTTGCTGTTGTAGGCCTTCATATCCTCCTCCTTGTCCTTGATCTTCTCCTTCTCCATGACTTTTCCCAACATCAGCTCCATCATCATTACCAGGAGACTATGTGGAGTCATCACTCCCAACGGGAACATCATCTCTACTCGATCTCCCCCTGCCACTATGTTGATGTTGAGATTGTCGTCCTCTATGTTCACGTTTTTACTCCCAAGGGAGAAAATGTTATTGGACTACACATGTAGAGCTTGGATCCATAATTTGTGAGGCACTTTTTGAGTAGAATTTTTGCGAGCTAGACCAAAGTGGACAATATCTCACGAGGTTTGGATATGGATGTGATCTATAATGCGAGAGACTTGTATAAAGGTACAGCCATGTGATTTCCCACATTTATTCATATTGCCCATAATATTTGTTGCCCTATAAATTGCTCCAATATTCTCAATTAGAAACTCCAAAACCAAGTCCCTTTTATGGCTTGTCTCAGTTATTGAACATATGGAAGACAATTAAATGATTGCCATGCATAAGCATGAATTTTGAAGCATCACATCATAATCCATGAAGAACATCATAGATTGAACAATTTTTTTGTCATGCTCTCAGCAAATCCAAAATTTTGTTACTCCTAACATCATGCATAAACTGGACATCTAACACTGTGAGTCCCCAAATCATAAAATGGTGGCATCGTAGATATGCATGTATACCTCTGGTCCTCTGTAGATGTATCTCTCCTCTACACTTGAATTTATGATAACACCCCAAGTGGCTGATGTTCATGTAGGGTGCCAAGGAAAAAAAAGAAAGAAAGAAAGAAAAGAACCAACAAGGAAACCATTTCTTAAGGAATCAACCATAAAACTTCAAACCTTGGAGAGTGTCAGTGGTGGAGGAAATAAGACAGATTTTATCTTCAAGAGGCACCTTTCTGATATATCTCTTTCCCTCTTATCAATGCTGAGAAGTCTTCTATAAATTGGTGGAGCCCAAATGTCTGACATCTCTCTCATTTTCTCACATTGTTGAGTTACCAATTTCATGAGTGCCTGTTGATGATCATGTTAGAAACTGTTACGCCCTTGCACAAGCACAGCATAAGAGCCATTTATTACTTGTTGAAAAAACATTGCAACAACAGAAAACCTGAGGTTACATAAAATCAAAAGGAGAAACATGGACAAAATATTAGAACGGGCCTGAGTTGCCTCATGTGTTGTGGACAGAGAACCAAATGGATTGTCCAGGGCATGTACTATCGCCTGGAGAAGAGAATGGAGATGGGAACCCAGGGCAGAGGCGTCCAGCTGCTGAACGGAGATGCACCAGACTCCCAAGTTACAAATAGCCTAAGAAAAGAAAAGTATTTTTTACAAAAATCATGAACGAACAAAAGTTGGAATACATGAGATACAATAGCAATCAGTTCAATTCAAGTCTCAAAACCTTCATTTTTGTGGTAACGACAAGCCTAGCTAATGATCCCACCACCTGGTTGGCAATTATCCCTGCACTCACAGACACCAGGCTGCCACCATATCATCACATCAATGGCAAAAAAATGAATGTCAATTACTATAGTGAGCTACAATTCCATCGTTTAAGAAATGAGGAAAAACTATGGGATAACCGATGACAAAGAAATTCAGGGATCAATTTCTTTTAAGCCCGCAGTTTGGCTGGGTTAGTTTTTTTCGTTGATATTATTGTGCATTTCAATAAGGATCCTTTGTTTTCCGCATACAAGAACCCAGATCGTACCTTGTTTTCTTGCTTAAAGTGAGGATTTAGGCAAGAACCTATGACAAAGATAAAACTTTATTCGGGGTGGGTTCTTTTTGTGAGCCATAGAATACAGTAAAACATAGTAAATCACTTATTTCCTTATATTTGGAATGCATTAAACTGTTTTAAAATATGTTCGTTACATTTTGGGTGCAACAAATTATTCCACGATATGCTGTCATAGGTCTTTGGATTTTAAAATTTTATCGACATTACATGCCACTATTTTTATCAGGGTTTTTCAGGTTTCGGTCTAAAATTGTCGAAAATCAAAACCAAGGATTTTAAAATCGATACTTTAAAATTACGAAATTTTATTTTTGCGGGCTTTAAAATTGGTGGTTTAAACCAATGTTTTACAGAGTTTTACTTCAAACCAATCATGACAGGGAAAGAGTGCAACTCAAATCAAATGAAAAAAAAAATTTAAAAAAAGACAAAAAAGGAACAAAACCTGGAATTGCGGAGGAGAGAGCGGGGTGGTACACCACGAAACCTAGGCACTTCAGAGCTTGCGCAGCCCTGCAAAGCCAGTACCTTTTTACGGAACAAGAAGAAAGCAATGTGGTGGATGAAGAAGAGGTAGAGAGGAGTCGTCCGCTCACGTCTCTTCGTCGAGGAGGGCGATGTCGGAGACCATGATGGGGACGAGGGAAGGGCAGCGGAGGGAGAGCGCGTGGAGACCCGAGGGGACCTCCGCCGGGTCGGCGGCGGCGGAGCAGCGGCGCATCAGGTGGAGGAGGGCGGCGTAGGCGGAGGAGAGGTGGCAGTGGGCGGGGTCGAGAGGCGGCGGCGGACGCGGGGGGCGGAGGAGGGCCGCCTCGATCTCCTCCAACTGCTGGGCGGTGTTGCCCGCCGCCTCCATGGAGAGAGAGAGAGAGAGAATTTGTAGCAGCGGCGGGCGGCGGGGAGAAAGGGCGGTCGTTTCCCGCCAAAAGGCGGGGGGAGTAACTTCGCGTGCTAAACACACGTGCGGGGACATGGGATGCGTAAATTTTTTTATGGGATACGTACATGTATAAGCCTCTTAAAAACGAAATTATAGATGTGCCCATCTTATTTTCGTACTATCACAAATAACTTTATTGTGTCATAATACTTGCAATAATATTGCTGTTGTTGCCGTCTGTTAGCATTTTATTAAATATCTTTTATTTAATCTTGATTAATTTTTAACTAGAATTTAAAATATTTAAAATATTCTTATTTTTTGCTCAACTCTTATTTCTTGCTCAACTCTCTATCTCTATGCCAATTAAAAAAATACCTTTTTATATGACATCTCCAAACATTAAATTTAATAATGTAAAATTAAAATTTTAACGGAAGTTAACTGTGGGGTTATTTTCGCAAGCATTATGACATAGTGAGGTTATATACAATAGCATGAAAATAAGATGAGTAAATATATAATTTTATTTTTAACATGATTATACATAATTATCCCATTTTTATCTTTTCTAAAAAATTAGGTTCTTGGTGAATGAGAAAATATGACACATGATAAGTTTTTTATTATGCTAATTTTTTTATTTTTTATAAATTATTGTCCACATTGATATTGTTAATCCGGATTTTTTTTCTTTACGGTCTCTATAATATTTTAATATTTTGTACTAATATCTACAATCTTCATATTTATTCTATACCTTCCACGATCCTTAAACCATCTTTACAAAAGTTCGTCCTCAAGATAAAAGAATACAAACAACATGGTAAATAGAAAACATCCCTTGGGAAAGCCTCACGGCCGGAGATTGGGATAACAATAATGACATTTGTCAATATGCTACCGCCTGTTTACTGAGATCATCATATATCATTAATACGTGCATTCTATTATCGTGAAAATATCCCCTCATAACACATCCGATTTTTTTTTTTTCTATATATGATATCTCTATCAGAATATGTTTGAAAGGACTTTTTAAAGACAATTTAAAAATCATTTTAAAAAAGAATATTTTAAACATTGTAAGAAGTTTAAAATAAATATGAAAACCTTTCTAAACAAGAAAATATATATAGTAAGATGATAAGGATCGAATTAAAAAACTTTTTAAAATAATATAGGTAAAAGTGTTAAATCTGTAGTTATATCGATAGTTGTTCTAACAATGGTTTGTGTGTAAAATCCCTCTTTCTATTCTGGTGAGAGACTATTCCCTTGGATATCAATTTAATTGTTGATTATTTTTTAAAATATAGTTGTTTTTGGAAATATCTTTTTTTTTAAATAACTTATCAAAATGTTATGTAGAGGAGTTGATTTGGTAGTGTCACGTGCTGGACCAGTAGACGATGTGAAGGTATCACATAGGGTACCCAGTCAATGATGATGAGCCCTCTTAACCCTTCTTATCCTTTAAGGATAAAACAAAAGACCATCAGGAGGGCCTCGACCTTAGCTGGGGTTAATCCTCTCAATGCCCAAGTTTGTTTAGTTTGAAGGGAAATTATCAGTACAATGGCAAGTCTTTTTCTAAGAGGGTTGTGACATACCAGTTAAAGTAGAAAGCCCATGACTTTTATAGGACCCCACCAACTGAGTGAGATTGAACACGAACCCCATTGGAAGAGGACACGTGTTATGTGAACGAGCGCCAAGGGGGCGCCATGCAAGACCCTTGGGGTTAATTCATGTCCATTCTGGGTCAATACGATATAATCCCTAATTAGGAAATGCATCGCCATGTTGACGGTGACACACGACCTATTTCATATCTCATGCTGACGGTTTTCATGATGGCGCCTGTTGTCTTAGAGCCCCGTGCCTTTAGTGGATATGTGACTTTGTGGCTTTGCCATGTGTAAGAGTGGACGTGTGGTTACCCAAATTTTCTAAGGACCTTGAAGTCCTTGATTCTCAATGATACTAGTAAGTCCTTGGCCCTCAGTGACCAAGATAAATGGGGTGAGCCCCCAACCTCGTGGGCACTTTGATTGGTGATCTGCCTTATTCATCAGGTCCTTGGGTGATCGGAGCGTTACTATCTTCACATTTTCCAAGGACGCCGATTGCTATGCTGATCAAGTTGTAGTTTCCCTTAGACTGTCGGGCCCTCGGTTCCTATAGTGGGGTTCGTAAGGGAGTCCTTCTGTCCTGCTTTTGTAAGAGGCGTTAGGGCTCCTAGTTGATGACCCATTCTATTCCTCGAGGAGACAGTTGTGGTCTACTTGTGGCCTACGTGAATGGCCATACTCCTTTCGAGGGTTCGTTAGGCCTTCGTGATTTTGGGTCATTCACATGGGCTGCCATTATTTTCCCCATTCAATGTCCCACCCACACCCTGTTAGATTGGAGGCATTGCAGCGGATAAACCTTACCAAAAAAAAAAAACAAGGCCCTACATGTCCTATAGGGTTGTACAATCCCATCTGACCCAAAAATTCTAAAAAAAAAAAAAACCTATTAAATGGTTAAAAAACACACTTAATGGACTGAATCCGATAACAATTCTTGACACTTCAGAATTTTTTAGGTAATCACATCAAACATCGGGTCAGATCCAAGACGGGTTGTACAGCCATGTAAGGCGTGCGAGACCAACTTTAAAAAAAAATTAACCTTTTTTTTTTGTTTACCCAGTGCCATGCCCCTCATTGCAGCAATGGAGGGCATTACAGCAAATGTTACTCCACATTTTTTAGGGAACACAAGGCCTTTCTTCTGACGCCCCTTTCTTAATAAGATCAGATACTCATAAGAAACTTCGAGGAGTTTCGCTATGCTGAATTACATGGGATTATTTACACCCGCTTCATAGACGACAAGAAACATCCCTTTTGAAGAACAAGAGAGTGAAAAGAGCACAGCCAGATGAAAAGCAATTGTCAGAAAAATCAACTATAATATTCAGAACAGGTAGACAAAAAGCGGATGTATACCGTTCATTAACCTGCTATAAGTCTCCATTACGTAAAGATCAAAACAGTAGCTGAAGACATCAGCAAGCATGTCCGATTACCCGCTCATACTGATCTAATGGGATACTAGACACCCTCCCTCACACAAAAAGAAAAAGAAAAAGAGAACATATTCTAATTTCCGTCATATTTTGGGTCGGCCATCACATAGTGATATGCAATGACCAAGACGAATATAAAGATGCCAAGGAAATTGCAAAAGAACCCCAGGTCCTGGTCGTCAATCATCTGTCCAGAAGGAAAAGAAAAGAAACTACATAATCAGATCGACCGTTAGCCGAATAGATGATACATACAATGATATTTCGAACTGCAGACAAACCATTATAAGCTTATTTCAATAAAATTGTACAGTTTGCAAATATGTAAAGGCAATTAATGATGCAGCGGACAGTAGGTCCTGCATTTTCAGATAAAAGCTCTAATAAACTTCCTTTAATATGGTAGTTAATAAAGCATCAAGAGAGTTTCTGCCAAAAAATTAAGATGGGACCATCCAGTATGCACATCGCACATGTAAAAAATGCACAGAGAAAATTAATAAGAAATGGTGAAACTTTGCTGCTTAAATTTCTTACATCCTTTTGCAAGACTTGCAACGCCAGCTCCTTCAACCTACAACAGAAAAAGAAAACCATCTGTTCGTCTGTTGTATTCAGTGACATCCATAAGTTACTGTTTCATCGTCTTTGTCATTGCCTCAAGACCATAAGAACTGAGAATTCACCAAAAAAATGTTACTAATTGAATTGGATGTAAACCGCTGATTTGGGGCTTCATTTTTTGGCGGAAGAAGGGCTAGTTAGGATAGAGAAGAACCGCACCGGGGGGGGGGGGGGGGGTGACATCTGGAATATTCTGGCCAATGACTCTATTTGCTCTAAAATACAGGACAAAGATTAAACCAGGTTGTTTAGAGAGAAATGCTTATTTGTGGGCACCAAATAATATCCAATGGCAAGTTTAGAAATATGATAGGCCATTTTTTAATACCTTGGATAAGCAGAACTGATGGGATAAAAGAAACAGGTCAAACTGGACTGGATACATTGTGAAGGAGTGATTGTTTTGCCGGTTTTTGGTCAGAATTGGTGGAAGAGTTTAACTTGCTACACCAGCACCGGTCTTTTTTTTCCCAAAAAAAAAAGAAATAAATAAAATTTTTTGTCGGCCCCAATCTGACCTACATGTCTGTATAATCCAATCTCCGATCGGACAACCCAAAAAAATCTGAAAAATAAAAAAACGAGCCTAGTAAATAGTAAAAATCGGATTGTACAGACACCTGGGGCATAATGGGGCCACCCAAAAAATTAAAAAAAAATTTATGGCATATGTCCGAATTAATCATTTAGGTACCAATGTAAGAGGGCTTAATATTGATCTTGCCCTTTCTTTTGTTAATGTTTTCCTTATTTATGGCACATGTCACTGGAACTGGCAAGGATTCTTGCTAAAACCAAGGTAAATATTGATCTTTCCCTATTCTAGCAGCTTAAGAACAAGGTCGCTTTTAAGAAAACTGATAGCATCCCTTCCCTTCAACAGCTGTCTCCTGCAAGTGATTATTGTTCTCCTAGATTCAAGCCACAGATCTACTCATTAGTGTTCATGGGTTGTCAAAACTTTGGTACCCCCTTGGCTAATAACCTTTATAACCAGCCTCCTCTTAAAGTAACTCTCTTTCTTCCCTTTCTTTTTAGTTTTTCTTCCACTAAGAAACCTACTCCAATATAGAAACATTATTCAATCTCCAGTCAACATGCATTATCAGCTGCTCAAGCATTGACACACTCAAAGTCATTAGCGTCTCATAATGATTTGCTAGTGGCTAAGGTTCTGTGTCACCATAGATGTGATTGTCAGAAGGCTCCATGATACTCCCAATTTTTTATAGAAATCATAAATTGGAAGGCACATCTGATCCACTAAGGAAGTGCTAGCAAGAGAACTTAGATAGAAACATATTATTTGCTAGAATTAAGTTGGTTGCCAAGCTACAATCCAGAATAATTCCATGCTTTCAAGATCCTCTAAAAGATCTAACTCTAAAGGATAAGCCAATAGATGCATCTGCTTCATGAAAACTAAGTGTTGACAATAAAAGAATGTGCAACAAAGACCATTAAAATGATAAAATGAGGCTAGATGAGAACTACAGAAATAACTTATGGTGCACACAAGCTTATTTAGACATGGTTAAGGTAGTGAGAGAGATAAATTCTAACATCATGGCCAATGCGAAATCAAGGATGGCAGTACCGGTACCGGTACGTACCGGCCGGTACCGGTCCGGTACCAGCCGATACCTAGGGTACCGGTGCCGGCCGATACCGGTACGTACCGATATCGGCCGGTACTGCCAACCATTGCGAATAGAAGTGACAAACAAAAATGTCAATAGTGGAAGAGAGACTTGCAAAGTTCAGTAAGAAACAAAATAAACTTAAGAGAAATGCCACCCAACTACCAAGGAAGCAGGAGGATCTAAAGATAAACAATGTACAAGAAGTTGGGGGGGTGGGGGGGGGGAGTAGGCCTACCTGCAAACAGTGCTTACCCAACGAGAAAGCAATCATCAAAGACCAGCCTTCACTGACAATTCAACAACAAACCAACATGTATAACTCCTAAATGCCACCAACCTTTTGCATTCTCAAAATGCAAACACAGAAAGAGAACCAAAAATCTCCCAGACTATAGCATCTCTCAACTTCAAATGAAAAGATATAGCTATACCCTCATCCGAGCATGAGTTTAGCATACTGCCCCGCAAAAAAGACCTCAATCAGCCTTTATCTCTGGTCAGAACTCTTAATTTTGGTGCTTTTGAACCATGTTTGCAGGTTATCCGTTTATATAGATCTCTTTAGCTGTTTTCTTATTAACAGAGACAGAAGGCTTAGTGATTTCTGAACATTCTGCCTTTTCAGACTCAAACTGGTTTCATATGTTTTGAAATAGCTAAAGTTCCTTCTATATCTAATGGAAGGTCTCCTCAGTTTCCAGTATATATCCATTCAGCCGATTACCAATTAAAAAAGTATCAGAACTGATACAAAGTTCCTTGGCCAGGTTTACCCTCAGTTGAAAGCACTTGGGAAGTTGTAGATATTACTTATCTTTCCAAACCCATCAGATTTCCATTCTAAACTTCAATTGGGCCATGACGAGGTCCCCTTAAGGAACATCCCCCAGCACATAACTAATGAGAAATTGTCTGTTGAATCAGGCATAACATATGGACGACTGATCTAAAATCAGGCAGTGAAAACCAGAATGAATTGAGAATAAAGAAAAAATACGGCAAAAATCACCCCTAATTGATTGACCTAAATTCGTTCCGTGTGACGCAAATCAGCTTATTCAAGGCCAATTTGCCATAGTGTGTACCTAGTCTACACCAATGCAGCTAGCCTCCACCATTAGAACCTGAACCATGGGGAGGATGTGCCTTTTTTTGATACGATAAAGCAGGGAGACCCATAGACTTCTATACTTACATTAACTCTACTAAATTTATCCATAATATATGTTTTATTAACCATTCAATGTTTTCTGATTTTTTTTTAAATACCAGACCTTGGATGGATGATCTTAACTATTGGGATGCAGTTTTGTGTAAGCTCAAGCAACTGCTCATTTCCTTCCTCCCAGCTCTATAAGTCATTTGCATCATGTTTTTTGTCCCACCCCATAACCATAAATAAACCTTCATCTTGTCTGCCAGTGATTACATTCTATCAAAGTTTCTGCCAATACTCTGATCATAAATTGAGAGACCCGATGAGATATCACAATCTACAAAGTGCCACTTTGATTGGAGAATAGGAGAAGAATAAGGACGAATAAGGAGAAAATAAACTTAATTTTGCTTTGACAAGCGGAATGACTTATCCCGGTGCATAATAACGTATTCAGGGAATAAGGAGAATAAGCCATCCCACCTTACACTCAAGAATTGCTTATTCTTCTTATTCCGTCAGCGAACCCCACAAAATTATCAAACCGAAACACCCCATATTCTAGTATATGTTATTCCCTCAGTGGGCCCCACGTAATAACTTATTCTACAAACAAAGTGGGGCAAAAGCAATTGAACAATTCCAGGTTGCAACCAAGCCATGATCAATGCATCCTTCATGCCAAGATCATCCAGCACTTCAAATGCATGGGCAGCCACTACTGCCACCCTCTGACCCTCAAAGTCACCTCCGCCCTAAAGCGGTTGGTTGGGCCTAAACTTTGACCCACATCAAGTTGGATCTTCAAGGATATGAGAGCCAGCATCTAGGTCCCATGGCTGCACCACAACCCTTGCCTAGTTAATGAAGATAGTCTCCAAGCCTCCAACTCTCTCCACGACTGATGAGTGAGGATAGAGAAGTAACAAAACCATCCCCATAAAGCTATAGATTGTCCATCCATCCTTCTATTTACATATCCATTAAGTCAATGATCATGAGAACCAAGGACACCCATTCAGCTTACAGCGAATGATCACATGTGGGCAAAAATCCCTACTTGTCTTGATCCATCTCCTCAAATAAAAGCTATAGAGCTGCAAATGGAGCAGATATGAAGTGGATATGACACTTCCATGTCCATTGACTTAAACAGATAATTCATCCACACTCGATTTATGATCCTGATATGGAGCAGATATGAGTTTTTGGATATTCTTTGAATATGAAGCACATGTGGATAATATTTGGATATGAAAGGAGTTAGCCTAGAGAAAAATATCTAAGAGAAAAAATCAGCAAGAATTCCGAAAAAGAATGTAAAAAAGGTCTATGTCATGTTACATGTAATGGCTTAAAAAATGTTTGAAAAGAAGCCTATGTCAGGTGTACAATGGCACAGATCAATGGCCCCTATTTAACTCCAATCTAGAGAAGATCTTAAATCGAGAAGATACATGATTTATGTGTCTGCTCCTTTCATTGAACGCATCATAAACAGATATCTACTCATGAGCCATCAGATAGTCTTTTCAGATAAATAACTAGCTATGGGGATATGAATCTGAAGCACATATGAATTTTCTCTGTATCTGTGTGCAGGCCTGCAAGGAACGGACATATGTCGTGCCAGTGGATAACACTTATTATAATTTCTGCTCTTGAGACTTCATTTTCCCTTGAGAGCCTAGAAAAGTGGCCTTCCACCATGTAGACTTGAAACACCAGGTCTCTGTAATCCAGGATTGGTACTCCCAAGTATTAAGATCAGAGGGACATGTCCTTCACCCACATTTCCTACTTCCATTCCTTCAGCGTCTTCTTCTTTTTTCTTTTTTTCTTTTTTTTTTGGTGGGGGGGGGGGGGGGGGGGTGGCTGTAATCACCCTCAAAAGTCATCTCCACAATTGTGAGTTAAACCTCCTCCCATGCTTAATAGAATTTATACCAAAATGTCTCAGAGCTAAGAATCCAAGATTGTTGCATAGTTTGCATCCGTAGTAACAGACTGAATAATCATGCATAATAGATGACCACACGATTATCTTACAAAGGTAACCCTGACAAAATATAACAAAAAACTTTAAAAACAATATTTGCAGGTTTTCCCTTCGTTCTTTGGAAATCTAATCTTATAATAAGTTAATTCCGTATGAAAGGGCTCGTGTGTATGAAGCTTACAAGTATTGGTGTACAAAAAAGGTTTCAAATACACTGGTACCAACACCAATTTCTTTAAAACCAGTGAGGAATCCATTTTCCCATGTTTCAGGACATCACAAGGTATGTATCTACCACAAGAATTTCAAAGCAGCCAAGGGGCCACTAGGTGTGCCGTACAATGCTGTAAAACATTGTAAAATGCCATAAACTGCATTTTCCCAATGTTTGGAGTGCAATAAATTGTTTTATAGCGCTTTTATACAGTAGATTGCCAGAGTTCAAAAATCATGATGAACCATATGACACTCCTTGTATCAGGTTTCAATTTTCGGCCTAAAACCACCGAAAGCCAAAACCAAAGGTTTTACAACCTTTGATCTTAAAGCCCAGGATTTTGCTTTCGCGGATTCAAAATCCGCATTACCCCTAAAACATAGATCTCACAGATGCCCGCCTGGAAAACCTGGCAAGGAGAGCACCTATTCCTTCTCAAGCTTACAGACCCACTCACTGTACACAGGAGGAAACGTGCACAACAGAAAACCAGAGACCAACACTGCGATCGACCAGATCGGACTAGGGTGCAGCAAACCCCAGAAACAAGAATAACAAAAAGCAAAGCAGAGGGGAGAACGGGGCATACATCTGAAAAGAACCAAAACCTGAACAACACGGAATCAGAGAAACCGCAATCCACGACCAGATCTGGGAAAATTCCCCGGATTTCCAAAAGGAAACCCAGAAACATACGATGCGAACAGCCAGGAAATCGAGATCTACGAAGGAGAAGCGACGCAGAGTTGGGATCTATGGCACACCTTTTGTGAACACAGTCGCTTGCGACAATTCCAAGAGAGGACGAGAAAGGAGCCGATGGCGAAAACCGTGGAACTCCCCTAAAGCCCCCGAAGAACAGAGACCTGCAAGACCATATGCATGCAGTCTCCGTATCCGGACGTATGTTGGGCTCTTGTCGGTTTGGGTGTTTGGACCTCGGTTTTCGGTTGGATGGTATTTGTGACCGTAATCGGATCTCACCGGTCCACTTCTTGGATATCGGATTGGATGCGGTCTCGGTCATGGCTGATGTTGTCGGTGCCAACGTGCCGAGAGCCGAATTTTATACCCTATTCAAGGTTAATTCAATTAATTTTAATTGAGTATGAATTCGAGCCGAGTATCTAATGATTATTCAAGTTTGACTGATTTAAAAATTAATTGAGTCCGAATCTTAGTATTGAGTAGTTTGCGAACTTAAGGGACCTATAATAAATTTAGTTTAAACTTTATAACTTCAAATTTATAAACGCAGGCTAAATTATGGTGGGTAGTAAGTTGTTTGCACTCCTATTCATTTAATAAAAAATTCTATAAAATATGAAATATCTTATTAATTAGGTTTATTCTTAAATAAAATAATAAAATGAGTACTTAAAAGATGTCTTATTAGAATATGTTTTAATGAATACTTGAGCAAGGTCTTAACGAATATGAAAATAAGTTCTTAGATACTTAAATGAGCTTGTCACGAACATAATCAAGTCGAGCTCGCTTATGTTCAAGGTTAACTCCTTTAGCTCCACTTTGTTTGTCGGATTATTTATAACAGATAATGTATACCATATAATTTATTCTAAAATAAGAGGTATTTTGCTTTGATAACGCATATTTATTCGAAGTAGAATAAAGAGTTATTCTAATTACTTTGATTGCATTTCAAAGAATAAGGAGTTTAGAGAATAAAAAACTTTTAGGCCCAAATTTCCCTTCTTATTTTATCACATACTAATTCTAGTTTGGTAGAATAGATAGTTGTTGACCACCGTTGACCGAGCTATAAAATGTGATAAAATTTAATAATACGTAATTTATCTTAAAGAGTATATATATGATTATAAATATTATTTTTAATATATGTATTATCAAATTAACAATGTAATAAATATCAATTAATAAATGAATATGTCATTAAATTATATATACGCACATACTATTGTATATATGTACATACATATATGTATGTATATTGATGAGGCAGAATCCGATTCGGCCCATTAAAACAAGCTCAAACCCAGTTCAGCCCAGTAGCAGCAATAGAAGGCCCTCAGGAAGGCTTCGGCCCATCAGCGGCCCAACAGCCCTCGGCCCGTAAGCGGCACGGTAGCCCTCGGCCCAGCAGGCTTCGGCCCATCAGCAGCCCAACAGCCCTCGGCCCGTAAGCGGCACAGTAGCCCTCAGCCCAGCAGGCTTCGGCCCATCAGCGGCCCAACCCCCTTCGGCCCAACAGCCGTGTTCGGCCCACTCCGGTGGAGGACTAGGCACTATGGCGGTTTACCAATAAGCCCGAAACATAGTCCTATATCGGCTTTCACCGTTAACCATCATCTATCCTTCGCTATAAATACACCGCTATTTATTGCCAAAGGTATGTCTCCGAGACCCTCAAGGACCATAGTCCAAAAAGCATTAAAGCTACTCTTTGCCTTCTGAATCAAATCGTCTTCAAAAGCTAACTTAACAGTCGGAGGGGGTTCCTAAGGGCCGAAGCCCGGAACTCCTACTGACCGGTTTCTTCTTCTTTCCTTCTTGCAGGGGCTCGGTTCGAATCATCGCCGACCTTCCCGAGTCGGTCTCGGCCGCCGATCTCGGACTTCTCCCTCCGGTCTCGACGCCGTGCGCCGGCTGCCCCTCGACCGAGGGAGACTCGGTTCCGCGCTGCCCGCCCGTCAGCCGGAGGAACCTCGGCCCCGCCTTTCGGAGACAAGCCAACCTCCGACTGAACGACTCTCGGCCTCGGATCCTTAACTGCGTCTTTGCCTCCGTCGCCTTCCGGATCCCTGTCGGGCCTCTTACACCGATCCGACCCAGCTCCGGATCCAAAACTTCGGATTCCAGCTTCGGAATCCGCTCGTGATAGCTTCGGCTACATCACGTGGCGCCGTCTGTGGGAATCAAACAAACAAGTCATGTCTCAACGACCTATAACTCGACGATCCGGACAGAGTGAAGCAGAGACACAGGAAGCCTCGGCACAGCTGCTGCCCTCCGAAGGCGCCCCTTCTGCTCCACCGAGCGTGGCTCTGCCCGTCATACCAGAGTCCCTCGCTGCAGAAGACCGGGTGGGAGTGCTCCAGCAACAAATGGCGACGCTAGCCGCTGCCGTCACATCCCTCGCGCCTCTTCAGGAGATGGTGTCCGCCATCGCCCAGCGCATGGGATTGCTGGGACTCCTCAGCAAGCACAGCTCCCCCCACTCTACCCGGTCCAAGATACAAGGTTCCAGCCAGCGCCCACACCGGTTTCCCCTGACGAAACCGCTACGGCGCGCAGCGAGCCCTCGGCGCTACCTGCCCGAGCTCCTCACGCCGACCGCATAACGAAGCAAGGCTATGCTTCGTCGGAATTTCGCCCGACCAAAACCGGAGGACAATCAGTCACCACCTCAACCGCCCCGGACCTGGACCGACGGCTGACAGCGATGCGGAAGGAAATGCAGCAGATGGTGTCTCGGCCATACGGGGCGCCCCTTGCTAACAATATTCTGGAGCAAACCCCGTTCACGCCAGAGCTCCTCGCTACCGAGGTGCCTCCCAATTTCAAACTGCCGAAGGGCCCTCTCTATGACGGAATGACAGATCCGGTCTGTCATTTCCAGAGATTCAACACATACCTCTCGGTCCGAGGGGTCGTCGAGGCAGTCCGCTACCGACTTTTCCCCCTCACCCTTGAGAAGACTGCCCTAACTTGGTTCGAGACACTGGCCCCCAACTCCATCCATTCCCTGGTCCAGTTGGGCCAGCTGTTTATCGACCAGTTTTATGACGCCACCCGGCAGTGTAAAACTTCCGCCAGCCTACTAGCCATCCGGCAAGGCCCCACCGAGACTCTCTAGGAGTATTTCACCAAGTTTCGGACCGAGGCCGCCCAAATCCCAAACCTTGATAGCTCGATTGCGGTCTCGGCCGTGATCAGCGGGTGTCGGGACGAAGGGCTTCTCGGCTCCATCGGGAAGCGTCATCCCCCTACCTTCCAGGACCTCGTAGCCCGGGCCCACAAGTATATCAACCGGGAGGCCCTGATGATGTCCAAAGGTAAAGGCGCAGCCGAAGCAGCCTCGGCACCTGCCCCCCAGGTGGTCCGCCCTCGGCCCGAAGATCAAGAGCCCTCCCGAAAGCGATATCGCAGGGAGGAGTGGGACCGAGAGAGGTGACGGGATCCGCAACAGCGGTACCTACCCCTGCCTGCTCCCCCTTCCCAAATGCTCATGGAGGTGAAGGGCATGATCCGGCGACCAGAGCGCATGAAGACGGATCTTCGCCGAAGGGATCCCGGCAAATACTGCGAGTATCACCGGGAGATCGGCCATACGACGGACGAGTGCCGGCACCTTCGGGAAGAAATCGACCGCCTCATCCGGGAAGGTAGACTGCCGCAGCTTCGGCGAGAGCAGCCCCCGCCGCAGCGAAACCGGGACGTCTCTGAGACGGCCAGGCAACAACAGCCCTCGGAAAAAGGAGTTGCTCCTCCGCCGAAGGTCACCTCGGCCCCAGTAGAAGCATCCCATCAAAGACCCAGCTCTGGGTCCATTATGATGATATCCAGAGGGACGGGAGAAGGATCAAGGCGCCGGCAGTGCAGCTCTGCCACTATAGCGATGATCGATGTCGAGCCGAAGCGACCTCGCCAAGAAGATATTACTTTCGGCTCAGAGGACCTGATTGATATTCAGGTCCCTCACGACGACGCCCTCGTCATAAACGCTGTAATAAACAGTTACGATGTACATCGTATTTTTGTCGATAATGGAAGCGCCCCGAACATCTTATTTTACGATTGCTTTGTAAAAATGGGATTGAGTGAGGCTAATATGAAGCCTCACCGGGGCCCCCTCTTCGGTTTTAACGGTTCGTCCTGCCGAGTAGAGGGCATTGTCCGACTCCCTGTAACCATAGGCTCCGCCCCCCGGCAACTAACCATTGAAACGGATTTTGCCGTTGTAAAAATCGATTCAACCTACAACGCCATCTTTGGCCGAAGGCTAATCGGCGGGGTCGGAGCTGTGCCTTCGTCTTTCCATCAAAAGCTAAAGTTCCATACTAGCTATGGAATAGGCGAGGCCAAGGGAAATCAAGAAGCAGCCCGGCAATGCTATATGATTTCGGTCAAAGGGAAGGCTGCAGCCGAGTCCCTGGCGATCGAATCATCAGCCGAGGCGTCCCCGGGAGAAGAACTCGTCGCCATTCCGGTTCTGGGAGGCGAAGGACAAACCCTGATGATAGGCTCCGGCCTGGAGAAAACCGAAGCGGAGAAGCTCACCGAATTCTTGAAAAAGAATCTCGACATCTTCGCCTGGTCTCCGACAGACATGCCTGGGGTCGACCCGGAGGTAGCGGAACACCGACTACACACCGATCCTAACCAGCCCCCGGTTAAGCAGAAGCGGCGTACCTTCAATCAGGAAAGGAGAGCCGCCATCCAAGCCGAAGTGCAGAAGGGGCTGGACGCCGGGCACCTCCGAGAGGTGCATCACCCGGACTGGATCGCCAACGTAGTGATGGTGCCGAAAAAGGATGGCAAGTGGCGAATGTGCGTGGACTTCACCAACCTTAACAAAGCCTGTCCGATGGATAGCTTCCCGCTACCTCGGATAGATCAGGTGGTGGATGCAACCTCCGGCCACGAACTCCTGAGCTTCCTCGATGCCTATTCAGGCTATCACCAGATCCGAATGCATTCGGATGATGAAAGCAAAACCAGCTTCACGACCGATCTAGGTCTATATTGCTATACCCGGATGCCCTTCGGCCTGAAGAATGCTGGCGCGACATATCAGCGCCTCGTCAATAAAGTGTTCGCCCCGCAGCTCGGCCGCAACATAGAAGTCTATATAGACGACATGCTGGTCAAGAGCCGCGTCGCTGCAGAACATTTGGCCGACTTAGCCGAGACGTTCTCCGCCCTGCAGCGATATAAAATGAAGCTGAACCCGACCAAGTGCGCCTTCGGGGTAGCCTCCGGGAAGTTCCTCGGCTACATGGTCACCCATCGAGGGGTAGAAGCTAACCCCGAGAAGGTTTCGGCCATCATACAGATGCGCCCTCCGGCAAACCTCCGAGAGGTGCAGAAGCTAAATGGAAGGATCGCAGCCCTAAGCCGCTTCATGTCAAGGGCGGCGGATTACTGCTTCCCCTTCTTCAAGTTATTGAAGAAGGCCAATAGCTTCGCCTGGACGGAGGAGTGCCAGGCAGCCTTCTACCAACTGAAGGCCTACCTCTCTACAGTCCCCATTCTGTCCAAGCCAGTCCCCGGGGAGCCGCTGAGCCTTTACCTCGCGATATCCGAGACAGCTATCAGCGTCGTCCTCATCCGAGAACAAGATGGCGTTCATAAGCCAGTCTACTATACCAGCCGAGCCCTTCAAGGAGCAGAACTCCGGTATCTCGCTCTAGAAAAATTGGCTCTGGCCCTCGTCTCGTCCGCGAGGAGGCTCCGACCGTATTTTCTTGCCCATTCGGTAAAGGTTATCACCGACCAGCCCCTAAGGCAAGTTCTCTCCCGGCCGGAGGTATCCGGCAGACTGGCAAAATGGGCGATTGAGCTAGGAGAGTTCGACATCTCCTATGCGCCTCGAATAGCAATAAAAGCCCAGGCATTGGCCGACTTTATCGCCGAACTCACTCCCAGTGCTTCCTCGGCACCTCAGCCGAAAGCCGACGTACCCGAAGCCGAGGGCACTTCGGCTCACACACCGGCGGACGAATGGCAACTTTATATAGACGGCTCCGCGTGCTCCACGGGCAGCGGCGTCGGATGGATCCTGGCATCGCCCGAAGGGGTCGTCACGGAGTACGCGTTACGCTTCTCCTTTCCAGCCACCAATAACGCCGCCGAGTACGAAGCCCTCATTTCCGGCCTCCGGGCCGCAAGGAAGCTCGGCGTCCGGAACTTAAAGGCCTTTAGCGACTCTCAGCTGATCGCCAGTCATGTTTCCGGGGAATACGAAGCTCGGGATGCGATAATGACATCTTATCTCCAGGTGACTCGTAAGATCCTCGCTCAATTCGATTCCTATGAAATCGTACTGATCCCGAGAGCCGAGAATGCCTGAGTCGATGCCCTTTCCCGGCTGGCGTCAACCCAAGACGGGGGAGGAGGCCGAATGATCCTAGTAGAGGAACTCGCCGAACCAAGCCTCGGCGAGCCTGAGGCCATGCAAATAACCGAGGCCGAAGCCGAGACCTGGATGACTCCCCTCGTCACTTTTCTCCTCTGAGGAGAAGTCCCGCCATATTCAAGGGAAGCGAAGCACGTTCGGCAACGCTCATCTCACTTCCTCCTTCTGGACGGGCTACTGTATAAGAAGTCTTTCGGCCGACCGCTGTTACGGTGCCTCGGCCCGACTGAAGCCGACTACGCCATGAGAGAGGTACACGAAGGGGTATGCGGAGCACATGCGGGAGGAAGGGCCCTGGCTCACAAGCTTCTAAGGCAAGGATACTGGTGGCCGACACTCCGAGAGGACGCTTTAGCCCTCGTACGGCGCTGTGATCAGTGCCAGAAGTTCAGCTCCCTCATCCACCAGTCAGCCACCCTTCTGACCCCCTTATCCGACCCCTGGCCTTTCGCTCAATGGGGAATCGACCTCCTGGGGCCTTTTCCCATCGCCACCGGCCAAAGGAAATTCCTCATCGTGGCAGTAGACTATTTTACCAAATGGGTAGAAGCCGAACCCCTCGCATCAATAACCGATGGCAATGCTTGGAACTTCGTATGGAAGTCCATCATATGTCGGTTCGGCATCCCCCAGGCCATCATTTCGGACAACGGCAAGCAGTTCGATAGCCGTCGGTTCAGCGATAACTGCGCCGGCTTCGGCATCCTTCATAAGTTCACTTCGGTAGCACACCCTCGGGCAAACGGCCGGGTCGAGGTCACCAACTGAAGCCTATTGCAGGGACTAAAAACCCGCCTCGGCGAAGCCAAAGGCCGATGGGTAGAGGAGCTACCAAGTATTCTTTGGGCATATCGGACTACGAGCCGAACCCCTACCGGCGAAACTCCATTTCGCATGGCTTATGGGATAGAAGCCGTTATTCCTGTAGAAATCGGCATTCCCTCTCCAAGAGTCATTACTTACGATCTAGAGGCCAACGAAGAGGTCTTGAAGGATCATCTCGACCTCATAGAAGAAACCCGGGATAAGGCTCGCGTTCGGCTGGCGGCTTATCAGCAGCGCATGGCCAGATACCACAACACTCGAGTGAAGCCCCGAAGCTTTGAAATCAGGAGCCTCGTGTTAAGGAATGCTCATGCATCTAAGCCAGCCGAAGCCGCAGGAAAGCTTGCCCCCAACTGGGAGGGGCCGTATCGGGTAAAAGAGGTAATCATACGAGGGGCTTATCGGTTGGAGACCCTTTCGGGCCAACCTCTCCCTCGCACCTGGAATGTGGAATGCCTTCGGCGTTATTTCATGTAAACCACTTCTCCCGGATTTTAGCCGGAATGCATGAATAAAGGTCTCTTTTTCAGAAAACCTAGGTATCTCTCTAAGTCCGTGTAAACCGTACCGGGAGTGGCTTCGGCCATGCAAACCGTATCGGGAGCGGCATGATTTTCTATTCTAAGCCCGCAGGTAACCTGATCCGAGGGTGGCTTCGGCCATGTATACCGGATCGGGAAGCGGCAAGGTACCTCTCTAAGTCCGTGTAAACCGTACCGGGAGTGGCTTCGGCCATGCAAACCGTATCGGGAGCGGCATGATTTTCTATTCTAAGCCCGCAGGTAACCTGATCCGAAGGTGGCTTCGGCCATGTATACCGGATCGGGAAGCAGCAAGGTACCTCTCTAAGTCCGTGTAAACCGTACCGGGAGTGGCTTCGGCCATGCAAATCGTATCGGGAGCGGCATGCTTTTCTATTCTAAGCCCGCAGGTAACCTGATCCGAGGGTGGCTTCGGCCATGTATACCAGATCGGGAAGCGGCAAGGTATCTGTCTAAGTCCGTGTAAACCGTACCGGGAGTGGCTTCGGCCATGCAAACCGTATCGGGAGCGGCATGATTTTCTATTCTAAGCCCGCAGGTAACCTGATCCGAGGGTGGCTTCGGCCATGTATACCGGATCGGGAAGCGGCAAGGTATCTCTCTAAGTCCGTGTAAACCGTACCGGGAGTGGCTTCGGCCATGCAAACCGTATCGGGAGCGGCATGATTTTCTATTCTAAGCCCGCAGGTAACCTGATCCGAGGGTGGCTTCGGCCATGTATACCGGATCGGGAAGCGGCACGGTATATCTCTAAGTCCGTGTAAACCGTACCGGGAGTGGCTTCGGCCACGCAAACCGCGTCGGGAGCGGCGGGATATCCCCTCGGATCGTATGAACCACATTAGTAAAGGCCCCGGCCGCATATACTATCGGTGGCGATACTTGATCGACTTCGTATCCGAACCTACATCGGGTCTCGGCCTTGCGAGCTGCAACTAAAACGACGACAAGGTCTCGGATTCATGAAGAACCATATTCGGTCGTTTGTTCAGAACACAAAGGTAAAGCCAAAAATACTTCCTGTATATATACTGCAAAGGAAGTACAAAATCGGTCGTCCATCTGGCCGCAGGCTTACAAAGAGAAGAAGAACAAAAACCGGGACAAGCCCCCGTATTAGCCCTCGGTATTCCCCTCATCCACATCAACTGGGCTCCGGCCAGGAGATGGGGAAGGAGAATCCACTATCTGCACGGCTTCGGACGGGGCGACTTCGACAGGAGTCGCCTCGGCTGGAACGGCCTCGTCGCCTTTCGCCGAGGCTGAGGCCCTTTCAGCCGCGAGCCCCTTCCACCAGGACAGGAGCTCTTCGCCTTCCTCGTCCGTCGGCAGGGCAATTCCGGACAGGTCCACGGTTGGGCAAGCCTTCTGGGCGGCAGCCAGCCCGATGGAGAAGACCGAGGAGGCCGCCAGAAGCTGTGCCTGGCTTATCTCCTCGGCGAAGTCTGGGCCAGCCTTGTAATCGGCCACGGCCGAACTAACAGCCTCCTCGGCCTTAGCTTCCAAATCCAGCTTCAAGGCCGACAGTTCCTCGGCATGGCGACGGCTATCCGAGGCCCGCCGGGCGTCCTTGTCCTAGATCTCGGCCTTAAGGGCCTGATTTTCGACCCGGACCGCCGCCAGCTCCCGCTCGACCTTCTCCTTCTCCCATTCGGCCTTCGCCTTGGCCTCGGAAGAAGCTCGAGTCGCCGCTGCCTGCTCCTCCAGCTGAGCCCGCATCCGGGCGTTCGCAGCTAAGAGCCAGTCGACGCTAGACTCGAAGTCGCGTCCCGCCGAGGGGCCCTCGCCCGAGCCCGCCGAGGCCAACGCCCTCTCGGCCTCCAGGAGTTGATCTCGGAGGAGCGCCTGACGTTGGATCAGGACGCTACCCGTGACCGCGGCCTTCGATCAAAAGCGGATAAGGGTCAGCAAATCCAAAAGGATCTAAGAGGAATGCTAGACTGAAGCACACTGAGAAGCTTCTTACCTGGACTGCCAATCGGGCGCTGATCATCGCCAGATCAGTGGCTGAGTGGTCCTTCAGCTCCTCTAGGGCCGACGGGAGAGTTAGGCCGCGGAGCAGACGCAGGCACGTCTGCGAGTCCTCCACACTCTCGTCCCTATAGATCCCCAGGTCGGGGACCCATAGCTCGCGTTCCTGCACGCGAGGCGCCTGCGGCCCAGCGCCTTCCTGGTCCTCCGCCCCCGCCATCGTGGCCGGGGGAGAGTCGCCCCTCGGCGCTTCAGGGGACGACGGCCTCGGGGCCCTTCGGGCCACGGCATATCTTTTAGCCGGGGCGGGCGCTGCCTCGCTAGGCTCGTCCGCTCGGCTACGCTTCGAGGAACGACCGCCCCTTCGGGCAGTCGACTTACTTTTCCGCTCCCTCTCAAGAGCGGCAACAACAGCACGGCCCTCGGAGGAAGCCGCAGTCATCGTAACCCCGGCCCGGACGCTCGGGGCCACGGTGCCTCGTCCAGACCCTCATGCCGCCTGCGGGCGAGATGACTGGGGTTGGCCACCCTGCTGGGCTATCCGGCTGAGGAGGCCCTTGATCCCAGACATTGCTGCAAACAGGAGAAGAAGTGTTAGATGTTAATAACACGCAGAGGTCACAACTCAAGACCGACTTACCCTCGACCGAAGCTTCAGCAACCTCGGCGACCGGAGGAGATTCGGCCGGATGAGCGACCCCGGTACTTCCTTCGGTCTCCCGTGAAGTCTCCCCGGGGGGAAGGTAAGGGAAAGCCCGCAGAGGATCCCTCGTCGGGTCCGGCCATGCCTCGGCACCCACAAGCAGCTCCGGCTTGCTGAAAAGCTCCGAGATATCATACGGAGCCGAGGCTTCGATAAGGCCCACGATGTTGCGCTGGGCGGAATTGAGGGTGGGAGGATCAGAAAGGCCTGCGGCCAGCGGTGCCCACTCGGTAGGAAAGGGCCACACACTCCTCTCATTCTCCGGAAGAGAAACTAGAATGAAATTCCTCTTCCAACCATGAATGGACGAAGGCTTCCCAGAGAAGATGCCTCGGCCGAGACGAGGGACAAAACTGTACCACTCGGATCTCCCCTGCCTTTGAATTTTGAAGAGGTAGCAGAAGATGTTGACCGATGGGATGATCTTCGTATGGGCAAACACAGCCAAGAAGGCGTAGACTGTGCGCCAAGAATTGGGAAAAAATTGAGACGGGGCCAGCCCGTAGAAACATAGGAGGTTGATGACGAAGGTGGAGAGAGGAAGACGAAAGCCCGCCCGGAAGCTTTCTTCATAAATAGAAAAACTACTCGGGCGAGGAGTGTTGGCCCTGGTATGCGAACCAGGCCGATAGGGGGTCATCCAGGAAGGGAGTTGGTAGTAAGAAGCAAGGTAGCTGACCCCGTCGTCCGAGAGGGCGCAGGCTGCTTCTGAAGCAGTCTCGGGACGACGACGTCCCGAGGAGGAAGCCTGGCCCGGGGTATGAACCTCCTCGGACCTTTCGGCACCGGAGACTTCGGCCTCGTCTGCCATGGCAGAAGCAAGGGAGTCCAAAGTAAGAGGAGATGACAAAGAAGACTTGGGGGAATGGGACGGAGTATATTCCTCGTCTGAAGGAGTAATCTTACTCAAAGAAGGACTCCGGGGCATGAGGACACGGTAATGAAGAAAGGAGATTGAGGCTTACCCTCAAAGAAAAAGAGATCTCCTCGATCAGACACCGCCTCTCAAGCCAAAGGAACTCCCCCGGCAGCAGCTCCGGACGATGGAGAGCTTCCTGCGACAGATGACGAGCTCGGAAGCACCTTCAGAGGACTATCCCTTCGCAGAAGAAGAAGGAGAGCTCGGTTGATCGCAGAAGAACGCAGGCGCAGGAAGCAGGAAGAAGAACAGTGCCCTGCGAGGGGTTCCTATTTATAGGCGCTGTTCGAAACCCTTCCCGCCGAAGCCAACGGCTGGGATCTTCCCCTTCTTCTCTCCGCCTCTCTCGGATGCGCGCCACGTGTACCGTCCTTCGGTAATGATGACGGACAGACTCCGGGAATTGAAGCAGAATGATCAACGGCCGAAAGCGCTCCGACCCTTCGGCTGATCACTCGGATGCCCGCCACGTGTTCCAATCCACGTGTCGAGGAAGGAAGAGGCGGCAATCCGAGTGGAACCTCGGGCAGAGAGCCGAGGTGACCCGCGACCCGCGAGCGGTCAGGATCTTTTTGTGTTTTTAACGGGGCGACCGGATGCGCGACGCGTGTCCTGTGCTTCTTCGCGAAACGACCGTTCTGACGGAAAAAGCGACGCCCGTCCCGTCCATTTAATTGAGCCTGACGCAAGTCAGAAGGCTCGGCCCTTCGCCCTTAGAAGTAAAGGCCTTCGTCGCTACATCCCGAATGAAGACGGATAAGTGACTGCCGACCCTCGGCCGACCGAGGGCATCCTCTTCTTAAAAAAGAGAACAGAAAGCCTCGGGTAAAACACCTGTTACGTTATTTTTCAAAAAAGGCTTCGGGCTATACTCTCGCCATCTCAGAACTGAGGAAGACAAGAGTGGGGGGCTATGTGATGAGGCAAAATCCGATTCGGCCCATTAAAACAAGCACAAACCCAGTTCAGCCCAGCAGCAGCAATAGAAGGCCCTCAAGAAGCCTTCGGCCCATCAGCGGCCCAACAGCCCTCGGCCCGTAAGCGGCACAGTAGCCCTCGGCCCAGCAGGCTTCGGCCCATCAGCGGCTCAACAGCCCTCGGCCCGTAAGCGGCACAGTAGCCCTCGGCCCAGCAGGCTTCGGCCCATCAGCGGCCCAACCCCCTTCGGCCCAACAGCCGTGTTCGGCCCACTCCGGTGGAGGACTAGGCACTATGGCGGTTTACCAATAAGCCCGGAACATAGTCCTATATCGGCTTTCACCGTTAACCATCCTCTATCCTTCGCTATAAATACACCGCTATTTATTGACAAAGGTATGTCTCCGAGACCCTCAAGGACCATAGTTCAAAAAGCATTAAAGCTACTCTTTGCCTTCTGAATCGAATCGTCTTCAGAAGCTAACTTAACCGTCGGAAGGGGTTCCTAAGGGCCGAAGCCCGGGACTCCTACTGACCGGTTTCTTCTTCTTTCCTTCATGCAGGGGCTCGGTTCGAATCATCGCCGACCTTCCCGAGTCGGTCTCGGCCGCCGATCTCGGACTTCTCCCTCCGGTCTCCACGCCGTGCGCCGGCTGCCCCTCGACCGAGGGAGACTCGGTTCCGCGCTGCCCGTCCGTCAGCTGGAGGAACCTCGGCCCCGCCTTCCGGAGACGAGCCAACCTCCGACCGAGCGACTCTCGGCCTCGGATCCTTAACCGCGTCTCTGGCTCCGTCGCCTTCCGGATCCCTGTCGGGCCTCTTACACCGATCCGACCCAGCTCCGGATCTAAAACTTCGGATTCCAGCTTCGGAATCCGGTCGTGATAGCTTCGGCTATATATATATATATACATACAAAAATATATTTGTATACATACATATATGTATATATATACATGCATACATAAATATATTTGTGTGTGTGTATATATATATATATAGACATACATACATGTATACTTATATATACGTCCAGATATATATATACTCGATATTAATTGCACAATGAAAAAATGACAAACACATTGACTGTACACTTTGTAGGACTGAGACAATATTTGCCTAAAAAAATAATATTTTGCAAAAAAAATTCATATATGACACTTGAAACTGTTTCAACAAAGAAAATAAAAATGATAATAATAAACTATTTTATTTGTTTGTACAATACTTCTCCTATTTTATTGTCAAAAATTGCATTCTTATGTATAACAGATTTTTCTACTGTAATTGCTTGAGAAACTTTGTCACGTTCACAACTTGATAGGATAGAAATATCTTCATAAGTTTGTTTTTGTCCTTATCCAGCATGCCGCGCAGTCCTTATGAATTTCACTCGTAAAGATTAACAGAAGACAAAAATGAATGTCTCAAGAAATATCAGACAAACATGAATAATAGAAAGAGTGAAATGAAGGTCTAAAACATACCTAAGAATAATTATAATAATACGATTCATGGAGCTTATAGAAAGTGGAGGCTCAAGCAACAAGTTGCATAATATATGTATAGAAAAAGCACTAAGCTATAAGAAATAAATCGAGGCTCATGTGACCTCCTTTACAAATTTACATTTGAAATTATTTAAATGGCATGAAATAAAACGAGGCTTATGCGACTTCTATTATAATTTCACATTTCAAAATAAGTTAAATGGCATAAAATCAAAAGAAGCTCATGCGACCTCTATTACAATTTGACATTTCAAAACAAGTAAATGGCATGAAATCAAATGAGACTTATGCAACCACCGTCACAATTTCAAATTTCAAAATAAGTGAATGACATAAAATCAAACGAGATTTATACGACCTCCATCACAAATTCAGAAATAGTAAATACACAATTTCACATTTCAAATTAAGTGAAATAACATAAAATCAAACGATAAAATTATCACATTTCAGTCAAGTAAAATTTAATCATACCTCCAATAACATAAACTCACATGAGACTTACACGCAAGTTTTATTATATTCACACACACATATATTCGTAAGTAAATATAAGGTGGGTTTAGAAAGATAAGATTGCAAATGGCCTCCCAATATCCAAAGGCACGCTTAAGTAGGGCCGCATATATGCCTACCTACTATCCAGACGTACAATTGAGATATGGCTGCAGTCATGCCATACTTGCTATCTGAGTGTGTGTTTAAGAAAGAAGCATTACTAGTCATGTCTGCACAGATGCAAGGATAAATTACACAAAAATAAATAAGAAGTCCAATATTATATCAACATTAAACTCAATATATGTAAATGAAAAGTAAATTTACCGACAATGAAATTAACTGCAAAAAAAGCAGCCACCAAATACGAGTACAAATAACAAGATCACGACACCTAACGAACAAGTAAAGGAAATATCTACTAAATACAAGTACAAAGAACTAAAGACAAGCACGACCCCTAATGACCAAACAAAGGAAACATATGCTAAATCTAATTATTATCGCTCTAAAGTTGGTTTGCAATTCCCTTCCTTACGTGATCACCTAGAACTAGCTTAGTTTGGCTCAGTACAATGTCATCTGGGTAATCAACATCACCATCATCATCTCTACTTTTCATTTGCCATGGTAAAATATACATCATGTCTCTGTCTCCGACGAATGAAGTTATGGACGACATAACATGCCAGCATTATCTTTCGTTGTATTGCTTATGAATATTTACAACCATCTCCTAATATTTGAAAACGATTCTTCAGCACACCGAACACTCGCTCTACACAATTCCTCATACCTATGGTTGAACTTTTCCCTCTTACTTACATAGTGCTGACCACGACCCCCAAATTGGCCTATATGATATCATTGGTCGCGATAAGGAGTTAAAAAATTGCATGTGTTTGCATAGATAGAGTCGACAAGATAATACTTGTTGTAAGGGACCCGAAACCTATCTTCATCTAACATCCATTTCAATACTCTCATGTCAACTGCAGAACCTTCCCAACTGACAACAACGTATAGAAAAGTAAGGTCGAATGAGACTATACCGCCCTCTCATGTCAGCTCTGAAAAGTTAGACACGCCGCCTTCTTTTTGCGCCGGCAAGACTCCACCGACGTAATCCGAGGCTCTGATACCACTGATGGTTGAAAATTTACCTGAAAACGTGTGCAACTCTCATTGGCGTCTAGCGGAAGACGATCCTCTTGTCGGCGCAGTGCGGCTACTAGAGTCGTGCACATAATCTACACGCCAAGTCCCAGAGGCCATTGGTGATTCCTCCAAGAGAAAGATAGAGAGGAGAGGGAGGAGGTTGGGAGAGAAAAGGAGGAGAAGAACTCACGTAGTTCTCTTCTTGTGTCTATATGCACATATATAAAGAAGTCTCTTCAAGAATCACCACCTAATATGAGCTATTTATTCTTCACATCCTTATCTACATGGAGACCACTCCAATATGGATGTGAATTCCAACCTGACCCATGTCACGTGTAACATGAATGAACTTAATAAGGAGAGGGATAAGGTTATCAATATGATGTGACCTTGCTAACATAAGTCTATCTTGGAAAACTTTCACAAGGTGCATATGATCTTCCTACCCTAAGAGTGTGCTCGGAAAATTTTCATCATAAAAGTTATTTTCAGCTTTCATCTCTGACATGTATTTTTATCGTAAAAATTACTTTTGGCTTTTCTTTCAGGCATGAAAAAATAAAAGTTTGAAAAGGTCTAACTAATTTTTCACGATCACACCAATCAACTCTCCTCTTAGGACTATTCAATATGTCACGAGGGTATCACAAGGGGACTATTCATGCCTTGCTGGTCGTGCCATATGCCTAGAAGGACAACCCAATCGGATCCCTAATATGAATACATTGATGGTAACTAAAGTGACGAGGCTGTACAAACAAATTTCCGATGTCCACTCCATCACATTGTTCGCCGTATTGTATTTCAGCATGCTAATGTATCTGGATGAATCCAATCCATTGGTATACATCATACGATGTTTTTTTCAATATTGATCTCCATAAACATATTGAATTCAAAACAAATCTTTGTATTTTATATATTTTAGTATTAGCCCCTATAAAAATATAATCTAATAATACATCCTTCGAACTAAGAATCGTTCAAAGAAGCAAATATTCATATTTAATATTCTTCAAACTAATGTTAAAATAAATGAAAATACTTGAAATGGCTCTAGACAATAAAACATTAAGTTCCAATGCACAATAAAAATAACCTTAATAGTTCGAGCCTAATAATATTTTTTTAATTTTTTAGAATTTTTTTGAATTGTCCGATTGGAAATTTGATTGTTTGGACATGATGGTATGTTTAAGTTGACTTAAAAAAAAAACTTAATTTTTTCTTTTATTTTGACTGCACCGACAACTGGTGCAGCATTACCGTATAGTAAGTAAAACTCAAAACTTAAGATGTAAGTGACTCTTATAGAATAAATTAAATTTAACTCATGTTTAACTATAGTGGAGTTACAAAAATTTGATCGGAGCAAATGGCAGGCATTAAAACTGAAAAGCTTAAATATACAAGGATTAATATCAAAAAATATAAGATACAAGGACTTACTTCAAATTCACTATAAATAAAGGGTATCACATGCATTTTCACTAAACTGAAAAAGAAAAATATGGAAATAATTAAGCCCAATATGGAAAACTTTCAACACAAATTTATTTCTGCAAGATTCCATCTTTGACTACGTGGAAGATGCAGAGATAATCTCTTTAATCAAGGAGAAATTTCGAGCCATAGATAAATTTGGAAGTAAAACAACCTTTGGGGAAACAAATTAATCTTGAAAATTTTCACATTAAGTTGCTCAATTATTCTATACGGCCCTGAGCCTGACCCATTATAAAATGTGGGGATCTGTGGAAACATGCAGCCCACCACGACCGACACATTTCTCCTCGAGTTGGGAGAACTACATCATCCCCTTCCTTTGTGTCGTTTCTTCTCCTTGCAGCTCTTGCAAAACAACATGGACAAGAGCAAGAGGAAAGGGGGAGGCAAATGCACAAACCCAGCGACAGGGAAACCATACAGAGGAGTTCACTACGCCGAAGGAACATATGGTGCCCAAGTATTTGACAAGAAGAACCATAAATATATTTATTTGGGTTCTTTCAACACGCCTGAAGAGGCTGCCAGGGTTCATGATGATATGGAAGCAAAGCTTAATGTCTCAAGGGCAAAACCTAAGTTCCCTGGAAACCAGGCCAGCTCTTCCCAAGTCCCTCCTCCTGGCACCCCGGCTCCCAGCTCAAATCCAAATGTGTTTCAATATTGCCAGTTCTTCCCAGAGAGTGGCGGGCAGTGAAGTGTTATCATGCAGTACTACTGCATTATTTGTTTGAAAGCTATATTTTGCAAGTGTACTCGATCTATATATTATAGACGTGTCAGTCCGTGTGATTAGCACAAGGAAAAGGTTTCTTAATTAACATGTTGGACAATCAAATATCATATATATAATAGAAGCAAAGTTCCTAATTAGCAGTTCTTCGCTGTTTGGCTTATGAGCCGGTGACGAATCACTTTTTTTTCTTTTTAGATATATTTACAAAGTCTCCGTAACGAAAAAGATAGTATAAATAAGTACTCACCAATTCTCTCCGTACAGAAAACTCTTCCACACAACCGCGACAACTTCACTTTCTACAGGCAATTACCCAAAAAAGTGGGATTTGAACTCCAGATATCCTCTATGAAAGGGGAGAATCTGTACTACGGAGCCATATGCTATTTGACAGAATTGGAACATCAATCCATGTGAATATGCCTTGGCTGATCCATGTAATGATTGAGTTCTGGCCTTGCATGTGTATGTTCCACCTGGTTCTTCCTCCTCAGTGAGTCATTGTATGTTCCACCTGGTTCTTCTTCCTCAGTGAGTCATGCCTTCACAAAAAGCCTAAAAAGCTCATCAATGCATATGGCTGCATACCAAGCTCTAGCTAGGCTTTACCGTTTTCCTATCTCATACCCAATAACAAATGACGTAAAACATTGTGTTATTTGCTAAACATGTATATTTGTCTGCACTCCACGCATATAAATTGCAGCATTGAATGCATGTAAATATAAAAGGTTAGTGAGAGGGGTGAAGTGCCTACCTAAAAGCAAGTTCTCCCTTTCTACAAGATGTATCATGCTTCGGAGGGGGGGGGGGGAGGGAGGTGTTGGAAGGTTAGCTCATATTTTGTTGAGTTAAAATGACTTCTAGTGAATGCAATGGCATTTTTATATATAAAATGCGTAAGAATGATATATAAGAAAATTCAAATGTTACAATGGGAATTTGCAGTTCTCTCTCTCTCTCTCTCTCTCTCTCTCATGAGTGAGAGAAACTCAAACTGCGGCTTTAGTTGGGAAAAGGCATCTGCACAGCATCCCTTAATTTCTGTTCTCAACATGATTGAAAACATTTGAAGGGGTGCTCAGTCGTGATATTATACACATGCATATGGCAGTAGCAATCTTGATGTTAGTACTCAATACTAGGCATTGGTGAAAGTTCTATTAATTTTCATATTCTCATAATAAAAGAATCAACTGTCAGATGAAATTTGATATAGATTTGAACAAAAGATATTTTTTTATTTTTTAACCCCTAAAAGTACGGCACATTTGGAAATAAGCCCTCCTAACTCAACTATGTACAAATAAGCCCTTACAATCTACTCTGAATTAGTGAAAGACCTCTAAATATTACAAATAAGCCCCTAAAAAGGACTCATTTATGAGAAACTTGTGATTGTAGGGACTTATTTGTAAATAGGTAAATTAGAAGGACTTATTTATAATAGCAAAAGTTCGTAAGGGTTAAAAATAAAAATGCCATCATGTACGTCCTATATCAATTGCAATATTGATATTCAAGATTAAAGATATCATAATCAAAATTATATTCCAACCAAATAGAGACGAGATTAGCAATGGAACCCACAACCAACAAAGTAAATTTAAGGAAAATTAATGAAAAAGGTACAAAAACTTTCAAAGTATCTAAAAAAGGTATCATAAGTTTGAAATATCTAAAAGGAGCACTCCTTGTAGAGTTCATATTCTAGTGTGGCAAAAGTCATATTTTCTCCGGCATACTACTCAAAATACCCTCAATTGATTTGTAAATGATTGGTCCTAATCTACATCTACATGACATTAGTTTCGTATCTTTGATAAATAAATATGTAAATAAGACCTTCATTATTCTTCAATTACATAAAAGGACACTAACACTAGAAACTATGAAAATTCATTCCTCTAAAATTAAGATTAAGAAGCAGCTCCTAAGTTTTTACAATTAGTAAAAGAAAAATATGAAAATAGTAACATTACTTTTGAATTTTATTAAATAGATAAAATAAGTATAATCATACTACTAATTATTCATAAATCATTTTTTTTATCATTAGTTTGAGATAGTAAATTTTTATATGAGCAAACTTTAAGACAATCTATTCATAAAATGACTGAAGATATTTTGGGTGGTATGTTAAAAGAAATATGACTTTTGTCTCATATAGATATAAATTTTGGAAGGAGTGTCCTTTTAGATATTTCGAACTTATAGTGTCCCGATTGCATATTTTAAAAAATCTTTTTGCAGGGGGAAGCCTATCCGAGGACTAACATCACTCAATAGTTTTCCTGTGACAAATGAAGCAACTCTGCAAAGCTTGCCTTGAAGATCGGAAAAGTAACGGAAAGTTCGGAACGCAACTTCTAAGTCAGCTCTGTTAACCAATAAGAAATCAAGGAATAAAGAAAATGTGTTTTCCTCTTTATGACAGCCATAGGTCATAAAGAAGGAACATTCACACATCTCTTCTTACCAACCATTGTTCATGAATCATGCCAAGGAAGAAGCCACAGGGGCAATAGGGGCTTGGGAAAGAGGAGACTTTCATCTAAAAGCAACCACCAGCAAATTGTGAACTAATCCACAGCATACACTAAGATGGAGATATGAAGCATGTAATGTGTTTTGTCATGGATCCTTTTTACACCTCCGTGGATTAAATCCTAGTATGCACTTCAAAAGTAATAATTACAAAGCAATACCAATATTGTCTGAAGAAATTTTCCCTTACAAGAATCAAAAGAAAAAAATAAATAAAAGAATGGCAGGGAGCTTTCCATTTGTTGTTAACAATGCCAGTGAAATCCAGTAAAAACAGCCCATGGAAGAAATAAGAGGCCATGTGGAAACCTTAGGCCGCTTCAGATAGTGAAGAAAGAACGAATTTATGCTCACGGAAATAAGATATCAAGAGATCCTCTTGAAACTAAAGATTGTCTTTTAGCCATTTCAAAGCTCCATTAGCAACTGAGCTGCAAGATTCCAGTAACAAATTCACAATGACTGTTAACGTCTTGGCATGAGCTATGGACCATAAAATTAAGACGATAAAGCTCAGAAATGCATATATGGTCTTCAGCATGGTAGACAAGATGAAAGGAAGATCATTCTATATGTCTGTTTGCCCACCTGCTGCATCACAGTACCACTCTCCATTGCTGCCATCTCTTATTTTTTCCTTTATTTACTACTACCCCTCTTCCCCTCCCCCCCCAAAAAAAAATTAAAAAATTAAAAAAAAAAAATTCCTTGTCCCCCCCCTCTCTCTCTCTCTCTTCTGGTTCGAACAGGGTCCCAGAATCAGCAACTTCTCAATCCAGGATTGAATTTCCATCAAGATTGACAATATACCAATGAACAATCTGCTTGCAATTCTGGAACCTGATGTGCCAGTCATTTCTATCACGCGGCATCAGGTAAGTTGACACCCTACTGGAATAAATAAACAAATCTTTTATATTTTTATTTGTCTCTCCTCTTTTTCTTTTTCTTCTGCTCTTTGTCCCCCTTACATTTGCTTCTCCTGCTCTCTCTTCCTCATTTCTCCTCTTGTTCTCCTTTTTACCCTCTTCTCTCTCCTTCATTTTTCTTTTCCCCTCAGATTGAACGGCAGTTGCCACTTGCCCGAGCCTCTAATGAGCAGGCTGATCCTTGACACACTGGCATCATTATCAGCAATTGCTAGGACAGATCCCAACTTCTTGTCAATTAGCATGCAAAGACTTTATTTATTGTCATGGGCTCAGTTTTCTACCTGCATTCCCTAAAAGGAAAATAAAGAAAAATGATAAGAAGAAGCTTCTTTTATATAAAACATGGACTTGGGCATGCACCATACCATGTTACCTTTCTATGTTCGATTTTCTCCTGATTGAATAACATTTCTAAAACTCTAAACCAGCCATCTCAACATATATCGACATTCAGTACATGCATCAAATGTGTATGCACCAGTTTCCAGCGTTTGAGCATGGCATACCACTTATGGAAAATCCAACACAATAATTTATTTATTTATTTATTGTGGGGGTGGGGGGGGGGAGGGGGGAATGTGGATGGCACCACTTGTAGTATAAAAAATAAAGGTTACGTACCAACAAAAAGCAAATTTGCCAACATGTGTCACTTTTTTTTTTTTTTCAAAGTGGATGGTACCCCAAATTGCATATTGAAAATAAGGGATTTACAAGTGTAAGAGTAAAAGCTCTAAAAAATTATCCATGCACCAAAAAAAAAGACGCCAAGAAGGTGTAGCTCCCCAGATGACTTGAGCACAAAAAGATCATTTGATCAATCAGCCCTCCCCAAGAAGACCAAAATGAACCGATTTAGAATGGTCCACATTACAATAGATGTGAGCCCATTCCCTCTATCACAAACAAAAGAAGATAGATTGATTTTATAGATGTCAGCAACCATGTTAGACTTGTAAGTGCAAGATCTAAAAGGGTGTAAAGGACGTACCCAGTGCACGAGGCTCCCACCATTTGTGGGGTCTAGTGAAGGGTCGAAAATCAATCGTTGTATGATTAATTTTTTTCTAATCTATAAATGATTAGACGCATATATATATATATCCTTCCTGTTCTCGTGCATGCCTCATTCATAGGTATTTGCCAACAATTCTATCAGTATTCTACTCAATGAACGTCATTTAGGACAAAGCCCTTATAAAACTGAGAGGAGCCAAGTCATTCCACCTTCATTTAGTCAATACAGGGCATAAATGATTCTTGTTTCTCTTGCATTATGTGTTAAAAGAAGAGTTAAGGCAATGATCATGGCATAGTTGTCAAGGCAACGTCTAAGCGGTGCCTAGGCATCCGCCTAGCGTCCAGACGCAAATCCAAGCCCAAGGCGATGGGCTGCCTTTCTCCAGCCCAATAAGGCGTGTTGGACGTTCGCATAGGCTGCCCAAGCAACCGAAAGTGTGCGCCTAAGTGCTTTGGACCCGCCTGGGCCCGGAAGAACCGATATGAAAGTCATATCGGATCCCACTTTAAACCCTGCCCTCCCCATCCCGAGCCGCTCGACCCTCCCATTTCCCTCCCCATTTCGATCCAGTTCGACCTCCCCTCCCCCCCCCCCCCTCTCCTCTAGGGTTTCCACCACGGCGGCACTGGCCCAACATCACCCGCCCCTAATCGCCTCACCACCACCGATGCCTTCACCAGACGACGTCGCCACCGCCGTCGTCACCAGACACCTTCGTCTCTCTCTCCCTTGCCACTGGTGCAGCGAGTATTCATCCATCCGATGACTGTTGTATTTCTGGCGAGGCAATCTTATCCAATGGGGCATGGAACTTTGAGAATCAACTGTCTAGTACGGTTGGTTTATCATTTGCCTTTCAATTAGGAGGTCTCACGTTCAATCTTGGTTGGAGCTTAAAAATTCTTCAGCTATGTAAACTAAAAGAAAAGTACCCTTAGGATCTATCTCTCTTAATTTCTAAGATTATTTTTTCGGATAATTGGGCATATTTGAAATTCTCGTCTAATTAGACGTACTTCTCGTTCGGTGCGGAATTATCTCCAGATCTAAAGGATATGTCGATTCGAATCCTTAGTCACTTGTAAATACTTGTATTGTTATAAATACTCTTGAAATCTTAAAAGTACTACCTCTTTGTCAAAATGTTATGAATTATAATGGAGTATGCAAGAAAGATGCCATAGATTTTGATAATATGCAAAATTTTAGTGAGTTTATATGTATGCAAGATATTAGTGAACTTAGGAGTATATATGAAAAAAATTTCAGTTTGATTCTAAGACACTTTGATGGAGGAGTACAAATGAAAATTTTCTAATACGTAAGAATTTGAGGCATACATACAAATACAAATAAGACAGTTTGTAGGAGTATACATAAAAACACCCTTCATTTTAATAGGGGCCGCCACCTGCCCACCGCCTGCACATCAAGTAAAGTCGACTGGGCCCACCGCACCAGGCCAATCAGAAAGCTCCGAGCAAAAAAACCAGTGCTCCCCTTACCGGATCTTTAAAACATCCAATAAGGGAGCTCATGACGTCACAAGCCGGCTAGCATTAGACTATTGTAACCCACAAAATGATATTTTAATATTTTTTATTAATATTAGCATATTTTACTAATACATTTACAAATGTCAAATACCCTCTCTTATTGTAACATATCACACATTCAACGTGAGAATCCCTTTTATTCTCTTTTATGTTAATCTCGACTATATTAATCTTTAGTGTCATAAAACAAGAAACTTTATAATTTTATTCATAATGACCATTAAAGTTTCTATTCGGATACCACACTTATCAAGTAAATTTTACATTTGTCAATGTAAGACTAATTACATGTATACAATCATTACAAAAAGTCGTGTAAGTCTATCACGTGCTCACGACTCGAACACATCTAATTATATTTTTCTCTAATAGAATGAAAAAAATATCTAACAATAAAGATTCAGGGTTGCTCTTCCTTTCTTCTACTAGGGTATTCTTATAGTTATAACCTAGTAATTTATAAAGAACTCTCAAAAAGGTCCTCTATATCAGCGATTGCCCGAAAAAGTATTGTCTAATTTAGTCCATAAAAATAATCTCAGACTTTCGTTCCTTTTTTTAAAAAAAGATCCTAATTTATAGGAGACTAAAGACCCTCTTTATAAATACAAAATTATCTTTTTAACAATTAATATGAGACTACAAAAGTGCCAATTTTATACTTCAACAGCATCTATCTTAGCCAAATAATGGTATATTTATATGGCAACCAAAGACCTCATAAACTAATGTATAGTGATAGTCACCAATGGTATATTTATTCGTACAAGTACACAAACAAATCTACTTTTTGACACTGTGAGTGATATATTTGTATAAAATACTTTATTTTGATAGATTTTGTCGTGACTAACGGCACGTTCTTATGAAGGTCATGTGTCATCGTAGTTCATTGGGGCATGAAAGAAACTAACTTGATGTGAGAGTATGTTTGTGGAAGTACCATTGCTCTCATATTCTGAATTACAAACTTATCTTTCAATAAAGTTATACTTGTTGCATCGCTTGTGGTGCATTACAAGTGGGTTGTCGTCCGACTGCCATCCAATCTTAAATCGAATGGTTGCAATAGCAAGTTTAACTTCTTCTTTTTTTTTAAATTCTTATAGTGGGTCCCATCATGTTATGAGGGCATTGTAGTTGTGTTGGAACAGCAACTATATAATAGTCTTACATCGGATAATTTCAGTTGTGGCCAGTGCTTATGATCTTGGGTCCCTTCAAACTCAACACTCGAGTTTTGTGGTTTGTAAGATGGTAGGACCTGACCCAACTTTATCTTCTAATTTGCGCCACCTCTTATTATCTAATTTCCACGGCCCATCTTGGCCGTGAGGAGGAGTGTTGGAGCAACAACTATATAATAGTCTTACATCGGATTCCAGTGCTTATGATCTTGGGCCCCTTCAAACTCAACACCTGGGTTTTGTGTTTTGTAAGGAGTTGATAATTTTCTATGTTTATTGTTAATGGGCATGGTGATTTTTAATTTTTAAAATTCTTTTAGTCATCGAATCGAGATCGGATTAAAGGGGTATGTGGGGAACGACCTAAGCAAATTTTACAAAATAATTTTTTTTAAGCTACTGGATTGCCTTCATTGCGACAGGAGAGTACTACTCATATAAATATGCATCACCCAGTTGAAAGACATCTCACACCGGCTATTCCCCACTTTCTAATACGCAACACCAATCCAAGTTATCGTCATCATCACCACCATTATCATGAGCCTTGTACCACGAATCTATGTCAGCTGGATCCAGCCAAGGCTCCAGGGATCTGCAAATTTCCATATTTTTAGATATAACCTTAAAATCATCACAGAAAAAAAAAACAAGTTACCAAACAACAAAACCCAACAACAAACACATTTTAAACCTTCTTCTTTCAACTAAAGAGATCGTAAACGTTGAATTATTGTTTTTTTTATGTCATAAACATGAAACACGAGTGATGTTTCATATAGGTAAAAGATATGTGAGTCTCACCAGATTTCATACATATGAAACAAACCTAATTTTAACATAGTATATGCTCTCATGTCTTGTCATTAGCTCACCGTCTAATCCAATGCCCGTACATTGAATATTGCTATAAATACTTCTAAAACTATCAATGATTAATATTTTGGATGTCTCATGAGATTTGTTTATTTTAACATAAAACAACATAATTTGAAACAATTGTATTATTTTACAATATTTTCAGTTATTTGGAATGATGTAAAATAATATAAAGTAAAATCTTATATGGGCTTTGTCTGTCCAGCCTAATTGTCTTGTTTTGGTTTACAACAAAAGTCCACTGTAAATCAAAACAAGAATATTGAAACATCACTCTTATCTTATTTTACAAGCAACCGAACAAACAGTTCTTGATTTTGAAATAAGAAAATTTTACTTGTTTTGAAACCAACGATTTTGAAACTGGTGATTTATAAGATTTTACACTAAAACAAACAACTGCATAATGTAAGTAGCAATAGGTATCATAGTTTGGTCTAAAAACCTAAGTGCCTCTTGAGACTACAATACATCGCATAAAAGCCCATATGTTGAACTTGAAACGTCCAATAATTCAATAGACATCAAAATATTAACCGGCAAAAATAACATATCTATCAAATGTGTCATTTTAATGGCATGCGTTTCTATAGATCAAATATGTTACTGTCGTAGTAATTTTAAAATAATACACATATTAAGTTATGGCGTAAGATAATATGTAAGCGATAATAACGTTTTTGAAATACAACATAGAAAAGTGGTTAATATGAAATTACATAAATTTTTAAACCTCTTTCTTCTCTTAAGTTTAACCATTAAATCTGATCTTGCCGAACCAGAAATGTGGTGCACCTCAAAATTCAAACATATGTTACAAATTACAATGGATGCAATGGAATACATTCTTACTTGTCTTGTTTTCACTTATACTGTCTCACTTTGTTTGCAGAATAACTTAAACCAGAATAAGGTTCTGGAGATTTCTTAACCCAGAATAAGAGGTATTTTGATTTGGTAAATTGTTGGTATTCCACCCAGAATAAGTAGAATTGCACTGTGCTATTCCAAGTGATTTGGTAGGAATAAGTAGAATAAAGAAGAGAATAAAGAGTTCAAAATACCCATGTTATTCCGTTTAACCCCTAGTATAACCCATAGCACCCTGGGTTAAGCACTCCCCTCCACTAAAGTGGGTTAAAAGATTTTAAGAGAATAAAACATCCTATTCAGGGCTTATTCCACAAACAAAGTAAAGGATTATTTGGTGTAGAGACGGAACCAAAGTGTTTCCTATCTTTATCCGACGTGTAATGGATGTACGTGATAGTCTTTCTAAACTGATAACATAAGTAATAAGATCACCGATCTATCTTAGATCTACGTCGAAATCAATTAATTGGCATGTGTAACCTGTATAATTTTATATTTAACATTGGCAAAAGAGCATTTATCCTTCCAATAATCTTTGGGAAGAGAATGCCGTTTACATCCTTTGCATAAAAGTTTGGACTGGATATATGAAGTGGAAATATTACTAATTTTATGATTCGGGTTGCTTAAAAGTAGGAACCTCTTCCTTTTTTCGCGGAGGCGATGATGGGAACCATTAACCAATAACCACGAACTTCACATCCCAAGGAAATTAAGTCCCCCGTTCTGATGTGGTTTGGGATCAGCACTAATAAATTAATTATTCTTTATTTTATTTACTGAAAATTTAAGGAGGATTCTTTTGGAATAGTTGGCACCTGTCCTTTTTGGATAGTAAAGTAGGATAGTAAAAATATGTGGTATATTAATATTCTCCAGCTTAATATAAAGTTTTAAACTCCCAAAGATATTTTTACAGATTTTTCTTCAGAAAGAATTTGATTAAAATAAAATAAATAAAGTGTCATACAATGTCGTATTCTATCTCATAAAAACGTGGTTTTTATAATATTCATATTAAATCAAATTGCACCTAGACGTAAGACATCATAAGATATCACACTTGATCTTAAAAAATGATATAATATTTTAGCAATTTAAATAGTTTTAAATTAATATAATTTAAGATAATTTGATATAAACTGCACGGTATGGGGTGTAGTCCCATTTTTTAAATTTTTTTATGTTTTAAATTTTTTATTGTAATGTCAGACCCATCATGACCAACATATCCCTATAATCTGATCTTCAATTTGAGGATAAAAAAAAATATAAAAACTAAAAATTGAATCCCCTTTTATTAGGCCCAGCCTATTAAAGATTTTTTTCATCATTTGTTGGTGTTTTGTTTTTGATTTTATAGATTTTTGAATTGTCTGTCCAAGATCGACTCATAGGGACATGTCTGACATGATGACCATGTCTTTTAAAAAAATTAAAAAATAACATGTTTGGAAAATGAGGCTGCACTACATGACATGCAGCATATATTACTCGGTAATATTTACTCTAGTTTTTGAAAGGATGCTTTTATGTGTCTCTTTCTAAACCATCATATTTATACGTATGCCCCTAATTCTTGTACATTATTATAAATATCTCTAGAATATTTTGATTATATCTTTCTCTCAAAATAGTATAAAGTTCAAACCAAACATACCTTATTCAAAGGATGATCGAACCTTATAGAAATATACTATAAAAATATATTTTTTAAAGATAAAATAAAGAAGAGCCCTCCCCGTTAATCCCAGTCTCCATCCCTGCTGTCCCCTTTTTCTCTCTCCTCCCCTTCCCCGCGAAGAGGGATTTTGGAGACGGATAGGTCTTTGGACTGTAGAGAGAGAAAGAGAGGGGGTGTAGAGAGAGAGAGAGAGAGAAAAAAAACTAGAGAGACCCCTTCTTCCGTCCCCATCCCCGCTCTCCTATCTCCTCCCGTGGAGGGATCTTGGTGGAGGAGAAGTCTCTAGCTTTTTAGAGAGAGAAAGAAGGTGTTCAGCAGAAGGAGAGAGAGGGTGGTGGCAGAGGAGGGTTGGGGGGAGGGCGATGGCGATCCTGTACGCGCTGGTGGCGAGAGGGTCGGTGGTGCTGGCGGAGTTCAGCGGGGCGGCGCAGTCCAACATGGGCGTGGTCGCCCGGCAGGTGCTGGAGAAGATCCCCGGCACCGACGATAGCCACGTCTCCTACTCCCAGGATCGCTACGTCTTCCACGTCAAGCGCACCGACGGCATCACCGTCCTCTGCGTCGCCGACGACGCCGCCGGCCGTGAGCGCTCCTCCCATCTCATGCTGAACACGCCCCCCTCTCTCTCTGTCTATATGCTTCCACTCTCTCTCATCGGTGTTAGATTCTGCGCGCTCGAATTCCTCATCTTGTATGAAAAGCCCGTTTCTTTTTGGGATAATTCGAACAAAACTTTTGTTTTTGGAGCATTCAGATGTGTCAAATTTGACCTTTTGGTTTCCTAACGATCTGGTAAACAAGAAAGTGGTGATGCAAAAGGACATGAGGTGTTTGCTCCGGCTTTCCGGCATGAAAAAGGCTTGGAATTTTCTGCTGTTGCTGCTGCCACTCTCTCTCCCTCTAGCATTTTTTTTGGGATTTGGCTGTATATTGGCACATGATCTAGTAGTTCATAACATAGTCAGTGACAGTTTGCTCCCTCTTTTTTTTTTTTTTTTTTTTTTTTTTTAAAGTATGATATTTTGATATTTCGACCCCCCTGTTTTTGATGCTTTGTTCTCACCTGTATTTCCGTGGTCTGCTCCGCATATTTGTCGACCTTTAGATCTGGAGAATTGCAATTTACTGTTGCCAAACTGGTTCAATTTAGATGCAGGACTGGCATTGCAGTTGACGTGTCCGTAATCTTATTATGATAATAATAGCTTCAGAGGGAATGCTATTACTTTTATTGTAATTAATGCATTCAATGTGAGCTCTTTGGTTAAGTAATCTAACAGCTCCCAATGAGTGTGGCAAATAGGGTGGTAAAAAGAGTGGTATAATAGCATTCTTCACAGTTTCATACTTACTGCTTCTGAGTGGAATTAGAACTTAGAGTGGCTAGAAATAGGTGATTCTTACATATAAAGTTTTTATGTTAAATGTTGCATACAATATTTTGAATAGTAATTTACTTCAATGAACTAATTTCAAATTCAGTTATCTGACATGTTTTATATAAGATTTAATATTTAGATTACTTGCATATCCATTACAATCATTTTCTGTATTATAATAAATGAATAAGTCCAGTGGTTCCTATCAGAATTAGGCTGGCTCATTCAAAATCCATTTGATCTGAATAGGCCTCTTTTTCTTTCTTGTTTAGTATTTGTTCTATACATGTTTTTTATGATGACGCAGCACGCTGTTGCACTTATTTCATCATTCAATCCTGTTAACTTTTATGATCTTTTTTTCAGGAAGAATTCCCTTTGCTTTCCTTGAGGATATTCATGCAAGATTTGTCAAGACTTATGGTCGTGCTTGCCATACTGCTCTTGCTTATGCAATGAATGAAGAATTCTCCCGGGTTCTTAGTCAACAAATGGACTATTATTCGAATGACCCTAATGCAGACAGGATGAATCGAATTAGAGGTGAAATGAATCAGGTAGGCCTCTTGAACTTTATTTTTCAGTTTAATATCCTTTTTCAACTTTTGTCATCATATGTTTATAACTTTTCACAAAGGAATAATATCTATTAACAGGATTTTGTGATAATGCTCATGTTAATGTGATCAATAGTATAACGCAAATAGTTATAATGCAAAATGGACATGAGAGTAGATACTGCTAAGGTTAATGGACTTACCATTGTGTTTGGCAAAGTACCTTGGAGGTTTGTAAAATGGAATTGGGTTGATTACCTGAACTGCAGTTTTAGATAGGTTCTTGCATTGAATAAATGCTAATATAGGGGAAGTCAAAGCAATGCACTGAGTTATATCCAGGAACTTTTAGCAACCATGTTTTAAAGAGGAGCTTTCCCTGGTACTTCTAAAAAATGAATAATACCAAAACTTGAGGAATGCTTCTTCCTCTGTCTGATGACTGCCATGTGAAAATGTAAGAATTCGGGGAAGCCAGGACTCCTTTTTTTTTTTGGAAGGTGGTCAGAAGACCACATTTCATTGAAGAACCACAGAAACGGTTACAACAGAAAGAAAGAAAAGGGTGACAAATCTACCAATATGGTAGATAGTTCCCAAAAAAACAAAAGCTCATAGGTACAATAACTTCACCCAGTTACAAAATAATCTCTCTCCAGGAGGATAGCTTATCAAGAGGAGGTGAACCAGTGATGCTGCTACCAGTCCTTTGGAAATACCATGCATTAAGAAGGGAGATACAGCTCTTAATAATTCCCATAGTCTCTTGGAAATCTTTTCTGAAAATTCTGTAATCGTGTTTCTTCCAGATAGCCCATAACATAGCTGGAAGAGTGGCAGTCCAGAGAACTCTGTCTTGTTTTGAAGGATTGAGGTCATCCCAAGTATTCAATAGAGACCTAATATCACTCTTCTGAACCCTAGGAACTTCGATAGCTCTAAATAGAATCTTCAAATTGTGGCAATGATGCCACAGGTGAGGAAAAGACGGTCCAAGTTTTCCTTGAACCTTCCACAGAAAATGCACGTCCCTGCTGTCCTGTCTGGTCCACTTCAGTCTTTCGCATGTATTGATTCTCCCCCCTGCCACCTTCCACATGAAAATCCTAATTTTGATGGGCAGATTGCTGATCCACACTTGCTTATACCAAGACATCTTAGTACCTCCTGTCCCTAGCATCATAATGGCTGATTTCACTGAAAATGTCCACTAGGTCCTCTCCAAATTCTAGTATCATTGATATTTTGCGGCAATGTGAGCCTGTAAAGAATTGAAGTAAGCGCTACGAATTCTGCCTCCTCTGCACACTGCAGGTCCCTGCAGAAAGTCAAATCCCAGGCTGGCTGACTGGCTGAATAACTGCACCACTCTGCAATGGTCTTATTGTGAGATGTGGAATAATTATGGGCTGGAAAATCTGTCCATAAATGGCCTATGTCCATACCAATTATCCTCCAAAAAAAAAAAGGTTGGAATACCATCCCCCACCTTAATCATTGAAGGGCATGTGAAAAAAATCCATGTTGTGAATGATGTGTTTCCAAATTGGGGAGAATGATGTATAAGATATGACCCAATCCATTTACCATACCCTGTAAATATGTATGTCTCACCACCTGGCCCACAGAGACTGTTCATCTCTTTCAAGTCTCCATATCCACTTGAATAATAATGCCCTCTTAATAAGTTCAATTGGAATCAAGCCCACACCACCTTCTTACTTGGTCCTACAACATATCACCAAGCAATAGGATGCATCCCCTTTTCATTAGGTTTCTTCCCATTCCAAAAAAAGGCAGCCCTTGTAGATTCCAACTTTTGGCAAACCCCTCTTGGAATTCTGAAAATTGATAAGAAGTCGATGGCCAAGTTAGAAAGCACCACCTTAGAAAGGATCCATTTCCCTCCAGCAGTTAGGAGCTTACCTTCCAACTGTCTAGCTTGTTGTCAAACTTTTTTACTAGGCCTGACCAATCTGAAATTTTGATAGTTCCCCCAGCCAGAGGAAGTCCTACATACTTGATTGGAAAATCCCCCCATTCAGTCCCCATAATCAGAGCAATTTTAACCTTTTGGTCATCCGGAACATGCAGACCAACAAGATCACTTTTATGAAAATTGATCTTCAGCCCTGTAGCAGCTTCAAGGATCTTGAGAAGGATCTTTAAATTCTGAAGTTTCCATTCATTAGCTTTAGAGAATAAAAAGGTATAATCTGCATATTCTAGATGTGTCACCTCCTCATCCCCTCTGCACAGCTTAACATCTTCAATAAAACCAGCTGCCCTAGCCTTTCCCCACATCACGCTGATAATCTGTCCTACTAAGAGCAGGGATAAAGGATCCCCACAAATAAGAGCAGGGATAAAGGATCCCCTTGCCTAAGACCTCTGGATTTTCCAAAGTAACCAAAAGGTTTTCCATTGATCAAAAGTGAAAATCTTGCTGTCTCAATGCAATTCCTCACCCATAGGGAAGCCAGGACTGTTTCCTACCCATGTAGGTTCACTGGTTCTTTGCAACTTCTTCACGACACAAGTCCTGGGGACTTTTATCCCGCAATAGAGGGTAACATGAAAAATGTCAAATAATTGGAATACAAAGTCTAACCATGTGGAAATAGCATGAGGGAAGAAACAATTATATTGTGATGGGGGGACAATGCCGTTTCAATATATGTAATATGTCACGCTCTTCTATCAGCGGTATTGGTACTACATATCACTGTAAATTTTACACTCATATAAGTCATAATTTTAGACATTCTGACAGATTTTTGTTGTTTGCACTAATACAAGTTATGATTTTAGACATTCATTGACATGGCTTTCTTTTGTTGGATGGAAGCTTATTTTCAAAGTAAGTGTTCAGCTTACTGGGCTCATATTACTCTCTTTCCTCTGTCTTCACATAGATGTTTTGCTTTAAATCTTTTTGCTAGGTTTATAATTTCTTTCCATCCAAGACTAACATTTTATGACGTTTGCCAAACCCCACAGGGGTCCATACTCTTCCTTTGCAGTCCAAATATATCTCTTGGTGGATGCTGATGGTCCAGATATTGAAATAAATTATTGTTCTGCATTGAAGTTGATGCTTATGCAATTTGGTTGGTCCTACACATCATGCTTCATCATGTTGGGCTAAAAGTCTTATTCAAAAATAATAAAAGAAAGATTGTCAAATGTGAAGATTATTTGAAAAAATATGAAGGTTATTTGGGTTGACCATAGTACGTCTGGATTATGATCCTGGTATGTTTGGAGGACGTTAGCTGGTGTGTTCAACGTGAAATGTGTTCCCTTTTCTTGTCATTATGTGGTACCTTAACATTAATCAATAAGCTCAATAATCTGATCTCAGATTTAATATGCATATTGACATCTGTCTTTATTTGCCTGATAGGAAGTTGTTTTCATTCAATGCATTTTGCAATTTAGATATGTTATCTTGTGTTTCTTTAAATAGGTGCGAAACGTCATGATCGAGAACATTGACAAGGTTCTAGAAAGAGGTGATCGATTGGAATTGCTTGTTGATAAGACTGCACATATGCAAACAAACACTTATCGTTTCAGAAAGCAAGCTCGGCGTTTCAGGAATACTGTCTGGTGGAGAAACGTAAAGCTCACGTATGTCCTCATGGTTCAGATATTATTATCTTTTACATTATTTGCTGTCTACTTGTAAATTGTATTGTGCATAACTTGTCGGCAATAGTTCAAATAATGGATATTCAGATGGCCTGAAGGGTGGGGTGTTTGATGGAGGAGTCTTGAGCCTGACATTCTGAAAAGAGGGAATGAAACCAATATAACCTAAAACTCAGTCAGATTGCAACTCCTCCATTTGAACCCAAAAGCGTTACAACCCCCATACAAAGTACTTTTGGGTTACGTACTTCTGTACGTGCACAAAATGGAGAAAAAAATTTCTCCCTTTTTGCACCGTCTCCATCTGCCCAGATAACATTGAAGACGATAAATTGTTGAAAACATGTTTTGCTCCTTGTTTGCCTTCAATGAGGTGGGTGACCCAGGAAAGGTTTTGCCATCCCACTTCTCAGCAGTACCATGTGAGGTCAAAAGAGAGCAGATCTTGGAGTGATCACAACAGGATCTTGGAAGATTGCAGTAAATTTCTAAAGCAACTTGTCATCTTGGTGAGAAAAAAGAGCATTCTGGGACTAAGCCCATGTTTTGCATCAGAATAGTCAACATGGGACTGTGATCACTGTCCCTGGGGCATCATGTTCCCATTCTTATGCTCATGTTTGTTTGTCATGAGGGATAGTGTTTTTTATATGAGTGGATTAAGCTTAATGTAACTGTTTGGTAAGATGGGAGATTAAGTCATGAAAAAGACATCCATGTCGATAACATACATAAGAAGACACAAAGAAATGAGGATATGCATATTCCCACAAGAAGTGGGAATTTTTCTCCTCTCTTTTAAACATACTCATTGAATGAAATGGAGGTGGCCCAGGATGGGGGCTAAGTGTCCCTGACTGTTCCCTTTCCTTTTGACAAACAAATGGGATTAATGAAAATGGGGGAATTTGGTCTTAACCCCGGTCTATCCTGATGTCAAACCAGGCCTTAGCAAAAGACATCATGAAAAATGGCAATCCATGGATCTGGACTCTGCATGTGTGGTTTCTGGTTCATGCTCTATGGATCATGAAGGAAGGCGGTCATGCAGGCAGTTGTTGCGTGCCCCTGGGCTTACATGACAATGACCAGTTTTTGTCATCAGCAAAAGGAATTAGAAAAAATTTACTGCACCTGATACATTTTCCTTACTATGTCAAATCATTTTATTATTTTGAGTTCATCCTCGAGGCTTTTTACCATCATCCACCTGAATCTGATTGCACCATCTAACTAGTGCTAGGATGATGTTGCAGATGTCCAAAGCATCTTAAGCCTATCCTTCCTATGGCTAATGTCAATTGGAGCTATACTCAAGTCTCTGTGTATATGTGCATATTTTATGTGCTCAACATCTTCATCGCTGTCACACATTTTATGTGCTCTTTTCTCATTGCCCAACACTCCATCTCACAGAACATAGTATTCATGCAATGGTTCTACAAAAGTTCCCTTTGAGGTTTATGGGACTTGTTGATCAAAAAGGAGACCAGATGCTCTTCTCCACTTCAACAATCTTGTCTTGACCTTACATGCAAAGTCCTTCCAGATCTTATGTTTTCCACTTCAGCAGTCTTCTTGCCTTGTCCCAATGTGTGACATCCTTCTACATCTCCCCTGTGTTGGTCCTCTATGCTCCATTCTACCAGATCGGTCTATCTATTTACCTACCTACATACTACCTACCTATCTATCCATCCATCATATGGATGTCCTATTATACAGCAAAAGGAAATTTTCCATTTCCAGTTTCTTAACCATCTGATCAAACAAACGCATTATCTAACAGTAATAGGTTTTTGGGATTGATGGTGAGCCTCCCATGTTTCTGCACAGAAGTCCTTTGGTCCCCCAATAGCGATGAGAAAATAGTTGGGACCAAGAGAGATCTGGATCACCCATCCTAATTCCCATCCTTTGAGAATGAGATATGGGCAGTTAATTAGATGGGGTCCCATTCAAATGAGACTTAGGCAGAAACTCCACACACATGATATCCGTCTGCATTGGGTGGAACTCCCACACAGATGGGAATCCTGCGCACTGTATGCTCAATGTGGGACTCTTTGTTGGGCCAATGGTAGTGGGAACAATAGTAGTGGGACATGATTCATGCAACTTACCCCAAATCGATAGGATAAGGCTCTGACAATGATAATGACGAGATGTTTGCTAGAATATGACGCACCCTTTTCGGCTGGGCTGTCCTCCAGCCATCCGATAGCATTGGATTGCTCATCATTATTAGAGTCTTATCCCAATTTAGGGTCAGTTGCATGAATTCTGCTCTTCCGCTTAATTCACGGCTTGGTAAATTCCAGGTGTCCGCATGGGGTTTGGGTGGGGGGTTATGTTGCCCCCAGTTTCGCTCTTATCTGACAATGGCAGACAAAAGGGGAAGTTCTTTGTAGATGCCTAGCAATGTTGCTTTTTCCTCATCTTATCCTTCTTGAACCCAGTCAAGTCAGATGCTCAGATCAGCTAATCTGAAGTTACTAAATGAAGCATTTGCATGATTGGACCGTTTACGTTCTGTACAACAGATGTGTTTGAAATAGATGGAACCATTATTGAAGAACTCATAACATTGAGTCATAGACAACAAAACCAGACCCGCACTGTTCTTAAAGGCATATTTTTAATGTTAATGTCTGCAGTAATAAATATGCCATTATAGACATCCTATTTCCCTTTCAAGGAGTATATTGTGCATTGAGCATGAAACATATCTAACTTGGCTTTGATCGGACATGCAGGATATTGGTGATTCTCCTCCTCCTGGTCGTAACTTATGTTGTGCTGGCATTCATGTGTCATGGGGTCACTCTGCCTTCCTGCATAAGGTAAAAGTTATCTTGTTGTAATTGGGTGTCCCGAAGCTTGTTCGGCAATATTGGCATTGTAGTTCTACAGATTGCATCATGTCCGTTTGTGAACTTGTTTGATTGAGGTATTGGTGTGTATCAAATTTTACACATGTTTCCACAATTTCAATCATATTGATACTTAGTGTTGGATGATCACCAGCAGTCTTACTACACTGTTCAACAGATTACGTAATGTTCGTAATACAAAAATGCAAGGGTGTGACATAGGTGGGTGTGGTATCATTCTCCTTTCACGTGATCAATGAGGATGTGTTCCCAGCATTCTGCTTTGTTCTTTTGGCTCCAATATATTGCAAAGTAACTCATATTTCAATCGGCTGCAAAAAGGAAAAACACCTGCCGATTAGTTAATGGTTCAGCCAGCTATTATCTGAGGAGATCATTAGATGGTGAAGTTGATTTAATTTGGGACACGACTAAATTCCAATTTGTGCGATCTCAGAATCCAAGTACCCTCTCCATTGTTCATCAGCCAATGACAATTGTGCTCACGTTTGTTTTGATATTTAAATTATTTTCATGGGTATAAAGACGGGGAATGTGCAGAAACATCCAGCACTGATTTGTGAACCTGGCGATGGTAAAAACTGAAACGAAATCGATAGTTTATTCTGTTTAAATGGAATCGACCTTGAGGGCATGAAGCAGTGTATTGTCTACCCTTTTTCAAGTAGAAAAAGATTTTATGACTATTATTATATCCAAAAGTTTTGTATGCTAATGCTTTTTCTTTTCTTGGGAGACATCTGCTAGACTACTTCTATCTTGTGTTTGGGGCTAACTGGCCGTGTGATAGTGCTTGTTTTCAAGCCTAAGGGTCTCTTTGTAACGTGTGTTTTTTGAGCTTTCAACGTTAAAGCTGGTACTGGCTTTCGCCTCTAATATCAGATATTTAGGGTAGGAGGCACGTAATCTTAATGAGTTAGATGAATGCTTAACAAAAATTTTAGTTAGAAATCATTTAATAGTTTCTTTTTTTAACATAAAATTACTAAATGAAGGTGGGCGTAACTTTGGAGAGTTATAGTAGATGACTCCTCATTGACCATTAATTTGGAACTTTTGATTGTAAGTGAATCAGATAAATGACTTTAAAGGTCTTATATCCTTTCAATATAGTTGGATTGAGAGTTATGAAAGCCAAAAAAAAAAGAATCTTCATATCGAAAGCTGTGACAAGCACACCTTAGAGCTATAGTAGGAGCTACAGTAGGGCTGTAAATGGATCAAAGATGAAAATATAATAAGTGTTTCTTGTGTATGAGACATCAAAAAACAGAAGAAAAAAATAGAGATACAGGTTTCATTTTTGCATTATTTTTTATTTAGAAGTAAGAGCGGAAATATTTATTTTTGTTTTCCTTTCTTGCCCATAGTATGCATTATGGCCCATCATACATCATGTAATGCTAGGATACTTCTATAAAACTATTGCTCTTTACCCAACAAAAGTATCGATAGTCGAGCCGTTAAATTCTATCCTTATAAGTCCTTAACCTTACTAAGTTGGCTCTTATAAGGGAAAAATATAAATAGGATAATACTATATAAATCATAATAATATATTATCAGAATACATATAAAAAAAACAGATGTAAAAGTGTCTTTGCTTGTGTACTTAGCTCCCTATCGGAAAGTTTTAGTTCTAAAAACTTCTGTACCAGAAAGAGAGGAATTATTTTCCTGTATTTCTATACCTTTCGGAACGTTCCAAATGAATTTGAAATTAAAAAAAAAAAAAAATCGGAGTATGATGTACAATCTCAGGCTAAGGGACCTCTATACTTTCTCTGTTATCATTGAAGTTGGATACCATATGTTTTGAAGTTTAGAAAACTTTGGGGGTTGCCCCGTCTCCTTCGCCGACTCCGGCGAAAGAATCGCGTCTCTGGCATACGCCACAAAGCTTCCAGTTTCCAACCGCATAAAGATGTAGCTTTGTTCGGTGTCGTTCCGCTGGCACTACTGGGGAGGTCTCCTCCCCCCCCCCCCCCCCAAGCGAGCCTCGCATCTGGATCCTCCGGCGTCCACTTCGTCCTTTGTCCAATGTCGAAGACTTCTCCGGCATCAGTTATTACCTCTTATGTAATGTTATGTTTCGTCCAGTCCACTGGGTTTCCATATCCACTTTGGATTTCTCTGTGTACCTTTGTTTCGTGTTTGCTCTGTGGCCTGGCCGAAAGGTTGTACTGCCTAGCCGAAACATTTTTTGTATCTCCTCTGGCCAACAGACCTACCCTCCTCGTTGTACCCCTTCTATCTTCAATTGAATGAATGGTAGCTATTAAAGTTCAAAAAAGGGAAAAAAAAAGTTCAGAAACTTTAAGATTTTCTGTTGTTTTGGCAAGGTTTGCAACATATAAAGGTGTCTCATTACTACCAAGAGCTCATGTCAGAAACTGGAATTAAAAAACTAAACTCTTCTCACGGGGTGACGTGAAAGGAAGAGCACTTGATGCTGTCAGCTTGTGCTTTCTCAAGAGTTCATGTACATTTTTGTTTACACAAGAAGGGAAATCAGAGAAACCCCTAGTTCCAAGATGCAACATGTTTTGGGTCGTGTTTGACGTAATTTTTAATTGAAAGTATTTTTAGACTTTTTCCTCAGTTACTTTGAGATAAAATAGATAAATGTTGGAAGCCACTTCTATAATATTTTACCAAACATTCGGAATTAGAGTTTCCTAATTTAGAGAAAAAGTAGAATTGTTAGGAGAAGTTTAACTTTTATAATTACTTAAAATTAATTATAACAACTTCTATCTATTGTTTTTTATGCTGTAAGAGGAAGTTACAAATAACTTCCAATTAAAAGTCGCGCCAAACATGCCCTGTCAGAAGTTAACGAATTTAGATTCTCTTTTAACCTCGCCCACATACTTGTAGAAGTACTGGTTTCAAACCTTTGCTTTCTTCGGCAAAATGCTTAAGTTATTGGGTAATTTAAACTAGACACAAAGGTTTCTTTTTGAAATAAAATCTGAGAAAAAAACACTAAAAAATGTAATCAAACATCCTGCAAAGATTTAATCAAACGAAACATCATGGTCCAAGTTTAGGTCTCGAAGGTCGTGTTTTGGCCTACCTACAGAGATGAATGACTCCCAAAACATGAGCAATGGAAAAGGTCATTTCAAATGATAGGGCTGCATATGGGAAACAACGTAACTGCCCTGTCCAATAGTCACTGCTATATTTGACATTAGTGATGTAAAGCATTATAAAATGTCACAAAATGATGATATTTTTTTCTTAATAGATGATGTCCTGTAAATTATTTTACAATCTTTTCTTTGTATTTAGAGTCCATAAATTGTTGGAATTTAGACACATGTTGAACTGTGCAACATTTCTATTCTAAATTTTGGTTTTCACTCAAACTGTCTAAACTAGAAATTAAACTCGAAATCAGAGGTTAAAACTGGCGAGCTTAAAATCAGAAATTTTGCATTCATCAGTTCTAAAATTGGTGATCTTAAAACCGATACCTTTACAATATTTTATGACAAACCATCATCACTGTCATCATTTTTCATGACTTTGCTTTGTCCCAACAATCTGAGGTCGGCTTATGACTGGACTGAAGGTATTAGATACATCATCTAGCCATCATTCTCCCATTTGAAGAACCATATTTCGACGGATTTCAGCAAAACGATAGCCAAAAAAACCATACTTCGACGGATTACAGCAAGAAGATAGTTAAAACAAACTATCTCAAAGACTAGACTAACTCCATTCACACAACTGGAAAACTGGATAAATCTAGATCGCCTCTCCAGAGTAAATGTGCGACATTATGAGCATAAGAGAAATACTCGCTGCAATACCCGTTAAATACTGCAGTACAGCCACCATCTGATTGGTGGATCAGACCGAGTGGGACTCTTAGAACCCACTGCACCGTTCAATTGATGATGGAGGACGTATTTCTCCTATAAATTGATCATGGAGAATCAGAATGGACCATTTACTCGAAATGCCCACACACCAGAAAACTGACAGTAGACAATGGCTACTTGAACACAAAACAGAACAATCACAATTATTCTAATTCCAGAGGCTTCCAACCTTTGTACAAAATGATGTCCCTAATATTGACAGAAAAAGTGGGCCATAAGAGACCTGAAATATTCTGGCTAGGAGATGACTCATGAGGCAAGGACTGCCCCACTAGTTCTCACTCTCTACATGCAACATCTGATGTCAATATCTTTTACTCTGACCATGCTGCAGATCAGGTTTGACCTCCCAGGGTTTGACATCCCAACCACTAACACGTCTTTGCCTCTTGTCCTGGTTGGGGATAGGTTCAGGTGAAGCCCTCCAATCTGACCGATCAAATCTTGTAGCGGGCCTTGTTTGTGTGGGAATCTCCAGATTACTGCCATATGGACGGTGGCTTGGAATTCCAGATTGATGCTGGTGAGACATGTTCAGGTCCTGTTGCAACTGGAAACGAGGTAAGGATGGCGGTGGCATGGATGACCATGATGCTGTTGATGGGGAAGACTCCCAAAACGGGGGTCTGGAAACTGTGGGCAGCATTGATCGCAATGGTGGTGGTGACGGCAGTGGGAATGGTGGCAGCACGGGCATAGGAGGTAGTTGTTCGTGATCCAGGTTTGGGGGGCACCACTCAGGCATATCATCATCATCATCATCCCAAATAGGTCTCCTCTGTACAAAGGAAGATTTAGTTGCTTGGCTAGCTGAACTTTGTACCTCAGAAACACCAGATTTTCCTGATGGCCCAACAGTCTCCACCATTTTCTGTTCAAAGGAGGACAGAGCTGCTGGACCAGCAGAGTTCCTAACTATTTCAGAACCACCACCTAGAAAGCTTGATGCCTCCATAGTCTGTATTGCAGACAGGCTCCCATGAGCACGTACACCAGCTTCCTTCGCTGGTGGAACATTTTGATTGACATCCTGCATTAGACCAAAAGAGGATGAAACATGAGGCTTATGAGCATTATTTGGTGGCGGTGGCCTCACACTGGGGAACTCGGGAGGGATGGATGCGCTTGTGCTCCTGTTGAAGTCAACAGGAACCTGCGGGTTATGTGGAGGAACCTCTGAAGGGTGGTGATTGTGACTAGACAGTGGAAGCCTGCTGTCAGGAAGTTGCGGAACTCCATATGCATTCCCAAAATCAAATTCTGGTAAATCATCATCGTCATTATCTGCAGAGCTTCGATGGTTGTCCTCTAATTTTTGGGGTGCCCCAGACAGAACTTGCAGTGATGGCTCAAAACCAACCTGTGGATTTCTCAGTCCTGCATCATGCCCAAAGACTGAAGTGTGTGATAATTTCCTGCTATCCTCTGGAGGGATGTCCATCTTCTGGACAGATTTTGGCAACTGTCGAATAACTGAAGGTATGTGTGTCGGTAAAGGAGCTAACACACGGGCAGCATTCTTGCTGTTGCTGATGACATTGGTGAGAACATTGGTGGATTTGATATTTTTTATTTCATCAGTGTTTTCATTCTTGAGAGGGCTTGATGCCCCAGATGGCATCTTAAAACCTGGAATCACCTGATTAGATCCTGAATCCATTGTTTTTGTTATTGAAGAGTTCTGATCTGCATTATTTGAGAAGGCAGATTCAGGAGAGCCAAGTGGTTGCTCCAGCAAGGGGAATTCATTTTTCTCAGATTTTTTTAAGGCTAAATCTGATGAAGGATGGTTTCTTCGCCAAACAACACAACCAATCAATGAGTCCTGATCTTCTTCAACTGCTGCCATACCCTTAAAGAAACCATACTTGGCTAGTATGGTTATTATGGCATCACTGCGGGGACAGACATAAAGATCGATGCCAGGACAAAGCTGCGCAAACCCAACTCTCTGCCCCTCTTTGTAGCCCTTTGCAACCTGTACATCAGGAGGGGGTTAATGATTTACCAACATTTGCAGCACAATGTCATGCACAATCACTGGTCTCACCTCTTTCATGCCCATCAATCCAGCTTCAGAAGATCCAGCTTTCCAATGGATGGAAATAACCTGGAAAGAGAGGCTTGAGTAATTTCCAGATACAAGTATGAATTACATTGTCACTTGTAGAGGTCTGCATTTTTCTGATGTTCATCCAACAGTTAATATTGAGCATCATAACAAAATGTTGAATATGCAAAGGTCAGTAGTAGATGCATACACAGGGCCTCATGTAAAACCCTCGGCTCATGTTTGTTTGCGGGGTAGGGATAACCTAAGTAGCTTCTTCGTTTGGTAATAGAGAGATATCCTGGTGTTGAGCTATTTCGTAGATAAGTAGGTTTTATTTGGTAACAAACTGGGGCTTAGTCTAGGATAGGACACGTTCGTTTCCCCTTAAAATATTAATCAGATGATTAACATTTATTAATATTTTTCATTTTCACTCTGAATCTTAATCAGATGATTAAATGGAAATATTCAGACGTGTTCGTTGGATGTTCTAACCTTGATAAAACAGATATTCAGATATGCTTGTTTCCACTTCAAATATTAATCAGATGATTAACATTTATTAGAATATTAATCATCCGATTAAATGGATATCAGTCCGTTGGATGCTCTGAACTTGATTGAATAGATATTCAGATATGGCCATTTCTGCTTCGGATATTAATCGGATGATTACTATTTATTAATATTTTCCATTTCTATTCTGAAGATTTAATCATCCAATTAAAAGGATAACTAGATATATCCGTCAGACATTCTAACCTTGATTAAACGAACATTGGGATATGTCCATGTCCACTCCGAATATTAATCGGATCACTAATATTTATTAATGCTTTTCATTTCCATTATTAATATTAATGGGATGATTGAACAGATATTTAGATATGTTCGTGAGATGCTCTAAACTTGATTTAATGGATATTTGGATATGCCACCATTTCCGCTCTGAATATTAATCGGATGATTAACATTCATTCATATTTCTCATTTCTTCTCAGAATATTAATTGGATGATTAAACGGATATTCGAATATACTTGTTTCTTCTCCAAATATTAATCGAATTATTAATACTTGTTAGTATTGTCTGGTTCCGCTCTGAATATTAATCTGATGAGTAAATGGACATATCTGAATATCCGTTTAATCAAGGTCAGAACATCTGACTGACATATCTGATTAATAATTAACTTGATTAATATCTATATCTCGTTAACCTTGGCAGGAAGGAAGGGAAAAAGGCAGCACAGCTTGATCCCTTCTATCCCAGGCCTGGGGCTGGGCCTGGGATACGGAACCCAGGCTTAGACTGGGTAGAGTAGGTTTTGCCCTATTTTTAACCTGGATAATAAAATCCCCCAATCAAAACTAATAAATGGATTAAACTTGGGATAAATCAGTTTAAACGCAGGCTATCCCACATCAAACGAGGCCTTAGGCCTTAGATTCAGTTCAAAAGAAGAATTATGAATAATGGATATGCATGTACCTTCATTCAACAGACATTTTCATTCAAAATAAGAATTATGAATAATGGAAATGCATGTATCTTCATTCAACAGACATTTTCACAAGACAAATATTAATGCCATATGCTTGTTCCATTGAGGTTTATTGAATGCACTAGCATGCTTTGTGTCAACAAAATTCCGTAGCAACGTTCACTATCATGATCTGTGAAACTTGGATGAGTCCCAGTTTGAGGGGCTTAATAACTAGAAATCAGAACACATGCTAAGTTTGTTACTAGAAGGAACATCATTTTGCATCTCTGTATCCAAAGGATATTTGTAATATCAGACTAAATGTGTGTCAACTGTCAAGGTTTACCAGAAGAATGTCACCTCTCGATCAGCTTTAGTCATGGTTTTTGATGAAAGGAAAAGAAGCATTTGGAATGCAGATTGCCATCAGACTACATCACTCAGGCTACTCACTTTAAGAAATTCTGCCCAGTCACTGATATGGTTGGAAAAAGGTCAAATTCCAGTGCGCATGGGGCTAGAACTCTGGTTTTGTCGTATTCTGGGGATGTGCTCAGAGTGTAGATCATCGAAGATAAATTGAACCATTAAGCCCATTATTTTGTTTTCCAGTGAATGCAATTATTCATTACCAACTTTTTTGAATGCAGTAGCTTCCATGTCCAGAACATAATTATTTTAGGATACTTCTACAGATTCCTCTCTCCAACAGCTAGTACAAAGCAATGCATCCTCAGTCGGTATGATTTTTCAAGACACCCTAATTTAACATGTCCAAAGTTTGTTTTAGTTTATGGTCATTTTCTTTCATCTTGGAAAAACTTAGATGCAATGATTGCTCATAGACATAACCAGCTTCCATTTCAATATTATCAACCTCATGGTAATGTTTTCATTTAAGCTTTTTGAGTAAATAGGAAAGGCTTACCATCAGTGCACGGGTGCGAGAGCGAGGAAGTTCTTGAACAAACTTTTCAAATGCTTCCAGTCTGACTTTTCCTTTTACTTCTACATTTTTAGACCAGTTAATCTCTGAAACCTTTTCACCACTGCAAAAGGATATATCACTGACAAATCCATCAAATGTTCAAACATGACATTCTAAAAAAAAAGGGAAAAAAATCAGCAAAGCTGGATCCTTCTTCATTTTAATCAGTCTTCCCATCATTCAGTAAGTCCATCTCCTTTAAGTTGTCAAAATGTCTATCTTAGTATTCAAATTTTCATAGAACTTCTCATGCTATCATCTACTTCAGGGAAAGGGAGAGGGATAGCTAAAGATGCATTGAAAGAAGCAACACTGGAAGGAATACCAATCCATATGGGACAAACAGCAACAATGTTGTTGTCATCTTGTGTTTTGTTTGAAAGGCAAAAGCACCAAACTGGGATAAAACTGATAAAATAAATGCAAATAGACATCTGAAAATTTTTCAATCACAAGGATAATGGCCTTCATGCATCCTGAGGTGGGAGACCTGACCCCCACTTCTTGCCATTTGCCCTGCCTATTTCTCTCTTTTTTAATTTGGCTTTTAAGCCTCCCTCTTTTCTTGGCAAGCACCCCTGTCTAAGGGAGGTGCTGCCCAGTTTTTGCGGAAGATTTAAAAATTGTTGTGATGTCTAATCAGCTTCAAGTTTAGATGGTGCAGCACGGTAGATGCTTCAATTAAAAGACAGGGTGCTGTTTGTTACATGTTGCATGTAGTGAGATCATAAGAAATGATAATTGTCTTGTTTCTCAACATAATTACAATCAGTAGTAGACATTATTTATGCAAGATATTTGGGAGTTTATCATGTGACCAGATGTACATAACACGCCATGTTTTAAATGTGAACATAATGGCTTAGTTCAGCATATTTAATGAAATGATGCATATTTGACGAAGTATAGGATTCATGTGTAGCATCTTAATTAGAAATGGATTACATGTATAAATCTGTCATATTTAGAATGGGCTATGTTTAATGAAAAGACTGAGTCTTCTCTCATGAAGGGTTATGATGTAAATGTGTGTGTGATGTACACCTAAGGATGTTTCATAGTAATTATAAAAGGGTTATGTAGAGTGATTGGGAAATGGGAAGTGAATTGGCATGCATAATAAGGTGTTGCATGAGTCTCTTTGTTTAAGCGTGCATTTGGGTAGTTACATTAATTGAGTCTCACTATCAGAACCCTCTAATGATGTATGTCCCTCATGCATGGGCATTCGGAAGGTAAGGAATTTAAGTCATAAAATGATAAAAATGAGTGATGTGGAGGTGACCAGGTGTGAGAAAGTCATGGGTCACCCTACTAACTATATACTATGCTCAAGTCGGGTAGAAAGTTTAAAGAAAAATATTTACATTACATATATATTGAGTCAAGTTGAGGTTTGAGGATTGTTATGTGAAGCGTGCCTAGTGACCAACGTGGCCTATTCGAGTGTTTTCTGAGTTGAGTTGAAAAATGTGAAGTATGTTTGTTTTGCGTCTTTTGAGTTTTAGGTGAAGCAACACCCTCACACGCTAGCACTTTTTCCCCTTTAAGACTGTGGACTCCCTTCAAGGTGAGGATCATGAACAGCGACCCTGGAGTAAGTCAGAATCTTGGGCAGCCCTTACGAATGTGGAGAAGATGGGTCCAGTCTCAGACTTCTAGACTCAAGATAGTGAGTAAAGCCTCACTTATGTACACATACAGTCAGGTTCTGGCACACCATGATTTCGCGAGTTGTAGTCCTGTTTACTTGCCTCACTTTTTTGCGACAGACAACGTCCGTTAGGGCAAACAAGTAAGGCCTAGTAGAATTGTCTTTACCTACTTCTCTAAAGCGTAGCAACCATAACTGGTATGGCAGCGACCCTGTCACTTCTAGGTTAGGTTTAGGCTTGGCCATTTTTAGTAAAGATTAAATATTTGACCATAGAATAGGTGACCCTCTATATCACTCGTCTCAAGACAACCTACTACATGAAAAATATCAGCAAGGGTTGGAACTGGATGTGGCCAATAAAAACCCAAACATCTATTATAATGGTCAACATGGCAGTTGGGGAGGACTTTGCAATGTGGTTGACTTTTGAGGAGGATGCCTACAGCACTTGTACAGTACTACAGTTTTTTGTACTTTTACTTTTAGGATATGCACTCAAAATATGAAAGCTATGTAGAGGGGTAGTCCTCGATGGAAGTTTCTGCATAGGGGTTTGTCCTCGTTGGAAGCTCCTCTAGGGTCTCCTTTGGGTGATGAGGGGCAGTTGAGAGTCAGTCAGAGGACGGAAGGAGAGTTGGAGAAGGAAGAGGTCAGAAACATGTTATCTCGAGTGGAGAAGCTGGCTGAAACTCAAACCAAGGAAGTTGTAGGTAAAATTGGGGTGTCGTTCGACGGGATAGAGAAAGATTTACACTTGGTGTTTCATAGGATTCAAAAGACATGGCAGCTTGGGGTGGCCAGAGGTGTTAAGGGGGGCAAGTCAGTGAGGAGAGAGGGGAGGGAGGAAAGGGGGGAGGGCGAAAGTAATAGTTTGCATTATCCATGAAGATTTTGTCGTGGAATATTAGGGGCATTGGGGGGAGGGAGAAGAGGTTGGTTCTGAAGGAGATGGTTTGGAGACACAGAGTGGATGTTCTTGGCATCCAGGAAACTAAGCTAGAAGATGAAGGAAAGGACATGTGCAGAGAAATAGGGGTGTTCGGCCCACTAAGGTGGCAACCTCCCTCGTGGTGGGTAGGTCAGGAGGGATTATGGCGTTATGGAATGATTTGGTAGTAAAGGAAGTCGGTAGGCAGGTGGGAAGATATGCTGTTACGATCACCTTATTAAGAATGTCGAAGATGGATTCTTTGGGATTTTACTTCAGTTTATGGCCCTCACGGGAGGGAAGAGAAGAAGAGGCTTTGGGACAAGCTATGGTATTGACAGTCTCAAACACATAGGCCATGGGGCCTAACGGGGGATTTTAATGCTATTACCTCTCAGGAGGAGAGGTCGGAGGGGTCCTCAGTTGAGGGTCCCATGGAGGACTTCCTTCACTTCATCCATCAGGCGGCTTTGATTGATGTTCACACAGACAATTCTTTCTACACTTGGTCCGATTTTAGAGTGAATCCCACTTGCTTGACGTTGGATAGATTCCTATTGTCGGTGGATTGGGAGGAGCATTTCCCACACTTGAGGTCTGTTTGCCTCGAGAAGCTCATTTCTGACCATAAACCTATTCTCTTGAACTCCAGCCATTAATTTCATCGGAGGCCCTTGTTTAGAATGGAAAAATAATGCATTCATGAGGAAGGTTTTATGGAGGTGGTGGCTCAGAATTGCAGGCATGACATCATATGCGGTTCAGCTATGGCTACAGTGGTCAGTAATATCAGGTCTGTAGCGAAGGCTCTCTCTACATGGGGACGAGGAGATTGGCAAGCAAGGAAGAGGAGGACATCCTGAAGCAAATCCAAGGCCTTGATGCCATTGAGGAGGTAGGCCTCCTAGATGAGGAAGACAAAGTGATAAGGGACAAGCTCAAGATGGACTACTAGACTATTTTAGCTAAGGAGGAAATCTATTGAAAGTAAAAGTCCAGAGACAAGCGAATTAAAGAAGGGGATAGGAACACTGCTTAGTTCCATTGACTTGCTTCAGGGAGAAGGAGGAACTTCATCAGTAGTTTGAGAGACGGAGATCATGTTGTTGCTCATAAGGCAGAGCTTTTTTGTCATATGTAACTTATATACTCGCTTGTACATTGAGGAGGATGTTGCTAGACCATCCATTTCAGAGGATCTCCTTCCTTCTCTCTCTAAGGTTGAGAGGGAGTCTCTTTCGGCACCTTTCACACTGAGGAGTTGAGGGCAGCTGTGTTCTCTCTGTCTGGGGATAAGGCCCCTGGGCCTGATGGGTGTCCCCACTTCTACCAATGTTGTTGGGAAGTTGTGTATCCTTTATTGCTGCAGGCGGTACTAGAACTAGGAAGAGAAGGCTCATGTCAGAGGCATTAACAAGATGCCCATAGTTCTTATTCCTAAAAGAGAAAGGGTTGAATGTCTTGGTGATTTTTAGACCTATCAGTCTCCTCAATAGTGACTATAAGATTATTTCGAAGATGTTTGCATCAAGACTCATGAAGGTCATTGACAGAATTGTTAGTGCCAATCAAAGTGATTTTATTAGAGGAAGGCAGATTCAGGAAGGCTTTCTAGTGGCACAGGAGTGCTTGCACAGTATGAAGCAACAGAGGAAACAGGGGATAGTGCTCAAGTTAGATTTTGAAAAGGCCTATAATAGGGTGAACTAGAGTTGCTTGTTCGACATTCTGATAAAGATGGGATTTGGCACAAAATGGGTCACTTGGATTAAAGCATGTATTTCTTCGGCTTCCTTCTCCATTCTCACCAATGGGGAGCCCAAGGGGACCCCCTATCCCCTTGTTGTTTGTCCTTGTTGTACAGGTACTCAGTTGTATGTGGGAGAAGGCTGAGGCAACTGGTCTCATTTCTGGTTTTCAGGCATCTTCCACAGGCAGGACAGCCTCCCATCTTCAATATGCAGATGACACTATTCTCTTCTTATCTGGAAGGGAGGAGCAGTGCATGTACACAAGATTGATTCTAGAGTTTATGGATGAGGTTTCAGGTCTCAGGGTAAATTTCCAGAAGAGTGTTATCTTGGGAATCAATATGTCTGAAGATAGTCTACTCAGTGCAGCCTCCATTTTGGCTGTCAGATTGGATCCTTCCCGGTTTCCTACATGGGGCTACCCTTATCACCGAGGCCCATCAGGTGTAGTGATTGGCAGCCAATCATTTGCGAATTCCATTCCCGTTTGGCAGGTTAGAAAGGCAGGTCTTTATCTTATGGAGGCAGGTTGGTGTTAGTCAAGTCAGCCCTGGACCATGGATGGTAGTACCGGCCGATACCGGTACGTACCGGTATCGGCCGGCACCGGTACCACTCTTGTCGAGGGTATCGGCCGATACTGGGCCGGTACTGGCCGGTACGTACCGGTACCGGTACCTACCGATACCGGTACCGGTACTGCCATCCATGCGCTGGACAGTCTGCTGATATATTTCTTGTCACTTTTCAGAGTTCCGAAGTCAGTGACTAGACAACTAGAGGGTACACGTTGCATATTCTTCTGGGGAAGGATGCAGGGAGACCCCTAAGGTGGGTGGTCATGGGGTTTGTTGGGGTAGAGTTTGTAAGAGCAAACTGAATGGAGAACTGGGAGTTAAAAACCTTAGAGACTTCAACTTGGCTCTTCTAGCTAAATGGTTGTGGAAGCTGGGAACTAGTCATATGGGACTCTGAGTGGAAGTAATTAAGCAGAAGTATTACCCCACGGGGAGAGTATAGGACCTTCATATTCAGGTGGCATATAACATGTCTAGCGGCTAGAAGGGTATCCTACAAGCAACAAATATTGTCCTTGCAGCTTCTCATGTATCTATAGGCATGGAGAGATATGTCTTTTCTGGCAGGACAAGTGGTGTTCAGCAGCCCCTCTTTCACGCAGCTTCACAAGGCTGTGGTGGTTGGCTACCAACTAGGAGGCTTCGGTGGCACAAGTGATGGAGACTACTCATGGTAGTCATGACTCATGAGTGGACCCCCCCAATTTAGGAGGAACCTTCAGGATGAGGAGATTTGGGAGTTGGTTTCCATGATGCAGATCATTCAAGGTAACTATATGGATAAGTCTCGTCAAGACACTTGGGTGTGGGGTTGGGATGCACAAAGTGTATTCTCAGTCAAGTCTGCTTACTCAGTAATTGCTGATGGAGGATCCCATTTCTCATTTTATAGGCAGGTTTGAGTTCCCAAATCACCTTTGAAGGTTAAAATTCTGATTTGGATGATATCCATCGATAGACTCCCTACCACGGACAGGCTTCTTCGATTCAGATGTGATGTTACCTCCACTTGCAATCTCTGTGGTGAGGAGGATGAGTCTTTGTATCATCTTTTTGTGGTTGCAGCTTTGTTAAGGAGATTTGGCAGAGCCTGTTTGCTAAGCTCAGGATGGACAAGCAACTGGAGAGCACAGTGCGCGATTGATTATGGATTGGTCTTTTCCTTTGGCGGGTGAAGGGGACCGTATCATGTGGTGATTGGTTCTCCACACCACCTTGTAGGCCATCTGGCTAGAAAGGAACAAGAGGATTTTCAAAAGGGAAGCTTCATCTTCACAGGGGGTGGTGTCTTTTGTTTGTTCAAGGGTCTTGGAGTGGATGTCTCTTTTTTGTAGAGAGCTAGCTGATCCCTCTTCCTTTTATACTCTTTTGGGAGAGATGGAGTGACACACCAGCTTGGTGTTTTGTAGAGAGTCTCTTTTTTGTGGAGCTTTTCTTCCTCTTATTTTGTACATATTTTTACACATTTAATACATATAGTGGCTCCACTTAAAAAAAAAAAAAAAGATTATCATGATCTATAGCCACTTTCCAAGGTCTCTTAAAGCTCTTTTCTTTCACCAATGTTGAGAATCTTGAGATCCAACATAGCATTCCCAGATGTATATGGAGTCAATATTGAAAATTTATCCATATGATGAGTGGCATATATGATTAACATGTTATATTATAATTAAATTTTTTATCTAAATAAAGTTTTTTATTTGCAAAAGAACATTTTTTTATAGAAAAGATGTAAATGGCATTTGAAAAGAGTTGAAGAACATTGTGACATCGGTTCACATATACCTAGATTCTTCATTACCACTTGGGTATGTATAACTAAAAGGACCCAACAAAGGATATAACACTGATGTAGTTCAATTTTCTTCCAATATTTGGAATATAGTTCTATTAAATATCCTTCACACCTAATATTCCTAAAATCTGGGGGCGGGTGAGTAGTGTAGTGGATAGGCCCCAACCTTCGGCGGGTTAAATTCCTGCAAGTTGTGGGTTTGAGTCCCAGGAGTAGTTTTCCAGCACGTTGTCCCCCTTACATGTTGGATGGTTTGCTCGATATACTTGGTTGTCTGGCCTGAGAGCTGCCCTAAGCCTCTGCCACTCTGTTGGTATAGTTGGATGTTTGGCCCAGGAGCTGCCCCCAACCTCTGTCAGGATTCCCTATAGGTACTATCCCATTTCAACAAAAAATGTATTACTAAAATCTGCAGTCATGTTGGTACCGGTGGGTACCGTACGTATCGGTATCGGTATCAGCCGTATCAGCCGGTACCAGTCAATAAAAAATTAATAAAATATTTTTTTATTATTTTTACAACAAAGACCGGTATCGGCCGATTCGGGGGGTATCAGTACCGGTCCCGGCCGATACCTATGCACATCGGCTGATACTGTCAACCATGCAAACCAGAGGGAACTCCACAATGCATGTTGGCTATTATTACCTTTGATACCATTGAAACATATGGTTCAGGGCATTATAACCTTTTCTGTCAGATTTCTTAAATAAATACAAAAAGGTAGTAAATGTAAACCAAGAGGGAGAAATAGCAAAGAAAGGCCAGTTTTGTGCTGGTCCTTGGCCAGTCTGGGCTCATACAAGCCAGGTCTTTCCAGACACTACACTTTGTTTTATTAGTTTTTGGCCGATCCAACCAGTGTAAAAAAGGGATAAGTAGTACAGAATAGACCACTTCTAGCCAATTTGCACTTGATCCATGCCAATGTGGCATCATTCAGGAACAGTTCTTTCCAGACAGTCCTGTTTGTTTTATTAGTTTTTTGGTTGTTCCCAGGCTCAAAGCCACTTGAAGAGACTAATTCTAGCCAGCTCAGATGCGACACAGCCTGCCCCAATCTGAAGCAGTTGGCTTTTGTAACCATAGGCTGAATGGATTCCACGATGAATTGACGATAAGTATACAGCCAAGGAAAACAATATTGACTTATAAAGGGATGATGTGGAACAGATTCTCTGTTTTCGACTTTTCCAGATGGATCAAATAATTCCAAAGGCCCTTTGGTATAACACTTGACATCGAATTGATCCAAGGTCAAGGAGCCCTATACAAAATTCTTTCAGTAAAGAGAACTTCACAGGAGATTTTCATTATCAGCCATGAGCACTTATACAATCTCAAAAAAATGGAAGGTATACTTAAATATAGTTGGCTAAAATGCCCCACCTAGATTTGGGGTTGTCCACTTTTTCATTACTTATTAAATATGTGGTGAAGTCTATGTATAGTTATGCCATGCACCCACTAATGTGCCTTATGGTTTACATGGTACAAAATGACAACCGATGTTTCAACTGAATGTTAGAGACCATCCTTCTTTATCTAAATTTCTTTTGAAACTGTCTTTCTATTCCGGAATTGAATCAGAAGATTTTGATACATTAAAAAGAAGATGAAAAGGAAGGCTGAAATGGTGAAAGATCATATCTAAGATTTATTTTGAAGCAAAATATCCAAAGGTGAGAAAAAGCGAGACTTTACAGAACAGCATGAAAAGGAAAGGCCAGGGAGGGGGTAAAGATAGGTAAAAGGGAACTTAATTTTGTCAAAAATGATGCAGTTTTAGACAGTTTCAGGGAAAAGAAAGGGAAAATGGTGGGAAAGAGTTTAGAATGGAAATGAAGCTTCTCTCTTGGAATATCAGAGGTTTCAATAGTGACTTTAAGATCAGGGCAGTTAGGGATTATTCTAAGGCTCTTAAACTTGATGGTATTTGTCTCCAAGAGACTAAGATAAGTTGTGTGAATGACCACGTTGTGAGAAGATTGGGGGGCTCTGTGTTTACAGGAAGGGCTTTTACTCTTGCTGATGGGTTAAGAGGGGGGTAAATTATCTCGTCGAATGAAAGCAAATTCAATGGTACCTTGCGTGATACAGGTGATTTCAACATTTCTGTCGGATTTATTGATAACTATGCTCAATGGGCAATCTCATCGGTTTATTGGCGGCACTATGATTAACAGAGAGAGACATCCGTTCAAGAACTCTATAGACCATATAATTTATTTTCAGATGGGTGGTGTACTTGGAGATTTCAATTGTGGCAGATACCCATGGGAAAGGTCTAGTTTGCAGAGATGGAGTTAAGGAAACGGAAAGTTGGGATGGTGGATCAGACATTGTGAGATGGTTGATCTGGAAATTCCGAATAAAAAGTTTACATGCTCAAACCTGCAGCAAATTAGCATTCAGTCCATAATAACTAGAATTTTGATTTCTACTGATTGGCTGAAGATCTTTCCACTACTCACGTCAAGGGTATTAATAGACCAGTTTCTGATCATATCCCGTTGCACTTGATGACAGGTGAAACGGGTAAAAAGAAAAGTATTTTCAGACATGAGAATGAAATAACCTGGCATAGGCAAGAGGATTCTAGAGATTTGGTGATTCAATGCTGGAAGGAAGCACCATCATCATATTTCAGCATCAGCAGATTTCACTTCCATTTCTCTCTCAAGAAAGTTTAAATGGGTTAGAAAGTGCATCAAGCAGTGGTGTAAGCAAACTTTTGGGAAGGCAGCAGAGATTACGCAAGCAGCAGAGATTAGACAAGAAATCGCCCAGAAAATTGAAGACCTTGAAACTAAAGGTAAGCAAGAGCCTTTATCTGTGGAAGATGGTCAAACTCTGAAGAAAGACAAGAAAGAATATATGAGTGGCTCCTAAGAGAAGAGATTAAATGGAAACAGCAAGGAGCAATGCCTAAGAGGAGACAAAAATACAGCTTTTTCCATGTCATAACTAGTGCATAAAAGAGGACACTGAAGATTGAACATGTGAAGATAGACGATGTTTTGGTTGAGAATAAGAAGGATATTCAGTCTCTATAAGCAGCTTTTTAAGGAAGCCAATATATGGAGACCTCATTTAGAAGCAGCACTTCCCAAAATTGAGAGCAGCAAGGCTGATATGTTATGAAGTCCATCTCAGGAGGAGGAAGTTAAGGCTGCAGTGTTCAGTGAGAATGCTAATAAATCCCCTGGACTAAATGGTTTCTCGTTGGGATTTTACCAATTCTTTTGGGACACAATTAAGGATGATTTTATAAAGGTTGTAAGAGAATGCAAAGACAGACTGATTAGCACAAGGTGCCTCAGTTCCTCTCATATTGTTCTTATCCCTAAGTGAGAAGGAGCTGATAGAGTGACAGAATACAGATCCATTAGCTTATTGAATGGCCATTATAAAATCATCACTAAAGTCTTGGCAACTAGATTAAAGAGACTCCTTGTGCAAGTGGTGGGAAGGTATCAAACTGCCTTTGTGGAAGAGAGATTCATTTTAGATAACTACAGGGCTGCGTATGAGACAATTCATCATCAGAAAAATAGAAACAAGGAGGTTGTAGTTCTGAAACTGGACTTTTAAAGGCCTATGATAAAAGTCAGTTAGCAACGTATTAATAAAACCCTTGGGCTCATGGGTTTTAAGTAAAATGGATTAGTTGGATTATGAGTTGTGTAACTTCTCGTCTCCTCATTCTTGGTAATGGCGAGACTTGTGGGTATTTTAGCAGTTTAAGAGGGTTAAGACAAGGAGACCGTAGCTCTCCACATATCTTTCTCCTGGTTGGTCAGATTCTTAGTTCTCTTTGGGACAGAGCTGCAGATCAAGGTTTAGTGGATGGCTTCTATATCAGGAGGAACAAGTTTCAACTTCAGGCCAAGAAGATAAGATTGATAACATTAAGAAGCTGCTATTTTTAATGAAGCTATCACAGGCCTTAAGATTAGTTTTGACAAATCAGAGGTGGTGGGTCTTAATATGATTGCAGATAGATTGCAACTGTAATTGCAAGCTCACAACATCTGATTGGATTGCCATGCATGACTTGTAGAGAATGCTGCCAGAAAGAGTTGAAAGGGAGTGAAAGAGTGAGAGAACAAAATAGAGTGGGAAGAGTGAAAGAGAACAAGAGAAGGCCTAAATGAGAAAGGGAGGTGGAATAAGGTAAGAACTGCATATCAGCAGGCCAAATGAGCAAGGGAGGCACAATCGGATTGGAATCCCCGATCAGCAGGGTTCCAATCTGCCAAATTGGCCAATTCAAAGGAAGAAAGCCAACTCTTGGATCAGTTTGGTTTTTAATTTTAAGAAAACTAAGAAAAATTAGGAAAAAACAACAAACATGAATACGACACCATAACATCCAAATGGGAGTTCAGGGTGACCCAAGGATTGGGGGGTGGAATCTTCACTCACAGACTGAGTTTCCAGTTCAAAGGCTAGATAAGGTTGAATTGGCCTAGGATCAACAAGCCCAAGTTGGATCAGCTGATCCTAGCCAAGTCCTGGTAGTCTTGGCTTAATTCTAAACCAATTCAGTCCGATTTTCATTTTCCCCATTTTCAAGAGGGGATCAGGTTCCCCCTTGAAATTAGAGGGCTCCATCCTGATCCAGATTGGTTGACCCTATGAACCATGCAAACGATGGCTAAGAGCCCTCATGGCCCATCCACAGCTGTTGCTAACTGTTTTACAATGACTAACAATGCTGGAAGGCTTATACCCAATAATCTTTGGAGACTGGTATGTTATGACATTTCGTTGAGCGTCTGGGTTTCACTTATCATGCCCTGCTTTGACTCCGTTTTCTTAATTTTAAGAGGTCTAAATGGTCCATTTTCACTCCCATTCACAGCATGCCACTCCTGTGTGTCTCCCAGGTTGGAATAACTTCTATCTAACTATGAGCATGGCAAGTCATTAGAGATTAATTCTTATGTTCTTTTAGAATTTTTGTTAAGGGTTATTTTATAAAAGTTCAACAGTTTGTGTCATATCATTAAAAATCTTCTAGTGTGAACAATGTGCACAAAATGATTGTGTAGAACACTTGACGTTAGAAACTTCTATGCATTCTATTTTGTACCTATTTGCTGTGAAATAAAGAAACTACTTCAAATCTACAATCCAACAAATCAAACAGCTTATCATTTCGAGATCCACAAAGAGAGTTATAATCATTTTAGGGTTAATTTCATATAAACCATCCTTACATGCAAAATATCAAAAATGTCACTCTTGCTTACACAATATCATATATACCTCTCTTACATGATTATACTATCAAATATTGCATTGTCGTTACTCTACGTCCATTTACCTAAACCAGACATGGGTTAAGCATAACTAGAGATGGAAAGGACTATTATGCCATTTGGTTAAATACTGTTAATATAAAAAATAAAAGAAATATTTATTTTTATCTTTGATATATATATATATATAGAGAGAGAGAGGTGGGGGGCGAGAGGGGGGCCGCGGTGCGGTGACGGGAGGGGGGCGGTGGGAGCAGCCATTGAGTTCCGGCCGGAGAGGTTCATGGAAGACGGGGAGGGGGCCGGTGTGGACGTACGGGGAGTCAGGGACAGCACTTCCGGCTGCTGCCTTTTGGGAGCGAGCGGAGGGCCCTTGGGCGTCGCTAGCACTGCTGGCTGTGCAGGGAGTGCTGGCGGCCATGGTGCAGTGCTTCGAGTGGGAGATGGCAGGAGGGGCGCAGGTGGACATGGCAGAGGGGCCCGGACTGATGATGCCCAAGGTGCGCCTGCTGGTGTGCTAGCCCGTGGTGCGGCTGGACCCACTACCCCCAGTCGTTGTGAGCTTTCGCTCCAGAACCACGCCACCACCCTCTCCAAGAAATAGGGATCCCTCCGAACCTCCTGCTCATACGGCACGGACCGATCAGGGGGCTCCACCGCTGCCAACGACACCAACGAGGAGGAGAAGAGGCCGTTGCAGGGGTGCCCCGCCGGCGGGTCGACGGGTGGCTGGAGCTAGAGATGGGGGAGTTCGGAGCGCAGAGGAGTAGAAGGGAGCGTGGAGGAGGCAGACGGCAACCAGAAGCATGGCCAAATCAGCCGAGGTCGGCATCGTCATCGTGCTCGTCAGCTCCTCCTCCTCTTCGCCGCCGATGAGCTCAGAGCGGTACTAGTAAGATACATACCCTAGAGGGGGCAGGTTGGTCTCTTTACCCTCCGTTCGTTACATTCTAATGATTTTAGAGAATATTCTTGGCATATTCTCACAACCGTGAACGGACATTAACCTCAATGGCAAATATGATAGTATTTTGTTATAAAGAAGGTATATATGATATCGTATATGCAAGAGTGGCATTTTTTATATTTTGTATATAAGTATGGTTTATATAAAATTAACCCATCAATTTAATAGACCCTGCATTTTCATATGTTCTGCATATTGCCATCATTTTCACATCATCTACACATGCATATTATCCTTTCTTATTGTTTTCGCAAAAGGGGGTTAAAAAAATGCAAATTAGGTCACTTTTCGTTTTCTTCATTTTTTATATCCAGATTCCATACGATAGACACTGCACGAGACCATTCTTTCATCGCCAACTTTATGTTCCTTAATCTTTTAGGGGAAGTATCTGGCAGCAGAGAACCTTCAACCTTGGCCGGCCAGATACTGAAATCTCTTGCAAAAATCAAATTTTTCCATGCGTAGGTGTCGATCCGGGTCAACCCTGAATCAGATCAGAGTATAAACAAAGGTATACATCTTGGCTCACTATTTCTCATTTTTTCACTTCTATAGAGCCACGTTTGCAGTCTGACAACTGGGGCAGCCAATTCTGGCCGATCTGTGGGCAGATCAATCAGGTCAAAATCCAGAGTCACGGCTTCGCCAATTCGTTGCAATCTGGCCCTATCCTTGAATCTATAATTGAGAAAAGTCAAAAAGCATTCTGCATCCCAAATAACCGACCCCCAATTGTGCTTTCTGCTCTGCCTTTTTCTCCAACCAAATTACTACCAGTGTCAAAGAATACTCCCCAATACCAGTTCCTTCTCTCATAACACGGTATACATTGATCTCATAAGATTGCATCCAAGGACAACGAATTTATGAAATAAGATATAAGATTAAAAAAGGGTACCATGATGCCTCGAGGCTCCGACCACTGTGGGTCAAGAGAGAAACAATTTTATGCAGTCTTAGCCTTAAATTTTTACAAAGAGGTTGTTTCCGGTCCTATGCCTCCAGGTTATAATGGAGCAACCCTACTATCGAGCCAAGGCTCCCTCCCTATCATGAAATAAAATTTGGTGGAACTTCAAATGTACAGCACAACCATGACGAGGGAACCATCCTTCCTTTTCACATCCATGCTAGCAGGGATAATTTCCACCAGCATGGCTACATGTCAAAGAATGAATGAACTGAGGCCCTCCAAACCAAGGATGGCAATCTCGGTATCGGTACCGGTGGGTACCGATACCAATATGTATTGGTATTGGTATCGGCCGGTACCGGCCAATAAAATTTTTTAAAAATATTTTATTATTTTTTAAACTACAAAGAACAGTATCGGGTTATCCCCCTGTATTGGTACCAGACCAGGCCGATACTGCCATCCATGCTCCAAACCCTCCATAGCTGTATCACCATTTCAAAACATAGGCAAAAGTTGTAAACTAGAGGGCTCATCTCTTGATGAAATTCAGAAGCATGATTCTCTCTATATTAGGTCGTTTCAAGTATAGCATTGGGAAGAATATCCTAGCAGCATTACGCAAAATATGACTAGGATTGAATGTTCTAGCAATATTCTTTGGTTTGCCAGGTTGGGTGATGGAAAGGATTCCTCCATCTAGGGCAGCAGAAAATTAAACAGAAGTCAGAGAAATTTCAAGCTCACAAATATGTTTAGAATAAACAACTTTATCCTCGTTTACTCTTTACTTAGAATAAACAACTTTATTCTAGTTTACTCTTTTGCAGAAAGCCAGAAACCAATTTCAGCTTAGCCATGACCATGTCCTTGTTGTATTGACACATATGGTACATGTAAAACTTTTCTTAGCCTTTAACTCATCCTTGGCCTATGGAATTTAGTTTTCCAAGACATGCCAGATGGCCTTCAAGGATTGATGGCCTAAACTGAAGTTACATGTGAGAACATGGTAACCCTTCTTGTAAATCCTCCTTTTTTGTTCTTTTGAGGGGCAGTTGACCTTTACACCATCTTGGTGTCTTTTGTACAGGAGGTTTTTGGAGAGTTTCTTTTCTTTTACACTTGTACACTCTTCTTTTCCTAATTTAATGAATTCATGGTACTCTTCTTGGAGGATTGATGCTAGGCTGAGAGCCAATGGCAAAATTTCCTTGAAACTTTATTTCCTCAACCAGATCCTTGTAACTGTGGAAACTCATTGTATAGGCTAACAGCAGGACACAGCAATTTATATAAATGCCTCAAACACACCAAATGCAATGATCCCAATTAGGGATGAAAACAGAAAAGGATAACCCAAAATATCCATCCTCATTCATAACTTATAGGACACATGAGGATATAAATTACAGGATAAGGATACTATCCTTATCCTTTTTATTTAGGATAAGAAATGGTTGTTTCCGTATCCTATAACCCAATTATGTCTTTTTATATTTTATATTATAATATAACATGTTTATGAAAATATATTTTATATTTCATATTATAATATTATAATATAGTATATTTATGAAACATAAAATCTTTAGAAAATTTTGACAAATCGGAGTTTAGCACAGGTACTTTAACATATGTATATGGCATAGTGCTTACCTTCTATATTTTCATGTAGTGACTAAACTTGTTAATTTACTTTCTTCATAGTTTGACTTTATTCACATGATAAATTTGAATTTAGAAGTAATGATACCGATAATTATTTTATGATAATTGCATCTCATGCATGATGAAAACTTTATAATTCAATTTTTTTGTGTAAAAATGTGTAGAAATATATGTTGTCCAATTATTTAACCTTATGCATCCGTTGCCATTAACTTTTAAGGATAAGGATAAGGATGTTAGTATGTAAGGATAAGGATAAGGATAAAGTTGAGGATATACTTTTTATCTTAGGGATGAGGATAAGAATATAACTTTATCCTCACCGTTATGTAACCTTTGTCATCCCTAACCCCAGTTATTTCCATAGGGCCAAGCCGGTGCAATTTCCCTTTAAGCACATATGAATATTATCAGCATCTATTCTATGTCACTCTAAGTGATCGTAAACACAAGAAAAAGAATCAAGAAAGTGACTATGAAACATAGAAAGCCTTTACCATAAGAATGATGGACTCACAGACAAGTAAAATCTTGGGAACCATGTGAGATACCCTTTCTAATCATCATTGTACTGCCTTATCCCATGAATCTCAGTTTAGAACAGGACTAGGATGATCAAATCTCAAAACTGAGTATTCTGGCCTGCTTTTCAATGTGATGTTGCCCATTCATTGTGCTGACTAGCGGATGACGTTAGTTAGGGAACCATTGCCCTTTGGGAGAAACCATGCAAGTTTGATGTTTTTAAGAATATTCTTTGCATTTTTTTTGTTTCATGACACTAACATATCCTGCTCAGTGTCATCAAATATAGTATGAATATAGTTATAGATTGGTCCAAAAGACTGATAGACAAAACATAAATTGAGACCTATTATCTGCTGGATCCTGATTATCAATATTAGTGAGGAAATTTACTAGCAAATTAGGGCACACACCTCATCACAAAAAGGTGGTTGCCTTATGCTCGTTAAGTTTTTTTGAATGTAGACGGTACCACTTGTATTATAAAGAACCAACAAAGTAAAGATTTACAAGAGTGGAAAACAACAAAATCCCCCCCCCCACCCGTACAAAGCACCAGGAGGATGCAAAACCAAGATCAGGTCTCCTCCAAACAACAAAACAAGGAGTTGTTACAATAATTCCAATTCCAAAAGACTTTAACGCACCCTATGACCTTGTCAGCAACAAAAGAGACGATCCTCTGCATGGTAGCAGCTTCCCGCCTGAAGATCCTGCTGTTCCTCTCCATCCATAGCGCCCAAATAGTAGCATGAAGGATTATCCACCACACCTCTCGGTCTTGCTTCAATGTCCATGATCTCCCCCACAACCTGAGCAGATTCTCCATGGAGGAGCTAGGAAAGTCTACCTGAAGACTATGACCCAGAATCTGCCACACTTCCAGGGCAAAGGAGCAGGAGGTGAAAATATGGTCTAGCAACTCCTCCTCCTCTCCACAGAGACAACATCCTGAAGGAATATGAGCTATGAATCGCCGTAGCCTATCATCTCCACAGAAGGAATTGGACTTTTGGGAGACTTTTAACACTTCAAACCGCAGAGTAGAAACCAAATCTGCACCCTCCCTCCGAAATAATAGCATAAGCAGACTTGACTGAGTGGGACCCATGCTTGTCCCATCTCCAAGTCCAAACATACACCACGGCTGTGTTAACTTTGAATGGTTGAACCATTGTAGCAACAAAAGCAGCTCCTCCATTTCTTCCTCTCGCAAATTCCTCCTAAAAGTAGGGGCTCCAAGTGGTCTGATCTCCTACTCCCTCAGCCACTTGAGCAACAAAACCATCCTGCTGCAGCGAAATGTCAAAAAGCCTGGGTAAGAAGGTACTCGATGGTTGGTTCCTGCACCAACCATCCTCCCAAAAACTTATGCTTGTTAAGTTAGAAAATTTGCTACGGGATTATTTATATCATAGACTCATAATCCATGAACATGTTATGACTTCATTCCAATTCTTGCTTTCCTTTGCAAAAAATAAAAAGAAAGAAATGACTCGGGGCAGAGATCATTGCATATGAATACTTCACTCTCTCTCCCAACAACCTGTATGCTTGCTCGTATGCTGTCATTTCCGACACTTTATTCGTTATAACTTCCTTATTTATTTACTTAATTTTATGTATGAAATTTATCCTTTTGCGTGTTCCTTTCAATTTTTTGCTTGTTCCTTTCAATTTCTTAATTCCTTTGCAATTTCACAATTCCTTCACTTCCTTTATTTCTATATTACTTTCAGGTTGTGTCCATATACATCCTTCAACCATTGAAACCCAGATTTCACTACCATCAAATAGCATCAGCAGCATTTTAACATCTTTAAACCTGTCAAAATAGGATTTGCTTAGACTTGTCACATAGACAAAGGCTGATGTCGTGCTGGCCAACACCAAAAGTCAATTTTGGATGCAGGTTTTCGAAATCTTAAATTGATCAGAATGCCCAGTTGAATACTAGTTTGGCACATTGAGAAATATATTGAATCATCTTTGCAATTATACAAGAATCATTTCATTTAAACATAAGAGGTTATCTCTTCTGTTACAGGTGGGTCTTTCTATTATCCATTGAATGTCTGTGGCTGCAGAGAACAAGCTCTCGTATTTCTATGGAGACATGGATGACACAGAAAACAGGCTTTTAGCATCTGCTTGTTACAAGGAATAGAAAGAGCGAGGGTCTCTGGGATTTTTTATTATTATTATTTATTTATTTTTGAAAGTGGGGTCTCTGGGAATTTTACAATGCACAACTCTAGAACTACGGAATTTGCAGAGACCACAGTATGAAGCAATGTAAATTTTATTGTTGCAGATTCACTGTCATATGTCTGAGGAATGTTCACAGGACCAAAAAAATAAACCAATAAACCCTCTGTGATGTGTTTAGCGCAGAGAGGAATGACAGAAGGAAAGCCTGCGTGAATCTGAAATGATATGCTGATAAATATCATTCTTACTTCACCTCAAAAGTAGAAAGGTGTCAGACTACTCACAGATGAAACAGTTGAAATTCATTTTCCTGAGAAATCTCAGCAGAATAAGCTGTCCGGCGGATGTCTGCATGGAACCTTAAGATGGGGGACTTTCCCAAAGGGCTGTTTAGTTGTCGGATTCTTTTTGGGTAAAGACAATGTCTAAGAAATCATTTTCCATACATAAAGGAGAATTTGATCTCTTTGGATCCATGAAACTTTTAATAGTCCAGCAGATTTCATGGAAAGGGGTAATGCAACCTCGTGCTGAATTTATGAACTTCCATTTGAGTTATAGATCGAAATCTTTAAACATGTTGTTACTAAGTACAGATTGGAGAGTGTTGATAATGAATCTAAGGGCGCATTTGTTGCTTTATGCCCCCAGATCGTTAAGAAAGACCCAACAGATTCTCCCACAATCCTGAAATATCTGGAATCCCCAAAACCTGAATAACACCCAAAGGAGGAAGCAGGTTGCGCCATCTCAGCAGCGCACTAGCTAAGTAACACTAAAAGCCCCAAAATGTGCAGGAGAATCTGGTTTGGTAGCAGCTTACCAAGAGCAGACCAACCTGCAGCCACAGGCCGAGAAGTTTCACTCTAGAGTGTCCGGGTCTACTAGAAAGCCTATTCTCTGCCAGTCTGATTCCTTCCTAAATCAGACCTTCTGGTCACCTAAAGGGAAAAGGCTTAGTGATCAACTACAATATGAGAGGGTAGGTGATACCTTACCCATTAATAAAGCCAATCTCGAGATCAACCTTCCTAAATCGATTTAGAGACCTCAACCTCACACTCTTTCCTTGTCTCCGTTCTGATTTATTCGCTTTTTTTGGGAAAGTGGATGGCACCACATGTTGTATAAAATTGAAAAAGAGGATATACAAAGCGTATACAGTAAGCTCTTTTTACACAAATACACATCAAATTGCATGCTCAAAATTTTCTTCATCCATGAAACGACTGGATGGCCCCTTCACAACTTCCTTTGGGTGACCGCCAAACATGGGGCCTTGTGTGGCTGCTAGCAATTAGACTTTGTACATGTTGGTTATCATGGACATTTGTTTCCAGACTTTGCACAAATGTCCTGAATGATACTCAGTTTATCTATTGGAGACTAGTAACACCATTCTCTTGGCTTAGTTTATATACAAAGGGGAACTAGAGCACCCTCCATGGAACACCAAGACAGTGTGAACCCCACTCACCTCTCCTCCAAAAGATAAAATAAGGAGGAGTTTGTACAATTCAGATTACATTTCACTTTGGCCCAGTAAACAATAGGGTAATAGTGGATATTTCATGGTTTACCTCATGTTTAGGTGAGTAAACAATAGTTATCTTGGTACACATTATCGTGAAAACAAATTGTGAGCTTCTTCAAAGTTATAAATCGTATGTTCCCTTGTTTATTAGATATCATGGTCCATTAGCATAAGCCATGGAATTGATGAACAAAATTTGATCTATCGTGTAGCAAAAATTTGCTCTATTGCATAGCAGTTTCCTAAGCTATATGATTGGATGGTGATTTCTTCATGTACGAAAAAAAACTTACAGCAGCACTTTCCTAAGCTATATGACTGGATGGTGATTTCTTCATGCACAAAAAAAACACCTTACAGCAGCACATCCAAGACAGCCCCATAAGTGCAGGATACTATGCATTTATAGCATTTAGGGATAGTCATCATAACTTATAGAGGTTGAGGAAAAAGAAAGATGTATAAACATCTTCCCTTTAGTGAACAGAAGAGCATAACTAGTATAAAGTCATGAATGACTCAAGCAACCATTTTTCCCTGGAAGAAAAATAAATAGAGAGAGAGAGAGAGAGAGAGAGATTCTAATGTTTAATTGAACATCAAATATTATCTAATCTTCTACAGTTGTGGAACAATCACAGTTTAATCAAGCAAGATGACCAATATGTGGAATAAGACGGCTCTTTCTGGTGACAATTCCACCATGACCATAGGAGGATTCACTAATTCATGCATCAAATTGCACTCCCACAGAAATGCTCCTACTCAGTTCAGATTCCCAAAAGAAAATTGAATTGAAAACCAAAAACATCTATCAATCCCCCATTACTGTCTTGCTCACACTCCCACCTCTTGGTTATAAAATCAAGACAAATTGCATTAAATGGGGTGCAGACAAACTGATTACATGAAGCACAATCAAGAGCTATTTCGTGGTTTCATTGAGCTGGTTAAACACGTCCTACGCCAGATATTAAGCTAGTAGAACAAATTAAGAACCAATCAAACATTAGCAAGACTGAAAGGTCAGACATTATCTTAGAGGACAGCTGATGTCTAGGACCTATAGTTCGCTATTTGGAATTAAAGACTGAAAATGCAAACTGAGGACATGAGGTGAGTAGGGGGTTTGATTTATTTCTGATTATCAGTTATACAGTTGAATGACGGTATTGTAGAAAGTTGCAAAACATTATTCAAAAAGCACATATTGTTAACATGGTTCGTGTCTTTCTCAACAAAATATTCTTGCTGATAATTGACATGCTAATTTTGTAACTGCTTAATTTTTTTTCAAAGTGGATAATACGACTAATTGTAACGGAAATAAAGAATTACAAAGAGATATACAAACTCTCAAAAAAGGATGTATACAAAACACACCAAGATGGTGTCACCCTCCAAGTTCCCCAACAAGGGCCAGAAAACTCACTACAAAAGACCCATACCCAATCCCTCACCCTAGAACAAACAAAAGATACAAGTCTTTCAGTAACTAAAGCCTCCTCCTTGAAAAGATACAAGAATTTTGTAACAGCTCAATGCAGAAGCAATTGTATAAAATTCAGTTATTGAAGCATATGTGTCGCCAATGGATCAACTTGGGAACCATTTGGGATAAAAATACCATTTAAGTTTTTCTTTCTACTTTTGGAACAACGGGTCACCCAATATCCCATGTTCAGATGACACGGGCAAGAATTTGACAAAAGTGTTGGGGGCATTACTTCAATAGGTCCAACTGAGCATGATGATCCATCAATTCCTGGATTATCCACATAGCAGTCATTACAACTACATCCAAGATCCATGACTGGATGATCTGAGATCACATCACTAGCTTTGGCAACACAAAAGTGTCATGATGCCAATTAGATTCTGCCTAGTCAACATTTGGTCATCACCAAACTACTGCAGCCCTTGATAGGGAAATGGTATGCAGGAATGAAACAAGCAGGAACATTGCTATTACAGCTTGAGATTCCTTCTTATAAAAATAATGGGAAGGCAACAACCCTGCTGAAAATTAGGTTCTTAATGTCAGAGGCAAAAAGTGGGCTTTCAACTTGAGAAAGAATATGACCTTTCTTGCTAGCATTCAGAAGCAGCGTCTCTCATCATGTAGTGGTGATATTTGTGGATAAATATCTCTTTCTTAATCAGCCATGTATCTCAGCTCTTGATTACTTTTCCTTTTGAATGTGGATGATACGATGATTATATTAAATGAAAAAATAAAGGGAGTGTACAACTGTATGTACCATCGGCCGACAAGAATCCCCTGTACAAAAGGCCACAACAAGTTGGTGTTGTACTATCGGCCGACAAGAATCCCCTCTACGAAAGGCCACAACCAGTTGGTGTTCAAGTCACTGGCCCCCGAACAAAGTAAAAATGGAAGAGTTTGAAGTGTCCACACTACATAAAAGTTTTCCTCACTCCCTCACTTTGTCTCGAACAAAAATAATAACTCTCTCCAGAACATTAGCAGTCCTCCTGAAGATTCTTCTAATCCTCTCCCCCCACAGGGCCCCTATAGGGTAGCATGAATCACAACCACCCTAAAATACAATCTATCTTTTATTCCCATCTCCCCTCTACTACAGGTCCCCAATCTACAAATCTTCAAATTTCCAAAGGAATCTAAGAAGCAGTTTCTACTTTCCTGCATGGATGGTTCTTTCCTGAAGAAGTTCATGACTTTTGGTGATGATCAGAAATTTTGGTGATGAAACTGACTCTGTTGGACCTTGTTGGTAGGCATTGCAAGCCAGTGAGATTTTAGCCTGCATTTTTTAAGGTAGATGGTACCGCTGAATTGTATTAAGGAAAAATAATTGTACAAGAAAGTATACACTGAAGTTGTCAAAAAGAGGATCTCTACCCAAGACACCATGAAGGTGTCCCACTCAACCTTCCTCTAGGTAGACACCAAAGAAATAAGTGTCCATGCGCTCAATAAAAGAAATCCTCACCCATTTCCCTTACCCTATTACAAACAAAACTCTCAGCACTCTCCGGACAGCTAGCTTCCCTCTTGAAGATTTTCCTGTCCCCCCCCCCCCCCAAAAAAAAAAGCCCAAAAAGTGGTGTGAAGGATCGGCTACTAAATATCTCTATCTTCCTTTGGCTTCATAAGGGAGTCCACCTTATCCGGCATTCACAATGGAAGGTGCAATTTCTTAAGAGTAGTTTGCCACACTTCCTTTGCACAGTTGCACCCTAAAAAGAGAAGATCAAGAGACTCCTCTTCTTCACCACACAGGCAGCAAATAGAAGGCACATCACATCCAAAGTGGATGAGCCTATCGCGACTAGTCCTCCACAACAGATCCCTCCATAGCAAGTTCTTGATCTTCAAGAGGAACCTCGGAATCCAAATGAAGTGGAGGAAAGGAGTTCTAAGGCCTCCACCTACAGTAAGAGAATATGCAGATCTAAGAGAGAAAGTCCCATTAGAACTCCACCTCCACTTTCAAGAGTACCAAGCTGCATCCTTTTAGCCATGCACCTAGGAAGCCACATATCTGCACTCCATCTTGATCATCCACCCTGTTAGCCGTGCATATAGGAAGCCACATACCTGCACAAGTGCATCGTTTTCACTTCAGAAGCTGCACCAATTTACTTGTTTGTTTGTTGAATTCAATCAATCTGATCAACTGACTGTTTAATGCAATGACCTGTTCATATGGTAGAGAAACTTTCATAACTTGCAGGACAGCATTTTTTGGATAATTGGTACAGGATATGGGTTGGTTGGAAGCATTATTAAATATCTGGATAATCATATCATCCACCCTTTTAGAGAAAAAACGAATGCTGAAACTTTTGTCTTTTCTTCTGCTGGCCTAGCTGTTTGTAGCTTGATTCTATCCTGACTGACCATAATTCACATATCATGCGGGGCCCTGCTTGCAAGGTAGGCATATTTAAAAATAAAGAATGAATTCCCAATCATAAGTCAAACCTTTTTTAAGCAAATCATTTCAGAGCCTAGATACTTCCAAGAGGATCTTTAAAAGGGAGGCCACCTGTCTTGAGGGAGTGGTGTCTTTTGTACATTCTAGAATTAAAGAGTAGACGACAGCCTTTTGTAATGACGCTGTCCTATCCACTCCTTTTCTAACTTGTTGGCAGGTATACTGTTAGTTACCTTCTTGGTGCATTGTAGAGGGCCTTTCCCTCCTTTTTGTACATCCTTTTTTACTTTTATGCAACGGTGTTTACACTTTGGAAAAAAAACTGGTTCACTCGCTAAGAAGCTGAAATCATAGCCCTCTGTGCTGAATTAGTCATTGACTAGCTCTTTACATATCCCAAAAGGATCCTGCTTGATGTTTTGGAACAGGATAGCATGATTTGAAACAATTACAGGGGTATTTCAATATCTGATTTGCACGCGCACATGTCCATTGACAGATTTGAGGTTTTAGAGTGGATATGTATTGCTATCTAACAATAAAATATTTTTTTGCCATCCAATGCAAGGAAATAAGCATTATTTTTGGGCTCATCCTCTATGGTTTATAGTTTTCTCCAATATAAATATATTTCCAGAACATAAGTATGGAAGTTAATACACTTTCTAGTTGCACCAAATTGTCATTTAGCGCATCAAATAATTAGGTCTATACAGAGGGCTTGGCAATGAGACTATTATTCACGAAGAAGGTTGGACAACAAGATGGAGACAGAAATTAGCTGTCAAATTCTTCCTGCATTTTTCATAGGACAAGCCTTTCTGGCTTGATAGGTGTTTCTTTTCCAACATACTTCAATCGTGCCCTATAGACCTCAAGGTTTGCCAGTTCAAAACTGGCAAAACTGGACAGAACCCGCCAAAAGTGGCTGGTTCAAACTGGATCTGGAACCGCTGGTTCTTATCTGGCTCTGCCGGTTCCGGTTTGAACCGGCCGGTCCTGCAAACCATGACGGAACTAACTAGATACTTGATGCAACAAACACACAACTCTAGAAGAGATAATAAAAAATAGAAAATAAATTAAAACCAGTAACAAAATTGGCCATAAGCACTATAAATGACAGAAAAGAATATTAAACTTGTACCAAATCTGGCTACAAAAGCCAAATTCTGCCAGCAAACCTAAAAACTCAAATATGAAGCCTTTTAAAAACAAGGAAAAACAAGTATGAAAAGTCAATACTAAAGTGTAAGTCATAAGACCTCTTAAAGACAGCAACTGCTGACACTACTGTTGAAGTGTTCAATTGTAGTGTTCCATCCCAGAGTTTGGCAGCGACTGTTGGAGCTACTTTTACATAGGGTAGCTTGCTTGTTGAACCCATGCTAAGCGAAGGCCGGGTTTCGCAAGGTGCAGCAGGTTTGTTGACCACGATACCAATTTCCTGTGAAGTTTCCTCTTTTAAGGAACTATTTCCAATCCCAATACTTGAACCATCTGCCTTTCTGGAAGCATGAGCTTCATTTGAGCTTCTATTCAGCCTTGTACTATCCGATAATGCTCTTTTATTATCAGGAGGCTTTTCTGGCATGCCAGACTCATTCTTCTCTTGATCTTTGGCATAGAAAGTATCAGCATTTCCCCGCAGATAACATGATGTTTGGACCTCAAGTCTGGGATATTGACGAGATTCATGAGCTTGATTTCTTTCTGCGGCTGCAGAAGTTTGTGCTAGATCTGTCATATTGAGTGAGACACTTGGAGTTCCTGCCATCTCCATAATATAACCATCCCTTACAGTCTCGGTGGAAGTTCCAACATAACAGACATCGCCACTAAAGTTTCTGCCGTCAAAATTTGCCAAATGACCACCCAACTCAGTCTTACGTATCCCCGACTGAGAAAATACAGAAGACGTATCAATTCTGTGACATGCATTTATTGACTCAAAAGATGTATCATTCGATGGAAGAAAATGGCTAGCACCCAGGTTCATCACATCATTTGGGTTGAAACCAGCCTGGTACTTCTCTATAGACATGGCACCTTCACTGACATGTGACAGAAATTTTCCTGCTTCAGCCTGGCTGGACAAACCATAATTTAAATGCTGTGAATTAGATGGCTGAGAATATTCCCCAACTAATGTATTGCTTTGTGATGGTTCAGTGCAATGGAACATCATCTCCAAATTGTTTGGACCAGACTTTTGGAAGTTCACACCTTTTGTTTGCAAGCTTGTAGAGAAGCTATTTGGATCACTGAATTGGTAACTTCCATACTGAGACAACACAACATTTGGTTTTGCAAATTGTACATCTTTGCCCCTAAACATGTGAACTCCTTGCTGAGTGTTTGCCGTTTGAAGTTTATGCTGTGAGATCATCCCATCAGACATACTATGCAAATTGTCTCCTGAATTTCCCCGATACAATGAGGGGGCATCATTTGAAATCTTATTGCCTGTACAAAAATCGAATTCTCCCTTTCCTGAAGGTTCAGCCAAAAATACCTTATCAGGTCTACCGGTGGAAGGTGGGAAGTTTCTTTTCTCTGCAGAAGGGAAGTCAGTGCTGGCGAAACCATAACCTGTCATCCCACCTTTAAACTTCACATTCTTATTCCCAATATTCCACATAATTTCTTGCTTGTCCATGGTAATTCACAACCACCTATATAAACCAGAAGAGATACCCAGTGTCTGGAGGAGAAAAAGATGCCCATCAAAGCCAGGAAATGCATAACCTACTTGTAATACCTCACAAACAGAGCAAGAGGAACAACCAGAAGCTCCAAATCAATGAACTTTCCAGACATACTTAGCAATCAAACAAGCAGCTACCAATTGAGCATCTAAAGTTTACAATGACATGACCATATGCAGATGACAATACAAGGATATCAATGAACAACAACTTAGATTTGAATTATATCTTCCAGACAGGGTTTGAACGGTCTCAAAAGGAACCCAGTAGTTTCATTCTAAAGTTTCAATTGCTTAAGGTAAACCATGCTAAAAACAAGGTATTAAAAACTGGATGTTGGAACTAGACTGGCCCTGGCTGGTTCTTAAGGATGGTTTTGGCGGGTTCTGGCCAGTTCAGCCTGTTTTTAGTACCATGGTTAGAAACACATTTGGTTCCTTTCAATAAACAATACAGGATTAAAATCAGGTGAATCAAATGCAACAAGAAAATCAATGAAATGATGCCATACTAACCTGGTCTACGAAAGAAATTAGCATGCACCCTGGCAAATAACATGAATCTTGGAAATGCCAATGATGTCAAGTCTTGAAATCCCTCCTCATACGCCTACCATCATTGGCACAATAGATAATATTCTTCCAGAACTTTACGTTATGCTAAATTGCTAACTATTATTCAGAACCTTAAATCTAACATGTAGTGACCTGGTCACGAGCAGAGCATAAGGAAAGGACTATCCATAGGAGAGGGCTACCCATTAGGTAAAGCAGTGTGTTGGAGCTGCCAGTGTGGAGCCACCACTATTTCTAGGGGCAGGGGCAAGAATGAACGGGATTTGTCCCATATCACAAGATGAGAAAAGATTGCTGGGCTATATATAAGGAGCTCGGGTTTATAACTTGTGAGACACCTTTTGGGCACAAAAATGTGTAGACTTGGCCCAAAACAGACAAAACCTCACTAAGGATGGATCAGGTCATTACATTAGCCAACCTTGACACCGAAAAATATTGTGGCAATCATCCATCATTAATGGATTTATTGTTCATAAAATTCTATTGACTTGTGAGAATATCCAAAGATTACCCACAATTTGCTTGTAATATTGTACCAATGCAGAGAGGATATCACTTAATCCTTAACAGCCACTCATCAACCTCCAAATCAAGAAAAAATAGTAAAATCAATAAAGTCTAAACATCACCCCATCTTTTGACCAGCGTAAACCCAGCACATCAAATTCTTTTTTCTTTTTTTTGAAAGTGGATAGTACCACAGTTGTATTAAAAAAAAAGAAGGGGTGAATGTACAAGTATAAGCGTTGTTCACTCAGAAAAGCCCAAAAGACAAGAGGGCACCCAAAGAGTAAAAACCCATCCCATATACAAAACGGATCATCCTTTTCCAAGCAAAACAAAAGCACATCAATTTCATGATTTGAAGAAAGTTCTCCTCCTAGTGAATTCCATTAATGGTTCAATAAGATACGCATTATGTGTTCTCTTATTTATTCAACCGCATAGTTCATGGTTATTTCAAGACTCGGGGGATTTCAGCAGCAAATCAACTTGTCAGCTGGGTTCCATCAAAAAATGAGGTGGTTGTTAGGAAGAGTGCATAAAGTTATTGAACTCTGTCAAAACATTGGATTAATATCTTGATGGTTCATCCACATATCTGCTACTTTCCTTTTCCATACAAAACAAGGAAAAGTTCTCCACTTCACTGGAAAATAGATTCCATTCAGAAGCAGCGAAGTCACAAGTGACTATCAGCAAACTTCATATCAGTTTTCTCAAAGATTTGTACCACAACTTCAAAAACAAGCACTGCCTCTCACTAGGGGTGTTCATTTTTTGGTTCAAACCAAAAAACCAAACAGAAGAAAAACAATTTTCAATTTTCTTTGGAAGGTGACAGTCACATTTCATTGAAAAGAAGAAAGTACTACAAAGATGGCCATAGGCCAAAAGAAAATGGCAGTTCTGCCAACCCACAAAAAGAAACAGATACACAACTTCTAAAATAAAATAGAAGGGAAGCAGGAAAACAAAAGCATTAAATCATAGCATGAAGTCCTTCCACTTGCTGCCTTAGAAATAGGATCACCTTTTGTATTAGTCCAGATGTCTGCACCTTTTCCCCATTCCTTTACCCAATGGATGGTTCTTCTAAGAATACTCTAAGGATTATTAAATTCTTGACTGAATATTCTTGTATTTCTCTCCAACCAAATAGCCCACATCATGGCTCGTAGAAACAAGGACCATAGCTCTCTTTCTTCATGAACTGGGCAAATGTCTGACCAATCTCTCATCATTTGTAAAGCTTTCTGTTGGCTCCCTCCACTGCACCTTCAAACTTTTGCATAATACCTTCCACTGAAGATTAACTAGTCTTACATTTTAGAGCAAGATGAGCGGGAGGGGGAGTGTCACCGGAGCGCCGGCCTTCGCATCTGGGGATAACAGGGTTCCCTTGGGTCCTCGCCGACAAGAAGTTCCTCTGGACTCCGGCTGGTCACAGGCTAGGGCGCCGGAACGGAGCAAGCATTTCCACCCCCCTACCACCTCGAAGGACGTCCATGGCTTCTTGCCGAGGGGGCCCAGATGCTTGAAATGCCTCCAATGGGGAATACCATGTTCGCTTGCCCCTCTTTGGTGGTCTGCCGGCGATGCGGGGGTCCCGGGCATGTAGAGAAGAGCTGCAGGGAGAAGGGGCATAGACATGCTGGGAAGTCCTATGCCCAAGCCGTAGCAAGAGGGAGGCCCGCACACCGCTCATCGCAGGCTGCCCAGTCGTCCTATCCCGGGGGAGATCATCGCCCAGAGAATCGTTTGGCTCCGATGATGCCATTGGGTGTCCCAAGTAGGTGGTCCTGCTAATCGAGACTCAGTGCCTCAGTGGTGGCTGTCTTCAGGAGGGGGAGAGGTCTGGAAAGCGGCTGGGAGATCTACCCTGCCTGTGGCGCTTTCATTGCAGTGGCCAAGTCGGACGAGGAAGCCGCGGAGCTGGCGAAGATCAATTCCTAGTGTATGAGGGGTCCGCTCTGAAGGTGGCTGCCTAGGATTGGAGGCGAGGCACCTTCCCTAACTCCCGGATGGTTAGGGCTTCACTGTGCCTTGCTGGCGTGCCCCTGCTCCTCTGTGACAAGGAGGGGATCAAACTTATCATCCAGAACTTCGGCAGGCTGACGAAGGAGGACGTGAAGATGCTGGATACTGGGCCGATGGTGTCGGTGGAGGTGGGGGTCGCCGTCAGCAGCTTGTCCTCTATCCCGGAGGTAGTGGAGCTGGCAACCCCCAGCACTTCCTTCCCTGTTCGAATCCATTATCTACCGACGCCAGCATAGAGCACCGAGTCTAGCGCACTAGGGTTTCAGGGCGCTGCATGGGAGGTTGAAGGAGAAGGGCGTGGCTCGATCGGAGCCGTCCATTCAAATTTTGAACGGGCCGATTTCGTAGCTGTCCGATCTCCAGATATGGGTCCGATCTTGAGGAGTTCTTCTGCGGTGAGGGGCAGGGACGATGGATTGAGGACCGTTGATCCTCAGGTAAGTCATCCGGGTATCAGCCTTATTACCTGAAACTTAGCCGACAGGGTCCAAGACCCTTCGTCCTTACCCGTCGCTGCCCGTTCTGCCCTGTCGACTGGAGGAATCCTGTTCCTCAGACGCCCTCCGATGGAGCCTACTATGTCTCCCCACCCCCCACCCCTCTGGAGCCCAGCCTTCAGCCCCAGGGCCCTCCCCCCTCTAGTCCTCCAACTATTGGACCCTGCTCTAAACTCCCAAGGAATCGGTTCTTGGGAGTGGGCTGGACGGGGAACTGCGATCGTGTTTGAAGTCTTTCTCTGCGCCATTGTTGATGCTTCCGAGGGGTTCGCCTAGGCCTATGGCTGGCGTGAGGACCCAAGAGGAGCTGCGTTGTGATCGGGAGAGGAGCTCGACAGCAGCCGAGGTGCTCCGCTCCCCGGTATAGTGGCTGGTTCGAGGTTGGAAGACTCTCACCAGTCGCCAGTGGAAGGAACTCTCTTGGAGGAGGTGGACCTCCTACCAACCTCGTGTCGCAGCCTCGACCTCCAGAGGCTCGACAGGCTGATTTCAGGCTCCATGTGGCTCAGGTGCAAGAGCTCCCTATTGGGGAGGAGCCGAATCACTTCTCTGCTAAACCCCTCTTGGAGGATAAGCAAGGCCCAGAGCAGGAGGGTTCTGAAAATTCTTCTGATGAGGGGTCTGAGTAGGACATGGAGGTAGTGAGGGAGGATGTGCATGCCGAGGAGTTCGAGGAGAAGGGGGGAGGATGTGAAAGAATTATTAACCAAGGTGCAGAGGCTGGCGGAGGGACAGGCACAGGAGGTGGCGGAGAAGGTGGGAGTATCCTTTAGTGGTGTGGATAAGGACATCAGGGTGGCCTACTCTAGAATCAGAATAGATGGCAAATTGAGATTAACAGGAGTGCTCGAAGAATGAGAGCAATGGCCTGGAAGGTCTCGGCAAAAGAGGTTGGGGGAGGTGAGGGTAGGGAGAACTCTAGATCTATGTCCTCATGAGGATCGTGTCCTAGAATGTGAGGGACATCTACGGGAGGGAGAAGAAAGTGATTATCAGGGAGTTTGTGAGGAGATGCAAGATTGTGTCCCTTGCCTACAAGAAACCAAATGTGAGGAAGATGAGGTGGTGTTGGTGAGGGAGATTTGGGGAGGTAGACTAACTAAAGGGGCTTCATCTTTGGCTGTGGGAAGGTCGAGGGGGGGATTGTGGTACTTTGGAATGAGTTTGTTGTGCAAGAAAGGGAGGTTGAGAGGGAAGTGAGCTGGTTTGTCTCCCTCTCTTTCCGATCAGTAATGGATGATTTTGTTTGGGATCTCTCTGGGGTTTATGCCCCGTAAGGTAGGGAGGAAAAGAGGGAGGTATGGGAGGATCTTTTGGATCACCACTATAGATTTGGTAATCCGTAGTGTGTGATAGGTGACTTCAATGTTGTTGTTGCTCCTCTTGAGAGATCGGCGTCTACCTCGCCCTTGGGAATTATGGAGGATTCCAGGATTTCAGTGTTGAAGTTGCACTTGTTGATGATATCTCAACTCCTAATCCCCTTTTTACTTGGTCCAATATGAGGGAATCGGCTTCCTGCTCCATGCTTGACAAGTTTCTAGTGTCCGTGGATTGGGAGGAGCACTTTCCCAGGCTACAAGCTGAATGTCTTGCTAGACCAGTTGCCGACCACAAGCTTATTCTTCTGAAGACTAGTTTCAGCTGTTTTGTCAGGCACAGGTTCTGTTTTGAGAAATTCTGGCTTAAGGAGGATGACTTCATGGATGTGGTGAGGAGGAATTGGAAGGTTGCTTCACTAGGTGATTCTCACATACTACTTTGGTTAGGAATTTGAAAGACCTATAGAAAGCTTATCAGTGTGGGATGCTTCCAAAAGAATTCTTGGTAAGGCGGCTAAAGATCACATCTTGGAGTCTATTGTAGCACTGAATGAACTAGAGGAGGCAGGCTTGCTGGATGACAATGGTCGGGACAACAGAACCAAGTTGAAGGCAAAGTAGGAGGATATTCTTCTTAAAGAAGAAGTGTATTGGAAACAGAGGCCCAGGGAGAGGTGGTTGAAGGAAGGGTACAAGAACACAACTTGTTTTTAAAGAATTGCTTCAGGGAGACGTAGGATCAACTTTATCAGATCTTTAAGGGATGGAGCACAGGTGTTCTCCCGTCCAGAGTCTATTCAGAGGCATGTGATTGATTTCTACACCAGGTTGTATTTTGAGGAGGATTACTAGAGACCTTCCTTTGCGAACGACCTTCTGCCACAAGTGTCTGTAGAGGAGAGATCACTTTTGACTTCCCCTTTCACAGAGGAGATGAGGCTTGCAATTTTCTCCTTGGCAGGTCACAAAGCTCCAGGCCCAGATGGCTTTCCATTGTTGTTTTCCCAACATTGCTGGGAGATTATAAAAAACAATCGCCTACTGACAGTGTTGGAATTTCAGGAGGGGAGAGCACACCTTGCAGGCATTAACAAGACTTATCTTGTTCTAATCCCTAAGAAAGAAGGTGCAGAGGGCCTTTCATACTACAGGTCCATCAGTCTTCTAAATGGTATGTAGAAGATCATTACCAAGATATTAGCTTCCCGTTTGGAGAAGGTGGTATCTAGACTTATTTCATGGAACCAAAGGGCTTTTATCAAGGGGCGGCAGATTCAAGAGAACTTTCTTGTGGCTCAGGAGTGTATTTATGCTCTCAAATAACATAAGAAGACAAACTAGGTTTTGAAGCTTGATTTTGAGAAGGCCTATTGGGGTTTGGAGAGAGATGGGTGGACTGGATCAAAGCTCGTCTGACCTCTGCTTCCTTTGTGGTGCTTATCAATGGGGAACCTTCTCAATTCTTCCATAATGGGAGAGGTTTGTGGCAGGGGGGCCCTCTTTCTCCCCTCCTCTTTGTTTTGGTGGCTCATTTGCTAAGCAGAATGTGGGACAGGGCAGTTACTCACGGCCTCATCATTGGATGCAGTATTGGCAAGGTAAGAATCAGCATCACCCATCTTTCAATATGCAGATGATACTATCCTTTTCTTTCAGGGGTGTGATGAGGAGCAACTTTTTGTAGCCAGACTTATTTTAGAGCTCTTGGATGAGGTTTGTGGCCTTAGGGTAAACTTCCAAAGAGCAGTCTCATTGGCATTCACTATGGAAGGGAGGACCTTAGAAGGGCTGCTCTGATTATGGGATGCAAAATTGGAGACTTTCCTATCTCCTATTTGGACCTCCCACTTTCCCCTCGACCTTTACGGGATCAAGACTGGAAGAAGTTGATGAGTAAATTCCAATCCAGATTGGCAAGATGGAAGGGGCACCTTCTCTCTTACGGTGGAAGGATGGTCCTGCGCCAAGCTGTGTTTGACAGTATTCCAGTTTACTTCCTCTCCATTTTCAGGGTCCCTAAGAAGGTTGACAAGAGGTTAGATTTTATTAGGAGGCATTTTTTTGGCATGGAAGAGGGGATTCTAAGAAAGAAGACTTTGCCATAAGCTGGGGTAGAGTGTGCAGAAGCAAGGTCAATGATGGTCTTGGTTTGAAAGATATTAATGCCTTCAACATTGCTCTCCTTTCCAAATGGTTGTGGAGGCTTAGGAGCCCAGATGCAGGCATGTGGAAGGACATTGTCGTCCAGAGATATTACAGAGAATCTATACATTGGGATTTAGAATTGCTCCCTCCAGGAAGGTCTCTAGTGTGTGGAAGGGTATCCTTCAGTCCATGGATCTTATTCGTGCGGGTAGCCAGTTGTCCATAGGGGATGGTCGCACTTGTCTATTTTGTTTCGACCCTTGGTGCAGTGATTATGTTTTGTGCACCTCTTTTCCATCTTAATTTTGAATTGATGTGGATCAGAAGATTTCAGTGGTTGATGCCTTTGATGGGAGGGGTGGATGGAATCTTGCTTTTAGACGACCCCTGGGGAATACGGAACTAGGGGAACTGTGCCAACTTTTGGCTATTATGTAGCGCGCTCGCCTACACCCATCCACCCAAAATGGATGGAGTTGGAGATGGGGTCCCTTAGGGAGATTCACTGTCAAGGCGGCTTATTCTACTATTGTGGAAGGGGGCCTTAGGTCCCCCTTCACCGGTCACATTTGGCCACCCAAGAGCCCATTCAAGGTTCAGATTCTCATGTGGAGAATCTCTCTGGGCAGGTTACCTATAGCAGATAGATTGAGCAGATTTATGGATATTGGCCATACTTTGTGTAGCCTTTGTAGTGATTCAGAGGAGTCGGCTGATCATCTTTTCATCGCTTGCACTCCATGGAGGTTTAGTTGAGGATCATGGATCACATTGGACAGAAGATGCCACAAGTGGAATCCGTGACAGAGCTCCTGCACAAGTGGAAGGCGGCCAGAGTTCACAAGGTTGACAGGCAGTTGTGGTGGCTGATCCTTCATGCTACCTTCTGGGCGATTTGGAACGAAGAAACATAAGAATATTTAGGAAGGAAGCTCTAGTGCCCAGAAGGCTTGCTTCTTTTGTTGGGGAGAGAGTGAGGGAGTGGGCCATGTTTTTGGGCAAAAACAATACTTGTACATCCTCCTTTTTTGATCTTCTGAGGAGATTGTGAGCTTCCTTTGTGATGCACCTGCTTGGTGCCTTTTGTATAGGAGGATTTCTTTTTGCTCCTTTTGGATATTAATGTAACTACTTATTCTTCATTTAATGAATTTGTGGTACTATCCACTTTCAAAAAAAAACTTCCACAGAAGATTAATGACACCACACTGGCAGAAAAGATGATCCTGGTTTTCCTCATATAGCCCACAGAAAGTATATTTGGAGTTGTTTACGTTTAAGATCCTCCTCAGTCTTTGAGCAGTTGGAAGCCTTCTCAGTGCAATTTTCCAAAGAAAAATTCTGATCTTATTAGGTACCTGGACCAAACTAAAGATTGCAACCACACTCTAATACCTCCATCTTGGATGATTCTAGAAAGAGCATTAGGTGTAAATAGCCCCTTTTTTGTTCCACACCCAAGATCTTATGTCCTCCTGCCCCGTGTTCAACTAAATCTCTGATAAGCATCTTAAGGTCCATAACAATTCCTCCATTTCTGCGTCTGTGGGACTCCTTCTGAAAGTAAAGTTTACTTGCAAAGCATTCCCATAGGAGCATGGAATGCAGAATCGGCCGATCCCGATCCGGATTGACCGATTCGGATCGGGATCGGCAAGTCCCGATTCGGCCGATTCCGGCCAATCCCAGCCGATTTCGGCAGATCCGATCCCGATTCGGATCGGGATCGGCGGGTCCCGATTCGGGGACCCGATCCGATCCGGAATTCCTTGCATAGGAGAGTACATGTGCCACTGAGACCCCTTTCTCCTGTACTAGTTGGTACAAATTAGGAACCTGTAAAGCAAATGGAACATCTGAAAACCACTTGTCCTCCCAGAAGCTGATCACTTCTCCATTTCCTAGGTGGAATCTGACAGCCGGATTAACCAGGTCCGGCATTTTTACAGTATTTCTCCAAATTTGGGATAGGTTTGAAGATCTAGATGGTTTTAGATACCATCTAGAAGTATTCGGACAGTACATCTCTTACAATTCTCACCCAAAGAAAGTCCACTTCTTCTCCCAATCTCCACAGCCATTTAGACAACATTGCCTTGTTGAAGCATTGAAGTTTCACAAGGCCTACCCCTTCCTACTCTTTACTTCTGCATGCTTGGTCCCAAGCAATATGCAGACCTTTCCCATCTGTCTTCCCTCATTTCCAAAAGAAAGAGCTCATCATGGCTTCAATCATCCTCTCTATAGTTCTAGGGATCTTGAGAATCAGGTGGTAATTGGCTAATGAGGAGAGGACTGTTTTGGAAAGAATCCATCTCCCCCCTGCTGAAAGCAGTCTTGCTTTCCATCCTTCTAGTTTATGGTCAAACTTTTTGATGACATCATCCCAATCCCTCAGTCTAATAGGACCATTAGATAATGGAAGTCCCAGATATTTAATTGGAAAATCAGTTCCTCTGCAATTTAAAGCCTCAGCCATAGATTGTAACCTTTACTTGTCCACATTTATCCCTACCGCTTCTGTCTTTTGGTAATCAATGCTGAGCCCTGTAATTGCTTCTGTCAATATCAACAAAATCTTCAAATTTCTCAACATGGTGACCAGTCCAGATGAAAACCCTGCAAACTGTAAATGTGAGAGTTGGAGTCCACTTCTTCCAATGTAGAAGCCATCCACCAGTCCATGCCCAGCTGCCTTGTCCCAAAGAGAATTCATAATCTGACCTATGATAAGAAAGATGAGAGGTGAGATAGGGTCTCCTTGTCTCAATCCTCTAGAGCTCTTAAAGTACCCACAAGGCTGTCCATTTAACAAAATGGAAAATTTGGGTGTAGAGATACAACTCATAATCCAACTTATCCATTTGAGTAATACTTGCTGCACCGCGAGCGGGCAGCCGTCCGATCGGTTAGATCGGACGGCTGCAGCAGCAAATTTGTTTCGGGAATGGTTGAAAGGTGATGAAGATAGGCCCCTGAGAACTATCTTCTTGAAGACTTTCCCCAAATGTGTCAACTACAGGCCTCTGACCCCCTTGTCTGAAGGGGACTTACTTTTCCCCTGTCACAGTCCTCCGTCATGTATCCGGCCGTGATGATCTCTTCCCATGAGGAAACCATGGGCCCCAGATGTAATGAATCATGGTTTGGAGGTGAAAGGGTGATAGCTGGTCCTCCCAACCCTCAACCATGTCCATCAATAGGCCCGAGCTCTTATGAAAATGCAAGTTGTGATTCGGGGCTTCCGTCCAATACGCAGAGGTACCAGGTAGGGAAGAAGAACCCGTGAGTATACGAGCAGGTAAAGACGGCATCCTTTCGGTGCCCAGTAACTTACCCGATAGAAGTTACTCGTGACAAAAGACCCAACTGACTTGCCCGTTCGACCAATCAGCAAAATACCCAAATGTTCCCAATTGGGTGCCCAGCACTATTGGTCTTCTTGACCCGACTGCTTCGTCAGTTGTGTTTCCCATTCCAGTTGGTGGATCAATCTACAATGAAGATTATCTCTGGCCTCCCACCCAACTATCGATGCCTCGAGCTCCGCTGGATCCAAACAGACACTCTGCACTAGCCTTTCTTCAGGACTCACCCCATCATCATCACCTTTGATGTTTCCCAGTTCACACAGACTCCCAGGATTGGCTCCCTCCCCTGACACACCTGCAGGAGGACAATTCACCTTATCCTGACTGACTCGGGTGAGACGACTGGTTTGAACTCAGTGAGGCTTCTCCCCAAGCAGTTCCGGTGCCCTTGTTTTGAAGATTTGTGGATCCCGGCTGTTCCCCTGCTTCACTTTCCATTCCTTCCCTCCATTACTTCTGCCCAAGTCCAGTTGCAATTATGGGCAGTGGGCTTAACTCCACCTGATGTAGAAACTGAGGTAGTAAGTGAAGGCTGCTCCACCATAATGGAAACCCAGAAGCAACGTCCATTAACTCTGATTTTCAATGCTTTTGGAATATTATCCAACTGCTCCACTTCCACCTGCACTCTAGCATACTGGATATTCTTCAATTGGAGGGTATATGTATCCACAGATTTGAGAAAACCAAATCTATCTACAATACATTGAAATGTTTCAACATTCCAAATATGTAATGACACACCTCCCAGTCTACACCAGAGCATGGAGCCTCCTGTTACTGGCACCACCCCTGTCTCCACTCTCCATGGGAAGCAACTAAGAGTAAGATCCCCCTTGGACAAAGTTTCCGTGAATGACCCATCCTGAAACCATTTCTCCCCTGATGTCGTAACAACAAAGACCTTATCTTTCAGTTCTCTAATCATCCAAGACTTTAATCCTTTCCAGTTATCTTGTAGCAGCTGTAACACCTCATATTCGATTGGACCTCCCCCCGCCTCTCTAACCTCCCTTCCAGTCACAACTTTGACCACCATACACTTCTGAAGAGCTTCTACTGAATCATTAACTGCTGGGGACCAAGGAATAGTAACTGTGCCACTGATAGGTGCTCCCGGCGCCAGTTTGCAAAAGGTATGATCATCTACCTTGTATTTCACCAACTCCCTGTCTTGGCAATTACTGATATGGATCCCCCTCATTCTACAGTTGAAGCTACGGTGGCCAATTCCCCTGAAAGCTAAGCACCTCATTGCCTCTCTACAGTCCTTCGCCCAATGACCACTGCCCAGATATCGAACACAAGTATCCCTCCCTACCGGTAGAAGAAGAGAAGAATTTCACTTCCTGTCAAATTGAGTACTCACCTGAGTCTTCTTTCTCCTCCACTAAACCAGCATCCACCCCCCTTCCTCCCCCGGAAGAACCCCTGGAATCCCACGGGCACTCATCTCACTCTCACAGAGCCCTCCTGATTTCCACTGAGTTTCCAATGAATTTTTATTTGGTTTGAGTTGAAAGACAATTCAATTTGGTTTAGCTTCAAAAACCTATAAACTGCACAAATCAAGCCAAAGCAAGTAATTCTGCATTTTTATTTAATATCTTATAAAATTTTATATTATATTACATGTATCACAACTTAAAATTATTTTGTTCAGCCAGCCAGCCAAGCCCCAATAGAACTCATGCCACCATCAAGCAGAAAGCTCAGTGTAGAGCAGCTTTCATTGATGTTCCCCGTACTCCTTTTTCCTTGGTTCTCGAGGTAGGACTGAAAAGTGAAATATCATCCCCTCGAGCACCTCAAGAGGCAGCAACACAGCAGAGCAGAGGTGCTGCCAGAGCACAAGTCCTCCTCTAACATGGCCTACTCATCATGCATCACCAGGAACCCCTTCAATGACTGCTGGTGCCTGGCTGTGTGACCCCAACTGGCAGAGCGATAGGAAGCACTGGCCACTGAGCCAACTGTGTCATCAGCTTCGGCCATGATGCACACCACAGGAAGGACAGCCAGAGCTATGTCATCTCCAATGAGGAAGCTGTCAACCCCAAGCCGGGTATTGTCTTCCACGCCGTCATTTAGGAGCTCCTGTAGATCATCTTCTCAGCAACATTAGATCCGCCTCAAGGAGCATCTCATCATGAGCAGCTTCATGACCATTGATGGGCAAGGTGCAACATGCACACCACCACCAGCAGCTGCATCACCTTGCAGTGCATCTCCAGCATTATCATCTAGACATACACATCCACCACTGCATACCACTGGGGAGGCGAACATGCAGTCAAGCCTAATGCACTCTAGGTGGCGCTGGAGATTGGAGGGTGACGACATCTCCGTGCTGTTCTCCCAGCTTATTAGTCCTACATCAGAGACCTTGGAGATCTAGGAAAAATGAGCTAGCGAAGTTATATAAGGATGCAGACCCAGCTGGGAGATCGCATTATTTTGCCATGGGCTGTCCCATTAAAGTGCTGAGGCCTGGGTATAACGCACCCAAGTGGCCGGCCCAAGGTTCACTGGTTTTGGCAAACTGTCACCGCCTATTTTAAACAATAGGCAGGCTCGTGCGTTCAAGCAATTCAAACCGAACCAAACTGAATTTGTTCGGTGCAGTTTGTTTCTATGGGCCACTCGCTTTGGTTTGGAGATTTTTTTCGTTGTTGTGGCCGGTTGTGTGTGTACTTTGGGGGGGGGGGGGGGGGGGGGGGGGGGGTTGTTTGGCGCATTATCCCCAACACTTAACACAAACTTGAGGGCTACCAATGCAAAACCCTCTCTTGGGGTTGATACAACAGTGAGGTGTGTAGGGGGGAGGGGCTGGACAAGGAGGTCGTGTAAGAGTTTCTGGCAAAGAGGTTGGGGTGAGGGTGGGGGGAGGGGCGGGCGCAGGCCAAGGAGGTAGAGGAGAAGGTGGGTGTCTCATTTCAAGGAGTTGAGGAAGACATTTGGAATGCCTATCTTAAGATTCAAAAAAGTGGCATGAGGGTTAATGAGGGAGGCAAAGGCAGGCAAGTCAGCAACTGAAAGGGGAGAGAGGAAGAGGAAGAAGGGTCCTACTCTGAGGGGGAAGAGAGAACAGTGCCTTTAGGACAATGAGAGTTGTATGGTGAAATGTGAGGGGAAATAAGAGGGGGGGGGGAGAGAGAGAGAGAGAAGAAGAAGAAGAAGAAGAAGAAGAAGAAGATGGTGGTGAGGCAGTTTGTAAGAAGGTGTAAAAATAGATGTTTTGTGCATTCAGGACAGGAGACGAAATTTAAGGAGAGAGGAGAGGGGTGATGAAGGAAATTGGGGGAGTGAGACTCTCCAAGGGGGTGGCATTCCCAGCTTTAGGGAGGTCTGGAGGAATCAAGGTGCTGTGAACGAGTATGCAGCGGAGGAGAAGGGGAAGGTGGTGGGGAGGCACGCAATCTCCATTACATTTAGGAGTGTAGCTGATGGGTTTGAGTGGGATTTTACAAGGGTACATGGCCGCAAAGCAAGGAGGATAAGAAATTTCTTTGGGAGGAGTTGTTTGCTTTCCATTAGAGCTCAAGCAGGCCATGACTTGACCAAAGGAGAGATCAGACACCTCATATATGATGGGAATCATGGAGGACTATGTGACTTCATAATCGAGGCAGCACTGATAGATGTTCCTACTCCAAACTCATTGTTCACTTGGTCCAACCTCAGAGTGGATTCTTCTTACTCCATGCTTAACAAATTCCTGGTTTCAATGGATTGGGAGGATCACTTCCCATATCTTCAGGCCATGTGTCTTGAAAGATCCACCTCTAGTCACAAGCCCATCTTATTCAAGACCTCTACTTGTAGGTACAGGAAGCCCAGGTTCAGGCTAGAGAGGTATTGGCTAAGAGAAGATGACTTCTCATAGATTGTCAGATATCTTGGGTGTAGGGACAGAAGCATGGTTGGCAGTATCGGCCGATACATATCCCGGGACTGATACCGATACCCCTCGAATCAGCCGACACTGATCTTTGTAGTTAAAAAAAAAAAAAAAAACATTTTATTAATTTTTTGTTGGCCGGTACCAGCCGATAACGATTGGGTACCGATACCATACCGATATTGAGATTGCCATCCTTCGATAGAAGGGGGGCCAACCTATGGTGTCCATAGTCTTGACCCTTAGAGATTTGACTAGAGCACTCTCTCAATGGGATGTTAGTAGGGCTCACCCTAGGAAAGCAGCGAAGGACAAGATTCTAGAACGCATCAATGGCTTAGATGCTTTGGATAAGGCAAGGCTACTAGATGAAGAGGGCAAGTTTCTTAGGGATAAGCTAAAGAAAGATTGCACAAAGATTCTACTGAAGGAAGAGATCTATTGGTAGCTAGGATCTAGAGAGAGGTGGATCAAGGAGGAGAACAAGAACACAACTTATCCTACAACTGCTTCTTAGAGGAGGAGAATCAACTTCATTGGAAGCCTAAGGGATTGGGAGCACATTATTTCTCAGAGGGGTGTGGTGAGGAGCCATACCCTAGACTTAGAGAAGGCTAACGACAAAGTGAACTATAATTGTTTGTTATAGGTACTATGGAGAATGTGATGTGCAGACAAATGGATTAGCTGGACTAGAGAATGCATCACCCCAGCTTCATTTGCTATCCTTATCAACAAGGAGCCCTCTCCCTTCCTCTATGATGGGAGGGGTCTCTGTCAGGGGGATCTCATGCCGCCCTTCCTTTTTGTGTTAGTGGCCCACATTCTAAGCAAGATGTGGAAGAGAGTTGAGGACGCATGTTACATTTCCAAAGTCCACCCTACTCCCCATGACAAACAGATTACCCAACTTCAGTATAACGATGATACCATACTCTTTCTCTCTGATGTTGAGAACTAGTTCTTTGTGGCCATATTTCTTTTGCAGCTCCTGGATGAGGTGTCGAGTAAGGGTGAACTTTCATAAGAGTCAGCTTATAGGGATTAATGTGGAGGAATATGACTAAGGTGGCACTAATTATAGGCTGTCAGATTGGGACATTCCCTATTACCTACATAGGCCTCCCTCTCTCTCTCTCCTAGAGGGCTGAGGTGCAGGGACTGGCGGCTGTGGTAGACAAGTTCTCATCTAGATTGGCAAGTTGGATAAGAAGGCTCCCATCCTGCAGGGGAAGGGTGGTGTTGTGTAAGTTTGTGCTAGATAGTCTCTAAATCTATTATCTATCTCTTCAAGATTCCTAGGCAGTGGCTAGGAGATTAAAAACTATCTGCTGTCAGTTATTTTGGCTTTATAAGGACTTACAATTTAATGTAGGGATATATATACAATTTTAAGAAAGTCAATATTTATTCGTAAGAAAGTATAAAAGATTTAGCCTTTAATTTAAACCTTCTAATACTTTAAAAACAAATCAAAAAGGGCCAAATTGTAAAACTCTAGGGGTATAAACGAAAATGTTAAAGTTTGAGGTTTAAAAAGTTATAGAGATAGGATTTACATTAAATTTCCCCTAAATGTTAATGGATACTTAATGGGCCTTAAAATGTTGGGCTTTAAGTTATGAGTTATTGGGCCTGTCAGGGCCAAATGGACCAAGAGTTAGTATCTTTAATGGGCCTCTGTTAAAGGAGGGTGTGTGGGCATGTTAGAGGCCACTGCCTCTCTCTCCTCCTGCCTCCACCCGCCAGCTTCATCTATATAAGAGGGGTGGTGGGTGCTGGTTCTTCTTATCCAAAAAAAGAGACGTGGAGAGAGAAGGAGAAAGAGAGAGAGAGAGAGAAATTTTGAGGGAGGGTGAGAAAGAGATTAATTGAGTAAGAGTTTTCTGCAGAAACACACACACACACACACACAGACTACTGTAAAGAGAGAGAGAAGAAGGAAACCTGTGAGGAAGCTGCTGCAGCCAGTCCTCTTCAGCAGGGTAGGGCTGTAAACAGTGCGGATATGCTCTTTCTGCGACCGTTCGTTTATCATAAACAGATAATCCGTATCCTCTCTGCCTAAGACCTAGATACAGAGTGGATATTGTTTTCCGGATATTCTCCGAACTCGGAGCAGATATGGATAATATCCGAACGTGTAAAGACAGAGTTTAGAGAATGAAATATCTAATTAAAAATTCAATAAAATTGTAAAAATCTGAAATTTTAGTAGATATTTATTTCAAAAAATATTTAAGACTTTAAACATTCATTTGATTATGAAAATTACTGACATATATAGGATTAAAAAATTAACACAAACATCTAAGGAGAACAAAATACTAGCACATCAAAACAAACCTCTAAATTGTTCTGAGATCACTGATCCCTTACCCAGATCTACACGGGCCAGAATGAAAGCGGAAGAATCTTCAAAGTTCACTCTCTCACTTGGATCTGCATGGGCAATGTCATTGCGGATTAGTAGTTTTCCATAAAAAATGAGACTCAGAGAGTTGAGGTGATGATATAAATGGAAGAGGGCAAGAATGAGGGAAGAATCTTCAGATTTCACCAATCGCTTACCTGACTGCAGTTGGAGAAGATAGGCGGTGGTGGGGCGCAGCGCTGCAGCCGGTGGTGGAACTTGGGCGGGAACAAGCGGTAGGCAGCACTGCCAGGTGGGGGGGTAGGGCTGTTGGGTGCAGTGGCGCAGGGTGCAGGTAGGCGGCACTGTCGACGGGGGAGAGCTGATACCTGGCGGCGGCATCAACTATCATTTGATTCGATCTGTGGCGTTGGTGGGGAAGGACAGTTGGCGGCAGCGTCGCGGGTGGCAAGGCGGTGGGGGAGGAGCGGCCGCTATGGCGGCACAAGCAACAGGCTGCGGCAGCATAAGCGGCAAGGTGCGGCGGCAGGTAGCAGCGGCGGGACGTCAGGGATAGGCCAACAGGAGATGGGGCGGACAGGTCAGGGCAACGAAGTTTGGAGACTTTAGGGTTCCCCCCCCCGGCAGGCCTGACCTAGAAGAAGGAGGGAGAGGAGAACTCGCCGACGGCAGCGCCTGAAGACGGGGGCGAGGCTGGAGGCAAAGCCCGGAGAGGCGGAGAGGGCCAAAGGTGACCACCACCTGCTTCCCCCCTCGAGATCGTGGGGTTAGGGTTTAGGGGACGGAGCAGACGAGCGAGAATTATCCTCCGGCTTCTAAACCCAAAAAATAAAAGTTATTATTAATTTTTACGTTAAAAGGAATATATTCGTGGCAATGGCAATATGAATATAATAAGTAATAACCGTATAAATATTTTAAAATAACTAATTATAAGTATAATACAACGATAATTAATTGGCACTCATGGCAAACCAAATTTGAAGTCGGAGATGGCAATCCTAACTTAAAATTGGAGTTTTAGTTGTTTGACTTAAAGTTGCTGGTATTAGTATGGTCAACTTTGAATTTAAGTTAACAATAGTAAGTGCGGGCATTAAGCCGATAATGAAATATTCTGACTGTAAGTTGGGATTGTCACTCTCTACTTTTTGCGCCTACATATCCTCCATGCATGCATCTCATTTGATATTGATTTTTTAAATTGTAAGCTCGCAGTAAAATTACTTTTGAGGGCACCTAACATAAAAGATAAATTATCATTAATGGCACCAACAACATAAATCTCATTTAGGATGTGTAGAAGAGAGTAAATAACTTCTTCTGTGCCATTTTACCACATTAATCTCATCGTTTATGTTTAAAAAAAAAACCATCCTTTTATATGGGGTCCTTACTTTTTTATGGACAAAATAGACTATTGCTTCTAATAAGCGTCCAACCATCACCTAAAAGCAAGCTTTCTTCTACATTTTCCGTGGCAAAACATGCTCCTCGGTCTCAGTTTATCTCTCTCTTTAACACAAGAAACCGATTAAACTTCAAGTCCATAAACATTGGCATCTTTGAAAGCACTCAAAATATGTCGTGAGATTCTAATCATTGGAGTCTTCCCAAAACGCATTCCCAAATACAGTCATATATTTAATAATGCTGAAATCTTAAATATGAAATCTAAGATTTAGACGTTAAACCTAACTAAGGTAACAAAGAAGACCTAAAGTTAATAGAATATTAACTGAAGTAAACCATTTGATAACCTATAAGATGGATAGCTATTGACATGTTTTTCAGTGTATATATAGAGAGAGAAAGGATTCAACACACCTCAGGGGGTCCCACCCAAAAACTCACCCTCATGTAAAAAAAGTATAAAATTTATAAATTATAAAATATTAAAACAGGCCCTTATGGTTGATTTCATGTTTAGGACTTTAGTTTTTACTATCCAATCTTGACGATCAATTGGAACTGTCCAATCATACATTTATTAAAAATTAACATTTAAAATATTAAAGAATAGCAAAAAAAATAAAAAATTTATCAGATTAGTCCTTAGGTTTTATCTTATCTCTTGGGGTTTTAATTTTGATTCCCAAACAATGACACATTTGATTGAACGTCTACAACTGAGTTTTTCGATCAAACGATGAAAATTAAATCCAAAGGAGATGGATGTATTTGAATATCTTAAATTTTTTGATTATTTTTTTGAAATCAAGATGGAGAGTTTTTGGTGGACGCATCTAAGTTAGACATGCTCTGAGGCACGTTATATCCGCCCCCATATCTATACTATAATACTAAAATATAGTTCTTATTTTCCTGCCAACATTATAATCCGGACATGCGGCAACCTTTTCCAATCTCCTGGCGCAATAAAATCTCTTTTTGTCTCTCTCTCTCTCTCATTCTTTAAATGCAACATTTCCTATTCTCTTGGCACATCTCTGTCTTATAGGGTTGGAGTGAGTGACACTTGCTGCACTTTTTCATTCGATCTATTAGATCGGACATATCCAATAGTAAATTATTTTTTATAATGGGCCCCACCATACTCAACATCCCCGTACAATCCAATCTCCAATTGAATGAGCCCGAAAAATATAAAAAATAGAAAATATAACTATTCATTAGTTCATTTTTTTTACAATTTTTTTATCATCAGATCATGATGGGACCACCATAAAAAATTCAAAAAATAAAAAATAAAAATTTCGAACTACACCCATGCCATGTAGCAACTTGTGATGCAGCAAAATCTCTCTCTCTCTCTCTCTCTCTCTCTCTCTCTCTCTCTCTCTCTCTCTCTCTCTCTCTCATATTCTTTGAACGCAACCTTTCCTATTCTCCAAACGCAGCAGAATATATCTCTTTTTATCCCTCTCTGTTGAAGTGAGTGAGACTTGCTACACTGTACGCGTTGTGGTGCATGTTGCACCGTAAATGAGCAATCGTCCGGTCTAATAGCAGTAAGCCTAACTCTTTTTTTTTTTTTTTTTTTTAATTGGCTCCATCATTCTTGGCATCCCCGTACAACCTAATCTTCGATCAAGCGAGCCAAAAAAAATCTAAAAAATAGAAAAATGTCATTGTTTATTGGCTAAATTATTATTTTTTTTGTTTTTTTGGATAGTTCAATCAAAGATGTGATTTTATGAGCATATCGGACATGTTGAGACTCACTATAAAAAAGGATTCTTTTACACATAATCCCTTATAATATTTTAATATTACAAATAAGTCCTCCTAATATGTCTATTTACAAATAAGCCATCACAATTGCAACTTTCTTATAGATAAGCCCTTTTAGGGGCTTGTTTGTAAGCTTTAGGAGTCTTTCACTAATTCATGGTAAATTGTGTGGACTTATTTGTAAGTAGTCAGATTAAAGAGACTTATTTGTAATATCAAAAGACAATTTGGGTTTATATGTAAAAAATCTTAAAAATTATGGTTGCATCCCATGCGATGCAACAACTATAGCTCTTCTTTGAATGCAACGTTTCCTATTCTTCCAGTGCAGTATTCTTTCTCTCTCTGTCAAATTATACTATGACGGTTTCCATTACATAATATGAAAGCATTACAAGTTGTAACCTTTATGCACGTCTTTTCCCTTCTATATTGTGTAAAGAGTAAGTTATACTTTTAAATAAAACTAAAACCAAAACTACTTATTCTTGATAAAAATCACAATTTTACATCATAGCTTCCCCGCTGGCACAGTGGTTAGTTTCCTCTCAAACGAGGGAATAGGACAATCACGTGTCAAATAAGGGAAGGCAAGCTATGATCTTTTGCTGTCTTTCCTTCTACCTTCGATCATATAGGGGATTTCATGATGTCGGTATGACATCTCAAACCTTAGAAAATCTTTTTTACCTTTAGTAAGTGTTTATAATTAAATATAATATGATTATGTCACTCAATTAATTCAATTAATCAATCATCAGAACACACGTAATCGATTACCTAAATACTTGTAATTGAAGTATCAATTAGTATTACCGTAACAATAAGTTATCAATTATTAAACCACATGTAGTTGAAATATCAATTAGTGTTACTGCACGAAACATGTAATCGTCACCTGAACACATATAATTGAAATATGAATTAATGTTACTGTAGTAGTAAGTTGTTACTGTAACAGTAAGTTATAAATTATCAGAACACATGTAACCGATTATCTGAATGCATATAATTGAAATATCAATTAGCATTGCTATAGTAGTTAAGTTATCAATTATGTGAACATTTGTAATTGATTCTTACTAGAATTAATTATTTGTTTCTTCCATTTTAAAGGATGACTCATGACGGATACATGGACTTCTAGTGGATGGTCTATAATTGTATTAGGGGTATGTGCTGTTTTGTAGTGGGTTTTAGCCGAGTTTAAGTGAAAAATTATCTCATTCCTTCCACATAAAATCTAGAAATAAAATAAGAAATATAGAGAAAAATAGAAGAAGAAGGGTGCATGTAGTGCTGAAATAATTTCAAAAAATTTAGGAATTGATAAAGGTGGTTGAGATTCTTGCGTATGATGAATTAATTACTTGTTATTATTTATTTAAATTATTTTAGTTCTATTTTGATATCAGAAATTTAAGTTTAGGCATTTATAAGAATTAAACGAACTTGTAATGTTATGAAAAAATATTTCAACTGTTTATATGGTTTACGCAAGAACTATCATGATTATGACCATATTTATGATGTAATTTTTTTGTGAACTAATTAATTATTAAATTTTAATCATGTACAACTAAAAATTTATTCTAAGGTTTTGCTTTGAATTATGCATAAATGTGTATAACTGAGCTATTGTATAAGAAGTAATTAAAATTTAAATATATTTGAACAATATCATCTTAAGGGGATAAATATGAAAAAACGTATTTGTAGTGCGTATCCGTCAAACCAATCACATATTTTGTACAATCTTGTTCTTACGATAATAATAAAGACAATTATATTTATTATGTGCAATTTGATTAAATGTTTCATAATGAAGTTCATGAATATGTATAATATATGTTAAATTATGATAAGATTATAATAACGAGATTAACATCTTTTAAACACATATTAGTCGGAGGATATTGAGAAAGACATCAAATATTTGGTGAAATTAGTATAAGTTACTTCCTCTCATATGATGAGGGTGGTTGGTCTCATAGACACTTGTGTGGAGACACTAAAACAAACATGTAGGTACTTATTGGTGAGCGAGTTTATTGAATTGATCCGACATGTATCATTAGATAGTTACAATACCTAACCGTCAACTAATTTGATTTATCGTTACAATGACGTGGTTGGTCTTTAGACCTTAGACACTAAAAACACCTTGTAAGTGGACTTTCGAACTTCAACTTTGGCTAATAGATCTCTAACTATGGAGTCCTAATTAGTCAAGTAATCGGATCCAGTGAAATACATTCGCAGGTGATTGTGTGATCAATACATGATCATTTGCTCTCGGTAATTAGGGAGTGAATGCTCTAAGTATGATGCCGAAGAGTGCCTAGTCAAGATAGGACATTATATTAGAAAATGTATTTTCTGATGATATTTTGCGGCATATGATCCAAGTGAGTGAGCTAATTATGGTTTAATAGTTAACCATACCCTAAGTTTGCTCGGGAGCATTGGTACAAGTGAAGGATTATAGTCACGTGCTAATTAATGACGAAAAGGTTCCTTGAGCAGACTGTTGAATGCCAACGCCTTATGGGATCATGCAGTGTTGCTTGACACCTGATAAGTTCACAATTTTACATAAATAACAGATGAAACTTACACACTTTGCTATCAATTTAATGAACAAAATCACATGAAATGATAGATAAATCAATTATGCTTTCAAACATATCAATTCTGTAAAATTCGAATTTCAAATATCATCACTCCATAGATTGAATAAGGATAGCAATTTCATTCTCAAATAAGACTTTCTCGACAATCATTTAATGTGCATTTGGATGATTTATTGATTGCCGCGTGAACTTAATTGTTATTTTATGTGAATACAGGACATGAACAAACAGATGGCATAGTGGTTGGACTACTTAGATTTTAAGGGAGTAACCATGGTTCGAATCTTGGCAGGACCAAGATTGTATTTTTTTGTCTTAAAAAGGGAACCGCAAGCCAACTAAGAGAGATAAGATAGAATTTCGGAATTCAAATTTCAAAAATAGTATTTTTTAAATTTGAATTTTAAAATTTCAAAATATCAAAAATAACATTTATTCTTCAATTCAAATCAAAATTTGAAATATCCCTCTCTAAATTTAAAATTCAAATGTACATTAATGTAGAATCCTCTAATCAAGGGGGAGATTAATGCGAGCAATTAAGGACCCATTTATTAAATGATTTGAAATTCAAAATTTGAATTAAGAATTTTCTTCTATAAAACCATAGGAGGGAGGAGGAAAAAAGGAAAAAGCTTAGTTTTTTGGAAATTCTCTCTCTCAATTTCTTTCCCACTTTCTCCCTCTCTTTCACTCTCTCTTTCTCTCTACATCTCTCTCAAACCAGCGGCTATTAGTACAAGAAGTGGATTCGAGGCACTGCAACTAATCATTGGAAAGAGTCCAAGGCTTATCAAGGATCCGCGCGAAGGGCTACGACGACTGCAAACATCAATTTCTCTCTCCACTGTCTCTCTCTAGTTTTTGAGTTCTCCATGTTACACTGTATTTAGAATATTTTATGCAAAAGGTTTCTTATGAAAGTTATGTTAATTTTTTATTTTCAATGTCTCTGTAAAATTTCATATTGTTCTAATAATTAATGACAGTAGCTCCTTTGAAAAAAGTTATCTTTCCTCCATCTTTTTGTTCTACAACTTTTATTTTTGCTTCTGTTGACACTACTCAAATTTTATATTCTACTTTTAATTAGTGTTTTAGAGGTAGTCTTAGTTCAGTAAATAGTCTGATTATGCTCGTTTAGGAGTGCTCTTTTTGTGAGTTTATAGTAAGTCCGGTTAATTTTAATTCTTAACAAATCAAATCATCATGCTCCCTCTTCTTTCTTCTCTATTTTTCCTCTAAAAACTCAAAGTTTTCAACTTTAAAAATCTATTTTCCTGTGGATTCGACCCAATCTCACAACTTGCTATTTTTCAAATAATTATATGTGGAAATTGGAATTTTAAGATTGATGTTCGAATATACTTAACGACACATAATTTCGAGCAATCAACACCTAACTTAATCGGAAAGCCGATCAATTATCATGAGATGATAAATCAATTAAGTAATAATTTAATATGAGATATTAAATTAATTACTGTAAACCAGTATGGATTATTATGCTTATTGGGTTAAAATCAGACTGGCACTTGGGACTGAAGGGTCATACGCACAAAGACTCTCGGTCGATGGTATTTAAGTGGGACTTATGATAACTTAGGGACTTTTATAAAAAGTCACATAAGTTATTATAAATAATAGTCATGAGGAAACTCTTGGCCAAGTTCTAGGGTTTCCCACTACGCCTAGCCGCCCCCCTCCTCTCTCTCTGTAGCTAATGCCCCTTCAAAGAGGGTGCCCCCTTCTCTCTCTCATGCACCTCTCCGATTTTCGATTGTCGAGAGCTTCTACCCACATGTCGCAGGCACCGTTGGAAGAAAAACCTCGGCGAACATGCCGAACTAGCTAAGGGATCGAGGACAATTCATGAACCGGAGGATCGCGTAGATGTCGCTGTAGGTCGGACACTTACGCGGCTGACGTCATCGCTCCACCGGAACAGTATAGTTGCAGATTTGATTCCGTGCAGGTGATGTTCGATCATCTATTTTGTTTTTAGTTTGTCAAAACATATAAAAAACGACATGATATTTTTATTTTAAATTTCACTTTGTCATCATTCTTCATGTTCTTCATTTCTCTTGTTAGGATCCTTACAGAACTCATAGTAAGTATCTAATGTGACAGTACTCAAATTTATGATCCGAGGACAATAGAGATTAAAATTTTGAAACTGAACATTGCTTCGGTAGACAATAGGGCAAAGACCTCCAATCCTAGCTGGTTGTATTAAGACCAAAACACTCATTTGGCCAGATGTCTGCGTGTTTACGACCCTATAGTTTGACTATCTATTTGAAAGCATGAAGATTAAGAACTTGTTTTAATTAAAACTAAGATTTAACTTGAGTTGTTCTGTACATATGAATCAGTTATGTTTGAACTTGATCTGCTTATGACTATCTTATGTTGTGATTTAGATATCTGTCTAAAAGCATGAAGATTAAGAACTTGTTTTAATTAAAACTAAGATATCATCTGAGCTTTCTGCACATATGAATCAGTTATGTTTAAACTTAATCTCCTTATGACTATAGATGGGTATGAAAGGGTAATGTGCATATCATTTGTAAGAAATAAGATGGAAAATAATATGATTTACATGACTATAAAATGTGCATGCAATGATAAATTGTGAGATATATATGCAATGATCTTTTGTCTATCCCGTAAGTAATGATATACGGATGAAGTTGATTGCAGATCATGCACTGTCTACAGTTATCATATGTTTGCAAAGTTTAATTTATATATAGGTATGTAAAAGGTTCTGATGCCTGTTGAGTTTTACTCATACACCTAGTTATTATTTTTAGGAGGGTCTACTTGATAGCCTGGTGGGCAATGACTTTTAAGAAAGGAGTTCAATTTAGATCTTGGGGAGATTTTGAAGTATTTGCCGCTTAAACAGTGGGTTTTGAACTTATGAAACTCGATTCTTTGTAACTTTTGTATATTAAACTCCACAATTGGCAACAATGTAATTACTTTATGTTTATGTCAAAAGATTTTGGTTTGGCTGTGTCTTAAAATTATGGATGGTTTAGTATAGTCGCTTTGCAAAATTGTCTCAGATTACAACAATTTGGTTTAGATGACATTCCTAGAAAGAGATGTTAATCTCTTTGGAAGGGAGTGCCACAGTTGGGAAAAAGCCTAACTGATTACTCGAAATTATGTGTCGTTAAGCATATTCGAACATCAATTTTAAAATTCTAATTTTCACATATAATTATTTGAAAAATAGCAAGTGGTGAGATTTTGTCGAATCCACAGGGAAATAAATTTTTAAAGTTAAAAATCTTGAGTTTTTAGAGGAAAAATAGAGAAGAAAGAAGAGGGAGCATGATGATTTAATTTGTTAAGAATTGAAATTAACTGGACTTACTATGAACTCATAAAAGGATCACCCCTAAACGAGCATAATCAGACCATCTACTGAACTAAGACTACTTCTAAAAAACTAATTAAAATTAGAATATAAAGTTTGAGTAGTGTCAACAGAATAAAAAATAAAAGTTGTAGAACAAAAAGATGGAGAAAAAATAACCTTTTTCAAAGGAGCCACTGTCATTCATTATTAGAACAATATGAAATTTTACAGAGACATTTAAAATCATAAATTAATATGACTTTCATAATAAAATTATTAAATAAAATATTTGAAATACAGTGTAACATGTAGAACTCAAAAACTAGAGAGAGAGGCAGTGGAGAGAGAAAACTTATGTTTGCAGTCGTCGTAGTCCTTCGCGCGGATCCTTAGTAGCTTTGGACTCCTTCAAGTGGTCAGTTGCAGTGCCTCGAGTCCACCTCTTGCCCTGACAGCCACTGGTTTGAGAGAGAGAGAGAGAGAGAGAGATAACAAAAGCTAGAGAGAGGGGGCTGCTACAGTACCGCGGGTACTGTAGCAAAGAGAGGGAGAAAGTGAGATTGAGAAATTGGGAGAGAGATTCGGATGGAGAGTGTGAGAGAGTTTAAAAATTTCAAAAGTTGTGAAAATCCGGGAATTGAGAGTAAGAATTTCAAAAACAAGATTCAAGTTCTCTTTTTCTCCCACTCTCTTGATTTTTATAGAAGAGAATTCTTAATTCAAATTTTGAATTTCAAATCCTCTAATAAATGGGCCCTTAATTGCTTGCATTAAGCTTCCCCTTGATTAGAGGATTCTCCATGAATGTATATTTGAAATTTAAATTTAGAGAGGGATATTTCAAATTTTGAATTAAAGAATAAATGATATTTTCGAGATTTTAAAATTTTAAAATTCAAATTTAAAAAATAATATTTTTGAAATTTGAATTCCAAAATTTCTTCTTCTTTCTCTTAGTTGGCTTGTGGTTCCCTTTTTAAGACAAAAAGAAATACAATCTTATTCCTTCCAAGATTCGAAAGTTGGTCACTTCATTGGAATTCAGATAGTCCAACCACTATGCCATCTACTTGTTCATGTCTTCCATTCATATAAAATAACAATTAAGTTCATGCGGCAATCAATAAATCATTCAAATGCACATTAAATAATTATCGAGAAAATCTTATTTGAGAATGAAATTGCCACCCTTATTCAATCCATGGAGTGATGATATTTGAAATTCGAATTTTACAGAATTGATATGTTTGAAAGCATAATTGATTTATCTATCATTCCATGTGATTTTGTTCATTAAATTGATAGCAAAGTGTGTAAATTTCATCTGTTATTTATGTAAAATTGTGAACTTATCACTAACCAAAGAACTGACACAATTTTTTAGGAGGAAACTGGCTAAAGAATAAATTTTTTTGGGATGCACCCCATGCAATGCGTCAAGTATAACTCTTCTTTGAATGCAACCTTTCCTATTCTCCCAGCACAACAAAATCTCTCTCTCTCTCTCTCTCAAGAATTATACTATTCATTTTCTTTTATATAATTTGAAATAAATATGAGTTGCAAGCTTTCTGTATGTCTTTTCCCTTCTCTATTATGTAAAGAAGTGTTTATATTAAGTAAGAAACTAAAACCAAAATTGCTTATTCTTGGCAAAACCCATGATTCTACATCCTAACTTGCTCGTTGGTACAGTTGGCCAATTTCCTCTCTTTGTTTGTAATGTAATTTTTACAAATTAATTGTAGGAAGCAAGACTCTAACATCTTAAACAGGAGAAGGCAAGCTGCATTCTTTTGTTGCCTCTCCTTCTACCTCAGACCATATCGGGGGTTTGGTGTAAAGGCCTAACCAAATTCCTGTACCTCACGTCTATTTGCTTTCTTCCCAATCCCTGTGCCTCACATCTATCTGGTGGATTGTCTAAAAATTCTACAAAAACTATATTTTCTCTGAAATTTCTTAGTAGTTATTCTATTGTTTTTTAATAGGTCTTTTTTTGAAATTGATGTATTAATCTTTTTGGTAATCATAAAAATTAACTTGACTTATACTAATTACAAAACTTGTTTATTCAAATTTGATAATTAACTTTGCATCGCATGGACATAGAGCTAGTATATATATATATATATATATATATATATATATATATAATATTGATGTTTGAAACATAATTTAAAAATAAGAATGACTAATGTACGTTTGACCATTTAAGTATGTACTTTTTATCAAGAAAATACAAGAATTTATTCACATAATGCTAATCATACTGGTGATCATCATCTGGCTATTTAAACCCATTCGAACTGAATAGACGAAACGCATGTTCTCACGCTCCTTCCATGAAACGCAACCATGATAAAATATTTTAATGCTAATCACAATTTGTTATGCATATTCTTTGAGCAAATAAGTTGGAGACGATAAAAATTGAAAAAACTACTTTGTGGGGCAACCACGGTATGCTGCAAACATTAGATAAGGAAAGGGGGAGCCTGGAACCTTGACCATGACCTTAACGAGTAATGTTTACTGCATCGCATATAATGCATTATTCAATCAATTTACGATCTTGTTTCCCTTTTTATTTCTTTAACTATTTAATTAAAGATTAGACGACTCAGAAATTGAGCTGAAATAAACCCCTAACTTGCCTTTTTCCCTTTTTGAAATAAAAAAGAAATTGTACCGCAGCGCTACCATACTATTTTACGTGAACCTACACCGACAGTGCATCAACCTTTTTTTTTTGGACTGTACATCAAAGCATTACTCTACCTGTATAGGCATGCAAGGAATGCTGCAAACATTGGAGAAGGAAGAGGGAGTCCACATACATGCCGTCAAGTGCAGCGCTTTATTGGACGTCAATGCGGTTTAAATAATGGATTCCCCCAATTCGGGATTGCCTCTTTCGATGTGACCCCACAATTAATTATAAAGCAAAATTGGTGGCATATACCATCTAATCCTTGTAAAGTGGACCATGAGAGATGTGAGAGAGTAAAGGCTGAACTAGAACACGAGAGATTTTTTTATGATATTGACCAGTTTAGGCTTTGGAAGGGGTGATTTTACCATCTCGTGTGAGCAACCATATCTGGAGGTGCTATAAGTGGTTAAGATTTTCATTCACATGAGATCTTACATGATTCTTAGTTTTAGTTATTCTTTGGGCTAAAAATTGGAGACCAGACGTCACTAGACACAATAATAAGTGCTCCTGAATAAGGCACTGATTCGTGTAAGTTAATCATAATTACTTACTGTCGAATGTAGCCAAAGTAAAGCTGATGAAAATTGTTGGTGAACACGACCAAACTAAAAGCTAACTCAGTCCATGTTTGTTCAGCACAAAGTCAAAGTAAAACTTGGGATGGTTGAAAAGAGATGCCGCATCTAGCATTGCTCATATAGCATGTATGTCCACTTACGTAGTGATGAAAATTGATACTCAGATGATGCACTGGGCAGAACATTATGTTAAACAATTCATTTTGTAACCAAAACTCAAACTTTCACTCTGACAATTTATCAGAAATAGAAGCTGCGAGAATAATTTAAGAAAAATAGAAGCCGTGAGAATGACGTGAGTGAACAAGAAATGTTACATTTAACTATTGCCTTACCCAGTTTACTCACAAACTAGAAAGTAACCCAATACTTTTTGTCCAACTAATCTAAAGTGAGCTGTAGAACATCGTAAAAAGGGGTGCTGGGGCACCTGAGAACAGATGATGAAAAAATGTGAACATGCAAAAGTTGGCCTTTTCACTCCTAGCATTCAAAGGATTAGTGAATATAAATCACTTGCCGTGCATAGATTTTACCCTTCATGAAGAGAGGAGTACCTGGTACCTCGTTACAAAATTGTTCCAAAATGGGTTATCGAAAAGATAAGAGCATTAAAAAAAATCTGGTTTCCATTCATTCATGAAAATGTGCTCTTGTCCAAAGCTGCATTGAATAGATACCTACACCACCTTACAAGGCTGCCAGCAAACAGTACAGCCAATTAAAAAACTTCGTGAAGCTATCAGATCCTTCATTACATCTAGCCAACATACAAAGACTTAAAAAGTGCATCGACTGGTCTCCCTTGAAAGCCTATATAATTGCAACGTTTTCTGATCATTGTGTCAGATGTTATAAAATTGTACAAAGAACATTCATATGACAATTACCAGCAAATCCAAGTTGTATAACAGAAGAAAATCGACCTGAGCTGGATGCTAAAGACTAAAGACGTCACACTTATTTTTGAATAAACCCATGGCAAGTTACTTACGCATGCCATAAACTTTATGTTTTCCAAAAATTGATTTACTTCAATGCATCAGATATTACTGGCTGGAACTGTACCAACAACCAACTCCTCCGATTCAACCACAGAACCACACAGGCAAGAAAAGCGGGGGGTGAAATACAACCATCAAATGTGAGCCAGAAGACAAGAAAGTAAATCAGAAATTTCTGATTAGCTCAAGTCAGGTAGCCCTGGGGTTAAAGGGAAAAAAGAACCCCACATCTCTACCTTCCTCGGGAATTTCAATTGCGAAGTACAATTTTGCAGCAAGGGAAACAAAAAATCTAAAGTTTGGCCACTCATTTTATACCGACTTCCATCTAGCTCCATCAGATCCCACCTCATTGGACTACCACAAAACTAACCTCGCTGACTATATATAAGTACCTATGTATATATATTTATATATATACCTCTACTTTATTCGTATGATACCACTATTATCAGCTAAGAATCCAAAAGTGGTACCAAATTAAATGCTGAGGTGGCTTGGAATGACCCAAAAAAAGGCTATGATGTGAATTGACTAGAGCCGGGAACAGAAGCCAGCAAATGAGAGCATCACTTTACATCAAACTATTGGAAATGTGTCCATGTGGTTACGTAGGGTTAAACCATTGACCTGGTGCACCATTCATCTGCCCGTTGCCATGGATGCTAACACCATTCATCTGCCCATTGCTGTGGATGCTAACACCATTTGGGATTATTGAAGGTGGCAGTCCAACAGCCGTGGGTGATGATGTGGGGTACAATGCATGCAAATGTGGAAGAGCATGCCCGCTCACTAAAGGATTGCTGTTTCCTTTGCGTTGTTGTTGGATTGCATGTATCTGTCGAAGCCCATCTTCATGAATGCGGGTGAGGGTCTCAAGCTCATTCATGGACAAGACTTCCAAACCTGCACCATAAAGCGGAGCATGGCGAGACATCTCTTCTTGCAGTGATGCTTCAAGCGTGTGAATGTATTGCTGTAAATGTCAAGAATGGGGGGTCAGTAGGAGGTTTAGTGGATGCCTAATTAGAATAACTCTCACCAACTAGATACTGAATTAAAGAACTGTATACTAAACTTCAGAAACAAATTAATGAAGCATATGATACTGGGCAAGTAAAACAATGGAGAAGTGAGAAAGCAGAGAAACATTCATATACACTGCAGTCCATTGCAATAGTCTTTTGTGTTGCATGGTCTTTTCTCTTCACAGCAAACAGCAGAATTTAGCAATGGTGACAGTTGAAAAGCAGATGCACTAGTATCCAATCCAATATATCTAGTTCATTGATCAGAAGAGCTGCATGGTTTGATCATCAAACTAACCAAGTTTGATGAGCAGATGCACTAGTATCCAACATATCTAGTTCATTGATCAGAAGAGCTGCATGGTTTGATCATCAAACTAACCAAGTGCTAGGACTTTTTCCAGCTAGCATATCTACCAAATCAACATCTGGATTATGTTTCCCACAAAGTAAAATTTCACTTGTCACTCAGTTTCAAACACAGCTAACACTGTATCCTACATCCAGAAGCATCTAAACTATCTACAATAGACCTGTGTTTATACAAGGAAATAGAAAATGAACTGAGGATAAGAGCTAGTCTCCACATGTGGGCAAAACAGACCTATGGGAAAGCTAATGAGAGAAGACAAGAGCTTTTGCAGCTGATTGAGGAACTAGAAGTTAAAGGTCAACAAGGTTATTTGTCAAGTGAAGAGGAACAAGCTTTGAGAGGGTACAAGAGGCAGTATAATGAATGGCTGGTTCAGGAAAAGATTAGATGGAAACAAAGAGCAAAGGAACATTGGTTAAGCGAAGGTGATAAAAATACTTCCTTCTTCCATGCTATGGCTGGTGCAAAGAAGAGGACATTAAAGATTGATCACGTTAAAGTTAATGATACTGTCGTAGATAAGAAAAAGGAGATCATGGATCATTTTGTTCAGTTCTATGAACACCTATTTACTGAAGATTATCTCTCTAGGCCACACTTGGAGGAGGGGATTATTCCCAAGCTGGATGATAGTGCAACTGGTGACTTGTGTCTTCCATTCGAAGAGGAGGTTAAAGAAGCATTTTTCAGTATGAATCCCAACAAATCTCCAGGCCTAGATGGTTTTTCTCCGGGCTTTTATCAATTCTTTTGGGATCTCATCAAAGATGAATTGATAAAAGTTTTTTTTTTCTTCTGAAGGTGGACAGTACCACTAATTAATTAAGTGAGAAAAGAAAGTAATACAAGTGTAAGAAAAAGTATCAACAAAAATCCTCCTATACAAGAGATAATCACACCCTCACAAGTCTCCCAAAAGAAAAAAAAAGGAGGATTTACAAGTATTCTCATGACAAAGCACCAAGGCCCACTCTCACCTTCTCCCCAACAAAAGACGCAATCCTTCTAATATCAGATGCTTCTATTCTACACATATTGTTCACGTTCCGAAAGTAAAGGGTGCAGAAAAGTTGACTGAATTCAGACCAATTAGCTTGTTAAATGGGTGCTATAAGATTAAGATCATCACAAACATTATGGCTTCTAGAATAAAAAAATGTCAAGGAAAATTGGTTGGAAAAAATCAGTCCGCATTTATGGAAGGTATATTCTGGATAATTACATGGCAGCCTTTGAAGTCACTCACTATCAAAGGAGCAGGAACAAAAAGGGAGTACTTTTGAAGCTTGATTTTGAAAAAGCGTATGATAGAGTTAGCTGGCAATGCATTAGAAGAACCTTGAAGTTAATGGGATTCAAGCAAAAATGGATTGATTGGGCTATGAACTGCATCTCTTTGTCTAGATTCTCTATTTTGATTAATGGTGAACCTTGTGGCTACTATAATAGTACAAGGGGTTTGAGACAGGGTGACCCTATATGTCCATTTATTCTCATCCTTGTTGGACAGATTTTCAGACCTCTATGGGACAAAGCAGCTCAGATGGGATTAGTAAATGGATTCAACTTTGGAAGGAATAATGCTCATTTGATTCATTCGCAATTTGCGGATGACACTCACATATTCACCTCTGGTAGACAGGAATTCATGCAAAGTATTAGTAAGTTGCATGTACTAGTTGAACTCATAACAAGTCTCAAAATCAACTATGACAAGTCTGAAGTGGTTGGCATTAATGTCCGAGGAAAATCTGAAGGACATTGCTGGTTTTATGGATTGTTCTTGTTCTAAATTTTCCATCAAATACTTGGGGCTCCTATTGAGTGATGGAGTCATCAAAATAAGGGATTGGGATCCTTTGGTGAGGAAATTTGGACATTCTCTGGAAGGAGGGAAAAGGAAATTCCTTTCAGCTGGTGGAAGGTGGATTCTCTCTAAAACAGTGCTATCCTCTTTGGGTACGTATTATATGGCTATCTTCAAAGTCCAGAGAACTGTTAAATGAATTATTGAAAGGGCTAGAATTTTCTTCTTTTGGTCAGGAGGGAATAGGGAGAAGAAAGCTATGAACTTGATTAGATGGGGAAATGTGTGTAAAAGAAAAGATCAAGGGGGTGTTTGTTTAACTAGCATCCAGACTTTTAACAAGGCCTTGTTGGCCAAGTGGTTATGGAGGCTTGGGGAAAGAACACGTACATTGTGGGCAGCTGCGGTCAGGGAGAAATATTTTCAGAACGCCAGCAGATGGGATCATGGGAGATGTACCCTTCTAGAGGCTACAACCTGTCCACCATCTGGAAGCACAGTCTGAAGTCTGTTGATATTCTCTCTGTTTCCTTTGAGCTTAAACTAGGAAATTGACAGGATATTAAGTTTTGGAAGGAGAGGTGGTGCTCTGAAATGAGGTTGCAAAATCAGTTTACCAATCTGTTCGATATTGTAAAATAAGTTTACCAATCTGTTCAATATTGTTCGTGAACCTGAAGCTTCGGTGGTTCAAGTAAATTCAAGTATCAGTACTGGTCAGAAGAACATTATGTTAAGAAGGGATCCGACAGATGTTGAGTTTGAAGAACTTATTTCCCATCTCAACAAAATTTATCAGGCTACATTATTTTTTTATCACGATGATAGAAGAAAGTGGAGATGAAGCGAGGATGGACTGTTCTCGGTTAATTCTCTTGTGAGGCTAATTGATGATGGAAGATGCACAGTGTGGTGGAAGGACCTTGTGTAGTTCAAGTATCTTCCTAATAAAATAAGTGTTTCTATGGAAAATTGCATGGAACAGATTGCCTAGAAGATGCTTCAGCTTAAGGACTCAAAATGCTCATTCTGTGCAATGTTCAAGGAAGATCAAGTCCATCTCTTCTATAAGTGTGGAATTATTAATGTTCAGTGGATCACACTCTGCAGAGTTATGGGAGTCACTTAGGAGGAACATTCTTCTGTGCTGGATCTGCTTAAATGGTGGAGAGGATTGTACCCTTATCCTATACATAAGGAAGTGTGGTTTTGTTCTCTCCTGCTCTGTTGTGGGCACTGTGGCTTGCAAGGAACAAAAGGAAATTCTGTGATGATTTTGAAAAATGCTTCCGACATTTTGAGAAGGACAATGCACCTGGTGAAGAGTGGGGAAAGGCAGCTTCTTTAATTGTGGACCAGAACCATGAAGTGATTTTGAAGGCAAAGTCTTGGAAGTCCTTGACAATTTGACTTTGGTCTCTTGTTCTGCTTTATCATCTTGATAAAGCAGCTTCTAAGTTTTGTTCTTCTTTCTGTGATGGTGTATTTGGGCCTTTGGCATGTGTCTTTCATGGGCCGTGGGAAGGGGGAAAGGGGGGAGGGGTTGATTCCGTATCTTTTCTGATGCAAGTGTGGGAGACTTTGATTCTACCATGGGTATTCCTTCCCTTCCTGTATCTTTGTGTTATTTCCTCTGTTTACTCTTAATGAATTGGGACAATAATTTTGTCACTCTCAAGAAAAAAAAAAAAAAACTTTCCCCAATATGTGCCCCTCTCTTGATTCTCCCCCTCCACCTGAAATCCCCAAACAAGAAAACCCCTGCCTCCCTCCTACTGGAGAACTCCTCTTTCTCCTTCAAGCATGGATGGCAGTATTGGCCGATACTGATACGTATCAGCCTAGTCCGGTACCGATACAGGGGGGATACCCCGATACTATTCTTTGTAGTTTAAAAAATCATAAAAAAAATTTTAAAAAATTTATTGGCTGGTACCGGCCAATACCAATACTGATACATATTGGTATCGGCACCCACCGGTACCGGTACCGAGATTACCATCCTTGCCTTCAAGCCACTCTCTCCTCCCTCTGGTCATCCCCTCCCTCCCACCCCACTCTCTTCCCATCCCCTGCCTCCCTCTCCCCCTCCCACCTAGGCTGGGAGTAGCTGAAGGCATTTGGATGAGTTAGTGGTGAAGATTATAGCTATGGGGAAGGTTGCATAGAAACCGGTGCGAGCCATGAAACGGAGCTCTCCATCTCCGCCGTGGTTGGTGGGGTTGAATTATGAGGACTTGCACAGGGACATCTATGGGTAGGAGAAGACTCAAGTAAGCAGTGACAGAGTCAAGCAAGCAAGGTTAATCCAGGGGGTATCCTCGGGTGGCAGCATGAGTGGGATGCTCTTCTCGGGCAGCAATATGATGTAATGAATGGTGCAGAGGTAGAGGGGCATCTTCCCCCCCCCCCTCCCCCCCCCCCACAAATATGAAGTGTAATTTTGTCATGAATATGTGGACACTTTGTTGTCTTCCCTTCTTTTTTACACCTTTCATTTTTATAATACAAGTGATACCATCCACATTCAAAAATTTTGTCATGCGCTCTGTGCCCATCTCCTTTAACATCCATTCAGTGCATCTTCTGTGAATATTCTTGATTCTTAAATGGTTGTTAACTGGAAGGATCAATTTCTAAGAAGAGAGCGGTTTACAGGAGATGGAACGAAATACGTAAATTACAAATGTTGATTTCCAAATCAACATGTCGACAGGGACTAAAAACCAGAAAACCCTATCATAAAATATGCTACGTTGTTGCACAGAAAGGATAATCAGTGAATCGGATAATTGAATCCAGAAGCGGATGTTGCCTTTTCCCTACCCATGTGAAGAGGATAATTATATTTCTTCTTATCCTAAAAATTGTATCTGTATCCCTCCTATAAAGCTTCACACAAGTGCAAGTTATCAACCTTACCATTACCATTCCTACCAGATATTTTCAAAACATCAAATAATTAAATGCACATTAAAATGTCAAGTAACTGGCAATTCTGAGGGTATTACCATAAAAAAAGTAGTCCATGGACAGTCATTTCTATCTAAGTTCAAATTCCACATGAAAGATGACCGTTTTATCACATTCCACACCCATGGTGACATTACATAGGATAGAAACAGGGGTCTTAGAATCACCAAATAATACACAATTGTTGAACCTTTTTTTAGGGTACAAAAGCAAAAAAAAGAAAAACAGATGAAGAAGGAGAAGAAAGAAAAGAAAATAAAAAAGCCCCATTGATGGCCTTTAATGGAGCCATAAGGAGAGGAAGGGAGAAAGGCTTCACCCCCAACCAGTGGGGGTTCTGCCCCCATTAAATAAAGAGAAAACTCCCCAACCGGTGGGGGGGTCCTCCTTCCATTTAATGTAGGAAAAAAAAAATGCGGAGAGGAGAGAGTTTAATGGCCTTTATTTAAGGGCGTTAATGCATATTTGGGCTCCCCATGTTATTGGGTTCTCCAGTAAAGAAGATTTTAATATCTAATCATTGGCCTCCATTATTGGGAACCTTTTCCCAGAAAATTAAAAGAGATGGTGATAAATGAGGTTTCCCTCATGGCACATTGCATACACAGATCCCTCCATCTCCTAATGAAATAAAGGGCTGCCGAAGTAGTCACCCAACAAAGGCCTTGATGTAATTAGCACCCAAGGAACCAATGTTAATCAACAACTCTCCCGGCACTTGAAGACTAGTTCTAGTGTGGCTGATATTTAATGCAGCAAAAGAGGGGCCAAAAAAAAATGAAAAGAAAGAGGGGAATGGGGGGTGGCCACTGGTTCTTCAAACCGGTGGCACCCCCACACTGGTTCTTTAACCGGTGCCCCCCCCCCCCCACCAACTCCGAACCGGTGGCACCCCCACACCGGCATGGTTGGCAGTACCGGCCGATACCGGTACGTACCGGTATCGGCCGGCACCGGTACCTTGGGTACCGACCGGTACCAGACTGGTATTGGGCCGGTACCGGGCCGATACCGGCCGGTACCCACCGATACCGGTACTGCCATCCTTGCACACCGGTTCTTTAACCGGTGCCCCCCCCCCCCCAAAATAATAATAATAATAATAATAATAAAAATAATAAAAATAAATCTCTCTTAGCTCTCTCTCACTCTCTTTTAGTTGTACAGTGGGGTGCCACCGGTTGGGCCCCCAGCTTCCTATAAATACCCCCCATGGGGGAAGATGAAAGGGCATGCCCACTTGGCCTAAACTTCCCTAGGAGAAACTCTACCAAATCGGAGACTGAACTGCGTGCTTAGCACAAGTTCAAGCGCGCGTGGAGGAGTCTCTTTTGGGATACCCTGCTGAAATTTTGTTGTAATCCAACATTGTATAAACTGTTACTCTGTTGAATTTTTTAATAAAATTGCCTATGTTATTGCACTTGATCTTTATGCATGATAGCTTAGGTCTATGACTAACTAACTACGCATGCATGTAATTAGTCATATCTAATTAACCTTTTGCCTAAGTAATTACACATTCTTATAATATAAATGTCCTTGACCTCTCTCCTAAATTAAACTAAGTCTTAAAACATGCTTAAGTTAACTAATAAAACCTAGCATACTCTCATACTTAATATAACTATGAACCCTAATTACTCATACCTAATATCTAAAACATCATTATAACCCTTAATAACTCATCTAATCATGGAATTAATCTCAAATAACCAAAACACCCCTCTATTGACAATCTGTAAAAATCACAGAAAAAAACCATAAAATATATAAAAAACCACCCAACATGCCCAACATACTTTAAATCCCTCCGAATTTTAAAAAATGACCGAAATACCCTTCTCATGATAAAAATATGTAAAATCACAGAAAAATCCTAAAAAATAAAAATCACTCAGCATACCCCAAATCCGCTCAAAACCCTAGAAATGAGCAAAATTATCAAAATACCCCTAAGATACCAAAAATCATTAAAAAATCTAAAAAATCATAGAAATGTCAATTCACTTAAAACATGATAAATACCTATAAAACCCATATTAACCTAAAATTACCAAAATACTCCTACAACCCGAATACATTAAAAATAACTCTAAAATACCTCATAAGGTTTTGAAACCTTCCTAACCATTAAAACTCATCTCAAACACTAAAGTTACCATAATACCCCTATGCCCTCCAACTTGACATAATTACAAAAATATCTTTATGGGTCTAAAATACTTGGAATCAATCCAGATAATTCGAAGTCAATCCAAAACCTTCTAAAAGTCTCTCAACCCATCATAAACCCATCCTAAACTTAGTCGAGGCCAAGGACTTAACCTAAAACATTTCTCCATATGCATGTGCTATGTGTAGTAGTAGTGTTGTATGTTACAAGGGCATCAATGGACGGTTAATCAAGGGTTGTCGAACGGTTGCTCGACGTAATTAACACTTATCGAGGTTAGTAGAGAGAGGTCATATATTCGGATCTTCGTCTGATCCGAAGTCCCAGACTCCATGAGAGCTAATCCCAAGTTCTCATAGTCCAAGAAACAAAATAAATCAAACCGACCTATATTTCTCCAAATAAAACCCAAAATGAAATAAAATATTCTAGGAGAGATCTAGGTGTAGGTCCAAACAGCAATATAACCAATCTCTATGATATGCATGAACGAGTTAAATTGCATTGAACAGAAAGAAAGCAAAAATGAAGAGCAATAAGGATGCATGTGCAAGACCTGGCAAGTTTGCAATTTTGCTTCCAGTCCATCTATATATGCTTCGCATCGGGAAATTTGTTCCTCCTTTTCTCGTTTCTCTCCTTCAGTCTGTCCAACTGTTTTAGTTAGTCGTCGGACTTCATCCTCCAGTGACTGTCGAACTTCCTCCCGAGTCACAGTCTCTGTAGCATAGCGTTTCAACTCTTCATCAAATCTTTTCCTTGCCACCTCTGCACTCTTCAACCGTTCAGCTAGGACATTTTTCTCTTTCATAACTCTCTGCAATTGTTACATACAGTATGATCAGAATATCAGTGTAGTCACAACAAATAACAGTATGTTCAAGTGTAAATGAAATGATCAGAAACATGATTTGAAGATCTAACACACTACATTCAGGAAGCAAACTTGTTTCTGGATGCCAGTAGCACATCTTCAAGGAAAAGTCATAATATGAAAAGTACAAAAGCATAGGCTTATGAATAAATAATCCATAAACAAATCATCAAATGGAAATGGTCACTATCAGGGAAACAGGGCAGATCCTTTCAATTCAAAGGCACATTTTGTTGCGAGACCAACCAACTCAACTGAAAACGACATCCATTTTCTCAATAAGTGATAAGATCATAAGAAAAGCAACAATAAAGAACAATTTCTTGTAGATGATTGAAGATATTTCCCTCTCAATAATGACTATATGATCCTAAAACAGTTCAAAGTTACACTGAGTATTGAAAACCCCCAGATGGGCTCTGTGCATTGCTGCATTGCATTCTTGAATCAATAGTATTCCCCCATATAAGAAGCTAGGTTCCATTAAGTAGTAACATAAGCAGCAATTTCCAGTGTCCTCCATAAGCACAGCCGATTGAGTTTTGGAATGGACTCACTTAAGGAATTGGAAGGATCTGTCCCTCAGTGTCCCAGTAGATGTAGGAACTGTAACCTAGGATAATAAGGTTGTACAAAACCTACCTGCTCATCATTGTATACAGAAATTACCTATATCACATTTTTTGAAAGTGGATGGTACCAGAGTCTATTATAGAAAAATCAAAAGATGATATACAAGAGGGTAAGACAACAAAAGTCCCTCCTTTACAAAATACCAAGATGGTGCGACAAACCCTTAACCCTCATCCAAAGATGCAACAAGGACGATTTACAAGTGTCCATCTTCCAAGAAATTATAGCCCACCATTTAACATGGTCACAAACAATAGAGAAAATCCTGTTTGGGGTGGCTGCCTCCCACCTAAAAATTCTACTATTACGCTCCATCTACAGCGCCCAGATAGTGCCATGAAGGACCAACCACCACAGCTCCTGATCTTGCTTGCTCCCCCACCATAAAAGAAGCTGTTCCACAGAGTCGAACTGACTGTATACGGTGTGAAGACAGTCACTCAACAACTGCCACACCTCGACTGTGAAAAAGCAGGAGCTAAAGAGATGGTCCACGGACTCCACCTCCAGACCACAAAAAGAACACTCAACTGGCACATGATGGATGAATCGACTAAGCCTATCACAAGTAGGAAGACAGTAAAGAGAGAGACTCTCCACAGAAGAAGCTGTACTTTCAGGGGCCTTTTGACCTCCCAAACTGAGGAGAAGAACTGATATCTAGCACCCTCATCGGCTATCATGGAGTAAGATGATTTAACTGAAAAGATCCCATCCTTGCTCCATCTCCAGGACCACTGGTCTTCAACTTCTGGAATCACCTGCACCTGCTGCAGCAGCAGGAGTAGAGAAAGAAGCTCCACCAGCTCCTCCTCTCTCAGCTCTCTCCTGAACAGCGGGCACCAACAATTTTGGGATTGCCCCCTACTAGCCACCTGGGAATTACCTATATCACACATGACACTCTTCACATCAAATTGCCCAAGCCCACTGCCCAACAGGAGAAAAGTTCTCCAACATCTCAATTTTTTTTTTTATGATTTCAGGATCTCTTTAAAGCCTAAGGTAACTGCTGCATTGAATTACTTAGTCCTCTTCCTGGTGCTGCTCATGTGTATAATATCTGAAGAAAAAAAAACCTTCATAAGGTTGTTACTTATATAATTAAAAATATGAGGTTTAATGAAAATAGTACACCTACATAGTGATTTATGACTTTGATCTAGAGGGTTTCTAACCGCCTACTGCTGACAGGCTGATTTGGTTTGGGAGTGATTTGCCTTCTATGTGTTGCCTATGTGAGGAAGAGGACGAATCTTTGGATCACCTCTTTGTTCACTGTGCCTTTGCTGTTGATATTTGGCAGACCATTCTTCTTAAGTTGCAGCAACCAGGTCAGATGGCAGCTCCAGTGGACTTTCTCCTGCGGGAATGGCATCTTCTCGTGGCCCCCAAGGCCGATCACATCATTTGGTGGATGATTCTTCATGCTGCCACCATTTGGGCCATTTGGTAGAAGGACCCTCAAGAATGAAGCGTGGGCCTCAGATAGAGTAGTTCGATCTGTATGTAACAGGGTGAGGCAATGGGGGCACATTTTTTGAAAAGATTACAGTGATACTTCGTCTTTTTTTGCCCTCTTAGGAGAGTTTTGAGTGGGACACCTCCTGGGTGTTTTGTTATCTGCGCAACTGTTCTGGGACTTTTTTGAGAGCTACAGAGTATACATTTGTAAATGCTCTTTTTTATTAATAAAATTATGTTGTACTGTCCACTTAAAAAAATGCCCTAACTGCAGAAAATGTGGGGCCATGGAGCATTATTTGGTGGAATGGAAAGGGACGGAACAGCTTCTTGTAATTCCCAAATTATTGGGAGTGTAGGTGCATAAGAGAGAAAGTAAGAGAGCTGGCCTCGCTGGACCCCTATCCTTCCTCTATTTCTATCGTTCATCTCTTCTTCCTGCTTTCTCTCGCAGCCTAGAACCTGCAGCCACTCTCTGCTGTTAATTTCAAGCTCATCCCAACATCCATTTCCTCTCTCTCTCTCTCTCTCTCTCTCTCTTCCTTTTAATGTAGCCTGCAAAAGGGTCACAGGGATTTCAGAGGAAAAAGGAAGAATTGCCCGAGGAGAAGATGAAGCCGGAAGCGGATTGAGGTGAGGAAGACAAGCAGTGTTCGCACATTCCAGATAGGTTTTTGACCAAGAGGGTTTTTTTTGGGGAAGGTGGATAGTTTTTTGAATGTGGATGGTACCACGTCAGAAGATGGATAGTACGACTTGTATATACAAGAACAAAAATCCTCCTATACACAAGCACTAAGGTGGTACAACTCTCCATTAACTCCCACCCAGAAGACAAACAAGGGAGGAACTAGTATGACCCACATTACAAACCACTGAAGCCGATTCCTAACTTTACTACAAACAAAAGAAGATACATGTTCTGGGATATTAGACTCCCTTCTGAAGATCCTATTGTTGTGCCCCATCCATAAGGCCCAAAAGATAGCATGAAGGATCGGCTACCACAAAGTGTGATCTCCATTGTTGGGCTAGGGTCTATCCCAAGAAAGAAGAAGGCTGTCCACCAAGGTCTTCCCACTGGTGTTACTCCCATCAGCTGCAAGAGGATGGATCTACAAGATCAAAAGTAAGCAAAGTCGTTCTATTGAGAAGTATAAGGCAACATTTGTCATACATGGGTTTACTCAGGAATGAGGTATTGATTATGAGAAGACTTCTGCTCTCATAGCAAAGATGAGCTCTGCCTGCATATTTACTATCATGACCAATCTATGCAGTTGCCCCTGTTTTAGGTTATCATGAAAAATACATTTCTTCACAGAGATCTCTTCAAGGAGGTTTATGCCTTCCCCTGGCATTTTAATCCCATCTCAAAATATAAGTTGTCTCCACCAAGCTACTATGGGTTCAAACAAGCACCGCGGGCCTGGTTTGAACACTAAGGTGACTTGATGTTGGCTTAGTAGAGAGTCCTCGTGACTGCTCTCCCTTCATTTGTAATTCTTCACGTAGTTGTGATATCCTTCTTATCTATGTGGATGATGTGATTACCACCGATGATGATGTGGATGCCACTGCCTCTCTAAAACAGCATCTTCAGTGTCAATTTGAAATGGACCGACCTCTCTTCAATGTCTTCATTACATTCTTGGTATAGACTCTAGAGGCTACTTACTCTTCCCATGGCTACTTTCTCCCTTAACAAAAGTATGTTTGTGACATTCTTCAACATGCAGCTCCTTCTGATTCCCAGAGGATGCACCTACAAAGCTCCACTTGAAAGTTCACCCTTCAGATGGGATGTCTCTAGAAAATCCAACTAACTATCCTCAAGTTGTTGAGGGTTTAGTTTATTCGACGTCTTTCACCTTAATTTTACCCATGTGATCATAGTTGTCAAGGCACCCGCCTAGGCATCACCTAGGCAGAAAGGCAATTTTTCAACAGCCTAGGCTTCAATGCACCTTACTATGCCTTAGAAAGGTGGGCCACGGCGCTACGTAGGCGGGTCAGGTGGACCAAGTGCTGCCCAAATTCTTAAACTTCTGACATTTGACCCTCTCTCTCTCTCTAAAATTTTCATGTTAATGTCAACGTTACTCTCTCTCTCTCTCATATGAAGTAGGTTGTTAGTGCTGTTTTCTTGTCATATTAAGCAGCTTATGAGTGCTATTTTCTTGTAATATTAGTTTTTTTGAGAAGTTTCTTGTAATATCAGCTGGAGGAAGATGGGTGTTGTCTAAATCTGTCCTCTCGTCTCTGGCAACTTATTATCTATCAATTTTCAGAATTCCGAAAAAGGTGGAGAGAATTCTTGAGTCTAAGAGAAGCTTATTCTTTTGGGAAGGAGGGAAGAGAGACTCAAGAGCTTTGCACCTTATAGCATGGGATAAGGTGTGTAGGAGAAAGGATCAAGGTGGGGCAGGCTTAGTAAAGATTGATACCTTTAACCAAGCTCTTTTGGCCAAGTGGATTTGGAGAATGGGAGAGGAGGAAGATGCTTTGTGGTCCAATATCATCAAAGGGAAATATTACCTTGGTATATCTAGATGGAATTTGTACCCAACATCCTTATCTAATATGTCCCCAATTTGGAGGAATATTAATAAGATGGTTGACTTGATTGCCCCTCCAATCTCTCTTCGAGTGGGCAATGGGTGCTCGGTTAAATTCTGGGAAGATAAGTGGGTGTTGAACCAACCTTTGGCAGTGGAGTTTACAGAATTATATTTTATTTCTGAGGACAAAAACAGGTTTGTGGCTGAGATGTACTCATATGGACAGTCTAGTCCATGGAATCTGAAATTTAGAAGAAATCTAACAACTCAGGAATTTCAACAGTTGGTGACAGTGCTGAATATCATTCATAATTTTGGATTGCAGAGAAACTGTGATGACACAAGAGTATGGGTTTGGAATCCTAAATTTGTTTTCTCTGTTAATACTCTGTTAAGAGTTATTAATGAAAGTGGAGTCAAAGTGCCCTGGGGAAATGTAGTTTGGTCCAAGAAGTTACCTTGTAAGATCAACCTCTTTCTGTGGAAGATTGCTTGGGGAAGACTACCAACAATGGATAGACTGACTCAGTTCCTTCATCTGCAAAAATCCAGCTGCTGCTTCTGTGGTAGATTTATTGAGGATGTGGATCACTTGTTCTGCCACTGGTATTGTTCAAGCCTAGTGGATGTCATGCTGCAGAAGCCTAAACATAGAGTGGGAGGAACCTTCCTCTGTGCTCCAGATGTTGGATGGATGGGAAAAGCTTTGCCCTTTTCCAACCGAGAGGGAGCTATGGTCTCTAATTCTTCCTGCATTTCTGTGGGGAATTTGGAATGAGAGGAATTATAGAAGATTTAGACATGAGTTTGACAGCTTCTATAATATTATGTGCAGGGTTACTAGATGGGTTCGGGATTGGGGTATTGCTGCTAGGGCTGTGAGGGACCCGAAATCCTCTCATACCTTGTCTGTATTGAGGCAGTCTTTGAAGATGTTTGGCTGATCCAGCATTTCATGTTCTGTAATTTTATCTTATCCTCTTGATAAGATATTTTGGGGTTTTTTTTCTCCTTGGAGAGGGGTTTCTTTTTATTTCTTTGCAAGGGGTTTCCTGTGTGTATGATGGGCAGCTCTGCACCCTCATGTAAGTTTTTTTGTATTTTACTATCAATGAATCTGTGATCTCATTGGTCACCTTCAAAAAAATACATGTCAATGTCATAATAGTGCTATTTTATTACAAGCTTCCTCTTAATGTCACTATCTCTTTTTCTAATTTCATGTTAATGTCAATATTACTCTCTCTCTCTCTCTTTCTCTCTGTATAATTTTCATGTTGTGTCAATGTTAGTCTCAGACTAAGTAGGTTGTTAATGCTATTTTCTTGTCATACTAAGCAGGTTATTAGTGTTATTTTCTTGCAATATTAGTGTCATGTCATACTAAGCAGGTTATTAGTGTTTTTTTCTTGCAGTTTTCATCTTAATGTCAATATTAGTGTCACATTAAGCTAGGCGGGCGCCTAAGTGCTTAGGCACTCGGAGAGCCCAAGAATGCCTTGGATCACCTTACCGCCTTGACAGCTATGCACATGGATGGCAGTACCGGCCGATACCGGTACGTACCGGCCGGTACGTACCGGTATCGGCCGGCACCGGTACCGTGGGTACCGGCCGGTACCGGGCCGGTACCGGCCGGTACCGGACTGGTTTTGGGCCGGTACCGACCGGTACCGGGCCGATACCGGCCGGTACCGGACCGGTACGTACCGGTACCGGTACCCACCGATACCGGTACCGGTACCGGTACGGCCATCCTTGGCTATGCATATGATCCGTGTTGCATGTCAATTTGTCAGCACTCTCACTTTTCCCGACTATGCTGCCCTACTTCAGATGCTGCACCATATGATCTTAAAGCCTGCCACTTCATCGGAAGTGGGCCAAAGGCCAAGGTGACATGAAGTCACATTTCATTAAAGATAAATAGAATACAAAGTGGACCAAAGGCCAAGGCCAAGACCAGACGTCATAACAAAATGCCAACCAAAGAAAAGCAAACCCTAAGACTTCGATTTTATTAAGGAGATAAAATAGAAGCTAACATAAGTGCCTCATGAAGAATAGAATCAAAATAGAAAGTCTTGACACTTAGAAGCCCTTGAAATAAGATCTCCTTCTGAAGCCTTCTAGATTTCAGCTGATCTTCCCCAATCTTTCACCCAATTGAGAGCTCTTCGGAGAATATTGGAAGGGTTTGAAAATTCCTGATTGAACTTCCTATTGTTTCTACCTAACCAGACAGACCACAACATTGCTGGAAGAAACAGGTACCATGTCTTGCTGTCGATCTGGTTAGGACAGAAAAAAGGCCACATATGCATGAGATGAAGGCAGTCTAACGGTTCCACCCACTGAATCTTCAAGGCCTTAAAAAGGATTCTCCACTTCATCAGAGTTGCATGCCTTCTTTGATGCTGACGGGGCTGGTGATCTGATCGTCGTCATTTTGTTACAGGCTTCTATATATTCTTAGGTGATTCACCTATCTCCATGCATAGAAAGAATCATTGAGGTCCCTCCATCACTCCCACACACAAACAAGAGAATTTGGACCAAACTGATTATTATGGGTGCTGATTTTTTTAGAAGGTGACCGAAGTCACAATTCCATTAGAATGAAATAGGAAATACAAAGAGTACATAAGATGCCGCCTGTGATGGGACTAGCATCAACACAAAGCCCCAAGGAAAACACTTCACAGACCTAAGAGCCCATCATTACAACACAACTGTTCTGTTTTATCAAGAGAATAAAACAGAAGTACAACAAAACTACCAAGTCACATCAAAGGAACATATTTCTCCAAAGATGAATCCTCTCCAAAATAATATGACTATCCTCTTTTATAAGGCCTGCTGCTCTTCCCCATTCCTCAATCCATCTGACTGCACCTTTCATTAAAGCACAAGTATTACAGAATTGATCTGAAAAACTTTCTTCTATTCCTCTCACACCAAATAGCCCACAGCAGAGCAGGGCAAATCAAACACCACAACTGTTTATGGGAAGAAAAAGGATAGACCTCTTCCCACCATCTGATCATATCCAGGGCTGATGAATGCCCCACCCAAATCACACCAAACAGTCTACAGAGGACCTGCCATAAAACATTGACTATGCCACAATTAAAAAAGAGATGGTTCTGATTCTCCTCGAACATTGCACAGAAAACACATAATGAATTCCCATGTAGCTGAAGTTTCTTGATCCTCTGACCAGTAGGCAATCTAACCCATGCAATCTTCCAAAGGAACAACTTAATCTTGCTTGGGAGAGGGTTGGACCATACTAAGTCATTCCACCATACCCTGTATCCACCATCACTCAGAAATTTCACCAAGGAGTTAACAGAGAACTTCCCTTTTGAATCCCATCTCCACACTCTCCTGTCTTGGCCTTCACCCGACACCACAGTTCTACTGAGCAAAGAATATAGACCTAACAGTCCATCTATTTCCACCTGAGTTGGGTCTCTTCTCAGCACAATATTCAACTGACCTGATTCATTGGATATCATAACATCTGCCGCTGAAGCCTCATTATGAACAATGATAGAGAATATATTGCTAAACTGTGAAGCCAATGGAGTATCACTACACCACTTATCTCCCCAAAACAGGATGTGCCTGCCATTTCCCACTTGGAGATCATAAGATAAAGATACAAATTCTGCAGTCTTCGCAATATTCTTCCATAAGGGTGACAGATTATAGCTGGTAGAGGGATAAATACTCCATTTGTTAGCATGAAAGAAGTATTTATCCTTCACAATTGTAGCCCACAAAAATTCTGAGTCTTCACCTAGTCTCCATAGCCACTTAGACAGCATAGCTTTATTAAAAGTAGCAATCCCTGTAAGACCCACAACACCCTGCTCTCTTGCCTTGCAAACATTTCCCCAATTAATGAGATGCATTCCTTTATTTTCTCTTTTCCCTCTTGCCAAAAGAAAGAGCTTCTGACGGCTTCTATACACCTTTCTACTATCCTTGGGATCTTAATATAGAGACATAGTAGATGGCTAGCGATGAAAAAACTGACTTGGAAAGGATCCACCTCCCGCCAGCTGAGAGAAACTTGCCTTTCCATCCTTCCAATCTGTTCTCAAACTTCTTAATAAGTCCATCCCATTCTCTGACTCTAATTGCACTATCAGACAGAGGTAACCCAAGATATTTAAGAAGAAAATCATCACTTTTGCAATCCAATAACCTAGCAACCTCATCCAACCTATCTTGTGTCACATTCATCCCCACCACCACTGACTTATCAAGATTAATCCTCAGCCCAGTAATGATTTCAACTAACATCAGCAGCTTTTTAGTCTTCTGTATTCCTTCTTCTCTTCTCGACATAAATAGTAGCGTATGATCAGCAAATTGTAAATGAGACAACTGAATCTTACTTCTCCCAAGTCTAGACCCATCAATCAGCCCCTGCTGAGCTGCCCTTTCCCATAGAGTACTCAAAATCTGGCCAATAAGCAGGAATATAAGTGGTGACATTGGGTTCCCCTGTCTCAATCCTCTAGAACTATCAAAATAACCACATGGCTCACCATTGACTAGGACTGAAAATCTCGGAAAAGAAATGCAACTCATTGTCCAAGTGATCCAAATTTCTTTAAACCCCATGAGCTCAAGTGTTCTTTTTACACATCCCCAACTAACTCTATCATGTCTTTTAGAAATCCAACTTAAAATTAAAACCTGGTTTATTCCTACTCTTATAGTCATGGATTGCTTCATATGCTGCCATGTAGTTATCCAATATGAAAAGACCCTGCATGAATGCCAACTGATTCTTACCCACCAAAGAATGTATAACCTTCTTAAGCCTAGAAGTCAACACCTTGGTAATGATTTTGTAACAACCATTCAGCAAACTAATAGGACGAAAATCAGTCATCCTTTCAGCTCCATCTGTTTTAGGGATCAACAGAATATGGGTAGAATTGAACAGTTTAATGCAGCTCGGTCTAACCTGAAACTGTTGAACAACCTTAAGCAGATCCCCCTTGATAACATCCACAAAAAGCTGATAGAACCCCAATGAAAAAACATCAGGTCCTGGTGCTTTATTGGGATCCATACCGAACACTGTCTCCTTGAAGTTCTTCCTCCAAAATGGGAGCACACAACCCTTCTGCTTCAACTCCTTCTAACTTTGGCAACAAGCCATCTTCTACATGAGGTCTGAAATAATTATCTTCCAAGAACAACTGCTTATAGTAGGATACAAAGCTCTTCTTAATCTCAATTTGGCCCTCAATTACCACTTCATTATCATTACTATGCTCAATAGTCAACAATCTTTTTTTTGCACTAGCCACAGCATGAAAGAAAGAGGTATTATTGTCACCCTCCTTCAACCAATGCTCCTTAGCTCTTTGCCTCCATTTGATTTCATCCTGCAACAGCCCCTCATTATAACTTTTCTGGAGCCCCTTCAGAAGCTGCTCTTCTTGAAATGTTAAGATAGCACTTTCACTTTTGACTTCCAGATCTTCAATGTTCTTTCTTAGCATCTGCCTCTCCTTGGTATCCCTCCTAAAAGACTGTATGGCCCACTGTTTTAACTGATTCCTTATCCATTTAAGCTTTTTTCACTTTTGACTTCCAGATCTTCAATGTTCTTCCTTAGCATCTGCCTCGCCTTGGTATCCCTCCTAAAAGACTGTATGGCCTACTATTTTAACTGATTCCTTATGGATGCTGATTATTAAATAGAAAACAAATTTAACATAATCAGTTAAAAATGATATTATAACTATTTGAATTAACATCCTAAAGTGAAAATAAGGATCATTAGACATAAAAAAGCAAACAACAAATGCTTAGGCACATTTTAAAAATAAATTTATTCCTACCAAAACCATTTCAAGTGTGTAGCAGCATGGATGGCAGTACCGGCCGGTACCGGACTGGTTTTGGGCCGGTACCGACCGGTACCGGGCCGATACCGACCGGTACCGGACCGGTACGTACCGGTACCGGTACCCACCGATACCGGTACCGGTACCGGTACTCCCATCCTTGTGTAGCAGTCAATGTCTCTTCCAATGTACATATGAATTCTCTCAAAACAATCACCTATAAAATCAAGTTTATAGGAGGGCACATATATGGGAGTCTTGAAGGACAAAATGAGAGACTCTTGGAGAAGAGTGTTCATGAAATCAAACCGTTCCTTACTATGACAAGCTTGTTTGATATGGAGTGCAAAGGCAATATGGCTTACCTTTAATTCTTCTCGTTTTCGGGACTTTAACTGAGAAAGTTGGACCTCTGCATCATGAAGTCGGTCCTGAAGGACCTTTTTTTCAGCAGAAAGCTTTTTAGTTTCCTCATCTCTTTCAGATCGAGCCCACTCAAGCTGACTTTCAACCTCCGCTATTTGCTCAGAAAGCTCCTTTTTTTCACGAGCAAAACGTTCCATTTCAGACTTGAGCTCAGACTGTCAAACATAAGAATATGTCATCTAAGAGTTTCCGCCAAGGAACAAAGACACAAGCTGATTCATTATCTTCCAAGTAAAGTGACCAAAAGACCACAAAAAACCACGAGTGGAATCAGTTTACCTTAAGATGGTTTGAGGATGCATCTGACTCACTCAACCTTTGTGATAAAGAAGCTTTTTCACGAGCAAAATTGGTGATTTCTGTTTGTCTTTCTTCTTGGGCTCTTGCATTTTCACCTTCCATAGCACATAACTGATGCCAAAGAGTTGCACGATCAACATTTGCAAGCTCACACACCTTCAGCATCATGTTCAGAACTGGCCTTGCAACACCCTCTTCTTCTCGGACCAAGAATGCCAAAACATCCATACTTATATCTACCATTTGAAAGTCTGAGGCACTGGTTGCACGATCAACAAGTGTTTTCAATAGCCTTCCTCGATAATGCTCACCAGGAAAAATCTTAAACATCATGGCATACAACATCCTTACGAAGTCTTGCACCTTAGAATCCCTAGAGAGCGATAACACTTGTCCTAGATTAAGAAGTGATGTAAAGTCAACATTCTGGTCAGGTGATGTCTCATTTTCCCCATCTACAAGAACTTGTTTGCTTTGCGGATCGTCGAGAGCAATCCTTGATTTCATACTAAACATTCGTGAATGGCGTCTTTCCAAGACCATGGCTACTGACTGGAGATCAATGACCTCTACAGATATAGCTCTTTCAAAGACCTGTGAAACATCAACAAAAATGGGAGGGATTGATAGCATCTCCACCAAGATATAAATGTCCGATATATGATGACAGTTCTGCATGACCCGCTCTTCACCAGCATTCAACCCTCCCACAGAAAATCCATTTACACTGTAGGGAGAGTCTGCAGATGATGTTGCAAAGGAATTCCCATCAAGCTCAATATCAGATTCAAGATCTCTCAAAATAGCTTCAGCAACATCAGCTGCAGAACTAATGGTGTTGCCTAAAACATCCAGCACACAATGCGGGACAGCAGCACCCAAGCTTTTCAATCTTGAACGAACTGCTCTGACCTATCTCCCCCAAACATTAAAACAAACTATTAGATTTTAGATAAGGATGGAATCAAGTAGCTGTACCTGCTCAATGGAACAAAGTGTCCAAGGCTCTAGTGGAAAAAGAGAGAATAATTCAAGAAACTAATTAAACTATAAGAATAATTCAAGAAAATAACTGAACACTACATAAATCAACGATATTAGAAGGCATACTGCTTGAGGAAGATGCTGAGACTGTGACGCAGCTTTGAAAACAAAATTTATAGCTGCTACCAATTGTTCATCATTACAATCCGTCAAAAGATCGAACACTCGAAAGAGTGCGCGTTCCGATGCCTCACGTCCAACGTCCAATTGGCTAAGAGCACTAAAAACCTGAGAAGTTTTTCAGTTATTCTTCCAAAAATAAAACAAATAGATGTTAACGGCATGCATCTAAGTTTCAGATCATAGCTTTGCGATACAGGAACAACCAAAACAAGTGAGAAAACAAAGAAATACCGGTAACCACAGTGAAGGTTCTGCATCTGGTTTCTGAAGACGATCTAGAAGAGCATAAGCAGCCAGGGAATGCTCAGAATGATCAACTAGTTTGGGTACCAGTGCAACTAGGTCTGGCTGAAGGCGTTTAGGCGCTTTATCTAGTACAAGAGAAATCTTTTGAACTGACTGAGGCCTCCTCCTGGGTTCCGGACAACCTTGGGGAACAGCATTATCAAGGGCACTCAGAGAATTTACAATCAATCCAAGTAGCTCCTCAGACTGTTCTGGCCATTTAGTCTAAAAAGAACATTTATTTGATCAGTTATTCACCAATTTTTCTTTGCAACACAAACCAATATGCTGATAATATGATTTAAAATAATGAAATAACTGGATTTCTTCAGTTAGCATATTACCTTAGCTGCGCGAATAAAACCATCATCCACAGCATGATCTCCAGCAGATGTCTCGGGGGGTGAAATGGGCTGGAAAGAACTAGTCTTTTCAGGTATCTCATCTGCAGTCAGGTCTGAACTCTGTACTGCATAAGCACTGATATTTTCATCTACCCCAGAGTCCAGTCTCTGGTACAGAGAACATTGGACATAATCTGACGTTCCACAGTCACCCCCAGTGTCTGATGGAGTGACAGCCCCATTACCATCAGAGAAAGGTTTCAAGCTTACATCTGGTGAATCATGGCACATTCCTCCTTCTGATGGTTGACAGCATTCAACCATTATATCTAGCAACAAGTCTATGATAGCTTGCTGCAAGACTTTAACCCCCATCAGCAAATTCATTAGACTTGGAGTACTTGAATCATTTCTGATAACGTCTTTCTTCCCTGTGTTGCTACCAGATAGTTTAGTAGGAAGGAGCAAGCGCTTTACCTTAGCTGGATCATCAAGATAGACACGCAACCCAGTCAAAAAACCAGCTATTGCTCCAGCATCCATTAGAAGCTTTTCTCTTAAGGTGACCTGTGGTTGTGAGGGATTATCTCCATAAGAAAGGTGAAAACCTGCCCGTGATAGGAGATTTCTGAACATGTCCTCTTCATCTCCACTAACGGCTTCACTATCTTCAGAATCGATAAGTTCATCCGGGTCTGTTGACAATGCATCCTGATCATCCTCAGAAGCTAGTACCTGAAGAGAAATTTTCAAGAGAATAAGCATATAAATATGCACAATCAACTAAGGTTGCCTACAAAGGACTGCTGGACGGTGGCTGGGTCCACATGTCATGGACATGAAATACACGGCCAAAACCAGAATATCATTGTTATTCTACTTAACGTAACACCCTGTTGACAATGTCAGAGTAAGGGAAAAGGACAGGTATGACTGAATGCTTCTACAATATTTCACAAAATAATGGCAGTGAATGATGGATATTGACAGGGGTTGGGATAAGGGAGAGGAAATGAATCCAGCCTGACTAAGATTTCAGATTGCTTTATAACAGGAAAAAAAAAGAGGAAACAGGATTGTCTAGCTTTCCATTGTCCTGGATACACACATGAAAGCATTACATCAACCACTCACAAGCACCTTACATACATTAACATCAGGACAGAAATAAACTGACAGTTAGCCTGAAAGCTCCACCAAATTAATGCTGAAAAACAGCATTAACATTTCATTTAGGCACTATTAAAATAATGAGCAGCGGATACAACAAACTATTTATTTCACAATGATGAAGACCTTACCTTGTAAACAAGTGAACATGTTAGGATGGGAAAAGGTCATGGTTTATCAATCAGCTCTCCATCTAAAAAAGGTAGTGAGGCAATGAAAGCAGTCAGAAGGGTGGGTATGAAGTGAATTGGAGGGCGGTGTGCAAGAGCACAGAAAATGGAGGCTTAGGAATCAAGGGCATTCATGAATTCAACCTAGCCATTCTCTCCCAATGGGTTTGGAAACTAGAATCAGCTGAGTCTGGACTGTGGCTGGAGGTGATACACAGCAAGTACTATTCACGATCTAGGCCTTGGGATCTGGTCCCACCTTCTCTAATAGGGTTTCACATCTGCGGAAAGGAATTCTTCAATGTGCAGACAGTACTTGCTGCTACATCGATCTCCCTTGGGAGTGGTGACAGCTGCTTCTTTTGGACTGATAAATGGTGTGGAACAGCACCCCTTGCTGCCAGGTTTCCTAACCTCTATGACATTTCCTCACAGCAGTCAGCCATGGTGTCACAGGTGTACAGACTCATCATCAATAGATGGAGGCTAGATCAAAGTAGTCAATCTGGTCCCTTCCTAGCTTGTCCCGGCCGGGACGTCCCGTCCCAATGAGAAAACAGGACATGCCAGTTTCTTCTCTGTCCCAGTAGACGTCCCAATCTGTCCCGGCCTGTCCTGGCCTATCCCAACCAGAATTTGTACTTTAACCTAATATTTTCCTAACCGCTTAAGCTCCTTATAAACTTAGGTTGGGGGTTCATTTGATGAATATACTCCTTTATAAACACACAAATCCATCCTAAATACTTTTATTGCATTAATTTATGTTATTTTCATGTTTATATGTTTATTTCATATTATTTATTGTATACAGATGTTTATATTTGTCGGAATATGTATAGAAATTTTTTTGGGATTGGACACTTGAATTGTCCAGGACACCGGGACGTCCCATCCATAGTTGTCAAGGCGTCGCCTAGGAAGCACCTTGGCGTATAGGCGCTGTTCAACATGATAAGCAGGTCGGCAGCTTTAACAGGCTTAAAAAAAAAGCGGCCCAGGCAGATGCTTAGGCAGCCAGGCAGCTCGCTTAGCCCGCCTAAGCGTCTGCCTCGGCCAGTTCGGCCCATTAAGTTAACCCTTTAAAACCGTCAACCTGGCCCATTAACCTTACCCAATACCCACCGACCCATAAAGGCTTTAAATACCCCCTGACCCGATACGACCACGGCACCCACCGACCCCCTCTCACCTGCTGTGCTAGGGTTCTGCCGAAGCCGCCGATCGTCGCAACGTCGCCGCCGCTAATTGCGTCTGCCGCTAATCTCCTCCACTTCTGCTGCCGTCGCCTTTGCTTGCTGCTGTTGGAGCCATTGCCAACGATCGTCGTTGAATGCGTTGCCATCGTCATCTCCAGTAAGCTCTTCTCTCTCTCTCACACACACCAGTGATCACTCCTCCTCCCATCTCCTCTCTCTCTACCTCGCTCTCTCTGGCTCTCACTTTCTCTCACACCCTCTCTCAAGACACCGGGGGCCAAGACTCTCTTTATCTCTCTCTCACACACGGACACACCTACACTCTCTTTGTCTCTCTCTGTCTCACTCTCTCTCTCACACCCCTTCTCTGAGACTGTCCAAACAATCTCTCTCTACCCCTCACTCTCTCTCTCTCTTACACCCTTCTCTGAGACTGTCCGAACAATCTCTCTCTACCCCTCACTCTCTCTCTCTTACACCCTCTCTCAGACTCTCTCTCTCTCTCTCTCTCACAGGGAGGGCGAAACCCTCATTCTCTAAGACCCACTCTCTCTGAGAGAGTGGGTAGGTACTTTGTGGACGTATGCCAAGTCAAATGATCCAGGATGGAAGTATGCCTATTGGCCGGATGAAAATGATTAAAGTGAAGTGTGAACTTTGTGGTTTGGTGACAAATGGGAGGATCAAAAGACAAAAAGAACATTTAGTAGGAGGATTCAGTGATGTGAAAAAAAATATCCAAAGAACAAAGGAGATTTATGAAGAAATGATGAGTTGGATGACAAAAAACAAGAAAAGAAAAATTACAATCCATGAGTATGTGTAAATGAATCATCTAACGAGGAAAATCCCCACAAATCGGATAAAGATTCTTCATCGTTAACGAAGAAAAAGCCAAACAACTTTGGAGAGTAAATGGAAGAAAGAAGAAAATCTAAAGCTTGATGAAGCTATAGCCACATGGTTTTATGAGGGTGGAATTTCTTTTAATGTTGCAAAGTTGAAGAATTTTGAGGTCATGTTCGAACTTGTTGGATGATTTGGACCGAGATACAAGCCTCCAAGTTATCACATGTTGAGAGTGCCTCTCCTAAAAAAATCCGTAAAGAGCACACATCAATTGCATGATGAGTATAAGCAACATTGGAAGACTTATGGTTGCACCCTCATGTGTGATGGATGGACTGACAAAAGGCAGAGGACGTTGATTAATTTCTTAGTGAATTGTCTAGAAGGGACTTATTTTATGGAGTCCGTTGATCTTTCAAATCGCAAAGAGGATGCATCCCTCTTATATGGATTGTTGGATTCTATGATTGAAAAAACTGGAGAAGAATATGTGGTGCAAGTTGTGACAGATAATGCTTCATATAATATTGTTGCAGGGAGAATATTGATGGAAAAGAGGAGAAGATTGCTTTGGACACCTTGTGTTGCACATTGCCTTAATCTCATGTTAGAAGATTTTGACAAATTAAAGGCATATACGAGTGTCATTTCAAAAGCAAAGAAGTTGACTTCATACATCTACATACACACGTTTACTTGACTATATGCGAAAGGAGACAAAAGGAAAGGAACTTGTGAGATGTGGAGTTACAAGGTTTGCAACTGCTTTTCTTACATTAGAAAGGTTGCAGGATGGTGCTGTAGGGAAAGGCTTGCGTAGGTTGTTTGCTTCATAAGCATGGCATAATAGTGCATGGGCAAAGACAACTATGGCAACAAATTTTATCTTTTGTCTTCAAGTGAAGTTCCGGCATGGTATTGAAAATGTCTTGAGAGCCTCACAACCAATTTTGTAGGTTTTGAGGTTAGTTGATGGAGATGAGAAGCCTGCCATGGGATACATGTATGCTGCTGTTTGCGCGAAGATTTTTCTAACCTTGGCGTCGGGACCTGACCTAGACATATCTCTCCTCCTATGTCGGATTATTCGGAAATCCATATATATATATTTTTTTTATCTAGAGGAATTAAGGTCGGCTATATATTTTTTATCGGATTATGAGAGCTTGGGATTAGCCCTCAGGGAATCCGGGACTTCGAATCAAGCGAAGATTCGAGTATATGACCTCTCTCCACTGACCGCAGTCAGTGTTAATTACGCTGAGCGACTGCTCGGCAACCCTTGATTAACCGTCCGTATGATGCCCTTAATCATGCGAAGCTACCGCTATAGAAAGCGCATGCATATGCAGATGAAAGTATACATATTAGGTTGGATCCTTAACCTCACCCCGGTTCGGGGACAATTTTTTTTTATATGACTTGGGATTGACTCCCGGTTATCAAGATTGGTTCCAATTTCAGAGGATTAATTCCGACTTGTGCGGATTGATTCCTGATTTTTAACCTTATAGGGACTTTTTTGTAATTTTACACCTTGAGGGGCTTTTATGTAATTATGGGTGCTCTGCGAGAGCATGACAATTTGTAAGTACATATAGGGTGGATTTTTAAAGGTTCCACACTCTATGGGGTTAGGAAATCAATTTTAAAGGTATGAGGGGTTTTTTTTTGTAATTTTCCCTTACACTGGGTTATCAAGTTTTAAGGTTTGATATTGAAGATATTGGTGAGGGATTTCACTCATGATCTGTTTTTTTTTTTTTAGGGTTTTCGGGGTTATATATGCAAATATTACACATAGGGGTATTTTGGTAATTTTATATTCATATATTGTGTTCCTCACGAACAGTTTATGTTCTTTCAGATTTTTATTTTCTGATTTCTTACTGTTTTCTCTCTTTTTTTTTTTACTGATTTTTGTTCATTTTTTTATGATTTATTTAATTAATTTAATTAATTAATTAATTGATTACTCATATGAGGCTATTTGAATTTACCACAGATTTTTACTGTTTTCTCAGGGTTTTTTCTGATTTTTACTGGTTTTTCCTGTTTTTTAATTGATTTTTCCAAATTTTTATCAATTAATTAATTACTAATTATAAATTATTAAATATAAATTACCTTTTGGTTTTAGTTATAATTTTTATGCAGTTTTCATATTTTATTTGTTTTAAGGGGTGAGGTTAGGAATTAGGTTGGAGGTGCATTCAAATTCTTAGCTTTGGAAAATTACATACATGTGTATATATTGTTGAAAATATGATAATTATAATTATAAAATTTAAATGACACACATGGGCGCAGAATCAATTCGGCAGCATTTCGCCTTATGATAAGACCATTTTACACATAAAATTCGGCAGAGCTTCCCCTTAGGATATAACCTTAGGAGAGAGCCCTCCGGGACGAAAAGAACTCCCCGATATCGCAGCAAATTCGGGTTAAGAAACCCGAATTTGGTCTTCGAGCAGCACCCTCTCTCCCAAATTTCACACTCAAATTTTGAGGCTAAGTGTGAATGCCTTGTTGTGCATATGAGCATATGTCTCTGTGTGTGTAATTGGGGACCCTTGGGGTCCTATTTATAGGCCCAATTCTAGGCCCGGTGGGGGGAGCCACCGGATGGAGCAAGGTGGGGGGGAGCCACCGGTTGGAGCCTCTTTCCTCCCCATTTTTTTTTTTTTTTTTATTCCTCATTGGCCAATAGATGGCAAGAGAGGGTGAGAGAGAGCATTGGGGGGGGGAGAGAGGGGGGGCCCGGTGGTCACCCCCACCGGTTCCAACCGGTGGGGGGATGGCCACCGGTTGGGCCCCCCACCGGTTGGGAACCGGTGGGGGGTCTCCCCCATCGGTTTGGGAAACCGGTGGGGGGGTCTCCCCCTCCCCACTCTCCTTTTCCTTCTCACTTTTGGCTCTTAATGAGCCTTGGTTTTTTGGGTTTCAGATTTTCCAAGTGTGAAAGGGGTCTTTGCCCATTAAATTTAGACTTGGGTTAGGTGTGAAAGGGGGTTTTTTTAGATGGGGTTTAAGAAGGCTCCTGCATGGGATTCTTAACCCATGTGAATGGGGTTAAGATCCCCCATTAATTCCTCCTTTTAATTTAATCCCCCACCCCCCTTCTTTTTTTTGAATTTTTAAAGAAGAAGAGAGGGAGGGAAAGCCTCCTCCCCCCCCACCGGTTTCCCTCTTGGAACCGGTGGGGGGGTTCCCAACCGGTGGGGGCTCCCCCCACCGGTTTCTCCTCTCTCTCTCCTCCCTCCTCTTTGCCTATTTAAATAAGGGGGAGTGAGAGAGAGGGGTCCACCCTCTTTTCTTGCCATTTTGGGAATTTTTGGAGATCTCTCCCCCCTTTTGGCAGATTTAGGTCCTCTTTGGGAGCTGGTTTTGGGCCCACTCAAGCTCCTTATTGGGCTTTTTATTGGGCCACCCATTGGACCATCTATTGGGCCTCTTTCCCTTGCCTTTGAGTCCTCAATTGGGACTATTTTAGGCAGGTTTGGAGGTGATTTCTCCCCCATTTCGGGACTGGTTTTGGCCTATCCCGGGCCAGGTTTAGGCCTGTTAGAGGTGCCTATTGGGCCTCTTTTTGGGCCTTCTCCCTCGGGCCATTTATTGGGCCTAACTTCCCCGACACCGGGTCTCCGTCCCGGGACTGATTTGGGTAAGTCCCTAAACTGGTTTTCTTTATTCCGGGACAGATTTCAGCCCATTTCTGGGACTGAACTTGGGCCCATTTGGGGGCTTATTGGGCCTCGTCTTGACCCTACGCATAGGGCTGCTTATTGGGCCTATCTCCCCCGCTATTAGGCCTCCATTTCGGGGCCATTTTGGGGGAGTTCTAGGACTGATTTTCCCTCGTTTCGGGACAGATTTTGGTCCATTTTTGGGACTGATTTTGACCCTTGTTTCGCAGCGTTCGGGATCCCATCTATCGCTGCACTTGGGGTCTCCAATCGGGTCCCATTATCGAGTGTTGCAAGAGCGGTTCGGGAGCTGATTTCGGGAGCCGAAGCAAACAACTTGGGGCTGCCTCAGGCTCCTAAAAAGAGATCTGATTAAGGCCTTCGTGGCCTAGGTATGTCTTTTGCCCCGCTGCCCTCGTAATGTGAGCCCGTGGTTCCTTATGGATTTCTAGTATTCGCCTATATCATAGGCGTGCATGACATGGTCCTTCATGGACATATCGTCATGCTCATGCATGTGTATTCCCCTATGGGAGTTTTTTGCATCGACGCGAGCACGCGTCATATATGCATGCTCATATAATGCAAATCTGCATATCTGTATATGAAATTTTTTGGGTTCAACAAATGCCCCCCACGGGATGCTCGCCGAAGACGCAATCGGAGGCGGGTGTCCCGTGCATTTTTCGTGTGCATATCTATTTATGGCCACGGGCATATATGAACCTATGTATATACATATATATTTTGTTTGTATATGTCCCGAGGGATCCTTTTCATGTCATGCCTTGACGATATTTTGCTAATTCTCCCTATCTTGCTCACCATGGTTTTGAGTATATGCAGATTTTCTAGGAAAAATAGCCATGTTGTCTCATATCTTTCGTGTAATCAATTACACGATTAGCCATTTGTGGGTTCGGATACTCTATGTATTTTGGTACTCAAATAGCCCAACGTCACCCCGGGAGCCTTGTCTTTATGACTTCGCGGCTTTCTGGGGACGCTTGGAGCTATAAAATTTCCTTTATATTCGGATCCTCTTGGCCTTCGCGACTTGGAGGGTCCTTATAAGACTGACGTCATCGGATTGTTCGACACGTTGCTCGGTCCCGAATATCTCTTGGCCTTTGTGACTTGGAGATCGGTTGGGAACATGGAGCGGGTCACTCAATCCTGATAATGTCATCCCTATTCAAAGGATATTAGTACCTTATTTTGGCATTTCCAGGAGTCTTATGCAAGACATTCCGGATTGGCCAAGTATCCGCCATTAAGGGACGTATATGAGGGCATGATATGGATGTCGTGCCAACATTAACACTTCGTCTTTTTCATTGTTTTGGCATTTCCAGGAGTCTTATGCAAGACATTCCGGATTGGCCAAGTACCCGCCATTCGTTGGCAATATATAAGCTTTGCTGCCTTATGCTAACTTTCTGTCGGGATTTAGTCGTATCATCTGCTTTACGCATTATTTTGATATGTATGTCTTTGCCTTTTCACAGGTTGCTATTCCTGCCTCATTATCATGGCCGCACTCGGCGATTTCTCCCACGGGGGTCCTCAGGAGGAGGAGATTGCTTATCCAGATGCGGGGTTCCGTTGGGTGGCTCAGCCACATTTGCGGATCACTATTGAGGATGTCGTCCCCATTCTCCGTGAAAGCATATATAGAGACGGGGAATTCTTCTACTTTTTGCGAGGTGAGACTGCCCGGCATCTTCCCTCAGATTTTTCCATCTACGAACTGCTCCGATCATTCTTCTATGTTGAAGACGGGGTCGAAAGACCGCTATCTCCCGCGGAGTGCCGCGACTTGGAGTGTGCCATTCTATTGGACCGGGACAATATGGAGGGGTTGCTCCCCTTTTCATTCCCAGCCTTCCCTCTCGCCGTCGACCGATTGTGGGAGTTTCCTACTCCCGAACAGATGGGGCCCATACGGGCTATTCTTCGGGTCCATGACATCAGCCGGACCTATTCACCAGCTATGTGGACGAGAGCAGGAAGTCGTCCTCTCGAGGTCGCCCGACACCCTCAGGGGGTGTTTCTGACCGAGGCGGAGGAAGGTTCCGTGCATGACCCGTCCGATTTCAGCATACTATTATCGGACATATGTCGGGGCGTTCGCCCCGCATGGGACACCCGTCTTCAGATCAGGAGTTCCCACGTCTTCCGCCTGGGGGCTACAGAGTGGCTCCTACATATATTGAAGCATCACCGGCCAATCCTTGACAGAGCCGGTATATATGAGGCTGTTTCAGCGGCTCAGTATGATTATCCCTGCCATCACGGCTTCATTCAGGCGATTGCCGAACGGTACATTCGCGACACCAATACCATCGCGACCGTTGAAGGCGAGACCGCTATAGACCTCTGGGCTTTGCACCGGATTTCGGCTTTGCCTATCGTAGGGGAGCCTTATGAAGAGGGAGTGTTAGATGAGTTCCATCGCAGCACTACTGACGGTGCGGGGAACTATGCTACTCCCTATTGCTACAGGTATTTGCTGAAGGTATGGCGGGACTTATCCAAAGCCAAGCGCGCCGCATCGTCCTCCACTGGGGGGAGTTCTTCAGGCCCAGGGAAGGTATCACCAGCAGCCTGGGTCAGATTCTTCTTTGGAGGGCCATTCCGTTATCATCGAGGCTTTGCCAGCATCTTCGATGAACGGGTCCCTTCCATCTTGTCACATAGGGACATACCTCGGAGGGGTATTATCATCGCGCCAGAGCATCAGTCCGAGAACCCCTGGGGCATGGATGATATCACTTATGTGGCGGCTTATCTAGCATACTGGCTGGTTACTTTTGCTGTCCCGTACGGGGACGAGGGGGCTTTGCGGCCCGAAGTTTTACTAGCGGCTTCCCGACTTGCAGCGGGGACCCGCCTTGCTATCGCGCCGGCGGCACTGGCGAGTATATATCACTCTTTTGGGGCCCTTTGCAGCTCGGCTACCCCGAATTCATGTTCCGTGGTGATGGTCACTCATTATGTCAGCGCCTGGGCGGGGCTTCTGCTTCCAGGTTATTCTCCCCTTGGCCGGGAGATGGACTCCTCACTGCCCACTGTGCTTCGACTGGCCAGCCAGCCTGCGAGCCAGGGGACGGGTCAGCTTTCTTACGCCCGCGCGGCCTTGAGTTTTATACCTTTCGGCTCTTCCCGGAAGCTAGATTTTGACCATTCCTCGCGGAACTTTCGGCCATATCTCGACAAAGGAGGAGCCGCCGATCGAGCTTGGTTTGACCCATGGACGGGTCATATGGGCTATGACGGCGCTGCATTAGACGGGTGGACTCTAAGTACTCGCCCATCCTTGCTTGTATTGAAGAAGGGGCGAGACGTCATCCTGGAACCTTACTATCCGAATCGCTTTGCGCGGAATTTCGGATATGATCAGATGATCCCTCCCAACCTTGCCTTTGCCGAGATACCCCGAGTATATCAGAAGCGAAAGAGCCATCTTGTCGCCCGGCTATGGTGGAGTTATTTCCAGCACCAAAATTCATTTAGCCCAGTGGCAGTGCCTCCTCCCACTCATGAAGGGGGTATGACTGTTCCCTTTGCTGCTTGGTGGCATAAGAACCAAGGGGAGTTGCGGCACAGGCCCGATCCAGAGCAGACGAGGAGTTCTTCTCAGGCTAAGTCTACTAAAGGACTTGGCCGGCATACATATAAGGGCCGAGCTGGCCCATCAGCGCCGAAGACAAAGAAGAAGAAGGGCGGCGAGGATGATGGCTTCTATGAGCTTGCCGCTCCAGGGTATATATGGACTCATCAGTTCCTGGCGGACTGCAAAATTCCCAGGAGATTCGAGCACAATATCCAACTGCCCGTAGGCAGCTTCAACGGAGATCCTGCCAGAGATTGGCTGCATTATCTCAGCCATATGCTCACCTGCTTCGGCCCTCGCCGCGAGGCATTCCTGATATTGCGGGCCGAGACCGTCGGCGATGTATGGCGGGTAATGGGACAGGCGGCAACCCAGCTGGGGATGCCTTTTGATACCCTCATACCCGAGCCACCGCGGTCTTTTGCCGCGGCAGGTATTCCCATTTCTATACTTTTTTTTTTATTATTTCTCCTTATTGTGGATATGCATCGCATTTACCTTACTCTCCTTATTTTACAGGAGATGTTGTCTCTCCTTTGCCCGCGGCTCCTGGAGGATCTCCCGCGCATCAGGCGCCTGAGGGAGGGCCCCAAATCCCTGCTGAGGAGGTGGCTGCACCGTCTGCCAGCATCGGCCCCACATCGGAGATGCAACTCCTAGTGGCCGCTGCGAAACAGGCAGCTCGGAGGAAGCGAGCGGCCGAAGGTGAGACGGAGGGTCGATCGGTTCGGCCCCGACTGTCTCCTACCCTTCCGCCGGCTCCGGTGCCTATTGAAAGGCCGCCTTCGCCTATCGGTAAGAAACTTGCTGGTTTTTTTTACCTTGAGGATTAATTCCCCTTTTTGAATATGACTTCTTATGCTGTACATATTTTCCCCTTTATATCAGAGGAAGGCGAATTTACCGGTGGGAAAGAGTCCCAGGCGGCTATGGAGCGTGTCGCTGGCGGAGTCCCGCTCACAATAGGTGAGGCTGACCGGCCACTTTATCTTTGCATGCTTGTATTTCCATTCTTGCCGTATTCAGAAGGTTCTCACCTTCCATTATTTCCATTCCTCAGGGGCCTATGTTCCCGAGCCTCCCGCTCGAGACTCCGTTCGGATAGCTTCGCCGACCATTGTGGAGGTGTGCGGATATATACATATATATTTTGGCAAGTTGGTATTCATCCCTTGCTGGGAGTGACTGCGGTTCTAATCATTCTCCCTTTTTGCTTTCTGCAGGAGAACGTGGCCGTAGTTGCAAATGTCGCTTTGGGCAACGATGAGGAGCTGGGGGATCTCAATTGGGCAGACTATGAGCCATATGGGTCCGATGTCCCTCTGGTCGACCAATTATATCATGAACTTTTGGACGACCAGGGCCGTTTCGGTAATATTTGGCTTTTTGTCGACATATCGCAGCTCCTTTGGCCTTTTGCCTTGCACAGGATTTGATTTTTTTTGGTCTTTTTCCTATGCAGATTTTACTTTTGAGGAGCTGATGCGCTCGGCCTCTAGTCATTCAGGCTCCTCCTTCATGAAGGGCCTGGTAGGGGACTCGACCGCTCCCCCCGCAGTGGATAGTCCTCTACTCGAGGGTAGGTTATGTTTGCCCTGATCTTCATGGCATTTTCAACCACCTTGTTCTTTTCTGGTAGCCAACATTAAATTTTGTGTTACAGAAGGTGTCGAAACTATGTCAACCGCGGCTGCCTCTCCTTCTGTGGCTCCTCCTTCGGAGGATAATTCGGCTTCCCCTCTCGCGTCTTCCTCGGCAGAAGGGGAGCCTGCAGTGATCGAGGCCATCCAGGAAAGGCCCGCGGCTACATCACCAGGTAGTTCTATTTTCTTTGCCTGGTGCTTAGGGCTGCACATATTATGTCTTCATATATATTTTTTTGATCATGCCTTCCTTACCTGTTTTTTTCTTGACATAGGCGCCCTCTTCGTGCCCACCCAAAGGTGGGAGCGCCGAGAGGGGGTCAAATCAGCTCCTGAGCTTCTTTTGGGGAGCACTGGAGGGCTAGCAGCATCGGCAGTACGCGCCAGAGCTAGGTCCCTTCCTATTTACTTCAGCCGAGTCCCAGCCGTCGGGGACATTGATGCCTTGGCAGGTATGAGGCCTCTTATCCCTTGTTATTTCTGCATTGAGCATTTATTGGATATTGACTCCATCCTTATTATGCAGCTTGGAGGGCTTCGCTGCCCGATTCTCCGGCTCGTTCCGGGGATACCGCCCCCCTTTCCTGCTCAGAGGGCACTCCCTGGACTCCTCGGGTAGAAGAATCGGCTTGTACTCCGACCGAGCTACTTGATTATTCTGGGGATGAGGGCGAGCCTGAGGTCGCTTACCCGATCGCCTTTGATCGAAGGGTGAGTTCGCCGACATGGAGCGGTTCCACCGCCAAGTTGCCGCCTTCGTGTCACTCAGGGGACACCGAATCTCTTTTTTCCTCTCCTCAAAAGGACGAGAAAGCAGGCGTTCCCGATCCCGAGGAGATTGCGGAGCCAGGTAACATCCTTTTTCTTTCATTTTATTGCCAGCCTCATTTGTCGACACTATCATCTCGGCTTTGGTTTTATGATACCCCTTTTCTCTTTTCTTTCATCAGGCGGGGAAGGCCAAGATGACTCTGCCGCGCGAGCTGCCCAACGAGCTCAACTGCGGGCTGAGTTGGAGTCGGCTCTCAAGGATGTTGCCGCTCGTACCACCGAAGTTTCTGAACTCCGTGCTGACAGAGAGGCATTGGATTCCAGCATTGCTGAAGCGAGGTCCCAAGTCTCTGCCCTCCGTCTTCAGCTAGAAGAATTGGAGAGGGGCTTGGAAGAGGGCGTCGAGCAAGTGGCGACCCTCGACCGTCGTCTGGACGAGCTCACCCGAGAGCGAGACGCGTCGGTGGATAGAGTTGAGGCTCTCCGTCTCTTGTTGGACGCCTCGCAGGCTTTAGTGGTGCGGGAGCCGACTCCGGCTCGGGACTAGCCGTCGGGACTCCCTCCCCCTCTTTTTGACCTCGGCATTATTTCATTTTGAAATGCATATTTGAGTTACCCCGAGGGCTTGTCTCGGGCTTCCATCTCACAGTCACTTATATGAAGAGTTTTTTGATTAGAAATGATATTCGTCTCTCCTCTTTTCTTTTTCTCTCTTTTTTTTTCTCTCTTTTTTTTTTTTTTTTTTTTTTTTCAAACCAATGCCGGTGCCCTTTCGGGTTTTCACCGACACTGGCCCCCTCTTATTTTTGCCTGCAGGCCCTCGCGGGTTTTCATGCAGCGGGGTTACCCGATTTTGCCTAAGGCGCCCTTTCGGGTTTTCACCTTAGCTGGGTATAAGACCTTTTTGCCCTTAGCCGATCCCAATGCGGATGAGATCGGTTAAGTCCGTCGGGGCACCTCGCTTTTTAAGCCCCCCTCCTCTTTTTTTTTTTTTTTTCTAGCTACTATTAAATATATAACTATTATTAAATATAAATATAAACATATAACATAACTGAACCAACAATTATTGGGGGAGTATAGAATATGGGAACTTGATATGACATGGGTATACGAATAGGGTTATATATGGTTTAACGCTCCTCGTGAGTGAAACATGAATTTCAGGATTTAAGGCCTCCCGCAGGCGAGTATGAACTTCGGGATATAAAACCTCCCGTAGGCGGATATGAAATATGAATTTCCAGGATACAAAGCCTCCCGTAGGCTAACATGGATTTCCAGGATATAAAGCCTCCTGTAGGCGAATATGAATTTCCAGGATATAAAGCCTCCTGTAGGTAAATATGAATTTCCAGGACATAAAGCCTCCCGTAGGCGAATATGAATTTCCAGGATGTAAAGCCTCCCGTAGGCGAATATGAATTCCCAGGATATAAAGCCTCCTGTAGGCGAATATGAATTTCCAGGATATAAAGCCTCCTGTAGGCGAATATGAATTTCCAGGATATAAAGCCTCCTGTAGGCGAATATGAATTTCCAGGATATAAAGCCTCCTGTAGGCGAATATGAAATATGAATTTCCAGGATATAAAGCCTCCTGTAGGGGACTATGAATTTCCAGGATACAACGCCTCCTGTAGGCGAATATGAAATATGAATTTCCAGGATATAAAGCCTCCCGTAGGCAAATACGGAATATGAATTTCCAGGATATAAAGCCTCCAGTAGGCGAATATGAATTTCCAGGATATAAAGCCTCCTGTAGGCGAATATGAAATATGAATTTCCAGGATATAAAGCCTCCTGTAGGGGACTATGAATTTCCAGGATACAACGCCTCCTGTAGGCGAATATGAAATATGAATTTCCAGGATATAAAGCCTCCCGTAGGCAAATATGAATTTCCAGGATATAAAGCCTCCAGTAGGCGAATATGAATTTCCAGGATATAAAGCCTCCTGTAGGCGAACATGAATTTCCAGGATATAAAGCCTCCTGTAGGCGAATATGAATTTCCAGGATATAAAACCTCCTGTAGGCGAATATGAAATATGAATTTCCAGGATATAAAGCCTCCTGTAGGGGACTATGAATTTCCAGGATACAACGCCTCCTGTAGGCGAATATGAAATATGAATTTCCAGGATATAAAGCCTTCCGTAGGCAAATATGAATTTCCAGGATATAAAGCCTCCCGTAGGCGAATATGAATTTCCAGGATATAAAGCCTCCCGTGGGCGAATACGGAATATGAATTTCCAGGATATAAAGCCTCCCGTGGGCGAATATGAAATATGAATTTCCAGGATATAAAGCCTCCCGTAGGCGAATATGAAATATGAATTTCCAGGATATAAAGCCTCCCGTAGGCGAATATGAAATATGAATTTCCGGGATATATAGCCTCCCGTGGGCGAATATGAAATATGAATTTCCAGGATATAAAGCCTCCCGTAGGCGAATATGAAATATGAATTTCCAGGATATAAAGCCTCCCGTAGGCGAATATGAAATATGAATTTCCGGGATATATAGCCTCCCGTGGGCGAATATGAAATACGAATTTTCAGGATATATAGCCTCCCGTGGGCGAATATGAAATATGAATTTCCGGGATATAAAGCCTCCCGTGGGCGAATATGGAATATGAATTTTTCGGCCATTGAGGTACACCGGTGGGACTGTCGTGTATCAGGGTCGATTTCGGGGTGTAACGTCCCTTTGGGGCGAATTTGACCGTTTTCGGCACATCGATGGGACTATATCATATGGGACTATATGGTTATGCCGATGGGACTATGACTTACAGGGGAATTTTGGGGTATACCGTTCCCAAGGACGCGAATAATATTTTCGTATTGCTTCCCAAGGGCGAACGAGAAAACCTTTACCCTTCGTGACACGCCAGTGGGACTGGAGTATGTGAAGGGAAAAATTCAGGATATAACGCCTCCTCGGGGCGGCGATAAGAAACTTCAGGCCAGGACGCCTCCTTGGGACAAAGGAATTTCCTTAAACCCCTTTGCGGTATGTCGGTGGGACTAGTTTATGCCCCGGGGAGATTCCGGATGTATTACCTCCTTGGGGCAATAGGGAAGTTCTCGACCCTTTTATGGTATGCCAGTGGGACTAGCATATGCCCAGGGGGGACTTGGAACATAATGCCTCCTCGGGGCAAAATTCTGGGGTTTAATGCTTTTTGTCGGCGAAATATGAATTTCGGGATTTAATGCCTCCCGTAGGCAAATTCCGGAGTTTAACGCCTTCCGTGGGCGAATATATGAATATGAAGTTTTAAAACCTGTAGTAGGCGGATATGAACTTTGGGATATATCTGCCTCCCAGGTGGACAAAATTCCGGAGTTTAACGCCTTCCACGGGCGAATATATAAATATCAGGATTTAAAGCCTCCTGTAGGCAAAATATGAATTCCGGGATTTAATGCCTCCCGTAGGCGATTACCGGAGTTTAACGCCTTCCGTAGGCGAATATGAACTTTCGGGATTTAATGCCTCCCGTAAGCAAATCTTCATCGCACAGTGTTATCGACAGGAAAATATTTTCTCATCGCAATTATATAACATCTTTCGAGAATATGTCTATGTATTTACATTTGGTATAACAAGAACGGGGATTATTCTCTCAGGTTGCATCGAGCAGAAGAGTAAGTTTTCCCACTTCCTTACCGAGTCGGGAGGTTATCGTCATCGTCGCCTCGGTCGTAGCCCTTGATGGGACATTATTGTACCACCAATGTGGTACCAAGGGTTTATTCGTCATTGGCGACTCTGATATCCTCCCTGGGTAAGGATGTGGGAAAACTCGATCTCTGCCTTTAGCAGGCCGAGAGAGTTCTCCCCCCGCCGGGGAACAAGTATGCGGCTTTTATGGGCCTATGTGCTCGCGCACGAGCATTATCGGCTTTCCTTGGCGCGGATGGCCTTTGCGCGGTATTCCCCGACGAGTTGCCGGATTATGTTGTCTTTTGAGGCATATGTTGGGCTTCATGGCACCGGTTTGTGTTGCTGCTGTTGCTCGAGTTGATCATGTACCGGAGCGTAATACAACTTCATATGTCGGCCGTTCAGTGGTGGGAAGGCGAGATTCCCTTTTTCGTCCACCAGCCTATAAGCACCGCCTTCGTAGACTCTGCTTACTATGAAGGGTCCGACCCAGTTTGGTTTGAACTTATTTTTGGGTCGAGAGGCCATAACATCTTTATGCTTGACCATTACAAGGTCTCCCTTTTTGAAAGCTCTTTCTTTCACCAATTTATCGAATGCGCGAGACACTCGGGCCTGATATATTTGCATGCGCTGACGTGCTTGCAGTCTTTCGCCTTCGAGGTCCGACAGTTCCTCATAGCGTCTTTGAGTTTCGCTCATGTCGCCTTCCTGTACTCCATAATGCAGGGCGACCCTATAAGATGCGAGCTCTATTTCTATCGGGATCATGGCTTCTGCTCCGTAGACCAAAGAGTATGGGGAGCATCCCGTTGGGGTTTTGTAGACAGTGCGGTAGGCCCATAGTGCTTCATGCATCTTCTCGTCCCAATCCCGCTTTCGTCCCCCACTGATCTTCACCAGAAGTTTACAAAGGGTTTTATTGAAGGCTTCTGCCATCCCATTGGCTTGGGGATAGTATACTGAAGACGCATTCCAGTCTATATGAAATTTGGCCGCCATCTTATATATTGTCTGATTTCTGAATGGCGTGCCATTATCTGATGTGATCCGGCTGGGAGTTCCGAACCGGTATATGATATTATGCCTGACAAAGCGCGATACCGTTTCGCCGGTTACTTCCTTCAGAGGAATGGCTTCTGCCCAACGAGTAAAATATTCTGTCGCAGCAAGGATGTATTTACACCCCCGGGATGACGGTGTCAATGGACCCACAACATCCATTCCCCAATGGGCAAAAGGCCACGCCGGGGTTGTCGGGTGCAAGTAATTGGGGGGTCGCCTAGGGATAGGTCCGTAGGCTTGGCATTGGGGGCAGCTTCTCGCCATTTCCTCGCAATCTGCGAACATAGTTGGCCAATAGAAGCCTTTATTTTTGATGTTGATCTTCATTTTTGCGCCTGACTGATGAGCTCCGCACATCCCGGCGTGAACTTCCTTCATTATTTTACGGGACTCCCTTGGGGAAAGGCACCGGAGTAGAACCGCATTTTTGTCCTGAGGGACGAGGCGATATAGCACGCCATTTATCAGCTGATATGAAGTTGCTCTTCGAAGCAGTTGGATTCTTTCGGCTTTGGTATCAGGGAGCCAGCCATTCTTCATTTTGATGATAGGGACGCGCCAATCATCATCCTCTTGGGTATTACGGTCCTCCAGTGCATTGATCTCAAATACTGTCAGACCATCTTCTTCATTTAATGAGGTAGGGAAGAGTCTCCTATCCCTCACCACTATTTCAGCTTCACCTTCAGGAGGTAATTTCAGCGCTGCAGCCAATTTAGCTAACGCATCGGCCTGGGCATTCTGGCCCCTTCTGATATGTTCTATAGCGAAGGTATAGAATCTTTCGCTCAGCCGGACGGCCGCCGCGTGGTAGGCTATTAATTCAGTCTTCCTGACCTCGAATATGCCGAGAATTTGTCGGATGACCAACAAGGAGTCCCCGTATACTTGGATACACCTGACACCTATCTCTAAGGCAATTTCCAGCCCCACAATTAGAGCTTCATATTCCGCCTCATTATTGGTCAGGGATTCCATTAGAGCACACGAATGATGCAGTATTCCCCCCTCTGGGGTGACCAGAACCAAGCCGGCTCCCGCCTTTGTGGTGGATGTGCCATCTGGTTTTATGACGGTTCTCGAGGCCCCATCGAAGTATAGCTGCCATGACTTTACTTCTGCTTGCTGTACATCCAGTATTTTCTGTGCAGGCAAGACTTCTTCGTCCGGCAATTCATTATTCAGGGGGGAAGTTTCAGGAATTGGATGCGCCGCCAAGAATTCGGCCATACCCTGCCCTTTTATTGCCCTCTGGGGAACAAAGGTAATATCAAACTCCATGAGGAGTAATGCCCATTTCCCTAACCTCCCAGACAACACAGGCTGGCGAAGCAGGAATTTTAGCGGATCAAACCGCGATATAAGTTTGACTTTATGTGCCAACAAATAATGCCTCAGCTTCTTTGTGGCAAATATAAGTGCCAAGCACATTTTTTCTGTTGGAGTGTATCGGTGTTCAGGACCCACCAACATCCTGCTGAGGTAATAGAGCGGCTGCTCTTTTCCATTCTCATTTTCTTGCGCCAATAAAGCTCCCAAAGAAGCATCTAAGGCTGCGATATAGAGTATGAGTGGTTTACCCTTTATGGGTGCCCCTAGCACTGGCGGCTTGAGGAGATATTCCTTTACGTCATCAAGTGCTTTCTGGCATTCTTTGTCCCAAATAAATGGAGCCCCTTTCTTTGTCAATCTTGAGAAGGGCCTGCACCTTCCGGATAGGTTGGAGATAAACCTCCTGATATAGGCCAACCGGCCTTGCAAGGATCTAAGCTCGGTTAGAGTCCTGGGAGGGGGCAGCTCTCTGATTGCTTTGATTTTATCGGGGTCGATCTCGATTCCCCTATAGCGGACTATGAAGCCCAAAAACTTCCCGCTGGAGACACCAAAGGCGCACTTCATGGGGTTCATTTTAAGCTGATATTGGCGAAGCCTTTCGAAGACCTTTCGTAAGTCCCCGAGGTGATCGCCTTTCTTCGCAGACTTAACGACGAGGTCATCAACATAGCATTCGACCAAATTATGCAACATTTCATCAAATATTTTGGTCATGGCCCTTTGGTATGTGGCACCAGCATTTTTCAGACCGAAGGGCATTCTTTTGTAATTGAATATTCCTTTCGGGGTGCGAAAGGCTGTATGATTTTTATCCTTGAAGGCCATTCTAATCTGATTATAGCCCGATGATCCGTCCATAAAGGACAAGGCTTCATATCCTGTGGTGACATCCACCATAGTTTCGGTTATTGGCAATGGGAAGTCATCCTTCGGGCATGCCTTATTTAAGTCACGAAAGTCAATGCAGACTCGGACTTGGCCATTCTTTTTCTTCACCGGCACAATATTTGCCAGCCATACTGGGTATATGCATTCTTCGATGAAGTCGACTTCTCGCATCTTGTCTACTTCGGCATTCACCATAATTTCTAATTCAGGGCGCATTCGCCTCTGGGTTTGCTTTATCGGCTTGACTTCAGGGAGAATTGATAATTCATGCTCCGCCACTGAAGGGTCCAGACCAGGCATTTCTTTATAATTCCAGGCAAAGCAATCTCTGAATTCTATCAAGAGTTCAGTGTATGCCTGTCTTTCTCCATTGCTCAGGAGGACGCTGAGGAAAACCGGCCGAGGATCTTCTGGCTCGCCGAGATTGATCTCTACCAGTTCGTCAACCGTGGCTTGTCCCCCGTCCTCTATCTCGCGAGGAGCTGGTTGGAGGTCAATGAAGTCCTCTTCATCCATATCGATCGAATAGGCTTCATGCCATTTGTCTGTATTTTTATGCGAGCCTTGGGAAATCGCACCGGCGGCTTCCGAAGATTCTTTTTGCCTTTCCATATTGGTATCGTGGCCTTTATTGGTGTGTTTGGAAGGCTCGGCTGGGCATTGCTCCCCTTCACAAACGGCATTTATTCCGGTTGAGACTGTTTCGACAGATAGGGGGATTTCTCCATTTCTATCTCCCGAACTGTCAAACCCAATATGGCCGGTTGATTTCTCTACTCCTGATAGTAGGTTCACCATATGGATTGTATATGGGGCGGAAGACCCCTGGCGTGGCCTATATCCAAGGCCTCTTCTATCTTGATTGGATGATTGCCCCCTGACTTGCGCAGGATGCCATAATTCTCGAAAGAATTTGTTCCTGGCTGCACTTTGTCTTTCTGGGATATTTTGGCGTTTGCACATTTGTTTTATATATTGGGGCATATCGTCCATTTCTTGGACCACTTCTTCGACTTCCGGCCGGACATATTCATGTCCAAAACCGTCTTCGGGAGGACTCTCTGGTACGAGATCTCCCTTATAGAATATGATGCGCCGTCCGTCTTTATGACAGGCCGCGAAGGTTTTCAACTCTTCCACAGTGTGGACTTCTCTGGGGAATATGGGCTTTGTAAGGCCGGGAGGCATGCATATGCTGGCCTCTATTTCTTTGCTAATGGCATTGGCTTCCAAATTGATGGCTGGCCTGCCAAATTTTGCCGATTTTCGATGAGACTTACTGGGCTTCATTCCTTGCCGGAATCTAGCAGCTTTGTCTTCGTTGATTGTAATTCCGTCTTCCCCATCGGAAGACTTATCGGCTATCTTTTTCCCTTTACGCCGGCTTTCGCCGGTCGTTGGGTCCGAGGCCTTATCAAAGTATAATTGCGCATCTGCCAGATGACAGTCATAAGCCTTGAACGGCTCCAAATCGGCAAATATCCGGTGCTGCTCACCGTCCTTTGTATATTTGAGGCATTGATGGAGAGTTGAAGGCACCACCCAATTCCTATGTAACCAAGGCCTGCCAAGTAGTGCCTTGAAGGAAGTGTTAGAATCGACTATGAGAAAGGACACTTGGGTCACCCAGTCGTCCAAGCATAGTTCCACGTCAACTCGGCCAAGGGCTTCTTCCGCCTCTTGGTTGAATCCCGATATCGTTATGCCTTGCACCTTTTTCATGTATGGAGTGAGGTATAACGCTTGAAACGTTTTGAGGGGTAATATGTTTACGGCAGAGCCTGAGTCTACCAATATTCTATCGACCTCCCGGCTATTGATTTTACCCCGCATGTATAGCGGTCTATTGTGGCATGGCGATGACAACAGCATATCATCATCGGTGAAAGCTACTGTAGCCTCATATGTTTCATACGCCTGAGCCTTTATTTCGGCCATATGGACCTCGTATGTTTCAGGATTTTGCAAGGCAGTAATCAACGCCTCTCTTAATTCTTTGCTCAAGGCTATTGCTTCCCATATGCTAAGGGATGCTGGCATTCTTTTCATATTCTGCAACACCTTTCGATCTGCCCTGGCTCGGGCTTGTTCGATAGGAGGCATTATTTCCGCCATGCTGTGAAGGGTCTCCTTCAAGGCTTTCGACTGCTCCCCGGAAGTCGGGGATTCTTCTATCCGTATTTCCCCTTTTGCAGGATCAATTTGTGTTTCTTCGGCAAATAATTCCGCCAAGGTCTCGACTCCCTCTGCGGGATTTGGCTGGACCGAGGGGTTTATCTCTCCAGGTTCCTTGATGGATTGAGCATTTTCTGCTTGCGGAGAGCATTCTTCTTCATTAGAAGAAAGGCAGAAGCGAACATTACCCCGGACCTCTGGCCTTGGAATTGGCCCTGGGGTTTCTCCCCTGAAATAGATGATTTGGTTTTGGTTGGGTTGATTTTCATCCCGACCGTTATTACGATCTCGACCTAGGCCTCGGCCTCGGCCTTTATTTTGATTTCTCCGGTTCCCCTTCCTTTGATAGGTAGCCAACGGGGTCCCGATTTCCGGCGGAGCGTGGCTCGCTTCGCCACTGGGGATATCTTGCAGTTGAGCCGACACCACGTGACAGGCTCGATATTGTTGTTCTATCTTTTCTATTGTTAACCCCTCATCCCAGAATAAACTGACATCGTCCGGGATGGAGAATTCATCCTCGCTAGCCTTTCGCATGCGGCCCTGGAGGTCCAACAGCCATGCTCTGAGGCGAGCTCGTCGGTTGAACTCTTCCCATGGGACATATTGATCCAGAGGGACATCCTCTGTGGGCCGATTTGGCTGATATTCTTCTAGTTCATCTATGATTTTCTGCAATCTTCGAAGTGGTGAGTCTTTGTCCTCAGACATATTTATGGCATTAGCAAGCATTTCCTGCTTCTTTAGCCTCCTCTTCTCACTTCTTTTCCTATTCTTTTCCTGCTTCTTTCTCCTGGCAGCTTCTTGAATGAAGCTGGGTTGGACCGGCATTCCTGGAAATGGGTCGAAATGAACCACAGCTTTCCCTTTTGTCGCATATGTTTGCAAGGATTTAGCCCTTTTAGGCTTCTTTTTCTTCTTTGCCTTAGTCCACGGACTTCCTGGCTGATCGTGGTCAAGAGTAACTTTGACAGCTTGCTCGACCATCGAATCTGGCAACATTTGATATTCGCCAAATATTTCCTTTATGGAGTTTTTGGAGGGACCCACCCCCGAGTTTTCTTGTTGACATTTTACATCCAACATTCGCAATCTCGTGGCTATGGCTGCCACGGTATCAATGGCGTGACAGGTGGAAGGCCTCTCAAACGCCATTTCCTTATGTGTACTATCTGTGATATCCTTCACATTGGAGGCGAATTTATGGATTATGTTCACAGAATAATTAGTCACATGGGGTTGTGGGGGATCGACCAGATACTTCCCCATATTTATTTGTCCTTCTTGGATTAATTTTTCTATCTCATCCTTGAGGACGAAGCAATGCTCCGTTCGGTGCCCAAGGGCACGGTGGTATTGACAGAAATTAGGATCATCTGTCATATGCATCTCTTCCTCCCTTCTTGGCTTTGGAAGAACGATGACTTTCTTTTTCATACAAAGTCGGAAAAGTTCACGAACTTTGTCTTTGGGGAATGAGTAGGGCTTTGCGCGCCTTTCCCTTAGAGTTAGTGAATTTCTGAAGCGTATTCCAGCCTCTTTGTCGGCCATACGCCTGGCTTGATGCCCTCTTTCGGCTATTCTCACGCTTTCATGATTTCTTCTATAAGAGGTGGTTTCTTCTTGGCGATATATTTCCGAGTCCTCTCTAGGAAACATAGCCTGTTTGCCTCTTTTCCTCGAAGGGCGATCGGGATCCGATTCCAATCCCTCAGAAGAGAAGAATCTGTCAACCTTGTTGAATGACAGAGTTTCTGAAAATTGCCTGGAGAGCCCCTCCATCATCTGGGTAAGTTCTTCTTGTTGACATGAGAATCTTGTCAGGCTGGTCTGGATTCCTTCCAATGCCATCATGACCGAGTTCCCTGGGGGAGGGGTTGCTGGAGTATATATCGGTGTCGCCTCGCGCTCCGGCGAAGGCCTCACCGCTTCTTCTTCGGGATGATACCCGGATGAGCTCTCGCTCATATAGATGACATTGACAGCAAATGCCTGCTTGTTTCTTTGGTGAGGCTGGGGAGGGTTTACCAAGTGTTTACCCATCTCCACTGCGCCTTCACGGATGAGTTTTTCTATTTCATCTTTGCAGACATAACAGTCTTCTATGATATGCCCCAACATTCGATGATATGGGCAATAGTTTGGCTCATTAACCCTGCCTGCCTCGGCTGGCTTTTTGGGCTCAGGGAGCGATAGAAGCTTTGCCCGCATACATGTTTCGAACAATTTTCTTGTATGCTCGCGGGTAAAAGAGTATGGCTTCTTCATTCTTTCGGCAAGGGAAGAAACTGGCGTCTTCCCTTCCCCCTTTTTATTGGCCGCTGGGGCACTGGGACCTCCCCTAGCCTCGCTCCTTTCTGGAGCTGGAGAAAAGTCGACTGTATTTACCTCTTTGGCGGGAGCGCCTCGCTCCCTAGGTGCTTTCCCCTTATTTGGAAGTATAGTGGGGTAATCGGCGAAGAACATTTCAATCTCCGTCACGATATTATTGAGTTGATCGAAGTTTCTAACATTGGCTCCGATCAGCTTCTCATTTATCTCGGGCTTCAAACCCCTTTTGCACAATCTCACTGCGTCTTCGTGGACGGGTGGATTATCGCACCTCATGATGAGGTTCCGCCATTTCTTAATATAATCCACGGCGGATTCATTCTTCCCTTGCTTAAGTGTCACCAATTCAGTGATAGTGACCTTCCGCTCCGACACTTTGAAGCGATCAAGGAATTTTTTCTGCATTTCTTCCCAGCTGCTTATAGAGTTGGGCTTCAATTTGGCATACCACTGGAATGCCGTGCCGGTGAGAGAAGTCGAGAAGAACCTTAAAAGGTATGCCTCCTCAGTTGCCAACTCTCCCAGATCACTCATATAGTGGGCTATATGCTCTTGGGCTGAGCCCTCCCCATCATATCTTGTTACTTTGGGGCGTTTACTGTGATCTGCTGGGAGTTTTTTGAACATATGACGAACCGGGAATGGCACCTTATATAAGTCAAATGTGCTTATTCCTTCGTCTTGTTCGGCCATCTTGGCCTCAACAATTTGCTCAATTAGGTGCTTCTGCGACGCTGTCGCATCTTCTGCTGACGTACGTGATTGATGAGCATTATAGTTGGGCTCTTCAGCCCTATCTTCCTGAATCTCCTCAGGACTGAAGTTGACCTCAACGACCGGGGGTCCCGCAGGTGCAGGAATGGCCCTGGGTGGAGGTAGATTTATTGGGGGGGCCGAGGCAGCCCTTTGCTGCTCCTCCATCTTCTGTATTAGGCCATACAGCAAGGCCTTTAACTGCTGATTTTCCTGCCTAATTTCCTCAAGAGTTTGAGGTTGCGGCTGTTCTTGCGGCAGTTGCGCGACTTCTGGCTCCAGGGCGTTGGCCGCACCTTCATTGGCTCGAGATGGCTCTGCCCCCTGACCCACTTGGCCTAGCAGGCGCATGGCTTGCTCCATTTGGCGGGTAACCGGCCCACCCCTTTGTATTATCCCAGCGGCATTACTCGGCTCCTCCGAAGGCTGCCGGTTTGTGCTGGAAGTATAACAGGTATATATCCGGATGCCATCATCCGTCATTCGGGCGGTCCTTCTTTTCCTCTGTGCCGGTCGTACCAGAGCACCGAGTCTTTCAAAGACCGAAGCCCGCTTTTAGGCGGGTTGCTGCGCCTCATAGGTATCTTTCTTCCCCCGACTTCGTTTATGTTGAAGTCGAGCGGATGGATGATTTATTTCCCTGACCGGGGCTACGGGCCTGGGAGGTTGCTGCTCCGCCAGGATAACCCTAGCTTCGCGGATTTCGCGGGCTTCCTTTTTGGTCACCCACATTTTCTTTAGGCGGGACACATGTCCCTCGTGATGTTTGCCCCCATTTTGGGGAATGGTATCATCCCGTGCTCGGGACATAGCATTGCCCCCTGCACGTTGGGATGTAGTATATGCAGGCCGCTGAACCACGGCTTTTTGCGTTCTCTTCATCTTTTTGAATGTTGTCACCTCTTGGCAAACCTTCGGCAGGATCCCAAAACGGTTGAAAACTGGGACCGTCGGGACATACCGTGTTTTTGGTATGATTGGTTCCCCGCCATCCAAGCGAATGCGCAGGTCCCCAACTAATATAGTTTTCCCGGTCCGGGAGGGACTCGGGGAAGTCTTCTTTTTCTCCCGCTTCCCGCTGGATGAGGAAGCATGGGATGCCGTAACGACATTGGTGGTGTAGACGACTCGTCGCCTCCCACCTTTATTAGCCTCCTTTGCGCGGGAGGCACGCTTCTCTGCTTTTGCCGGAATCGATTCCGGCGCTGGGACTACCCCCAGGAAGTACGGAGATCCCACAACCGCGGGGAAGTTGCCGAAGCTGGTCGGCACAGTAAGGTACCAACAACGGACGTGGGCCGCCACGGCAAGGGGGCCATAAGTGACCCTCGCTGCCATTATCGCTCTGACGAGTGAAAGACTTAACCACCTGCATAAGACATGGCAAAGTTAGTAGCATAGTTATGGTAAGGGCATCACCGGGCGGAGAGATGAAGGGGAAGAGAGGTCCCACCGGGCGTGCCATCTCTGTTTGCGCGAAGATTTTTCTAACCTTGGCGTCGGGACCTGACCTAGACATATCTCTCCTCCTATGTCGGATTATTCGGAAATCCATATATATATATTTTTTTTATCTAGAGGAATTAAGGTCGGCTATATATTTTTTATCGGATTATGAGAGCTTGGGATTAGCCCTCAGGGAATCCGGGACTTCGAATCAAGCGAAGATTCGAGTATATGACCTCTCTCCACTGACCGCAGTCAGTGTTAATTACGCTGAGCGACTGCTCGGCAACCCTTGATTAACCGTCCGTATGATGCCCTTAATCATGCGAAGCTACCGCTATAGAAAGCGCATGCATATGCAGATGAAAGTATACATATTAGGTTGGATCCTTAACCTCACCCCGGTTCGGGGACAATTTTTTTTTATATGACTTGGGATTGACTCCCGGTTATCAAGATTGGTTCCAATTTCAGAGGATTAATTCCGACTTGTGCGGATTGATTCCTGATTTTTAACCTTATAGGGACTTTTTTGTAATTTTACACCTTGAGGGGCTTTTATGTAATTATGGGTGCTCTGCGAGAGCATGACAATTTGTAAGTACATATAGGGTGGATTTTTAAAGGTTCCACACTCTATGGGGTTAGGAAATCAATTTTAAAAGTATGAGGGGTTTTTTTTTGTAATTTTCCCTTACACTGGGTTATCAAGTTTTAAGGTTTGATATTGAAGATATTGGTGAGGGATTTCACTCATGATCTGTTTTTTTTTATTTAGGGTTTTCGAGGTTATATATGCAAATATTACACATAGGGGTATTTTGGTAATTTTATATTCATATATTGTGTTCCTCACGAACAGTTTATGTTCTTTCAGATTTTTATTTTCTGATTTCTTACTGTTTTCTCTCTTTTTTTTTTTACTGATTTTTGTTCATTTTTTTATGATTTATTTAATTAATTTAATTAATTAATTAATTGATTACTCATATGAGGCTATCTGAATTTACCACAGATTTTTACTGTTTTCTCAGGGTTTTTTCTGATTTTTACTGGTTTTTTTTGTTTTTTAATTGATTTTTCCGAATTTTTATCAATTAATTAATTACTAATTATAAATTATTAATTATAAATTACCTTTTGGTTTTAGTTATAATTTTTATGCAGTTTTCATATTTTATTTGTTTTAAGGGGTGAGGTTAGGAATTAGGTTGGAGGTGCATTCAAATTCTTAGCTTTGGAAAATTACATACATGTGTATATATTGTTGAAAATATGATAATTATAATTATAAAATTTAAATGACACACATGGGCGCAGAATCAATTCGGCAGCATTTCGCCTTATGATAAGACCATTTTACACATAAAATTCGGCAGAGCTTCCCCTTAGGATATAACCTTAGGAGAGAGCCCTTCGGGACGAAAAGAACTCCCCGATATCGCAGCAAATTCGGGTTAAGAAACCCGAATTTGGTCTTCGAGCAGCACCCTCTCTCCCAAATTTCACACTCAAATTTTGAGGCTAAGTGTGAATGCCTTGTTGTGCATATGAGCATATGTCTCTGTGTGTGTAATTGGGGACCCTTGGGGTCCTATTTATAGGCCCAATTCTAGGCCCGGTGGGGGGAGCCACCGGATGGAGCAAGGTGGGGGGGAGCCACCGGTTGGAGCCTCTTTCCTCCCCATTTTTTTTTTTTTTTTTATTCCTCATTGGCCAATAGATGGCAAGAGAGGGTGAGAGAGAGCATTGGGGGGGGGAGAGAGGGGGGGCCCGGTGGTCACCCCCACCGGTTCCAACCGGTGGGGGGATGGCCACCGGTTGGGCCCCCCACCGGTTGGGAACCGGTGGGGGGTCTCCCCCATCGGTTTGGGAAACCGGTGGGGGGGTCTCCCCCTCCCCACTCTCCTTTTCCTTCTCACTTTTGGCTCTTAATGAGCCTTGGTTTTTTGGGTTTCAGATTTTCCAAGTGTGAAAGGGGTCTTTGCCCATTAAATTTAGACTTGGGTTAGGTGTGAAAGGGGGTTTTTTAGATGGGGTTTAAGAAGGCTCCTGCATGGGATTCTTAACCCATGTGAATGGGGTTAAGATCCCCCATTAATTCCTCCTTTTAATTTAATCCCCCACCCCCCTTCTTTTTTTTGAATTTTTAAAGAAGAAGAGAGGGAGGGAAAGCCTCCTCCCCCCCCACCGGTTTCCCTCTTGGAACCGGTGGGGGGGTTCCCAACCGGTGGGGGCTCCCCCCACCGGTTTCTCCTCTCTCTCTCCTCCCTCCTCTTTGCCTATTTAAATAAGGGGGAGTGAGAGAGAGGGGTCCACCCTCTTTTCTTGCCATTTTGGGAATTTTTGGAGATCTCTCCCCCCTTTTGGCAGATTTAGGTCCTCTTTGGGAGCTGGTTTTGGGCCCACTCAAGCTCCTTATTGGGCTTTTTATTGGGCCACCCATTGGACCATCTATTGGGCCTCTTTCCCTTGCCTTTGAGTCCTCAATTGGGACTATTTTAGGCAGGTTTGGAGGTGATTTCTCCCCCATTTCGGGACTGGTTTTGGCCTATCCCGGGCCAGGTTTAGGCCTGTTAGAGGTGCCTATTGGGCCTCTTTTTGGGCCTTCTCCCTCGGGCCATTTATTGGGCCTAACTTCCCCGACACCGGGTCTCCGTCCCGGGACTGATTTGGGTAAGTCCCTAAACTGGTTTTCTTTATTCCGGGACAGATTTCAGCCCATTTCTGGGATTGAACTTGGGCCCATTTGGGGGCTTATTGGGCCTCGTCTTGACCCTACGCATAGGGCTGCTTATTGGGCCTATCTCCCCCGCTATTAGGCCTCCATTTCGGGGCCATTTTGGGGGAGTTCTAGGACTGATTTTCCCTCGTTTCGGGACAGATTTTGGTCCATTTTTGGGACTGATTTTGACCCTTGTTTCGCAGCGTTCGGGATCCCATCTATCGCTGCACTTGGGGTCTCCTATCGGGTCCCATTATCGAGTGTTGCAAGAGCGGTTGGGGAGCTGATTTCGGGAGCCGAAGCAAACAACTTGGGGCTGCCTCAGGCTCCTAAAAAGAGATCTGATTAAGGCCTTCGTGGCCTAGGTATGTCTTTTGCCCCGCTGCCCTCGTAATGTGAGCCCGTGGTTCCTTATGGATTTCTAGTATTCGCCTATATCATAGGCGTGCATGACATGGTCCTTCATGGACATATCGTCATGCTCATGCATGTGTATTCCCCCATGGGAGTTTTTTGCATCGACGCGAGCACGCGTCATATATGCATGCTCATATAATGCAAATCTGCATATCTGTATATGAAATTTTTTGGGTTCAACAGCTGCCATGGAATATACAAGGCAACAAATTATTGCAAATTTTGGTTCCAAGGAAAAACATTATCAACCCATCTTGAAAATTGTGGATAAAAAATGGCAAGATCAAATACATCGTCCTCTACATGCAGCAAGATTTTTTTTTTGAATCCCAAATTATACTTTGAGGCTAGATCAAAAGATGTTTCTAATGGTAAAAAGTTTGAAAGCGATTTTTATGTATGCGTTAAAGAAATGGTGCCAGAAAGAGAGATACAAGACAAAATAAGTGATCAAATTGCAGACTATATTGTTGGAAAAGGCTTGTTTGGAAAGCCAATGGCAGTTAGAGCTCGTGAAAGGATGCTACCAAGTGTGTAAATTCTTGCAATCTCCCTTTATTGCTTCGTATTTTTTTGTTTTACAAATTAAATGATTTAACATTGTACTATTTAAATTCTTTTTATAACTGAGTGCTGGATGCAATTTTGTGGAGATGCACCGGAGCTCATGAAGATAGCCCTAAGGATCTTAGGACTTTGTTGTAGTTCATCTGGCTGTGAGCGTAACTGGAGCACATTTGAGTTTGTAAGTATTTAACTTGAGATGTATTCTTAGTATGTTTTTATTTTTTCAATCAATTTTCAGATTTAAAATTTACTCTGTCTCTGATTTGTTTTTTTTTTATTTATGTAGATTCATACAAAAAAGAAGAACAAGTTGGAGCATAAACGATTGAATGATTTAGTATATGTTCAATACAATCAGCGCCTTCGTGAAAGATTCATAGAAAGAAAGAATCATCCAGAGAAGAGTGATCCCATATGCTTACCAGATTTGGATTGGGGAAGTGAATGGATGACTAGGGATGCAGAAGCTTTGGTTAATGACGATAGTGATCTCACATGGGCAGTTGTGGACATAGCCATGGGAGCATCTGAAGAAAGACTCAGAAGAGGTAAAATGCCACAAAGAGGAATTACTTCGTAGCCCGTGCCCGTGGTTAGTGATGATGAAGAAGAGAACCATTCGGATGAGAAAGAAGAGGCAGAGGAAGAAGATGAAGATGATAATGCACCTTGGGAGTTAGATGGCGAACATGATGATGAAGATGATGGGGACGAGGATGGGGACATTAATGAAGGGAACATGGCTCCTGAGAGTGCACCATTTGGCTTTAAAATTTAGAGAACTTTAAACTTTATTTGAATTGGCTTTGTTGGACATTTGAACTAGTCTTCATTATTTGCTTTGTTGAGTCTTAGTCTTAATGTGTTAGTTCTTCTTTATTTTATGCTTAGTGATGGATATGTGTGATTAGAACTTCATGAACTTTATTTGGTGTAATGAAGTTATCTTCTCTTATTATGTGTTCACATTTCTGCATCATATATATACTGTTGTTATGAGTATTATGTTGCAGATTCGGAAGAAGAAGTCCATAAATATGAGGTTAGTATTTTTCTCTTTGAAATTTTATTTTTTCTAATTATTTTTCAGTCACATATTTAACTTTGGTACTTTATTGTAATGTTTGTTTTAATGTTAATGTGATATTATTGCTATTCTCTTCATATTTTTTATGTTAATGTTAAATTAGTATGATATAAAATATATAATTTTGAAGTGTACGCCTAGGCGACGCCAAGGTAGGCGCCTAAGCGCTTAGGTGCTTAGAGACCCCGAGCGCACCTTGGATCGCCTTACCACCTTGACAACTATGGTCCCATCCTAGTAAAAAAACGGGACAAAGACTGGGACAAGATTGACAACTATGGGATGGATGGCTTGTTTTAGAAGATAACTTAGCGAGAAAGAGATTGACGATTTTGGATCCCTTATGTTGCTTCTCCAGGATTACTCAGGGGCAAGGAATTCCGGATCGGATCGGGTCCCCGAATCGGGACCCGCCGATCCCGATCCGACTCGGATCGGATTGGCCGAGTTGGCCGATCCAGATGAAGTCTGGCCAGTCCGACTCGGCCAGATTAAAAAATAATAAAAAATTAAAAAAAATCAGAAAAAATCAGAAAAAAATAAAATCAGAAAAAATTACATACATATTATTCAATTGATGTACAATAAGAATGAATGCAATTCATGTACATCCATAAAAAACCCTAAACCCTAAAACCCTAAACCCTAAACCTTAAACCCTAAACCCTAAACCCTAAAACCTAAACCCTAAACCCTAAACCCTAAACCCTAAACCCCTAACCCCTAAACCCCTAAACCCTAAACCCCTAAACCCCTAAACCCTAAACCCAAAACCCTAAACCCAAAACCCCAAAACCCAAAACCCTTAACCCTTAACCCTTAACCCTTAACCCTTAACCCTTAAACCCTTAAACCCTAAACCCTAAACCCTAAACCCTTAACCCTAAAACCCTAAACCCTTAACCCTTAACCCTAAAACCCTAAAACCTAAACCCTAAACCCCTAAACCCTTAAACCTTAAGGGGGGACCAAAATCGGCCCGAACCGGACCAGATCGGGTCCGGACCGGCCGATCTGGCCGGTCCGGCCCCGATCTGGTCCGGTTCGGGCCGATTTCGGCCGTTTTTTTTTTTTTTTTTCAAATCGGTGGGGGGGAACAGTGAAATCCCCCCCGAATCGGATCGGAACCCGCCGATCCCGATCCGAATCGGCCGATTCGGATCGGAATCGGCGGATCGGAATCGGCCGATTCCGCAATCCATGCTCAGGGGATCGTCCAGCACAAGATAGGTGGGAGAGAGGATGGGAGCCTTCCTGCTCTTTCTCAGTCAGATCAGCATGCAGGCTCACAGTGGATGGTGGACTCTGGTTCGAGTTCCAGCAGCATGTGTGGCGCCTGAAGGCTCCCTTGAAGGTCAAGATTTTGCTATAGAGAATTGTTCTTGGCAGGTTTGCTACTTGTGATAGATTAGCCCGCTTTGGGTGTGATATTCCGATAACCTGCTGTCTTTGTGGTGAAGAAAAGCAGATTTTGGACCACTTGTTGTCCTGCTCTTTTACCATTGAAGTGTGGCAGATTCTCTTCCAGAAGATCAAGGTCAACGATGACTTACCAGGGACGGTATCTGATCTCCTTTACCACTGGGGGCTGCAGTGATCGCCTAAGGAGGATCAGACCATTCGGTGGATGATCCTTCATGCTACTGTTTGGTCATTTTGGAATGAAAGAAATAGAAGAATTTTCAACCATGAAGCTCTAATTTCCGAGAGTCGTCACTTGTGCCTGCTCTAGTGTGAGGGAGTGGGCGAGGATCTTCTGTAATACGAATGCTTCCTCAACCACATTTTTTGATCTTTTGGGGGCTCCTGGAGAGTTGCACCACTTTGGTGCCTTTTATAAAGTGGGTGCTAAAGGGTTTTTGTAATTTATTTACTCTTGTAATTTCATTTATACTTAATATGCTAAGTGGTAAGATCCACATTCAAAAAAATTTACAAGGGAATTGGGACACCACATTTGGTCTAGATGTCATACACGTTTTACCTAACGACCACTACATCAAAATTTCATATCAAATAACAATAAGAAAACTGAGCTGATCCAAAAACCCATCCAATTTTGTTACTAGATAATTGGACCAGAAACCCCTTGGGTCTAATGTCTTAGAAGAAGGCTCCAATGGCACCACACAATGGCTTGGACCTAGGCCAAATGGCCTCAAACTTCATTTACATAGTATCTTGCGATGAAACCATGTTAATTAAAATTAGTTTGTATGTCTAAATATCATCATAGAAATAATAAGGCTAAGACCAAAACCAAATTAGATACGAAACTTCCCGGTCTGCCAGTGAATTTTGGCTCTTCGTCCGGTCATACGTGATGCAGTGACTGCATTAGCACCCATCGAGCGAAGGGTGAACACCTCTGTCACATCATTATAGAAAATAATAAGGCTAAGCTCAAAACCAGATGAAATACAAAAACTTCTTAACCACACTAAGGATTGTTCATGGCTGCTCAAAAGATGGAAGAGGATCCAGATTCCAAAAGATTTAAAATCTTAATTTGATAACTTGGAATGGAATAGGATCCAAGTTCAGCTTGAATTGGGATAAAGGTCAGAATACGTATTCCAGCAAATCGTATGAATAGGGCTATCAATCTGTGTGACTTTCATTATAATTCTTATTCATCTCTTACCCAAAGCAAATTTAGTCATCGAAGAATAAAGATACTTCTTCAGCATAGATTAACATTCAACCTACCAAATCAGAATGAATAAAAACTAAAGTATGTATTTCACATTGAATATGTACTCTTATTCTAGATTTTCTTATTCCATTACCAAACCTAGGCTAAGGGTTTAAGCTTACCTTCATAGACTCTAAGGTGCAACATCTTCCATGAATCACATTATGATGATGTTTACTGACCCTATTCACTCAGTGATCCACATATTGAAGCTAAGCATCTAGTGAGAAAGGGAAGAATTGCATCTTCATGTAGACAATAAGATCTAATGGAAGGATGGTAAGGTTCTGTAACAGACAAACTAGGTAAAGGAAGAATTGCATCCTCATGTGAACATCAAATTGTGAGGGAAGGATGGTAAGGTAATTAGTGATCATTTCAGATTATAGATTTGAATGTGGATGGTACCACTTGTATTATAAAGTTGAAAGAAAATGTAAATATAGTCAATTAGAGCAGCTTTCTTTTGGAAAGGTAAAAATCCGGAAGTAAAGGGTGGACATCACATAGGATGGAAATTTGTGTGCAGGAGCACAGAAGAAGGGGGAGCAGGTCTAACGCCAATACAAAACATCAATAAAGCTCTTTTGGTTAAATAGATGTGGAGGGTAGAAAGGGAAGATCAGTCTATATGGGCTAGAATTATCAGAAGTAAATATTTTTCTCATAATGATTTATGGATTAGAAATTTTCAGCTCAGTGGTACATTTTCAAATGTCTGGAAGAATATTTTACAGAACCTGAATTTTTACAATTGTTCCACTCGCATAAATGTGGGTAATGGCTGAACTGCAAAATTCTGGGAAGATGCATGGAAGGAGGGAAGAGCTCTTAAAGATAGATTTCATAATCTGTACAGCATTACAGTGGATAGGAATTCTAGTATTAGTGATGTCCGAACTTCTTCACCTCAAGGAATGGTTTGGGACTTTAGATTATGTAGAAATTTCCATCATGAAGAAGAGAGGGAGTTTCTTCAACTCAACTTGCTGCTTCAAGACTTCCAAGAGATGAATGAGAGGGAAGATGTTAAAAGCTGGAGATGGGATCTAGGAGGAAAGTTTTTTGTCAGCTCTGCAACCAGGGTGGTCAAGGTCAGCTGGGATTCTCAGGTGTGGAATAAATCTCTTTCGATTAAGATTAGAATTTTTATGTGGAAAGTAGCCTGGAGCAGATTACCTACGGGTGATAAGCTCAGGTTCTTAACCCCAGACAAAAGAATATGTTCATTCTGTGGGATGTTTGAAGAGACTGTGGATCATCTTTTTATTAATTGTGGTATAGTGAATGCTATTTGGAAGGCTTTTTTCGAAATCTTAGGCAGTACTCCAGGCTGTTTCAATTCGGTCGGCAGCCTTATTGCAAATTGGAATCAGATGTGTCCTTATCATCAGGAAATATGTTTGTGGGAATCTCTTATGTCAGCAATGTTATGCGCCATTGGGAGGGAGAGGAACTTCATAATATTCAACAACCAGTTCTCCTGCCCAGCAGGGATTATTGGAAACTGTATTTACTTCATACAAGAATGGTTTTTTAGAAGATTTGGGGACAAGATTTCAAAGCCTGCAATTCTATCAAAAATTGTTCAGTGGAAAACTGTCTTTCTGTGAGGGTTTATGTGTTTCTTGAGGTTCTTGTAATGTCTACTATCTTGGTAGACAATAATTGTGTTTCTTTTTCTTCTGCCCCTGTACTCTTTTTCTGTCAATTTCAATGAATGAATGTGGCTTTTTGTTGCCTTCTAAAAAAAAAGAAAAGAAAATGTAAATGTACAAGAAAGAAGGGAAAACAACAAAGTTGCCCCTATACAAAACACCAAGCAGGTGCAGTCCACCATCAAATCTCCTCCACAAGACAAACAAGGAGCTATAAAAGTTGAACTTACAAAAGGCATCTGCCCACCCTTTAACCTTATCACAAACAACAAAGAAAATCCTATGCAGTTGCTTCCCGCCTAAAAGTCCTACTATTCCTCTCCATCCAAATAGCCTAGATTGTCGCACGAAGGATCGGCCACCAAAGAACCCGATCTTATTTCAAGGCCAATGATCTCCCCCCAAAAGGAGGACGCTCTCCATAGAATCAAATGATGATCAGTCCGCATGAAAATGATCGCCCATAATCTGCCACCCCTCCCATACGAAGGAACAAGAGGTGAATGATGATCCATCGACTCCTCCTCACCACACAAACAGCATCCAGTAGGTAGATCCTACAAGAATCAGGCCAACCTATCACAAGTGGGGAGCCTATTGAGGAAAGCTCTCCACAACAGGAATTGCACCATGGGAGGGCTTTTGATTCCCCAAATGGACGAGAAGAAAGGAAATCCACAGCCCATCAAATATGATTAAGTAGATTTGACAGAATGGATTCCTTCCTTGTTCCATCTCCAAGTCTAATGATCTTCTGAGTTTGGCTCTATTTCTACCAGCTACACCCATTGAAACAACCGAAGCAGATCCCCCCCTTCTTCTTCTGGTAAATTACGCCTGAAACAAGGACTCCAGGTAGTCTGATCCCGGGCTCCCTCTACCACTTGCGAGATAAAAACAATCTACTGCAAAGAGATATCAAACAAATTTGGTAAGATGTCCCACAGACGCCGAGAAAAGCACTAAACATCCTCCCAGAAAAGAGTACTCCTTCCATTACCAAGGACAATGAGCAAGCTTGCCTTAAACACATCAGTAATAGAAAGGATATCCTTCCACATAGGGGAGACATTATAGAGTGTAGGTAGTAGAAAGTCCCACTCCTTTGAGAGGGCATAATACTTCTGAGAGATCACTTAAGACCACATACCCGGATCTTTTAGCACCAACTTCCAAAGCCACTTGGAAAGGAGTGCTTGGTTGAAGAGCGTTATTTTCTTCAAACCCAAACCTCCGTTCTCCTTAGATCTATATACTCGGGCCCAAGAAACATCAAAACCACCCCTTATAACGTCCCTGATCAAATAATCTGACCCGAATTGAGTCTAGTCTCTTGACCACATATGAGGAAAATGGAAAGGTAGTAAATGGGAAGAGAATCCAAGACTGAGCTACACAAGGTCGCCATATGAAAGTTACCTCCCCTTCCAGCCCACCAGACAACCCTTGAACCTCTGCACCACCTTCTCCCAATCTCTGCATCGGAGCGCTCCAAGAATAACCAGCATCCACAGGTATGACACTGGAAACTCTCCCCTACGACATCCCATGATGAAGGCCACCCTTCTCAGCTCTGACTCCTCAACACTGATACCAATCAGTTGACTCCTGTCGAAATTAACCAAGAGACATGCCACCTCCATTAGCAGCTCCAATATCAGTCTCACAACAAATAATTGACTGTCCTCAATAGAGAAAAACAGGATCGTATCATCAGTGCATTAAAGGTGAGTGATGTGCAGCCCCTGCTATAAAGCCTGAAAACCCCTGATGAGTCCCATAGCCTCAGCTTTGTACCATACTCTACTCAGGATAAGGGCAACCAGGAGGAGAGGCAACATTGGGTCCCCCTATCTAAGACCTCTTCCACTATAGAAGAACGGTGTAAGCTGACCATTAACGAGCACTATGAAGGTAGCTGAGGAGATGCACTCCTTAATCCACCGGCTGACAATGTCAGATTATAGATAAAAAGATTATGGCCACCATATTGACCATCAACAGAAGGATTAAGGATAACATTTAATGAGATTTACGTGTGGCATTCCCTTGGTGTGCGCCAACTTGGTGGACAGCAAACACAAATATGCATACTATCCTGTCATATTAACCAAGTGTTGGGGCATCTTTTCTACAGTCTAACATGAAAATCAGCCATGTGACAGTGATAGAGAAAGCAAGATGACAGATGATGCTAGGCTGAGGCAGGCAGCTCTGGAAACGGAAGTTCAACAGGGCAAGGGTACATACACAGGTAACACAGCCTTGTGATTCCTTTCATTTTTGCTTATAACTCATGATGCTTGCCGCCTTATAAAAGAATTATCATTCCGTTCACTTTCATGAAAGGAAATTTAACTTGTTATGACAGCTTTTTTTTGTCACAGACTTGCAAGGAAATCTTAGTCAAAATAGGGATGCAGCCTAGATGATAGAACACATGCTTAAATGGTCATCTGAATCAAGGTTTGCCGTATCGTACCGGATCGGGCCGACTCATACGAGTCGACTCGTATCTGGACAATCCGGAGTCGCTGGCGTAGGCGGATCGTACGAGTCAGGCTGTGACGCTTCTAGATCGAGCCGTGTCGCATTGTATCGGACTGACTCGTGTCAGATCGTACGATACGAACACGAGTCGCTGCGATCCGGTGCGAGCCAATTACGGTTTGGCTCGAGTCGGTGCGATCCGACTCGATAAAGTGTGATCCACTCTCTTTAGTTTAGGTGTACTACTTCGTTTTGTTAATTGAGATTTGGCATTTCTAACTTTGTATGAGATGTGGTATACCACTTTTTTTGCAAATTGAGATTCCTAGACTAAATTCCTCTCAATTAGTATCCTAGACTAATTTTTTTACAAATTTAAATCCATTAAATTAAAGTATTTTTCATAAATGTGACTTACAATCATTCACAGTAATGATGGACGTGAAGTATGATGTTTATTATTAGGAAACTATTCAAAAAAATGAGAGATTTGTCAAAAAAAACTAGACTGCATTGGCTTGAATCAATCCGACTCGTGCGAGTCGGCCCGAGTCGGATCGGATCCGACTCATATCTAGCCAAACCCGATCCGATCCGGATCCATGAGTCGGCGAACCTTGATATGAATTATAGCCTACTTGATGCACAATGACAAAGCATAATCTAGGCCCATGCAAGATCAAGCCATCGTTATTGAAAGATTCAATCTCAAATATACAGAAAGAGATGCAACATTGCATCTTTTCCTTCATTTTTTGATAAAATCAAGAATAACTCTCTCCCAAATAATTCATCCATGACAAGGATATAAAGATCGATATTCTTACATCATAAGAGATAGACATAGCACAAGTATGTGCCTCAACAATGATATGCTACTAGTCCATCTTCACACCATGATCAGTAAAAGGGAAATGGTTCACTACTTTGCATTGCACCAACAAGCAGGTAAAACAGTGTTTCCAAGTGGAGACAACATTAACCTAAAATCCAAATCTACAAATGGTTCACTACTTTGCATTGCGCCAACAAGCAGGTAAAATAGTGTTTCCAAGTGGGGACAACATTAACCTAAAATCCAAATCTACACCAAAAATCACAAACCCAAATAATCTCTAGCTCACATGTATCCTTGAAGAATGTAATTTGCACAACCTTCCTCTGTTTATGATTTGTAAGATTGGCAAGAGAATCCATCTCTTTTTGGGAGGCAGAAAAATAAAAATTTATTCCATCTTAACTCCAGTTCATGAATCAAAGACTTAACAACTGGTCATCAATGATAAGGTTGCAAGGGATAACAATTGTGCACTTTTGTTTCTCATATTTACTCAATAAGATGAGATACTAGCTAACAGTTTGTACGTGAGATGTACAGAATAGCACAATTTGAGATTTTCCTGGAGACAGATGATAAAAGCAACAGATTTTTTGTCAAAACCGCTGGTTAATATTTCAATAATATTGTGGATTGTACTACCAATTTTATTAGATAAAGAGAGGAAGTACAATCATAGTATAGGAGAGGTTCCTATGCAAACTTAAGAAAAAATTACATCAAGATATTAAATGAAAGGCTTTTCCCAAGCAGATGCAGACATCCCCAGTATATATCTAGACTAATTGTAAAGAAAAGACAAGATCCTAAGAGAAATATTCTCAATAACCGCTGGTTAATGAAATAGCAGCCGCCCAGGTTGTTATTATTTTTGTTCACATTCCAAAGCTGAACGTGTTAAACATGGAGCAGATGAATATTCGAGTCCAAGGGATCTTCTCCATTATCTATAAGGTAAACAGAACAAAATGATATGGTGTTCGAACTTACGTCAAGATCTGAAAACTCAAACCAGGGGCAGCAATCCAAAATCTCGCATACAAACACCACTGTGTCGCGCAAAAGAAAACCAGCGTCTGCTTCTAGCATGTCAGATACCTTCATAAATTGAAGCACTGAGTTGTTCCATGTCTTTGTACAGATAGATGACTCCTTCCAAACAGTTTTAGCAGGATTTTTCTGGTTAATCACTGCCATTCTGTACCGAACCCAAAAGTTCTTGTCCAGATCACTTCCGGCTGATTGATCACTCTCTAAGTATATGCATATAGTGTCAAAGGACTCATAAACACCTACAACATGGTGAATGAAAGTTATGAGTTTAACTGGAATTGGTACAAGTCGCAAGTCTTCAAAAGGTAAAACATAAAAAAAGATATGTTTTGAAAGTACGAAAAAGAAAAACTACACCAACCTATGCGCAGTTCACATCCGCCAGCTTGAAAAAACTTGCTAAAGATCTTCCTTGTTTCCATTATCTCCTTAAATGATGAGAAATTTTCAACCTTCCAAGTGAAGGAACCTCTCTTACCAATAGCATCAATCTGAGAACCTGAACTTATACTGCATGATTCAGAGTCCACATCTAAGAATTCCTGCACTATAGATGTTTCCTTCAATATAAGCACCTCAGCAGAGAAAACAACAGTGTCTTGCACAAGGAATCCAGAGTCCTGATCAAAGAGACTTGTTAAAGTGACAAACTCTCGCCAGCCCCAATCTTTTGCGGCCTTAGAGTAACGATTCTGTGACTCCTTTGTAATGGATTTATCCTCCATTTTTTGATTCACGACTGACAGACGATGGCTCACAAAGCAACTCCAATCACTGGAAGTATTTCTGGAATCTGTCACTTCGAGAAACACTGAAAGGTGGCATGGAGGCTGAGACTGCCCTGGTAGTCAAAAGGAAGGTGATTCATAACTCCCCACAAAATGACAGCAATGAATGTTACATTCTATGGTACACACAAGTTGATGAATCAAAATTATCCATATTTTGCAATAAATAAAGACTGATATGACTAAAGCAAGTGCAAAGACATTAAGTTCACATTCTTGATAGAAAAAATATTAACAGATGTCAAAAGAAAGATGGGAGGAACACATTTTTCCCTTTCTTTTTGAGGGAATGGTGGGAAGGAAGGCACTTTAACATGCTCTTTCCTTCACAGAACAAAACTATTTGCTGTTTGATTGTTATAACACTGATCAGTTATTAGAAAAGAATACAATAATCTGATTAACATGCCTTGTCCAAATGACGAGCAAATTGATAGGCCAGCAGTACTAGGGAAATCCAGCAATATAATGCATAGAACACTAAAGAGCATTTCCTGAACTACACAGATTACTGAATGAAGTGTTTCCTATTCCAGTCAAATATATGGCAAATGAACACCAATACTGAGATATTCAAAACCCATAATCCAGCTTAAATAGCAGAATAATGGATTACGGTTACACCATAATTCCTAAAAAATAGAATATATGAGCCCTTGACACCCATTTTTCCTTACCCCTAGGATATACAATCAGGCGGCAGTCCCGGTTGCCGATTTGAAACCTCCGGCTCTTGACGCAGAGCCCCGTGATCTTCCTCTTCTTCAGGAGATCCTTTAGCCTCGTGAAGTTCTCGATCCTCCACGTGAACTTACCAAAGTTTCCCTCGGACTTCCTCGCGCCGCTGCCCCCTCCCCCCCTCCCACTTCCCCCCAATGCGATGCTGCCCCCATAGCTCACACTCTTCGAGAAATTGCTCGACTCCTTTATCACATGGAACGATGCGCTGAACACCACCGTGTCATCGACGAGGTACCCGTTCTCCGCCGCCACAAAGTCGGACATCTTCATGAAATCGTTCCAGCCAAGGCTGGTGTTGTCCCCTCCCTTGTTGTCCGCCGCAAACCTCCCGTAGGAGTCCCTGTGCACGTGGCCGCCTCCGCCGCCGCCAGGGGGGCGCTGGTTCAGGACCGACATCCGGAAAAGGCACCAGCAGCTCCGGTCCGATGGGAGCAGGCTCTTCTCTGTATCCTTGCTCTCAAGGCACATCGAGAGGTACTCCTGACCGGCCACGGAGCTCTGGTACACGCTGATCCTTAGGTTGCACTCTCCGGCGGGGAAGACGGGGCTCATGATCTTCTGCGTCTTGATCATCTCCCTAAACAGCCCAAAGTTCCTCACCTTCCATGTGAACTTCCCGGCCAGCACGTCTCCCCCGGCCGCCGCCACCCCGGCCCCGGCCGCCGCCGCCGCCGGCACCCCGCCCTGGGGCTGGTCGTGGTAGTGCGGCGGCGGCGCGACGTCCCGCGTAAAGGACACGGCCTCGTCAAGGACGAGGATGTCGGCGGCGACGACAAGCGACTCACCCGTGCCAGCGAGGAAGCCAGCGCGGGGGTCGAGGACGGCGGCGGCGGGGGCGAAGTCGCACCACCCGTGGGACTTCTTCTTGGAGGAGAACCGGTGCCAGGAGTCGCGATGGACGGACTTAGCATCGTCGGCGTGGTTGGGGATGGAGAGGCGATAGCTGACGAAGCAGTCCCAGCGGGAGGACGACGACGAGGAGGAACCGCTGCGGGGGTCGACGATCTGGAGGTAGACGGAGAGGTAGCCGGGGAGGGCCTGGGAGTCCCCCCGGGGGTACACGAGGAGGCGGCAGTCGAAGCCGCCGACCTCGAAGTAGCGGCTCCAGAGAGCGCGGGCCTTGACGCGGGGGAACCCGGCGACGGACCAGCGGCAGGAGGCGGCGTGGCCCCCGCGGCGCTCGACGGAGACCGCGGCCTCCTGCTGGGGGGGGCCGGCGCCGGCGGCGGAGGGGTCGCGGGCGGCGGCCTCCTCGGCGGCGGCCGGCTGCTGGGCGGCGGGGGAGGGGGGCGGGGGGCGACGGAGCTCGGAGGGCGGCGCGCCCGGGGAGGGGGAGCAGGAGGAGGTGGCGGTGGTGGAGTCGGAGGAGGAGGAGGGGAAGGGCTTCATCTGTGGAGGGTCCTTGTCTCCTTCTGGTTCTGCTCTCGCTCTCTCTATATCTCTCTATATCTCTAAATATATATATATATATATATAAATATATATAATTTTTTCCCTCCTTTTGGGTATTAGGGTGATATCATCGTATATGGTGGATTTTTGAGGGTTTTTAACGGGGGTGCCCGGAGAAGGAGAGCGATCTGAGGAGTGGGGGCGCCGGCGGGGAGGGGGAGGATTGTGTATCTGGTTTGTTTAGGGCATGCAGAGGGGGGAGTGTAGAGAGAGAGAGAGAGAGAGAGCAGAAGAGAAAGAAGGGGGAGAGGTGGGTATGTGTGTGGTGAGAGAGGAGAAGGATTTGGGGGAGGGGGAGGGGGGTGAGGAGGGGAAAGGTCTGGTTTCGGATTAGCTGACCCCTTTTGGGAAAAGAGTCATCGATAACGCAGAAGTTATTGGAGGAATAGGGGCTGATGACATCAGCTTTTTGTAACAAAGTTTTTTTGAGTTTTGTTTGGAGATTGTTTCTTGTTTAAGATTTTTTTTTTTTTTTAAAAAAATGATGTGTTTGCCAACAGACTGACCGATGATAGTCGCTAGGGACGTAAATGGTAGCTTTCGATCGATTATTTGCTTATAGATGGTAGAGCAATTTCTCTCTAGCAACAGATTTACTAAACTCCTTTATACATGCCATGATGTATCTTCTTGATGCTAATGTCATGTGATACATAGAGGACATCTATATCATCAATCGACATTCTCTACATTATGTATTTGTCGCATCTATGCCTAGTTGACATGTGTGTGAATCCGACATCAGTAACTATTCTTTACGTGTATCTTGATCGCAAAATGCATGCATCTGTAAATTGACATAATTACACATTCTAGTTATGTCTACATCTTTATATATCTATCTTTATCTCATGGAACATCAAACAATTGCATCTACATGCCCTCTCCACAAAGTTGCATGGCTCAACATATTTCTAATAAATGATGATTCGCTAAGGAATTAATGAACCAACATGTGATGCTTTAATGCAAAGATCTCTTGTACAATCAGGTAGTAATATTAACCTTTGAAACTAGTCACTATCGTACATAATATATGAAACATAACCTAATATGGATCTCTCCATCCCTATAGTGACTTGCAGTCTACAAATTCAAGTGGAATACAAATATGTTATACTCTATTAATTCTATCTAAAGTATGCATCTCTACTACATCAAAGATATGTTACGCATCTTAGATAATCAATTGACATGCCCATTCCTAGATAAAATAGGTAAGTTGGATTTATCGCACTATGTAACTCCCATTTGATTCACATAGTAAGAGCGCAAAATACTAACATGTTAATCATTATTAATGGATGTGTACTTACTCTATCTCATTAGAAGTAGCAGCAACATCACCATCAATCAAAATCTTCAATAAGTAACCATAACTTGCAATTTGATGATCATTTCTCCATGTTCAAGATTGAAAGAATGTAGATCAAGCTATCATTTTGCTATGAAGGGCAAAGTTTCAACCATTCATTCAACTCATGCCTTTTTTAGAGTAGTTTTTAGTCCATAGTTGGACTAGTCTCACAAGGTTAAGTGAAAAATATTAGATGAACTTATTAGATTAATTTTACTTTAAATTTCCATTTGGTTGGTGAAATGACATACTTATTGAAGGAAGCCACTTTCCTTATTATAAAGTCCATGTTTTTTTTATATTGTTTGGATTATTAAGGAATGGATTCATTTTATAGAGGATATAAATAGAGTAGAAGCTACAAAGTTGGTCACAAAAATGAATGATATCCTCTCAAACGAGAAGATCAATATTGACGACTTAACTTTGGTTCGTCGGATCTTCCATCACATGTTAGCCACCATCATCATTCCAAAAAATTGAGATGAAATTATCAAGTAACATATCTCCATCCTCTCACATATGTTGAAGGATAACTATATTGACTTGCCTTATCATGTAGCAAGGTTGATGATAGAGGTAAGAAAATAGAAGGGAAGGAATACTCCTTATGCTATGCTATCATCACCGCAAAAATTTTGGATTATATACATGTGGTCTTAGGACAAGGGCCACCAATCCATCAAGCCTAAAAGAGCATAGGCTGAAGAAACACTTAATAGAATGAACTATTGAGTGGATGAAGGTCACAAAGTTTTCAATAAGAAAAGAATCCAGAAAGAGGGTAAATACGAGGAAGAAGAAGAAGAGAAAAAAGAAGAAGAAAAAGAGGAGAAAGATGAAGATAATGATGAGAGAAAGGAGCATGAGTATCACAAAGAACTTGAACATAAGAAGAAGTATCTCTAGCATATGTTTGTTAGTAGTAGGTGTTCATCAAGTCAATCTCATGGCATCTATGTAAATTCTTATTCGTTCGCATTATTTAATAAAAGGCAACATATTCATCATGTGTAATGTACATTTATCGTCTCATAATGAAGTCCAGTGATACATATAAAATGAAGATTGAATCATGACGATATCATGATAATGAGATCAATCTTCTTTAAACATATATCTTGAACTGTTCTTAATCGAATGACATTAGACAAGAACATCAAATATCGAGTTAGACTAGTACATACTATTGATGCTCATAAGGTGAAAGTGATTGGTCTTATGGTCACTTGTGCAAAGACACTAAAGTAAATATGTAAGTACTAATTTATCCGACTTTCAATCTTTGGATGATTATTATACCTAGCCGTCAACCAGGAGATTCTACGTCACAGTAGCACAATTGGTCCTCAGAGATAAGATAGTAAAGAATTTTATTGGTGAACTGTTGTACCTTGATTATTGACTTAAAGAGTTCTAACCAAGGGATCTTAGATAGTCATTTGGACTTAATGGGATATCTTTGAAGGCGATTATGTGGTCAACAAAAAATTCTTCACTCTCGATATGATTTAGAGAGAATGTTACATGGATTGATATTCAAGAAATCCCTAATGAGGATTAGACAACATATTAGAAAAAGAGTTTTTGATGATACTTGTAGAGGATAGTTAATCTGTATAAATAAATTGAATTATGGTTTGACAGTCAAACTATATATAGTTCACTTAAAGACATTGTGTGAATGAAGGATCGGACAATAATTGATAGTGTTGTTCACAGATCGATTCGGTTCATTTTGGAGAAAATTTCTCTGAACTGAATTGGAAAAAAATCGTTTCGGTTCACTTCAAACCAAAATTTTTGTGTTTTATCCATATTAACTATATGTACATATATTTAATATTAAAAATAAAACTTAAAAATATATATATTTATACATAAATATGTATACGACACAAATATTAAAACATTTATACATATAATGTTAATATAAAACATATTGTTTTATAAAATTGATTTATTAGATTTTTCGATTTAGTTGGATTTCACAAAGTTGTGAAACTGAATCGAACTGAACATAACCCCAAACCGAACCAAAACGAACCAAATTATGCATGACCTTAGTAACTGGTGACAGAAATGTTCTTTAGCAGGCTGCATAATTCCAATGCCTTTTAAGATCACGAGGTATTACTTGGTACCGCCATTTGATCGTAAGTCCACTTGATTTATTCATGCAATGATTAAGTTGATTGATTAATTATTTAATGTGCAATATTTAAATAATTAATTAAGACAATAAAGAGTTATGGGCTTAGTGAGGTCAAAATCAAACTAGCATTCACACGTAAAGATTCTCAATTGATAGAGATTTAATAGGAATTTATATAAGTTCATATTTTTTATCAAAAATATGTTGAATAAATATAAATATGAGCTTAAGACCGTCCCCCCTGCTGGCCAGACCCCATAAGAGGGTGCCCCTCTTCTTTGCTTCTGCCATCGCTTTGCTTACTACATTGTCCACATGCTCAGATACTTGCAATGAAGAAAATATCCAAGGGTTAGGTGGATACCATTGGAGAGAGGAGGACAATCCCTTAACTAAAGAATCATGTGCATACCACTATAGGCTAGACATCTACATGGCTAGCGGCATTGTTCCATTAGAACCTTGCTTCTATTGCATACACAATTTCGTGCAAAGTGAATATTCAATCTTCCCATTATTTTTCCTAAAATGGATTAGTGAAACCCCATGAGAATCAATATTCTGCTGCGATTTTCGTTACTAAATCTTTATTCTTCTACTCCCCATACAATCCTTACAATATTCATGTGGCGGATGTCCACAACTACGGGATGTGTTATTGACATGGCTAATTAAACTCAACTGTATGATACTCAAGGTTACATTTATGAGAAGATGGCCACCACATTTAGACAAATTGGGACCCTTAATATATGCTATGGTCAAACATATGATCATATTGATCATCTAGTAGGACATATTGGGCAACTGTCTTCAAACTTCATGAGCATGACATTCAATAAGGCCAATAGATGAGGATGATGATAAGCATGATGGAATAACTTCCTTGAAAGTATTTGGAGCAATTTTTAGCCTCCACTATCATGATCTTAGTCTTAGCCCATATGTCACTCTTAGGGTCTTCTTCTAGCATTTTCTCTAAATAGATTATGCTAGCTTTATGTGATAAGATTTGCATCCCATTAAAAGATTGAATTTTGTATATGCACTTTGTCCATAGCCGTTTCGTTCATGAATTATCTTAACATTGTCACTAGTGACCAATGTTTGATGATTGGCTATTAAAACTTATTTTTGCATATGCACTTCAATTTGATTTTTTGTGTATGCACATATGCATATGAATGTGATATTTGGCATGATGTCCCTATACAAGACAAATATATCTATACTCCCATTTTTGATGATGTCAAGAAAGGAAAAGAGAAAAGGTACATTACACTGATCTAGTATGTCATATATTTGATGTTGTTACTTTGAGAAAATAGATCATTACTACATTAAACTTCAACCTTTTATTATGCATTTGGAAGTCATATGCGAACATGCACAATGAAATTTATAGAGTAATGTACAACATATGCAATGATAGAAGCAACTAAACAATCAACAACTTCACTCCATGTCAAAATCTATGAATAAACAATCTAGGTCCATGTACATAGCTTAAAGTAGAGTGTACATATACTAATAAGGTCACATGTTCAATTGACCATCTTGGAAGAAAATAGTTTCTATTTTTGCCTTTCATCCGAACCTAGTTAGCACAGTGCTTAGTTGGGGTCATACACTTTTTTGTTGAATATCTGGGTAAAACAGTCAATCATATGGACAAAATAATGATGTGACATTGATTTGATAACCTCGTCATAGGCTTGACATAAGTATTAAGAGAATTTGATATTAGCACGATAAACATATGATAGGATTTATATAAAAATATACTAAATAAATCTAGTTACATGGGTTATGACCTTTTTACTCATGTGATTTGATTGAGCCCTCTATGTGCATTGAAGGTCATTATCTGGTTTAGACTCATTTGCTAGATGTGCAACAAAAATGTGAATTTGATTTGAGAATAAGTATGTGGAACTATGAAATCTGATGAAACTCATCTATGAAAATTTGTTAAAAGAATATTTATACTATAAGAAAATATGTGAATTATAATTGAGTTTTGATATCGCTTTTGGCATATGTTATATGTTAAAATATTACATCACTTTCATGACATGAAATATGTATGATATTATAAATTCTACTATATGATAAGTCATGTGTAGGTTTGGGACATCTACTAAGTTTATAATTCATTTTAAATATTAGCATATTTTTTATGGGTTTTTATCCCAGCTAGAGAGATGATTATTAGTTCATGAGACTTGAGATGCGCTTGATTCTTTTTAGTCATTTGATTCTCTTTTTCATTTAATAAATTTTATACAATAAGTTAATATTACAAAGATTATATAATTTGGGGGGTCTTAGAAGATGTTATTTACATATTTGAATAGTGTATTTTGACGTCATTTTGTTATAATTTTTTTTAATTGTGGTATGACAATATTAGTTATAGTTTAGATTGCCTTGTGGATTTCTTTACCGTGCCATTTACATGTGTTAATACTATGATTCGTTGTATGCATGCCTAAGCATTTAATTGCATTGTTAAAGTGCATGTATCCATATACAACTCTACTATGTTCCATAGTATCTAAATTACACTAATGAAATTGCACTACATGTAATAATATAAATAAATACAATGTAGTGAAATATGATGAACGCATATAATAATATGCTTAATTTTTCCATTTTTTATAATATTCCTTCTTCTCGTAATCCCTTATTTCATATTTATCGACCTTTTCTCTATTCTCTTTGTTTAATTCTCTATTTTATGCTTTCAAAGATATGCACGTTTTCTATCTTTCTAAAATAATTTGAACCAAAATGTCCATCCCAAGGGCACATAGCAATGAACATAACTTAGGTCAGACATCCAAAATTGACTATTGTTAATCATCAACTAGTCAGTCAAATTTCTATCTCATGGTCATATCTAACTATTAGATGTTTCATTTTCTATCTTAATGGAACGAGGATAATCATTCACTAATAGCCATGAGGTTCAAGTATGCAAATCACTTCCTAACATATCCTATATGAGCTGCCTACCTTCCTTAGAAGAGTTCTCAGTCAACCCATGGGGGAGATAGGCCTAGAATTAAGTAGAATTGAACATGTAGTTACATTCTACAGGTCCACATCTCAGTCCTAGGTACACTCATTTGGCCCTCACGTATTGCCTATATCATTTTGTTACCGAGTTTGGGGTCTAATCCATCAAAAGTGCAGATTCCTTTTCTCTCTTCTCTCTCTCACACACACACACGCACACAGAAACACGCGGGCGTGCTCACACACACGTGCTTTGAGTGTGGAGGGCTTGCATTCATATTTCCCCTCACTTTTCTAGCATCTCATCATTGTTCCACATAATTATATGCTCCTCACATGAATTAAATACATATGCTTTAAGCATCATTTATTATTCATATGAAAGTTTATTGTTCACCTCTTTATTATCATAGTCACACATAATAAGTATGCGTCCCTTCACTAATTCTTACAAAATTGTCATGTACAAACTGTAATTTACATGCAAATCATGCATTTGTAAGATTACTATCATTATCCTTAATCACAAATATTAACTATTCACTTAATTATGATTATGAGTTCTAGTGGCTGTGCTTAACATGGTAAACATGATTAGACCATAGTCATGTAAATATTTGGGCTAAAACAAGTGAATAAAATCTAGGGTTCTCAAAATTAGCAACTAGACAATGAAGCCTATTCTTCTACATCGAAAGAAAAAGTTACAGACCAAGCAAAATGGATCAAAGCCTTGCTGGAAGGCTCATCCTGCTAAGCCTTGTAGTTTTCATATTTACTTGGCCTAATTAAATCCGTTAAGCTTTCACATAACTGAATATTTAAGCCATAATTTTCAGTAAGGACGTCAAATATAGATGAAGTTAGATTCGTTGAAAGGATAATTAAATTTTAGTAAGAGTGCTAAATATAGATGAAATTTATATTCATTGAAAGGATAATTAAATTAACTAAAATTTTCATGAAAAATACTTGAGCTAACTACAATGGTTGGATGGTTGAAACACTCAATTAGTGGATGGTTATCTGTTCTGATACAAGCTTAACCCCGCAAACACTGTCCGATAAGCCCTGCATACGCTTTCTGACGATAGGATGGGATCATGTGCAGGTGCACTGTAAGGCTACAGTAGGCATTGAAGCAAAGATTTTCCTTTGTACAACAACAACAAAAATTGAGCCAACCAGGGCATAAAAACATATAGAACCTGCCCACATCATATTTCTGAGGATCGATTTCCATAACTGACGTATGCCAAGTATCGAGGAGTCCTGTACAGGATCACCAGAATCCCATGAGTCAGAAACTGAGAAAAAACGACTCCCAATTGATTTCTATAGGTGAGGGAGAGAAAATGAGCCCAACTTAGGATCCATTTGGATAAACATTACGGATGGAGATGATTTTCTAAAGAAATACATCTATAAGAAAAATGAAAACAAAATTCATCATTTAGCAGTTATGAAAATATAAAGGAACATGCACTCTTATCGCATGGATGTCAAAATCGGAAAAACAGTGAGTCAACACATTAAATTTTCTATTGACTAGAATTTTACCGATTACCAAATAAGGGATTGTGATATATTTTTCAAGAAAAACTTTTCATGAGACTTATTTTACATGAAAACAAACAAACCCTTAAAATCCATTTGGTAGCCTGTAAAATAACCCGTCAAAAAGATATTTTCAGAGAAAATCTGGTTGGATGACCTAATCAATAGCCCTGAAAACTTGAGTCAAGTCAGATAAAGCTGTGACCAGGTGTGAAAATCCGACTGTGTTGTTTATGTTAATATAATTATATATTAACATATAATCTTTAATCTTTTGGACCTATGTTGGCAATGCAAACAAGCAAATACATAGTTTATGAAAAATAAAAAATCATGAGAATGTTTTCGATAGCACCAAATGACAGACATTGTTATCATTTTCCTTGTAAATAAGTTTTCTTAGAACTTTTCTATTCAAATATGTTTTACATAGAACCAAATGCACCCTTAAGCCCACGACAAACTGGAGTCAATGTTGTTCTTCAGACGGCTTGCATGTGCCATGTTATTTCCACGCTACTACATAATACAATGCCAATTGGCTTTCCTCTCAAATAAATCAAATCATAGGAAAAGAATGGATTAATATTACAAAGAATGTGCTTGCATGAGTCAAAACCAAGAGAAAACCAGTCCCCTTTGATTTCTTAAAAATGTTATTCTTCCGATTGCTTACATGTGCAATGTGATATCTACCCGTACCAATACGTAATACAGTGCTAATTGGCTTTCCTTCCAATATATCAAATCATCATAAAAAATGGATTGATATTACAAGAATGTGCTCATACAACGGTTGAGGCAACTCGCAGTATACAAGGAGCATACAAAGACCTATTATTAAAAAAAAAGAAAAAGAGGACAATGATATTGGAGGCCTACTGGGGTTAGGAAGGCCATCCTATACTAATTTCCATGCAGCAATGACAAACTGAACTAATAAAAATGCTGGGAATAACTTCTATGGCAAAATGTTACATACAATTGCATGCCCTTGAACATAATCATAGCAAAGACTTCTTAAGGCTCAAAATTGGTTGGCCATTGGAAAGTAATTTAAGACCGCTTAACAACAGCTACGGCAAAACAAGGGTGACAACTGAATTCAAATCTCACCCTAAGGGATGGTTCTGATGTTCCAACTTGATTAATGACATTTAAGGCTATACGATTGTGCTCCGCAACCTGTTCTATTTGACGCAGTTCTGCAAGTCTGTCTGGCTCGCTCGAGAAGCTACCCCTGAGAGCCACTGCTATCTTTTGTGCATCCATAAAATAACGGTATTTTACAATGCTCTGAAACATGAGATAGAATTTTAGTAATTACTTGGGAATTATCTTCGATGGCTAAAGAAGAATGTTGACTTGAAGGTTTTTCCTACTCACAGAAATGTCTGCATGAGCAATTGATTCCTTAAATAGGTAATATGAAACATCCTCGGGTACACGAGCCTTCTGCAGGAGCTCAAAATGCTGGATAAACCGCTGAGAAAAGAACCAGCAGGTCAAGCTTGATATGTTTCATCCAGTGAAAAGAAGCAAAATAAAAATGGACTGCAATGGGATACCTCTTGCTCACTGTTGAAAATGCTTGGTATTTGGAAGGTCCCACGGACATTACCGAGTGCAGCCAGCATCTGAAGAAAAAAGAAAATGAAAAATATAATGACTCAAATTACCAATGGGATCGACCGAACCTTAATGCAGGCTAAAGATAACTACCGTTGCCAGTCCTTCAGATAGGCAAACATAGCACTGCAACAACAAAATTGCTGGTGAGAAATCCTTCATCACATCCTTGGGAGGTTCTCTTTTCTTCTTTCCTTTCTTCCGAACTATTCAAAAAAGGAATTTCAACTTAATCACAAAAAGTGTTTTGAATCCTAACATATTGACATTACTTGAAACTTGAGTTTATCTGCTTCCTTTGTCAGATTAAGGTTTAAGGTTTAGGGTATTGTGGAAGTATGAGGAAATGAACAATAGACAAGAAATCACAAGAGAACCAGAGAAGACAGAAGAAAGGTATCATTCAAAAGGCTTAGTTATGTTCACAGGATATACCAGAGATGTGAATGATACATCAAATCTTGCACTTAATCAATCTTTTTGACAGAAAACGCCTCAGCCGTGATAGGAGGTTCAGGCAAACCACCGATGCATGATGAACTAGTCTGTTGGACTGTTATAATATGAGCATCTGTTGCGAGAAAAAGGTTTCACATGCAGGGCAGCTGGGAGCAAACCATTGACCTAAGCAGGATGATACACTGAAGAGGGCTGGACGAACCTTGCATGTGCAACTTGCACTGAGCTAGTCCACGGCCCAACCAAACGCAAGTTAGCCAGGGAGCTGGCCAAATTTCAGCAATTCAAATCAATCCCAAGTTGTGCATGGCCTATGCAGTTTTTACATTTAGGTACTAATACATGTGCATATAACAATATTACACCTTGTTACAAAATGTATATATTTGTGTATGCATACTTATGTACATACTCTCTCTCTCTCTCTCTCTCTCTCTCTCTCTATATATATATATATATATATATACACACACACACACACACACACACACAAATCAATCCTAAGTTGTGCATGGTCTATGCAGTTTTTACATTTAGGTTCTTATACATGTGCATATAACAATATTACACATTGTTACAAAATGTATATACTTGTGTATGCATACTTATGTACATTCTCTCTCTCTCTCTCTCTCTCTCTCTATATATATATATATATATATATATATATATATATATATATATATACGGCCAAGGTAGTTGGTAAGGTCTGGTTGTACAGTTATCTTAGCTGTCCGATTCAACTCAACTCACAATTCAACTCAATCAAACCTTAGTCCCAAATAATTGTGGTTGACTATATGAATTCTCTGTCTCAACTCTAAACGATTTTGAGCTACCTCTTCTAAAAGATTTAAAGCCTCAAAATCATATTGTATTACTCTTTTCTAAGTTAATCTAGGTCTACCTCTTCCTTTCTTCCCCTCCTCTATCCTAATATGCTCCACTTTTCTAACTGGAGCCTTCCTAGGTCTACGCCTAACATTCCCAAACCATTTCAGTTTCTCTTCTCTCAATTTGTCTTCAATTCGTACCACTCCTACCTTTTTTTTAATATACTCATTATGAATTTTATCTAGCCTAGTATGCCCGCACGTCCACCTTAACATTCTTATTTCGACAACACTCATTTTAGAGACATGTTGCCCATTCATCGCCCAACACTCATTATCATACAACATTGTAGGTCTTATCGCTGTACGGTAGAATTTTTCTTTCAGCTTCGTTGGAATCTTGCGGTCACACAAGACTCCCGTGGCAAGTCTCCACTTCACCCATCATGTTTTAATCCCATGACTAACATCCTCATCGCACCATCCGTCTTCTTGGAGGATCGAACCAAGATATTTGAAATGGGTGCTTTGGGGTATTGCCATCCCATCCAAATTAACTCTCTCCTTTTCGCCTATCCGACCTTCACTAAACTTACAATGCATGTATTTTGTCTTAGTTCTACTTAATCTGAAACTTTTAGACTCTAAGGTGCTTTTCCAAAACTTTAGTTTTCTATTAACTCTCTATTGCGTCTCATCTATCAACACAAAATCATCCGCAAACATCATACACCAAGGAATGTCCTCTTATATATCCTTTTGTTAAATCATCTATAACTAATGAGAAAAGGTAAAGACTTATTGTTGGTCCTTGATGGACTCCAACGAAAATAGGGAAATCTCTTGTTTCCCCTCCAACCGTACGGATACTAATAGTTGCCCCTTCATACATGTCTTTTAATATTTGTATGTACCTAGTATATACCCTCTTACGCTCCAACACTCATCACAATACATCTCTTGGAACTCTATCATACGCCTTCTCTAAATCGATGAACACCATATGTAGATTTTTCTTCATATCTCTATATTTCTCTATCAAACTCCTAATGAGAAAGATAACTTCCATAATTGATCGACTTGGCATAAAGCCGAATTGATTAGCCGAGATAGTTGTGTCACAACGTAAACGATGTTCCACAACTCTCTTCCACAGTTCCATAGTATGACTCGTCAACTTAATTCCTCTATAATTTGAACAGTCCTAGATGTCTCTTTTGTTTTTAAAAATAAGTAAAAGAGTGCTCTTCCTCCATTCATGTGGCATTTTTTTAGAGACTAAGATCTTGTTAAACAGTCAGGTTAACCATTCCACTTTTACATCTTCTAAATATTTTAACACTTCAATAGGAATTCCATCCGAACCACAAACTTTACCTACTTTCATCCTCTTCAATGCTTCCTTGACTTCTGAAAATCTAATCCTCCTAGTATAGTTCACATTATGCTATATTGTACATTCTATGCCAACTATGTTTTCACTATGATTATCATTAAAAAGATTGTCAAAGTAGTTTCTCCACCTTTCTCTAATGTCCCCATCTTTCACCAAAACATTTCATTCACTATCTTTGATGCACCTAACTTGATTCAGATCTCGACATATTTTCTCTCTTATCCTTGCCAATCTATAAATATCTTTTTTCCTTTCTTAGTTCCAAGTTTCTCATATATCTTTTCAAAGGCCTGAGCTCTTGTCCGACTAACAGTCTTTTTTGCTTTCTTTTTTGTTATCTTATATTATTCATAAGCATCATTGTTATCACACTTTGACAATCTTTTATACCATACTATTTTACTCTTCAACGCCTTTTATACTTCCTCATTCCACCACCACCTCTCCTTCGCAGGTGGGCCATGTCCTTTAGACTTTTCGAGTACTTCTCCAGCTACTTCTCTAATCTTTAGGCCATATCTATCGACATAATATTGGCATCCAAATCTGACTTCCAATCACCCATATTGAGAAGTTCATTATTAAACATCACTTGCTTCATCTCTTTTAATTCCCACCACCTTGTTCTAACAGTAGTCTTCTTTCTAAACGTACCCGACCACCTCTTGATCTTAATATCTAAGACTACTAACATATGTTGACTTATTAAGGCCTCTTTAGGGATAACTTTGCAATCCTCACATAAAGTGTGATTTGTTTTCCTTGTGAGAAGGTAGTCAATTTGGCTTCTATTCAGAGAAAAAAAATCAGATAAAAACGTGTTGCATCACCTTCGGCGCAAAAATTCAAGGGAGGGTCTCCGTGTGAAGAAGGGAAAGGGACGAGCGAAATACAGACTACCGAATATTTGATTCGACAATCAAACGCAGTTCCGCCCCGCACATAATCGCCTACGCGGAATTTGTTTTTACCAGGAACCGTTGGCTTGAAATCCAATGATCACGTTTAAGTATAGTTAAACCGTACCAAACCCCGTGGTCCTATAATATCATTTGTATATATATATAGGAAATGATCAAACGTGCCCTGGAGGGCATCTACGTTAGATGTGGCCCCCTCAAAAACCCACCCTACCCATATTTAAAAAATATAAAAAAATTCATATTTTTTAAAATATTAAAATAGGCCCCTTAGAGTTGTTCTCATATCTGGGACTATAATTTTCACCGTCTGATCTTAACGATCAATCTTAGTTGTTTGATTGGGTGTGCATCACAAAACGACGTCTAAAAATGTTTTTAAAAAGTCAAAAAATAAGAAATTTGTCAGATTAGCCCTTAGGTTTGATCCCATCTCCTGAAGTTTCAATTTTGATCCTAGAAGAATGGCACACTTGATTGGATGGCTACAATTGAATTTGTTGATCGGATGGTGAAAATTAAATCCAAAGGAGTGGAACCAACCTATAGGAGGGTATTTAAATATTTTAAAAAAATTTATGATTTTTTTATTTTTCTTTTGACATCAGGATTTTTTTTTTTTGTTTGTTTTGTGGGGGGGAGGGCATCTAAGTTAGATAGGTGCATTATAACCGACCCTTATATAGATAGATAGACACACACACATGTATGCATGTATGAGGAATGCTGCTATGCACACAGAGCTTCCCGTGTGGCCTGGGCAGGTACCCGCTGCACCTGTCAAATCGGGATCCAATGGGAACGGTGACCGTACCAGCACTGAGGGGCGTGCAAGCACGTGTGCCTGTCAGATCCTGATCCAATGGGCATGGCGGATTCCCACCCAGAGATATTTGTTTTCCTGGCTGCATGAGAACATTTCTCTGTAAATAAGCTGGTACAACATTACAATCAAGAGTGATGGATGTCTACCCGGCCCACAGTCTATAATGTTTCGCACCCCTGGAAGGGGATCTTGCAAGCTGCAGATTTGTTTCCAGCCGGCATTCAATTTCAACTGGGGAATGGGCAGCAATGGCTGTTTTGGAAGGACAAATGGTGTGAGAATGTTCCATTGAGAGACCGTTTCCCTTTGCTATATGCTGCATCAAGCTCTCCTTCTGCATTCACAGCAGACGTGGGATGTAGAGGGCTGGTCTCCCAGGTTTCGCAGAAATTTTAGGGAGATTGAGCTTCGGCAGCTTATGGACTTTCTGCATACTATCCAGGGAGTCGGCGTAGTGCAGGGGAAGGAAGATTCAATTAAGTGGAGGTGGGAGGCTAATGGAAAATATTCGTTTAAGTCAGCTTACTTACTTATCCGTGATAGTGGTATGCGGTACCCTTATTTTAAGCATGTTTGGAAACCTTGCAGCCCTCTCAAGGTTAAGGTGTTGATGTGGAGAATTACTCAAGGTAGGCTTCCAACTCGGTATAGGTTGGCGGATTTTATGATTGATTTGCCGACTAATTGCCCATTGTGTTGTATGGATAAGGAGGACTTAGATCACATTTTCCTGCTTTGCCCTTTTGTCATGGAGGTTTGGAAGTCCATATTCACCAAACTGAGGTGTCTTCATACGCTGCCCTTGACAGTACACAAGTTGTTGGCAGAATGGGAGCGTAGTTGGAACTATAAGGGGGATGATAAGAGATGGTGGCTGATTCTTCATGCTACTTTGTGGTCGATGTGGGGAGAACGCAATACGAGAATTTTCAAAAATCAAGCCAGGATTCCATATAGGCTTGCCTCTTCCATTTGTGAGGTTGTAAAGGAATGGAGGTTACTACTTGGCCATGCAGAGGGACAATCCCCTCTTTTGCCTCTTTTGTTGGGTCGGCTGTCTGATTACACCTTCTTGGTGTCTATTTTCTTCAGGGGAGTTTTTGTAGTTTTTTTTTTCTTTCCTATACATGTAAATCCCCATTAATAAAATTGTCGTACCATCCACATCTAAAAAAAAAAAAAAATTACAATCAAAGAACAATAGAGTGATGTAACCTACATCTAACAGCCATAAGACCAGGGCATAGAAGCCACATAAGCACACAAACAGCAGGCAACAAAGGCCACTATGACTAGGACATAGCAAAACACCTCTTCCAAGAAAAGTCAACACCTGATAGGCATGATCAGAAACACCTCTTCCAAGAAAAGCCAACACCTGATAGGCATGATCAGAACCTGGTTACCTATCACCCAAAAGTAGTAGCAAAAGGCAAACGAAAGGGAAGCTCCCATGCAGGAGGGCCTTCTGTGGGCAGCTGGAAAATCTAATCAGATATACATCCTCCCATCTACAAGATGATCACTTTTTTTTTCTTGAAAGTGGACGGCACCACATTCATATTATAATTAAATACAAAAATTGAGGGGATATACAAGTAAGACACCATTACATCTCAGCCACCCCCTCTACAAAAAACACTGAGCCGGTGCAAAAATTACTCCTCCCTTAACAAAACAAGGAGAGAGTTTACAATGAATTGTTGACAAAAAAACTCCAGCCCAGTCTCTCACTCTAGTAAAACCTCACCACACATTCCAGAACAAGAGCTTCATTCTGAAAATCCTCCTATTTCTCTCAGTCCAAATTGCGATTGTTGCATGAAGGACCATCCACCAGATCTATGGGTCTTCTTTGGGGATATGGCGACACCTCCAAAAGGTGATAAACACATCCGTGGAATCCCCAAGGGAAAGATGCTTCCCCAACTTAGTACAGATAAGTTGCTACACTTCCTTAGAGAAAGGGCACCCAAGAAAGATATGGTCTAGGAACTATCTACAAGATGATCACTTGGGACGATGCATGGCTTATGGAGTTCCCTTTATTTGCTTTTATTAGGCCTATTTATGGCCCATTATGTCTTTTTTATTTTCTAGGAGTTATAGAAATGTGGATAAGGGAAGTCCTAGAGTCGGATGGAATCTCTAGGATCAGGAGTCATCATCTAGACTCTATATATATGAATGTTGTTCCAGAAATAAAATAGAGAGGATTTGTTTTGAAGAAAAAAAAAAACTTGTGTATTGTGCGTTCAGAATCGGTTCTCTCCCCCCCCCCCCCCCCCATCTTCCTTGTGCGACGCCAAGGAATCTGCTCCGGTGCGACGTTGGACAGAATCTGCCCCCGGTGCGAGGCCGAGGACCCCATCTCCCATTCACCCCTCTTTCCCTTTGTCCCGCATCAAACCCTACATAGCTAGAGTTTCTCTCTCTAAACTGATTTTTTTTTTTTTTAATATCTGAGAGGAAACCCACATGCTCAGGACCAGCCCTGCATCACCAGCACCCCGAGCCGTAGGCCCGAAACATCTCTAGGGTGTAGCGCACCCCCCAAGCCCGACGAAGTCCGTGGGGTTTGGAACCCATGTGCACCCAGGGGTTTCGCCTTCCACGGGTGTCCACAGGTGGGAATAGATGCTGCTACCTCACGATTGCCCATGAGATGCTTTAATCGGCTCTCCCACCTAGAAGGTTATTGAGAGATAAACCTTGAATGACTCCACTAGACAAAGGGAAAAAAAACACAAAAAGGACACCCACCTGTTTCCTGGTGTGAAGAAAAAGGTGGATTCCAGAAATCATGTTATTGACAAAACTGTAAACTTCTAATGTTCTATATGCAAAAGAAAAGGTTAGTGTCTAGTTAGTAGCAGGATTCACTCATTTTGCCATCACGCACACTCCCAAAAGCATTCATGTTCCCCGTTCCCACTCCTACTCCCAAAGGGAATTTGAATGGTGACCTAGATGACCCCCCCCCCTCGCTCCCATCTCCGCTCCCATAACCAGCTCCCTGCAACTATAGGTTAGTCAAATAGTACTGTGAGGGGTACATTACTGTTGTAGATAACAAGATGTATTAGTAACCGTGAAATGCCAGTGCTGTGGACTCTCCGACTGACTTTGGCACTATCAACATCAGAAACCTGAAATGCTATATTGAGCTTCTCCACCACAAGAAAAAACCTAAAGTTAAAAAGAAAAACCCATTTGTCACCGTTGATTAAGAAAATTTTAGAGAGATGCAACTGATAACATACCTCAATAGAATATTAGCTTGCCTCATCTCAAATAGCCACATCACTTCTAAATCCACAAAAAATAGAGCTTGGACTGCTTCCAAACATTTGGATGTCTCCGGATTTTTAGGGATTTACCATACATTCAAATGCATAACCGGGATTTTGTCTAACACAGTATCCATATTTGAAAAAATTGTATTCGAGATGGATCTGAACAATGCATTTTGTATTTGGAAGACAAGTGAATACCGTACCAGATATCTGAACCATATCCAAATTTGTTTACATCCCTTCTTTTGTATCGAACATTTCTATATAAGGTTTACATAGCTTTAAAAGGGATGGTGCAAGTAGGTGTCACTACCCAAATGGGCCAAGCCACGTGTGAGATGGACACAAGCCAGCACACATACATGCACCGATGAAAGAAACTTAGAAGGGAGAGTGAAATTGGGAGTTGCTCAATAGGAAAATACATTTCATCAAAATCATCTGAATGGGAAAAACATGTGCAAATGCACACTATATACAACCAAATAAACATGAAAAAAATCATCTTCCATGGGTCATACTAAAACAGTTGCTGGGTGGAATTGGAAGTTGCCCAATAGGAACATACATTTCACCAAAATCATCCAAATGGGAAAAACGTGCAAATGCACACTATATACAACCATATAAACATGAAAAAAATCATCTTCCATGAGTCACACTAAAACAGTAGCTCATTGTTCTTGAGCCGGAGACTTGAAAGGCAGGTTACTATATGGGCCTTACAGATAGTAACAGGTTCATCAATGTAAGCTGACAGATCAAGATAGTAATTGAAAGTTTGCATATGAGGAAACAACTTACAAGTCTCACTGTTGCTTGCTAATCTGAGCTGCATCTTCTCTAATAATTTAATAAAGACAACATACATGTACCAATAGACCATGCAATATTCACTGGGAGAGTATAGGTCCAGCTCGAACCCCAACATCAAGAACCGTGAAGCAATCCAGTAAGTTTGTTCTTCTACCCAAACAAGGAGATGTCTAGAGACTTTTGTACATAAACTCTGCCAGTCATAAATTGTAATGCAAATTGTAAGTGACCATGAGAGAGAGGTTCAATTTGATTAATATATAAAAGTTATGCACCTGATCAACTGAACAGTTGGATGTTTTCCCAGACTCTTCTCTGCATGCAAGCTCCAGCTGCACAAGAATCCACATTTAACTCCAGGTTGACATCCTTGACTTGTTCGTAAAAGAAAACTACTTATTCAGTATGCCTTTGTGCATCAGAGAACAGCATGATCTTGGAGGATTACACTGACCTAATGAGAAAATGTACCCCTTCAGCAGATACATTAAAATAAATAACCGACACATTACCAATCCTCCTCAAGCTCGTAACCTTGAAACTGCCACCAAATGGTCATCACCTTGACATGGATTTCCAATCACAGCTGACATAAGTTTTCAAACCAGCTCCTCAGTGAACCAAGTGCAACGGGTTTCCTTCGGATATTGGGTACGAATCATAACTTACCAATGCGCCAGCAATGACTTCCCTAATTTCCTCATTCACAGTCTGCTACCCGGGGAAGTATGCCTGACTCTGCCAATATGGGTGTTGGTTGGTCATCCATTTTCCCCTTTTTTGTTAAGGGAGGTCAGGCTTTAGCGAGCATCTTAAGTCTTGCCCCCATTGCCAAACTTAAATGTCAGCATGTGCAGGTATATGGAATGTGTACCGTGTATTGTTTGGTAGCACAGAGGGAATGATCCACCACTTCTGAAACTGCAAAGTTCAGTCTACAAATCAAACTCTAGACCCTTAAACATTTTATGTACTCAGTTGGAATGAGCCCTGCTCACACCCTATACAATGCTCTGAAACTGCATGGTTCAATCTAGTAATTCATGTCTAGGCTCTTAAAAATTCTGTACAGTCATTGGAATGAATCCTGCTTTTATTGTAGTTAACATGCAAGGAGCGTAGTTAACATGCAAGAAGGAGCATGTTAGCGTCAAGCCACAAGTAGAATACTACAACGACCCTGCATCTGCTCAGAAGATTTCCTCTACCGAAGGGAAACAGGTTTTCTAACTATTTTACTTTTACATAACCATCACATTTATCATGAGCATACCTTAAACTTAGAGATAAAAGGAATTAAATGCAGCATACTCAATATTTCTAGAAAACATGTGATGCTGGACAAGATGCAGGATAAAGTTTTGGCCCGACTGCGACTGCTATTCTCCTATCCCACAAGTTCAGATAGAATGGCTGAAGAGGGAAAGAAGTGGTGCCGCTGTCTATGATATTGGTGTTGAGTTCGGCAGGTTGTTGGATGGGCACAACATTGAAAGCAAGCATTGGTAGAAACCAGCCCTTCAGAATGGATCTGATTAATCTGGAACACAACAGAAAAAGGTCCTGCTGCTCAGCTGGTTCTAGGGTTGGGCTAGTTAACAAACAAAAATAAAGAAAGTAGTTATTTAATGATTTTAATCATTATAAGAAACATTTTTTTCTGGATTACAGAGGTGGATTGAAAATTTATTTCTTTTAACGACCCACTCACTGCAGGGCTAAATGGGGAAGCAAGCATCACTGACCATTGCACTGCCAAATGTGCAGCCACTGCCTGCAGTCTCTCCTCATTCTTTTTCTTCTTCTTGGCCAAGGCCAGTGGCTGCCAAGAAGCGCAGGGAGGGAGAGAAGAACAAGAAGACAAAAAGATAGGAGGAGAATCCTATGACAACTAGGCTGCTGCCACTGTACGTTCTCCCCCAGGCTGTATTATCCTCCCCATCCACATTCTTCTCATGAACTGGCGTTGCCTGATTAGAACTGACAGATTCCCTACCCAAATGGGACCAGCCAGATTGGTGATGACAGGGCACCTTTTGCCCCAAAGAAAGTTAAAAAAAAAAAAAAAGTCCTTATTATCCATGTGCAGTTAAAGTGAATCTATCAGCAATTAATAATAAAGAGAGGGAAATACCAAAAACCATATTTTAATTTATGAAATCCTCTCGCTTCCACTCTCCCTTAGCCCTTTGTGCCCACTCTCAGTTCCTCCCTGCAGGGTCCAGCCGAGGCTTAGAAAACTGAGGTCAGTTCCAAAAGCATCTTGCCAACTCCCCAATGCAGACCAAGAACAGCATGTTACAGGCTAGGATGGTGATTATGGCTAGTTGTATTAAGAAATACTGTAAAACTCAGAAAAAAAAATTAAAATATGTGAAAAAAGAAGAAGAATAGACACCTGGTTATAACCAATTATGCCTCAGTTATACCTGGTTGCTATTTTCAGCACAGTTTTGTGAAAAATCAGCCAATTTTTACCAGTTTTGGCCCAACTCTACCAATTGCATTTCTATCTTTAATTCTGGCCTGCCCAGACCACAGAAATGGTGGAACCAAATCAGCCCTAACCAGCTCCCATCAGGTTTTGCCAGTTCCAGTCAAGACAAGATGGTTCTAATGTTTTAAAACCAAGGCTACAACCATAAGTTCTTCTGGCAGCCTGTAAAACAACACGAAATGCATTTAACCGCAGACTCAGCCAGAGGCAAGGTGCCACCACCAAAGCACATATAATGGTTGTTGCAGAGCATGCTGCCACAGTAGCCCACACAACTGTCACCATCTATCTGTGGTCATTGCAATCAGATGCATGGCAGCAGTTGGAAGCATTAGGTCAAATGCCACAGCTTTTTGACAGTGACAGGCCATCCCTTGTGGGGTAGTGCTGGTGCCATCACGCCATCATTAAGAGGCACACTTCTCACTGTCTTTTAGAGAATGACAAGGTACCCATCAAGGTAGTGGATTCTTTTTGTGAAACAGTTGACACATGCCACACAAGCAGCATAAGAGGATGTACATCAATGCATAGGCCAGCTGCAAAAACTGAGGTTAGTATAGCTCCATAAGGATGGGAGCACATCCCACGATCTCTGTAGAAGTACAGTTTAGACCTTTGTAGAAGTGAAACCTTCTATCATGATAAACAAGAGATATAATAGATAAAATGATGACAAAAAGAGACCACAGGCCCTGGCTAACATCATATGCATAAATACAAGAAATCCCCCATGTTTTGGGCAGAGAATGATGCATGCAACAAACATATTTGCTTAATATACAATTATATATTCTATAGCAGACAGCTTCAAGCCTTCAACAGGTTTCTAACACATTACCAAGCCCAATGCATGAGTCTGCATTGACACCTGATATGCAAGTTTGTGTCAGTCAGGTGAATCATAAGGAAACATGAATGAAGCACCAGATGCGTCAAGTCTATCAGGATGAGATAATCCTGTAGTGCATTATCATCTGGAAACATGCATTACTGCAGACAATCAAGCCATGAATATTGTCTCGTGGAATTATCCTGCAACAGACATGGTATAAATGCTAAATAAGATATGTTGCATGAGCCTAGGATCTATATAGAATAATTACATATGCTTACATACATACAACTATATGAATAAACAATATGCAAATGAAGGCTGACCAAAGAAATGGAAAGTATAAACATAAAATGAACTTGCATTTATTGATGCATCATGGACCTGTATAGCAATGACACCCCAATCTTGCAGTATCTTTCCAAGTTTACGCCGTTGCCATGCGGTATTCGTACAAAGAATTTTAAGCAAATTCACCACAAGCTGTGAGAAAATAATTATATGAAGTTAAGAAAAACAAACTATAAGTATAAGTGACAGCCAAGCATCTTAGACTGGACATATCATACAAAAGTACTTGTCGATATCAGTCACTCTGACCTGTCCCAGTTGCATCACAAGTTCGTTTTTCCGAAACTGTTTCTGGAACTCTTGGTTTTTTATAGCCTCAGACATAGGTAGAGCCTTGATGATCACATCATAAAAAGGATCTCGTCCATATAGCTTCCCATCTTGAATCAACAAAAGCTGTTCATTTATCATTCAGATTCCAAGAGCAAAATAAGAATGCAGGATATGCCTACAAAGATGACAATCCTCAACTGTAGTAAAGAAGCATCATAAAGTGCAATCATTCAGCGGATTTCAAGAACTAAAAAGGAAAGCTAGAACAAAGTACATGCGGCTGACATTGTTTGCTCTTGATAGTCATCTCCAAGAGACCCCATTAACCGAATAAATAACAAATATCAACAGACAAGTTGAAAAAAATGCACTTAAGAAGTCACAGAAGAATTAAATAAATCAATGATATTAAACCAGATTTTGTAGCAATAGATGGTTTTTGCATTGCAACTGAGATTAAATGTTCCCTCTTATGTCAATGAAAGCAATACTTTCTACAGTACTCACAAAGTATGCTCTTTCAAATTAAAGCTTCAGACTGAGGGGCAACATAAACAATGAGAAAGTAACCATCCCATGATTACTGAAAGAAAACAGAGAAGATGACTAAGTATGTGTACAATAATATTTTGATCAGGTGAGCAGGAAAGAGAAGATTCAACACTTAGAAACATTTCAATTTAAAAGGGTACAAAGCTGCATGCGCTCCAGCCAACATCGGGTGTTCGGTGCCCACAAACTCACTCTATCCCGAGCTATAAACTGAGGGACAAATGGCTGCAACAAAGGTACAGTAGAAACGAGCTTCTGCTATATTAAGAAAGTGGGTGCTTCAACAACCCAACGGGAATACAGTGCCATGTGCGATTGGATTTACTTTTGAATAGAACAATAGAAAACCCCAACACCCCTCCTCTTTTGCAATGCCCTTTCCTATCAGTATGAACTATGAAGATTTAGTAGAAGACCCCCTCAACATCCCACTAAAGAAGCCTCAGGGGCAACTAGATATCCTAGAAATAATTCATTTCTGGCAGACCAGATTAATGAAGAGATATAACAGAGAGAGCATACTTGGTTATCCAAATTGAAAACAAACTGGCAAATTTCAAAAATTATGAAGAGATGAAGTTTTAGTGGCGAAGCTAGTAAAAATACTACAAGGAGACAGAGAAAACTTCAAATTCTTATGAAGGATTTTGATAATGGAAATGTTGTGGGAAATCATTCTGTTCCTAAGTCTCACAGAAGGGCAGCATCTTCATGATTTTTTTTGCGGATAGTACCACTTATATTATAAAAAGCAACAAAAGGTGAAATATACAAGTAAGAAGGGGAAAAAAAAAAAGATGTTCCCCCATACAAAACACAAAGATGGTGAAATCCCACTCAACTCTCCTCCAAAAGACAAAAGGAGGACTTACAAGAATCAAAATTACAAGAAAATCTAGCCCGCTTTTTTGACCTTATCACAAACAAAAGAGACTATGTAGGGTAGCAGCTTCCCGCTTAAAAATTCAACTATTGCACTCCGTCCATATCGCTCATATAGTAGCAAGATAGAGAGGATGATCAGCCACCATAAGATGCGATCCTATTTCCTCGACCATGAGCAGAGGAGGTTCTTTGTTGAGTCTACTTCCTCGAATGTGATATGAAGCTAAGTGCACACAAGCTGCCACACCTTCACTGCAAAGGAGCAAGAAATAAACAGATGATTGAAATTCTCCTCCTCCACCCCACCCATACAACACCCATTAGGCAGATCATGTAGATAGCGAGCCAGCCGATGGCAAGTAGGGAGCATACGGATAGAGACCCTACACATAAGGAACTGCACCTTGGGGGGCTCTTGACTCCCCACACCAAAGAGTGAAAAGGATATCTGAGTCCCCCATCAGAAACAGTGGAATAAGTAGAGCTGACAGAGTGAGAGCCTACCTTGTCCCACCTCTAGCTCTAGGTCCAACGATCCTCAGCTAGAGGATTTACATGAATCAGTTGCAGAAAACTGAGCAAAAGAATAAGGCCCTCATCTCTTCTTCTCTTAAAGTCCTCCTGAACAAAGGAGTTCAAGTGTTCCCATCGGCCACCTGGGAAACCAGAGCTGATGGTTGAAGAGAAATGTCAAACAAGTGCGGGAAGATGGAGTGTAACGACTGAGATGCACACCACTTATCCTCCCAAAAGAGAGTGCTCCTCCCATCCCCAACCACAATGTGCGATCCTACCTCGAACTCATCAGCACTAGAAAGAATACCCTTCCAAGCCGGGGTACATTGTATTCTGTAGCCAAAAGTAAACCCACAGCCTAGAGTGTGCATAATATTTCTGTGACATCATCTGAGTCCACAATCTTGCGTCATTCTTCACCAATTTCCACAACCACTTGGAAAGGAGAGCCAGATTGAAAAAAAACTTAATATTCTTAAGGCCCAGGCCTCCATTTTCCTTCGATATACAAAGTCTGCTCCAACTGACATGAAAACTGCCCCTCTTGGGATCCCCCGACCCGTGCCAAAAGAACCAGGCTCATATTGAGTCCAATCTCTTGGGGACAGCTGTAGGGATCCTGAAGATGGAGATGTAGTATATGGGAAGGTGATCAAGGTAAGACCTGCACAAAGTCAATCTACCTCCATAGGATAAAATCTTCCCCTTCCACCCTGCCAAGCGACGATCAAACCTCTGCACCACCTTCTCCCAATCTCTGCATCTGAGTGCTCCTGGAGTGAGGGGCATCCTCATGTATGAAACTGGGAATTCACCCCTCTAACAGCCAAACTGAAAGTATCCCTTCTCAGCTCTGTATCCCCAACAGTGATGCTCACATCTCTCTGTTTTATCCAACAAGCGGAGGCGTGATGCCCCTTGTCTAGACATCGAAAACATTGGTTGCTGTAGGTGCTAGGCCTCCAAGGATTAACAGATGATATATTTTGCTTCGTTCCCACTTTGAACAAACCAACACCTGCTGGATCAGAGGGCGATTTTCCAATCTCCTCTCTACTAGAAGAACAACGTGGTTGTCTGTCTATTGGAGCGAAATAATCAGGTTCTCTTGGAGCATACCATTTTGTCTCCTCTCGTTTTCCTTTGCTCTCTCCCTCACTCTGTCTCGCTCTCTCCCATCTCTTAATCCTTGTATACTGACCCCATCCCCTTTGTATTCCTAATTGTTGTCTCTGACCACTGGGGTTCTCTTCTTGACCTTGTACCCTTCTACAGTTTGCAGCCTGGCTGATCCTCTGCCTATCTTGTTCCTCTCAAAATAGCTACTAACCTCCAAATCGCAATTTTGAAAATTTTCTCTAGAGCACCAACATAGTTGTAAACTCAAAAGAAAAAGCTGTTCTCCAACAAGCTTTAGAGTTTCATGATAAAAAAGATACATATATATGAGGATAGCCATGTAACTTTTTCTGCATTTTAAATGAATCATGTGTGGCTAACTAAGACCATCCTGTTTGTTCTAACTTCAAGTGCAAAAAAAATTCTCTCGACCCCAAAAAAGGCAGACAACGTAAAGACATGTACTAAATTATGAACTAAAACTTGCTCATATTGGCAAAGAAAAAGATGACAGGAAGAATATATTACAAAGAGAAAAGAGGAGGCAACTACATCAAAAGCATGGAGCTGACCTGCAGGTGAGCTCTGGCAACTAAATCAGGTTCAGATTTATGGAACTGAACTGCAGAGTGCATAACACCTTCCAGACTTGGATCCAAAGTGAATGAACATATACTGTCTAGGTCATGGAGAAGCTTCTCGAAATACTTCATTGCCTTGTGAGTTTTAACGAAGGATCATTTCAGCAACCGAAGGACACAGAGTGATCAATCAGTTGGGTTGCTTTGAATGCTCACCTCTTTCCAACTAAGAAGTTTGATTGCACGAGGAGGAGCAGGGGCTAACAATCTGCTGTTCAAACTAGCAGCAAAACCAATAGGCTGACAGCCTGATGCCGTTGTTGCACATTCAATATCATCTTGGTGAGCTCCATATGCATTGCACCTAAGAAACTCCTGTGACTTGTGGATGCACGCTAACTCAGAAAGGCATGATACGACATGCTTCCTAGCTAACTCCAACCCTCTTCCTTGAGATTTCCTCATGCACGTGAGGACATGGTAGAAGTGCTGAATAAAGTCAAACTGGTAATCAGTGGGAATCTTAACAAGAAAAATGTAATCAGTAATTCGTGGAACTTAATAAAAAATATGTAAAAATACATAATAATTCAAACTTCTCAGGCCATAGCTATAACATAATAGAAAGGATGCTGAACAGGAAACAAACATTGAGTATATAGCCAAGCACAATTCAAACATATGCATATTCAAATAAAGAAAATGAATATTCATCCATGTAAGAGCAGTATTAGACATATGCTAAAACTTGATCAAAAATTAAAAATATTTCAGACGACTGTCGAAGTAATTCACATGCCACCACCTGCCCGATCAAAAATAAATTGACTGACAACATCAGCGTACAAGAAAATCATCAGACATGTATATCAGAAGATTATAGTTTGCAGCCATAAGAACATGAAACAAAATCATGAGCGACTGTTAAGACAATAAAAAAATTTGGGCAACCTGGAGATTTTCTATGTACATCACTCACCAAAACTGAGGTGGGATCATTGTAAAAGAGCTAGGTTATGCTTGCCATCAAAATCCTGTCAAATTTTTGAGCTACTACATTGAGACTTAAGAATGCATACCCACTTCAGAATACAAAATTTACGTCTGTTATTTTCTTCCCTTTCAACAAGTAGCAAAACTATATTATCAATGCAGAAAATTGAAGAAAAAAATGGGATACTAAATGCAACAAGAAATGTAAAATATATATGACAGTGGATAATGTTAAGAGGAAATAACGTCAGAGACAAGTACAAGAGGGCAAAACAGTTTAATGCATCTCCCATCAAGTGAAGGAACAATCACCCAGACCATTCCAAATGACTTTCCACCATAATAAGAATTTGCATCCAAAAACTCATATCCACTACAGGCAAGCTTCTATGCTCAAGAGAAAAAGGGAAACAATCATGCTGCTCCAGAAAAACACACCACATGGTATTGGAATAAGGATAATCTTCTGAAGTACATCGTTTGTTTAAGATATGTCATAAATAAGAAGATGAAATTGCTGAAACAAGGGAAAACCTGAAAGAAAATAGTTAGTAGTGAGAAGTGACTGAGAAAAATCACATTCAAAGGGCAAATGATTTGTACTCTCTTCACTATAGGGTTGTTTGTTTTAACGTAAAACAGCGTAATTTGAAACAATTGTTTCATTTTACAGTGTTTTCAGTTGTTTGGAATGATGTAAAACAATGTAAAGTAAAATCCTGTCTGGGCCTTGTCTGCCCACTTGACAGCCCAATTCCCTTGTTTTGGTTTACACCAAAGACCCACTGTAAATCAAAACAAGAAGATTGAAGCATCCCTCTTGTTTTATTTTACAAATAACCAAACAAACATTTCCTGATTCTAAAACATGAAATTTTCACTTGTTTTGAAACCATTGATTTTGAAACCAGTAATTTACAAAGTTTTACACTAAAACAAACAACCCCTATCAGTCTGTGACCACCTGGCATATTCCCACGGGCAGAAGATCTTATACAGAGAATGCAATATGATGATTCTTCAAGTCTTTGGGAAATCTGAATTAAAATGAAGCATCTGAGAGGAGTACTTTATCCAGTTGGGAAGGATCTAACAAGACCACTCCACTTAGATGAAGAATCTATGGAAGGTAAGTTACCACACACACAATTCAATTACCACCTTCTGTCAAATAAAAGCTTGGTTCCCGGTATACCTCCAATTCCAGGCATCCAATGCATAATTCAAGCATTTAGAACTATGGCTTAAACATCAACTTGAGAAACAGAACCAGATCCAGGTTAAGGATTCCAACCTGATGTGCCAACCAACCCACAAACTGGCAACATAGCAGTGACAGCAACACAAGTGCTAGCATCAGATATGCAAAATTTGATGGGCAGGCTGAAACAGTGATTTTTTTTGGGGAGTAGAGATAGTACTCGTGGGAGACCCAGGCAGGGGTTTACGGCAGTTCCCAGGCTAGACATGCAAGTCATACTACATTGTGGCGGAGGCCTGGGGCAGCTCCCGAACCGGACGCCTGAGTCATACCGGGTAACCCGCCCCAGCACGTGAGGGGGGACAGGGTGCTGGGTAAACTACACAGGGATGACACAGCAACTAGAACCCATGATCTCCAGGAACTGAACCCACTGAAGGCTGGGGCCTACCCACTATGACATGCACCTGCCCCCAGGTTGAATCAATGATGGCCAATATATATTCAGAACATAGCCTATCAGCTTTAAAGGTTGATCTCCAAGAAGCTGGCAAAATATAACTAAGAAGGAAGGAAAATGATAAAAATAAAGAACAAAAAACCCCAAAAATACCTCCTCCTCTGCTTCCTATAGCTTTTCCTAAGATTTGAGAAAAGAAAAGAATCATCCTCCTTGTTTCAGTGGCCAACAGTGGTTTGATCTGACATAGGAAACAGCAACCCAGGGGAGGGTTGAAGAGCATGGTGGATGCACACCTGTCATTCAAATGGCATGAATTGGAAGCAGTTAACCCAAAATGTATGAAGTTCACTGACCACAACGGTCAATACAGTGACCTTTTGGACACATCAAACACACATCTAACTTGGTAGAAATTTTGTGGTTAGATGTGGTAAGAAAAAAAACCTGGAGCGTACCTTTTTTGTAGATCAGGTACCAAGCTCAACCTGGAGATGGATATCCAAGAAAAAACCCCAACTCATTCTGCCAGATGAGCCACCCAGCTCAATGTGGAATGGATATCCAAGAGACAACCTCCCCACCCCCACCCCCCACAAAAAAAAAAAAAGGAAACGAAAAAAATCAATCCAAAACTGCATACCATTTGGATGGCAGATCAGGAACTTCCTGGTATACATACATATGTACATGCCATGAAAAAGTAGCCTTGGACCAACTCTTGGAATCAAGTTTGCCTGGGAAAGAATAACAAACAAGGGACTTGAATTATGGACTTCGAGCGCAAGTCTAGTCCATCTCTCCCACTTCTTACATTGTCAACTTCCCTATTATGAACATTTTGCTCTATAACAATGCTTTGTAATTATAATAGAAAGTAATCACTTTGAAATTCTTAAAAAAAAAGATTTCTAATAAAGTGAACCCCTGTTTACTTTTCTCCCCGAAAAAGTGGTAGTATGGCCAGTAGTTGTAGTAGCGGTAGCTATGGAAGTATAGCCAAATAGGCTGATTCTCGGTGAATAGGACATATCAAAATCTCAGCAATCTCAATCTCAGCAGGAATCTTCCCAACCCCCAATACAGATGTCGATGGAGTCGTCTCCTGTCAAGATAGCCAAATTAATGTTATATATTAAGAAATCCTGTAAAAATAGTCACATTAATTCTTTATATTCCTGCCAAGATAGCCAAATCAATATGTACTTTATTATCCAATCTTCGATAATGATTTTGATGAATGACTGCAGTCATTTCATTTATAAGAAAATATGTTTCACATGTGATCATTTTGCACAGTAATGCTTGTTTCTAAAAGTGGCAATTTGATGCAGATATCAAATGGAAAAGAGCAATTTATTCCAAGGAGAAACAAATATCCATTGGTATATCACATTAGCTGGCACATGGCTGCAATAGGGACAGAAAATCGATGTATCGTTGTTACTAGGTGAACATATAAAACAAGCAGGTAGCATGGGACAAGACCTTACGGAAGCGTAGGCGACATAATAAAGCTTTACAATATCCCTCTTCCAAGTCAACAATAGGTTGTAAAGATTCAACATCTGCATTAACAATGACAGTCAAAGTGTTGAGCTAACATCTTAACTACATAAAAGTAAGAGGTTCTTTAGAAGAAAAAAAAGTGGGTGGGTAGGAGGGGGAACAAGTTGTAGTAAAAGCAGCAGTTGATAGAAATTACAGAAAACCATATAAAATATCAATACACATCTTTGTTTACAACACAAGCGACGTGCCGCAATCAAGGAATTCCAGATCGGATCAGGTCCCCGAATCGGGACCCGCCGATCCCGATCCGACTCGGATCGGATCGACCGAGTCGGCCGATCCAGATGAAGTCTGGCCAGTCCGACTCGGCCAGATTAAAAAATTTAAAAAAAAAAAAATCAGAAAAAAATAAAACAAAATCAGAAAAAATTACATACATATTATTCAATTGATGTACAATAAGAATGAATGCAATTCATGTACATCCATAAAAAACCCTAAACCCTAAAACCCTTAACCCTTAACCCTTAAACCCATAAACCCTTAAACCCTAAACCCTAAACCCTAAACCCTAAAACCCTAAAACCTAAACCCTAAACCCTAAACCCTAAACCCTAAAACCCTAAAACCCTAAACCCTAAAACCCTAAAACCCTAAAGCCTAAACCCCTAAACCCTTAAACCTTAAGGGGGGGATCGGGACCATATGGCCGGTCCGGACCCGATCTGGTCCGGTTCGGGCCGATTTCGGCCATTTTTTTTTTTTTCAAATCGGTGGGGGGGAACAGTGAAATCCCCCCCGAATCGGATCGGAACCCGCCGATTCCGCAATCCATGGCCGCAATAGCGCCCAATTGCGGTGGCAAATAAGCAAGGATTCTCGTGCATTGGACGAACACGGGTAAAGAAATTAGTCCATAAAAATAAGGAGAACATTCGTTTAGCTACATGGAACATAGGAACCTTAACTGGTGAAGGCTTAGAATTAATTAAACTAACAAGAGATAGAAGCGTCAACATAGCTTGTTTATAGGAAATTAAATGGAAGGGTTCTAAAGCTAAAGAAATTGAAGATTTCAAATGTTGGTATGTAGGTAAGAGTAATAAAAGAAATCATGTAGCTATCATCATAAAAAAAGAGTTAAAGATAATGTGGTAGAAGTAGGGAGGAGGATAGACTCATATTAGTTAAATGTAGTAGGTGAAGAAGTTTTAAATATAATTAGTGCTTATGCACCTTAAGTAGGATTAGAAGAGAGTATTAAGAAAGAATTCTAGGAAAATTTTAATAAGATAATTCAAGATATCCTTAATGGTGAAAGGACTTTTGTTGGGGGAGATTTAAATGGCTATGTAGGAAAGAATAATAGTGGGTATGAGAGAGTGCACTGAGGCTTTGACTTTGGTGATAGAAATGGCATGTGTGGGACCATTCTTGACTTTACTATTGCATCTGATTTAATAATTACAAATACTTACTTTTAAAAGAGAGACGAACATTTAATAACTTGTAAAAGTGGAACGCATAAAAGTCAAATAGATTATTTTGTTATTGAAAAAATTGATCGATCATTATGTAAAGATAGTAAAGCCATTCTTGGAGTCTAGTCCCTCAACACATGATTTCAGTAATAGATGTTTACATCCAAAAGTTGAAGAAAAAGGATGTAGTGAATAGCTATCCAAAAATCAAATGGTGAAATTTAAAAGGAGAGAATCTAAAAACCTTTAAAAAGTGTGTATTAAAGGAGAATATATGGGATTATGAGGAGGAAATTAACAAAATCTGGAATAGAATGACTACTTGTATAAATGAAGTAGTAAAAGAAATCTTAAGTGAATCTAAAGGCAAAAGAATTCTTAGAAAAGAGACATGGTGGTGGAATAACGAAATTCAAAAATCTATTAACCATAAAAGAGAATGCCTTAAAGAATGACAAATGAGTAAACATGATCAAACCTTCAAATATTACAAAATTGCAAAAACAAACACTAAGAAAATAGTTAGTGAAGATAAAAGACTTTGATAAATTGTATAATAAGTTAGAAATCCGAGAGGGCGAAAAAGATATATACAAATTTGCTAAACTAAGAGACAAAAGGAGTAAGCATCTTAATCATATTAGATGTATTAAGAGTGAGGAGGGTAGGATTCTATTGAAGGATTACAAGATTAAGAAGAGATTGAGTATTTATTTTGAAAAATTGTTAAATGAGGATCAATTCAAAGGCTACCGTTGTAAAAAAATTAATAAGTTTAGTGGACAAATTAATTATCAGTATATTCGACAGACTAGAATTTCAGAAGTCGAAGATGCTTTAAAAAGGATGAGAGTGGATAAGATCTTTGGACCAAATGGGATACTTATTGAAGTTTGAAAAAGCGTAGATAGCATAGGTATTAAGTGACTTGCTGAATTTTTCAATAGGATTTTAAAAGAGAGGAGAATGCCGAATGACTGGAGAAAAAGTATCATGATTCCATTCTTTAAAAATAAAGGAGATATTCAAAATTGTAATAATTACCATGGAATTAAACTTATAAGTCATACTCTCAAACTTTGGGAGAGAGTAGTAGAGAAGCATCTTAGGTATGTTACTAATGTTTCAGAAAATCAATTTGAATTCATGCCTAATAGATCTAGTACGGAAGTTATTTTCCTACTGAGACAATTGATGAAGAAATATAAAGAGATGAGGAAAGATTTATACATGGTTTTTATTGATATAAAGAAAGCTTACGATCGTGTATCTATTGAGCTAATTTGGTGGACTTTAGAGAAGAAATGAGTATCTAAAAGATATACTCATGTGATTAAATATATATATATATATATGAGAGGGCTTCTACGAATGTGAGGACTATTCTTGGAGAGACATCAGAGTTCCCTGTTACTATGGAATTACATCAAGGGTCAGCATTAAGTTTTTATCTTGTTACTTTCATTATGGATGAGGCCACTAATCACTTGTATGGTGACATCCCTTGGTGTATGCTATTTGCAGGTGATATTGTTCTAGTGGATGAGGATATCAAGAGTTTGAATAATAAACTAGAACAGCAGAGATCCGCTTTGGAATATAAAGGCTTTAGAATTAGTTGAACTAAGACAGAATATATGAAATATAATTTCAGTAACAGAGAGTATGACCATGCAGATTTAGTTACTATAGAGGATCAAGTTATTCCTATAAGTAACATCTTTCGTTATTTAAGATCTATTATTTAAGATAATGGCGAGATCCAGGAAGATGTCACTCACAGAGTCAAAGTGCGTTGACTGAAGTGGAGAAGTGTTGGAGTCCTTTGTGATCATTAGGTCCCCTTAAAACTCAAAAGTAAGTTCTAGAGGACAATTGTAAGACCTGCTATGTTATATGGTTCCGAGTGTTAGACTGTGAGAAAGGATCATGTGCAAAAATTGTGTGTTGCTGAGATGAGGATGTTGAGGTGAATAAGTGGTAGAACTAGAAAAGTTAAAATTAGGAATAAATATATACGTAAGGATTTAGGGGTAGCTCTCATTGACATTAAGCTTAGGGAGAATAAGTTGCGATGGTTTGGTCATATACATAGTCGACCAAATATAGTACCTGTGATAGAATTAGAGTGGAGGAGGGTAGAAGACATCAATAGACTTAAGATGAGGTGGTTAGATGTAATTAGAAAAGACTTGACAATGCTACATGTTACTTCTAATTTGGCACTGGATAGATTAAGATGACGGGACATGATTCATGTTGCCGACCCCAATTAGTTGGGATAAGACTTTGAGATGATGATAATGATGATGATCTCTGTTTACAAGCACTAATATACAGTTATCACACATGAAATTTCCTAAAGAAATCTGCCATAAAAGAATTTAGAAGCATCCAAAAGAACAACTTTACGGCAACATTTCAAGAATAAAACACAAATGAACTACCAAATTATAAGCCAGAAAGTAGAATATCCATTAGGTTAAAGTGCAATAGTATGCCAAAGTAGAGTATCTAAAAGGCGCACAAAAAGACAAAAAATGAGAGAAACACTTAGTCTTTCTTGAGATAAGAAGACGGCAACTCAGAGAGGACAAATAGGCCCTTTGAGAATGCAGAATAGCTACACAGCCTAGACAAATACATAGGTCAGTTGACCAATTCCAAATATTTCAAACTCATGGACAGGATTTTGATGCCAATGATGACGATGATCCATTTGGTGAGATTATAGGTCTAAAGTCAGTCGTATCACTGCCTCTTCTTTTGTAGGCAAACAAAATCAAATTGGTGTGATAAAGTCCTCTTCACCACAAATTCCTGATCACTGCCATCAGATCTCCATTACTTACATCCCAAAATTGCTGATTGAAGCCAAAAGGAAAGCCATAGAGAACCTCAAGGCTTTTTTTAAAGTGGATAGTAACACAAAGTCATGGTGTACAATTATAGTCATTATGCTAAAAAATATCCAAAAAAGCATAATTAGTCTACACCAAGATAGTGAGACCTCACTATCTACCCAAATGATGAGGACTTCAGAAGTTTGACAATGGAATACTGGCCCAGAGGCATCACAGATTTCCACTGGCCTGGGGGGAAAAAAAAATTCCAACCTGCTCCTCAGCCTCCTCCATAGGCTAGCCTAGTCTGAAGAAGCTAACACCATCAAGCAGCTACCATCTCTCGGATATATGCTTCCTTAGTGCAAAGCAGAGCAGGACCCAACGACGACTCCTTGGAGACTGAAGAAGACACCAGCCACCAACCTTCGAGGTAGGGGAGGAAGAATCCTCCGATCTCACGATGCCCTAGTTGGAATTCTTTAAAGGAACCTACAAGAAAAAGACTTGTCACTTGAAGATGAAGGAACCTGTGAGAGAGAAGAGCAACTCAAATGGAAACTACGGCACTTTTTTCTAATTTTTTATATCCAGGGGAATGCGGCCCTCGTGCCCCAACTGCATGACCTGGGCTTCATATCTGGTTCATATCTGAACTGCCCTCAGTCCCATGTAAGAACAATGCAGTACATGGCTCAGAAAAATCAAATCCTGAAAGGTTAAATGGGATCCTGGATCCAGCTTCGAAAAGTGCAGCACCCACATTCACCCCAAGGTCAGATTCACCCAGGTTGAGCCCAAGCCCCATCCAGGCATGCAACCGTTTATCTCCTTTGCCAGATATCTCTACCTCCATCCTAGAGGCACCCTCCGACATGAAGACTTTCCTAGAGTAGAGCCTTGGGCATGCCTCCGCCAAGACACCAATCAGTCTTTCAGACCATCAAACGATCCCAATCAGCCTCTTTCCAGGAACCTTAGATTGCGGGTCCTTAACCCCAGCTCCAGAAGCTAAGACTGTGATTCAATCGAGTTGAACTCTTATGGCGACTCATTGGGGGGTGGGGGCAGCTTTGCCAATTCTGAAACTCAGTCGTCGTCTTCCTCTTCCCTTCATCCACCCTAGGATCAGAACATGCTTTAGAATCTCTGGCCTTTCTGTATGTACAGCTTATAGCTAGCAGCAAACTTAACTCGTCCAATTATCTTCGGCCCACTCCTTCTCAATCAGAGAAACCCCAGGTGCCTCTGGATATTCCATTTCTACACTAACCAGTAAAACCTCCAGATCTAAACTTAGACATACTTCCTAGTTTCAATCTTCACTCACACAAAAAAGGAGAGTACATCTATGTTTGCCTGTCAATTCTCTCAGGACTCGGGAAACCAAAACCCTCCAGTAATGTTGCCAACAGTCTCTGTATTCCACAAGCATAGGTGAATACTAGACAGTTTACCCCACAATATGCAATCTTCAGATGCTTCCACAGTAGCAGCTCTAGACAAGGAATTCCGGCACGGATCGGGAGGCCGGAGCGGAACCCACCGATCCCGATCGGGATAGGCCGATTCTGATGTTCATGGCTCTAGATGACCAAGCTTTAAAGCAAAGCACAAGATAATCCACAATGGATGTCTCTAAATTCAAGCATTCAAGCATTCCTCCCTCCAACCAGGATTCAGGAACAAAACAAGGTAGGAGCCATCATACAGTTCTCTAATCCACCAATATTTCTCCCCTCCTCCATTTGGTCTCCAAAAATCTTGAAATTCTGAGACTGGAACCTTCATTCCTATTGGTCTCCACAATAAACACATTCTTCTAGACTCTTTCTTACTTCCAAGACAAATAGGGACCATCGGACTTCCACCACATCCTGCACCACTTCTTCCCTCCAGCCGCTTGCTACTGACTAGTCTTCTCCTCATCCTTCTTCATATGGATATCTCTGACGCCTTTGTTACTTTCTTACTCCATGTTAGAGTCAACCATTTTCTTAAATACCAGAAATCTGGCTGTGCAGTATTTCTTTCTGTAGCACATTCCTCTGAAAGAAGACAGCAAAACAGCATTCTTGCACTTGACACATTGATCTTTCTTGAATTAAAAACCTCCGCTAATCTTCTAGATCCTCCACCTGAATGGCTGAATCTCAACACACTGGTTTTACCAAAAGTAAGACGTATCCACATTTACTAACATATAATAAAGAGAGGTGACGCATCTGACGGCCCAAAGAGGTGAACAGCCTTCAAAGCTGGCCACAACAGGACATCAAAAATACAGGACAAAGAAGCACACCAACCACAATCCTAAACACAGCTAAAGGCGAGGGCAGATGCGGAAGCAGACAAAGAATACTGCAGTTACAATGGCCAACAAACCAAACAGCAGGAGAGAGCATACAGCAGCACCTGTCACATCCTGAACCTCAACAATCTTGTTATCTTTCTTCTCCCTTCTACAGGCCTTGGTCCGTCCTTCCTCCTCAGCCCTCCTGCTGAAGCCTTCACGTCTAACTGGAACATCAGTGGAATGGAAGTGAAAGCCCATCATGCCTCTCCAATGACATGAATGCACCTGCTGCAATTTTCACCTAATTTTTCCTACTATACAGATAGCAAAATCTTTGTGCACATCCCAGAAAAAATGACTGTAGATTTGGGTTCCAAAGTAATGCACACCCACGGATGATTTGATAAGCCCTCATCTGCCTCTGCCTTTGTGTTCAAATCTGAATACTGAACCAAAGCCATCACCCCCTGCATAAACTTGACAATGAATCCAGACCTTCTCTTCAGCAAAAATTTGATAATTTGACAATCTCTTCTCTTGACTGATCTATATTAAGAAAAGGGGGTGCTCTAAGAAAAAGCTTAAAATGTGTTTTTGCAGAAAGCCTGATTTTGTGATGATGCAAAAACGAGGGAATACAAAGTTTCAAGTATTGTAATCGACAAATATATTTGGCAAGTACATAAACTGGAGCAAGAATATTCAACCCCGCTTAGGTTATTCAAGAATATTTTAACCTGCTTAGGTTATTCAAGAATTCTCAACCCTGCCTAGGTTATTCCATCATCTGCCCAATTTTTCTGTTCGTAAAAGACAAACAGAATAACAGGAATTTGCCACATATGATCGCAAATCAGACCCTTTTCTTCTATTCGAGGTGAGATCTCAAACAGAAATCACCTGGTTTATTCTGTCCTTTGACCAGATATGCTACCCATCTGAACAATCTGGTTGTCAAATGGTAGCCACAGCAGGATAATCCCTATTCCACCTGCTTGTTCTGACGACAATGGGGCAAAAGGTTTTGATGGAGAACAAACATGCAAATTGAGGCAGCACATAAAGCTATAACAAGCACAAAGTTTCTCTCTCTATTTAAAGAAATATATCCCATGAGTTAATACATGATTAGCACCAAATGCTTTGGATTAAATCCAACAAAACAAGGGGCATCATTGCTAAATAAATATACCTTCCAACAGCTGTTTCTTGGATATTGGAGCCTTACAAGCACGCAGTTGACGGCAAAGTGTTTCTTCAACTGAATTTAGAATTGATAAGCATTTTTCATCCCCCTCCCCTTTTAAAGGCAATCCATAAGACATAGTGAAAAGGTCCTCTTCCTATGATGAAAATGGGAGTATTAAATTTCAAATCCATCCCTATTCTGTAAAACACGAATTAGCATGTAAATGAAACTTGAGAACTGTAAACATGTAACAGCATTATAAATGGCTAAATACGGTAGGAGAACAGATAAGAATATATTTCATCAAATAAATTCATGGAAAATCACAATATCAAACTACAGAACTGACATGGTCATCTATGAATTTCCTCCCTTTTGGCTTGGTGCACCCTGCACACAAGAAGTCATTGATCCACTTTCAGACTACCAATGGGAGGCACAAAATCAATGGATCACTGCTGCATCGACATATTGACAGTATTCTTATGCATCACCTTTTGACACATTAAGGGAATTATGTCACATTGTTGGACCTTTTTTTGAAAAAAAGGAGGGAAGGGGAAGCGCCCCACCGGTTGCCCAAACCGGGGGGGGGGGGGGGGGGGGGGGGGGGGGGGTTCCAACCGGTGGCACCCCCCCACCGGGCCCTCCCACTCCCTCTCTCTCACCCCCAAGGTTAAAAAAAATCTTTTATTTTTGTTGTATTAAATCTTCTTGAGGGATGAAGCATCCTCTCCAACTGGACCATGGGGTGGCTTCTGAACGGTGGGATTGGCACTGGCTATCGGCCCTCGCCAGTTAATTCAAGGAGTAAGGAAACAGTATCAGCACCTGGTAAGGATGCAGGACAACTTGAGATTTTGATCCCAACAGCTCTTTGTTTCCATTGCTATTGGAGAGGTCACACATAATTGTCATGCCGGAATCCATGAACACGCCTCTCCTATGGCGGTGCTGGACATCGTCGAAAAGGCTGTAGGGGTGGGCAGCAGATTACACCGCTGCGGTGCACATCTCGACAGGATCCCTCCGTTTATAGAGGTTGTGCCGCGAGGGTCTCTGATTTCCTCTAGATCTGGGTGGCCAGAGTTGAAGGAGATCTTGAGGCCTCTACTGAAGATGGCACAGAGAATTAGAACTTGGAAGCACTAGTGTTTACAGGCTACTTTTGTCTCAGGGGCCACAGATGTTGGCATGGTAAGCATCTTCTGAACCATGGTGTAGACCTGAACACTGAGCATGGGGTTTTTTAAACCTACAAGGACTAGCTCTTGGCAATTGGCCCATCAGCAGAGATGGCAGGCAGGTGGCAAGCAATGGCCCATGGCATAATGGTAGTAGGGGGTGATCCGGTTTCTCAGATGGGAGCTTTGGAGAGGGACTTAGGAGGATCCGAAAGAGGCCTTTATTCTCCTCTCCTCGTCAGGTGTCCCCCTTCCGTTGTGCAATAAAGACATCATTTGCTTCATCTCTGCCGGAACTGATGTTCATCAGAGGCTGAAGGATTAGTTATCTTCTGTTGATGGAAGGTGAGATCGCGCCAGATAAGCTGAGGACATCTCCCCCTCCCCCCCCCCCCCCAAACTAAGCAGGGACTGGTGCACCCACTAGCATCAAGAGTTGTTGTGGTAGGCAGCAGATTTCACATATAGGAGTCAGGCATAGAAGACAGACGAGGGGTTAGACTAGGGGTATGTAGCACCCTGGTATGCCCCATTTGAATTGGCTGCAGGAACCAGTTTACAGGCTAGATCATGTTCATATGGGCCTTTGGGCTCAAATCAAATAGACTTCTTCTGCCCCTTTTAGCTCAAGGGCTTTCTTTGGCCCAACCAGAGATGGAGCCAAGATCTATACGCCATCTGGATGGACCTGACAAGTCATCCGCCTTCCACTTGGGTGACCGGTTTGGTTCCTATGCACATACCAATTGGCTTCACCAGCATCTATGGTACACAGTCCTTGGGGAGGAGGAGTTGGAGGCAGGGGTTGGTAGTATCGGTATCCGACCTTGCATTGGGAGGGGTCAAAACCGATACGTACCAGTATCAGTACCGACTCTATCAGCCAATTTCGGCCTGATACCGATCTAGTACCATTATTTTATTTTTATTTTTTTAATTTAACGTGCCTGGACCGACTTCACTCCCAATTCCATGCCGATCCAAGCCGATATCAGTACATAACTGGCTGACATTGCCAAACCATGGTTGTAGGAGGTTTTGACTCTCAAGACAGCCATGGTATGTGTGTATATGTGGGTAGGCGTCCATTTGGAAGAGGGGGTGGTGGCTTCAACACAACCTCCTTGTCTCATGAGAGGTTAGGAAGGGTCACCTATGTATGGAAGATGGAGAAGTTCTAGGAGTTCAGCAGTGAAGCTGTTCTAATCAATAACGCACAACTAAAGCTCTCTTCACATGGTCTAACTCAACAGCGGACCTGGCTTGTTCTAGACTAGATAGGCTTTTAGTCTTTGTTGGCTACAAGGATAACCTTCCGCAGTTGGAGGCCGTCTGTTTGGCCTAGCCGGTCCCTTATCACAAGCCTCTTTTGCTCAAGACAAGTGGTAGATGCAAAAGCAAGTCTATGTTCCAGTTGGAGAATTATTGGCTGGGAGAAAAGGGCTTCATGGAGGTGGTTAGTAAGGTATGGGAGGCTCCAGTTCTTGGGTGATCTCCTATGGCAAGGCTAGTAACTGATGGGAATCCAAGTGTTGTGGGATCGAAGCTAGGAGTCTATTTTATATTTTAGCCATTAGAGGCTCACTTGATGTATTTTCCTTTTTACTTAGATTATTAGTGGGATTTTAGCTTTTATTGATAACACTCTGTTTCAATTCATGGTGAATTTTATTGCGAATTCGGGATTATTTTCCTCTGCTTCTCTGAGATGGAGAGCCACAAGCCTTGAGATTTGTGTGAAAAAACCACAAGCCCTGAGATTTGGAAGAGGGGGTGCTGGCTTCAACACAATCTCCGCCCATTCTATTTGGCCCATTTGATGTATTTTCTTTTTACTGAGATTATTAGTGAGATTTTAGCTTTTATTTTGAGTTAAGGGAATTTAGTCATTACGACTAGGATTAGTGTTTGCTTTTTCTTTAAACAGTCTTTTTTCGATTAATGGTGAATTTTATTACGAATTTGGAATTATTTTCCTTTGCTTTTCTGAGATGGAAAGCCACAAGCTCTGAGATGGGGTGGCAATGCAATGCCCTAGCTATCGGTGCGATGCCAGAGGCCATGATCTCACTGACGGTGTGACGCCCGAGGCCTCTATCTTCACCTTCTTCTCCCTGCTTTGCCATTGTCATGCATCAGTAATTAAGTTGAAGAAGTTGGTAAAGGAGTTATCCACTTGAGGGGCTACTAGAACACTTCTAGGGAAAGCAACAAAAGATAAGATTCTACAGCATCTTGAAGGACTAAATTCCTCTGAAGAGGCCAGGCATATGGATGAGGAGGATATACAATGCAGGGAGAAGCTCAAGATTGACTATAGGTAGATACCCCTGAAGGAGGAGATATAGAGGCAGTAGCAATCTAGGGAGAAACGGATTGAGGAGGGGGGCACAAACACAACTTATTTCTAGAAAGCTACATCAAGTAGAAGAAGGTTGAATCATGGTTTGCCACCTTTTTTATATCTCTGAGATCTCTCGAGAATCTTTGTCTCTCCAAGGGTCAAAAGATGAAATTCTAACCAGATCAAGAATTCGTTCCACATGCTTAGCCCCACTCACATGCAAATGATGAGATAAAAACAACTTGTAAGGCATGGATAAGATCAAGCTTTAAGACCATAGCAGCAAGGTTCATCATGACAAGATAGTGGGTTCTCAGTCAACCATGTTAAATGCAGTTAAGATGACATAAATCAATCATTCAAGCCCCTCTGATATTGTATGGATCAAGAAAGTTCACTAGAATATTTACCTCATGAGTACGAGCATCTGAGACAGCTGAGACAACCAAATTACAGGTGGCCTGAATCATTCTACAATAGGAATGTAATAAAGCATGGGATGATGTTCTTTCAATTCTTAGAAGATATATACATGAAAAGACTGTTTGTGCTAGTGAATGACCCTTGTGCCACGTTGCCTGCAAATATAAATCATCTTAAATTTCATAAATCTCATGGAACGTAATATTGACAAATCACATGTCCATTACCTCACATGCTAAGAGGTGATCCATAACATCAATGCAGTGTCGGACATCGAGAGTTCTATCTGAACTGAGAGGAACAGGTGCAGCTCCATTCTCAATTGCTTCTTCAAGAGAACGATATCCACATTTTTCCATTCCTGAATCCATTTTTGGGTCCATTATCTATAAAATATAAACATAACCATGTCAAACAGATCACGCAAAAAAAGAGCTTTCAAGTGGATAGTAGGCCAAAAGTAACTGTATGTGCTTTAAAACATGCACATAATGAATACTCTACTACAGTATGAATGTTTGAAGTAAATATCACCATCATCGCGACAAAAATTACAGCTAAAGTGAAGTAAATATGGCATGTGGAAATGCATAGCAATGACTAATGACAAAAACAGCGATTGACACACAAACCAGGGATGGGTCCCCTTTGGAGTTTGATCCATACTGAACCAGAAAAGGTTTCAAAGATTCCTAGCCTGGTTAAGCTCAGATGGGGGAGGAGTTATGTCTGGGTGTTTTTTTTCCTTTTTTTTTTTTATAAGAACGTAGATTGTACCACCAATTTTATTAAAAATAAATAGAGGAAGTTCAATCAAGGGTAGGAGAGATTCCTATCCACTCAAGTAAAAACGAAAACTGCATTAACTGGCAAGTACTAAGTAAATGCCCTTATCCAAGACTCAGGATAGATACCAATAATGTAATGAGACCAAGAATACAAATAAGACAGACGACGGAATGAAATACTCTCAATGTAAAATTTACTTCCCCGGAGCAGCACACCATTTCCCTCTTTCCATATGCTCCAACATACACAGCATGAGGTAGAATTCCTACAATGTTGCGCCGCTCCTTTGTATAAGATCTTACTTTCAAATGCTTCAAGAATTCCCACATTTCCAGAACAGAATGGAATTGAGGGGTAAAATTCAGCAAATCTCCAAATATTCTCCGTACTTCCTGACTAACTTGGAAACAGACAAATAAGTGATCCACATCTTCATTGCAAAGGCCACAAAAGGAGCATAAAATATCATCATTTGAGCACCATTTACTCATGTATACTTTTGTGATAATTCTTTTCTCATACATGAGCCACATGAATGCCTTCACTTTGAAAGGGGATTTCACTTTCCACACATCCTCGTTCTTCATGTCCGCTGGCAAACATCTCCTTCAATCATGGAGTAATAAGACTAAACTGTAGATTTTCTTTGTTGGCCCCATATCAGCTTGTCTGGTTGAGCTGTGTCAATATTCACTGAATACAATACACCCAACAATGAGCAAAAACTCCTCAATTTCTTCATCCTTCATGCTTCTTCATGTCTGAACACACCACTGAATTTTATTCCCATCAACTTCAAAGCATTCACTCACTGTACACCATTGATTGACAGCTATAGCGAACACCTGAGGATAAGTTTCCATAAAGCAGTTGTCACCCAACCACCTATCTTTCGAAAAGAATACATTCTGACCATTACCCATCCTGTACTGTATATATTTGTTGAAATGTATCCCTGCCTTGACAATATCTGCCCAAATCACAGACACGGATGGCATATTCACAATCTACTGATATAATCTAAACCTCCGCTGATAATGCTTGTGAGTAATCACCATTTCCAAAGACTAGCCTCACCATCAAACAACTCCCACAGCCATTTCCCAGGAGAGCTATATTCCACAAATGAAGGTTCTTAATCCCCATGCCACCTTTAGACTTTGGCAAACAAACCTTCTTCCATTTAACCAGTGGTATTCCTTTGTAATTCTTATGAAAGCCACCCCACAGAAATTGTCTTCTGATTCTGTCAATCTTCTTGCAGATGTCAAATGGAATAAGAAAAACTAATAGATAGTGCAGACACACCTTACCAACTGCTTGCTGCTATGACTCCTTGACAAGATTCTGGAACTTATGCAGCCACACCTGTTCCATACGAAAAGGTTTCTTATTACTTTTCCTTCTCTGACAATTTAGAATAATTGCACTGTGATCAGTAAGTGTGTCAACGGCTCGACGCTGTGCAAACACTCCTGCACAAGAGAACATATTTTCCTAACTATCATTAATCAGCACTCTGTCCAATTTTGACATAGAAGGTCTTTGTCTCCCATTTGACCATGTATACTGAACATTAGATACAGGAAGCTCTAACAACACACACTTCTCAATCCAGTCATTAAATTGCCGCATTCCTCTGTAACACGTACCATCGCTGTTCCTCTCTGATGGTCTTCTAACTTGACTAAAGTCTCCTATAATACACCACGGCAAATCAAACTTCTCTTGACACGACGCTAACTCCCTTCACATTTCCTGCTGCTCTAGAATAGCATGCAGCCCATAAACTCCTGAAAGCATCCAATCGTTCTTATAAAGAACATCACACAGCTTCACGGTAACTGAGTATTCACCAATATCCAGCAAGTATCCTTCCCAATTCAATTTGTTCCATGCAATGATGATACCACCAGATTGACCAGAACCCCTTCTGAAAACAAAATCAGGCTCCCCATAGATGGTGACCTTCTTAATAAAACTCAAATCAACCATTTCCATCTTAGTCTCCTGAAGACATGAGATGTCTACATAATTTCTTCTCCATATTTTTTTAACAGCTCTCTGTTTTTCACAGTCATTCAAACCCCTAATATTCCACGATAAGAGTATCATTAAGCCTGACAATTAACCCTTTGGACTTTTGCCACAGAACTGGAGCTGGTAGACTTGCACTCCTTTAAAAGATTCTTCAACTCCCTCTTTCCTCTGTTTAATCACAGTGCCCTCAACATCTCCTTCAATTCCTTCACAGATTTTTCTGAACTGCCCTATGCTGACTTGGATTTGAAGCCCAATACCAATAGCCTTTCCTTCCAATTCTGAATTATCCCAATCTTGTAGAAAATATTTTTTCTTTCCTCCCTCTCTATTTTTTATTGCTGGCATTGAATGGAACTAGATGAAGTCCCACCTGCTGTTGCGTGTCGGTGGCGAACTCTTCGGCTTAGAGATGGGGATAGAGGAAGACGGGATTGAGACAGAGGGGGTTCAAGTTCAAGGAACTTACCCGTGTTAATTTCCCTCCATCTCTCCTCCTTCATGTCCTCCATCTCTGTAGCCTTCGGAGCAAGGAATTCCGGGTCGGATCAGGTCCCCGAATCGGGACCCGCCGATCCCGATCCGAATCGGGATCTGATCGGCCAGAATCGGCCGGGATTGGCCGGAATCGGCTGGGATTGGCCGAATCGAGACCTGCCGATCCCGATCCGAATCGGCCGATCCGGATCGGGATCGACCGATTCTGCATTCCATGCTTCGGAGAAGGCGCCATCACCTCGATCTGTTGGATGCCCTCCTACCAAAGACAAAGACGCTTCCTTCTTCGCTCCTTCCTCATCATGTAACAAAAGCTCTTCGCCACCTCCACCACCAAGATATTTAGGGCATCACCCCATTCCTTACATGGCAAAATGTCGAGAACGCCCTTTCTAGAGGGTTCGCTTGTATTATTCATTAATTCCAAACCTGGGGCATCTTGGACATTACCACTATCAATGGCTTCATTCGAACGAGCTTGACCAGAGCCCTCGGGCCAGTTCAGCGAATCTACCATTTCATCACCATGAGCTGATCGTTCCTTCATTTGTTAAATCGAACCCGGTTCCACCAACTGAGTTACCCTGTTCAAAATATTCCCTGCTGTTCCCTGAGTCAACTCGGTTGTCTTCCTCAATGCTCCCGTGCCATCAGAAACCCTAGCCATACTGTAATACTTGTAAGCCATAGCTACCTCTTTGTAGGACCAGTCCATGTTCTCCTTAACTTCATTATTCAACGCTTCCATCTCCAATGAGATGCAAAAAATATCCTCACCCCACTGCAGCTTCACCACCGATGGGTTCATAGTCCCCTGTTCCATTGCAATCAGAACAAGGGCATACTCCAAAGACTCCCATTCTAAAGTTCCTCTATCCACCCTCACAATCCATCCAAAAGATTGAACAATTTTCTTCAAAACCTCCACATACCCACAGAAGCCAGGGAATACCTCTCATTCTGCACCACCTGTGAGAAATGTTGCTGATCTTTCCAGCTCCATCTGCTGGGTTCCACTGCTTCCATGTAATGCTGCAATCTAAAACTTGTATCTCTCCCGGAGACACTAACTCTCTTTGCAAAGTCTCTGAAGGACACCATAACAGAACCTGGTTAATGTCAACGAAGGTCAACAATGCATCCTTCACATCCGGACACCATTTACACAGCGCCAATCCCAGTTCATCATGTTGAATGGGAGTTAAGGAAGAACCCAGAAGGCATCTCTTGCAGAACTTCCTATTATCGGCATAAGCAGTAAACCAAGGAGTGTCAACACAAGGACTCCTAAGGACCTTCTGTTGAACCCAAAAAGTGTGATACTAGGGTAACAAATCTAGGTGTGTGTATGTATGCATACATCCATGTAAGAATTAAGGTTTTTGAAACCCACATGCAAATGCATGAACTCAGTTTTTGTATAAAGAAATCTGCAACATGCATGCACAAAAAAAGGAAAGAGACATGCAGGCATAAAGATGCACTAGGGTGTTATCCTAAGAAGCAAGGCCATTAGGGTTTATGGACCCAGGCTTACAGTATAAAAAAGGAATGATACATGCAGATTTTCTTTGAGATGCATGCAAGAATATGTAAAGAGAATGGAAGCTGCATCAAGTCAGCAAGAAAAAAAGGACCAACCACAGCCTCCCACTGCTGTGAAAATCAGCAAGAAGAACAGGGCATCAGCAGCAGTTGCAAGCCTCCAATAGCAGCAAATCAAATAGCCCTCCCAATGCTGCAAAAAACCAGCAAGTTCAGCAGCTAATCTGCAGCACAGCACCAGCAGGGAGGACAGAGGGGCACGGCCAGCAGAAGCAGCCCTCCAACGGCTGCAAGAAGGGCTCCCCAGCAGCAGCCGCACGCACAGAGAGAGGGAGAGCCAACCGGCCCTCTTTTTAAGGGAAAGAGAGAGAGGAGATAGAGATAAAGGAGGGGGGAGATAAATACAAAAAAAAAAAAGAGGAAGGCCAAGGGATAAATACAAGAGAGAGAGAGAGAGAGAGAGAGGGCCGGCCAGCCCAGTGGGGCCTGCCGGTCTCCTCTCTCTCCCCATCTCTATCCGCCTCTCTATCCCTCATCCTTATCCCTGGCCGGCCCCACTCTCCCATCTCTAGCCATCTCTCTCTCTCTCATCCGTCCCTATCCTGCCCCCCCCCCCCCCGCCGGCTGCCTTTGTGGCACCGGTGGGGGGTGCCACCGGCCAGCCAAGGCCGGCCATGCCCAAGGCCTATAAAAGGCCCCCCCAGGCGCCCCTCATTCCACACACACACGGCAGCTAAAAAGGCTCAAGAAGAAGGAAAACGCTGCAGATTTTTTGAAAGGCTTCTAATTTTTGTGTGTGTAACACAAAAAAAGGAGAGTAAAGTTTTATTATTCTATTTTGATAATAAAAGGGTGGTTTATTCATATTGGTTGAATAGCCACAAATTTCAAATTTATTTTATGCTTCCATGATGTCATTTTTTTCATGTTAATTAAATTATTTCATGTTAATAAGGTTCATCCATAACGGTTGGATGGCCATAAATTTCATATGTCAACTAACTCACATGCTTTCATAACAGAAAATATAATAAAAAAATTTGGTTCATTCATATTGGTTGGATGGCCAAAAGCTTTCTTAAAAATTACAATAATAATAATAATAATATGGTTCATCCTTATTGGTTGGATGACCAAAATCTTCATAACGAAAAAGAATAAAAGAAGCTGGTTTATCTTCATTTGGGGGATAACCAAAGTTTCATTTGGTTCATTTTAAATAAAATGACCACAAGATTATATGGTTCTCTCTTACTGGTAGAGCGGCCATATAATATAAGGATCATTCTATTGAAAATGAACAATGTTGTGTAATGCCTTTTTTTTAAACTATTTCATGTTGATAAATTGGTTCATCCTTATCGGTTGGATGACCAAAGTTTCATAAAGAATAAAAAATTGGGTTCATTCATACTGGTTGAATGACCTAAGTTCAATGATTCTATCCTATTGGTGGATTGCCCACTTTATTTATGGTTCATTCTTATCGGTAGAGTGACCAAATGTTATAATTATTAGTTCATCCCGATCGATGGGATAACCATTAACTTTTATAGCTATGTCCTATTGGTGGCATGGATTGCGGAATCGGCCGATTCCGACTCGAATCGGCGGGTTCCGACCCGAGTTTGGGGGGAAATTACTGTTCCCCCCACCGATTTTAAAAAAAAAAAAAAAAACGGGAGAAATCGGCCCGAACCGGACAAAATCGGGTCCGGACCGGCCAGATCGGCCGGTCCGGACCCGATCTGGTCCGGTTCGGGCCGGTCCCGATCTCCCCCTTAAGGGGGGATCGGGAACCAAACGCCAGCAGCGTTTCTGCTGCTGGCGCCTGGCCCTTCCCCAGCCCCCAGCCCCTCCCCGGCTCGCCGCCGCTCACCGCCGCCCCCCCCCCCCCCCCGCCGCCGGCCGTCCGCTGCCGGCCTGCCGCCGCCGGCCCGCCGCCGCCAGCCCGCCGCCGCCGGCCCTCTCTCTCTCTCTCTTTTTCTCTCTCTTTTCTCGGCCCTCTCCGAGTTTAGGTATATTTCGAATTAATTTTTTAAAATTCTAAAAAAATTAGAAATGATGTATGATTGTGTTTATTGTGTAGATCTTTTAATATTTAGGTTGAAAATTTTTTTAGCATGTTGATTAGACAAAATTGTCAAAATTAGCCCTAATTAGGGGTTAAAAATTGGGGCTTTTGTATGATTAGTGTGATTAAGGTTCAATTGAGTGTGCCAACCACTCAATTGAACTTGTTAGGACATAAATGTGTATTTTTTTGCATTAATTGCATGTTATTAGCGTTAATTAGTTAAAATTAACCCTAATTAGGGGTTAAAAATTAGGGCTTTTGTATGATTAGCGTGATTAAGGTTCAATTGAGTGTGTCAACCACTCAATTGAACTTGTTAGGACATAAATGTGTATTTTTTTGCATTAATTACATGTTATTAGCGTTAATTAGTTAAAATTAACCCTAATTAGGAGTTAAAAATTGGGGCTTTTGTATGATTAGCATGATTAAGGTTCAATTGAGTGTGCCAACCACTCAATTGAACTTGTTAGGACAGAAATGTGTATTTTTTTGCATTAATTGTATGTTATTAGCGTTAATTAGTTAAAATTAACCCTAATTAGGGGTTAAAAATTGGGACTTTTGTATGATTAGCGTGATTAAGGTTCAATTGAGTGTGCCAACCACTCAATTGAACTTGTTAAGACATAAATGTGCATTTTTTTGTATTAATTACCTGTTATTAGCGTTAATTAGTTAAAATTAACCTTAATTAAGTGTTAAAAATTGGGGGTTTTGTATGATTAGTGTGATTAAGGTTCAATTGAGTCTGCCAACCACTCAATTGAACTTGTTAGAACCTGATTGCATTTTTGTGTTTTTATGTTATGCAGGAATATGGCAGAACAGGATGTGGAGCAACATGGTGCTGATCCTGGTTGGCAGCATTGCACACTGGTGGACAGTGTTAGGAGGAGGGTAAAATGCAACTGGTGTGGAAAGGAGATGGGTGGTGGCATCTATCGCCTAAAAAATCATCTTGCTGGCATATCAGGAGATGTCAGTATATGTGAGTCAGTCCCGCTGGCCTTGAAGAAGGAAATGAGGGCTTATATGATGGGTAAAAAGGCACACAAAGATTTATCATCTCAACAACACATGGATTTGCAAGATGAGATATCAGGGCACCAAAGACGAAGGGATTACAGTCTACCTGTTCAGCGCCCGATCAATTTAGATGATGATGATGAGGAGGAGGAGGATGAGGAGGATCCAGATGACCCTGATGCAGAGTACACCAGAGCTGTTCGTGCCAGTTTGCGGACAAATAGAGAAGATGAGGACCGACGAAGAGGCATAGGATCATCAGGTGGATCAATGCCTGCTGCTTCTCAGCCTGGGATATTCGTTCCTAGGGGTTCTTCTGGTCGCAGGACTGCTAGTTCTATATTGAGTTGTGGACGGACATCAGATGTGGCACGCGGTCCTATGGACCAATTTTTGTACAGATCAAGGTCTGCCAGACAGCCTGGAATCAAGCAAGCATTAAAAGGAGTCAAGGCATCAGCAAAAAATGCCTTGAAGGAAATTGTGAAATGGTTTTTACATGCAGGTGTGCCAGCACATGCCGCATCTAGTCCATATTTTCAAACGATGGTGGATGCAATTGCAGATGCTGGACCTGGTGTAAAGGCCCCCACAGCTCGCTACATTTATGATGTTGGGCTTGAAGAAGAGTATAATGACTTGAAGGTATGGGTCGACAACTTCAAGAATGTGTGGAGGGAGCGTGGTTGTACCATCATGTGTGATGGTTGGACAGGGACCACAAGAAGATCCATGATTAATTTTCTTGTGTATTGCAGCGAGGGCACTATTTTTTTGAAGTCTGTGGATGCCTCAAACAAAATAAAGAATGCTAATTATTTGTACAGGCTAATGGATGACGTGGTGGAGGAAATTGGTGAAGAAAATGTTGTGCAGATAGTCACTGACAACGAAGCAAGCTATAAAGCAGCCGGTAATTTGTTGATGCAGAAGAGACACCATTTGTACTGGGTGCCTTGTGCAGCACATTCTATTGACTTGATGATGGAGGACATAGGTAGAGATCCTTTTGTTGCTGAGGTGGTACAACAAGCTCAGATGATCACGGGATTTATTTATAGTCACAACAGGATCTTACATATGATGAGAGAACATACAGGTGGACGGGATCTTCTTCGTGCTGGCCCTACTAGATTTGCATCCAACTTCATTTCTTTAGAGAGCCTGAGTAAATACAAGCATCAGTTGGCCCAGTTAGTCCACTCTGACGAGTTTCTGGCACATATAGGGACACTGAGAGCCGATGCTAGAGAAGTTGCCTTGGCAGTGCAATCGCTAGTTGGGGAGAGAAGTTTTTGGGATAAGGTTTCTCGCTATCTGAAAGTGGTTGAGCCTCTGGTACGTGTTCTGAGGTTAGTTGATGGAGATGACAAAAATGACATGGGATATTTGTATGAGGCCATGGATAGAGCAAATGAGCAATTGAGCGAAAGCCTTCCTACTTCTCATGACAAATGGTGGAGGATCATCGATAATAGATGGGAGTCGACTCTTCATCATGATCTTCATGCTGCTGGTTAATTCTTCATCTATTTAAGTTGATTTTATGTTATTAATTTTGTTCACATTTAATTTTATAACTAATTAAAATTCAATTTATATGCAGGATATTTTTTCAACCCAAGGTATCAGTATAGTGAGAGCGTGCATAATGACGGAGAGGTCCTTCGAGGCACAACTAATGTGATTACTAGAATATCAAGGAATGTGAATGAAAGGATAGATGCCTTAGCAGAGGTACCGTACAAAGTAGGAGTTTATGAAAATGCATGCGTCTATCATTAACTTATGTTATTTATATTTATTTTGTAGATGGAGAGATTTAAATTGAAGACTGGCATTTATGGAGATGATGACGTCAGGGCTGCAGTAACGAGAACAACTCCAGGTGAATTACATAATAAATAGTCAAATATTAAATTTAATGATTGGCATTTATGATTATTGATATCGTCGTCTTCTTTTTTTTTGAACAGCTGAATGGTGGATTCAGATTAATTACAGACAAGCTGCCACAAATCCTTTGGCGTATGTTGCAGTGCGAGTACTCAGTCAAACCACTTCTTCCAGTCAATGTGAAAGAAACTGGAGTACATTCAGTCTCATTCACACGAAGGTTCGTAACAGATTGGGGGTTTCTAGGCTGGAGAAGTTGGTGTACTGTCACTACAACATGCGTCTAAAAATCAGGCAGATTCAGGAAAGACATAGGCTTGAAAGACAGAGATTCATGGAGTTTGCTGGCAGACCAGTTGATGAGCCTGTACATCAGATTGATATTGATGAATTGTTAGATGAAGAACACCCACTGCATTCTTGGGTGGAGAGCAGAGCAGCCAGAGATGCACAGCCTGAGTTTGATCCTCAGGATCGGAGTTGGGCAGAAGGTGAATTAGATGCAGTAGTTGCTCGAGATCCTGAATTTCAGACAACACAAGAAGGAGGTGCACTAGTTCTGCAGAGGCGCCGAAAGTCAGCCACACTAGGAGACACTGCTAGAACTTCTGCCTCTCAGCCAGCACTCAGGAGATCAGCTACTCAGGTGGATCCACAAAGAAGAAAGGAGAAAGAGCCAGCGGGACCTTCATTGCAGTCATCGAGCAGCAAAAAGAGAAAACAATCAAAAGGAAAGTCTAAACAACGAGAAGAAGGGACAGTTCAGCAGACTGGAGAGACACCTGAGGACACCCCAGCTTTACCACCTCACTTGGCCAGCATTTACGAGGCAGAAAGACAAACCTACAGGCGTAGAAGAAGGCGATTGAGGAAAACAAGCCAAGTGCGGAGTGATGACTCCACTGATGATGATGATGATGATGATGATGATGATGGAGATGGTGATGGTGATGGCGCTGCTGCTGCTGGACTATCAGGAGGTTCTGCACTTGGGAGCAGTTACACAGGATACGATGATTACTCCGTACCTCCGAGTCATTCTGAAGGAACTCAAGGTCAGAGACAAGGACAAGAAAGGGGATTTGAAGGCCAACAGAGACATGCAGGATGTGATTGGCCACCATGGGAAGATGCACCTTCTTATCCGCCCATTTTTCATCCCCCTACACTGCCATATTCAGACATCAGCAGCACTACTGAAGGGTACTCTGGACCTCCACCTATACAGTACGGCATTTTTGTCCCTCCAATACAATCAGGAGAAAGTTCAAGCCAACAAGCTTACACACCTAGAGGTATTCAAAGAGGATTCGAAGACCTCGCTAGTTCCTTGTTTGGCTATGGTTATGCACCGGCAGATTATGGCCCGCCTGCTCAAACTTATGAACCGGATGATGAAGGATCACAAATGTGATCTTTCTAAGGTATTTTTCAACAACAATATCTTTTTTAATTAATGCACAACAAAAATTATTAGTTAGTTAGTTGTCTTTAATGTTTATTTTTTATGGATGTACATGAATTGCATTCGTTCTTATTGTACATCAATTGAATAATATGTATGTAATTTTTTCTGATTTTTTTTAATTTTTTCTGATTTTTTTTAATTTTTTCTGATTTTTTCCTTATTTTTTTCTGATTTTTTCTATTTTTTCTGATTTTTTTTTAAAAAAAAAATTCCGGCCGAGTCGGACCGGCCGGACTGAGTCTGGATCGGCCGACTCGGCCGATCCAGATCGGGTCGGGTCGGGATCGCCGGGTCCCGATTCCCGATCCCGACCCGAGCCGGAATTCCTTGATTGGTGGGCCGGCTACAAAATCATGGTTAACCCATTCACAGAAGGACTAATAAAAATAATCATTTATCATTTTTATCGATGAGATAACTATTTCATGTTAATAAATTGGTTCATCCTTATCGGTTGGATGACCAAAGTTTCATAAAGAATAAAAAATTGGGTTCATTCATACTGGTTGAATGACCTAAGTTCAATGATTCTATCCTATTGGTGGATTGCCCACTTTATTTATGGTTCATTCTTATCGGTAGAGTGACCAAATGTTATAATTATTAGTTCATCCCGATCGATGGGATAACCATTAACTTTTATAGCTATGTCCTATTGGTGGGCCGGCTACAAAATCATGGTTAACCCATTCACAGAAGGACTAATAAAAATAATCATTTATTCATTTTTATCGATGAGATAACTATCAATTAAAGTGGTTCTTTCCTACTGATGGGTTGGCCATTAAACTAGACTTTATTCATATTGATCGGATAACCTATAAAAAAATGTATATAATGACAAAAATTAAAAAAAAATGGTTCATTTATATTGGTTGAATGGCCAAAGTTTAGTGGTTCTCTCCTATTGGTGAATTGACCACTTTGTTTATAGTTCACTCTTATTGGTAGAGTGATTAAATGTTATGATTATTTGTTCATCCCTATCGATGGGGTAACTATTGGCTTTTATGGTTCTGTCATATTGGTAGGCCGGCTACGAAGTCATGGTTAATCCATTCATAGAAGGACTAATAAATATAATTCTTTGTTCATTCTCATCGATGTGGTAGCCATCAATTAAAGTGGCTATTTCCTACTGGTGGATTGACCATTAAACTCTGGTTCATTCATATTGGTTGAATGGCCTAAAATTTGTGGTTCCTTCAAATTAGTTGAAGGACCATTAAAGAATATTCATAATTACGTGGTGGCCCTCATACCCCATCGATTAAGGATATCCTTTAAGCAGTCTATATCCTCTCAAAAGATCTCAAGTGAGAGGACATGCTGCCCAAATAATCATTTATCCTTTTAAGGATGTTTAAAAGATAATTTCAGGAATTTGTCTCTTTCAAGGAGTCCTAATGAAGCCTAGGTCTCAAAACCTACCTTCTTAGTACCTTAAGATGCTTGAAACACTCATATCCTCATGAGAGTCTAAAAATCCTTTAAGTATCCTTTAAAGGATATTTCATGAACCTTCACAAATAAAAAGGATGATCATGTTCGCACTCAACTATGCTTATTTCCTGCTTTCTTTACAAGCTTTATTGGATAGTTAATCAAGAGTTACCAATCATTTATTGGTGTAATTAATACTATAACTAAGGTCAGTGGAGAGAGGTCAAGAGCACGGATCCATAATCGATCTAAAAGTAATTTAGACTTTGAGGATTAATCCTAAAAGTCTACCTAGAAGAAAAGAGAGCATGTTTTCAAACTTAAAATTCTCTTTTCATAGCAAGATTTCCACAAAGATTTTCAAATCCTACAAAGATTTTTCAAAACCACAAAAAGGAAGGATTTTTCAAAAAGAAAGTCTCACACCTTCCCACCTACATCCGACACAGGAGTAAAAGAAGCCATATCCGTGACACCCTATGTCAGGGTTGACCATAGAAAGACCATAGAGCTCCAAGGGGAAGTGGATAGGAGTTACAAAGTAGTAATCAAAGTTTATAGGGTTTTTACTTTTTAGGACTCCAACAGACATGGATTGCGGAATCGGCCGATTCCGATCCGAATCGGCCGATTCGGATCGGAATCGGCGGGTTCCGATCCGATTCGGGGGGGATTTCACTGTTCCCCCCCCCACCGACTTGAAAAAAAAAAAAAAAAAACGGCCGAAATTGGCCCGAACCGGACCAGATCGGCCGGTCTGGACCCGATCTGGTCCGGTTCGGGCCGGTCCCGATCCCCCCCTTAAGGTTTAAGGGTTTAGGGGTTTGGGTTTTAGGGTTTAGGGTTTAGGGTTTTAGGGTTTTAGGGTTAAGGGTTTAGGGTTTAGGGTTTAGGGGTTAAAGGTTAAGGGTTAAGGGTTAAGGGTTTAGGGTTTAGGGTTTAGGGTTTAGGGTTTAAGGGTTTAAGGGGTTAAGGGGTTAAGGGTTAAGGGTTAAGGGTTTAGGGTTTAGGGTTTAGGGTTTAGGGTTTAGGGTTTTAGGGTTTTAGGGTTTTAGGGTTTAGGGTTTAGGGTTTAGGGTTTTAGGGTTTAGGGTTTAGGGTTTTTTATGGATGTACATGAATTGCATTCATTCTTATTGTACATCAATTGAATAATATGTATGTAATTTTTTCTGATTTTTTTTTTAGTTTTTCCTGATTTTTTCTGATTTTTTATTATTTTTTAATCTGGCCGAGTCGGACTGGCCAGACTTCATCTGGATCGGCCGACTCGGCCGATCCGATCCGAGTCGGATCGGGATCGGCGGGTCCCGATTCGGGGACCCGATCCGATCCGGAATTCCTTGCCAACAGATGTAGGAAGGGAAGTTGAAGATGACCAAGTTAGCTGATTCACACTCGGTCAGTGGTTCTGTCAACTCAAGCAGAATTTCATAGGGGCTCAGTGAAACAATCTCTAGATGGTAGTGGAGGTGCGGCACATGTGCCAGAATCTTTGGAGTGTGCAGCTGCACAGGAAGTATCCGCAGGAGTACTTTGCTAATGAAAAAGGTTGAACAATCTTGTCATTGTGGTTTCTCATACAGAAGGAGTTCAAGGAGAGGATAGGATGGAGCTGATGGGTATTAGGGTACATCAGCAAAGTTAACATGTTGCAAACCATGATTCACCATACCATACCAGATCGTGCTAACTCATACGAGCCAATCCATATCTAGGTGAGTCCGATCTGCTAGCACACATTGTATTGGACCAAATCGTGCCGACTCTACATGCATAATGAGTTGTTTTAGGTTGAGTTTTTATCATTTGGTAAGCAAACTTACACTTTTATATCAATTAATAGCATTTCTCTTAAAGGTGACTTAAATTCATTCTCATTAACAAACTCATTGGCTTGAATTGGGTAAACTTATGCAACTTGTGTGAGTTGGACAAGAGCCAGGTCAGTACTGACTCATATCTGGGAAGATAAGATCCGAACAGATCAGCGATACAGCAAACATTGTCGCGAAGCTATTTCTACAACAGCCTCACAAGCTGTTTAATGCCTCCAGAAAGAAATCAGGAGAGGAGGTAAATGCAAGGGTTCTCTGTGGATATACCGGTGGAGAGGACGAACGAAGAAGCATCCATTAACAAAATTGGGCAATTTAACAAGATTTGTTCCGCCAAAGAAGATAACAAAACTGGTCGAAGCAGAAAGAATGTGATCCAGTATGCAATCAAAGTGCGGGCCAACAACTGAAAGGGGGGTGGATATAGGAAAAAGAATGTGATACAGCCCGCTGCCACAGGTCCACTGGCAGGAGACTCTATCACAGGCAGCCGGATGAAAATCCAGCATCTTCAAAAAGATCCCCTCCCCCCCCCCCCCCCCAAAAAAAAAAGAACCAAGAGGCATGTGGGGCATGGGCTGCCATGCATTTTCACACGAAGCAGGGGTGTCCCCAATGGACATCTGATCACGGCCCCTCCCTGCCATAATGAGACGACCACAATTTTGAATAAACATCTTTAGTTGCCACTCTGAACCTCTCAGATAAGTTTTTGGTGCCGAAGGTGCCCAGCATGAAAAATTGCGGTCTGTTGTGATCAAATCATATAGGGGAATGTGCTGTATCATGAGAGAGAGAGAGAGGAGAGTAATGAAGGCTATCTATAGATGATGGCTATACAAATGGTGTATGCCACATACCCTCAGTACGATACTACGATGTGATGTACAATACCCAAACATAATGAATACATACAACCATGTTGTATCCACAACATATCTGGAACATTTTATCAGGCAAGTTCAGCATTTTGCTTTCCTTTTTCAATATTTTGTTTTCCACTTTTCCTTTTTTGAAAGTGGATAGGACCACAAAACCTTAAAAAAACTTCAGATATAATAAAATTTCATGTATGCTATTTTATGATATTATCATCAGATAGACTTGTAGTAAGAAGAGACATTCACATTGAATCCTTGACTTGGGTAAAAGCATCAATGATACAATATATGCTTAATTCACTTCATGGTGTGTAAGTACTTTCCTACAGTATGATGAGAAAACGTTCTGTAGGACATGAACAGGATTCTTGATTTAACGTGTCAATCATCTAGTACATGAAACTAGTTGCCATGCCAATTAGTTAATCAAAACCTTGTTCACTACCAATCTAGAGCAGTAGAGCCACCAGAATCTGATTTTAGGGGGGCTACACAAAGATAATTTCCTTCCTCACGGGCACTTGGTAGACAATGGAGGCTTGGAGCTACCTTCTAAACTGCAGTATCAGAAGCTCAATCAATAGAAGTACATATTACCTCCAAGGCAGACATAGCAGCAAAAAGACTGAAATTCTCTCCATGGATAAGCTCCCCATCCTGAAGGTCTGTAATAGAAGATTACAAGAGAATCAAATGATGGAAACCCTATAATGCCATAAGAGATATGGAAGACATGCTACATGCCCTCCTATTCAAAAATCTTCTTAAAATGAGAGAAGAACTAACAACAAGAATGACACTTGACAATAAAAAGGACAAAGATCCAGGTGGCTAGCTTTTTCATCATCAATGACATTTAGACCAAACATAGACTTAATGAAAAACTTTCTTGTCTCCAACAACTAATTAGGAAAAGAATATGCAAGTGTATATCCTTTAAATGAGGGACTATTATGGGAACCTCAGCATGGAAAATTATGATGTAAAATGTAACTGAGACGTGATTTTGGTTAGTTTACAAGTTACAACCATATTGATTTTTATGGAACAACTCATTGTCGGTAATTCCTAAAAGGAGGGTAAAGGTCTAAGGGTTAGTAATGCTAAAGTAAAGTACAGGCTTTGCAGCTTTAAGGAAGTAAGAGTTCAAAATAAGAAATCACCAACGACAAACAACAATGTCCTGCAATGTGCTTCCATTACCTAGGGTAATTTATGCACAGAGATGCTGAAAGGAAGGCCAAAGTTAACAACAAATTAAAGTAGGCTAAGCTAAGTGAGCAAAGCATGTCATTTAGTACGCTTTGTAGCTTGAGCACCAACAAGGCTAAGTGGAAAGTTCCATAAAGTTAGCTATTTTGCACGGGGCAAGGCATTGAGCGCAGACTGTTGAACGATGAAGAAATTGGAAGAGAACAAGTTAAGAGTGATATAAATTAGCATAACAAGGTGAAGTTGCGGCAAAACATGAGAGACTAACAGAACAGTAGATATTAGAAGCATGTTCTCAATAAATGCCCAAGAGACCAAAATTTCAGATGTTTTATTCATGTCAAGCATGGACTTTCCAAACAAGAGAGGCATGCTCCTTTGACTCAAAAGCATTAGACATGCTCCTGTGGTTAGCATAGGCACATGCTGGGTGACCATGTTCTCCTGGGGTGCTCCCGTTCCCCTGCAACGGGCTCCAACTGCATTCTGCTGGGAGGAGGTCGCTCAACCACAGGAGCACACCACTTCCTGTGGAGAGGGATTGTCCTGCTCAGGAGTGCTAGGGTTGTGGGAGGACGGTGCACTTGCAGCATTCTTTCCCTCTGGCGGAAGGACCACCTATGCCAATGTGATTAGGGGGTTTGTGCACAGGGGCCTCATGAAGCCTGTCTCGCCCACCTCAGGCTCCTCTAAGGTAGGATGGATGAGAGTGGTAGTTCCTTCCTCTAGCAAGCTGGAGGAGAGGAAGGCCTGGGTTAGCAAATGTGTGACAGGGTCCATTGTCAGCTCTCACTGATCAAGTGATTATGCTTATCTTGGCGTGGTGGAACAAAGCTGTGGCCTGGAAGTTCTCTTGGGTGTCGCAGGCTACTTTTCTCCTCGCTTGTTCTGACAGGGGCCAGGAAGATTAGGTAGCCTTGTCTGGATCCCTGATCAGACAGGGCTTCGTCCTCAGATTCTCCTTGTGGGAGCCGCACGATCTAACCTATCCTGACACTGGCAGTTCTCAGATGACGCTGAAGCTGTCTAGGGTGCCGTTGACACTTCTCGATGAGGACTTGTGGGCCACCATCCTTGCTGGGTTCGCTTTGCTGGTCCAAGTGAAGCAGTGGTTTGCAGGGGGGCCCTTAGTTCTGGTGGTCATGGTGGTGGCCATGGAGAGGGAGCCAGGATCAGTGCTGGAGGTGTTAGAGGTGCTCGTGGACGGAAGGCTTCACCTTGTTCAAGTGGAGGTTGTTCGTGGAGAGGAAGGGACTAACAGGTGGCGACTTGGGCTAGGGTTTTGGGAGCTAGGGACGGAGGTAGCAGACCAGAGGAGGTCACGTGCTAGCCCCCCTTCCCTTTCGTCCATGTGAACCATCTGGTTCACAGTAGTGCCAGTTCGTCTTCTCCGAATGGTGGCTCAGGTCAAGACAGTCCCGATAACTTACCTAGTGGGCCTGGGAGAATCCGGGAAGTGCTCGTATCAGGTTTTGTTGGACCCAGAAGGGGTCTTCTTCCCAACCCGACTCCATCGAGCTCGAGCCAAGCACCTAAAGGCAGACGCATATTCTCCGACTGCCTGGAGCCTTTGATCCCTCGGCCATCGTCATCGAGTCTTCATCTCTGGCCGGTGACTCCACATGGAATAGCATCTCACCTCCTGCAGGGAACATGTGACATCCTTCATGGATTTCCCTATTGTGTCGAAGGTGTCTCTGACAAGCTCTCCAGGTACTCGGAGAGGGGACGTGTCCTTCCACCTAGCTCCTGGCGACTTTGCCTCTCCAGTCTCCATTGAAGACCCTAGGTGTGGGTTCTCTCCTCCCCCTTAGACAGTTTGAAGGAGGGGGTAGCAAGCCTTCTGGAGGTGGCAATTGTAATGACCTAGTCATGAGCCGGGAAGGAAGAGAGGGATACCCATAGGAAAAGGCTACCTGTAAGAAAGGGATATCTGTAAGTGAAGCAGTGTGGAGCCGCCACAGTGTGAAGCTGCCATGGTGTGGAGCTATCATTACGTCTGGTGGCTAGGGCGGAAACAAATTAGATTAGTCCTATATTGAAAAACGAAAAAAAAGTTATTGGGCTATATATACGGGATTTGTATCCATAACTTGTGAGGCGCCCTTTGGGACAAAACCGTACAGGCTTGGCCCAAGCGGACAATACCTCAGAAAGGTTGGATTAGACCGTTACAGAATGGTGTCAGAGCAGGATCCGTGCAGTATGATACAGGCTGGTTCGAGGACGAACCATGCAGAAGTTGGTGGACCTGTAACGACCCAGTCAAGCCAAGGAGGAGGAGAGGGCTACCCGTAGGAAAGGGCTACCGGCAAGTGAAGCAATGTAAAGCCACCACGATGTGGAGCTGTCATGATGTGAAGCTACCATTACGTCTAGGGGCTAAGGCAATAATGAATTGGATTAGTCATGTATCAAAAAACGAAAAAAAAAAATTACTAGGCTATGTATGAGGGATTTGTATTCATAACACGTGAGGCGTCTTTTAGGGACAAAACCATGCAGACTTGGCCCAAAGCAGACAATACCTCACAAGGGTTGGATCGGACCGTTACAGCAACACTCTCCACTGTTCCTTATAAAGGGGAGGTGCCCCTCTAGCTGATGTCTGCCACCATTGCCTCTCCTTTGAAGGCCCCAAGTGTGGGTTGTCTCCCCCCCGAAGGTCGACGGAGGGGGGTTTAAGCCCACTGGAGGCAGTGATGCAGTTTCCCCTACTTGTGCTACCTCAAGGGACCGACACATGAAGAGAATGAAGGAGGAGAGTGGCAGGCCACCTAGAGACCTCTCAAGAGGTTGCAAAGCAGTATCCTTTGTTGTCGCTGCCTTGGCATGCAGTAAAAACCACATACAGGAGGCTGATTCAGGTACTAGCCAAGTGGAAGGAGCTCACATATAGGATGACTCTCACCCCACAAGGGTACAAGGTTTAGAGGATCTGGAAGTGGAGATGGTGCTCAAAACACCTCAACTTGGAGGTGAAGGAGGAGGAGAGCTTGATAAGGCAAAGGTCAAGGACAGTCTTGCTGGGATGGAGAATCTTATGGAGGAGCAAGCAAGCAAGGTGGCAGATAAGATTGGTATGTCATTTGAAGGGGTTGAAAAGGACATACAGTCAATTTTTCACATAATCTAGAATAGATGGTTGTTGGCCAGGAGGGTGAAGAGAAGTAAGGTGGCTATGAGGGAAGGGAAGGGAGAGGGGCTGAGAGGGGGAGGATGAAGGGAGGGGGAGAATGTGTTGATCTTCCACGAAGATCTTATCGTGGAATATTAGGGGATTGGGAGGCGAGGACAATATGGTAGAAGACTACCTGGGAAGAAGACTACCTGGCTATGGCTACCTTTGTCAAAAATCTCAACTCTTTGGCCCAAGCTCTATCAGACTCAAGGATGGCAATCTCGGTATCGTATCGGTAGACAATACGTATCGGTATCGGCCGTATCGGCCAGTACTGACCAATAAAAAATTAAAAAAAAATATTTTATTATTTTTAACTACAAAGACCAATATCGGATGAATCAGGGGGTTATCGATATTGGTCCCAGCTGATATCGATACGCATCGGTATAGGCCGATATTGCCAACCATGATCAGAATGGGGTGTTGCCAGAAGACTACCTGGGAAAGAGGAGAAGGATAATATTTTGGCACATATTCAGGGATTGGACGCCTTGGAGGAGGCTAGCCTCCTATATGAGGAGGATAGGGATAGAAGGAGAAACTGAAATGTACCTTTCAAGGCATATTACTTAAAGAGGAGATCTATTGGAAGCAGAGACCAATAGACAGATGGATTAAGGAAGGGGACAAGAATACTTCATACTTCCACAGTTTGCTTTAGGGAGAAGAAGATTGAATTGCATTGCAAGCTTAGGTCGAAGGAGCATACTTGCACTCATAGGGAAGAGCTTGTCAGACATATTTCTTACTTTTATGCTCGCCTTTACTCGGAGAAGGATCTCATCATACCCCCCCCCCCTCTTCTTAGAGAATATTCTTCCAACCCTAACTGAGGATGACAGAGCTCTCATCTCAGCACCTTTCCTTAAAGAGGAGGTGAGGATTGCTGTTTTTTCCCTACCAGGGAACAAGGCCCCTGGATCGGATGGCTTTCCCTTGTTGTTTTACCAACATTGATGGGGGGGTGATTCATACTCTTGTGGTTCAAGTACTTTTGGAGTTCCAAGAGGGGAAGGCCCATCTTAACAGTATCAACAAGACTTTCATTGCCTTTATTCCTAAGAAGAAAGGGGCAGATTCATTGGCAAACTTTAGGCCCATTAGCCTTCTCAATGGGGTGTACAAGAGTATCTCTAAGCTGTTTTCCACCAAATTGGAGAAGGTTATTGATAGACTGGTTAGTGCTAACTAGAGAGCTTTTATCAGAGGAAGGCATATCCAAGAGGGTTTCCGTACAGCTCATGAGTGTCTTTGTGGGATGAAGATTCAGAGGAAGAAGGGTGTAGTTATTGAGTTGGACTTTGAGAAGGCCTGTGACATAGATAATTGGAGTCGTTTGTTTGATATTCTTCATAAGATGGGTTTTGGGGAGAAATGGGTGTCCTGGATTAGACCTTGTGTTTCTTCTACTTCCTTCTCTATTCTTATCCATGATGTGCCTATCACTTATTTCCTTAGCGGGAGAGGACTTCGACATGGGTACCCTCTATCTCCTCTTCTTTTTTGTTTTGGTGGCTCATATCCTTAGCTACTTTGGGGGAAGAGCGGGGACAACAGGCATCCTCTCAGGGCTTCAAGCTTGTGCACCTATTCAATATGTTGATGACACCATCCTATTCATATCTGCAAAGGAAGATTAGAATATCTTTGCTAAGCTTATCCTTGAATTGTTGGATGAAACCAGTGGCTGGAGAATAGATTTACAAAAGAGTAAGATCATCGATATTAACATGTCTGAAGAGGTTTTGAGTGGGGCTGCTTCCATTATGGGATGTCAGGTTGGATCTTTCCCTATCACATATCTAGGACTTCCGGATTCGTTAGGGCCTATTAGATGCAGGGTCTAGCAACCTGTTATCCGCAGATTTCACTCCCGTCTGGCTAGTTGGAAAGGAAGGCTTCTAGCCTATGAAGATAGATTGGTGCTTTGCAAGTATGTTCTTGACAGTCTGCCACTTTATTTTCTCTCTATTTTCAAAATTACATTGTCTCTGATCAAGCAACTTGAATATATTAGGAGCAAGTTCCTCTAAAAGGGTTGTACAAAGACCCCTTGCAAAGGGGGTTTTGAAGTTGCTTGGAAAAGGGTGTGTAAGAGCTAAGAGAATGGAGGATCGGGATCAAGGACGTCAGGGACTTCAACCGGGATCTTCTTTCCAAATGGTTATGAAGTTTCACACAGCACACTCAGGACTCTGACTAGAGGTGATCAGGAGAAGTATTATTCCACGGGGAAATGTCCTTTCAAACAAACAAGTGGTGTAGCATGACGCCTCCTTCCCTACTCTTCCCTAGACTCTTTGCTATCTCAAATAGTGGAGATGCAACCGGATGGTAGGCGAGATTGAAGCCTCTACTTCAAGATTTGATTTCTTTGATGATTGTCTTACAAGGGCACATGGTTGATCCAACCTCTCAGGACTCTTGGAAGTGGGGGTGGGATGCCACTGGGACATTCTAAGTGAAGTCGACTTATTCCATCATTAGTGATGGGGGACCTAGTGTCCCCCTCCTTTCGCTGAAGGTCAAAGTTCTGACTTGGAGAGTTTCCATTGGTATGCTTCCGACTTCTAATAGGTTGATTCGCTTTGGTGTTGAGGTCCCAGCAGCTTGTTCCTTGTGCGGGGAGGAAGATGAGAACCAAGAACACCTTTTTGTCAGATGTGCCTTCACCAGGGAGGTGCGGCAGGATGTGTTTCGTATCTTCATTGGGTGATGCATCTAGGGGACATAGTGGAGGGAGGGATTGGTCTTGTTCGGGACTCAACAGGAGAGATGGAATCATGTGGTGGCTCATTCTTCATGCCACTATATGGATCATTTGGACTGAAAGGAACAAACAGAATTTTAGGAGGGAGGCTCTAATTTGGATAGCGCAATAATCTTTATTTGTAATAGAGTTAGGGAGTGGATGAGGGTTTTTTGTAAAGAGCACATTGCTAGTATCTCCTTTTGCTCTCTTGAGGGCCATACAATGATGCACCCTCTTGGTGCTTTGTATAGTGGCTTTTTTTAGAGATTTAACAACCTCATACTTCTAATCTTCTTTTCATTTAATACAATTTGAGTGGTACCATCCATGTGCAGTAAAAAAAAAAAAAACAATTGTGGTTAAGATAATCTTACTTTTGTGCGATGAAATGAAGATTGTTATCGAAACAAAAATCACACCTATGGTGTGCAATCAAACCACCCTTAAATTATCACTCTCAAAGGGTTTGTCCATTGACCTTCCTATGGACCACCAGTCAAAGATGGACTCTAGGGGTCAGCTACAAACGAATGATGTATATGGGGTTCAACTGCAGCAAGCAATGTGGTGTTTCCTCATCGATCGAGGGACAGCTGGTGGATGCCATTAAACCGGTACCATGGATGGCAGTACCAGTACCGATACCGATATCGGTGGGTACCGGTACCGATACGTACCGGCAAGTACTGGCCCAGTATTGACCAATATCGGCCGATACCCTCTACAATAGTGGTACCGGTGCTGGCCGATACCCTCTACAATAGTGGTACCGGTGCTGGCCGATACCGGTACGTACCGGCCGGAACGTACCGGTATCGGCCGATACTGCCAACCATGACCGGTACCCAGGGTTTACTATGTTGAGGTCAATGGGCTCTTAGGTAGTGCTTCTAACTTTTTGCCACATGACGAGGAATCAATTGAAGACCTTAAGATGGTTATGGGAGGAATTGTAAGGTGACATCAAGGCATGCGAGGATCCAACAATTGTTGCCTCCAACAAATTGGGGCCCTTATTTGTCATTAGAGGGCAAGGTTTTCTTATGATATACTTCGGAAGAAGAACCAGTTGCTATGTGGAGGGCAAGATATATGTCTCTTGTGAAGTGGGCTTCTCATCAAAAGGCTATGATGGGAAGAGAGACTATCTTACATAAAATTAAATCCCTTTTATGAGGGGCCTCACTTAGAGTGGATTAGGGTTTGACTTTTGTTGGGTGCATTCTTGCACAGGTTATGTAGTCAGAGGCGAGAGGCGAGCGAGGCGACCAAGGGTTCTCCTCAGCCTCAAATGCCTAGGCGATCACCTAGGCATTTAAGGCGATGTGTTTCTCCCATACAACACTGTGAAGGAAAAAAATGACAATACGAGGAAACTAAATAAAATATCCAAGATAATCATATATAAGACCTTGAGAAACACTGATCATGACCAACATGTAATTATCAATTTGTATAAAGCACTCATATATATAGTGCATGGTCTTAAGAATCATAAAAAATAAGAAAACAATGTAGCAACATGTAAGAAAAAAGGGGGGAAATGTGGCAGCATGTAAGAGAAAAATGGTATTGGACATTGTTAAAAGAGGCATTCACTTTAGAATAATTAAGAGTAAGAAAAGCAGTACGACATAATTAAAAAACAAACAAACATTTGACAGACTTTATAAGCAAGTGCCTATGTGAGTGAAGCGAACATGAGGCGAGGCGAGGCGAGGCGCTCTTGGCTTGCCTCAACCTTTTTCATCGCCTAGGCGAGTGAGGCGATCGCCTTTGATAACATAGTGCACAGGAGAATTACTTAAAAGAGGATAGTGTTTGACTTTTGTTGGATGCATTTTTTGCACAGGTTGGGCTTTGAGGATGGTTATTTGTGTGTGATTCATTGGCAGAGATGCATTGGGGACATCTGGTTCAGAATGGTGAAGTTAAAGGTGCTATTATGGGCTTTCTAGGTTTAGTAACTATCTTTTTTAATTTTATAGACAGGTGATACTATCCACTTTCTAATAGAAATGACTTATTTTATTATGAATCTATCTTTCTATACTCTTCACTTTTCAGCAAATACCACAACCAGCCAACTGGCCCTACCTGGGGCACGGCATCTGTTAAAAGGTAATCCTTTCCTACTCGCACCCCACTGGTACCCACTTGTACGACAAGTTGGCAGCAGGTTGACAGCAAGCCAGAAACCATGTTCGAGCACCCAAGATTTAGACTTCCAAATCCTGAGCCAGTTCCCCATTTATGGGAGAAAGGTTGATGATCACGGTGCTGGCCGTGATGATTAATTAATTCTTACAAAATAACAGACATGTGGCAAGAAGCCATGACATGCTTTCTGTGAAATGATACACAGGAAGTGATAATAAGAGATCAGTGGATCAGTGATAAGTCAACAATGATTCATCACATGAATACATGTGCAGCATCATAAGTATACCTTGACTATTCAGAAGTATGGGCTGCCAGAGAAACACTACGTGGGGTTGTCCAGATAACAACTCTTAATTATCTCTCATTCAAATTATCTTAAACCCACACAACAACACTCCTACTGCCATTTTATATGCAAAACTCAAGTCGCTGAAAATGAAAATAACAATCTCCTGAAGAACGATGCCATCATCCTTCTACGAGGACTAAAGGCATGTAATTCTTCTGGACGAGCCTATGCACTTACTACACTTATGACCCCAACAAGCTGCACAAATTCAACCCACCGCATGCATAAGAGTTCTGAGGCGATTACAAGCAACTTTCAAATCTTTATGAACATCACATCACAGATGAGGCCCAGACTACCTAAACCCTTTCAAATGGAAACAGAACTTACAAAACATTAAACACTAAAGACATTTCAAGTAGGGATCACAGAACACTATATACTCCCCGTGACTCCTTAATTACCCATGACACAATTGTAAACAAAACCTCACAAAATCAAGTTTATTTCACCATACATCAAGAACTCGCCAGCACCAAGCCTTACCTCGTACTCATTAAAATACAGAAACGCCACCACCCAACTGCGGAAAATAAAAACAAGTGCGCGAACACAGGCAATAGGGAAAAAAGAAAAGAAAAACTCGGAACGCCAACAATAACAACAAAAGCAGCAAGGAATCGAATAAGAGCGGGCACAAGGATTTCACCATCGCAGGCGGCCCGGATCAAGTGGGAGACGTCGGCCCAGATCGTCTGCTCGCCGGAGGGGATCGTCTGGGGCAGCAGCCCTCCCCCGCCGTCGCCGGCGCCGTCCGCTTCCATACGGGAGGCCCGAAGCGCCCTCTCTCCGTCCCCCCAGGAGCAGCAGCCGCTGCGCAGAGGAGTCGAGGCGACGAGAGGGGTTGGAACGCAGAGGAAGAGGAAGAGCTTGGTAGAGTGCCGACGCGAGGGTTTTATGCCATACGAGCGCCTGTAGCAGACACACTGAGCATACTTACGACGGCGGCGACGACGATGTGTGGGTAGAACGATAGAAGGCAGATGAATTAATTTTTCTTCTCGTCCCCTCTTTATAACCGAAATATTTATCCTGAATTGCCTAGCCAACAAAATAAGAGAAAAGAAAGGGACTCGCTGCGCCGCAGGTGCTGGGGCAGCGATGCAGTAGGCTTTTTTATTTTTATTTTTAAGAATTTATCAAGATGGGAGAGACATACCATCCGTCTTAAATTACACAGTTAAAAATATTTAAAAAAAAGAGATCAAGTACTAATATGATCAGAGCCATTGGTACACCGCATGTAGTGCAGCATGTTATATCACAAGTATTTCTCAAAAAATAAGATAACTTTTTTTATATGAAAGCAAGAAGTTTCTTACTTTGATACTCATTGAACAACAAATTGCTTGATCTTGAGTATAAGTTTTTCTACTTTGACATCGGAAAATATTATATAATAATTAAAGAAAGTAAAATAACTAAAAAAGAATAAAATTAAGTACAAAGAATACTTAGTTTAAACAAAATAAATAATTTTAACTTTTTTGGACAAACTTGTTTAGAAATAAGTTATTATTGTTTAAAATGAAGAATATGAGCAAACTAATTTTAGTCATAAATCGAATCAATTAACTAATTTTGGACTCATCCCGAATTGACACATAAGTAGTATGGACTTGTATAAAATGTGACAACTAATGTTCCCTTAGGCAAGCTTTGGCAGGAGAAATAAGAAAAAAATCAAGAGTGCATAAAGAGAGAACTAGTGTTATCATTCACCTAAGATCACAACAATCTTATGTGTCAACTAAGATGGTGACTATAACGGTCTCCCATTGAATTGTATTGAGATGATATATTTTAAAATACTTACTATCTTAAAATAAAAATAAGAACAATTCTTAATTTGATCAATATAAGCTATTTATATAAAAATCAACGTATAATATAAATAAACATGATTAAAAATATTTAGTTATATAAATTTGATTTGGAATTCTCTATAGCCAATATTTCGACATGATTTAATTTTTTAATCATTGGTTTGACTAACATTAACAAGAGTTCATAAGTTTTTTATAGAAGTTGATTTTTTGAAACTTATAGATGGTTTTTGGTTAATAATTATTATCACATGTTTATTTAAAATATAAACAATAATATACACAGGTAGTATAGACATAAGAAGAAACAATGCACAGAGAATACCACTAGGAGAAGGAAACAGCGAACAATATATAAAACATAATCAAGTAACGATCAATGACATAACAAGCTCATTATTACAATAATTAATATAATGCTACTTAGGCCGCATTTGGTAATGCCGTCCAAGGGTCAACCTACAATCCATAATAAGACGTTAAGTGTTTCTTAACGGATAGAGTCTCTCAGGCTTCTGTGCATTGAGTGATTATGGGAAAGAGGGGAGATAGATAGAGTGGGGTAATTATTATAAGATCTTGGAAAAGATATAGGGATCAGAGTCCCCTCAGTCACCCGACTGAGGGAACCACCACAGGTGCGTCTTGAGCCGTGCGCACCTGTGAGTACAGTGGAGACTGCGGGAGTCCCCTCAGTCGGGTGACTGAGGGAACCCTGACCCAATCTATGGGGGGTGAGTTTTTTGGAATATTTTGACTTTACTCACCCCAACAGTGGTTCCAAAGGGAGCCTTAATATGATATCCAACATAGTGACATCTAGTATTTCACATAATGATACTTAACACAATAATATATAATGTGACAATGTTTAATGTGACACAAAAGATTATATTATTTGTTGTGTCATTTATATTATTCAAATAAATTTTATCTAATATTTTTGACACATTTAATCTGAACTACCATGATAAAAAGTGAATATTAAATAATGAATTAATAAAAGTATTTATATGAATATGCATAATCTTATTAGCTTAGTGACATTAATCGAGAAAGAAACATCATATTTTTTTTGTAACGTGGCACAATAGTTCCAAAATCTCAAAAATATACAAAACATCTTAAGTTAAAAATCTATCAATCCTCTCATATTCGGAGAAGAAGAATTGCACTTTTTATCTTGTACGGGCGATATATATAATCGCAGGTGACAAGTCATATTCTTAAGTGAGTTCTTTCTTTTAATATGTGGTTATCCTAGGTTAACTTTAGTTTTTTTTTTATATGAGATGATTTAACCTATTTGGATAAGTTGCGTTATCTTGGGTTAACTACTAAAGTACTTTGAATATTAACTAAAATAAAATAGAATAAAGGGTTTGAAAGATTCAAACTATCCTTGTTGTTCCCAATTTATCATGCTTGACTGTTTTAGTGTAATATAATGTTGACTTAATCTTTGGTATAAAATTAACTTTTATTGTTTTAACATATAATATTAAACCTTTTAACTTTCTATTGTTGACCATTAATTAATATAAAGGTTATTTTGTTGACCATGTTAACCAATTGACTTAATAGTTTTTTTTTCCTTAATCAAATTGACTTGGTTGTTGGTCACTTTTTTTTCTAGTTTGATTAGTTAACTTAGTTAATTATTTCAACTCTCCAATTTAACTAATTATCTTAAAATTATATTTTTGTTTGACAAACTTGAGTACTTAACTTGGTTATTTTGTTGACCAATTTAACTATTTGGCTTGAGATTTTTTTATATTATCATTACTTACGAACTCAACAATATTAATACTTCATCGATAAGAAATGTTATTAGAAGAACAATAGAACAAGAGGCCTGATAAAAAATATTACAAGGAACTGGCCAAGATGAAAGCATCGTTGTGAGACAGGCGAGAGGAGGAAGACAATCACATGACTTATAGAGTTGTACAACACGAGAATTTTAGGAGGAAAAAAAAGTAGAAGGTATAACTCTATTCCCAATGGAGAGGTGGAATAGGGAACCAGAGGTTAACCTGAGATAACACTTATGTAACTACTCTTAACCTAGATTAGGAAACCATTGTTATCAAACTATGTTATATATTAAAATAAGGTTAACCCAGAAGCCAGAAAAAGGTTATCCCTCTATTAAGTTAATATTTAGTAATCTCCTTGTGTCACTTATTTCGTCATATATTAGAAAGTGAGAAAAAATTTCTTTATTTTTTGAGTTTAAGATTTTTTTCCAAAAGGATGTGTACCTTTAGAGAATCTATTGAGGTTGTGGTATTAAGTTATTTGGGCCACACATATGCATATGTGCATGTAGTAACTTGGAGTGTGCCTTCATACCGTACTGATATAATCATTATATCTTAAGAAAAATTTTGCTTTTAAAACATATTACACTAAAGTGAGGTGGAACAATTCCAAAAGAAAAATGTTCATCCATTTTGACTCAAGTTTAAGCCTTCTTAACTTTGATTATATTATGATTTAGGCAGCATTTAGAAACACATTGAAAAAAAGAATTTTCTCAAAAACAATTTATGACAAGAATCTTTGAACGTACAAAATCATCGTTATGATATCTCCTCTTAAAATATTGTTTGAGAAAATCCACAAGATTGTAGATTTGAAATTTTAAGTTTCCTAAAAAAACTCGCACATTAAAGTTTCTCAAAAATCATCATTATGATATCTTCTCTTATTCTACACAGTGACCACGACCTCTATATCATTGCCTATATTTTTTGATATACGTGTATGACTACTTATGATGTGGTTTAGGTGTATGTTCGTTAATAATTTGATATGATTTGACTGGCACATAATCTGAAATTCATATCTATTATGTCTAATTTGAACTCAGATTATTCTTTGAAACCCATATGTACATTGTTCAGCTAATTCCTTGAATTTATTATATGCTTAAGATCTATATTTGCTCATACGTCATAGTTTGATTAGATTTATTGTATTATTATGTCATGCCATTCACTATGTGATATGTGGTATGGAATATGTAATATGTTCATTACATTGCTAGTAGATTTGACATATGTGAATTCGATTTGTTCATCATGTTAAGTAAACTATACATTATTCGATTTGATCATATTTTAGAAAACACATGTGATTTTGATATGCTTATATATGTGATCATATTTTGTATCTTTTTCTCATTTGAAATATACGTATAATTGTGAATCGGGATTAGTTAGTTGTCACTTAATTTCAATTATTATATTGTTAGTATTTGATAGGTTTGATTGCCTACTGAGTGGTTGTACTCATAAAATTTATTAAACATTTTTAGAATATAAAGAAGAATAGTTAGGACTCGAGGAAGATTTACTTTGAAGATTTTTTACTTGTATTTTAGAGCACGTTATCTAGTCTAGATTTGGTTTTCTATTTAGTAGATTGATGTAGTAGGGTGAGAGAAATATGTACTTTTTTATTTATTTAGTGAATTGAGTGATTTTATTTCCATTGGATATTTGATGTACTGTGATGATCTTGTCATTGATGTTATATTTTGTGAAACTATGATATTGACAATATAAATTTTATTTATGTATTTTGATAGTAAATTGTATGTTTATTGCTTTGGTTGTTTGTCTCTCATCATTCATATCCGATTTGTATGTTACTTAATTCCGTAATTACGTAACTTGAATCCGAAGTGAGTTCAAATGACTGAACCAGATCATAGGCATATCAATGTAGTATCAGAGCAAATGAATCATGAGAGAACATTAATTATTATCATCTGACCATAAGCGATACCTATCGATCATTAAAAGTGTGGGTAAGATAGATCGAGTAGGATCTAAATTTTGAAATATGAGCACTAATTAGGCTCTATTTGAATTATGACTAGGACCAGAACTAGGGCTAGGGCGGAGAATCCCATCATCATTCAACTCATTAGCACTGAGGAGTCTCTAGCTCAGAGAGGCTCAACTCGTGGCGAGACTCTAACTCTTGGTTAAGGGTGGTGCATGCCAATCCCATGGAGACTTTGGCATTTTTCTATAGACATTCAAATGCATGGCTCAGACTATGTAAGCACAGACTGTTTTGGAGGCATAAATTCTAAAAGTTGGGTCCTCGTTCTTTTAAAGGGGAGAACAAGCCTAAGGTTGCTGAAAACCGACTGAGGCAAATATAAAAGTTCTTCGAGACTATCATTTGTGTTAAGGAGAGTAAGGTCCAACTGACGACCTTTATGCTTGAAGATCATGTTGATTTTTGGTGGGTTTCAGTTAGGAGGACTACTTTTGCTGACCATGCAGGCTACATCAGGTAAGGAGATTTTTGGCGGAATTTAAGAAGAAATACTTTCCACCGCATGTTCAAGACGCAAAGGTGCAAGAGTTCCTCAATCTAACACAGGGGAACTTAACTACGGCCAAATATGAGGCCAAGTTTGTAGAGCTTGAGTGTTATGCCCCAGACTTTTTTACTGATGAGGAGGAGTGGATGAAGAAGTTTGTACATAGGCTTTGTGGAGCTATTCGAGATAGGGTGGCCCCACTTCGACACATAAACATGACAAATACTCTGAAAATTGCTTACATCGTAGAGCAAGAGCAAGATGCTTTTATAATTGAAAGGTAGAATCAAGACAAAAAAAGGACTAGTGTGCCACCTCAGCGCAAGGGATTTATTCCAAACAAGATGGAATAGAGCCGGCTCGGGGCCAACCCGAACTAGTCGGATGTATTGTTCGATTTTTGATCCGACGTCCTAATTTTTTTTAAAATATAATAATAAAAAAACTGGCAACTGCCTGCACTAGGCGGGGAGCTACGCCGCCGTCCGATATATATATATATATAAGGAAGTGATAGTATGTGCTCCCCTCTGTGAAGTCGCTGCCAGTGTTTTTGTAGCCCCCACTGTTAGATGGAGATAGTGTGGTCTCCTCTCGTCCACATTGTTATATCATTCATCGCACCCTCACGGAAGGAAAGTTTCCACGCGAGGAAACAATCCGGATGGACGAAAATGTCTCCTTCCTTCTATGCTCGCTGGCTCCATTTTTTTCTTTTCCCCTTGCTCTCCCTCATCCCAAACCCTGACATGAAATCAAAACCAAGTGATCGGCTCCGGGAGGAGCACGTCTGCGACTCCACTTGCAGCGACGGCTGGGGAACATGTTAAACTTGACAGCCTTCCTCTTGTGTGCGGCTACCAAGCATGCCATCAACACGTCGGCGAGCAACCCCACTGTCGATGGGCGTAGGTGCATCCTCGACGTCAACCATGGCTCTGCTATTAGACGAAAATCACGTGGACTGCCTTTGAGGCTACGAAAATGCTACCAGCGACTATTAGAGAGCAGCAACTCCACCTTCGCGATGGCCCTCTACGGCTCCAGGGTACGTTTCCTTCTCGGTAAGGTAGTGTGAAGAGAGAGATAGAAAGAGAGAGAGAGAGCTCATGCTTACCTGCTGCCATGGTGGGGTGATAGACAATGAGTGAAAGAAAGAAGGGTGGGGAAGAGAAGGTGCAGCCAATACTTCCTTCCATAGTGTGGGAGCTCCTCCCTAGCCTTGCCGTGGCCATGGTGAGGTGGCGTGACGAGAGAAGGGGGGGAGGGGGCGTTCATGCTCACCTCTGCCAAGATGGGGTGTTGACAGCGAGTAAATGAGAAAGAAAGATGGAGAGACCGCTGCCATGGTGAGCTCCTGGACTGGCTCTGACCATGGTGAAGTAGTGTGATCAGAGAGAGAGAGAGAGAGAGGCACTCGCCACCACTATTGGAGACCCAGATGGTGGAAAATGCTGTGGAGGATAAAGTAAAGATCGGGCAAACTGCATACTACGTCGCATCGTCCTACAAGAGTGACATTGGCTTGCTCGGCGACGTGCCAACCGCATGCTCGGGCGCCACATGCAGGAGGAAGGCGAAGGTTTAGGCGACCAGACTTCCATGGAGAGAGAGAGAGAGAGAGAGAGAGAGAGAGAGAGAGAGAGAGAGAGAGAGAGAGAGACGATGGTTGGGGTCCTTCGAGCACATTTCAGTCCTCTATAACAATGAGGAGCGTCTTTTTAAGAGTTTTAGAATTAACGTTTTTCCTGTGTTCGAGCACATTTCAGTCCTCTATAACAATGAGGAGTGTCTTTTTAAGAGTTTTAGAATTAACGTTTTTCCTGTGTAAATAAATAACATCCCTCAAATTTTGATCAGACGGTGCATGTGTAGAAACCGCTGGCAGCGTTTCAAAGGGAGGCAACGGATACTAACACGTCCCTATATATATATATATATATATATATATATATATATATATATATATATGTATTATTTTTGAATTTTTTATGGTGGACTCCATCATGTCTACACATCCATATAATTTGATTCCCATTAGACAACCCAAAAAATCTGAAAAATAAAAAATCAAGCCCAATGAACATTGATTTTTCACTATTTATTAGGTTCGAAGTTTTATTTTGTAGGTTTTTTTGGATAGTCCACTTGGAGATTGGCCTGTACAAGAAGCGTCGAGCGTGATGGAACCGATCTAAAAAAAAAAAAAACATAAAATTTTTTTGCCACTAATGCAGGTGTAGTAAGTCTTACTCTAAATCAAAACAAAGAAATTGAGCTGCCATGTGGACAAACAAGGCCTAAACAAGATTTTATTTTGAGTAAGAGTAATGTTTGTTGCAATGTAAGATGACATTGACCCACACAACAAGTGTCACATGGACTGAGTAGTTTTTTTTATAAGTGGGTTGACAAGAATTAAATGTGAATGCAGAACTCTGAACGTGACAAATGTATAAAGGCGTAATAAATGTTTGACAAACATATAATGAAAGTTTGTTTCAATAGTGTTGGCCACGCCTAAAAAATATTTATTATTGTTACACATCTATGTATAAATTTTATAGGAATGACAAATACTTAATAGTCATGATAAATAGTATTTATCACTTCCACAAAGTATTTGTCACAAATAATTTTTTAGGTATGACACGCCTACAAAACATTTGTCATTTATGTATACATTTGTCACGTCTAGAGTTCTACACTCGCATTTAATACTTGCCAGGTCACTTGTGAAGAAAAATATGTCCAACTTATGTGATACTTGCCATGTGGACTAATGGTATCTTGCATTTTAAGATGACACAACTTGATGCATATAAGAAAGGGTCACATGGACTGGGTAACTCTTTTTATAGGTGGGTTAGACAAGTATTAAATGCGAGTGTGAGATTTTGGACGTGATAGATGTATGTACATATGACAAATATTCCATGAGCATTGTCATGCCTACATAGTATTGATCAAACTTGAAAAAATATTTGTGATGCATATAAATTTGCAAACACATGTGTAGGGATGACAAATACGTTTTAGTGTGACAAATACTTCGTAGACGTGACAAGTGTTTGTTGCGCTGTACTTTAACAAATATTTTTTATTGTAACAAACATTTTTAAGCTATGACAGATGGTTCGTAGGTGTGACAAATAGTATTTATCATATCCACGAAGTATTTATCATGTTCACATGTATTTGTCATGCCTAAGACTCTGCCTTCATATTCAATACTTGTCAAATCTTCCGGTGGAAAAAGTTATCTAACTAATATGAACCTTGCGTAGGTGGACCAATGACATCTTGCATTACAAGATAACTAAGTTTGCTACATTAGCTTTCAGTGCATCAAGCATTACTCTTTTATTTTACATTGTTTGACGTCATTTGTAAAATAAAAGAATTGTTTTAGATTATGATATTCTACGTTTAAACAACCAACCACTAAATATTTCTCATATATATGTACCAACAACTAAAAAAAAAGGTTAAATAAATTGCAAGGTCAAAGATGGGCTGCCCTCTTTAGAGATAGCTTCTTGGACCTATAAATAGCTTCAAGATCACTTCGTGATCACCCCCATCCCAAGCAAGTGATCACATCTTGTGGCGGCCATTAATATAAAATGCTGCTTCTTCAACGTCAATGTGATCCAAGAATCCCGGTTTCATGTGATGTGTGCGATGAATGAGTACTGATCATGGAGGTAGGGCTTTAATGGCGATCCATGGGAATTGATGGAGACTCTGTCACTTCGAGACTCGCGTGACCTCAAGTCAATGAGACCCTAAATCCGATTAAATATATATAGTTTCATAAGCTTCTAGTCTAGATGATCTTAAGATTTTTTTACCACAACTGCATTATAAATTAATATATATTTGAGCTATATGTGTTATCCATGCTTGCCATTGCCACAGAATTTAAGCTGACCAGCAAGGGTCCTCTTGGTACGTACGGGGTAAAATCTATTACATGCACGTAATGTTCAGAAAAATTGATTGCAACTTGAATGTCGAAATTCAAAATTTGAAGACAATATTTAGCCGGTGTGTTATTCGATTGTCTAAAGCTTTTGGACTACCGAACAATTCATATGACGAGTTTTTCTAGAAAGCCTGTGCATGCAGCAAATTTATAATGTATCAAATGTCGACCATAAGTGGTATTCAATTAATTATTCATAGAAACCTGTGCGTGTAACAGATTCACGATGTATCAAATGCACCTCAAGTGAAGAAGTATATTAACTAATTAAGTAGAATAAAATATATGAGTTTATTTTATTTAATACCTTAAAATTTTAAACCGGATAATCTAATAATTTAATACTCTGGAATTAATATATAACTCATACTGTTCATATACTTTGCATGCATGCATGTAGGGCCCCGATCAGTAGCCGAGGTGGAGGTTGAGCCTGCGCAGCCACAGCGAGTGCAGCACCATGTGTATAACGTCGAACCTGCGCGCCGGCCTGTTGAGCACGAAGTGGCGCTGCACCAGCAGCACCCGCCGCTGCATCTTCCGATACCTCCGCTCCGGCACACCTTTTAATATCTCCTTGATCTCCGCTATCCTCCCCACCGGCACCGCCACCGAGAACTTGCTCCAGTCCAGCACGTCGCTGAAGGGCAGCACGTACGCGTCCGAGATGATCACCGGCACGCACCCGGCGTAGATGGCCTCCACCACCCGGGGGCTCGCCACCTCGTACCCGCTGGGGCACAGGCAGTACCTGCTCCTCCCCATCAGCTCCCCGTAGCTGGTGCCGCCGGAGGGGAGGTACTCGTGCACCACCACCTCCTCGTCCTTGCCCTTCCAGTGATGCAGCAGGACCTCTCTGATGTAGCCGTGGGCGCCGCCGGCGAAGAAGGCGAGGATGGGGCGCTGGGAGATCGGGTTGGGGGCGTCCGGAGGGGACAGCCGGCCGTCGGGGATGTGTACCTCCGGCAGGGAGACGTCGCGCTGGGGGTCAAAGCCCTCGGAGGCGTTGGCGTTGCAGACGACCCGGATGAGGCCCTTGAAAAGCTCGCGGTTGCCGCGGGTGGCCGCCGGCCCCTGCAAGGGATCATTAATTAATAGGAAGTCTGTATCCCTAGTGTTTAAAAAATAAGGAACTGGGGATCTGATTCAGATCTCTCTGACTCAGAATGATATTTATATAAAATATTTGATATATATATATATATACATATATAATTATATATTTTTAAAAAATAGATATTTAATCGTCATCAAATTAGATCGGATGAAATTTCTGGTTGTAAACCTTTCTTTATCTTGAGAAGCGCCAACTAGCTAATAACCTTTGGTTAAAAAGTACTGAAAAAATTGCCATTGTCAAAAATCTAGAAATGAAGATAATAAGTGAGTGTCTATACTGATTCATGGAAGTTTAAGTTTGATCATGAGAGCGCCGAACAGCTTGGGTGGGAGTTGGTTCTATCTCTTACGCGCGTACCCAGTCATGGCAGGCGGCCATGAAGTGGTCGGCGCCGCCGCTGCGACGCCAGTAGGGGTGGCGGTCCGCCACCACGCGGACGTAGTCCTCGGCGAAGCGGCGGAGGGGCTTGTAGGTGTGGGGGACGATGGGCTTGTACACGTACTCCACCACGTTGGCGACGCTGAAGGGGAGGAAGAAAGCGTGGGCGTCCTCCGGCCGGTGGGCGGCGAAGTGGCTAGCCTCGCTGCTGCCGCTATCCAGCTCGCTGATGAGGTGGCCCTCCATGGCGTAGATGGCGGCGTGAGGCCCCCCGTGGACGAGGGGCGGCTCCCCCTCCCTGTAGGTCCATATCTTGAACCGCTTCTCCATCTCTATGTAGCTTCTGCATGCATGTGTAGTTTCATGAGCACATCCATTATAACTACATGTGTATGCAAAGAAGATTAAGATCTTTCCATTGGTACTTCACTCAATTTGTTTCGTTTAATATCTTTCTTAAAATAATAATTAAGGTACCACTTTGTTTGGTCTCACTTTTTTCTTACCATAATAAAAAGTAGAGTACCAATAATATAAAAATAGATGGAATAGAGGGTCTCAATCTATACAAAGAAATCCCACCATAGGATACGCATACAGCACTTTGGCAAGTTCTTGAACAAATCCAACTGTTTGACACGATGTACCATTGTTGAAATCTAAGAAGATTCCAGGAAAGATTCTCCATCGTAATCATCATCACTGTACTAACCTTAGATCTTATATATCCATCTGAGATTTAATTGATCTTATTAAAGTCAGAGAATTTTGGAGAGGTTTTAGTAATATAAAACTCAAGTTGACTAGAAAAAAATGACACTTGTTTCTCTTTTGAGCGTGCATAGAGAGTTATAAATGTTCTTTTAAAAAAATTAAGATGATATTGCCTTGGACATTAGGAGAACTATAGTGTTCTAATATTTTTTCAGCCAACTATAGTGTCTCTAATATATTTTTAGCCAACTATGGTGTGTCTAATTAGCAGAGTAAAATTTAATATAGGAAATGAAGCTATGTGCTTACTACTATGGTTGGTTAATAAAAAAACTATCTCAGTATCATCTTAATAAGCCAATACAGTATGTGTTACAATAATAAGCTTACAAAAAATTAACATGGCACATCTTAACTGAAGAAACGCATGGGGGTTCCGGTAGATGGCTCCACTTGGGACGAAGGTCTCGTCCTTGTCGGAAGTGTAGTTGCGAGAAAGCGCCGCCAACCGGATGGCCGCCCGGGCCCTCGCAAGGCCCTGCTCCAGGGGACCCTCCTTAATCTCCTGCAGACAAAAAGAATAAAATCGAACATACAAGATGAGCACCTGATCATCCATCTCTGGGTTCCATATTCTCCATCTACACAAGTAGATGGTCTAAATATGGTTTCTAGAGGTTCGATCTCCCCCCTGGAAAGAGATCTCATTAGGACTTACTCCCTCCTGGGTACTGAGAGCAGATAAGCTCTGGAACTGATCATCTGAACCCACGGAGGAAGAAGGATCTGCAGAGACCTCGTGGTTAACAGAAGAGGACGAAGAAGAAAAAGCTGCTAAGACGCCATGGAAGGCGCTGAAGTCGGATCGGCGGAAGACGACAAGGGAGATGAGGAGAACCAGAAGCACCAGGAACGGCACCAGGGACGGGGTGCAGCTCGTTCTCGCCGTCATCTTCCTCTGCATCATCGGAAGACGCTGCAGAGGCTCTCTCTCTCTCTCTCTCTTACTTAATTATGTATACCTGCGAGATTTAGGAGTACCCTTCATTAGGATGACTAAGGCACTTGGTGGGTTTAAACGTATAGAAATCTTTACTTTTAGTTAAGCATATTTAATTAATTAGAGTTGCTTGACATGGTGTTGCTTCACCGTCACTGCTGCCTCCATGTGCATTAATTCGATCAGCGCTTCAGATTCCTAGGAATTAACCAACAAATTAATTAAGCCCCCACAAAGTACGTATGTATCTATCTAGCTATAGTCTATATCTATATTATACTAATAAAATAAAGTTTTTAATCTTTTTGACGTGACAATTAGATATTTTTCTTCCAAAAAAATTATTAAACAATTCTTATGAAAAACCATTAATATTCATAACCATGATGATCATTACTTTCTCTTCTCACTCCCAATCATTTCAAAACAACTCATTAATGGTCATAATTCTCATTCTACTTATTTCAAAACCATTATACTTAGTTATTTATTGCATCACATGTTACAACATATTTTCTGTATCTTTAATTGAAATCAAGTTTCATCAACATTACCTTTCATAAATGATCTGTTTTTAAATAACGATATTATTAAATTCTTTATTACGTGAAAGTATCATGGTCATTCATTGTGCTCGAATAATATTTTACCTAATTTGCACACTGGTATAATTTCATCGTAATTCTCATACAAAATTATGTCTATACTTGATTATTTACTGCGTGTTATTGTTTTTCTTTTTCTTTTTCTTTTTCTTTTTCTTTTTCAATACTATTTTACATCTTTTGAGATATCTCCATTAAACTCACATAGTTAACACTGATACAATTTAACATCCAAGCGAAATGATTATTAAGCAAAATTAAAAGTTTAATATTCTTTATGTAAAATATCATTATACTTGATTATTTGCTTAAAACTAAAACTTTATTAAGACAAAATTATTTAAATTAATATGATGTTTTTATCTTAAAATTAAATTTGTTATATATTTTAAATAATTTCACATAAATACTGTGCATCGCACGGGTTTGAAACTAGTATACTAATAAAGTAGAGTTTTTAACCCTACTAATGTGGCACCCTGAGATGTTTTTCCTAAAAAAAAATTGTTAAACAATTCTTAGAAGAAGTCATTAATACTCCTAACCATTAGGATTATTCTTTCTCTTTCTTATTCCCACTCATTTCAAAACAACTCATTAATGGCCATAATTCTCATCTCACCTATTTCAAAGCCACTCATTAATGATCACAACTATCTCTCTCTCAAGACATACTCTCTCTCTCTCTCTCAAGGACGGACTAGGATAGCAGGTGGCCTTCCCAAAATTAAGGAACTTCTTTGATAATAAAAAATATTATTTTTAAATTATAATATATATATACACTAATAAAGCAGAATTTCTGATCCTGCTGATGTGCCACGTTGAGATGCTTTCCCTCCAAAAAAATTGTTAAACACTTCTTAGAAAAGTCATTAATGCTCGTAACCATTATGATTATTCTTTCTCTTTTTTACTCCCACTCATTTTAAAACAACTCATTAACGGTCATATCTCTTACACTGCCTCTTTCAAAACAACTAATTAATGGCCATAACTCTTGCCCCCTCTTTCAAAACCACTCATTAATAGTTACAACTCTCTCTCTCTCTCAAGGACGGACGCAAGAGAGTCGTAGTCCTCATTAAAAATTATATTTATACTTAGTTATTTACTGCATCACATGTTACTGCTTTTCTTTTTCTTTTTCTTTTTCTTTTTCAACACTATTTTAGATCTCGTGAGATCTCTCCATTAAACTCACATAGCTAGCACTAATATAGTTTAACATGCAAGCGAAATGCTTTCATATTATAGTCCTTATTAAGCAAAATTAGAAGTTTAATATTCTTCATGCAAAATTATCTTTATACTTGATTATTTGTTTACAATTAAAGTTTTATTAAGATGAAGTTATGTAAATTAATATAATTTTTTTATCTTAAAATTAAATTTATTATATATTTTAAATAATTTCACATAAATACCGTGCATCGCACAAGTTTGGAACTAGTACCTATAAAACCTATGTTGTAGTGTATGAAAAGAATGGTCTTATTCTTATTCACTTAAAATATTTTTAGAACTTATTTATGAAAATAATACTCTATTTCATTAATTAATAAGGTGAACTATGTTTTAGGATGTTTAGTAAATAATCCCCTAAATAATTGGTATAAGAAAAAAAATCATATAAAATGTGCATATGTAAAAAACAAAACTTTCTATCATCCAAGTTTGCCGTCACTCAGATCACTAACAGATAATCGTGTACAATGAGAACTACATCTTGGAAGCTATTCACATACTTTATGCATTTTTTTTCTACGCAAAGGTTATAATTTGGAGTTTTCATGGTTGTCATAAAAATGAGGCTGTGAAGGGAGGTTTTGTTTCTAGCCTTCTATAACTACCCAAGATCACTTATAACAAGTTTGACCTAATATTTTCATGATTAAAATAGAAGATATTCCTATTAAAAGTTTGGCCAACAATACTCTCTTAATGTTCCCTTCTCTTAGCTTCCCTCCATCCCCATCTCTTTATATTATGAAGATTTTAGATTGTTTTTTTTTTCAATCTTGATACATAGCCAATTAATGTTAATTATGAGACTCTTAAAGCTTAGCTGATGGCTTTTAAGAATCAGGAACTCTAGATTCGGCTCTATTGATTCTAATTTCTATAGTAGTTTAGATGATGTGACCTCTGTTTAGGTGGACCAATGACATCTTATATTGCAAGATAATTCAGCTTGCTACACTAATCCTCGATGCAGCAAGCATTACTCTTTACATAATAAAAACTATGTTATTAGATAGAGTAATACTTGTTGCAGTACCCCTTGGATGTTGTAGTATAATCACCATTTAATTGGCAATTCAGACGGCATGCCTCATGCAAGGTTCACTTCACTCCTCCTGATGAGGTGCAACGACTGTGTGCTGTCCGATCCATCCGATTAGACAGCGGTTGTATTATAATATCACAGAGACATTGCATTAAAAATTACTATATTAGATATTGTACAAACTTATGATCAGATTTCGATAACTTTGGGCCTAAGATCAAAAGCATTTAAATTCTATATTACAATTTAAGATATATTAATTCTTTCTTAGGTCCAATTATCTTTTAACATAAAAAAGTAAAGAATTTGCCCTATTTATCCGTTAATACGACTGGGTCTATAATGGGTCTGGCCAAACTTGGTAATGATACGGGTACGGGTGTAACCAGACCAGACGTCTAACGTTTACCACCCTAGTCTTAAGTCTTAAACCGTTTACCTTATCCTCGCCCGCATATGGTTCGGGGACCTTGTGGGCACGGAAAGTTTGAACTTCATATCACACTTGGAGAAATAACAAATTATAAGAATATCTTAAAAACCTTTTAGCCTAATGAAGATTGGATTTATGCGTAGGCCTTTCTTCCATGTTCAATAAGCTTGCGCTTGGAGCTTTTGAAGAATTCAAACCAGTCAACCAATGACGACAATGGATCAATAACTTTTTTTGGGTCAGATAGCACAATGGTTACAGAGTCTTGATGCTACAGAAGCAACTGAAGTTTCAGCACAAGCCTCCCAATTGGGATTGGGAGAGAGTATATATGCACTCCTCCTCCCCTAAGAGTGACATTTCCATCCAGCAAGACGATTGTTCCATTCTGCACACAACCGCGAATGCTCAAACCCCTGCCCTTTCCATCTCTATCCACTGCTCTACCGGAGCGGGACCAATGGATCCACACTAGTATTGACAAGGCAAATTACTGTTTGTGTTGAAATGTACCTTTGATTAATCAATTAGGCATCTAACTTTGATCAAGTGTCCTATCCCCTTCTTTTAGCAGTTGAGGAAAGAATATACCATGTCAACCATGTGTCCATAGTTGTCATTATGAATATGCCATCTTGAGGAATGCAATTTCTATCATAAGGCAGGCTCTTACAGGTGCTTATCTACTGATAGTAGAGGTGAAGAATTGAGAAGCATCAGCCATTGATGGGAGTTTGCTGCAAAGCGATGATGCAAAGTGTTTCGAGGTAAGGATTATGGCTTTCTTGAAGTAATTTAAAGGTGAAGAATTGAGAAGCATGAGCCATTGATCGGACTTAGCTGTATCCACTTTATAAAACTTGCATTCATATCCTTCCTGGAACAAAGGATGTCCAATTTCTGGTTACCATTTGCCTTACCTAAGAATAATGTCATCGATATCCGAAGGTATATGGACAAGGGTTCGAGTTCAGACGCAAGGATCATCGGTATACTTTTAGTTTAGATTCAGATACAGAATTTAAGTTTGGTTAGTCAACTGTCATTGGAGGCCTACTCTGTGCCATGGACTGTCACTGATATCAACTTCCTTGGAATTCAGACTTCTTATCCTCTCTGTTCTTTGACAATACCGTTCGCTATGAAAATTGGGTTACATCTGAGATTATGGAATAAGTGCAGACCCCCAGACCAAAAATGGATACATATATTTTGACCAAGTTCCACCACCTTGTTCCCAAACCCTCATCAGAAGCAAGGTTCGCCAACTCGAAGAGTCAGCCCGACTTAGATCTCTCATGATCCGATCCGAGTCAGGCCGACTCGCACAGACTCAGCCGAGTCACATGAAAAAGAAAAAAAAATTGTATTTTTTTTTTCTGGATCTCAAACCTTTCAAAATCTTGAAAATTTCCCAAATCCAAATGCAAACCTCGGTCCAAATCAATCTGCACGAAACCAAATCGAAAGGATACGCACCATCGGCACTGATTTTGTGCGGATCGAGCTGAAAATCACAAGATTTATGGGGAGATAGAACAGTTCGAAGTTAAAACCCTAAAAATCTTTGAAAAATGTAGAAAACAAACCCAAATGAGTCTAAATGCCCCAAGCCAACATGGGTCCATAGGGCTCAGGCGATTCGGCTTGTATCATGGCTCTGGTTCACCATGATACGGTACGAGCCGCCTGACTCACCACAATCTGATCCGTTACGGCGAACCATGATTAGAAGAGCTCCGGGGAACAGGTAGTCCAAGATTTCCAAAGGAATGTTTGGTTTGAAATGTGAAACACCGTATTTCATGTGTCGCACAGATATGGTGCTTTATGAGATTTAACGTCAAACCAAACGGCCCTTAAAGAACAACACAGTGCCGATGAGTAAACAAATTGCAAAGGACAATGAGAACTAAAGTACAGCGAGTAGGATTATGGAAATGAATGATAAATACTTAATAATAGTATGCAAAATGTATACTGTTGATTTCGCAGTACATGAATCTATGTTAAAGTTTCACTCCATTGCGAACTCAACACCTCCACATATCAACTAGGTAGCTCTATGAATCACATCACTTTACATATCAAGGCATTCACAAAACTTTCAAATGTTCCACTTTCTCTGCAATGGAATGATGGTCTAAGGTTCCATCTAGAGTATTAGTAGAAACCATCAGAATGCAGCTTATGATGTAGCATTTATTTATCTCCATGGATTTGGAACCTTCTCGGAAAACTGGGAAAACAAAAAAGTAGTTTCTGCCATGTCTGGAGCAGAGAGAAGGTACAGGAATGCGCCACATAAGCAACAATTTCTTGTGAACAAGAGGCAACTTCTTTTTGGCTTTCTAATCATCACACATCCCTGTAAATTGGCTGAGGTGTCCACTTGAGATGCAAATTTAGCCTTCCAGATTTTGCGCCCTCTAAAGGGAAGCTGTCCGTGACCTCCCCTTCCATTATCACCCTTGTCAATGTCATAATACATCTTCCCATGTAATCCTGAATTTGAAAGAAAAATCATTTAGAGCAGAAAGAAACTTAAAGCAGAAAGCTGTTTGTTATTGACTGCAAAAGAAGTATAATCACAGGCCTGCTCAAGTGAAAAGTTTAACTTACCTATTTTATTCCCCCCCCAACATCACGTGGATCTAGTAGAATCAACGGCAACAAGACCACATACATCAACTTGGATGTGACTTAATAGAATGGAGTCTTAACACATCAATTTTACCTAAGACACAAATTTTATCTTGAAAAGTTTATGCTTGTTAAAAGAAACCTACAAAAGCATTCTATCAATTGTAGGAATACAACTTCACTGAACAGGGTTCATGGAATTGACAGATCCCAACTCTGGATCAGCAGATTCAAATCAGGATCAGCCAATGCCAATCGGACTTCAGAGGAGGAAATCTGATCCTAAAGGCTGAAATCAGTTGGAATTTGCTACTAAGGCTGTGCCTCAAGGTACTAAGCCATAAGCCTAAATGTGAGGTACAAGAAAAAAAAAATGCCTTGAGGCATGCCCCGCAGGCCATTCACTTGAGGCATACACCTTCTACTAGTGCCTTGGGGCATGTGCCTCTAGGTCGTTTACTTCAGACTCACAGATTAATCGAGGAGGTGGGACAGTGAAATGCTTTGAGGAAGATCTCAGGTTACACACCTTTTCTTGTTGTTACAGCATGATTTGATGATGACAATTCTACTAGAATATTAGGTGAACAAAATAAAAGGATATGACTTGAACCCAGCTTTCCTACTTCCAATGGCAAAGGAGAGGGCAAAAATTGTAGCACCTACTGCTACTCAACAACTTCAACAAGCTTGACATTGATGACATCTCTTCGTAATTATACAAGTATAGTTTACTCTTTCCTCATCCTTTGCCCCCTTCCTTTTCCTTTGATGACTGAAGACCCCCTCTCCCACCCCATTTCTTCTTCTCTAATCCAGTTACCCCCTATTCTCTTCTCCTCCACCTCCTCTTCTTGTTGCCCCCTTACATTTTTTCTACCCGTCAGCTTCCACCCATAGTCCACTTCCACGAGCTCTATCATTGAGTTGGAAAAGTATTTTACCTTTTTTTGACATTTTCAAGATTCTTCCCAAACTAGGGAGGCTTTGCCTCATTGTGCCTCAAGGTGTACACCTTGTCAGGCTTTCAAAAAGTGCCTCATAACTGCCTCAAAACCTTTTAAACTAAATTACTCCTAGATTGGTTGATTTTGGGCCAATTGTGAGCCAATCATGTTCCTGATCTATATAGGATTGAGACTAGCCAATCCAAAGACCAGATCCAATTTTGCAATCCTTGTTACAAAATGAAACATCATCAAAACCAAAAAAAATCTAGAATTCTTCGCAATACTGAACACTAAGGGAGAATTTTTCATACTACTGTGAACACTACTTCCATGCCTCCATACAAGTAGTTATTCATAGTAGTAAGATTGTTTGCGTATGCGTGGAAAGTATATGGAACAAGGCATAATAAAATAAAAATCAAATAATTGTGTTGAATCTACATATTCCCTCTACAGTCTACATCCAATAACAGCCATAGCCAAACTCAGTCTCTCTGTGTCTGTGTGTCTGTGTGTGGTGGTGGTGGTTGGGAGGGGGTGGGGGGGAGGAGGGGGATGTTACGGGGACCTAATTGAGATTTTGCATTCATGAAGATTGCATAAGAAGAAACAAACCTTTCCAAATGTATCATGATCCCAAACTTCCAACGTTAACATATCATGAAGACCATCTTCCACAACAAAGTCAAAGGTTTGATTCCAAGCTGGATTCAGATTATCATTTACAACCTGGAAAAACACAATTTTCAGTATGAACAGAGGTAAGTACAAAATTCACAGTAATCAGACACGTACCCTTGTTTTATTCTTTGTGCCTGTTTTTTTCATTTGAACCACGACATATGGATCAGCATTTCCCATCAGATCCATTGCAGGCAAGTCTTCTGCAGATAGAACCGTAACAGAAAGCACTCCTCTCACAATGACATCCCTTTTCCTGTGGGTGGATGTTCCATCAGAAGCAGTAACCTCATTTCCATTTACCTCACTTTTTAGGGCTTTCTCCAGAGATGTCATTGAAAAGTTGGTGGCAAAAGGATTAGAAAATCCATTTTCAGATCCAAAAGGACAGTAGAGAAGCTCCAGATGCACCTATGACATCAAGACAGTGGCAGTCAAAAGTTGCAACTGTGAAATTTGTTAAGCAGCTGTGCACATTGATGAAGAACCCTCTAGAATCCTAGATACACGGCTAGGATTTCCAAGGACCTTTTTGCATTAAATAGCATCATTATGATCATAAAATATTTTGAACATCGCCCCCCCCCCCCCCCCCAAAAAAAAAAAAAAAAAAAAAAAAAACCCTCAAAGAGAAGTGCAACAGACCCATCCTGCGTGTCTTGCTTGTTGGTGGGTTTTGACATGTTGCCATGACTAAAGTAAGAGGCAAGAAAACTCAGCATGGGTTAGAATGCTGATCCATACTGACAAAATTATATTGGATAATATTTAACTAAGGAGAAATATGGAAGCATAACAAAAGAACACAGAAATTACAAGGGTACAAGAACTACTATAATAATACAACAGAAAAACCTACAAAGATACAACCCAAGTTAGTTTACACTCTGCATTGAAGACATTCTAATGCCTTACCATGGCACAGAGCTATGACAATGATTGCATCTAATGAGCTCTTGTGCCATGTTGAAGTTGTTAGAATGTCTTTTTGGAGACGGGCCAATTGCCGTAGAAAGCCATCCCCCAAACACAAGCTTAAGAGCAAATGAGAAAAAAAAAAAAGAGACTGAAAGAGTTAAAGAGAGAAAGAGGGGACTTAGAGAGAGAAAGAAGAGTAACAAAGGGTTGAGATGCAGGTGAGAATGGCCAAATGGCGGCTATTTACAGCCGCCAAGCCATCCCCAACCCCTAACTAGCCGCTGAGGGCCATCTAGCACATGCTAAAGTTGGTCTCCAACAACTAGTTTGACTAGCCATCGGAGTCCCAACAGCCAGTTGGAATAGGCCGGATAGGAGCGATCAGGGCTGGAATCGACCACATCAGACCGATCAGGGCTGATCCTGGAGTGGATCTGCCGAGCCAGACAATCCGGCTTGGGATCAGCAAGCGCTGAACCAGGACTGGATTGGTTCAGCCAAAACCCAAGCAGATCGGCCAATCTGATCCTATCCCAACTGAATTGGCACACCATGCACCCAACAAGTTAATACTAAATAAAAAGAATAATTGTGGAAGCAGCTGCCAGATTCAGTGGATATCCTTATTGAAGGGTAGAATAGGTCATGGGCACTAAAAGGGGACCGCAAAGTGCAGTGGCTGATCCTCCATGCATGCTATGTTCCCTCTGGACAGAAAGGAACATGAGGATTTTTAGACGGGAGACCAGGACCTCGGATAGGGTATCTAATTTTCCTCTGAGACAGAGTTAGGGAATGGGCCAGATTAGTTGGCAATGTACATGTCCAAAAATTCCCCCTTTTGTTGTCACTGGGAGGCTGTGGTTTTTTGTTCCCTTTGGGGGGTTCAATGGTGTCACACCATCTTGGTGTTTGTGTGCAAAGGGACATTTTGGGAGCTGTTACTTCCTATCCTTGTATCTCCCTTTCCTTTGCATTTAATGAAATTGAGGCGCTATCCACTCCCCCCCCCCCACCCCCCACACACACAAAAAAAGAAAAGAATAATGAACAGCAAAAAAGTCCAGAAGTTAAAGTACTACGGTAGACCAAATTAGATACATAGAAAGGATGATCATAGACTAGTGAGCTTTATATGCTTAAACCACAGCCAGACAAATGCATTAAGTGAATCGATAAGAAGATCAAGAGAACAAACATGCATAAACATGTTTAAAATGTGCAAGCATCCTCAGAAAAAGGGGGAAATAAAGTTAGTTCATGACTAGTCAATTGCAAGAGGATGTCGACGTTCGATAGGCAACCACCTTCCATTAAAGCATTCAGTAGAAACTCTGGAAAAACATTGTAAAATATTACATATCCAAAGTGAGATAGACTGTATATTTTTCACATTCTATTTTTATGTTTTTCTTATATAATGCAATTTATTTCCCCAAACTAGCTAACTGTCAACAAAAATTTCAGTAGGACTTCAGAGAAGGGAAAATATTTCTAAGCTAGTTAAACATGTCCGACATAATCCAAAAAGTTTTGATGGATCCTTGAATCTTAACTTTTTACCCTTGCTATACAGAAATCAAGAACAGAACTAAATTCCAGCTAAGCATCCATCCCAAATGGGCTGACACCATAGCAGGAACCAGAATCAGACTGCAAATGAAGATTGGCAAATCATGGACGACTCCAGCATATGAGGAGGGAAAAGGAAAAAAGGAAAAAAGAGAAAACAGAATGACAAGGAGGCATGAGATAGAAAAAGGGAAAAACAATGATAAAAAGCTATGATCACATCTGCTTGACAACAGCTTAATGCAGTTGTATGTGCTTCTCCTTCTCCCTGCTTCCACCGCTGCTGCTGCCAATTGATGGACATGGCTGTAGCATTAACCAGATGTGATGGCAGCAGTTCTCCTTCCTATTTTCTTCTCTCTTGAACTACTGCTGCTCCATTTTTTCTCAAGAAGACTTGCACTGATGATGCTCTTTGCTCTGTGCAGCAGCTGTGCAGAAGATAAAATTCAGACTTATGGAATGATAAGGAGCACAGCCCTGTTGTTACATGGTTGGCCATTGCCTGAACCAATTTCTTTGTTTTTCATTAAAATTGCAGTTGACAGACAGCCTAAAACCCACCACTGCGCCATCTAAATAGCCCATCTTTTAGATGGCTCAGAAACACTTGACACAGCCAAAACCAAGTTGACTTGGATAGGTTAATTGGATGCACTCCATTAAAACTAAAGCTTTGGACAAGCTGTCCAAGCCAAACCAAGTTTAAGCAAAGTCTGGAATTGTTCTTTTATTATTTCATTTTTTTTAACTATGGAGTCGCTAAGAGGCCTGAGCTCAGATCAATGACCACACAACCAGATTTGGATTCGCTGACCCTTTGAGCAAAGGGCTAGATCAAGACAAGCAAGCACTATAAGACTATGTACTGCAAAATCCATGATAAATCCTTTCAGATAGAGTTTTACAAAGAGGACATTGGATATCATCATTTGTACCCAAATTAAGGACCTGTCAAAATTCCATCCAATGCTTGGCTAAGTTGGAGAACTTGAACTAAACTAATTTTGCTAGTACATGAGAATGACACATCATAAATGTTTTAGTAAGAAAATATGCATATGGGAGGATTGCTTCAACAGACCAATCTCTAAACTTTTATTGGCTGTTTACTTCTGCTTAATTTCTTGTCCTACAGCTTTCATATTTTTCAGCCTCTCAACAGGATTTTTTTCTCTTTTTTTTACCCCAGTCAGCTGCATAGCATAGAAGATCCAATCATCACATTTTCACATTTTTGCTATGTTTCATGCATTAATAGGATGAACTTGTATCGAATACTATGCAAGAAGTAGACCAACCTCGCCTCTGTATTTTGTATCTCTCTGGACGTCCAAATCCTTGACAAGGTTCAACCATAAATCCTTCACTTTCCCAGGCATAAGGTCCTTCAATGGTACTTGAGCAATGCCAATAAGCTCAGACTTCTGGAATCCTTCATCATCATAAACTTTCACAAACAAGTGCTGGGTAGACGGGTCTTCAACAATAAACTCAAAGTGTTCATTCCATATAGGATTTAGATCATTGTTCTGTAAAGAAAGATGAAATTTTTTATTCCACATTTAGAAAGAAATTGAAATTGAGAAGATATCTTAAAGACAAAATGTGCATACTATTGTTTTGCTGCGTTTTATTCTATCTCGTAATGGACGAATGTACAGATCAGCATATGGATCGGATTTTCCTATAATGTCTTTATTTGTTAAACCCCTTGCCTGTACAAGCTTTACTTCCAATGTCCCAATAGGTTTTAACTCTAAGGAACTGCAACAAAATAGCCATAGTTACTACAAATAGTTTATAAATGCAATATCTCAGAGCCCAAGATTCAAAGAGAAAGCTTTAGAATTGGAAGCCCTACCTGTAATCACCGGGGATGATGGGAACAACTTTCCTTACTGGCCATGTTAAGGTGTCTTCGATAGCATAATGTATGGTTTCCTAGATTAAAAAAAAAAACAAAAGGTTAAGTAAGTTTCACAGTTGCATCAGCTTATAAAAGGAAAAAGTGATAGATTGAATTTTTTCTCTGACCTCAATGGCATCCGAAATCCCAGGAATCGATGATATTTCACCACCAACAACTTTTAGTGTGAAATCAAGTTTTTTCTACAAGTAGAGCACAAAGGTAAAACATATAACTAGCACATAATATGACAAAGCACATAAAGCATCATGTAAGCTGATAGGTACCGCATGTTTCAGATTCTCAGGATAAACTATTGCACCTTGTGTCTCAAGGAATAGGAAACAGCACCAAAACAAGGAAATTGGTCCACCAATGGCTTGAATATTAACCGGAATACACCAGTGAAGCCAATATTTTTCACCTACATGTGAAAATTAGAACAAACAAATCATCAGGTTGGAGGTGACAACTTATACAGAAAAATACTAACAAGCTCAAAATATACTCTTAAATTTCTACAGAAATCAAATACAATAGAGGGAATAGAAATAGGTGTTCTCTTATTGATACAATAAAAAAAGCAATTGGATATCACCACTTTCCAACTAGAGGAGAATGGACAATGGTAGGCTGAAAATTCATGAGCTACATCATTCCCGTAATGTTGCCAACTTTTTTCTTTTTCCGGATAGGTCCCTCACGCACACTCAATTACATTTATCCCCACTAGGACCCAGAGGTTAGGAATGTGACCTGATTAGAATAACTGATTGACTACAGCTCCTAGATTAATTCTGTTGATATTGCATAACAGTTTCTACATACAATATAGATTTTTTTAATACTCGTGAGAATACATAGTGGACAAACAGTGGGTCAGGTTCAGGTCTGAGTGCATGTGGACCAGATCTGATGGTTCACAGAATATCCTTTTTATGGTAAACACATGCTCCGGGTTTATTTTCATTTCGACGTGGTTCTGATTTTTCGTTTTCTTTTTTTTTTTTTGAAAGAAGGGTGTGGTTGTGATTGACAGCACTACCCATGTGTAGTTCAGCTAACCTATTTCATTTTCTAGTTTCTTTACTTACCTTGATAATGGTACCTTCAACTATCATACTGCTACAGAAAATAAAATGAAGACCCTCTTCTTCTTCTTCTTTTCTTATCCTTTAACAATTATAATGGTACTCCATTCTGACCTGTAGACCTGTAGGTCACCAATACACCATAGAAATACCCAGCCAGATGGCTAATTTCAGTGCAGCATAACCTCCTCGATTTCTTGTTGAAATTACTTGTCATAAATGATAAATCCAAAACAAGGTCAAGGAATCATGCAGGACTCTGATCAATGTGGATAACCGAGACAACTGCTCACTATGATGCCATTTTTAGAACTAAACTAAAATGTATGTAGGCCATTTGGTTGTCATTTTTCAAACTATAACTAAAATACATGTAGGTCATTCAATTGCCTAAGCAACTACGATTCATGTTTGGAGTAAAAGAAGTAACTGGGATGTATCTCTTTCCACCAAAATATTGCCCTTGATGTGTCAAGTACCCAGCCCTTCCCAAAATGTACCATATACTAGTATACATTGAATGGCTTGACCATTTCCAGAAGAGCAGAGGATCTAGCAAGATCTGAGCCTCTCATTCATGCATTGAGGGGCATATGTGACTCATGATGTGTGTGTGTGTGTGTGTGAGAGAGAGAGAGAGAGAGAGAGAGAAAGAGAGAGATGGGGTAACCTTTATAATGTGCTGCATGTGACAAACATGGTGTATGAACCATGTCGTCATGTTTGTTTTACATGACTCGTATTGTTTACAACAAAGTCTCAGAACTTGGCATAAATCGGCACGGACAGATCTGTGTTTGTTTTGGCAGACTGACCTGATTCCAATTACCATTTTCAATCCTTAGACCAGGATCCCTTGGCTAGGTTTTGAACTAAAAAAATGCAACTGAATCCGTCCAGGATTAGCCAAGGTGTGTCCGACTTAGATTAGAATCGAACTTGGATGGGTTTTGGGCCACCTGATCTGTAAACGAATCCCACACTTTTCTTCGTTTGGGAGGAAATAACAGTTTAACAACTTCTTCCATCGCCAAACCTTTATACATAAAATGCAGAACCTTGACAACAAAATTAGTGGTTAGGCCTTTTATCAAGAAATTTCAACGTGATTCGCTTGGCCCAATATGTTTTGGCAAAGAATGCATCACAATGGCGTGGCACAATTCAAAATCCAAGCAGTCATTTCTGACCATGCCAGACACCTCTGGCATGTGGCATGGTTAAGGGTGTGGGTTATGACTGGATTTGACTGCACAAACCTTCATGGACCAGTTTATTCCTACCAAATTAACCTGATTTTAAAACATATGTAATGATCATGTCATCACTCATCAAGGGGCCAAGAAAAGGATTAGTTCCTTGGCAAGACATATTCACACGATAAGACCAGAAAAAACTTACTGAAAACAAATTAATCCCCCCCCCACCAAAAAAAAAAAATCAGAATAAAAAACATTAACCAACATGTGCAAAAGTATATTGGTTTTGTTAATCACCTGTATAGGAAGTGCCACACCAAGTTTTGTTCGAATATCAAGTATGATGCTAGGGTTCCCATCCCATTGCAACTCCAATTCCATGGTGATTCCATCACTTCCTTCATCCTCAATAATTGTAACACCTACATAAAATAGTTAAATATATAAGCCCCCTAAAAGAATATACATTTACGGAACAATTAGACTACAGGACAGTTCATGATGGACAATTATTGGATCACAAAGTTACATAACAAGCAATCTCAAGAAGATTCAGATAGAATTCATCAACGGTTGTGCACAAACAAAAAGTTTTCATGATAAAATATTTAAAACACAAAGGAAAAAGAATAAGAAAGGAAAGAGCCAATGCCAAACAAAGCTATTTTTTCCTTCAAGAAAGGGAAGACCAAGAAAGGAAAACTGTTCAACAACACATGAAGCTGTAGTCATAAAGCTGTAGTCAATTAGGAGTAAAATAAGAATGCACACATAATTGTCACTAAAGGAATTTCATCAAAGAAAATCTAAAAGGCCAATAACGACATTGCCAATAGACTCGTTCAGAAACAATGTAGATATCACGTGAAAAAGACTAGTTCAAACTTCAAAGTGAAGCAAACTTTTGGTTGATCCAGTGAATCAGAACCCTCTGGACAAGCATATGGTCTCAACAGACCTACTGTAATTTCAAGTGGAAGAGGAAACTCATCAAGAGAAGGAAGCTTTGGTCCCTGAAAGAGTTGCTTCTTTTGTTTCTTCTGGACTTGAAGCTTGGGCAAGAGTACTTTGTCATAAGGATGTGGTCAACTCATCCCTTTTTGTTCTTTTGGGTGGGCTATGAGACTTCCACTCCTGGTGGAGCTTTTGTATATCTGGAATTTTTGGGAGGGTTTTTGTTCCTCAACCTGTAAATTCCCTATATACTTATTCTTTAATATGATTGTGGTACCAACAACTTTTCAAAAAGACCTTGTTGACTTCTATTAAAGAACGAAAGGCATAATTGAATGGTCTAAACAAGCAAAAGTCAACTAATCTTTTGTTCCTGCAGCAATTAAGTTCATGGAATCAGTTCATATAAGGGAATATGTGACCGATACTAAATCACATGTTCAATTGAAGATGCTACTAATCAGACTACAAAACAGCAGCTCCATACGTGGCATGTCCAATTCCATGGTAATATTCAAAAAGTTCATGTTATCATTGGGAGCTAGAATACTTTTGGGCATCACATTTTGGACAGAAACAATAAAAATTAATATACTTCAGACAAAAATATTTAAACCCTTAGACAAATGCATCAAATCCAGTTTAAGAGCCAACCTGTAAATTGAGGAGCAACCGTGCCAAGTGTAAGCTTTGAAAACTTGAGTGAGTCTAAGAAGGCTGATCTATATTGTTCAAGAATTGGCTCCACAGAAGTTTTTATCAGCTCAGATGCTGCCTGTAATATTATAGAACAAAACAGCCAGCTCAGGCTACCACACAGCAGTGACTTTATCCATGCTGAATGTCACATACTATCTAAAACAGTAGCACAATATCAATAGGCATAAGACAAAAGGGAATAAAGAGCTGAAGAGAAAGACAGAAAGATAAGCCTCAAGTCACTGTGTACCTCATTCACAAAAGGCCATATCTTTGTCAGTTCTTTGTTGAGCCAGTTCAACTGCAAGAATAATGGAAATCTGTCAACACATCCAATAAAATGCTACTATGCTAGGTGGCAGATTAAATAAGTACAACCCAGGCATCACTAAACTCAACTTCTGGCGGTGCGTAAAAACAACCCAAGAAGGGTAGTATTCAGCAGGAAGAATCTTCTTTGAGTCTTCAACTGTCATCCTCGAAAATGATGCAACTGTAGCAGCCTGAAACAGAAAGCAAAAAGTGCCTTTCTTTAGTTCCCACCTTCATCCCATGTAGGATTTCTAAACCTCAGTATCATAAATTATATAACGAGTATTGCAACAAGATTAGTCAATAATTGCAAATATTTGTCATTTGCATGAGGATGCACTGTAGAACAGGGGGGTATTTTTGGGGGTGGGGGGTGGGTTGGGAACTTGACCTGCACTATACTATCTTGGTGATTTGCAACAACTATAAAATAATCATAAATTTTCCATGACTACATATTATCATATAAAATAGCATTAACAGTAACGATATAAACAAAGACTTCATAAAGATTGACAAAAATAGTGTACTTAATCAAAAAGAAGAAATCTGCAGAAGTACACACATATGTATATAATATGTATATATATATATATATATATATATATATATATATATATATATATATATATATATATATATATTACCATAGGCAAAAAAAAGGATAAAAGGAAGAATAATTCTAAAATAAAAGTTAATATTTAATAAAAAATCAGAATGAGAATATAGGAATAATAGTATCCATTTCTTATTCCTATAACTTATCATAAATTTCTGATTCCGACGGTTACTGGAGGGATTTTTTTTAGCCAAATCTAGTTTAAAATCATAAATGAGTCAAAAATTCAGATAATCAAGTTTACGCATACAGCCCTAGTTCCAACAAACTATGATAAAGGTTGAGAAGATTCCGAGGGAGAATTTATTTTTTAAAAAGTAAAAAAAAAAAGAAATTTTTTTAGTACACCTTGGTGCATAGAATGCAGAATCGGCCGATTCGGATCGGGATCGGCGGGTCCCGATCCGGCCAAGATTGGCCGATCCCAACCGGTTCCAGCCAATTCCAGCCGATCTGATTCCGATCCGATCCGACCCAGAATTCCATGCCTTGGTGTGCTGCAAAATTTTGTAACTTTTTTATTTTTTAAATTGATTTTGATTTTCAGTAGTCTTGAAATAAAAATAAAAATCAGATAAAGGTGCCTTGCTTAATTATGTGTATTTTTTGTCATCATAAACAACTACATCAAATTAAGCATGCATATCTATATTATATATATAAAACAGAGTTCTCTGGTGCCACGTGTCAATACCAAAATTCTATGTTTCTCTCCTAAATTCTCTCTCTCTCTCCCTTCCCTATTAATGTCTATGTCTCCTATTAATTCTCTCTCCTTAATTCTTCCTCTCCTCCTCTTTCTCATTAATTCTCTCTCTCACCATCTCTCTATCCCCCTCTCTCTCATTAATTATCTCTCTCTCCCTTCTCTCTCTCATTAATTCTCTCCCTCTCCCCTCTCGCTTTGCCTAAATATTACCATTACTACTATTATTATTATCCTCTTTCACATTTTTCTCTCTCCCTATTAATATTTCTATCTCCTATTTTTTTGTCCCCTATTATTATTATTGTTGTTATTGTTGTTGCAATCTCTTGAGATAATAATAACTAATTTTAAATAATTATTGTTATGATATTTTTGTAGGATAATAATAACTAATTTTGATATTGTTATTATTATTAAAAATTAATATCAAAATGATAGTCTCATAGGATAATGATAACTAAGTTTGATATTATTATTATTACTATTATCTCTCTTTCTCCTCTTTCACATTTTTTCTCTCCCTATTAATATTTTTATTTCTATTTTTTCTATTCCCTATTATTATTATTGTTGTTGTTGTTGCAATCTCTTGAGATAATAATAACTAATTTTGACATCATCATCGTCATTATTATTATTATTATTATTATTATTAGGGTAATCTCATGAGATAATAATAATAAATTTTGATATTTTTATTTTTATTTTTTTAAATATCATTATGATTATTATTATTTATGAGACCAGTCTCTCTCTCACTTTTCTCACTCATATTATTATTGTCGTCGTCGTCGTCGTCGTCGTTGTTGTTATTGTTGTTGTTGTTATTAATATTAGGACAATCTTTTGAGATAATAATAATAAATTTTGATATTTATTGTCATTATTGGGATAGTCTCATGTGATAATAATAACTAATTTCGTTATTAACGAGACCCATCTCTCTCTCATTTTTCTCTCAATTTATATTTCAATACAACATTTATTGGGATAATCTCATGCGATAATAATAATAACCTTCAGTTCACTTTTTAATTTTCTCTCTCAATCCATATTTCAATTGAATACAATGGTTTTGTACTTTTAATGTTTACCAAACAACTAATCTAATATTCATAGAAAAAAGATATTAGTATTTCTGAATATATATTCTTCTATAATTATTTTATTCATTCCTTCAAAAAATGTAAATGATTAATTTCACTTATATTAATTATAATTTTTTATTCAAATATGTTAACTGGCCGTGCATCGCACGGGATTGCAACTAGTTTCAGATATACATCAGATAATTCGCATAATCAACAAAAGCAGTTGAATAAATTGAATAAAATAAAATAATACACACTTCATAGAGGACGAAATTAAAGATCAAACAAAGAATAAATATAAAAAACTGCTTCATATTTATAATTATGCAACTCTCTTGTAATGGATGACAGTGGTGATGCTGGAGAGCCGAAGACGTATCCAATACTTTAGGGGCCTTGTAATGGCCATGGCTGAGGGCTGCGTTGGTGCCTTGATGCCAGGACGTGGAGTTTGGCTATGTGAAGGAAGTTTAAAAGCTTCTAAAAGACTATGGGATCCTTGGGAGGAAATAGTCGGAGGAAGAAACAAATATAGAACTGGATCTTTTACCTGTGTAATTTTGGGTAGGGAAAGGTAAAATTGAAAATCCAAAATCCCCATTCAGGATCACACAAGAAACAGAAAAGAAAGATTAATGGAAACCAATGCTAACATGGAGTCTTATGGAAAGAATTGTGGAGGAAGAAAAGCTCGGTTAACTACATGGATTTTCCCAAATGCTCGGGGGCCCCATGGCCCCCCTTGGCCCCCGGTAGCTCCGCGCCTGCTCTAGAAGGATGTTGAAAGGTGATGCATGATGCCCAAATAACTTCCACGCTGTGTAATTAACATCCTGGACCAGTTATCACCTCTGTAGAAGAACTGAGTATTTTATCTTTCATATAAGAACTGCTAACCAAATTCATCATTGCTGCTACACTTGCCATAATCCTAAGTAGAGGAGAGAACTCATCAAGACAACATATAGTGGAACACTAAAGGAGTTTTATTGTGGTATGGACGAGGTCAGGTACCTATGGTGGAGTTTGTGGGAGCTAGTAGCGCTTATATGTAGTTTGGAACAACTGCTATGTCCTCCTTGAAAATGAAACAAACAATTGATGCAAAAACGCCTCCTCCCACCAAGTCCCGCCCTTCTATTACATCTTAGTATTCTTTTCTAAACAATATGTTTCAAGCTCACCTTTCTTTGCCTACAAAGCTTGCAAATTTGATCCTAGCATGCTCATCACCGCCGCAGATCAACTGGTTTTCCACACTATGGAGAATGAATGAGTTGAGTTGGTCGACTAACTAAATTTCTACCTTGGTGAGCAAGATTGTACGAGAACACCAATTAAACGGTTGAGTGCAATTGCTAAGGAGTTGCCTGCCACATGCTACCGAGGCGAATTCCATTCTGATGGGAGTCATGGGATTCTCCAAAGGGCCTCCTACCCTGTAAACAGCAGAAGACTTTCAAGCAAAATTCCAAGAAACCAGTGCTTCCTCTGTTGCTGCTTGTATCCTAAGTTTCCTACAAGGGGAGCCCTCCAGTGCAATGTCAATCAAATTCAACTTCTGTTAATCCTTTCTAAGCACAAGGACTGGTCCGCAGCCAACCATAATTCAAAGCAGAAGCTTAGTAATTTCATATGTAAACCAAAGACCCATCAAGTGAGCTGCCCCCAAAAGCAGTTCTTACCTTAATAAAACCACACAGTCATTCATGCCCATATAGTTTACAAACAACAATCAACAAGAAATCTCAGATAAGAGGGAGCGGAGACAAGAAGATTACCAGCTCAGAGCGGCGGCCCGACCGTGAGTTCTCCGAGCGGACAAAAGCGACCACCAGGCCGAGGCCAAGAGCAAACCCCAGGAACAGGCCGACCAGGAACCCCATCTCCCCCCTCTCAGTGCCACCCTCACCACCACCACGTCAACAAGAATTCACAAAAACAAGCAAACGAAGAAAGACCCAGAAAAACCAAGAAGAGAAAGCGACAGCCGCGATCTCAGGACATTAGCAAACCCAGCGCCGGCATCAGCGTCAAGAACAATGGCATCAAAATGTCATTTTTTTTCATTTTCTTCCTTTCCAATCCTCTCTTCTCTATATGTGCTCCCTTCTTTCCTTCCTGATGCGAGCGACAGAGAGATCGAAGACGGGAGTCCAGCAAGAAACGAGAACTTGGAGCGGGCAGAGAGAGGGTTTTTTGTCAATCCTAATCCAAAAGCTGCGAACTTATTCTATCTCCGGAGATAGTGGTGGAATTGTAGTATGTGGAAACCTGGTTGTGGAAAAAAAAAGGGTTTTTTCGTCAAACCCAGGAGAGAGAGAGAGAGAGAGAGATGAGAGGCAGATGATGATAGAAGGAAATGTGGGTTCTGTTGTAATGCCGAATGCGCTGCCGCTGCTGCTTTGGTGTTAACGTGGTGATGATGACACGGATTAGAGAGAGAGAGAGGGGGGGGGGGGGGGGGGGGTTGGAAGGGCCGCAAGGACGATCTCCACTGTGCGTAGACTCCTTGTTTGGCCTCTGCAATGCTTCCAGGTATAGTGAGGTGGGTTAATTTGATGGCGACGTTGTTGGGAAGAAGAAGAATAAAAGGAAGAAAGATGGAATTTTTCTCCTAAAGTTGCTTCCTTTTTTCCAAATTCTGTCTGGTTTTTGGTTTCTTACCAGGCGTAGGAAATAGAATAATAAGAAGCCACCTTCCTTCTTTGCTTGTTAGGGTCCGTGTTTTTGTTCTTTTCTTTCCCCACCCACCTGCTTTCCATCTGCATCTCCACTCCTTCCCTGGGCTGCTGGTGCTGGTTCTGCCGTTTTGGTTTGTGTTTGTGCTTTTGCTTTTCTGCTCTTTGGGGTCTTTTTTTTTTCTTTTTCTTTTTTGAGTCAATAGTCTAATGGTTCTGAGACAAGGTATCCAACTCAGACGAGTTGGGATCGAGCCGGCCGTACGTCATATAAATCCCTCCAAGAGAGAGAATATTTTTCTGCAGTCGAAATGAGAAGCGTATGCAGAAAACCGTAGAAAATCTACCCATAAAGGAGAAAGGTCCGGCGAGATCGAAACTTGCGACCTGCTCCTCGAACGGGAGCGGTGAGCAACGCCCAACACCACTGCGTTACGGGCCCGTGCTCCTTTGGTGTCTCTCTAATGTAACTCCACAGGTGTCAATAATCACCTATGTTTGAGTAGCGACCACGTCTCTATTCATTTTTTCAGGAATGACGTCTAGATTAAATTTCTAGCTCTCTAGTTGGTTATTATTGCCCATAAAAACTTATCACATGTTGTTGATGTGAACCAATTAAGTTAGCTGTTTTAAGAGGAGAAATGGAGATCACCTATGTGTGAGTAGTGCATGGCTCTACTTCATATTTTTCCAATTCAATGAATGATCTCTAGATTTGGAAAATATTTGTAGCTTCCTAATTAATTGCCCATAAAAATTGCACCTTGTGTTGTTAATGTGTATCAGTTATCTTAGATGTTTTAAGAGGAAAAATGGATTAATTTTCTAACCTAATCAATCATTCAATTATTAGAATTGATTGGATCCTAGAGATGGTACCAAATTATCAACGTTGATCGTTCAAAAGTTTTATCGTGTAGGTGTGAATTTCCCCAAGTTTGGTTAACATGATTACGTTAGACGTTTTAAGAGGGAAAATGGATTAATTTTTAACCTAATTAATCATTCAATTATTAGAATTGATTGGATCCTAGACAATGTAGCAAATTATCAATGTTGATCGTTCAAAAGTTTTATTTTGTAAGTGTGAATTTCTCCTAGGTTGGCTAATATGAAATATCTATATAAAATTCTAAAATTAGAATGAAGTCTTTTCAGTGCCACTTTGACTGGAGAATAGGAAAAAAAAATAGACCTCTTATTCTTATAATAAGATTAATTCTAGTTTGACGGATGGAATGGCTTAACCATGTCAGAATTATTTACACCAGAATAAGGAGAATAAGTCATTCCACCTTAGATCTAAGAATTACTTATTCTTCTTATTCCGTTGACTCACTTTGTTTGTGGAATAGGGCCAGAATAACTGGTATAAAAGTGGGCCCCACAAAATTATCAAACTGAAACACTCCTTATTCTAATATATACTATTCTGGACCGAATAACTTATTCTACAATCAAAGTAGGGCTAAAGTTTATCATTGACTACCCTCTTGGAAACACCTGCTGCAACACATTAGGTAAATCAGCTTACCACAGACAGAAATAATCCCCTAAAATAAACAAGGATGAAGCATTACTTTCTTATTACAGCACTTCAATCACCTCACGGTAACCGTCCATTTTAATGTAAAAACATAGATGATAATTATACAATTAGCTTCTCATTCACTGTAGCCACTAACCACCCTCATTAACACCTCAACGTCCCATTCCACATTTCACTGTCAAAAACCTTTGGCCATCCCATTTCACCATATGAAGATAATAAACTATTGAGTGAACTATTGAGTACGGAATAAACTATTGAGTGAAGTTTACATTTACTAGAGATAAATACAACTCCATGGTCAATTTGTTTCGGAAATAAGCGGCCGAGTAAGATGACTTATGAGGCTTATTCCATTAATCCCAGTTTGAGAGAGGATGAGTTATTCTTGGTACAGATGCATTATTCTCAGAACAAGTTGAATAACTAAATTCACTTAAAATGTGAGAATTATTTATTCTTAAAATAAGAAAAAATGCTCCAAAGAGAATTCTTGTCGTCTGAGTATAAGAGATCCGGCTGTACAAAATTTGAAATATCATATCCATGAAACAAACTGTCTCAATATTCAGACTATCCCACAAATGATAAATCTCATGAGCTTTCCCAGTAAAGGAGAACATATTTCATTATTTATCTGCCAACAATTAAGGGCATATCCCTTATCTCGGCCATACACCATAGTTCCCAAAAGAAATTCCCGTCAGTACATGATCAACATTTTACGTATGTGGTAAAAGAAGACCTGGTAAAAATAAAGAAACTGGTATCAACTGCCAAGAAATAATGGTAGTAGTAGAGGTGGCAGAGAAGGCAGCCAGATGAGTAGGCCAGCACCAACGTGCTCTCGGATTCCCTTGGGCCCCTGCCTCATCATGTCCTTGCCCTTCAGAATTCAGAGGGGCCCCCTATACCGACAAGAACCTTAGAGAGAGGATATCATACAAAGAGTAGAGAGATAGATATTGACCATCAAAAGATGAGAGAGAGAGAGAGAGTGTGTGTTTGACTAGTAAGACCCTGTTTGGATGCAACTTGAGAAAACACCTATGAAATTATGATAAGCACATTGAATCATAACTCTAACTCACCATGAAATTAAGTTTTTCTATAAATTTAAGTTTGGTCGTTCTGTGCAAATATAATTGAATTATTATGATGAAAAATTAAACTTGAGAGAGTTTTCAATGCAAATCCGCTCCAAATGCATTTTTATGGAAAACCTTTAAGTGTGTTAGGTCGAGTGAGTTTATGATAAATTTTTTTTTTTTTACCATCCAAACTCAAGTCATCTTAGAAAACATATTGGTGTAAAACCTAAACAGGTTTGTAGGTTGCATCCAAACACGCCTAGTTGGTCTTCTTCCATTCTCCCTTATCTCAGTCATGGGTCATTAAGGAGAAAAGATTTCTAACCATTTGGTCTAAAGAATTCCACGGATGGCATGAGAGGAAGGCACCTGCCCACGGTCGACCGCATACAAACAAAAGCCCCCCTGTCGGCAGGGACGTTGAAATCCCCCTGTAGCAGGTACTTGTTTATTGAAGGTTTTGGACTGGCCCGGTCTAAAACCCTAACTCATTTTGTTTGCTGAATAGGATCGGAATAACCGGTATAAAGATTCTATTCTGATTTGAATACTGTGATATTTAATTCTCTCAATTTTTTCAACTCCCCAAATTCTTCAAATTTTACATGGAATACCTAATTACCTCAATTTTACCTTTTATTTCACTCTTTATTACACTTATTCCTATCACTTAGAATATCACTTAGAATAGCGCAATATAATTCTTCATATTCTAGGTAGAATACTAACTTACCAAATCAAAATACCTCTTATTCTGATTTAAGAAATCCCAAAAATCTTATTTTGGTTTAAGCTATTATGCAACAAAAAGCCAATAAAAGCTGCCTGTCGGCAGATATTTCAAGTCGTGCCACGCCATGCCATGATATCAAACAAAGGTCGGCCTGAAAGTGCAAAGTTTGCGTCTTGTTTGATTGATTTTGCGGTAAAAAGTTTTGTTCTGTGTAAATTTAGAATTATCACCAAAGGGTCTGTGGCCTAGGGTTACCTGTTGCTAACTCTTGTAGTGTGTAAAAAATTGATAATTAAATCATAATTTCATGGAGTCAATGTCATATATATGCAACCTACAAAGGGTAAGACTCATGATGCAGTGTGCAAGAATTTAAGAATTAACCTCTAATTTCGTAGAATCTATGTCATATACAGAGGACGGGACTTGTGAAGAGTCTATAATGGTTAATCTAGGGTTACTACAACTCACATCAAATAATGTCGTCTTTAAGACGTCCATGATAAGGAATTGGCCGAAAGAGCTAGGGGAGACATATCACCTTGTCTCGTGTGGGATGAAAATTTATGATGACATTGAACTAATCCAATTAGAAGAAAACAGCAAAGACACCTTACCCCCCTCCCCCTTTCTTTTCATCACATACGAGGGTCTCTCAGTGAGCAATCAAGTCGCCTAGTTCATCACACACCCCACAGTAAACTCTTCTTTTCTATTGGACTCAGTTCAACACATTCAATAATTCTCAATATTATAACCCAAACATCAAAAGTACTGTCTTTTAGGCTTTAAAAAGAATGTGTAGATTCTGCGAGAAAACAAGCCCCCCGATTCACCACTTCCCACAGCAGTACACATTGGATAGCAAGGGTTTGATATCTTAAACAAATATTAAACTTCATAGGTTTCAACGGACAGTTTTCTTAGCGTCCGCAGCAACTGACAATTGATTAGTGAAGTTTTGGCATGTTTACCCCAACTCGAGCTCAACTTCTCATAGCTTCGACTAAACTGGTGCAAAACAATGTATGTAGTATAGCAATACAGCATTGACTTACAAGAATCACTTTACAATATCTAGGGTGCAAACGGTTTGGATTCGGTACAAATTTAAGATGGATCTATGACCAACCATTTTGTCATTAGTTTAAAAAGATTACCTGTTGACTGATCCATAAACTAATAATGGATCGGATAGTCAGACTGTCAGAGTACCATGTGCATGCAGTTGTTTAGAACACATTGCATCCTTTAGCTTATCAATTATACGTATCTTTCTAAAAAAAACTGCCCATTAGCCAACCTATAAATTAATGATCAACCAAATTCGAATAACCGAGTTACCAATTGCCATTTACATTCTCAGCGCTATGTGACGTTGAATAGAAGAGCCTTTTGTTTGTTTCGCTGGCATTCTGCCACCCACCTGCAGCAGCAGCAGAACCAACAGGCATCCAGCACCAGAGTAGCGTTCATCGTCCACGACAACCGGCCCTGCAGCAACTTGAAAGTGGTGCATGCTAACCCAGAACCTAACAGAAGTGGCTGCATGGGTCCACAACTGATTTCTGCAGTTCCATCTTTCCGTGGACTGTCTCCCAAGAGCAAATGGTGACATTACAAGGACCAAAAAAAAAAGAAAAAAAAATGAGAATTGGTGTAAGCACCCACGAAACTCCAGTTCATAAATGACAGAACAAATTAGTTGAATTGCTTGCACATACACGAGCAACATCAAGGGCATAAACAATTCTGCATCAAATCAATCCAAAAAGTATACACTAAAATGCAGTACCCCTGAACACAGACCTCTTTCAACTTACATCAAGGGAGAAAAAAAAAAAAGACAACTTGGTGAACCCAAGGTTAGCAGGACGGTATGCCTTACCATCAGCTCCATGTACTAAATATTCAATCAAGATTGCATGATCTCATCCTCATCTGCATCCCTTGGCACTTCATTAAACATGTACTGGCTCTGGTACTCCATTAGATACTGTGTGGACCTCTTCACATCGATGAATAGCTGGTAAACTCTGCTTATGTCCCCCATCTCCACAAGCCTCCCCTTCCGCTTTTGACAGGCCAAAGCAGCAGCGGTGATCAAGTGGATTGCATATCTCAATGACGTCTCAACACCAATCTTTGTCAACAAGACCTTGGCATCCTCAGACATCTCCACCTCCTCCTCCTGACACCTGATATCAAGAATCTGGCGGATCTCCTCCTCTGTGTATGGCTGGGTTGTGATGATGAGCAGACGGTCAAGGAAATCAATTGGGATGCCATGAGGAGACTTATAATTTGTACCCCGAATAGTTGTGATCCCACGGTTAGTCGCAATAACAAGGATGGGAGCCATCTCGTTTTCTAAGGCACGATTTAAGAAAGAAAAGCACTCAATATCAAGCATATGCACTTCATCAATAAATAAGACACCAGGGATTATTTCTGCCTTTCCTTCCTCCCTCCACTCTGCTACCTTTGTATCAATCTGTTCTCTCACTTCTGCACGAATTTCACCAGTGTCACCGGTGAAGAGCGCCAGAAAGCCCTGTGTCCTGAAAATCAGAATCAGAAGAAAATATGTCACATAGATTATAATAATATGATGTTTACGAACTAAATGTCGTTGTTTATCATGCCAAGTAGAGAACAAGTTCTAAATAAATGCATTCTGCAGTTTGAGCGAAAATCCATGTTTTCCCAAATGAAAGCTTCAAAGCCCCTCATAAATTGTGCAGCCCATTTAAGAAAAATCCATGGGCCTATGTTTCCCACCATTTCAGCTGCTGGCTTTAGAAGCCTTTGAGAAGTTTCAATAACCAGCATTCCTTCTCATACTAAGGCACTAAATCTGCCAAATTAAATATTGAAGACATGATGATTCTTTGATGGCTTCCATTTCGTAAATTGGGTTAGAAGATCCAACAAAATAATCAGAATTGTGCTACTTAGTACACTAACATTAGGGAATGATCAAAATTCTCTGATCTGACCCAGCTAACTTCGCATAGCATGGAGAAAATTTTGGGGGTATAAACTCTAACAGCTTGCTTTTGTCCATTGTCTGTTTGTATGCATCTCTTCTCTTTGTGTGCATTGATGTGAAGCCTTTATAGAGCATGGGCTGCTATAAAGGCTCTAAAGATGTTTAAACACCACACGGTGATACCAATGGATCCAAAATTAAATCTAAAAACACGACAGATCTGCTTTTGATCCAAAATAAAAATCTGATCCGAAATAGTCTGAATTTGTTTCTAGAATTTCTGAGACAGATCTTCCTGATCTGGCTCAGGTCAGATCCAGATCTGACAGAATTTACATCCCTAGAGCCAGTCTACTCGGAAGGAACCCTAGATGTACCAACTAGTCCTAAACAGGCCTCTGATCAAGTATTTTCAAGTACAAATGCTTGTGGGGGAAGCAACCTTAGAGCAGCAAAATTCGGTGCAGATCCCTCAAGCCATTTATTCAGGACACTTAATGAAGCCTTTTGTCATCACACAAGGCCCCGTAAAGGCAGCCACCCAGTTGCCACGAAACAAGTCTTGAAAAGAGCAAGCCCCTGTAGATGTCATGCAATTAATTATTTGTCATCAGTCAATTTCTGATGGAAAGGATCCGGAAAATTTTAAGTGGAATTTGAAATAGTGTGAAATCAAGGTTTTGGCTCTAAGTTGCCTCCAATGACTCTGGTACCCAGGAGCAAGAGATATTGGATTTATTATCCCTTTCCTTTCTCATTCATCAATAAGGAAAAATAAAAGGACTAAGTGTGGAATTCTGGCCTTATGCACCCTCATCTGCAAACCAAATGCAACTCCATTTTTATGTTCGCTTACAAGACACCTACAGTTGCAATCATATGATTATTCTTACTTTTTGAAAGTATGAGATGAAGAAGGAAATGCAGTGGTTATTCCTACACACAAACCCCATTGAAAAGCTTAAATTGGCACCCAATTCCGTTTGTCCAACTCAAGAAAAAAGGTGTTCCCAGTATGTAAAAATTTATACAAAATTCACATGGTTATCTGTACCACAAAAAAGTCCAATTTTCACGTCAAACATTTTAAAAACTATTGGAGTCTAATAAAAACACTTGAACAAAATGCTTTGGTAATAACAACATACATTACCAGCTGTCATGATGTTTCCTTATATCATGGTCCCCTTAAAAACCTAACCTATAATGACCCGATCCAACCCTCATTAGTATTGTTCACTTTAGGCTAAATTAGCATGAATTTGTCCTCAAAAGTGACTCATAAGTTACTAATGTGGATCCTTCATATATAGCTCAATAACTTTTTCCTAATTTTCGATATGGGACTACACTGGTTTATTCCTACCCCAACCTCCAAACAAAGTGGAAGCTCCACATCGTGGCGGCTGCATGCCACTTCACCTCACGAGTAGTCCTTTCCTATAGATAGCTCTCTCCTTCTAGCTAGCTCATGACCAGGTGACCATAGGCCCACGAACATATATGTAGTTCATCCCCAAACCAACTACATGTAGGAAAGCGCTACCTGTGACTGTGAGGTGAAGCGGTATGGAGCTGCCATAGTGTGGAGCTACCATTATGTCTAGAGCTAGGACAAGCATGAACCAGATTGGACCGATGTCGAAAACAGTAAGAAATTACTGGACTATATGATGCAGAATACGAAGCAAAGAATCCCTCCCCCATTCCCTTTTGCTTTTATTGAGCCAATTTATGGCCCATCATGTTTTTTATATTTTCTAGGAGTTATAAAAAACAGGAATAAGGGATGGGAAGTCTTAGAGTCAGGGAGGGAGTCTAAGAGTCGGGAGTTACATATCTCCCTATATGTATGTTGTTTTTCAGAGATGGAGAGAAGGAATGATTGAAAAGAAAAATACATGTGTGCGTGTTGTTCTCTGTGAGAGAGAGACCCCTCCACCCCCTCTTCCTTGGTGTGACGCCGAGGGACTCCCCTGCTCCGGTGTGACGCCGGAGTACAGCCCGCCGATGCGACGCCGGCCGGTTTCCCTTCCCCAGACCCCGCTCTTTTCCTCGCTCCCCCTTTCGTCCCGCATCAATTTTGGTATCAGAGCAGGTTCTTTGGGTCGTCTTCACTATCCAAATCATGTGCCTCCACCCCGCCGGCAACCACTGCCACCATCGCCTGCGCCGCTCGCCGCCTTCGCCCCGCCCACCGACGCCTTCCATGTCGTCGGCTTCCACCCCGCCGTTGCCGCCAAACCGCGCCACCGCTGCCGCTCCATTTTCCCCGCCGCCGCCACTGCAGGCGCCAACCGCCATCTCCACCACCACCGGACCCCGCAGGGGTCCCCACTGCAGCTGTCGGCACCCGCCGGCCTTGTCGTCATCGCCGGAGTCGTCCCCTTCCTTCCGGCTTCCCTCGACCAAGGTGAAGAGTAGAAGAAGAGGAGACGAATCCAGCCACAACCGCGGCTACCGGAGACGACGCCACCGTCCGCACGCCCCGCCTTCACCGCCTTGCCCCACCCTCGCCATCGCCATCGCCATCACTCCTCGTAGCCGCCACTTGTCCCGCTGCTACCAGCGCCGCTCCACACCATCGCCGTCTCCGCCGCCTGCGCCACGACCGCCGCAGTCGCCGCTTGCCCCGCCACCTGCCGCCACGACCGCCACTGTCGCCCCACCGCCTGCCGCCGCTAGCCTCGCCGCCTGCCGTCGGGGGCTTCGCTCCAAGCCCTAGCCTCCCTCTCGGTTCGTGCAGGTGAAGAAGAAGAAGAAATAAGGAAGAGGAGAAGGGTTCGTGGCCCTTTTGATCTAACCCGGTCAAACCGGGTTTGACCCGGTTCGGACCGAGCCACAGCAACGTGGTCCGAGCCACGTCCAGTGGTTCGAGCCTATTGCGATCTGGTCCGAGCTAGGTGCGATTGGCTTGAGCCACTTGGCCTTCAAAGGACCCAATCAGCCTTCTGGTTCGACCAGGTTGTCACCTGGTTCAGTCCTGGTCCGAGCCAGGGTGCCGTCCAAGTCCGTTGCTGGCGGTCGGGTGGTGCAATTGGAGCCGTTATCGCACCTCCCTCATGCAGAGCTCGTTCGTGCTTCGATTTGCGTGCCGTTTGCTTCGTTGAGTTCGTCTTGACGAGGCCATCCCAGATCCAAAGTGATGCGTCTCAGACTTGCCTCGTTTGCGTGCCACTTCAGCACGCATATCGAGGACCTTGATCGCGCATATCGAGACCCACGTCAGCCGTCTCGATTTGCGTGCTAGTCTCCCGGTGCATTGATTTCACAGCGGCCAGCAGCCAGACTTGCCTTGTTTTGCGTGCCGCACTTGCACGCATTACAAGGACATTTGTGTTCACCGTTTCGAAGTCGTCCCGGACTCCGATTTGAGCACCGTCAGTGACTTTGGATTCGTCTCAGCGAGGCCCATCCAATTTCAGCACACATCAGACCCGATTTGCATAGATTTGCGTGCCACTTCTGCATGTATATCGAGGTGATCTTTAATGCCCCGTTTTGCGCACCGATCGTACCGTTGGCATCCCAGCAACGAGACGGACCTCGTCAGCTCTTCTTCACCTAGTGGTGCATTGATTTGCACGTCATCTGCTCTATCCGAACCAATTTGTCTTACAAGTCGGAATCCTAAGTACGTTTCCTCACGATGGACTTTACGTTTGAGGTGGACCTACCCGATTCTATGCAAGCCAGGGTGTTTCTTACTGCAAGTCCGTTCAGTAATTTTATTTCGCAATCGATTGTGGATTCTCTATCCCATACGGACTATATAGTTGTCTCTGGAGACCGAGCTTGTGTGCAATTTTCCCATCTTCTAAAGGACAAAGGCATTTCCCGATCTGTCAGATATTATGATCATGCATGGTGCAAGGTTACACCACATGGTTCATATATTAGCTTGGGCAAAGAATGGATGCACGTGCGACAAGTTGTGATTGATCCCACAGGGCGGGATTGTCTTTTACGACCCGAGGGATACCATACATCCTTTCGCATTCTCAATTCTACTTATCATACTCAGGAGAAGCTTCAACAGTTATTAGCTTGTTTAGCTAAAATGGCACCCTCATCTATTACTGGTTGGGATCACGATTTATTCATTACTTCTTGACTACATTTGATTGATGATACAGTGTTCGAAGTTGATGCCTCATGGGTGGTTCACAGTTGGGATCACGCATTATTTAGACGGTCAGGATTGGATCACATCTATGATGATGTGTTTTGCACAGATCTACTTGATACTGCACCAGTTCCTATTATCTCGTGGGATCAAGACTTACTTGTTGAGACAGAGTTACATCTTATTACTAATGATATTTTTGCTAACTCAAAACCTCATCCAACATTTACTGAAGATGTGATAATAGCTACTCTGTACGAGGATTTGTATGACTTGCTACAGTCTCCCGTAGATATGATATGGCAGACTTTCTGTGATTCACATACAACAGACTGGGTGGTGATTCTTGATATGATTATCTGCTTGAAGACTCCCACAGATGATCCAATCGTCCGCTTGATTATACTGGCGCATTTCAAAACTCGAGGACGAGTTTTTTCGAACCAGGGGAGATTGATGCATAATACGAAGCAAAGAATCCCTCCCCCATTCCCTTTTGCTTTTATTAGGCCAATTTATGGCCCATCATGTTTTTTATATTTTCTAGGAGTTATAAAAAACAGGAATAAGGGATGGAAAGTCCTAGAGTCAGGGAGGGAGTCTAAGAGTCGGGAGTTACATATCTCCCTATATGTATGTCGTTTTTCAGAGATGGAGAGGAGGAATGATTGAAAAGAAAAATACATGTGTGCGTGTTGTTCTCTGTGAGAGAGAGACCCCTCCACCCCCTCTTCCTCGGTGTGATGCCGAGGGACTCCCCTGCTCCGGTGTGACGCCGGAGTACAGCCCGCCGGTGCGACGCCGGCCGATTTCCCTTCCCCAGACCCCACTCTTTTCCTCGCTCCCCCTTTCGTCCCGCATCACTATATATGAAAGACCCGCATCCATAATATGTAAGGTGCCTTTGGAGGACCACGAGGACTTTAGCTCAAAGCGAATGATATCTTATAAGGGTCAGATTAGGTCATTACATAGCTCCACTGCTGATTGGATGATTGGCTTCATTTCAAACCCAGGTTCCTCTTTCTTTTTTATTTTTTCCTCTTTTTTTTTGATACAATGGTGACACCTGCAACTCAACAGAAGAAAAATATATATTAAAAGTCTAAGTTAGTCCAAAGACAACATGGGAAAGAAAACCTTCACCATGCAGAAACACAAACAAAATCAGTCCTACAGATGATTCAAATAAGAACTACAAACTAAGTAATCTTCAATTTCTCCAAGCATATCTTTAGTATCAACCATAAAGACTTGAAAGACTTCACAATATCAAACCTAGATTCCTTGCCAAGTTTTCCTATAATAAGATATTGGAAACTATCCTTGAACAAATATTCTTAATACAAATCTTACCCTTACTTGACAGTTTCTTTCAACTACATATCCAGCAGACTAGATAAGGTAGCCTATGTAGCATCTCAGCCCTCATTCATGATCATTTATCATTCCTTAGTTGCTCTGACCTGAGAGTTCCATGCCGTTTAATCATCTTATTGGGTGTTTGAGAGTTTTTTTTCCTCGTTAATTAGGAGTGCTTTTTCCTTAAGACAATTTTGCACTCAACAACTACATTTACTTTTTTTTATTCTTTTGGAAAATTACCCGTGCTCCCCCCACATCAATACAAATAACAACGGGGCCCCTGTTTAGGGAAACTACCAACATACCTCAAAGGCTCAAAGTCTGCAAATAATGATTTTTTTACCCTAGTGTCAACTGTCAGTTCCTAAACTTCATTTTATAATCGCCTGGCACAGTGTTTCATGAAAGACACCTGACTGGTAATCACTTGGCACCCTTTTGGAGGGGGGTAGGGCCACCTACTACCTGTGTAGCACAGCTTGAGAGTGCAATGATTGTCTTCTAGGGTTGTCCCTTCTCTCAAGCTGTATGGATTATGAAAGAGCTTATTCCAAAAAAATGTTGTCAGTATGGACACCTCCAAAAAATGTTGAAAGCTTGTTATTGGGATGAGAAGGCCTTGGATTTCAAGAGGTGACAAGAGAGTTTGGTAATTGTTTCTGCATGATACAATTTGGGCCATTTGGTGGACAGCCGGATATTTGAGAGAAAAGGTAGATAGCAAGATCAGTTAGTGACTATTTACGATCAGGTCTTGGAACAGGCTTTAGCTATGACTGGGATTAGAACTTACATATAAAGCATGTTGCGTAATATTCTCCATAGTCTAGCAATATATCACCTTCATGTGAACTTTACATTATACCTGTTCCTTGGGAGGAGTTTTCTTCCTATAAGGAGGTGGTTTTTTCCCCTTTGGGTGGGGGGAGGGGTTCTGTTTTCCTGTCAATACGCTTTTATACCACATTCTTTTGATTTTAATGAACATGGTACCGTCCCCTTTCAAAAGAAAAATATAGTACACCCCTGATGACTCAATTCTTACCAATATGTCACAGCCAATTAGCCATTATAACATAGGAGTTGAAATATCAGCTATGAGCCTTACCCATTGCATAATGTAAGGTACAGACAACATATAAATACTTGAAGTATATATGCTCATGTTCTAAAATAGATTTTCATTTCTTTTTTCTAGATGCTCCAGCACAAAGTATAGGGAACTTAATGTTCTAACCTTGGGCTCTTCCTACATGTCATAGGAGTATGGATTGTGAAACAAAAGCCACATTTTCCAGAGCATGAACCCCTCCTCCATATGGCAGCAACATTGATAGTGGTATAGAAATGCACTCCTCTAAAAGCTTATTTTTTGAGAAGTCTTTAAAAACAAAATGATTTGAACGGTATCTTTTTCAACAAAACATTCACAGATAAAGAGAGAAACATGACAGAAATGAGAAAACAGATCAATTATGAATTATTTCATTCACCTGCAGAATTTTATGATTTTATCATCACGTTTGTCATATCCTTGACAAAGATATGGACAATCATAGCCATATTGGCAACATATCCAACTGACCCCCATGAAGCCTAATAGAAAAAATCTTTTTTTTGTTTTGCATAAATGAAAGGAGATATTATTGCTTGTATTTCCCAGCCCCTGATAACACACTAAGTAAGTTTTCGTTATCTCCCATGAATTTGCTTCCCTTCTAGATACTTTGCTTATTTTATACAACTTTCATAAATTTATTCTCATCTATTGTATCCTCACGCTGCTATTATCCCTTTAATAAACTCTCATTACTATCTTTTACAAACTATCCAGTTTGGTAATTTTCCCACCCAGGACTCTTTCTCCTAAGCCACTAATCACCTCTAAAGGAGCAACACTTATTTTCTCAATTTTTCATAGATGAAGCCCAGTAACTTGCTTATTTAATAATGCCATTCAACAACACAATCAGTAAAAGAAAAAAAGAAAGTCGGAACATCCACAAGCAAATTTCACATGAGAGGAGAAAGAAAGAAGAGGATAATAGCCAGCCATAAATATCCATGTTTCATGCTGACATATGCGATCATTCTTTCTTCCCCCAAAAACTGTTATCTCTACTCCACATACACAGGCCCAAAATCGAAAAAATAGACAATGTATTATCTGGAAAATTAGCCAGAGACAAAAGGAAAGCGCATACCTGCTGTTGATTACATCAATCTCATGGAGCGTGACACAGTGGACCACCTCTTTCCTCTTCTGTAGCTCACCCTCAGGGCACCTTACAAACCTCGTGTGCGGCCCCACTGCATCATATTCCCGCGACCGCCCAATGGACCTCCCAAGCTTCGTGACCTTCCCAGACGACTTGTCCAATGCGATCACATCTCCGCTCTGCACCTTCTCTTTTGACAATGCTTCGATCAGCTTTCCCCCGAGCTCATACACAGTCTCCATGTCTGTTGTCTTCAGTGTCAACTTCCCCGTCTTGGCAGCAGAAATCGAAGATGACGACGACGAAGGCGGATGGGCTGATCCTCCAGCGCTGCTAGTGATTGGTTGCCACAAAATTACTAAGAGTTAACAATACTTCTCACCAACAGGTTTAATAAGCATATTGTATCATCAAAGCAAAAGGATATCACTCCAGTTCGCAAGCTCAAAAAATGCAAAAAGATCATATTTTTACTATCGACGAACTCAGAAAAAGAGACAGGGAAGTTATACCTATGTAGGCAAAAACATTGCCCTCTACACTCGAACCCACAAGCTCAAAAATTACAAAAAGATGACATTTTTCCTATCTACAAACTCAAAAAAAAAGAGGAAAATGTTACTCTATGTAGTCAAATAAACAAAACTTTTAATATATGTAGCCACTCTCACACACAGACATACGTGCACACTGCACAGAGAGAGTTTCTAATAATCAAACCAAAAGAGGAAATTTCTACCATGTAGAGAGAGAGAGCGAAGGAGGGAGAGGGCGAGGCACGAAGAGCTGTGGGATTACCTGGTGCTATTGCCTGCGGCAGGGGCAGCGGGACGGTCGATGACGATCTCGACGACCTCGCCCTCGATGATCTCGGTCTCCTCCTTGATGCGGACGCCGATGGCGCGGCGGAAGGCCTGGGTGAGGGCCTCCGTCTTGGACATCTCGAGGGAGAAGAGCTCGGAGCCGGAGATGACGGCGAAGGGAGTCTCCTCGCCGAGGGACTTAGCCATGCCCATGGCAATGGCCGTCTTGCCGGTGCCGGGCTGGCCGGCGAGGAGAACGGCGCGGCCGGCGATCTTGCCGTCGCGGATCATCTCGAGGATGAGGCCGGCGGCGCGGCGGGCGGGGGCCTGGCCAACCATGCCCTGGGAGACGGCGCGGGCCTCCAGGGAGGAGTCGAGGCCGAGGCCCCGGATGTGGGAGTGGGCGCCGATGCGCTCGATGCGGGTCAGGTCCCGCGACTCCGACAGCCTCTTCAGCTCCGCCATCGCCGCTGGGGCGTCGTGGTGGTTGGAAGGGAGGAGGAACCAGCTAAGGAAAGAGAGGTTTTCAGGGAAAGAGAGAAGAAGAAAAAAGGAGAGGGTTTAGGGTTTAAAGGACGGGTTACTTCCCCTTTTATGTCGTTTCGGAGGATGGAAGTTTTTAGCAAATAAACTCCTTAAAAAAGAACATATGTACAAACCTTTTGGGGGTTCTTTGTAAATAATCGTCAAGGATTACATATCTGCGGATAAACCCTTGTGTGGTGCTTTTTGTATATAACAACTCTCAAATAACCCCTAACAGGTTCTATATTTTTAGATAATCTCATGTATGATATATTTTTGATATAACTCCTAACGGTAATATGCATGGTATTACTCAAATACCTCACAAGAAAAACCATATAGACGTCACCTGTAAATATCTTGTTATTGAATTTTACAAATATATTTAACATAAAAATTGTTTTTTTTATAAAATGTATGTTGTCCAAAAAGATTTTACCTTAAGGATATTATTATTGTTCTCATTGAATAGGCTTCACATACTCTACCTAGGGTAATAATATTTTGACCTAAATAAATTTTAAAATAAACACTGATGTTAAAGAAGTTATATGTAAAAATATGAATCATATAGAGGTTATCCACAAATATAAATTTTTTAAATAGTCATCTGTAAAAAACTTAACTTTTTGTAAATATAAAAGAACTTTCTACATAATAACATAAGCATTATGTATATGATCCACAAATATAGATTTTTTCGATGAGTTATTTGCAAAAGGATCTTATTTTTCTAAATACAAATTATGTAAAAAAAACTTTCTATATATATTAACATAAGCATTATATACATAATGAACTATTACAATCCAATTTATTATCATTCACGTTGTAAACAAACATCGTAATTAAACGAATAATGTTAAGAGTCCCATGTATGTTAAAAAAAAAAAAGGGTATTATATGTGGTGGAGTGGCCCCTAGGGTGCTTTGCTATAATGTGTAAACCACACGCACTATTTAACTCTTTTCTCGTATTTTAAAAAAATAAAATTCACGATAATTTGTTTAAATATTAAACTCTTCTCCCAAAGTAAATGTCATCACTCTTGGCTTAAGTTTCATCGTTGAACCGTGAGACTTTCAACGTAAGCCGTTCAATTTTACATTCGTAAATTAGTGATGAATGTGGGATGGGAATTATTCTAAGGACTAATCTGACATTTTTTTTTATGATTTTCAAAATTAAAAAATATATATATGATAGACAGCTAATAAATATTATAGAAAATGGAAGTATAAAGTGTTATTTTCGTTTCCATCTCCAACCTACTTGCAGCCCTACTTCAAAGTTATGATGGAAGAATTTAGGCTGCGAACTATTTTAGCGGCCTCAAAGTCAAAACAACCTGATAAATATCAATATTATAAAGTTATTAATAAGGATCAGAATAATGTGTCGATCAAATAAATAAAAATAGTAATAATAAATGAATAAATGAGTGAGTTAGAGAGCCTAATAGAGGTGTTCAATCTTTCTCCTTGAACAAGGTTCAACCCCTCAGCGAGAGTACAATAGGCGTTGATGAATCTCTTAAAATCCAACAATTTTATAGATTATGATGCAAAGACAAAACTGAAATTGCACAACTGAGGAGAAACATCAAAAGAACTTTCATCTTGGATTAATACAACAAGAACAGTGGATCCACGGAAGAAAGTGCAAGTGAAAAACGGAGGAAATAGGCAGACCATAGAAAACTTAAGGGCCTCCGATCATCTACATAGGCTAGGGAACAGGACCAACAGGTTGTTTCATTGGTCAATCCATCTTCTAAAACATAATGAGTCCAAATGGTTCAAAGCCATCATTGGAGTTGAAGCATGACTCAAATGGGAGACCACAAGATTACATGGGAATGCTACACAGTTGAGAAGCACACTCATCACTGATCATCCAGGATTCTATAGAGCATCTGAAAACAAGGGGCAAGCTAGTAGTGTCTTCTCACCTGCCAAAGGGCTTCTTCCAATTGGTACTGCATATCAGCCGGTGGATAGCTAACTTAAGTAGAACATGACAAGCATTTGAAATCGAATTTTTACATACAAAATAAAAATCCAAGGTTCGAAGCAGAACTCAATATTGACAAGGCAAGTAATATTCATTTAGAATCAAAACGTAAACAGAGAAAATGCTGCTGTAGTGAAATATTTCCCTGAATCCATGAAGTGAAGTACATGCACAATCTCACATCCTAAAGGTTGGTATTCTTTAAGAAGTACTTGAGCGACGCCTGAGGCGATTCCTTCCATATTCTTTCCTTATTTCCCACAGTTCTTCACTTACATCTTTCATGGCAGGCCGATCAGCACGGGTAGAAGCGGTACACCGAAAAGCCAAACTGAATATCTTTGACAATACCGCCTCATCAACCACTTCCTGGATCAAAGGGTCCATGACCCCTCTGACATTTCCCTCACTGTATTTCTTGAATGCCTGGAGACCAATACTACAACCTCAAGCAGTGCAAATTGCAGATCAATTAAAATTGCTAAAGAGAGAACACACATGCTCACACATTCAGAAGACTCCCTAAGATGTGGCATTCAGAGTACATGGGATTAAAAGGTGTCCTATGCTACATGTCCCAAGTATGTGCATGAAACCACCACTTCTTCAAGCAAAGGATCCATTTTTTTTTAAGGGACAGAGTTCATGGCAATATAAAAGTTTCCTATTTAGACATTTGTGTAAATGGACAAGTGTTTCTAACACAGCAAGCCAATGCTTACCCATTTGATTGTTAGTCTTTCATCTGGAGCTTTTCTAAAATCTACTGGGCGCCTTCCAGATAAAATTTCTATGAGCAAGACACCATAGGAGAATACGTCACTTTTGGGGGTAAGTTGATAGGTTTTGAGATATTCTGGATCAAGATAACCAACAGTTCCTTTCACTTTGGTTGAGATGTGAGACTGATCAGCGTCACCCGGATCCATTCTTGCAAACCCAAAATCTGCCACCTTGGCTCTCAAGCTTTCGGTGAGAAGAATGTTTGATGACTTGACATCTCGGTGGATTATTGTTTTCCCTGTCAAAATAACAGATAAACTGTAAATTCTGTTTAATTAGTACCATGTACAAGGCTACATAGGCTGTCAAAAGAAGAGATAATCTAGCAATTATGTTTAGTCATTGGCTCTACATGGGCCATCAGCTAAGGAAGATTAATAGTAAATCATGCATTTGTACAGATTTTTTTCTCACTGTGCCAGCACCAAGCATGCACGTGTAAGCAGGTTAATGAAACAAAATGTGCACGAAGAAGCATATTCATTGAAGTTTACATAAATTAAATCTCTTCACAGTTCACACTCCATGATCATCTGCACGCACATAAAATACATCAAGATGCAAGAATGATGGGAAAATTATCATTCATGAGCACGCATGCACATAAAACCAAGTCAAAAGAGAAGCATCATACTAGATCCAGCATTGCCATGCAGACTACATGAGAACCAGGGGATTTTGGTGCATGCCCGGGGTTACTTTATGGACCAAGGCATCAGAGTCACTACATGAGAACCAGGGGATTTTGGTGCATGCCTGGGGTTACTTTATGGACCAAGGCATCAGAGTTACTGCATTTACCTCCACATTTTGGCCACATATGCTTGGATGATCCTAATTGTCCCTCTGCTGATGGTCTAGAATCGTCTCATTTATATGTTGACCTCAACTATGTCCCTTGGTTGGTAGAAGGCTGTAATTTATGATCCATTTCTTGCTATCTGAAGCATATTTCTAATATCTTACAACTTTACCACTTGAGATCCATTCGTTAACCTTTCTTGTGCGAAAGTTTTAGCTTTCCTACCACTTGGGATCGATTCATTAACCTTTTTTGCATGAAACTTTTAGCTTTACCTAAGTCAGGAATTTGTTCAGTGGGTATCTAAGCATTTACCCGTAACTGTGCAGACAAGCTTCTCAAAAGACATGTTGTTTGATTCAGAGATGTGTAATAGTGAAAAATAATAACCTTAAACCTAAATTTTTTGCCTGCACTTTGTTTTCCTTGGTTAAGGTCTGTCGACCTTGTTATCATCTTGTTAGTGTGAGTGATGGGTTGCAATCTTCATTATGTACTGTTTGTTTTACATATATTTTTGATCATTTTTGGCTTTTGTCACCTTCCAAGAAAACATGATTCATAAAATATCACTGTTTTTTTTTTTTCTGAAAACCAACTCATGCCAACTGGATTGAGCCAGTTGAGATAGACTGCATCAAATCAATGCAACTCTGACTTATTTGCAAGTTAATGAATCATTAGTCGCATAAAAACATCAGAACAAACAAATGAGTTTAGCCTGTGTGATTAGAAACTTAGGAGACAACAAGAGCATAGAGAAAAGTAGCACTAGTTCTACTTGAATCATCATGGGTTGATGGGATAAGTGGTGAGGACACCAGAACACGGGTCCAGTTCGACCCGGTCCACATTTACCACTGATGGAGGACGTCAACAGGGACTCTAGCATCTTTGTTGCTCGATGATGACTTATTTATAGATTGATTTATATTTACACTATTGAGGAGCACTTGGGACATGTGTACGGACCGTTTAAGGCCCATTCAGTTGCTTTTTATATTTTATCCTATTTTCTGCACGATTTTATGCATTTATTTAGGCTCAGTGATTCTCTAGTTTTTTTTTTTTGCCTCTATTTAAAGCTTTGTATCCCCTAGTGGGAAAGCATTGATGATTGATTAATGGAATGTATGCATGTTGAGAGCAGCCGCCATATGCGTGTAAAGAGAGTTTCCAGGGGATCCCGTGAACCCCCCCGCCACCGCCGTCGCCACATAGCAAATGAGCCACGTTCGTGCGGGCTTGCATCGTCACATGTGCCCACAAAGGGGTGCTTCCCGCCCCCACGTTTGCGGGCGCCCACATCGTCGCCTATGCGGGCGTTTCCCGCCCATCTACCACGCGGCGGCCTGCCGCTGTTCGCTCGCCCGCCTCTCCTCGTCCGGGCCATTCCCACCCCGCCGCCGCCATACGGCCAAGCGTGGAAGCATGCATATCCCGCCTCGTCGCCCGCAGTCGCAGCCCGGCGCCCCTCCCGTTCATGTCCGTTAACGAAGAGCCCAACTCCAGTGCAGGCCCGTTTGTGGGTACTGTTTCCGGCCAGCACACAGCAAGTCAACGTGGACTTGCAGCTCCTCGGGATTTGTGCCCCGCTCTTCAGCCGGCTGAGACGGCCTACATGCCTTCCTTGCTTTTCCCGTGTGTGGTTCGTGCTTGTGAGAGATACAGGATCAACTAGCTCTCCATTTTAACTTTAAATTCACTGCCGACTGTGAGTTTGTGAGGATCCCATTCCGAGGGTCCAGTTTGTGACATTGACTATGCTGTTGCTGCCCTAAGACTATGGTAGTCCTCACTACCATCGGTCCGTTCACTTACCCACTGCGAGGGACGGCTTCTAGGTTAATACTCGTGGATTCTGTGGTTACGTGGTGATTATTTGCTGTTATTTATGGTGTTCATTATTGATCTCGGATCGTACTTAGTGTCAGACTCATTTCGGTAGGTGTCCCGCATCAATAAGGCTTCTGACACTGATGATATGCTATCCAAAAATATCTGACAGAAGTACTCATGGAAAACTATAAACAATTTTACCTGCGTATAAATGGAGGTAGGTCAAGCCATGAGCAACATCAATGGCTATTTCTATCCGTTGATTGAAGTCTAAAATCCTCCCATAATGACCTGAAAGCCAGAATTGAAAAGATGCTTCTACAATTTCACTTCAGAGAAGAAAAAAAAAAGCACTTGGTTATATAGCAGGTCCATCTTACCATCCAAATGCTCCCGAAGGGTCCCATTTGGAACATACTCGGTAATGATAATTTTTTCATTCCCTGTGTCAACGTAACCAAGAAGCTTCACTAAATTTCTGTGTTCAATCTTTGCAAGCAGTTCAACTTCATTACTAAATTCAGTTCGTAGAGCTGCAAAATGTTCCTGTAAAATGGGCAACATCAGTATGTCATGGTTACATGATATGTTTTTCCATTCTGTGTAGACAGGACAAAGAAGACGAGCACACTCTGAGAAGAAACCAACCTATCACAAGACAGAAAACTAAATTTGGTCACTCTCCATGCCAAAAACTGACATTGAGAGGCATGATAGAATAAAATCTTCATGCATAGGTCCACTCACCAAAAGTAGTATTCTCTAGTCCTACTTCTCTGTATAAATCTCTCAAAAGGAAAAAAGAATACCATGAATACAGACAGAACGATAGAAGTTCATAAACCGGACAAACAAGCTTTTTTGAAAGATGTTGTGGATTGTACCACCGATTTTATTTGGAATAAACAGAGGTAGTACAATCAATAGTGAGAGGAAAGATTCCTCACCCACCCACACAACTGGAGCATAAGTTATGAGGTATAATTGGCGCAATGAGTTTGTGATAAGCTTTTGCCATACCCCCAGAATAAGATCCTATATAGGTCATGAGCACAACAAAACTTGATAAACTAGAACTGCATAATTGTAAAAGCAGAAAAAAAAAAGATTTCCATTTTTTTAACAAGAAAGGGAAGAGGAGATGATTACCTTTCTTGCTCGTTTTACAGCAACCGTTTGTCCATCTCGCAAGGTAGCCTTGTACACAGTTCCAAATCCCCCTTCTCCTATCTTTTGTGATGCTGAAAAGTTTTGAGTAGCTTTGGCAATCTGACTGACACTTAGATGCAATGACCCGACTCTAATCAATTGTGGGGACATAGAAAATCGTGAGGGACTGGGAGGTACACGTAGTGGACTAGCAGGTACACGAAGTGGACTTCCTGGGATTCTTTCAGAAGTAGAATTTATATCAAACGAGGAAATTGAATCCGCTGCAGAAACAGAACTAGTTATTTGCAAGATTTTTTTTTTTTCAATTCTAGGACTGAATGAAAAATACCATGGGTACAAGATAACTAATGAAAGATATTACTGGTCATATAAAAGATAAATTGAAATATGTCTATTTTCAGGTGCCACACAACAATGCAAGCAACTAATGAATCTTGCTTTTTTTTTTTCTTTCTTTTTTTTTTTTTTTGAAGAGGATGGTATCATGTATCCATTAAAATTAAATATAAAAAAATACATGTATGTGGAAAACAAATATCAAAATGTGTTCATCCCTAAAAAGGATCCCTCCATATCGACAAGAATATTCCACAAAAAGAAATCACCCACACCAAGGTGGTGTTTATCTCTCTACCTAAACAAATTTACTAAGGTCCAGACAAAACGGTCCAAATGATCTCGTTCCAAAACGAAGACTTGTCACCAACCAGCCAGTTCTTACATAAGCTACTAACGGAGAGAAGAATTTGATGCAGACTATGCCATCAATTCTCAACAGCAGTATATTCCTCTAAAATCTCACGTTCCCTCCCAACAACCTAATAAATTGCACAGATATCCTTAATGCACCAAAAAATAGTTTAAAAATCAACCTGGCTTGCATGCCTTAGATAACATTAAAACATTCCAGGTACATTGTTATAAATGGAAGGAACCTGTTCATCTTTTAAGCATGTAGTTAGTACTGCAACTACCATATATTGGAAGGAACTAGGATCATTTAACCTGAGAACACAGAGGACACCTTGTGCTATCTGTTGATCTGTTCTACAACAGCTTCATACCAGACTAATGATATGGTTCACAATCAGTACCAAAATCTTATACGTGAATGGTGGAAGCATTTCTCAACCCCACAACCACAATGCTGGGAAGGGAAAATGACTATAGCTCTGTTATAATCTAACAATTTGAAGTTTTACAAAAATTTCTGTTACTTCCATATTCTTACTAACTAATGACTAAAATTCACTGGTGACCGGCAACTCCAAACAACTAAAAGGCTGTTTATCAAAAGTAACTAAATGACTTTCAGACGACAAGACTTCAGAGATGGCAACTAGAATTAGGTAAACTATTATAGCTGCAAAAAATCCATCAACTATGGCCTTTTATATTGTCTCTTTTTTCTTTCCTTTTTTTTTCCCTTCTTGAGGAAGACCTATCACCTTTTATCTTGTAGATCCTTTCTAGATTTTCTCGATTGTGTCAAGTCGTCTTCCATTTTCTAGATTTCAGGTCGAGGCTCTTGTTTTCCCTTTGTGACAAAATCCCAGAGCTGTTTTAGGAGAGGATTGTCCTCCCCTGTCCTAATTTAGCAGAGTACATACAGAGGGTACATCTGTTCAAAGTCTTGTACATCAATGTTTGCTTTAACATGTCACACACGAGCAAATCAATTTCATGAAGTTACATCTCTTATGGAAAAAAATACATAAATGATCCTTGATTTAGCAATGAGGTCATTTTTGTCATTTCCAAGTCGATATATGATACAATAGTGGATGCATCAATGCGACAAATGATTACAACAAATCATGCAGTATTTTTCACATGATTCAGGACATATTAGCAAACACCACTTATAAAAGGTACTGTCTCAATTCTCAGAGGCCTGTAATGTAACAAAAGGCTTTCAGGTGGCCATAAAAGTTTGTCCACATGTTTGGATCCAAAATAAAGTTCCCACACTCCACAAAGCTGATGGGACATGCAAATAGATTGAAACTATGATTATGATATGGAAATGGAACGTCTTTATTTTTATTCATGAGGCAACAAAAAGAGAGTAGATTACTATTAAAGGGGCAATAGAATGGTGAACTTATAAGGCAAAATGATAAAGTTCCACTATAAGCTTGTAGTTCAGGCCAGATACTAGAAAACTGAAGTGTAGGGGTGTCAATGGGCCGGGCTTGGCAAATTGAAATGTGATTGTTATCTATTTTCAGGTGCCACACAATAATGCAAGCAACTAATGAATCTTGTTTTGTTTTGTTTTTTGAAGAGGATGGTATCATGTATCCATTAAAATGAAATATAAAAAAATACATGTACGTACGTAATAACAAATTTACTATTGATAGATGCAATATCGTACGTAATACACCAAAAACAAGGAAATGAGATTGTTTGGACCGTTTTGTCTGGACCTTGGTGCGTCTCCAGACTCAACAAAAGGTGTTGTACTTGGTCAGTCCTATCATTTCAGATGCAAATGACCCATTTGCCCTCCTTTTGTTGAGCCTGGGGGTGCACCAAGGTCCAGACAAAACAGTCCAGACGATCTCATTCCAAAATGAGGATAGAATGGAGACTTGTCACCAAAAAAAGAAATAAAAATTGCAGGATAATCATCTTACAACAACCACCCATTAAAGAAGTAAAAATTGCGGGATAATTATATTACAACAACCATATGGTCATGGAATGATATATCACAAAGGGGCTTCCAGCAAAAAAATCTGCAAAAATTTCACAGGAACCACCTGTCACTGTCTTGTTTGGTTCTGTCACTATACTCCATGAAACAATTCTCACCAGGAATCCACTCTGAATTTGCCTAAATATCTGGCATTAATCCCATGAATGAATTAGAAATCAGTCAATCTGGATTGTAAAGAACAAACAGTACCAATCTGAGCAGTCCATGATCAGATCTCCCCAATCTTAGTGATTTGACTAGACATTGAGGGGCCACTTCATGTGCCCCTTTTCTACAAACTGTTGCTTCTATGAACCAAGAAATATAACTTTCTACTTAGACCAGTAGCAGGGGAGATAGGCAGCATTTACCAGATATAGCAGATTCCAAATTATGAAGGTTCCAGAAATACTGTAACTGCCAAAAAGTTCTTCTAAAAGTGAACATATAAAAATTCAACAGGTGAAAATGCATACTAGATGCATTAGGCATGCCTTGAACCAGGTAAATCATAGGCTGCAGCTGGAACCCTCTAAGGTTGTAGAAAGCCTTTTTTGCATTCCCCATGACCTCATAACCGTATAGATGATGATCCCAAATATCCTTTTTCTTTTGGAATGAAAGAGGTAGTTAAAATTAATGATGGTTTCTGATGTTATACTTATTTTAGTTTCATTGCAGTAGTAGATACAATATTAAAACCTGGATGGTCAGACTTCTGGATGCAAGCCTCAACTCATTTTCAACAGTGAAAACTTTCTTCAACATGTTTTGTTCAAAAAAGCACTGAAAAACGTACTAATATGAGAATAAAGGTGGCATGCCTACATTATGTCTCCCAGACACCACATGCCAACAAATGAGATTATGATGCATACTGTAACATCCAACATACCCAAACTTGGCTCTTTTCCCTGAACAGGCTCCTCTGACGCCTCTTTCCTCCTTGCACGAAAACAAGGGAAAAGCATAACACAAGAGAGGAGGAGCAACCCAGATGCAGCCAGGACCATTTTCTCTGGTGTCGAGGAGAGAATGCTGTGATGTTCCAGTCCCTGTCACAGAAGTATTCTGCTGAATTGACTAAAGTTTGGCGCTCGTGCTGATTGATGCAATATAAATTTTCTCCCTTCCTTTTGATGCAAATACTCTATAAGGAAGAAAAAAACAGACAAAGAAATCCAAATGAAATGAAATTTTTTGTACATAATATGGTTGCAAGTAAACCAAAATTAAGAAATTCAGTTATGATGAGATGGAACACGCCAGGTGCCCAGAGACTATTCATTCACAATTCATGACCATGATAGATGATAAAACAGTCAGTGCATGATAAAGAAATGAAACAAACTGAAAATATCAGAAATTGCATAATTCTGACTGCCAGATTGTCATGTATAAATACAATTCATGAATGAAATACCATCAATAAAGCATCTACAGCCACCACATGATTAATCTAGATTACATGATTGACTGCTGTAGCTGTTGCCCGATTCCCATGCCATGGAATTTGTGACAATGGGATCTTCCTACAGACCCAAACACTCATCAACAGAAACAAAATGATGAGAAGACCCGTCTTCTTACCTAACAAATTAATGCATTCCACAGGTGCAGCACCAAAGCCAGTGGATCCTTCCCCACTCTTCCCAATTTGAGGAGCTCACGACCAAACACCCTTCGGAGATATGTGATTCCAGCACTTGACAGAACAAGTCGCGATCAACCGCCCTCTGATCGACGAAGAAACAGCGTCCCTCAGGCGATCTACTGCAAACAGCAGCTCTCCAAATTGGTCCACACCAGGGAACCACCGACCCAACTTGGAGAGCACAGCAACGCCTGCAACAACAGACCCAGAAGAGGGGCAGTCATCTATGAGCTCACCTCCGGTCCAGGAACCACAAGAACCGTCATCTGGACCCAAAAACCATCTCCCCACCTAAAGGTAGAAGATGGGATGATCCTGTTGTAGCTAGAACACCCACCATCGCCACCAAGAACCCAACTTTATCATATGCCCACAAAGCCCATCCTCATCTGGAGCCAAGGTCAGGTACAACTAAGCAGCTCCCGCTATCTTCTCACCTAGCGCCAGACGATGAGATGAGCCTGTTGTAGCTAGAACACCCACGATGACCACCAAGAACCCAACTTTACCGCATGCCTACAAACCACCCCTCTGGAGCCAAAATTGGATGCAACTTAGCAGCTCCCACTCTTCCCCCCCTCTCGCCAACTCCGGGAGAAGATGAGATGTGACCCAATTGACCTCAGATCGTCACCCCACCACCACCACCACCACCAAGATCCCTACTTTCTGATACGCGCGTACACTGCGACCCGCAGCTTGCTACTTTAACTAGCACGCAAATCGCCGCGAACCCAGATAATTCGGAACCTGAAGACCCTCTACCGCTGCTCCGAGGCAGCTCTCTGCTCTCTCTCTCTCTCTCTCTCCACTTCTATCTCTACAAACCTCCCTCCTCTAGAACTGAGAAGACCGGGGAGAGTTGAACACGAAACAGGACAACAGTGTGTTTGCGTCAAGGTGGTTGGGGTGGGGCAAAGCAGATGGTCAAACCTGCCGTGGACCGGAAACCGGCGGCTGACCCGTTGCAAAAGATTGCGGTTAGAGATCCAATTGATAACCGATAACTTAATTATTCGACAGGCGGACTGATAGTTTACATGTCAGTTGACGGATAATCTTTCTAAATCAATATGTTTAACCGGTACCAAAGCGTATATAAAATTTTTATGGCCAAACACATATGGTACGCTAAAGCTATGATTATTTGACTAATTTTTATCTTATGAGACACTTAACGGATAATCTTTCTAACTTGATAATATAACGGACATGATCACATCTCTACTTTGGATCCGCACCCAACCCGACCTGTTTGCATCTCTAATTACAATAGAGGGTTGTTTGCTTTAGCTTAAAACAGTGTAATGTAAAATAATTGTTTTCATTTTACAGGAAAAATTTCTAGTTATTTGGAATGATGTTAAATAATGTAAAGTAAAATTCTGTCTGCAACTTGTCGGCCCACTTGACAGTTCAATTTCTTTGTTTTGGTTTACGATAAAAATTAATTGGAAATCAAAACAAGAAGATTGAAACATCCCTCTTATTTTGTTTTACAAACAACCAAACAAATAATTCTTAATTTTAAAACAAGAAATTTTCACTTATTTTGAAATTGTTGATTTACAAAGTTTTATACTAAAATAAACAGCCCTTAAATGCACTTACTATGAAAACTAATAGTGAGAATTCATGCACGCCATCATGTTGCATTAGCTGTTGTTAAGTGCACGTGTAGCTGTGGGATTGCATTCCTACTTGATCTGAGAACTTAGATTACATGAGGGTGAATAATACATAGATCCCACTCAAGATATATATATTTTTAAGAAAATTGTATCGTTGCACTGCGGTCAGATCTCATCAGCATCTACGACATTAAAAGTGCTGTGCATCAAATATTTACTCAAACTAAAAAAATTATAATTTCTTATCATTTCTTTGACCCTGTCTCCATTTCAAATCGAAGGAGGTGCTAGAAATCGGTTTAAGTTGATCTCAACAAATTTTTTTTACAAAAATTCTAGAAAAGTGACTTAAGGACAGAGTGCGAACGTTTGCTTACAGGTGAGTGATCTGCCTCCCCCCCACATTTGGAAGGACGTGCTATTAATTAAATCCTCATTCCTTTTATGTACAGCATAGACAAAAGAAAGTTGTGCCTATATGACCCATGGCTAAAATAACATATTTGACATCAGTATACATTATTTGATTCAAACTAGAAAACGAACCTAGACAAACCGAATCTTTTGCTAGTTTGGTGTGAAAAATATTCGATTTCGTTAGCTTTCAAGAAAACTTTGAAGCTAAGCAAAACTCAAATAAGTGAATAGATTATAAACAAACATGTGAGAAATACTTCCATGTTACATGATAATAGAGAGATTCTCTACTATCAATTGAGTAATACTTGTTCTACAACTAAGTTGTGTAGCAAGTTTAGTCACACTGCACAATTATCTGTGGTTGAGTCATGTGGTTAATTTAACTAACTGGACGAGTTGACATGGTTACCTTCATAATATTTAGATTGACAAATACCGTTTTCAATTGACAAATACAGTTTTGATTGACAAATACAATCCAAATATTATGGGTGGCCATGTCAACTCGTCCAGTTGACTAAGTTAGTCACGTGATCCAACTACAAAGAGTTGTACAGTGTGACTGGACTTGCTGCACAACTTAGTTGTGCAACAAATATTACTCTTATCAATTAGTCCGAAACTATTGGAAGTAGTGGTGGAACAGTATGCGGAATTTTCCCCTTTTTGGAGAAATATTTGGTTTCAGCCAAACCCAATCTTCCTACCTTGGGGTGAGAAGCTAAATACTCATTCCACTGGACCATCTGATCAAAAAAAAAAAAAAAGGATATTGAGTTGAGTTGTCTTATGACTCGATAAATATGTGTTACTGAAACTACATATAATTTCATCTCTCAAGTTGCATCACATATGTTGTCATTATATTTGTTCATTTTCAATCGTCACACATAATATTCGTTGCTTCGATTGAATCTCAATTAGGTTTACCGTGAGCTTAGGGCTCTCTAATTTCAATTAGATGGCAAAAAAAGAATAAAAAAATTGAATCCCCCACAAGGTGGCCCATGGACAGGTGGGTCCCTCGTTTCAGCTTTGTTCTTGACAGGAGGTCGACAATTGGGGGGCCACATTGACATAACTTCCAATTGAAAATGTTCTTCAAGTTTTCATATGTTTTAAACTAGTTATTTTGAGTGATGGACATTATCTCTTGGAAATTGTTTACATAGTTTTGATAGTTTTGACTTCCAATCGAAAGTTTAAAGATTTTTGAAAATGATCAACTTATATAACCACCCAAAGTTCTCCTATAATCATTCTCATTCAATATTACATTTTAAAAAAAAAAACAAAATTAAATTATAATTAAAAGTTTTGCCAACCATGCCCTGTTATTAGTGTCCAGCATAACTTCGAAGTGATGGACAAAATTAGGTCTTAAAAATCATTTATATTGTGTTCTAGTTGACTTTTAGCTTTCATAAAAAATTACAAATTAGATTAGAGTCGAAAAATGGAGTTGTTAAGAAGTGTTTGGTTGCATTTTTTGAGTATTTTATCCCCCAATTTTCTTATTATGAAGAGAAAAAAAGAGACGTTATTCCTGTTTCGAACTTTCTTCCCTAATTTATTTTTATGGAAGAGATCTACTCTTTATCATGCCTCTCCTTCCTCTCCCCTGTCATGGAGGCCCACCCCTTTTCTTCCTTCATTTTCTCCACCCACTCCTCTGACCCAAATCAAGGGAACCAATGCTCCGATAACGACCTCCTCTGCATGTTTTGAACTTGGGGATGAGTCCCCTTGGAGAAGGTAAAGCCATCCCAACAAGAGATGAGATACTTTACACTTGTTTCTCTGAATCAGTCTTATGTCTCTACTCGCATGGAGATGAGGTAGATCTTATACTTTCTCGTCTTTGCACAGCAAATGACTTGCTCTCTCTCATCCTCGTGTGATTCGAGACACAAAAAGACCAAAAAGAAGAGGTTTGTAGAATCTAATCTCTCGCAACTGCACTTCATCTTGGATCTGTTGCGCCTCTTCTTATAGCCTATGATTCATCTCAGATGTCTTCAAACTTATGCTCCAATTTTACTAAACAATTGAAAAATGAAGATGCACCAGTTTTTAAAACCGGAAAAGAACCTTCAACTTTTATGCTAAAAATTAGTAACCGACCACTCCCACTCCATTTTTTTTTCTTATCAAGTGAAAGCAAAAATAACTTCTGGAGCGTGAGGGGCTTAATTGAAACTTTTGGAGGGAGAGGGGGTTAATGCGCCGCTGAGGTGGCGCAAACTCCTTCTTTCTCAGGTTGCTATTCAGATTTTGTAGGAATTTAAAAACTTTTAGATTGTGGGAGAATTTACTAGGTTGTTTCAAAATTCTAGAGGCAAAAATTGTTAACAAACACACTAGAAATCCCGTTATCCTACTATCCATCAATCATGGGACAATCTGCCTACAGGAATAGTAGGAGGACAACTGGGCGGGTCAACCCATGGCCCAACAGTCCAGCCTTATTATAATAAATTTATCTAAACTGTGTTGGGTAAAATTTAAGTTGGCATTAGTTAAATGTGAGCTGGATTGGACTGAAATTGGACTGGCCCAATTTGACCCATTGACTTTTACGTTAATTCATACAAAAAGTGAAATATTTCTAGCAAACTATCTATAAATAGGATCAATCCAACTCAACCCAGCCCACTCATTGCTGAATTTGGGTTGAAGTTGAACTCAATTTAGGTTGAATCTGGACTGAACTTGAGTTGGACTATTTTGAATTTGGGTTTAACTCAAATTACCACATAATCCAGCCAATCCACCCAAATTACATCCCTAAGTAATAGTATAACATGAAGTCATGAATCTTATCTTGGATCCTCACCAAAGTCAGCCTTAGGCACAAGCAGTCTCCATAGTGTCCCTAAGGGCCTGCATTTTCCTTCCCCCTCCTTCCTATAGTAGCTTTCCATTGCAATGATAGAAAAACGTAAGCTCATGGATGATGATGGAGAATTCCAAAATTCGGGTCTTCCCTTCTCTGTTGGGGATCCCTCCAACACTATAACACATTTTTTTGAGCCATGAAGCCAACCGAATACAGATCTCCAATATTCCTTCATTGGACTTGCTTCTCACACTAATTTTATTTATCCCCACACAACCATACCAATGTTATAACGACATCATATACTCGATTCCTACATAAAAGATGACAAGATTACAGCATAAAACAAGATGACACGTTCCCGTTCCATAGTCCTATCTTCCCATCAAAGGACATGAATTGGCAACTTGCAGCCTGGGAAGCTCACGTTTCAAAGGATAAAGATTGCTGTTATGATATGAATTCTTCAGAATGTGGAGTCCCTCAGGAGATCAGCAACCAGGTCAGACATTGGGATCAGCTGCCATGGAGCCAAAGACCTTCTTCCAGTGAGCTGAAGCTTCATCTACTGTGCGGAACGTCCAGATATGGGGTTTGTCATTCTCCCTTGCCTCTAGAATTTCCTACAAAAGGTTCAGAGTCAACAAAAAAGGGAAAAAAACAAAAACAGATTTTCGTAGGACACTTTGCAGATCCCGTGAATCAGGAAAGAACAACAGCCACCATATGGTATACGTTGGAAAGAAAGATGAATATTAATCAGTATGAGTGGTACACCTAAAGGTCAATAGACTATTTTCTCATTTCGAAGGTTGATCACTCTTTATATAAACATCGTAAAGTTATCCATGGAGAGTGTCTAGCCTTCAACATAAGATTTGGTTACGGTTGTTTGCATCCAAACAAAGACAAGAAGAGGTGAAGTGAATAATCGTCACAAGATTAAATGGTGGAATGTAAAAGGGAGAAAATTTACAGGCCATTAAAAAGAATCTCTTACAATAAGAAATAAAGAACTTGGAAGAGGGATGAAACACACTATAGAAAAAAATATATATCAAGTTATGTTAAAAAGTAGCTAAAAAAATTCTTAGGTGAGTCCAACGGAAAACATGACTTTAAAAAAGTGACCTGGTGGTGCAGAAATGATATTCTAAAGGGTTAAAGGAAAAGGGAAATGTTTCAAGGCTTGGTAAAAGAGAAGAGCAGATCAAGGCTAAAATAATACAAAACTGTGAAAAAGAAAGGATAATAAGAAAAAAATCAGTAAAGTTAAGCATTGAGGATGTTTGAGAAATTATATCCTAAATCTGAACCTGGGGGTGGAGAAAAATATGTATCTAAACCTGCTAAATTGAGGGAGAGAGAAAGGATTTAGATCATGTTAGATGTATCAAAAGTGAGGACCAAAGTATTCTAGTTGAAGTTTTTGAGATTAAAGAGAAGTGGTGCATTTGTTTCTAGAAGTTGTTAAATGAAGATTACTCCAAGGACATACCCACAAGAAATATGATGTTGAAACCCAACATTTTGCAAACAGTGAAAATACGTAAAAAGTCATATAGATCAAGGAGTGATGCCTGACTCAACAAACCTAACCTAGTGATGTTTCAAATTTTCATCTAGTTGCAACTTGCAAACTATAACCATCTCCGGTGAAATAAACTTAAAAACTAGTGTTGAAACGTATTAACACATTTATCTCAACAATGGCAACAACTGAATGGTATTCAGGATTTTAGAATAATGATGAGGGCAAGTGATATTGAAACTGTCAAAAAGTGCAATTTAAACTGGAGACTGACCTGAACCTCAGAGGGCTTCTTTGTTTTCAATTTCAAACAATCGAAAAGGGTATCCCACTTCTCGAAACAATTGTCAAATTCTCCACGCCTATAATATTGCTGCATTTGGTGAACAGGAGCTGTGAAGATATGAAAGAGGAATCAATTAATGATATGAACATAAGAAACGGAGAAAATCAAGCATCAAGCCCCTTTGTACTAAACGAAAAAAAGTTCAATAAATCAACATGACCAGAAAAAGATAAACAGTACCAGTATATTGCACGCATCAAATGGAACATAAATATGTACCGGCCCACTCATCTAAGTTCTTGTTTGGCCATTGTTTGAGGGGCCCAAAAGAGCACTGATCATGCATGTTAGGCATGTAGATATTATAACCCTCTGTGCACCAGATTTTTTTTTATTTCTTGAATTTTAAAGACAACATCAATATTTATGATACCAATTTTTTAACAAAAACTGAAAAAGTGGGATTTAAAATGCAGTTTTTAGCTAAATCAAGTTGCCATTTTCATTGTCATAGTAATGCCAATTTCAGTTTTATTCCATACCAAGAACTTGGCACTGTTGATGTTGATTTCTCCTGCAGATTGCTTCAGACCCACAATACATCCTATCTAACATGCCTCATCGTGATCCCCAAGGAACCTGCATTATCTCCGGTTTGTTTCCCCTGCTGGTTAATATGCGACATCTTAAACTCAATTGCAATGGTCTAATATTGACGGCAATACATCTTGCCTCCCCTGGTACACCTAGGATCATGCCAATTGCATTGCTGAAGCACCTCCAGCCAAGCACAGTCTGGGCCATTCTCTCCTGCTAACCTTAGATCTTCATTGACTGCTCTTAGTTATGTTATATTACATACCAAGATAACTCCAGTTCCAATCTCTTGGTAATTAGTACAGACCTAAAAGGCCTGCACAACTGTTCCCCAGCACTTATCAAAATTCAAATCAAGTGCAACTATTCTTACTGCAATCATATTCTAAAGGAATAATGCCATTTCAGTTTACAGATATGACCATATGACGATCTACATCTATATGTGTTTCTTTAGCTAGTTATCATCAGAATCTATCTGTACATACAGCAAGCACCGCATTCAAACCTTTATCTAAAAGGTCCAACCAAATTCTTCTTCAATCTCTTGTTTAGAACAGCCTTAGAGAGTCAAGTTCCCTCCTGACCAGCACTTATACTATCAGGACAGTCTCAGGTTTTTCCATTACAGTGGCACAAGCACCAGTCTCATCGCAACATGAACAGATTATCAATGACCAAGTATGGGAATAAACTAAGAATGGGCCAGCCCAGTGCTATAAGGCTCCCATTGCTGTGAAGTCCGGCGAGGGTCAATTTATGCGGCTTATCCCTGCCTGTTGCAGAAAGGCTGTTTTTGGTTTTGAACCTGTGACCTCCAAATCACAATGGAGCAAGCTTATCATTGAACCGAGTTTAAGTCTAACAAAAACTCACCAGGAGTTAACGTTTCTAAAATGGCTAATACTGTAACAATGTGCCAGGCAAATGTAGTTGAGCAGCATTCCTTGATCCTTGAGGAAGTTTACCTTTGCCAATCCTCTAGTGAAATAAAAAAATGGCAGACAATTAAATAACTAAATGACTAGAGTTACAAATATACTTGAGGATGATGTCCTCACAGGCCATCATCACATAGTAATTTGTAGGTGCCTCATACTTGGGGGAGTAACTAGGCAGAAATCTCTAGCTCTGAATATTGAATGTTTATCATAACTATGCCTGGAACATAAATATATCTCATCTAGCTTGGCTCCTGATTGCTGGTCCATATGTTTTTCCTTGTGTTTATGAAGTTTCTACAGAACGTGTATGTCTAAGTCACTCCTTGTTGCAGTTGCAGGTCTGAATGTTTGATAATCTGAACTTGATGAGCATAGAAGTATGAAAAATACCTATTTAACCATTAATGGAGCTATCTATATTGAGACATCATCATAATGTTTGATTATGGATCTGAATGTACAGTAAAAGAGAAAACGTCCTTCATGTAGCTGTAATTTAAAATTCTGAGATGTAAACAGGAGGCCCCACCCTAACCCGTTTCCATTTAAAAACACAGTAGCTTGGAATTATTTCATAAGTAGTCCAATCATATACGATAGCACAAATGTAATAATATACGTAGCATCACTCTTTACAGGATTTGTCACCCAACCGACTTGAACCCTAACTAGGAAGGTAATCTGACAATGGGTATGCACATTTCCTAGAGAAGATGAATATTAATGGGAGTTCATGTAAATTATGATGTTGCCAGACCCTTTGGAGACAATTAGTTTACCACAGCAAGAGGCCACACACCAAAACAAAATGCCACAACAAATTATAAACTACATAGTGGGCATGCTAATAAATAATAACTTTCCTATAGATATGTAAAATGTATACAGAGATATAGAAAAAGATACAAACTTCACAAAATTTATATCAATTTTGAAAAATGGCGTACAACATTTACATGCATAACCTGAAGAAGATATCCTGTGCCCCAGGTATTATTGCTTTACCATACATGTAGAGGAACTTGAGAAAAGTAACAGCTAAGCGATCAGAAGGAAAGAACTGTTCTTTGGTGTCGATCAAGAGCGCGAACCCCTGGTCTAAATGAAAAACGTACACCATACTTGCTCGACTTACAATAGCAGAACCACAGAGCGTCGAAGCACTTGGTGCAGGACAAGCGAGGTGGCGGCGGCGGCAGGGCCGTGCCGCTGACACCGCCGCCGTTGCTTCCGTTGTTCTTCGTGGAAACCCCAACACCGTGACCCAGGGCAGCGACGGGGGCTTCTTGCTCTGGGCGGCTCGCCATCGCTGGAAGGATGGGGCGATGGGACGCTTGGCGTGCGAGGCTGGCGAGGTACGGCGCACGGCGATGGTCCCGTGCGGTGGGAGCCCCGTTAGAGGATCCGGCAGGTGTTGCGGGCTACCGGCTGCCGCCGCCGACGGCGAAGTTTCTAATCCGAGGCTGTTATAAATATAAATGGGTTTTTTTCATGTAAATCATCTTTCAAAGTGAATTGGCAAAAAAAAAATATATATATATATTAGCACATATATCTTTATTTTTAGTGAGATGTTGCAAAATTACCATATAAAAGTTAACTGCGATGACATTTTTACAGTATTTTCGTTAAAAATAATAATTTGTGTGCAAATGGGAATGACATTTTTGCAACATTTGGTTAAAAGTAATGATGTGTACTAATATGTTTTTTTGAATATTTTTTTGTCAATTTATTTTTAAAAATAATTTATATGTAAAAAAAATCTACAATTAATTATAAAACATGGTTAAATTTTAACAGAATAGTTTGAGGTTGATCAAAGACCTAGGGTCTGGATGTTTCATTCAACCGCAAAGATCTTATTATATTCGAAAGATGTTCAGTTCTTCGTCCCTAACCCTAAGACCATTTTTAGATCTTACTTTATAAAATCTGGATAAAGTTCGTAAATTTCCTTATCATAAACATGTTTTCTAAAAGTCGTATTTGATTATTTTATATAAATATAATCAGATTATAATATAAGAGAATCTCCAACGAAAATCAACTTCATGAAAAATTTTGAGATAAACTTGTGTGAATTTATTAATAAATATTTTTTCTATCATTTAAATTAAAGTTACTATTTAAATAAACTTAACATAGATCCAAGGACGTTTATAAGTTGTAAGAGAAAATTATTTAGGATTTTTTTGCATATAGATCATCCTTAAAAGTGAATTGAGAAAAAAAATTAATTTTAAAAATGTATCAGCACACATATTATTACTTCTAACGAAATGTTACAAAAATGTCATCTCTATTTGTACACATATCATTACTTTTAACGAAAATGTTGCAAAAATATTCGTTAAAAATAATGATATGGATGCTAATATGTTTTTAAGAATGATTTTTTTTATCAATTCATTTTTAAAGATGATTTACATATAAAAAAACTCGTTGACTATTCGTATTTAAAATTAACTTCTTAATGAAGTAATTTTGTATTAGACGGCATATATATATATATATATATATATGATTTGATGGCGGCCATCTGTGCCTAGTACATCCTCATTTAGAAACAAAGAATAAATTTAATATTTTACCTAGCTTATATCATCAAATAATTATTTCATCACTATCTTGTGGCTTGTTGGGTTAAACTTTATCAGGCTTTGCATTGACTGTAACATGTTTGACCAAATGAATTGACCCGAATCCTGCCACACAGTCTCCTTCATTCAAGATGACATAAATTTGCACGCTTGAGAATAGATTTAACTATTCCTTACATTCTCTCACTTATTTGAACATGTGAGGTGAAGCCAAATTCATCTGGTTGTCAATCTGGCCATATAGTTTCCTCCTATCCCAACTAACATAAAATTTGCACCTTTTGAAAAAAAAAAGATGTTTAAGTTATTCCTATAATCTACTGTATTGATAGATCAATCCCATGAGTTTTGATATTTATTTACATCTCTTCACACTCATTTATTTGATAATCCCTCTTTGAGAATTTTTCCCCCAAAAAGAGGGCTTATTCCTAGCTTTTGGGGGTCTTATAATAGCACGAGACTTTGAGATGTCACTAACAGATATCAAGATTCAAAGATTATGGGTTTATTAAATAACATGAGACTGAGAGGAGATATAACTAAATATCAAGATTTAAAAGGTCATTCCTTAAATGTGATAATTTTTAGAAATAACATGTACAAATCTGTGAAATTTTATGATTTATTTATATTTTTTTTACAAAATAAGTAATGATTTATTATATGGTCTTATTTTCTATAAATAAAAATTTTGTGATTGAATCAAGACTTAACTAGATACTTTTTCAAAGCGATCATGTCTTTTAAAAAATGTCCCATTTTTTGGCATATACTTTTAGCGTTAATATGCCCGATTTTAACACACAGAGTAAATATGGTGTTGTCCCAGTTTTTTTTTCCCCTTTTATTGCTAGTCATATGACTCAATAGTTAAGCACTATAACAGCTGTGTGTATCTCCACATTATGAGGTATCCCATCCTGTGTGAGGTGAAGCCTTCTCAATGGTAGCGTTTGTTGTGCTGCATTCAACACTATAGTGCAATATTTTTGATCAGATGATAGTATGATGTTACAATATATTTTTTAATTTTAAAAAATTATCAAATTGAAGATCTATCTCAACTCAATATTTGTATCATCGGAACTTTGATGAGATGGTGAAAAGAATTAAAAAATAATAATCACACGCAAAGGTCTTCCTCCCTGCGGTTACGGAGGTGAACTAGAATCCCACGAGCTTGCGTACTCCCCATGGAAGGATTGTCGAGGTGAGTTTGACTTCTGAGTTCTCAGCGACACTCTATAACTCAGATCGCACACAGTTGCAATTTGCGTGTGGGTCGAGTTAATGGGATGCCGAAGTGAATTTTACGTCAAAAATCTAAAAAAAAAAAGATGATTCTACAAATAACTATATAGGAAAATGCACCTCAATTACGTGAATTATAACCTTTCTTCCGTATATCTAAGGTTGTACTCGGGACTGTTAATTGAAAAACATATGATATGATCTCAAGCTAAAAGATATGAATAAAAATAAAAAATTACGATTATTAACTTTCATATTCGAATAAAATTTTGACCATAATTATTGCAGTTGTTAATTTTTTTGGTATCTCCGTTTTGATACAGATGATCTGACATGTATAAAAGCTACCTATCACTCTATTCAAGATTGTCTTGCAATCTAAAATTTTGAACTCCAAATACTGAAAAAAAAAAAAAAATATATATATATATATATTGATCTCCTGACGTCAAATTTCGAACTTTTCATTCCCTAACAAACTATAAGGCTTGAAGGATTACCCAACCAGAAGAAGACGCGGGTATTGCAAAAATCTTGGAGTTAGGAGGTCGTGCAGCTGTTTGATAAAATGCCGCACACAGGCATCAAATTGGAATTGCAAGCTTAAAACCCTTGCTGAGGCAAATCCTCCACACTTAACTACTCCATTTCCTTAGTGGCATCTTTGAAAATGGGCTCTGATGTGGGTTTGAGTCACTCTAGAGTCTAGAGAGTCAAATTTCAACTAGAGAAATTCAAGGTAAATCATATATGTGACATCCTCTGCATAATGCTACTTGATGAAAATAAAAATAAAAAATCAAACTAATGAATTTGCTTGTTTCAGAAAGCAAAGTCATTCTCAATGTAATACCTATCTAGGGTGCAAGCATGATTAAATGCTTCACAAGCAAAAAAAGTTGCATAATCATAATTTAAATGAGCATCAGCTGTCTTCCACTTTAACCTATTGCAAGGCTACAAATGTAACTGCATCTTTGAAAACAGTTTGGATCCATCTTGTTCAGCTTTTGCTTTCCATTCTCCCTCTACAATCAGAACCCAGACAGCCAATGCCACTCAATCAACTTGTCTTATATGCTATGTTGAGAACTTGTGGCCAAATTTTATATCCAACAGATTCAATAAGTAGTTTCATGTCAACATCAGTACAGAAGATGATCCATACAAACAATTTCATGAGTTTAAAGGGAAATAATAAGGGTGAAGCATCAGACAGCATATCACACTTGACTTAGAAATAAATCAGTAAGAATAATCCAGAGTAGCCAAAACAGTTCCATATACATCATTGACATGCAGAGGTATCTATCCACTCTGTAAATAAAATAAAAGCTGTCTAAACATCAAGAATTATATAAATGGCATAGGATGTAAAGATAGATTTGATGTAATACTCTTGCCAAGCATGTTCCCTTCGTTAAATTGAGAGCAGCCATAAGACTGGTGACACAGAAATACCCTGAATAAAATCCAAGGTAGAAGAACATTATGACAAATACCCGAAGGCAGTAAAAGTATAGTCACCAGTGAGGAAAAATGATTTCTACGCTCAATGACTCAAGAAAGTAACTTTTAACTTGTGAGAAAAATGGTGTATATCAAATGGTATTAATTGTTACAATACTGGGAAGATCAACTAGCTTCCCAAAAAATCTTAAAACCTGAACAATCTGGAGGCAATTCATATATGGCTATTATATTGAGACTGAGGAATCCTCATTCAAACTGCTGCCTCATCAGTGTTCCTCATAATGATGTCATGTTTCATGTCTCTGTGAATCCAGAAGCCCAATTCCCCTTGTCCTCAACCCACAAGCAGCATGAGAAGATGCCCCAAAGATCACATTCTCCATAAAGTCTAACTATTCTGACAAAAAATCCATGAGAAGAAGACACTGCTCTCCTTCATGTCCAGAGACAACACCCACATTGCTGACATAATTCTACTCTCAAGTGATGATGAACAAGATGGGTATGCACCAATTCTCAGTGTTTAGATCGAAAATGGGCGGCGGATCACCGCGATTTGTTCCGGATGCTGTAGATATTGCCGGCGACGCCGATTACACTGGCCACCACTGCCAGCACCAGCATCAACCAAGAGAAGAACTTCTCCCCAGTTCTCAGGCTAGCCTTCCCCTGCTCATGCAGTTTCAGAGCAATGAGGGAGGGGAATATGAAGCCGAGCGAGAGCCCGGTCGTCGCGCCGGTGAACTTGAAGGCCACCCAGATGTTTGGGATCATGGTAGAGCCCAGGTAGATCAGTGCCAGCAGCGCCGCCGTCAATGACAGTGTCTTCCCCCTCCCCTGAGGGAATTGCCCCCGGAAGACGACCACGCCGACGGTCTGCCGGAGTGAGAAGTGGATCACCGGGAAGACGAGCACCAGGTGCAGGACATACCCAATCCTCACAATGTAGTTGAGGATGGAGCTGAACCTGATGCCGAGGTCCCTGTCAAAGTTGGTGAGCACGTCGGACTCGGTGTCGTCGCCGAAGAGCAGGTAGCCGGAGACGGCGGTCGAGGCATAGACGGCGACGCAGAGGACGGTGGTGATCCTGCTCACCCGGTTCATCTTCGCCGGCGACCGCCCCCGGAGCTCGTTGTAGATGGGCTGGACGTTGAAATGGCAGACGTAGGCGTTGGTCATGATGGGGACGACCACCAGCAAGTCCAGAATCGCTGCCCTGGAACTCAGGTCCGGCCCCATTCTGGGGGGGCTGATGGTGCCCTCGGCGAGCTTGATGAGGGCAATTATGCAGGAGACGGCCACGAAGACGATGGCGAGGGCAACGGAGGCTGCCGACGTCAGGCTCAGCGAGTCGATCCTCTCCAGCGCGCATAGCGGCGCGAGGAAGACGACCAGGGTGATGAAGATGACGAGCCGGCGGTCGGTCCAGGCGCCGTCGCCGCCGAGCAGTTGGCCGAGCACGCCGGCGTGGTCCGCGGAGCCGGACATGACGTCGCCGATGATGATGAGGTAGACGATGAGGATGCCGGCGTTGTTGACAACAATGCAGGCCTCGGCGAGGGCGCGGGCGGCGAGGCCGAGCGCGGAGCGGACGGCGTCGCCGTAGGAGGCGGCGCCGGAGAGGACGGAGGCGCGGACGAGGAGCTCGATGCTGAGCTCGGCAAGGGCGCCCATGAGGGCGATGCAGACGAGGCCGAGGGCGAGGCCGAGGACCCTCATCGCCGCCGGGAGGGCCATGATGCCGGCGCCGATGACGGAGGTGGCCAGGTTAAAGACGGCGCCGGGGACGTCCGAGCCGACGGGCCCCTCCGCCGCCTCGTCGGTGCCGCCGCGGTCGAGGATGAGGGGGAGGTCCTCCTTGTCGTGCCCGTCAGCGTCCCCGGCGTAGGCCCCGTGGGATTTGGATGCCGTCTGGAGCTCGATGGAGGGGGTGGCGACGGGAAGGGCGGAGTAGGTGCCCGCCATCACCATCGCCGGGGAAGAGAAAACCAAAGAAGATAGATGAGATCAGAGGTGAGCACCCTCCGTTCTCTTCTGGGTATCCGTCAAAATCCTTCCTTTCTTCCTCCAGCAGCTAGTTCCGTGGATCAGGAATCAAAGGGGAAGGAAGGAGGAGAAGGAAAAGAGGGATCTTTGAGAGGCAGGTCTGGTTGGGCTTTGCTCGTGAGAGAGAAGGGGAAAGAAATTAGATCTCCAAAAGACCTCCCTCCATAGAGAGTTTTCACCAAGTAGGGGTCTTTCTTGAGTTCTTCTTCCCTCCAAAAGAAGGGGATTGAGGGTGGAATCAGGTGTGGGTTTGGCTGCTCTTCCTCCATAGATCTCCAAAAGACCTCCCTTTTCCCATCTCTCGTGGTTAATGAAGAAGGTGGAGAGAGGGAGATTGTTGGGTAAAGGAGGGAACTTTGAGCAGGAGTGGATCTTGTCCCTCTAGTCTGAGAGAGAGAGAGTTTTCACCGAGTAGGGGTCTTTCTTATTCTCTTCCTCTGCAATTTGGCTGACCTCTAAACTGGGTGTTGTTTGCGAGATGGAAGGACTTCTTGGCCTCTGGGGAGATGCCTCTTGTCCTTGGATCTACCAAAAGCTCATTCCTATTGTCACGTTCCAAAATTTCCTTCTATCCAGTTTGTCAGAAGTCAAGAGGCTCCAGGTTTTCAACTTTTTATACCTGAGGTTTCTTAGTGGACGCCTCTTTATTCTCATTCTGACGTGTAGATCTGTTAATGGTTTAGGGCAAGTTTCAATTATTACTTTATTTGAATTTATCATAAATAAAATTTAGTTTAAAGATATTTATTTATGTTGAAAACGTCCGATTTAGGCAGATCGGAGCAGCCAGCCGTCCGATCTAAATATAGGAAGGGCTTTTGGGGGATGTTATTTATTTGTTTTTTTCTATTTAAGTTTTTTAAATTTTTCTGTAGCATCTAAAATTTTTTATCTGAATTGTTCGGGCTGGTCTCGATCCGACTGTATATTTTTTTTAAAAAAAAATATTTGACCCAAATCTTAATTTATGTGTAAAAAATAAAAAAAGTTTTTTTAAAAAAATATATATATATAGTTGGATCGAGGCCGACCCGAACAACTAGGCTATACCGTCCAATTTTTCGTCGGACATTTCAAAAAAAAATAAAAAAATCAAACAGAAAAAAAACAAAAAACAAAAACAAAAACAAAAATCCCCCAAAAGCTCTCATAAACTTAGACGAGCTGCACACCAGCCGTCTGATCCGCCTGGATCTATTGGCTGCTGTGCCATGTATTGTTGCAATGCATGGCATTACATCAAATATTATTCTACTTTTATCTATTTCTCATAAGAATCGTGGATTACAGGTGGAAAGATCGAGGTAATTTTAGGTTTTCGGGGAACTCCAGATGTTCAGCTTAAATGACATTGTGTATTGGTCTCCTGGCCCTAACTATACGTCCAAAGTCTATACAAATAGATAAGCGTATTTGAGGTCTCTTTACATTAATAACTTTGATAATTCTGTGATCCAAATAATTGGTTTTACCACTGTAATGCATGGTTTAATGAAACTACAGGCCATGGAGTGAAGTGTACAGTTGTAGATACTAGATAAGGATGACAAATATGTTAGTGAAGTGTGCAGTAAAAAAGACTTGGGAGGGGATCTTTGATTAAACAATAATACAAAGGATGTTGAGACCGGAAGAACAGGGACACAATTTTTTATGCACCCAAATGTATATGATGAGATGGCCTAATATTTACGCAGTAACATGCATAAAGAAAAGCACATTTTAATTCATACTCTCCAATAAGTGATAAGTTGAAGGTGGACATTTGGTGGGTTGGGAGAAGGCCAACAGCCTCTACCACTAGAGTAGAAGCAACAACAAAAAAGAAAGAAAAGAGAAACACATTGTATAACGCAAAATCTAATAATCTTAACACTTTTTATATTTTTGTAGCTATTTTTATTAATACTTTATTAATAATTTTCTTTTGTTTCGCCATGTAAACATGTTCTGACATGGAAATAATTTGTGCATGAGAGATGAGAGAATGAGGATGTGGGTCAGCTTATGAAGGAATATAGATTTGATAACGAATTTCCCACCAGTTAGAAAAAAAAGGCAGATCATAATCTAAAACAAATGGCATTCAAACCCAAGGACCTTATATAGATATTGTATGCAAGTAAAATGTCCGAATTGCTCTACCGTTCTACTGCTTAAAGAGGATCGTCTAGTTGATCAATGGAAAGTTATGCCAAACACCATAGAACTCTCTATGCTGACCAATCCAACCAGTACCAATTCTTCCAAACTTGGACATGAACCACAATAGAATCTCTGAGCAGAACAATTATTCTATTCTTTTTCTATCTCCAGAATGGAGAGATTGGGATTGCCATCAACAACATAAACTCCAGAAAATTCCCTGGTCAAGGCAAAATTTCCCTTTTCTTTTTAAAAAAATGCTGTGACATATAGTCAAAAGAGAGCAGAAGGCCAAATAACATTTGTCACTTTGTCAACCAAAACAGGTGATTTCTTTTGTTGTCTTAAGAACATGGATATATTTTCCCTTTAAAGTCTATCACTTTCCTACAGTTCATCCATAATTAGATTTTACCAAAATCTACCTTCTTTTCTATATATCCGCATCTTTATTTCTCGTCAATTTAAATCTATCGTTTTGTGGTTTGTAACGTGGTATCAAAATTCATGGTTATGAATCGGGCCACGCACCTCGTATTTGTGGTTCAAGTGATAGAGTTTAAAATCAGCCTGCACGTAAAAGGACGTGTTAGAATAATTATATATTAAAAAAAAAGATAAAATCAAAAAATGTTTAATAAATGGTGCCTACTCCACTCATAGCCTTAAAGTTTTGAGTTGGATGGCCAAATAACTTCAACACTCACAAGTTAATGCGATTTCATCTTATTTGAAAATTAGCTTTATGTCCGTGCGATATCAAATTTGAAAAAACATGCCTCAACTCGTATGTTCCTTTTCTAGATATAGAGTAGGGTTAGCTAGAAAGTATATTTGAATGGAACTTTCCAAATTAATAATATTTTTTTAAAGATTTGATCTAAGTTATGTATGTTAAACAAGTAATCTTTTCCGGATAAGTTATCTTGGAACTTTCCAAGATAACATACTTGTCTATTATAGGGTACATAACTATTTTTTTAATCAAATTATGACTCATGACGGTTGTGCCCATGACAACAACTTCAGGTTAATGATTTTTAATATAAAAATTAAAGCTTCCATTACTTATAAATATTCAGGTATTGTTTTGAAAATTTCTGATATTTTTCAAACAAAAGTGAGATTATATAGAATTTTTACTAAATGCAGATATTACAAGAAGTTTTCCTAAATTCAGTAGGTTAGAGGGACCAAAATTCTAAAGTAAAAATAAAACAATACTATTTTCACTCTCATGTAGACGACTCCTTTCTATTTCAATTGACTAGGGATGCAAATGATAACTGATAGCCTGATTAATTGACTTATAAGTTAGTTAATGTATAATTTTTTTAAATCGATATGCATAACAAAAAAGATAATGTATATAATTTTTTTTTTATTGAATACATATGGTACTCTAAGTTCTGATTATCCGACCAACTATTAGTTGATAGAATAATTAACAGATAATATCTCTAAATCGACAAGTTAACAGATACGGTCGCCAAATCCGACCTGTCTGCATCCCTACAATTGACAAGCGTGTCCATTTAAATTCTTTTTCTTTTCTCTGGATATGTTTCTCGAGTAAAGAAATAAATCGCGTTAAAAGGACACAACGTCAATTAACAGGAGCTAGGACAGCATATCCGCAAAAAACCAAACACAGGCATTCGTGCAGCAGCTCCAAGAAGTTGCCGCTTGAAACGAGTGCATGCCTCATAATAATTCTCTTCGCAAATCGCAGTCGGATTTCTTCCATCTCAACGTCAAATGTCACGTCAAAATTCGAAACCCATGTCCCCTCTGACACCATTATCTTAAAAAACTTGAAATTTTGGCGGGATAAGACAACGGCAAGAACGTCCCTTGATCTTTTGGTAATAGCAGAACTCGGGTTTGGAGCAGTCCTGAGCGTTCCCAGCGGGCAAAGAACCCCTGTTTGAATCCCGGTATCCTCTGCGAAGGTCGCTGCAACAGTTTTGAGTCGTGGGTGAGGTCTGGATAGCTGCCCTGCTCTTCTTCTTCTGTTCTTCTACGTGGTGATTGAAGCAGCAGTGGCTGGCAGGGGAGGAAGGGCCAGGATTGCTTCCACCCTTTCTGCGCGTGGAGGGACGCGTGGGAGGTGAGGCAGCGGTGGTGACTGCTGGAAAGGAGGCATCTTTGCCTTTTGGGGAAGCTCTGGTGGGGGCTGCGGCTATGGGGAGGGGTGTGAAGGGGAAGGTGGGTAGTGTCCGTGAAGTGTTTAAGGAGACGCATTTGTGTTTTCCTTTCCGTCATTGCCTCTCTCAGGCTATGGGGTTTTGCAGGAAGTTGATAAGGAGGGAGGCACAGTGGGATGCGTCGAAGGAGCGGAGAAGGAGAACTTCTGCCTTGAACTAGCTGTGGAGGGGGACTCGAATGGACATGACAGTGTCTTAGCCTCAAAGGTGGTCTATTTTTTTTCTATGGGTTTCCAAATCTCTCCGTGTGTGTATGCGCGCGCTTGTCCATCTATCTTTGCATCTACCTCACAGTTTTACTGGTCTTGTTGCAGGGGAATGAAAGGGGAGATGCGGCATGTTTTATAGGCACTGAGAAGGAAGCTGTTCTGGGGGCTGCGAATGGATGGGTGAGTGAAAACTAAAAAGCTCCTTCTCGGACACTTCCTACCTCCTACAAGTATCTTGTCTTAGGAGGACACATTTTAGAGGGCTCAAAGATTGTACCTTGATCTTTTAAATCATTTATTTTCTAAGATATCCTTCTTTACTACATAAACAAAGATGGTCCTAGAAAATTCACTTTTAAAACATGAAAATTTAAGCTCATAATGATCATAATGAGATGGACTCATCTTTTATTCTTTTTCCTAACTATGGGGTCGTTATGGATGCTCTTGGTGGTTGTTTGGGGTATTAGGATGCTGTGGAAAGGGAAAGGGAGGAGATGAGAAAGCTGAAGCTGAAGCATAAGCACTCTCCCGGGAATAGAATGGTGATGCGCAAGCGATGCTTGCAGGATACTCCAAGAATTGAAAGGACTTTGCTAGAAGAATCAGATGCTGTGGTGTGACAAGTTTAATGTCATATCCTCGCTCAATTTCTTTTGTATGCTAGTTATCTAGATTTTATTCCTTCTAATTTTTGTGTAGGGAACTAAACATGGAGTGACTCAGAATGTGGTTCTCAAGATGGAGAAGGGACATGCCGTGGAGGATGATGCAAGAGGATGGGTGAGCATCCTAACCCTGAAATGTAGTTTTTTGTTCTTTTCTTCATAATGATGCTCCTTTCTTTGTTGATGGCGATGGATTTTATTGTGGGTTAATGTGGAGAGCCAATCCAAGGAATGGAGAGATGCCAAGAGAACAAGGAAGAGTGATAATAAGCTGTCACTTTTCAGACATGATAATTGTTATAGGACTGAGGTACACCTTTTGTTATGGACCTTTTTCCTTACCCCCAAAACCTAGGCATTGAAGGAGGCCCTTTTTTCTACCTCCCCCTTTACAAGGCCAACGCCCTCATCTGCCCGTTCATGTGCAGTAGGTAAAAAGGTGTATTGATACGCCACATTGAACCAACAAAGGATGGGTTCAGACACTATTTGTTGTGGACCTTTTTCCTTACCCCAAAACCTAGGCATTGAGGTAGGAGGCCTTTTTTTCTTATAAGCCGGTCAAACTCTTTGTAGAATACAATGTGGGACTAAAGTCACTAGCAACGCTAGCTGGTTGAGCCGTTGAGGGACTCGCTCCCCCTGGGTGCTCACACCACCCACCCGTAACACCTTTTTCTTTTTTTTCCTTTATGTACTTAGTTGCTATGAATGTTCTTGGGCATTATTTGGATTATTCTGATGCTGTGGAAAGAGAGGAGATAAGGGAAAGAGAGGAGATAAGGAAGCAGAAGCTGAAGCATAAGCACTCTCCCAGAAATAAAATGGCGATACACGAGCATTACTTGTAGGATACTCCGCAAAATAGAAGGGTTTTAATGGCATGATTGCACTCAATTTCTTTTGCCTGCAGGTTATCTGCCAATGACATCTTTGATTTTTTTGCTGTAGGAGACCGAAGAGGGGGAAACTTGTGATGTGGTTCCCAAGATTGAGATGAAACATGTTGTGGAGGATGACACAAATGGATGGGTAAGAACACTAATTCCGGGATATAATTTGTTCTTATCTTTCTTTTCTCTGTTCTTAGGCTCCGTTCTCTTATGGTAGGGGAATGTGGAGAGCAGATCAAAAAAACATAGATATTTGAGCAAGAGAGGAACGAAGATTGCTAAGAAGTTGTTGCTGAGTGAGCTAGATGGGAAGGACAAAAATATGAACAGTTGGAACGAAGGTTTGAGAGACATGGAAGGGGCAGCCATTCAGAAGAATGTTGATGGACAGGTGAGACATTTGTTCCACATGTGGATTCATGTGTATCGTTTGTTTCACACTCTATATGTGTTACCCCTTTTTTTGCAGGGGAATGAACGGAGAGATGCTGTATGTTGTATGGCCATTGAAAAGGAAGTGGTTGTGGAGGAGGAAGCAGCTGGATTCATGGGTGAAAAAGCTCCTTTTACAGTTGCTCCCTCCCACAATGTATCTTGCCGAAAGAAGGACACATTTAGAAGGCTCATATACTCTATTCTATTTTTTCTAAATTATCCTCTTTCCGCATAATAAAGATGGACTTAGAAAAAGATACATTTAAAAGATGAAAATTTAGGTTAGAAGTTCTTTTTCAGACATGATAATGGGATGGAAAGATGTTTTTTTCTCTACGTGGTTGTTATGGATGTTTTTTGGGGGGTTGTTTGGATCATTAGGATCCTGTGGGAAGGGAAAAAGAGGAGATAAGGAAGCTGAAGCTGAAGCACAAGCACTCTCCTGGGAGTAAAATGGCAATGCAGGAGCATTGCCTGCTGGATACTGAAAAAGGGGACTTCATACATGAAGCACATGCTGTAGTGACAAGTTTCATGACATGCTTGCACTTGAGTTCCTTTATCTGCTGGTCGACAGTTAACCTTCATGTTTTGTTGTAGGGATTTGAAAATGGAGAGACTTCTAGCGAGGTTGCCAAGATGGAGAAGCATGTTGTGGATGACGATGCAAATGGATGGGTGGGCATGCTAGTCTGAAATATATCTTTTTCTTTTTTCTGATTAGGCTCCTTTTGTTGTTGATAGTGATTAATTTTATGGCAGGGGAACATGGAAAGCAGATCAAAGGTACACAGATATGTGAGCAATAGAGGAAGGAAGGCTGTTAAGGAGTTGTTACCGAGCGAGCTAAAGGGGAAGGAAGAGAATATAAACAGTTGTGTCAAAGGATTGAAAGATGTAGAAAAGATGGTCACTGAGAAGAATGGCTATGGTGATGTGAGAAATTCATTATAGATTTGGATTCGCATGCTTATTTTATTGCACTTTTTAAATCATGGTCTTGTATTTGCATACAGGAGATCAACTGCAATGTGAGGCCATGGCCAGATGCTTTCCTGCTTGGAACTGTTAAAAGAGTTTCTGATGGCGATGGTGGCACCATATTTTTTGATTTTGATAGCTACAAGTCATCTCTCCATGTCAGAGAGGGTGAACTCTGGGCAATGTATGATGAGCATGGTATGCCTCGGCGTTATGCAAAAATATTGGGGAATGGTCACTGCTATTCAGCTAAAGTACGGTTCCTGCGGTTCTATAACACTGATGTTAAGCAGTGGTACAAGGAATCTGGGGCTTTAAGAGTATGTGGGACTTTTATTCCTTGTTCCCTGGCCTCCTCCTGGGCATCTCATTGTGACTCGACTGCATTTTCTCACAAGCTTTTGAGCTGGAGAGAAGAAGATACGTGGGTATATGAAATTTACCCGAGAAAAGGTGAGATTTGGGCTGTCACGACAGGATGCAATAGTACTCCTTTTCATGTGGGTAGTCCAACAATTCAAAGGTATCACATTGTTGAAGTTCTTGAAGACTATAATGTTCATACAGGTACGAAAGTTGGGCACCTGACAAAGGTTAAAGGATCCTATCGTAGCCTATTTCAAAGATGTATAAACGAAGAGGGTGACCCGTGTTTGTGCATTCCACCAACCGATGTGGAAAGGTTCTCACACCAAATACCTTTTTTTCATATTACAGGAGAAGCGACACTCAGTGGTTGCATTGAATTGGATCCTGCCTCACTCCCCCTACATACTGCAGGTCTTATGGGTAGTTTGGAGCATGGAATTGATGAGGGCCATTTAACATTGGGTCTTCTTGACTTGAAGATAAGCTGGCAGCAAGTTGAGTTCAGGCATGGGGCAGTGTGGGCTGTATACGATGACTCAACCAGAATGCCACAGAAATATGTTGCCATAGAATATTTCTATGAGCCAAATCCTGAGTCAAGAATAAAGATGACCCTGTTGAAACCCTGTCATATTACGGAAGAAGAACGCAAATGGAGTGATTCTGGTTTGACAATGGCTTGTGGAAATTTTATAATGGATGAGACTTTTGATATTGACAGTAAGCTCATATATTCTCATCCAGTCCGATTTGAATTGGAGCCTAAGCCTCATGAGTATGATTCATATGTGTACAAAATCTACCCACAAAAAGGTGATGTTTGGGGAATTTACAGGAATTTAAAATTGGGACGAAGCTGGAATCCGAGCAGATTTGGGGAGTTACAGTATGAGATTGCAGAAATTGTTGGAGAGCGTACCACTGGAAAAGGCATTGAAGCAAGAAAGCTCGTCAGAATAGAGGGTTTTAAATGCCTCTTTAGAAGGGAGAAAAGGACATTCGTTGTACCAAGTGATAAACTCTACACATTTTCACACCAAATCCCAGCATATAAATTTGAAGAACACACTGATGGATGTTTAAAAGGATCAATTATACTGGATCCTCTCCTGGTGCCAGAAATGGAAAGAGAGTACTTTACTTTCAAGGACTCTTCTGTCCTGGAAACTCTAAAACTGCAGCCATTGCATGTGGTTCTTCAATACTTGATGGGAAAAGAGATAACTATGCTCGAGAATAAGGAGGTGAAGTGCCAACAGTCTGAATACATTGACTTAGAGGTAATTGTTTCCTTCGTCTTATTGGCTGGATGCTAGATGCAGGATTAAATTCGTTCTTCTTAGTTATTTAGTGGATTTATGATGCGGGACGGCTAATGGAACTAACAGACTCACTAACGGTGGTAGAGATCAACAGTCAGCAATAGAATAATAAGTAGACACAACTTAATCACACAATTGTAGAGTTGAATAACCATGCCAAATAACAAAAGTTAGTTGAGTAGCTGTCCCTCAGGTGGCTGATGCGGGCCTTGATTTGCTCTAACATGTGATCTCGGTATACATGCAGAGGTGGCACGCAAAATGAGGTGCTGTCGGGGCAGCATGACGTTGGATTTGGGTTGGCCTTGTCGAGACAAAACCAACGGTACAAAGGGTGTGCGAATTAGAGCACGGATGGACTCGAAACGAGGGCGGTGCGCTAACGGCCCTTGTTGCACCACAATGGACCAGGTCTGGACCTGGCTCGGACTTGACAACACCCTGGCTTGAACTTGGATTGAACCAGGTGGCACGGACCACCTTAAAAGAACTTGGCTTGGATTAGATCAATGAGGGCTCGAGCCTATTGCACTTGGGCTCGGACCTGGTCGTGGACCCAACTAGGTCAAACCTGGTTTGACCAGGTTTGAGTTAAAGGGGGCACGAGCCCTTCTTTTCTTCCTTCTCCACTTCTTTCCTCCACATACCCTAACAAAGATAGAAAGAGAGAGGGTGGGGAAGGATGATGACATCGACAGGGTAGGCGGATGGCACCGGTGGTGCTGATGGAAGGTGACGACGGTGCCAGCGGAGCTGACAGATGAAATGCCCGAGGATGGAAGAATACCGACGTCGCACTGATAGTGGGGAGGTCTCTGGTATCACACCAACGTCTTGGGCGTCACACCCACCTCCGTCGTAGGGTAGATTCGACCTCGATGCTGGGTTGTCTTCTCCATCACAGAGAAAAAAACTTCAGATAATAATTAAAAATTGACAAAAAATATTAAGTGAAAATAAAAATGTCTTATAAGAGTATTTAAAGAGAAAACAAGTCCTAATAACTCTCTAAACTTTATTCTGGACTAAAATATCCTTGACATGAAAAATAATGCAAAAATCGCATAAAAATTCTTTAAAAAGAGAAAAAGACTTAAACGAGCCTCAAATAGGCTGAACAAATATATACGGACTCGTCTAATAATAAGCTACACATCAGATGAGCTTTATTGAGTTTTTGAGTCATAATGAAGCAAAAAACGACTCTTCGACGGTGGTAGACACACTCCATCGTGTGTAATGTAGTGGTTTGCTGCTCTTGGATTCCATCATTTTCCCTAGTTCAAAAAAACAAACTCGTCCTTGAGTTTTGTAGTATGGGTGGATTATGATAGTAATTACAACATATGAGAACAACACTGCAAATCCAGAACTAATAACTGCATCGAAGTACGTAGAGTATTGCTTTGTATCATTTGAAAATTTGCACCACACTTGATCGAAAACACGCGGTCTAGTGGTAAGGTTTATGTATGTGAGGATGATCAGCTGAGCCTGCTTATCCATCGGCTCTGCGAATAGAGAATCCTCCAACAAATGAAGACTGGCTGTAACTATGATAGTTTGATCCCATGCAAGTGGGTTAGATGGAGGTAGCGGGGCTACTGTAGTTGATGTGGCAAGGGGAGCATCAAGGTTTGACCTCACAAAAAATAAGGGTAGCGATGGTGATGATGTACTGTTGGTGGTGTTCAAAGAACTTGAATTTGTTGGGATGGTGGTCGAGTTAGCCTCACATTTCGTGACCTTATTTGAATCTTCAAGTTGGGACGTTGCCACACTTGAAGGATACTTGATTGAAAAAATGAACTTTGCTTTAAAATGAGGCGGCTAGAGGGTGCACCTCTATCGCTCGTGATCCATGATGGCATGTCGTTCCTCTATCTAGTCTCTACCAACTCTGATGTATGGTCCTGATTTGAGAAGGATGGTACACCATGCCCCATCAATGTGAGAAACACCCTTGAATGGTCCATAGAATTTGACAAACACTCGGTCACCATCTAGTACATTTTCTCTGGCCTTGGAAAGTAAATTGACAAGTATCTGTAAAATAAAATTCTCTTACAGTCTACTATTGAACACAAGGGTGGCACGTGCCTTGTTGGCCAACATAACTCTAATGTAGAAGACTGAGGAAGTTTGGCTACTGACGATGCACAAAGGTCGACGGCAAGAATTGTCGGCGGCAGCGGCAACGGTAACAATAGAAGTAGATGGCGACAGTAGCACACAATAACGATGGCTGCAGTAGTGCCAAGCTGGACTTGCTTAGGCGGCAGTGACAGGGATGTAGATAGTGGAGCTGCTGGCGGCGGTGTCGGTTGTTGGGGTTGCCGATAGAAGGTGGTGCCTCCTTCCCTCCTCCCTTTTTTGCATTTTTTTTGGGTTGTAAAGCAAAGACCGGGAGAGAGAAGGAAGAAGGAGAGGGGCGGTATGAATAATACTACGGTACTGTTCAATACTGTTCGTATGAACAATAATACGGGTACTGTTCACCTGAATTGTAATCACGACACTGTTAACTGTGAATAGTAATCCCCCCCCCCCCCCTTTTCCTTTTGTGTGGTTTTAGTGAAAGGGCAGCCGAGAGAGAGAGAGAGAGAGAAAAAAAAAGATGGGGGGAAGAAAGAGGAGGAAGGGTATGGCAGCAGTGATTGTGGTTGTTATAATGTGGTGGCGATGGTGAAGACGGGATGGATCATCGGCGTGATAGGGATCGAAATTTGCTTTGATGTCAAATTTGATGGGAGACAGAGGAAGAAGGGGGATGGAAGACTATCGGCGTCGCACCGATAGTGGGAAGGCCTCCGACGTCGCATTGGTGACTTGGGCGTCACACCCGGTCCCGTCGTAGGACAGATTCGACCTCGACGTAAGGTTGTCTTCTCTGTCACAGAGACAGATGATAACCAAAAATTTGTAGCAAATATTCATTGAAAAATAAAAATATGTCTTACAAGAATATTTAAAGAGAAAGCAAATCATAATGATTTCCTAAACTTTATTCTGGACCAAAATATCTTTGACATGGAAAATAGTGCGAAAATTGCACAAAAAATTCTTGAAAAGTAGAAAAGGACCTAAACGAATCTCAAATAGGCCGAACAAAATATCTACAGACTCGTCTAACAATAAGCTACACATCAGACGTGCTCTGTTGAGTTTTCGAGTCACAAAGAAGCTAAAACGACACTTCGACGGCGGTAGACGCACTCTATCATGTGTAACGTATTGGTGCGGTGCTCTTGGATTCCCATCAATTTAGTATTTGGAAACTGTGGATTTACTAGTGATGTAAACATGCCTTAACTGTTGTCTTCGCTAAAAGACACGTGGTTTGGTATCTTGGTTGAGTGGTGAAAAAGGTGAGGTAGGCTTTTGATTTTTATGAGATGTTCCCTTGATTCTTAAGTAAATCGTTCACTCTTAAATTTAGTTCTGTTTGGTTTATTTGTTTATCTGTTTTCTTTCAATGTTGCTGTGTTGAATATTAATGCTGTCTTATGGGCTTCTTATCTCTTTATTTTGTTTACCACTTTTTTTCATTTTGGTTTTGTTGGATTATATGATGCCTATGGTCTTTTGCATGGCTCACATTACTTTGCTGTTTCCATGTTGCATGGTCCAGCTGATCTTCTAATCCAATAGGTGTAAGAGCTTCTGTTTTCCTTTTTCTGATTCTTGCCTTAGCTTAAGCATTTGTGGCTGTCTCAGGATTCATGTAGAAAAGAAGTGATGGATGTAGGCATCGCTGAAATGGGGGACACATGTGAACAACAACAGTGCCGGAAGCTGGAGGAGAGCAAAAAGAAGATTGTGGCACGCAGTCTTTGCCACCAATCCAGCATGCCTTCAATCACAGCTGCTCCCAAGGCTTCCCTGGTTCCATTACCTGTTTCATATAAATGCACTTTACTAGCCAAATTTATGATTATTTCTTTTATATTCTAATGTTTCTTTCAACATTAAAGCCCCATTTTCCTTTGAAAAATAATTGACAATGGATTTCTTGTGCCATGTTGCTTACTAAATAGGTTAAGCCAAGGACGGTTCATCCAGAAGAGCAGCCACTCAACTTGAGAAGTTCAGTTCACATTGAGGAACTGCGATCTAACTCAAGGAATGTATGCATCTTCCTTTCACATTTGTGGAAGAAGGGGAAGAAAAAAGAAAGATGTCTTCTGCTTATAGTTAATATTGAAGAAATTGCTGAACTAAGAGAATTTGCAAAATCAGTGGACAGCTGGCCGTTTCTTTATTAAATTTTGGATAAAATGTTGTGTCACCCAGGCTTGATATATCAAGTTCTCTACTTTACTACTGCATCTTTGTGATTTTGGCCTAAGATTAGTTCATCCGGTATCACATTTGCAGAATATACATAAGAGAAGTTGTTTCACAAACCTGAGCTTTGTTAGGAGTGTCATAAATTCATTTATGGAGTTCTTCATATGTTTGGAGTTAATTTCTGGGTTTTAAAATCCTGTCTGGCACCTTCTGTTTGCCCCATTTTGGTTCCATCCAAAATGCTGAAGATCAATATGCATGTATTTCAAAACTGGTGATCTTAAATCCAAGGGATCAAGGTGATTTTATTTTAAATGGTTTTAAACTATGGTTTCAAAACTGCATTTTGCATCAAACCAAATAACTTTTAGTTGAATTTCATCTCTGTGGTCATTTTTGATCATTTTGACTTTCCTTGTGCATGATATTGTAGATTTTATTAAGGAATTCCGCTCTTCTCTACTTCCATTCATTGTTTGTCTTACATGACTTTTTTTTATTCATAGTGAAAAGCTGCATTTTGCAGATGATCGGCTATAATTTTTCCCCTTTGTTTCCCTTTTGGATAAATGTTGAGACCATCACACAAACCCTTTCTGAGTTTATTTCCTGCTGCATATTTGTCAAAATACTCTTTTTCCAAATATGTTAGCACAAACATTCTGATTCTCTTCACAGCTTAAACATTTGAAGCCATCTCAGAATTTGTATAGAATGGATGGGATGGAGGGAGGTGTGGCAGAAATGAACTCATTTGGGCAGCTGCAGTGCAGGAGGCTGGACAGCAAGACGACTGAGAAGGCCAGTCGCTGTCATCCCTCCTTCCAACAGTATTTGTGTCGCTGTTCCCCTACCCCTTTTGTATAAGGGCTCTTATCTAACCAATTTTGTAATCACCTGTTTTTATATTCATAGGTTTCTTGCAACGTTAAAGAAGTGTTTTCCTTTAACAGTGATGGTTTGATATTTCTTGTGTTATATTGCTCACAGACTAAAGAGGTGAAGCCAAAGACAGTTTGGCAAGATCAGCCATTCGACTCGAGGATTTCAGTTCAAATTGAAAAGCAACCGACTTCACGCTGTAGCAATGTATGTGTCTTCCTTTTCATTTTGTGAAAATAGGATGAAAAACAATGTTTCTTTTTAAATTTAATATTCTGGAAAGTGTTGAGCCAAAAGCATTCCAAAGTCAGCACGTCTGATGTGTCAGGACACATTGCACAGTACCTGGTTAAATTTGCTGTGACCTATGGTTGATGTATCAAGTATTTTCTTAAAGAACTTCTGTACTACATTGGTTGGAACTTTGACTTTGGTCTATTCGGTATTTTGTTTCCAGAGTTGGCATGAATGAGATGTGCTTTTTATGAACCTGAGAGAATATGTTTGTTATGTACCTGAGCTTTGTACTAAGAGAATTTGGTGTTGTTTATAATAGGATGCTGAATCATTGTCCTTTAGATTGAGATATTTAATATAGTTTAAACCTAAATGTCTTGTCTATAATGTTAGACTTGTTCACATTTATATTTATTTTTTGGTTCACAATATCTCTCGAACTACTTTTCCAATACTGTTTTTTTTCTCTACAGAAAAATTTCTTAGCTGAATTTCATGGCGTCATCATACTTCCTCTCCATTTTTTCCATCTGCATATGATATTTGGTTGTTTTATTTTGGTAATTTGGCTCTTCTTTATCTCATTTGTTCCTTGTGTTTTCCATAATTTTGTTAATCATTATGACACTTTCTTTGTGGATACTGAATGTCGATTTCTCCATTTATTATAGCTAAGTGTTGAGGCTACCACAGTGCCATTTTAAATGCTCTCTTTACATTTATAACCTGCTGAATACACAATTTATTGATTTTTCGATGGTAAGGGGACCACTCTGTCATTTTTATGTTTTCTCTGCGAATTTATAGCCTGTTGCACAGCTGCAAATTTATTTAGATGTTTGTGTCAACATGTGGATGGTCTTTTCTTTTACAAAAGTATCGAAGCTCCTATTTTATCTTGCCAAGGCTACATGCCATTTGATATAGTTGATTCAATTCTAAATATTAGTGGGATTTTTTGAACTGTTATGATGAGTAATATTATATTCTTATCGAGTATTGCTTGCTGCACCACTGCAGCTGCAAAAGAGGTGACACAGATTGATCCCCCCAACCCCATTCCGCCACTTGGAAAGCCTACATGGGGGTTGTCTCCCCCATTGGATATGTGCTGACGACATCCGCGTGTCAGCGCATATAGGGGGTCAGATTCAACACAAAAAAAAAAAAAAAAAAAAAAAACGGTCAGACTTTCTCCAGGGCGTCCAAATGTTGTCAAGGGCGTGATGCTCTTGAGGGCGTGATTATGCTCTCAAGAGCACAGTTCATGCTCTGGATAAAGCAACCTGGTGGGCAGATTTGCTTATTTGTTTATTTCCCTGTGCACTGACGTGTGGATGACATCAGTGTGCATTTAATGGGGAGACAACCCCATGTGGTTTCCATGTGGCAGAATAGGATTTGGGGGCTGGTGACCTTCCACTCCGACACTTTGAAGTGGTCAAAGAATTTCTTCTGCATTTCCTCCCAGCTATTAGTAAAGTTGGGTTTCAATTTGGCATACCACTAGAATGCAGTGCTCGTGAGGGAGATAGAAAAGAACCTCAGGAGGTAGGCTTCATCAGTAACCAATTCTCCCAAGTTACTTATATAGTGGGCAATATGCTCCGGGGCCGAGACTTTGCTGTCATATATGGTGAAGTTGGGGCGCTTGTTGTGACTCGGCGGGAGCTTTTTGAACATGTAACGTGCGGGGAATGACACTATATATAAGTTGAATGTACTTATTCCATCATCTTGTTCTGTCATTTTCACTTCGACAATTTGCTCGATAAGATGCTGCTGCGATGCCATGGCATTTTCGGCAAATGCATGGGATTGCTGAGCATTATGGTTGGGCTCTTCAACCTGGTCGTCTTGCATTTCATCTGGGTTGAAGTTGACCTCAGCAGCTTATGGCCTTATCAATGTCGGCATAGATATTGCCCTTGGAGGTGGTGCGTTCACTGGAGGGATCTGAGTTGCCCTCTGTTGTTCCTCCATCTTTTGCATAAGGCCGAGGAGCAAGGTCCCGAGTTGTTGATTTTTTTGCCTCATCTCTTCCATAATATGAGGCTGGATTTGGTTTTGAGGTTGCTCCATATCGGGCTTGGCGTCTTGGGCATTTGTCCCATCTCCGCCAGCTCCCTCGGCAGTGCTGCCACCACCAATCTGGGGTTGCCTAGCACCTTGATTTGTTTGGTTTATTAGACGCATAGCCTGCTCCAATAGACGGGTTATTGTCCTGCCCTGTTGTGCCAGGTTGACAATCTCATTTGGATCACTCGGCAAAGATGGTTGCTGGTTATTTGTGCTGGACGCGTAGCAGGTATACACTTCAGTACCATCACCTGCCATTTTGGTGACTCTCCTTCTCTTTTGAGTCGACTGTGGAAGTGCCCCTAATCGCTCAAAAGCAGATGTCCTCTGTGGGACTTGTCTTTTTGCCCTGTAGACGTCTTTCCTTTTTTGACCTCGTGGAGATCGAGGTCGAGTGATTTGGTTGATCATTTGCCTCTCTGGCTCCAAGAGCTATTGAGGTTGTTGCTTTGCTAAGGTGGCCCTAGTTTAGCGGATTATGTGGGCTTTCTCTTTGGTAACCCAAATTTTCTTCAAGTGGAGCTTCTTGTCTTGTATAGGGTTGCCCCCATTTTGAGGCATGACAGACTTCATCTTGTATCTTTGCCTCTGTTGCACAAAGGCCTTTAGAGTCTTCTTTTTAAAGGTTGCTGTCTCCTGGAAAATCTTTGGTAGGATCTCGAACCGGTTGTGAGTAGGAATAGTCAGGGTGTGGCGGATTTTCGTGATGATGGGTTCCTCGCCATCCAGGTGGATGCGGAGGTTCCCCACCAATATTGTTTTTTCCGTCCTATATGGGCTTGCTGTTGGAGACTTCTTATTTTGCTGTTAGATGAGGAGGCAGGGGAGATGTTGATTGTGTTGACGGTGACGACCCATGCTGGTCCCCTACTCTAGTTGCTTTTCTTGGCGTAGGATTGGCGCCGCTTCTTGATTTCCGGAGTAAGCTTTGGAGTCGTGATGACCTCTAAAAGGTAGGGAAATCTGACAACAGCTGGAAAGTCACCGAATCATGTCGAAGTTGTCAAGTACCTATGCTGGGCATGGCCGCCCACTGCCAGAGGATCGTAGGTCACCTTCGCGGCCATTGATGTCATTTGGGAACACGTGCGCCTGTATAAAACCAGGGTCAAGTTAATTGTGCAGTGGTGAGGGCATCACAGACAGAGAGATGAAGGGAAGGAGAGGTCCATCGGGCGTGCCCACTGTTCGCTTCCCCTATATCCTCTCAACTTTTTTTATGTGAATGGGGCGGATTAAATATATGTGGATATTTTTGCGTGCATTTTGAGGACTTAGAATGAGCCTTTAGGGAGTCAGAGACTTCGGATTAGATGAGGATCTTAGAATTCGACCTTTTTCCCACTAACCTTGTTTAGTGTTAATTATGCCGATCAATTGATCGACAACTCTTGATTAACTGTCTAGTGATGCTCTTTAACACAAATTAAGCACTAAGTCATGAGTACAAGCACATGCAATTCAAGTATAGGAAACACAATTTAGATCAAACCCGAATCTTCACCCTGGCTTAGGATGGGTTTGAAATGACTTGATGCAGTTCAAAGGACTTTTAAGGGGTTTTGGATTGATTTCAGGTGCTTTAAACTCACAAGGGTATTTTTGTAATTATGCCAAGTTGACGGGTATAGGGACATTATGGATGTTTAGATGTGTTCCAATAGATAGGGAAGGTTTTAGAACCCTAGGATGCCTTTTTTGGACTGTTTTGAGCATTTGGGGCTGTAGGGGTAATTTGGTAATTTTCAAACGTTTCAAGTTTTATGCGTATTTAGCATGTTTCAAGTGATTTAACAATTTTTTATGATTTTTTTACATTTTTTAATGATTTTTAGTTCATTAGGGGTATTTCAGTAATTTTTCACACTTTTTAGGGTTTTGAAGGCATTTTAGGTATGTTGAGTAATTTTTATATCTTTCAGGATTTTTTTGAGATTTTTACTGATTTTTTTATTATGAGGAGGGTATTTTGGTGATTTCTGAAGATCATGGGGGGTATTAATGTTATTTTCAAGATTTTGGAGGTATTTGAGGCACGTTGGGTGGATTTTTACATTTTTTTAGGATTTTCTATAATTTTTACAGATTTTTGTCATTAGAGGGGTATTTTGGTCATTTTGGGTTTCTTCATGGTTGGACGGGTCATTAGAGGCTATGAGAGCATTCAGGCCCCTTTGGAGCCATTAGATTCTTTATATGTGACATGCATGTGTAAATGAATTGGGTTGAATTAGTTAGATAATGGGTCCAAGGTTAGGGGTGTTTAACACTTAGGCTCATTTAAATAGGGAAGCCAATGGCATTTGGGTCATTTTGACAATATTAGGATAAGCCCCAAAGCCATGGTTAGCTTATTGGGCCTTAATGGGCTATATCCACACACATCAAACATGATGGACTTGATTCAAAATCATCCAAATCTACTAAAGGATAGCCTTAATGGATACTTGCTTAAAGGGCACAAAGAGGTCATAGGCCTATTGGACACCCATTAAATATCCTTTAGGACTTCATGTGGATGGGAGTGCATGGTTTATTATCATGTTAAAATATAGCCCATGCATGTTTTAATAATCATAAAACATCACACATAATGAGACATTCATGCTCATTTCATTTTTACAACTAGTCCTTCACAAAAGAGTTTTTGTTAAGGTTTTTAAGAAAATTTTGCAGCATTTCTCCTCTTCAAAGAACCTTAACACAAGCCCAAAGAGGGCTTCTGAATAGCAACTCCACCAAGAATCTGCAATAGAGCCTCCTTGCCTTCTTTCTTTAGTGCTTCGTGCACTGCCTTCGTGGCTCTGTGTCTTTTGACCTTCCAATGTGGGGTATTTATAGGGTAGAGGACTCCTTAACTGGTGGGGGTTCATGGGAACTGGTAGCACCCCTCACCAGTGGGGTTATCCGAATAGAAAGACAGGGAGTGAGTGCAAGTGAGAGAGGGTGGGGGTGCCACCGATGGCACCCCACTCACTTTTCCTCCTCATTTAATGGGAAGGCCCCTCCCACTCATTCTCTTTTCTCCTCCTTAATTAAATTAATCCCCTTCTTAGTCGGGAAAACTCCCATTGAATGGGGTCATTAAACCTCTATCCCCCTTTATCAAGGCCATTAATGGCCATAAAACTTCAATTCCCTTCCTTCCGTTTTCTTCTTCTTTTTTCCTTTTTTTTGAATGAGGAGGACCCCCCCACCGGTGGGGGTGGGGGGGGGGGGGATCTGCCCCTTTGGACCCTTTCTCCTCTTTCTCTTCTCTTTTTTTTTTTTCCTTCTTCTTCATTTAATGGAGAGAACCCCCCACCGGTGGGTTTCAATGGGAACCGGTGTGGGGTTCCTTTATTGCTCCATAAAGACCACCATTAGGGGCCGGTGGGGGGGGTCCTTTGTGTTTTTTTTTGGTCCTTTTTCTTTCATGCCCTGTTTTAAAAAAAAACAAAAAACTGTACAACAGGAACTCAATCCACGTCACCTCGTTTGCACTTGCAGTGGTGCAGCAAGCATTACTCATTCTTACATTACATGTTGTATTAAATTTGCTTCAGAATAGTGGATTTATTGTTGTGAACTGTTATATAGATGAATGTGTTGTCATACCTAGGAGCGGCTGATGATCATTCTTCTAAATCTAACTCAAGGTTGGAATTGAGATTATTAATGAGTCTGATCTTTCCTTGGACAGGTGTGCCATGATCCAGAAGGCCATCCTAGGAGGTTAGCAAATTGTTCCAAAAGGAATGTTTTGTCCTTGTTTATATTGTTTTGGTGTTTCATGACTATGATCTATTTTAAACTATTTGCCTTTTTCTTATGAGAACTAATAAACAAAAGTGCTTGCTGGATAGGGTTAATGCTTCCAATGCCGAATGGCTGCTGTCTAAGAGCAAAGCAGAAAAGGTTCAGTCAGAACTTGATCCTGGTCTCCCAAGCTTTATCAAACCTATGAAGCCGTCCCATGTTAGTGGTGGATTTTGGCTGGTAAATGTGCTATTTAACATCTGAACTTGAGGACTGATAAATAACTCAATTCACAAAACTTGTTTGGTCGGAGGAAGGGGGGTGCAGTTACTTCGCAAAAACAATGCTGTATCTTGCCCTTTTTCTTTATAGGGACTTCCTTCAAAGTTCTGCCAGTTCCTGCCAGGACATGATTGCACTGTTGTTCTAATAGATGAAGACAGGCAGGAGTTTGAGACGGTTTATCTTGCAAAGAGGACTGGATTAAGTGGAGGATGGAGAGGGTTCTCTCTTGCTCATCAACTAGCACCTGGCGACGCATTGGTTTTTCAGTTAGTCCACCCGGCAAGATTGAAGGTGATTGACTTTTTTAAGTATGCTCTTAGTCTGATCGCTTGTTTAAACATATATCTTAAGATGTCCTTGTAATTTAAGGCAGCTATTTAATCTGCCTTGTCAGGATGTAATTTGATGCAACTTTGATATGACATGTGAAGGCCCTTTTTCAATTAGCAGAAGTGTTCTAATTCCTTCCTATAGACTTGTTTAGAACAAAATTGTACTAGTTTTCTCTTTTGTTTTCTGCATGCCTTTGAATTGAGACTGTAGGAGTCTGCCTCAACGCAGTGAGGAATCAGAGATCTCTGGGGGAGTAGTAACACCATCCATACTGGTGTTGAGACCCTGGAACCAACCTTTGGTTCTGGAGAAAAGGTGGGCACTAGTAGAAGAGGTGTCGGCTCCTCGACACCATTTGAAATGTCGAGGGTGTTCTTTGGTTATTTTGTCATTGCCACCCCAGATTAGGTTTAATGCTCGTGTCATTGTTCAGTGTGCACATCATGGAGCCTAAGTCAGTTTGCACGGTTTTTTTTTTTTTTTTTTTTGGGGGGGGGGGGGGGGGGGGGCGTGTTGGAGTGGAACAAGCGACAACAAAATATGTTTAAATACTGGAGCCCTCCCTACTTAATATCTGATGGTTTCAGTTAGACACATCCGTAACTTTAACAGAAATAGAGCTCATAAGAGCATATGTTTCCGTTTTTTTTCTTTTATAGCATTCTCTTGTGCAGTTTCAAATGCTTATACCTGGGCTGCTTGACATGCTTTATTCGATGGAGAAATCTCTCTTAGCTATTCATAGGTTCTCTCTGGTATGACGCGAAATCTATTACATGCACAGATTTTCCAGAAAAGTTGATCATAATGTGAATGCCAAAATCCATATCTAGAGATAATCCATGGGTGTGTTTTACCTTAAGTTTTTGGATCATCAAGCATTAATTATGATCCACTTTTCTGGAAATTTGTTCATGAGACAGATTTTACACTACCAAATTCACCATACTTTTCCATTTGTTATCCATTCTTATACGTGTGTTGAGTCCATTAGACTGTTCTCGCAGTCATTCGCTCATTAGGTGCCCTGTTTTCTGTCTTATATCGCACAAGACCATTTAGATTTATTGTCCCTTCAAACTAGCAGCATAGTCTGTCTATTTGTGCATGCCATTCATGCTTTATGTTGTTCTTGCTAGGTCTACATAATTCGAGTAACTAATTCTGGCACATCTGATGGGATGCAACAATCACAAAATCAACTATAGGTAACATCAGATTTTTGAGATTCATATTCACATATGCTTTCATCTGCCAGAAATACTGCTAGTCAAAATGAGTGATAACTGTTTAATTCATGTTCTTGCAGCATGCTGCATGCTATTTGAAGAGTGAATGACATATATCAGTTGTTTGAGTGGAAATCAGCACTAAATTGCCATTTGATTGGGTTTAGCATGCAGCCTTGGGTTTTCCTTTTTGAGCTGTGGCCAATGGATTTGGACTGGTCCATCAGACAGGTGTCTCCATTTAGGAAACAGAAGCCTCTTAACCAGAATGAAGTCCAGATCTTGTTTGACACAGTAATGCTTGGAAGCAACTTTTGAGACAGGCATCTAAGGGGTACTTTGTAAATGTTATTTCCATGTGAGTTCCAAATTGCAGCTCCTAGATGGATCTATGGGAATTTAAGGTACAGTGAGTATGCATATTTCCTTGTACACAGGTGCTTCAATATATGAGCAATCAGTAATGGCCCATAATTGATATTCTAGAAAAATAGTTTGAAAAGCTTTTTGGCACTATACCCTAAGCCATGATTGTTTAAAGGCAAGGTTCGCCGACTCGACGAGTCGGGCCGACTCGGATCTCCCATGATCCGGTACAAGTCGGGTTGACTTGTGCCGACTCGTATGAGTCACATAGTCGTATCGTACAGACTCGGTCGAGTCGCATTGTCTCGAGTTTGTCTTGATACGGTACGAGTCGGCACGAGTTGAGCCGGTACGACAAACCCTGTTTAAAGGTTGTACAACTTTATAATATTCAATATTGCTTATGATATGCTTCCTGTTGTCTTATAATTTTGGGGGGAGGCTATCTGTGTGAGAAATGAAAATCTTAGGTGAGTCACAGGCCACTACATGAATTATCACCACATTGGCAAGTCATCACCCTAAGGTCTAATCACATCAATATACATTGTCACTCCCCACCAATCAAAATGGCATCATTAAATGAAGACCTTGAGAATCACAAGGGGCCCACCCCAAGGCTTGATAGACGACCCACAGTACCGATGATCTTGGACGAGTTTTGGTCAGACCATTCAGATACACCCACAGGGACCAAAGCTCAAGCAAAAAGACCCCTTGGGCTTACATAGAAAGAAGAGTATAAGCTCGCTGCAAGTTATATTCTAGAAAGAATTTGTCTGCATAGCTCATAACAGGTACCCTATTAATAGTCAATTGTATTGTATCTGGCCTGTTATGTCTTCTTTGATAACCAAACAAACTTATAGTATGATGACTTATTTATCTTTATTCACTGTGATAGCATCTTGTTTTGGAAGAAATTGAAATAAAGCAGTCGAACTTAAAAACTGGAGTTACTTGTTCTAGTTAGAATAGAGGTTAATTATACATGTTTTTGTGTATCTTAGTTTTAATTTAATTTACTTTAATTTATTGTTTAATTTGTTTTTCTTATTCCAAACGGTTTACTGATAGGGTTATCAAGAAAAGGCTCCTTACTCTGGTTTAAACAATCCATAATAAGTAATCTGGTTATTAGAAATCTGAAAAATTTTCTAATTCCACCCGTCTTCTTTGTCTCTTCACATAGATAATTTTTTTGAAGTCCCTAAACTTCTAACAATAGCCTTGACTTCCCCCATTGGTGGCTCTTACCGAGACCAGAGACTTTGATTTCCTTTAGGACTATCATCATTTTCTATTTGAGAACAAAAAATAAAGGAAAAAATTACTCAGTGCATGAGACTTCTAATCGTATCCTGAACCTCACTATTATGAACATGAAAAATTGACCAAGTCCTTAAGCCTACCTTAAACTTCTAATTGCAGCTCTAGCTGTCATCGGGTGTCTAAAGGTGTGTCAATCACATGCAGATTTTAAAATTGACCAAGGTTTCGTTTGGTGTGTTGTAAACAACAGCCGTAAAATGAATTTTTCCTTATATTGGTGTGCTGTAAATTATTTTATGATACTTTTTCATTTGTTTGGTATGTCGTAAATTATTATATTTCAAAATCAGTTGATGTCTAAAATTTTCTTTTTATTTGATTTTGGTTTGCAACCTTCGTCCTCTGTCAATTGAAACCGGTGATTTTAAAATCAAAGATTTAATTTTTCCTGATTTTAAAATTGAGATTTGACAAATGATACCTAATTACACGTGTGCTGCCTCACTTGCACGAGCAGGGTGATATTTTGCGTTATTGGCCTTGATGCCTTGACAACTCTCATCCGATGGAATCAATGTGTAACCAAAGTTATTTTGGGCCTTATATGATCCTCAAGCCCGCACAAAATCCGACCGATTGAAACCACCGTGTCCATAGACGGGATCGAACACTCGACCTCTTTGTTGCTAACATTAATGTTATCTCATTTCTTTTATCAGGCGTTACCAAGAGACATTAGTCTTCATGCTAATTGGGAAATAGATGTCTGGTATAAGGATTGACTTTGGTGGCAAAACTTTAATGAGTCTTACATTATAAGAAAATTGACAACTAATGATAGTTGAAATGTCATTTAAAAAAATAAAACTCCGTCGTGGAGACTTTTTTGGGACAGTTAATGGTCATCCAAGCAATTGTCCCAAAAAAACTCTGTTGAAAATATGTTATATATTTATATTTATTATTATTTTGTTTTTATAATTATAAAAATTAAGATATAAATCATTTAAAATCATTCTAAAATTACTATGTATAAACATAATGTTCTAAAAATATACTATTTAAAAATGTATATTATGTCATAAGAAATAAGCATCATTAATTGAATCGTTGAAGGATCAATACTATTTCATAAGTAGTAAGCATCATCAATTACATTGATTTAATTTTCTATAATCATTAGCTGTGCGTTAATTACGTTTTTTGATGTATACTTTAGAATGACCAATTAGATTGTCGTAAAAGATCCTCTTATCCATCATAAGAAAAAAAATTATAACTTTGGGATGACTTAATTGCCAGTCCAATATTATTTTTTTACAATTAAAAAAATTAACCTTTTGTGACGACCAATGCGGGTTGTCGCAGAAGTGTTCCTGATGCTTATGTTAAACAGAAAAAAAAGACCATCCCAAAACGCTAAACTTATTGAGGCAGACATCACAGCTATCTCGAAAAACAAAAACAAAAAGAATTTTTTGCATGGATACCCTTCAAATACACCGTATTTATATGTATACCTCCAACACTCACATATTATCATTAATACTTCTGAAATCTTCAAAATATTACATTTATATCCCTTCCGTCAAACTTAGATGAATTTCAATGAAATATGTTAAAAATATTTCATAAATCATGATATATCGGAAGTGTCGGGGATACATAATGCAAGATATTTATGAATTAAAGAGTATATATGCAAAATATTAGTGAATTTAAGTATATTTATGCAAAATAATTAGATTGAGCAGTATAAATGTAACTTTTAAAAAAATTTAAGGATATTGATACTAGTATGTGAGAGTTGGAAGTATACATGCAAATACGGTGTATTTTGAAGGTACCTATGCAAAAAAAAACCTAACAAAATTAATCTGAAACTTATTTTGACACAGTTCTAGTCATTTCAAAGTATAGTAACTCAAGATTTCACAATTATGATGGGCCATTTTAGCTGTCAAAAATGGTAACTATTTGGGACGGGTTTCATCATTGGTTGCAGATATTTTCTTCTTGAGACGACTGTATGCATGTGTCCCAAATAATATTATTTGCGACAACTTTAGGCAGCTGTCATTAATGTTCCATCACAGAAAGCTTTATTTCTTGTAGAATTGGCCGATAGATATAACTATAGAGACACGAGGAAAACGAAATGATTGAGAAAAAAACAAGATAAAGAATAAATGCATACAACTAAAAAAATATAAACAAAATAAGTAGCCAAGGAATAAACCAGAAGAAAGTTAACTCAATATGAATATGGAAAACAAGTGATGGGGAATAACAGAAATGGATCCATAGAGTACAGAAAACGAAATGATTGAGAAAAAAACAAGGTAAAGAATAAATGCATACAACTAAAAAAATATAAACAAAATAAGTAGCCAAGGAATAAACCAGAAGAAAGTTAACTCAATATGAATATGGAAAACAAGTGATGGGGAATAACATAAATGGATCCATAGAGTACAGAATCAATATCCTAATCATGAGCATCCAGATCAAAAACCCTATACGTCAAATTCCCGGATCGTGTGCTTTTGATCAGTATACTTAAGCTTAGGCCTTGATACATCTCTTTTGAAGTCCATTATTTTCATATGGAGAGTTTCTTTCAATCTGCTCTCACCTGCCTCTTCTTTTAGTTTACCATGTTAAGAAAGTGACAATGGTCAAGAAGAAATGAAAGGGTCAGAGAGAACTCATGACTCACAGAAAACAAAATAAGCAAGAGGTGGATCTTCTTTGTTGGAATAGAGTTCATCAATCTAAGATGATATAATAGATTCCGGTACTTCTCTAAAAGGTATCTGAACAAAGAACCACTCCAGAATGTTGAACCGCCTTTTCTGCAGATAAAGAGAGGAAAAGGCATTCCTGCTCACAAGATTGCTTGCAAAGAACATCCCCCCTGAAACAGTTGTTGAGGAGTTTGAGAGTTCAGTTCAATATGAATCTTAGAGATTATAGTTTGCCGTACCAGATCAACTCGTGTCGACTAGGACGACTTGTACCATGTCATAGCGAAAAACCCGAGTCAGTGCAGCTTGACCAAGTCTGCTATTTTTTCATGTGACTCGGCCAAGTCTGTACGGGTCGACCCGTATCTGATCATAGGAGATCCGAGTTGGTCCAGCGAACCCTGAAAGGAAGGAAACTTTCCAACAAGTTTTTATTTAACTGCATTGGGCTTGCAAAGCAACCAGAAAAATACTAAAAAAATTCATATTGGGATCAACATCCATCCTTCTAGTTCATATTTTCCAACATAACAGCATATGAAATGCAAGAACACTCGCAAAAATGTTAGGCTGTTGCAGAAATACAGATGCCCATAGAAGAAACAAGTTCCCCTGGCAGGAAATATCTTCCAGGTGAAACCATTATTGAGAAGTAAACTAGATTTACTTTAAGATGATGGGACGACTCAGATTAACTTGCCCCAGTCAAAACAAGGATTCGGCTGGGCCACAACAATCTCACTTCCAATGACTATGCACTCACGATGGTTTGGGGTTCATTGAGTCACAGGTCTGTGCTCATCTCACCCATCGGTTGAGTAGAAGATGGAAAGGATGAGGTATACGACAAAACTACCTCAGAAATGTTAACTATGCAGTACTTTGGTGGAAATAAATGGAAGGGCAAATCCATCTCTTCAAACAATGATGCCTGGTGCAATGCCATATCTGACCAAGCCTTCGGTCATAGCCAGACTTCAGAAAGAAATAAGGATGCAGCAGAGCTGTTTCAGCCCCCTTAATTTAGGTACACCGGAGGGGAAAAAGGCAGCAAGGAATAACCTGAGGATCTAGAGGGGCCCTTAATGGGTAAGGCCAGCTAGGGGATAATAACAGGAAAGGCACGACTCACCTCAGGGCGAACCATCTGTGCAGGAAAGTTCAAATCATTGCAAAAATTCAGAACGCAAGCTTGTCAGCCTCTTGTACCAAGATTCCTCACCACATCAGCAGCCTGATTCACTTCTTGGTAAGTTAGTCCCAAGTTCATTTGTTGCAGAGCCTTCCATAATCACCCCTCTGCCCTCACCTTCTCCAAACCACATAATGCATATGATGGTCCTTTTTTTTTGACCTGAGATGCATATGGCAGTCAACCACTCTTCATGCTTCTGAAAAATGCACACTAATTCAGAGAAAATATCTGCCAACAGAGGCAGAATCAGTCAGAACTAGCAGTAGAGCTGATTTTATATCCAACTGGAGTAACAAGGAGATCCTGAGAAAGGGGATTTGCATACTCAACAAGGTGGGTCAATACCGGAAATAGTGGAATTACAACAAATGAGCATTACAATATTTGTTTTGAAAGTATGGGCATTACAATATTAATGCGAGATCTAAGAGGGATCAGAGAAAGCTTAACAATGTTTTGAAGGACAGTAGGAGTGAGCAGTTTGCAAATTTATAACCTATCTGGCCGCAGTTGAAGAAATGATCTAAGATCAGACAATTGAGAGGAAAACTCAGCTGTGGCTCTGTCAGAGGTTATCATTGGATGTCAATACTGACTTCCGACATTGAGATTATTTTGTCAACATTGAAATTTAGAGGGCAAAGGTATCTATCGTTGGTTATCTCGTGGATATGAATGAATGCTTATGAAAGGAACAAGCGCTGTATTGGTGTAAAATCGTGCACCTACCAAAATTAGAATCACCTGTGAAAAAAAGTCAGAAGGGTGACCGCATGAGATATCTCATGATTTGGCAGAAGAGCATTGCCTGCTGAAGCTACACTTATTAAAAAAAAATATTATTCACTCGGCAGTTGCACGAGACTATATCAGTGTATTTACCTTTTGCCGCAGAAAGTTGGAGGGTTATTCATAGCCTGTTTCTAAAATTTCTTGTTGAGGGCTCTCTCCTACCAGTAGGTTGTACTACCTCTATTTATTTGAAATAAAATTGGTGGTACAATCCACAACTTCTTTGGAGAAAGATTACATGTTTGTTAATTGAAAAAAGGAGGACATATATCCGTATGTTCTCAAAAGGCCTCCATACAAAAGAGAAGACCATGCTCAGTTGGTAGAAGGCAAAAATAGAAGAGCTGAGTGCACATTGCAGAGAAGCTTACTCCGATCCTGGACCTTGTCACGTGAAATGAACTATCCTTCCAAGATCTTAGTCTCACTTCTAAAAAACTGCCGTTCCTCTCTCCTCAGATAGTCCAAAGTCTCACATGAAGAATGAACAACCACACAATTTAATTGCCTAAACGGTTCCAGAATCCAGCTTCCAGCCCACTCCAAGAACAGTCAGTCTACATTTGTCTGGAGGTTCACATGCACATTGAATCTTGTCCAGGACTTACTGGCAAACCTCCCAAGAAAAGGAATATCAATGAACAAATGATCGAGGGATTTAACCTCCTCACCACAAAGGCAGTAGGTGGTGCAAATATCCTCCATAAAGCAAGTAAGCTGACCACAAATTGGAAGTCTTCCCTGTGATATGCTCCAAAAGAGGACCTTCACATTCAGAGGACTTTAGGTTGCCAAAATGATTGCTAAAGAGGACTGGGTACTATATGCTCTCACCTATAGGCCGATTTAACTGAATATTTGCCATTATTCTTCCATATCCATAGCCAAGCATCTGTTCTATTTGAGTCAAGACTCTAGTATGCCACTGAAGGAGCAGCAACAAGTCTCCAAGTTGGCTGATCTTCCCCTCATGCAAGTGTCACCGATAGGTTTATATCCATCCTCCTCTTATAGGCTGCTCATCATACAATTGAGCAACAGCTCGGGAATACATCTTCGTAGGGGAGATTTCCACAATATATATCTTTCTGAAATAGACTCTGCTAACCATTGCCAAGACTAAGCTAGGTTCTTGAACCCATTATGTCCTTACTTTGTAGAATGCCACCCTGCAAGTGAGAAATGTTGTTTGTTGTGGACCTTGTGGTTAGTACCGTGTCCCATTCCTTGGATCTTGTATGTATTTCTATCATATAACCTCCACCTAAAGACTTGTGTTCGAGGATAGACAAGATATGATCCATCCCACTCATATATCCTCAAAAAGCATCTTACTCATGACTTGAAAAACGCATTCCCATCTCACCCTATCGTAGGCCTTCTTAGAGTCCACCTTCCAAAGAAGTCCCTACCTTTGTTGGTATTTCATAGCATGGAGGCGTGCATTCATGAGATATCAAAAAATTCTTTAGAATATGCCTCCCTTTAATGAAGGCCCCTTGATTGCAACTAAACATTCTATCAATCACCTTCTCCACAAGCTTCCATGGATGTTTAGTTGTTCCAAGTATTCGCTTCAGCGGACTTTTTACCTTGTATGCCTTCGTGGGTGCTCAATTGAGCTAAACAGGGAGCCCATAGAGATTTTACCCTTCATCATATTTGTTCTCTGCAATCTCTCTCTTTTCCACCAAATCTCCACTTTTCCACCTCAAGTGAACCCACCTACTCGCTTTTGGACAAGGATTGAATCTGAACCTTGCATAGGTGGAATGACATACACGGTGTTAGGTCCTAAAAGCATAGTTGTCAATCCCGTCCGGTCCTGGCCTGTTCCGGCTGGGACGTCCCATCCCAATGAGAAAATGGGATTGGACAGTTTCTGGTCTATCTCGGTCTGTCTCAGCCTGTTCCGGCCCATCTTAGCCTGTCCTGGCCTTTTTCAACCAGAATTTGTATTTTTACATGAGATTTTCCTAAGTACTTAAGTGCCTTGTAAACTTATTTTGGGGGGTTTATTTGATGAATATACCATCTATAAACCCATAAATCTGTCCTCAATGCTTCTATTGTATTAATTTTGTGTTACTTATGTGTTTATATGCTTATTTTCATATGATTTATTGTATACGTATGTCTTATATTGTTGGCGTATGTGTGAAAAAAATTCCGGGATGGAACACCGGAATTGTCCGGGACACTGAGACGTCCCATCCTAATAAAAAAATGGGACAGAGACCGAGACGGGATTGACAACTATGCCTAAAAGACAAGGATCTAGAACAATTTTCGTCTAGCTCCATTATACAACCACAGCATGAGACACAACAGACAGTTTGAAGATAAAGGAGAGTGTGACAGCCCTCTAGTTTGGGTTTTGTGAGGTGCAAAAGAAGTATAGAAAACAATGGAAATATCCATTAGATAGGGCAAAAATAAAAGTGTGAAAGGAAAATGAATGAAATGGCTAAATACATGAATATGAAATGCAACTGAGAATGAAAGCGTGCATGTTTTATTGAACTTAGAGAGAGAGAGAGAGAGAGAGAGAGAGAGAGAGAGAGAGAGAGAGAGAGAGAGAGAGAGAGATGGTAACCATGCTGCAGATTTCTCTTGTCAGAACCCAGTTCAAAAACTGCATCACCAGCTATGATCCCTCCAAAAGAAACAAAGCTGTCTAAAAAGTTTATCTAGGAAACAAATAGAGCATGAGTTGGATTTTATAATGACACAATAGAGAATTATGGAAAAAAATTAGTTTCAAGAAATAAAATAGCTGAACAGCAGTCATGGAGATGTATGTAACTTTGGGCAGGCATCGCCATCCACAAAGCTGCCCGTGAAGGCTATCTTTAACATATCCCCTTCATGAATCCATCCAAGGGCAGATTTTTTTTTTCTTCAAAACAAGTACGCAGTCGGTTTAAGAATCAATTTTAAACATGAATTTTTCAGAAATAATAATAAGCAAGCGTGACTGAGAAATTATCACTGAAATTGCATAGACTTCATAGTAGGATCAACATCCATCCACCAACCTTATGTTTTCCAAGACATGGCTAACACTTATAAAATGCTGCAACGATGACTACCCAAGAATATCCGAAAATTCAGGCATTGCAGGAATGAACAACTTTAAAGGAGACACAATTATCAAATATGAGAATCATCAATCTTTCCCCCCAAACACTCTCTTATTCCTCTCCTCCTCCAAGGAACTCCCAACACAAACACAAGTCTCACAGAGCAAATTTTCTTCTCCCATTGTCCTCAGGGGAGGAGCTTCCCGGCGCGGAAGGTGGCAAACTTGGACGCCTCCGAGTACGAGTACGGCACCCCGTGCTTCCTAAGCAGCGCCTCCAGCGCCGCCTTTGCCTGCTCCGGCTCCGCCGTCTCGCACTCCAGCTCGTAGCTCGTTCCGAAATCGTAGTGCGTCTCGTCCAGCTCCAGCATCAGCCCTTCCTCCTCCCACCCATACACTGCCCTCACGTTCCTGAAACCCCCCAAGCACACCATTTCCACCGCTCTCTCCCCACCTCCGTCATCACAAAGGAGCTCCCTTTTCACCTTCTCCATGATCTGGGACGCTGGAAGGCTGGTAAGGAGCTGGTTGGGGTCAGCGGCGCAGGTCCGGCCGAGCGCCGGCGGCTCCACCTCCTCTTCCTCCTCCTCCACCCGGCTGACCCCGCCGGAAAGCCGGGCCTTGGCCTTGAGGGAGAGCACGCAGCGGGCGTCACCATCGTAGAAGCGGAGCCGGAGGGCGGCGCGCCGAGCGGAGAGCTCCCCGGCGGCGCCGTCGAAGAAGAGGTTCTCCTGCAGGTGCGTGCGCCGGTGCCACGGCGCCAGCGCGTCGGAGAGCCGCTGATGCGCGGCCGCGTCCGGGAGCCGCAGCTTCACCTCCACCTCCATTGCCGGCAACAAGCTCCCCTTTCGGGCTCCAATGGCAAAGGGTCTACTTGGATGGGCAGCCGGGCAGGCGTGGCCAGGTACCCACCGCCGCCATGGCAACAAGATCCGAGCTTTGGCTATGGTTCGCGATCTAGGGTTAGGGTTACGATCTGGGTAGTCGTTTTTTTGCGAAAGGGCAAGGGCTTTCCAGGTTTTCAGGGGTTCTTGGGGATGCCAAGGAGGTGGGCCTTCTCGGCGGGGTCGAGGGCGGGCTTCTTGAGGAGGAGGGAGTGGAGGAGGGAGGTGGCGGAGGTGGAAGAGGCGGCAGCGGTAGGGTTGGTGGTGCTGGAGGTGGCGGCGGCGGCGGATCGCTGCTGGCGGGCGCGGAGGGCGTCCTCCAGCTCGTCGCGGTCCTCCACCTTGACCTCGATCTTGCTGGGCTTTCGCCGGAGCATAACTTCCCCTGCTTTCTGTGTTTTGTGTTTAGTGGGGAGAAGGGGCGGCGGGGATTATGAGGAGAAGAGATGGGGATTGCATGTTTGACCCTTTTTTTTTTACCTTTTTTTTTAAATTTTTTTTTTTTATGGCTATGGATTGGATGGTCGGGATAAAAAAGAGAGTTTGACATTTTTGTCTTATTTTAAAATAAAAAAATAAATCCAAAAAAAAGAGTGAATACCGTAACATTCTGACTGTATGAATGTAGTGTTTAATATACTAGTTAATAGAGTATGCTATGCATGCGTATTCTCTTTGAAGGTTTATCTCTTACTTGAAGATAGTGCTTTAATGCATATTGATTTGATGATGGTTGTTTTTTAACTTTTTAGTCTCTCTATGTTATTAATTTAAGAAAAAACTCCTTATGCCCTCTGTGTTCTATATAATTTTCTGTAATGTCACTTTTAGGGAGTATTTGCGTTCTCAAACATTGCTCTATGAAGTAGAGAATCACTAAAAATATTTTGTCAGAGAGTAAGAGAATCATGAGAAGTATTTTCTCAGCAGAAAAAACACATATTTATAAATCTCATAAAAATGGGTGAAAAATAAAAAATAGAGGGAGGGTCGTACGTGAAGAGAGAGAGAGAGGGGTACATAAAAGTAAAAAATAAGATCTTATCCAGAGAGAAAGAGAGAATATTCTAAGAATATAAAAATATTTTTTTAACTAACTTTTACTCGAATTTGCAAAACGTTTGTAAGTTAATTAAAGAAGTATTTTTTTGAAAAAAATTTAGAGGACTCAAACACTTGTTCACTTTGAAAATATCTTAGAAAATTTGGAACGAGTCCTGAATATGTGGAAAAGTCTTGAAAAAACTTCCTAAAAAGAGATCAGTTCCAAATAGAAGTAAGATTATAATGAGTTTTTACTAAATACAAAGGTTATAAAGAATTTTTCTTGAATTAAATAAATTGGAGTGATTGAAAACTAAAACAATAAGATCTCAAACAATAAACTATAAAGGACTACTAGTTACATTTTTTAGCGAGATGTAAGGAGTAAACAAGTCTCTTTGACAAGTATATAAGATTACAATTCAATATTAAGCTCTTAAAATGAAACTAAATAAGAAATGCTATCATAATTTAATTTTGTATGTATTAAGAGGAAGATATATAAAAATACATGTCTTGTGATGATGAAAAATGGTGCTAATTTTTGTTTAGTATGTGTAAGCATCAAAAATTTTTTAGAACAAGTTCAAAGAAATGACGGAAGAATGTGTAAGTGTCATGATGAACACTCGGAAAGAATCGGGTGTTGAAAAGAAGAGAAAGACTTGGTGCACACCCGAGCTTAGTGCACACTTCGGGTGTGCACCAAGTTTCTTTAATTTTTATTTTTTAGAATTTATGTTTTCAGGTTAGGGCCGAGTTGACCTACATGTCCATATAAGGTACATTTTAATTTAATGATAAAAAAAATTAAAAAAAGATCAAAAAATAAAATAATATTTTAATTTTTTAATTTTTTTATAATCGTCGAAAGGGGTGTAACTTATACGACTTGAAAATATCATTTTAAAAAAAATAAAATACAAAAAAACTTGATGCACACTAACAGTGTTCAAGTGGAGAATCTTCAAGTATTTTTATGATGAACGCTCGAGAATCTTCAAGTATTTTTTTTGATGAGGAATCCCTCATGTTCATAATACTTGCACTAAAGGATTTCTCTATATCAACACACAAGAAGTATGATAACGAATGTAGATCTTACACTAGTATTTTTTGTAAAGTACCAAGAACTTATACATGAATAGTGTACGTATAATTGCGGACCTTACAATTGTTATTAAGCAAGATAAAATTTAATACGACTTCAAGAAAAAAACTGGACACCCTAGCAAGAGCTGATTACAAAGTTCGATGATCTTGTAAGGAAGTTCTGAGCTTAACATAATTTTATGCACAGTTCTTTATTGTTTGTGCAAAAAGGTTATAGGGTGGGTTATATAACACCATAGAATAATATTTAGAATGTCATAATTTACTGGATTTCCAAATACCATAGAACCATATGTCATTGTTTTGTCTTTAAATTTCAGGTTTCAATCTAAAACTAATGAGAATCTAGTTCCATGGACTTTGATTTCTCATCTGGTCATTTTACGGCAAACTAAACAAAGTGTTTCCAATTATAAGACCCAAACAACTCACTAATTTTTAAATCAGTGATTTTACATGTGGTGTACTCTGAAATATCGTTAAATAATACGTGGAATGTTATAACCCATTGATCCATTTGACTTGCTTCTTTTTGGATTTAGATATTGATTTTTTATGTAGATATTTTACAGCCATCCAAATTAAGTGTTAATATTAAAACCCAAAGAAGTCACCGATTTTAAAACTGTGGATTTTAGAATCAGAGTAGTACATATATAGGTTTACAGCAAATCAAACAACCAATAGAAAGGTGTTTGGATGAGTGTTGGAGAGTGTAAATTGACTATTGTGTGAGCTAGAAAAATTTATTGAAATCCCAAGGGGTGGGGGCAACTATAAAGGATCTACCCGTACTATCTCATATTTGATCGGACAGTTAAAAAAAATTCAAGCCCCACTGCAACGGCAAATAAGCATAGCTCAATCCAATGTAACTTATCCCTATTCCTATTCTTTAGTATGTTTGGTACGAGAGAGATAAGAGAAAAATTAATCATGCGCTTCGTTTGATTAAAACATGGACAGTGATCAGGATAAGTTATAGACCCTTCCATCCCCCCTTATCCCAGGTTAAGAGGGGTATACTCAAGCTTTGTTTGGATGGGAATAATAGGACTTAACAATTTTTCCATCGTTTGGTTCCATCTCTTTGATAACCCTCTTGTTTAATCAGATACCAAATGAAATTAGACTTTTTTTTATTAATATAATGAGATATTAAATATGTTGATTAATACTAATGTCATCATTCCATTATTCAACTTTGTACTTGATACAATGTAAATAATATCACAGGGCACTAGTATGTTTACATATGAAAGGTCTTTCCACTTGTCACGGTCAAACCAAGAACCAGTCTAGTCTCAAAATTAGGCTTTTAATTCCTGATGGGGTGGCATCTTTTCATCGCAAATGTCAGCATACGTACTTCCTTTTGGATATAAAATAACATGCATGCATTTAAACATTTATACGAAAATATGATAAATATGCAACAAGAAATAAATGAGATAATGATATTGTCAAGATTACAAAGGCTTGATCTAGACAAAGATCAGATCCACACATGCATAGAATATAAACAAAGAATCAACAAAACAAGGTTAGAAAACTTATCGACTGAGACGTTCATCAGACTTTTCTTCAGAGAAGATTTTGCCTCTACTATATTGGTGTGAAGGAAAATAGCGGTCTTCTCTTGAGGTATAATAGCCACCATGATCTTCTAGATGCACTTATGGAGGGATCGATCTTTGAACACAGTCTTGTTCACCAGTAACCTCAAGATGAGAGAGAGATGAAGTAATAGAACATATATATATATATAGCCCCAAGTTCAGATTTGCTTCATCTCCTACTACTGTAACATTCAAATTGTTACAAAATACGTATTTAAGGGACAATTACGAAAGTTCAAAAGTTCTCATACAAAATAAAAGAGCTCATGAGAATTCAAAGCCCAAAGCCCAAGGCCCATTAGAGAGATATAACTGAAAACCCGTAGCCAGAGCCTAGTCCGGCACGGTATGATGTGCGCGTGTGTGGTATGTACATCTCCATCTAGTTTTACAAAATAAATGCCTATAGAACCCTAAAGAATATAAATCTCAACTTGAAGCCACATAAGATGACGCGGGACTAAAAGCCCACATACAAAATCTCCCTAAAGAGTTGAGAAATTTGAATTTCTATTTTTCTTTTTAAAGAGATCCAAGGCAATCTCTCAACATATCTCAAAATCTATAAAATTCTTTTTTATTAATAAAAAGGAAACTCCTCTCTTATTTCAACACCTGCCTACTTTGTGGAAGTGAAATGCCTCTGGAATGAACGTATCTGTGTGTACACTGTCCTTAGTTGTTTGAGTATGGGTCAGGTGGTTCAGTCCGAGTGCCCTAGTTGTTTGAGTCAACTGACCAGAGAATGATACGTGCAAAGGACATGATAATATTATGGGTTCAAGATGAGGTTAGAAGGTAAGAAATGGTCTACCATTTTGATAAGCATTTTTTTGTTGTGGTGGTGAGAGGGACTTTTTCCTCTTCTATTTGTGGTCTAACTATCCTACAATATCAAAATTTGGATCAACAAGCCATTTGCAAAAAGCATTATGGCCTCCAAATGATCGGAAGCTGTACATCTACTATAAACAATTACTTGACATAAGCATATTCTGATATTTAAAAACCATATGTAGTGGACATTAAGAAGCCAATATCCCTTAAAACTATTTCTTTTAGTAAAAAGCTTCATCATTATAAATTAGATATTGTCTCCATTGATATGATCTGATCAAAAAATGCTCAGTTTTTGAAGGACTCCATTGATCTGACCAAAACCGGTTACTTTTTCATATGTTTTGCGCCGTAAATTATCATATTTTAAAACCGGTTGAGATTCTCTTTTTAGTCGATTTAATTTTCTGTCCCAGATCACCATAAATCAAAACCAGTGATTTTAAAATCAAGGATTTTATTTTCACTTATTTTAAAACTTACAGTATCAAAACTGAGATTTTATGATATTTTAGAAAGCACCAAACAACCTTAATTGGCCACAAGATCAATACATATAGCAACTTTGATACACTAGCATTCTTTGAGCCGTGCTGGCCTTCAATGGCTAGCATGTCGTCCAAGATTACGTGTTCAGGTCACTGAGATGATGCCTATCAAGTAAGTGTCGTTTGTTGGCTTCTATGGCATCGTATACAACAATATGAAGACAATCAACAACATAACAAAAGATATTAAGATTTCAAGGTTCACAAATTGACACTAGGATTTTGGATCTCAGGAAGAATTGATAGGTTCGGAAAATTTTGAACATAAAATATATTTTTTAATGAAATTGTGTGACCACCCGTCCAAGCCTTGTGAATAATTAACAGATGCAAATGCTTCGGACCTCAGCTTCCCATTCATCAGCACCAACAACATCACTAGCTCGACTTGTTTTTAGATGCTGTGTTGAGTGGATTTGGAATGCAAGATATAGAATCGTAGATCAATATTTGAAAGATCTTGTGGGCCGAATCCTTCTCGTTACTTAATGGGCTGAGCCCATTACCTTCTCGTCTCTGATGGCAGAACTTTTCTTGTTGTAATTTTCAGTAACGGGGGCTGCACCGCGAGCGTGCAGCCGTCCGATCGGTTAGATGGGTCCGTTGCAGCAGCAACAATTTTATTTTATTTTTTGAAAATTTTTTAGGTCGACCCTATCATTGCTGACACATCTTATACAAGTCAATCTCCAATTCGACGCGTACTGTACGGGGCGTCCGATCGGAGGTGTACTGTATAGACATGTCGGCCATCATGGACCCGACGTAATTTTTTTTTTTTTTAAAAAAAAAATTGAGCTGCACCCCGTGCGGTGCAGCAAGTATTACTCTTTATTTTTTGGTCAAGGTGGCTCAATGATCTAATATTTATAGTTTCTCTCGAATAGAAGAGATTTGAATCTCACGGCACCAAACACGATCATTCTGTTTAATTAGGCGACTGTTCTATGTCAACTCTAGCAGCACCCAAAGGAGAAATCCTACAAGCCACGTCCTCATACATGAAGATACATGACCTCCCCAAGTGGCAAGGTCATGGGATACCAGCTGAGCTGTCGGTGGCAGATCTTTAGCAGGACAGAGACCAAATCCTACCCGATATATCAAGACCATTATCAATTAACAGGATCTGATCTTACCCCTGCATTAAAAAAAAAAAAAAAAAAAAAAAAGACAAGTGCAGGAAAGGCCGATGCGGAGACCATGTGTTTTAATTGCACATCAATTTTTGTATTCACTGACAACTTACCTATTACTAGAGGTTAATCCATGTGTTTTAATTGCACAAATTTTTTTGTATATAATTGACAGAGTAACTATTATTAGAGGTTACCCAATATGGCAAATATAGAAAAATAGTAAATTATTATGTTATTTAAAATGATGAGGACTTGGGCCTGAAGCAAGAAGTGTCCAGGGACTTGCAAGTGTCTCGCTGGTTGTGGGGGAATGACTTTCCATCTACGTATAAGGAAGCTAAGAATAGGGCAAACAAGGGTTACATCCTCCACCTTCCCACCCTCCTCAGTCTTTTCCTCATTCCTTCTATTATGCTAAATAAAGATGAGTATATATTTAGAAGAAAGAGCCATAGTAAAGCAATCTTGTTTGTTGCATGTAATATCTTTAGGTCTATGTGATCGAGATGTAATATCTCCAAAAACAAAATGATACCTATTGATGAGAGAGAGAGAGAGAGAGAGAGAGAGAGAGAAAGCCCCACATCCTCCCTTACCCAAGGAGTAACCCCCCTATTCCAATCAAGGGGACTTCCCCTTCCACAAGCATGGAGACTAATTTAAAACCTGTTAGATTTGGGAATCTGTGCCATGTTTTGCACAGGAATGCCCACCTTGTGAAGTATTCTAAACTTGGCCTCTCCGTGGTCCAATCAAAGGAAAACAAAAGAGAGGAGTTCAAGCATTAAGAAAAAGAGGAGTTAGAGCTTGTTTCAACCCCATGCACACCCCACCATGCCCACTTCCACCTTCCAAATTTTGTTCTCCTAATGCGTGTCTTCATGTTCTTTGGAATGTGAGTTCTTGTGGTTTTTGGGGCATATCATTTGTCCACCTAATAACCAACTACAGGGCTGGCAGTAGATAGTTAAACTTACTTACATTATCATATCCCCATTCTAATATGTATAATGTTTCAAATTGCCACTTTGATGGTATATTTGATATGTATCAATGTTCATATATGCCCCTGTAATGATATATATATTCTATGGATATATTATCTTATAAGGTTATATATATAAGATAATATGTAAATAAGTATGACATTCTTGAAATTTAGCATGCAAGAGTGGTTAATATGAAATTATCCCAACGTTGTTTCTTAAAATTGTGATACCATGAGTACCCTCTTTAAAGTGTAAACTATCATGATCACCACTTTTAATATCAAAATTCACCTTCACCCATCTTGCTAGTCTTCCATCTGACTAATATTTTGTCATGCTCAGTTTTAGAAAGACAAGATCTTGAAGGACATCCAACAGGACAATGCTGGCAACAAGTATTGTAACTTGTGGACATAAGACAACTTTGAAGCAGTAATATTCTTTAAGCCTTGATGGCCTCTGGTGGCTGACATGTCCTCCAAGATCACGGGTTCAGGTCAGTGAGATGGAACCTGTCAATTTAGTATCATCATTTTTTTAAAAAAATCTTCTTTGGCATCACAACAGTATGAAGAGGATCAATAACATATCAAATGAAATTAAAAATTCCGTGCATGTTAACAGAAGACAAGAAGTTTGCCTCTGGGGGGAGGCCGGCAAGGAATCCATGTACTTTAATTGCACCTTAACCTTGGTGTATACCTGACCCCTTCACTATTAGAGACTGCTGAATTTAGGGGAAAAATATGAAATTATTGTGCTACTTAAGGTATGATGCAGACTTGGGACTGACCCCATCTTCAAGTAACTTCACCCTTTGGGCTTGTGTCTGGTTGTACTTAGTGGGAATGGAATGGCTTACCCATCAATGTAAGGGAAGAAAGGGATGGCTTGACAATGTTAAGAATATGACCCTCTACCCACCTTCTTCCAGCCTTTTCTTTCTTTATATTCTGCTGATTAAGTTGAACATTTAGAAGAAAGAGAATAATAAAGGTTACCATGCGGGTAGGTCAGTTCATTTGTAAATGGTTCTTGTTTATCTATTCAGAAGAAACGAAGGCATCATAAGAATTACTTGAGAGATATATATGGGTTAATTTCATGTCAATCCTCCTTACATATAAAATACAAGATATGTCCCTTTTATTTATGGAATATCATGTATACCCTTATTAAAATGATATAGTATCTACCAGTGGTGGTTTCGACAAAATGTTATCGTAATGAGGGTATATATGATATTCTATAATATCATATATACCCTCGTTTAAATGATATAGTATCCATCAGTGGCACTTTTGATAGAAATTTTTATCATAATGAGGATATATATGATATTTCATAAATATGAGGGGTATAACTGATATTTTACATGTAAGGAGGGTTTATATGCAATTAACTCTATCTATAGAAGTACATGTATATATTATCTTTTTTTATTTTATTTTTTTCATTGTGAAAAATATAAAATGGGACGTACTGTTGTGTGATCAAGATATAAACTGTCTAGAAGTAAACCCTGGTGATTAGTCTGATTAGTGATTTTACCCTAAAACTCTCTAAAAGGTACTTTTTGACCTTCTCAAACATGAGGAGGTCAAAGCATACTTTTGTGTAATGCCGTGCAGTCTGTCAGATTTTTTTTTTCAGAGATGGTCCTAACTTTGGATTGTTGTCTAAATGGATGTGGAAGAGTCACCACCATAGGAAAATATTTCCATTAAGGAGAAAAATACTGGCTCCCTCGAAATTGATCTCTCCACTTGAAGGAACTTACTTGAAATTGACCTCTCTGCACTTGAAAAAAACTTATTCACACTTGACCAACTGCTCTAAGTTAACTTAAAATAGGATAAGGTTGCTCCTTTTACCAAGTGTTGTACCTCATGCCAGTAGTATAAAATCTTGAAAAAGTAAAAGATAAAGTGATAAAGTGTCATTAACTACTGATCTTTGTCTTGCACTGAACCATTGTGCTGTATCCAAGATTAGTACAAGGTTAGCCTCTTTTGGATTTTGTGGTCCTCAAACATATATAACAACAGACACAGAGGACAAAAGGCTCTCTTGCATTCTTCCATGGCCAAACCATTTGACTATCTTACTGAAAACCATTCTTCCTGAAAAGAGACCTTAACAACAAAGTATAAAAAGGCTGTCATCCACTCTCCTTTCCTCACAGCCGCATAAGTCACACCATCCTCTGAGACAAATTTAATCCTTAGGCTATGTATAACATGGTTTCTGGTCCACCCTTCATCAATCATTATATATGACACTGGTGGTATTAATCTAATCCAAGTTAGGGAGAAAACATCCCTTCCTTTGTCTTTCTATCTTGAGCCATTAAAAAGGTGCCCACCAGCCTCATATTCACCACTCACCCCAAGCAAACCCTAAATGTAGTTGCTTGCCACACTTTGGCATTTTCCTGTTGTTGTTATTATTATTATTTGTATTATTATTATAATTATTATTATTAGTGGTAGTATTTTATTATCATCATCATCATCCTTTTTGATTAAGATTGGTCCCATCCCATCCTATTCCACTATAGTGAAACTTGCTTGCTGCTGGGGGGAATTTGATGGTTTAGGTATCTTCATACCTAATGGCATCCACTCTGGTGAAAGAGAGGTTGAGCAACACTGGCCCTACTTGGGCAATAATTGGTAGAAGAGGAGACCAAAACTTGCAGTTGTAGGCAAGAACAATGGTGAGTCTACACGCATGGGTTGTCCTTTGGCTATTGTCTGGTCAGATGCAGAAGAATGTTGCTTCAATGAGCAGTAACGTGCACAGAGAACTTGGGTCCAGTAGGACAATGACTCTTTGGCCTACTGCCTTGGGGGCATACGTCGGTTTCACCTCTCCTTTAAAAGGGAGAAAAAAAAAAACTTTGGGTCCTACTTTGTAGTTATCAGATGTTATATTAGAGACTTTTCCAAACATATGGATATGTTTGTGGCATGCCATGAGGGTCCCTTTTTTATAATTGTTCATTTATTATGTAGAGTAGTACTTTAGCCGTTTTATATATTTTTATTTATAATGTCCAAGTTTAATCTACCACTATAGTTAGAGTAGTCTGTCACTTGTTGCTCAAGTGTATCAACCCGTCAAAAGTGGACAATAGGAGGAGAGAGAAGAGATAAAAAGACAATTTACTAAGCTAGTTAATGATAACTTATTTTTATCTATAGTTAAGCTATTAAAGTATAGGGTTCTTTTGCATATATAACCCTATAAATTACATACTAATATGTATGCCCTAACTCCAACCTATTATTATAAACATCCTTAACATCTTAAAAAAGGTTTCAATTATATTTTTCCGTCAAAATATTGTGAACTTGAACCAAACATGTAGAAGGATTATGTACATATTGATGAAGTCAAGGGTACATATGTAAGATTTTGATGAACAAAATATACATATATTCAAATGTTTTTAGCATACTCCATTAGAGTTTATTGCATTGTGATGATAAGGTATAAGTGCAACATTTTTGAGGATGTCAACGGTATTTATAATAATATATGGGAGTCAAGTATATCTATATCTATATCTATATATATATATATGGGTCAGGGCTATATACATATACATAAAAATAGAAAAATCTGAATATTGTGGTCATCTCCTTGGCTAATTAGATAAAAAAAACTATAATATGTGAATTTTCTTGGCATATTTTGAAATTGTTGAACGGACATTAACTGGAGTGACACGTTTGAATGTTTTCTCTCTACATGAAATTAATGTTAAAAAGAAGGCCTTCAATGTGATCTCAAACATGCATATGTATATGACCGTTGGGTGGCCCATTTGGCCAACCCCCACAATCACATGCAACGAGGGATAAGTGGATGGTCAAATGCATGCTTTTCCTTTTTAAATGTCTAACCTTGGAAAAGTCGGTATAAAAAAGTATTGCTTCTTTTTTCTATACACACCTTCAAGATACCACATCTATATGTACACCCTAACTCCCACTTATTGTTATAAATACTTTTGGCATCTTCAAAAATATTATATCCATAGCCTTCTGTCAAAAGATCACAAATTCTAACCAAATATGTCAGAAACATTTCATTGGTTTTAGTGAATTCCAGGGGATATATGCAAGAATCTCATGAATTTAAGGATACATGTGGAGTAATAGCTGAATCTTTTCAGTATATTCGGTTGAAACTCACAGCATTTTGATGAGAAAGATGTAATTGTAACTTTTTTTTTAAGATGTCAGAGTATTTCTAGTAATATGTGAGAGACAGAGATATATATACATATATGTTCATTTATATATATATATATATATATAAATTTTAAAATATTTTGTGCACAACTTTCAAACAAAAATATTTAGCACTTCTGATTCAATAATTTATATTATCAAATAAAAATAAAATTGTAACTATTTAAATCTCATATTTCATCAAGATAGAAAATTAATCCTAATTCTTAGGTGAAAGGAGCTCATCTTTTCATCGACATTAGTTTCATAATTTCAGTAACGTCCACTTGCGATATGATTATATCTCTTCTTTTAAACTTTTTTAATAGTGAGAAATGAAATACATACATATTTTACCATGTTTTCGCTGTCTCTTGTTCAGTTTGTTTGTTTGGTCAAATTTATGAGTATCATATTTAAGTCTATGCCAAAATACATTTGGAAATATTTTTATTGTATTACCTTTTTCATAATATTTATTTGAACACGAGTCCCTGTTGTGGGAGGTGCATGCGACAATCTCCACTGTGCATCCACGGAGGTCAGCTCAAATGAGAGATTCCCTCTCATTTTGGTCTCAAAGCTCTCAAATTCTTACAGATGAGTTGAGTCAAAAAAGATTTCTTACAGATGAGATAAATCTTTTACTGCCTCAAGAACTTTCCAAAAATCTTATGTCGGCGAGAGGTATCCTCCTTGAGATCTCCTCTCGTGAGTTGTGTTGTCACCTAATAATAAATTTTCTTGCATGAAACCTATGAAAAAAAAATGGGGTCGGCATTTTGATGTAAGTGCAAGCACATTTCCATCTGACTAAAAACCATGGAGAGTTGGTGATGCACTTGACAGGATGGACAACACCCTACCACCCACATGAGCATCTTCAGTGGGTAGGCTATTATGATTCATACACAACAGTTGTCCTCCAATCACATGCTTCCCAATGACAATGAACAGCAGCAAGTGTGGAAACAATGAATGGCATGTGAAGAGATTGTTCAACCCCCTCAGTCCCATTTTATCTTTGTTTTTTTTTGGTAAAACCCCTTCAACATGTTGGTAGCTTCAACATGGCAAAGCCAGAGGGCCCCAGTCTGAGATACCTGGACCTGGCATTGTCTAGGGAAGGGAAGCTCTCCCACTCCATAGAAGAATCTATCTAAACAATAGAGCTAAGAGAGAGAGAGAGAGAGAGAGAGGTGGTAGTGGGGTGGTGGGGGGAGCTGAAGGGGTTCAGATTTCCTACAACAGCTGGCTAGGCAAGAACAGAAGCATGCAGTAGCCTCCACCAGGAGAAAAACAAGTTCCTTTCTTTCCACTCCATTGTTGCAAGCCCAGGTGGCTTGTGCTGTTCTGCAAGGAGCAGGCAAACAAATAACAAATGAGGTAAAGCCCAGGAAAACCCCACTTGCCATCTCACCCTTGCCAGCATATAAACACCATCACAACCACACCACCTACCAAATCCTAGCAAAACCCACTACAAAAACCCCTCCTTTCTCCTTCCTCCTTCCATCCCCCACACCACTTTCTCTTACCCACCTCTTGTTTCCCCCCCTTCTCCCTCCCTCTCTGCTCATATGCTGTTCCCACAGCCTCTGCAGCCGGCATTGCTCTGGCTATAGTCCTTCCAAGGCGTCAGCTGCCCCCAGTGGAGGTGTGAGAGCTCAGAGATGGGTGGCGGACGTGGCCGACTCCTCCTGCAGCTGGGGGTCCTCTGCACCTGGTTGTTGCTGCTGCTGCTTGTTGGGCCTCTCGCGTTCTGCTGCCATGGCTCCCCAGTGGGAGGTGGCGGCGCAGTCGTCGAGGGGGTGGCGTTTGTGGACGGTAGGTACCCCATTGGGGGCACCGACGAGGCCTTCGTCTGCGCCACACTGGACTGGTGGCCGCCGGAGAAGTGCGACTACGGTTGGTGCAGCTGGGGGGGCGCCTCCATGCTCAACTTGGTGTGCTCTTTCTTCCTCCTCCTCATGTTGGTTTTCCTCTGCTAATTACTGTGTTGGTCTGGAGATGGAAGAAGCTTAAATGCTTCATGCTTGTTGAAAATTGGTATGTGGGCCTGGTTTTGGTTTGAGAGTTTTCTTAGAATATTTTTGGCATTTTAAGAGGATTTTTTTGGTGGATTTACTGCTTTAATCTGATTGAAATGGGGATAGCTGATGAAGGATGCGGGATTTGAATCTTGGGGATTGGATGAGGTCTTGTTTGAGAGTTTCCTCTACTTGGATTAATTTCTGTCTTCCCTTTTTGGTGGCATAATATGTTCAAATCTGACAGTTTTATGGCCATCCCCTTCTTCTGGTTTAAATTTCTGCTGACGGGGTTCCTTCGGCTTCTGCCAATTTGATACGCGGAGAACTATTATGAGTATAGAACTTCAGTTTGTAGTGGTGACAAACTAATGAATGATTTGAGATTGTGTTTCCTCTTTTCTTATTCGTTGGATTTACTGCTTGCACGTTCTACCTAAATGGATATTTTTCTAAATTGCAGTACTTCAAGGGAAGGTTTGCCGACTTGGGGATCCGAATCGGATCGGGTCTGGCCATATACGAGTCGGATTTGATCCGACTCGCATGAGTCACATGAGTCAAGCCAATTAATTTGTTAAAAGTAATGAGTTTAAATCATATTTTAGAGAAATGTATCTTATTAATTGATCTAAAAAGTGTAATTTTACTTATCAAATGGGAAAAACACAATTCAAAATAACATATTTTACATGTATGAGTCGGTACGACCTGGTCCAACCCGGTGCGTGCTAGAGGATTGGATTCGCCCAGAGTAGACTTGTACAAGTCGGCACGATCTGGTACAATACGGCAAACCATGCTTCAAGGTTTGCACGTGCATTTGTGTGCCGATTATATTTTCCTATTTATATGGCAAGAACATCTGTTTCTGCATTTTACACGGTGTATGTACATTAATACAGCTAGAGACCAAGTTTCTCTGCTATATTGCGTTTCTTTTCAGAGCTGGATAGTTGTTGTCTTTGTTACCTTTCTTTTGCTTGTTTCTTACAGCAGGACATGGGCCTTCTCTATTTCCTGTAACTTTTCAGTACTAGTCCTTCTGTTTCCTTTCCTATTTTTGCTGGGCACTATTCTCTTCCTCCTCAATACCATCAGCATTTAGTTTCTTCTCCAATGTATTCGAAGTTGTACATTTGAAGCATGGAATCAAGTCTGTGAAATATGATTATCATCCTTTTATCATGTACTTGGAAATCATCTTGTTACAATTCTCAGATAACAACTCTTTGATTAATGATATGAAGATATTTCAATAAAAAGACATATTACTCTAACATTGTTTTGCTTGTTTGTTAAAATGTAATGTTTCAGAGCTAGTACCCTGAAATAATGTGAATTTGTCTGTCAAAGTTGTTTAGGTTTGTTCCAGTAACCCTGTTTAACATGTGGACTCTTCATTTTGTGATTGTAGGATCTTTCCAGTCCCATGCTTCTAAATGCTGTCAAAGGTACACTCTTTTTCATGACGCTTTAAGGTATAAACAAAAGGCTGTATTGGCAATCATTAGAAGGCATATAATGTTTTTTCCCATTTCTTTCTGATATTTTTACAGCATTTTCTCCCCTGAAACTTCGTTTGGGGGGTTCATTACAAGATAAGGTCATATACGGTACAGAAGACCTGAAGCAACCCTGTACACCATTTGTTAAAAACAGCTCTGAGGTGTTCGGTTTCACCCAAGGCTGTTTACCAATGTCTAGATGGGATGAGCTCAACAAGTTCTTCAGAGAAGCTGGGTATGGAAAAAATTACTTTTCAAATATTTTAGCTCAATAAACAGATGTCCAATTTTTTCCATTTGACAATAGTGCTCGTCTTTCTGTTCCATCTGTGTTTTTCCATCATCATTTTTTATTTATGCCTATGTAGCTTCTGAAGTTCCTCCAAGTGCAGGCTTTCTTATATGTTGCATTTTCTCTTTAGGGCAATGATCATCTTTGGGTTAAATGCACTTAACGGCAGGGTACAACTAATGGATGGTTCATTCGGAGGACCTTGGAACTCTACTAATGCTGCTTCTCTCATTCATTATACTGTCAACAAAGGACATACTATCCACGGTTGGGAACTTGGTAAGATTTTATCGCATCGATATCTGAAACTATGATCTTTCAAAGCATTCAAATTAAAAATGTGTCAGAGAGATGCATCATTTTGTCAGCTTTTTTATTAATGTATTCTAATAAAGAAAAAATATGTTCTATTACTAGTTACTTGGAGAACTTCAATGAAGAACTTTCTCTTTTGTCATCCAGTTCTTTTGTTCCTCTAGTTCTTGTCATATTTGATGGACAATGACATCATTAGGACAACATAAAATTAACTTTTATGACAAAACCAAAGAATTAATTATCCCTTTCCTTTTCATTTTGACTCATCTTTTCAATCAATTCCATCTTCTATCGTTAGGAAATGAATTGAGTGGAAGTGGAGTTGGAGCTAGAATTGGAGCTGACCAGTATGCTGCTGACGTGATCTCACTGAAAAATATTGTGGATGATATTTACTATGCATCCCCATATAAGCCGTTGGTACTTGCACCAGGAGGTTTCTTTGATGCAACCTGGTTCAAAGAGATTATAGATAAAACAAAGCCCAATTTAATGGATGTAATCACTCATCACATTTATAATCTTGGTCCTGGTAAGACTGACGATGAATTCACTAATGCTTAAGATTCAAATTATCAGCAATTGCTTCCTTCTCACAGCTATTGTCTCATTCTATAGGTGTTGACGATCACTTGGTTGACAAAATACTCAATCCCTCTTATCTTGATGGTGAAGCCACTGTATTCAGCAACCTCCAGGACATTTTGAAAAAGGCTGGTACGTCAACAACTGCTTGGGTTGGTGAAGCAGGAGGGGCCTGGAACAGTGGTCACAACCTTGTCACTAATGCATTTGTGTTCAGTTTCTGGTGATAACATTGACCTAGCTCCTACAGCTTCCTGCAGCTATGGGTTTTCAAAAATCGTCTGATCATTGTTTCTAATTTTGACAGGTACCTGGATCAGCTTGGCATGTCAGCAGCATATGATACTAAAACATATTGCAGACAAACCTTGATTGGCGGTAATTATGGCCTGCTTAACACAACTACTTACGAGCCGAATCCCGATTACTACAGGTTTGTGTCAAATAGGATTTTCTGATGCTGAAAGTTCTGAGATCATTGTGAAGCATAAGTTAAATCTTCTTTCTAGTTTCATGTTTAGTTGATTTCCCGTAAATAGGATCATTTATCCCATTTGATAATTATTTGTAGTGGTTGCAACTTATTTTAACTTTAAAAGGTGCCTATTAAAAGAAAATATATGGGATTCTGAGGGAGAAATTAACATAATATGGAATATAATGACTAATTGTATAAAAAGAGTAGCTAAAGAAATCTTAGGTGAATCTAAAGGTAAAAAGGTCCTTAAAAAAGAGACATGGTGGTGGAATACTGAAATTCAAAAGTCCATTAACAATAAGCAAGAATGCTTTAAAGCATGGCAAATGAGTAAAAATGATCAAACATTAAAAGATTACAAAATTGCAAGAACAGACACTAAGAAAATAGTTAGTGAAATTAAGTTTAAGGCTTTTGAGGAACTTTATCATAAGTTGGGAACTCGAAAAGGTGAAAAAGATATCTTTAGACTTGCAAAACTAAGAGACAAAAGGAGTAAGGATCTTAATCATATTAGATGTATTGAGAGCGAGGATGATAGGGTTCTAGTAAAGGATTGCGAGATTAAGGAGAGATGCAATGTTTATTTTGAGAAGTTGTTAAATGAGGATCAATACAGATGCTATCCTTGTGAAGAAACTAATGACTCCAATGGACAAATTAATTATCATTACATTCGACAGATTAGACCTTCAGAAGTTGAAGATGCTCTTAAAAGGATGAGAGTAGGTGAGGCCATTGGACCAGATGGGATACCTATCGAAGTTTGAAAAAGTGTACGTAATATACGTATTAAGTGGCTAATTAGATTTTTTTAATAAGATTTTAAAAGAAAGCAGAATGCCAGATGATTAGAGAAAAAGTATTGTGGTTCCCTTATTTAAAAATGAAGGGGATATTCAAAATTGTAATGATTATTGTGGAATTAAACTTATGAGCCACACTATGAAACTTTGGGAAAGAGTAGTAGAGAAGCGCCTCATGAGTGTTACTAGTATTTCAGAAAATCAATTTGGGTTTACGCCCAGTAGATCTACTACAACAGCTATTTTCTTGTTGAGATAATTGATGGAGAAATATAGAGAGATGAGAAAAAATGTATACATAATTTTCATTGATTTAGAGAAAGTTTATGATCGTGTACTTAGGAAACTAATTTGGTAGACTTTAGAGAAGAATGGAGTATCGAAAGATTATATCCGTGTGATTAGAGATATGTATGAGAGGGTTTATACTAGCATAAGGTCTATTGCCAGAGAGACGTTTGAGTTTTCTATTACTATTGGACCACATCAAGGGTCAGCTTTAAGTCCTTATCTCTTTACCTTAAATATGGATGAAGTTACTGAACACTTACATGATGATAAACCTTAATGTATGTTTTTGCAGATGATATTATTCTAATTGATGGGGATATTAAGAATTTGAATGATAAATTAGAAGAATAGAGGTATGCTTTGGAATCCAAATGCTTTAGGATTAGTCGAGCTAAGACAAAATACATGAAATTTAATTTCAATAATAGAAATGTTGATTAAATATATTTAATCACTATCAAAGGTCAAGTTATTCCAAAAAATAGCAACTTTCGATGTTTAAGATCTATTATTTAAGATAATGGAGAGATCCAAGAAGATGTCACTCATAGAGTCAAGGTAAGTTGGTTGAAGTGGAGAAGTACATCTGGAGTCTTTTGTAATTTGCGGATCTCCTTAAAATTCAAAGGTAAGTTTTATAAGACAGCTGTGAGACCTGCTATATAGTTCCGAGTGTTGGGTTGTGAGAAAGGATCATGTGCAAAAGTTATGTGTTATTGAGATGATGATGTTAAGGTGGATGTGTGGTAAGATTAGAAAAGATAAAATTAGGAATGAATATATACGTAAAGATTTATGTGTAGTTCCTATTAATGTTAAGCTTAGGGAGAATATGTTGCGGTTGTTTGGTCATGTACATCGTCGTCTAAATTTAGCACTAGTTAATAAGTGTGATAGAATTAGAGTGGAGGAGAGTAGAAGACATCAAGAAAGATCTAAGATGAGATGGTTAGATATTGTTAAAAAGGACATAATTGCTACGTGTTACCTCAAGTTTGACATTTGATAGATTAAGATGACGGGGCATGATTCATGTAGCCGACCCCAAATAGATGGAATAAGAGTTTGATGATGATGATGATGATGATGGTTGCAACTTATTTGTTGAAAAAATGACAAGACACCTCCCCCCTAAAATCAAAGGAAAGAAGAGCAACCAAAATGTCAAACCTCTGTGTGGATCCATTCATCCTTAGTAAGAGCTGCATGATGGCAAACTTAGACGCCAACAACATTTATTCAAGTACAACTTAGTGGGGGCAGATGTTGAGTTTAATTCATTGTTAAACTTCTTCGTTCTTGTTGCAGTGCTCTTCTATGGCACAAATTAATGGGCAGAAATGCTCTGCGGACAAATTTCACAGGGACAAACAAAATACGCGCATATGCGCATTGTTCAAGGCAGTCTGTAAGCTTGAACTGTATTCATCTCTTGATTTTCTTTTACCCTGATATGGTGCTTGATTCTGAGATGTTTGGCTCAATGTTGAATTCTCAGCAAGGGATCACATTGCTGTTGATCAACCTCGACAGTAACAACACAGTTCGAGTCACCCCTACGACTGATTCTGCTTTCGCTAGAGCTGCAAGGCACAAGAGGCTCCCAAGAGCAAGGTTCGATCGGACACCTCGGGGCGGAAAGACGCTCGACTTTACAAGGAATGAATACCACCTAACTGCCAAAGATGGTAACTTGCATAGTCAAACTATGCTGCTGAATGGCAACATCTTGGCTGCAGATTCCAATTGGAATATCCCGGCATTGGAACCTGTAAAGGTTAACTCATCAGAACCTATAATTGTTTCTCCTTTCTCCATTGTATTTGCCGACATTCCTCATTTTTATGCCCCTGCCTGTAAATAGGCATATTTTCATGGTAATTCTATCGGTATGCTTGAGGATGGACTGCGAAGTAGTCCTGCCCAAGCACCATTGGAAGTGTATGACAAGGCAAATCTGTACAATTCTTTTGAAATTTTTTGATCAAAAGAATAGAAAGGAAAGGAAATATTTTGATGAGCTCAATAAAAGATTTGGAATTTTACTCTGTGGTTTGGTTCCATGTTCTAATCCTCTATGGAGCTGATGTGTATTTGCTGTCTGGAATATTATTTACTTGGCTGTGGCAACTCATCCACCTCATCATTAATTTACTGTCAAGCATTGTGAAGGTATTCTTGTTTTCTTTTTTACCACAAGAGGTCCCTCAGAATCAGGATAAAGTTTTTTTTAAACCACAAGTTAATTAATGCTTAGACTTTTTCCTGGGGATCTCTACTTTTGGTTCCACAGACCTAGAACTGGTGATCTTAAAATGAGGGGACCAATATTCTGAGTCAAAACAAACAACACTATTTTGGTTGCTTATAAGGTAATATAAGGATCCAATGCAAATAGAGATCCAAAATTTTAGTTAATAATCTTTGCAGTCAAATGAAAGGTTAATCTTCTGGCCATGTATGGATGATTTAATGCTTGTAAAGACTATCTTCTGTCCCTACTCTAGAGTTTTTTGCAATTTAATCTTTTTAGTATTGCAACAAATAAACTCTTAATATTGCAGCAAAATAGAAACAATATTTTCAAATAAATTCGTGATATACATTATTTTCATAATAAATTCATGGTGTACAACCTCAATCCCATGGTCGGATTCAGATGCACAACCATACGGCTAGTAATGTTTCCAGCATTTTTGTAAGAGAGTGCTAAAGATTATCCTCTTCATTGAAGGAACCACGGTGAAGGATATAAACTGTGACGGAATCTACCATTTTTTAAGTTTATAGTTGGAATTTTCTACCTAACGTTTCTGGTAAGGTACTTTTCGTACAAGGCAAGGATCAACCTCTTACGAGTCAAATAGACTAAGGTTGTGTTTGAAAACTCAAGTTTAAAAATTTTATAAGTTAATCTGACGATAAAGTATGAATAAAAGATTAAGATTTTAGATAAGATTTTTCTTTTTACTCAAATGAGATTTTCATTCCTGCCATTGTATTTTTTTGCCTTGTAGTAGTATCTTGATCTTCCAAATATAGATGATACGTACAAAAACCATCTCCTTCCTCATTCCGAATTCTCCAACAATCTACTTTTCTTAAATGTGGAATTCAGTTCCTCTCACTATTGTTTGTTTGTCTTTTATAAACTCTGCCTCTAAACGAACACTAAACATGCTGAAAAAATAGACTAACTGTATGCAGGTACCTCCATTTCTATTCTCCTTGCATCAAACTGCAATGTTCTATTTAGGTGCGTGCTATGATGAGTCCAAAGATCACCACCCTACATTTTCCATGTTGGAGAAATGCGATTATTATGTATGTTGTGTATAAATAGCACGTCGACAAGAGAAGGATTGTCCTCATTGAAGTGGATGGAAGCTGGTCAATTTCCAATAAAACAGAGGGATATCAATGATGATGATATATACAACATACATTAACTTCAACTTACGTGCAAGCTACTATTTAAGATGTGTTATGTGCCATAAAGAAGATTCCAGAGGCATACAAGGCCTTATTTTGATCTGAACGTTGAAACATATTGAAGTTGCTAAAGCAGTGCAGATGTGTTCACTGCCTACCCTTCAACAAGACCAGATTACTTACTGCCATGAATCATTCATCCAAACTCTAATTGGCAAATCAAAAATCTTTTACATCATCATGTACTGGTCCCATTAACTGACATAATGTTTCATCAATCACAATTGAATGTTAGTATTGGCTAACTCTGAGCATCAAGATGATCCGATGCTCTCTTGTTGGTCAATTCCAAGCATTAGATAAATCTGCTCCTCCCCTTCAACAAGCATAGATCACTGATGGTGCCCAATAAAAAAAGAGACGACGCAATCTCATCTCCGTACAAGTTGATCAATCATCATACCCTCAATTACTGAGATATTCATGTCAAATATGTCTCTACAATTTGCAACTATATTTAGTTTACATAAAATGTTTTTCTATATTTACTTCATAGCAAAGTACCTTTCTACAGCTAGCAACTCTATTTAGTTTAAATCAAAAGGTTGATGGGAGCATGTAACCTGGAACTCAGTTTAGCAGTTTTGCAATGTTAATGAACAAACACCACTAACAAGATCAAATTCCAACCCATCTAATCCATAAAACCAAGCTCCCTGATTCCTATCTTTCAACAGGTTCCTGGCTTTTCCACCTTACAGTCTTCCACTACACCTGTTCCTTCATCAGCACTGGGAGATTTTGCCTTTCCTTCATTTCTGGCTTCGCTGCTTTGTGCTTCAGAAGCCATTTTCTTCTCACTAGCAGCTTTGGTAGTGGCTGACTGGGACTTAGCTAATCTGGTTCTGTGTTTTTTTCCACCCAAGTGAGATGCCAACGTGCTGCTGCTATTGCACTCCAGTTTACACAATTCACACCATAATCTAGTAGTTTTCTGCTGCTTTTGTGGTGGGCAGCATTTCTTTGCCTTGGTTGAGCGCTTTCTTTTTGTGTTTGACCGAGACTCCTTTGAATCATTACCTTTTGTTTCTAATGAGGGGTTATCCGCTCCCTTTGCTGAAGTGGAGCCCCCAGCATTCTTTGCAGTGCCCATCAGTTCAACATTTGCTTTGTGTTTTCTCCCTTGAAGATGATTATTCAGGGCTTCCCTGCTAGTGGCACTGATATGACATAGTGCACAGCTCCAATCCTTCTCTGCTGGAGGACCACCTGTCTTCTTCTTGGCTATGTCAGGAAGTTCACATACTCTTCTCTTGATTCCACAAAGATCAGTGTTTGAAGGCTTAGCCTGCACAAAGGTTTTCATTTGCTCTCTTATTAAAAATAATAGTAAATGTGGATTTTATCTGACAAAATTGTACGTATTGTTGCTTCGTTTCGTCTGTCTCTACATGCCCTCAAAAAACTCAACATATTTCTAGAACTCTAGTTTAACTAAAAGAGATATGTTTCAAAAGTGCTCCTTGACAGAAGTGAGAAGAAAGATCTCAATGATGCTAGAGATTGCATGCCAAATCGAGTTTCAATACATAAGTTTTTACCACCAAGAAGCAGAATTGGAAAGGTGAGATTTCATTGCTCTGACAATCTGAGAAAGTAAGCAAGCGAGACTGTGCCAAAAAGCAGCATTCATTAGGTATCCAAAGATGTAGCACATGTTTTGAGTGGGGTGATTCTTATTTATAATCCAAAGTAATGAGAAAATGTTGTGCTTAAAATGGCTCCAACTCAAAATCATTGAGGCATGCATCAAGCCATTACATTATTTCGAAGAACATCACATGATTAAGCTATGTGGTGCAACTATACTTCTCATAGTGACACATTTTTTATTATTTTTGAGAACAAAATATAAATGCCAAAAAGATAGAGGTAAAACACAAATTAAAGAAAAACTATACGTAATGAACATTGTCCAAATTCAGTAGAAAACTTGCTAAGGGGAGGGAATACTAGATTCAATTGTTTACAGAAGGCTTGTGGTAATGCATTCTATAGATAAAACATGAAACATAAGACACCCTTGGTCATCTTGTGTGGTTAACTCAGTCAGAATACTATAACAATAACTGAAATGCTACCAAAATATATTCAATCTTGCATGAACAACTTTGAAAACAGAGCACTTCAGAGCTAAAAAAATTTCAATAAGGCTGGAGCACATAACCCACTGATTATGTATTTTGGTTATCCATTATACTGAATACCTGGAAAAAAATACTGTGTTTTTTCTTTTCATGTTCTTTTGGAGATGATGCTCATTAAACTTTCCACTAAATTGTGACCACAACACATTTATTGAAAATTCTAAATGGAACATGAATGATAACGTAAATGCTCCTTAATTAGAAATTTAGTATCCCTAATTAGTAATTTAGGATGGACAATCTGGGAGTAGCATCATAATACATACTAGTCAAGGTACCCATCTATGTGGCACTTTGGTGCTTTTCTGTGTGGTCAAGACACTGGGGACCCGTTTTGTACCCTGAAAAGACACCCAAGATGTCCACTTCGGCATCCAACATGCTGCCTAAGTAGCCCGGATGCCCACAGCATGCTCCAAAGGGCACCTCTCCAAAAATTAAGAGAATTACAGTAGTTCAAATATAATCATGCCTAATTAATGAGGATCAATTTTTTGGAGTTGCTAACACCACACAAAACAGTAAGACTAAGAGCTAGTACAATTGTATTAATGAAAAAAAGAAAGGGGAATATACAAGTGTGAGAAAGTGTAAGCTCTCAAAAGTATCAAATATGGTGTTTACTAAGTGTCATTACCAAGAAAAACTCCATGAGAATATGTGCCTTTAAGAAGAAACACAATAATATAGGTTTTAAGCATGAGACAGAGACATGAAGACATAGGTAGATTAATAGACATCTTTAACAACTATTAAATCATATTTAAACATAATTCAACGATGAGGATATAAACATATAAGAATTCACACGGTCGCTTGGAAAAGTGGGTTATTCCATAGAACATGCATTATATTCTCTTTATATGGCAGTATAAATATTTGACTGCATGTTTAGTATTAACACTTAGGCTTGACTGCAAATTTTGGATACAATTTTTTTTATTCTTGGTTACTTTTTATTAACATATGGCTGCCCCACATGGGAGGCCTATCCAAAAGAGGTGCTGCTTAAGTTGACCCCTAAGCACCTGGGCATCCAAGACACTCTAGGAGTGCCTTCAATCCCCTTGTTGCTATGACAACTATGATATACTATAACATAAAAAAGGATGCCTTGAAAAATACACTTTCATTTTTCTTTTTTCTCTCAGTATATGCTAGCACAGTTATTCTGGCAAGTTCACTGAGGACATAGCTTACACCATGCCAAAATCAGTGAATAAAGAAGAGTCCATAAGAAGTGCATCCTTTCAGAAGGGCCAAAAGCAGCCAGAAGGAAAGGGATTCATATGATTAGATGGAAAGAAAATCCATAAGAAGATGATTCTTTTAGAATATCAAAGGGCTGAAAGAAAAGGGCATTCACATGTCAGATGGAACCAAGCATGAAGAAGGAAAGAAGATGGATGAACAGGGGTGGTTCCTTCACAAAGTAATGGATAACAAGTCCCTGCTGATTAAATGGCTTTGATGGTTAAGTAGGAATGTCAAATTGTTATCCATAAGAATAGTAAGGGGGAAATACTCCAAAAGAAGTGACTTAGATCAATTCCAGCTTACTAACTATTTTGTGAGTACCCAGCTATGGAAGGCTATCAACAGTGGTGCAGACTTGTCTTATTGCCTATGCATTAGTAACTCAGAATTGGGAATGGGAAGCATATTCACTTCTGGAAATATACACATTGTGAGCAGATCTCATTTGAGATAAGATTTCCTAGATAGTACTACACAGCACAAGCTAATGAGAAAACGGTGGAAGCTGTTGAAGGCAATTAGAGGACGCAGAGTTATGGGATGTACAGCTAAGGAGATTGCTAAAAGAAGACGAATTGCCTGATTTAATTGAACTTAAAAATGTCCCAGACAAACTATGTATCAATTGTCAGGTTGAACACAAAAGAGGTTGGATGTGGGAACCAAGGGGAAAATGCTTCAGTTAAATCCGTCAGAAGGCTACAACTGGAGGGAGGTGTGAAGAAACGGAGTAAATAAATAGGGAAGAAAAAACTATGTATCAATTGTCAGGTAGAACACAAAAGAGGTTGGATGTGGGAACTCAGGGGAAAATGCTTCAGTTAAATCCGTCAGAAGGCTACAACTGGAGGGAGGTGTGAAGAAACGGAGTAAGTAAATAGGGAAGAAAAAACTTTTCAATCAAAGTAACAAAATTTCTAACCTGCCAGCTCCGCCCACCATCTCCATGGCCTTGCCCTCCCCTTGTTCACACACATGACCAAAACTAGCAGTGCCCAATGCCCACTAACCCACATTCTCTCTTCTAGTAAGTAAAGAAGAATACGAAAGAAGTGTAGAGAGAGAGAGAGAGAGAGAGAGGACAAGGTTGGTGCCTCCTCTCTTCCTCCTCTTCCACCTCCCCTTCATGGAGGCACTGCCACCCTCAAGCCCCACCTCCCCTGCGATGGTGCTCAACAATCAACAATGACATGCTGAGACTCATGATGTTCAAGTTGGGCCTAGCTGACCCTGCCGGCATGCTGTCCTCCTAATGGGAGGATGATGACACCCCCTGCAGCACCTGCTCCTACATCTAGTGCGACCTGCCACCACCTGCATCACTGCCACCTGGTCAATGTTGACAGTGGTGGAGGTAGACACAGCAAGAAGTGACACATGGTGAAGACTACCACCATGCTGCACCTGGCCATGTTCAATGTTGAGACTGCCATCGTAGAGATGCTAATGACAATGGTCGACCCAACACTTTCTTCCCTTCCTCTCGCTATGATGGTCTTCCAGGTTCCCCCCCCCCCCCCCCAAAACAAATACTCAATCTCTCAATCACATATGTACTTTGTAAATGAGATCTTCCAAAGTTTTATTATCTGCACCTATTTGTATGAGCTAGAAATTTGGACAAAGAATGTCAAAAAATGACCATGGCACTCACATTTACCCTCACGCTATATGAGTGAGTGTGCAGAAAAAGAGTATGAAGTCCATAAGGAACTCGCATTCATTCCGGCACTATATAAATAAGTACAAAGAATGAAGTTTAAAGGATATCATGTCCTAATTATAATACCGCATGATGAAACAATGTTTTGCTAAACACATCTACGGTCTACCTGACTTTTGAAGATGCAAATCAAGCAGTGATTTATATCAATTTACACATTAAGTTGAAATTGATACAAATTAAAATTTGAAAGCAAAACAACCGTAAAAAAGTGCTCCTAAATGCCCGATAGATGTACCGCATAACATAAATATATAAATAAATACAAAAGAAACTATTATATATGTATGCCTTAATGTTCTTGCCATAAGACTCATAATATACTATGTAAGTGACTTTTCATTTGCATAAAATATTAGAATTAGGCAGGAAAGTAAAAGGAAAAAGTTTAAGAATTTCTTTTGAGATGTAATCTCTTCTGTGATAGACAATGCAAATAGAAATCTCCTTGAAGAGACCTAAATGAGGCCCATGTTCCATACATAAGATCTCGCTGACCTTACTTGACATTAATTGCATTAACCATATGACCAAAGACCCTTGATAATTTGCTACAAATTATGTTTACAGAATACAAAATACTGACAAAAAGCAAATGATTACAACTGCAGGATAAAGAGTTATGACGTTAAATTCTTTTAAGAAAACACTTAATGTTTCAAGAATGTGTTTTTAAAACATTCCTCCTTAAATGAGCTTATGAAAATCCTTTTTAGGAAAAAATATTTATTCATATTATTTCAACTTTTTTATCAAAATTTTGCTTATCTTTTCAAGAATAAAGACTTAAACATCATGTAGGGTTTGTAGACAAAAAAAATTCACTTTAGAAAATAATGGGTAGTCCCCAGTCCATTTGCAAATAAGTTTTCCACCCAGCATTTTTTTTCCTACAAACCCTCTATAATGTTTAAGTCCTAGCTCTTTAAAAGGATAAGAAAAATATAAACATTAAAAAATTATAAGTCTTTTTAAAAAAGAAAATTTCCAAACTCATTTGAGAGGGGACAGTCTAAGCCATATTCTAAATATAATGAGTTTCCTAAAAGAATATAACATCACAACTCTTCAACCTATTTGTATTTGTTGACTTTTTATGAGTATCTTTCTATTATATGAACAACATTCGTAACAGTTAACCAAGGGTCCCCTACCAAATGTTCGATGTAATTAACATTGATTAAGGTCAACAGGAAGAAGTCCAACACATAGAATCTAGGCCTAATTTAAGTTCCTTCAAGGAGTTTTTGAATTAAATTCACTCCCACACAAGAAGTTCATTCTAAAAGAAATCCTTAATTTTCTTTCCTTTTACTTTTCTGCCTAATGTTAATTCTTTGGGGGAAAGATAAATCATTCCCTGCACATACTCATAGTAATCTTCTCGTGAGCCTAGTTGTTTGTTCCTTTTAATCTACAAATCTGGTGTTACATCTCAATATATTTTCTCGACAATTATAAAATGTTCATGAATCAACTATTTTTCTATTTTTTCATACATTAACTTTAACTATTTTTCATATAGTTAAGATCAAATTTCCAATATAATAACAACGCAAAGAAAACACAATGGTTAAAATAACATACATAAAATTCTAAACCTTCCCTATTTCATTCAAAATAAAGGTTGACGTAAGAGCAATATCCATAAAAAAATATTTATTTACCATGAGCGTTAATTAAAAAAATAAAAATCTCTTGTAAATATCATTCACAAATCGAGTTTATATCTTGTAAAATTTAATGCCTACTTAAGTTTTCATGATCATACTTGACAACAATTTCATCATATAGTTTAAATAAAATCAAAATAAAATCATACTAAGTTTAGAAACTAGTCAAGGATAAAGTGTTATGTGCCTACCCCTCAACAGAAAAGCAATTGGAAAAACAAGCACTACATCTACATGTCTTGGAACAGCATTTGAACAGAGTTCTATAAGCTATTTTAATTCAGAACTCTTTTGGAAAATGTTTGACAGTTATAAACTTTGATACAAACCAAGTAGGTCTCATTCTAAATAGAGTCCATAAGATATTATTTTAATTGGGAACCTTTTCAAAGAAGTTGGGTAATTATAGCCTTTAATATGGTAACAAAATTTTCATACTTTTTTTTCTTTAAATCATACAAGTTTAGTCTTACCCAAGGGTGTTGCTCCATAAGCCCATTTATTTATTTTTAACTTGCCCCAATAATCACCCTTGTACTAATATTTGTCCCAATGTTTAGAAAAGGTCGTTCCACCTTCAAAGTGTTTAGTTTTATAAAAAGTGATAGATGATATTTCTCCCAATCACTAAAACTTATTATTTCTGTAAAAAAAGGTTGTTCCTCCTTAAGCTTGCCTAAATGTTTTTTTTGTGCCCTCATAAGCACCTTGCTTATTGAAGTTATAAGTTGAATGATATTCACATATTTGTCCCAATATTGCTTCACTAGACTTGTGATTATTTGTGATGGACTTCTTAAATATGGATTGATTGAAATAGACATGGACAAAGATAAAGTACACTGCTAGCGAGAAACTCTAATGGTTCAATAAGGAGGCCCAAAAAAATTTCCTGAGTTAGAAATGTTTCTAACAGACCTTTAATCATGATGGTTGTGCCTACAGTCCAAGCTTCAATCAGTAGATTATAACATGTAGTATTAACTATTCAGTAGCCAACTGCAAATTTCGTTTCTTTCATAATGGCGGATGGGTTATAAGATCCAGTCGAGTAGATTAAACCTTGGCAGTGTGTTCTCAAATGCTGTCATTCCGTTCCCTCCAACTGGTGTTTATCGGAATTCTGGCATCAGAAAAGGGTGCCATTTTCCAGCTGGTAACCAACCAGAAAGCCATGCCCAACTCTTTTGTAGCTAGCCTACCAAGTCATAGTCCAGCTATATATTGACGGGATTAAAGAAAAATGAAGGTGGTAGTGACTTCCAGTTATTTGGTCTGTCAACCAATAATGCTTTTCATCAACAGTTCAAAAGGTTTTACCACCACAGAAGCATAATTGAATAAGGAGTCATAACCTGTGACAGGCATACTTTCATCTTTTAAGCAATCCCATCAAGTAAATTTTTGATTCAAACTAGAAAAGATGCCTTGAGAAATTGTCATTTTACTGAAACTGGAGACATGACAACAGTTTAGTGAAGGAAATTTTCAAGCCAGGGGTTCAATACTTCAATTCATGGGGGACTAATTTGATTTGTCCAGTGAACCGTCAATTAATTTTATTGCTTACATTGACAGCAATGAATCAATATCACAAACCAAATGGGAACAGGCCTGCTGAAGCCTGGAGAACACTTCAACCATATAATTATCCACATTAACAGCAATGAATCAATCATTATAAAACAAATGGGAAATAGGCTTTCCACAGCCTAGAGATCATCTCAGCCATATTATTAGTCAAATTTGTATTTATTTAATATTTGCATCATATGTCCATAAAAAGGATATACAAATAATGCAGTATATAACCTATGGGATAAAATAAACATGAGAACAAGGTAAATACACCATGAAAGTTCAGCAAAGAACATCAGCACGACAAAGAGAAAAATACCAACCCACCTCATTCATAAAGTTGAAGACTTCAGGCCATGACTTCTAACCAAATTAATAATAGAATACAACCCGAGTACTATTGGCTAGAAAATTACAATCAGTTAGTCAAGACGCCATCATCAAGACAATGACAACTAACAGAAATCTTCTGGAACTATGTAACATCACGATCCCTGCTTAGTCCTTATATGATCAAATTCGACCCTTGAAACACAAACAATATTTCTAATACCAAATCAGATAATGGATCCCCAAAACAAATCACAAACACATTCAGGAACAACTCAGAATTTCAACCTTGTGTGCAGTTTAAAGATACGAGCATGGAACATTTGATTGACTGATGCGGCCCTATTTAAGTTGTAGATTGCTCATCCAAAGATTATCCAAGGAACAAAGGAGGAAAACATTCAAACATACAGATGCAAGCACACCAAACGATAAAGTATATAATGGCATGAATTTCAGGAATGGCCTATAGCATAACAAACGTGAAACTTGATTAACAAGAAGATTCAGGAATAGCTTATTATAACATCAGAACGGACATTGTAGCTCAATTCCAAGCAATTAGAAAACAAGAAACTTAATTATCAGTAAAGAAAGCATTTGAAATAAAGCCAACTACAGATATCCACAAAAACGAACGAACAAAAAAAAAAAGGAGAAAAGAAAAAGGATTGCCACAACTTACATTAGGGTTTAGAGTGGAAACGGCAGGTTTCTTCTCGTGATCTATCATGGGCACACTTCTTGGAAAGCTCTCTCCCACCACCTTCTCCCCAAACAGCTTCTCCACATCCGACCTATCCCTGCCCACGCTTGCCACCAACACCCCCTTCTCAAACCCGACCTTGGGTGCAACCTGCGCCTGGACAACCCTATCCTCGGAGACCTCCTGGGCGCCCCCAAACGAAGCAGACATCTCCTCAAGGCGCCATCTCATCGCCATCGCCCGCTCCATCTCCAGCTCCCTCCTGACCTCTTCCTCCATCAGCCTCGCCCGGGCCACCTCCCTCAGGAGGATCTCCCCGCGCATCCTCTCCTTCAGCAGCTCCCTCTCCAGGACCTCCCTGGCGGACCCCGCCCCTCTGGCCATCTCCGCCCTCTGGACGTCGCCGGCGATGTCGAGGTAACCCACTGCGGAACGAACAGAGCAGGAATGCACCGAAGATCAAAACTTTCGCGACAGAAACAACAACAGGCGAAGAAACAACGGAACCCATTAAACCAAACAACGCAAAGGAGGCGAAGACGGTGTCCTTTCTGGGTTTTAGGCCGCACTACGCCGACGCCTGGGCGGCGAGCTAGCAGAAAAAACATACAAAGTGGGATCTTCCCCGACGGCAACGAGAAAACGCGATGAAACACCGGAACCCATTAAAGAAAACGCGGGAAAGAAGGAGAAGATGGTTTCTTTCCAGGTCTGGGCAATACCACGCAGCGCCTGGGCGGCGAATAAGCCGTCGGGGACGCCAGACGAAGAAGGAGGAGCCTGGAGGAAGAGAGGCCTGTCGTCGCGGTCGCGGGCAAGGAAGTCCATTGAGAACAACGACGACTTCACGAAGGGGGGAGGAGGCGGTGGGGAGGGACGACGTGCCGCCTCCTGCGAGGACGAAGAGAAGAGAGAGAAACCCTAAGCCGCGCGGGGAAGAAGCACAGGGGAGACCAACGGCAGGAGGAAGTCGAACCTCGTAACCGCGTCTCTATGGCTCTGTCTCTACTTCTCTCTCTTCCTCTCTCTCTCTCTCTCTCTACATATACGGAACCTATTCCGACAAGTTTTGAAACTTCTCAAACGGCACCTCCAAAAAAGCGTCGTACCGCATGATGGGACAGTGGGAGCAGGGTCTGAATTCAAATGCTTCTCATTTTTTCTTACTTTTTCAGTATTAAGTAGAAATAAAATGTACATTAGAAACAAGTGAGTTATATATACGTACTGATCTATTTTTGGTATTTGTATTTGGATACGGTATTTACATAAACACCAAAACTGACTCAAAATTATGGTAAGAATTGTGTTGCAATGGGAAGGATTTCATTTACTTATGTCTTTTAATTGTATGCTACTTTGACAGGAGAAGGAAGCATGTTTGCTATCTCATTTTCGCCTGCTGGCAACATACTGCATCTAGATTTGCTAGAAGAATTTAGCGTGGAGTAAGACATTTGGAAGCGAGAGAGTAGGAGGACGCGCACATCATATCTATTGATTGATTAATATTGTCAAATGGCTGAAATGTTTTTGCTTTCTAAAAGATATACTTTAATCGCCACCTACAACTTTTCCATAGTCTAGAACCAAAAAAAGTTGTCATATGCTATGAACAAGAGAGTAGAACATTTGGAAGCAAGAGAGTAGGAGGTCGCGTACGTCACATCTATTGATTGAGTAATATTATCAAATGGCCGAAATGTTTTACTTTCTAAAAGATATATTTTAATTGCCATCTACAATTTTTTTGTGGTCTAGAAAAAAAAAGGTCGTCATATGCTATGAGCGAAAGTAAATATAAGAGTGGTATTATATCAGGACTCTATCGGCCAACCGTAGGATTGTAAATAAGACAAAGATAAAAATAAAAGTAACTATTTGTGCTTATTTTTTATATAGAAAATCGAAAGTGAAAGCAAAAATAATGATAGATATATTCTTATTTTTACTTCTCTTTGAATCTAAAAGCAGAAGTAAAAATAAAAATAAAAATGTTCATTCTCAATGTTTACTCGCAACTCCATGCAACATTCATTATTAATGTACATCGTGTGTTGTAATCGTTATTATATATCATGTGTTGCAACCGATGAGGATCACCTTAGTGCATAGACTAATAAGAGATGTCTCGCGATTACCATACATCTGGTACCACGTAAGTGACATGGACCCATGAGATAAGTTGTTGCTGGATCTTCTTCCACTTTTTTTTTCTCTTTTTTACGTGTGAAAATTAGTGAAAATCTATGTTGTAAGAGTAATACTTGCTGGACAAGTCCAGTCACATTGCACATCTCTCTGCGGTTAGACCACGTAGTCAACTTGGCCAGTTGGACGAGTTGACATGGTCACTCCTATAATATTTTGATTGACAAGTATCATTTTTTATTGATAATACAGTTTCGATTAACAAATACAGTTTTTGATTGACAAATGTAATTTTTGATTGACAAATACATATTCTGAAAACTGTATTTATCAATAAAAAATTATATTTATTAATCAAAAATTATATTTATCAATCGAAATATGTATTTGCCAATCAAAACTATATTTGTCAATTGAAAATTATATTTGTCAATCAGAACTATATTTGTAAAATCAAAAACTGTATTTGTCAATCGAAATATGTATTTGTCAATTGAAAATCATATTTGTCAATTGAAATATTATACTGGTGGCTGGTGGCTGTGTTCGCCCAACTAGCCGAGTTGGCTATGTGGTCCAACATATGGAGTTGTACAGTATGATTGAACTTATTACATAACTTGATTGTGCATCAAGTGTTACTCATTCAGTAGGCCTATACCATTGCATGGCATTATGCAAATGACGATGATGAGAGCCATTTTAGTTAATCCACTGAAGGAATCCTTACCCATTGTGTACCTGATATAATATGCATTGTTATAAAGTAAAATTCTAGTTATAAATGGAGAGCATGCGTGAGCACTATATCTAATGGTTGATTCTGGGCACCACATCTATTAGTTGATTACTGAGGTCAAATGGCCGAAATCTTTTTACCTTTTAAAGATGCACTTAAATTGTCACCTAGAATTCCTCTCTGACCTGGCTTAAAAAGATTGTTATATGCTATCAGCAAAAATAAATAGGAGAGTTGCATTATATTATAGTATCGGCCAATTGTAGAAGGAAAATAATTTTGTGACAAATTGGATATACACATTTGACACCAGATGAATGAGTGAGTAGTAAATGTAAATATTGAAATTTATGTCATGTGTTTGGTGTCAAATTTCTGTGTCACAGAACCATTTTCCATTGTAGAATTGTAAAATAGGTCAAAGATGAAAATACAAATAAGTGCTTTTGTGCATATTTCTTATATAAGAAATGCTGAAAGTGAAAGCAAAAATAAAAACATATTTTCTTATTTTTTTTACTCTTTTTACAATAGAAAAGTAAAAGAAAAACAAAAATAAAAATATTCATTTTCAATGTCCTCCTACCCACACACATTAATTAGTGCTCACAGGTGCATGAAATACGTGTGGGTAGGTGAAGGGCACGCACTACATTTAATTAATTGATTATTGTGGTCAAACAGCCGAAAATATTTTACTTTTTAAAAGATAGGGGAAACAGGAGTATGGGATGTCACATACCATGTTCATTGTTCAATTGATTGATTATTGTGATTAAATAGTCAAAAATATTTTACTTTTTAAAAGATAGGCTTTAATCGCCGCCTATAATTCTTCTGTGACCTTGAGCAGAAAGGTTATGATATGTTAAGTGCATTATATCGTGACCCCAATCCGGTGTCAGCTAGATGTAGGTTTATAAACGATAATACTTGTTGCACCGCATGGGGTGTGGCATAAAAAAATAGTATATTTTTCTTAAAAAGATTCTAGGTCGGCCCCGTTGTCTCTTTCAGTTTGTACAATCCGATCTTCGATTGGACGACTGAAAAACTTACAAAAAATAAAAAAGTGAACCTAATAAAGAGTGAAATTTTAGTATTCATTGGGTTTGATTTTTTATTTTTTAGATTCTTTTAGATCATCCGATTAGAAATCGAATTGTACGGATGTGTCAGGCATGATGGGGCCAACCTTAACAAAATTTCAAAAAATAAAAAAAATAGAAAAAGGTTTTTCTATTGCTGCAGCCGTCTAATCTAATAGATTGAACGCTTGCCTGCATAGTATGTTGACTGCAGCAAGTATTATTAGACTATGAATAGCTCAAAGAAAAAAATAAAAACAAGTTTTTTCTACTTATTAATTTCTTATAATGTATGTTAAAAGTGAAAGCGTATATACATAACATAATCTATAATATAATATACTTTACTTGCACTCATTTGTGCTTGCAAGTCTATGCAGCGTTTATTATTATATCTCACATGTTGTATGGTAGACAAGTGTTGCCTCACTAGATTGAGAGGAGTACCACAATTACTATTTGCACGGAGCCACGCAAGTAACATATATAGGTCCATGAGATAGGCTACAATCGATTCTCTTTCCGATTCTTTCTTCTCCTGTCCACATGAAAGCCACACCACTTGCGTGGTGCTTGGTGATTGTGAGACGCTGATCAGTCCATATATTGACGTAGGTTTGATATCCTGATTTCTTATTTGTTTATGTCAAAATAAGATTCATTATATTTTGGTAAATTATTATTCTCTCTATTCGGAATAAGTTATTCCAATTAAGTACAATAAACAAAAAAAGAAACATCGTTAATGCTCATTATGAGGAGAGTAAGTAATTTTAACACTTGTGCCTGAATTACTTATTCCCTCTTATTCCGATATAAACATTAATTCACATCTAATATGAGAAATTCGTACAATCAACATAATAGAAAGAACGGGAAGGAATAAGCCATCTCATTCTTTTTATTCTCTAATCAAGTTAGTGCGGGGGAAACCTCACCCACTCTGTAACACATAATGAGCAGTGTTACATATCAAAATTGTAAATTACAAAAAATTCGGAGTTACAAATATTTTATCGAGCCAAAGTTGCAGCAGTGAGAACTACCCCATACATCCATCATTGAAAATACAAGATTACTAACTTTCGAGCTTTTATCACACCAAATATTTGTATTAATGGATGAGTATACGAAAAATTATTAATAACCCAATCATTCGAGATTTGTCTTCTTTTAGAATTTACAGCATGATATTATTACAAAAGCAGCTTAAATAAGAAACTAAGCCTGAAAGAGCACTATATTCCATTAACATTCAAAATTCGCTCTATCCCACTCTAATCTTGTGAGGGTAGGAAGATCTGAGAACTCAGGGGTTTAGCTCCCCTCTTAATCACTTTTTAAAGACTCCCATGCATGGTTTATAACTTATCATGAGGTGTCATCTGTTAAGCCCTGTTTGCACACTTCATACCACCAGTGCCCTTCCATTGCTATCTAGCAGATGAGGTGTCTCTCCCCATAAGATCTGAAAGCTAGATGTTCTCTTCAACTAATCAAAGGATCAAATCAAGGGTAATTAGCCCCTGACCAAAATTAAATCTGTGGCAAATTGGTCAAACCATCATTATTAGCTACATTATTTAGACAATAGGAGACCATTCACCAGTGAATAACTTTTGCATCACCAGTGGATAGCTTTTGTGGCCCAAATAAGCAATTATAAGTCTTCTAATGACCCCAATTCATTCAAACAGCTTTGCATCATTTTTTACAACCTCCAATAAATCGTTTCACTTGATTTTTGAAGTTACTGATAATTCTCAGTTTGTCCATAAAAATCCTATTCGAATCAATGTAGATGCTTTTTGTTTATTATTTTAATTCACATGATCAATTATTGATTTTTTATTCTAACATCTATCATTACCATAAAATGGCTCAAAGCATAAGTGGGCCCCATTATTTAATTAATTGAAAATATTCAATTAATTAAGATATACTTTTGTTATACTTTTTCTTAAGAGATACGTAATGAGCTATATAATGGACATTGATCTATTAACATTATTTTTTTTCACATTCTCATTGATAATAAAACATGGACATACATCATGGTCTCAATCATTAGGGTTAGCACTCTTACACTTCTGCAATACAAGAGGGGATATAATTTGCTGATGGTATCAAGTGATCAAAAAAAGTTTTAGTTAACAAATCATTTAGGTGAAGACAGTGACCAAGAACCTTTGCAACTTCAACTTTCTAAAACCATAGCATTTCTTATATTCCGTCATCAAACTTTTCTACTAGCACCGACTTAGTAAGACAACTATAATTGAAACTACCATCAAGGATGTTACTAAGATCAGCTTTTCTAGAGTTTGATCAATAAAAGGATTTGGTGACTAAAAGGGTCAGTTGCTCCTACAAAAGAGAACATCGTCAAGGACCCTTGGTGGTGATTTAGGAGATCTCTCTCTGATGCTTAAGTCATAAAATTAGGGGATACTAGGAAGAAGCAGAAGGATGTTGGATTAGTTGTTGCATACCTGGTTTTGTCGAATAGGGAGTCCTTTTATAGTAGTGCAGAACCTTAGTAGAGGTCTGATGTTGTCCGGAGGATGGGAGTCCAAGGATGGTTCCGATGATTGTTTCCTAGAAGCCGGTCCTAGATCGAACTTCCGTGTTCATCCTGAATCATGGTCGGATTGGTCCTAAGAAGGGTGAGACTTCTTGGTCTGAATCATTTTTTGAACGTGGAAGGACTCTTGGTCGGATTGGGTAGCCTTCGATAATATAGATCCGAGACAGTTCCTGACCGTGTAAGTGTATTTCATGAATCATGGGCAGGGCTATAAACAAGATGATTTTGTGTGTTCGAATGGGGTTATATTGATAGTCCGATCTTGGGCTTGTTGGGCCGACCCACGGTTCGTCGAGGAGCGATTTGTATCCGTTGTAGGTACCTTTTGGATGATGTCTTTTAATGTTCTTGTTCGCGGCTCTTCGAGAAATCCTTTCGCCTGTTGCGTCTCTTCGGTGCAGGCAACATTTGGGCTTCGTTGAGTGCTTTATAACTCCTTGAAGGGGTGGATCATCCTTAGTACTCTAGTAAACGCTAGTTCTTGCAGAAGCCATGCATTATGCTGTGAAGGTAGCTGAGGACTGTGGCACGGTGGAGCCTCCGTAGGCTACAATGGAACTGCTCGCTGAGGTTCATAGGACCTATCACATTCCGAGCATGTACCGCTTAGTGGTTTCATCTTTTGCAGACTGCATCTTCCCAGAGCGTTAGGGCCCCTTTGTCATTCATACGGCCATGTTCGAGGTTGGGTTCAGGTTTCCTATACCGCCCTTCATTGTACAATTATTACAGTACTTCAAGATTGCCCTGGCCCAGTTGTTGTCAAATTCTTAGAGGATAGTCATCGATTTTGCCACCATATACATGGGCCACTTGGGGGCGACTGTGGACATATTCTGGTATCTCTTTTGAGCCCAGTGGTGCACAACTCCGGGAGCCTGTGGCTTCGCACAATTTTAGGCCCAGGAGAGGACGCCACTAGCGTTGAGCGTTGGGTTTCGACAATAGTTTTTCGTTTAGTATCATGTGCCTCAGTAGTAGGGGTACGCTTCCTTTTTCGGTCATCTACTTGAACCGCATAGGCGATTCATCTGGCCGGAGTAGATTGGTTACGGTTGCTCCTACTAGTCTCCGATCGCCCGAATGTCGGCTCGTGATGCCTTCCGATCATGGCCCTTTTAGATTGATTTCCTATAGATGACGTCAAAAGATGATGGGTCGAAATCTCGTCTATCACGATCATGACCCTCCGCCTATGATCAGAAGGAAAAACTCAACTGCACCTAAAGAGAACACAGTCAAGGGCCCCCGTGGTGATCTGAGGGGTCCCCCTTCGATGCTTAAGTCATGAAGCTGAAGGATACTGGAAAGAAGCCGAAGGAGACTAGATTAGTTGTTGCGTACCTGGTTCCGTCGAATAAGGGGTCCTTTTAGTAGTGTAGAACTTTAGCAGAAGTCCGAATCCGCCTAGGTGGATGGGAGTCTGAGGATGGTTCCGAACCAGAAAAGACTATTTCTTAGAAGTTGGTCTCGAATCGAACTTCCGTATTTATCTTGGATCATGGTCGAATCGGTCCTACAAAGGGTAAGACTTCCTGGTCTGAATGATTTCTCGAACGTGGCAAGATTTTTGGTAGGATTGGGTAGCCTTCGACAGTATGCCGTGTGGGTGTATTTAATGAATCATGAGCCGAACCATAAACAAGATAATTTCGTGTGTCCGAACGGGGCTATATTGATAGTCCGGTCTTGGGCTTGCTGGGCTGGCGCAGGGGCCTCCTTAGGCTACGTGAAATTCTTATTCTTCATTGATATTGGTTTACGATAACTTTAGGCCGAAAGATGAAATCAACTAAAAGGAGAATTTTAGGAATTAACTGATTTTGAAATACGACAATTTATGACATTCTAAATTTATAAAAATGACGTAAAATAATTTACAGCAATCTGAACATTCCGAACATAAGAAAAAAGTTGCTTTTCTAACATTTTATAGCAACATTTTAGGAGATCTTGTGGGCTGCGGGTATGCACGTTGGGTTGACAATAGCTAGGGAAAAGCCACCTTCTTCATGAGTTTTTTGATACGCTACCAAATGAGAAGTATTCTGGATCACTTGTCAAATATTCTCGGCCTAAAGTCGTACCACAAAGAACTTGAAGCTTACTTGTACCTGAAGGAGACGAGGGGTAAAGCTTCCCTGATCCAACTCTCTTCATTTCGGCGCCAGGTTCATCTGAGCACGATCTTTACCTTTGGAGGAAACAGCATCTGATTCCTGCTTACTAAGTAGCGTGGGGGAATGGTCACGTGTGTGCAGCTCCTAAGATTTGATGGAATAATTAACTATGCAATTAGAACTTGTGCTCTGTAAAAAGTGTCATCCCAAAAGCAAATATATATATGCCTCATAAGTAAAAGATTCTTTAACATTAATCATTGAGCCATCTATATATTTTGGTATTCTATATATTGTTGTTACGTTTTGATTGAAACACATGATTCGGGTCACCTGCTCTATTTTTGTAATACTCCTAGTTCACTTCATCTCGTTGGCTCACCTGTTATGGCAAGAGAAAAATTAGAGAAAAATGTCTTCAATAAAAAGATGCCGCCTCCTCTCTCTCTCTCTCTCTCTCTCTCTCTCTCTCAACAAGAGAAAAGAAACACGAGATTAGTTTGTTTTTATGACACTGACGTGAGCGTCAAGTGTTAACATGGACACGTGCGTTAGATACGACAATATCTTAAAAATAAGACATGAGGACACGGATAACATACGAATATATATACATGAATATGTAGTTATACATATATATAACAAAAAGATATGTGCGACACTGACATGAACGTCAAGTGTTAACACGGACACGTGCGTTAGATACGACAATATCTTAAAAATAGGACATGAGGACACAGATAACATACGAATATATATACATGAATATGTAGTTATACATATATATATATAACAAAATATAATTACTGAAATTTATCTAAAATATAAAAAAATAACTTATATAAAATTTTATCATATAGACAAATATCCTGAGAAGGTATGCTTAATATTCTAAGAAATCTCTAGTATTTACTTTAAAATTTTGAAGTAGAGGGTTGAAGACGGGTGTCCGAATGTCGTATTATATCGACAAGACTCTCTAATATAAATAAAAATGTCTACCAAATCATAGATTTGTTCTAAATATCTTTCTCGCTATTTAGTAATGATCTAAATAATACTCTTTCCAATGTCGATATAATAATCTCGCTGCGTGGGGCTTTCAATTCCTGTCATATCTAGGAAGAGTGTTGATTCGTCGGTTCTATTTTAGGGAATGAGATTATCTGGTTCTATTATATTTGTTATTATTTTAAAGTAAGATTACATAAGGACCTTCAAATCAAGCGAGGAAGTAACAAATTAAGATGAATGATAAGAGTACTTCCAAATCATGTGAGAACCTATAAGGGAAGGGTTCTACTCATCAATATAAGATCTTAGGGTCTCCTTTTCACTCAGGATGAAAGCCACGAGTAATTGTTGCTTCACAAGAAAGAATTTCCTAAGTACAGTCGAACCCAATTTCACATGAGATATATAGTTTTTGGTAATATGTATAGGCGTACACTCAATAACAAGCATAATGTGGTGTCGACTTCAGTTGACGGGTCAAACTAAACCAAGTCCAATCTACGGTCAAGATGATTCTTATCATTAATCATAGTAATATTATATTAGAACTCATAATTATCATGCTTTGGACCGCTCAAACCCCTGTATCAGGTTAACCTTAGGAGGAAATTCCTGCAGGTGATCCTAATCGTGACAGGAGGTGCGCACTGAGCATTACTCCTCCAGCAAAAGAGAAATTCTAGTGGAGTTCTGGTGGCTCCAACCAAGGTTCGAACCTTTCAAATCTATATAAAACAAGCAAAACCCTGCAGGGCAGCCACCTTCCTCCACCTGAGCTCCGTCCCCCTCTTTCCCCTAGTCTTGTTCCACCAACATATATATATCTCATCTCCAGTCGACCACAGAGATGAGTGCAACGGTTCTAACCCTCCTTCTCCTCCTCCTCCTCTTCCAGCTACGTGGGCACTCACCGGCCACAGCCCATGCAGGCTCCCAGCTCCTCCTGCCCTCGCATACCCAACAGCCCCAAGGTGAGTCTTCCACTTCTGCTTCTGCTTCTTCTTCTTCTTCTTCTTCTTCGCTGCACGAGCCTTCCATGGCGAAAGGGTGACGAAGAGACGGCAACCGTGCTTCTGTTCACTGCCTTGCAGGCTCGAACGCGACGGCGAGATGGGAGGAAGGGTGGAAGGGGCGCCAGTACGAGGACGCTAGACGAGCTCTGGAAGGTTATGGCGGAGAGCCGGAGAAGCTACGGTACGCGGGGAAGGGCAACAGTGCAGGTGGGTCGTCGGGCGGCGGCAGCACCGGCGGAGCGAAGGGAGGCGAGAGCCGGGGGACGCGAGGGGGGGCGACGGACGCTCGGCAGACGCCCGGCCGCAAAAGCGGCGCCAGCAGCGTCTCCACGGCGATGGGTCCGGCGCAGTGCGCCATTGTTGTGCTCCTCACTTCTCTTTCCCTTCTTTAGAGTTCGGTTCCTCGTAGGTGCAGGTGAGGAGGGAAGTGGGTAAATGCAAAAGAGAAGAGAGTCTTTCAAACAAATCTTTCATCACCTGGAGGTTTTGTTTGTAAATTTTCTCAATCTACACTTATGGAGTCTCGTCCTCACTTGCACTTGCATTAAGAGGATCTAGATTCTTCTTTAACTTCTTTTTAGTTTCCTTCTAATGCCATCCTTACTCCTCTATGGTACTCCAAATAGTCTCTCATAATCCGAGAATGATGATCTATCTCATTAATGAGACGACCTAATTTGCGGTGTGGTGCTTAAGATGTATCTCAAAAGTGATTCAATGAACTCGACCTCACAATCGGAGACATTTTTATTTTTCTTTTAGATAAAGTGAAAAATATTTTTAACTGTAGAACTTGATCTCATTGTAAAGTCGAGCTCACTAAATTATTCCTCATCTCAAAATAACATTTTTCTTTTAGGATTTGATGGAGATGAATTTTAGTGTGTGGGGGGGTGGGGGGGTTCTGATTGATTTGGACAGTGTTTGCTTATGAAGATTTGTAATGGTACTTCCAAGTTGTGTGTTGCTTCAAGAAAAATGGATTATTTATAAGGACAACATAATTTATGAGGTGTGATTACCTTCATATGTGCTGCGGTGCTGTCCCTTCAGGCTTTAGCCTCAATTGTTTATCGTTTTACCGTTCCATATCTTTTTAATAAAGGGGCTTACTTTGGAATTCAATTCTATAAATATAGTAAATTATAAATAAATCCTCTTATCTGATGCATTTAGATTTTAGACTATATATTTCAACTTATTCTTCATTTATTGATCTTTGCTGTACACTTTCATCATATTTTAACTTAATTAATTAATGTTAAGCATGATCAATTAATATTGACTAGGTTAGTAAGTGATTTTGTAACCCCCTCTCCCTACAATCTGCTTTGACGAGATATATGGTGTGCTCGGACAATATTGAGTGATGAAACTTTTATTATAATTAGAAGCAGTTACGTTGGTTTATGTATTTTTGCTTATTTTGATGCCAACATTCATGAATTTTTCTTATTGTTTATACAATTGTTAATCAGAGAGACTTATTGTTAAGAAATATTAATATCTAAAGGACTAATAATTTAATACGATAGGTACAAGAGCCGATTCGTAATTTGCTATATTTATAAGAATATAAATATAGAGAACTACTCTTAATAAAAGGTCAATTTAGTCCACCCATTGTTCTTAGTAGTCCTCATATTAGAGTAGTTGTTTCATTTTGAACACTGAATTTTACACGTAGGAAGTGGCTAGTATGTTGGTATGAAAAGGGAGGAATGCCAAATCGAGAACGTCATTATAAGGTAGCCAATGGGCATCTAGGCCCTACACCCTGGCCCAACCCCACCTCTTTTGAGTAGAGCTGTACGTTAGAAGAGTTTGTACGCAGGGGTATTGCAGTGCATTAAAAAAAAAAAATTTGATTCTTTTTTAGGTCGGCACTGAGATGTCTTAGACGTCTATTTAGGCCGATCACCGATTCGGCCATTCCCAAAAAATCTAAAAAATAAAAAAACTATTATTGGGCTCGGTTGATTAAAGGTATGTTTCACTGTTTTTTGGGGCTTAATTTTTGATGTTTCAGATTTTTTTGGGACGTCCGATCAGTGACCGACCTGCATGGACATCTAGGGCACCTTGAGATCCACCTGAAAAAAAATCAATTTTTTCTTTGTTTTACTTGCTGCAATGCCTCTGTGTACAGCACTTAGGGCATTGCAACAAGTATTACTCAGAAGAATAATACTTGCCTTACAATACCGTGTAGCTTAAATCGAACGGCTGTAATAACAGGTAATATTTTTTTTTAAAAGTTTAAGAGAGAAGTGGCTATCTAAGGGAGACATCCATACCATCTCGTTTAACATTGTCCTTCCTCTGAGTTTTTTTTTAAAAAAAAGAAAAGATAATGCAACATGATAATATCAAAGGAGAGGTATTTTTAGTTTAGCATATAAAACTTTGTCGGTAAGGATAATGCAACATGTACAGATCAAGTAATTGCTACAATATCGTGTCGATCTATGCCTTTGTTCCTTTTCCCTTCTAGAATAATATAAATTCTACTTCCAGAGCATAAATATGATGAACCTTTTCAAACTAATACCATATAATTTCTACTACAGGCATGTAAAAATAGATAAATTTGAACTTCATAAACAGATGGACGGGGAAGGTGGGCATATATGGGAGCAGGGTACAGAATGGAGGCATGTGATGGGAAGTGACTAAATGGGTAATGATGTAGCCGAAGCTATCACGACCGGATTCCGAGGCTGGAATTCGAAGTTTGGGATCCGGAGCTGGGTCGGATCGGTGAAGAGACCCGACGGGGATCCGGAAGGCGATGGAGGCGGAGACGCGATCAAAGATCCGAAGCCGAGGGTTGCTCGGCCGGATGTGGGCTAGCCTTTGGAAGGCGCGTCCGAAGTCCCTCCGGTCGAAGGGCAGCCGATGCGGAGCCGAAGCGCCTTCGGGCGAGGGGGATCAGCCGGCGAACGGCGTCGAGACCGGAGGGAGAAGTCCGAGGTCGGCAGCTGAGACCGACTCGGAGAGGTCGGTGAAGATTCGAACCGAACCCTGCAGGAGGGAAATAAGAAGAACCGATCAGTTGGAGTCTCGGGCTTTGACCCTTAGGAACCCCCTCCGACGGTCAAGTTAGCTTCTGAAGATGATTCGATTCAGAAGTCAAAGAGGTGGAAGAAGTAGCTTTAATACTTTTCGGACTATAGTCTTTGAGGGCCACGAAGACATACCTTTGGCAATAAATAACGGTGTATTTATAGCAGATGATAGATGATGCTTAACAGTAGTAGCTGATATAGGACTATGTTCTGGGTTTATTGGTAAACCGCCATAGTGCCTAGTCTTCCACCGGAGTGGGCCGGACATGGCTTATTGGGCTGAAAGGGGTTGGGCCACTGATGGACCGAAGCCTACTGGGCCGAGGGCTGCTGAGCCGCTAACAGACCGAAGGCTATTGGGCCGCTGATGGGCCAAAGAGTACTGGACTGCTTACTGGGTCGAGGGCCGCCAGGGCGCTAACGGGCCGAAGGCTCTCAGGAAGCCTTTTATTGTTGCTGCTGGGCTGACCACAGCGTTGAGCCTGTTTTAATGGGCCAAATCAGATTCTGCCTCATCAGGTAACTTGGATTTTCCCGTGTATCCATATGCTTATCCCGAATATGAAATTCCAAGTTAACTATATAGTATCCATATCTTTCCACTAAACTTTGAAATCGAAAGAATAAATGGATATTGCCTGTCTATACGAAACTAGCTAGGTCTTTTATAAGATTCTCCCTCTAGCAATAGCTTATGTCCAAAAGGCACGTACCTTAGGAAAATTATCAGCTTCTAAAAACGTACCCTTTGTTTGTGCCCAATTAAGACCGAGCCAACACCGACTCCTATTGTGAAAACATCCAAGAGGGAAAACAATGAGATGGCTGCTTTAGAACTAGGGATCTTTGAGTTGTAATTTGTAAAGCTTTTGTCTAGGATCAACTGGTCTACAACATAATCGGAATGGGTATCCCCATTCTTCACAATTATTATCTAATCCCTCGACACTTGGAGCAAGTCTGACCCTTTTCATCACCAATTTTGGATTATGAGAATTTTGATAGATCTTCCTATCACCATCTCTACGCATCAATAGCTACATATATTGTGTGGGTTGCCAATTAAAATTATGCATATTATACAATAAAGAAACTACTTGGGTGTTCATCGCTTCATCTGAGCTAGTTGGTCATCTCAAGTCAATTTTTTAAAAGGGTAGTCAACTATGTACAACGGCTCTTAAGTAGGTAGGATTCAAATCCCACGAGACTTACAATATTATTCTCTCAATTTAAAGATAGTGACACTTCAACTTATACAAGTGAACCCTACCGGCGCTCTATGGCAGCTTGTTCCTAGATGATTCTATTTTGGTGCCACTGTGTTGTGCATGCAGTCTGAGGAGTAAAGCCAAGCATGATCTCTTGCTAGATAATCCAATGTCGTTTGGCCACTTTATAAAAACCTTCGTCTTGTTTGTCTACTGTCCTAGGAAGTTATGGGTGAGCATACCCTATCTTTTCTACGGCATATGAGATTTGTGATCTCGAGGATCTCATAACATGTAGGTTAGTACCTAGCCTTTCAGTTATTAGTTTATGTGTGCAACATATCTTAAGTATATTGTAGAGCATCTTCAGTCGTGTGCAGTGGCCGACGTAAAAATTTTGTTCAATGGAATCACTTACATAGTGGCCTAGTGGAGTCACTCTATTGAATCGAAATTAGTGGATCAGTAAGATCATTCTAATAGGTCAGAATTATTGGCCAACTACTCTAATAGAACAAAATTAGAAGGTCTCAGTAAATTTTACAAAATTTAGTGAGGTCATAGGACCTAACTGGGTATAAACTGGATCCGTCACTGGCTGCATGACAGTGGACATCCTGTGCTAAAAGTGGAGAGGTTGCGAATCAGGTGAAACCCTGTCCATGTGTGTGTATGAGAATTTATTTGCAAAAACATATGTTCGCCCACCGAGAGCGGAACATTCATCCAGAAGGGTGAAAAAGTGGGCTTATTATTTTCTAAAAGGAGGAACCACCGCACACTGGCAGATTCAAACCCTACTCTTTACGAGAAGGTAAGTAACAGACAAAAAATATATTTTAAAACATGTTATAGACTTCTCAATAATCAATCTTCTCATTAAAATAGTCTGCCTCCCTTGAAGCACTTCGGAGTCCAATTGCAATGACCTTGTAATTCCACCCACAAAAGCAATTAGAGTGACTGGAAGTAGCAAGCTTTTCTTGTGTCATGCATGACTGAAAATAACAAGCTTCCATAGTTCCATACCTTTCCACATAGATCAAATACCAAGACAGGATGAAGCTTGGGAGTCCATGACAAACCTGTGGCTTCAATACTTTTGCAGCATGCAGCACATGTGAATATGGTGCCTACTAAGCTGGTTTATAGCAACATAATGACTTTGACATCATAGGAGGCAATAAAGATTGGTTTTCAAAGTTTAGATAATGATAAGGCAACCAAAGATCTGTCCACAGTACCAGATACTTAAGGTACTTAAACAAACACACATTCAGGTTTGGTTCCTTAAAGGAACCCAATTATTTAGCCATAATAAGTCTAGTAACCATAGTTTAAGTATACTTCATATAAAAACGTCCCAGATGGAGTATAAGGACCAAGTCTTCTCACGATCAAATGATCATCCAAAGCATTGCATTTCGTGATTGATTTCCCACGGTTTAGCTCTTCCCTTGGCCTGTGGAGGAAGAAATCAAGGGTGTACAAAGAAGAAATGATCACAAGTAAAGCCCAACAATTCAAATGCATGATTCCAGCAACTCATATCAGCTCCAAATGAGAGGCGACACATGACATAGAAGAAAGGAAACCGAAATGAAAAATTCAAAATAATTTAAGTCACTCATCTTTTTATTTTTAATTTACATCAGTGATGAAAGCAATATGAATAGAGGCATACCTGCAATCAACGAATGCCATTTTATCCTGCTTAACTTCAGATCAGTTATCAAAGATCATGGAACAGACATTAAGAGTTAAAGAGTAGTCCAATATTTTACGTCAGACCTACCAAGCGACTTGGAAAATAACATTGCATATTCCAATTCCTGCCTAACACTAGACAAGGCTGAAAAAGCAACCAAAATCTATGCTACAGTCAGAAGATTAACATGGAAGCTAGTGCATTAGGTGGGCATGCAACCTTTGGAATTAATGTTTCTTCCATTAAAGAAATGAACACGGATACAACTCTAGGAAATTAACTATGTATGGGAAGTGAATCCTTTATAAGGGTTTGAAGAATATAAAGTCACAGAAAAGCTTCTCATGCATAGACAGTGAGACTTAAGTGGTGTGTCAAGCCTCTGATGATGGAAATGCATGGGATGTGCTATTACTATATATCCAAGAACATTAAGCAGTCTGCACCTGTTATCAGTGATTGATGGAATGAAATAAAGCTAATTCAGCGAAAACTTAGAGTGGCATGCTCTATGTTAAACATATGGTTTGAGACACAAAATGGGCATTGGTTTCATTTTAGCCAAAAGAATTGATCATGATCAGTCAAACCACGATCAGTTCAAAAGATTCCTGATTTGTATCGGTGCACACACTTGTAAGGCCTAATGGAGGCAAAACTTGGGCATCCTTCCAAGTAGAAAATAAAATAGCAAATATTGCGTTTAGCAGCCTTATCAGTTATCACACATCCAACACAGTTTTACAATCAGTACACATGACATCTCAGGCATAGATTGCGTTAATTGAAATAGGAATAACTATTTCCTACAGCAAACCAAGGAAGATTTTTCTTCAATTGGGCGAACCACAATGAAGAATAGAATGCCTCATGATTAGACCCAATGAAACCAAATCCAATTAGAAAATTTCAGAATATGTGGTACAGACCTACATATCTACTGTTTTACACAAAGATGAAATGTTGTGTCCGCAGAACTCCCCTTACAAACTAAAGGAACGGGTGACCCGATCATGACAGATCTATCTATATAGTCCGATCTTCGATCGGACAATCTAAAAAAGCCCAAACACTGTTCATCAGTTCGATTTTTGATTTTTTTGAATTTTTTTGATTGTCCGATCAAGGATTGGCCTGTACAAAAAATATCAGACATGATGGAGTTGACCCAAAAAAATTCAAAAAATCAAAAAAATAATTTTTGTTTGCCGCTGCCGTAACTGTTCGATCCTAGCGGATCAAAGGCTGCCCACGTACACAGATGAAAATTTTGGATCTAAGTAACTTCTCTCATAAATCAAGCAATTTGTAAAATTGACAATTAATTGTATGCCATCAGTTAATCTTTTTATACAACATGAGGGTTCATCCTGCCGAGGGTTGTTGGATACAGTTCTATGTCAAAAAGATTGAAATGAATACTTCAGTGTGAGACTATTGATTGACATGAACAAGAGTACAGGCCATAAGAAACTGTTCATTGGGGTAAAAAAGCCATTATGAAATTAGAAAAAAAACGTTGGGGCAAAAACGATCTAAGTTAGTGTTCAGCTGACTAAAAATATAAAATTCTTTCTTAATGGTCTCATCATTGATCCTTCTAATATCCGTCAAAGAAAAGGAGTTTAACTTAACTTGAAAAAGGTTTTTTAGAGGATATATAGAACCTATAATATCATACCTTGTGTTGCGAGACTAAGGTATATAGGACACACGTCATGTGTCTTCTTGTTCCATTGCTAGCATAATTTCTTTCTTAAGATGGACAAAGCTTGAAAGCAAGGCGTGGGATGGGATTAGGTGATAATTGCTAGTTATTTTTTTCTACAATTTTAGCTTCCTAGGAATCTAGAAGGGAAATGCTTTAGGAGTAGGCTTCAATTCTAAAATTATAAGTCCTACGTACTAAATGCTTAAAGAGAAATGCCTAAAGAAGAGAACATTGTGTAACTCAAGGGATCTACAGTTCAGCATTAGATAAATAGGCTGCATCCAATATAACCTCCAGTTAGGGTCCATTTATTTTGAGCCAGTGAGTCTAGGCCTTTAAAGTACTCATTGAAACTTCCTAGATTGGGATGAAAATGAAACTTTAAAAATGATTGACATGTGTAACTATTTATAATAAGTTATAATCACCTCTACTTGATATTTCATTTATTGAAAATGCAAGTCAAAAGCAGCACTCAATCAAAAGTCTTGAAACAGCCATTAAAATGTTGTGTATTTCCACCTTACTAAATATTGTGACTCCACTAAAACTTGTTTACATGCATTATTGCTTCTGCACAATTCAAACATTTCATCACAAACTCAACTAACTATAGCATATTGAATAAAAAAATAACTTCAGTGATTCTCTAAATCGGTTGCAATTATGACATCAATGCATCAAAATCATAGAAAACAAAGAAAAAGGAGAATGATAGAAAAGCATACCCCATGTGAGAACGATCAAATATGCAGCCAGTCATAGCGAATAACTTCTCCAAGCATCTCCCTCTGAAATTTTTGTATTTAAGGATCATGAGAATTAATAAAAGTGAATATTAAGCTAAAAAACTCATATAATTAATTAAGTGTTGCTATGTGTACTCCGAGATGAAATGCTATGTGTCATAAGTTTACCATAGATCTTCTAGAAATTTACATTTGTTTGGAGAAAATTTCAAGTTTCATGATGTTGTAATTACCCAGCGGAGTTGGACTATCATCTTGAATCAACAATCAAACAACTATGTAAGTGTAGTTAACAATTAATTAAGACAAAGAAAATCTAAGAAACTGGCAAGACTATTCATTTTAAAATGTAAAGAGGATAATTAAAATGAATAAATGCATTGCACTAGGCACCTATTTATCGGCATCCAAACAACTACAAAGGAAAGATACATACTTGATTTGGGCTGCCATATCATGGGTGCTTGGTATGAGAATTTGACCAAAATTATTAAACATTAGGAAGAAATCCGTAGCTAGGTGGGAATATCATACTTAAGTACCATAATTAACTTGGTTGAAAGAACAAGCTCTCGAATCCTAGAAACGCTTTGATTTACGAGGAACTTAGCAAGGATAAGCTTTCTATTTTTAAGATAACGGAAAATGGTAAAATCCTTATGCCTTTTCATAAAATCTTGAAAAAATAGTAGCTACATAAATGATCTAGGATTTGGTGCATGGAACTTGTGGAGAATCTTAATAGCCGCCCACGTGTACGAGGACGATCCCTGCTTCTACAATACAAGGTATGATTCCCACCTTGGTTTTTCCAAGGTGGAAAATCATTTCTCCTACAAAGAGAGGACAGTGGGATGCGTAATGTGGGCAAGATTTTTGCTCATATAGCCACATTCAAAAACCACCTACACTTTTCCTAAATGGGATGTTTCCACCCCCACAGAAGTGCACAACATCGTTGGAATGCACCAAGTGATGTGCAATCCACCTACACCATGAGGTGCCTTCTCCCCTATTCAATCCTAACAAAGAATTCATTTAAGGTGTTATGAGTATATCTTCCTTCCCAATCTGACTTTAACCTTTAAAGATTGTTTTGAATCTATTTTTCAATACAATATTGAAATGCCATTGATATTTTTGATGTTTTATCTTTGTTTCAAGTAAATATGGCAAATGTAATTTAAACATATCCTTTAAAGTATCTTTTACTACCATTAGTTAGGGAATAATTTCTCTCCCAAACATCAGAGTGAATCAAACCCAATAAAGAGGTGTTCTTCCAATTAATTTATAATTCCTTCTATATTGGTTAGCTTTGTGACGATTGGGTGAATGAGAGAGCATACTCTCCTCCTTTGTATTATGTGCATATATATACAAGTACAAAGGCCCAAAATAGGGCAAGAGGCCAACATGCCAACACACTGTACATACTAAATCAAGGCCTACAATTGTATATACATTAACACCCCACCCCCCTCAAACTCACGGGGGATCACAAACCACAGAGTAGTCTATGATTTATTGAATGGATTAGTAAGTTGTTTGGCCGAAGAGACATGAGGGAGAGACATATTGCTAAAAAGATAGTGCTGACAAATAAAGTGACCGTCAATTTCAATGTACTTCGTCTGCTCATGGAAGACAGGGTTGCTAACACTCTGATTATCACAGTGGAGACGAGTCGGAATGCGAAGATCAATCCCAAACGCACGAAGAAGACGTCGTAGTCAAATAACCTTAGCAAAAGTGTCAGTATAGCACAATACTTTGCCTCAGTACTAGAGCAAGAGACGACTATTTGTTTCTTTTTGCACCAAGAGATGAGTGAGGAACCTAGGAAGATGCAAAACGCGGTGGTGGAGTGACGATCTGTGGGTCCCCAGCCCAATCAACATTAGTGTAGGCATGCAGCTCTAGTGAAGAAGTGGAAGACAAAAGGAGGGAGTGATGAATAGTGCCGCGAGATTTCAGAGTACTCGCACAAGAGCAGCATAGTGGACGGAGGTAGGCGCACTAACAAACTGGCTTAGGACATGAACAATATGTGTGATGTCAGGATGCAAAATATCGTGATAACCAGGGCGCCAACCAGTTGATGATAGCACATGGGTTCATCCAAATGAACACTATCAGTCGGGCGGAGCTTAACATGCAACTCCATGAGAGTGTCCACCAAGCGAGTGTCGAGGAGAGAAACTCGCTGAAGAATATATGCAATGTGCTTATGTTGTGACAACAAGTATACCTAAGAGGAATAGGCAACCTCAAGGCTAAGGAAGTAGCAAAGGAACCTAGATCCTTCATATCAAACTACTGCTGGAGATGGACCTTGAGGGAGGCAATGGCAACCGAGTCACCGCCAGTAATGACCATGTCATCTATATAGAGGAGTAGGACGGCATGACCATGAGAAGAATTGCGGGTAAAGATTGCATAGTCCTCGGCTCTTCTGAAAACTTGCTTCAAGAACCACATGTCGAAAACGTTCAAACTAGGCACGGGGTGCTTGCTTGAGCCCATAAATGGCCTTACGGAGACAGACAAGCTCGGGTAAAATAGGAAGACCAGGAGGCGGCTGCATGTAGACCTCTTCTATGAGATCACCATGAAAAAAAGCATTATTCATGTCAAGCTTATAGAGAGGCCAACGGTGAACTGCCACAACTGCAAGCAGTGTGTGAACAGTGGTCATCTTTGCCACAGGAGAAAAGGTCTCCTCATAGTCAATGTTGTACTCATGAGTGAAGTTGCAAGCCACAAGCCATGCCTTGTAGTGCTCGATAGAGGGCTTGGTCTTGATCTTGTAAATCCACTTGCAACTGACGAAAGAGATGCCAGAAAGAAGAGGCACAAAATCTTAAGTGTGTGTCTGCTGAAGTGCCTGAAGTTCCTCTTGCATAGCATGGCGCCATTTTAATAGTTGAACCTATTCTTTATAACTTTGGGGCTCCTAATGGGTGTGAATCGCTATAAGGAAGGTATAAAATTGGGGATAGTAAAAGTCAGTCACATCATAACCAAGCCTATCAGGAGGGCGATGGTCGTATTGAGGATAGTGACGAGGAGTTTCTATGACCGATAGAGCAGAAGCAGGAGCATGGGTGAGAGGAGCTGAATCTGCAACAACATCATCAATCGAGGCACTAGGAACATCACCCAAATTGAGGGTATGCCGAGGATAGACTTGGGTAACAGGTGGGTGAGGGACAGGAGCCGATGGCAGAGAAGGTGAAGAGGACTTCGAGGGCAAAGGAGGAAAGGAAGCAGGAGGAGAAGGGGAGTCAATAGAAGGAAATAGACCTAGAAGACAACAATTTAAGAGAGGTTTCGTGTGTTCATTGACGTGAATTTTAACAATGCATTAAGGATTGCGATGCAAATTTAGGAAGTGCATTGACTCATGGTGATGTGAACCCACTTGTATGTAGCATGAGGAAGGGCCTTTAACCCATTCCCACCCCTCTCTCTCACCACTCTTACCTTCCTTCTTACCCTCTCTCTTTCTCTCTCTCACCACTCTCCACCTTTTCAACCTCTTCCTTTCCCTTTCTTCACCTATAGCAATGGGGAAGTTGAGGGACTACTATGGAAGGTGAGTAGAAAAGATGGTGTATGGTGTGTAGTGTATGGCAGTGTGGTGATAGGATCATGATAGCATGTGTATGATGCGAGCGTGGTAGTGCTCATGGCATGGGGAGGCCATTGTTGACCTCAATAACCTTGGTGCATGCGTGCAAGGATTAACCTACCATCATGAGACCCTAGGTACAGGTAGGAGTTCAAGATCCTAAGGTAAGATAATGGTCCTCCATTCGTATAAGCTGTAGATCTTATCGTTTCCCTACATGTCATGTCCTTATTCCATTGGCTCCACTACGTTTGATGTTATGTTATCATGCTAAAAAGTTGAGAGTTTTCCCCTTACCTATGATGTGGTATTTGTGGGGTTTGGAGAGTGTGGGAAGCAAAGTTGGTTGTTGTAATTAGGTCTAGAGGACATTATGTATTCATGAGGTAATGCAAATAGAATTGTTGTGAAAGTGTCCCAACATAAGTAGGCATCCACATCATACTAAGGTGATGCATCGTTATTATCATCATAAAGTTGGTGATATAAATGTCAAATTAGCCACACAATTATGGTGACACATTCTAAAATAAGCACCATACCATGGTGACACAAATTCAACATTTCAATCAAATTAACCCTGTTAAAGTGTACTCTTTTATAGTATTTTATGTAGATGCTTATACATTGTAAAGCATCATGTTGTGTTCCTTGATGTGTTGCACATGATCGAGAGAATAGGTACTAGCTTATGGAGCGATTATGTATGTGTTATGGGCATATGTGTGGATGGTGTTAGATATTTTTGAAATGTACCATCACTAGTGTACTATTATGTGTTGCAAGCACAATATGACCCTTAAGGACAAAGGGTTATGGGTTAGTCTCTAAATTTTAATATGATTGGTTCCAAGTTGAATCTTACGACTCCATAATTTTAGTCTAAGTCGACCTTAGGAGGAAATTGACTAATTAGACAATAGTTGAGTCCATTTGCGTGCATACATGGTTGGAGGTGTAGATACCATGATGGAGAGTTCGTGGACCCTAACTAATCTTATACTCACTGCAGTATGTGTGTTATAAAGTTACGTAGAGGTGGATTAGGTGGGGACTAGATCAAGATAATAAGTCATTAGTCATCACATCTGGCCTTCAAAAAGTTTTCCAAAGAGGGTGAAATGGTGTCATTAGCACTATTGGCTAGTTTTTACTTCTTAATTGTCACTCTAGGTGTTCTTAGGGAGAAAAAGGGCCCGTTGTTGGTAGAGATTACAACTAACTATGATGCCGTAGAGAAGACGATATAGTTTTTACATACTAGATAATTGGAAAGGAGAAGGAAATGTAATCATTGAGCTAATTGGATTTGATAGCTTTGCACTTGTTGACTTGTGGTTGCTTCACTTTCCTATTCAATACCAGGACATGTTTGTTATTGCACTCTTATTCTTGCAACATGTAAAAGTCTTGCTAGGCTATGCATTTCATGTTTATATTTGTGCAATATACTATTGTCTATGTGAGTTGGTGGAAGGTTGGGATCATGTGATCTCTGTCGAGCTCAGAGGCTCACCCTCATTCTGAACATTATACTTTAGGAGGTATTAGGCATAGTTTGTCTTACTAGTAGTGGTCTTTTTATAGTTATGTGCCTATGGTTAGTTGTACTTTTCTTTCTTGTACTTTTATTTTAAGTAATGTATTCATGAATTGAGACTTGTATAAATTGGACTATATTTTCATTACTTAGCTTTAGTTTATTTATTTGTTGTTATATTCATGCAAATGGGACAAATAGTCACAAGTTTGCACATTTTCTGACACATAAATAGTGTCATTATAGGCTTTGGCCTATAGGTGATGATGGATAGACATTCTCGTTGCACCAGTTCTTAGGAATTGCAAATCTCAAGTTATTAGAGTGGTTTTTGTATGGGTTGGTGTTTGTGGGCGAACCATTGTATGGGCATTCATGGTTTTCTAGAGTTTTCATATATTGAGTGGTGCCCAACGAGGAGCTTTATGCTTTAATGAAACCTTAAATTAAGTTGGACACATGCAAATACGATTCAAAACGATACAAATATCACATCAGTATCAACAAGGGCATCACGAATATGATATTTTGCTAGTTGGAAGTGATGTGGCTTGAATTTATGGAGGCATCGCTTCATAATGATGCAAATTTGGTATTCCACTTGAACCTTAGATACATTTTTTATGTTGATCTCATGCCTTATATGTAGTAGATGTTCTTGTATATAATAGGTTATTTATGTTTCTCCATAGTTATGTGCGTGTACATCATGAATGGCAATGTGGTGTGAAAGTTTTATGTTAGGTATAGTATTTTTTAGGCTCATTGACTGACAACTATCACTAGTGTACACCCTTATACTATGAGCACAATCTAATCATTCGGGATAAAAACTCATAAGTTAGCCTAGTACATCAATATGATTGGGTTCGAGCAAGGTCTTAAGGCCCTTGTTATCTTTAACAATCTAGGAATAAGGAAAGTTCGTCGATTATAAGTGTAGTAGAGTCTACTTGTAAGTACCTATGGTTGTGGACTATGACCATATAATAGAGTGATTGTGGACCCTAACAAATCATGCACACATTTGTCCCACTCTACATAGTGCTGGAGTCATGGAGGTGGATCAAGTATGAGACTAGTGTGGGAAGAGATGTGCAAGTGGGTGTGACAGACTTTGGGAAACTCACACAAAGGCAGTATTGGTCTAGTGAATAGTGTTCTTAGCATAGAATCCTCTTAGGTCTTGCAATTTTTATTATATTTTTGTTAAAAAGTTACATGTGTTATGGGAAATGGGGATCATAGGATCCCTACTAAAACTAATATCGAGGGGGAATCACTTCTATGCTTTTTAGGTGAGGGTCCAAGTAGATATAGGTGCAAGGCTATAGTGCTTTAGATGTTCCCATCGTCAACTTTGCAATCTAGGCTATACCAATTCTCCCAAGATCACAGGTTGTGCGTCACCAAAGTTTACATTTAAAACAAATAGACCATCACATAAATAAATTTTTTTCTACAACATTTCTATTATTAGTAATTACAACTTTATGCTATTTAAACATAGGTCATAATCCATTACACTAATAAACATCCACTAGTAAGATCCTCCCCTAATGGTATGTGCACATTATGGAGGATCAAGACTTTCCTCTCATTAGACCTAGATCCCACTATTATTTGTTTACTTGATATTCTTTTATACTTTTTCTTAAATACTTTGTCTTTTCTTTGATTGTTGTAAAAGCTTTATGACTGGATGGCTCATAAACAAAACAAATGGTTTTTAGAACCTTCTTAGATAATTTCTTTTCTTTGTAGTTATAGATTTTGAGTTAGCCTTTTTGAAGGACTAGAATTTGAATTTATGAATAAGGTAGCCTGAAACAAGAACTCAACGGTTCCTAATTGGTGTGGCTATAAGCGGGTCGGAGATGAAAAAAGAAAGTTTTGTTTCCGCATCTATTTTTGCTTTTAAATAAAAAAACAAAAATAAAAATGTAGATGAAAGTAAATATAAGTTTCCACTATTGTCATCACTATAATAAGAAGTTATTTTAAACTACCATAACTATCTACTTCCGATAAACATACTTCTAATCATTTGAAACTCTAAATCCACAAGGCCCTAATTTATATAAATCCTTACAACCTATGAAGTTTAAAATTTGAAATCTTCTTTATCTATTAGTCTAATAAACTTTAAATCTAGGTATTATGAATCCATCAAATTACACATCCTGAAACCTTACTTTTTCCATGTGTAGGATACTGTAATCCTTACCATCGGATGTAAGATGGACCCATCTAATAATACAAATCTTATCACTTTCATAGGTATAAAATAATATTATATAAAACACATAATATTTTAGAAATGGAAACGGGTTAGTGGATGTAGAAAAAACTATTTCCATTTTCTAGTTCGATAATTATTTGCGATCCATCTGTAGTTTTCTATAACTTAACGGATGGTTGTTAGTAGGTCCTATATCCGTTAACATAGACGGAAACAAATTGGATAATCAAAACTTAGATATCCATTTGCAGTCCTATTGATCGGAAAACTTTAGTTTTGTTGCTATGATCATTTTCCTTTCTTCAAACTTGGAGAGCCAAAATCAACTATTTGACACTCATGTTATGTTATGTTGAAGGCTCAAAGATGAAAGCATCTCACAAAGGAGGGAGTTGAATTTGGTTACGAAGGCATACAATTAGAATTTCCTATCAAGCCAACAGTTGAAGCTCAAGGGCAAGGGAGCGAATCTTATGGTCTTGGTCAACAATGAAACTACCTTTTTTCATCTTGCGACTAAAGTAATTATCACCCTTATTTTCTCAAACTAGTGTCTTCCACGACACATTTAGTTCCTAGTGCAAAGCAAAGTTCTTCTGTGGAGATATGGTGGTTTGATAGCCATCATAAAATTCATTGGGATAGCTTTATAAGATGTCACCAATGCAAAGGTAGTGCCTATTCTTTAACTTGTGAAGGTCTCATGATCTAGTAGATTCATTCTTTTCCTCGTTAGGAGGACTATTTTGAAAGAGACAGTGCTAAAGTTGTAAATCATTCTATTAAAATATTATTTAAGTAACTTCTCAAGATAGGCAACAATTTCAAGAGGCGTAATAAAATTAACTTAGTATAAATAAAAAATGACCATAAATGGCTAAAACTAAGATTTATGGAAGTTATGATTGTGGGAAATTCTATTAACTAAATCTACAATTGCAAAGAAAATGCGTAGTTAGAAGGACCAAACTAGTCAAGGCATAAATACATTTGATGCCTTCTTGTTTAGAAGGATCTAAATTGTGGAACTATAATTTTATTATCTTCTCAAATCATTGAATTATATGATTGCATGCAATGGGCTAAATGCATCAGTTGCCCTCTTGCTTAGAAGACACGAGTTAAAAAAGGACATTAAAAAATTGCCACCATATGACATACAATTTTCTACTATTATAAAACTAGCTTAATTAGAGTCCAACGCAACCATATAAAGAGAACAAGAAATTCCAACATGATTCTATAAGAAAGAGATTTTCCTACTATTGACGCATAAAATGAGGGCTTTAGACCCATACCGATTATTGAGAAGGTAATCCTGTGCTTATAAGGAAGGTTTCCCATCTTCTTCTCAACAAGAATTTTTCTAAAGAAAATGGACAAAATCAAGAGGCCACCTCTATGGGCCAAAGTGGATAATACCTCGTTGGCGAGAGCTCATTATTCTTTTTCATAATACTGGCATTATTCTTTTTCATAATACTGGCATTGTCTGTAAGGATGCCAACCAATATGTATATGCTCGCCTTCTTAGGAGCCTATGTTGAGGTATAAAATGAAGGTTTTAGTCACATATCAATTGTTGAGAAGGCAACCTTGTGCTTATAAAGAAGGTTATCTACCTTCCTCCGAACAAGGGTCATTTTTCTAATAAAAGGGCACAACCATGAGGCCACTTCCATGGGCAAAAATAAATAATGCCTTATTGGTGAGAGCCTACTGTTCTTTCTCATAACACTTATCATTGTTGCTTCTTGAAGTCAATCTTCAACAATCCTTTTTCATAGACTCACAAAGTTGGTATGTAGCCAAGAGTGAATGAGCCTTGACATAGTGTATGTTCCATAGTGTTCTCTCGTGGATAATGAACTTGATAATCCTTTATATTGTGAGTTGAGTATTCATTGACATACGATTATCAACCATTGACCTGAATCCTTAATATGTGGAAAGAATGGATCATCAAATTTTCACAATTTGATATTGATGTCTTAAGAATACAATGCATAACATGGGTACATAGACACTGTCGATTTCTGAAGCAACCTTTGCCAATCCATCACATTCCCTTAGGGATGCCCCATCGTCCATCGATGCTTGAGAAATAATAATTTTATGGGGTTGATAAATTGATTGCTCTTCAAAATGTTGGTGGTTAGATTTTACTTTCTTGTTTTGGACAATTAGAAGTTAATATTTTATTACATAGTAGAAATATACACAGGGTACAACACAAAGTACATATGAAGGAAAAAGGTGAGAATAAGATACGATACAACACGGACAGATGGGAGGCCCATGCCAGCCATACCTCGTTCAAAAAGATACAAGACACATCTAAGTTCTAAGGGAATTACAGAAATGCTATATAGCCAAGGCAATGGATCAACAATCGCCAGAGATCACCATCGGGTAGAAAGCTCTGCAAACCACCGCTTGTTCTCTATCAAGGCTAGCTGAAGAGAATCACTGATAACAAAGTCCAGAGAAAGGTTCCATACAAAAAGTAACCGATGTTGATGAAGGAAGCTTAGATAAGCATGCTATTGAGGGGGTGTGGGGTGAACTCCAAACTACGAGCTTCCAAAGGGGAGCTGGAGGCCCCAAGCGGGTATGCCAGGAGGCTCAGAACTAAGAGCCATTGTCGATGGAGAAGACGCAGTATCGAGTCCTAACAGGCACTAATGTCCTTGACAAGGACGATAAATCGTACATAAAACAGGCACATTCGAGCAAGGGACGTACAAAATAGAAGCTAGAGAGATGGGAAACACCAAGAAAATACAAGAAAAATTATAGGCAACTTAGTTGAAGCTGAGAAAGGGAGGACAACCATGGGACAAAGCTTAACTGACATAGGCATCATCTAGTAGAAGCCTCCCATCAAAACGAAGCTAAGGGAAGGGGGCGGGGAGAAGAGTAGCGAAGGGTTGTGAGGGGAGCCACGTAGGGTAGATTTGTAGGATAAAGGGCGGGGTGGCAGAGTGGCAGGGCATCAAAGAGGTAGGTAGGGAGTATAGAGCAATGGAGTGATAGAAAGGCAGACGGTAGAATGGCGGAGAGGCAAAGGGGGGTGGCGGAGAGTGGATCTACTAAGGTTCAGGTCGATGGCGATTTAGAGGGTGGTGATGGTGGGTGAAGACGGTGGTAGACAGGGAAGAAAGGAAGAAGACAACAAAAGTGGGGAATAATAAACGAACCTGGACCAAGTCGATAGCTGTCGGGGTTGACGACGAGAGGCGTAGGAGTCCGTCAAGATTTTCGTCAAGGACGGCGAGAATTCTGCAGATAGGACCCTCACCTACCGCGGATTAGATTTTGCTTTCACAATGTGCAAAAACATGGATGACACATTCCGAATGTTGCTTTTAATAGAAATTTGTAAATAGATCTAGATTTACCAAAGAAAGACCTATTAATTATCAAAGATGAATCCTACCCCATCAACCTAACAATAGTCCATTGAAGGTTAATTTTTATTCACGTGATAATCAGTCTAATCATGATCATGCAATATTGTAAGCTCCTTCCTCATCGAATGGGCATCGCTAAAATTGTCTTGGTTCTCATAGGTCTTAGTTGTTTTAAAGGAGCAATTATGATATATCATTACGCTTGAACTCAAGGGGAATTCTTCCTGATAAATAATGCGAAATAGGCACAAGGAAGAGGCATATTAGTACAAGACCATTGGCCAAATCTATCGTAAGGACAAGAAGCGTCACTCATCGAATGACCTTAGGTTATATAAAAGAGTAACTTTTCTTCGACTAATAAAAGTAAACTGCATCTAGGAAAATAAATAACTTTCCTTAACTTTTATGACTAAAAATGTATAAATATTTAACATCTTAGAATACTCTGGCATGAACCTGTTTGCATACTAAATGGATTCTTCCTTTTATGTTTCAAATTTTGAGCATAAACATCTACGAGCAATTTAATTTGGTAGGAAAAGGACCTACCAAATTGCACCGATACGACCAATAGATAAGCTTAGAACTCTATTGTGGGAAGTCTGTTAGGCTACTATCTTCAGGAGTTGATAGCATCAAAAATCTCCTTACAAGCCAAAAATTAAAAGATGTAACGGCCAAAATATCTCGTCGCCAAATGGAACTAAAAAAACAGATTCTATATCTATTCTATAGTATAGATAGATTAACAAAATGTGCATAGAACAATTCAAAACCTTCCATTCGTTCCATCAATTATCCGAGTACACATTAATAATATGGAAGGATCAATCCTTATAAATTATCCATTTTATATACAAGGTAACGTATATAATAATCTTCTTGATACCCACATCAACGTTTCCTTTGAATTGTTTATTGAATTATGAAGTAATCTTTTGGTAGTTTATAGGATGTTTGGTTGTTGTATTAGATAGCTCTATTAATATTAATTTTGGATATTGCTTCTGATAGTGGATATTTGGTTAGACTCTAGCTATCAATTTTGATACATATTATTAATAAGTTTACTATTATAATAAATTTAATATAGGTCTGAACTTATTAAAAATATTAGAGCTTAGTCTTTATTATCTAAAGACTTCTCATCCTCCTTTCCCACCTCTAACTCTCTTTTTCCCTTTCAACATCCTCCTCCATGTTCATACCATATCAAGACCAATATTCCAATCAAACAAGGCATTACATACTGAACTTACTCCAAAATGGAATTAACTTCTCAGACCACTAAACATGTTACATTGCTCATTAAAGGACAATCTCTTCAATAAGGGGAAAAAAGGTAGAAACATAAAACCATACCTTCACTTTCTCCCAAGGGACTTTCTCCCCCAAAAAGTTGTATGGCTCTGTGAGTGCAACCGCACTAGCAACATCACTCCTGGCTACAGTCTGCCTGTTGTTCCCCACAGTGTGGCACCAGGTCCTAACTGTGAGCTCCAGTACGAAGAGCTCAATAGCTTTTGAGAGGAGATGTGGAGCATCAGCACTTATCATCTGTTTATGGAAAAAGATTTTAAGGAGTTAGAGGGAAATAAAAACATATAGTGAATATGTTCTCATTAACTGAGACATTCACTATAGAAAACCCATCTCTGGTCCTCTCTTTTCCATCTCTCTCCTTCAGAACTACTCTTGGAATTACTGTGACAAACCTTTATTTCATCATCTGCTTTCATGGCCCTCTTGACCCTTGTCATGGGGAATACATGATGCTGGAGAGCTGCAGTATGAAGGAAACAAGAGTTAGCAATATCCTCTCTATATGACTGACTCCAATATTTCTTTTTGTAGGTGCCTACACAAGATGAATGTTTACTTATGCAACAGGTAAGTAATAAAACACATTCAAGTGCTAGTTCCAAAAGCATAAGAGTCTTTTATTTTGTTTGAGAGTCGCTTTATAAGATCCACAAATGTGATCCTCTTCCTTCATTAACTATTTTTCTGTTTTATTTTAGATTCAACAGTTGTGTGGAATTAAATGTTCAAATCCATTGAAAGTCTATAAATGCGCCAAATTGACCTTTAATGGGTGTAATGGACATGACCTACCCGCCTTTATTAGATGCTATTGCATTTCTCATCAACGAACTGGACATAAAATTTTCTTCTTCAAATATAGGGTGATTTTTAAATATGGCTTTCCAAATTAACCTCGGCGTTGTCCGATGTGACACAAAATGCCATAAAGTATCCATTTTGAAATCATAGGTTAAAACTAACGAAAATAAGAATTCTTGATTTTAAAATCACCAATTTGGAACCTTTAATTTTAGTTTTGGTAGTTTCGATGATGAAAATTGAAATCAACTAAAAAGAATATCATATGAGCCAATCAATTTTGAAATACAACAATTTATCAGAGTCTAAACGTAGAAAAAATACCATGAGATAATTTATAATAAGAAAAAAAATTACTATTTTATCATGTTTATGGCATTTATTTCACAGCACGCTAAACAGAGAATAATATATATTTAAAAATCTCTCTTTTATATATATATATATATACACACGCAAAGAAAGAGAGAGAGAGAGAGATTATAAAAAGAATTAAAAACCTGCACCACCTACAACAGCAACCTGCCGCATGGTGTCTAACAGACTAACACAAAGGAAAGTTGACATAACGTAAGAAATAATGGCATAATAATGATCACCAGATGGATTGAAACTTGGATTAAATAACTGAGATATATATTAATGATCTCAATTATTAAATCTTTGATTAATTCTAACTATTTAAATTTTTTACGACGGACAACAGTGGCATCAGCCGATTTAATTTTTTTTTCTTCCACCGGGGCTGATGAAAGAATTTGATTACCCAGATGATCATTTATCTCAGACACTAAAATGCTTAAATATCTGAACCTCTCTTTTATATGTGAACTGCACAAAATAGCTGTTTAATGTACAAGATCCCCCAAGGGGCACTACCGTGCACGGTCCCTTAATTAAAAGAGAAATGCTTAGATGCTACACTTATGTGAAGTGTAAACACTAGGTTCAGTGGGTGGCTGTGCTATATATATGTCCCATCTATTTATCCGATAACTTAGATCGTGTTTTTTTTCAGAGTAAATTAGAATTTTCAGATCTGTTAATCTACATCTGAGTATATATATACCCAGCTTAATTAATTAGGTCAAGTGCTTTCCTAATTCCAAGTATCATACTACTATCTGAAAAATCCAGTGATCTCGCTCAAGAATCATCTACCTTACATCTGATCATCAAGATAACTTAGATCGGATCGTCAAGATTTCTAATCGATCGAATCACACAACAAACTAGAACCTTGGAACGAAATCGAAACACTCCATATCAGCTTTTTATCGATAAAAACCATTATATCTTGCCTGTGATTTAGATAAAAAGCCGAAAGATTTTTCTACTCTCTGATATTATTTTATTAGACGCGCGAGAAATTAAGCTAGCTAGCTAGCTACAATATTACGTCCCACATGCATACTAGCTCCTGCACAGACTCGAGTGACTCAGAATAAAAATTAAAAAAGCCGATCCGATCGATCTCAAGTTCCTAATTTTTAAGTAATAATTAACTTTACCCACCTATTACGTCGTTCATCTGCCCCATCTGATGGTGCCAGAAGTAAGCCAGGTGGCTGGGCAGTGATTCCAGCATCACCGGGTTCCTCTCGCTAGCCATGCGTGCAACCTGGGAAATGGAACCAAATTAAGAAACATTAACAAATTAAACCCATGTTAGGACCAAGAACTGCAGAGCGAGATCAGATGACATGCACGTATAAGTTATATTATATATATCCTCTTCAACCCTCTCTGCAAGGATGCACCAAACTTAACTCTCGCATGTCATTGCAAACGATGCAGCAAGCGTTTTTTAATAAAAAATATGAAAGCAGTATGGTGATGAAAACTAGAAAGGTTAAAACCCGTCGTGTGAGTAATAGAGGCCATGCATCCAGCTGAACAAAAGGGTGTGGACCCTTCCCTCCTAGTTACCTCGAGCATAGTCTTGGATGGGAGACGCTGGGGGCGACGCATCACAGCCTTCCCCCTGCGGGCATGGGAGGACGATGGCGAGTGCATGGCTTCCTCTAGCACTGTGCTCGTCAGAGGCGCACAAGGGGGCTAACAGTGCTAGCTAGCTAGCGGGGGGGAGACTTGCAGGGGCACTGTGAGTTATTTATTTAAGGGGGAGCAAGAGGAGCAAGAGGGGAGGGAGAGAGCATTGAAGAAGGACTAGAGGATAGATCCAGCTAAGATTCCTGTGAATGTGTCGTGGGAGAGTCGATTGGGCAAGTCCGAAACGGTAGAGGGCCTTTAATGCATTGGATACCCCCTCTCCCCTTGTTGGTGCTCATGTTCCCCTCTGCTCCCTTGCTACGCGTGGGGGGAGCGCCTCGTCCCGGTCGCCCACCCCCACCGGGCTTTCCGGCCGCCTCCTCCCATATCACTTTCTACCCGTGGGTGTGCATGTGGGCAAGCAAGCACATGTACACTCTCTCTCTCTCTCTCTTTCTCTCTCATTGGCAACAGATTGTATCATAATATTAATTCTAGACGTTTGATCTTTGATCTAATAGATCGGATGGATGCCCGCGTTTTACGCGGATGTGCACTGCCACATGAAGCGAGAACATGATGCCATGCCTCATGCATTCTTCCCCACTTCGATGATCATCGCGCAGCGTGATCATAAGGTTGTAATCTTAGATTTTTATCCCTTTTTTTTAAATTAAGTTTTTCCTCGCTCCCACCGATGAGTGTACTGTCACGACAACACATATGCAGGCGTGTGTGTGTATATACATATATATATTAACAATTTGATTATAACTGATTATTAACTTATAAGTTAGTTGACAGATGAACTATATAAACCAATAGCATAATGAATAAGGAGGCGGTTGAGTCCGACCCATTTACATTCCTACTCTTACTTCTATGTAAGTATGTGTAGCGGGTAATCTGATCGGGTAGGGCACCTCGGGGCCTGATCGAGAATTGTATTGTACGATTGGATAGGGTACTTTGGGCCGACTTAAAGTAAATTTCAAAAAAAAATAAAATTTTTTTTACCCATTGAAATTTGGAGGGGAGGGGGGGCATTGCAGCAAATATTGCTCATATTTGTCTCCTTAGTGGGCTGAGTGCTGGAAGCCCATTAAGTAGTTTCCTTCCCATCACCCTCCAAATTCGAAGTGGATATGAATAGTATCAAGATATGAGAAGAGCCATTTAAAGAAAGCTATTTGAGAGAAATAATTCAACGAAAAATGTGAAGAAAAAAAAATCCAAACAGAACTTCTGCAGATGTGAACATATGCATACTTGAAGTACCTATCACACAATGAAAAGATACTTGTCAAATATTAAAAAGTACTTACTTTATGCAAAAAATAATAGAATTAGAATATCAACATGGGAATGGACAATGAGGCACACTTGTTAACATCATGGCCCGTGGATTCTTACGAAAAATCATCAGATGTCTCCATGATTCCTTAAAGGTTAGATTCTTCTAAAATTTTAATATCCACCTTAAGGATTAAGGAGAAGGCATCAATCCCTAGAATCTTTAATAATTACAATAAAATCTCGTTTGTTAAACCACAATCTATTTTCAAATATTATTCCAAGATTATCCCCATAATCTGGAGGAAATAATGAATACTCTTAACATATGAAGTATTGAACATTTGATCTTAAACCTGATTACTATTACGTAAACCCAATCCACACGGCAGATCCCTCCCATGTGGTAAGCTAATAATAACAAAGACAGAAATATACGTATGATCTGTTAGATAACTTTTTTAGATTAAAAAAATCAACTATCGAGATATGGATTCAAAACGGATCTGGATAAAACGTACATCCGTTTCCAGATATCTGTCTTTTCTGTCTTGAGGTTAATGAATGTTATGATCGATACAATTTAAGCTTCTTCTATTTGATCAGTAGAATAAAAACATATGTATAATTAGGTGGTTCGTGTGCCGTATGGTAACAGTTTGCTCCTTTCATTCAAGTCTTTTCTGTTTTGTACATATTGCTTTCGGGTGAATATGATGACAATTTTTTAACAAGAAAAAGCACAAAATTAAAATGGCACGAAATGGAGAAAATTACACTATGAATAGAAAACAGATAAGAAAGAAAAAGAGAAAAAAGAAAGGAAAAATAGAAAAGAAAAAGAGGGGATGCAGTCTAATCGCATTAGCAATCAAATACCAAAAATTAGAGGAGAGAAAGGCAAACATGATGTGAAGTAATCAAGGTGGGGTGGGCAAAGAATTAAAGGACCAGAAGGTGCATTTGAAAATGCTTTGGGAGACTGATTCAATGAGACATATTTTGTAGGAATCGGGATAGTTTTAAAAGTAATTATAAATGACAATATGCAGTATCATAGATTTTTCCCATTTTCCAAACATCAGTAGTCAGCGAAGGATTTGTCTTCCCACAAGAATAGAGATTTTTCTCCCATTCAAAGGAAAGAGGATGCAAGGAAATCAAGAATATATAGAACTATATATACGTGAGAAAAATCTGTCAGACTCTTAATGTAGTACTAAACATGTCCTGCATATCACCATAAGATCTAGGCTAATAATATATTTTTGTGTCTGCGACATGAATCATAGACCTTAAGGTATTCATGTCCAACTTATACAATGTTGATTTTTGAATGAAGATGAAATTGTAACTGATAAAGATTTGTTAAGTTGCCGCAACGTACTAGGGTGCCGATTATTTTTTTATTTTTTTATTTTTTTATTTTTTTTAAATTTGGGTGCATCATGTCCAACATGTCAGTACAACATGATCTCTAATTGGACGATAAAAAAGTTTGAAAAATAAAAAGCCAAATCCTCTTTTAAGAATGTTTTTCGCTATTCATTGGATCTTATTTTTTATTTTTCAGAATTTTTTTGGATCATCCAATTAAAGATCAAGTTATATGAACATGTCGGACATGATGGACTCGACTTTAAAAAAAATAAAAAATAAAACAGTAAGCATCCCATACGATGCAGCAAATATCACGGGCTAAAATCTTACAGCAGACCATCCCACCGATGCCTTTGAACCTCAAATATTCATCCAGTAACTTCTAATACATCGGATACTGATATGGAGAAGATGATACTAGGCAACTACACACTCAGATCTTCTAGTTATTTTTACATATTGTAAAAAAGAAAACAATAAGGAACGTAGTAGAAATGAGGATATAGAAATGGATGTGAAAAAATTAAAAAAAAAAGGGATCAAGAATAAGCATATATGCGAAGAAGTTGCTCCAAATTAATATGTAGATGATAGACACCATACAGTAGCTGGTCGCCGGTTAGAATTGAGTAAATTCCAATGGAGGATAAAAAAAATACTCACACAAAGCAGAGGGCAAAATATAAATAAGATGATTGAATACGTAGAAAAGGATCTAATTTTCTTAAATTTAATTACAAGTATGAAACTGGTTAAATTAAAATGATGACACAAAATTTATGTAGCCAATCAGATACTTATGATGATGACGCCGACTCACGTACTAGAAATAGGTATAGTTAAAGGTGAGAACTAGGACTGGCAATGAGTTGAACCGTTCGTGAGCTACTCGAGTTCAGCTCGGTTCAGTTCGACTCAAAACCTCAAACGAGTCAAACTCAAACTTAAGTTAAAATTCGAATGACTTAATGACCCGAGCTCAAGTTTACTGTGGTTCGGCTCGTGGGCTCGTGAGTCGGCTAGATACATTTAATATATATTTTTTAATTTCTCAAATTAGATCAAGTGGAAATAGATATCTCGTCATGTGTGGGTGTGACTGTGTCACTATTCAAATTTGAGTGGTTCGAATTCGAACCGAGCCGAACTCGAGCCTAGCAAAAATGAGACGAGTCGAGTTTGAGCCCAAAGTTAGAGCTCGAATCAAACTCGAGCCAATCTTCTTTGACCCAAACTGAACCTGACCCATACAAAGTTCAACTCGACTCGACTCATTGTCAACTCTAGTGAGAACCCTTTTATACTTTCCCAAGATCTCGTCACGGACGAAAGTCTATGATTGCATAGAGCCCACTCTATCCATAATATGTTGATGTTACTTTTCTTTTGGCTTCCTTGTCAAGTCAAAATCAAACACGGATGAGACCAGAGCGATTCCCAAAATCAAGACTCTCTCTCTCTGGGCTATCATCTCTACCCTCGGATTAATGTTAACTATGAATTGTTAAGATGGGTAATTGCGTCATCAAATAGCTAATGGCAAAGATGCCAAGAATTAAGTGGGTTATTGGTAAATAATGAAGTTTGCAGGTTGCCACCTAATTCCAAAAGATGAGTCGAGCTCTATTCTTATTCATATCTTTGAAGGAATCCTCATGCGGAGACTTTAAAGATGAGTCAAGCTCTATTCTTCTTTTGCTCATTAAATTCTACCTTTTAATATTTGCCCTCTTTCTCGTACACATTGGTCAAGAACGTTTAAGATAGTTAATAAATTATTCATTGATGAAACGTTTATTTGAAAAAGATACCTAAACATCATGGGTAAAGTTTATTTATATGTCACATGCTGTCTAATATCTTAGATCGGACGGCAGCGAGTAGTGCAGCAAGTGTTTTTAAAAACAAAAATAATTTGTCAAGTTAGGAGAGACTCCCAACTCGGTATCTGTATCGGAGATAGGACGGTTAAAAAAATTCCAAAAGAAAAAAAAAGGAATCATGCACTCGCGCTGTTCAAACTGTTGGATCACGCGAGTGCGTGATCCAATGCTACACCATGGGCGGCGCACGACGCATATTGCGCCGCACGCGGTGCAACGAATATTTCTGTTATATGTGTACCCATGGCATGCCGATTTGTGCAGTCCCTCCACATATGAAGAATTAAATAAGCACACTTAATGTTATTAATGGAAAAAGACATTTCAGGCTTTCACATGTATGTATGCCTCCTGTGGGGAAAAAATGTTTGTTAATTAAAGCACACCTAAGTCGGGCCAAGATTAGACGGATATAACTTCTTACAAACCTACTTTTAAGTGGGGTTTACGTGTTAATTATCAGGTGACCATTAAAGAGGAGTATTCTCATTACACTCCATCAATCTAGAAAAGCTTAATTAGGCATATTTTTATGCACAAACGTACTGTGATCAAGGCGAGACAACAGCAGGTGTTATCAAGACGCAAACTGTGGGGATCGAAATTAACTAAAGAGGAGTTAGTAAAAAAAAATAAAGGTGGATAGGTTGTTGATGTGGAGAAAAAGAAAAGGGGGTTGAGCTAACCCCACCTAAGGCTAACCTCCATTCATCAGTGCTCCAAGAGATCCCCGGTGAGATCACAAAATAATGTTTCAGATGTGACTCCCTTTGAATAGGACAAATATTGAAATGTTCTTAAGAATTATCTTTGAAGTTGGAAATTTAATACGTTGTTAACCATAAATTATCAAATTCTGTTTTTCCATACACAAAATGTCAATAACGCGAAAAAAATTGGGTAAGTGTCCATCTCTCTCTCTCTCTCTCTCTCTCTGCGCCCCAAATGTACATAACTTAAGTCGCTACCTCTCTTCACACCCACAATTTCCTACCTCCCATCAAAGGAAAGCCCACCATTATTGTGGTGGGGTTCACATCACAGCTAGGGCATCCAGTTCAAGGTCAATGGAGCATGCCACACGAATGCCAATCTTCTTGATGAGTTGGGCGGTCTAAACAAGGCAAGACATGGATTGGCCATCAAGGAAGGGAAGATGTGAAGAAACAAACAAAAATATAGTAAAATATTGATAATTTAAAAAGTCTAGCCCCTATAAATTTTTAATATTACAAATAAATTATGTTAATCTAACTACTTACAAATAAGTTCCCACAATCACAACTTTCTGACAAATAAATCCTTGTGAGGGCTTATTTATAATATTTAGGGATCTTCTACTAATTCACGGTAAATTGTACGGGCTTATTTATAAATAGTGAGATTAAGAAGGTTTATTTGTAAATACACTATATTTTTAGGAGTTAAAATATCAAAATATATACCTCATCCGTCCGTTTGATGTACACTTACCTAGTCCCCCTCCATGTCCATACCTCATGCAATGAGAGAGACACATGATAAAAAAAGTGAGAGTTTCTAGGTATCAATCCTTACAATTCATATTTTTGAATTAACTCACTTATCCCATTTTTATTTTTAACACCCCTTGCTTATATATTTATCTGATAAAATCCTCCTTTTTAACATTTTTCAAAACTTTAAAAAAGTTTTAAGTCTAAACTTTCTCAAAGGTTCATCCAATTACTTGAGATTATGAGAGGTTATCAACAAAAATCAACATTGAACAGTTAAATTCTTCATTGTAGTGGATTTTAGGAAAGACTAAACATTCTTAACTGAAAATATGGGAATTTTAATTCGACCCTCCCTCATAAAAAGTCTGGCATTCCTTTTTGCTGACCATTTAAGTGACATTATTTTCCACCTCCTCTCATGAACTGCTGATAATGGACCATCAACGTGTCAGTGTAGTAAAACATAATAATGTTATCCCGCCCGTATCAACTATTAATATAGCAAAAATTTACTAGTATTATGATAACGTTAACAATATCTTAATTTATTAAGATTTTAATACATTAACATGTTGATATATCAATAGTTGATACGTTACTATATTACTATGCTAATACATTACTACCTTAAGACCCTCCCCTCCTCCCAATTACTAGGCATCATGAGGGTTGAATGGGCACTGGGCACTGTACACGTTAGTGTAGAAAATCTATCTTCGGCGGGTCCATTTGAAAACATGATTTGGATTGTGGATTTAAAAAAAAAAAAATTATAATTATATTGACCTTTAAAAAATATAGATTATTATTATTACTATTTAAGATCAAAATTATACTTGGATGTTTAGCATAGATTTTGAAAGTATATTTTTATTTTAATAAGAAGTGAACTTCTTATTAAAAAAAGAAATGTTAGATATTCTTTGGTGTCATTTTCAACTTTTTAACCTTCCTTCCCTCTCAAAATCTGTGCAGGACTGAATTCATTGCAGGCAATTTGCTTCCTCAGCCAATATTAGGGCCAACTAGGTACTTGGGAAGAGGGGGTTCCCATGTTGAGAACTGGTCAGAAGGGCCAGCTGTGAAAGTAAGGACCCTTTCTCACTACTCACAACACAGCCAAACCTAATGAGCATGAGGTCATGTGGAGATGTACAGTGCCATTGTGTTGGTGACCTCCACATGACTCCTTGGGGAACCCTCACTTCTTAGTGGGGCCACCTCAGCAAGGCACACTCACCTTTACATGTCTCTCCAACAGCATCCACCCTTTCAAATAAGTGCACATCAATAAACTTTGTTAAAAAAAAATGGAAATAATTTTGTAACTCCTGCATTTGACTCTATATTTGACACCACACACATAACACAAATTTCAAGATAAATGAATGACAAATGCATGAGTAAAATTTATGACTCTCACTTGTGTTATGTGTGTGGTGTCAAAAGTGGAGTCCAATGCAAGAGTTACAAAACCATTTTTTAATTTCATGAGTCCTATTAAATTATATTTAACAAAAGATTTAAAAAAGATCATTTATCTAGATCATTTAATTAGAATCCAAAGTTATGAGAGAAATTAAGAGGCCATGATCTCAAGGTCCCAATCTTAAGTGGTGCCCAACTCCACATGGTGTGAAAACAAGAAATGAGTGTTCAACCAATCTGTCTCCAAAGATTAGGATTCCAAGGCAGACAAGATGTGGAATGGCTATTTGGCTCCCCCATCCCATCTCTTCTCAACTCCAATGGCCAAACAAACATATCCCCCTAACTCCCCCCAAGTTTATCCTCTTTTTAATCACAGAGGCTATAAATAGGTTAAAAAACCCATCTTTGTCTCCCCGTCAGCCCTCCAACACAAGAGGAAGAACCAAACAGGTCTAGTCTTCCATCAAGGAGGAGGAGGAGAAAGCAGGGGAGCAGGGCGAGAATGGCGCAGCAGGAGAAGGAGGTGTTCGTGGGCGCCATCGACCAGGGCACCACCAGCACCCGCTTCATCATCTACGGCCGCGACATGCGCGCCGTCGGCTCCCACCAGACCGAGTTCACCCAGTTCTACCCCGAAGCAGGGTAATTCCTTCTCCTTCTCTACCCACCTACGCCTTCTTCCTTTGCTTCTGCTTCGCGTTCTGACGAGCGGGTCGCGTTGGGGCTGGCGGCGGCGCAGGTGGGTGGAGCATGACCCGATGGAGATCCTCGAGAGCGTGCGGGTGTGCATGGCCAAGGCCATCGACAAGGCCACAGCGGCGGGGCACAACGTGGACGGCGGCATCAAGGCAATCGGGCTCACCAACCAGCGGGAGACGTCGGTGGTGTGGAGCAAGTCCTCGGGGATGCCTCTCTACAACGCCATCGTCTGGATGGACGCCCGCACCAGTGCCATCTGCAGGTCTGTCTCCTCGCTTCCAACACCTGTCCCTTTTTGTTTAGATCGCCAAAGTTGTCGCCTTTCTGGTGTTTTCTGTAATACCCATGTGCTGATTCGTCGGGTTGCTTCATCAAGATTTGGTCTTTGCGGGGTAATTCTCATCACTTTTATGCTTTCTTCTGGATTCGTTAATGGAAAGCAATGCTTCCGTTTGTTGCATTTTTCTTCGGTTTTTCTGTTTTTTTTTCAGTTTTTTTTTTATTTTACGGATCCATCTCTGAATTAGCATACTTTGGTAGAAATTTCGGTTTTTTAATCTTATTTTATCGAGTTATACGCAGAATCCATGTTGTGGATTGTATTAGATCAGTGCGAGGGATCTGCGATCCCCTCTCTCTATCTAACCCCCCCCCCCCTCTTTTTTTTTTTTCTTGGGTGTTTTGCTGCAAAGCTTTAATCTTTTTGTCTTTCTCTGGGAAACCTGTGCCCTGAATTCTTTGGATTCCTGTGTTCGAAGGTTGGAATTTCCCATAATCAATTGAGACTTCTTTTCCTTCTTCTTGTGTTGATGCAGGAGATTGGAGAAGGAGCTTCCTGGTGGTAGAGATCATTTCGTGGAGACCTGCGGATTGCCCATCAGCACCTACTTTAGCGCCATCAAGATTTTGTGGATGTTGGAGAACGTTGAAGCCGTCAAGAAGGCTGTGGCATCCGGTGATGCCCTCTTCGGCACCATTGACACCTGGTTGATCTGGAACCTCACGGGCGGATGCGGCGAGGGGAACCAGAGCATGCAAGGGCTGCACGTCACCGATTGCTCGAATGCTGCCAGGACAATGCTTATGAATCTCAAGACCCTTGATTGGGATAAACCCACTTTGGACACCCTGGGAATAGCTGCTTCAATTCTGCCCAAGATTGTGAGCAATTCGGAGATCATCGGCGAGATAACGAAAGGGTGGCCGCTGGCGGGCATCCAGATTGCCGGGTGCTTTGGTGATCAGCATGCTGCTATGTTGGGCCAGCTGTGTAGGAAGGGTGAGGCCAAGAGCACTTATGGCACTGGTGCATTCATCCTGCTCAACACTGGCGAGGAGGTAGTCCAATCTTCGCACGGGCTTCTCACCACAATTGCATACAAGCTGGGGCCAAATGCCCCCACAAATTATGCCCTGGAGGGATCCATTGCCATCGCCGGCGCTGCCGTCCAGTGGCTCAGGGATGGCCTTGGTATCATCGAGTCAGCAAGCGAGATGGAGGAATTGGCCGAATTGGTGGAGAACTCGGGTGGAGTGTACTTTGTTCCTGCATTCAATGGGTTGTTTGCTCCATGGTGGCGTGATGATGCCAGGGGTGTCTGCATTGGAATCACTAGGTACACAAATAGGGGGCATATTGCGAGGGCGGTGTTGGAGAGTATGTGCTTCCAAGTGAAAGATGTGCTCAACTCAATGCACAAGGATGCTGGTGAGAAAAGGGAGGCAAAGAGCAAAGATGGAGAGTTCTTGCTGAGGGTCGATGGTGGGGCCGCTGTCAATAACCTGTTGATGCAGATTCAGGTATTGATTTCCTGATTCCATCTTTTGTTCTTGCTTTGGAGGTTGTGGTCTTGTGAATTTGTCATTGGTTTTGTTGATTTTTTGACCTAGTACTTGATTTGTTCCCTGTCGTGTGGGATATAAGGAGTCTGCTCTTGGTATTATTGCAATTCTTTTATAAACTCATTGTCACTGGTGCAAGTTCTGTGATTATTTTCATTTTCGACTTTATTTTATCCATTTTTTTTGTAAGATCTGTTTTTGCATGGTGGTTCTGGTTTTTTGACCTTCAGTGCATAGTGTTCTTCAAGAAAATCTATCTAGTATTGTGTGCCATCTTTATAGAAGGGATGTGTTTCTCTTTTCCTTTTTAAATAGCAAAAGATTGATGAAGTGGTCTCCCTTTTGTCCTTTGGCTTTAGTCTATTCTGTCCTTTTATTGTTTCTCTTCTTTTGTATTTTTCTTCAATTAAGTGTATAGTGTTGAATGGTCCTCTTCTTCTCATATTCAAGAATATAGTGGGCTAACCTATGTTGCAAATCATTCAATTGTCAAAATGTCGGTTAAACTCTTCCAAAGAGTTTAGATTTGTTGTATGCTTCCAGTATTGAGTTTAGCAAGATCAGGTAAAAGTAGCTCCTGAAAATTTTCCTTGCCTTTTATTTGGTATAAAATTTTCTCAAATTCAAGATCCAGCATATGTTTTCACTTAATCTGATTATGATTATCTTATGCTCTGAAAATATTACATTATTCTGGTCTAAATAGACATATTTATAGCAATATAGGAATGTATTTTCCATTTCAGTCATTCTCCAGCCAACCAAATACTTTTTGAATTCATTCTTAAATCTTGCTCCATGTGGAATGTTGGTTTCCATGGGGGAAAACCCATGTTTTAATCAGTTTCATCAACAGTTACTCTAACATCATTGCAGGCAGATATATTGGGTAGCTCTGTGGTGAGGCCGGCTGATATAGAGACATCATGTCTGGGAGCAGCATATGCAGCTGGATTGGCCACCGGGGTTTGGACTGAGGCAGAGATATTTGCAGCAGCTGACAAAGGGGATGAAAAGGCCACCATCTTCCATCCCAAAATGGAGGAGGAGTGGAGGAAAAAGAAGTTTGATTCTTGGTGCAAGGCTGTCTCTAGAACCTTTGATCTGGCTGATCTTTCCCTCTGAAAGCTCATCTTTTCTCATCCTACATGTTCTTCCTTCAAAGTATTCTTTGAAAAAGCAAGAGGATGAATGGGCATGTACCAGACTACAAACTTCTTGCATTTATGCTGGCTGGAATGGTAAAGAAAATTATTGTTTCGGCATCAGGTACTCATGCCTTTCTTTCTGGGAAAATAGTAGGGAAAATCTAAACCTTTTAACGGCGAGATCAAACTTGGTACGAATCTTTCTTTCTTCTTTTGGAACTTAAAAGGTGCTTCATTGCTGTAGATTTGGCTGTATGTATTTTGAATTGGCAAGTGTTAAAAGCAGCCACAGCTCGGTGCAGAACTGTTTGCTCTCAATTGTTTCCACACCCGGTTCCCAGTCATGATTTAAGTGGCCTTAAGCCTGCAAAAAGGTTAGGGGATTCTTTCTTTGTATGGAGGTTATTAAAATTATTTCTTGACACAATTTTTTTACAACTAATATATTTAGTGATAGTTCTCTAATCAAGTGATCAAACAATTCCCATTGGACAGGGCAAAGAAAATAGTAAAAATTGTAGCATAATAAGATCCTTCTTTTGTTCTTGTTATCTGTGGTCACATACATGATATCTATCTAGCAACATTTTCGATCGGAGTCATGTTCCTAGATCAACCTAGAAAGACTGTCCTTTCTTCGATATATTGGACTTGCGAGTACTATGGTTCTGAGTAAAGAAAGATGGGTTCATACTTTGATCTTCCTATGTCTTTTGTAAGTATTGGTTTGGGCTGGGATTTCACAAAAAAGAAGAAGAAAAGTACTGTTTGAGCTTCTAACTACTTGTGGAAGTCCCATGATTATGAACTATCACTTTGCACCGAAGAACAGTGAAGAGAGACTATCATATTCATAGCATCCTTTCTACCTTGTACAACTCCACTATAATGCACAACGAAGACTATAAAATATGTTCAAGCCATTTACCATAGTATGGATGACCATCCGTTTCCAATTCCAATAATTATCAAACGGATACTTTTTTATCGAAAATGGATATTATTTTTTCGGTAACGGATCGAAAAATCGGATAATCGGATTTCCGATGACAACCCTAACTACAAGTTACTGGATTAGATGCTGTCATACATTGATCAACTTGGTTATCAAGCTATATGCTCGGTCTGGTAGGCTAAAAATGTGTTCTTACTAACTTCGTAAATAGTACATCAAGATAGCTCCCACATGGTTTGGTGATAAGTTAGCTATCAAAAGTGTCACCTAGTATGATCATGAACATGAGTACATTGAGATCCATCTTACTCTCCCCCAAGTCTGGATCATCTTCGAGACAATATATCCACATTTATAATCACTCCATATTTTGGCTGGGTACAGTCAATTTACTTGGAGGGAGGGGCACATCTGCACTTGGCTAGAGTGTGGATCAGGTATATAGATGCAGAAGTTTTGTCCATGGGGTCATTCGGATATTAGGTCATAAATATAGTTGGGTGAATAGGATTTTAGGTTAGGTCATATGGGGTTTTGGGTTAAGCCAGTAAGGTTCTGAGTTGAGTCCGTGGGATCTCGGATTAGACTATTTTAAATTGGGCCAATAAATTTGACAAAATTTGGTGGGTCTCAAAACCCCACTGGATGAATACTGGATCTGTCATTGATTATGGACATCAAGAATAACATGAACCTTAATTTAAATTCTCATTCAAATTAGACGATTGAAATGAACACCGACTCGAACACAAGGATATTTCAACTCCAATTTAAAGAGAAAATAGTAAGTATGCTGACGTCGATGACGCCAACTTGGTATGGACCTCATCAACTGGGGCCAATGAGGTTTCCTACAGATCTCACGCTTATACGCAACGGTGCATCCACGAGCACATAGGCAACATCAAACAGCTTTTGATGGGTCACACACTCCCATCACTAAAGGGAGCATTTGAATCTGTTGAGCCCAATTGGATTACTGGTTGAGGCAAGTCTACGCTAAAAAGGCCAAAATGTTGTGCCATCACCTACGGCTACCGTGGTGGCTACTAACTAGAGAGATGAGATTTTTTCTTGTTCTTGTTTTCTGACACTTTTTGTACTTTCACACACAAAGATCAAAGGTGAATCAATTATTTGATCAACAAATATAGGTGAAGTGTCAGATTCACCCTTAGTCTGTACAAGTGGTGGACACATAAATAGTGGGGACTAAAAGACGTTGATAGATGGAAAAAAATTGCTTTTGACTTTTTACATTTAGTATAAATAATATTTAATATGAGTAAATACGACCAATTTTGAACAACCACAGTAGCCAATTCCCACACAATTGTATTTTTTTTCCAATCTAAGGAGCTGTGTTTTAAAGTTCTAAGTGGGAAGCTAAGTGTTTTAAAGTTTGTAGTCATAAGCTAAGGTGCATTTTTGAGACCTTTAAATAGAACTATATATATGGGGCCGGTTATAATGAGCTCCCCTTCACTTTTTACATCTTAAAAAAATAAATAAAAATTTTAAAATATTTAAGTACCTCCATCTATGTTGGTTTCGACATTTTGAGATTTATTTTTTACTGTTAGATCGAAAAATTTAACTGTAGCCATTCAATCAAATATATCGTTGTTTGAAGATCAAAACTAAAATTCTAAAGGATGAGATCAACACTAAAGACTAATTTGATGAATTTTTTTTTTACTTTTTTTAATATTTTTAGATATTGATTTTTGATATCTATCGAATAGGACAGCTAAAATTGATGTCAAGATTGGAAGCTGGAAATTAAAGCTTAGAGAATAAAAACAATCAAAAGGAACCTATTTGAATATTTATAAAGTATTGATAAATTTTATTATTTTTTAAATATGAAGAGAAGAAGATTTTGAGGGAGGCTAAACCCCGGAGCTCCTATATATATATATATATATATATATGAGGCGGATATAACGCACCCCGGGGCATATCTAAGTTAGATGTCTCCTCCCTGAAAATTCATCTTCCCGATTTAAAAAATAAAAATTATCAAAAAAATTAAAATATTTGAATATCACCCTCTAGGGTGTTTTCCTCCTTGAGAATTAATTTTTACTCTTGGATCGAAAAATTTAACCATAACCGTCTAATCAAATCCGTTGGTGTTTGGAGATCAAAATTAAAACCTCGAGAGATGGGATCAACCCTAAAGGCTATTCTAACGAAAAAAAAAATTTCAACTTTTTTTAATATTCTTAGACATTTATTTTTTATATCTATTCAATCGGATGATTTCGATTGATCGTCGAGATCAGATGGTAAAAATTAAAGTCTTGAGGATGGGATCAACTTTAGTGGTCTATTTTAATATTTAAGATTTTATATAAAAAAACTTATTTTTTTAACTAGAAGAGAATAAAATTTTTAAATGAAGACACATCTTACTTAGATGCGCCCCTGGGCACGTTAAACCTCAGGAGTCGTCTAACTTAGTTGTTGGACTACGGTCGGCCTTTTATGTACGGATGCTCGTTGTAAATCTGACCGTATTCGCAGGGTTCATGTGTTTTTCGATTGACCAAGTCGGATGCAGGGTTCAAGTGGGATTGGAGAATTAACAAGTAGGGCTAGATGTCGACCTTCAGTCTTGTTACATCAGCATGGCTTACATCTCCAATTAGATGAGTTGGCTTGGTCTCATCCCAACTCACGTCCCACCACATTCCTTGCTGTGTGAAGAAAGATTAAGTTTTGGCATATTCCTTGCGCACCAAGTGGATGCTATTCAGGTGGGGTTCCATTTCCATTGCATGTCGTATACTTGCGTGTGTGATTGGGCACATTGCTGTGTGGTTGCTTGTTACGAGATTAAACCTAGCAAGAACGTGACCGCCTTAATCTCTAGTGCAGAAACATGGGACTTGTTTAAAGGGGAAACCTTCCGAGTTTGACGTAAGAAAGACCATCAGATGGGCAAAGTTGAATTCATTACCCACCCCCTTCTCCCTCTCCGATTTGGATTGAGATCATTTACTCCACATTTTCTATACCATTGGTGCTCCGCTTCATTCTATTGGTTTAGTTATTACGACAGGAGAAAAGTTATTACTTTTTAAAGATTCTAGACCAATCAGAATGAGTGGAATACAAGTGGTGTAGAAGAAATGAAGTAGACGATCTCCCTCTTATTTGCCCAATTGGGTTACCTTTTCTTTCTAGATTTCCTCCCTTGCGCTGTGAACCTGCTATTGGACATTGGATGGTGTCCAGTCGCCAACCTCTTACAGGAGTGCAGCAGGACTTAATTCTACTATACATATGCCATCCGATCCGCCGACCCAAACCCACATGAGATGATGAGAGTGTGCTTGTGCTGTATCAGAATATTCTTCAGCAACCAATGTTTTATATGTAGAGTGGATAAGAGGCTTGAGAAAGGAACCATAATCAAATAGCAATCATATGATACACAGGAAAATGAACATACATAGAGACATAATTCCGCAACAGTGAGAGCATTGAGGTGATGCAGACAAAAAACAGCCCCAGGATAATACCTCCCTAGAACTTGTATTTAATTTACAGGATGCTATGAGACAGAAGATGCCCAATTTCAAGGCCAAAGAATATAAATCATCACTCCTACCTGTACACGTCCAACACTGCATATACTACAACACACTAGAATGGAGAAGAGCCTGCAGAATCGCCTACATGGGGTGTGAGAAGGATGAGGTCAGAGAATATGAGACACGGGCCATGGGGCCCCGTTGGCGAGCCAGCTCGTCGATGTCCCGGACAATGTCGAACACCGCATCGGGCTGCGCCAGCTTCAGAGCATTCTGTGACATCTTCTTCATCTCCTCCATGTCGGGGCCGAACCACCGGGCGACAAGGCGAGCCGTTTCCTTGGGGCTTTTGGAGAAGACCCCGGCACCATTGCCGACCACATAGGGGACATTGCCCACCTCCTGGTTAAACCACAGTGTTGGGTAAGACTAAAGCTTGCCATGACCTTAATTAATTCCCTATAACTTGGTTGAGTTAGCAGCACAAACACATGCTAAAGATTTGCTAGTCACATAGGGCATCAACCGGATCCTTAATAGGATAGGCCTCCCAAAGGGGTCTCTCTAAAGCACTGGCACTGACCTGGCCAGGAATGAAGTCATTGAGGATGATGGGCATCCCCCTTATCAATGCCTCGGCTATGGTACCTGGCCCAGCCTGCAGGAACAAAAGATGGTCAAAATTACAACTTTATGCAACTGTATGGGCAGAATGTGATCACCAAGCATTTGGGCAGTCATCACCAGTTCAGAACAAGAGTAAAGCAAAAGAACCTTTGTTATGATGCAATCACATGCTCCCATCCACTTCTCCATCTGGGTCTCGAATCCTCTTATCTGCACTCAGGAAGACTTGCACAGCTGAGTGTTCATCATCTAAATTTGATTACCAATCTACCATTTCATAGCAAAGCAGGTGATGATACCTTCACAGGGACTTTCCACTCAATTGACTGGAGGGTGGAGGCCAGCACTTGATTCCGGCCGCAGATGACCACAATCTGCCCGATGGGTCTGCCGAGCGCCTCATCGAAGAGGGCTTCCCCGAGTGCCCTGGCAGTCTTCTTGACTGGACCCATCCCCTCTCCTCCACCCATCAGCAACACTGCAGGCAGATGAGGATCCATCTCCAGTTCTTCCCTCAGGTCATCCTGGGCATCAAACAAGCAATCACGTTCATCTATGCTTTCATGGAGAAAATGGACCTTTACAGTCCACACTAGTCACAGTTGGCAAACCTTGGACAGAACTGCTCGACAAAAGGAGGGCCGAATGGGCAAGCCGAAGATGCGAATCTGAGAGGAGTCCAGCCCTTCCAGGGATGCCCTCTTGGATACCTCATCCGATGGGCAGTAGCATCTGGTGACACTAGTGTGGAACCTGAGACTCGCAAACAATGGCCTTTTCTGTCAGACCCATGACCATGGGAGGACACAAAACTAGGGTTCTTAAATGGGCAAATTCAAACATGCAAAGCAAATCTAATCTGGAGCTTCCAACTGACCATGTGGGGTGGCAGGTGTTGAGGTCTGTAATCACAGTGACGAAGACGACCTTCTTGTGGAGGCCCTGCCATTTGAGCACCCACAGGGGGATGTGCTGCATGAGGGGGTGAACGCTAATGATGATGTCCGGCTTGTACTTCATCAGACCAGCCTCTACCTTCCTTCAATCAAACACAAATAGACAAATCAGAAGCCAAGCTATATACCCTTGTCCTTCTTCAAACACAAGCCTACACAATGCATCCTTAACATCTTCACATGTAAGCTAATAATTTAGAACCTTACTTGGCATACATGGCGGCCATGGCGGCGAGGTAGAAGCAGTGGACCCAGCGAGGGGAGGTGCCATGGAAGGCCACCTTCCAGAGCTGGACATGCTTCACCATGAACTTGTATGACCTCTCCATGTCGTTGAGCGGCCACCCGGTGTGCTCCTTCCACACATCCTTCACGAACACCTGCCACCCATCAACATACACACAAATCATTCCAACTAGCAACTGGCTCGGAAGAAACCAAGAGAATGCCGACACCCAGGTAGACTTGGATCCCGGCACAGTTCAAACTTAGACGCAAACAAGAGCAAACTCCAGAATACATTGGAAAGCAGCTTGTTCTCCTTTTGTGAATTAGAATTCCGTGATTTTGCCCAATGGGTCAGACGGAAACGGAACATTGGAGTTAAAAAACCGATAAAACTTTGATCTTTTTTCCAGTTCAACCATAATTCCAAGAACAAGATTGCTCTTTTTTGAACCAAAAGTCGAATTTTTGAAACGTCTGGAGAGAGAGAAAGGGGGGGGGGGGGGGTCTAGAGAGAGATATGGGGGCCGGCTGCGCGGGTTGCCAACTCACCCGGTACTCGTCGCCGAACTCGATGCGGAAGGCGTCCCGGATGGCCTCGGCAGAGGCGCGGTGGCCGCCGCCGGTGTCGCTCATGAGGACGAGGACATTCTTGGTACGCTCGGCGCCCAGCTGCACCATCTCCTCCATCATGTCGTCGTCGTCCTCGTCCACCGCCGCATCCCCATGGAAGCCGCCGGCCTCGTGGTAGGCCAGCACGCTCTGCAGCACCACGTCCCGGATCGTCCGGGAGCCACCGCCGCCGCCCCTCGGCGTCCCCAGGGACACCACCATCGCCGCCCTCTCTAGTCTCTCCCTACCTCCCCCTGAGAGAGAGAGAGAGAGAGAGAGAGAGATTTTAGAGAGAGAAAGGGAGGGATTATAGAGAGAGCAAGAGGGGGGAGAGGAACAGGGGAGGGGAAGGGGGGGCCTCGGAGGAGAGTTGCGGACGTGGGAGTGGTTATATCAACGGCTGTCCAAAGCGGGGGGAGGGGGTTGTGCGCCTTGTTATGAGCTGGCAGCTCGTGGAGAGCCCCACAAACCCTGGATAACTTCTTGTTAGATTCCGGTATAATACCTGGTGGGGCTCCCCTTCCCGGCCCCCACCCCCCTCTTACAAAAATACTTAGCAAAACGCCAGTATGTCACCTTGCAGCACTCTCTCTCTCTCTTACTTGGAACAACAGCCAGCTATAGGGCGGTCTCTCTTACATGATGTTTCTTATAAGTGGGTTGCCACCCATTGGACATCATATGATGAAGGCAGCTTGATGTTTACTGTACTGATGCATAAATTCAACTTAGATTGACAGTGTTTCTCTCCTTTCCTTTTAAGGGTCGTTTGTTTTAACGTAAAACATCGCAATTTGAAATAATTGTTTCATTTCACGGTGTTCTTAGTTATTTGGAATGATGTAAAATAATATAAAGTAAAATCTTGTTTGGATCTTGTCTGTCTACTTGACAGTCTAATTCTTTTATTTTGATTTACAGTAAAGGCCCACTGTAAATTAAAACAAAAAGATTGAAGCATCCCTCTTATTTTATTTTACAAACAACCAAACAAATATTTCCTGATTTTAAAACAAGAAAAATTCACTTGTTTTAAAACCAGTGATTTTGAAACCGGTGATTTACAAGGTTTTACACTAAAACAAACAACCCCTTAGTGTCACACTCAACAAGAGTAAGAAAAAAGACTTTAGTTCCTTTTATAAAAGTGTTATCTACATTCAACCAAAGTATTAATAACTAAGTCACCTAAATGAAATTTAAGGTTTATGTCCATGTCGTTACTAGTTAGTTCTTGTGAAAACAAAACATTTTAATAACATTTAGTTCCTATGAAAAACATTTCAATAGCATTTATTATAGAAGTACTATAATGAATAAAACGAATGTAGAAATAAGTATTGTTCCTAAGTCCTTATCTAATTTCTTATCTGAAGTTCCGATTTAGAAATACTTGCACATCCAAAAGAGAAGAATCATTCTGTCACATTTTTGCATCCATTTTTAAAATGCCAAAAATGGTTCGAAAAGTAGAAAGTCACGGTAAAGTATAGGACGTATGTTATCTTATCTTTTTACCATCCCCTTTCTCACTCTCACTATTGCCGTCCGATCAGACCTAAACCTATTATTTAAATAGTTGAAAAGCATATTTAGGGTTAGGACGAAATTTAGGTTAAGATGTTTTCAGAATGGGATCATTCTATTTCTGACTAGACGATTTCTAATACATGTGATCAAAGCGTTAAAATCTGTGATTTTTGCAATATAGACCTTGCCAGCCTATACAATTTATAAAATTGGTAACAGTCATATAATTAATGGTCCTCCATGAATTGAGTATTAACGTTAGAATGCTCTTCTCTTCGTATGTTTGCATGTATTGGGAAGCCAATTGACCAAAACCCACCTTGGAAGGAAATTTCTATTGTGTTAGGACTCATAAATAGTAGCTTCTCTTCAGAGCCAAGCCAGTTGCAATAGCTTATCACCATAATCCAAGTGGCAGCTCTCAAGAGGCCAGTGATGGTGTAGAAGTTAGGGGCACATCTAGAGCTATAAAGATAATCCATGTTGGAAATTGGAGCACTATAGTATTGATATAAGGTAAGTTGGAAGGGAGGATGGCTAAACAACTTCTAAGAAGTTCTAATTACATGTGTATTACTAATTTTATAACTAATCAAAAACTGAGTAATGCATTATTACTGACTAGTCAACTAGACATATTCATGATTAAAAAATGAGTTCTGCTTGGGAATCGACCATTTCCGATGATTTTTCAATTAAACTTCACAGGGTATATGGCCTTAAAATTTTCAAAAACTGAGTGATGCATTATTATTGACGAGTTACTAGACATATCCATAAAAAATAAAAAATGAGTCGTGCTAGGGATGTCCATTTATTATAATTTTTAATTAAACTTCAGAGGGTGTGGCTTTGAATTTTCAAGTTTTTGATACATTCACTGTTTATTTCACATTTACTCTGCTTCAAATGATTGCCAAGGGTTTCTACTTGAAATTTATAAAATCTTCAACTTGAAAACAATTAATTAATCTTGGAAACAGTTCTTGCTGCAAAAGTATTCATGCAGAGTGCTTACTTTTCTTTAGTATATCTGAAGGTTTTAAAAAAACTTCAAAATTAAAAATGATATCTAATTATCACTCTCGGGAAATACTATTTTACAATAAATATTCTCTACCTGTTTCCATCCCGATGACATGGATTAATGGTATGATTGTTTCTTTTAAACTCTAATCAAACCCCCCTCCAAATGAAGCAACAAACAGACTGTATCACTTTTTTTCAGATGAAAAAAAAAAAAAAAAATCTTTTTTCATCATAGGAGCAGTGATATCTCTATTATTATGCTCTTTCTTACTTTGTTAATCGCATAGCCCAAGGTATCCGTGTGATTAGAGAATTAATTGGACATTTAGTGCAAAAAAAAACAGGTTTATGGGATACTGGGAGGGATAGGAGAAACAACTTGGGAGGGTATTATTTAGGGGTTTTGCTAAATAAGGCCCTAAAAGATTTATGTAGATAACTCTATGTATGATTCATATTTACGCATAATCCCCTTAACTGTAGTGTTATTTAACGTATGACCTCTTTAACTGTGTGGCTTTACTTAGAATTTCATCTGAATTAAAATATTATTGTCTTACATAGAATATGTGAAAATTATTAAGTAAAAATACTAATAATATCATGTTAAAATACAAACACTTTACAAGAAAAGTCACGCAAATATATTTAACATCAAAAAAATATTTTTTTTATATAAAGTAAAAATATTTTAACTCGGGTGATATTCACAATAAACTACATAGTTAAGGAGTTATAAGGAAATACTACCATAAATAAGGGGTTTATACATTAATATAAATTATGCAGGCAAAAATCCTATTATTCAAAAAGTTTGATGGAGGTATCACGGGGACAAAAATGGAATCTTCCCTTTGTGGGGTCTATGAAGATTCGCATCTTCTCCGTCGTACGACGAACTGACATGTGGGGGAGTGTTGCCGCTCAGTTCAGGGACCCAACCTCTGGTCAAACAAGGACAAGTCCTTTTACCCAAAAAGGTAAAAAAGAACAAAATAACGGTAATTTTTGTTTTTGAAAAGGTAAGGGTGTGTCTGGTTTCATAAAATATATTTGACTTAGGAAACATATTTACAAGAAAAACGATAATAAAATTTGTCATTTGGTATTTATGGAACTAATAGGAAGAGAATTCAATCTCATCCCATAGATGTCAAAATTGAAAAAATAGGAAGTCAACCAATTTAAGTTTTCTATTGACTAGAGTTTTCCGGATTACCTAATAAGTCATTGTACTATAAGCGAAAAGCCTTTTGTGCAGTATACTTACATGAAATCAAATGGACCTAATTATATGAAATATTAGATAATACTTTTTGGACTTTATATTTAGGTTTTAAAATTCTACTCATGAAATATTTTTCTTTTATTTTAATTTTTAGTTCAAAATAGTTATAAATCAAAAACTCTAAAATCTTAAGATCGATGATTTTAAAAGTAAAATATTATGTGATCTTTTACCACATCGGATATAAGTGCCGACATCTGCACTCAAGAGCTAAGGTTCGTCTCCAACAATACAAAATAGATATCCCATCCTTCAATGCAAGTGCTTCAAAAATTGGAATTAATTTGACTCATCTAATGTTTTTTTTTTGGACTAATAGCAGAGTGGTACAGAACCTCTAAATACTATCAGAATGAACATAAATCGAATCGTTTAAAGAAGCGAAAAAACGTCAGGAACAACACTATCTCGCACACGGCGGGATCAAACTTCCGACCCTTCCAACTGGAGAGGCGGGGGGTGTCCACTTCGCTACAGAGCGAGGGACAATTCATCTAATGTTATGACGGCTGAAATTGGGTGTGATACATCCCTCCCCCAAACTCATTTCTCTCCGTACGCGCACCAACCCGCAGCTGCACGTATGATGGGTTCAGCTGGCTCAGCATCCAGCGTCGCAACCTACCAACGGTGGGAAACCCAGCCGTTGTTTCACTTGGAAGATACCTCCAGCTGGGGCCCACAACACACGTAGATGGAATGTTGAGGTCGGCAAATCAGGTCGGTGCGTTGCAGTGTGTGTTAATGTGGTGTGGTGCAATCACAGTGGGCTCGATTGAGTGCATTATCTGTTAATTAATTTGAAAATGAGTGATCTGATCGAGTAATACGGTAGATTCTTAGTGTATAATTGTATGTGTTGCAATGTGTGTCAGTTAAAAACAAAATCTATTGCTTGTTTTATAAATTAACAATTAGCCAAATAGTCGCTTACATTTGCATCCCTAAACAGTGCAAAACCACATCAGAATCAGAAGAAGACGACAAAGGAACTGTTTGTTCATGGGCAACCGTGTCGAGACGAGTCTAACCCACACCCTCTCATCAGCGCACGCACTCTCCCGTGCACATCGCCACGCAGCTGATCGGAGCTCCGCGGGTGTCACCGATGTACACAAGGCGGGGGGATAAGATGACAAGTAGGCGGGACGGTGCAAGCAAAGCAACTTCTATATGTATTTAAATACTATTTGGTTCGCTATAAAATATTTAAATATTATATTTTTGTGAGATATAAATTATAGTCTTTTATCATACTTTATGTTAAATTGAACAGTCCCTTGATTCGTCGATAAATATGGTCAGGTATTTAACTATTTTTCTTCGTCATTTTATTATTTAACATATTTTTTTGTCAAACAAGGGCTTAAATATAAGTCATATTTTCATGAAGAATATTGTGGCACTACATTTGTTATCATATTCCCCAAATGCTTTATATTTTATGCCTCTATTACGTTCTCAACGGAGTTTGTTTAGGTTTAACGATACCAAGTTCATGGGAAGGAATCTGAAATGATATTATTTATTATCATACTATGCAAGCCAATGTAAAAAAAAAGAATATAGAAATATACAGTAAAATACAATAGGTTTCGCAATACATATGGTGTGTACTAATGGTTGTGCATCTACCAGTCTCTCCCATTTTATGCATAGAATGGTTGTGGATCTACCAGTCTCTCCCATTTTATCCATAGACACTTTCCACCTACCACACAGACAAAGTTTCCATGTACTTTGACTTTGATTTTTTTTTTTTTTTTGTACAGATAATTTGGTGGCCAAGTATTTACAGTGCTCTTTGGTAGAAGAGACTCGAATCTCACGAGTATTTTTTTATTGGGGACATTTCAACTCTACTTAATTAGATGACTATCTTAGGCTAACCCTAACATCTAAAAAAGAAATTCTACGAGCTACATCCTCATATGTGAAGTGCATGCACCTGATGGGAGATGAATCGATAACCTTCCCATGTGGGGGAGGCTAAGAGGTTTGAATTGAGCCAGGCATAGTTGGTGTACCTCAACTTAGTTTAGACTACAGTTTCTTGTGTTTCAATAGGCCTCTATTTATATGAAGTTAGAGGTGAATTTAATATTTCATTTTATCAAATAACTGATTAGTCTTTAGCTCTTGTAAACGGACACATGTGGGAACAAGGGATATGAGACTCAGAAGATCTCGTCCTATATGTTTTCTGCTAAGCAGGTCACGTGTCCTGCACTGTGGGACTCAGTACAACAATCATTACGCATGTGATTTAATTTGAGGATGAAGAGCCCCTTTGCAGCTCCCAGAGTTGCATGTTGAATTTGGGCCGCCTAAACTTAAGTCCAACCTAATCTTACTTTTGAGTAACACTTGCTGCACTTACTCTTTGTGCTGCATTGAGGGTCACTGCAGCGCATAAACAAAATATAAAAATATTTTTTTATATTTTTTTAGGTGGGTCTTTACGTGCTCTACATGTTTGTGCAAGCCAATCTCCAATTGGACAACGTAAAAAAAGTCTGAAAAATAAAAAAACGAAATCTCAAATACCTTTAATAGGTTGAGCCCAATAATATTTTTAGATTTTTCAGATTTTTTTTTATCATCCGATTGGAAATCAGTATGTATAGACATGTAGGACACCTCAGAGCTCACCTAAAAAATTTAAAAAATAAATCTTTTTTATTTACTCATTACACACTAAAGGTCAATACAGCAAGTGTCACTCTCTACTTTTTGTAGGGTCCGCTTCAGTAATGCTTGCTACACTGACCCTCAGTGCAGCAAGCTGAGTCATCATGTACAGTAAAATGTCATTGGTTCACCAAAGCAAGGGTCACATGGACTAGGTAACTTTTTCTACATATGGGCAAGACAAATATTAAATGCGGAACGTGACATATATATACGCGTGACCAATACTATGTGGACATGACAAATAGTAATGCTCCGTAGACATGACAAATACATCATTTGTCACGCTAAAAAAATATTTGTCATGCCTATAAAATAAATATGTACACATATGCGTAAGGATGACAAATATTTTTTAGATATGATAAATACTCCGTGGACGTGACAAATACTATTTGTCATGCCTACAAAGTATTTATCATGTCTGTAAAATACTTGTTACGTCAAAAAATATGTACACAAATGCATAGAGATGACATCTAGGCATGGCAAATGCTTCGTAGTATTTGTCACACTCTCCCACAAAGTATTTGTCATACGTACGTATATATATTTGTCACGTCTAAAATCTCACACTGACATTTAATGTTTGTCTGATTTACCTATAAAAATATTATCCAACTCATGTGATCTGTGCCTAAGTGGACCAATAACATCTTGCATTGCAAGATGACTTAGCTCGCTGCACTAATTCAGAGTACAACAAACATTACTTAGTCAGCTTATATTTGGCCTAGTGTGACATGAAAAATATTTATTATACTCCCGAATGTTATAACTGCAATTGCCATTTGATCAGCAGATCATGATGCATAATTGCTATACTACCTTCTGTGCATCTTAAAAGACACAGATTACAACAGATTGTGAGCATAGCTTTATTTATTAACTTCGAACATTTCGTCCTAGGTGCTGTTTGTCATGTAGTAAATCCTTATGATTTTTTTATTTTAAAAACATGATATTTGGAATCTTTGGATTTTGATCCATCTTGATTGTTAACAGAAATCAATATCAGGAAAAAATGAATATTTTGGACTGAAGATTAAAATTAGAGAACATACCAAGTGGCATCTATAGCATCCCAAATGGCAAGAAGAGATAAATAAAAAATATAACATTGTATGATATTTTATAACACACCAAACAAACATTAGAGCACGCTTGTTCTTTTGGCCTTTTTTCCTTATTTCTTAGTGTAAAAGGATGTTATTTCATGAAGAGCTCCATTTTCATGACACTAAAAGCTAACACAATGGAGATCAGATTAACAAACATGAGGATAAAAAAAGTGTATCTCACCTAATGATTAGATGCCTGACTTATCATAAGAGAGAAAATAGATATTATTAATATTTTAAAATGTGTTAATATAGTGTGTAAAAAAATACTGAAAAATAATATTATTATACCATTCTCCTTTCACGAATGAAGTCACCTAAATCTTGGGCCCCAAAACACCGAGCGGGCAATCCGTGGAGCAGGTCACCACGGAGAAGATGCGAATCCTATGACGATCGTCTTAGGAAAGATTCCATTCGTGCCCTCCAATACCACCATCGATGACCCACAAGGTAGTGCATAACCTAAATAAATTTAAAAACTTTTAAATAATACCCCTGAAGGTTGTTTCTCCTATCTTTCACATTAAAAAAAAAAAAAAATCATGTTTGCATTGATGGTTAATTAAACTTAGATACCCACATGGGCATCCTTGGGTTGGGTAGGGGCGTGTGTGTCGGCCGGGTCTTGATGCACCCGTACGAATATCCCAGACCCTGCCCTATTTGGTTGGAATATTGTTTTTGACACAATATTAATTTTGATATTAATATTTTTGAAATCTACTACACTAATGTTGAAATTGATACTGCAGGATGACTGGAGGATAAAAATGAAGTTAAGAGTGAAAAAGGGAGAGGAAAGAATCCATTTTTAATACAAATTCAAATATGAATTAAATTTATTATTGCAATACACTTTATTAATATATGAATATCAAAGTTGATAGAACATAACCAAACAACCACTGTTCAGAGTATTATTAAAATTCAAACCGGCAGAGTTATCCAGTACAACAACCAACACCACTTAGGTCCTCATGTTTTCTGAACAGTGGGGAAGCAAGTTAGATTTCAACCCCCCGGATGGACACTCGGTCTGGCCTCCAACAGATCCACCCTCATCACCGGAAGATCCACATTCTTAGAATTATCATGTGTTCAGCCAAACGTGATAACGTTACATTTTTCTATTTTAAAAATTATTGTAAATTTTTATTTTAATATATATATTTTTTATTTTAAAACTATATAAAATATTGTGATGCAACCAAACACCCCATAATGATCTATTTTCCAATTGTTGGGTACCAATGGGTGAGGTACCAAGCTCAAGATCCCACAAAGGAAAACCACTATCATTTTAATAAATTCCCTATCAAACGAAATTGAGCCAAATTTTCCTATAGTAGTTCTTCTATAAAAGGTGTATACTTTATAATAATAAGTGCTTTGTGTATGTGCTCTATTATTTAGTTTTCTGGCCCCCATAGAATGGTTCTTGTCTCTATCTCCACATAGACAGTTAAATTACCATAAAAATATCTCCACATAGCCTTCGTTTTCGGTCTCTGTCACCAACCGGTCTTAAACCCTAGTTTGATGGGTGTGTTAAAACTTTGCTGCACTAGCAGTGATCCGGCCGGGAGAAATCCCTCAGTAGCTCTGTCACAGGCAGCGTTTGAAGAAAATAATCCAAGAACAGTGAAGTTATCACCACGAAAATGTTCTACTTGCTGTTCTCTTCATGGGGGTTCAAGGTGGTTGTGAATGTGTAAGTGTTCTCTTCCTCTTTTTTTTTTTTTTTGGTCGAGTAGTCCAGTGGCTAGGCAGTGAGGGGCCTGATCCGAATGACTAGAGATCAAGTTCGCCAATGCGAGAGCTTCTCTCTCATATGGGAGAGGGAATTTTCTAGAGAAAAAACCATGTAATGCGCGAGTTTTCCACATGACTCAGCCCTGCGAGCTAGTTCTCCCTGGGGGAGGTGTCCTACCACCGGACTAGGTGCGGGGAGATGTACAAGTGTTTTCTATAAATGGGCAGCAATGGTTTCCACAGTTACATCATCACTAAGCTACCATATATGATCTTCTACGATAATTAGAAGTTGATGGAGTCTTCAGCAGCACTATCGAACTCTTTAGCATCAAAAGCTGAACAGCTGATTCGTAACTTCTTCCATATGTCTAGATATGATAACTTGATCGTCATACACCATATAACACTAGGCCATAGAATTTTATTATTATTGTAAGGGTTTTTTTGTATATATACTCTTCAAATACATCATATCTTCATGTATACCCCCAACCCTCATCAATATTTTTGAAATCTTTAGAAAGTTGCACTTGTACCCCTCAATCTAATGATTTTACATGAATACTCTTAATTTACTAATAGTTTGCATATATACCCTTCAATTCATTAAAATCTTGCATTATGTACCCCAATTATATCATGATTTATGCAATAATTTTAACATATTTTGTTGAAGTTCACTTAAATTTGACGGGAATGATATAAATGCAATATTTTGAAGATTTCAGGGTATTGATGAGTACTGATGATAATATGCGAGAGTTAGAAATATGATGTATTTGAGGGATATATATGCAAAAGACTGGGGGACTTGGAATATAAGTTATTTCGCCTTTTGGCTAAATATTCCATCCCCAACATACTTCTGTTGCCAAAAGATTTTTTTTCGACATATATGACTGGATAACATCCTATTACACCCAGCTATTTTTTTGTCAAACAAGGGCTTAAATTTAAGTCATATTTTTATGAAGAATATTATGGCACTACATTTGTTACCATATTCCCCAAATGCTTTATATTTTATGCCTCTATTACGTTGTCAACGGAGTGTTTGTTTAGGTTTGACGATACCAAGTTCGTAGAAAGGAATCTGAAATGATACTATTTATTATGAGAGTATGCAAACCAATATAAAAAAATAGAAATATACAGTAAAATACAATAGGTTTCGCAATACAGAAATTCCTGGGAGGAAATTTTTATTTTCCCGCGTAAAGTACAGCGTGCAGGAGTTTCGTTGGATTATAAATTGGGGTCCACGAGCAATCCATATGGTATCTACCAGTCTCCCATTTTATACATAGAATGGTTGTGCATCTACCAGTCTCTCCCATTTTATACGTAGACACTTTCCACCTACTACACAGACAAAGTTTCCACGTACTTTGACTTTGATTTTTTTTTTTTTTTTTTTTTGTACAGATAGGTTGGTGGCCAAGTATTTGCAGTGCTTTTCAGTAGCAGAGATTCGAATCTCATGAGTGTTCTTTTACTGGGGACATTTCAACACCGAATATGATTTTTTTATCTAATTAGATGACTATTTTAAGCCAACCCTAACATCAGAAAAGAAAATTCTACGAACTACGTTCTAGTATATGGGGTGCATGCACTTAATGGGAAATGAATCGATAACCTTCTCAGGTGGGGAGGCTATGAGGTACGAATTGAGCCAGGCACAGTTGGTGTACCTCAACTTAGTTTAGACTACAGTTTTTTGTGTTTCAATAGGCCTCCATTTATATGAAGTTAAAGGTGAATTTAATATTTTATGTTATTTTATTTGATCAAATAACTGATTAATCTTTAGCTCTTGTAAATGGACAAAGTTGGTGTACTCAGAAGATCTTGTCCTATGTGTTTTCTGCCAAGCACATTAGTTGTGGGCCACTCTCCATGTAGCTCATGCATGATGATTAATATGGTGGGTCAAAGTATGTAGACACATCATAGGGAGACTCTATCACTTATGCACTTCTTGTCTCCACCACACCATGGACTTGGATGGCATGTATATATAAGGAGGCAAAATGATAAGGCACAATGGATTGTTGGGCCAAGCATGTATTTGACCTACCTAATAAGTCAAAACATCAATTTTCATTTTGCTTAGAAGAAATTAAGTGAGCTATGCTCATTCCCTTTAAGTTACATAAGCCGTGGAAAACTCGAGAAAGGTGTTAGGGGATGGGATTCTCTGGATATCATTCTCTAGATCAGAATGTGTCTCCACTCACGAAAGACGGGAGTGAATGTGAATCTTACGTTCACTTTTTTTATAAGATATGTATGATAATGAGATCTGATTTTTTGATGGGAGAGAGTGTCATTCGTGGATGAGGGTGCAACATCTCCGAGAGGCTTCTTTCCCTCCATTGATGGTAAGGAATGAGGATTATAGCTTGAGATCACTGACCATGTGTGCTGACTCGTGCAGGAGAGATGTTGTTCTTGGAGGCCTTTTAAGATGGCCAAAGTTTCAATTACTGAAAATGGGTTTATTTGGTTTGATCTGAAACACCGTAAAATATTATAAAACATCACATTTTACGACATGATGACATAAAATACTATGATGGGACTGCATGTGACATTGCCTACCCAATCGTATAGGAGAGGTTTACTCCACCACTGCTGATGCAAACTGAAACCCACTTCGAATCCTTGCCCTCCCCTTCTTTTTTTTGGGCAATTGCCCTCTCCTTCTTACATCATCGAGACTACCTCTTGATTTATTTATTTTTTCATTTGTAAAGTTCAAACATCGTTGGAGACTCGTGCCTCCTAACTAGATTATTTAGTGTACCAGATTATTTCTCTGGAATGAAAAATATTGAATCAAGGCACAAACAAAAAATTGTAGCTGTGCAGAAGTAAAGGAGGAAGTATTAAAGCCATTGAAGAGGAGTTGTGAACACTTTGTTAATTAAAGCCAGCTGACCAAAAGCGAAAAAAGATAGAAGCTTTCGGACACCAGTAGTCTACTCCAGGGATTCGCTTTGCTCCAATGTCTTTGGAGGATTTGATGAAATAAGATAAGTCTAGGGGGAATGAAGGATGATTGCCTTGGTTCCACAGGGCTTTCCAAATCTATTTGAGTCTTTTTTTAGATCAGTGACTCAATGATCAAATATTTTACAGTGTCCTTTAAGTGGGAGAGGTTTCTCCTTATTGGAAATTATTTTGTAGCGAATGATAATTAGGTGACAATTGCAGGTCAACCGCACCACCAAAAGAAGTAATCCTACGGGTCACGTCCTCCAAATGTCTAAGATGCAAATACTCAGTAAGAGTTGAATATGTGACCTCCCCAAATAAGAAAATCCTAAAATATTAGGCTCACTTGGTGAATCCTGATTAACTTGTATGGCATAGCCCACCCACGGGGGATCAACTTGGCCCAGTGCTAATTTGACCACATAACACCAGAGAAAAAATCTTCATGAACATTTAGCATTGCCCATCAGATGCTTGGCAAGAGGATTTTTAATCTTTTTTTTTCTTTTTTAATATCTCCTAATAAGGCTTGCTCTTTTTGGCATTTGGCTCCTAGGTTTTTGGCTCAAAGTTCACTGTCATCTAGAATCCTACCACATAAGCTTGTTGGTATCAATTCAAATTGGGTGATGCCTTATTATAACAAAGGAACTGAGAATGAATAGGTGATCGAGTCCACATCACATGATCAGCCTTTATGGCTCGGGATTTTGCATATATCCTCCTAAAGACCATGTACACAGGACAAAGTACTATAAACTTATCATGGATATACGGTATCCTCACATTGCGGTAATTAATTTAACTGTGTATGCGGAGATAGAGACGAGAACCATTTTACGGAGGCCAGAAAACTAAATAATAGAGCACATACACAAAGCACTGACTATTATCAAAATTTACACCTTTTATAGAAGAATTATTATAGGAAATTTTGGCTCAATTTCGTTTGATAGGGAATTTATTAAAATGATAGTGGTTTTCCTTTGTAGGGTCTTGAGCTTGGTACCCACCAATTTAATAATAGATCATTAAGTTCTGTGTTGCAGAAAGCCTACGAGTTCGATGAATCCAAACATGAAACTAGACTCCTTTGTCCACTTGGTTAACATGCTTGTTTTTAGTTCAACGTCAAGCAATCACAAAATATATTTGAAATCTAACTTGCTTCCCCATTTGTTCAGAAAACATGAGGATCTAAGGGTCCGTTTGGGTTGCCCGGGCAGGTTTTCACGAAAATTAGATCCAAGTGATTTGTTTGGTTACATGAAAAAGCAAAAGTCAACAGAAAACATTTTCCCTCAACCATCTCAAATCCGGATTTACGCATCCACTCCTTGAGGCCCACGCCATTTTCCAGGCAAGTGGTAATGGTCACACCTGAATCCAACTAATGGAAGACGATAATTTGATGCATCACCATAACCAAAAGAATAAATTTAAAAAACAAATTGAAGGCCACCAACATTGCCTGCATCCTCATATAATTAGATTTTTCATAGGACAAGTCAAAAAAACGTGAAAATTCAAAACCTTAGCTCCATGAATAATATGTTATTGTTCACTGGAGCTAGGTTTTTAAATTTTCATCTTTTTTTGAGATATTCGATCTAAAATTGAATTAGATAGACATGTACGACAAGTCAGGAGCTTTCACAAAAAAATCAAAAATTATGAAAAATAAAAATTCGAACCCCAATGAATAGTACACTATTGTTAGTTTGGGCTCAATTTTTGAATTTTTCATCTTTTTTTGAAATGTTCGATCGGAATCGAATTAGATGAGCATGTAAGTCGTGTTAGAAGTCTTTAAAAAAATAATTATAAAAATTAAAAATCGATCCCTAAAATAGTACATTACTGTTCATTAAGCCTTGATTTTTAAATTTTTATTATTTTTTAGCATGTCAGATGGAAAATCTAATTATGTGGACATGTAGGCATGTCGGGGCTTCAAAAAAAAAAAAAATTAGTTGGAACCAAACCTTTGGAATACCTATTTATACCCTTAGAATTTAAAATATTATAATTTTATGCAACGAGACTAAACTTACCCCAAACTGAAAATTAAAGAAAAAAAAATATCCTCCAATGTTGAGGTTCTAATTTTGATCATGCGATGATATGGCCTTTTTATTTGAATTGTCCAATCAAATGTAGAATTGGAATATTCTCTCAGTTCAGAAAAATATAAAAAAAGTCCTTTGCCTCTGTAATATCCATGTTAAAAATTTTGTAATACTAAATTTTTTTTATAAACAAACAATGTATGAAATCATTTTCAAGAAAATTTTTTACAGACGAACAAATGAAAGAAAATGTTTTCCAAAAAATATTTTCAAAAAATGCCAAATGATCGACTACGTCTTCATTTTCCTCGTGAATCAATTTCCTTAGAAAACCTTTTCGTGCAACCAAACGGACCCTAAGCAATGTTTGGTTGTTGTATTCGATAACTATGCCGGTTTGAATTTTAATAATACTCTTAAAAGTGGTTGTTTGGTTATGTTCTATCAACTTTGATATTCACGTATCAATAAAATGTACTACAATAATAAATATAATACATATTTGAATTTGTATTAAAAATGGATTCTTTCCTCTCCCTTTTTCACTCTTGAACTTTCTTTTTATCCTTCAGTCATCCTGCGATATCAATTTCAACATTAATATTATAGACTTAGGCCACACACCATATGGCTTCTACATGATGATTCACATAGGGCCGGCCCAAGTATGTGGACATATGCTACATCACCTTTTGCACTCCGGTCTTATGGTTTTTGTCACAGGGGACTATGACACTGTCTCACTGGTGGTGCAGATGATGATGTGGACAACACTGAGTAGATGATTTGATCCACATTGGATCACTTCGAATCTTCATATATATGCTCCTCAAGATCATGTGCACAAGCTGCTATAAAGTAAATGCCATGATTTACCTGTCTACCAAGTTTATAAACCACATTACTCAGACATAGTTCTGGTTTTAGTGGTAGAGTGGAGAACCACCTTACCTCTCTACCAAGTTTAGAAACGCATGCTTAAAGAATATTTCTGGTTGTAGTAGTAGAGTGAAGAACCATTGTAAGGGGCCAAAAAGAAATAGAGAGAAGATATGGCATTTACTGTAGAAATAGTACATTTTGCAGAAGAATAATCATACAAAAAGTTTGCTTGATTCATTTGATGGAAATTTCTTTAGAACAACAATACTTCTACTTCACACGTTGCCAAAATTCAAATATTAGTTAGATGACAAATGGGACGCCTTTCCTTGCTACCCTCTCTCTCTCTCTCTCTCTCACATTACGAACAAAGGTAATACCAGTTGTTCAAGGAGTATGTTTGCGAGTAAATGACCTATGCTAATATGCATCCAAACGAAAAGCCTAAGCCTAACCTATTGTTCGGTCTTATCTTCTCCCAAATCTCATTCAAATTAAGAGCTAATACCTTGCTTAGAACCCCAATTACTCCTACACATCCCATCGACGTTTATCACATCTTGAGAACTCACGTGTACCGTATACTCTAATGTTCATTTTTTGAGCTTTTTGTAAATAACCTTCAGAAACATCTCATATATAAAAAATAAAAATAAAACCCTGTACACGAGGCATCCCATAACAATATCAATAGGACAAAATATTCCCAAGAAGCTTCGGTACAATTGCCCGAGCAAATCCAAACACCCCCCCAAGAGAGAGCGACCTTGAAGCAGTAGCAACAAAAGCAACATAACTCTCCTTGCCTTCAAGGCAATGGAAGATAAAATAAAGTGAAGCCTAAGCAATGAATTTGATGCTTCAAACCATTATAACAACCGTTTGAGACACACAGACACCACTGAGGAATGACACTCTAAGCTTCGATCATATTTCAAGACGGTTAACAAAAGGGATTAAAACAAACCTAACTGATCTGATAGTTCACATGAACGTAACACTAACAAGATGAAAAGTGTAGCAATTAGCCAAAGGAGACTAAGTTGATCTTTTACATTGCAGAACATGCCACCAATTACCAAGAGGATGCAATAGTTCGACAGTTAACCAAAGAAGACTAGAGTTGGAGATAGAAACATCATTCCAACAAACTGTTTTTTGAGTGCCAACCTTAATAACGAGTAGATGTGAAAAAAAAACAAATGCGAACAATGATGATCTTAAGTTACTTAGCTGCCTTGGTGTCCCAGCGTTGGCAAATCATGATTCAAATGGGCTTTTTTTGAAAAAAAAAAGGGATTGTACAAAGCCAACGAGATCTCTACTCTGGCTGTCATACTAATAAAGTAAGCATCCAGTATCTGTAACTCCTAACATCTAAGTCAAAACCAAATGGCTGAGAAGAACCACACAGGCAGGTTATTGGAAGTAGAACAGATGGTAGACCCTTCACAGGAAAAGAATTCTATAATCAACTCATGCCATTCTAACTATAGATTGAAAACAAACAAAATTTACATCCAGATGTAGACCTAAAAAGAATGAGTTTGCATCAGACACACTCTATATGACAGCTGGATGAAGATGCTAATAAAATGATCAGAGACTGACTACTTAGGAATCTGCATGTAAGCTGCATCAGAAATGCATGGGATGTAAGTATAGTTGCCTGCAAGTGCACAGCATATACACTGCAATATGCAAAGGAAGAATGCAAAGGAGACAGCAGTCCAGAAATACACTCCGATTCTAATTCCGAATAAGGTGAGTGGCATCCATCGGCTCACGGTCCATATAATCTGCACGGTATTCTCAAGAAGCAGCCCCATCATGATGTGGAAGCGAACGAAATGGGGCACCTCCTTCTTCCTCACCAACCATAGATATGCCCCGAAGAAATACAACATGGAAAACCAGGTTGGCACCTCAAGGTAAGGGTTGGTGAGGAACCCAAAGTGTTCTAGATAAGGTTGGAGGAAGTATGCAGTCTCTCCATAGTTCCAAGTTCCATGCAGAGGTAAAAAATATGGAAGGCAGGCCACGGTCCTCCACCACCACTGTGGCTTTTCGTTCTCCAAATTGATTGATGCTTCCTTTGATGCTCTTGGGACAATCGATGACCTATTTGACCGCTTCAGGCCCTCACAATATGGTGAAAATGTGGATGTAAACCTATTATTGTCCCCTTGAGGCAACAGTGGCCTTGCAAGTGAAAGACTACCATGATTTGCCCTCCTCGGGGATGTAGAGACAGGTGAATGGCATAAGGCAGGCCCACCTGCATTTAAAATAACCAACAGTGACCAGACCACAGCAACAACCATTTATGTTCTAACTATGCTAGATCTAGAATATAACATGATAATTAACATTATATGATCCAATTGGATAGCTAATGAAAGTATGTATACATCAACGCCTAAATCTACCAAGCAATTCCGATTGAATCAAACACCTTTGTCTGACCTACCAATAGAGGGTACTAACCAGAAAGCGAAAGGAGACCATACCTCTCATTCTTGAAGCCAAACCTTCACTCCTGAGAGAGGTCCCGGGGAATGAAAGGGAAGGCATCCGGTAATGGAGTGCCCTCAACAGTGGGGTCCTCACAGGCCTCAGACAAGGACTAATGGGGACATAGGTCGCCACAGAGGCTGTCCCACATGCATTGAAAGCCATCTTCATGCACACACCACGACCAAGACCACCAGAACCACCACCCCCAACAACAACAACAAACAACAAGCCTCATACTTCAATCAGACCGAACGAAACTATATATCAAATGCCTCTGTTCCCTGAGAGATCAAAGTAAAATTTTAAAAACAAACCTTTTTTCTTCTGTAGACTTGCTTCAACAATAATGACAGATTTTGACCGGTGCCCACCAATATAGCTTAGAACAAAAAGATCACCTGAAATAAGATCAACACAAGAGGTCAGCGAACAATCCCTCTGCAAGGCCTCAAAAAAAAAAAAAAAATCTTTATCAAACACGTATATAGACAACCAACTATCCTCAAAAGAAAAACATCTGAAGGAAAAATCGAGGCAAAAAAATTAGCAAAGGGCAGGGCTGATCTTGGGAACATAGCTCGTCGACGACAACCACGAGACTAGATCACCCAAGAAACCATACGGAAAAAGGAAAACACCACAAGAGGGGGAGGGCAGGAACGTGGAAGACGAATACAAGAAGAGGAAAAAAAACCTCAAGATCACAGCTTTTCTGAAGCCCGGGCTCACGTTCTGATCTCTCGGACAAAACCCAAGTGCAAAAGTGACAGCTTTATGAAAAAATACGCAAAAATTGCAACCTCTGTGGGATTCTATGAGCGCCAGAAATTGGCAAATAAAATTCAAAGAGAAAAAAAAAAAAAAAGGACCAACCAGAGAGAGAGAGAGAGAGAGAGAGGGGGGGCACAAATAGGGGGCTTACCAGGTTAGCGGGCCCTGGATGTGGCGGAGGGCGGAGGGGATAAGAGAGAGAGAGAGAGAGAGAGAGGGGTGGGGGGGGGCAAATAGGGGGCTTACCAGGTTAGCAGATCCTGGATGTGGCGGAGGGCGAGCGGGGGAGCTTTTATCTCCTCCACCGGCCACCGCCTTATTCTGACTGAAAAGGTCAGGCCGTCAGCCGCCTTCACGCTAGGGCTGTAAACGGAGCGGATACAAAGCGGACAGGTTTTTTTCGCGACGGTTCGTTTATCGTAAACGAATATCCGGATCCGTTCTTTTATGAGTCGGATACATGCTGAACATTGTTTTTCGGACTATAAATTCGACGCAAATACAGATAATATCCAGATATGTATAGAGAGCGAGAGAGAGTATTTAAAAAAAAAAAAAAAATTGACTAAAATTATAAAAAGATCTAAAAGGAATGACAGAAAATAATTAACCGTGCTAGATATTCTTAAAATCATGATCCCAAAAAAATGTACTAGAAAATAATGAAATGAAATGATTCTTAGACATGTATACAACCAGGAAGTAGGAATTAAGAACCACTAAAAATGGCTTCCTTGAAATGTACTTGCACACAAAAAAATTACTCTTCACCTTCTCGATCAAATTCTAAGAAGCTTTGTCAAAAAAAAAAATCCAATTCTAAGAAGATTTAATGAAGTGTGTTATAAACGCACAACACTCTGAAAGAAATTATCCCAACTAAGAACATCCACACAAAAGTTGACAAAACATGGTCGACCCTCTTGAGATCATAAATGCACACATACCCTGATTAAGGGGCAACGCATCATTTTTTTTTTGAAACTTCAGGGGGCACTATGACAGTTTACCAGTAAACCCAGAACATAGTCCTATATCGACTGCCACCGTTAAGCAACCTCTATCATCCGCTATAAATACACGGCTATTCATCATCAAAGGTATGTCTTCGTGACCCCAAGGACTATAGTCCAAAAAGCATTAAAGCTACTTCTCTCACCTCTTTGCCTTCTGAATCGAATCATCTTCAAAAGTTAACTTGACCGTCGGAGGGGGTTCTCTAGGGCCGAACCCTGGGACTCATACTGACGGATTCTTCTTCTTTTCCTCCTTCTGCAAGGGCATCGATTTGAATCTTCGCCGGCCTCTCGGAGTCGGTCTCGGCCGCCGACCTCGGGTCTTCTCCCCCCGGTCTCGACGCCATTCGCCGGCTGGTCTGCTTCGTCCGAAGGAGCTTCGGCCACGCCTTCAGCGGGCTGGTCCGCCCCGTCCAAAGGTGCCTCGGCCCCGCCTCGCATCGGCCGTTCCTCGTCTTGAGGAGCCTCGGCTACGCCCTCCGTAGGCTGACCTTCGTCCGAGGGTGCCTCGGCTCCGCTCCCAGCAAGCCTTCGTCCGGGCACCCCACGGCTTCGGATCTTCGGCCCCGTTTCCGCCCTCGCCTCGTTCCGGATCCCCATCGGTCTTCTTCACCGATCCGAACCAGCTTCGGGTCCCAACTTCGAATTCCAGCCTCGGAATCCGGTCGTGATAGCTTCGGCTACATCAAATCCCTACCTCTTTCGCACTATTCTATCGCTTCTTCATCGCCGGAGAGCAGGAGGGCGACCAAACGTACCACGACAATCTCCCTACCTCGGCCGGGGTTCGCCGCTCACACGCTGCAAGCCTGCGAGGGGTCGATGCAAACCAACACGCAAGCCAATAATTTCCGCGTTCTCAGACAAGGGAGGGGACGGCCGGGATGGCGGCATCAGGAGGAGGGATGGCGGCATGGCGGTTCCCCATTCGGAACGGTAGAAGGGAACGCGTCACGGCGGCGCCGGGAGGAGGGACAGCCAACGGTGTCACCCAGGCGACGGAGGAGATGGCCGAAGGCGGGCGGATGGGGACGGCTGCGACCTGATGGGGGCGGACATAATAAGTCGGCAACCGTGCGTCTAAGGAAATAATTCATCGTCTCTCTCTCTCCCCCCTCCGGGATTCTCGTATGTGACACCAATAATTAAGATTTTTTTTATTTTTTAACGGAAGATTATTTTTTTTATTCTCTTATCTTGTTCATATTATATGAATATGAATCTTTATTTATATATTATTAATATGATTTATTATGTATGAGTTGTATATATTATTATCAAGTATTGTTATGTATAAGTTATATTAATTTTTAATTTGATAGTTACATTAATATATCATATTTCTTATTGATATGTTTTTATTTTTATAAAAGAGAAATATATTATTATTTTATTATCTTATGATTTGATCTATGTTAAAAAAAATTGTAAAAAGTTTAAATATCTAAGGTGAGGATTTTTTATCAAAACTTATTAAGAAATCCTTTCAACTGTTGAGTTCATCTTGTATTTTTAAACTCCTTTTATTTCTAATATAAAAAGTAGGTGAAGCTCTTCAAAAAAGTACCTGAATGCAAAGGTTTTAGGGGGGTTACCGTTATGACCGAGGCATTGAACATATTTTACTTTATTTGTAGATTTTGATTTATTAAACTCATTTAGGTAATATTTAGTTAATTAGGCCTAATTAGAATCCATTAAGACTTAATTAAACTTATTTATATTATTTATTTAATTAATAAAAATTAAATCTAATTAATAAATAATTAGTCATATAATAATAAATTTAGAATAGATAAGTCAACAATGAAGTCAAATTAGACCCATTAAGTCTATGGGTATCCCAATTAAGAAACTAGTTGGTTTCCAATACTTAGTCAAATTTTCGAAATTGAAAACTGTGAGAAAGTATTTTTGTGAATGCAATAATTTCATACACAAAAGTCCAAAAATGATATGACGTATATGGTTAAAAAGATGATATACAATATAACAACTTTGTCAAAAGGACCAAAATTAACTTGGACGTCTAATGGGTCAAATCTGAGAGAGTTTATGGAAGAAAATTTATTCTGCGCGAAAATCTAGGTTTTTAGTTTGAATCGGAATACTTTAGATTGTTCATTAAGCAAGTTATGATATGAGTTCGACTTGGCGTATTTGAAAACTTAATTTAGATAATATTATGAAGCCAAAAGGCCTCTTACACATAGTCCCAAGTTAAGAAATAAGAACATTGAATATTCTTCATAAGAAAGCAAAGTGTTTTAATTTAATTTTCTTTAAAAATTGATTCTAATAAATAGATTGTTGTTTTGTGACGTTTAGAGATCGTGGGAAAAACCTTCGATCACAAGAAAATCGAAATTGGAGGGCTAGAAGGTGATTGTGAGATATTACAGAGAGTGTTTATCACGTTCTAAAGGTAGGATATGAAAGTCCAGTCAATGTTTATTTTGTATTATATAAAACAATAATGCTTTAATTTTCAAAAATAGTCAAACATGATTTCATGAATTATAATCCATCAATCTATGACTTTAGAAAGATTCAAACAATGCTTTAAGAGAAAGCCTTATGTCCAAGTACAATAATAGATGGAGATATAATTACAATGGAATAAGAGAGAATGAGGCACGCAGGCCTCATTAATTACACTTAATTAATGAACATCACATTCCATAACAATCCACATAATCACACACCACCACATGATATGAAATTTAACTAAGTGCATGTCCATGACCACTATAAATTTTAACCAACCACACATGATAAAACACATCACATGATGGCTAAAATTTTGAAAATATAATAATCTTGATTTTCTTAAAACCTGGGTACCAATCAAAATTGGATAATTTGAATTTTCGAAAATCTTATTTTCTAACATGCAATAAATCTAATTTAAAACATCAAACACATCAACATGTGCAAACAAAGTTAAAATTAAAATTCTAAAATATTCCATGCAAAATTTACAACAATTCTAAATTAATTAATCTAGCACTTAGATTAATATTAAATCACATTAATAACAATTATTAATGCGAAACGATCTAACATTTAGATAGAATTAAAAATTCCTAAATAACACTTATAAAAGAATTATAATTCCAATTATAATTCATTAACAACTCCTTGTTAATTAACCCCTTTATTAAATAATATTTATCAATAACAATTATTAAGAAATATTAATTAGAACATTTCTAATCAAAATAGTCTAACAATTAGACTTAATTCAATCTTTTAATAACTTTTATAAAAGACCAAATTTAAGTAGATTAGATCAATATTAACTATAATTGAGAGATTCTTGAGAAAAATAATTAAATATCTCAATAACTATTATTGAGAGTTTTAAAATAAATAAATGAATCTTTAATAACTGTTATTAAGGGTTAATTCTCAAGAATTAATTAACATATCAAAATTCGTCAATTAAACACTTAATACCTATTACTAAGTGTCCCTCAATTATAAAATTAATTTCCTAACAACGATTGCTAAGAAATTAATTCATTTATCTAATCAAATAATTATAACAAAATTAACAACTCTTGTTAATTCTATTCAAGATCATGACTTAAAATTAAATTAACAACATTTGTTAAATATTTTAAAGTCACAACTTGAAATAATTAACAACACTTGTTAACATTTAATTTAAGATCATATCTTAAATATTAAAGCCCTCTAAACACTTAAACAAATGTAAATTAACAACAATTGATAATTTGAGTTAATATCACATCTTAATAACCCTCTAATATTAATATTTAGAGGAATTTAACAACACTTGTTAAATATTATTAAGATCATATCTTAAAACATAAACCCCACTAATTATTTAATCAAAATAATGTATAATTAAGATCATATCTTAATTATAATCCTCTTTTAACTCAAAATAATGAATTTAATGTTTAAAACAATTTTAAACATTATTAATTCCAATTTCAAGTTAAATAGGATGGGGTTTTAATATAAAAGGGGTTAAATGGGCTTAAAACAGGTTTAATGGGCCAAAGGAGGGCTTAATGGGCCGTCTGGCTCGGGCTGGGGCAGCCAGGCCCAGCCTGGGAACCTGGCCGAGCCAGGTCGGGCCCCAGGCGCGCCCGGGCTGGGCCAGGGGCCGAACACAGGAGCGACCTGGCCGGCCCCCGCCCGGCCAAGCACCCGACGCGGGACCGGCCGGTCCAGGCCCGCCCCCTGTTGTTCGACCGGGCCCGCAGGTTAGGTTTTTTCTGGTTTTTGAGGGGGGGGGGGGGGGGGGGTTGGCGGTGCCGCCGTTGGCGTCGGTGGCGGGGCCGGCCGGAATTCGCAAGAGGGTGGTACCCCCTTCGTCCCTGGTGCTAGTGGTCGCCGGTCGGCGATCCCCTATGCCGCCGGTGGCCCCTCAAAATCGCGGGTTTGAATAGTTTTTCAAACTTTCCCCTCATGTTCTTCCATCTCCAACACTTTGAAAAACAAAAAAATATGAGGCTCCATTGCCAATGGCCGGTCACAACTGGGATCTACTGGGGTTAAGAAGTTTTGCTGGTCATACCAGTGATGTAAAACAGGTCTCTGATCACCATAAAATCCTCTATAAAACCCCAATATCCGGTTCTTCATCCCCATAAAGAACTATTCGAAAAACCCCAATGTATATATCGTTTTCTTCACAGAAAATTAATCTAAATTAATATGCTCATCCGATGAACATCTTCCGTGAAAGAAAAACGACTCGAGCATGGAAATAATTTCAGAATAATAATTTTATCATTCCGTAGCAGATCAGAGCGGAACCTGGCTCTTATACCACTGTTGGGATCCGGGCGAGACGCGAAAAACGCAGCGGAAATGACGAATAAAATATTATCCCACCCGATGCCCGCTGATCCGATTCGGAACGAAAAACTAAAACCGAAAACCGGGTTGTAATCTGATTACCGTGCGCAGATTTGAATCTGCTTCCGTCTCGGTTCCGTCGAGGCGATGCCGCGAGCCGCACAAGCGTTTGGCCTCCAGTGGTATCCACGCGATCCTTCGCGGTGGTTTGTCCTCGCTCCCTCGTCCGTATCAGCTCGCTCGCTGAAGATCCGTCGCGGCAACGATTGCCGAAAACCCGCCGACGGGAATTCCCGACTTTCGGGAATCACACGCGGTGGAGACGGAGACTGTTCCGGCGCCTCGAACGGGGCGCCCAGACAAGGAGAGAGAAAGGGGGGATGACGGCCAGTATGGGGAAACTCTGGAGCTTGGCCCAGGGTTTCTCAACAACGCGTATATATATTAAGTCGGCGCGACTTTTTACAAAAGTCCCCGAGTTAATATATATCCCACTTATGTACCACCGACTGAGAATCTGATTGTGTGTGACCCTCTAGGCTCATTTACCAGTCTGGTTTTCAGCCCGTTAAGTCTAATAACTAGTTATTGACTTATTGTAATTAATTAATATCTAGATATTAACTAATTACTTAACCGAATTGACATCGCATGTAAATTCGGTCGGACTTCCGATCAAGTTGGGTGCCAAGCAACACCGCATAGTCCCAGAAGGTAATGGGGTTCAGCAACCCACTCACGGAACCTGTCCGTCCACAATTACCGCGTGGCTATAATCTTTCGTTCGCACAATGCTCTCGAGTTAACCTAGCGTATGGTCAACTGTCAAACCCTATATGGTCAACTCACTTGAATCAGACTCCGTTGTACAATATCAGAAAACCTCTTTTCTGATATTGTTTCTGCTCTGGCCAGAGACTCATACAGATCTATTCTAGAGCATTCTCTCTCCAGTTATCTGAGAGCGAACGATCCTTTATTGAACACACAATCACCTTCGAAGGTCTTCCGCTGGACCCGATCTTTGACTATTAGAGATCCCGTGGATAGGGATTCGTTGGTCAAGGTCAAAGTCCAGAAGTCCATCGACAAGGTGTCTTTGATGTCTCTGTAAGGAATCGCCATGAACGCAGCGGAAATAAAAATGATTCCATTGTATCGGTTGCTGGGGTCGTAAAACGGACATTAAAATCTAAGCGGGAAGAACAGTTCTTCACCTTTGCGGGGTTTCGAATCTCCCGTGGATGATGCCGACTCGGTAATCGCGCACGCGCACGATCTCTAGAGGTATCCACATTAGTTCCCGCAGCAGACGCGATTTCTTCCTCGACTTGAGTGCTCCGACCAGATCTCAAATCCACCATGCGCGGAGAGAGACAGATCCACTCCAAGAGAGAGAGAAGGAGAGAGAGAGATGAGAGAGAGAATCTGGGGAGTAAAATTCGTCCAACTAACTTTTTACCCCTCCCCCTTGGCCCTCCTTATATAGAAATAAGGATAAGCACAACAGTTAATCCTCATGATTATCCAAGAGTTTGGCCTTGGATAATTCTCCATTAAATCTTCATGTTTATCCTGCAGCTTTTCACAAAAATTCAGATAAGCATGAAATTTAACATCTCTCACCGTCTGACGAGAACTCTTATGTGTGTGACCCTCTAGGCCCATATATCAGTCCGGTTGTAGGCCCATTAAACTTAGAACTGTTTCTTGAGTTTAATATTTATTAATTAACATTTAAACATCATATGTTAAATGATTAATTTAATAAACAAGTGAATTATCATCTGATGATCAAATCACTTGGCCTTCTGATCATGAACAGCACCAAACACTACCTCATGATCCCAGAAGATATAAGGGATACTGTTCCCTTCAATTGAACCTTTCCGTCTGCCGATACCGCACAGATATAATCCTTCACTCATGCAATGTCCCGATAACGCAAGGGTATGGTTTTATAGTCAAACCCTCTATCGCATTATCCAGATGGATTCCAGTACACAGTTAATGAAAGACATCTCTTTCATTTGACCCTGGCCAGAGATTTCTGTGTACACATCCATGGGACATTCTCTCTCCAGTCTTATACCAAGAGTGAGTGATCCCTTGTTGTTCACTCAATTACCTTCGCAAGCTTTCCATTGTATCTGAAAGACCGATTATGGTGGACTTAATGGTTAAAGTCCACGAGTCAGAGAATCAAGATACAATGGTCCACAAACAAGGTATCATTGGTGACTCAGGTCAAAGGACCAACTGTGCTACTGCAACGATTGAATTCCCTAGTTGACTAATAGGTATAATTACCATCCATGAATTCTTATTTGGGTCTGTTCAGTGAACTCATTCTCTAATGAGCACCCACTTGTTTGTCTTAGTGTCACCACACGAGTGAATGTGAGATCATTCACCCTCATCATATGAGCAAACATAACTTGTGTCGATCTTATCGGATATTTAATGTCCATCTCAAATATCCTATGATCGAGAACTGTTTAAGACAATTGACTGAGGATATTGATCTCACTATCATGATCTCATTATGATTCAATATCCCATACATTTGTCTATGGACCTTCATTACGATAGTCGTTTGCGAGAACTATTAAATGAAGAAATAATTGCCTTTATTAATAATCTTGAACTAGAATATACAATGATTGGCTTTGAGGCCACCCAATTCTAACATTCTCCCACTTGGACTATAGCCAATCACCCATGTGTCTAAGTCCCATAGACTTAAGGTGACGTTCTAAATTGTTTTGAGACAATGGCTTAGTCAAGGGATCTGCTACATTATCTTCAGATGAGACTTTCTCAACTACTATATCTCCTCGGGCGATGATCTCACGAATCAGATGAAATCGTCTCAGAATGTGCTTTGACTTCTGATGTGATCTGGGCTCCTTCGCTTGAGCTATTGCCCCATTGTTGTCACACAATAATGGAACATGATCTGAAATGCTTGGAACGACTCCAAGCGCCGAGATGAACTTCTTCATCCAAACTGCCTCCTTGGCCGCTTCAGCTGCAGCAATGTATTCTGCTTCGGTCGTCGAATCTGCAGTTGTTTCCTGTTTGGAACTCTTCCAACTTGCTGCACCTCCATTTAACATGAACACAAATCCAGACATGGATTTGCTGTCATCCATATCCGACTGGAAACTCGAGTCAGTAAATCCTCGAAGTTCCAAGTCGTTTCTTCCATAAACGAGAAATAGATCCTTAGTCCTTCTCAAGTGTCTAAGGATACATTTCACTGCCTTCCAGTGTTCCTCATCTGGATCAGCCTGATATCTACTGGTGACACTTAGTGGGTGTGCCACATCAAGCCTAGTACATAGCATTGCATATATGATAGATCCTATTGCCGAGGCATAAGGAACTCTATCCATATATGCTCTCTCTTCAGGTGTCTTGGGAGACATTTCTTTAGAGAGATAAATTCCATGCCTCATAGGAACGAGGCCACTCTTGGAATTTTCCATGCCAAACCTTTTGACTATGGTATCTATGTACATAGATTGGGATAATCCAAGCATCCTTTTGGACCTATCTCGATAGATCCTTATTCCCAGAATATAGGATGCTTCTCCCAAATCTTTTATGGAGAAGTTTTTGGATAACCAAGCCTTTACCGATGACAACATTCCTACATCATTCCCAATGAGTAGAATGTCATCAACATAAAGTACCAAAAAGGTAACTGCGCTCCCACTAGCCTTTTTTGTATACACAAGGTTCATCTTCATTCTTAATGAAGTCATAAGATTTGATTGCTTCATCAAATCTTAAGTTCCAAGTTTGGGATGCCTGCTTTAATCCATAGATGGATCTTTGCAGCTTGCATACCTTGCTTGAATGCTCTTTGGAAGTGAATCCTTCATGTTGTATCATATACACCTCTTCTTGAAGGTTCATGTTAAGGAATTCTGTTTTCACATCCATTTGCCATATTTCATAATCATAGAATGCAGCGATAGCAAGAAGTATTCTGATTGACTTAATCATGGCAACTGGAGAAAAGGTTTCGTCATAGTCAATGCCTTGCCTTTGACGATATCTTTTTGTTACCAGCCTTGCCTTGTATGTGTCAATCTGTCCATCTGCCCCGATCTTTCTTTTAAAGATCCATTTACTGCCAATAGGTACATACCTTCTGGCAGATCAACCAAGTTCCAAACTTGGTTGGCATACATGGACTGAATTTTAGAATCCATTGCCTCTTGCCATTTTTTTTATTCTTGACTATTTATGGCTTCTAGGTAGGTTTGAAGATCATCATCCTCATTTAAGTGCACTTTTGGTTTGCCATCATCGATATGTCCAACATATCTTTCAGGCTGCTTAGGCACTCTACCTGATCTGCGAACCTTTTGTGTATCATCTTGAACAAGTTCTTGAGTCAATGGTTCAGTAGATGAACCAGTGTTGATTTGTGAGTCAGAGAATCAAGATATAATGGTCCACAAACAAGGTATCATTGGTGACTCAGGTCAAAGGACCAACTGTATTCCGCTGTACCCAATCCTTGGCGTATTAGAATCCCATGGCTAGAGATTCGTAAACCAAGGTCAAAGCACAGAAGTCCACCGCCAAGGTGTCCTTGGTGTCTCAGGTCTGAGGACCATCCACGCAACTGCGACAATAGAATCAAGCTGGTTGACAGTGAGGTACAATACTATCCAGCGATTCAGTCGGATCAGTTCAGTGAACTCATTCTCCAATGAGCACCTACATATTCACCTTAGTGTCTCCACACAAGTGACTTATGAGATCAGTCACCCTCATCATATGAGCAGAAGTAATCTGTACTAGTCTAACCGGATATCCGATGTCCTTCTCGGATATCCTCCGACTAGGAACAATTAAGAATATGTGTGTTTAAGTGATCAGTCTCATTAGTATGATCTCATCATAATCTGATCACCATAGCACATATTCACGGACTTCATTATGAAACGATAATTAACGCGATCATAATGAATATTATACCATTATATTAATAAATGAACGAGATTTACATAGTCAGATTGGCTTGTAGGCCACCTAAACTAACAATCTCCCACTTGGACTAAAGCGAATCACCTTTATACAATAAGCCCATAGACTCTAGGTGACGCTCAAACACAATTTGAGCCAACGGCTTTGTCAGTGGATCTGCTATATTGTCGACGGATGGAACTCTTTCCACTACTACATCTTCTCTGGATATAATCTCTCTGATAAGGTGAAAGCGCCTCAGAATATGCTTCGATTTCTGATGAGACCGCGGCTCTTTCGCTTGCGCAATGGCTCCATTGTTGTCGCACAACAGTAGAATAGGCTCAGAGATGCTGGGAACTACGCCGAGGTCGGTGATGAATTTCTTCAACCACACTACTTCCTTGGCGGCTTCAGCTGCAGCGATGTACTCAGCTTCAGTCGTCGAATCTGCAGTGGTTACTTGCTTGGAACTCTTCCAGCACACTGCCCCTCCGTTCAAAGTAAACACGAATCCATATGTAGACTTGCTATCATCTGGATCTGACTAGAAACTCGAGTCAGTAAAGCCTCGCAGTTTCAAGCCACCTCCTCCATAGACAAGAAACATATCCTTAGTTCTTCTCAAGTACTTAAGGATGCATTTCGCTGCCTTCCAGTGCTCTTCACCTGGATCAGCCTGAAATCTACTCGTAACACTTAGAGCAAATGCAACATCAGGCCGTGTACATAGCATGGCATACATGATAGATCCTATGGCAGAGGCATAGGGTATTCTATCCATGAATGCCCTCTCATCAGGAGTCTTAGGAGACTGTTCCTTTGAGAGATTAATTCATTGTCTCATCGGTATGAAACCTCTCTTGGAATTTTCCATGCCAAACCTTTTGACTAAGGTATCTATGTACAAGGATTGGGTCATTCCAAGCATCCTCTTTGATCTATCTCTATAGATCCGTATTCCCAATACGTAGGATGTTTCTCCCAAATCCTTTATGGAGAAGTTTTTCGACAGCCAGACCTTTACTGATGACATCATAGCTACATCATTCCCAATGAGTAGTATGTCATCTACGTAAAGAACTAGAAAAGTGATTGCACTCCCACTGGTCTTCTTGTACACACAAGGCTCATCTTCATTCTTAATGAAGTCATAAGACTTGACAGCCTCGTCAAATCTTATGTTCCAGCTCCGGGAAGCCTGCTTCAGTCCATAAATGGACCTCTGAAGCTTGCACACTTTATCTGGAGATTCTTTGGATGTGAAACCTTCTGGTTGTATCATATACACCTCCTCCTTAAGGTTACCATTGAGGAAGGCAATCTTCACATCCATCTGCCAGATTTCATAATCAAAATGTGCAGCAATGGCGAGTAGAACTCTGATTGACTTTATCATGACAACTGGTGAGAAAGTCTCGTCATAGTCAATTCCTTGCCTTTGACGATATCCCTTTGCCACCAACCTTGCCTTATAAGTGTCGATCCGTCCATCAGCACCGATCTTTCTCTTAAAGATCCACTTGCAACCGATGAGTACAATACCCTCGGGCAAGTCCTCCAAGTTCCAAACTTGGTTGGTGTACATGGACTGGATTTCTGAGTTCATGGCTTCTTGCCATTTCCCGGCTTCTGGGCCTTCTATGGCCTCTCGGTAGTTTTTCGGATCATCATCCACATTATATTGTACCTTAGACTTACCTTCAGCAATATGTCTCACATATCGTTCGGGTAGTCTAGGTACTCTACCAGATCTACGAGGCTCATCTGTGTGTACCTGAACAGATTCAGGAACTGATATCTCATCTGATGATAATGCAGCTGTTTGGGAATCTGGAACCTCTTCCAGTACTATTTTACTCCCACTGTCCTCCTGGAGAAGGTATTCCTCTTCCAGGAAGACAGCTTTCCTGGCGACAAACACCTTTTGTTCACCAGGATGGAAAAAATAGTATCCAAAGGTTTCCTTTGGATATCCCACAAACCTGCATTTATCAGTTCATGATTCCAGCTTGTCCGGATCATGCCTCTTTACATGAGCAGGACAACCCCAGACTTTAACATGTTTAAATTCTGGTTTCCTGCCTTTCCATATCTCATATGGAGTAGAGGCCACAAACTTGCTGGGTACTCTGTTCAGTAGGTATGCTGCTGACTCTAGAGCATACCCCCAGAGGGACACTGGTAATCCTGAAAAGCTCATCATGGATCGCACCATGTCCAACAAAGTGCGATTCCTCCTTTCATATACACCATTCATCTGTGGTGTATATGGAGGGGTCAGCTGAGAAAGGATACCATTATCCTTTAAGAATTGTGTGAAATTAGTACTCAAGTATTCTCCTCCTCGATCTGATCGAAGAACTTTAATACTCTTTCCTAACTGCTTCTCCACCTTATTCTAGAACTCCTTGAACTTCTCAAATGCTTCCGACTTGTACTTCATTAAGTACACATAGCCGAATCTTGAGAAGTTATCGGTGAACGTGATGAAGTAAGAAAAGCCACCTTTGACTTGGGTGGACATTGGACCACATACATCCGTATGTATTAGTTCCAGAATGTCCTTGGCACGTTCTCCATGTCCACTAAATGGAGATTTTGCCATCTTTCCCATAAGGCAGGATTCATATGTTGCAAACGATTCATAATCGAATGTTGTTAAGTAACTATGCTTGTGCAACTTTTGCAACCTGCTTTCGCCAATGTGCCCAAGTCTACAATGCCACATGTAAGCCTGGTTCACACAATTCTTGCTCTTCTTAAGAGCATTATCAATCTGAAGATTGTAATAAGAAACATCTAATAGATATAGACCGTTGACTAAAGATGTTGAAGCTATTGATTTATTACCATAATAAATCGAACAACTTCTATTTTCAATAGTCAACCTATATCCTATCTTGTCCAAACAAGATATTGATATGATGTTCTTTATTATGCTAGGAACATAATAATAATCTTCTAATAATAAGGTGTCTCCCGATGGAAGCCTGAGGTTTACTGTCCCAACAGCAATCGCCGCAACTTTTGCGCCGTTTCCTAGCCTCAATTCCACCTCACCTTGTCTCAGCTTGCGCTTACTTGTCAGCATCTGTACATCATGACAGATATGAGAAGCACATCCGGTATCTAATACCCAAGATGTGGAATCTCCAACTGACAAGTTGATATCTATCATATAGATATTTGAAGCTTCAAACAGCTTCACTCTTCCATGAGCTTTATCATGAAGGAACTCCTTGCAGTTCCTCTTCCAGTGACCATACTGCTTATAGTAGAAGCAGTCACCCTTCACTACTCTTTTGCCTTTGTCCTTCGATCTTTTATCGTCAGCTATCATCTCTGCTTCAGGGGCATCCAATGCCGATTCAGCAAGAGGATCAGCTCCAGGGACAAAGTTATTGTGCTCAGATCTGAAGACATTCTTCAGGTTTCTGAACCAATCCGAGTAGATCATGTAAGTCAAAAGGGCATCAAGTATGTCACGGAGTGGGTTATTCGACGACATAATTCCCTACAGGAGATAAGTAAAATTTATTTAGCAGATGTTCAATTATTAAAGTTTAAAACAAGACATGGTCTTTTGTTCAAGTTTAACTCCCACTAATTTTCGACGGACTGTATAGCCCTCAGTTATACAGAACGGGAGACGCCGACAGTCTCCTAGTAGGGATCATAATCTCAATGACTTGCACTACAGCCTTGTGGATAGCACAACAAACTGTAATACAATCAGAGAGCACCCAACTCATGGGACTTGCAACTCCTTGCAATATCTGATCATAGCTTCGGTCCCCAGAGATTTAATGGCCTTGTGGATAGCACAACAAACCACTAATTCTGGTCTAAGCTAACCATCATTACGCGACGAGCATAGATTTGCATGCAGCCCTTGTGGATAGCACAACAAAGCTACATGGTTCCTCTACCCCGATCTATAGGCATCTAATGCCATAGCCACAGTTTCTCCTCTCAATTAAGCAGGCCTTGTGGATAGCACAACAAACCTGCCTAAAGTGATTCGAATCCTATGACTATAACGATGGTGGACCACGCGGTAAGTTCTCAACTACTCACGTTATGCTTTAGAGTTTATCTGAGGGTATTTAGATAACTTTTATCTTGGTCTCTCCTAGGTGATAGTATAAATACATCGTATATATTTACTAAATACTATAACCTGCTTTGATTCATAATCAAAAGATAAACAATGCATCTCATACATGTCATTAGTGTGGTCATGGATAGCACAGTGGGTTTGACTAGAGCCAACAGTCAAACGCACACACAATCTAATTATAACATTTACATTAGATACCCTGCAATCACATAGGCAAGAAATCTCCATCTTTTCGCCTTCCTGGTTGCAGCTGTGGATCGTCCTCGCTCCTTCCTCGGTTGCCTCGATCATATTACATTTAAATTCTAGAATTTATAAGTAAATTGAAGACGACCTTATGGCGAGTACAAGAGAGAGAGGGAGGTAGAAATACATCGGAGTATGAGAGAGAGAGGTGCGCAGACCTCTATTTATTAACAATTAATAAAAATCATACATCCACGATCCACACAATCCATTCATCACATGAATAATAAATTAAGTGCATATTCATGACCACGGTGTGTTTTAAACATCCACACATGATTCAGCGCATCACATGGCTAAAACAAATGAGTTTTTCAAAATAAATAAGTTTTGACTTTCAAAAAGCTAGGATCCAATCAAAATTGGTATTTGAATTTCGAAAACTCATTTTATTAACTTAACATGCAATTAAATCAAATTTAAAAGCAATAAACACACATCACATGCGCACACACTCCGAATTAATAATTCCAGATTATTCCATGCAAATTAGAACATTTCTAATAATCTAACACTTAGATTAAACCCCATTAATAATCTAACAATTAGACTATTGATAACTAATCTAACTCTTAGACTAGTCCATCAAAATTTATTAACAATTTAACACTTAAATTATTAATTAACTCTAATTATTAATTAACTACTAATCTAACTCTTAGATTAGTTAATTAATGTTAATTAGTAATTTAACATTTAAATTATTAATCAACACTAATTCTTTAATAATATTCATCTAACACTTAGATTAGTTAACTTAAAATTAATCATTAATCTTAACACTTAAAATCAACAATTAACTCTAATTAACTGATAAGTACAAATTTAACATTTAAATTAGCTAATTAAAGTTAACTATTAATTTAACACTTAAATTAATAACCAACTTTAATCAATTAACAACAATTGTTAATAATAATGATTCAAAAATCATTAAAGCCCAATTTAATAAAACTGAATAATAATTAAAATTTTCAAAACAGATTTTGAATTAAATTAAAATCTAATTTTATTTTCATTAAATGGGCCTACAATGAATAAAGGGGTTTAATATGATTCAAAATCATAAAAGAGTTAATTAAATAAAATTGAACAATAATTCAAAATTTTAAACAATTTTAAAATTTAAATTAAGTCCAATTTTAATTTAATTAACAGGGCATAAGGGTTTAATTTGGGGTTTGGGTTTGAAAGTAAAAGGGCCCAACCCTTAAAACCCAGCTGGCTCGGGCCCTGTAGGGCCTGGGTTCGAGCCAGGTGCGCCTGGGACCGAGCCAGGCGCACCTGGCTCGTGCCTGTCTCGGGCCCGGTCCAACCGGGACCTGACCGGCCGGCCCAAGTCCGAACCGCCCGTCCCCTTCCACCCGAAACCCTTCAGCCCTAACCTGCAACAGTTGCAGGTGGGGATGGTGCTGCAGCGGCGCCGCCCGGCCCCTGCCGGCGGCACAGGCCCCGGCCGGCGGTGCCCCCGGCGCCGGCGACGTACCCGGCGCCGGCAGGGCCGCCGGCGGTGGCCAAACAGGCTGCCCGAGCCTCTATATGGGGTGGATTTCAGGGTTTGAGATGGGGGAAAAACTGGGTATTCTTTCCAACCGGCCGCCTGCAACCGCCCCTCACAGCTTCTCCGGCCCCGGTCACAGGTGTGAGCGATGACTGGGAGGTCCCTGGTCATACCAGGATTCTTGGTCACCTCCCCATCACATGGGGACATCCGATTGAAGCCTCCGAACTGCACTATTCTTCGTCTCACGAAGAACACAAAGAACCCAAAAAAAATTTCGAAAAATTTGCAGAAATAAAATAATCAAATTATTTTAACATTAGTGTTCATCTCATGAACACGGATCCTGCAAAAAGATCGAACTGACGCATGGAATAATACACAGAAAAATTAATTTCGGAAACCGAAACGGGACGAGAAACAGTGGAACCTGGCTCTGATACCACTGTTGGGTTTTCTCGGTTTCTCCGGATCGCTCACGCAGCGGAAAACAAAATTATTTATAGCGATCCGTTCCCGTTTCGAAATCTAAAATACGATAATCGGATTATCGAAGTTCTCACCGTGTGCGGATTCGAATCCGCAGCCGTTCGGTTCCGTCGGTGTGACACCGCAAGCCGCGCAAGCGCCCGGCCTCTAGCGAAGTCCACGCGATCCTCCCCGCGATGGATATCCTCGAGTTCCTCGTTCTTCACAGCCCACGAAGCCTCCGCCGGTCACCGCAACGATCGCCGCAGTGCGCGGACGATTTCCCGTCGAAAGGGATTCGGAGAAGCGGCGGAGCAGATCTGGATCTACCTAGACGTCAGAGGAAGACAGAAACTGAGGAGGGGCGGCTAGGGTTAGCAGCAGCTTGGCCTGCTCAGCCCGTTCGCTATGTTTTATACTAACCGCGCGGTTTTTCATAAAAACCCCCGGTTTGTATAAAACCCACTTATTTATCCATCGCCTTGAGAATCATTTGTGTGTGACCCTCTAGGCTCAAGTACCAGTCCAGTTAATGGCCCAACAAACCCAGTGACTCCTCACTGGCTTTATTAATTAATTAATAACCCTTTATTAATCAATTAATCAATCAAATTGATGTCGCACATCGAATTCGACCGGGCCTTCGATCACGTTGGGTGCCAAGCAACACCGCGTGAACCCGGAAGGTATTTGGGGTTAAGTAACCCACTCTTGGAACCTTTCCGCCGACAGTTACCGCGTGGATATAATCCTTCATTCGTACAATGCTCTCGAGTCAACTCAGGGTATGGCGAGCTGTCAAACCCTAACCGGTCAACTCACTTGGATTGGATGCCGCTGATGAATATCGGAAAACTCCTTTCCCGATATTATCGTCCGCCCTGGCCAGAGACTTTCGCGCATCCTTCCTAGAGCATTCTCTCTCTAAGTACCGAGAGCGAATGATTCCTTATTGACACACAATTCCCTTCGACGGTATTCCGCTGTACCCAATCCTTGGCGTATTAGAATCCCATGGCTAGAGATTCGTAAACCAAGGTCAAAGCACATAAGTCCACCGCCAAGGTGTCCTTGGTGTCTCAGGTCCGAGGACCATCCACGCAACTACGACAATAGAATCAAGCTGGTTGACAGTGAGGTACAATACCATCCAGCGATTCAGTCGGATCAGTTCAGTGAACTCATTCTCCAATGAGCACCTACAGATTCACCTTAATGTCTCCACACAAGTGACTTATGAGATCAGTCACCCTCATCATATGAGCAGTAGTAATCTGTACTAGTCTAACCGGATATCCGATGTCCTTCTCGGATATCCTCCGACTATGAACAATTAAGAATATGTGTGTTTAAGTGATCAGTCTCATTAGTATGATCTCATCATAATCTGATCACCATAGCACATATTCACGGACTTCATTATGAAACGATAATTAACGCGATTTATACATAATGAATATTATGCCATTATATTAATAAATGAACGAGATTTACATATTCAGATTGGCTTGTAGGCCACCTAAACTAACACCTTTATGTTATTAAAATTATTTCACATATTTTGACTTAATTATACTAATATTAAAGCATCTAGATTTCTAAGTAGACCCCCATTGTTTTAATTTATCATTTAAACTCTTAATATTCTCATCAATTAAAACAAGAGAATACTTGCTGCACCGCACATGGTTGAGTTGGAACGAGCCGCCTCATCCTGCTCGGCCACGTGTACAATCGCGCATGGCCCGCGTGCTATGCATTAAGTGCATTATGACATGAGCAAAAAAAGAATTAAAAAAAAAAATGTTTTTATGCGCTCGAGAGTGTCAGGATACTCTCAAGAATGTCAGGATGCTCTCGGGAGCTTCTTGATGCTCTCGAGAGCCAAGAGCATCAAGAAGCTCTCGAGAGCATTAGGGAGCTCTCGAGAGCATCCTAATGCTCGCGCGAGCATAAAATGTTCTGGGGAGCATCATGATGCTCTCGAGAGCTTTCTAACGCTCTTGAGAGCATAAAAAATATTTTTTTTATTTTTTTTATTTTTTTTATTGACGTCAGGACGCTGTTAATGCGGGGCGCAAGACCATGTACGACTGTGCACATGGTGGAGAGGGACAGTACGACCCTTTCCAACTCAGCCATGTGCGGTGCAACAAGTTATTCTCTTAAAACAATATCATATGCAAATACTATACATCAAGGGAAATCAATGTGCAAGTCTTTGATAATCTCATTTATAACCAAGCTACATATTTAAAAACTTAACGCTCACACTTGATGTAAATCAATAGTAACTAGGAACTAAGATGTCTCTTCAACAATAGTCTTCACCTTAGTAAAAATTCTCATCCATATTTCTAATCACATAGATATATTTTTTAGACGTTTTCCTCTTCTCTTCAGTCCACCAAATTAGTTTTTTACATACATGATTATATGATTTCTCTAAATTAGTGAAAATCATATATAAATATTTTCTCATCCCTCCATACTTCTCCATCGATTTTCTGAACAAAGAAGATAGCATTCATAGTAGATTTATCGGATATGAATTCAAATTGATTTTCAATGACATTAGTTGCAGGCCTAAGATGTTTCTCTGCTACTCTTTCCTAGTGTTTTATAATGTAATTCATAAGTTTAATTCTAAAGTAGTTACTGTAATTTTGTATATCCCATTTATTCTTAAAGTAGGAAACTATGATATTTCTTCTCCACTCATCTGACATTCTCCTCTCTTTAAAATCTTATTGAAAAGTCTAGTCAACCACTTAATATCTACATTACTTATACTTTTTTAAGCTTTGATAGGTATCCCCATTTGGTCCAAGGATCTTAGCCATTCTTGTTCTTCTTAGAGCATCTCTAACTTCTGAAATGTTGATCTGAATGTAATGGCAACTAATTTATCTCCTAGACTCATTAGTTCCTTCAAGAAATAGCTTATAAAGTGATCCCTATTTTATAATTTTTCAAAATAAGTATTTCATCTCTCCTTTTCTCACAATCTTTCGCTAGAATTCTTCCATCCTTACTCTTAATACATCTTATACGATCTTAAGTCCTTAATATTTTTGTCCATTAGAGTTTAAATATGCCCAACATTGAAAAACGTCAAACAATTTCTTAACCACACTTTCCTAAGATATTTTGGAAATGTTGAAAGTTTCTTCTATCATTATTGTTACATATTTTAGAAATGTCGAGAATGTCCTTTATCATCGTAATCAGGTCAAGTATCTAATTATTATATATAATATATAGAAGTAATTGAAAATTGGTTGAGGGGTCTTGAAGATATGTGAAGGTGACATGATGGAGAGCAACCCCTTGAAATACCTGTTGAGATGGGAGAAATCTAAGTTTCCTCGGTGTGTTTTTGGAAGAAAGTCCTCCAATGCTTACATACTAGATTTTTTAGGAGAAAGCCAACACATGGAGGAGAGAGGAAGAGTTTAGGACTCTTATTGCTGGGGCAGCATATCTTTATCTATCTTACTTTCACTGTATTTTTCTGGACTAACATATCTTGGCTCTTTTTTTTTTTTTTTGAGATGTTCAATCTAAGATGAGATTATACGATCATGTAAATCAGATTAGGTTCATTAAAAAAATAAAAAATAAATTATTTTATTTTAAAATACCGGCACGACAGCCTGTGTAGCACTAGCCGTGTAGCAAGTCTTTCTCCATTCTTAAACTTATACTGGACACAATCATCTATATGATATATATAAAATAGAGTTCCATGATGGCACGTGTCAACATCATAATTTTTGATTTTCCGTCTAAATTATCTCTCTCTCTCCCTTCCCTATTCATATCTATCTCCCCTATTAATTCTGTCTTATTAATTATCTCTCTCTCCCTCTTTCTTATTAATTATCTCTCTTATCTTTCTCCCCCCTCTCTCTTATTAATTCTCTCTCTCTCCCCTCTCTCTCTCATTAATTCTCTCTCTTCCTTCTATCTACTTAAATATTATTATTATTATTATCTCTCTTTTTCCTCTTTTACATTTTTCTCTTTCTATTAGTATTTCTATCTATCTCTTATTTTTTTTGTCCCCTATTATTTTTATTATTGTTGTTGTTATTGTTATTGTTGCAATCTCTTGGAAAAATAATAACTTAATTTATTATTATTCTTATTATAATAATTTCTGAGATAATAATAATTAGTTTTGACATTATTATTATGATTATAAAAAAATCAATATCAAAATGATAGTCTGGTGGGATAATGATAATTAATTTTGATATTATTATTATTATTATCTCTATTTCTCTTCTTTCATATTTTCTCTCTCTATTAATATTTTTATCTCCTATTTTTCTATCTTTTATTATTATTATTATTGTTGTTGTTGTTGCAATCTCTTTAGATAATAATAATTAATTTTGAGATTATCATTATTATTATTGTTATTAAGATAGTCTCATGAGATAATAATAATTAATTTTGATATTATTAATATTTTTAAAATTTATTATTATTATTATTATTATTATTAATGAGACCAGTCTCTCCCTCACTTTTCTCACTCATATTATTATTATTATTATTATTATTATTATCTCTATTTCTCTTCTTTCATATTTTCTCTCTCTATTAATATTTTTATCTCCTATTTTTCTATCTTTTATTATTATTATTATTGTTGTTGTTGTTGCAATCTCTTTAGATAATAATAATAATTAATTTTGAGATTATCATTATTATTATTATTATTAGGATAGTCTCATGAGATAATAATAATTAATTTTGATATTATTAATATTTTTAAAAGTTATTATTATTATTATTATTATTATTATTAGGACATTCATTTGGAATAATAATAATAAATTTTAATATTTATTATCATTATTAGGATAGTCTAATGAGATAATAATAATTATTTTTGTTATTAATCAGACCAGTCTCTTTCTCTCATTTTTTTTGCCAATCTATATTTCAACACAATATTTAGTGGAATAATCTCATGAGATAATAATAATAACCTTCAGTTTATTTTTATTTTTTCCTCTTAATCTATATTTCAATTGTATATGAACTTTTAATGTTTATCAAATAAGTAACCTAATGTTCATAGAAAAAAATGTTAATATTTTTGAATATATACTCTTCTATAATTATTTTATTTATTCTTTTAGAAAATATAAAGAATTAACTTCATTTATATCAATTATATTTGTTTTATTCAAACATATTAAGTCTGATCGCACAGGATTATAACTAGTTTCATCGCCCAGGTCCGAGTTGACAACCAGCATACGTCAGCACTTCGCCAAGGCTCCTCGGAGTGTGGCATAGGCGTCCGGCGAACCAACGCCAGCCTGGCCAACTGCATTGCGTGGATCCCGGATCTACTACGGTTGCGGAGCATCGCGGTGAGCCTACGTTACCTCTTACGCAACGGGAGCTCGAATAGATGTCTAAGAACTTTCCTACATGAAACGGCTAAACCAAGTTTAGCGGACGTTTCAATCGGCAGCCCCACTGACCCACACACCCTCCTTTCGCCAGACTCGTACGCCATCAGTAAAGGCCGACCAAATCATTTAAGCGTTGTTAATAACCTAAAAATAACAACAAAAAACCGAACACCAAACTTTGCCCCTCCAAAAATAACTATGACGGCCCTGGACACTAAAAAATATGATGCATAAATAAAAGTGGAAGGAGTTTTTCGGAATAATGGAATAATCTTATCCATCTTTTGTCGCGTTTTAACGCGGAAGCGCCAACGCTCTCCTGGTACAGAGAGAGAGAGAGAGAGAGAGAGAGAGAAGGGAGGTGTTTTATAGAGAGAGAGGGGAGAGAGAGAGCCTTGGTCTGCATGATATGAGGGCGAAGCTGCTCTGCTCCTGATCGGGGTTTCCAGGCAGCGCCCACAGCTGTCCTGCACTGCATCGCCGGGTAACGTGGAGCTCCCCCCTGCCTGGTGGATCTATCTGTCGTGCTGTTCTGTACCTGTTTCGTGTCTGTAGCTCTGAATTGTTCTTGCGTGTGAGGGTAAAGTAGGGAGCTTCTGGGTGAGTATGGGGGGAGGGTGGTGGTTTTCCCCTTCTTCTCAAGTGGGTGTTGGTTCTCTGTGGATTATGGTGGGAGGTGAATCGGTTTTGATGATTGCGAAGGTTGGGTTGGTGATTGCGGTTTCCTTTCGATACTTTGTTTTTCGTTATTTTCTGATTTTGCAATCGTGGGTGGAATCCGTGTGGCGGGAATTCTTGGTGAATTCGGTCGGGGTAGGTGAGTTTTTGCCTGGTTCTCTCTAGCCATCACTCGATTTCGCAGAAATGATGGATTTTGAACGGTGTGAACAAGGAAGAAATGGGTTAACAACCAGGACAGAATCATCTTGTGGTGAAGTAATGAAGGTTGTTTAATCAGTGTCACTGTGGTGGACTACTTCATTTTTGGCATGAATGCATACATTTAATTCTTTTATGCAACGAAAGTTTGCTACACGCATTTGATAGTGGGTGCTAATTCTATGTTCAATGAACGAGTGACACTTTCTCTAGCACTGGGAGAAACATGCTCTTGGGTTTGGGGCATCGTTGGCAGTGTCGGCCGATACTCATAGGTATCGGCCGATATGCATCGGCATCGGTGGGTACTGAAACCAATAGGGGGGGGGGTGTCTTACTAGGTCAAAATGGACCGGTACCAGGCCGATATGCCTGAGACCGATAGTGGTATGCATCGGTATCAGTACCCACCTATACCGGTACACCATCCTTGGTTTGGGGATGGAGGTGTGCCGATAAAATACAGTCGGTCAATAGTTCTGTCTAATATGGTGGGTCTGATATGTGTTGGGTAGTTCCTAGTATCTGTTTTTATCTTTATCTGAATCTTGGTGGGGAGGGGGGAGGGGGTTTGTTTTGGTGCTGTTTCAAATGATGTTGATGCCCTTTCCTGTTTATGCTCATCTAGGATTTCAGGGTGCAATCGATACTTGATTGTTCTGTATCAAATCATTAGGAAATTCATTAAGAAATTTGCATTTTGATGGACAAAATTGGCTTTCAGACAGAACGTTTTATTTCTCATTGGAACATGACTAACTATATATTACGTATAATCAATATATTTATACAAAGGTACTAAACTCAGTTTAGTTGACGTACCAACAGATTTTACAGGTCAACCCTGACTATTACTGGGTATTATTCTTATCATAATCAGATTTGCTTGGACAGTAAAAGTACATCAGCTGATGGTCAAGGCTGCTGGATTTCCTAGTCCGGCTTAAACTATTCATGTATGAAGCACATCATTTGCTCCTTATTTCTGAAATTGCATCGTGTTAACTGAACTGTACCAACAATTAGATACGAACATGCATTTGTAACCTGGTCTGACTGGGTCAGTTAGTCGGGTATGTAAATAAAACACACTAGTTGGTGACACTTTGTTTGCCATGTATGCTATTTTGGCACAAGGTTAGTAGTCATGCTTCCTGGTCTAGGTGTTTATGAAAACATTGTTCTTCAGCTTATCTCATTATGAAGGAATGTGACATCAGTGGAAATTGAGGTAGTTGTCCTAACTCACCTTGGTTGATCTTCTTGGAACCTCATCCCAGAGTTTGCATCCAATTTTATATTGTTGATCTTCTTTAGGTTGTCTCTTTTGGTTTCACATTGATTCTTGGTATGATGTTGCTGTTTATTTTTTATTATGTTTATGTATATTTTTGCTACTGAATGCTCTAAAACAAGGGACTTTGCATAGTATGATACTCTAACAGCATGAGGACTATTATGAAAGTTCAGTGCATCCTCAAATTTCTGCTTCTGGTGAAAACTTGAACTTAAAGCCGATCTTGTGTTGCATTGAGAACAAGCATAACATTAAGCTAGCTCTTATTATTATTGAATCACCATTTGGATAACACAGGCAAAGTGTACATTGTTCTGTGTATGGGACATGCTTCAATAACATCAGATCTGTTATCTTGGTTTTGTGCGACCACTTCTTACTTGGGAACATTAGAAATGTAAAGTTTTCACCAGTAGGAAGTGTAATATTCTGTCATGGGTTTAATTGAAGCTATTTCTTATAGATGTGCTATTTTGAACTATGGTGGTTCAGTGCCTGTTGGTCTTCAACACTGGGAATGCTGATCTGTAGCCTCCTTTCCCAGTTTCTCATAGGCTCATATTTGTTGCAGCATGCATGATACCTTACCAATCTTCGCCTAGATACATAAACATTGTCTTGTGCATCATGGATCAATAGATATTAGCAGTCTCGTTATTGACATACTGTAGTGGGTTTGTACTTTATATTACTAGGTGGCTTAGGTTAGATGCATGCAAGAATCAAGTAGGATAGTTAATCAGTTCTATTCACAATATTGTAACAGTGTTATTCATCATGAAATAAAAACTATTATGTTTTGTTAACTGGATATGCCATTATTGATTTGCATCAAGCATTTTCCTGTAGCTGTTTGAGACATGTTAAGGGATTCAAATGGTCTTCTTGAATGCAATGTAGATAACAATACCAAGAAACATAAGGTTGAATAAATCATTGCTTTGTTAATGCCTTTTGAGTATGGAGATCTTTGAAAGTGTTCCTCTGTGTGTGTCTGTGTGTCTGTCTCATGCTTCATAACATTTCCCCCCTCGTTAGATCTTTCAAAGATGTTTATGACTAGTTTTTCCATCTTTTTTGATGTTGCTTTATTTGTTCATTTGCATGTGTTTCCTTTTTTCATTTCATTAACCAAAGTTTTCTAAGATTTCCATCTTTTTTAAGTAGGAATGTTTATTGTAGTCTTATTCTTTAACTTGGATAACTGCATTATGGTTTTTAAGGAATGCGGTGAATGAATCTCTGTTTGGCTATTTTAGGCAGAAGCAATCACAAGATTCAAAACAATGTTGAAGTTGGCCGATCTTCACAAGCTGAGGTTTCCTCTCCTATTATTATATTTAGTTCTTCTCAGCTCTGTGGACCACGCTATTTCAGGGATCACAAGCTCATTCATCCGAACACAGTGGCCAGCAACGGACATTCCCCTAGACAATGAAGTGTTTGCGATTCCAAAGGGTTATAATGCCCCTCAGCAAGTAAATCTTGTGTTTAACTTTGTTGTAATGATTTATAGCATTTGAACTTAGCATGATGTGGAGAAAAAATTATAACAAGGAGAAAACCGTAGCATTATTAGATGCTCTAATTGCATCTGTATGGAGTTCGCTGAATATTCAATATGATTGATCTGATTCTAATGTAAGATGTACTATGTTTCTATGTGCCTTGGCATTCCCAACCTACTTCTAAGAAAGACTGTATTCATCTTAGGTGCTCTAATTGCATTTATATGGAGTTCCATTAGTATTTTGTAGGATTCATGTGATGCTCATGTAATATGTACCATGTCTGTATGGACCTCTGTGGCATTCTCAATTACTTGCTTTTCTAGCTTTTCTGTTTTCCTTCTAAAAGTTTTTGGCCTGGATTTTCGTCCAGGTCCATATCACCCAAGGTGATTATGATGGAAAAGCTGTTATAATCTCATGGGTAACAGTTGAAGAGCCAGGTTCTAATACAGTGTTATACAGCAAAGTGGAGCATCAGTATGATCATAGTGCAGAAGCGAAAATTACAAACTATACATTCTACAACTACAAATCTGGATATATTCATCATTGTGTTGTTGATGGATTGGAGGTACATTCTTAGTATTTGTGATATTCATATAAGTATGAGAGTCACTTTACATCTATGTCATTTAAGCATTGATCTTGTCTTTGAAGGTAGAATTTCTTATGTCTGTCATTCTTGATAACTTCATGCATGCATGTGTGTGTGTGTCGGGGGGGGGGGACGGTTACAGTCCGCTGCTATGCTAGCAGCGGACTGAACCAGTAGGGGCAAATTCCCTCCCATCCCACGTTAAAAAAATAAAATACAAGGCGCAGAACCAGAACTGAACCGATCAGGGCCGGTTCCAGTTCAGACCGGGATGGATCCAGCTGAATCAGATGGAACCGGCCAGTTCAAACCATCGAGAACAAGCCGGTTCCGATCCAGCTCTGCCGCTTCCGGTTTGAACCAGCCAGTTCTGCAAGCCATGGTCAGAAGGCCGAAGAGAAGAGATCTTGGAGAGATAGAAGTAGGCCAGAGGTCATGACAATGTTATATTTCCTGAAAAAAAAAAACCGCTAGATCTTGGAGAGATAGAAGTCGGCTGGTTCCGGTTTTGATTATGGTTCCAAGGCCAATTTTGGCCAACCAGTCGGTTCTGCCTATTTTCTCCTCAGTGGAACAGGAGCATTCCGCCTGGTTCCAATTTGGTTCCAACTGGCTCGGATCCATCTTGGCATTTTTAATACTGTGCAATTAATGTTATAATAATAAGATCAATGTAAAAATGCATTTCCATGTTTATAATGATTGTTTTCTTAGATTCTAGTACCATCTTAGTATGTTGGAGAGGAGAGATCTGAAGTCGAAGACGTCACTTAAATGACGTCGCCCCATCCAGACGCCAATTAACTTACAGAAACTGTTCTCTCTTCTGACTCCAATCCGAACTCCACTTTCCCTCAATGCATATCCCTCTTGCAATTCGAAAATGGCTCCTCAATCTTGCAAATCTCTCTATAAAACCTCCCTCTCTTCATATTAAAACATTACAATAAGCAATCAAGAGGGAAAGCTAAAGGATTCTCTCCAAAGAAAAAGAGGGAATAACAAGAAAAAATCAAGGAGGAAGATCAATCAATTTACTCAATGAGGATGGCGAATTCTTCACAAGATTCTTCAAACAAAAGGATGAGGAAGATAATTGAAAAGTTCTTTGAAGTGAAAGATCATCTAAGTAGGCGAGATCCTAACCTACAAGTAAGCTAATCTCTCTTCTAATCAATTCTTTTCTTTCTCTGTACAACTCTCCACATGTTCTCCAAATTCTCAATTCCATTCCAATTTTTTTTCTTCATCTAGGGATATCTTTTCTTCTCCGGTCCAAGGCGATTTTCTTCACTTCCTTGGGTCTAAAAACTTGTTAACAAGATCAATCTCTCCATGCAATCTTATATATCCAAGTGGCATATTTAAGGGTTGGTTATTCATGCCAAACATTACAAGAGCATAAGCATGGATTGAGCTGCGATGTGCGCTTTGATCGAGTTATGGCATCCTCAAACTCATACCTTTCTTTTTGCCACGTTCGAAGCCACTATCCTTCTAGAAGAGGTTGAACTCTTATTGGGCCTTCTTAAGCTCAAGATTAACAATGATGAACCTGATTTGACTGAGATGATGTTCATGAGGGAAAAGATCATATGTCAACAATTGTTAGAAAAGATTATGAAGAATCCAAAAGAAATTCAAGGCTGTCTTACAAAGAAGGGAGTTAATCTTAGTAACTTAGCCGAATGGACTCTGAAGAAGATTAAAGATCTTAAGGATGAAGAAACAGAGAACGTGATGAAGGCGTTCACCACATGCTTAGCTAGAGTTTTATTATTCCCTGCCCAAGACAATGTTCTAGAAGATGATCAGTTAAGCGCAATCAATGGGATTTTCGAGAGAAAATAGATCAATACAGTGGTTCTAGCCTATCTATATAGTGGGCTTTCTGCAGCTTCTACAGGTCAACCTCCTTATAGTAGCATGCTTCTTTTGGCTCTGTGGGTGGGATTCCACTTCAAGTTCAACTATAATGAAGAAGACGTTCCAAAGATATCTCAGATGTATCAGTAAAGTCCTATCTTCCATGTCTCTAACATAGTGAAGTTCAATGACAACATGACCAATCGGGTGCCTAACTTCAAGGCTCAAGCTGACTAGCGCGCTTACTTCAAGACTATGCCCATAACTGGATTCGAATCTATGCCACTTGCTCTCATGGAGAAGGCGATTCGCGTGCGCTGTGGTGTGGGCACAGAGCTCCGACTGATCGGGGCGTCTGAGTTCATTCTCTATAATCCACATCGCTGTCATCCTCAACTTGGTATGTCTCGTTATGAATTTCCAAAAATATCTTATCTTTCTCCGATCAAGAGGCGGGCCTTGGGAACTGTCGAACTGACGAAGACTTTGAAGCGACTGAGCTTATTGCTACTCTGTGGAACATCGGATTAACCCGTCGTACAAAAACTCCTCATGAAGCCAATCGTGAATTGTTGAAATCATATGTAAAAGAGCTTAAGAAATCCGACCTTGAAAGCTCTTCATTCTTTCCTTCCAACTTCATGTATTTTGTTTTTATTTTCAATGAATAATCGTTCCTTAGTGCAATAGAAATCATCCCTTAATGTTTTTACAATTTTTTTGTAATATTTCCTTGAGTGAAATTGTGATTTTTCCCTAAAATATCAAGGTTCAAGCTCATTTAATTCAAATCACGTCGACTCAAAAAGACGCTTTTCAGTCAAATTCAATTTTCATAAATAAATATTTAATCATTTAAAAGCCAAAATAGCATCTTGCTAGGGAGACGCCTTTCTCTTTCTCTCTCCTATTTTTCCAGAGATTTTATGGCGGTAATTGTCTGAATAGCGTCCTGTACGGGAGATGCGAATAAGGATCCTTCTAGATTTTTCGTGGTACGGTTCTGACCAAAAGAGGCGGTAAAATCCAAAAGGCGTCGCTTAAGGGGGACGCTCTTTAACAAATTTCAAAATATTTCTGTTGCCGCCTCAGTTTGTGCGCCACTGAATTGCGTCGCTGTTCCCAAATGCGATTTAACCAATTCAAACAGGGGTCGCGCGAGCCCGAGTCCTTTTCTTACTTATTCTCTCATCCTCTTTCTCTCTCCTCGCATCTCTTCCCTCTCCGTCTTCTCCGACGAGCTCGTAGTTCTCCGGCGATTTTCTTCCTTCTCCGGCATCTCCTTGACGTCTCTGGCGATCATCGGTGCTCTTTGCCACCGCCGACGAGCTCCTCTCTCAAGCTTCCTCACTTTCTTTCTCTTGAGCTCTTTCTCTTGAACTCTCTCTCTTCTCTTTCCCTCTTCTCCACTCAGTTCCACTTCTCCCTTCGCGATGGAACAAGGTGGGCCGAGCAGGCTTGGTGGTGAACGCCGACGGGTTGCCGCCATCGAGGTGGTGGAACTACGTGAAGAAAATTCCGAAGTGGCACTTGCCGAAGCGGAGGCGCTGCGGAGGTGGCAGCCTTCATGGAGGCCGAAGAACTCCCACCCGCGGCTCAAGAGGGTGCAGCGGAGGCGGCACCGGCTGAGGAAGTCGGCCCACACTTGGTAAGTCTCAAGGACACTCCTATTTATAATTGACCTTCAATTTGGGGGGAAAAGGGGTTCAGCCATAGGATCTTGAATTTTGTGGTGAAACGTGTTTGGAGACAGGGATGCCTTTTTGAAACACGTCCCTGGACCCAGACGCTATTAAAAAATGTTGACAATTATTTCAGAAATTGATTATTTAAAAATTGCACGGGACAATGAGGACCAAGATATCATGGGACCTGGTGGTAGCAGCGTACCGTGGTCTTCCGGATTTTTAGAAGGCGTAGTTGGCGGAGATGGGGTTCCGAGAGATACTGGAGATCGAGTCCTTCTGGATCGACCTGGTACTGCTACAGGTATTGAGGGAGCGATGGCGTGCCGAGAGTAGGGCATTTCTAATGCCCTGGGGACATATGATCCCCAGTCTCGAGGACGTATGCAAGATTATCGGCCTCTGGGTAGAAGGCCGAGCATTTAGCGGTATCACGTGTCCCGACTACCATGGATTAGCTCAGGAGTTGCTGGGGTTGGATGTGACAGGGCTAGAGGGTCGGGAGAGCCAGACTCTCCTTAGGACGGCATTAGAGAGATCCCTAAGACTAGAGGAGCCTAGGCAGCAGACTGATGTGTATGTGCCTCCTCATCCTCTTCCTCCTTTCTACTACCCTCTCCCTCCACGCTCTTAATTGTGTTTTGACATATTCTCAGCTGTTTACAAATGAAAGTTACTTTCACCTTCTAAATAGAATGATTTATTTTCTTAACAAAAATTATTGCATTTGATCCACTTTAGCCAAATCATAAAGCATTCATCCAAATGTGTAGTGTCAGAAAAAGTAAACATTCATCACATCTATGTTGTTGAACTCTTTTTCATGTGATTCATTGTGCACGCCATTGCATATGCACAAATTTCCACAGGTTTCTAGATATCTGAAGAAACTTGGTTTCTGTTCTTTCTGCATGAAGCTGACTTTGCTTTCCTTTTCCACTTGTTTTTTTACAGTTTGACACCAAGTATTATTACAAGATTGGCTCAGGTGATGCAGCTCGAGAATTTTGGTTTCAAACTCCTCCAAAGATTGATCCAGATTCTCCATACAAGTTTGGTATCATAGGTGATTGCTTTCACCTTTTTCTACCCAACAATGTGTCGTGTTAAAACATTAACTCAACCATCAAATTTTAGCATTCAAACAAGTAATTTAAGGAAGTGTGGAAGTGCCCCTTCTGAAATCCTACAACAGAATGTGGACATGCCTTTCTAATTGTCGTGATGTACCATGTATTTTTAACATGGCTCTCATATGCAAATTGAAGTGTCTGTCAACTCATAGATAATTCATAGTTTTCAACTTTGTTCATTCAGTTGAAGATCCTATGGTGAACATGGTGACCGCTTTTGGCATGTGGATCAGTGTAATTTTTTTCTTCTGGTGGCTAATGCATGTGAAGTCTGCAGAATTTCTCGTTCTTATTTTTCAAGACTTAGTTGGGGTCTGTTTCTTGATCCTTGATGATTTTGAATAGTGCTGCTAGTGTCAATAGAGTTGTAGAAATGCCATATTTACTTTTCTTGCCTATATAGATGTATCATGCAAATTGGTTTTGAGATTCTTAATTAGATGCTCCAAAATTTAGAAATCCTTTAACCAATTAGAATATCTCATATTTAAGCTTATTTAACAGGTGATTTGGGTCAAACATATAATTCTCTTTCCACTCTGGAGCATTATATTCAGAGCGGAGGCCAGGCTGTCTTGTTTGTTGGTGATCTCTCTTATGCTGACAGATATGAGTATAATGACGGCATTCGCTGGGATTCTTGGGGTCGCTTTGTTGAGCGTAATGCTGCACATCAAGCTTGGATTTGGACAGCCGGGAATCATGAAATAGAATACAGGCCTGATTTGGTAATTCTCTCCATTAGCATGTCAATGGTTGTACACACACACACACACACTGATCTATATACTATATTGACTCAAACTGTGTCATCTGTACATGGGATGAGATACTTTAAGGTAGGAAGCCAGTGTCTGCAATGTATCTCAGATAAAGCATAGGAAATCTGTACCAACCACACTGCCACAGAATCCATATGTAATTCCATTAGGTTTATATGTTCAGCTTTTTTTTTTTTTTTGGGGGGGGGTGGTGGTGCTAATCCAAACCATCTTGACCTCATTGTTCAAAACTTGATGGGATATGGTTACTCCTTGCCTGAAGGACAGATATTGGAACAAACACGTCCAATCAATCTGATTCAGCAGGGATAGTGTTCTGGGCTGATTCCTGTGAATACCATCTGTAGCTGGCTGGAATTGGTGTAGAATCAGCCAATTCTGACTCGTCTGTGATAGAATCATATCTGGTTTGTCTCTTCCTAATACTGGATCTGAACCAATTCTGACTTCTGAGAACATGCTTGCGAAAGATTTCAGGCTTTGAGCTTAACATTCTTATCCAAGGGATACATTAGATAGCAGGTTTATACATAAACAGGTTCTCTAGCTCAGCATATTGCATCTGTCCATCTACCTGCATAATGACATCTTCTATCTATTCCTTTTGTGGTGTGCTAATTTCTTTATATTCTTCTTAAAATGAATTCTTTTCTAGGTTTCGTTGATTGATCCTTTTTCCAATGTTTTAGTTGATACCAGGATTCAGTTGCAATGTGCACCTGGTGAGTTGGTGACGAAGTTTACAGAACTGGCACCGTTCCAGGACCAGTGTCAAATGGTTCTAGTTCTGACCCCAGTACAGTATTGGGGACCTGCCAGTTTCAAGATAAATTGCCTGTTCCCAGTTCTGGTGAGATTGTTTCCCACAAGGAGGTACAGGGAGGAGGATGAGAAAGAGGAGAAAGGAGGAAAAAAATAAGGCGATGATGAGCCATCAAGGGTGATGGTAATGGCGAGGGAAGGCTGTGAGGCAGCCATGACAATGCCATGGAGGATGACAGGGCAAGCCAGTCATGATGGCAAGGCGATGCAGCAGTGACGGTGAGTTGGTGAGGCAAGAGGGCTGAGGGAAGACAGCTGTGAGCAAGGGCTAGTGAGAGGGACTAGGAGTGGAGCCTGCGGCACTGGGACAAGTGGCTAGGTTGAGGATGGTCATTGACAAGCTTGTGCACTGATAAAATGCATAGGGGAATTGTTGAATCAGTGAAGGTTTTGCTTCCCTGATGGGTGAGGAATGAAGATATAGGGAACAAGGTGTAAATTTTAAAATGACCCTTCCAAGGGAAACAATTTTATTTTAAAGGATTAACTACATGTATAACCTTGCTAGACACGTAATTACAGTTTTGCCAATCTTATTTCAGCATATTATATACCCTTATTAGAAATGTAGCCTATCTTATTTTCCCCATATTATTAATAACCCTACTACATGAAAATAGTTGCAAAAATGCCCCTAGGGTTAGTTTCCGTTTTACACCGTAAATATACTCGGAATATGCCATTAACACTTGGCTTTGGGGGAAAAAGACTATGATACCCTTATGTGTGTGTGGAGAGGACACTAGAGCACAGATCCGGTTCGACCTGGCCCACGTTTACCACCGTCGGAGGATCTAGCAACTATTCGGAGCTCGATTTGGCTAGATGACGGATCACTCGAGGACCAACATGTATTTTATTTGATTTAGGGCAGTTTTGGACATGTGTACAGCCCACTTGGGCCCATTTAGACTTTTTCCATTTTCTAGCATTTATTGGCACAAATTTTAGCTTTTATTTGAGGTTAGGGCTAATTTGGTCATTATTTTAGGGCTTCTTTAGGGTTTCTTTGCACCTATATATGATTGTCTTCCTGGGGTGTGAAGCCCTAACCCTTTTCCACTCCCCTCCTTCCTCCTATCCTTATGCCCTCGTCGCCTTCCCTGACCTTGGCCTCCGTGGCTTTCCCATTCTTATTCTTCTTTCTCTCTATCTCCATCTCTCTGTATCTTCTCTCTCTCTCTCTCTCTCTCTCTCATCTAGCACCTGCAATGAAGACGCCAAGGAAGTACACACCCAACAGCATCGTCACCCTTGCCCGGGGCGAACGACTCTAGTGCGCCACGTAGCGTCCCGCCCGTGCCATGAGTGGGCATTTCAGGGTGTTTTTGCTCGCACCCCATTGTTGCCTATGCCAGGGTGGATTTGCCCCGATGCCCAAGAAGCATGCCTGCCTCCTCTCGTCGCCAGCACCTTTCCTGCCGCTGTCACAGCCATGTGTCCTCACAACGTTCTTCGTTGGTCCTCCATCATTGTCGTTCGAGTCCACTTGAACTCCGGGTGCCGCCTCCATGTGCTACCTTGAGGCTTGGCCACAACCTCACCCACGTGTGAGCCCTAACGCCCTTCAAGCCCATCCCGTTTGATTCAGTGTCGACGTGGCAGTGTTCAGGCCCATATCTTCGGCCCTGGATCAGCAACGACACCTATTTTTCATCGCATAACTTTGGGGCTGAGGACCCGTGCCATCTGGATGAACCCAACTGGTGCCTGTGTGTGGAAACTCGCCATCGTGGAAGTCGTGCCCCGCTCTTCAGCGGGCCGGTTCGTGTTTGATATTGCCCTCCCACTTGCTCTTTTGATATATGGTTAAATATGTCGTTATGCTTGTGAGACATAGGATCCTAGCATGTTATTTCTAGTTCACTGCCGATTGTGTGATATAGTGAGAATATGTCCTATGGTACTACTTTGTGATCAAGGTTCAAAAACTCGGCTCGGATCGGCACGGATCGGCCGAGTCGGACAGGTTTTTGGCCGACCGTGCCGATCCCGGGTTTCCTGGCCGAGTCCAGGACTCGGATCGGCCGGTCCGAGCCGGATCGGGCGATCCGGGATCGGATCGGGCCGGGTCGGCTCGGATCGGCCCGACCCGGCCCCCAACGGCTAGTTTGACTAGCCGTTGGGGGTCAAGCTAGCCGTTGCTGGCCGTTCCCAAACGGCCAGCAACGGCTAGTTTGGGCCTTGGGGGTCTATTTAAACCCCCCCAAGGCCCTCCTAAGGCTCCACAAATGCCCTTTGAGCCTCCTAACATTCTTGCTCTCGCTCCCTCATAGAATTCTCTCTCCATCTCTCCCACGAGGTCACTTCTAGTCTACTACAAGCTCCGCGATCTCTCATCTTCTTGTGCTGTGAAGGAATGGCATCTCAAGGTGCTGCTGAGCGGTCATCTGGGAATCCTCCTAGTGCTGATCCTGCTTGGGGTCATTGCACACCGGTGGACATGGGCCAAAGAAAGGTACAATGCAAATATTGCAACCGGGTTGTCTCTGGCGGGGTCTACCGATTCAAACAACATCTTGCTGGAATAAAAGGTGAAGTTGCAGCATGTGCTCGAGTTCCTTCAGAGGTTAGGATCCAATTTCGAACTTACATGAAGGAGAAGGAATCAAGCAAAGCAAGTACTGTCAGAAGAAGACAGGAAATTCGAGAGGAATTGACTGAACCAGCGCGAAGGTCTGATGCTGGAGTCCGGCTTGGTGGAAGTAATCAACCTATAAATGTTGATGATTGGGATACAAGTAAGTTTCTTATTTAACTTATTTTCATGTTCTTCATTTAACGTTTTCAGACAAATAGTTATAGTAGATTAATTTTTTTTCTTTTACATTTAAAGCTGAATTGCGACGTGCAATGGAAGCAAGCCGGCGGTCCTTTGCAGATGAGGACTTATTTCGGCACACTGGAAGATATGGAGGACAAGGAAGTGGCTCCACACCTTCTGCACAAGGGAGCACTAGTGCCGGCATGAGCACTAATGTATGCGATGAGCTGCCTCATGAGTTCACTAGAGCTGCAGATCCTAGAGTAGGTCCAATAGATCCCTTGCTCACCAAGAAGAGGGATAAACAACCTTCTATTAGTGCTGCATTCAAGAACTTAAAACTTTGTAAGGAGAAGATAGGGAGAGCTACATCTAGGTGGTTTTTCTATAACAGTATCCCTGCTAATGCGGCCAAGGGGCCATATTATGAGTCCATGATCGAGACCATACAAGAAGTTGGCAAAGGGGTTGAAGGACCTTCTCCATATGAGATATACAACAAGTACTTGGATATGGAAGTTGATGACATCCGAACATACATCAAATCATTTGAAAGGATCTGGGATGAGTATGGATGCACTTTAATGTGCGATGGATGGACAGGTACATAAATCTTATATTCAGTTTCTTATCTTATCTTCATTTTTTCTTAATCAGAATAGGTCTCTTTCTGATTTCTTATCACGTTTGGAATTTTACAGGGATAACAAGAAGAAGTATGATCAACTTCTTAATTTACTGTAAAGCTGGAACCGTATTTTGGAAGTCCATTGATGCATCTGGAAAGATAAAGAATGCCCAGTACCTGTGTGAATTAATGGATCAAATGGTGGAAGAAGTGGACGAAAAAGGATTGTCCAAGTGGTTACGGACAATGCAGCGGCGCTCAAGTTAGCTGGACAAATGTTGATGCAGAAGAGAGAACATTTATACTGGGTTCCCTGTTCTGCTCATTGTATTGACTTGATGTTGGAAGACATTTGCTCTGATCCGATGGTAGATGGAGTGGTCAAGAGTGGTCGATTTATCACCACATTCATCTACAACCACAACAACATTATGGATATCATGCGCACACATACTCATGGAAGAGAGTTGCTTCGTCCGGGAGCCACCAGGTTTGCATCTCAATATATCTCTCTAGATAGTTTAAGTCAACAAAAGAACAACTTGATTAGGATGGTGACATCGGAAGATTGGGAGAATCACATATTGCGGCATGTACCAACTAAGGTCAGAGAGAAAGGTAAGAAAGTGGCTGATCTAATTCAGTCTAGACCCTTCTGGAGGGGGGTGCAAACGGTGTTAAATGTTGTAGAACCGCTTGTCCGTGTCTTGCGATCTTGTGATGGAGAAAGAAGATTGGATATGGGTTTTTTATATGAAGCTATGGACAGAGCTAAGGAGCTCATTCAACTGAACAACCCAACAACCTTTGTGAAGTGGTGGGACATAATAGACAGACGTTGGGAACACACTTTACATCACGATCTTCATGCAGCTGGTAAGCTACTAACTTTCTATATGTATTATTTGTATACACATTTCTCTTAAGTAATAACTAACTTCGACTTATTTATTTAGGTTATTTTTTCAACCCTCAGTACATGTTCAGAACTGATGGGAAGAAGGATAGCTATGATAGTTGTTCGGAAGTGTTGATGGGGGCTAAGTCTGTTATTAAGCGTATGCTTGCAGATGAGGACAGAGTAATATTGGCATGCAAGCAAATGCATGATTACAGAATGATGTTATACCACTTTGGGACAAGTACTGCTCAAAGAGCTGCCAAAATTTTGAGTCCAGGTTTGAAAATTATTAACTAGATGTTCTACTTAAATTTTAATTATAGCTTGCACATTGTTGACATGGCCAATTTTCTATTTACAGCTGACTGGTGGCTAGATCATGAAAAAATATATGGGTATGAAGATCTAGCCTATGTTGCAATTCGGGTCTTAAGTCAAACAACCTCTTCATCAGGCTGTGAGAGAAACTGGAGCACCTTTGGCTTGATTCACACCAAGCAAATGAATAGATTGAAGTCGAGCCGTCTAGAGAAGCTCGTATTCTGTCATTATAACATGAGGTTGAACCTAAAGAATCTGGAGCTCATAAGGAACCTTCAAAGGCAGGAGAAAGAGAGAATTTCCGGACAAGCCACAGAGACGACACGTGCAGAAGAACCCATAGACTTGGATGAGCTGTTCGAGGAGCAACATCCACTAAATGCATGGGTTGATGCAAGCACCTCAAATGAGCCTGAATTCAACCCAAATGATCGGGAATGGGCGGAAGGTGAGTTAGATAATGTTCCATTACTTACTGATTTTCAACATCCTTCTCCAAAACGTCAGAAGAAGAGCAAAAAACAAGTACCAAGCAGAAGGAAGAGTGGTACTGGAATTCAAATTGCTGATCTGGAGACTATCGAGGAAGATGATGAAACGCCAGAACCAAGTGATGAGGTCCAATATCAAACCTCAAATGACTCGACATCAAAGACGAGCTCTGACAGTTCTGAGGATGGCGGAGATGCTACCAGTGTCCCAGCCCCAGCTCCACCAATTCAATTCACTGGAGAAGAAGAATTCACACATGCTACCCAAGATGAACATCATGGTAGCAGAGGAGGACGTGAAGAATCTTCCATTCAAACATTCAGCAGATCAAGGAGGAAGGACAAATGTAAAGCTCCTTAGGAATATCAGGAGCAACTATCAGATGCATCATCATATAGTCAGCCTACTGGATATGTAGTTTACCCTCCTCAACATTCTGATACATCCGACTATTCAGGAGGTTGTCTAGAATATCCACAATTTTCAGTCATTTATACCAATACGGATGACTATAGCCGGTATGTGATGCAGTATGAACAATACTACCAGAGCTATATGTCATGGGCTGAGTATGTTAGCCATATGTTCATTCAGTATAATGTACGTTTGGAATAAATGTAAGTTCATAATCATATATGTAAGTTTATTCAAGGTTTTTTTGTCCAACAACATCTTATGTACTTCAAATCAACGTATTTCAACACAATTATGCATTAGACTTGTGTTTTATATTTTTTCCACATTTTTTCATATTTTTTTCTATTTTTTTCTGCTATCCGAACCAGCCGAGTCTGACTCAGCCAGGATCGGCCGGGATCGGACTGACTCGGATCGGAATCGGCCGATCCGATCGGTTTGGGACCGGCCGATCCGAGACCCGATCCCGGGTTTCTTAACCTTGGTGATCATTGACCTTGCTACTGGCACCTTAGATAGTGGTAGTTCTCACTACGATCGATCCTTCTCGTTTCCTTACTGCAAGGGATGGCTTTGGTAGTTGTCCCACATGAGAGAGAGAGAGAGAGAGAGAGAGAGAGAGAGAGAGAGAGAGAGAGGAGGCACTTCCTGCACCGTCAGCAACTCTACCTCCCAACCCATCGCCCTCTCTACACCCTCCTCCACCTCCACCTGCTGTATGCCCTCCAACTGCACCCCGATCCCCAACACCTCCATGATGTGCCTACAGTTAACGAATTGGTCCTTGGCTACAGGGTAGCAAGGGAGGCTCTTCACTGCACAACCTCTATGGTGGAGTTTCACCTGGTGGCCTCGAGCCCCAGGGCTAGCTCCCGAACCATGCCATCTCCATTCGGCCCAACCTAGCTGCCGAAGGAGACTAGACAACAACCATGTAGGTCCAATGCCTCTCCTCTGCCCATGGAATTCTGGATTGGATCGGGGGTCCGAATTGGACCCCGGTGATCCCGATCCGATCCGGATCGGATTTGCCAAATCGGATTGACCGAGAATTGGCCGGGATCGGCCACCAAAAAAAGGGGGGAAATGCCTAGGATCTCCCGTCTGATCCCGGCCGATTCTGGCCAGTTTCCCCCCAGGGATCGGCTATGGCCGATCCCGATTCGAATCGGCTGATCTAGATCGGGATTAGCCGATTTTGCATTTCATGCCTCTACCTATCACCCTATGTTGGAATCAATAATCTCTACCTCGATCTCTCTCCAACTTCTCTCCTCCACCTGCCCCCCTCCATTTTAATCTTCTTCTATCCCATCCCCCTGCACCATAGAAATGATTCCCTAGTTAGCCGATTTTAATGGCTTAGAAAACTATGCCGGAGATGGTGCTCACATTAGTTGCTTTGGTCCGATTTGATGATGCATGTGAAGAAGGCAACTTGTGTAGTAGTCCCTAACCTGGCCAACGTGGTGATGTTGTCGTTTCCCTGTTTTTATCAGTTACCGAACATCCTAAGGGGCCGTCGAAGGGTGGTACTGAAGCTGACTCGCGAGGTGTACACTGGAGGGGATGCTATTGTGAAGAAATTCTCGCCTGTTAACGAGGAGTGGAACGATGGAAGTGCAGGTTTTGGCTCAGAGAGAGAGAGAGAGAGAGAGAGAGAATAGGGGTATGGTGGTTCTAACAGGGTTATTTATGTAATGAATCCTATTTTTTTAAACCCTTATAAAACTACAAAAAAACATATCAATAATACTTAAAAGGAATCGAGAGTTCCAACTCTGAAACTGGCCAAAGCGGATTGGTAACTTCCACTTCTGATCCAGGCTTGACCGCTTTGGTCCAAAACAGCCTCTTTTGCAAAGCATGAGTTTATTCAATCATTGGCTTGATCTCGGAACAAATTGCATATGGACAAAATTAAGCAATGAGGATTTGACGTTCGAGTTGTCATAATGTTTGCATCGCTGACAATCTAGTAACAAGTTGTGTAAAAATGGATCCCAAAATTGCACTTAATGGCCTTTAATGTTGGAATATTCTAGATGTCATTGTGGGTTCCTGGTTCTTAGAGAACTGGGAAGATGGAATATACCCTGACAGGGAATCTTCCTGTTGGAGCATATCTTTAATTTAAGGAGTCCCTGTTTTCTTATGAAAGGCCTGGAAAATTTAGACCTTAGGAATTCTTGATGAATATGACTCAAGACACTCTTTTGGTGAAAAGACTAGTCACTATTTACACTTGAGGGTGACTCTAGTGTAGCAAGGCCCACAGGATAATCCATGCAACTAGAACCCTTCCTTTGTTCTGTCTTCGCGAGGAAGGCTGAACCACGATAGTGGGGATGTGGTGGTTCTAATGTCTTCCTTGTCAATTATCTGCTGAGGGTGCCAGATTTGAGGGGGAAGGACAGTGCCTTCCTCTGCTTTCCCTTCCATCTCACCTTACACTACTGCGTTACTGCCTTCTCATTGTCAGATTTTCTTCCATCCTTATTGCAACGTCAGGGGCTTGCTGCAAGTAGGTCCTAGTTATTTGTCTGCACTCCTTTGGATATTCATTTTTATCTGTTTCAAACTGCAGGAGTAATTACCATATTCAGATGGGAGATATACATGCAGTGGTTGTTAGAGAGTTGAGTGCACCAACTACTGAGGGTTTTAAGAATAGAATCATTCATGAACAACTGGCCACTGTGCACTCTGCTCTTGGATAGAAAGGCAGAAAGCGACACGAGGTTCCAAATAAAATCTGATTGTGACACAAACATGTTGGCATCTTTATTGGCTTCTGTTTGAAATTCATTGATATATCCTCTTTTCCTGTCATATGCCGTAGTTGCTGTGAAAATAAACAACGTTTCCACATCTGTGGCATCATTTTTCATTATTCCTGAATTAATAAAGGAGAGCTGCCTATACATGTTCAACTTCTGAGTTCTGATATGCTGGTAGCTCCTTGGCAACCATATAAAATGTTTATACAAGTGTATTTGATTAGTTTTTCGTTTTGCTGCTGTAATGAATAACTAAGTGACAGCATGTGTCATTAACATCCATCTTTTTCAAAAATCAGGGAGAGGTGACCCCTTTTAAAGCTTATTTACATAGGTATGCGACACCTTATATGGCTTCAAAGAGCAGCTCTCCTATGTGGTATGCAGTCAGACGTGCATCAGCACATATCATTGTTCTATCTAGCTATTCACCATTTGGTAATGTGCCTTTCTCATATATGTTACATGTATGACATAATTTAATGCTGTGTGCTCGAAGTTTTTGGTATTGTCAAGAGCCTAAGATATGCTCACGTTAGAGTCCAGAGGGATCCACATAGGCCCATATGCTGTGTGGTATGTGGCACACATCTATTCCCTGGCCTCTTGATTTTTTTGGCATGTAGACCCTTGTGTCTTTTTCTGACTTAATTCCTTTTGTATCCTTATCAATTATGTTCAGCTGGCATGCATGGGTTCATTATTTGGGCATCATATTTAGTGGGAATGGATCACTGATGGACACTGGTGCTCACTAAAATTTTCACTAGCTTTAGGGTGTGACAGGACTCCCTCTGTGGAGTTTTTTCTTTTCTTCTGGTGATTCAAAGGCAGACTGTGATCAAGAGTACACTCTAAAGCTGGTGCATGTTAGTAAGCAGCAGAGTTCATATGTGATCTGCTCTCATATTTAGTGTCACATATTTTACTTGGAGAAAGTATGCCAGTTGTTTGTAGACATCAGATTTGTTACTCTGGAACTGCACCAATAACCCTCATTACCCTGAGTATAAAGTTACATTCGCAAAAAGGAAAAAAAAAACTGAGTTCTAATTTCATTATTGCTTGGATGTGATTTTTACTTGTTTAAAAAGAGCACATCATATCAAGTGCGACAAGTTCTTAGCAAACTCATTTTGGAGTGTGTTCAGGCTGTCCTAATATTTATTTGTATGTTTGCTACAACATTTAGATACAAGACTGTATTCAAACGAAATTGTATTACTCTTTTTGAAATGACAAATGCTTTTTGCAAAAATATATCTGATTTAAGATGTCATATTTCAACAGTGAAATATACCCCCCAGTGGTTTTGGCTGCGTAATGAGCTCAAGCGAGTAGATAGGGAGAAAACACCTTGGCTGATTGTTCTCATGCATTCTCCAATGTACAATAGCAATGAAGCACATTATATGGAAGGTGAAAGTATGCGGGTTGTTTTTGAGCATTGGTTTGTTCGTTACAGAGTTGACCTTGTCTTTGCGGGACATGTGCATGCCTATGAAAGATCGGTATTTTTCTCGTTCTATTCCTTATGTTATTCATGCCTTTATGAGATTCACATATGAACACTGTGGAAAAGCATTTATCTATGGTTCACCATCACAAGAGAAAAAAAAGCAAGATGCTTCACAAGGATCTGGGGTGGGGTTCAGATTGTCATACCTAGTGTGTGGTCTTAATGATCGTCTTCCCTGACAAGATTTGTGCTTGCAAAGGATTCAAAATCTTGTCTCCAGAGTCAGCAGAATCCACAAAAATGGATTCCATGTATTTCCCTAGTTCTTTGTTTAGAGTAGAAAGTACATCAATGGCTGAGTACTCTCTATGTGGTGGATTTGATTGAGATGGTTTCTATTCAATTTAATGATGGTTGAGTTTTTATCTCTTTATTTGTTTATTTTTTTTTCGACCTGGTATCATAGACATGCATGATGCAGAGTCATCGAGGAATTATACCCAGATAATTGCATATGAGTTGGCCGCTCTATATTAATGTCTTTCTATTAGGCCACTGTTGGCCCCTCTATATTAGTATCTTTCTACTAGTCAATCAATGTCAATGATACATGTTTGCTAGTCTTCAAGTCTATGTTGAGATATAACATCTGCCTTGGCATCTGAAGAAGCTACAATCTCTTCCAATTCTCGGCAGATCCCAGGGAGGCTCTCCCATCGTCAAGCAGGGAATCAGCGATATATGGATCAAAAAAGTTAATTGAGTTCTTTTAGTGCATATTTAGATATCAGCATCGGACTTTTTTGTTTTCATAAGCTGCCACATGGAGGTGTTGTTTCATCCATATCTGAATTTATGGTAAACAGTTGGACAGAGAGAACTCATGTGAACTCATAACATACCAGAGGCATTAGATTGCCTACCTGTGCTAACCTTAATCTAGAGCAAAAATGAAGCATCTCATATAATGGAGTAAAAGAGTCAACTAACTGTATTTTTTTCCCACATTAGTAATCACAGCGACCTGGAATAGGTACAGATTCATCACAATTGACGTGTCTGACTGGTTAGGTACAGATTCATCACAATTGACGTGTCTGACTGGTTGCATGTATGTAACTTCATCCTCATCTGTATGTGCGGTGATGGCTGGACACAATGTTGTCAATATCGATCAGATCATGTTTTTCTGAGGAGTTAGATCACTATCATATCATACCTTGTATCATTGGTCATTTTTCTGAACACACAATGTTGTCAATATCTTTTTTTTAAAAATTGGATGGTACCACTATATATTATAACAAAAAAATAGATTTACAAAGTGTAAAGAAAAACTCTCCAACCTCACTCTACAAAACACCAAGATGGAGTCAAAGTATTCCCTTCCAAAAGACCAAAAAAGGACAAATTCCCGACAAACTCTTTACACTTAGCAACCATCCGTTCCTTCACCCTACTGTAAACGAAAGACAAAACACTGCCCTGAGAAGCAGCCTCCTTTCTAAAAATCCTCTTGTTCCTCTCTGACCATATTGCTCACAGTGTACATGCAGCACCAACCACCATAGAAGCCTATCCTCTTTACGGGGGAATTGACATTCCCAATGACGAATCAGATTCTCCACAGAACTCTGCTGGGCCTTATCAACCTGCAACTTCTGGAACAGACTCTGCCAAATCTCAGAAGGCAAATGGGCAATGTAAAAAAAAAAAAGGTCCAACCCTTCATCATTCTCCCCACAGAGGCTACAAGTAGGGGGAATATCACATCCGAACCTGATCAATCTATCAGCCGTAGGCAACTTCCCATTCACTATCCTCCAGACTAGAATTTTGACTTTCAACGGAGACTTGGGTTTCCAAATATGAGAGTAAAATGGAAACTTATACCTCCCATCTGCAATGTGTGCATACACTGATCGAACTGTAAAAGCACCTTGAGAATGCCATATCCAAGACAAAATATCAGGCCTGTGAACCAACTGATCTCCTGAAGCAACTCTATGAGGGCAATAAACTCCACAATCTCCCCATCTCTCAGGTTCCTCCTTATTAATGGGCTGCTGACCCCCGTGTCCACTATCTGCTCAACCACAGCTCCTGGATGAATTGCAACAGCATACAGTCTGGGTAAAGCCTGGGCGAGAGACACTGAGCCAACCCACCTATCATGCCAGAAGGAGCAAGCCTTGCCATCACCCACTAGGACTCAGGTAGCGGACACCATAATGTCTACCCTTCTAGAATGCCTTTTCATACATGAGAGACTTGGCCTTCCACCTGTTTCTGGAAATTCCACACTCTGTCCCTTGGATAGTACTTCCCCTTAATAATATCAATCCACAAACCAGTCTGGTCCCTTCCAAGTTTCCATAGCCATTTAGAAAGAAGGGCCAGATTGAAGTCTCTGATATTTTTAATACCCAAGCCTCCATTCTTCTTGCTCCTAAAAACTCTGCTCCAGCTCACATCATGAAATCCCTTCCGAGTGTTATCAGAATCCCCTCCCCAGAAAAATCTGCTTCTGATGCTATCAAGCTGTCTAGCCACTGCTCTTGGGATTCTGAACAAGGAAAGGTAGTAGATAGGACTATCAAAAACAGCCTGGCAAAACTTTAACCTTCCTCCATAAGACAAAAGCTGCCCCTTCCAACCAGCAAGCTGCTTCTGAAATTTCTGCGCGACTGGCTGCCAATCACTGCATTTGATACGTCCCGGAGATAGAGGTAGGTGCAGATAAGAGAAAGGAAAAGAACCTCTCTGACGCCCCATGATTAGAACAGCTCTCCTTAAAAGGTCCTATGCTTTGTTGATACCATAAACAACACTTATGAAAATTCACTCTAAGACCAGCAACTTCATCAAGTAACTCAAGCATCAATTTAATCAAGAACACTTGCTCCCCCCTACACAGAATAATATAGTATCATCAGCGTACTGAAGATGTGAGACCATTCTGTCCTGAGCTTCCGACTGAAAGCCTATAATCAAACCGGTTGTCTCTGCTCATTCCTGCATACTACTCAAAACCTGAGAAATTAGGACAAATAACAACATAGACAACAAATCACCCTGTCTGAGTCCTCTGCCACTAAGGAAGGAGCTAGTCGGTTCCCCATTAACGAGTACAACAAAATAAGTTGAAGAGATACAAGTTCTGATCCAAGAGATCCACTTCTCACCAAAGTCCATTTTGTGAAGTACCTCAAACAGACAAGATCAATTGACTCTATCATAAGCCTTCTCAAAATCTAGCTTGAGAAGAATACCTTGCATGTGTTGGGATTTCATATAGTGCAAGCATTCGTGTGCTACCAAAAACCCTTCATGAATCTGCCTGCCCCTAATGAATGCACTTTAGTTGATGCTAACAAGCTTACGAATCACCTTTGCCAATCTTCCTGCCAACATCTTAGAAATAATTTTATAGACCCCATTCAATAGACTGATGGGTCTATAATCCTTCAAAGTCCCTGCATCCTCCCTCTTTAGAATAAGCACAATGAACGTCTTATTAATGTCCCTCAAATGAGCCTTTCCTTCATGAAACTCCAAAGCTGCCTACAATGGTAAATGATGAGTGAGGTCCCAACAATGCTGGAAAAAGAACATAGGAAATCCATTTGGGCCAGGCACTTTATACCCGCTAAAGAAAAGACAACATGTCTCAACTCTTCCAATGCGAAAGGTCTAGACAACTCTTCCCTTTCTTCCTCACCAGTGGCTGCTCTAAAGCCCCCACTGAATGAGGGACTAGGATGCTCCTCCTCCTTGAAAAGTTGAGAGTAGAAAGACTTGATGTGAGCAATCAGCCTCTAACTACCAGTGATAAGCTGATCCTCTGATCTAAGAATAGATAAGTGATTCCTCCTCCTCCTCCCTGAGGCAATCCTATGAAAATAAGTTGTGTTGCTATCCCCTTCCTTAATCCACTTGTCCCTCGACCTCTATTTCCACTACAACTCCTCCTTGGCAAGGATGCTCTGAAACTTTAGTTTGAGGCTCTCTCTATTATGCCAATCTTCCTCGTCAAGAAATCCAACCTTCTCTAGAACATCAAGACTATGGAGCTGCTCGAGTATGTCCTTTTCTGCATCTGCAATAGAATTCCTCCTGCTCCCTAACTAGTGAGTGCCTGACCCACCTGCTTCAAATTCCGGACAATTGTAGCCATGCAAAATTATGCTGGTCCTCCAAGCTTGAGACACCATCTCCATGAAGTCCTCTTCATGTAGCCAATACTTCTCTACCCTAATCACTGATTTACATCGGAACCGATGATTATAACTCAATAAAATCGGCTTGTGATCAGACATTGGACGCTGCAGACGAGAGGCCTTCAAGTTAGGAAATTGCTCCTCCCAATCTATTGTTACAAAAAATCTGTCCAACCTTGAACCACAAGGATTCTTTTTGAGATTGGATCAAGTGTAGGAAGCATTATTTATGTTCACATCAATCAACGCTGCCTCCTGGATGAAAGGACCGAAATCCTCCATAGCCCCCACACAAGAGCCCCCTACTGATCTTTTAGACTGCAATACTACAACATTGAAGTCCCCCACCACTAGCCATGGGTTGACTGAAAGAGTGTGCCAGGATGTTAGCTCCTCCCACAAGAGTTTCTTCTCAGCCCTCCCTTGGGGGCCATACACCCCTGTAAAGTCCCAGAGGAAACCATCCTCGACACACCTTAAGGTAATAGAAATGGCATTCCTGTCCACTCGCCTGCTTTCCTCCTTCACCACATACTCATTCCAAAGCACTAAAATACCCCCCGCTCTTCCTACCACCAGAGACACAACTCCTTTGGTAAGCCTGGATCCCCTTAGGCCCCTCCACATTTCCTCTCCTACCTCCTCCAACTTCGTTTCCTGAACACAAAGGATATCAACCCTCAGCCTTCTTACCATATCCTTAAGGACTTCTTGCTTCTCTCTCCCCCCCAAACCCCTGATATTCCATGAGACAATCTTCATGAATGTAAAATCTTCACCCCCTCATCCCCTCTTTCACTCCCCTTCCTCTCCTTCCCTGCACTATCTTTCTTCCCCATCTTCTCAGACCTCACACCTCTAGCCACCTCCAACTGCCAATGCCTCTGCAATTTCAAAAACACAGAGTGAATATCTTTCTCCACCCTTGAAAGGAATTTCCTATAGTCTCAGCAACATGCCTTGCCTGCTCCTCCATCACCCTTTCTACTTTACTGATGATGTCTGTTACCTCCTCATTTCCATGATCCCTCTGAGTTGAGGAAGGGGTCGACTCATAACCCTCCTCCCCCATACACTGCAACTCCCCTGAGCTTCTAGCCTCCTCCCTTGTCCTCCCCCTCTGGTCCTCTAACAGAAGCCTCTTGATACTAGCTCCCTTTTGAACCTGCCTCTCTTGAGACAGCAGGGCCACGTCAACTTTGGTCATGTTCAGAGGATCACCCTTCTGCACCTGCCCAGCTGGTCCCAGCAGGGGACTGATCCTGCCTCCTCTAGCTTCCATCACCTCAAGAACTGCTCCATTGGACATACCCGAAGCCGGGTCCTTAGCTGGGCACACACCCTGGCTTTAAGTCATTGATACAGTCCTCCTAGCATCAGGAGCCTTGTGGTGAACAAACTGACAACACCGCTCGTCCTCTAGACAAGCCTCGTCAGATTGCTGAGGCCAAGCTTCTTTGTTACCCTCCACACGAGTCACCGAGACTAAGCCTCCATCGGATAATTGCACTGCCTGGACCCTCTCTGATTCCATCTCCTGCACCTGGATTGAATACTGGGCACCCTCAGCTACAGCAGTGGGACTACTAGCCTTGATCACCCTAGCCACCTCTTCAGCTCTCCGATGGCCTACTGCCACTGCAGGATCCCCCACCAACTCCATTCTGCCCACCCGCCAGCAGTAGTAAGGGCAGCTCCCCAGGAGCACTTCGTCTGACTGACGACTTCCCCCGGCCTCCTGCGGAGTTCCAGCCTCCTACGGTCCCCTCTGCACACAACATGGACGGCGAGAGAAGCGGGAAAATCACCGCAGGTAACGAGTTAGGACGAAGCTCCTGTTCGGACCCCAACGGACCCATTAGACTAACCCAATTGGATCCCAACACCTTAAGTCGGCAATCAGGTAAGTTATGGGTTCTTGGGATCGGGTTTCGGTTCATCCGAGATCCGAACACCGGTTCCCGGTTCAACGGCGAGAGGTCCGGATTCACCAAACCCACGGGCGGGCAATCCAGAATTTGAATGAATGGTCTAGATTGCTCCACGCTCCCCAAACCCCCTTACTCCTTTGTCTTCCACCTCGAGACACCTTTGAAACCCTAACTGCACCATCCCCTGCAGTGGCGGCACTGTACCGAGAACTTCCAAAGAAACGGGGAACACCCTCTCCTCCAGGGCGATCAGGACCCACCTAGGGAGGTCAAGCTTGCTGCCAACCCTCAGCACTCCCTCAACCACAAGAACTTCTCCCCAGCAAGCTACTGAGAAGCTCCCCTCCTCCCACAAACTGACATCTCCCACATCGTCACACAGGATAACAAGAAATCCCCTTAATCTGACCCTTACTCTGGCGATCCTGGGGTCCGGGTAGCATCCATCGCCTACCTTCCATTGCCAAATTTGCAGGACAACTTCTTCCCCTGTCACAAAGCCGGCACTAACAGCTTCGACGGCTGACCTCTTTGAGGGCGCAACCCCCATAAAGCATCCTCCAAGGTTCTTGACTTCCCATCCCGGTGCATCACCACTACCATGCGAAAGAAGTGTTCTCACCTGTGCCGCAGTAGGCTGACCTGCTATCGCCTTCTCTGGGTTATCAATATCGATCAGGTCATTGTCTTCTCTGAGTTGGATTGCTATCAGATCATACCTTGTATCATATGAATATGATATGGAGTCTGTTTTTCTCATCATATGAACATTATCTTGGATTGTTTGCCCTTGTGTCTGTCTCAGTTCAGATATTGGAAGATTTTGTCAATAATTCTTGGACATGAAGAACACACATCAACCCACAAGTTAGGGATGGAGCCACCTGTGTGACTGTCTCGGTGTTCAAGTTTCAACACCTGATTCTCACATTAACTTCCATATCTTGTGGCCCTAATCTGAGGTATTAGTCAAGGAGACAATGACCCATCCATGTGACATTAACTCAACATTCCTGAATCCTGATCCTTATTCACTAGTCAAAGGTGGATACTGCTATATTCTCATTGACACAATGTTCAGGCTTTTTTCAGCTTATTAGTGTTGGAGTCTCATGTAGCCAGCTTCTGATATATGCCTGGCTGAGCATTACGACCCTGTCTAAATTCAATTTCATATTTTTGCAATATTTATTACAACGGGAATGATCAATGGAAGAATTAGTGCAGCATGTGAATGCCACAGAAATGGATGTGCTCTAAAACCCCCATTTCATAATGCCATTCTCTGCATTCCAAAATGCATTGCAAGTGTGGCTAACATATTCATTCCTTAGCAGCACCTATAACCTGATGAGTTTTGACCATATCTTGTCTTGCTGGAATAACCCATGGAATTTGCTTTCCACTTGCAGTATCGCATCTCTAATATTAATTATAATATCACAACTGGAGATCGCTATCCCGCCTCGGACGAATCAGCACCAATTTACATCACTGTCGGCGATGGTGGAAATCAGGAAGGCCTTGCTGGAAGGTGAATTAAAACACAATCCAAAAGCTGTATTCTTCTTCCGTTGAATTAGACACTTTTTTGCTGATATCTCTTTGTTATGCAATTTATAGGTTTTCCAGCCCACAACCAGACTATTCTGCCTTCCGGGAAGCCAGTTATGGTCATTCTACCTTGGAGTTGAGGAACAGAACTCATGCATTCTATCACTGGAATCGAAATGATGATGGAGCATTAGTACATACGGATTCTGTTGTTTTCCGTAACCAGTATTGGTGAGAATTTTTTTTGGTTATTCATTTGATTTTTATCATGTTTTATTACTTGAATAGAAATTTTAGTAGCTGATACTAGTATGCCAACAGGCTTTAGCCCAGTTGGTGTGGGGGATGGAGTGGGCCCGGGTTGGGGGGGGGAGTGCTAATACAGAGTTTTGGTCCTTGGTGGCTGGACTATTTCTTATTTATCTGAACACCCGTTGCAGCAGCAGCTTCCTGAAAACATAGCTGATACTACATTGTGGTCTCGTTACTGTCTTTTTGGTTCAATTGTAGTAGCAATAATGTACTTCACTGTAGACAATTTGCAAGTCTTATTTCATATGACTAGTTTGGTTTCCTGATAGTTGATTCATTAGTTATTCCCACCTTGTTGTCTTAGTCTATATTGCAGAATGCTTCTATACCTCATTTCCTACATTAGACAACCTTATGATGATGATAGTGATGATCTTGATTTGTCCCTTTACTCCCAAGTATCACGGACTTATAGTTTGTTAACTGGCCAATTGCATCATAACACAGTTTCTTTTGCTTGATCCACCATTGATGCCTCTAACATACTCAACCATTGAATAATTGTCAATACTACAAGTCCTTTCTATTATCCTCCACAGCTTTTTCCAACTGTTCATTTTGCCAGCAGGTTTGCAGAAAACGGCCTTCAAGTGTCTAGTTTGCAATGTGTGATTTGATGTGTTGACCACTTTCTAGAACATATTATTCAATGTTTTTCTTGCATTCTAAATGCTGTCATTATGATCTCTTTTACCCAATCAGCCATGCAACCATTAGTTGCTGCAAAATGTGATTGTTTGTAAGCATAAACCTTATGAACTATTTGCGGTTGTTTGCTTGTTGCTTTTGTGCCAGGCCATGCCATTGCTCAAATCAAATGAATTCAGTCCTGTGTATGTGCTTTCAAATAGAACTTTTAGTCTGTCAGGTCTCACTGTACAAGAAGCATTATCATCCGTCCCACAGTGCATTAATTGAATGGAAGACGTTATTATTTATACTGAACACCTGAATGAAACTTTTAGAGGTGCTTTTGGTATTGTTTTCACTGAGCTTTTGAGCGGGGAGATCAATTGGCATTCGGGTTGTTTAAATTTCATATTGTTATGTTTTAATGTTGTTGCGGCGCTTTTCTGTTTGTAAAGCTCTTGGCTAATTTGATTTCCGATGATTCTCTTGAACTCCTACACCATACCAACACGATGAGTGTCTTCCTGCATAGAATTTCCATGGCTCCATATTAAATATCTGGTGTGAAAAATAATGCAGGGCAAGTAATCTACACAGGAGGAGATTGAAGAAAAAACATCCATTTTCACAAGCCCTCAGTTTGACTGCTACCTATTGAAGATTGAAGGCTGCCTTTTCTTCAAAAATCTGTGAGCTGTTTATGAGCATGTAGTGGCTGCAAGGGAAGCTGTATGGTGACTGCCGCATGGCTGATCTATGTTCGAATTCTCTTCTGAAACCCAATTCCACTTAGGTTGATTATGGCTGCAAGGGAAGCTGTATGGTGACTGCCGCATGGCTGATCTATGTTCAAACTCTCTTCTAAAACCCAATTCCGCTTAGGTTGATTAAATATGTAAATGTTTGTAATAAATGTCTATTGAACGTTCTCTGTTTATTTTACCTTCTCTAGGTAAACGATCACCAGTTTAATTGTTTTTGTAACACACGACTTTATGAGCCAGCGATGGAACCGGTGTAAGTTTCACTTATCAAGTTTGTGCTTCGGGAGCCATGGAGACAGATGCTATACACATTTTATTATCATTTTCCAACACAGCCAAGTAAGAAAAACCAGAGAACCCTTGTTTCCCGCATTGACTTGATACCCAGTAGGTTCCAACGCAAATGGGGTCGGGTCTTGAAGGGTTGCCCACGGTGCATTATGCCTCAAAAACCCTAACAAGAAAGTGAACCAACTATTCATATAAATCTTATACCAGACAATGGTATGCAAATACCAACCGAGGGTTACAACGTACAATTCACAAGAGCTAAGAGGTATTTGAAGATATGAGTAAAATTCAAGTCCGTCAACGTTGTTGCAAAATTGAATGGGCAGGGTTCATATTGAATCGAGTTGACCAACTTAAAATCGAAGAAAAAGAAAGAATAGTCAAGTCAACTTGTGCATCTCTATAATTAGAATGAGCAGGAAACCATGAAACAAACTACTTTAAGAATGATGAGATGAGCCTGAACCTAAGTGTGGTGGGTGCTGTTAATTTATTTGAATAATATCTTGTCACAATCGATCATTGAAACCTCAAAGGAAAGAAAAAAGGACTTGCGGATGTCTTCCGGCTCAAGATGCCACTGCATTGAGAGCTCCAATAATGCACTTAATAACTGAAACATTTCATTCCAGGAATCAGAGATCCACTGTACCAAACGTAAAGCGCCGCCAATTCATGTTGACAAAGAGACTATTAATAAAAATATATTAATAACTTAATATAAAATAATCATTAAAAATTTAATCTACATTATTAATTAATATTAATAAAAAGTAAAATTCTTTTTCTTTTCAAGGCTTAGGGTTCGTGAGGGATCACACTAGGGTTGCAACTCGGGCCAGGTTAGTCCGAGTTAATATCAACCTTAATCCAACCCATGTATAAAGGATCTCAACTCTAACTTGACCCCTATCAACCTTGACCCAACCTGTTGATAAATCTTTCAACCCAACCCGACCCATATAACCCGATCCTCATCGGGTTGGGTTGGGTTGATCGGGTTGGGCCGGGTTACAACTCACAGATGGAAGACATGGCGCTGGCGCAAATGGGGTTTCAAGGAACGTTTGGAGTTTGGCGGATTGGCTTTGGAGATAGCTTTTGTAGTAACGGGTTTGGTTAGTCCAAGTTGTCCGACCCCTTAACCCAACCTGACCTGTCTAGCCTCGGGTTGATGACTACCGTAACCTTAACCCAACTCAACCCGTTATTTGTCGGGTCAGTCGGGTTCGTGGGTCAGGTTTACCCGTGCGGGTTCGGGTTAGCCGGCCCAATGTTGCAGCCCTAGATCACACCAAAGGGATTAGGAAATAGCGATGCAAATGGTAATTGATTATCTAATTATTTAATTGATTTAGTATATAGGTTGGTTAAGGAATAGTCGAACCAACTAAGTTGTTCGGATGGCTTCACCTCTTGGCCTCCTTTCCAAAAGTCTCGTGTTCAAGCCAATTAAGAACCTAAAACTTCCCTTGCCGTCTGGCCTTGCAGGATTATTTTCTTGGAGATTGGCGTGGAGTTTGGAATAATCACCTTATTAGGTGGAATTATCGGAGTAGAATATTATCTTTTTGGGAGGCAATATCAGACTTTGTTTGGAATTGTATGCCTAGTCTCATGCATATATATGTGCATACTCAGTCAACTGAGTCAAGAAATAGTATTTCTATGCCAATATTAATAAGGAATAAGTAATACATACATATATATGGTAGATTAAAAATTTAATTATCTAACGAATTATTAATTTACAAGTTAGTTAACTGATACTCTTTCTAGACAAAAAATAACAGATAAGGTCACGGATCCACCTTGAATCATTCCTCTCAGAAAAACCTAATCCACTAGGGAGACATGACACTCCATTGGCACAACAAGAGCCACCAGGCAACCATGTGAAACTTTTCAGTGCCTGATTAAAGAGCGAATGATTTGACACAGGTTGGATTTTGTTTTCAAGGTGTCATTCCAAACTGGAACAAAGTGGGTGGGTTAGACAAGGTCATGAAGAGCCATCTTGATCAAAAGGATAAGGAGATATGAACAGCTTGGAAGAATTGGAAGGAGGCTTATCCGGAGAAGGCATATCCGGAAATGTTTCCTTATTATTCATGAAGATTGGATTAGGTAGCTAATGACGACAAGGATCACTGGTAACTATATTTTTCATTAGCCTAGTTTAATATTAGGCTGCCATTTCTGTTATACTAAGACTAATAAAGAAGTTCGGTGATTAAGATATTGGTTTATCTCAAGTTAATTTGATCTATCAACTAAAACAACTATCCATTACATCTATAAATCATAACATTGTCCACATTTTCATGCTATCAGCTGTTAATTTAGGTTTGACTTTTGGAGTTTAGATGTCCCTATAATTGTTGAAAAGGTTTTTTTAGTTTTTAGTCCATCTAATCTACTTAATTTAGAAAAAAAAAAAGTTCTTTGTAGCCTTTGTATTTGGTAAAAGCTCCTTATATTTAGTAAAGCTCGCTGTAATCTCGCCTTAGTTAGAAACGACTGTTTTGTAGGGAGTTTGTCCAAAATGTGACAAAGTATTCAGGGATCTTTTTCTCATTTTTGGAGTACTTACCCAAAACAAGTGGATTACATAAATTTTTTAACTAAAACGAAGGTTATAGGGAAATTTTTTCTAATAAATAATTTAGAATGACTAAAAAAAACTCAAAATGTTACGGGGTATAGTTGAGCAATCAACATTTCAAAATCGGAATAGAATCAGAAAGTGACGTGACCAACTAGATGGAGACAAGAAGAAAGCCTCAAAACATAAAGCTTTGAGCATCTTGCAGGAGCACCAAGGAGAGAGCCTATTCATGGGCATGTGTGATGTGACCAACTGGATGGAGACAAGGAAGCTCCTAATAACAACTGGTGCAGATGTAGCTGGAAGTTTTAAGAACAGAGGTATCCCATTGGTGGGAATTTGCCTATAGTTTTTAGGGTAGACTTGTGCATACAGTCTTTGGAAACAAACAATTTAGGGTAGACTTGTTCATACAGTCTTTGGGAACAAACAAAATAATTTATTTTCACTTTCAGGACTCCGTAGGTGGTGCCAAAACTTCTAGCCGAATAGGGTCCGGAATAAGTCCATTGTTCTTCTCTTATTACATGTGATCTGTATAAATGACTTATTCTGCATGAGAAAAAGTTGTTCACGGAATACCTAGTATAAACTATTCTCGGTAAAAATGTAGAACAATTTATTTTACCTTAATCCGGTATAAGTTAAAGAATGTATCAAATCAAAACTCCTTTATTTCGGCATAATTAATCTAGAATAACTTATCTCAAAATAATTAATTCTACAAACAAAGTGAACTCACTGTATGTCAAATGTCAATTTAAGAGAAAGGGGGAAAGAAAAACTTTAACCATTTCCATAGCAACTAACCCAACCCACAAATAAAGATCAAATTAAGAGCTTTTGAATTGATATTTGACATAAAATATCTTGATTTGTTGATCTTTTGTTTAGGTGCTATTTTGTTTGACGTAAGACATTATAAAATATTTTAAAATATCACATTTTTGAGATATAAAGTATGATGTTTTATAATATTTATGTCAAAATAAAAGACCCTTTAGATTAATGTAAAACATATAAAATACAAATATAAAATTTTGTGATAATGATTGTAATTTATTTCATAATTTATAGAAGCGACCACATGCCGAAGTCAGCTGCTTCAACATCCAACAATTTCGGTGTTTTCTGTCATCCCAAACGCCCTTTTGGCAGAACCAGAAACCCAGTGTTTGGCCAAACGAAGCTGGCGACGACCCAGTTGTCAATGGGCGACCCTCCAGCTGTAGGAAGCTGCTGGTGGGAAGGGGCAGGTGGACCGTGGTGGCAGCAAGGTGGCGGCCAATTTGAATGCAACAACGCCAGTCTCGTGCCACAGGTAGAAGAAAAAACTCCCCTCACAAGCGGCTTGATAGCTCTGGAGGAAAAGCAGGAGGAAGGAGCTGCTCTGGAGAAGAAATGGTGGCTGGGTTTTAGCCTTTGAAGGTTCCTCCTAGCTGGGCTGCACTGGAATGCTGTGGGTCTCTTGGGTTCTTCTGGTTTGGTTTTGCTTGAACTTGGATCTCATTATATGTAGCGTGAAGAATCTTAACTAAGTTTCCAAGTTTATTTTCTGACTGGTTAAGAATTTGTTCCTACAAAGGGGAGAGAAAGATGGGATTTTTGGTTGCTGGTCTTGTCTCGTGTGGGTTTTTTCTTGTGGGACATCGGATTCTGAAAAAACTGTTCCTTTCTTCCCAAATATTTCGAGGTCCCAATGTCAGCACCTGCTTTGTTGTTGGCTATGTAGGGGTAAGTTAACACCAAAAATGATTTTGCGTATAGCTTTGATCCTTGACTTCATGGAACAGAAATGTAGAGCCATCAATGTTTTTTATTGTGTAAATTAGTGACCTGTGTTGAGACATACTCCATAGACATTTCTGTTTCTCTTTTCACAGAGACTTGAGACATACTCCACCGACAACAGTATCTCTCTTTTCTGTTCTTGTGTGCCTTGCTAGAGGAAACTCGGACAATATATTCTGCAGGATGAAGACTTGTTTCATTTAAAAGTTTTTGGTTATTTTGGACCAGAGGGTTAAACTTCAATTTTTTTTTTTTGAATGTGGTGATGTAGCTACTTTGAGCGTGAAGTGCCGAAATCTGTTCCCTGGAGATTCTATCATGGCTTCGTGGATCCTTTTGTTTCTGTTCTTTCACTCTCGGCTCTTAGGTTTTTCCTATGGGAGTGAAGATGCAACAATTATAGTCAGAGGGACTGTAACAGCAGCCGAAACTGATCACAATTTTATCTGTGCAACTGTTGATTGGTGGCCGCCTGAAAAATGCAACTATGGTCAATGTCCATGGGGGCAGTCTTCTGCACTGAATCTGGTAAGTTCTACTATTTTGACCATTAAATCATGTAGTGTTTGGTCTTATTTTATATGGCATAAACATGATACCTGCAGTTTCCTCTGGTTATCTCAGGACTTGCACCATCCTCTTCTAGCCAAGGCCATCCAAGGTATGCAATACTGTGTGTGGGCTTGTCTGACCTCAAAGGTTTCTCAACTCCTCTTAAATCCTTTGAGCTGTAGAATATGTCTCCATTTCTAAAATTGAGGATAGGTTTATGAACTGGGCACTCATATATGATAAATCAATGACGTGGCCAGTAAACTCAGCACAATCTTTTTGATTGTTAAGATATATGATAGACCAATGACATCAGCCAATAAAATGGATGCTGATGCCTGATGGTACATGGATATGCCCATGTGTCCTTATGCTTTTTGATGAATGTTTACATTATTGGACCCACATATCACAGATTTCTGAATTGAACCGAGGCTTAGGATTGGGTGGGCATAATCAAATCCAGATGGGATCAGGATCGCTTAGAATTGGCCCAATATGGACCAATTTCGGACTAAATTTAGCCAATTCAAGTAAAACATCATTCTATCTCTTTGTCGACTTTAAGTTAAAGGAGGGATTGCATTTCCCCTTGGAATCTGTTCAATGAATGGCGATTCCAATCCGAATCAGCTGAATCAGATTAGAATTGGCAGTGCAACCATGCATGTATTGGTCATATACCTGTTATAATCTCTAGCTCGGGTGGTATACTCTCTCATCAACTTCTGCTGGCAATGCTACCTATGTTACATTGCATGCTCAGCTGACTATTGTACAGCCCCCTTATTTCATGTACTATTTATGTCAAGTACCATATGTTGTCCTATTTCTTTCCTGTGGAGACGACAAGTGTTATCACAGTTACTCATTGCAGAAGTACATTAATATTACAAAATTCTCCACAAAGAATTCTAGTAAATAAAGCACCCACAAAACTTCGATGTTCGTTTGATGCCTATAATTTTTTTTCTTGAAATCACAAACCTTCTCCTGCCATTGTTCCACAAGTTAACAATTTAAATGCATGAATATCTAGATATCGCTTTGTCATGTCACAGGATGGCTTGTGCACTATGGTAGGTTAGTCTCTGCAACTTTCATTATCAATATAATGTGGTTCTGTTATCATTCAAATGCTCGATCAACATAAGACATTACCTGCAACATTGCACAGTGAAATCTCATAAAAACTAATAGAGCCTGTCCTCGTAACAGGAAAGGTCGATAACCAGTTGTGGCCATTATGCTGCATTAATGGTGGTTCCAGAACTCCCATATTCACAGCTGGTTGATGAGCCTTTATTAAAAAACTGGATTGACCTGACCAAAAACATTTTTTTTAAAGAAGTTCAAACTGCAGAGATATAAATATCTTGGTTAAGCTGTATTGACAGCCCGCTATGTTTGTTGCTTGAAAGCGGGTTTTCAGGGACCAAGGTCTGCAATTTTGTGTATTACGTGGTCAGAGTTACACCATCAGTGTGCTGATTTTTATGTGTGCTATGTAGCCTTGAAGCCTCTGAGGATAAGGATTGGTGGTTCTTTGCAAGATCAAGTTGTGTATGAGGAGCCAAATATGGCTTCCCCATGCCTTCCATTTGTAAAGATGACAGATGGTTTGTTTGGATTCTCAGAAGGATGTTTGAGCATGGGTAGATGGGATGAACTCAATCTTCTATTTCAAAAGACAGGGTAAGTCTCACTGTACTTAGGTTCAAATTCCTTTCCTCCTAATGTTACATTCGAATATTCATAACCCAATATCAGATTTGCATTATTTATATGTAAATGTATATATGAATGCGTATGTATGTGCATCTACAAGTATGTTCTAAGCACAAGTAGTCTATGTATCTGACATGTCATTTGCTCTATCACACCTATCTATTGGAAGATCCATTTTTGAAAATGGATACAACAACATAATCATCAAAGAAAATAAGTCTTGTAAGTGTAAAGGGAAAAGTGTCACACTCTGACTCTGTTAAACAATAGTGATCGCAACAATGGTATCGATGACCAAAGCCGGAGTGTAACAAAAGGTATAAAGACTCCACCATAATGTACATCCAACTCACCCCCAAAAAATAGTCTGCCACACACAAAGGTGCAGCACCCAGAAAAGAACAAAAGAAGCCCTCACCAAGCATGTGTAGCATATTAAGCATAGAGAAGACCCAAAATTTACGAATCATTATGGTTAAAACTGCCCAACCCTCCTGCCCATGCCCTAACCGATCAGAAATGCACACAAGTTGCTCTGTGGGTCTGCTCTTGTTGTGTAAGATATGAAAGTTCCTTCTCCCCATAGTGCCCATATAAGTACCATGCAACACCATCCAGCATACCTTCTTGTCAGCCCTATTGCTCTGTGTCCTATATCCATGCAACAACTCCACATACTAGTAGGGGTGTTCCATCACAGCCTCATCTTAGTGACTAAGGGTCTCCACATCAATTGCAAGATGGTAGTGCACCACCAAATGATCAAGATTCTCATCACAGCAATCATATGAAATAACAAATAGCATGTAGTTCTCATGTCTTGTAGAAAGGCAGCTACAGTCACAGGTAGGAAGCCTAGCATGATTCACTCTCCAGACCAAGAATTAATCTTCAATGGAGTATAAGGCTAACAAGTACTTAACAATCCCTTGAAGGTTTCAAATCAACAGCCCAAGACCACTCATCTTCCCAACAATAGAGGTCAGAAGTCTTGAGGTTATGCTGAGGAAGTTGTAGAGGATTGGGCTGATGGAGCAGGACTCTTTAGAAGGGGGAGCTTGTTTACTCGAGCAGGGAAGTTGCAAGTTCTCTTTCAGTCTTGTAGTTTATGTTTTGGTCGTCACTTTGTGGTAGCTTATTTTTTTTTAATTTTTTGTCTTGTAGTGTGGTTTAGAGGAACCACTTTTCTGCACCTTGGATTGCACTGTCTGTTTATTTTAATAAAATTGGTGGTATAATCGACACCTTCTTTCAAAAAAATGGAGTTCAACACTTCTGAATGCATCCTCATACCGTCTGCTATGACCCTATAAGTGCACTTCAGAAAGTAATGCCATCCTTTTCCTGTTCCACCCCGCCCCCCTCCAGCTATCTACCACGTTTGGTAAGGGTCTTGTCTCGGCTGATCAATCTCATCATCATGCATGTTTCTTCCAAAAGTAGAGGCCTAGGCAAAACACCCTCCCTCCAGGGTGAACACCTCTACTAAGACTACACCAGGATGGCCAACAATACTAAGTAGGTGATGAAATATCTCTGCCAAGGGTCTGCAACCATACCATCAATCTAGGCAAAAGTGTATCCTCTGCCTATTACCAATAATAAGGAATGGCCCGACCATGACGCCTTTGGTCTAAAGAGTTCCCTCCTACGGACTTGAAACATTGGGCAGAGTGCAAGAGTCATTGTCTCATACTCCCGATCCCCTATAGCTATCCTCCAAAAGCCCAACTCTTCAGGCCCCAGTTTCTAAAGCCGTTCACTTGTTAAAGCAAGTTTTAAATCACAGAAACTTCTGATGCCCATGCCTCCTTCCTCCTCGATCTTGCATACTGTGCCCCAATTAATATCATGTTGGCCCCTCTGCTTGCTGCCATCGCTGCCATGCTATAAGAACTGATCTAATGTTTAGATTTGCAAGAAGAAGTGAAGACAGTGATCGGCAAAGAGCAATTTCTTTTCAATTTTGTCTCATGTTTTACTTGTTAATGTTTGACAGTACACTCTTGAATTCCCTAGGATTAAGACTTATGTATTTGAGATTAAAGATTATAGCTGCAATATTGGAACAAGATGACTTTTTTACATTGGGAAGCTGAAATTATATATTAAAGGATTAGGCTAAACTCATTAGTTATATCGATTTTACCTCTTTCCTGAGTATGTACAAATTCAAGTCAATACATAGCAATGTAGATGCTAAATTACTGTGATAGTATTGTTTGTGTAAATAATGGCTTCATTTTACAATATCATGTGATGATGAACTGTGATGTGCAGCTTACATCATCAGTCAAGTGCTTGTTATCATCAAATTCTTGTTCTTACTGACATATGAGTAAAACATTATTTAGAAACCATAATCCAGGTATTGATTTGTCGGTTATGTATTTGTTGCAGATCTATTGTGACATTTGGCCTAAATGCATTGCATGGGAGGCATCGAATAAATAATCGTGTGTGGGGGGGTCCTTGGAATTCAAGTAATGCTCGGAGCTTCATAGAGTACACAGTTTCAAAAGGATATCAAGTTGATTCCTGGGAATTTGGTAGCACAAATTGAATGCTCTCTCCCTGAGCTCTTTGTTACTTTTCTTGAACATATTATCTATGTTAACAGCTCTCTTGCACTGTTTTTCTCAATACTAGGAAATGAATTGAGTGGCCGTGGCATCGGTGCTAGTGTTAATGCTGAGGAGTATGGAAATGATGTTATTGAACTTAAAGCAATTGTTGATGAGTTATACAAGAAGCCTCTTTCACGCCCTCTGGTGCTAGCACCAGGTGGATTTTATGATCAACAATGGTATACTCAACTCCTTCAGGTTTCAGGGTCTGATGTTGTCAATGTTTTGACACATCATACATACAATCTTGGAGCAGGTGAGTCATTTGGTAATCTATATTTATAGTAAATACCTGGGTCATATGTTTTTTCTATGCACTGACATGGTTACTGTCTTTTTTTTTTTCTGGAAGGTGGTCAAAAGACCACTATTCATTGATTCAACACAAAATGGTTACAAAAAAAAAGGGAGAATCAAAGAGAAGGGAAACAGCTCTACCAAGGCGGTAGAGAGCACCCACAACAAAATGTGGCTCACAGTTCAAAACATCCGAAACCCAGTTACAAAATAACATGGTCACTGTTATAGAACAATTCAATATGTGACAATGTTCCCAGTTGCATGTAGGGATGAAAAAATGAAAGAGCTGGATACGATCCTCATTCGGATCCGAAATATCCAGGTTCGGAATAAGTTTTTCGGATCTGGTTGTTTCAGAACCGGAGCTTTTCCTTTCGGACCAGATGTTCTCCGAATTCACCGATTCTTCACTGGGCGACTGAATTCTCCGATTCTTCCATAGACCGTGATCTTTTGATCTACCATGTAAAATTCAAATGGCAACCTTCTGACCTCAAATTGGAGGGACAATGGTACATTATGATAAAATTAGGTTTGTGCAGTTTAATCACCTTTAATTCATACAAACTACTTTAATACTAAAAGGACAACTTTGCCTTTGTCCCCTTTCACAAGGTAGGGGGAGGGAGTTACAGATCAGGGTGGGAGGAGGGTGGGGACTCTCCTTCCCTCTATGAGTCGAGAACTGGGGCTTTGGTCTTGCACACATGGGCTCACACACTCGTACACACACAGAGAGAGGAAAATGTGTTTTTATAGTGTGTGTGTGCACAGAGAGAGAGAGAGAGAGAGAGAGAGAGAGAGAGAGAGAGAGAGAGAGAGAGAGATGTCTTTTATTTTTTTTTGAATGTGGATGGTACCACTTGTATTATAAAGATGAACCAAATTGTAAATGTACAAGTAAGAAGGGAAAACAACAAAATTCCCCCTTAAAAAACACCAAGAAGGTGCAACCCACTATGAACTCTCCTCCAGAAGACAAAACAAGGTGGAATTATAGGAGTCCTACTTATAGGAGACTTTAGCCCACCCTTTAACCTTATCGCAAACAAAAGAGATGCCTTTTAATTGTAGAGTTAATTTTTAACCTGGTTGCAATGGCGGTAAGTGAAATAATATGGTGATGGGGGTAAAACCCTACTGACAACTATTTACAATGGTTCATAAATATCTTTAAAATATACATGGGTTTTTTCTAATTTGCTATGTTTACAAGGGCTTAAAACTAAAAAACTCTGAAATTTTCTATGACGAGCTATTGTGCTAGAAATTGTAGCTCTTGGGTGGATGTAATTTATTCTCTGAGGTTGACAGTTTTCCACTTTCCCTCATGTCATGACATTTTATTCTTGCAACTGTTTCAGCTATTTTACTTATACCACAAATTGTGGCATGGCATGCATTGCGAATTTCACATGTTTAAACATTTGTTCTGTCCTACTTTGAACTCTCAATACAACAAATTCTAATTTACAATCCTTACTAATTCTAACTTGAATTTTTTTTCCCTTTACATGTGATGTTATCACACACCATACCTGCCTTCATCAGTTGCAACCATTTCAGCCATTTTTCATTTTGTGTGCTGTCAACTTGATTTTTTTTATTCTTTACGTGTCATGTTATCATGCATCCTGCCTGCCTTCACCAGTTGCAAAGACCTTTCAAACTTTTTTGTTTTTGGAAAGCAGACAGTTTACCAGATATTCATTGAATAAAAGAGAATGTACAAGTGTAAAAAGAGAAGCACACTTGAATACTCCAAAATAATCAACCACCATATGTGTCCACCTCACCCCCACAAATAGGCTTCCATATACAGAACTCCAGACCCAAAGAAGAAACAAAAGAAGGATTCACCAAAGCTAGTGTGGACAGATAAGGGCAAAGGAAACATGAAAGGGGTGATGATTATAATTAAGACATCCCAAGTCTTTTGTCCATGCCTTAACCTGAACAGAGATGAAAACCACCAGCTGCTCCCATGTTCTGCTCTTGTTGTGGAAGACATGTAGATTCCTCTCTCCCCAGATAGACCCAATAGTAGCATGAAGTGCCACCCATCAAGCCCTCTTGTCTAGTTGCTACTCCATGTATTATGCCCTACAAATATGTGCTCCATTGCACATTCGCACTAGGAGGTGCATTCCATGTAGCCTCATCCTAAAGAATGAAGATCCATATTGATTGAGAGAAGGTACACATGCTATCAAATGATGAAGGTTCTCATCATGTCCATGCACAAGTAACTTGTAGTTCTTACATCTTATAGAAAGGCAGCCACATGATCACATGTAGGAACTCTTGCATGAGCCACCCTTCAAACCAAAAATTAAGCTTCAGAGAAGCATGGGGCTTTCAAATGTGGTGGAAAACGGCCATCTATTGACCACCATCAGTATTAGTCTATTGGTGAACCTTACTAAAAAGTTAGCATCCTTTTACCATCTCCATCTCCAGCATTCTGCCACATCTGGTTGTAGGGCTTGTCTGGAATCAAGGATAGGAGATCTCTCAATGTTCCAATCCCCTCACCACAATGTTCCTTCTACTTCTAAAAGAAGTGGTCCAAGTCCCAACCCTGTTGTATGCAAACCTCTGCTAAAATTGCATCAGTGTAATTGGCATTAACGATCAGGCAAGTTCAAAATAGTTTTGTTAATGGTTCGTAGTCATACCATCTATCCTGCCAAAACCAAAAACTTTGAAACTTTAAATTCAGTTCTTCCTAGTCAACAATTCCTATTTCAAATTTTAACATGAACTGGTTTAACTATCCTCTTAACTTCCATTATCTGGTAACAGTGGCGTATTTACATGCTATTTTACACAACAGATGTCCATTCATTACCCTATTAACTGGTCCTCTTCTGGACATCAATATTTCTGGTATTGGCTAATGTTTGTTCTTTGCAACAGATCTGCAGTTTCTTTTCTTTTTCTTGTAGAAATGATAACAGGGTTTATCCAATATTGGATCATTATTTTCAGGGAATGATCCTCACATCATAGACAGGATCTTGGATGCCCAACATTTAAGTCAGACAGCTAACACATTCAGAGATCTTGAACTCACCATACAACGTCATGGACCGTGGGCTTCTGCTTGGGTTAGTGAGTCTGGTGGAGCCTACAACAGTGGTGGTCCCCTTGTATCTGATACCTTCATAAACAGTCTTTGGTTAGCTCTTATTTTCTCATATTTTTAATTGGTACCATTTGAGCCTCTAAAACTTCCTCATTATAAGTGGTTATTTGTATGTAATCTAGGTACTTAGATCAACTTGGATTGGCTGCCAAGTACAATACTAAGGTTTACTGTAGACAGAGCTTGATTGGTGGCAATTATGGTCTCCTTGATGTGAAAAGTTTTGTACCAAATCCTGATTATTACAGGTATGGTGTTCAGATGCTAAGAAGAAAACGTACGGATGTGTACATTTGAATAGCATGTTTGAACTTGACAGAACAGGAAAAAAACTCTTGGTTTCTCATACGCAGTGCACTACTATGGCATCGCCTAATGGGGAAAGGAGTCCTTGGCATTGACGTCAGTGGCTCCTCATCTTTACGTGCCTATGCGCATTGTGTAAAACACAGAGTATGTATTGTCTCTGCAGATTACTTATTTCCAAAACATCAGTGGTGATGATAATTTATTATTAATATTCCTTTCACTGGTTGTTAGTGTTGGGATTTTGTTATAACAAATTCATCAGTTTCTATATGAATGGGCTAAATTATGTTTAGCTTGGACCTTCGAAAAATAGTAATTTGATTTGGATCTATTTTAATATTTTTGGTTCATGCCCAAATTACTTAATTACTTATATTTGTATGTATAGGATACATACATCAATAGATTGATAGATAGACACAGTTATATATATATATATATATAAAGAGAGAGAGAGAGATTTGGTTAACTAGTACATAAATCTGTGGTCACTTCTAAATACTCTATGCTGGTAAACTTCCATACTGAGAAAGGAGTTCCATTGCAAGCTTATATATCCATCAGAGAAAAAAAAGATATGTTACACAAGTTCATATTTCTGTAGTCATTTGTGATACACTGCATTAAAATGTTTTTTGAACAGATGAATGTGGTAACTTCCACGCGTACTTCTCTTCTACACAAAACCTGTGCTTACTTTAAAATGGATAACATCATAGCATGTAATGTGTAATAAGCATACCCTGATTTCTTGTAAAATATCCTTCTTTGAGTAATACAAATGAACTGAAGTATTCTCACACATTGACCTGCACCACTTCTATCTCATATGTCTAATTTGTGGTCAAATTATGCAGGCTGGTGTCTCTCTGCTCCTCATCAACCTAAGTAAAAGCAGAGAGTTCAGCGTCACAGTTCGCAATGACATGAATGTATTTTTGGCTGAGGGAAGTGGCATTCAGTGGGACACTGCTATCATACGTGGAATTAAGAAAGCAGTGTCATGGGTTGGAAGAAAAACATCAGAGGTGGATGCCAAGAGAGAAGAATATCATCTAACTGCCAAGGATGGCTATCACAGAAGCAAGACCATGCTGCTTAATGGGAACCCCTTAGAGCTCACAGAGAATGGAGACATTCCCACGATGGATCCCATACTTGTTCCTCTCAGTTCACCAATCAGCATCGTACCATTGTCCATCGTGTTTGTCATCTTTCCAAACTTTGAGGCTAGAGCTTGTGCGTGATTTTTATGTTCAGATTGACTAAATTGTTTATTTAGTGCTGATAAATAAGTTGGTTGGGGTATAAGCTCTGGCTAATTATGTGTATTGAAGCTAGTTTGTGGGGTAAAATGTGCCTCATCAGCATACATGTAGAAAGAACAAGAATGCAAGCGATAGTAGATCCATTGATTTCAAGAAAATGCATTGTTTCAATCAGTTCTAGTAAAATCTTGTTTTAGAATTCAACCCAAGCCAGTGCCCATCAATTAGCCCGCTCATGTAGGGTGGAGGGGAGAAGAGGCAAACATATTAACATGCCAAAATGTGCCCCATGTACATGTAACAAGAATGAGAATGCAAGTCATTTTCTTAGTCTCTTGCTTTCAAGATAATACAAAGTGTTGCTGGTCAGTCTGGTCCAATCACTAGTTTATCTATGACTACATAGTCATCCTTAGAAAGTCCTGAATCCTTTACCAAAACCTGATGTTTGCTTGCATCACCGGGTATCATATAACTTCATCAACGTTTTGGGTCTTGCAAATTGTTTGGTTTTAGTGTTTAATAAAAATCAGTTCTTTGTAAGGCAGCTCCACAAGGGACTGAGAACTATTGATTTTCTTTCTTTTGGTCAAAAGTATTTACAGAGCCTCTCTGTTGGAGATAGTACACTATTTGGCATTTCAATGAATATTTCTTTCTTTCTTAGGAGGAGGTTTTTCTAAACAAAAAAAAGAAAAAGAAAACTGGAAAACGGCGGACGGCGGTTGCTGCTGGCGATGGCCTGTTTAGCCCGGCAGCAGCTCGTCGCTGCGTTTCCAGCACTTGATCGATCATGGCTCCTTGGTCATTTGCATTTCTGCCTGGCTTGTAGCTAGCTCTTCCTCATTTAGCTCTTACATATGTTCCCTTCTCGGGTTTGCAGTTCGTTTGAACCAGCTAAATAACTCAGCTGAGCTGGGTTCAATCATATATGGCTTTTCTTTAAGAGGTCTAGAGTTCAAATTTAATTAGGAGGCTAAAAACTTCTCAAGTCATTTGGCACATATTTGTTTTGAAATTTATGTTCTTTTGTCCATCGGATTACTTTCTTAAAAATTGATTTGACTCAAAATTCTCGCCTAATTTTACGGACTAGTCGACCGATGTGAAAGCCTCTCCTATTTAGGAGGAAAAATTTTAGGCTCTACTTGAATCCCAACCCTGATCACTTTAATACGAGTGTATGCTTGACTACCGCGTCATCTTGTCCAAAAAAAAAAAAAAAGGTTTTACAATTTGTAGCACAAGTGTCACAGGATGTCATCGGATGAGATATATCTTGTAATCATTAAATATGAGATGATGTGCCATACCTTGTAATCATTCTATCAATATTAGTTTGGCAATTTGGCTCCTTTCAGAGTTGGATCCAACTCTAGCAATACAGAGAGAATTCTATATTCACAAAAAACTAGCAGTACAGAGAGGATTCTATATTCACAAAAAAACTTTTTTACAGGGAACTAAAAAAGTTGGGTGTGAGAATTTTTTTTAAATATTTATTTGTAGAAAAACCCGTTCATAGGAAATTGAAAAGGAGGTTAGGCGTGAAAGAGTGTTTTTAAAAAATGTTCCTCTCAATATTAATAGAGTTCGGTCTAACTACATACTAGGAGGAACTTTATTCTATCAGTAAACGTTGTGGTATCCCATATTGGTTATGTATGTACTCAATAAACATTGTGGTATTTTCCCTATCGGTTATGTACAATATTAGTCGTCGCATACTGCATAGAGTATGGCATACCATTCCTAAGATTTTCCTTTTTCTCAACTCGTTCTTGTTGTTGGATTAATCCATCAGGTATCGTCGTATTGATCTAGCCGTCTGCAATGCCCTTGAGCTGTTCAATCTGTTTGGTACCATGCTCGATGTTTAATCGTTACATTTTTTTTTTTCTAGCTATGACTACCACAATAACATCAGTTTTGAAACAGGGATATTAATGCAAACAAGGATGACAATATCAGTATTGGTACCAGTTTCAGAGAGTACCGCTATTGATACGTACCGATATCGGTATCCACTTATCGACCAGTATCAGCCAGTACCGGATTCATTTTTGTCCAGTACCAGACCAGTATTAGTCTGTATCAATCCACTCAGTATGATATCGGTACCTAACGATATCGATACGTATTAGTATCGGCCGATACATTGGGAGTATAGAGTTTTCATTAGTTGCACAAGGCACTATTGAAATAACTAAGCGAACATCATTTGACGCACATGTCAACCAGCACGCAAGAGCATCATCATGTACTATAGATGGAATGCATTTCCCTTGCCATGTTTATACCAATGAGATTGCTTGCAAGCCCTTCAATTTCTTCCACCCATTCCAGCATCCTCAGGATCTAGCTGCCTTCATCAAGATGTAGACACTAATGCCGCATGAACTCTGAGCAGTAGCCAGTATATGCTTCTCTTCCACTCTCGATGATCCATACCTTGGTATAGTATCTGTCATGGCAGATGTACTCTCTCTCCTTCACAATATTCCTCCACATAGGCCTGAACCTCCTCCCATCCAATCCACCATACCTCAATATGACCCGTCACAGCAGATGTACCATGTGTCTCCTTGCTAGCATTATAACATAGTCCTATCTCTATAGCTCCGCGATGAAATGTCTACCGAGATAAATAATGGGGAGGAAGAGAGGAGAGGAGTTGGAGAAGGGAGGACAGAGGAGGCTAAAAAAGAGGATAGAGGAGAGGAAGAAGATGAGGAGGCTATGAGGATGAACATGGAGGAGCAAGTAGGAGGAAAAGTTATGTCTTGATCTCTCAGAGATCTCTCTGAGCTTTCCTCTCTGACCAGCTGAGGTAGCACTGTAATTTGAGAGGGCAATCCTTGCTGGTCCATACAAGAAAATTTTAACTCAAACTCCAAGAATTGCATCTAGCTGCACATGTAGGGAGTCATGACCCGTGGCTCTGTTTAAGATTGAAGAATTCCATTCATGAATATATTTATAAAGGCAGAACACTACCATTTACAAACTCTCAACCCCAGCATGTTTCTAATAATGCAAACATTCATTCATAAACTCCTCACCCCCAGCATGCTTGGGGCAATGCCGCAACAATCCTGGAATCTTTACTACAGATGCAGTCTGAAGTATCCTCCTCAACCAACTTATGATGCTTACCCCTTGGATGTACATGATAATTAATTCACATCTAGCATCCCGGAAAATCACTGGAGAAAACCACGCTACTATGGTCTGATAGGAGTCAAACAAACTAGTATTTCCCCCATCTTTCAGTTTGGAGTGGCATATCCGAGTTCTATTTCAAAACTCACGTCTAAATGTATGATACACAGCTAACTACAAGCAACAGTTTCCAAAAGAAGGGTGACACAGTAAAGACTGCTGGTCTTGGATATGAAGCTTAGAGATGACCAGGAACGTTATTAGATGGCAACCATGTACTAGATGGTGGAAGCTTAAAGGCAAGACTATATTAAAGTTCAGGGTTAAGACTTCTAATGCAGTGCCAGTGGTATTGTGAAATTTATGCCAGACTGCATTAGAAAGAAAGCAAAAAGGTACTTGGATTTTCCAACAGCACTTGCTATACAAAGAGAGAGACCTGGTGGTGGAGTGCAGAAATTTGCAAAGCCATTCAAGGTAAAAGTGTTTTGAAAAGTATCAGGTCATATGCCTACGAAACTCTCTTCATTGTAACAGCACAAAATCAACATCTACAGTAGCAAAAAAACCGAAGACAAATACATGGACGACATTCCAAAGAGAGATGCCATCTTATAACTTTGGGATAATCAGCTTCACATGAAAGGAAAACTTTAGGTCCAATGATACATTACATAGCTGTAGGTGCAAAATATGGTGTCCAACACATGTTGAGCTGGGAAAGGTTAACACCTAGCATTGAAAGATTCCAAACATACATTAGCTGTTAATCAATCTCTCATAAACACCACAATCTCAATTTATACCAAGAGACCTGTTACTATTTTTTCATCTAAGCTATTATAGGCAAGTATTGTTTTACAAAGTACAAGTAAAAGAAATGTTTCGATGTCCGTTTCTATACTACCCACATATTTCAAAAGGAAAAGAACACCCAAGCGGATGCACATCCAACTCTGCTGATCAACACAGTCGCACGTTCTCGTTCAAATTTTCCAAAAGCTTGAAGGATCATTATTCACCATATTCAACTTTCTACTACATACAGTCCCATACCCATACTTCGGTAACACAAAAGCAACTGCACAATGTTTCTAAACTTCCTGAATTTACATAAAAGGCTATTTATTAATTAGGATTCTTAAGGATATTGCCATCAAAGTGGTGGATTTGTAGGGATTTGTGCGGATGTGCCCCCCTCATCGAGTACATAGCTGAATGACCACAGGCTCCTATAGGGCATCCACCTGTGTTTCAAGTCTTGAAGTGTGCTAACACAGGATTTAATCTTTCCTAAGTGAAGAAGTGTGCAATGCAGATTTCATACATCATTGTTCTGAAGAACTACAAGTAAGGTATTAAAATGGTACCAACTTGATGACCCTTTCCAGCCTTCTTCTAAAGATGCATACACATTCAGTGCATCCTCTGATCCAACTCACCTTAACATCTGTGCTTAAAACATAATGGAATAACCTTTAGAGTCGACCTCATCCTTAACCACACTCCATTTTGAAAGCAATGTCTTGATAATGATAAAGTGGAGACGACCTGGCCAGGATTTGTCCATATTCTCAAAACCACTGGGACAAAGTTGAGCAAAAGATCCATGCACAGAGAAGCAACAATCATATTGCAGCATAACCAGCAACATCACAGTAACATTAAATCAGCAAAATTGCCTCTCTTGTTAGAAAGCCATGTCCTAAGTGCCATAAGCTACAAGAAATATGTACACAAGATTGCACATTCATGCAAAAAAAAGAAAACATGAAACTAGGGTTAGAATAAGGAAGAGAATGGGAAGCTCCCTGATATTACAGTGATGCAACAGCTAGCTCATGCCTTCTGGCTCACCGAATACAAGTGCGCCGCGAGCACCTCCCTCACCTTCTCCCCACGCTCATCACCATTCCCCCCGAACTCCGGGAAGCCCTCCTCCCCGGCCGGCTCCAAAACCTCCTCAGGCTCGACCTCACTGCATTTGAACAGAAAATTGTGCAGCAGGCAGCTCACCACTATAACGAACGGCAGCGCCTCCGTGCATTCGGCACTCCACCCTGCCACCAGAAGCCGCCACCGGGCCCGGACCGCCGCCACCGCCCTCACCGCCATTTTCATCCCCTGGGCATGCACCTCATTGAACACCCTCCTAGAAGGGAATTCCTCCCCCACAATGTCCGACTCCGGGAACGGCGTCAGCAGCCACGGCAGCAGCGGGCAGCAAGAGCCCCCCAGCAAGTACCTTGGAGGCGATGGCCCGGAGACCCCCTCCTCCTCACACCCGCCGGCATCCCCGGGCAACCGATTGGAAGTTGGAGATGAGAAAAGCTTCGTTCTTGGGAGGATCTGGTAAGGGGGCATCGACCCCGGCCACCCCGCCGACACATCCAGGAATCTCCCCTCCGAATCTACCACCACCTGGGCCACCACGGCGGCGCCGCCAGCGGGGAAGCGGGCGAAGGCGAGCACGCCACCGCAGTTGGGGAGGGAAGCCGCCCAGCGGAAGCCCTGAACCACCCGCTTGACGTCGGAGGGCAGCTCGAAGAGGTGCCCCAGCCGGTCGGCCACCGACCGGCACACCTCGTAGAAGGTCCGGCAGGCGGCGGCAGTGCCGCCCTCCATCCCGAAGCGGCGAGCCACGGCGCGGAACGGCGCCGCGTGGGCGAGCCGGTAGAGGGCGGCGCCGAGCTTGTGGTCTGGCGGCGCCGCCGCCGCCGAGGAGGAAGATGAGGAGAGAGAAGGCGCGAGGGTTTGGAGCAGGAGGTAGAAGGAGGAGCGGCGCATGCGGAAGGCCTCCACCCATCGCCGGTCCGCGCCCTCCGCGGCTGCGGAGGCCAGGAACCGAAGGAACCAGTAACGACCACTGCTGCAGCCGCCTGCGACGGCGGCCGGCGGAGGAGAGGGGAAGGGGGGGCGGAGGAGGAGGGAATGGATGCGGGAGAGGGCGGAATCGAGGGAGAGGGCCTGGGAGGGGAGGAGGAGGTGGTCGTGCCCGGTGAGGAAGCGGAGGGAGGCGGCGGCGGCGGAGGCGAGGAGGCGGAGGAGGCCGTCGGCGGACGGGGGTGGGTCGCCGATGCTGTAATCGGCGGCGGCCGGCTGCTCGACTTCCTGCTGACAGCGCCGCCGCTCCTGTTCGCGCTCTAGCCGCTTCTGGAGGCGGAGCTCGCGGCGGCGGCGGTTCCTGCGCTCCCGGGCGGCGGCGGAGGGGACGCGCCGCCGCGGCGCTGCTCCCCCTGCGGCGGCCATTTACTCCGGCTGGGACGGCGTGGTGGTCTGGTTTCCGTGTGGAAGCTGAAAACGCACCTTCGAAGAGGTTAATGGCCGTAGATCTAGCCCACTATGTGAGAGTCTGGACCCATTAAGTGGCCCATTGTTTCCTCTTCCTGGACTCTGCAAGTAGAGAATGTTTGGAATGGCATGGTCAATGGGCTTGGGGTCCACACCCGTTCTTCCAAGAAATCTCTGTTTCTGACGGTGAAAAGAGACTATGTCTGGGTTTGTCGATTCTGGAAATAAAATGTCTAAACTATACTCTCTACAGGTGTGTTGACGACTTTTTATGTAGACATTTCTGAAGTTGGATTAGGTGAATGAGATAGGGATCCATCTTGGTTGCTGAAGTACCTTACTCACTCAAAGTGAGAAAAACGTAACCTCACTCATGTCATCATCGACTCGGTATGGAACACATTGATCTGGAGCCAATGAAGTACTTTAGTGGCTAAGATGGATATCCACACTGGTCATCTAATTTGATCTCAAAATTTTTACTATGATGCGGAGCAAATTTCTATAAATGCTATAAAATTTGTTGAAGAGGACCACTTTAGAAGTCTATATTTTAAAGGAGTATTAGTGAGTCAATTAAGTGGAGTAATTATTATTATTTTTGGTGGGTTAAAAGTTCAGAAGTTGAGGATACCTCAAGAAGGATGAAGGTAGGCAAGGTTTTCAATGTGGACAACATAGACATTGATGTGACGTCAGTATTAAGTAGTTAACTAGACTTTTAAGAAGATTTGAAAGAGTGAAGAATGCTAAAAGATAAATTATTTTGAATTCTTTCTTTAAAAATAGAGAGGATATATAACTCAACTTAACCAAGTTTTAATCTTAAATAATTGGAGTCGGCTATATAGATTCTCTGTCTTCACTCTAAACGATTTTGGACTATTTTTTCTGAAAAGTTTAAAACTTCTAAATCATATTGTATTACTCTCTTCCAAGTTAATCTAGATCTGTCCCTTCCTTTTTTCCCCTCTTCCATCCTAATTGCAATAATTATTATGAGATTAAACTCATGACTCGTATTATAAAACTTAGAAGAAAATAATAAAGAACTATGTTAGGCTTGTGACCAGTGTTTTTGAAGATCAATTTAGCCAAGTAGATCTACTACGAAACCTCTGTCACGAAAGCTATCTCCTTAATGAACTAGTTAATTAAGAGATGTACAGAGATAAGGAAAGTATCTTCGTACAATTGCAATTGATTTAAAGAAGGCTATGATTGAATATCAAGAGAACTAATTTGATAGACTTTATAAACAAAAGAAATACTAAAAGATGTATTAATGTCTGTAAGGATATGCATTATAGAGCTTTTACTAATGTGAGAACTATCATTGAGGTGCCATTAGAGTTTTCTATTACTGCAAGTTTATACCAAAGATCAATAAGTCTTTATGTCTTTACTTTAATTATAGATGAAGTGACAAAATATTTACATGATAATATCTTTTGGTGTATGTTATTTATAGATAATATTATTTTGATAAAAATGCAGAAGGTTTAAATGATAACTTAAAATAATTTACCTAGATGGTTGATAACACCCAACAAAGATTAGAACTCCATTGGCCATGTTTATCCGACCTTGAACAAAGAAACCATATACGTCAAACCCTCGATGATCTCCACTTAGCCGGAGGAGGGAGGCAAGGAAGGGAGTGGGAGTGTCAAACCTACATCAATTGTATATGGATAAAATTATGAATTTTTTACATATAAGTCTTTATAATTTATTAATATTATAAATAAGTCTCTCTAATCTGACTACTTACAAATAAGTTCTTACAATCATAACTTTTTTATAAATAAGTTTTTTAAGGGACTTATTCGTAACACTCTCAGGAGTTTATTTGTAAGTTTTAAGAGCTTTTCATTAATTCACGGTAGATTGCATAGACTTATTTATAATAGTCAGATTAAGAGGATTTATTTGTAATATCAAATGATTATATGTAAAAAAAATTAAAATTATATGTTTTATAAAAAAATATTTATTATTAATTGATTTTGAGTTAGATACTCCAACATATAGGTCAGATAACTTATAGAATCATCTGCTTACATGAAATTAGTCACTTGTTTCGATTCAAGTGAACCTGCGGTGTTTGCAACCTATACTACCCTCACATGTTAAGCCTACTTTAGGCACCTTTAAGTAGGGTGGTGGCAATTGCATTATGCGTCCTAGTTAAACATCTAATACGTACAAACAAGCCAACAAGGGGAAAAGAATAGCTTCAATCAATTGCCCCTACACATGATAAATGACAAAACCGTGGCCAATCTCAATCACTAAAGCTACCATCAACTAAAAAGTAGGGGTTTTTAGATATCACCCTCTAAATTTAGGGATTGACCATCTTAATCCCAACGCTTAGTTTTATTCTAATTACATATATAACCATCTTACATAGCTAATTATACTTTTTTATCTTATTGTTAATAATCTTACTAAAGAAAAGTTATGTCAAAAATGCCTATGCAGTGGTTAACTTCCCTTAAAGGTTCTGTTCGCAATCATTTTTTAAAGTCATTGTTTGGACAAAAATATCCTCACGGAGAAGGCAATTTTTTTATCGACACATTCTGCCAAATAGAGAGAAAGAGAGATAGATGGAAAGAGAGAGAGAAAGAGAGTTGAGCAAAGAATAAAGATATTGTAGATATTTTTTAACTTTGATTAAATGCTAACTAGAGTTAAATAAGAGATATTTAACATAATACTAATGAACGGCAATAGCATGAGCATTTTTTACATACTTTTTATCTAGTAGGGTAATTAATAATAAGACAAAAAATTGAAAGGCAAAAAGCGTAATAAGCTATGTAAGAGGTTTATATATGTAATTATCCCTATAATATATAGTGTCTAGGGATCGACCCTCCTAATCCCAATGTTTATTTTTATCCCACTACAATCTTCAAGTACTTTGTGCATCTCCTTAAAAATTAGGAACAATACCTTCAAATCTTCAACAATCCCCAAAAAAGAGTTCTATCAAATAGACACGCAATCATGAGGGTTCAAAAACAAATATTGGGTAAAGAAGGGTTAATTCTTAAATAAGATATATGGTATAGAAATCCCTAACATTTAATAAGATTCTGGACAAAGTTAGGACTGAGGAAGGATGAGGCATTTGGATTTATTATCCCATCCATGCAAGGTTTTTAAATGGGAACCCGTGGGCGGGTCCTCTCCTCCCCCACACTGCCTTCCACAGCACATGCACATGGACAAAAGAACCGACCTGAACAAAGGATCATGGGGAACAGGGGAGAAGGCAGACCCACAAGATCTCCACAAATCCCTTTATCCATGCCGTGATTGCAGCTTGGAGACAAGGAAGAACTTAGTCTTTCTGAACGAACATAGATCCTCTGCGTCCAAATTTAGACTGAATTCAGTTAATAAAGAGAAGGAAAGATTTCAAAAATACTCCTCATAAAGTGTTTTTTCCATTCCCGAAGAGAGATTTTAATCAAAGACTCTTTCCTTTTCTCTTTATACCGAGTGAATTCAGTCCAAATCCGTACTAAGAAGAGCCGCTCTCTTTTTATACCTCATCCAAGTCTTCTCTCTTTTGTTTCCGTGGCCTACATGCAAGACCATTCTCCTTGACTGTGTGCCACACACACACATGACCCATCCTTAGTATTTTCTCTGTAGCCTCCCGTGACTGCCTTCTTTAGTTTTGATAGGAACCTACCTCCATCTTTGAAAGGATATTTTGTTTTACCTTTTGTCTAAATTTCAAACAAAGAGAAGAGGAAGGTTTGGCTCTAGTGGGTCCAAGAGAGGGTAAGCCGCCTCAACAATCCGGATCTGTCACCTGTCTTAATGGGTTCAAGAGAGGGGGGAAGGTTCGGCTTTACCTTTTTTCTTTTCATTATTTTAAGAGTAACACTTGTTGCACAGTATGTGGTACATCAAATTTGTTTTATGGCATGGGGTGTAGTCTAAGAAAGAGATATAGTTTTTTTTTTTTTTTTTTTATGGTTGGCCGTTGGTCTCATCATGTACTATATATCCGTACAATTAGATCTCTCATCAATCGACTCAAAAAATAATCAAAATGTAATTTATTAGCTTGACCCATTTAGGATATTTTTTTCTCATTCATTGAGACTTGATTTTTGATTTCTTAGATTTTTTTTAGGTCGTTGATCGGAGATTAGATTATATGAACATACAAGGTATAGTGGGACATCTACCATAAAAAGATTTTAAAAAATTCTTATTTTTTAGGCCGTATCCCTTCTGTTCCAACAAGTATCATTCTATTTTTTAGATTGTATAAATGTCGAATTTAAATGATCTTCAGATGTGATAACTATTTTAAATTATTTTTTTCTCAACTACTGACCTAGATTAATATTAGACAGTCACATCAAAAGTATAAAAAAGAAGGAAAAATCAACTGGCTCCTTAACCTTTGGCGCGAAAGTCGGAGCTGCTGATTAGTGGGGTTCTTCGCCCAAGTGTTATGCTCAAGAAGCCTGCCATCATCTTCTTCTTGGGCACCTCCTGATACAGGAGATGAGGTCACACACAGCACCCTCCCTCAAACCACTTACCATGGATTGCCTTCTCTCCAACTGCCCTATCTCCCCACCCCCAACTTCTCCTGAACCGTATAAAACGCCTCACCAGCCTCCTACATTTTGTATAATTTAGAATCCCTGCTCTCTCTCTCTCTCTCTCTCTCTGTCTTCATATAATAAATAGTAACATCATAGCCATGGACACCTCCACCATGGTTCCCATGTCCACCAGCAGCATGGCAGAGGAAGAAGGCATGGACTGGTACACCTGGCTGTCGACGGCGGGGCTGGAGCCGACCGTAGCCTACGAGTACTCACTGCTGTTCGCCCACAACGAGCTCGACCAGGACGACGTCCCCCACCTCGACCACACCTTCCTCCTCAGCATGGGCGTCTCCGTCGGCAAGCACCGCCTGCAGATCCTCCAGCTCGCCCAGAAGGAGTGACGGCGCCGGCCTTCCCGCCCCGTCGCCAGGCTTCTCGCAGCCGCCGTCAGGGCCAGGACGTGCCTGTCCCGGTGCCTCCGCTCGCTGGCGAAGGGCGACGGCAGCCGCGGCAGCGGGAGGGGCTCTGCTGCCGCGTTCGTGGCGGCGCAGAGGGACCTGTTCGGCGGTGGCGGGGGGCAGCACTGGAGGAGCGCCATGCTGAAGAGGGAGAGGAAGCTGGCGCTGCTCAGGCAGGGGAGGCTGATGCTCACGGACGGCGGCGTCAGGGTCGCTGCAGGGCCGCCGCCGCCACCCCCGACGCTGTCTCCTTCTCCCCGCTCGGCGAGTTTGAGCCCGTTGGTCTTCCCTGGACGTGGGGTTGCCGGCGCCGGAGAAGACAAGCTCTGGGGCGGCGGCGCCGGGGAGGGGGACCAGGAGAGGAGGTGGGACTTCATGTTCCAGGACCTCAAGCCCACGTGAGGTGCTGCCTCTGGGCGCCACTGGCTGGCTTATCTGCTAGGGGAGGGAGCACTTGGGTTGATCAGCTTCTGGCCACCGGGTTTTGGACTTTGCCTAGCTGGGGGTGTCTTGTTGTCTTCCATGCATGGTGTTGTGGGGAAGGGAGGGCACTGGCTGCTTGTGGGTGCTTCACAAGATGCTGCTTATTTTTTTTTAACCTCTCTTTTGTAAGTATGGAGTTGATGAGAGATTGCGTTGCTTTCTGTTTCTCTATTTATCTGGTTAATGGCTTCTCCATCACTTTTATAAGGAGAATATGAATGTGTTTGCTACAAGTTATTTATGTTGGGTTTGACGTTGAGTTAGTAGACTACTACATTTGCTAGAAATATGAGCAGGTATAGATAGATTGCCTATAATTTTGAGTGGGTTAAATTAAGTCTGTACCAGGTGACTTTTCATTCAAATGAGATGGTTAGTTGTGTTCATCTTCACATATGGAGTTCTTCTTTATGTTGTTGGCTCCAAGTAATACCAGTTGAGTTAATTCACCAAAGACTGTATGCAGTGTGCATCTCAATAAAAAAAATCTTAATGGGGTGCTTAAAGACAAGGTTGTCACAAGTGCCAAGTTTTGACAGTAACTTGACATTCGTAGAGGCTATGTTGATGATGAACAGAGGAAGGGCAACCACCATCTCTTCAACTGTTAGACCAGTCATTAGATTCCGACCTATTGTACGTTAATCTGCATGCTGTGTTCCTAAAAGATCTAATAGATGCTCTGCCTATTCTGTGAATGAGCACGTGCAACAAGCGGAGCAAACAGCCTTTTAAATGTTGCTCACATGAATCCATAGGATCTCACGTACCATCCTGTGGCACGAACAAGCAGATTCCTCATTACACTACCCATGTTTTCATCTACAAAACGAGGTAAATAGCGAATGCCCATTGCCATGGGAATGGTACTGGGAGTAAGAACTACTTGTACCTCTCCAGGGAAGGAGGATTCAAAACACATTGGTAGCTGGAGATTGTCCACATCAATGGGCCACTAAGTTGGGTTTAGAGAACGGCCTATTCAAAGAGTTCGGTAGCTATGTTGGGTTTAGAGAAAGTCCTATTCAAAGAGTTCAGTAGGGAATTAGTTGAACTCCCACCCCGGCAAGTCATCGGCCCTGCGACTACACCTGACCTGTAGAGCAACCGGATCAATTAGGTGTAACAGTTGCATATATGGAGGCAGCTTCCTAACCTTAGCTTCCCATTAAACCCACTAGAGTTTTCTTGCATCAAAGTCCCACGGGATGACAGAGACATGAAGCAGGTATCGACTGTTGAGACATCACAGCATGAGCAGTTGCTCGATAGTTATGGATCTCCACCTCAACGGCGAAGCATTCTTGTCATTGTTAATACGGCTGTCACCCGTCCCGAACCAAATCAAATAACATTTATTTAGTTGCTTGTGAGTAACATACCACAACATTTAAACCTTCTTGTTTAAATTTATAGGAGATTTTCCCACCAAATCAAAACAAGGAAATGGGCTGCTAAGTGGAGTAGAAAAGGTCCAAACAAAATTTTATTTTGAAAAATGCTATGATGACGGAAGAAGTTCCCCCCTTTCTATGCCCGTGTGACATGGCTGATTGCCATTAGTGTATGTTTTAAATTATAAAACAGTCATCTAAACTTTTTATATTAAATATTTAAAAATATTATTAATGGGTCAGAATCTCGTCCACCACAATCAAAATCCTACGCTTGTAATCGGAGGGTCAAAATTCAGCCGTTCCTGTAAAATCAAAACACCGTTAAAAATCTTCATTGGTGATATAAAAGATCTCCCTCTAATGCTTAAGTTACTGCATTCTATTTTCTCTAGCCACCTTCTCGATGGCAAGCCTTTGGTGAATGGTCTCTCCACTACTCCAGCCCTAAGTTTTCCATGTTGTTCCGCCACCCTGTTGTTTTGTTGGGTTTTACCCTTCCATCTGTACCCTATGTGGCTTGTCCTCCCACTCTCTCACACTATGTTGTGTTGCCTCTTTGCTTTCCTTTCATCGTAAGTTTCCCTAATTAATATTAGTACCTTTAGTGTTTCAAAAAAAGGTAATAAGTTGAGTTACTTCTTATAATGTCTCAAGACATTACAACTACAATCATCTTCCAATCCTGTGATGGGGCGGCGTGCACCTGCATGATGACGGTTGTAACTATAATATTTTTGAGATATTGCAGCAAGTATTACTTTAATACATTTTATAAGAGGCGGATTGGTTAGCAGTGTATCATGATTTCTGATTGTTGCAAGGCGGGTGATGTCCGACCGCATAAAATTACTGGATCCATGGCTGTCCTCCGTGCCGGTGGAGCGCATGGACCATCTAGGAATAGTATGCATAAGAAGCCCCATTTAGTGGCATCTTTTTCCTTTTTTTTTTTTAAAATCTATACAGACTATAGTTTTCTTTTGATCTTAACAACTATGTAGAGATATGTTCTTAAATTGACGCACTTAATTAGATACAACGACCTTTTGATGAGAGTGTTGGCATAATGATAAGGTTGCTCCATTATATCTTGCAGGTCAAGGATTTTTTTTTTCCTCAATTCCTAGGCCGGACGGCCGAAGGGCAGACCACGTACACAGTATATAATACAAGGTGAACAGGGTTTGAATCCCACGAAGACCAGCGCAATGTGGGCCAAACAACCACCTGCGGGTGGGAAAATTAGGAGTCTGGCCATTAGGGGTGTCAATCGGGTGGACCACCTCGTGACCCAACTCAACTCAGTTCATATGAAAAAAATTTGAGTTGACCTAAATTATATAAATTGAGTTGAATTAAATTTGAGTTGACATTAGTTAAATTTGAACTGAGTTGGATTGAAAACAGACTAACCCAATTTAATCTATTGACTTTTACAATAATTCATGTAAAATGTAACATACTTCTAACAAATCATTTATAAACAGGACCAACTCAATCCAACCCACTCACTATTGAATTGGGGCTGAATTTCGACTGAATTTGAGCTGGATTAAAATTCGGCTGAACTATTTTGAATTTAAGTTAGACCCAAATTATCACATAACTTGACCACACCGCCAGGACTCGAACGCGAGGGGAAGGTGTCCACCATTACGCCAAGGCGCTGGGGACCAAGGATGCAAAATTGAGCACGGTCACAACAGCAGAAACAAGAATATACATAGTTAACCTTTCAGATCCCACAGGTGAAATAAGCCGCGTAACATTTGGGCTGCCCTTTTTAGTTAATTGCGTTTGCAGACTCTTCAAACACATATTTTCACATTGATTAGTCAAAGTTGGCAATCCCTCTAACCCCAAGTTGTTTGTTGTTGCACCATGAGAATCCTTCTTACTTTGAGCTGTAAATGGTTGGGAGGTTGGGATTTACATGTTGAAGACATAAGCTTCTAACAACTCTAATGTTAAAAGACATTAGTTTTTCACATTGAACCAAATCATCCACTCTCTATACTGAGACAGAGCACCCGGCACCACTGATCCACAAACAAATCAAGAGAGAATGGTGAAACTAACGTGCTTTCAACTCTGATAATAACAGGTAACAGAACCAAATTCCTGTATTAACATTTGGGGCTCCCTAAACCATCATAAGGGGGCAAGGGAGCATATTAAAATAATAAATCATGACCATTGTATTTGGGTTGTCTTTCTCTGCAGCAAATCTGGTAACTCCAGCAGTCTACCACTGCCATAATATGAAAAAAATCAAGAATCTGAGCGGCATATTGTCCTTAAATTGACCCAAGAATTGGAATAAGGCACATCTTGGGGACTGGGATCATCCATGAGGGTCCAGCATGTACGCAGTGAAGCATTGAGTAGGGCTGAACAATAATGCTGTGAGGTGTGAATTAGGAAGCTGTTCCCTGAAGAGAGGGGCATCTCTATCAATGTAGTGAAGTAGGATGCAACCGAAATGAGCCACCAGGATAGAGCGTTTGATACACTGGCCTTATTCTTGCAGTCAAAACCAGGCTCAACAGGCATCCAAACCCACAAACTGCAGCCAGAAACAGAAATGTGAGCCTGAAGCATTCTGGCCCCAGACATGAACTGTTCGGGGCATCCTGAAAACCTCTGCGCTGCCTCGCCGCTTCCCTATCATACACATACCCGGCAAGAAGACCGGAGAACAAGAAAGCACCGATGGGATTTCCAAGTGACAGAAAGTTGTAAATGACTCCGAAGTGTTTCAGCCCAAAAAGCTCGGATGCTGTAGGGACCATGATGCAGATCTGAACACCATAGCAGATGCCAAGTAATGCTACTGACGCATAGAGTGTACTGTTAAGAGCTGAAGCAAAAAGAAGGAAAACGAGGACCATAATTAACTGTGTGCATGCCATCCAAATTGACCTGGGAAGGGCTCTAGACCTGCACAAGACAATTTCATGAGTCAGATATATGATCTAGCTATAGTATGAGTGCTAAGTTCCAAACACTCCCACCAACAAAATTAGTTTAGAGTGTAACCTGACAAAGTGTTCAGAAATGACACCTCCACCAAGACGTCCAATGAAATTGCAAAAGCTGAAGAGAGACAAAAGGATGGTAGTGTCTTCCACGTCCGATGCAATCCCAATTTGAGCCAGATTATTGAGGACTGTAACACCTGAGCCAACCCCCAGGAAATATACCAAGAAAAGAAGCCAGAAATCAGCCTTGATAAGAGCTTCATGGAATTCAAAGTCTTCTCCCCTCCTTGGCTTCCTCTTCTTTTTCACTGCTCCCTCTCCCTCAGCAAGAAGAGTATCGACATCAGAAACATCATCAGACTCCTGAAAATTTTCAGACTTTGTTGATGATGGAGATACAGTGAGTAGTGGCTCTACTGACTCGGATTTGTCTGGATATGCAGGAATTGCTTGTTCTAATGAAACAGTCATGCCATTAGCTCCCAACTTTTGGTGACCATCTGCAAAGAATGTCATCTTCAAAGGAATCACAAGGGGAGAGAAGAGCAAGAGAACCATACCACCAACAAAGGTGTAGGATACCACATCATTTACTGTGAGGACATCATCCAATAAGGTGGTGATAAGTAGATAAAGGCCTAAAAGAACGCTGGCAACCTGGATAAATAGAAAGTGACCATGTTCTGATGAACCATCCCCTGAAACTGGTGTGCATGGCCTGATAAAGTACATTGACAAGAGTGATATCACAGGAATTCCCAGTGTAAGTAACAGCAACAGATTCGTCGATGAATCATGAAGGACTCCCGCATAAATTTCAGTAAAAACTGCTGCACTCAACCCAGCATAGCCCTTTAGAAGTCCTGCAACAGTTCCCCTACTGAGTGGAAAGTTCCTCATGTTGGTCACTACCACGCCTGTACCTAACCATGCGCTGCTATTAGTAGCAATGACCATTGCTATCCACAACTGCCAAACATCACAAGTATACATGTGGCAATTTTATTAGGTACAGCAGGTAGAATGTGATGCTAAACTTAGGTGAAAGGAATGTCAATAACTTTCCAGGGTTAAAATGACAATAAGATCAAAATATCAGCAGCCATGTGATATGCATAATAATCCAATGATTTCAATGGACCTTGGTAAACTATGAGAAGAGTACCAGTGTTCATGAAAAAAGGTTGTTACCTTCACTTATGCAAATGACCTGATGTCATATGATAGTAAGTCTAACATCATGGTACCACTTTCCACTAGAAACGCGCTTAGTCATCATTACAATGTCCATGAGGTTGTTAGTTTCCCCCTCATGGGATACTCTCCGGAAGAATTTTTTATTTCATGACAGAAACAGGTAAATCTAAAGATCATCATGTCAATTACACGTGAAACATAATATCAATACCATGCTCTGGATATGAACTGTTCATTTTAGGTGCCTTTAACCATTCAGAGTGAAGCATGCAATTTGCAAAAAAATTGTGTTTTAGAGGGCTTACTGATGCAATACTTGTGTTCAATCACAATCAAAAGTTTTACTATATCATTTACCTTTAGTTACCACCTTACTAATAAACAACCACCATGAAGAAGTATGAAACGTACACACATGTAATATACCTAAAAACTTTTGTTAAGCGCGGGAAATATTAAGACAAAAACTCAAACCATTTTATAACATAAAGGAGAACTAGAAGTATGTAGAGGCGCAGCAACATGAACGGTCTTCTTTTTTTTTTTCCCTTTTATAGGATATACAGTGCTTAATCATGACAGGTACATAACAAAAGTCCCGTGTGAGGCACTAAGAATATATTACATTCAAACTTATAAGTATTTGTAATTACAAGAACCTGAATTATTGCAACTCCACAAACTGTTACTCACTTACTCCCATACCTAGATGGCATTGCACGAGGAGTTTCTAATCCTTTATTCTTAGATAAGTAGCAGTTTCCTCCTCTCTTGAGAGAGGAAATTTTTATTCTTCCTTTCTATGTATCATCCAAAAGAGGTGTCCAACTACTTTTTTTTGTTTTGAAAAAGGAAATGAGCTTCCACACCATTTTGCCCAACTACAGTGAGTCCTCCAGTTAAGAGTCAAACACCTTAATATGTACAACTTGCATAACTAACGAGTAATTCAAAAATAGATGCATCCCTAGTGGCTAACATTTTCTGATCCCATGAACATGATGATACCATGTCAATGATGTCCTTATAATGGTCACAGTTTAGGAACAAGCAATTTGATTCTAATATTTCTTTTCACCTACCAATAAAATTCTCTAGTTATCCATTAGGGATTGAAGATTGAAGAGTTAGCATCATTGAAGAGTTATCCATTAGGATCAAGCAATTTGTTCATAACATGAATGATTGAAGAGTTATCATTATTAGCAGACCATTTACTTCGTTATGTCTTTGAATAATAATGCAACAAGCCAAGTCTGTACTTGCATTGTTACTTCTTATGTCATGCATTCGTGCTGATATGCACTCAGCCATACACATGTAGACATCTGAAAGTTCCATATTATCATATAATTTCCAACTTTCTCTTGAGACTTTGACAGATACAATTCACTTGTCCAAGTTTTGATAAAGCTCCTGTGACAGAGTTCTTCCTGATTCCTAAAGATTATCTTCACAGGTAGATCAACTTGGGCTGAGCAATGAATTTGTTTTTCAACTGGTTTTTAGCCCAGATTAACTTGGTGCACAAAACCATTTGACAACACCTTGGCGTATATGCATGTTTGTCATGAGAGCACTTTGAAGTGACATTTGTAGCTTCAACCTTTTTTCCACAGAATGATTTGTTTGATTCGATGTCGAACATTAAAAACACTGAAATACTCGGATTCCTTTTGCTTGGATAGATGTAAAATATCAGAATCTTGGATTACCTTTTGTTTGGATTGAAATGAAATACTGAAATCTAAAATCAGGATCAATCATTTTACAAGGGGATCTTGGGTTTTGATTCTCATTAACAATGGTCATAAACCAAACTAGGTGATCTCCTTTTTGACAGACAATGGTACAGGAACATTTGGCAGCAATTTGGCATAAATGTATGTGAGGGAAGAGTGCACCTTGAAACAACAGTTATAGCTTAAACTCTTTTGAAAAAAAAAGGTTGTTTGATTTGACATAAAACATTCTAAAACACTGAAACGTTAGGTTCCCTTCTGTTCGGATAGATGCACAATATCACAATCTTGGATTCCCTTTTCTTTGGATTGACATGAAATCCTGAAATCTAAAATCAAGATCAATTATTTTATGAGGAGATCTGCAGTTTTGTTTCCTATATTAAACATGGTAGTCAACTAAAATCAGTAATTTCCTTTTTTTCTGATTTTTAACTGATGATTTCAAGATCGAAGGATTTTACTATTATACAGCAACACAAAGAACCCCGAAATGTAAGAACCCTGCTAAATGAGGGGACGTTGATATTGTCATCGACTAGCTCATTGCTCGCTGAGTTCTTTAGATAGTTGATCCATTATTAGAAGAACAGAACACATGGCCAGCGAGAACAGATTTTGGTCTGCCACTGTTGAAGAGCCACCGAAGGATGGCTGAGTCAGATGCCACCAAATGGAGACCCAAAAGGCTGCAATGCTTCATAACCGAGTCAAATGGACAATAAGATGTTCCCCACTCTAGCTCATAGGCGCAAGGGAACTCCTTTTTTCTTTTTTTCCCCTATGAGATTTCTACCAAGAGAAACCCATGGTACTTTTCTTCAACAGAGACTGGAAAAACAGGGTTTGATGCATTCAGATGATCCCATTACTATCCACGAAATCTCCAAAACTTCAACCAACATCCAACTGATGTCGCAGGATGAAGAACAGGATGGAAATAAAAGAAGGGGAGAGGAACCTGCCATGGCACGCACAGTCCGTAGTGTAAGAGGCAGAGATGGAAATCATGGAGGTAGATGTGAGACGCAAAGTGGCCAGGAGTCCAACCCTAACCCAATCCAGTGACGTTCCTTTCTTCAAAACGAAGAAAGATCAGCTGGGCAGTGCTCATCACACAAAGATGGGACATCACAATCTAACCAAACCTCAGAGATGGGAACAGAAAAATGCATGCAACAGATGCATGGCACTGGATTGGATCCATCCAAGCAAGACCTGCGCCACCGCATCAACCAAAGCAGCACACAGAGAGAAAACACAAAGCACAAACGCAACAGAGAAGCTACATTGAGTGAAACAGAGAAGGGACAGAGAGAGAAAGAGAGAGAGAGAGGTTAGAGAGAGAGAGAAGGAAAGCAGACCAGCGAGTAGGGGATGTTGGTGAGGGTGCGGCTGACGGCGAGCCAGAGGGCGCCGAAGCCGACGAAGCTGCAGGCGGCGCCGATGAGGAGGACGGCCCAGGGGGGCAGGCGGTTGCAGGCCACCCCGGGGAGCATCCCCACGTTCTCTCCCACGTCGTTGGCGACGCCGAGGATGGTGAGCTGCTGCTGGGTCAGCCCCAGCGCCGACTTGAGCGAGTGAGAGTAGAGCGGGAAGGTGTAGCCGCTCCCCGCCGCCATCTGCACCCACACCGCCGCCCCCAGCCCCACCCACGGCGGCCGGCTCCCCCTCTTCACCCCCTCCTCCACCCCCATCCCCTCCCCCTTCCCCGCCAGTGACGGCATTCGCGGGATCACCAGCCTGCAATCCCCCGCGGCAGCTCCTGCGGCAGCAGCAGGGGAGGTGCTCTCTGTGTTTGCGTGCGAGCGTGGAGGGTGGCGATTAAAGGTGCCAACTTTTTTTTTTTCTCCTTTTAAACGCCTTCTCCATGGGTGCTGAGCTTGTCGCGCTCGACACGGTGCAATCGCTCGTTTAGTCCAATAGCGTATTGACACGTCACAAAGTCGGATACGTGGCCGGAGAGTGCACGTCGGCGTGGGGGTTGGTGAAGAGACCCGTCCCGACTCAGGATGGAACGATGGGGACTGCGTGCGTGACGACACGCAGAGACTATCGCAATGACACCGCTCTCTTGGATGATGGCATTTTCGACCGTTTGCGTGTGTCGGGGGTACGTGGCGGTAAATGGAATTGGTAGTTATTCTCTGTGGTAACCGAGGGGGAGTTTGGAGTACTTCGTGCGGCTGCGTGCTGAGCGAAGGAGCACGCGTCGTCCTGCCGGTCCGGCCGGGCGTCCTGCCTCGCCCGGAAGCAGCGCGCGGCGTCTCGCGCAGGTCCCGTGGGGCCCGCAGACGCTGTTCGTGCTCGTTGGAGATGGGCCGGGCCGGATGGCGTTATGAGGACCACATTGGGACCAAGAGTGGTTCACTCTCGCGGGATATGGGCCGGGCCGGGTGGCGTTATCAGGACCACCTTGGCCCCAAGAGTGATCCACTTTCGTTGGAGATGGGCCGGGGTGACTCGAGTTATGAGAACCACTGTGGTCCCAAGAGTGGTTCACTCTGGTTGGAGATTGTTCACTCTCGTTGGTGTTATGGAGTAGGGCAATAACTGCTGTCACTGCCCCTCAGTGCTGCACTAAGGGTCAGTGCAAGTGCAGTGGAATTATATATATATATATATATATAATTTTTAGGTGGTCCCGAGATGTGATACATGTTCGTACAGGTTGATTTTTGATCGTAGATCTAAAAAAAAATAAAAATCAACCCCTAATGAACAGTAAAAATACATTTAATGGGCCGAGCACAATAACGGTTTTTTATTTTTCAGATTTTTTTGGGTCGTCAGATCGAAGATCGGCCTATACGAATATGTAGGGCACCTTGGGCCCACTTTAAAAAAATTTAAAACATATTTTTTTCCCTTTTAATCCACTGCACTAAGGGTTAGTGCAGCAAATCGAACTCTATAGAGTAATATCTGCTGCACTCTCGGGCAGTGCAGCTACACCAGAAACTAGAAAAAATAGAATTTTTTTTTTTGGTCAGGTTATATATACTCTATATGTTTGTATAAATTGATCTTTGATTGGACAACTCAAAAAAATTTAAAAAATTAAAAATTAAACCCCAATGGTTAGTAAAAATTTCCCTTAATGGGATGAAGCCAATAATAATTTTTAATTTTTTAGAATTGAATCATTTCCTAAGAAAAAAGTCACCCCCTTTAATGATCTAACAAGAACTACCCAACGTACTAAATAAACAAGAACGACAACTACTAATTCATCAGCCATCATATTTTTGAAGAGTAAAAAACTAAGTGATAATGGTTTTGTGAAATTTTCTAAGATGTTAATTGATAAAAGTATTGGAGTTGATTGAATATATTTCCCAAACTAATTCTATTGCTGTCATTTCATGTGTATTGTTACAATTTCTTACGCTCACAGTTGGCTATGATGTCACACTTTTTTGTTTAACAAATCAAAAATTGAGTTGTATAGATATGTGTGATATGTGGAGTCCGACTTATAGATTAAAATAAAATAAAGATGTAACAGAAGAAGCAGCGAGCATTACTTAGCATTATGGCTTTAGCAGACAAAGTTGTAAGGGTGCCATGGAGAATCCCAGTCTCCTTTCCTAGCTTCTAATCCCATTTAGGACTGTATGGCCCAGTCTGAAAGAACCTTAGAGTCACCGTACTCTAGTCTAGGGGGATAAACTATTTTTAAAATAATTGTGATGTTTCTTCAATATTAGTGGTAAGGTTGTCAATGGAGCGAATACGGAGCTGATATCACAATATAAGACTTTAGATACTGTCCAACGGATAATAAAATTTCTATCTGAATTCGATTACACCGGATAATATCCGAATTTGGATAATAATTTGAATACTTGATTATTCAACTTTATCTTGTAACTTAATGACTTGTAAATTTTATTCTTTATATAATTCATAAATGTCATAGATTTAAATTAATAAATATTCTAGTTATAAATATATAAATAAATTTTAAATAAATTAAATATTTTATTAAATATACCTCAGATAATAACAAGTGACTTAAACAATTTATCTAAATAAGTAAAGTCACTAAAAATTAAAAAAATCACAATAAACTTAATTAATATCGCTCAAATGTCTTAAGCATACTTCAAATATCAAATTATTGTTTATTTAAACAAATAAACATCATTAAAATTAGATATCAAAATACATAATCAATCGAATAATAATCGGAGCGAATATCTATATTCCGTTTCCGCTTTGAATATTAATCGGATACTTCAACAGATATTTGAATATGTCTGTCGGATGTTCTAATCAGATGCAGATACGAATTGAAGTCGGATATTATATGTTGACAATCCTAAGGTCCAGTGGATTAACTTAAATTGTGATTTTTATTTAATATTAGTGGGTTAAGTCACTTAGGTTAACTTTCAAATAAGTGTGTCTTCATGTGAATTTGGAATATGAATTCCATTTAAGGTCCATTTGGTTGGATGTAAAATATTCTACCCGCAACAGTCTTCCAGAAAACCAAATTAAACCGTGATGCGGCACTTGTAAAGCCTTGGTCAATGAAGAATCATTTTTATTGACTACCCTTAAAGCCCGCTTTATGAATCTACTGAGAAGGGCCGGAGGTAGAGGTATTACGATTTGGTTTGGTTTGGTTTTAGAGAAATTTTAAAAAATTTAAATCAAATCAAACTAAATTAAATCAAACACTTTCGAAAACCAAACTAAATTAAATGGAAATAATTCGGTTTGGTTCGATTTAGCCATCATAATGAGACTTTATCTCTCAAATAAGTCTTTGATAATTTAACAATTTATATAATAGATGAATAAATTTAATAAATAAAGAATAAATATACTATTTAGTTATTCTAATTAACTTCTAATAGATGATTTAAGATATAATGATGAACGACATTAAATTATTTTAAAATAATAGGTCATATCATTATTTACATTTTAATAAAAAAACTTATATTACACTTTACAAGGAAAATGTTCTTAATTTAATTAGAAGGTATGATAGTACTCTATTATACTTCATACTTTTCAATAATTTTAATTCAATATATACAATAACTACTGAACATTTATACTAAATTTATGTCCTTATAAGTAATTTGGTTTGTTCGATTTGATTTAGTTTACGAAGAGTAGAAATCAAACGAAATCAAATTTTCTTGTTCGATTTGGTTTCGACTTAAACCAAAAAGTTTAGACTTTAAACTGAACCAAATCAAACCGAATGAGTAGTTCGGTTTGATTTTCGATTTGAACCAAATAATAAACACCCCTAACCGGAGAAAAGGATGTGATGTATCGGTGAAATTCATTTTAGAGGTAAATCACCTTTTTATAATAATTTAGAAATAAAGTGAGTTAGCTTGAGACTATTCCCAAATCAAAGACGGGTTGTGAGCTGCAGGAATGGGTAGAGACAGAGGACTTAACTCAAAATAGGTATATTGAGACTCATAATAAGCCTAAAAGAATTATTACATAAACAGATAAGTAGACTGCATTTTGAGTCTATCCTTTGTTTCCCTCGATATTAAATTCCAAATATATCTATGAAAAGAGTTTTTCATAAGTTTTAATTTATATATATGTATATTATAAAATTAACGGAGATATTCGATTTCAAGGCTAAATTCATAAAAAATTGATCATAATCTTACATGACATAAAAGAAATAGCTGCTGAAAGGATGTACTCGGATCTAAAACCAACAGATCTAAACGAACCCAAAAAAAAGATATTTGATTGATATAAAATATTACATTTTTATAAAACATAAATGGTTATTTTCTAGTGTCTTACAGTTGTTTATGTTTTTGACAGGCCTATGAGTCCTATCATGTTTTGAGCTAATGTAATTGTTCTCAACTCTGAATCCGGTGGTGACCATCCAGAAGTGTAGCGGGTGGGCTTCTTACCTTGCTGAAGGAATCGCCGGACCCTGGTGTACCCCTCGCCGATCTCCGGCGGACCCCTCATCTTCCCGGCGACTGCCTTTTAGGCGGGGGGAGTCTCTTCCGAGGGTTCCTCCCTCCCCTCCTGCAGGTGCAACTTCCTCTTTCCTCCCCTGCCCTCCCCCTCTCCATTCATCTCTTCCCATCTTCCACAGATCCTCCTCTTTGTTTCCATTCCAGTTCTGCTGGGAGGTTCTTTGTCAAGTAGTTCTTATGCCCTAGGCCTTTTGCCCTCTTTTTAACCTTTCACGACTTGGCCTTGGGTCTTGTCCGTAGTTGGCTTCAGCTCTGCTGCTGCGTGTATCTGCCGCTTTGATAGGAGAACAGAAGAAGAATAAGGACAAGCAAGTGGAGAATAAACTTAATTTAATTTTGACAAGTGAAATGCATTATATGGGTGCAGAACATCCTATGTGGAGAATAAAGAAAATAAGTCATCACACCCTAAATCTAAGAATTGCATAATCTTCTTAGTATGTCGACAGGTCCCACAAAACTATCAAACAGAAATACCTCTTATTCTAGTATACGTTATTCCGTCAGTAGGTCTCACGTAATAACTTATTCTCCAAACAAAATAAGTAAACAATAAATATGGCAGTTTTTAAATGTTAAAAAAACAAAATAATTGTTTTCTCAATTCTAACTATTTAGATATGCCTCCTTATAGTATGTCGACATTGATGAACACATGATGCATAACCAAGATCATAATTGTGAGCTTTAGAATGTTGGAGTTGGATGACCCTTTAATTCAACAAGAAGTAAGGGTGGTCAAATGTCGAGTGAAAAGAACTTCAGGAGTGGAGTTCTGAGTGTCCATCAGAGATGTGGAGAGGTGTAAAAGTGTTCAAGGGAGTCGTTAGTTGAATGCAACTGACTTATGGTTGGGGATATCAAAAGATAACTATATACAAGTTCTAATCTTATGCTTTGGGAAGAAGAATTAACTTTGTCTATATCCTTCCCCTTATCCTTGAAGATTACGTTGTCATATACTTAAAAATCATGCATTCTTGCCTCACTTATATTAAAAAGATCAAAATAAATTAAAATTATTAAAATATAATTAGGATGTTGACTAACTGAGGTTGAATGATAATAGAAACAACATGTGGAATTTTATCAGGTAGCTAGACATGTTATAGCCTAGATTTTATGATCACAAGTGGGTTTAGGGTTCGTATAATAACATAAATATAGGTGTAAGATTAACTCACATAATATCTGGTTACTCCGAATAACCCTTAAAAAATTAAGAAAGTAATCAAAAACAAAGTTTGTATATTCTAGTAAAGATTGCTCCGTTTGGTAATAATTTTGAGCTTTTAAATTTTGGAGAAATTCAGATTCTAAAAATAGTCACGTCATCATATCTTGAATTCAAATTTTAATAGAAGTAATTTATGTTTTAAAATCTCATTTAAAAGGCTATGAGAACTCAAATTGAAAACGCATCAAAAAATATTTGATCCTCATATTACTTCTTTTTAAGAACTTTAGAAGGATAAACACTATAGAAAAATAAGAGTGTTATCTCATATTCTCCTTTATCCCCTTTTTAAAAGATTCACTGAAAATTGAAAAAAGATCTTTTTTCAACATGGAACAAAATTTAAAATTTTAAAGAATTCATCCATCCTTTTTTTATCTGAAAAAAATTTGTACTTTTCGAATTCCCATCTAATGTGATTATGTGAAGACCCGAAGTAGAGTGGTTACCAAACGGAGATTGGGAATAAAATATTTTCCTTTTCAAATTTGCATTCTTACCCCTAATTCAAATATTGTTTTTTTCCAGGAAAAGTTTCAAAATCCAAACGCCTCCTACTCTTCAGGAAGTCACTCGTGTGAGAGGAGGAGGAGGTTGGTTCCCACACGCAGCCAAAGTCCTCCAAGTGATCCATAACAATCGCTTTTCCCGCCGCCGGCACAAAACCCTTCTCCTCCTGCTCGCGAAACCGCTGCCACCACTTCGCGCCGCCGCCATCCACGGCCATGGATGTACACGGAAACGCTGGCGAGGCGCAGCGGTGGACGAGGCCGAGGAGGGGGCAGCCCCTTCTAGAAGTCCCCACGGGCGCCGCCGACCCCCTCAGCGCCCTCCCCGACGAGTTGCTCCTCCACATCCTCTCCTTGCTCGAATTGCAGGACGCCATCTTCACCAGCCGCCTCTGCCGCCGCTGGCGCTACCTCTGGCGCTCCCTCCCCTCCCTGGACTTCTCACCCTGCTACTCGGGAAGCTGGAAGCCGCTCCGCGCCGGGCTCGTCGACCGGGTCCTCGACCTCCACGCCGCCCCCCGCCTCCACCGCTTCCGCCTCTCCATGCATGCCAGGGGCCCGGAGGCCGAACTCCGCATCCGGCAGTTCGACTTGTGTGTCCTCTACGCAGTGCGACACGGTGTTCGCGTGCTCGACCTGGACTTCTTGACCAACGAATTGGACTGTGACTCCGGCAAACCCGTGGACATCTACAGTAATCCCGACTACCTCTTGCCCCCTTACCTCTTTGGCTGCAGATCCTTAGAGGACTTGACCGTGCAGTTCTGCTACCTGCACCCGCCCGTTCACGTCCGCCTGGACTCCCTCAAGACCATGCATCTCTCCGGGGTCGGCATCGGTGAGTTCGTTGGCCTTGGCCTGGGGCACCTGCTCTCCGGCTGCCCACTCCTCCGTAGCCTCAGGTTGGAGGAGTGCCATGGGATGAGCGACCTTGACATCGCCGCGGGGAAGAACCGGCACCTCGAGAACTTGGAGGTGTACGAGGGGATTTCTCATTTCCCCGACGAGTTTGAAATGAAGATCTGTGCTCCGAGCCTCAAACGTGTGAGGTTCGCTGGCAGTGTTGCGAGAGGGACGTACTGTGTGAAGGATCTGTCTTCTCTTGTTGATGCGAGTTTCGACCTCGATCTGAGCTTGGACCTTGACCCCTTGGTTGGGAGTGACCGGGCAATTGGGGACTTCTCGAGCTTCGCAGATCTTCTGGATCATGTTCGCCATGTTCAGGTGCTCAAGCTGAGCAGCTGGTGCGTGCAGGTATGCTCCGCTTTCATTTTTAGGGCGTGTTTGGTGGAACTATTATGTGGAAGCCACTTTTGATTTCTGGGGTATGATTTAAGTTTAGGTAGTTGCACAAGTCAAACCTTCTCTAATCACGTGATATTTTCTCCAATCATGGGAGATCTAATTTGTCGCTTTTGATTGGAAGTCAAACCAAACAGCAAAGATCCATGTACTAATATAAGTGACAGCAAGTGTGTATAGATACTTGGTTGTAGAAGGGACCAATGCCAAGGCTTAAAGTGTAGATAGATGCTTAGTTGTAGAAGGGACAAATGCCAAGGCTTAATTCTTCAAGATCAGTAGGCTTAAACTTATAGAAGGTCAGAAGTGCTTCCAATTAGAAGTTGCACCAAACATGACCGAAAAGTATTGGATAAAAATGGATGTGAATGATTTGGAGTCTTAGGCCACACCACACTAATCCATCCCTACCTCGCCCTTTTAACTCTATTTTTTTCCCCAATCGATGATGCTCCAATTTTCTTGGAAACCAAAGGGCTCAATGAATTTCTCTAAGTATAATAATAATAAAAAAAACTCATGAAAACCTGGAGCCCAAAAGTGCTTCCACATAAAAGCTCCGCCAAACATGCCTTAGTTCTTGTGCATACTATCTTAGTAGTTCAAGTAATAGAGATACAACTACTACAAGATGTGAGGATGGATGTACTTTTGAGCTGTTTATTTCCCACGGACAATGGATGCCAAAACGTCCTAGGTGATGTACAACTCCAAATGGATGCACTAGTGACTTTTGATAAGAAACAGAAGCCCCTTTCACCAGGAAAGGACACAGACCATCAAACAGAGTGATGAATACCCGGCAAGGAACTATTCCATAAATCCCATTTAAAGCCAATAACCTTATTCCATTTAAATCTTGCATAAAATAAAGACTGGGTTATCGTTCCATTTAAATTGGCATAAAAAGGGACCCTTCACCTTTAACCATTGGTTGTTGCGTGGAGACCTACCTCTGGCCATATACATAAGATTGTGACATCTTGATAGAGGAAGTACTTCAAGAGCCATGCATTGAATCCCCATGTTTGTTGCACCCGTAGTTGTCAAGGCATCCACGACTAGGCAAGAAGGCATTTTTTGTATGGGCTGGGCAACTTACTGCCTAATGGGCCTTAAAAAGGCAAACCAGGCATGCCCAAGCAGCACCTGGTTTGGTTCATGAGTCTCAGACTATGCTCAAACTCTCAATATTTCTGCACTCTCACCCCCCATTAATACATTCATACATTTTTCTAAGCCTTCAGATGGGGTCCAGCTGTGTACTTTAATATCCATATAAGCTTACAAGAGCATGAGCGGGCAGTGTTTTTGCACCTTGACCTCCTCAGTGGCTAGGCAGTTTCTATGACTACCTTGATCGCTTGATGGAATGGAAGCTTAACATTGTAGCTGAGGATCTAGTTTCCAGTGGAAGATTAGTCGATCAGTAAGAGTTGGTTATATATAGAGAATTGAAAGTAGTTTTATGTGCTTGCAACTGTAATTGGACAAAATCTGTGGGAATTAACATGAAATGCTGTATGGGATAGGCAAGTGGGTGTGGAGCAGAGATTCTTAAGTTTATGCAAATCTGCCACCTTAGTTGACTTAAAGGTAGCAACAATTCTACCATTGAATTTATTACACGAGAAGTGGTTACACAGATAAACCCGGAGACCCCAACACAAAAGTATAAGGCCATCTTCCTACTAAGGTATTATCTGAACACAGCCTCAAAAGAAGCCCCATAAACCTATTAAATAAGAAAGGCCTCCCAGTTGTACATTAAGAATAAGATATAATTAAAAATAGACCCCTAAAACATAGTGATTTACAAATAAGCCCCTGTAATTCAAGTATTTATGAATAATCCCCCACAATCCCTCATAAATTGGTGCAAGGCTCCTAAGTGTTACAAAAAGGTCCCTGAGAGTGGCTCCAAAAAGGTGCTCAGAAGGGCTTTTTTGTAAGAAATTTGAAATTTCAGGAGCTTATTTGTAAATAGTGGGATTGGGAGGAGTTATTTGTAATATCAAAAGTTTTCAAGGGCTCATAAATGAAAAGCCAAAAGCCTTGAATCATACGTGAATTCTTATATAAAAGAATCCTCCAGCTGAAAGGATGGAATAAATGTGTGTGAAACACCTGTTCCTTTCTTTCCAACTAGCACAAAAAAACTGTTCCTGAGAGCATGCACTGGATGATACTCTCATCCTTGCAAGGGTTGAGACTTCCCTACCTTAAAATCATGTCTAATATTGAGGTGAAATGCATCCATTTCAGGCAAGGCACCTGAAATCAAACTCCAAACAGCCGTGATAATGCTGCAATGCATAAAAAGGTGTTCAGAGGTATCCAAAAACATCCCCACAGTCGAAGTGCCTATCCTGAATTTTTGGGTTGAATTTTTTTGTAACTCTATGCAATGTTAATAGCATATGTTAAATTAGTTTCCAGATGAAGGCCCTCATCTTAGTTGGCCATTTCTTTCCAAACGTGCTTGGACTGAGCAACCCTACAACCTCCAAGGTTCAACATCCTTGTTATCAACATAGTTGAAAATGCACCTCCAGTTCCCCTCTCCATAGCCTTTTGTCCTCCTCATCAGTGGAAATTTATGTGGTGCTGAGAATATTAAATAGTTCTGAAAACCCCTCATCACCAAGGTTTCTCTTAAAATGGAGTTCCCATTTATTGTTAGAGCCCTCTTGTAGCATCTCGCAAATGGTACTTTGGATGTGAGGACTTTGGGGAATTGACCAAGAATTTGTCCAAAACCTGGTCTAGTTTCATTCCCCAAGCTGATAGCACTGGCAGCCTTTATAATATCTTCAGTATCAATAGTGGCTCTCCAAATGTATGTTCTGCTTCTGTTTGTTGGATTAATTTCCCACATGCCTGCAGCCTTGGAAACATTGATCCCTGACTGTCAGTTTCTATGAGGGGTTCCTACCATCACCCAATAGCCACAACTATTTGGTCTGGTCAACAAAGCTCCATTCATGGTTTCCAAAGGTACCAAGCATACACCACATGCATTCTTGTCTCTACAGACTATGTTCAAGCTTATCTGACCAAAGATTCTTTGTTTGCGACCTCTGCTTCTCCCAAATAAGGTTCTCATTACATCTTCAATTCCCTTTGCAGTAATTTTTTGCATTTTAAACATATACAAGTAGTAAATCACCAGTGAGGATGGGACTGCTTGGATATGACCCACCTGCCACCATCTGACAGGAGTTTAGACTTCCAGCCAGCTAGTCTATTATCAAATCTTTAGATAATCAAGCTCCAATCTGCCACTTTAATGGTACCATTGGAAAGTGGTTAATCCAAGTATTTGATGGGGATGTCTTCCCAGTTGCAGTGAAGGGCGTCTTGTAGATGTTCTGGTTTGAGGTTTAATTTCTTGAAGAGCTAGCTAGCAGCTCATTGTGAATGTGAAGGCCTGAAATACAGGAGTAGGAATTCTAGATGACAAATGCTTTGAAGGGAACAATGGTCTGAGGAAGATATTAGTTTGTAAACCTGAGAGACTAGGGATCAGAGGACTAAACCAGGGCATGGAATTTTCTTCTGGAAGTTTTTTTAGTCAGGCCAGTCTTTAGGCCTGACTAAATGATAATGTCACTGTTCATAAATAATGATGGAACTAGTGAAGCCAGTTTGGATGAAGGCTATGTTGAGTTCTAAGTATACATCAACAATTTTTTAGGCAGGATGATTTTTTTTTTTTTTTTTTAAGATATCAATGACTAAACAAAAGTTTCAAGGTTTTTATTTAGAGGGAAAAGATAAATGCACTAAAAAATAAAGTGTGTGCCAACCCTCTTCTGCAGTGCAAGAGGGGTATCTTTTGTGGTTAATGTTCATTTTCCTTTTTAAACCTCTGGCACCATCATTTCTTATTCTGTCCGCACGAGAAGGGACAGAAGGGCAGGGGTTGTCTACCATTCATCTAGCCTCGCACCTCCCACACTGAAAATCGAACTATGAAACCAAACTGGACCATGATAAATTGAAATTGGTCCAAAATGAACCAGATGGCAGAAGAGAGCACAAATTTTCTTTTACCTGTGTGTACTAGTGGATTGATTGAATACCTGATTTATTTTTCATGTTGGCAGGCTTTGTCCATAAGAGAGGTGCAAGGATTGTGTCTTTCTTCATGTTTTAATGTTATAAGTTTGAAGTTGAGCATAGGATTGCGGAAGTGGGAGCTCCCAGGGATTTTTGGTGCATTCCGAGCATGCGAGAAGCTTAGAGTACTTACTATTGATATACGTCCCAAAAATAGAATTCAGGTGGGTTCCATTGCGCTTTCATGATTTTGGGCTATTACTCATTCTAAAATCATGTAGTTTTGAGTCTAATGCTGTCTTTTATTTTTTATAGTTCAAAGGAGGCTTCTTGAATGAACATGATTTTGATGAGACAGAGTACCTAACATCATGTGTGCACTCCTTCGAAAAGGTGATGCAGCATCTGAAGACCATCAAGATTGAAATCTTTACGGGTTCTGACTTCTGGTGGAAAGAAAGCACAGATATAGATGACTATGTTCTTCGTGAAGATAGCATCTTAGCTGGCTACAATGAAGAAGTAACAGGTCACGGAGAGGAAGAAAATAAAGTGGCAGATTGTACTTCTCAGAAACATAAAGCTTTCATTGTTTTCACAGGCTTTCTACTTAAAGTTTCACCTGCATTAGAGAATCTGATGGTTCAAACTTCAAATGACTTGAACAAGCTAGCAAAAATGTGTGAACTACTCTCTAAGCTTTCCTCAGACTTGCTATCTTTACCCAGAGCCTCCCCAAATGCTCGAGTGATCATCAGCGGGAAGTGAAGAGGCAAGAAGCTTCATACTGAATCTGGAGAAGGCACACCACATTGTGCTGGAAGATGCACATCTATGAGAGTGAGGGGCTCAAATATGTATCAGGTGGACACGTTCTTATGATGTGACAAATGATGGTTGGTCCAGGGAGATGATATTGATGCATGTTATGGACAGCCTGATCCATCTTGTTGGCAGGTAAGGATATATGGTATATAGACTTCACATCATTCTTGACTCCATGCTCAACATAAACTTCTCTTATCATTAACTCAGTCGCTTTCATATCAACTGCTCCCACTACTGTGTTCTGCGTCCCCTTTATTCAAAGTCTCAAAAAGTTTATGCACAAAGTATTCCAATTATTTCAATCCATGGCAAGTACACAAACACAATGTTGTGCATGAAAACTGCGGACTTTGCACAATATACGATTCTATCGTTTCTATTGTCTTAAGAGAAATGAGTTGACAACTCAAGTAAGATCTACTTTCTAACATGGGTTCCAAAAGACGTACCTTCAATTTTTCTGAAGGTTTGGTAACAGAAAAGAAGTCCTGTAAACTAGAGGTTGGTGAATTGTATGGGAAGAAAAGCAGATATTTCAATGAATTTATTTTCCAGTCCGTTCGCCGTTTTAATATCCTTTTTTCTGGGTACAGTTGGAATGTTGCAAATTACTGTATTTTATCAGAAAGTACTTTATTTGGTTGTTTGTAAAATACATGAAAGCATTAAAATCATCAAGTACTTTATTTGGTTGTTGGTAATATACATGAACGCAAAGCAAGGAATGTATCGATTTTCTGATTTTGATTTACAGTGGCCCCTCCTTGGAAATCAATAGAAGGATGGGCTGTCAGGTGGGCAGACAAAGCCCAGATAGGATTTTGTTTACACTATTTTATATCACACTAAACATCCGCAAACACTCTAAAATAAAACATTTTTCTTAGATTGCACTGTTTTACATGGAAACAAACAAACTCTAATTCATATGCTACTTCTTTTAGTTGATTACAGTTTCAGCGCAGAATTATTGAAAATTAAAATTGATGACAGTTTACTTTTCGTTGGTTTTTAAATTAGTAGTTTCAAAATCGATATTTTACGGCACACCAAACGACCCCTAGGTCAGAAAGTTTCCGTTTGGCTTCGCAATCAAACACGATCAGCTCAGTTTTGGCTCCTCAGATGTGGATGGAGTAATTCATCACTGTATCTAACTGCTTCAGGCATCAAAAGCCCGAAGTCACCAAATGCTGTCTTGGTATCTTTAATTCACAATGGCTTTTGGTCACATGACGAAGCCAGAATATAGATCTTGAGACCTTCACAAACGGGAGAAATCAGAAGTCCACTGAATCACAGGTGACATTTCAATCACCGTGAATACATTTCCATGATGTCAAAATTGGTCCAGCCAAACAGGCCTACGTGTTTGGGCAAACTGAGATATTTCGGGGTAGAGTAGTGATCTCTATTCAAAATCTTTATTTAAAATTAAAATTAAAATGTGGCTTAAATTTATTAATGATAATAATGCAGAGAGGTTGTTTACTTGGTTCAAACTTGTGGTCTCCATATCACAAACAGAACAATTAAACCATTGCTCCATGTCCGCCCTTCTGTTAGGGACCTTCTTAGTAGCTTTTTAAATTGCATTGGGGGAATCCCTTAAAAGCATGGTCGGCCGGGTCGGTCCGGGTCGTATCGGATCGCTCGGTCGGCTCGGAAACCGGACGGTTCGAACCGACCCCGAGCCCCGACCCAGTGACGTCAGCCCGGGATCGCTGGAATCGGGTTGGATCGGCCGGGTCGCCCAACCCGGGCCCCCAACAGCTAGTTCCGAACTAGCCGTTGGGGTAGCCGCAACGGTTAGAAGGGGCTTCTAAGCCCCTCCAAGTCCCTCCAAGTCCTTATAAAACCCCTTCTTACCCTTCTCTCCCTCATTCACACAAATTCTCATTTCTCTCTCTCTAAAACTTCTATCTCTCTCTAAGTTCTCGTACTCTCTCAAAGACTCAAAATTCTCTTAACTTTTTTCTTTCCAAACTTCTAAAGCTCTCTAGAATTCTAAACTCTAAAGGACGGATGGACGGACGGACTACATCAAATTTTTTTCATCATATTATTTTTATTGCATTTTAATTTTTCTCTCTAACCTCTTTTTGTCTCTGTAGCTTTTTTTCTCATTGTCTCTCACTCTCCCTCGAGGTATGATATGAAATCTCACTCTCTTTCTCTATGTTTTTTCTTATTTCTCACAATTTCTCTTTATGTAATTACTAATTATCTCTTTCCCTATTAATATATTTTTTTATTTTTAAAGATGTCGACTTTTGAGCATAATGAGGCCACATCTGTCACCTCTCGTGGTGACCCGGGATAGAACCACTGCACCGTCGTGGACATGGCTTCACGCAAGGTCAAATGCAACTACTGCACTCGGATTATTTCGGGTGTAGTTTTTCGTCTAAAGCAACATATTAGGGGTGTCAAAGGAGAAGTGAAGGCTTGTACTGCTACACTACTAGAGGTAAAAAATCAATTCAAAAATTACCTACGACAAAGAGAGTTGGAAAAAGGAGCAGCATCAACGATGAGAGGTCAAATTAGGAAGAAAATGATACGGCCCTCAAGTCAAGATATTCATATTCACCCTCCGGGAGATAGATCTCGGGAGGGAGACATAGACCCTACCAGAAGGAGATCCACTACATTTGAAGACTTTTCTCGAGGTATTCTTTGATTTAAAATTTTCAATTAATTATTTACTTGTTTATACTTCATCTCGATTAAATTAGTCTAATCGTCTATTTTAATTTAAAGATGATATACGTCGAGCCATAGACGAAAGTAGAAGATCTTTTGCTGATGAGGATGTGTATAGACGCACCGGTCAACACGTTGGGCAAAGGAGTGGATCCGGACATGGATCCAACGAGGAGGAAATTCATGACTTAACTAGGAACAATAATCCTAGAGTGAGTCCTATAGATGCTTTCCTAATAAAACGGAGAGATAGACAACCATCAATCACAGCTGCTATGAAGAACCTGAAGGTATGCAAGGAGAAGATTGGCCGTGCTGTTTCGAGATGGTTTAACAATGTACCTGCCAATGCTGCAAAGGGTCCTTATTAGGAGGACATGATTGAGACTATTGGAGATGTGGGTAAGGGTATTCCTGGACCAACCCCTAAGGAGATATACAACACTTATCTTCCTCAAGGGGTAAGTGATCTTCAAGAGTATATCAAATCGTTCCAGCGAATTTGGGATAAAAGAGGCTGCACAATAATGACAGATGGCTGGACAAGTGAGTACATTGAATTAGTTTAACATATTTAGAATCTTAGATTAACAGATTATATTTTTTAGTTAATTTAGACATTCGTTAATATCTATAACATTATTTGAATAGAAATTACGAGAAGAAGTATGATTAACTTCCTTATATACTGTCAAGCTGGAACTGTATTTTGAAAGTCCATAGATGCTAGTGGAAATGTAAAGAATGCTGAATATCTTTTCAAGTTAATTGATGACATTGTGGAGCAGGTGGGAGAAGATCGGGTTGTCCAAGTTGTAACAGATAATGCAGCTTCATATAAAGTTGCTAGCCATATGTTAATGGAGAAGAGGCCACATCTATATTGGCTTCCTTGCTCTGCTCATTCCCTAGATTTGATGCTAGAAGATATTGAGAAAGATGTAAAAATTACTGAAACAGTGAAGTCAGCCCAATTCATCACATCCTATATCTACAACCATAACTATGTGCTCACGTTGATGCGTGAACACACTGGATAGAGGGAGTTACTACGTCCTGGGGTAACTCATTTCGCCTCCACATACATTTCTTTGGAGAGTATACAGTCACAAAAACGCCCTTTGAAGCAGATGATTTCAAGTAAAGGATGAGATGATTGGATGACAAGGCACGCGAAGCGTGATGCTAGAGACAAGGGGAAGCAGGTTGAGGACTTGATTGAGAGCCGGGAGTATTGGAAGGATATAAAGATGATCTTGAGCGTAGTTGAACCTCTTGTGCGGGTTCTGAGGACGGTGGATGGAGATAAGAAGGCCACAATGAGATATTTATATGAAGCTATGGACCGTGCAAAGAAAGTACTTCTAGTAGGGGGCCTCTTAGTAGTTTTTTAAGTTGAATTTAGGAATCCCTTAAAAGTATTTTTGTTAGGGGCCTTCTTACTAGCTTTTAAAGTTACAATCATAGTAGGTTTTTTTTTCTCAATAGAAAAACTTGTACATTTTCTTCCTATTCTTGCATTAGTTGTTTATATAGGACATTACATTTTAGTATTTTGACAATTTTTTTATAATGTACCAATTGCCTACGTGGAACGCACAACACCTATATCATTGGCTCTTCCACTCAATTATTTTTCTGACGTGGATGTTTCCACTCTGGAGAAGAAAGCAACAAAGTGGTTATTTTAGGTAAGCTGGTGCTTCGATTCTCATCCTCCAGTGGAGACGAATGTGTAACAAATAGCCCTCTAAGAAATATCATATATACATATATATATGTAGAATTTTTTTTTGAAAAATATCTTAGAAAATATGTATATGTAAAGAGCCTCCTATATAAACATTATGTATGTAAGTATATATAAGATTCTGTAGGATGTTATTTGCTAAAAAACCAAAATTGTTTAAAGGGAGGAACATCCACCTCACTGTTAGAGCTAGCCGAGCTTATCAACCATGAAAGCTGCGAGTGCCCCCAAGCACGATAAACACTAGATTCATTGGAGACCGGCAGAGAACGATTCAATTGCACTAAGGGTCACTTGGTATGATGAAAACAACAAAAAAATATCATACTTTTGCATCTTATAAAAATATAATATTTTATAATATTTTAAACATTTTACTGTTGTATTAGAATGGAAATGGTCCATGGGAGATCGGAAAGGCCACTCACTCAACTTGCTGTGCGACTCTACGTTTTGGGAGCCCATTGGACGTGGCCGTAGTTATGAAAGAAAAACAGTTTTATGAGACAGAAATTTGACACTAGACACATGGCATAAATTTCAAAGTAAATATACAATTTGAAATTTGTGTCATGTGTCTGATGTCAAATATGTGTATCAAATTTCTCTGTCACAAAACAATTTTTCGTTATGAGATGAGTGGTGTCCATTGTTCTTGGTTCAAAGTCCAAATGGAATAATCCCCCTCTACGCCCAACCTTTTGGTGGCTTCTTTTGAGCATTTTAGAAGGCAAAGCTGCAGAAAATTTCTGATGTGGAGAGGGAGTAGGGTGATGGTTGGGAAGGGAGATTTTATGGCCCTTCACAAAAACAGAGCTCGGTCCTTTCTTTTATCAGTTGGTGTCATTGGCCAAGTATCTACATGCCATTTCAAACGAAATGATTCAAATATGATCTCAAAAATAGATATTTTCACATTAGCCACTGATGTAGACTGGATCTATCACGACCGGATTCCGGAGCTGGAATCCGAAAAGAAGAGGATCCGGAGCTGAGCCGGATCGGTGTTCGAGGGGGCCCGACAGGGATCCGGAAGGCGAAGGACGCAGAGGCGGAGCCGGGAGTCCGATGCCGGAGGCGACTCGGAGCGGGTTTGTTCTTGGATAGTGAGCCCGAAGGCTCCTTCAGCGCGAGACCGAGTCTCCTGTCTTGGGCCGAAGCTCCTTCGGCGGACGAAGGGACGGCGCGGATGAGTCTCCTTCCCTCTGCTTGTCGACAGGTGACGGAGTCGAAGCCGAAGGTCCGAGGCCGGGGGCGACTCGGAGCGGGCTTGCTGTTGGATAGTGAGCCCGAAGGCTCCTTCAGCGCGAGACCGAGTCTCCTGTCTTGGGGCAGCCGGCGTACGGCGTCGAGACCAAGGAGAGGAATCCGAGGTCGGCGGCCGAGACCAACTCGGGAAGGTCGGCGAAGATTCGAACCGAGCCCCTGCAGGAGGGAAAGAAGAAGAAGAACCAGTCAGCAGGAGTCCCGGGCGTCAGCCCTGGGGAACCCCCTCCGACGGTTAAGTTAGCTCCTGAAGAAGATTCGATTCAGAAGGCAAAGAGAGCAGTTTTAATGCTTTTCGGACAGTAGTCCTTTTGAGGGTCTCGGAAGCTTAGGGAGGCATCCGTCCCATACCTTTGGCCATAAATAGCGGGGTATTTATAGCGGAGGATAGCGGATGGTTAACGGTGGTAGCCGATATAGGACTAAATGAGGGCTTACTGATAAACCGCCATAGTGTCCGATCCGCCACCGGAGTGGGCCGGATTCGGCTACCGGGCCGAAGGGGGTTGGGCCGCTGATGGGCCGAAGCCTGTTGGGCCCTGGGCTGCCGCGCTGCTCCCGGGCCGTAGGCTAGTGGGCCGCTGACGGGCTGAAGCCTGTTGGGCCGGGAGCGACGGTGCCGCTTATGGGCCGAAGGCTGCTGGGCCGCTGACGGGCCGAAGGCTCCCGGGGGGCCTGGTACTGCTGCTGTTGGGCTGAACGGGGTTTGGGCTTGTTCTAATGGGCCGAATCGGATTCTGCCTCATCACATAGCCCCCCACTCTTGTCTTCCTCAGTTCTGAGATGGCGAGAGTATAGCCCGAAGCTGTCAGAAGAATATTGTAACAGGTGTCTTACCCGAAGGTCTGTTCTTTTTTCACTGGGAAGAGGGTGCCCTCGGTCGGCCGAGGGCTACGCGGTTGCTTCGTCTTTGCTCGGAGTGGCGACGAAGGCTCAGAGCTCAGAAGCCGAAGGGCCGAGCCCTCTGACTCGTGTCAGGCTTCATTAAATGGACGGGATGGCGCGTCGTGTCGCGAGGAAGCACGGGACACGCGTCGCGCATCCAACCGCTCCGTCAAAAACACAAAAGGATCCTGACCGCTCGCGGGCCGCGGATCGCCTCGGCTCTCGAGGCTCCACTCGGATTGCCGCCGTTCCCTTCGTCACACGCGGATCGGGACACGTGGCGGGCATCCGGGTGATCAGCCGAAGGGTCGGAGTGCTCTCGGCCGTTGATCGCTCTGCTTCAAGTCCCGGAGCCGGCCCGTCATCATTGCCGAAGGACGGTGCACGTGGCGGGCATCCGGGAGGAGCGAGGGGACGAGCGGGATGATCTCGGCCGTTGGCTTCGGCGGGAGGCGCTTCGAATGGACTTATAAATACAAGCCCTCAGCAGGGCACTGTTCTTCTTCCTGCTGCTGCGTTTGCGCTTCCCTTGCAACCATCCGAGCTCTTCTTCCTTTTCCAGCGAAAGGCTAGCTTCCTGAAGGCTTCGTCCGAGCTCGCCGGCCATCGTGGGAGGTTCTCCGTTCCTCGGAGCGCATCGCTGGTGGAGTTGGAGGCTTGGGGCAGCATTCGGTTCAGGAGAGACTCCCTCCCCCTTTCTGCGAGTAAGCTTTGGCCTCCTTCTTCCTGATCGTTTCGAATTGTGCGTCGTTAAACACATGAAAACGTTCAATCTAAATTTATCCGGCTCACTCAAATCATAATTTGGAAATTTAATAGCGGTGAGTCCGAGTCGATCCACAGGGAGTTAAGATTCTAATTTTAAAAACTTTGGACTTTAGTTAATCTAAAAATAAGTGGGAATTTAAGGAAACTAATTACTTACTTAAACTCGAATTAAACTAACTAATGTTACCTAAAATTATAATCATTTAAATTAAACAAATCTTTTTCTTGCTTTTCTTTTTAGAAATTAAACACAAACTCTAAAGAAAATAAACACAACTAAAATTTATAACAAAGACATGAAAATTTAACTACGTGGAACTTATTAATTGTCTAAAAATTACGAAACAAATTACAAAATTTAATAGTTTAATAAACTAAACTTAAACAATCAAACATCAATAAACAACTAACTAATCCTAACAAGCAAATTAATATTACACTAACGGGGAAGAGAAAGAGAAAAGAACAAAATAACAATGTTTGGGGCTACCGGCTGCTGTTGCTTTGCTGCATGAACTTGAGGGTGCTGCTGCGGGATGAGACGTGGAGAACAGGAAGGGGCTGCTGCTGGTTACACGTGGAGGAAGTTGCTGGCTGGAGGAGAAAACCGGCTGGGTCGCAGCTGCTGTTGTGCCGGCCGGTGCTGGAACAGGGACAGCTGGGACGTGCGTGGGGAAGGCTTGCAGTTGGCTGGTGGTAGCTGCAGCACGTGGATGGAGCTGCAGGGCTGCTGCGTGGAGGGTTGATGCTGCACGTTGTTGCTTGGGACTTGCTGCGTGGACAGCTGCTGGAAGTTCGGTGGAAGAGGCTTCGCTGCAGCACGTGGTGCTTGGAGAAGGTGGAGTTGCTGTTGGTGCCGCAAAAGAGTCCGCTTGCCGGCTGCTGCTGGAAGAAGGTGGATGCTGGTTGCTGTGGAGGAAGGAGCTGTCAGTTGCGGTGGCCTGTTGCACGCGTGAAGAGGCAGGTGCTGGAGGCTTGCTGCTGCACGTTTGCCGCTGCTTGGTGTTGCCGTGAACGCTGGATGGTGCTGCCTTGAACGCTGGCAGAGCAGGTGAAAGGGGGCCGCCGGTGTGCGTGGATGGCAGCGGCTGCTTGTGGGTTGCTAGGACGTGCAGGAACACGTGGAGAAGTTGAAGGTTTGCAATCTTCTACGTGGCTGCTGGAGGAAGCTCCGCTGGTTCGCCGTGGAGGAGGCTGCTGCACGTGGAGGAGGCTGCTGCACCACAGCTGCTGGATGCTGCAGGTGATGCTTGCCGGAGGGCTTTGCCACGTCTGCTGGTGCACCGGAGGAGGGACAAGCTGGACAGGAAGGCTGCTGGAGATCCAAGAGAGAACGTGGGGAAGATAGAGATCGTGTGGGAGAGAAGAGATAAAGAGACAGAGAAGGAGAGAATAGAGGAGGGAGGAAGAGAAGGGTGCCCTGTTTTAGTTGAAAACCGCACACCGGACCACTCCCAAATTTCCGGAAACTCCTCCAGCTGCACTGCATCCTCGGCATGTCCTGTTCACATCAAATAAATATAATTTAGCGCATTATCATAAAAATATCATCATATTTATTTATTTCATCTCGGTTTTGTCGAAAAATCGCAAATGCGCTACACTCCTTTGATCACATGAAATGACGATGTTTTTAAGTCAGAATTTGATGAAATTGGTACCGTTGGACTTGTTACACAATTATCTATCATTTCATGCTATTTTGCAGATAAAAACATGAGTATGATGCATATGGTTGCCCTTAAATGACCAATTTAACATTTTATCACACCCCCCAACTTACTCATTGCTAGTCCCTTAGCAATGCAAATAAGGAAAAGTTAGGACAAACAATGAATTGTCATGTTTCATTTGTAGTATCTTTCACAATCAATTTAAGTGGTAGCCGTTTGGTTGAGCTAAAAGTTTTCATATCCCACAATATTTTGATTCAGACAGGTGATTGTGCATTAAATTTGACACACTTAGAACTCGTTTCCGACCTTTCTGGTATATTCTTGCCTTTACTCCCCTTTAGATAAGACTACCTGGGGAGGAGAAGAGAATACGAGATTTCCCGATCAGTCAGTGAGGACCGTTTTTCAGTTTCTGTCCCAACTCAGCACTTTTCACGACTTGGTCATATTTTTGGTTCGATGGACTTTTTAGCGCGGCGTTTCTTTATTGCACTTTTGCTTTTGAGAGTGCGTACTTTTTGCCACTCTCTTTGAATTGCCTGAGGGGAGGTGCGTACTTTTTGCCACCTACCTTCCTTTAGCTCTTTTATCGCCTTCTTTTGCCTTTAATGTTTACAGCTGTCTATTTTAACTGACCGCCTCTTTTAGAGTGCTGAGTGGGACAGTCCCCTATTACGGATTCTACACATTCCTTTCGTTCAACCCAAAAGAAAAATTAGAATAAGTAGTCTTATCCTTGAGGTTGATTACAGCAATTCTATACTTTTAAGATCTTCCATTTATTCTAAGTTGCCGTGTGTGTGTGAAAATCATCCCGCCGTGGATTTTTGTAAAGTGGAATATTTGAACTTTAAAGGCTCTTTAACCGATGTGACTAACAGAAAACTGATTTGTTTAAGATTTACTTAATGAAACATGTTTTTCATGCAATTTTCCTAGGATGTGAAAAGAAGTTTTTGAAAAAAATTGACCATTTTTCAGTGCAAGATATCAGTTTTCTTCAAAAGATTTTCAATAAATGCATATGATTGTCCCACCCCCCAACTTGATTGACATTGTCCTCAATGGCATAAAAGATATGAAAAACATGCAGCCAGAAGAGAATTGGTGAAGGAGCGAAACAACCTGTAATGACGAGGTGGCGACATACCCACGGCGATTGCTGCTTAGGGACCTAAAAGGAAAGAAATACAAAAGCTGAAATAAAATATTGGGTTGCCTCCCAACAAGCGCTAAGTTTATCGTCTTCAGCCAGACGGAAGTTCAGTTAGTGTGGATCACTCAGTTCTATGGATTCAGGTGGTTCATTTTGAAGATTTTCAATGAATGGTTTCAACCGTTGACCATTAACAGTAAAAGTGTTCCCACTTTTGGGGTTCAGAATTTTAACGGCTCCATGATCGAAGGCTTTAACGACCACGAAGGGTCCATCCCATCTGGATTTCAGTTTTCCAGGAAATAGGCGAAGCCTAGAATTAAATAGCCAAACTTTCTGATTTGGAAGAAATGATTTTCTGACAATATGTTTATCATGAAAAGCTTTGGTTTTGGCTTTATAGATCTTTGAATTTTCATAGGCCTCATTACGCAACTCTTCCAGCTCACTCAGTTGTAAGGTGCGGTGGGCACCAGCTTGGACTAGGTCTAGATTGACTTGTTTGATGGCCCAATAAACCCTATGTTCCAATTCCAAGGTGGCACGCTTTTCCGAAAACTAGGCGATAAGGAGACATGTCAATAGGAGTTTTGTAAGCGGTCCGATAGGCCCATAAAGCATCATCCAATCTTTCAGACCAATCTTTTCTATCGGGCCTAACGGACTTTTGCAGAATGTTCTTAATCTCTCTATTGGAAACTTCCACTTGGCCACTAATTTGGGGATGATAGGGGGTGGCTACCTTGTGATTAATCCCATATTTCTTAAGCAAAGCTCGAAACTGGTAATTCGTGAAATGCGTTCCCCCATCACTAATGATAGCTTTGGGCCACCCGAACCGAGAAAAGATATTCTTTTGAACGAATTTAATGACCACTTTATGATCATTGGTTCGGGTGGCTACCGCTTCAATCCATTTTGAGACATAATCCACCGCTACCAGAATATATGTATGTCCAAAAGAGGGTGGAAAAGGTCCCATAAAGTCAATTCCCCAAACATCAAAGACTTCAACCACCAAGATTGGGTTGAGTGGCATCATATCCCTTTTCGCCATATTTCCTACGGCCTGACATCGGAGGCAAGTTTTGCTAAATTCATGGGCATCTTTGAAAAGTGTGGGCCAGTAAAAACCACTTTGTAGGACTTTGGCTGCAGTTTTCTTTCCTGAGAAGTGGCCCCCACATGCCAGATTATGACAGAAATTGAGAACACTCTGTTGTTCTTCTTCAGGGACACATCGCCTAATGATTTGATCAGGACAAAATTTGAATAATTCAGGATCCTCCCAGAAATAAAATTTTTCCTGAGAAAAGAATTTGTCCTTTTCACTTTTAGTCCATCCTTCCGGAAGCTGATTAGTCACCTTGTAATTGACAATGTGAGCATACCAAGGTGCAACAGTGTGGGAAATGGTCAGTAGATGCTCATTAGGAAAGGAATCAGTGATTGGTGTACTGTCAGAGATCGGAATTCGGGATAGGTGGTCAGCTACCACATTCTCAGAACCCTTCTTATCCCGAATTTCCAAATCAAATTCCTGGAGGAGTAAGATCCATCTAATAAGCCTAGGCTTGGCATCCTTCTTGGTCAACAAATATTTCAGAGCTGAGTGATCAGAATAGATTATGACTTTTGCCCCTAAAAGATAAGATCTGAATTTTTCTAGGGCAAAAACCACAGCCAATAATTCCTTTTCTGTGGTGGTATAATTCATTTGAGCATCGGCAAGGGTGCGGCTTGCATAATATATCACCACGGGACATTTGTTGATTCTTTGTCCCAAAACTGCACCGATAGCATAATCAGATGCATCGCACATGATTTCGAAGGGTAAAGACCAATCTGGAGATTGAAGAATCGGGGCTTTGGTCAAAGATTCCTTCAGAGAATTAAATGCCTTGATGCAAGATTCATCCATTTGAAACGGGACATCCTTAGCTAAGAGAAGAGTTAGGGGTCGGGCAATTTGAGAGAAATTGTGGATAAACCGGCGATAGAAACCGGCATGGCCAAGGAATGAACGGATATGTCTGACTGAAGTAGGAGGAGGAAGATTGGATATGAGATCGATCTTAGCTTTATCTACTTCTATCCCCCTTTCAGACACAATATGGCCTAGGACAATGCCCTCTCGAACCATGAAATGGCTCTTTTCCCAGCTAAGAATCAGATTGGTGTCTATGCATCTTGCTAGCACCTTTTTAAGATTTTCTACGCAATTTTCAAAAGAGTCCCCGAAGATTGAGAAATCGTCCATGAAAACTTCGAGGAATTCTCCCACCATATCGGAGAAGATAGCCATCATGCACCGTTGAAATGTGGCTGGTGCGTTGCATAATCCGAATGGCATTCTCCTAAAAGCAAACGTGCCATAAGGGCATGTGAAGGTGGTTTTTTCTTGATCTTCCGGGTAAATAGCCACTTGATTGTACCCGGAGTACCCATCTAAGAAGCAAAAGTATTTCTGGCCCGATAACTTTTCCAGAATCTGGTCCATGAATGGGAGTGGAAAGTGGTCCTTCTTAGTCATGAGATTCAACTTTCTGTAATCAATACACACTCTCCATCCTGTGGTGAGCCTAGTGGGTACCTCTTCTCCATGATCATTCTTAACAACTGTTAATCCAGATTTCTTGGGTACTACTTGAGTTGGGCTGACCCATTTACTGTCTGATATTGGGTAAATAATACCCGCATCTAGCCATTTCACAACTTCCTTCTTCACCACTTCTTTCATATTGGGGTTAAGCCGCCTTTGCATCTCCCGACTGGGCTTAGAATTCTCTTCCATATAGATGTGATGCATGCAAATGGACGGACTTATTCCTTTCAAATCGGCCATCGACCATCCAATAGCACCTTTGTGGTCTTTGAGGACCTCGGTTAATTGGGCCTCCTGCGGCGATGTGAGATTTGCCGCAATGATGACCGGGAGAGTTTGGTCCGGACCCAAAAAGATATACTTGAGAGACTCCGGTAATGGTTTGAGTTCAAGCTCAGGAGGGTCCTCTAAAGATGGTAAAGCGGGTTCAGACTGCAAGGCTGGTAAAGGTTCAACCTTGGGCCAAGATGTTAATGGGCCAGGGGAGTCCTTAAGAGTGTTGGCTTCCTCCAAAAAGTCATATGTGGACATCTCATTTTCTTCAACCAGATTATCCAATATATCAATAGTGTGGCATTCTTTTTCATGATCTGGGTATTGAGATGCTTTAAAGACATTAATCTGGACCTTTTGACCTCCGAATGAAATGTCCATTATGCCAGTTTCACAATTTATATTAGCTTTGGCAGTGGCTAAGAATGGACGACCTAGGATGATCGGAGTGTGAATGAGTTCCTCAGGTAATGCCATATCTAGAATAAGAAAATCCACGGGAAAATAACAATCATGAACCTTCACAATAACATCCTCGATTAATCCCCGTGGAGTTTTCACAGACCTATCAGCCAACTGCAAGATGATGGGTGTGGGTTTTAATTCCCCAATATCAAATTTCTCATAAATGGCTGTTGGCAATAGATTTACACTCGCACCTAGATCCAATAAAGCTCTATCAAATGTAACTCCAGCTAAGTCACATGAAATTAGAGGTGCTCCAGGATCTTTTAACTTCTTGGGTAAATGATTCATCACAATTGCACTAACATCCTCAGAAAGCCGAACCTTTTCGGGTGCCATTCTAGATTCTCTTCGTGGAGTACATAAGTCCTTGAGAAACTTAGCATAAGCTGGCACATGCTTGATGGCATCGAGGAGTGGAATATTAATTTGGACTTGTTTGAACAAATCCAACAACTCCTCATTCTGGGCCAGTTTCTTCCTGGTATTGGGCTTAGCTAACAAGGCATTAGGAAATGGCACCCTAGGCTTATAAGAACTCGGGCCTTCATCAATCTTCCCTTTTCCTTTCAGATCCTCCGCCAACTTCTCTATGATGGGTTCATCTTCACTCTCACTTTCAATTTCCTGAGGCCCATCAGTGGAACCTTTAGCTAACTCTCCATCTGCATGTGGTTTTTCTAAACTTCTTCCACTCCTAAGGGCTGAAATGGCTTTAGCATTCTCAAATTGTGGCCCTTTAGGCTGTGGTACTGGACCAGGCTGAGGTAAAAGGCCCGATTGCTGTGGAAAACTCGGAGGTTGATTCCTTGGATTGGCAACGGGTTGACTAGGAAGTTGGCCTACTTCTCTTCTCATCGCGGCCTCAGCTAGTTGGCCCATTTGACTTTCCAACTTAGCAATGGATTGTTGCTGGGTCAAAATCAGTTGTTGGAGTTGAGTGAATTTATCATCAAAGTTGGGCTGAGGAGGTTGCTGGTAAGTGGGTGGAGGATGGTATTGGGTTGGTTGTCCTGATTGGAATGAGTGGTAGTGGGCCGGTTGACCTGATTGATATTGGGCTGATTGACCTGATTGATACGGGGCCGGTTGACCTGATTGATACTGGGCCGGTTGAGAAAACTGGGTTTGAGGTCCCCTAGCCTGAACATTTCCATAGAAATTAGATTGTTGTTGGAATGAGTTCTGTGGCTTTTGGGCTTGATGCATAGGAGGATGGGACATTGGTAATGGGGCCTGCTGATTCTTCCAAGAGAAATTAGGATGATTTCTCCAGCCAGAATTGTAAGTATTTGAGAATGGGTCATTATTGGGCCTGGAGAATCCCTGGGCGGCCTGAATTTGTTCTTGAATGAATGGTGGAAGTTGGGCCGCAGTTGGGCATTCATTCACTTGATGGGTTGGACTTGCGCATAAGGCACAAATATCATGATTGGCAGTAGATGGGCCTTCATATGGACTAGATTGTGTTGGGTAAGTAGGCTCTTGCTTGTTTAAGGCTAAGAGTTGGTCTAGTTTCTGGGCCAAGACGTCTACCTTATCCAACTTCTGATTAATCAGATTTATGTCCATTCTGGATTCGGGCTCTCCGCGGGCCTTAAGTTCATACATTCCAGTCCGTTTAGATGGCCCAACAGACCTTTCATAAGATGATAATGAGGCATGATTGATGGAATTTTCACTTAACATTTCAAACAGATCATAGGCCTCATCTTCATTTTTCATCATAAACGCCCCTCCACATGACGCATCCACCATCTGTCTGAACTGTTCAGACAATCCTTCATAGAATGCTCGGACAATTTGCCATTTTGAAAGCCCATGATGAGGGCATTTTCTAAGCAATTCTTTCAGTCTTTCCCAAGATTCATGGATCAATTCCCCGGGAGTTTGGGTAAAACTCGTGATGGCCCGTCTCATGGTATTGGTCCGCCCAATGGGATAGAACTTCTTGAGAAATTCTTTCTGCATCTCTTCCCATGTCCTAATGGGCCTTCCTATGGTTCCCAACCAATATTTAGCCTTGTCCTTTAATGAAAAGGGAAATAAGGTCAATTTAAGGCCATCATCGGTGAAATTCTGGATCTTCACCGTGGAACAGATTTCTAGGAATTCATCCAGATGCTTATAAGGATCTTCATTAGTATTCCTATAAAAGGATGTGAGCATCTGAATGGTGCTAGATTTGATTTCATATTGATTGGCTGGATTCTGAGGAAGATGAATACAAGATGAAGGTTGATATCGATTTGGAATGAAATAGTCCTTCATTTGCTTTGGTGGGTCCTGATTATCAGCCATTGGATCTTGTGGTAGATTTCTTTGATGCAGGATTCTTTCTATTTCAGCAAGTGGTCCTAGAAGGTTAGGATTTTGAGATCTCCTACCTTGCATACACTAGGACTGATGGAGAGAGGATTTTGTTTTCTATTTCTTGTTTTTTTTTTTTTTTTAAATGCAATAAATGTTGACAAACAAATTATCCTAATGATCTACTGTTAACCTAGACTCTCTATGTGAATTTTCTTACAAGGTGGATGGAGTCCACCTCGAGTCACAACCACAGTCAGTCAACGGCCAGGTAAGAGGTGGGGTAGTGGGAGGCTCCCCCTACTTTCGTAGGGACCTAATTAGAGAACCACTTTCCCGCTTAGACGTTTGCCTTTTTACCTCTAGCCTAGACACCGTTTCCAAAAATGGAGGCAACTCGAGATGTAAGCCACTCACGGTGTAAACCCTAGATTCTCTTTCGACTTGCTTTTAGTTGGATTAGGAAATGCCAATGCAAGTAGGGTGATTTGTGGGCTAAGGAAGGGTGATCAAATCCCTACCTTATGTGGTTAAAGTTGCTGCCCTTAATGTCTTTTTGAATGCAATACAAGGCAACAAATCAATGCAAGGTGTGTTGATGCAATCATGAATGACTTGCTAAAAATTGAAACACGTACCTTTCCCCCGCAATCTTCAACAATTTATGGAAATAACTGTGAAAGGAAACTAACTCATGCTTTCCTAAAATGATGAATGCCTAGCATGGAGAGTTTCTAATCTTGACAATGAAGGTTTTTAAATTTGGATGTTCCTCTTTTTGTTTCTTTTTTTTAGTTAATGGAAACCTATCTAAACTAGAAACTACAGAAAAAGGAAACTAACTAAAGTAAGGAAATTGAAACATAGAAAGTTGGAACACACTGACCATGATTTCGCTTTCCTTTTCTTTTTTTTTCAATTTACCTGCAAAAATAAGAAAAATAAGGTTAGTTAGAGACTAATTACACTAAATCCAAGATAATCAAAATTAAAAATCTAACTCCCCGGCAACGGCGCCAAAAATTGATCGTTTCGAATTGTGCGTCGTTAAACACATGAAAACGTTCAATCTAAATTTATCCGGCTCACTCAAATCATAATTTGGAAATTTAATAGCGGTGAGTCCGAGTCGATCCACAGGGAGTTAAGATTCTAATTTTAAAAACTTTGGACTTTAGTTAATCTAAAAATAAGTGGGAATTTAAGGAAACTAATTACTTACTTAAACTCGAATTAAACTAACTAATGTTACATAAAATTATAATCATTTAAATTAAACAAATCTTTTTCTTGCTTTTCTTTTTAGAAATTAAACACAAACTCTAAAGAAAATAAACACAACTAAAATTTATAACAAAGACATGAAAATTTAACTACGTGGAACTTATTAATTGTCTAAAAATTACGAAACAAATTACAAAATTTAATAGTTTAATAAACTAAACTTAAACAATCAAACATCAATAAACAACTAACTAATCCTAACAAGCAAATTAATATTACACTAACGGGGAAGAGAAAGAGAAAAGAACAAAATAACAATGTTTGGGGCTGCCGGCTACTGTTGCTTTGCTGCATGAACTTGAGGGTGCTGCTGCGGGATGAGACGTGGAGAACAGGAAGGGGCTGCTGGTGGTTACACGTGGAGGAAGTTGCTGGCTAGAGGAGAAAACCGGCTGGGTCGCAGCTGCTGTTGTGCCGGCCGGTGCTGGAACAGGGACAGCTGGGACGTGCGTGGGGAAGGCTTGCAGTTGGCTGGTGGTAGCTGCAGCACGTGGATGGAGCTGCAGGGCTGCTGCGTGGAGGGTTGATGCTGCACGTTGTTGCTTGGGACTTGCTGCGTGGACAGCTGCTGGAAGTTCGGTGGAAGAGGCTTCGCTGCAGCACGTGGTGCTTGGAGAAGGTGGAGTTGCTGTTGGTGCCGCAAAAGAGTCCGCTTGCCGGCTGCTGCTGGAAGAAGGTGGATGCTGGTTGCTGTGGAGGAAGGAGCTGCCAGTTGCGGTGGCCTGTTGCACGCGTGAAGAGGCAGGTGCTGGAGGCTTGCTGCTGCACGTTTGCCGCTGCTTGGTGTTGCCGTGAACGCTGGATGGTGCTGCCTTGAACACTGGCAGAGCAGGTGAAAGGGGGCCGCCGGTGTGCGTGGATGGCAGCGGCTGCTTGTGGGTTGCTAGGACGTGCAGGAACACGTGGAGAAGTTGAAGGTTTGCAATCTTCTACGTGGCTGCTGGAGGAAGCTCCGCTGGTTCGCCGTGGAGGAGGCTGCTGCACCACAGCTGCTGGATGCTGCAGGTGATGCTTGCCGGAGGGCTTTGCCACGTCTGCTGGTGCACCGGAGGAGGGACAAGCTGGACAGGAAGGCTGCTGGAGATCCAAGAGAGAACGTGGGGAAGATAGAGATCGTATGGGAGAGAAGAGATAAAGAGACAGAGAAGGAGAGAATAGAGGAGGGAGGAAGAGAAGGGTGCCCTGTTTTAGTTGAAAACCGCACACCGGACCACTCCCAAATTTCCAGAAACTCCTCCAGCTGCACTGCATCCTCGGCATGTCCTGTTCACATCAAATAAATATAATTTAGCGCATTATCATAAAAATATCATCATATTTATTTATTTCATCTCGGTTTTGTCGAAAAACCGCAAATGCGCTACACTCCTTTGATCACATGAAATGACGATGTTTTTAAGTCAGAATTTGATGAAATTGGTACCGTTGGACTTGTTACACAATTATCTATCATTTCATGCTATTTTGCAGATAAAAACATGAGTATGATGCATATGGTTGCCCTTAAATGACCAATTTAACATTTTATCACTTCCCCCTCGCGGCCTTATGGTCCGGAGCCCTTCCAGCGAGATTACTCCTTCGGACGAGGAGTATACTCCTTCCCACTCTCCTAAGTCTTCCCTGTCAGATCCTCTCGCCTCGGGTTCCCTTGCTTCCGCAATGTCTGGGGAGCCTGAAAACTCCGGGACTGAGGAGTCCGAGACTTCTGGGGAGGAGGTCTCCGAGGCCGAGATTTCTGGGGCCGAGGCTTCCGGGGCCGAGGCTACCCAGGAGGTTCGGAACTCAGGCCAGGCTTCCACCTCGGAACGCCGCCTCTCGGACATTGCTTCGGAAGCAACCTGCGCCCTTTCGGACGTAGAGGTGAGGAACTTAGTTTCTTACTTTCAGCTTCCTTCTTGGACGACCCCCCATCGGCCCGAGTCCGCCACCAGGGCCAATACTGTCCGCCCGGGCTCCTTCTCCATCTATGTTGATAGCTTTGCGGCGGGCTTCCGTCTTCCTCTTCCTACCTTCGTCATTAATCTCCTCAGCTTCTACGGGCTGGCCCCGTCTCAGTTCTTTCCCAATTCGTGGCGTACTGTGTACGGATTTTTGAGCGTCTTCGCTCATATAAAGATCCGCCCTTCCATCAATGTCTTCCGTTATCTCTTCAAAATCCAAAGGCAGGGGAAGTCCGAGTGGTACTGCTTCGTCCCTCGGGTCGGCCGAAGCATCTTCTCCGGAAAGCCCTCGTCCATCCACGGCTGGAAGAGGAAGTTCATCTTCGTCTCTCTGCCGGAGAACGAGAAGGGCGTGTGGCCCTTCCCCACCGAATGGGTGCCGCTGGCTGCAGGCCTCTCGGACCCTCCTGCTCTGACCCCTGTGCAGAGCACTCTCGTGGGCCATGTCCAGATTTTGGCCCCGTACGACGTCTCGGGGCTCCTCAGCGCGTCGGAGCGGCTGGTGAACGCCGGAGTCTGGCCGGATCCTCGGTCCGATCCGGCGCGGGCCTTCCCTTATCTTCCTCCCGGGGAGACTCCGCAAGGCCGCGGAGGAAGGGCCGCCACTCCTCTGGCCGAAGCTCTTCCGGCTGAGGATGCTGATGAAGTTTCGGCCGAGGGTAAGTCGGCTTTGTATTTGCACTTGATCACTGTCTCGTTTCTAACACGTCGCTCCTGCTTGCAGCAATGGCCGATCTCGACAACCTCCTCGCCCTGATATCCGACAAGCGCGGTTCAGGCCGGGCGCCGGCCCCGCAAGCGGCACGCAGGTCTGGCCGAGGCGCTGGGGCTCCGAGGACCCGAGGCGGGGTCCCAAGGACTGCGGCCTCCGCCGAGGGTCGCGTTGCCGCCGCTGCTCTTGAGAGGGAGCAGAAGACAAAATTCGCCGCTCGAAGGGGCGGCCGAGCGTCGAAGCGTCCCCGGGTAGAGGAGGCCGAAGAGGTGGAGGTGGCTCCGCTGGTCAGGAGGAGCGCCGGGGCCCGAAGGGCCGCAAGGCTGGCGTCTCCCGAGGCGTCGAGGTGTGACTCCCCTCCGGCCGTATCGGCAGGGGCCGGTGACGGAGGCGCTGGGTCGCGGGCGCAGCGTGAATGGTGGCACCCCGTGCCGGGGGTGTACAAAGATGAGAGCATGGAGGACCCGCAGACGTGCCTTCGTCTGCTCAGCAGCCTCACTCTCCCTTCAGCTTTCGAAGAGCTGAAGGAGCATTCTATTACCGACCTGGCGGCGATGAGTGCTCGGTTGGCGGTTCAGGTAAGAAGTCCGAAGATCCTTCAACCTAGCCTTAGCTGTCTTGATTTTCTAACCCTTATCTGCTCTCGGCCCGCAGGCTGCGATGACGGATAGCGTCCTGATGCATCAACAGGAGCTGCTCCGGCTCAAGCTTCTCGAGGCCGAGGGGGATCCGGCCGGTTCTGGTGAAGGAACCTCGGCGGCGCCCCGCATCGAGCCCTTGGTCGATAGGCTCGCAACCGCGAGCGGTCGGGCGCGGGCGCAGCTAGAGGAGAGGGCAGCAGAGGCCCGTGCTGCTGCCGAGGCCAAGGCGAAGGCCGAGCGGGAGAAGGAGAAGGCCGTGGGCGAGCTTGCTGCGGCTCAGACTGAGATCCGGGCGCTCAAGGCCCAGATCCAGGACAAGGAGTCCCGGCGGGCTTCGGAGAAGCGCCGCCACGCCGAGGAGGTCTCGACCCTGAAGCAGGAATTGGAAGAGTCGGCCGTATCCGATTACAAGGCTGGTCATGACTACGCCCGAGAGATCCTCCAAGCCCAGCTGCTGGCGTCTTCTTCGGTCTTCGACCTCGGACTGACTGTCGTCCAGAGGGCCTGCCCGAGCGTCGATCTGACCGGGGTTGCCCTGCCGATGGGCGAGGAAGCCAGGGAGCTCCTATCCTGGTGGAAGGACCTCATGGCTGAGAGGGCCTCGCCTCCAGTTGCTGAAGATGAGGTCGAGACCGCCGAGGAGGCTCCTGCCGAGGAGGCCCCCGCCGAGGAGGCCCCCGCCGAGGCTGCCGCTCCTGAAGCGGTACAGATCGTAGACTCTCCCTCTCCCTCTCCTGGCCGAAACGTCGTCGAGGCGGAGGAGGAGAGGGTCGTTGAAGACTGATACGAGGGTTCCCCTCGGTTTTTGCCTTTCCGCTTTTGTAAGCCTTCGGCCAGGCATATGGCCGTGTTTGTACTTCCTTTCGTTTATGAATACAAGGAATGTTTTTGGGCTTTACCTTATTGTTTTCTGCATGACGAGTGGATCTGGCCTTTCCGAAATCCGAGATCTTTCCGTCGTTCGCTATAGCTTGCGAAACCGAGACCCGATGTAGGTTCGGATAGATCGTCGATAGAATCTCGCCAGCAGATAAGGCTGCTTTAGATGCGGCTTCTGTGGCCGAAGCCGCTCCCGCTTCGCCTTATGCAGACTTAGAAAATAACCTGCTGCGTCCCGACCCGGATTTCATGGCCGAAGCCATTCGTCGGATCGAAGGACTTTGCGGACTTTAAGAGAACCATGCCGCTCCCGGTACGGTTTGCATGGCCGAAGCCACTCCCGATACGGTTTACACGGACTTAGAGAAAACCATGCCGCGTCCTGATCCGGATTACATGGCCGAAGCCATTCGTCGGATCGAAGGACCTGCGGACTTTAAGAGAATCATGCCGCTCCCGGTACGGTTTGCATGGCCGCGGTACGGTTTGCATGGCCGAAGCCACTCCCGATACGGTTTACACGGACTTAGAGAAAACCATGCCGTGTCCTGATCCAGATTACATAGCCGAAGCCATTCGTCGGATCGAAGGACCTGCGGACTTTAAGAGAATCACGCCGCTCCCGGTACGGTTTGCATGGCCGAAGCCACTCCCGATATGGTTTACACGGACTTAGAGAAAACCATGCCGTGTCCTGATCCGGATTACATGGCCGAAGCCATTCGTCGGATCGAAGGACCTGCGGACTTTAAGAGAACCATGCCGCTCCCGGTACGGTTTGCATGGCCGAAGCCACTCCCGATACGGTTCACACGGACTTAGAGAAAACCATGCCGCGTCCTGATCCGGATTACATGGCCGAAGCCATTCGTCGGATCGAAGGACCTGCGGACTTTAAGAGAATCATGCCGCTCCCGGTACGGTTTGCATGGCCGAAGCCACTCCCGATATGGTTTACACGGACTTAGAGAAAACCATGCCGTGTCCTGATTCGGATTACATGGCCGAAGCCATTCGTCGGATCGAAGGACCTGCGGACTTTAAGAGAATCATGCCGCTCCCGGTACGGTTTGCATGGCCGAAGCCACTCCCGATACGGTTTACACGGACTTAGAGAAAACCATGCCGTGTCCTGATCCGGATTACATGGCCGAAGCCATTCGTCGGATCGAAGGACCTGCAGACTTTAAGAGAATCATGCCGCTCCCGGTACGGTTTGCATGGCCGAAGCCACTCCCGATACGGTTTACACGGACTTAGAGAAAACCATGCCGTGTCCTGATCCGGATTACATGGCCGAAGCCATTCGTCGGATCGAAGGACTTGCGGACTTTAAGAGAATCATGCCGCTCCCGGTACGGTTTGCATGGCCGAAGCCACTCCCGATACGGTTTACACGGACTTAGAGAAAACCATGCCGTGTCCTGATCCAGATTACATGGCCGAAGCCATTCGTCGGATCGAAGGACCTGCGGACTTTAAGAGAATCATGCCGCTCCCGGTACGTTTTGCATGGCCGAAGCCACTCCCGATACGGTTTACACGGACTTAGAGAAAACCATGACAAATTTCCTGAACAAGAGAGTTCTTCATTCATACTCTCCGGCTGAAAGCTTGGGGAGAGGTGACTTACATATAATAACGCCGAAGGCGCTCTACATTCCATGTGCGAGGAAGGGGTTGGCCCGAAAGGGTCTCCAACCGGTAAGCTCCACGCCTGATCACCTCTCTGACCCGATAGGGCCCCTCCCAGTTGGGGGCAAGCTTTCTTGAGGCTTCGGCTGGCTTGGAAGCATGAACATTCCTCAACACGAGGCTCCCTACTTCAAAGCTTCGGGGCTTTACTCGAGTGTTGTGGTATTTGGCCATACGCTGTTGATAAGCCGCCAGCCGGATACGAGCTTTGTCTCGGGTCTCTTCAATGAGGTCCAAGTGGTCTTTCAAACCTTCCTCGTTGGCCTCTGGACTGTAAGCAACGACCATGGGAGAAGGAAGGCCGATTTCCACCGGAATAACGGCCTCTATCCCATAGGCCATGCGAAAAGGAGTTTCGCCGGTGGGGGTTCGGCTCGTCGTCCGATAAGCCCACAGAACGCTCGGCAGCTCCTCCACCCATCGGCCTTTAGCCTCACCGAGGCGGGTTTTCAATCCCTGCAGGAGGCTTCGGTTAGTGACTTCGGCTTGGCCGTTTGCTCGAGGATGCGCCACCGAAGTGAATTTGTGAAGTATGCCGAAGCTGGCGCAGTTGTCGCTGAACCGTCGGCTGTCAAATTGCTTTCCATTGTCAGAGATGATGGCCCGAGGGATGCCGAACCGGCAAATGATGGACTTCCACACGAAGTTCCAAGCATTGCTATCGGTTATTGACGCGAGGGGTTCGGCTTCGACCCACTTGGTGAAGTAATCGACCGCCACGATGAGGAACTTTCTTTGGCCGGTGGCGACGGGAAAAGGTCCCAGGAGGTCGATTCCCCATTGGGCAAAAGGCCAGGGATCAGACAAGGGGGTCAGAAGGGTGGCTTCCTGGTAAATGAGGGAGCTGAACCTCTGGCACTGGTCACAGCGCCGCACGAGGGCTAAAGCGTCCTCTCGGAGTGTTGGCCACCAGTAACCTTGCCTCAGGAGCTTGTGAGCCAGGGCCCTTCCTCCCGCATGCGCCCCGCATATCCCTTCATGGACTTCTCTTGCGGCGTAGTCGGCTTCAGCCGGGCCGAGGCACCGCATCAGTGGTCGGCCGAAGGATTTCTTGTATAGCACCCCGTCCAGAAGGAGGAAGTGGGATGAGCGCTGTCGAATGTGCTTCGCCTCCTTCGGATCTGGCGGGACTTCTCCTTGGAGAAGGAAAGCGACGAGGGGGGTCATCCACGTCTTAGCCTCGACCTCAGTGACTTGCATGGCTTCGGTTTCGCCGAGGCTTGGTTCTGCAAGTTCCTCGACGAGGATCATTCGGCCTCCACCCCCGTCCTGGGTTGACGCCAGCCGGGAAAGGGCGTCGGCTCGGGTGTTCTCGGCTCTCGGGATCCTCACGATTTCATAAGAATCGAATTGGGTGAGGATCTTGCGAGTCACCTGGAGATAAGATGCCATCACCGCGTCCCGAGCCTCGTACTCCCCGGAGATGTGGCCGGCGATCAACTGGGAATCGCTGAAGGCTTTCAGGTTCCGTGCGCCGAGCTTCTTCGCGGCCCGGAGGCCGGAGATGAGAGCTTCGTACTCGGCGGCATTGTTGGTTGCTGGGAAGGAAAAACGCAGGGCGTACTCCGTGACGACCCCTTCGGGCGATGCCAGGATCCATCCGGCGCCGCTGCCCGTGGAGCACGCGGAGCCGTCCACGAAGAGTCGCCATTCGTCCACCGGCGTAGTAGCCGAAGTAGCCTCGGCTTCGACCGCGGCGGGTGCCGGCTGAGGTGCCGCGGGGGCGCCGGGGGTAAGTTCGGCGATGAAGTCTGCCAACGCCTGGGCTTTTATTACTACCCGAGGGGCGTAGGAGATGTCGAACTCCCCCAGCTCGATCGCCCATTTGGCCAACCTGCCGGACACCTCCGGCCGGGAAAGAATCTGCCTTAGGGGCTGGTCGGTGAGGACCTTCATGGGATGAGCTAGAAAGTAGGGCCGGAGCCTCCTCGCGGACGAGACGAGGGCCAGAGCCAGTTTCTCCAGGGCAAGGTATCGGAGTTCTGCTCCTTGAAGGGCTCGACTGGTGTATTAAACGGGCTTCTGAACGCCCTCCTGCTCTCGGACGAGGACGGCGCTGAGAGCCGTCTCGGAGACTGCAAGGTACAAGCTCAGAGGCTCCACGGGAATCGGCTTGGATAGAATGGGGACTTTGGAGAGGTAGGCCTTCAGCTGATTGAAGGCTGTCTGGCACTCTTCCGTCCAGTCGAAGTTGTTGGCCTTCTTCAGTAGCTTGAAGAAGGGGAAACAGTAGTCGGCCGCCCTTGACATGAATCGGCTGAGGGCTGCGATCCTCCCGTTCAACTTCTGTACCTCTCGGAGGTTTGCCGGGGGTCGCATCTGCATGATGGCCGAAACCTTCTCGGGATTAGCCTCCACCCCTCGGTGAGTGACCATGTAGTCGAGGAACTTGCCGGAGGCTACCCCGAAGGCGCACTTGGCCGGGTTCAGCTTCATCTTATACCGCCTGAGGGCGGAGAAAGTCTCGGCCAAGTCGGCCAGATGCTCTGCAGCAACGCGGCTCTTGACCAACATGTCGTCTATATAGACCTCCATGTTTCGGCCGAGCTGTGTGGCGAATACTTTGTTGACCAGGCGCTGATATGTTGCGCCGGCGTTCTTCAGACCGAAGGGCATTCGGGTATAGTAGTACAAGCCCAAATCGGTCGTGAAGCTGGTCTTGCTCTCATCGTCCGGATGCATTCGGATATGGTGATAGCCTGAATAGGCGTCGAGGAAGCTTAAAAGTTCATGGCCGGAAGTCGCGTCCACCACCTGGTCTATCCGAGGCAGCTGAAAGCTGTCCATCGGACAGGCCTTGTTGAGGTTGGTGAAGTCCACGCACATACGCCATTTGCCATCTTTCTTTGGCACCATGACCACGTTGGCGATCCAGTCCGGATGGTGCACCTCTCGGAGATGTCCGGCGTCCAGCCCCTTCTTCACTTCGGCTTGGATGGCGGCCCTCCTTTCCTGATTGAAGGTGCGCCGCTTCTGCTTTACCGGGGGCTGGTCGGGATTGGTATGGAGTCGGTGCTCAGCTACCTCCGGGTCAACCCCGGGCATGTCCGCCGGAGACCAGGCGAAGACGTCGAGATTCTCTTTCAAGAACTCGGTAAGCTTCTCTGCCTCACCCCTTTCCAGGCCGGAGCCTATCATCAAGACTCGTCCTTCGCCTCCCGAAACAGGGACGGCGAGGAGTGCTTCTCCCGGAGATGCCTCGGCCGATGACTCGATCGTTAGGGTTTCAGCTGCTGTCTTCCCCTTGACCGAAATCATGTAGCACTGCCGGGCCGCTTCTTGGTTCCCTTTGGCCTCGCCTATTCCATGGCTGGTATGGAACTTCAGCTTCTGATGGAAGGACGAAGGCACGGCTCCGACTCCGCCGATGAGCCTTCGGCCGAATATGGCGTTGTAGGCTGACTCGATCTTTACAACGGCAAAGTCCGTTTCAACGGTTAATTGCCGGGGGGCGGACCCCAAGGTTACAGGAAGTCGGACAATACCCTCTACTCGGCAGGGCGAGCCGTTAAAACCGTAGAGGGGGCCCCGGTGAGGCTTCATATTAGCCTCACTCAATCCCAATTTCTCAAAACAGTCATAAAACAAGATGTTTGGGGCACTTCCATTATCCACAAAGATTCTATGTACATCATAGTTATTTATTACAGCATTGACGACGAGGGCGTCGTCATGAGGGACCTGAACATCAGTCAGGTCCTCGGCGCCGAAGGTGATGTCTTCCAGACGAGGACACTTCGGTTCGCCGTCTACCGCCGCTACTGTGCTGCGCTGCTGCGGCCTGGACCCTTCCCCCGGCCCTCCGGATATCATCATGATAGACCCAGAACTGGGTCTTTGATGGGATGAATCTACCGGGGCCGAGGTGGCTTTTGGCGGAGGAGCGGCTTCTATCGCCGGGGGCTGCTGTTGCCTGGGTGCTGCAGGGACGTCCCGGTTCTGTTGCGGCGGCTGCTCCCGCCGGTACTGCGGCAGTCTTCCCTCCCGGATGATGCGGTCGATCTCCTCTCGGAGCTGTCGGCACTCATCCGCCGTGTGGCCGATCTCCCGGTGGTATTCACAGTACCTGCCGGGATCCCTTCGGCGAGGATCGCTCTTGATGCGATCAGGCCTTCGGAGCATGCCCTTTACCTCCATGAGCATCCGGGAAGGGGGAGCAGGTAAGGGTAGGTACCACGGCTGCGGGTCCCGTCGCCTCTCTCTGTCCCAGTCCTCCCGGCGAAATCGCTTTCGGGAGGGCTCTTGGTCTTCAGGCCGAGGTCGGACCACCTGGGGAGCAGGCGCCGAAATGGCTTCGGCCGCGCCTTTACCCCTGGACAGCATCAGGGCCTCCCGGTTGATGTACTTATGGGCCCGGGCCACGAGGTCCTGGAAGGTCGGGGGATGGCGCTTCCCAATGGAGCCGAGGAGCCCCTCGTCGCGGCACCCGCTGATCACGGCCGAAACCGCGATCGAGCTGTCGAGGTTCGGGATCTGGACGGCCTCGGTCCGGAGCCTGGTGAAGTACTCCTGGAGAGTCTCGGCGGGGCCTTGCCGGATGGCCAGCAGGCTGGCGGAGGTCTTGCACTGCCGGGTGGCATCATAGAACTGGTCGATGAACAGTTGGCCCAACTGGACTAGGGAGTGGATGGAGTTGGGGGCCAATGTCTCGAACCAGGTGAGGGCGATTTTTTCAAGGGTGAGGGGGAAAAGACGGCAGCGGACTGCCTCGGAGATCCCTCGGACCCGGAGGTAGGCGTTGAATCTCTGGAAATGACAGACTGGATCTGTCATTCCGTCGTAGAGAGGGCCCTTCGGTAGCTTGAAGCTGGGGGGCACCTCGGTGGCCAGGAGCTCTACCGTGAACGGGGTCTGCTCCAAGATGCTGCTGGCGAGGGGCGCCCCGTGAGGCCGGGACACCATCTGCTGCATCTCTTTGCGCATCGCCGTCAGCCGCCAGTCCAGGTCCGGGGCAGTTGAGGTGGCGACGGATTGTCCTCCGGTCCGGGCCGGACGGTACTCTGACGAAGCATAATCCTGTTCCGTCAGACGATCGGCGCGGGGAGCTCGGGCAGGTAGCGCCGAGGGCTCGCTGCGCGCCGCCGCGGTTTCGTCGAGAGAAACTGGCGCAGGCACCGGCCGGAACTGGGCGTCTTGTACTGGGTAGAGTGGGGGGAGCGGCGCCTGCTGGGGAAGCTGCCCCGTCAGTCCCATGCGCTGGGCGATGGCGGACACCATCTCCTGAAGAGGCGCTAGGGACGTGACGGCAGCGGCCAGCGTCGCCATCTGCTGCTGGAGCACCCCCACTCGGTCTTCCGAGCCGAGAGACTCCGGTATGGTTGGCAGAGGCAGGTTCGGCGGGGCAGAAGGTGCGCCTTCGGAAGGCAGCATCTGCGCCGAGGCCTCCCGCGCTTCTGCTTCGCTCTGTCCGGATTGCCGGGTCACAGGTCGCTGAGACATGACTTGTTTTGCTGGTTTCCTATAGACGGCGCCACGTGATGTAGACTGGATCTATCACGACCGGATTCCGGAGCTGGAATCCGAAAAGAAGAGGATCCGGAGCTGGGCCGGATCGGTGTTCGAGGGGGCCCGACGGGGATCCGGAAGGCGAAGGACGCAGAGGCAGAGCCGGGAGTCCGATGCCGGTGGCGACTCGGAGCGGGTTTGTTCTTGGATAGTGAGCCCGAAGGCTCCTTCAGCGCGAGACCGAGTCTCCTGTCTTGGGCCGAAGCTCCTTCGGCGGACGAAGGGATGGCGCGGATGAGTCTCCTTCCCTCTGCTTGTCGACAGGTGACGGAGTCGAAGCCGAAGGTCCGAGGCCGGGGGCGACTCGGAGCGGGCTTGCTATTGGATAGTGAGCCCGAAGGCTCCTTCAGCGCGAGACCGAGTCTCCTGTCTTGGGGCAGTCGGCGTACGGCGTCGAGACCAAGGAGAGGAATCCGAGGTCGGCGGCCGAGACCGACTCGGGAAGGTCGGCGAAGATTCGAACCGAGCCCCTGCAGGAGGGAAAGAAGAAGAAGAACCAGTCAGCAGGAGTCCCGGGCGTCAGCCCTGGGGAACCCCCTCCGACGGTCAAGTTAGCTCCTGAAGAAGATTCGATTCAGAAGGCAAAGAGAGCAGTTTTAATGCTTTTTGGATAGTAGTCCTTTTGAGGGTCTCGGAAGCTTGGGGAGGCATCCGTCCCATACCTTTGGCCATAAATAGCGGGGTATTTATAGCGGAGGATAGCGGATGGTTAACGGTGGCAGCCGATATAGGACTAAATGAGGGCTTACTGATAAACCGCCATAGTGTCCGATCCGCCACCGGAGTGGGCCAGATTCGGCTACCGGGCCGAAGGGGGTTGGGCCGCTGATGGGCCGAAGCCTGTTGGGCCCTGGGCTGCCGCGCTGCTCCCGGGCCGTAGGCTAGTAGGCCGCTGACGGGCTGAAGCCTGTTGGGCCGGAAGCGACGGTGCCGCTTATGGGCCGAAGGCTGCTGGGCCGCTGACGGGCCGAAGGCTCCCGGGGGGCCTGGTACTGCTGCTGTTGGGCTGAACGGGGTTTGGGCTTGTTCTAATGGGCCGAATCGGATTCTGTCTCATCAGCCACAATTATTTTGCACTTATCCAGGCGTTATTTCCAAGTTCAAAGTAGTCCCTAGAAGAGTAATTTCGCAAACCACATAATTCACACAAAAACATGGATTATGCACTCGGCCATCTTTGAACCGGTGATGGTTCCATTTGAAGGGGTAATACTAAGAAGAGATCAAAAGATATCAACTAGACTATGCAAAATTGACAAGAGTTGAGTCACCGAATTCGTTTTCGAATCCCACAGCCACTACTCTACTCAACACATCACATGGTATGTTCCTTTCTTTGGAAGGTTCCACAACAAGTGGCGCACAGAAGAAAATAAGAGAGAACAGGAAAAATGTCAACTAGGAGAGTTTGTGGAGTTGGGGTTCCTAATTCTATAGATTTGATTAATCAATAAGCAAGGGAATAGTTCCCATACACAACGTAGCTAACCACGTCTATATTTTTAAGCGTTAAAACATAATTATATCTTCCGGAAATGGTTTTTACAAGCTAGACAGTAATAAGATGACCACCTATCTACAATGTGGCTTCAGATGTTAATTAATCAAAAACCTTGTGATTTTGAAGTTAGATTAGATGATCAAAATGGATTATACATATATGTTAAACGTGTACTTATACACATGCAGTGGTAGACGCAGAAATTTTGTTCAGTCATTCAGAGAGTGGGCCAGTAAAATTATTCTATCGAGCTGAAATCAATGGAGCAATGAGGTCACTGTAACAGACCGAAATCAGTGGTCAGTCACTCTAATAGGCTAAAATTAGACAGTCTTAATTTTACAAAATTCATATGCTGGATCTGCCGCTGTACATGTGGCACAAACACTTGAATAAAGGAGTCATGGTCGAGAGTTGAGACATCCAGCACAACAAAGAAGACTGCCCATGTTTGACTTTGTCTTTGTCAAAATTGGAAGCTGGGTTGCTTACTACGGATAGCACAACACCAACATTCCCGACATTGACCAAGCTATTATACGTACCTTGACCGAGCTTGCGCAAGTGTATGCATGGCGAGAGATACGTTAGATTTGGACGAGAATTAAACGAAGAAAAATCTAAACAATGCACATTGAGCAAAGTGATTTATTTTATACTTATTCCTTTTAACATATTATGTTTTTCCCTTTAGTTAAAGGGCCCATACAATTTGATGATTATATCTTAGCATTTGGCCACAATTGAATTATGGCAACACGAAATTAAATATTTTTCATGTAGACGAAAATAATTTTGTTAATATATGTAAAAGTGTAATTAAATATTAAAAAGAAAACCAAGTTCCAATGTTTTTAATGTTCGCTCTAATTTGAATGAAGAACTTAAAAGATATATTCATTTTGAAGTTTACACATCATGCTATAAATGAATAAAAATATAATTTTATTTAGATAACTCATCAATTTGAGTGAGTAGATATATCTCATGAGCATTATTTTCGTACTTTCTTGTTGGAGACTTTCAGAAACAATGGTCGAGTCAAATTGAATTGTATATTTTTCCATTTATACTTTGGGAGCTTCATTAGATCAGACGTGTATTATAATATACTGGGCATGAATGATGATAACTGTGAAATAGGCAGCAGAAGTAAAAAATAACTATTGAATTCCATCACTTGAAACATAATTTGAAGCTCCCTGAAATAAATAAATACATTCTAATTTGAAGCTATAGTCATGGAAGCTTGTCAATAGAGTTAATAGGATAAAACTGAAGGATAAAGGGCTGAAGGCTCCATAATTCCAAGCAATGTGAGAATATTTGACCTAAATCAGGAAACCAACAGGTAGAGGAGAAAAAATAGGAAAATGAAGGAGATCTGCCTCAGGACCATCCCAGCTTTCCAGCTATGGCTCATGGTGCTGACCAGGGGGAATATGTGATGATCATAACTATTAGAAAAAAGGAAAAAAGATAAATGTTTTAAGGTAGAGGAAAAAACCATTAGACAATTAAGGAATTAGGAGAACAAATTAGTCGAAGCATTCGTATTATAGTGGCTAATTTAGTGATGAATATTTGCTCTTGACAGAGGGAATCAAAGAGAGTATGCTCTTATACCTTGATTTTTTTTTGAAATTGTCTTATACCTTGATATAGAAGATAGAAAAGTGGCCAATGAAATAAAGTGCCAGCGACCCTTGCTGAGAGAAACTAAAATATCCAATTCTTTGTCTTATTTGTTAATTGACTGTGAATTGAGAACATCTTGGGACTGCATGCCATATAAACACCCAACCAAGTTGCATGGCGTGCAATGGTATCGCAATCTTTGATCCTTTAAGGTACATTTGTTAACACTATCTTTTTTAGATCTTTGAAAAAATCGCTAGATTCTCTTACAATCATAAAAAAGTTAAATTGTGACAAAATATAAATACATAGTGTGAATAAAGAGAAAGTGACACGTCAACAGCGCACTAGTCGAGAAACTTTAAATGCTCTAAAATCTATAATGATTACACCAATCATTTGTCCTTTATTCCAAATTTGCACCTATCTAGCTATTCGAAGATTCCCTACAAATTTGAGGGTGATAGTGTTGACAAATACCTTTAATATAGATCCTCATGGCCCTCAAGTTTTGGAAAGAAAAAAAAATCTGCTCTGTTTATTATGAGTGTGTGGGTGTGTGTGGGTGTGAGAGAGAGAGAGAGAGAACATCCAATCCTTCTTAATAAGCTTGGACATGGCCAAAGTTGAACCCTCTCTTTTCCTTTGATTTGTTTGTGACATCTGCCTAACCATGTGAACCTCACATGACAATGATAGTTTCCTTGAAAGATCGAAGATGGAAGAGCAAAAAAGAAAAACTGGCCAATCAATGCACTGGGGCTTTGTTTCCCTCCTAGGTTTGTCACTACCTTATCTAGCTAGCATTGATTGGAATGGAGAATGCTTCAAGCAATTGTCCACTGTGGTCTACCAACTTGGTCTAACTTAGTTAGTACGTCATGACCTCTTCGCGTGGAGAAAGTGTTGGAGCGGCTATATAATAATCTTAAATTGGTTAATTTCAGTTGTGGCTAATACTTATGATCTTAGACCCCTTCAAACTCAACACCCGAGTTTTGTAGTTTGTAAGAGTGTTGGAGCGGCTACATTATAGTCTTACATTGGTTAATTTCAGTTGTGGCCAGTGCTTATGATCTTGGGCCCCTTCAAACTCAACACTCGGGTTTTGTGGTTTGTAAGAGTGTTGGAGCGACTACATTATAGTCTTACATTAGTTAATTTCAGTTGTGGCCAGTGCTTATGATCTTGGGCCCCTTCAAACTCAACACCTAGGTTTTGTGGTTTGTAAGAAAAAGTCATTGGTTCAATTCTCACCATATGTTAGTATTCTATGCCCATAAGATTACTTCTTTCGATAGTGGTGGGGTTGTTTTGATAGTGTCGTCTGATTAAATGAAAAACTTACATTCGACAATCGGGAGACTCATGAGATTCAAACCTTTCGTACTTGAGAGGCAACATAAATAATTAGATCATTGAGCCATTTGTTCAAAAAAAAAAAAAAAAAAATCCATGATGCTATGAGGAAACGAACAACCCCAGAATTTAGGGTGCCTTTGGTGTACAATCTGAAATCTGTTACTATGCAAGCTCTTCAAAAGGTTGATCAATGAATTATTTTGGTAAAATTCAAAAACGTCAGACAATCGAAAAACCCCTCCTGATTTTCTTCAGATCTGAACATTGACATTCATATCATGAACAACTCTTTTAAAGAAGAAATAATTATATTATACCTCCAAAAATAGTGTATTTGTAAAAAAATCCCTCTAATCTAATTATTTGTAATATCAAAAGTTTTCAGAAAGTTGAAAGTAAAAAAAAAAAACTTTTAAAAAAAGTTTATACATGTAATGGAATGAACTTTACATCATATCAAACCAACCCTAGTTCAATGAGCTTTCCCTGTCGTGGATAAGAGAAGTGGAGACACAAGAGTTACGTACTTGTCACATCTCAAGTACTGATCCCTTGTTTCAGTGGTGCCCTTGGACGGTGGTGATACAAAACCTAACTGTTAACAGTGAGTTTTCGATGTCACTCCCAAAAACTATAAACAGATTACCTATAATTCGAGATCAATTTATTTACTGACCTTAAATTTTATTTGACAAGATATCACATCGATCCATTCAATAAGAAAGGAGTGTTGCTCTCTGATCACGATCAATTTAACTACATATCCAAGAGTGTCATTAACATAGGATGAATCCTTGCTCATTTTAGTAATATTTCATGATATAATAATTATTTCTTAATAATGTAGAAGAAAAAGAACTTGAATGTGGCAACCATGGCTGACACTAGGTTTTTGAAGGGGGGCTTGACTGTAGATGGAGTCTGATCACAGTTTCGTGCACGCGCGGGGGGAAGTCATTTAAAAGACACACATGGCATGGCATCCCATGCACGCCTGCTGCTTACTCTATTTACACTAGCTAGCTCCATGCATCCACGTCAACAATTGGCTTGTGACCAAAATAATCGATGACATAGAGACGAGATCATAGTCTAGATCTTTATTTTTGAATCATGATATACTTTCACTTATATTGGGACAAGAAAAATTAAATCAGTCATTTACTATGATAAGTGGAAAAGTGTCACATCTCCTCTATTCCCACGAAAGCCATTCATGATCTAGAGAAAGAGAAGATCTATATAAGAAGATGCCAAAGTCTCTGGTCAACAATATTATCAAGTCTGGATTTTAGAAAACAAATCTATTTTGAATGATGATTTTGACGAAAAGATTGAATCCCTTCGTAAAGAATTAAAGGGAAAACTACTAGTATATTTCTAAAATCTTTATAAATAACTGCTACATCCCTACCTTTAAGGAAACTACCCCAGTATCCTTAAAATCACAAAACCCCAGCTCCAATACTCCTCAACTTGCTATCTACTAAAGGAGAATTTGTAGGGAATGCTATGTAGATAAGAGTTATTTTAAATGTAAAAGTACAATTTTACCCTTTGAATAAAAAATAAAAATCCTCTCTCTCTCCATGCCGGAAACAGAGTATGATAGCACCAGTGGCTCGTCGACGATCAACTACTTCCTCATCGACTTCGCACTCGGACTGCTACTGTTAGCAACAAGTATCTCCCCGTTAGTTTGATATGAGTTGGGTTCCTGTAAGTGCAGGCAATGATGAGATTGGGTAAGCGTAAAGGGGAAGATGGAGTTTTTCATGAAAACCTTTCACGGGGAGTAAAAAAAAGTGGCGTGTGAGAGGTCGTTTTCAAACATTCTCTTCTCTATACTTATTGAGTCCCATCTTCACCTGCACTTAGATGATCCATGATTCTTACCATATATCGTGGCCAATAACCTCTAAGAGTGGTTATGAAAAACTTTTCTTTCTATGAAGAGGGTGACATGGTGGTTGGGTATGCATATAGATATACAAGGGACTAGGGTTTAATCTTGGACAAAGCTCGATATTTCCTTCTTTGCATTCTCAACATTTTCCTGAGAAATAGAAAATCATAGAAAGTATTTTCTAGAAAATAAAGTCATGGAAAATAAAATCATGGGAAGCATTTCTTCTATGGGAGGTGAGGAAGTAAACCTCATGAAAAAAGAGAATATTCTAGGACTATGGAGATTATTTATTCAATAGACTTTTACTCGCATTTGTAAAACTTGTAAAAGTTAGTTAAAAAATATTAACCTAAAAAATTTAGAGAATGCGAATGCCTCCTAAAGGGAGAAAATTCTATGCTGTCTAATGATTCTGCTTAATTAGGTGATAATTTTAGATTCGAGCCAATCTCCAAAGAAGCAATCCCACGGACAAGGAGAAAATTTTAAACTTCCGACCGACTCGAATCCGCAAACTTCAAGGACACAAGATGAAGTCAACCGACCTAACTGGTTGGTTCGGTTATGAGAAACTAGACGGTGGGATGATGATCAACCTGCAAGGTGACCTCAAATCTTAATCTTCTCAGATATTCAGATGTAGTTAACAGGTTGCTCACTCTTTGGGAGAAAAGGACTTGGATTTCCAGTCACATAATAATCTCGAGTGCCATTTTGTGATCGAGACGGAGATGTACACATGGCTTACATATGCACATGTACTCACGGATATTTGAAGAAGCCAAGCATGGTCTAGACGCCAAGCACAAGAAAAGCGACTAAGAAAGCTTGACTTTGACTTGGTCAAAGGTAGCAAGCTGGGTTCCTTAGACCTCCACACAGCACAAGATCAAGAATTTGTGACGTTGACCAAGCTGCTATGTGCAGCTTGCTTCCATGATTCAATCTTTAACATTCGTGCCATGATACGTTTATTTAAGACGAGCTACACTCTGGATCGTGATTGTATTTTAATACTTTAGAAGCATTACAGTAAGTATTACTTAATTAATTTATTCTGATGTTACGAAGTCTTAAAAAAACGAAAAATAATTTATCATATTCCTACACATGGAACTGTTCTACTAGTGAATAACTCATAATCTAGCTCTAGTCACTAAGAAGACACTATAGAGTTCAACAATAATGGCTCAACCAAATGACAACAGAAGATTCTTCCTTCCTTTGAGAAAAGAATTGACCAATGTGATTAGATCTTCGAGACCTTTGCTAAGATCAACTAAAACATCTAACTCTCGGCCCTAACCTATTAATTTAATGAATTGAGTACATCCTGGGCTATGCTTACAAGTACCTAAAAAGAAATAGAGAACCTCTAGACTACATTATGATCACTTTAGAAGAAGGATAACAAAATGATAAAAACAATGAAGTTACTTTGAAAAAATGTGAAGAAGATCGATAAAGATATATTATTTTTAAAGTCTGCAAGATCACATTCTTCCACAATCTCTCATTACCATTTATCTAATCACTGTTCCAAGGGGCCTCTGGGGAACCTATATTCATGGGCATGCACATGAAGTGGCCTAGAATAAAGAGGTTAGATGGAAAAGCTTGGGGGATAGCCAGCAATAGGCTTTCTAGGAGAAGAAAATCATGCCAATCAAGCTGTAGTCCTTTCCTTTTCCTTTTATTTGTTTTGTTTGGATATCAAAACTTCCCAACTAGTCATTTGCATACAGGTGAAAGGGGCCAGAGACAAAAACTAGTAGAAGAAAGAGCTTGGTGATAGCCAAAATAGCTCTCAAGTAAAAGCTTGAAAATAGCCAAAATTGAGCAATCCTTTTCTTTTCCTTTGACTGGGATATCTGCCTACTCACGTGAACGGTTGAAATTATCTTGTTCAAAGTTATATCCACTTTAGGGTAAATGGCACCCTCTCTCTACTACCCTTTTTACTGTTGACAAGGACATCGCCAATCCAACAATAGCTCCTTAGAAAGATGGAAGAGGGAAAATAAACAAGAACTGGCCAACCAAGTTACTCATAAGTGTGTAAGTTATTAGGGATTTGTTTCTCTCTAATTAGTCTTAATTGGAATGAAGAATATTTCTACTTACTAATTATATATCCCATTTTATAGATAGTAATAACTATGTTAAATCATGTATTAGGAGCATCGGCCTTTCAAACCTGCATAAAGAACCAAAAAAATGGTGCATGAAGATGTGTTTTTAAAAGCGTTTCTATCAGTATTGATGGAATTCGGTCTAACTCGGTACCGAGAGGAACCAAACTCTTTGAATACTCACACTAGGCTTGGTAGGTTAGGGGAGGTATGCGTGTCTTGACAGGACGCCGCCCAATTAGCTCCTCCTATCTTGTACTGTCATTACGTTAGCTTCAAGATAATGATCTACTAGTAAAGGTTGGCTTTAGGATTAGCATATATGTTTGAGGTTTCCTGTAATATACCGTTGTACCAGGCATGGTTGTCGGTACATACCGGTATCGACCGGCACCGGTAACCATGGTTTAAAGAATATCGACTGATATAGGGCCAATACCAGTTGATACGTACCAATACCGATATTCATCGATACTAGTACCGATACCGGTATTGTCATCTATGGTACCAGGTGGTTCAAAATAAAACCACAAACAGATTAAACTATAGAACAATGAAGAGGTGATAGCTGGTGGTATGCTGTGTTGCGTTTCTCCTATTTGAAGCAACCTTTCTTTCTCCTCCTATTCGAAAATGCTGTTATTATGTGTCATCTGAGAAGACAAACCCATAAAAACAAGGAAGAGAAATTTAATGAACTTCTCCTTATGTGGATAAGAAGACTCCGACAAGAGTTAACGTAATTGTCATATCTCAACCACTCACTTGTTTTCATTCTCATGAACTCTACTACATGTTGTCTGTAGTGGTAGTCTTAAAACAGTGGAGATGCAAAGAGTAACTCACAAAAACTAGCAACATTAGAGGGTTATTTGTTTTAACGTAAAACAATGTAATTTAAAATAATTGTTTTATTTTACAATATTTCAGTTGTTTGAAATGATGTAAAACAATGTAAAGTAAAATCTCGTCTGGACCTTGTCTGTCTATATGACAGCTCAATTCCCTTGTTTTGGTTTACAGTAAAGAAAGATCCACCGTAAACTAAAACAAGAAGATTGAAGTATTCCTTTTGTTTATTTTACAAACAATCAAACAAATATTTCTTAATTCTAAAACAAAAAACTTTCACTTGTTTTGAAATCAATAATTTTGAAACCGGTGATTTACAAAGTTTTACACTAAAACAAACAACTCTTAGAAGTGAATAAACTTCATCAACAAAAAAAAAAGAACATTTTCCCACGAGAGAAATTAAAGCTTCTGCCAAAAAGAGGGTGTTAATTGACTACAAATTCTTATTGATAATACACCACATCGACTGATGACAACTTGACAAATATCTATATAAAGAATTCTGGATCTATCTATAAGAATAAGTGATTTACTCATGAGTAAAATTAGGATGAGATTCCTTTGCTTGGATCTTTATATACCCTCATTAACATGGGGATGAAATGTATTTAGTACTTTCTTATTTTTTCCATTACAAATGACTTGTTTACTCTTCATCTCCATATGAACAAGGACATAAATGTGACATACAATAATTTAGAGAAAGAAATCCAAAAGATATGGCAGGAAATGGCCTGGAAGATAAAGTCCACCATTATATACCCCTATTTACAAGGCGATCATGTAGATATAATATTTTTTCATCTTTTCATAACAAATGACTATTTATCTTTATCTTTATACGAGTGGAGACGCATAAAAATTTAAAGACAGTGGTTAGTTAATAGTGCGGCACATCCATCAACTCAATCGCGATTGTACTACTTACGCACATCCATCACAGTCGATTTAACTATACAAACAAGAGGTTAATTAATATATGACAAAATCCTCACTCCTTGTTATGCTAATGTAGAAGATAAACCTTGAGTCAGGCGACCATAGTTGACACTGTACATGGTTTTAAATGTGTGCTTCACTTTGGTTGATAGAGTTGGCAGTTTCGTGTACGCTTACGTGGTAAGAAGTCATTTAAAAGACTACAAGAAGAAACCAAGGAGATCCCCATGCACACCTCCTGCTAAATTCCATTGGAAAATTAGAAAAAATAAAAGCACTCCACTGCTCCACGCAAGCTGGCACTCAACTTCCGTCCAAAACCATGGGTCGTGGCGTATATATATATATATATATATCCACAGAAAAGACCCCAAATTTCCGGACAACAATGTTGTCTAGTTTGGATTTGAGAAGGAACTATTTTTGAAATCATGATGCCGACAAAAGATTTGAAGTTTTTATGGAAAATGATAAAGGATTATAAGTTTTAAAGATTCTTTAAACAAAGCATGACTTGTTTGTAAAAATATGTGAAGTTGAAAAAATATGATTATACTAGTGACTTTAAAAAGGTATTTGTAATTATAGCCATCTTAGATGCGAAGTTGCAGAATTACTATTTCTATTTGCATATTGACCGATATAACCTTACTATGTAAATATTAAGCGTAAAAGCACACTTGTGGTTACTTGTTATCTAATAAACAAGTCGCAAAGCGTCATAAGAGGTGGAGTAGTTTTGTACATATTTTGTACTAGATGGAATTTTTTGCATTTATGTTTATGCAGTGAAATCACTTTTTTACTAATCAGTTAACAATATTAATAATATTTTACTCTAGTAAATATTGTTTCGAGCTAATTTATTTATCTCAAGCAAGTATGGTGCATTTATTCATGCACAGTAGGAATGTGTATTAAGAGTGGCAACCCTGCAATTTCCTCGCGCTATATTCTCAAATATCCTCTAGTTATATCATATATTAATATTCATATTTATTCGGTTATTCCCTTTCTTAAAACTGTTGGAGCAGCCAGCCCACAGCTACGTGGCACCGTTTGGTCTTAAAAAGAAAACTGTGGGGCCCGCCGCCAGCGAAAGCTGACTCGGATGGTCCTATCCGGGCCCACCGATCCGTCCGCACTCGCGTGGCTAACTTTAACACCCGCGCTCCCACATTTGGCCGCCCACGTTAGTAAATTGCAAACTACCCACTCTTCGTCCTTTAATTACCGCACTGCCACCACTGCAGCCGCGTATAAATATCACCACCGAGTTAAGCTGGGTTTTGCCGAACCAGCCAGCCAAACGCCTCCGAACGCCTCTATCTCTCTCTCTCTCTCTCTCTCTCTCTCTCTCTCTGTGACAAACGCGCCGCCGTAACCGTCTCCACCGCCGCCAGCGACGATGATGGCAGCCTCCTCTTCCAGGACCAGATCCAGTGGCACCGCCCTTGGGCGCCCGTTCTCGTCCTTCTCCTCCGCCTCCGCCGCCCCCAGCGCCGCCTCCGCGCTCGGCTTCCAAGTCCACCACCGCTCGGCGTCGCCCACCCGTGTCCAGCTCGCCGGAACCCCGTCCGCGTCGCCTGGGCGTTCCCTCGCCGTCTCCTCCCGTGACCACCAGATCGCGAAGAAGCCGCTCTCGGCCGCACCACCGGCCTCGCGGCGGCGGACCTGCATGTGCTCGCCGACCACGCACCCGGGGTCCTTCCGCTGCGCCCTGCACAAGAACGTGGGCCTCCGCCACGGGGGGACTTCCACCATGTCGTCGCCGTCGAGCCGGCTCAACGCGAGGCGGTCGGCGATGGCGAACTCGCTGGTGCGGATTGGGACGGTGGAGGGCTCGGATCTGATCAAGCGGGCCCTCGCCGCTCTGATCCGCCCCACTTCCCACCAGCAGCGGCGCCGGGCGGCCTTCCAGCCCCGCCCCAGCCGGCTGTCCTCCATGTCCAAGGCAGACGACGACCTTTACTGAGGTTCTAATGGCGATCACCGGTGGCGCAGAAATCGACGCGGACAGGTTCGTAACGGGACGAGGAGAACCCAAACTTCCCTTCTTCTTCCACCCTCCCGTGTTCCCTACCGTCGAGCGGGCAGCATCGGCACATCCAAGGATGCCATCACAGTTTTGTGTGACTCCGTTTTGGTTTTCTTGTATTGCTGACGAGAACAGATCGGGGACCGTCAGCTTGTTGCGAGCGAGAATTTGTACATGTACACATGTCTGTTAAGCATCCGGCCGGCGACGGCCGCCCTGAAGAAGCAGAGAACTGTGTGCCTCCGCCCGAAGAGGCGTCGAGGCCATTAATCTCACACTTTGCAAGGCATGAACACTAATCCCTTCGCATACTAATCAATTCTCTTAACTAACAACAAGAATTCAAATCGAAATTGCTCACCCCATGCACCCGAATCCGTTCAAATTTCCGAAGTGATGTGATTGCTGAGCGCAGTGGGGGCGCCGTTAAAGCCCCTCCTCGTCCCTCGCCGCCGTCGTCATCCGTGTTATCTCCATTTGCGTACGTCCAACCGTCGTTTGGTGCGTATTTATACGTATTTTGCGTACGAGGTAATCCAATTCCTGTTATGTGTTTGTATTTATTTATTTATTCAACTTTTTCTTGGAGGTTGGATTTTTTTTTTGGACCTTTTGTTTTATATTCTCGTCTCTTAATTTTGCTGTTTCAACCTTGCAGGTTTCATGGGTATACTGTGAGAGAGACGCTATTTCGTCCCAATTCCATGACAAGAGCGAAGGTAAACATAGGGAAAATGAGATCTAATTTACATTGAATCATATGAAAAACTAAAATCGAGCCATGGAGGAAAACGGAGGATTTGGACGAAGGGTGTCTGTCACTCGCGGACAAATATTCTTGGAAGGTGGTCGTCGGACCATCATGGACAGAAAAAAAAAAAAACTTCAAAATCTTATCTTAATTATGAATTTTTAACCCAATATATAAAAGAATCATTTAAAAGTGTTGTTGTAAAAAGTCGACTCCTAAAAAAGAGATGCCAGATTTTCACAAGCAGGAAAAAAAACTAAATGGCAGAGTGCAGGCTGAGAGACCGACTGGCCAACTGGTGACCAAATCGGCTCTTGCGCTGAGCTAAGGTTGATTGGCGTTGAGGCTGATTCCCAGGCCAAGCGGACGGCGACTGATGTTGAGGTTGACTCCCAGACTGCGTTGAGGCCTGACTCGTCTCCTGCAAGACAATGGACTAAGTTTATTGGGTCGTTCTCATCAAGGTAACTTGGTTGGGCCCATTTGGAAGGTTCATAAATTATCCTCTTCAAAAAGTATTGTTGATCGGAAATTTATTATAAAATTATAATCTTTATAATATAAAGGATCAAAGGCTCCTTCCATACGGGGTATTCCGCCCCAACCCTTCCATACAGGGGTTTTAAATATTATTTATGAATATACTTATTTTTCAATAAAAAATAAATATCAACTAACGTCCTGTTTGGTTACAGTATCAAGTACCTATATCAATACCATTTTTAATAGTGATATTGATGCAGCTTATTTTAGGTGTTTGGGTTGTATAATATTGATTTTAAAAGTCCTACACAATTTGACTCCAAATTATATCAGATTTAAGACAGGTGGAACCTGTATTAAATGCAATAAAGGAGTCTCGAGCCTACCCCCATCCTACCACCGCCAATGCACGAGCAGAAAGCACACGGGAAGGAACCCCAGGTGTCCACCTCCGGCCACAGGGCAACACGCTTCTGCCCCGAGGAGAACTCGAGACTGGACCTTTTGCTGGTGGATAAGCTTCAGAAGCAGTGCAAGCTCCTAGCGGAGTTGCCGCGGCACTCTAACCGGGGGCGAAAGTTGGTGCCCGCCGACCGGCAGCTGCAGAGGAACCGCTCGCTGGTGGACATGCGCAGCCAGCTGCTACACCGGGTGCTGGTGGAGGAGGTGAACAAGAGACTGTTCAAGATGGTGGGCTCGGTGGAGAGCATCGGGTTCCAGGCGCCCGGGCAGGGCCCCAGGAAGGGGTCCTCTCATAGAACTGGCAAGAATTTGGGTTGACATGGGGAAGGTGATTAGAAAAACTTCACCTGGTCTTTTAACAGGGCTGTGTAGTGTCCAGTCCAGCTAGCTCTTGGCGTTGTTGAGCTGCCAAAACAAGCACGGGTAAGGGATCAGCATGACGAGTGATCCCATTACTACCACTGCCCACCATCCGTTCGATTAATTTCCTCACAGAGAAGGGGAATTGTAAAGATGGGCGTGAGCAAACGAAGGAATGGAGGACATGATAGAATGGTCTGTGATGGGGACCTGAGATGGTGATGAGACCTAAGGAGGTGGTAGAGGCAACGGCAATGAGGTGGGCGGGGGCTGTGGTGGCATAGGAGAACACTGGAAGATAGCCCAGTGGGTAGCGCAGTGGCCGTGGGACTTGTTCTTGGTAGAGGCAGCAAAGGTAGGCACTAGACTGAAAATTAAAATTATTTTTAATATTGCTACACTTTCATTCAAACGCTTTAAACTAATATTGTATCAATTTAATATTGATACTTAACACAACACAAATATTAATACCGAAATTGAAACTGTATCAAATTTAAAAGTCTAACCAAACAGGACGTAAGATAATACATTAGATCAATAAAGATATAAACTTAGAAGTATCTCTTAAAAATAAAATCATAAATCCGAATGTCATATTATCAAGTGCACTTACATTGGAACTTCGTGTGGAAGTCCATCATTTGCCGGTTCAGCATCCTTCGGGCCATCATCTCTGACAATGGAAAGCAGTTTGACAGCCGGCGGTTCGGTGACAACTGCGCCAGCTTCGGCATACTCCACAAATTCACTTCGGTAGCGCATCCTCAAGCAAACGGCCAAGCCGAAGTCACTAACCGAAGCCTCCTGCAGGGATTGAAAACCCGCCTCGGCGAAGCTAAGGGCCGATGGGTGGAAGAGCTGCCGAGTGTTCTGTGGGCCTATCGGACGACAAGCCGAACCCCCACCGGCGAAACTCCCTTCCGCATGGCCTATGGGATAGAGGCCGTTATTCCGGTAGAAATCGGCCTCCCTTCTCCCAGGGTCGTTGCTTACAGTCCGGAGGCCAACGAAGAAGGTTTGAAAGACCACTTGGACCTCATTGAAGAGGTCCGAGATAAAGCTCGTATCCGGCTGGCGGCTTATCAACAGCGCATGGTCAAGTACCACAACACTCGAGTAAAGCCCCGGAGCTTCGAAGTGGGGAGCCTCGTGTTGAGGAATGCTCATGCTTCCAAGCCGGCCGAAGCTTCAGGAAAGCTTGCCCCCAACTGGGAGGGGCCCTACCGGATCAGGGAGGTGATCAGGCGAGGAGCTTACCGGTTGGAAACCCTTTTGGGCCAACCTCTTCCTCGCACATGGAATGTAGAGCGCCTTCGGCGTTATTATATGTAAGTCAACTCTCCCCAGGATTTCAGCCGGAGGGTATAAATGAAGAACTCTTTTGTTTAGGAAACTTGTTATGGTTTTCTCTAAGTCCGTGTAAACCGTATCGGGAGTGGCTTCGGCCATGCAAACCGTACCGGGAGCGGTATGGTTCTCTTAAAGTCCGTAAGTCCTTCGATCCGACGAATGGCTTCGGCCATGTAATCCGGATCAGGACACGGCATGGATTTCTCTAAGTCCGTGTAAACCGTATCGGGAGTGGCTTCGGCCATGCAAACCGTACCGGGAGCGGCATGGTTCTCTTAAAGTCCGTAAGTCCTTCGATCCGACGAATGGTTTCGGCCATGTAATCCGGATCAGGACACGGCATGGATTTCTCTAAGTCCGTGTAAACCGTATCGGGAGTGGCTTCGGCCATGCAAACCGTACTGGGAGCGGCATGGTTCTCTTAAAGTCCGTAAGTCCTTCGATCCGACGAATGGTTTCGGCCATGTAATCCGGATCAGGACACGGCATGGATTTCTCTAAGTCCGTGTAAACCGTATCGGGAGTGGCTTCAGCCATGCAAACCGTACCGGGAGCGGCCTGGTTCTCTTAAAGTCCGTAAGTCCTTCGATCCGACGAATGGTTTCGGCCATGTAATCCGGATCAGGACACGGCATGGATTTCTCTAAGTCCGTGTAAACCGTATCGGGAGTGGCTTCGGCCATGCAAACCGTACCGGGAGCGGCCTGGTTCTCTTAAAGTCCGTAAGTCCTTCGATCCGACGAATGACTTCGGCCATGTAATCCGGATCAGGACACGGCATGGATTTCTCTAAGTCCGTGTAAACCGTACCGGGAGTGGCTTCGGCCATACAAACCGTATCGGGAGCGGCATGGTTTTCTCTAAGTCCGTAAGTCCTTCGATCCGACGAATGGCTTCGGCCATGTAATCCGGATCGGGACGCGGCGGGCTATTTTCTAAGTCTGCGTGAGACAAAGCGAGAGCGGCTTCGGCTACAGAAGCCGAATCTGAAACAGCCTGATCTGCTGACGAGATACTATCGACGACCTATCCGAACCTACATTAGGTCTCGGCTTCGCAGGCTATAGCGGACGACGAAAAGATCTCAGATTTCGGAAAGACTAGGTCCACTCGTCATGCCAAAAACGTTAAGGTAAAGCCCAAAAATGTTCCTTGTATTCTTAAACAGAAGGAAGTACAAGCTCGGCCATATACCTGGCCGAAGGCTTACAAAAGCGAAATGGCAAAAACCGAGGGGAACCCTCGTATCAGTCCTCGACGGCCCTCTCCTCCTCCGCCTCGATGACATTTCGGCCAGGAGAGGGAGAGGGGGAGTCAACAATCTGCACCGATTCAGGAGCAGCAGCCTCGGCGGGAGCCTCCTCGGCGGGAGCCTCCTCTGCGGGAGCCTCCTCGGCGGTCTCGACTTCACCCTCAGCATCTGGAGGCAAGGCCCTCTCAGCCATGAGGCCCTTCCACCAGGATAGGAGCTCCCTGGCTTCCTCGCCCCTCGGCAGAGCTTCCCCGGTCAGATCGACGTCCGGGCAGGCCCTCTGGGCGACAGCCAGTCCGAGGTCGAAGACCGAAGAAGACGCCAGCAGCTGGGCTCGGAGGATCTCTCGGACGTATTCACGCCTGGCTTTGAAATCGGCTATGGCCGATTCCGCCACCTCCTCCAGTTCCCGCTTCAGGTCCGAGACCTCCTCGGCAAGGCGGCGCTTCTCCGAAGCCCAGCGGGACTCCTTGTCCTGGATCTGGGTCTTAAGCACCCGGTTCTCATTCTGAGCCGCAGCGAGCGCGCCCTCGGCTTTCTCTTTGGCCTCGGCGGCAGCGCGGGCTTCTGCTGCCCTCTCCTCTAGCTGCGCCCGCACCTGACCGCTCGCGGTAGTGAGCCTGTCAACCAAGGGCTCGATACGGGGCGCCGCCGAGGTACCTTCACCAGAACCGGCCGGATCCACCTCGGCCTCCAGAAGTTTGAGGCGGAGCAGCTCTTGTTGATGCATCAGGACGCTGCCCGTCATCGCAGCCTGCGAGCCGAGAGCAGACAAGGGTTAGAAAATCTAGAGCCAATGGAGGATAGGTTGAAAAGTTTTCGGACTTCTTACCTGAACCGACAACCGAGCGCTCATCGCCGCCAGGTCAGTAATCGAATGCTCCCTCAGCTCTTCGAAAGCTGACGGGAGAGTGAAGCTGCTGAGCAGACGAAGGCACGTCTGCAGGTCCTGCATACTTTCATCTTTGTCACCAGCCCCTGCCGATACGGCAGGAGGGGAGTCGCCCCTCGACGCCTCGGGAGGCGCCAGCCTTGCGGCCCTTCGGGTCCCGGTGCTCCTCCTGACCAGCGGAGTCATCTCCACCTCTTCGGCCTCCTCTTCCCGGGGGCGCTTCGACGCTCGGCCGCCCCTTCGAGCGGCGAACTTTGTCTTCTGCTCCCTCTCGAGAGCAGCGGCGGCAGCGCGACCCTCGGCGGAGGCCGCAGTCCTTGGGACCCCGCCTCGGGTCCTCGGAGCTCCAGCGCCTCGGCCAGCCCTGCCTGCTGCTTGCGGGACCGGCGCCCGGCCTGAATCGCGTTGGTCGGATATTAGGTCGAGGAGGTCGTCAAGGTCGGCCATTGCTGCAAGCAAGAGTGACGCGTTAGTAACGAGACAGTGGTCAAATACTAATACAGAGCCGACTTACCCTCGGCCGAAACTTCATCAGCCTCGTTAGCCGGAGGAGCTTCGGCCGGAGGAGCGGCAGTCCTTTCCCCGCGGCCCCGCGGAGTCTCCCCAGGAGGAAGGTAAGGGAAGGCCCGCTCCGGATCAAACTTAGGGTCCGGCCAAACCCCGGCATTTATCAGCCGCTCCGCGTCGGTGAGAAGCTCCGAGACGCCGTATGGGGCCTTAACCTGGACGTGGCCCACGATAGTGCTCTGAACAGGGGTCAGAGCAGGAGGGCCCGAGAGGCCTGCAGCCAGCGGCGCCCATTCGGTGGGAAAGAGCCACACGCCCTTCTCGTTCTCCGGCAGAGAGACGAAGATGAACTTCCTCTTCCAGCCGTGGATAGACGAGGGCTTCCCGGAGAAGATGCTTCGGCCGACCCGAGGGACGAAGCAGTACCACTCGGACTTCCCCTGCGTTTGGATTTTGAAGAGATAGCGGAAGACATTGATGGAGGGGCGGATTTTTATATGAGCAAAGACGCTCAGAAATCCGTACACAGTACGCCAAGAATTGGGAAAGAACTGAGACGGGGCCAGCCCGTAGAAGCTAAGGAGATTAATGACGAAGGTGGGGAGAGGGAGACGGAAGCCCGCCTCGAAGCTATCAACATAGATGGAGAAGGAGCCCGGGCGAACAGTATTTGCCCTGGTGGCAGAATCGGGCCGATGGGGGGTCGTCCAAGAAGGAAGCTGGAAGTAAGAAACTAGGTTCCTCACCTCTACGTCCGAGAGGGCGCAGGATGCTCCCGAAACAGTGTCCGGAGGACGGCGCCCCGAGGTGGAAGCCTGGCCTGGGTCCCGGACTTCCTGGGTAGCCTCGGCTTCGGGAGCTTCGGCACCAGAAGCTTCGGCCTCAGAAGCCTCGGCACCCGAAGCCTCGGCCCCAAAAATCTCGGCTTCGGAGACCTCCGCTCCAGAGGTCTCGGACCCCTCGGTCCCGGAGTTTTCAGACTCCCCAGACATTGCGGAAGCAAGGGAACCCGAGGCAAGAGGATCTGACAGGGAAGACTTAGGAGAATGGGGGGGAGTATACTCCTCGTCCGAAGGAGTAATCTCGCTGGAAGAGCTCCGGACCATGAGGCCGCGAGGGGGAAAAAGGAGGTCAAAGCTTACTCGCGGAGAGGGGGAGGAAGTCTCTCTTGAGCCAAATGCAACTTCAAGCCTCCGAGCTCCACCGGCGATGCACTCTGAGGGACGAAGAACCTCCCACGGTAGCCGACGAGCTCGGACGAAGCCTTCAGGAAGCTAGCCTTTCGCTGGAGAAGGAAGAAGAACTCGGATGGTTGCAAGGGAAACGCAAGCGCAGCAGCAAGAAGAAGAACAGTGCCCTGCTAAGGGCCTGTATTTATAAGCCCCTTCGAAGCGCCTCCCGCCGAAGCCAGCGGCCGAGATCATCCCGCTCGTCCCCTCGCTCCTCCCGGATGCCCGCCACGTGCGCCGTCCTTCGGCAATAATGACGGGCCGGCACCGGGACTTGAAGCAGAGCGATCAACGGCCGAGAGCGCTCCGACCCTTCGGCTGGTCACCCGGATGTCGCCACGTGTCCTGATCCGCGTAGGACGAAGGGAACGGCGGCAATCCGAGTGGAGCCTCGGGCAGAGAGCCGGGGCGATCCGCGACCCGCGGGCGGTCAGGATCCGTTTGTGTTTTTGGCAGAGTGGCTGGATGCGCGAGGCGTGTCCCGTGCTTCCTCGCGAGGCGACGCGCCATCCCGTCTATTTAATGAAGCCTGACACGAGTCAGAAGGCTCGGCCCTTTGGCTTCTGGGGACTCTGAGCCTTCGTCGCCACTCCGAGCGAAGACAGGGCAACCGCATGGCCCTCGGCCGACCGAGGGCATCCTCTTCCCGGTGAAAAGAAAGAGGACAGACCTACGGGTAAAGCACATGTGACAGTATTCCTCACACAGCTTCGGGTTATACTCTCGCCATCTCAGAACTGAGGAAGACAAGAGTGGGGGGCTATGTGATGAGGCAGAATCCGATTCGGCCCATTGAAGCAGGCCCAAACCCCATTCAGCCCAACAGCAGCAGTACCAGGCCCTCCGGCGGCCTTCGGCCCGTCAGCGGCCCAGCAGCCTTCGGCCCATAAGCGGCACCGTCGCTCCCGGCCCAACAGGCTTCAGCCCGTCAGCGGCCCACCAGCCTACGGCCCGGGAGCAGCGCGGCAGCCCAGGGCCCGACAGGCTTCGGCCCGTCAGCGGCCCAACCCCCTTCGGCCCAGTAGCCGAATCCAGCCCACTTCGGTGGCGGATCGGGCGTTATGGCGGTTTATCAGTAAACTTTCATTTAGTCCTATATCGGCTGCCACCGTTAACCGTCCGCTATCCTCTGCTATAAATATCCCGCTATTTGTGGCCAAGAAGGTGTGTGGGAAAAACGGATGCCTCCCCAAGCTTCCGAAACCCTTAAAGGACTTCTGTCCGAATAGCATTAGAGCTGCTCTTTCCTTTCTTCTGAATCGAATCTTCTTCAGGAGCTAACTTGACCGTCGGAGGGGGTTCCCCAGGGCTGACGCCCGGGGCTCCTGCTGACTGGTTCTTCTTCTTCTTTCCTTCCTGCAGGGGCTCGGTTCGAATCATCGCCGACCTCCCCGAGTCGGTCTCGGCCGCCGACCTCGGATTCCTCTCCCTGGTCTCAACGCCGAACGCCGGCTGCCCCAAGACAGGAGACTCGGCCTCGCGCTGAAGGAGCCTTCGGGCTCACCGTCGGAGAGCAAGCCGTTCCTCCGTCCGATCTCGGACCTTCAGGCTTCGGCTCCGACGCCCGTCCGGCATAGAGAAGCTCCGTTCCCGCCGCGCCTCCGTCCGCCCAAGGAGCAGCGGCTCACTATCCAAGAGCGAATCCGGCGACCGACCGCGCCCCCCACGGGCGGGTCCGGGTCAACCAGAGAAGCCCCGTCTTCGCCTCGTCGCGGATCTCCGTCGGGTCCCCTTCCATCACTTGGTCCGGACCAGCTCCGGATCCTTTTTTCCGGATTCCATCTGCGGAATCCGGTCGTGATAGATCCAGTCTACATCAATACTCAAATTTTCCGCACTTGTATCCATGATAGTTGTCACCTGGTCTGCCATCTTACTATCTAGGTGATAAGCCGGCTTCCTAGGTGAAATAGTTTATTATTATCTATATATTTGATCATACAATCATACAAATACTTTATTTAGCAAATATAAAAGGTACTAGCAAATATAAAAAGTTAAATTTTTTTAAACATCTAGTATATATCTAGAGTGAAAGCAAAGATAGAATAAGGAATAAGCATTAACAAATTAATAAGGAAAAAATAAGTGAGAAGGTAGGGGTATCTATGAATATAGATAAAAGATTTAGCATAAAATCTGGCATTCCAATAATTATGTCTGTACAAAAAAGACGATAAATGCAAGACATCCCTAAGTGAACAATAAGTGGTGCACATGACATGGTAATATCATAATTTTCCACCTCATAGCTGTCAAATGCAATTAAAGAAATCTTATGAATTAAAAGAAATCAAAACAAGAGAATGAATGTAAACCTTAATGCCAAAATCTGTGTCTCTCTCCGTACAAATATCCCAACAATTGGATCCCTACAACTCTTCCTTTTGTAAATGCCATTGTCATCTTCATCAACATCACTGTCATCGATAAAGCCAAAATAGTTGTCATGAAACCTTAGAATTCATAGAGAGAAAAGGAAAAACCCAATGGACTTGTCAATTCACACGACATCTAATGAACTAACTAATTTCCTAAGCTACCTCTCAAATGACCTTAAAAGACTACCGAAGCCCACAAAATTGTTCCCCAAGCCAATTTTGGCACGTAAAGTGGTCCAAGCAGGTAAAGGTGACCAAAGCTGAGTGCCATCTTAGACTACTCTCTTAGGCAGTGTAACATAAAATTACGATTTTTTTTTTAAAATCTCGATTTAATTTTACGGATGACTGCCGCCGCCATCCATATTCCTCATCCCTCGCCGCCACCGCCATCGCCATCGCCACCGCCACCGTCCGTATTATCTTCATTTGCTTACGTCCAACAGTTGTTTGGTGCATATTTATACGTATTTGTATTTATTTTATTTATTCAACCTTTCCTCCTGCTGTTGCAGTTTTTTACCGTTTTTATTTATATTCTAGTCTCCTAATTTTGTTGTTTCAACCTTGCAGGTTTCATGGAATGTATTGTGACTTTTGACAGAGATGCTGTTCGCTTCAATTCCAGATAGGGAAACGAGATCTAATTCACAGTTGTGAGTAATATGAAAAGCTGGAATTGAGCCATGAAGAAAAGTGGAGGATTTGGCCGAAGGGTGTCACTCATGGTCAAGTATTCTCCGAAGGTGGTCCGTGGTCGGACCATCGTGGACACAAAAGAAAACCACAAAAACTTATCTTAAGTACAAAATTTAATCCAATATATTAAAAAAACATTTGATGGATATTTACTGTAAAATTATAGCTTTACAATAATAAAAGATCAAAGCCTCCTTCAATACCGGGGGGGGGGGATTCCGCCCCAACCCTTCAATACAGGGGTTTATAAATATATTTTTTTAAAATAAAAAATAAATATTAATTTAAATAATATAATTCTATAGATTAACATAATTCTATGGATTAATTTTTCAAATTTAGATAATTCTTATATCAGACTTTTGAATGTACACTCAAACTTCCGCACTTTATCCATCGTAATTGTCACGTGGTCTGCCATCTTACTTAAAGTGATGAGGCCAGGTTCCTAAGTCTATTTTATTTTATATATTTAAGGTTAAGAGAGTGCAATCCATGTGAATTTATACTGTTGTCTCAGTGTTGCAACTATTTTTCATTATTCTAAGCCAATGTAATACCTGGTATTATATCAGGATCGTTGAAATATGACACAGATTATAACGCTCAGTGCATCACAATAAGGGAAAAAATATTTTCTAAGTTGCTGATCTCAGAGCTCATAGAACTCGATGTCTATATCATCTGATCATCAATTAGACAATTGCAAAAAACAAATAAAAAAATGCGCCCCTAAGTGAAATGAGCTGTTGGATCACACGGGAAGCGATCCAACAGCTGCGTACGCTCTCTATAGTAACTATGCCAACAAGTATTACTCGTATTTTTTTTTCAGAAAAGAGAACGTAGAGAGGTGGGGAGGAGCCTTGACTCACCTTTTAGGAGATGAAATCTTTTAAATTTTATTTTCTAGACTAGTCATTCATCAGAAAAATGGGCATGAGATTAGATTTACTACCATCCATGTGAATTGGAGCATATTGTGATCCGAGGAATAAAATTCAGAGCATCTACATTAAATGTTGATCTAATTATCGTTCAGTCAAACGATAGACACTGATGACACGAATATAAAAGTGAATATGCAGTGCATCTTAAGAGCACAGGTGACACTGTGATGATTTACAACACGCTATGAACAAAATCTGAATAAATACAGAAAATTTGGAGGTTATATGTACAAAAATCTCACTTCATTACATATGTGAACCAGGAATTAATTGCTAAATATTACTTTTATATATAAAAATCAACATCTTTCTGTCATGTAGTGTCCAATTCAATGGATTAAGCTGAGGAACTTTGGAGCAAGAAGATGCCAACCCCTTTACACGCACATGCCTAGAACAAACGACTTCTCTATTGCCAAGGTTCTGTTGACCTTCCTACCAAAACTTAGAAAGAAGGCGACTTCTTAATTATACACACTACCCACCACCTTGGCCTACCTATCCTTACGATATAATATTTAATAGAATAAAATGATATTTTCCTATCTTGAAAGGAATCAAACATCGGATTCTTGGCATGTGAAGCTAATGTATCATAGTATGATATTGTATTGTTCACATCAGAAAATTATATTGTCTACCATTATTTATTTATCCATTTCTATTGATTATGTTCAAATTATTATCAGTACTTGATGATGAGGTCAGTTTGTTCGGTGTGATGGTTGTTGAAAAGCCTTGGTGAGTGACCTATACGTTAGATGGAAGGTCAAGACTCGAGTCCAGCGTTTGATTTCTTAGAAAATTCTCAGAGATTTAAGTTAATATATGATTAGAGGTTGAAAGAGAGAAGAGGATTAAGTTAGAAATTAAAAAAAAATGGAGTTTATGATGGATCTGCTAAGTGCCAAGTCGACTTTGGGCATTTAGGGGAATGCAGCCTCTTCAAAAAAAAAAATTGATCGGGGGGAGTATTTCTTATCTGTAACACCTATTGTATGTAAGCGATTTGAGCTGTTAGATCATGGGCAGATGTAATTTTTCTTTCCTCTTTATTTATTTATTTATTTTTATTTTTATTTTTAAACTCCCATCAAAGATTAGTCAGTACAAATGAACTCTAAGATTGACACCAACAAAAATTGCACCCTCTGCCATCTGATCAATTTGATTGGAAGGCACCCACGGGGCAATGCAGAAACACTGCACCCCACCCCGCAGTGCAACAAGTATTAGTCATTTCCTACATGTTCGGAGTTGGTCCGTTGCCATTGGTGCCACGCTTCCGGGTGTGTTGGATAAACTGGGCTCCGAATGCACAAGTGGGCTGACGTTGTTAGGCTGAGCAAGGCTTGGCTGGTTGCCGAGCCCAAGCACTCAGTTGAGGCCCACTTGATAGTCTGAAGCCCAGTTAGTCTCTTGGACCTAGAAGTCTGTCTCTTCAGGCTCCGAACCTTAGGTCGACTTCGGATTTGGACCAAACGGCCAGAATCAGATTCCTCAATTTGAATTTCCTGTTCATATTAGTCTATGTAGTAGTTCTAATCCGAAGTTTTATTGTGGGAATTTTAGTACTTTCATTCCTATAATGGCTGCAAGAAAATAGGTACCAAGGCGTTTCTAAATTGCCCCGAAGTTTTATTGTGGGAATTTTAGTACTTTCATTCCTATAATGGCTGCAAGAAAATAGGTACCAAGGCGTTTCTAAATTGCCCCGAAGTTTTATTGTGGGAATTTTATTACTTGTAGGAAAATGTAGGACACAATTAGAAGTTTAAAGTAAGTATTTTCATGAAATGTTTTGGATTAGCAATTCTACCTCGGCCACCCGGTCGATCAAGGACCCTACAACATTCTCAAGTTGATATTGCGTGGGCAAAATCCCACTTCATCCGTCTCTCTAGGGTGGAAATTAAAGAGAACAGGTATAATAACACCCTTTTCTAACACCAAATTTGTCATAAGACATAAGAAGATAAAATGATGCCAAATTTTAAATTTTAAGTGACTGGCCTGTTGCATTAGAGAATGGGTTTTTTTTTGTCCTCTCTTGCCTTGTATTAAATATGGTATCAAAAGGAGTGTTATTATATCATTTTCCGGGGAGAGAAGTTCCACCTAACCATAGTAGGTGAGGCCGATAGCAAAGGCTGGAAACTCTTAAACATCTGTCATCTTATTTTATTTTCATGCATTTTATATTTTGTGATCATGAGAAAATAGTAGTGGAAAGATATTTTCTGAATACTCAATATATTCTTTTTCCACCCCTTCGGATGTTTTCCTACCCATTCCGAAATCTCAATATATTCTTTTTCTCTTAAACATTTTTTCAAAATCTACACACAAGTTTTCTTGGTAGATAACTTTTTAGTACCTTTTATGTTGAATTTTTTTTGGGGAGCCCTAGAGAATGCACCTTCTCCCTCATATTGCACCTCCGGAGCATGATCCAATGGCCTAGCTCAAACAAAGCACCCCGTGAACTGAGGAGTAACACTAAATTTGTTACTCAGGCCATTCGATCATAAAATTTTGTGCAATCAGATGGCTCGGAAGAAGAGTTGATAAAAAATTTGTTACTCAACCCATTCGAGCATACAATTTGATACCCAAACGTTGATAAAAAAATGTGAAAAAAAAACCCATTAAACAGTCTTCATTGAACAGTTATTTAATTTGACATAGATACTATAAAATGCTATAATTCTTTATACTTTTATCACTCTCAAAAGGTACAAATATGATACTTCACTTTATTTTATGGTGTTTTACGTTAAACCAACCAGCATGAGAGTCTTCCAACTGCAAGCAAGGCCCACGGCCTCACTACCTCCCTGGCAAACTCCCTTTTCCGCTACCCCCACATATTTGTCCCTTTTCTGCTCATCTTTTTCTCAAAGTGTTTAATCACTGGGTACAAACAAGATGAGTAGAGCTGAGTTTCTCTGTTCAAATTCGATTTGTTTATTATTCTATCAAACTCTAGTTATTTGGATGTTTAATGAGCTGAGTTCTATCATGTCTAAACTTAGCTCCTTGAATAATTGAGCCTAAATTGAGCTCTTTAAATACTAGATAACGTTAGTCCAGCTAATGTTTAATTATCAACTGGTTTGAATTGCTAAATCAATGAAAAGAGATATTTTTTTTATATGCCTATATTAATTAAATTATTAGATAAAACTAGCTCTATGCCCGTGCGATGGATGGTAAAATATAAAATTTGAATAAATATGATTTAGTTTTTCGGGAAAATATGAATTTTGTTTTAGTAATTCTTCATAGAGAGAGATAGAAAACAGGAATTCTATTTTAGTAATTCTTCATGAAAAGAGAGAGAGAGTGCATTTCTGTGTCTGTCATGCAGTTTGGTTTAACGTAAAACACCATAAAATACAGTTAAGTATCATATTTTGACTTTTTGAGAGTGATAAAGTATAAAATTTTATAGCATTTTATATTATTTATGCCAAATCAAACACCTGTTCAATGAAAACTATTTGTGGCTTTTTTTTTTCACAATCTTTTTATGATGCTACGTATGGCCCAACCGCACCCCAGGCCGACAGCCTCACTACCTCCCTACCTATTTTCTGTCTTTCAACTCACCTCCTCACCACGGATTAGGTTCCCCTACGAGAGCTTGCCATGCCCCACGTGGCCGAAACGAGATCGCCTAGACCTGGCTAGTCTGAATCGTTTAATGCCCTCAGACACATCAAAATGAACACTATGCATAAGGATATATGAGTCATTCACTTCTAAAATGATATATGAGTCACTTTTAAAATGATGTGCACAACACATGTATGACTCATTTTGATATGTCTAAAAATATTGGGAGGTAAACGAATAAGATCCAGACGATCTCATTATCATGTGGCCCTTCACATCGAGTCCCACAATGTTGTGGGACCCACAGGCCACGTCGAGTGCACACCTAACATGGCGTGCCCTCATGGGCATCACCACCCCCTTCTCCCTTCCAACCCCACCACTAGAGGTCACCCACTTCTCCCCTTTCGAACTCCCTTTCCCCTACCCCCACGGCGGTTCACATAGTTCTACTCATCTTTTTCTGGACTGTTAAATCACTGGGTACAAACAAGATGAGTGGAGTTGAGTTTCTCTGTTCAAATGCCATTGGTTTATTATTGAATAGAACTTCTATCAAACTGATCTAGTTAATTGGATGTTAGTAAGCTGACATCTATCATGTCTAAACTTAGCTCCTTTAATAATTCAGCCTAAGCTGAGTTCTTTAAATCCTAGATCATGTTAGTTCAGCTAATGTTTGTCAACTCGTTTGAATTGCTAAATCAATGAAAAGAGATATTTATTTCAGATACTTTTATTAACTAAATTATAAGATAAAGTATACATGAATTCTAATTGAGTTACCACATGAATACGACTATGTTATTAGAAATATAATTAAGATTTAACTGAATATAAATTAACTAGTATTTTATGATTTAGTAGATAGTTCTATTTGTATTGGATAATTATGTGGGACACGTAAATATGATATGATTTTCAGATGCCCCCGGGGCGCATTTAAGTTAAGTGCACCCTCTTTTAAAACCCTACCCTCCTCATGTTAAAAAAATAAAAATCATCAATATTTAAATAAGGTTCTTAGAGTTGTTCCCATTTTCGGACTTTAATTTTCACCGTTCGATCTTGAAAATTAACCAGAGTTGTCCGATTGGATATTTATAAAAAATCAATGTCTGAAAATGTTAAAAAATAGTTAAAAATAAAAAATTTGTCTGATTCACCTTTAAGGTTGATCTTATCTCTTAGAATTAATACTAAATCTCTCGACATGGAAAGAATAGGGGACAATTGAAATTATTTTATTTTTATGGTGATTTTTTAAATTTTTAAAAAAATTGTGAAATAAATCAAAATGGGCACGAGCACCCATGGCTCAGGCAGGCGGGCGAATCACCTGAGCCATCCCATCAGTGATCGGATGGCTGGCGTGATTCATGTGCCCCGTCTGCACTCATACGTGCCCGTTTGAACCGGTCAGAATAGTTTGGGCAATTCGCCCGCTCGCCCAAGCCATGGGCAGCTGTGCCGCCCTTTTTAAAAAAAAATTATTTTTGTTTTAAGGCTGCCGTCCCTAGGGCGCATCTAAGTGGATGCTCTCTAAGGGCGTGTTCTATCCTTTCCTATATATATATATATATATTTATGTCCCATCTCTATCTCACAAATTAAAACAAGCACCACAAATTTACAAATGATTGAAGTGCAATCTTTTGCATGAGTGGTTCCTCCTAAGAATCAGCTATCAGATGAGTAACAAAGTTTTCAAATTTAAAATAAAAAGAGATTTATAAAATCATCCCCCTAAATTGGTTTTAGATTAACATTTAAAACAAAAATAACACAGGAAACAGCCAGGTGGCATTCGGCCATACACGTCAGTCTCTTTTTGGAGTCACCTTTCTAACTCTCCTTTTGGGACATGTTCGTTTATACCTTCTTGTCCACCCGTTCTCCTCGTCTCTTCCTAACTTTCGGTGCTCAACACAGAGAGGCTTCATCTCCCTCCTGCATTGATCCGTGCTTTCCCCGCCTTACACTGATGCCATGCACGTTCCCACCGCCCCCCATGGTATTGTTTTCTTCCGTCCTCACTCTTTCCCACACAATACTATTCTTTAACAGGAACATGTGGCAGAATATATATATATATATATATATCATGTTATTAGTTCTATTACTTGATATTTAGAGTCGACCAGTTTTGATTGGTAGAACATACCCTGGTGATGAAAACTTGATAAGTTGAGATATAAAGATTTGAATGGACTCGAACTCAGTTCTTCGAGCTGGAAATTTACTTCGACTAAAAAAAAAAAAAAAAAAAGACCTCTCTCTCTCTCTCTCTCTCTCTCTCTCTCTCTCTCTCTCTCTCTCTCTCTCTCTCTCTCTCTCTCTCTCTCTCTCTCTCTCTCTCTCTCTCTCTCTCTCTCTCTCTCTCTCTCTGGCCCTATTGGGTGCACATGTTGTACACTTGTAGGTAGGGCTGTCAACGGGTCGGAGACGGAAACGGAAGTGACACCTTCCGCTTCCGTTTCCTATAAGATTTATCGGAGACGGAAACGGAAACGGAAGTGAGTGTTTCCGCTTCCGCATCCATTTCCGTTTTTTATCGGAAAAACGGAAACGGAAATAAATCGGAAGTTATCGGATCTTCGTCATTATATTAAATCACCTCCAATATACAATTTTTTGAACTTTCTTCTAGTAATTTAAAATTCCTTGGTAGTTGTTCGGCATTTTCCAAAGAAAAATGGCCACGGGCATGATGGGGAACAGGAATTCCACAACAGCGATATTAATGGATTCAGTGAAGATGGTTTTACAGAGGATCTTAACACCAATGGTAAGGATCACTATGAGAGCAACAATGTGGGTTTTCGAGGAAAGAGGCTTCTGTTCTGCCCCTCTTTGATGCTGTTAGTATGGAAAATGAAGATGGCATACATGAGGAACCCGGACGGCTGCGTCGGCGGCGTGGTGGGGGAGGACGGCGGTGACTCTGGCGGCGGGGTGGGCGAGGACAGGTGGCGAACCCGGACGGCTGCGTCGGCGGCGTGGTGGGAGAGGACGGCGGCGACTCTAGCGGCGGGGTGGGCGAGGACAGGTGCCAGTGGCGAACCCGGACGGCTGCGTCGGCGGCGTGGTGGGGGAGGCGGCGGCGACTCTGGCGGCGGGGTGGGCGAGGACAGGTGCCAGTGGCGAACCCGGACGGCTGCGTCGGCGGCGTGGTGGGGGAGGACGGCGGCGACTCTGGCGGCGGGGTGGGCGAGGACAGGTGCCAGTGGCGAACCCGGACGGCTGCGTCGGCGGCGTGGTGGGGGAGGACGGCGGCGACTCTGGCGGCGGGGTGGGCGAGGACGGGTGGCGAGGATGACTCCGGCGGCAGGATGGAGGCCTCAAAGCGACGTTGAGGGGATTCCGGCACAACGGGGAGGTGGCCGTGGCCGGCCTCACTGCTCACTCTTCCGGTCTTCCCTGTGGCCGGCGTGTGGACTATGGAGCGTGGAGTTGGAGTGGAGGATGGAGACCTCGGCAGAGATTGAAAACAGCCGCCGCACGGTAGCCGGTAGGGGAAAGGGGGGGAAAGGGGGGTTAGGTTAGCTGGTTGCAGTTTTCCTTCTGACCGTTAGATACGAGAAAAAGTTTATCTAACGGTACATATTATATCTGATAAAATAATATATATAACATATATAAATTATCGGAAACGGAAACGGGTTAACGGATGCGGAAACACCTACTTCCGTTTCCGACTCCGATAATTATCGGAAACCCGTTTCCGTTTCCGATAACTTAACGGGTGGATTTTAACGGGTTCCGTATCCGTTAACAGAATCGGAAACGGGTCGGATAAACGGAATTCAGATATCCATTGACAGCCCTACTTGTAGGTCTCTTCAACAGTCAATAACTTGATTAGGGGGCCGACAACCAAGGACTTGTGCACTGCCCACAATGTCTCGATTTTAGGAGCACCTGTGGAACTTTACTGATCATCCAGCAGACAGAGACCCCACACCACTCCATTAAATGTTCTGCCCACTCCAAAGTTTCAGCTATCATCTTCCTTGCCTAACTGGTAGGTCTCTCTTCACTGGCAGCAATTGCCTCCTCTGGGCACTTTGGGAAATGGACCAGCCTCCTGATGGTAAGCATTTTTGGGTCCATGTTCTAGACAGAGAGAAAAGAGAGAGGAGGGAGGGAGGGCATAGATCTTTTAAAAATTCCAGAATAGTTTTATCATTTAGTATTGTTTGTACTTTCTCCTGCTTTATCTTTAAAAGATGAAATTTTTTTGCAGAATGTTGAGAGGTCTATGAAAATGAGGTTAGAAGATTTTATTAATTGCAATACATGTTATATGGTACAAAGCCCAAGTCAGCGTGAAGGGATGTAATATCCTGAAAATGGACTTGTATTATTCAAGTTTAATCCTCATGTATTGACGTAATATCCTGAAAATGGACTTCTGTTATTCAAGTTTAATCCTCATGTATTGATGTAATATCGTGAAAATGGGATTCAAGTTTAATCCTCACGTATTGATGTTCTAAGATTGGTTCCTTAAGTTATGTATGGGGCTCATGAAATTATTGAACGACAGTACAATTTTGTCCAAGCTTTTCATTTCATGTGTTTCAGAATTACTGCTTCTCGAGATGAGACATGCACAACAAATAATATTGTGATTTTGTATCAAATAGTTGCGGATGTTCAATTTACGTTTTCTAGAGATATTATTTTGAAATATCATGTTTTAAGAATTTAATTAAATAAAAAAAATGTCTAAAAGGTTTTCAGCATTTATGCCAGCAAAATTATTTTTCAATTAAAATTAATTAGAGAATTTTAGTGGCCAAATTGATCATCAGTTGTTAATAAAACTATGATTCTCTAGACCTTAAAAAATATAAGGCCTCCGTATGCCTTCTCACAGAGGAAATATATATATGTGTATCTCCCAGCATATGGAGACAAACAGAGAAAAAGGAAAAAAATGATCATATTACCTCCATGTATTTCTCTCAACCCCATGATTTTCTTTTTCTTTTTCGGAAAGATGTTTCTCTGAAAACCTCCAACATTTTAAGAAGCAATCACATGGACTCGTCGTAAATTACCTGCAAATTAGGGAAGTTAAAAACATACAAGAAAACAAAAACAATGAGGGAAGTTAATTACATGGAGGTCACTAATGGATATTTCTTTCATAGACCACTGAGATTTAAGTTCTTAGATAATTATCTAAGGCCCCACCAAGATATTCGCCATTTTCTCCCTCCCTCTCTCCATAATTACTTATTTCCTATTAGTATTTGTAATACCATCTGAGAATTCTTAAGAAATAAATGACAGAACTTCTCGGTGCGGCCATTCCTTCTTTGCCTCCCCTTTCTCTTTAGAATGCAGTTCCTTTCAGTACGGATTTGGACTGAACTCGGTTAGTACAAAGAGGGGGAGGAGGGAAGCTTTCATAAAATCCCTCTTTCGGAAGGAGAAAAATACCATTTGAAGGGATTTTTTTGAAATCTTTCGCTCTCTTTATTGACCGAGTTCAATCCAATCCAATCCTAAACGTAGAGTATCTCTATTCCTCTCTTTGTCTCCTCTGCAGTCTGCAATCTACAGTGAGACACAAATTCCTCTGGAATGCCGCCCATGTTCGCTGCACATGCTGAAAGAGATGTTTGTTTCATGTTCTCCCTCTCTCACTTTTTCAAATTTATCAAATTATTATTCTTTTGTCTTCATCCTATTAGATTAAAAATAATATCTTCCATGAGTCTTCCTAAAATGACGTTTGATTGTGGTAAACGACACAACGATTTAAAATATATCTCATTACGTAATTTTCCAAAGCTAAAATGTCAGTGCAGACTTATCTTTAATTGGATCACATAGTTTTTTCCATATCTTGAGTTATTGTCATATGCCGAGTTATTTTGATGTAGTTGTAGAATTATCTGGGGGCTGTAACGTCCTCAACCCATTATGGTGTCATCAACTTTCCTATTAAGGGAGCTTGATAATATTTTTTTCTCAAAACTTTTATCTATGAAACATCCTTTTGAAAAAAATGGCAATTCTTTTTTTATAGCAACATACATGAGAATACTAAGCAGTTTTCTAAAAACCATCGAGCAATAACAAAATAAAGCTTTATTTTTATAATTTATTTTTTATATTATTTAATACCTAAAAATTATATATTTATGTTTGTTCCTCTCAAAAGAAAAGAAAAAAACATTTGCATCTGCCCCTAACATGAAACCTACCATTTTTAAGATAAAGAAGATGTCAACTCCTTCCAAAGTAGAGTTCTTCAGTGTGTATTGTGGTGGATCCAACTCCATCAATATTGAGAACATATGCGCAAAACTCTTTCACGTGGAATTCTTTTAGTTATGCGTGAGGGAGTCTTTCGCAAATGTTTTCACTTCCCCGCTTTCCCTCTCAAATTTCTCAGGATTGAACTCTAAAAATGCGACCTTATTTTAAAACGCATAAAGTGGGACTCCCATGCATGTTACAAGAGCCAGAGCATCTACGTCCGTACACAAAAAAGACCTTGGTAACTTTTTGGATAGGCTGCGCGTCGTTAAGAACGTGTTTGGTAAAACTTTTATTTGAAAGTTACTTTTGACTTTTACTTCTTACATAAAATGAGTTGAGAAAGAGAAGTTAAAATTAATTTTAATTTGTTACAAAAGTCAACTCTTTCGTAACAATCTTACTTTTTTTTTTATCTTGGAAGTTCTTCCCTTATAGCTTTTGGTTGAAAGTCAAAACATAAGGAAAATACCACATAAATGACTTCCAAGATCCAATGACTTCTATTAAAAATAATTAAATAAAAATATAAAAATACTTTCAAATAGAAGCTGCGCCAAACACAGCCTAAGTCTATTTGATTGCCAGAAGATGACCCCCGCTGGAGCGGGATCTTAGAAGGTGAAGTACTCACTCCAGTTGTGTAGAACATGGGTGAAATCACTCAGCCCATCACCATCATCTTTGATGCTCATGCATGAGGTCTCCTCCACATGAGTGGCTGGTCCCCCCATTGCATTGTCAGCTAGCCATGCCCCTCTCTCTCTCTCTCTCTCTCTCTCTCAATAATATACTTGACAGGTAGGTATCAGGGACTTGTAGAGCTACTTAACTGAGTTAGAAACTAAATCTCTCTCTCTCTCTCTCTCTGCACTGGGAGTTATTCTTTGTTCTTCCTTTCCTTGAGCTCTCAGGGGAGACGATAGGGAGCTATGGAGGAGGAAGGGATGAGGGCCAGGAGCTTCAGGAGGGAAGACTACATGAGTAACAGGAGAGTGTTCCTCAGGAGCTACCCGCTGCAGTGGGAGGACACAGACGACGAAGACGAGATGGAGGCAGGAGGGGGAAGAGGTGGGGCAGGAAGGCGGGAGAAGGGGAAGCTGGTGTCCAAGGTGGTGGAATCCTTGAAGCACAGGGTGGTGGTGGCCGTTCTCCACTTGGGAGAAGCCAGGGTGCTGCTGCTGCGGAAGCTCAAGAACAAGGTGGACTTCTACCTGGTGGCCTGCCAGCCCTTTGGCTTCAAGCCCTCCAACAGCAGGCTTCTCATTCATGATTAGCACCTCTCTCTCTCTCTCTCTCTTACTACTATCATCATCCGAGATTTTACCTAGAAACAGATGTAATGACTTATGCAAGTGTGGGGTATCGTAATTGGTAGGTTACGCTTGGATGTTTTGCCTTGTGGGCACTTCCTATATATGTTTACAGTTGAGTAACCATGCGTGTTTTTCTTGGGAATCATGTCAGATTGGAAGCCTTCTTGCAATAAGCTGCTCTCTGTTCAATTCCCTTTGCTTTTCCATATCCTACAAGCACTCATAAGCAGAGGTACAGCATGAGTGAGTTTTTTATGGATGTCCAGATGGAGAAATTCTGATGTGGGTGGGCAATCTACAATCTGTCTGAATTGGTACATGTTCTTGATCTGGTTGGATGAGACATTAGTTATCTCGAAGATTTATTAGAACTTTTCTTGAGATGGTTTTTTGCCAAGTGTAGTGGGATTAGTTTTTGTTTCCTCATTGTTGAGGTTGAATTTAGCCTTTTTTTTTAACTACTTCCTGTTCTCTGTTAATGGGTTACTTGTATTTTCCGCTTCTCTGCGGAAAAATTATCATAACCATTTGCCCTTTAATTTCCTTAAGCAATTTCATTGCTGTTTGCCCCTTTTTTAACAGTATCCATGGCCTCGAGTTTCCAAATCCCATCAAATCCTTTCATGTTCTGGGTGGCATATTTGGTTTCATGTGGAAAAATAGTTGATGAGTTCAAACAGTCCATATACCTGTGATACTGCCATGACATGGAATGGTGTTTTTTTGAGGTAAGCATTCTTTCTAGAGAGATGCATGACACATCTTCCCCATGATGGGGTCCTAGCTTGTGCAGTTAAGCCCATCATCACCATCACCATCATCATTTACTACTACATCTAGGACTTTTTCTTTTTCTGCCATGGAGATTTAATGTGGGCATGTTCCAGGGCGGCATTTGGTTGTCAGGAAAATTTAATGAAGGTTGTTGGGATCTTTGAAACACTAATCAATGGTGTGGCAGTGAGTTCCTCTTTACAATCAATAACACCATCTATGATGTTTGCAAGGGATGAACTGTTCTCACAACATTAACTAATTCTTCCACATCAAAAGATCCTAAAAATTTCTTGGGAAGTGCCTACATGCATACTAGATTCAAGCAAACGTTTGTCTCTGTTCACTCTGAGCACTTCCCACGTCTGAAGAGCTCCCCTCAATGAGAAGTTTCTCCAAATGTGCTATGAAGGAGCAAAGCTATATAGTACTTTGTTTTAAGGGAGTTTTTTTTCGAATGTACTATCGTTACGGGTAACATTAAATTGCACATTTATCATGCAAGAAATGCATTTAACTGCATATATACTCTTATTTCAGAATAAAGGGTGTTTCACCTTGACAGCGGGACAGAATCCAAGGCACAATACCAAGTTCTTAGGTGTAACATAGAATTGCTTATTCACCTAATTTCGGGAATAAATCATTCTTGACCGGAATACCAAATCCTTCGTATCAAATAGGAATTTAGGTTATTCCGAAAATAAGGAGGCCTTATTCTGTTGGATTCTGCTATCAAGGTAAGGTTTAATACGTGTGTAATCCATGTCTGATCGACAAGTTGGCCACTGAGGCCCATTGAGGTTCACATTGAATCGAAGATCCCATGGGCCCTAGAAGTACTTGATGGTTGGTGAAAGAGTGACAAGCTCGAAAGCTAATCTGAGTGTTTGGTTGTCGTATTGGACGACTCGATCAGTAACATTTTGACGCTTCCAGTAAGTGATTAGTTATACTCTATCCTTTTTATTATTTATATATTAATAAAAGTTATTTTTTGTAACAAAATTAATATAAGTCTTTACCTATACTAAAAAAAGTTATGATATTGTCTTCAGTTGTTCCAAGACTCCTCTCCCTTCCCCACCTCCAATTCTTTCCTTTCACCTCAGTTGCTGTCTAATGTATTCCTTCAATATCAGTTTTAGTTTTAATATCATAAACTTTTTAAAAAAAGATTAAAATTTAGTATGCCAACTAAACGGAGCATGAAACATCATGACTCGGGGAACATTGGAGGGCTCCATAGGAAAGTGTTGGATAGATGGTGTTGTAGGATCCGGTAGTTAAAAGCATCAAAAGAGAGCTAGCTAGGTTGAAGAAAGTAGCGTCTATTCAGACTCAAAAAGTACTGTCATCAGCTTCCCAGGGCCCATTTAAGCAGGGAGGATATGAAAGGTTTGTATACACAGCAACAAAGATGTGGCAGATCTGCAGAACTTCTGAGAAGGATTAGCATAAACCAGAAGAGATATTAGGGTGCACAGAGATTTCGGGAACAAGGGGAAGAGCACTACCAAAGAAAATGTTAAGTCGTTGTCCAGGCCTGCCACCCCCACTCCCTTTGAAAGGACAGCAGTAGTAATATGCTGCTCTGCATAAGAAAGGGGTACTCATAAGGATTTACAGAGCCTCCCTGTTGGACTATTGGAGAGAGTATTCCAACTGAGCTTTTTTTTTTTTTTTTGTCATACATATTTACAAAGTCTTCCAATTGGAGAGAATACACAAACTGGCACTTAAATCAATTTTCTCCTTAGCAGGGGATTTTTCCATGCTGCCACAACAGGTCTACTTTCTTTAAGTAAGTATTCCGAGTGGGATTTTTCCACAATCCCACTGCAAGGAGCAATAATCTGTCCATAGATCTGCAACCACCTAAGGCAGACCACCAGAGCATAAGCAATCTACAAGCTCATGGGGCAAATCCCTCCTGCACAACCGCCGAAAGAGACATTTGAATATAAAAGGAAGGTCAAATGTCACCGCTCCCATAAACCCTTCTGCAAGGAAGTGGTACTGCTAGAATATTTACACCTCCTTTGGTGATTGGACGTCCCACATCCGTGTCCATATGTTGATAACCTATTTAAGCCATGGTTCTAAAGCGTAAGGGTGGAGGAGCAAAGAACGCAGGTAATATATGAAATGAAGAAATTCGTGGGTGCAATAAGGGTGATAACTAGAATCAGTGTTGATAAGTGGCAGAAGTTGAAGAGCTACATTTTCTCAAAAGTACTATATATCTCAAGGTTAAGAATTGTTTCTCATGACAGCAGAAGAATCAATGATGGTACATTACCATTCAATTGAAATACTTAAAATTTCAAATTATTATTAGATCTACATGTGAGACATAAATGCTCACCAGCTAACCTGAAAATTTTAAATAATACAAAATGAAATTAAATCTATGGAAAGGGGCTTACGCCCAAAATTTCCCATTTGCTTGCATCATGGTTTTAATCCATGGAATGCAAAAGGAAAAAAAATGCACCTCATACTTTCGATCTCTCAAGGGTGGCCCCAAAGATGCGCAACTTCTCCATCACAGTCCTGATGCGGTCGGAGATGTTCATGTATAGCCATCTCTGGGCTGCTTCATCCAGCCCATGTCGTTCAGTTTCGGGCCAGCCCAAACTGTTGAAAGACAAGCCTTGAGACATAGACTTGGCCTTCTGCCGCATACTTGGAAGATCAAACTCTATTGGTTCACCGACGATAATTCTGATGTCCTTCATGCATAGCGGCAGTGGAGGCCTTCTGCCAAAGAAGAAATTTTCAGGCATCACCTGGAAATCCGGTTACAGGATTGAGAGGAAAAGTAAAATTAGATAAAAGACCTAAAGCACAAAGCAAGAAATAGAGAATCAGATTACAACTTTCAACAACGACAAGCAAGGATAGACGATTTTTGCAAAGTAACTCATCTTTTGCATTAAAGGTCATTTGGATTGACACAAAAACACTGAAATGCTTGGAGTTCTGAAATAATTGATTTCAGAGCCGGTGGAAACAAATGTCAGGTTTTGGTTTGTGGTCACTATTCATGAAAGATAAAAACAAAGGATTCCTTTGTAAAATAGTGTATCTTGTTTTTGGATTTTAGTATTATGTGATAATTCAAACAAAGGGAACACAGAGACCACAGTGTTTTAACATCAATCCAAAGATAAAGAAACCAAGGATATCACTGTTTATATTCTTCAAATGATCCTTACATGATAAATTGATAAAACACATTATAGCCAAGATGTCTGATGATAAAGCTAAATTTACAAACCCACTTCCGCTGTAGGAAAGAAGAAAAGACTGAAGAATCCAGGAACAAATAAGCATATTTGTATGCTAACCGGGAAGAGTAACAGGAAAATGATGATCTAGAAAGTTTATACTCCATTTGGAAGTATAATCTCGAAATCAATTCTTTTCACCTTTCATGAAAAGAGGAATGGGAACAATCCAAAAGTCAAAACTACCTAACTAAAGGATTTGACATGAAACCACATAAAGCTGCTCTAGCAGATGATTTCTTTTCTGAGACAGATGATAAACCGTGAATCACTAAAACCAAAATGAAGCAAAAGAGTATAGTCGGAAACCCTCAAACAATGACTACCAGATCCTTTTTTTTTTTTTTGGTTATGACGACTGGTTCTTACACTGACAAATGCTTGAATGTGCAAGATCCACTTTACAACTTCCTTTGTAACCTTAGATACTTTATATATTGTTAAAAATGACACATGCTTGGTGGAATCAGATTTGATCACCAATTGTGCAGAATGCTTCAGAAAAATAAGCACACAGGACGTCAAGTATTAATAATACTATCTGGAGGGGGGGATTAAGGAAGCAAATTACACAACTTCAGGAGGAGGGATTTAGGAAGCAAATTACACTTCAGCATTCTTCCATACCTTCTCAAAACCGGTATGAACAATTGGGAGAACTATAGGGGTGACAGGTGCCCGTTGAATAAGGCTGGCCGTTCCCCATTTCAATCGTCTAATGGGTGCATCCTCTTGGCAGATCTTACCTTCTGGAAAGGTATGCAACTAGGAAGGTAGAACATAACTTCAGAGCACTCATAATGAAGTTGTAACATGGTCACTTATAATCAAATTCAAACATGTAATATAGGGAGGAAATTAAAGTCATAAAGTAATTACCCAGCCTCCGGTGCTCAAGATATCAAGAGCTGCATTCATGTTTTCTTGATAGATTCCACCACCTCTTGATATCGGTATGCATTTCCCTGTGCATATAATATTTCAGAAGATAATTTCTCAATTTTAATAGGACTCTAGCAAAACCAAGGCTGAGTAAGAAAAGCAAAATTCTCCTTATGGCTCTATGCATGAAAGGTTCATTCATATGGTTCTCTAGGGAGAATGATACTATCTGTGCCCCTTTTCATTTGGTCATGTTACCTTGATTCTCATCCTTTTCTTCTAGGGTTGAGTACCTTGGCTCTACGGACTAAGGCTAAACCTGTGAGTATTGTGATAATACATGAACCTAATAATCTCCTTCCAAATCTTTTCTTTAATACAATTCAGTGTTACTATCCACTTTCAAAAAAATAATCTCCTTCCAAAATCGTAACACTCTTTTTCAGTTTAATACAATTTAATGGTACCAACCACTTTCGAAAAAAAAAAAAAATCTTCTTCCAAAGATGCTCATCGTCAGACATGAGTTCCCATAAGCATTTGCCCAATAAGGCCAAATTCATGCACTGTAGGTCAAGCACTCCTACCTCCTGCAGGCTACATCCTTACTGACACAGATGTATCTCCATTTGACTGAAGAGATGCCTTTTAGAACCGAACTGGTGAGCCCTTATTTGCAGGAACCTTCTTCACCTTCTATTTTTAAAAGCTGAGTTGACTTGCGCAAGTTGGCACAACTCAGACCAACACAGAGAGCCCAGAGGTAGAAGGTCCCTAGAACCTGATGTCAAATTTGGTGATTTCAATCTTTTCACAGACAAACAATGCCACCTGTAAGTGTACTTTACACATGGACAATCCTAGCAATGTTGTCACCTTTCAAATGAACCATCTTATGTGCCCAAAGTGAAAACAAAAGAATGATATGAACGACTCATATTTCCATAGCAGAGTGGCAGACAAAGGATGAAAAGCCAGTATGCAAAGCATGCAAGAAAAAAAAAAAAAAACTCACTTGACCAAGAACGTGACCATATAATGTAAGCTCTTACCTAGCCGGAAGAAGTATGACATAACTCTATTCTTGAAGCATATATCCTCTGCTGCTAATACCCAACGTGCAACTCCCGCATCCATGGATGGAAAGCCTTTGAATCCCCACATAAGTGGGTCGTCCAACCTGTTTTGCTTTCACCATGTAAGGATGTTTATTCCTTTTTTATGAAATTGGTAACAATTCATTTATGTTTCCTTTTCATGTACATCTAACACAGAGATAAGAATGGAAAATTTGGCTTACTAGTTACTACGATGTGTCAAGAATGTTACTCACATCCTTCCTATTCAGAAACGAGTTAGTTCCATAAAATTCATGAGTTCACCATCATTTAGGCTTCTCCTGAATGCCGAGTTCCATGCCATCATTCCTCCTCTTCTTTGAATTGTTATGTTTATTCTGCCCCTTTTCCAACCAGTAATTCAATAATGCTTATCCTTTTTCTCTAATGTGGATGGTATCACAAAATATACTAAATCAAAATAAGGGGAATGTAGAGTATAAGCACCCAAAGTCCCCAATACAAAAGTACACCAAAGAAAGGAAGCCCCACAAATCCTCTCAAAGAACTAAAAACAACCAAACACAAGCACCAAGGTGGTGTATCCCACTAAGCTCCCAAAAAACCAAAAAAGGAGGAGCTGGGACCTTAGTTACCATGGTCGGCCGGGTCGGACCGGGTCGGATCGGATCGCCCGGTCCGCTCGGAATCGGAGCGGTCCGACCCGACCCCGAGCCCCGACCCAACGATCCCAGCCGGGATCGCTGGGATCGGGTTGGGCTCGGTCGGGTCGGCCGACCCCAACCCGGGTCGGTCCGGGTCGGACCGGTCCGGCCGACCCGGCCACCCAACGGCTAGTTCTGAACTAGCCGTTGGGTAGCCGTTGGGAACCCATTCAAATGGGTTCCCAACGGTTGGGAGGGGCTTCTAAGCCCCTCCAAGTCCCCCCCAAGTCCCTATAAAACCCCCTCCTACCCTTCTCTCCCTCATTCACACAAATTCTCATTTCTCTCTCTCTCTAAAACTTCTCTCTCTCTCTCTCTCTCTCTCTCTCTCTAAGCTCTCGTACTCTCTCAAAGACTCAAAGCTCTCTTAACTTCTTTCTCTCCAAACTTCCAAAGCTCTCTAGAGTTCTAAACTCTAAAGGACGGACCGACGGACTACATCAATTTTTTTTCATCATATTATTTTTATTGCATTTTAATTTTTCTCTCTAACCTCTTTTTGTCTTTGTAGCTTTATTTCTCATTGTCTCTCACTCTCCCTCGAGGTATGATATGAAATCTCACTCTCTTTCTCTATGTTTTTTCTTATTTCTCACCATTTCTCTTTATGTAATTAGTTAATTAGTTAATTACTAATTATCTCTTTCCCTATTAATATATTTTTTATTTTTAAAGATGTCGACTTCTGAGCATAATGAGGCCACATCTGTCACCTCTCGTGGTGACCCGGGATGGAACCACTGCACCGTCGTAGACATGGCTTCACGCAAAGTCAAATGCAACTACTGCAGTCGGATTATTTCGGGTGGAGTTTTTCGTCTAAAACAACATATTGGGGGTGTCAAAGGAGAAGTGAAGGCTTGTACTGCTGCACCACTAGAGGTAAAAAATCAATTCAAAAATTACCTACGACAAAGAGAGTTGGAAAAAGGAGCAGCATCAACGATGAGAGGCCAAATTAGGGAGGAAATGACACGGCCCTCAGGTCAAGGTATTCATATTCACCCTCCGGGAGATAGATCTCGGGAGGGAGACATAGACCCTACCAGAAGGAGATCCACTGCATTTGAAGACTTCTCTCGAGGTATTATTTGATTTAAAATTTTCAATTAATTATTTACTTCTTTATACTTCATCTCGATTAAATTAGTCTAATCATCTATTTTAATTTAAAGATGATATACGTCGAGCCATGGACGAAAGTAGACGATCTTTTGCTGATGAGGATGTGTATAGACGCACCGGTCGACACGTTGGGCAAGGGAGTGGATCCGGACATGGATCCAACGAGGAGGAAATTCATGACTTGACTAGGGACAATGATCCTAGAGTGGGTCCTATAGATGCTTTCCTAACAAGACGGAGAGGTAGACAACCATCAATCACAGCTGCTATGAAGAACCTGAAGGTATGCAAGGAGAAGATTGGACATGCTGTTTCGAGATGGGTTGTTTATAACAGTGTACCTGCCAATGCTGCAAAGGGTCCTTATTGGGAGGACATGATTGAGACTATTGGAGATGTGGGTAAGGGTATTCCTGGACCAACCCCCAAGGAGATATACAACACTTATCTTCCTCAAGAGGTAAGTGATCTCCAGGAGTATATCAAGTCGTTTGAGCGAATTTGGGATGAAAGAGGATGCACAATAATGACAGATGGCTAGACAGGTGAGTACATTGAATTAGTTTAACATATTTAGAAATTAGAATCTTAGATTAACAGATTATATTTTTAGTTAATTTAGACATTCGCTAACATCTATAACATTATTTGAATAGGAATTACGAGAAGAAGTTTGATTAACTTCCTTATATACTGTCAAGCTGGGACTGTATTTTGGAAGTCCGTAGATGCTAGTGGAAAGGTAAAGAATGCTGAATATCTTTTCAAGTTAATTGATGACATTGTGGAGCAGGTGGGAGAAGATCGGGTTGTCCAAGTTGTAACAGATAATGCAGCTTCATATAAAGCTGCTGGCCATATGTTAATGGCGAAGAGGCCACATCTATATTGGCTTCCTTGCTCTGCTCATTCCCTAGATTTGATGCTAGAAGATATTGGGAAAGATGTCAAAATTACTGAAACAGTGAAGTCAGCCCAATTCATCACATCCTATATCTACAACCATAACTATGTGCTCACGTTGATGCGTGAACACACTGGACAGAGGGAGTTACTACGTCCTGGGGTAACTCGTTTCGCCTCCACATACATTTCCTTGGAGAGTATACAATCACAAAAACGTCCCTTGAAGCAGATGATTTCAAGTAAAGGATGGGAGGATTGGATGACAAGGCACGCGAAGCATGATGCTAGAGACAAGGGGAAGCAGGTTGAGGACTTGATTGAGAGCCGAGAGTATTGGAAGGATATAAAGATGATCTTGAGCGTAGTTGAACCTCTTGTGCGGGTTCTGAGGATGGTGGATGGAGATAAGAAGGCCACAATGGGATATTTATATGAAGCTATGGACCGTGCAAAGGAAGACATTGCTAGGGCCAACAAAAATACATACAGAAAGTGGTGGGATATTATAGATGCAAGATGGGATAGAACACTCCACCATGACTTGCATGCGGCAGGTAACAAAATAAGTCAATCCATATTGGTCGCCATTTTATTTCCTATAAGTTTTATTTCATTTTTAATTTATTTTTCAATTCTTTAGGTCATTTCTTCAACCCAAGATACCAATATAGCTCTGCTACTCAACATGCGCCCAATGATGAAGAAGTACTCCGTGGGACTCAAAATGTAATTCGGCGTTTGTTACATAATGAGGATCGAGCTATCATAGCATGCAACAAAATGCATCACTATAGGCTCCGGACATTACATTTTGGTACTCATCGTGCTCAACGGGCAGTCATGTTGCTTTCACCAGGTATTTAGAATTTTACACATAACTAATACTTTCAAAAAATTGTTATCAACTTATCATGCATAGGCTTTACAAATTACAATACTAATTGTTAGTTGGATCATTATGGAATTACAGCTGATTGGTGGATGGATCATGGGAAGGCTCCAGGTTATGAAGATCTTGCTTATGTTGTTATCCGTGTATTGAGCCAAACCACCTCCTCTTCTGGCTGTGAGAGGAACTGGTCTACATTTAGCTTGATACACACCAAGCAAAGGAACCGATTAAGCTCAGCGAGATTAGAGCAATTGGTCTTTTGCCACTACAACATGCGCTTGAAATTAAAGAATCTTCAAAAAATTCAAGAGAACCAAAGAGAAGAAGAACGATGGAGAGATGAAGTTGCTGGAAGACCGGTGCAAGCAGAACAACAAGTTGAGGAACCAATCGATCTGGACGAGATATTTGAGGAGCAGAACACACTGAATGCATGGGTGGATGCAAGGAATGTTTTGAGTCCATCAGAATTCGATCCAAACGATCGGTCATGGGCAGAAGGACAATTAGATGGTGTCCCCTTGTCCGTTGAGTTTCAACTTCCACCTCCTTCAAAACGGCAAAAGAAATCCACCCCACAAAGTTCAGGTAAGGGTAAAGGCAAACTAATGGATGTTGATATTGCAGATTTAGAAACTGTACAAGAAGATGAGTCAGACGAGACACCAGAGCCGAGCGACAAGGTCGTTTACCAAACTTCAGACGACTCTACTTCGGCAACGACTACCCCTGACGATGACGATGATGATCCACATGGAAGTCAAGGTGGATCCTTGCAACAACGGTCATCTCGAGGACGTGGAGGATCAAGTCAACATGGTGAAGCTCCTCCAATGATTTTCACAGGAGAGCAAGAATTTACGCATGCTACGCAGGATGATGACCACTCCAATAGGTTGGCTAAGGGCACATCAGCAACAAATAAAGGCAAAGGGAAACAACAACAAGAGCTCCTAAAGAGAACATCCTCTCAAGAGCATTCGTCTGATGCATCCTCTCAAGTTCCATTAGAGGGTTATAGTCCTTATGGATATCCAGGTACATATTATCAACATCCACCACCCTATGATGCATCGAGTTACTTAGGAGGATATCCCACTTATCCTCCAACTTCAGATATTTCCTCTTATCAATCCTCAACCTCAGAAGGATCTTATCATGAGCCAAAGACACAGGGATGGATACCGGTGACAATAATCTACCCATTCACAGATGAGTATAACCGATTTGTACAGGAATATGAACAATGTTACCAAGCTTATATGTCTTGGGCCGATTATGTGCAACATTTGTATAGCACCTACAATGTAAGGCTAGAATAAATGTATGTCTACTTGTTCTGTCACTTTGTGTGAGTGTTTTTTTTTTATTATCATGTAATACTTAGGGGTAAGGTTTTATGTCCCCCCCATGTATTGTATTCAAGTTTTTTTCAAAGTTAATAAAAATTCAAGGGCTTACCCAAGGTCCTAGATAAGTTTTGGGTAAATATAATTTTTCCTGATTTTTTGAATTTTTTTCTTATTTTTTGGACTTGTTTTTCTATTTTTTTCCTATTTTCTTCTATTTTTTTCCCTTTTTATAAATTGGATCGGCCAAACCGGTCCGGCTCGGTCCGGACCGGTTCGGGATCGGATCGGATCGGCCGATCCATTCGGTCAGGACCGGACCGATCCGAGTCCGACCCCCGAGTTGGCCTACCTTGTTAGTTACATAGAACCCTGGCCCATTCCCTCACTCTGTCACATACAAAGCTCACAGTCCACTCAGAAACTAAAGCTTCTTTCTTGAATATCCTCATGTTCCTCACACCCTGGACGGCCCAAAGGGTATCATGCATGTAATAACCCACTAAATTAATATGGATATATATGTAATTATGAAATAACCTAGGGTTTAAATATAATTTTTTCCAAAGGTCATAAGAATTTTAATAGGTCCTAATGGGTCTTAAGTTATTAGTTAAGGGGATTTTGATGGGCTGTTAATGGACCTCAAATAATGGACTTCTATTGGGTTCTTAGTGGGCTGTAATTGGGCAAAAATTAAGTGAGCTATTGGGCCTAATTTTAATAAACTTAATGGGTAAGAAATTGGGTTAGTGGGCCTAGGTTTTGGGCCTATTAATTGGCCTGTTATGGGGGCCCAACAGGAGGAGGCAACCACCTCTCACCCCCACCTGTTCCACCACCCTTCCCCTCTTTAAAAAGGGGGGCGGTGGGCGGTGAGGGAGAGTGGAGGAAAGGAGGGAGAGCAGGGAGAAAAAAAATGCGGGGATGCAGGGAAAAATAGAGAGAGAAGGGCACTGGAGAGAGAGAGAGAGAGAAAGTGAGAGGATGTTTGATGCACAACGGCTAATGGAACCAACGGACTTATTAACGGTGGTAGAGATCAGCAGCAAGCAAAATAATAATAAATAGAAGCAGCCTAACTACACAATTATCGAGTTGGATAACCACACCAAATGACAGAAGTTAGCTGAGTAACCGTCCCTCTCGCGATGAGGAAACATAGGACCGTCGACAGTTGAGGAACTACCACAAGTCTAGGAAATTAGAACCACCTCAAAGTCCTAAGAGAACTCGGGATAGGTGTAACGCACTCACAAGCCAGCAGTGATGATGTATCACGGTCTAGGTATCCTACCTCACAAGTTGGCGACAGATGAAATCAAATATTAGAGAAGCAAAGATGTATTGAAAGGGATTAGCATGTATCTCCACACTGGTGCATGGGAGTAGACCACCCGGTGCACGTGTACCGCCCTCCAAGTATAATAAAATAGAGGCCCACTCCTCGTAGGGAAGTAAAAGGCTACAATTAAGCAATAAAATATTTGAGGTGGTAAACACGGCAGTTGATAGGTCACAGACGGTGCGTACGTTGCTGAGAATATGCCTTGAGAAGCGTGCCACAAAATCAGAGGCGAGTGGATGTTGGCACGCAATTTGAGGCAACTGACACAGGTCTCGGGATGTGCGAACGTGTGACCTCGATATGCATGCAGTGGTGCCATGCAAAACGAGACACTATTGGGGAAGCACTACGCTAGATCTAGGTTGGCCTCGCCGAGATGAAACTGACGCCATAAACGGTGCACAAATCAAAGCACGGACGGGCTCGAAACGAGGGCGATGCGCTAACGGCCCTTATTGCATCGCCTGACACACATCAATATACCAAATCAGTATCTGGTTCAGACCTGGCCGAACCTTGGCTCGAACCTGAGCTGCACCAGATAGCAACTTGGGTCGAACCAGAACACCTCGAACCCACTTAATACCACCTAGCTCGGACCAGGTTACCAAGGGTCAGCAAGGAGGCTCGGACTTGGCTTGGACCCAAACTAGGTCAAACCTAGTTTGACCAGGTTTGAATTAAAAGGGGCACGAGCCCTTCTTTCACTTCCACCCAACCCTAACCAAGAGAGAACGAGACAGAGAGAGGGAAAGGAAGGAGCGGCGATGGCTAGTAGGAGGGGCAACTGGAGCGCTGGTGGAAGCCGGCAGTGCCGAAAGTCAGCAATGGCGGCAACAACACCGGTGGAAGCGGCAGCAACAAGTGGTGCGGCTGGCAGCAACGGCACCAACAACAGTCGGCAACAACGTCAATGGGCCAGGGGGCGACGGCACTAGCGGGAGCCGGCAACAGAGGTAGTAGGTCGTATGCTCTTCTCCGATGTCTTCCTCTCTCTCTTTATTATTCTACTTTTTCTGTTCCTCTCTTCTTCTAACCTGCCCAATGGAACCGAGAGATAGGAGGGGGGGTTGGAGAGAATGACTTGTTGGCGTCGCACCAGCAAGATGGGTCTTCCTTAGCGTCGCACTGGGGACAGGATCCCTCGGCATCTCACCAAGGAAGAAGGGCTCCGTGGCAGAGGTAAGCATACAAACACTCATGGAATTCCGGCACGGATCGGGACCCACCGATCCCGATCCAAATCAGGATCAGATTAGCCGGAATCGGTTGAAATTGGCCGGGATCAGCCGATTCCAGCCGGATCGGAACCCACCGATCCGAATCGGCCGATCCGGATAGGGATCGGCTGATTCTGCATTCCATCCAAACACGGAACATTGTTCTTCAAAAATCATCCATTAAATTTTTAAAATAAAATTACAAGAGCATATATAGACTCCCTCTTCGGACTCCTACCCAAATTCTAACAAGCAATCCAGTCCTATTTCCTATCCCTAAACCCATCTCTATCTACTATCCCTAATAATTAGTGCGAAAATCGCACCTAAAATCTTGAAAAAAATGGAAAATCACATATCGGACTACAAATGGGCCATATAAAATCAAATAAAAGGTCTCTCCACGCATCAAATGGGCCATGCATCGTCTCCAAGCCAAAGGGACATCGGAGCAACTCTCTGACGACAGTAGACGTAATCCGAGTGAAAATGGATGGTGGCGCGGGTGTCCTCACCAGTGGTGGAGAGAAAAAGAGAGAGGGAGCGAGGTGGTGAGAGAGGGAGAAAGAGAGGGAGAGCAAGAGGGGGAGAGAGAGGCAGTGGGAGAGCAAGGGAAAGAAAGAGAGGGTCTATTAGAGAGAGAAAGTGGAGAAGAACAGTGAGAGAGAGGTGAAAAGAGAAAGATAGAGAGAAAATTTAAGAGTGAAATAGAAAAAGAATATGGAGAGGAGAGTGAGTAGAATAAAACGAGAGAGAGAGTTCTTAAAGAATCCTTGAAGAGAGGAAGAAATAAAGGCAAGAAGGGCTGCTGCAGGGAGGTTTTCTCTACATGGAGGCAGCGGCATCGGCTTCTCTCCTCAAGGGCAGAGGAGCCTTCTTCTACTAAGGTCTTACACTCTAAGAGATAGGTTGATACTCCTTGTTTGTCCCTTTTATTTGGGTTTTGGGTGATTTAGAGTATATATGCACGATAATATAAGGGGAAGTTCTGTCAATTTAACTTCTTATTTAGGATTTTGTTAAAAAGATTTAAGTATTATAAGAAGAACATGATCTCATATGTTCATGTGTTTATTTCAACAAGTTTTCATGTAGTATTAAATGTTGTTTCTGTAGAAAGCATATTAGGAAATAAGTGGTGCAGCATGATGATAGAATATGACGGTTTATTATGAACGCTACATGAACCATGTGTTAAACCGTTCTCTTCCTTGAAAGGAAACGAATCCGAGGGACCAAGTCCACTTAAGGCTCACACGAGCATGAAAATTATTCATGAATTAAAGGATTAAAACCTCAAGCTTAATTGACTATTTATGAAGTATACTCTTACTATTATAACATTATTGTTATAGCATGAAACATGAAAGAATTCCCATGATGACCAAGATGACCCCAAAAAGGGGGTAAGAAAGAATTAGAAGGCACACTCTAGTGCTCTCCCACGAAGAACTTGTGGAATGAATTTCTATGAAGAACTTATGAAATGATTTGAAGGCAAGAAAACCTCACATGTTGATAATGAACCCTTATGACATTGATGAACCATGATTTCTACGATGATTTGTTTTTTTTAAGAAAAAAAAGTGACATCATTTCATTAACGGGACGGACCCACAAGATCCATCTCCTGGGGATAAGGGGTCGCACGGGTTAAGCTCCCTAAAAATATGTAGCACTAAGGCACGGAGCATCTCTTCTTTTAATTATGGTTCCAGAGTTAAGTTCGGGACCTCAGCTTAGGTAGAGAATGGTAGTCCTACTTGAGTGCACTCATAGGCTGAGGCATGGACGTTGTAGTAGTAGCCAGGAAATAGACACAGACTCAGCTTAGCCTATGTTTCTTACCTCACCTAATATGTTGTTGAAAACTTATTGGGGTAGACAAACGAAGGTGAGAGGTCAGTCAAGGAACAGCCCGTTTCACCGCTACGATCGTTAGTGAGTGAGTATCTCTGTCACTTCGAGTCAAAAGGTGAATCATTCTATCGGTAAGATAGTCGATCACAAACTCAAGATTTGTTAAAGATATGAACGAAAGAACGATCAATCCCAAGACCCTATGATGATGACTTGTAATAAGTATTTTTATATCTTCTATATTAGTACGAATTACCACTAATTATTAGGAGAAAATAATACGAAAGACTTGAACATATGAACTGTTTAGAAAGTTTAAAAGAAAAAGTATATTTGTGTTAATATTTTCAATCCGATTTTACATTCTCTTTACAATGAATATATTTTATGCTACTTTAAGAATCATTTCATGAATGTCATATGTATGATAAATATATTACATGATAATTAGAAGAAGAATAAATTATTCCTTTTGGAATGATGAACGAAGACAGTGATGAGTGGGAGATAACAGTAGGAATATAAATGATCCTTATTGAGATCTCTTTATGAGTTCTCATAAAAGTTATAAAACATGTTTTTTCAGGAACATTAAAAGATTGAACTAGTTCAATAAAAGAAAATTTATCAGGTATGATCAGTTTAATTTCTTTCCTTGGGATAAGTATTTTATTTCTTTTACATTTTTGTTGCATAACGGACATGATTTGCTTATTGTTCTTTTACACCACTGTCTCTTATTATTATGCTTTTGTATTTGAGCACCTACCAGAAATCTGTAATGGAACTGTTACAGTACAGGATTCTAAAATCCCTTCTTGTCTAAAAAGACAACTGGTTTTGCCAAATCTCTTCCAAGTATCAGATATCCTGGACATTACTAAGTTGTAGGTTGTTGAACTATAAACCAGGTTCACATTACTCATAACTACTTCACATAATCATCATCATTGTCATTGTTGTCGAAGCCTTATCCCAATTATTTGGGGTTGGCTACATGGATCTTGTCCTTCCACTTTAACTCATCCAGTGCCATATTTTCCATTAAACCAAGGTGTCGAGGGGAAAAAAAAAAAGCAGCAACACAAACCAGAACAAGTACAGGAGAAATCAGAATTGTTATGTGTAAACTAGTTCAAGACAGATTACGTTCCCTGCATTAAAAAGTCAACCTAAACACTAGAGTCAATTGCCTTTTTTGTCATTTATTCCCAGAAACTGCTGATCATTTGTTCTTGCAATGTGAAATCACCTTGGCTGTCCGGGAAACACTGTTTGCCTGTCTGGCATTGAGAGGGACACAACCACAATCTCTGACTTCTCTTACTTCTACTTGGGGTGAACTATACAATTCTAGAACTGATAAAGAAGTTTGAGCCATGCTTCTAGGAGCTTTTCTTTGGTTCATATGTAAGGAGAGGAACTCTAGACGCTTCAACCACACATTCTCATCTCCTTTCCTAATCATTCGACACTCCATTTGTCTAATCAACAATTGGAGAATTGGCTTTCAAAACATTCAAAGTGTGGAGTCTGAGATTATTTCTTCTCTACTTTCAGGAAAACCCTTTACCATGTAATGGGCCTTCTATAAGGGGTTTTTGGCTACTTTGTTATTGCTCTTGCTGGTTACCTCACTGGTAACCAGAGACTCACCTATTTGTACCTTTGATGTGGGCAGAAAGTGTGAAAAAACCATACATGGAATTTTAGCCCTTCCCCTTACCACTAATTGGGGAGGGGGCTAAAACCCTTAACTGAAACCCTTGCTGCCAATGCATATAACTGCATTTTTGCACTTCTTACCTCTGGGCATCCGATATACCAATTCTTGTTACCAGGGAGTGGTGCAGGAGAGGAAAGGTCCCTCTTCTTCAAACTTAAAAAAACACAAAATAAATTACAGATAGCAGAACTTCATTTCCCTTTTCCAGCTATGAATGATGAAGAGGATGAACTCTCACCAATTGCGAAGAAAGGGCATAGCTCCGAGACAATAACTTTCAAAATTTCAATGTACACTCTATTTCCGGCAAAAACAGTCATTCTGTTCCCTCCATAATCTCTAACAAATGGAAACAATGTGTACCGGATCGACTGAATAACAAGCATTTTTAATTGATTGCATCAGTTTGAGGCACTATATGCAAATGGAGAATAACAGCCTTTATACTTGACACTTGACAGCAATTAAGGAGAGATGCATATGCGCTTGCTCCCCTCTGAGGTCATTTCGGCTAAGCTAAGCAGCAAGCATAGCGCTCTTAGAACTGGAATCAATCAACAGCCATTCTAATCAAGAGAAAAAATACCTGGAACATGGGGGATGGATTGCAAGCTTTCTACTCTACACACTATCATACAATCAAAAGCCTACTATCTTATCTCTCTGAAATCACAAAGTACCAGCAGCAAATGTACCGATTTCTGTGGCATAAAGGGAAAGTGCACCAAAAGATCCCATCTTTCATTTAAAAAAAAAAAAAAACCTATAACCCTTTCACGAGAGAACCCAGCCATTAGAACTAGGCCATGCCATCATCAAAACTACCATCTGAAGAGAACCCAGTTTTTCCAATGAAGAGAACTGACCATGAGCACCCGGGGCACGGGGGCTCCAATGCGGGTGGGGAGAGGAGGCGTCTACTCACGTGGACATGTGGTTGCTGACGGTGATGAGGGGGCGCTCGGGCGGGCGGGAGCGGACCAGGCGGACGAGGCCGTCGGCGTTGTGGACAGTGGTGGTGTTGAGGAGCGAAGTGACGGCCTTGGCGAAGGCGCCCACCACGGCGAAGACCACCCGGCGGGGCACCCCGCCTAGGTGGCGTTCGCCCATCCTGGCGGCACACGCCCGAGCCGCCGCCGCCCCTCCACTGCCGCACATGGCCTTCTGCTCCTCCTCTGCGTCGTCCCTTCACAGCAGCATCGCCCTTGGCTCCCCGGCAGAGAGGAGAGCTGCGGCGCCGCCGAGTTGCCACAGACAAGTCTTACTTAACAATGTGCCTATTTACATTTTATATTTGAAGCTAAATATTATGCATAAATTAATAGATATTTTAATCTAATTTTTAGCATAAATTTATTAAAATCATTCTCATTTTTTAAAACTTAAAGTTATGCAAAATGAGAATGATTTTAATAATTTCACATAAATATACTTATTTTAAACAATGTGCTTATCTTAAACAAATTGTCGTGCATCGCACGGATTTAGAACTAGTGCATGAATAAGAAAATTACAAAGTTTACAAAGTACATTAAATACATACAAAAAAGAGTTACTGAATCACAGAAAGAACTGGGTGCAATAATCTATGTCCTAATTTATGACTCTCCTCAAACTCAACCTTATTGTCCAGAGGGGTCCTACAATCTGGTTATAAGTTACAACAATAATGCAAGCTTTAATTAATTATCCACATCACCCATGAGAGTTCTTATAAAATAATTATCATATTACAAAATTATAATACTTATGTAATACTCTTAGATACAAATATACAGATAACCAAATTATAAGATAGTCATTTCCTTATGCTAAAAAGATAAGAACAATATTCTTATCTTTAAACATTGCAGATTTTTCTTTCCCATTTTAAATCTCCTTTTTGCAACCTCTTATATCTTATCTTTAAATATTTCACATTATCATTTTCCATTTGAGATCTCTTTTCTATAACCTATATACCGAGGCAGGGTTGACTTTTCTTGTTGAGTAGGGTAGAACTTACAGTCAAGTGGTCAATTTTTTGACCATGAACTTGGCATCCAAATTTAAGACAGTGATAAAACCATGATTAAAGGGTTATGCAGATATTTTCTAGAAAAGTAGATCATAATATAAGTGCCTAAGTGTAGATGCAGAGATAATCATTTTTACATTGTCTGAATTTTGAATCATCAGATATTCATTATAATCACCTTTTTTGAAAAACCTCCATTAACAACAAATTGTATACCGTACCTTTGTCACCTGCTTCTAATGATTAATATCTCTTTTCAAGAATATCACTTTATTCAAACCATTGTGATCTAAGATAATTTTGTATAACACTTAAGTTAAATCATCTACAATTTTCAATATGTAACCATGCAAAAATAATAAACATAAATATATGTAATTACATTGTTGTCAATGAATAGACTTAATTTTACAAAAGCAATAATAAATTTTATGAGTTTAGGACCCACTCGTTGGCTCACATACTGCAAAATCTGCACATGGTCAAATCTGAAATTCCTTCTTCTGATTTACTATCCACCGGAGCCTCCTGAAAAAATTATTAAGTGTGTTAGTAACACTCAGTAGACGTCAGAACTGTTACATACCTATATAAGTAATACTTGCTGCAATGCATGGCATCCATGCATAGCAGCCCGTACAAAAGTTAGGGGGCCAGTTTGGAGGCTTTTTTTTTTTTTTCTTGTCAGATCTTTTTTAATTTTTTTGGGACATCCGATCAAAAATTTGAAAGTATATCCAGGTTGCTTGGGTTGGCCCCGACTCGAATGTATATTAAAAAAAATAATAATAATAAACACAAACCTCGATTTACGTGCAAAGTGTTTTTTAAAAAAAAGTATATACATTCGGGTAAGGGCCGACCCAAGCAAATCCGGATATACTCTCGGATTTTTGATCGGACATCCCAAAAAAATTAAAAAAATCCGACAATAAAATAAAATAAAATAAAAAAACACCTCCAAACCGGTCCCCTAACTTTTGGACGGGCTGCACAGCAACCGTCCGTTCGTACCCGATCGGACGGCTGCTATGCATGGCATTGCAATCCACGTTAGATTGCAATGCCATGCATTGCAGCAAGTATTACTCTACCTATATATAGAATAAACTCTTGTAAACATCTGATATCTTCAATCAATGCATGATCTGGAGACAATTTCATACATATATCATTGACCAAGAAATTACAAAAGATCTTTTCATAAATATTCCATAATTTATCCATGCATGCCTATTATGTACATCACATTCTTATCACATATATTTCTTATAAATAATCTGCACATATTAATACCTATATGCCAAAGCATATCAAGTTCATACATAATTGACTTATATTCCAGCATGTTAATTTTTTACATATCTTGTTGCTTCATTTTTAACTAAGTTCTTAGTCTTCATGCTTTTGCACAGATATCTAAACCACAATATAAAAGGGTGATAAACACCTCAGCGGACAAGTAGGGGTTTTGATTTTGATATAACTAGCTGAGATCGAAAATCTTTATCCTACCGTCCACCAAACCAAAATTCAGTTTTAGAATTTTAATCTCCGTTGTCCTTGTGTCATAAATTGAGTACTGTCTCATTAGATATTTATTTTGGGTTTTACCACACATATCCCCTTAAGATGGCATTATCTAAATATACTTAAAATTTAATTACTTCTTATAAAAGAGCTCAATTATACACAATTATATACAATTCAAAACAACGCCTTATAGCAGATTTGTAACTACACACAATTAAAATTTAATAAATAAATATTTAGTAAAAAATGCATATCATAATTAAAGTCATAATCATGATGGTTTCAGTGATAAACTATACATACACTTGAAACATTTTTTCATAGTATTGTAAGATTATTTAATGTTCAAAAGTGCCTAAACTTGAAATTTATATATCAAAATAAAACTTAAAATAATTCAATTAACAAATAACATGTAATTAGTTCATTATACACCTGCCTAGAATACAGAATTTGAGCCGATTTATCAATTTTTTATTTTTTTATAATTATTTCAATACCACACGCATGCTGCTTCTTCTATTTCTCTTTCTATTTTTTATTTTTATCAATTTTCTGTAGAAGGAAGGAGATATTTCTCCATAAACTCAGTAAAATCCACTATAAAACTGTTCAGACTCAACATAATCATAGACCACCCACTAGAAGTTTACGTGTCCCTTATAAGTCACTCTTAAAGTGGAAGAAATAAATAATTTAATTCTATTAAAAATTAATTATAGATGTTCACATAATTAATAACTTACTTCTACAATAATACTAATTGACATCTTGTTTTGTAATTGATATGTTCTATAATAGATAACTTATTATTACAGTACAACAAACTGATATCTTATTATGTAATTGATGTATTGTTCTGTAATCGATAACTTACTACTATAGTAATGCTAATCGATTATATGTGTGCTGCTAATTGATATGTTATTATATAACTGATAACTTACTGCTATAGTAATGATAATCGATTACATGTGTTATGCTAACTGATATATTATTCTGTAATTAATAATTTACTGCTACAATAACGCTTCTTGTAATTACTTTTTAAGCTTAACAAGCTTTGTTGAGGCCATCATGTAAGAAGTAAAGTCTTTAACAGAAGCTCCAACTCCATTTCTCTAAGTAGTGAGAGGCCTAGAATATCATCAGGAAATAAATCTAAGAATTCTCTAACTACATCAATATCAGTGCGTGCCAACCTGCCACTATCAGTTGGTAGAGTCACTAAACTAGCTAAATATGCATCACATCCATTCCTCAACCATTTCATGGCCTTAATAGTTTGTCGCACTAAGGTCTTAGATATTGGTAAATGAATATATGCTCCTCAGGCTTTTAAAAAATTAACTTCTTTTTTCTACAATTTAAGAGTGTAAAATTTTCATCTAGCCAATTTATATCCAAGATTACGTCAAAATTATGTATATCTAGTAGAAAGACACATGCTGACATCACTTTTTCTTGAATTTTCACATTAATCTTGAGAATAACACAAGTAGATCTAACTATTTCTCCTACTGATGTTACAATAGATAACTCTCCTATTTCTACAGGTTGTCTATCTTTTAATAATTCAACAAACTTCAAGAAAAAAAATGAATATGTAATACTAAGATCAAATAAAACTTTTGCATATATACCATCAATAAGAATTATACCTTCAACTACAATAAAAGTACATTGAGCATCATGTTTGGTTAATGCATATACTCGCGCTTAGGCCCTCTACTGCTCTGGTGGTTACTGTCTCTGCAGCCTATTTGATCAATTCCTTGCTGAATGTCCCTTCTGTCCACAACTAAAGTATTTCCCAGTAGCATATCAACATTTAGTGCCTCTATATGACTTGTCACACTGCGGGTAGACTGTAGCTTTTCCTTTTCTTGCTACTTGTTTAGTCTTTGAAAATGATATCTTCTTCCTCTTATCTTTCTTCTGAAAAGCAGTTGGATTATCCCTCTTTACTGGACCCTTTTTCCTTTCTTCAAGAAAATCTTCATACTCTGCCTCAACTGTGTAGGTTATCCTTACTACTACTGCCATAGTTTGATAATTTGGTAGTATCACTCTACTTCGTATGTTGCCTTTCAATCTTCTCACAAATTTTTTTGCTCTCCTCAACTCATCTGCACAAATACGAGGGGCATGCTTTTCTAACTCAATAAATTTTGCTTCATAACTTACCACTGACAAGTTTTCTCGAGTTAAATTTAAGAATTCTAATTCTTTCTTATCCATTACATCTTATGGAATATATTTGACATGAAATACATGAAGAAACTTCTCCCAACTAATGTCAACATTTCTATCTTGAAAAGTACTTCTTAATGCAGATTGCCTTTCATCTGTCCTATCTTGCAACATGAAAGTAGCCAGCACCACCTTATCTTGATATGTACACCTAATAGCATGAAAAATCTTTTCAATTTTTTGTACCTAGCTCTCTACAATGTTTGGCTGACTCACCCCTTTGAAAGGAGGATGAATAATCTTCATAAACTTTTTCATCAAGGAGGCCCCAGCTAATCTATCTTGTTGTCCTTGTATTTGGGCCTCCAGTTGAGTTTGCATTCTTGCCTAGGCTTGGGCTTGTAGTTGCATCATTAGCACCAGCTTTAAAATGACTGCATAAAGTCTCCTAAATCTGCTGGAGATATGGCCTAAGCTGGTACCACCCCTTACTCATTCTCTCCTACTGTCCCAAGGGTACTACCCCTCCCTCCACAGGTTCCACTACATCTCTCTCTCCCGGCCATAACTTGCAAAGGAGAACTAACTTAAATCAATATATCTTTCAATATTTAGATTAATATCTTTTTCCAGGAATATCACCTTATCCAAATTGTTGTGATCTGACAGAATTTTGCATAGCACTTAGGCTAAACCATCCACAATTTTCAATACGTAATCATGCCAAAACCATAAAAATAAATATAGGATAATTACATTGTTGTCAACAGGGACGGTTAATCTTACATGTCAGGACCCACTCGCTGGCCCACAAACTATAGAATCTTCCCAAGATCAAATTTGAAATCCTTCCTTCTAATTTACGCAAGTGAAACACATCATGTCGAGTTGACATATTTTGAAACACGTTACCTATATGTGATGTCTTTTAGAAGGACTGAAAATAGAAAGAAAATTGTGAATAAATTCAGAGAAAAACTATAGAAACTTGAAAGACGTCATTGACAGGTGACGAGATTCAAGAGGTGCGGCTAAAAATCCACAAATATTGAAAAAAAATCAACAAATTGAATATTTTAAAGACCATTTTGGGGCTTCATGATGATATGAGATTCACTCAACGCAAAATGTCAAAATTAGTGTGTTTACATACAGTTTCATACATATATCATTGAACAAAGAATTAACAAAATGTCCTTTCATACATATTTCAGAATTTTGGAAATTAACAAAAGATCCTTTCATACATATTCCACAATTTATGAAATGAACAAAAGATCTTTTTATACATATTCTACAATATATCCATGCATGCCTATTGTGTATATCGTATTCTTATCACATATATTTCTCACGAATGACCTCAACATATCAATATTTATCTGTAATCTCAAAGTGGATCAGGTTCATACATAATCAATTCATATTCTAGCAGGTAAGTTTCTTACATATTCCACTGTTTATGTGTAGAGTAGATAAATTGATACTTCATTTTTAACTGAAATAAGTTATTAATCTTCATGCTTTCGGACAGATATCAAAACCACAACATAATGGGTTATAAACACCTCGACACTTGGACAAGTGAGTATCTTAGTCTCGATATAACCAGCTAGGACCGGAGGTCCACTGTTCATCAAACCAAAGTTCAGTTTTAGGATTTTAATTTCCATTGTCTTTGGGTCATAAATTGAATATTGCCACATCAGATATATACTATGGGTTCTTCTATACATACTATCTTAAGATGATACTGTCCAAACATGCTTAAAATTTAATTACTTCTTACACAATAGCTCAGTTATAACTTAGTTATAGCATATTTGTAATGATACACAATTAAAAGTTTATAAATAAATAGTTAATAAAAATTTACATCATAATTAAAGTCAAAATCATGATGATTTCAATGCTAAACTATACATATAATTGAAACATTTTTTTCATAACATTACAAGCTCATTGAATGCTCAAAAATGCCTAAACTTGAATTTCAGATATCAAAATAAAACTTAAAATAATTTAATTAACAAATAATATGCAATTAGTTCATTATACACTTACCAAAAATGAAGAAACCTAGCCAATTTTATTAATTTTTTATTTTCTAAAATTATTTCAACATCACTGCACCCTTCTTCTTTTATTTTTCTATCTATTTCTTATTTTTTTGAATTTTTTGTGGAAGGAATGAGATTTTTTCCAATGAAACTCAGCTAAAACTCACTACAAAACTATCCAAACTCTTAACACAGTCATAATCCACCCATGTGTCCTTTATAAATCACCCTTAAAGTGATAGAAATAAATAATTTAATTTATAAAAATTAATTATAGATGCTCACGTAATTGATAACTTATTGTACAATAAAGCTAATTGGTATCTTATTTTTTAGTTGATAGCTTATTTTTTAATTGATAACTTACTACTACAATAATATTAATTGATACTTATTTTGTAATCATAACTTACTATTAAGTAACACTAATTGATTATGTGTATTTTCTTAATTGATATGATGTTCTATAATTCATAACTTATTACTACAGTAATACTAATCGATTACATGTGTTTTACTAATTAATATGTTATTCTGTAATTAATAATTTACTGTTACAATAACGCTAATCGATTATATGTTTCCTGTTAATTGATATGTTATTCTATAATTGATAACTTATAGTAATATGTAATTGATAACTTACTACTATAATAATGTTAATCGATATCATGTTCTTTAATTAATATGTTATTTTGTAATCGATGACTTATTGTTTCAATAACACTCATTGATGTTTTGTTCTGTAATATATATTATTCTGTAACAATAACTTATTACTATAATAACGCTAATCGCATGTGCTCTACTAATTGATATATTGTTCTTTAAATTTTAATTACATGACTTCAAATAATTTATTAATTATTCTTTTTATCAATTAACTAAATTAATTGAGTGACTTATATCAATTAAATGAACTCTTTTCAACTTACTTATGACTACAATAACACTAATCGCATGTACTCTACTGATATATTGTTCTTTAAGTTTCAATTACATGACTTCATATAATAAAATTATTTTTTATCAATTAACTAAATTAATTAAATGACTTATATCAATTAAATGAACCCTTTTCAACTTATTTATTATTTCTTTATTTATTTTATTTAATATTATTATTATCATTTTACTTATTTTTTCTTCTTTTCTTCTCTCTTCTCTCTTTTTTTTTTCTTCTTAGATCTATTACATTCTAATTAACATAACCATACTATATTTAATTGTTAAATACTTATTAGAACTTAAAAGACTTTCTAAAATTTGAAACGTTATAGTAACAAACACACCCGAAGTGTGCCAAGTACATCTTTCTAATGCTTATGGCCCCCATCCAAAATATCCAATGTTTGACAATTGAATCACAAAGATATTTCATTAATGCTGTAATGATTGAGATCATACATCCATGCCCATGTACAATATCTATAAAATAAACTGCTCATTTACAACAACACCCCCCCCCCTCCCCCATTGAATTTCTACACGTATACCATCATAGTTTATCGCATATTCTAATCATGTTTCCATTTAACAGCTTCCTGGATCAGATGTGTCCAATTCCTTGATCTGCCCCCTTTGTTCCCCTTGAGCGACAAAGGATGCTCTGTCAATGAACAGCTCCTTTACTCTGCATCAACTCTGCTCACTCAGATTCTTTGATCCACTTCCTTTGTTTGTTACCCGCGAGCGACACAGCATACTCTCTCAACAAACAGCTCCTTTGCTCTGCATGAACTTCGCTCACTCTCTTGCACTCTGCATCAGCTGAAACCACTACAGAAAATAATTGAAGAAACAGATTGGTAAGCACACTGAAGGTTCTTAAATCGATGAGTCACAGCAAGAAGAGAAATGCTCGTTCCATTTTCTCATGTTGCTTAGTTTGTTGGTAAGGGTAGAGAAAGATTCCTAACATAGGAAGTTACCTGCCGCAACAAGTCTGCAAAAGTTCTTGGAAGTGCTTCAATATTCCTTAGAAGAACATAATAAGGGAAAGGGAACGAGTCCATGTACTTCGTGCATGAAAATTTCCCACCAATAAATGAATACTCCTGACAGAACCAATAATAACCATAAGCAAAACGGAAATTTATGTAAGATAGTTCCTACATTTGGAAGTATGGATGCCAGTGAATGTCTAACAATGCACGTACCGGGAGATCCATGATTGACTCATGGGGGTTGTCCAGGAGCACAAATGCAATCATTCTCTTCTTGCTTAAAATATCCCTAACACAGCGCCTCAATTTTTCCTGCTCACAAATGATATGTTATCATTAGCACTTTCTCTAGATCAAGATGAGTTGACAATGCGTAAAAATGCTTGCCATATGTAAAAAGCCTATCAACTAAAAAAAGGTTATCAACTAATATATATCTGCAGTTCTATATGCGCCAGCGAATGTACTTACTTTGTCTTGGAAGCGGCCATCAGCTATGATCAAAATGAGTTGCTTAAGGGGGTTAATTCCAGATGGCAATCGTGCCCTTGCCACCGCATTGTCAAGCATGTTGTCAAGGTAGTTCAAGAGGTCAACCACCGGCTCATCCCTTATGGTGTTGTCTTGCTTGAATGACAAACTAGAGATTATCTGTCATGTCAGCCAAATAATCAGCATAAAATAGCAGTCCAGGCATCAACAAATATTAAACTAATAAAGCATTGGCTACTTGATTCTATTAATGCCTTGGGTACTTCTGCGTTACTTGTGTGTTCCAACTAAAACACAAGTTAGATTAATCAAGTATCCAAATCCATATTAGTGCCCAAGCACTTGTGAAGATTGGTTAACCAATCATCCTAATGCATAGGCATTAATGTCTGGGTACGTTTGAGCATTTCCTTCTCATTTGATCCCATTCTTTGACTGATAAAAGTAGTGTACAACTTTCAGTACCAATGTCCAGAATAGAACATCCAAAAATTTGGATAAATGGTATCAGGGAAAAAAAAAAATACTTACTTTAGTTCCAGTTTCCCCAGTAAAAGGCTGGTCAAAGTCATGAAGTAACCTGATATTCCCCTTCTCACCAAAACTTGTTACAGCAAATTGTCCAACTTCAAGTTGTGACATGGCACGGCAGATCGTAACCAGAGCTTCAATTGCAAAACTCCCACAATGGCTCTCTGACATACTTCGAGAATCATCAATTGCAACAACAACTTGGTAATCACGCTTGTTAGGTCTAGTCCGTCTCAGCCATATTTTATCTTTCCGAAAATGGCTTGCAATGTAAGGAATGACCTAATGATTCCCAGAAAATGAAAACAGAAAAAGAAAAATCAGAAACAAAAAGGCATTAAAATGAGTATGGATTTTGGTAAAAAATCAAACCAACAGAGAACAGGGGGAAAGTCATTCAAGTTTTCAAGAAAGCGCAAATAGAGTACACCATTTTCTGGATGTATAATCCCATTATGGACAAATATGTACCTTATCTACAAAAAAAAAAAAGGAAAACCATTATAAATAACGGACCCGTTAGAATGTTACCTTCTTCATATTTATTCGTTTGCCCGTTTTGTAGTCCCCCTGAAGCTTGCTTGCAAGAGTTGGCTCCAGCACCAAGCGCAACTGTTCACAGAGTTCCTGTGACTGTCTTGTAGTTGCACGTTCGTATCTTTTCCAGTCAACAAGAGAATCATGCTTCATTCCATCTGTTACATTATCAACTTCCATTTGCATAGACTGATCACCTGTGAATTTGTTGGACTGAAATGGTTGCTCAGATATAAAAGAGCTTTCAAATGAGACAAAATTTCCTGACCCACTTATTGAACTCTGTCTCTCAAAACCTTCCCCAGGCGCATCAGTTCTGTCTACTGTGTCAAGCAACTGCTTCACTGACTGTTCTGATCTTTGTCTGGATATGGCAGTTTCCGACTTCTTAATATATTCATGCTCATAATCTTCTTTCGTAATCTCCATTGGTTCATCATCAGTCTCTTTACTCACATGATCATCAGTTGTGGGATCTTTTTTATTGATGTTCTGATTAATCTGATCGGAAGTAGCTGGTCCTAGTGTTTGAGAACTGCCCTTCTCCATCTCTGAAATGAATTTGTATTCGTCTCCAGTACCATCTGCTGTGTGATCAGGAAGATCAGACTGTTGCTCCTGTGAATCATCTGAAATTTTAGCTCGGTCTTTCCATTCCTCCAGAGCATCCCCAATGCTCCTATATGGATTTGAAGCAGTTCTTTGCAAGGATGAAGGATCATCTTCTGAAGACTGAAGCTTCGGTTTATCAACAGAAAACATTTCACCATGACTCAAGTCTGGCAATGATGACTCACTCCTAGGAATATCAGAAGGTAAACCATTGGACAGAACAAAGTGCTTTTGCAGATCATGACTGTTGGACAAGTGTGCTTCAGGCATCATGTTCAAGTCAGCTGCAAAAGAATCAAGTACAGGTTCAAGAGATCCTTTTTCCAACAAAGGATCATTTCTGGGCTCTGTCTTCTCTAAGTCGGCAAATTCATGTGCAGCGCCCATCATGTCCGTTTCTGTGTCTTCAGAATTTTCCTTACCCACCTCATCACTCTCAATCTTTTCCACTTCACCAGATTCTTCTACATCCATGTGGTCTTCCATACTGTTGGACTGACCACCTTCATCTTCCATATTTTCATCTATTCTTTCATCTAGATCAACTGAATCTTCAGCTTCATCCATGCCTACCTCTTCAAATTTTTGTTTCTGCTCATCAAACTGCACACCAGAAGGGTCTTCAAATGCATTACTCTCATCCATTTTTACATCACCAGATGACTCTTCATCATCAGAAGCATTTGGATTCTCATTCTTTCCACTTAACCCCTCAGACTCTTCGTCGGTTAATTCTCCAGGCTCATTTATGTTGCTCGCAGCATCTTCCCTCCCTCTGAATTCCCTGCAACTTGGATCTATGTCTTTAACAGATGAACCTAATTCATATTTCTCTGTATTCTTATCAGCAGTGACATCTTCCTCCTTATTCCAAAGTTTCTCATCAACTACCTGACTGTCATCTACATCTTGTCCCATGACAGATTCAAGATTTATGTCTTCATTTTCACTTGAATCGTCACCTGAGTCTTCACTAACACTGAATGCATCAGCAGCAAAATCCTCATCCATTTCAATTCCTTTATCATTTTTACTTGGGACTTTATCAGAATTTTCAGTGCCTTGAATTTGCTGCAAAGTAAGGAGATGAGCTGAGATTTGAAGATCAGAGCTCGAGTAAAATGAACTGCAGATAAAGTCTAGCACAAAGTATTACCTTCTCAGATGTTCCAAGAAGCTGAGATTCATCCTCTATCTGATCACTAACATCATTCAAACCTTCACCCTCTCCCATACCAGTTCCAGTTGCATCTTGAGATACTGGAGAAGTATCATTCACTGGCTCTTCTAAAGCACCAAAACCTTCAGAAAATAGTAAAGCAAATATATGGGCAAGCATGTTTGACATTTCAGCTATCTGCATCAGCAGGAGAGAGATCAGCTTAGATAAACCTGAAAATATGTATGCTGTAAAAACAGACTAAAATTTTTAATGAGATGAACTTACAGCATTATGTACTGCAAGAAAATCCAAGGTGATTGCTTGTCCAATGTTTAATAAAAGATCCAGCAGTATATGAAGATGGTTTAACTGAGTTTCTACTTTGGTGCAAACCTCCAAATCTTTGTTTCCAATATGGTTCAACAGCTTGACCTGAAAAGTCATAAAGTCAGACCACAAAGCATCCAAATTCCAAAGCAATCAACCCGTACCTATTTAACAGATAATTAAAGTATGGAGATGCCAAGTTCTTCACAGAGAGTACAAAAATATACCGCACTGATTGTTGTCTCGCAGAATGATCCATATATGAGTTCTAACTGTAGCTCTGAGATACACTCTTCAAATATAACATTCCATGAAGTGATCTTCTCAGTGGACATATCTTCAAGGGAAGTGTGCCCTTTGCATAACAAATCAAGCTTCCGAATTGAATCCTCAATCATCTTAATGGTTTTCACAGAATTTTGTGTGAATGAAGCATCAAGATCAACAAAAGACTCTTTGCATAAGCTATCTGCTTGATGAGAGTTTGTTGGGTGATTTTCAACTGCTAGACTAGAGAGCAACTCTTTTTCAACCATCTTTCCCTACATGAAGTTAAAAGTATTCCAATTCAGCAACATTTAATAGGAGAAAGTATTCCAATTCAGCAACATTTACTAGGAGTTGCTTCTCTAGAATTTGTACTCTTACCATTCACTTTCTCATATTTTTAATCTTCTGCAAGTCTCCTATTAAAATAATGAAAAGCTATATACCTTAGTTATGAGTTCCGTAAATCGATTAAGCAGAATGCCATGCATAGATCTACTGAATGCTTTGGACTTTCTGAAAGTCTGGATATCATCATCCAAGGAACATATTGCTTGAAAATTTTGCAGCACAACTGCCTCCATTTGTTTTGATACAATGAAGTTAGTTTTACAAACCACAGAGGTAGTCATGACTCCACCTTCACGAAGAAGGTACTTATCTAACAGCTCCTGTAAAAGACATTATCAATTGTTAAAAAAAAGGCTTAGATTTTGATAGCTATCCAAAAAAAAAAGGAAAAACAATATTCACCTTTGATTTGACAAAAGACGGGATATGTTTGCCAACGAAACTGGAAATTGTCTCAATTTCCCCCTTGACAGTTTGGCAAGCATTTAAGTGACTGTTTCCAATGCATCTTAGCAGCAAAGACACGTCTTTTGACAATATAACCAGCATGTCAAACAATTTCTGCATGAATAGGGAGTTCATAAGAATATCAGTATCTTATTTCTAGGGGAAAATTCGATGGCCATGTTTTGACAATCTCTTGATAAGTAAAACAAGATAATTGCCAAATGTTTATCACAACAGCTCACCTTCTGTTTCCACATGCACTGAAACAACACATGTTGATCATAAGATAAAGAAAGTTCACCAGTTCCTGCAAATAGCATGCATGTCAGGCAACTGCCGGGGCATGAGTGATGAGGCATGACCATGTTTCAACGTAAGCGCTTAGTACCTATGTATCCTAGTGAAGATGAATGCCTTCTTAGCTTCTTGAACTGCTCCCATAAAGCATATAATGAAGAACGCTGATCCTGTTGTATTGTAATAAGATGATCGATGAAAGACATTGCTCGGTTTACCTTCATCAACATCATAAACACAGGTAAGTACAGATTATTCTGTTCATATGTTCACTGTTTCAAAAAAGGGTATGCACATGTTTAAAACCTGTTCCAGAGATAAATCCTTGTGAAAACTTAGCCGAGCCTGCCGCAATTGCTGTAACATAGCAATGTTTTTGAAGTAGTATTGATTGGCCATTTTCCATTTTAAATCAGAGCCACAATGGCTTAGCATTTGCTGATCATTAGTATGTTCACTGGATAAATTACTGTCTTGCAGTAGCAAATGTTGAACATCATATGATGACTGAAGCAGTAAAGCGCTCAGCTGGCTGGATCTGGTTTCCATCTGCAGGGGTCCAGCAAAAAATTAAATACAGCAGAAATAATGTAACCAAGGATCAACAATTCAAAACACATACTTACAGAAAGTGGTTGGTACTTGGTACCACGGTTAAAACACTGTTATATAGAGTGTGATTGATGGATCATGTTATAAGGAGATTTTGATATAAAACCAAGCAGAGATCAAGTCTAACATCAGCATCTACACTAACCGAATCATTCACTCAGCTTCAAAGTGATTGCTAATATGATGATTATAATGCCAGAGTGTTAAAAATCAAGCTCAGGACATGGAGAAATTCAGGAGATATATATGCTCAGGTTCACAATATTTCATCAAAATACGTACCCAGATGCCAAATAAGATTTGACATAAAAGTGCACCATAACCAATATATTGGATATGTTCTTCAAGTTTCAAACACAGGACTAAAGCAAAAACAGAGTCTATCTGATGCATAAATACCTCAGCGATCAAAGATCTATGCCTTGATAACCCAGATGCTTCCAAAATCTTCAGAAGGTCAGTAAAAGATCTTCTCTTTTTAAGACTCTTGGTTCCATGTTTCCAAACATGAGCAAAGTCAGTAGCATGATTGTATATTCTTTCAATTGAAGTCCAACCCTTGCTTGAGGCTGCCAAAAGTCCCTCACACTCGGATAACAGAGATAAGCGGAGGGGGCTTGCAGATTCTGGATGAAAACACATTATAATGTGTTAACACTAAATAGTACCCGACCAGAAAAACAAATAAACACAAGCATAACAGCAGTCATAGAAACAAGTTAAACGGGGATATAAATGATGTTATACGGTAAGCATGAAAGGCACAGAACACTGAACATTTGCATTGCAAATTATCCAGATGACCTACCAATGCAGCAAGCTTCAAAAGCAAAATTCATTCTCCCTCTCCAGCCATCATATCTTAGCAACCTAAACAACAAGTGAAAAAAAAACTTAAGAAAAATATCTCTCAAGAAACTCACATATAGTGCCATTGGAAATTGATAGAAAAGGAAACCTTTCTGTAACACCAAAATGTGTCGGCTCCACTGGAAATGGCATTGCTCCATTGTCTGCTTCACCACAGGGCTTCTGTTTAAACCATGCTGATACCCCACTGTTATTTATGTTTGTCTCTTGATTGAGAAAAACCATCAAAGGTTGTTGTAAAACGTCCTTTAAAAGAAAGACAGCCAAAGTGATGGAGCATAAGCACATCGTTGAACGCAACTATAAGTTCATATCTGAGAAAGGAAACTAAAAGAATAGAAGAAACTGCCACTGAATTTCAAGCAAGCAGAACTTGGAGAAGGACATAAGATTCTGAGAACAAAGCCACATCCCTACCCAAAGAAAAGGAGGGACAATTTATGAGAGAAAAAATCATCACAAGGACATGCCAGCAAGCTTGCTTCAAAACCGTATCATCATATTTCTAATCCCATCAATCTAGGGATTGCTAGATACAATGCATCAACGATGGATTTGGCACAATACTTCAACTGGCTGTCTACATTACATCAACTCGCTCACAAAGTGCTCCCAGATACCTAGCCAATACACCTTTGGATGGAAGCTGTTGTAAGTCCCAACTGTCCCATGAGGCCTATTCCCACATTCATAGTTAACCACACACACTGTTTCCATCTCTTCTCCATGTTTAAAAAAATAAAAATCATCATAAACTTTTAAATATTCAATTATCCCCGTAGGATTGTTTTCATTCCTTGGAACTTAAATTTTCACGGTCCCATCGTGAAACTCAATCATAGTTGTCTGATGTGGTACGTACAACAAATATTTATAAAAAATATATATAAAAAATAAGAAATTACTCCGATTAGCTCCTAGGGTTGTTCCCATCCCTTGGGATTTTAGTATTTCTCACCAATTTGCGCGCATGAAATCGGATGGCTACGATTGAGTGTTTCACGACTGGATGGTAAAAATTAAGCCCCAGGGAATGTAAATGACCCTAAGAGGGAAAATTGAATATTTAAAAGTTTATGACAATTTTATTTATTTATTTTTTTAACACGGGGATGGGGTGGACTAAGGCTGTGTGGTTAAACCGCACCACTGTAGTAAACCCTATGTAGTCAGAGGCGACAAGCGAGAGGTGACCAGGCAAGGATGGCAGTACCGGTGCCGGTATCGGTGGGTACCGGTACCGGTACGTACCGGCCCAGTACCGGTCCGGTACCGGCCGATACCCTTTAAATAAAGGGTACCGGTGCCGGCCGATACCGGTACCTACCGGCCGGTACATACCGGTATCGGCCGGTACTGCCAACCATGTGACCAGGGGTTCGCCTCAACCTTAAATGCCAAGGCGATCGCCTAGTCGTTTGAGGCAATGTGTTATCTCATAAATCACTATGAAGAAAGAAAATGACAATACAAATAAAATTAAAAAATTTAAGATAATCATATGTAAGACTCTGAGAAGCATTAATCATATCCAACATGTAATGTCCTAAGACCATCCTCTACTTATATAAGTAGTAGATGATCTTAGGAATTATCAAAAATAAGAAAGCATGTAAGCGAAAATGGGTATTGGAAATTGTTAAAAGAGACATTAGCCACTTTGGAATAATTGAGAATAAGAAAAAGCAATGCCACATAATTAAAAAAGAAGCAAGCATATGACATAAGACATCATAGGTAGTGCCTAGGAGAGTGAGGTGAACAAGAGGCGAGGCGAGGTGTTTTGGCTTGCCTCAACCTACTTCATTGCCTAGGCGAGTAAGGCGATCGCCTTTGATAACATAGAGCAAACTGCATTGTAACACTTGTATGGGTTTTATTGCTCTTCCAAAGGTACTCTCAGACAAAAGGTAAATTGAATACAATTCCATGATAAAATTATAGCAAGTTATGATAGATGCTCAATAAAACCCAAACAAGTGTAAAATGTTAAATATCCAAAACTTGGCAACAAGATTAAAAGGTATATAGAAAAAGGAATGTGAACCGTGTTCCAATGTGGTAAACTATTCCTCTAGGATCAAGGATATAGAATCATTTTCCACTTTGTCCATGCACATGGAAAAAACATCCATTCTATCCACGAACCCTAACTTGTGTTTCAGGACAGAAACATAGGCTTGGAACCAGCAGAGAGTGACTACAATGAGGAAGAACTAATACTGTCATGAAACTAGGAAAAAAATGAAACACCCTGACACTCTCTTTCAAGAAACATACATAGGCCGGGAACCATCAGCCAACTTCAGTGAGAGAGAATTATACTCCTCAATTGAGATTATACTTCAATGAATCATGGGAAAATGCAAATATAAGCACAAAAAACACGGTAAATAGCAACTTCAAATGCAAAATCCAAAGTGGATTAATTACATTGAACTTGTGGATAAGCTTCCGTAGTTTTTGCCGAGCTACTCTAAATCTCTCTGTTGATAGGAAGGTGTTGGGATGCTCCCACTTTAAAAGCTTTATCTGGTTCTTTATTTCTTCTTCTTTGCACCTTCTTTCAGCATTCACATGCTTCAAGACTCTGAAAACAAAGTCTTACATTAATGAAGGACCTGATAAGGCTCAGAAAGACCAAAATTCAAGATGTGAATGATTAAGAACTTACAAAGGCAGCCATTGCATGTAATATCCAAGAGTATTGTATAAAATATTCAAGATTTCTCTCAGATGAGGGCTGCAAAATGAGTCAAAAATGTAAGTCCATGTAATGAAATTCTAAAGCATGTCTAAACAATAACAAACACTCCTATTCATGAAATAATGTTGACTGAAGAACTATAGAAGAGTAAAAATTATAAATCTAAAGAAAAAGATGTAGTATCATGAGTATACAAAAGTAATAAATTTTCAGTTGCAATCAGATGTTCCATATGGAAAAGTTGGAGACCTAACAGCAAAGTGAAAATTTTAATGTACCACCTTGAACAAACATTCAAGCGGAAACCAGCATTAAATTGGCCATGAAAGGCAAGCAGAAGTTGAAGGCGCTTCTTGAACTCTCCAAGGCTACTGGTCTGCATGAATTCTTCCACACTGCAGCTCCAAGCTTTTGTTAGATAAAGACTTCATGACAACAAGCAGTAAAAAAAATCTGCATATATCATGCAATGATACAGACCTCTGTATAGTGAACATATTATCCAGATCAGCATGGCCAGAAAGATTACGATGGAGAACTGAATGCAAAGGAAACCACAGCTGCAACATTCCAGATGGCAATCAGAGAGCAATTAAAAAGCTTGCCAGGTGCAGATATCCACAAAATATTTTATATACCTTTGCAGCATTAATTTCATACTGTTCCTCAATGCCACCAAGCAAATTAGGCCAAGAATCTAACTCAATCTTTTGCCATGAGTGCACCAGAGAATAAACTGGTTCAAGATGATCTGCAGGAATCATTGATTAAATATAATTGGAAATTTAACAAGATAAAATTCTTAAATGACAAATGCACTTAGTCCTCACCTGCAAGAGAGAACTTGGGAGAAGTTTCTTGCAGTGACTGGGATCTAGCAAGTAATGATTCTAAACCAAATAAAGCCTGCATACACCAAAACTCACAGATATTCAAAGATAATAATTTAGAGCAGAAGTAACAAAATAATTCTATGAGCAACCTGAAGCTATCATACGCCACACTATTCTATACCTTTGAGAGAGGAGCATTTAATGGAATAGATAAGAGCATTTCTGTAACACCTAAAATATTCTGCAGAGCTGGATGATCTGACCACTCAGTAAGAAGATACTTTATGCGCTCTTGAATGGTAAGTAGAGGCTCCACCATTTTGGACATAACTGAAGCATTTGCATCCTAAAAGAAAATTATAACTAAACATTAAAGTAAGGAACCGAAGTTATTAACAGTGTTAAGCATTAAGCAAAGGACCAAAAGCTATAAACAGCGTCAAGTATATGCTTCTATGACCTTGTAGACATTTAATGTATGAGCTTGTTGCCGAAATAAGCTTATATTCTGTTCAGACTCCAGACATATACGAAGCATCTGTTCTACCACAAGTTTCTCATCTAGAGCAGCAGATATAGTTGTTGGCAGGCCTGGAAGATGACTTAAGAATATTAGAACATTGAGGATGGAAATTCACATCTATTAAACCATAGAACTCATAAACTGATGACCATCTACAATCACCTTTTATTATGCAAGTTCCCAAGTCATAAGAACCCAAAAATAAATGCAACTTCTCCTCATCAGTAATCTCAATAGCAACAGGCTGAAATTGAGAACAACGAAGACATTAATCATTGTATGTGAAGAACTTAGATTACCCCCTAGAACAATAAAGAAGATCTGGTAATAAACAGTGATCTGAAATAAAACTTAAACCTGCTATTCAGCCAGCAAAGCCAACAAAGAATTTCAACCAACAGAGCCCAGAGTCTCACAAAGGTGTAACAAAATTGGACAAAGAAAACATGCAAAATGAGTAGAAGAAAGCAGTATACTCCAATGATCAAATAAAGTAATGTGAAATAGTTGCAAAACATTCAATTATACACTGAGCGGCCACTATAAAATCTTTTCTGAAGTTCTCTCAGGCAAGGCTGTTCATAAGTTCTTGTGGCAAACTTCACTGCTGTTCTTTCATTTAATGCTCAATACTAAGATTTTCAAGACATTAGCCCCCATAAAGTAGATAGAGAAAAGTAAAATACGGATCAATGTAGTTTTCCCTTAATGCTTCATAGTCAACATCTCAAACTGCCAATTTCTCATTTCCAGCCTTATCTTACTAAGCAGGTGTATGTGCAAAGAAATACTTCCACCCAATCAAAGCTGACAAGCTGATCTCCTAGTTTAACATAATACTGAGCTGCATAAGCGCACCCATATTCCTCTCCCTAACTGATCCAATCATAGAACTTGACAAAGCATAGGAAAATATGACAAACGTATCCAATATCTATAACAAACTGATTCAACCTATTGTCTAGAAAATTAGCTACAATCCAATCACAATAGAGCACTGCAACGTCTTCTCTATAATTTAATTCATAAGGGTTCTAACCTTACATTTATTCATCAAACAAAGTAAACTGAGGTGAATATAGGGATAGCATCACAAGAGGACAAGAGGAAGAGCAATATAAGATGATTGGAGAACTAAGAAATAGGTTACAGATAACATCATTGAGAGTCTACAAGACTTGGGGAACAAGGGAAGAGGAACAGAAGACTAAAACTCGGATAAATGTGAAACAATATCCTTTTTTTAGAAGGTGACAAAAGTCAAAATTCCATAGAAATATATAAAAGAGGTACAGGAAAGCCCAGGAGGGCACACCCTTGGATAGGACAGTCCCCCATCCAAGTCCCAAAGGTTTAAAAGATTCTAGCAAAAGCTGTTTTATCAAGAAGATAAAACAGGATTACAAAGAAGATGAATTAAGAGATCAACTGCCTCCACAGTCTGATTTTGTCAGAAATAACAGAGCTGCCATCATTCAGGATACCAGCTGCACGTCCCCACTCTTCCACCCATCTGAATGTCTTCTTCAAGAGTTCATTCGCACTGCTGAATTGGTCACTAAATTTCCTCCTATTTCTTTCACACCATATAGTCCACAACATGGCCGGGCAAAAAAGAAACCATACATGTGTGAGATCCTTTGACGGAGAGACAGCGGTCCACCATTTCAGCAGATTCAACACAGAAATGTGCTCCACCCAACCAATTCCAAGTATCCTGCACATACTCATCCATTGGATGGAAATAATGCCACATTTGCAGAATAAATGGAGTTGGTCTTCCTCAAAGTGTGCACAGAACATACATAAGGAGCTCCCGGGAAGTTTAAGTCTTTTCGCCCTCATTCTCGTAAGACTTCTATTCCACGCAATCTTCCATAGAAACACCCTTATTTTATTAGGAAGGTGGTTAGACCAAATTAGATCCTTCCACCAAACCCTAGTACCACCACCATTCAAAAGCTGAACCAAGGATCTAACCGAAAAGAGCCCATTATTAGTCCATCTCCAAACTCTCTTGTCTTGCACCTCACTGCAGATCCTAACACCATTGATTAAGTTAAACAAGGCTATCAGTTCCTCTGTTTCCACATCAGTAGGGTTTCTTCTAAGCATAAGGATAACCTGACTTGTGCTGCTATGAGACAGAACCTCTTCAACCGAAGCATCCTTGTTCTGGGCAATGCTGAAAAGATTGCTAAAAACCACAGTCAAATCCAGATTGGAGCACCATTTGTCCTTCCAAAATCGTATGTCCCTGCCATTACCCACTTAGACTTCGCAAGAAGTGACCATAAAATCAGCACATTTAAGAATATTCCTCCATATGGGAGATAAGTTATAACTTGAAGAGTGAGAGAAACTCCATTTGCTCTCACCATGAAAGTACAAGTCATTGACAATTACAGCCCAAGGAGCATCCGGATACTCTCCTCTTCTCCACAACCATTTGGCTAACAAGGCTTTGTTGAAGATGGCAATCCCACAAAGACCAATGCCTCCTTGCTCTTGCACACATTCTTCCATGCAATCAAATGCATTCCTCTCTTTTCCCTTTTCCCTCCCGCCCAAAAAAAGGAGCTCCTGAGTGATTCAATGATTTTTTCCACAGTTCTAGGGATCTTCATAACAGAAGCGTAGTATAGAGCCAGTGAAGAAAGAACCGACTTGGATAGGATCAATCTTCCTCCTCCAGACAGAAAGCTACTCTTCCATCCTTCCAGCCTGTTCTCAAACTTCTTTATGAGACCATCCCAATCCATGATCCTAATGACACCATTCGATAGGGGCAGCCCCAAATATTTGATAGGGAAGTTGCTTACTCTGCACTTTAGGGAATTTGCAATGTCCTGTACCCTTTGCTGAGTCATGTTCAGCCCAACAATTTCAGATTTCTCATAATTGATTTTCAACCCCGTGATGACTTCCACCAAAATTAGCAAACTCTTTATATTCTGGATGTCCTCAGTACTTCCAGGTGTAAACAAGAGAGTGTCGTCTGCAAAATAAAGGTGAGATAGATGGATATGGCTTCTACCAATCCTGAACCCTTCCACCAAGCCCTGTAGAGCTGCACTATCCCAAAGGGTGCTCAAAATCTGTCCAACGAGCAGAAAAAGAAGGGGAGAGAGAGGGTCTCCCTGTCTTAATCCTCTTGAGCTGTTAAAAAAACCACATGGTTCTCTATTGATCAGCACCGAGAATCTGGAGGAGGAAATGCAACACCTTACCCATCTTATCCATTTAGTATTGAAACCCATGATCTCCATAGTTTTGAGTAGACAATTCCAATTGATTGTGTCATAGGCCTTCTCAAAATCAAGCTTTACCAACACGCCTTGCTTATGCCTAATCTTGTAGTGGTGAATGGCTTCATAAGCAGCCATATAATTGTCCAGGATGAATCTTCCTTGCACAAAGGCTGACTGGTTGATCCCCACTAACTTATGGATGACCCTCTTAAGCCGGGTTGTTAGAATCTTGGTCATGATTTTATAACAACCATTGAGAAGGCTAATGGGTCGAAAATCAACCATTCTATCAGCTCCCTCTGATTTCGGGATCAGGACAATATGTGTGGAATTAACAAGTTTAATCCCTTCCGGCCTTTCGTAGAACTCTTGGACAAAGTTTACCACATCTGTCTTGATAATATCCCAACAAAATTGGTAGAATCCAAGGGAGAAACCGTCAGGACCTGGAGCTTTGTTGGGGTCCATGTTAAATATTGTCATCTTGACTTCTTCTTCTGAAAAAGGTTCACACAGCTGTTCAGCATCAGCAGCTTCTAACACAGGGAGCAACCCTTCTTGTAGATGGGGCCTGAGTGGGTGGTCTTATGAGAAAAGGTTCTTGTAAAAGGCAACAAACCTGGTCTTGATTTCCTCAGGTTCCTCAATGACTGCTCCATTTTCCTTGATGTGCTCAATGGTCAAAAATCTCTTCTTGGCACTTGCCACTGCATGGAAAAAGGAGGTGTTTTTATCTCCTTCCTTTAACCAGTGTTCCTTTGCCCTCTGCTTCCACCTGATTTCCTCTTTCAAGAGCTCTTCATTGTAAGCCTTCTTGAGATCCTTCAAAGCTTGCACTTCTTGTGTAGTTAAATCACCAGACTCCCTTTTCAGCTCCAGCTCTTCAATTTTACTAATCATAGTCTGCCTTTCTGCTGAAACCCTTCCAAATTTCTTTTTTGCCCATTGTTTCATACATCTCCTAGTCCATTTAAGTTTCCCCTGGAGACTCTGAATTGCAGAAGCTGCCTTTGGTGCTTGGTTCCACCAGTCCCTCACCAGATCTCTGAATTCGGCTTCCTCCTGCCACTTCAGCTCGTATCTGAATGTTCTGAACCCTGCCTTCTTATCCTCCTTTCTGAGGTACAGAGGGATGTGATCTGAAACCGATCTACAGAGCCCCATGACATTTGTCAATGGGAATCTCCTGAACCATTCTGCAGAAATTAAAACTCTATCAAGTCTTGACTGTGTGCTGACTTGTTGTAGATTAGACCATGTGAATTTCCTGTTCGGTATTTCCATATCCATTAGCTTGACCTCCCTAATCCATTGGTTGAAGGTTTCCATGTCCTTACTCCATTTCTGTCTCCCTGATCTTTCCCAAGGGTACCTAACACAGTTGAAATCCCCCAAGATGCACCAGGCTTCAGAAAACAAGGACTGCAATCTATACAATTCTTCAAAAAAGGACTCCCTCTGGTGTTCAGTATGAGGCCCGTACACTGAAGTAATGATCCAGCTGTCATTATTTGTTCTTCTATTCTTACATGAAAAAGATACCGAGATGCTGTAAGTGCCCATATCACATACTTTCCCTTCAAATTTATTCCCATTCCATAAGATCACCTGGCCTCCTTTAGCTCCATCTGCAGGGAGGACAGCAGCCTCGTTCAGTTTCGTCCCATTCAGCATGTCTGAGGTGACTTTGTCCAAGCTAGGCATTTTAGTCTCTTGTAGGCAGATGCAGTCCAACTGGAGAGATTGCACCAGGTCCCTCACTGCTCTCACCTTACTCTTCCCATTGAGACCTCTGACATTCCACGAAACCAGGTTCATGGTAAAATAGTGATCCTCCCCTCCTCCTTGAGTTTCTTCCCTCTTAGGGTATCCATAATTTCATTGTTCTTCACGAAGTTGGCTTCCCTCTTTCCTATTTTTATTCCTCCACCCGTTCCCTTCCTCTTGGTTGAATGATGTAGAGCGTCATACCTTCTCAGTTTCTTCAGAAAACTTAAGACCATAGCCTCCCTACCAGCAAAGGACACACCAATGCGTTGGCCCAACAGGATAATTTCATTCATCCAAGCATCTTCGTCAGTAGCCATCTGTACTGCCAACGGCGCCTCACTTGCAATGTAGGGCACAATCTGGGCACTCAGCGTAGCTTCCTGCATTTTCCTTGTATTCCTCACAACATTCAAACATTCTTCTTCCATACCATCCTGTCTGCCAGTCGAAGCAGATGACTCATTGATCTGTCTGGCTTCCTCCAACTTGTCACTAACCCATGCTTCCCCTACAGGAATGTTACATGATACCGGTAGGTCAACATTCAACTCTACACTCTCTGCCTGGTCTATCCCCAATGGAGGTTTAATACAAACCAGAGCATTTGAGGGAGAAATTCTCGCTCCGTGGCTCGGAGGAACCTCCCTTCCGATACTCTGTTTTCCTTGTCGGGTTCCGTTTGCAGACGCTCGGGGAAGACGACGACGGCTCAGGGTCGGGTTAACAACAGTCACCCGGACCGGTCCAGAACAAGCCCGGTTCGCAGGTAAGTCAGGATCCAAACGGAGCGGATCATAATGGACCCCATCTAAATCGGAATCCAAAATCCGACCCCGAACCTGTTCATCTTCTTCGCCCGTCACCCCACAGCCTTCACACCCTTGGATGGACTTCGTCGAAATCATCTCAGGACCACCGTATTGGGCTTCCTCCAGTCCTTTTAAGAGGCTTGCACCATCTTCAAGAGCAAATATCTGTTCAGTTCTGCCGCTCGAGGAGTCTGGGCCCTTTCCAAGAACTCCTTTACCTTCGTGGGGCCTAGGATCTCTGCCGCCATGAATGCTCATTTTGAATACTGCCTGACTCTTCGCTTCCAATTGACTCAGTTCAACTGAGTTCGTCAACTTGGGCTCATTCTCAGACTCAGTCCCAGCTTCCTCAAGAACAGGAGGGTAGCCGCAACCCGGCTCCTCTGTTCCAGCACTTCCATCCCTTCTCTGTCTGTATCTTCTGTACTCGCACACCACATCTGCCCAGGACCAGTCTCTCTCAGACTGTTTGGTCAAACCAGAGGTTTCCTTCTCAACACGTACCCAGAATGATGCACCCATCGTTGAGATCTTGATTTTATCCGGGATATCTTCAGTCTGATCAACAGAGACTTTAACCCGAGCAAATGAAAGATTATCCCCTCTGAGCCACTTGCCATCTACTTCTTTAAGTCTCCCAAACTTGGAGCAAATAGTTTGGAACGAATTAACATTCCAGAGGTGAAGGGGCACTCCAAAGAGTTTACACCACACTTCGATACCGTCCTCTGCTGGGACAGTACCAACCTCGACCTTCCACGGTGAAACGAATGCGGAAACACCTTCCTTCACATCGAGCCTCCCTGTGGAGCAAACAGATCTTCTCCACGACTCCGAGTCTGTTCTTACAAGGAAAGAGCCAATATCGGTTCTACGAATGCACCAGAGATTGACATCCGGCCAGAATTTCTGCAGCCTCTTCCTCACTTCCTCATCATCTACAGCTTCCTCCTTGCTGTTCTCCCGAAATGAGATTACGACACAACTCTCTAGCATTCTCTTAGCTGGTTCAACCTCGGCTGACCACGGCATTTCCACCACGTCAGGAAGGATTTTCATTCTGTTCGCTCCACCAAAAGCAGCAAACTGGCCTCCAGTCAACTGATCCTGTCTGACGCCCCCTTCTGGTTTACTGGTAGGCTGCCGAAGAAGAGGACAATGTCTCCTTCTATGGCCTGCTTCCCTGCAATGGAGGCATCGGACGGGATCTCTGCACACAACCGCATGGTGACCCTTCCCCAAGCACCGAATGCAGACGTCTCTGTCTACCGGAAACCCACCTTCAACCTGATGCCTCCGAAGAACAGAGTTACCCCGGCTCTTGCTCTGCACTACCATCCATCCTTCCCTAGTCCCAGTAGAGTCTTCCCCGGAGTTCCCTCCCCTGCTCCCTCCCCCGAGGTTCCCTCTCCTGCTGACTTCGTTCATCTCTCTTTTAATCCCAAAAGTCTTACGGGAATGAAACAATATCCTTGAAAGTACAAGTTCCCCAATGAACATGTTATCAGCAGAAATCAAACTGCATTCAAGGAAGGGAGCTTTATATTGGACAATCTTTTTGGCTGCCTATGAAGCTATCCATATCCAAAAGCTGTGTAACAGGGAAGGGGTGGTTCCCAAATTGGATTTTGAGAGGGCTTATGATAGAATCAGCTGGCTTTGCAGAATGATGAACCATGTGGCTATTTTAGAAGCACTGGAGGGTTGAGACAGGGTGATCCAAACTCACCTCTTTTATTTCTGATGGTGGGACAGTATTGAGCTCCCTTTGGGATTAGGGAAACTGATCAAGTATTGGTAGATGTTTTCAGTATTGGGAGAAATAGGTTACAGCTGTCTCACCTGCAGTATGCAGATGATACTTTATCATTCTCTTGAGGTCATGAAGATATGTTAGCTAATATAAAGAGACTTCTACGCTTAATTGAGGCAATCACACAGATCTGAAGATTAATTTTGAGACATCAGAAGTGGTGGGCATCAATCTAGCAGAGGAGGAAGTGATGGAGAAAGCTGAGTATAGCAATTGCAAATAGTCAAATTTCCCAATTAATTATTTGGGTCTGCCACTTACCAATCAATTAGGGTAAGAGATTGGGATGACCCTTTTCAAGAATATTGAGCAGAAACTAGAAGGATGGAAAGCCAAGCTGCTTTTCGCAGGGGAAGATGGGTTTTGTCAAAAACAGTCCGTTCTTCTATGGCAAACTATCATCTCTCCATTCACGGAAAGAATCATTGAATCTATCAGAAGTTCCTTCTTTTGGGAAGGGGGGAAAAGAGATAAGAAAGGCCTTCACTTAGTGGCTTGAGATAAAGTCTGTACTTCGATCAAGGGGGAATGGGTTTGGTCAAATTGACTATTGCCAATAAGGCCCTGTTAACTAAATGGCTGTGGAGAAGGGGAGAGGACATCGATAGGATATGTGATGGGGATCCAGGAGCAGCTGGAATGGAGTCCAAGGTCCAATGTGCAGTTCATTTGGCCCATTAGGGGCCCATTTGGAGTCTTTTAATTTATATGTAATTTTCCCATGTTTTTTAGTTATTTCGGAGTCCTAGGGGTAGTTTAGTAATTTTCATATTAGGGTTTCTTTGAAGAGTCTATATATTGTCCTGTATCCCCTCGTGGGAAAGCATAGAAGAAGAATTTTGAAATGAAGAGCCGCCGTTGCGTGTTTTCTCCCGAGACGGGACGGGAACCCTAGCCTTCTTCTCCTCCAACCCTTCTCTTTTCTCTACTTCCGGTCTACCCCCTTCTCCTGTCCCGCATCAACTTGGTATCAGAGCCCAACTCCGATCCCCATCGTGCCTCCACTGCCTTCTCTTCTTCTCTGCCTTCCTCCTATCTCTCTCTCTGTGCTGCGCTCGTCGTCCTCAACAAAGAGTCACCGTCCAGAAGCCTTCTGCACGACGTCTCGGCCTCCCGCGCACCGCCCCTTTTCCTCCCTCCTCTGTTTACGCGAAGCAGGTTCCGGACGGACCCCTGTCCACGAGCCCCTCAGTCCCGCCACCGTCGGCACCAGACGGCCACGACCCCTTCCACGCAACCTGGTCGGGTCTCCGGCAAGCTCGCGCACCGCCGACCACTCCCGTTCCCCCCGACTCCGACGCGACTGGCCGGAACTCCACGCCACCCCGCTCCCTGCGGCATCGCCGCCTGGCCCACGTGAAAGAGGAAGAGGAGAAAGGAGACCTCCGCGCGCCGCCGTCGCCGTCGTATGGCTCTACCGGAGCCACCACCGCCTTCATTCGGCTCCACCTGGGCCATCGGAGCTGCCGTCGCGCCCTCCCTACGCAGACGCCGGCGATGTCACCGTCGCAGTCCGCCTGCGCCATCGCCGCCCCTGCCGGCCCCCACGTGCACCTGCGGAACCAGTGCCAGCCCTAGCACTCCCTCTCCCCGCTGCTGCCTTCCTCCGCAACCACCCTCACTGCCACCGCCGGCTTTCGCCGCCGGTCACCATCGCCGCCGTTGACGTCGCCCGTCAGCGCTGCCGGCCGCTGCCGCACCCCGCCGCCGATGTCGCCACCCACCCCCCCTCCCTTCTCTCGAAGAGATGAACAGTGCCAAAGGGGGCTAGGGTTCGAACCCTTTAAGCTAAGCCCGGTCAAACCGGGTTTGACCCGGTCTGGTCCAAGGCCCTTGCCTTGGGACCGAACCCTTTGGCCTTTGGCTTGAGCTTGTCTCGGGTGGTCCGAACCACCAGCTATCTAGCTGAGCCAGGGCCCCTTGGGTTCGAGCCAGGTCCGGTGGGTCAAAGCCAGAGCACTGTAGGGCTTGAGCCAGACCCCACCCTGGGTTTGCTACAGTGCACAGGAGGTGCATTAGGGGTTCTTATCGCACCGCCATCGCCGAGAACTCGTATGTGCTCCGATTTGCGAGCCGCCAGTGCCGTTGGGTTTGTATCGGCGAGGCCGACCTCGCTGTACGTTCCACCTGACAGCAGCGTCTCGTTTTGCGTGCCGCACTTGCACGCTTTACGAGGACACTCGGGCGCGCCGTTCGAGGTCTTTCCGGACTCCGATTTGTGCACCGTTCGCGCCGTCGGATCCGTCTCGACGAGACCAACTCGGATCCAATGTGCTGTTCCCAAATTTGCCTCGTTTTGCGTGCCACTTCTGCACGCATACTGAGGACCCCGATTGTGCATCCCGAGGCCAACCCAAGTTGCCTTGATTTGCGTGCCAACATCCCAGCGCACAGATTCGCAGCAGCTAGTGCCCGCTTACCTCGTTTTGCATGCCACTTTTTGCACGCATATCGAGGATGATGATTGGAGCTCCGATTCTTGTGCCGATCGTATCGTTGGCATCCTTGCAGTGAGGCGGACCTCGTCCATCATTTCTTTGGCCAGTGGTACGTTTTATCATCATGGATTTTAGTTTTGAGATAGAGCTACCCAATTCCGTGAAAACTCGGGTGTATCTTGAGGCAACGTCGTTCGGCAACGTCATTTCACAATCTATTGTGGATTCTATCTCCCACACGGACTACGTAAGGGTCTCTAGAAATCAAGTCTATGTGCCATTTTTCCATCTCTTAAGGAGCAGCAGTACTTCCCGAGCCGTCAGGTATTATGATGATGCATGGTGCAAGGTTATACCCCATGGCTCGTATATCGGTTTGGGTAGAGAATGGATAGATGAACGGCAAGTTGTGATTGATCATACTGGACGAGATTGTCTAATACAACCTGAGGAATACCAGGCACCCTTTCTTATTCTCAATGCCACTTATCAGGATCGAGAGAGGTTTCAACAAGCAGTTGATTGGGAGCGCGAGAAGTCCCAGATGAGGAGTGAGCTTCAGAAGATTTCTGCTATGCTGGCCAAGCTGACCAAGCCAAAAGATGTTGTCTATGAGGCCGACCCAACGATGTTTGAGGAGTATGAAAATCAAATGAAGGAGGTGCACTATGTGGTCGATCCAGTCCTAGAAGATGAATATTTGGGGGAGGTCGAATCAGTGACGCCTATAGCAGATAATGACCTCTTCCCCACTAAAGGGAATGGGCCGAAGACAGAACCGCTACTGGAAGATGTAGTCGATCAGCCGAAGGTCGTTAAAGATGTCATCAGTTTGCATGATTTTGACCACATATGGAGCGACGTCGAGGCACAATTTTCTCCTCAGGTTGGAGCATTCATGTGCGCGATGATTCATGGGTCATCGGTGTTGTTTTCCGAGCATGCTGCCATCATTCCCCCATGGATATTGACTCATTTTAAAATTCGAGGACGAATTTTTTCGAACCAGGGGAGAATGATGGGGATCCAGGAGCAGTTGGAATGGAGTCCAAGGTCCAATGTGCAGTTCATTTGGCCCATTAGGGGCCCATTTGGAGTCTTTTAATTTATATGTAATTTTCCCATGTTTTTTAGTTATTTTCGGAGTCCTAGGGATAGTTTAGTAATTTTCATATTAGGGTTTCTTTGAAGAGTCTATATATTGTCCTGTATCCCCTCGTGGGAAAGCATCGAAGAAGAATTTTGAAATGAAGAGCCGCCGTTGCGTGTTTTCTCCCGAGACGGGACGGGAACCCTAGCCTTCTTCTCCTCCAACCCTTCTCTTTTCTCTACTTCCGGTCTACCCCCTCTCCTGTCCCGCATCAGTTACCCCAAAACCATCATTAACCAATACTATCATTAAATATAAAAAGAAATGGTATTGGCCAGTACCGGACCGAAACTGGCTGGTACCAGGCACTACTGCGCCGATACCGGTCCAGTACCACTGATACCTACACATATTGGGTACTGCTACCAATTGGTACTGAGACTACCATATTTGTTCCAACTCAATATCTGTAGGGTTGCTTTTCAAATTCCAGTGAACCATCTCCTCATAAGAATATATCTGGGGTTTGGTCTTTTGTTTGTCGTCCTCTGCAAGCTGGTATAAGTTAGTGAACTAAAAAGCAAGAGTAATACTTGCTGCACAACCAAGTTGTGCAGCAAGCCCAGTCACACTGCACAACTCCCTGTGGTTGGACCACATGGCCAACTCGGCCAGCTGGGCGAGTTGACATGGCCACCTCTATAATATTTCGATTTACAAATACGGTTTTCGATTGACAAATACATATTCGATTAACAAATATAGGTTTCGATTGACAATACAATTTCGATTGACAAATATAGTTTTTGATTGTCAAATACATATTTCAATTGACAAGTACAATTTTCAATTGACAAATATAGTTTCGATTGACAAATACAGTTTTCGAAATCTGTATTTGTCAATCGAAATCTGTATTTGTCAATCAAAATGTGTATTTGTCAATCGAAATATTATGGGGGTGGCAATGTCAGCTGGCCAAGTTGGCCACGTGGTCCAACCGCAGAGAGTTGTGCGGTGTGACAGGACTATTCTGCAGCAAGTATTACTCAAACAGCAAACGGCAAATCTGAGCACCTCCTCCCAGAACTGATCAATTCCCCATTCCTAACAGAAAATCTGACAGCTGGTGCAAAAGCTTCCGCTGGGTTCAAAACTGCATCTAGGTGAATTGGGATAATATTTTTCCTTGATACTCTTGACCCATATTGATGCGGGACAGGAGCGGGACAGCAGGGGGGGTAGACCGGAAGTAGAGAGAAGAGAGGGGTTGGAGGAGAAGAAGGCTAGGGTTCATGTCCCATCTCGGGAGAAAACACGCAACGGCGGCTCGTCATTTCAAATTTCTTCTTCGATGCTTTCCCACGAGGGGATACAGGACAATATATAGACTCTTCAAAGAAACCCTAATATGAAAATTACTAAACTACCCCTAGGACTCCGAAAATAACTAAAAAACATGGGAAAATTACATATAAATTAAAAGACTCCAAATGGGCCCCTAATGGGCCAAATGAACTGCACATTGGACCTTGGACTCCATTCCAGCTGCTCCTGGATCCCCATCAGTAACCCCCCACCCCCTTGTTGTATCAGTATTGGTACCAACCAATACCGATGCCACCCCCTGGTCATATCGGTATCGGTTGATACTGCCAACCATGGGTTGGAAGAATTACTGATTTTGTTAACAATAATCAATGAGATTAATTTGAGCAGGAACCAGGAGGATATAAAAGGTGGGTATGGAACAGTAGAGACATTTTCATCATCAATGCTTTCACAAAAAGGATAACTGATAGAGGTACGAGAGTCTGGTGGAAAGGTTTAGCTTGGTCAGAAGTCCTACCAACAAGATAAAGATTTTTCTATGGAAGATGGCTTTGGGAAGGCTTCCAACCAGTGATAGACTAAAATATATCCTACGCACACATACTCCCTCATCATGTACTTTTCGTAGGCTGTTCGAGGAGAGCATCAATAATCTTTTCTGCCTCTGGTATCATAAATGTGTTATGGACCTCTATGTGTAAGCTTTTCCAAGTCCAATGGAGTCGGCCTTGGGATGAGCTTATTCTTATGCCACACCAAGACTCCAGAAAAAGATTGGTTCTTGTTCCTACCTGCCATATTGTGGGCAGTATGGATTGAGAGAAATAAAAGAAGATTCAGTGAAGACTTCAACAGAGTATTTGATGTCTTGGGTGGGTAAATCCACCAGTTTCAATATGGATCTGGGTGACAAGAGAGCATTTTCAAGGCCTCCCAGTGGAGAAGTCTGATGTGAGGAATTGCTCCATTGGTTGTTCATGTTCATCTTCCTCCTTTCTTTTCTCTTTTATCCTCCAGATAAAACATGAATTTTCTGTTTTCTTTCAATTGTATGTTGTGAAGGCCTTTGGCCTTGGTGTTGTTTTTTCTTCCACCTGGCTTCGAACTTCTGTGTAATTTCCTTTCCAGTAATGAATTGTGAATTTTCACCTTCAAAAAGACAAAACATGGATAGTCCCACAAATTCATTAAATATCAAAAAGGAAGAGAAGCTAGTATCAAAATACTCTATAAAATAGCTCCATACAAGTTGAAAACAACACACAACCTCACCAAGACGGTGAAGCTCAATTCTACCCACCCAAACAGGCCAACTCACCCTCCTCACTATGGAATGGTCTAGTCCAGTCCGATGCATGATTAGAAGTGAAGAAAAAAAATCCTTTCTGGGGTCCCAACTCTCATGTGGTTCAGATACCATCCAAGAACACCAACCTGTCACATGTAGGAAGCCTTCCATGAGAGATCCTTCACATCAAGATCTTCACTTTCAATAGAATTTGTAACAAGATCCATGAGGACCAAACAATGAATATGCCATCTTTCTCAATGCATCCAATGTCCACTGCGCCAGCTTACTTAATCAATCCACCAGCTGGATCATCTCCTCATCTTGAGGACTTCTCCTGAACGTGGGGATCCAGCCATGGCCAATAGGTTTATCATCAAGCATCTCAGCAACTGTCACCAATATCTGATTAGCAATTAACTGTAGTATAAAATTATACTGTTCATACACCTTTCTAATTTGAAGGCGGCCCTCATTTTTTGGGGTGTCAGATTGGTGCCTTTCCTATTACTTATTTGGGTCTACCTCTGTCTCCTAGATCCATCAACTGTAGTGACTGGCAGCCAGTGATTAGAAAATTCCACTCCCATTTGTCAGGATGGAAGGGCAGGCTTTTGTCCCATGGAGGCAGGTTGGTCCTGTACTTCTGTTCTTGACAGTCCCCCAATCTATTATCTCTCCATCTTCAGGATTCCGAGCACAGTGGCTCCCCTGCTAGAAGCCATTAGGTGCAGATTCTTCTGGCATGGAAGTTCGGATGGTCTTAAGAAAGGAGGGTATAAGGTGTGTTGGGGTAGAGTATGTAAGAGCAAGAAGAATGGGAGACTTGGCATCAAGGGTGTTAGGGACTTCAACCTGACTTTGCTTTCAAAGTGGCTAAGCTTGGTACGGCTCAGTTGGGCATGGTTGGTAGCATCGGCCGATACCGATACGTATCAATAATCGGTGGGTATCGATATGATCATGAGGGACCGGTACCGGCTGATAGCCTGATACTGGGCCAGTATTGGACCAAAATGGACCCGGTACCGGCCGATACTAGCCGATACCGATATCGGTACGTATGGATATCGGTACCCTCCGATACCGGTACCGATACTGCCATCCTTGTAGTCGGGTCTATGGTTGGAGCAGGGTTCATCGACTTGCGGATCCAGATCGGATCGGGTTTGACCAAATACAAGTCGGATCCGATCCGACTCGCACGAGTCGCAAGAGTCAAACCAATGAGTTTGTGAAAAGTAATGAGATTAAATCATATTTTAGATAAATGTATCCTATTAATTGATACAAAAAGTAAAAATTTACTAATCAAATGGAAAAAAACTCAATTTAAAACAACCCATTATTTATGTATGAGTCGGCACTATCTGGTCCGACTCGATGCATACCAACAGATCGAACTCGCCCAGATATGAGTCGACTCATACGAGTCGGCCTGATCCGGTACAATACAGCAAACATGGGTTGGAGGTTATCAAGGAGACGTATTGTGCTTAATGGGAGGACCTAGGATGACTCCACTTCATCACTACAACTATTCTCTAGTGTATGAAAAGGCATTCTTCAGGCTTCAGTTCTTATCGACGTAGCGGCTACCAGGGTTTCTCTTGGAGATGACAAGTGCTGTCGCTTCAGGACTGACAAGTGGTGTGCTCCTACACTGCTTTCCCGGCTGTTCCCCTTGCTATTCAAGATCTCTCCAGACCCTCTTGCTATTGTTGCTCAATTGGTGGACTTAGATTCTTGTATTTGGAGTCCCTCATTCCAAAGGAATCTTAGGGATGAGGAGATTCTAGAGTTAGCTGCACTACTGGATCTACTGCGGGATTGGATGTTTAATCAATCCTTGGAAGACTCGTGGACATAGGCGTCGTCTTCGCATGGTAGTTTTTCAGTTACATCCATGTACCAGGTGATGGTTGACGGTGGGTTGAGGAGCCCTTTTCTTTGTCACATTTGGGTCCCAAAATTCCCTTTCAAGGTGAAGACTCTTGTATGGAGGACAACTTTGGGAAGACTTCCTACGACTGACAGGTTGAGAGGCTTTGGCTGTGATGTGCTCTCTCTGTCTGTCATGTGTGCCGAGCATGATGAATCCTTGGACCATTTATTTGTTACTTGTTCCTACACAAGTGAGGTTTGGAACTCCCTGGTGGCTAAACTTAGCCAATGTGTTCGGTTGGGAAGCAAGGTCGATTTGTTAATTCTGAACTGGGACAGGAAATGGCTTTCTAAGCAGGACCAGATAATATGGTGATTGGTACTGCATGCCACTCTCTGGGCCATTTGGGGAGAAAGGAACAAGAGCATCTTCAAGATGGAGTCATCCGACCCTCATAGGGTGGCAGCTTTTGTTTGTAATAGAGTGAGAGAGTGGGTAGGGTCTGCTGTACGAACTCTATTAGCTCTTCCTCTTCTTTTTTTGATAAGTTGGGAGAGGGCTAGAATTCATGTAATCCCTCCATGTTTTGTTCTCTTGGAGGAGTGTCTTTGTGTTAGTCATCAGCTCGGTGTTTGTATAGGGGAACTTTTGTTGTCCTCTTTCTTTGGTATCACCTTTTTGTTTATAATACATGTCGTACTATCCACTTTAAAAAATACACATTTCTAATTCTTCTCTGAGGGTGTTTCTGGATGAGAGACAGAATCCTATCAAATAATCAAAGTCAAAGATTTGTATTGTTCATACACTTTTCAACTTCTTACTTTGGGCAATTGCACACAAATGCATGTACACGCAAACCAGACATGCACACTTCCACACAGAGATAACAAATAAAAATAAAAAACAAAATGTATCCATAGTATATCTGCACAGGCACTTATGTCATTCAGTTTTTTCTTTTACCTTTTTTTGGGCAATTGTCTCCCTACCATTCAAAAGGGGATGCAAGATACAACAAATTTCTGTGTAACAATGCAGCTAAGTATTTATGAGTTTACACTGGATAATGTGATGGCTGAGTTCATAAGTTCACACAACTATCTCTGCATCATGAACTCAGACTCAGATATGCAAAGCAAATCAATTTTGAAAGTGAAAGGGAACTGCATGTGCCAATCCATAAATTTTGATACGTCACATGTAATAACATAATAAAGTTCAGGTTGTCAATGAACACTGATAAAAAACACAGGCGTGTGTGACTGAGTGTGCATGTGCATGCAAGAGAGGGAGGAAGAGGAAGAGAGACTCACATATTCAAAAAGAGTACTTGAGCCAAACAGCTGGCCGTGGATACGGAGCATGCTCTTCAAAATGGTCTCTGGAATGAGGTTCCATTCTTCCTCTAGATTTTCCCCTTCCACACAAGGAAACTTCTGCTGCAGAAAAAATAATATGAGCTATTAGATGTTAACACAGACGAAAAAGGGCAATAACAATAATCAGATGGAATACCACCTGGGACTCCTCCAACTCAGATGCATAACTCCTATCAGAATCAGCCTCACTCAGCATTGGCAAGTCCATTTCTAGGATGTGTTCTATCCTGATTGCACGAAGCCTGAACTTGAAATGCTGGCCCTCCACATCTTTGTTCATTTTAATTTGAAATTTCATTCTGAACCACAGCTTTGCAAAGTAATCAAATACCTCGTTCAAAAGCTGAGTAGGAGAGAAAAAGAGAGTTAGGCGGCATCTTTATCACAAATGGAATGAAGAAATGAGGCAGGGACAGCCTAAATGTAGGAGAGACATACTGAAAAGGAAGCTTCATCCATAACTAGAGAAGTGGCCACATGATATGCTACATCAGCAAGAATTATATGATGGACTGAAGCTTCTAACTGCTGGGAAGATATCTATAGCATGACAGGCCATTTCAGAGATTTTATGTTAAAATAAGCCCGAGAACAGTTCTCCACAAGCAAGATAGTTAAATTATTAAAATAAGCTATGAGATATCAAATACATATGGATGGGTCAACAAATAATGATAACAAATGAAGCCCAAGATTAAGCTTTTTACCACGTCCTTCTCAGGACAGCTCGCAGTTAGATTAGCAACTAACTTCTTCAGCACATTCAGGTCAATGGCCAAAATGTTCACAGAAGCATTGACATCTGGACATGCAAATTCAATGCTGTTGGATTTCAGATCAGCATCCAACCGGAAACATCGAGGGAACTTCATAAGCAAGTGTATTGTGGCCTGCGTAGCAAACAAGAGTAACACTTAGACCAATTGTAATGATCAGTCACATAATGATGGAGGCGGCGCAACAGAGACCACGATCTTGAGAGTTCGAAGAATAAACAAGTAAAAATATTATATCAAAGTTTACAAGTGAAAAACCTTTTTGCTTCAAGTGGAAGGTGCCATGTATACATTAAATAAAAGAGAGAAAAAGCACAGGCATGAAAAAGTATACACCAAAGGAACTCCAAAAGTTTCACCACCCATTATACAAGGCTCTCCCACAAACAGCCCAACATCTAAAGGAACTCCCCAAAAAAAATGGAAAAAAGAACTAAAAGCATGGAAGAGATACAGCAAATAAATCATACATCCACATAAGATGTGATGAGAAAAGATACATAAGGAAAAATACTTCAACACCAAAAAATAATATCATGAAAATAAAAGACCAATCACATTGATCATCAGTCAAAGGCCTTCAGAATTGTAAATTCTAAGAAACAATAACAAACTGCTTGCTACTTTGGTTAAACAAAATCTCAGTGAAAACTTTGATCAAATGAAACAATAATTTTTAAGAACAGAAACAAATGGACTTACCAAGACGATGTCCCTCCTTTGCTCCACCTTCAACAGATATTCATTCTCCAAGATGCTTGATAAAATCAAATTCATACCTAACTTCATTTCATACACAGCAACTTGGACTGGTTGAATTATGTCAATGTACGCAGCATATTTTTCTGACAATTGGTGAATAAATTGAGCTGATTTGACCTGCAATACACCCATATTTGGAGTATACAATCAAATACATGAAAGATTAATAAGATGATTAAAAGGTCACCTATAGAGGCTGAATTAAGATATGGCTTTTCTTGTACCTGCCAATTTTGAATTTCATCGATGTTCATTAAATTGCAAGGAAATTTTAACTCTGGCCCCAGAAATCCATCACAATGCATCTTAAGATTCTCAAAATCAGCTGGATCAGGGCGAAAAACAACCTGCAAATAAATAAACTAATCATCAGCCGTAACTCGATCTAGGGTCACCTAGAATCTTCAGTACATCCAAGGATTTGCAAGCATAGGGACCAGCCACAGCTTGACATCATCTCTCATTGAAAGCCTACTCCAACTTGATATTTTGTCAATTTACAAGTTGTTTCCTTCTTTCCAAAAGTGAAAGGGGGTCCACGACTAGCGCAAATAAAATAGGGGCGCCAAGGATGACTCGAGATGGCCTAATCAAAGAAAATAAATGGGAATCTCAATGCATGCCAGATTCTCTTCATTCATATCCTGTATATGAGCTCTCTAAAAGCTTGCCTTGTGCCCACACATTTAGAAAAGCTCAGACTTTTCGCTTAACTACAACTCTTGGCAGCAGGGAAGTTCTTTTGGGGAATTTTATATATACACCAAAAATATTCCCTAGTGTTGCCCATACCCCTTTAAACATCACATTGCCTTTAATACCCCTAAACTCACCAAAATATTACACGTGCCTCAGCTGCCACCACTGTTAACCAACCTGCAGTTAAAAAATGTAGATGACTAATCTGCCTTTGAGTTAGTCCTTTGTTTGTATAAGCATGTGAACTTTGTCCTGTCAGGAGTGCATTTGGGCATCATTGACATTTTCCACCAAATCTTTGTGGAATAATGCTTCAAGGTTGATGGTCTTTTGACCATAGGATTTAACCATAGCATTTGATAGAACTTAGCGGGTATTAGAGACAATACAATGCTTGTAATGATATTGATAGGTAGAACTTGGGGGGTATTAGAGACAATACAATGCTTGTAATGATATAGGCACAGTTGGAGAAAATCTTTGGGCTATATATACAAAAATCTTTTTTTAATCAATCAACAACCAACAGACTTCTACCACCTTGTAGATACCAATGCAACCAACAGACTTCTACCACCTTCTAGAAATTAGAGCATGCAACGCATGAAACATGTATAAATTAACCAACCTTTCTCTGGAGGTTCTTTCTTTCCTCCTCAAGTCTCTTCAACAAACACACTCTCTCATCCTGTTCTCTTTGCAGATATCCACCTGCTAACAGCTCACATTCTTGTCGAACCTACAGGAAGAAGAAATTATTGGCTTAAAGATTAGTTTGTTGAAGCAGTCAAAAGGTCGTCATGTGCCCCTCATTCTATAGACACGAAAGATGATAAATATTCATGATTGCATTACGAAGCATAAGCATGAAAGTAAATCTTATCCTATCTATTGGGGTTGAGAAATAAATGAGGTTGAGGCTTTCTCAAGAATACATGCTTATCTGACTGAATTTCTTTATCCTATCTGTTGGGGTAAAGAAATAAATGAGGTTGAGGCTCTCTCAAGAATACATGTTTATCTGACTGAAAATTTCTCTTGTACCCTTAGATTTATTTTCAGAATTACTGCACACTAGCATATTTGCATAGAGGACATTTTAGTCAAAGGCATTAACATGATGGGATCCTCTAAAGATCCTCTGAGCAAGCTGAATGATGAGCTAGATTTAAAGATTGAGTCAAGGAACTTTGCCTACAATAGAATTTTTTGTGGCCATGTTAAATTTGTTGTGTGCAAGTGTCCATGGCCAACTTAGTTTCATAAACTAGCACAAAGAAAACATGAACAATCAGCAGAGAACTTTGACCCAGGAAACCCAATTGTTGGAAACATATACCTTGATTTCAAGTTCAAGCATGGAAATTTTCTCTGTTATCTGAGAAAGCTTGAAAGCATACTTCATATAAGGATCTGGACTGCCTGAGTTGAGCAGAAGATGGAAGCGCATAAGCCCAAGGTGCACCCATGCAAGGCCCAGGTTATGGACGTACTCTGCATGACAGCGAAGATCTAGCAATTTAGTCATACTGCAAAGGAAAGCTGCATGAAAATTAAATAAACCATGGTGACGGATATGGTGACTGAATTATGCATGCTGCTCTTTGCATGCATGGATGGCAGTACCGGTATCGGTACCGGTATCGGAGGGTATCGACACCAGCACGTATTGGCCAGTATCGGCCGATACCCGTTTACATGTATCATATCGGTATCGGCCGATACTGCCAACCATGTTTCTCTTTGGGCTAATTGGGAGAGAGGAATGGTAGATTATTTTTGGGGTAGCTAATGTTGTTGATAGGGTACTTTTTTCATTCAGCATAGGGTAAGGGTAATGTCATGGGCCAGCTACTTTGTAAAGCAGATGACCACACCACCTTGGTGCATGTGATTCTTGAATAGATTGGTTTTCTTGTCAGCTTACTCTGCCAATACTCGTCAGTGGTTCTTAAATAGATTGGTTAGAACTTTACAATCATAATGGCAGAAGATCTCTAAAGAGGCCTCAACTTCTCATTAGGCCTTATCATTTTCCATTCACTGTAGCTAAACTATCTAAAACACCACACTTCACCGTTGGTAGTTTCATGTGAGCTAAATTACTAAAACCCCTTTTGAGGCAATAGTAAACATTGCAAAAGCTCCCTAACAATCCTCGTGGCTCTGAAGATAACCAAACGTACACCATCACAAGAATTAGTAGCACACAACCAGTCCAGAGGGGACCCTATGTTAAGTCCATGATTTAAACCCAAATTAACAGACCAACAAGGACATTTAACTGCAAAAATGATCAAATTGGTATAGCTCCTAACTTTAGAAATAATCGCGCAATGTTAATAGCAGCATATATAATTCGCAGACAGATGTGCATCCATCCTATTGAATGATGCACTCAAATTAATGTGGATTCTGGGAATTTCTATATTTTAAGGTGGATAAAGTCATGCATGTTCAAGTAGGCATAGGAGATGTTTAAAGAGGAAATGACCTCATTGATTAAATCCAGTTCCATAAAAACAAAGTTAGCAAACAATTTAAGTTCAATGCTTAAAAGTAAACTGCTTCAGTTTTGTTGCAGAAATTGAGCATTTACAGATGCATTATACTGGAGTGAGGACCACTAGCCTCACAAAGAATAATTAGCAAGGAAAAAAAAACAAGAGATAGTGATGGTAGAAATATCTCCAAATGCATAAGCAGATGAGATCTAAATTCAACTTCGGTAAGATAAGTGAGAAAAAAACATTGAATTCCCAAACATACCATGGGGGCATTCAGAGTACAACTCTTTGACCAATGGGTCTATAATGGAATCCATACACAAAGTGAGTCTGCTGTGGCTCGAGGACAAAATAAGTGTCTTTAGTCTTTGAAGATTTTCCTTCTGCAATCATGAAAATGACACTCGACATGAATCTGTAAACAAATTAATCTACAAAACCGTGACACTAAACATAAGAAAATAAATGATCCTCAGCAAAATTTGACTTCTCACAAAAAATCTAAACATAACTAAGCAACTTCACAAAGGCTAACATGAATTATACATCTTCTCATAAAAAGAGAAGCATTTCTTTCAACGGATTTATCTATCAAATTACAGATATGGTCAATGAAACAGATAAAGCTTGTAAACATAAACAGCTCGTAAAAGATAATAAATGGATGAATGTGTAGCATTACATAGTTATCTTTGAGATGATGGAGAATAGTCTTGATTTCCTGAAATTTAACTTCTTCAAAAGACTTCTTATGTGCAAGTATAATCTGCATCAATCGAGAATAAAAATTATCTCCAGAGATAAGGCGGGTATGTTAGTGCTGCAAAAACATCATTATGAACAAATACCTGTTGAAACAGAGAACGAGCTGTAGTAACAAGATATTTAAGCACATCCCTCTCAGGTGGAGCATCTTGATAAAGATTCCTGGATGTGACCCTAATCTTGAAATGATAGGCATCATATCCACTTATATGATGTGCATCGCGACTGTTCCAAAATAAATTAAACATCAGAATTAATGTTAGATGAGTCTTATTCAACATAGCAGCACAGAAGCATGTTACCAAACAACCTAGAAATATCATAATGTCCATTAAAAGCTGTTGCTTCTTTTAGATATAAAATAACTGAATAAAAGATGAAAATTCAGAGAACAGCTTATGAATGAAAAGAAGACATGAAAATTTAGAGAACAGCTTATGAATGGAAAGGAGACACAACTCATCATACAAATGGAAAAAAACACAGCCACCAAACCATGGGCATAACATCTTGATTAACATAGACATCACAACTCACCGGCATTCGACTGTCACCACCAACATGAAATAATACGGGAAACAGGCAACCATGCACAGAAACGATAAAACAGAATGAGATTTCAACTATAAACTAAACTGATCTTACAGAATCTGTTCAAGCACATCGAGCCTGATTGGCTGAACAAGTAAACAAGTCTCATCACAGGCCACCTGCAAAATTTTCTGCATCAGGTGATAATGAATAATAGTAACATACGTAAAAACCAAATGACCATAACTCCCTGGCATGCAGAGAGAAGTTCAAAACATACCTTAGGAAGCTCGGAGCAGTGGTACCACAAGGAAGAATGCCAGTTAAACCACATCTCGTGAGCAACATTGGCAATTTTTGTGTGCACTATCAAAAAATAGCCAACCAAGCACAGAGCAATAAATAACCTGAAGATTGTCAAAAAGAAAATAAAATAAAATAAATAAATAAACAAGAACTGCATATATCACCAGAATCCAAGGAAGTCCAAGCATCCAAAATCCACAAAATCTTCTGATGTGGTGAGAAATGACTTGGTGGTCTAGAGGAACACTTCAAAGAGTACTCCAACGCATACTGAAGAAGATATGACATCTTTGAAATATCCTTCAAACAAAAAGAGAAAGTTAATATGATGAAAACAAGGTGAAAATGATAAGCTAAAGGGAAAAGTTAATGAATATAATATAACTGCAGATCCATCATCTACATATTAGCATCAACATAAAGTCTTGTTTCACCAATTTAGGATTGGTTAAGGTTTTGGAATACCCAGGCTTAAGGTATAGGTATAATCAAGTTCTGTAGCCAAATGCCAGCCTCACGCTGACTGTCATGTCATCATACTAGTTCTCAAGTTCTTGGAAATGCATAATTCAAGATATAGAATCCAGAAGAGTCTTTTTTTTTAGAAGGTGACAAAAGTCACAATTCCATAGATATATGTGAAAGAGGTACAGGAAAGCCCATGAGGGCACACTCTTGGATAGGACAGTCCCCCATCCGAGTCACAAAGATTTAAAGGAGTTAGCAAAAAGCTGTTTTATCAAGAAGATAAAACAGGATTACATCGAAGATTAACTAAGCAATCAGCTGCCTCCACAGTCTGGTTTTGTCAGAAATAACAGAGCTGCCATCATTCAGGGTACCAGCTGCACGTCCCCACTCTTCCACCCATCTAAAAGTCTTCCTCAAGAGTTCATTCGCACTGCTGAATTGGTCACTAAATTTCCTTCTATTTCTTTCACACCATATAGTCCACAACATGGCCGGGCAAAAAAGGAACCATACATCTGTGAGATCCTTTGACGGAGAAGCAGCAGTCCACCATTTCAGCAGATTCAACACAGAAATGTGCTCCACCCAACCAATTCCAAGTACCCTACACATACTCTTCCATTGGATGGAAATAATGCCACATTTGCAGAATAAATGGAGTTGGTCTTCCTCAAAGTGTGCACAGAACATGCATAAGGAGCTTCCGGGAAGTTTTAGTCTCTTCGCCCTCATTCCCGTGAGACTTCTATTCCAGGCAATCTTCCATAGAAACACCCTTATTTTATTGGGAAGGTGGTTAGACCAAATAAGATCCTTCCACCACACCCTAGTACCACCATCATTCAAAAGCTGAACCAAGGATTTAACCGAAAAGAGCCCATTATTGGTCCATCTCCAGACTCTCTTATCTTGTGCCTCATTGCAGATCCTAACACCATTGATTAAGTTTAACAAGACTATCAGTTCCTCTGTCTCCACATCAGTAGGGTTTCTTCTAAGCATTAGATTAACCTGGCCTGCACTGCTGTGAGACAGAACCTCTTCAACCGAAGCATCCTTGTTCTGGGCAATGCTGAAAAGATTGCTGAAAACCACAGTCAAATCCAGATTGGAGCACCATTTGTCCTTCCAAAATCGAATGTCCCTGCCATTACCTACTTGGATTTCACTAGAGGTGACCATAAAATCAGCACATTTAAGAATGTTCCTCCATATGGGAGATAAATTATATCTTGCAGAATGAGAGAAACTCCATTTGCTCTCACCATGAAAGTACAAGTCATTGACAATTGCAACCCAAGGAGCATCCGGATACTCTCCTCTTCTCCACAACCATTTGGCTAACAAGGCTTTGTTAAAGATGGCAATCCCACAAAGGCCAATGCCTCCTTGCTCCTTGCTCTTGCACACATTCTTCCAAGCAATCAAGTGCATACCTCTCTTTTCCCTTTTCCCTCCTGCCCAAAAAAAGGAGCTCCTAAGTGATTCAATGATTTTTTCCACGGATCTAGGGATCTTCAAAACGGAAGCGTAGTATAAAGCCAATGAGGAAAGAACCGACTTAGATAGGATCAATCTTCCTCCTCCAGACAGAAAGCTGCTCTTCCATCCTTCCAGCCTGTTCTCAAATTTCTTTATGAGACCATCCCAATCCCTGGTCCTGGTGACACTATTCGAAAGGGGCAGCCCCAAATATTTGATAGGGAAGTTGCTTACCCTGCACTCTAGGGAATTTGCAATATCTTGTACCCTTTGGTGAGATAATTGGATATGGCTTCTACCAATCCTGAACCCTTCCACCAAGCCCTGTTGAGCTGCACTACCCCAAAGGGTACTCAAAATCTGTCCAATGAGCAGAAAAAGAAGGGGAGAGAGAGGATCTCCCTGTCTTAACCCTCTTGAACTGTTAAAGAAACCACATGGTTCTCCATTGATCAGCACCGAGAATCTGGAGGAGGAAATACAGCACCTTACCCATCTTATCCATTTAGCATTGAATCCCATGATCTCCATAGTTTTGAGTAGACAATTCCAATTGATTGTATCATAGGCCTTCTCAAAATCAAGCTTTACCAGCACCCCTTGCTTATGCCTAATCTTGTAGTGGTGAATGGCTTCATGAGCAGCCATAAAATTGTCCAGGATGAATCTTCCCTGCATAAAGGCTGACTGGTTGAACTCAACTAGCTTATGGATGACCCTCTTAATCCGAGTTGTAAGGATCTTGGTCATGAATTTATAGCATCCATTGAGAACGCTAATGGGTCTAAAATCAACCATTCTATCAGCTCCCTCTGATTTCGGGATCAGGACAATGTGTGTGGAGTTGACAAGTTTAATCCCTTCCGGCCTATCATAGAACTCTTGGGCAAAGTTTACCACATCTGTCTTGATAATATCCCAACAAAATTGGTAGAACCCAAGGGAGAAACCGTCAGGACCTGGAGCTTTGTTGGGGTCCATGCTAAAAATTGCCATTTTGACTTCTTCTTCTGAAAAAGGTTCACACAGCTGTTCAGCATCAGCATCTTCTAACACAGGGAGCAACCCTTCTTGAAGATGGGGCCTAAGTGGGTGGTCTTCTGAGAAAAGGTTCTTATAGAAGGCAACAAACCTGGTCTTGATTTCCTCAGATTTCTCAATGACTGCTCCATTTTCCTTGATATGCTCAATGGACAAAAATCTCTTCTTGGCACTTGCCACTGCATGGAAAAAAGAGGTGTTTTTATCTCCATCCTTAAGCCAATGTTCCTTTGCCCTCTGCTTCCACCTGATGTCCTCTTTCAAAAGCTCTTCATTGTAAGCCTTCTTGAGGTCCTTCAAAGATTGCACTTCTTGTGTAGATAAATCCCCAGACTCACTTTTCAGCTCCAGCTCTTCAATTTTACTTATCATAGTCTGCCTTTCTGCTGAAACCCTTCCAAATTTCTTTTTTGCCCATTGTTTCATACATCTCCTAGTCCATTTAAGTTTCCCCTGGAGATTCTGAATTGCAGAAACTGCCTTTGGTGCTTGATTCCACCAATCCCTCACCAAATCTCTGAATTCAGCTTCCTTCTGCCACTTCAGCTCGTATCTGAAAGTTCTGAACCCTGCCTTCTTATCCTCCATTCTGAGATGCAGAGGGATGTGATCTGAAACCGATCTACAGAGCCCCTTTACATTTGACAATGGGAATCTCCTGAACCATTCTGTAGAAATTAGAACTCTATCAAGTCTTGATTGTGTGCTGACTTGTTGTAGATTAGACCATGTAAATTTCCTGTTCGGTATTTCCATATCCATTAGCTTGACCTCTCGAATCCAGAAGAGTCTTTTTTTAAAGTGGATGGTACCACTAATTGTATTAAAATGAGAAAATATGTACAAGTGTGTCAACAAATTCTAAAAATATATCATTCCACAAAGAAGTTCGCATAATGTGAAATGAAATGGCCAACTGTATAGAGAATAGCTAAATAACTCCTAGGTGAATATAAAGAGTAAAAAGCCTTCAGTAAAGAAGACCTCAGGGTGAGAAATGAAATTCAAAAGAATTTAAAGAAAAAAGAGAATACATTAAAATATGGCCAAAAGAATAGAGATGAACAGACATTAAAAGAATAGAAAACTATGAAAAAAGATGCCACAATCTTTTTTACTAAATGCTCTGTTCCAACATCTTCCAGCATTAAGTCAAATGAGTGTGCTACATATGGGACACAATGTAAATGTGTCCGCTTATCCATTAACTTCTTTCCCCTTATCCCTGCATTTCCCCGGAATAGTTATCCAGCACGTTGTCCCCCTTCGCGTGCTAAGCAGCTTACCCAATATACTTGGGTGTTTGACCTGGGAGCTCCCCTCAGCCTCTGCCGCTCTTGCAGTATACTTGGGTGTCTGGCACGGGAGCTGCCCTAAGCGTCTGTCGGAATTTCCCGTGGGCACTGACCCATTTCCAAAAGAAAAAGAAAAAAGGAAAAAAAACCCTTCTTTCCTATGGCTTGTAGCTACACCTCTATGGATTGTGGATCTAACTGTTCATGTATTGCTAATCTAGGTTCAAAGGTCTCAGAGAAGATATCTTTTTCGCACCTTCCTCATATCTCCTCCAATAACTATATCTCATGCTCTTTCATTATTTTCTTTCCTATTAAGACTTCACACCATCTTCCAATCTGGCTAAACAACACTTCAAGCAGTAAACTCCTCCATTCATCCCCTTGTCATACTATTTGCATTTGATCTCTTTTCTCTTAGCACCAATAAACGTACAATGCTTTTGTCAATTGTCTTCCTAACCAGCCATATTCCTATAACTCATGTTTCATAAAACATTTAATTAGCCTTAGTTGAATGTAAGGATATCTACTTAAAAATCTACAATCTACTAGTCTAGTCACAATTGCATACAAGCATACTTTATGCATGGAATCCTAACTGCAACTCAAAAAAAAAAAAAAAAGTATCAAACTGGGGCTTCTGTGTAATTACTTGGTAATAAGCCGAATTGTGCTGCAATTAGAATACCTTACACTCAAATTTGATGCCCTAGTTACGGTCAAATTTGGGACTTCTACCTTAATTACATGCAATTGATGTTCAATCGCATGTAAACATGCTTCATTACACGCAAGGAAGGCTAATTGCAACTCAGTTAGGCTCACTTACAAGCAATTACATAAAAATCTGAAATTTGAAACCCTAATTAGGGTCACATTTGATAGTCATACCTTAACTGTATGCAATTGATGTTCAATTGTATGCTAGCATGCTTTACTACATGCAACGAAGTTCAATTGTAGCTCGATTAGGTCCTGCAAGCATGCTTTACTACATGCAAGGAAATTCAATCGTAGCTCGATTAGGTCCATAGTCAAGTGATTTTAATTTTACAAAAGCCCTCAAATTTCACCCTAAATTAGCTACATATTGAATTTTTTTTAGAAATTCAGGGATCAATGATTGGAGCATGCCAAATTATTGTCACTGTATCATATTCAGGAGGTAAGACCATTCCAATGCTCCTTTTCGCCATGCATAAACCGAACCAACAATTTTGCATCAACTCTCTTCCATAGGATAATTGATGAAGTCTGAAGTCAGATTCAGGTGAAGAAGTGCGTTGACTTATCGTTCTTCATACTTTGCCAACATTCTTGCTTCCACTTTATCCACACCCGCTTGCACAGGTGCTTCTGTCTAAGCGGAACACTCCCCTACCGATGCGTTTTTACATCCCACAGCTTCTGATCACTTAGCCCTGTTCATCTTTACGGCAAGAGTGCTCGATCAGTAAGCTATTATGTACTCTTTCAAGTTTGGCTGTGTTTGACAAGGGTTTTTTTTTTTTTTTTTTTTTTAACAGGGGGGGATTTGAACAAAAAAGGAAGAAAGAAGGGCAAAGATGAAAGAGAACACTGGTTCCACTTGGACCCCCACCGAAGAGAAGAAAGAAAAAGAAAAAGAAGAAGAAGAAGAAGAAAGAAGAGAAGGGAGGCTACAGGTCACCAGTGGGGGTTACCCACCGGTAACACACCCCCAGTGGTTGCTTCCCACAGGTAGGGAGGTCTCCGAGGGGGAAAAAAAAAAAGGAAGAAGAAGAAGAAGAAAAGAAAAACGAAGAAAGAAGGGGAGGGGACTGGTGGGGGTACCCACCGGTTGATCCCCAACCGGTGGCTTTCACCGGTGGGGGGTCCTACCGGTCACCCTTCTCTCTCCCTCTCTCTCTCTCTCTCACGTATCTCTCTCTCCCCTCTCCAATGAAAATTCACAAAAAAAAAGGTGGGAAGCCACTGGTGAGGGGTGCCGCCGGTGCCTCATCCACCCCCCCCCCCCCAACCAGTTGGCTCCTCCCATCCACTATAAATACCCCCTCAAAGGGGCTGCTGCAGCACACAAAAAAGGACACAGAGGAGAGACCCCAGAGAAGGTTTCTGTGAAAAAAAAATAGAGTGCCTCCACTTTTGAAGGCAAAAAGCTCAAGAACAAAAGCCACCACATTTTTTTAAGATTAGGAAGGGGTAGACCTAGATTATTTGGAAGAAGGTAGTACAATATAATTTGGAGACTTTAAACCTTTTAGAAGAGGTAGCCCAAAATCGTTTAGAATAGAGACAAAGAATCCATATAACCGACCCCAATTATTTGGGATTAAAGCTTCGTTGAGTTGAGTTAAGTTGAGTTGAGAGAGTTAGGAGGATGCCCTCATAGTGCTTGAGGGATCCATAGATACACTCATAATGTTTGAATGATTATGCTTGCTCACATAATTTTTGAACATTGCATTCTTATATCATGACTCTATCATGTTGGAGTCATGAATGTTATTTTTCTTTCTTTGATTAAGTGAGGGCATGTCTCACTAATCAAGTTAAAGTATGATTGGATCATATATCAATGTCATCATGGAAAGAACATTCAAGATTGAGTCCACTTAGCAAATTATTGATGCATGTTATTTCATGAAATACATGTGTATGACTTCACCAAATGGAACGAGCTTTGTTGTGGACCTTTAATGGATCTTAAGTGAACCCACAAAAGCACTTGTTGTTCCTTATGGCTCATGGGAATGTTATGCCCTAAAGGACGCTCAAGGAATTAAGCATATCCTTTACAGATATTAAAGGAAATTTGGCATCCCAATGTGTATCCTTTAGTATTCTTTAAGGATTCTAAAAGGGGACCTTATGCATAAATTATGCAAAGCTATATCCTTTAAATATCCTTTAAGAGATTCAAGAGACGAAGCAAGTTAATATGTATCCTTTAAGGATATGAGGACACTCGAAAGGATATAAACCAGTTGTCCTAAAGTCCCTCACCACAACAAGTCATGGTTTGACTTATTAATTTGAATTCGTGATGTGATAGTACGTGATTTTACTTAAGGGCATCATTGGATGGTTAATCAAGGATGGTCAATCAGTCGATTGACATAATTAACACTGACTAAAGTCAGTGGAGAGAGGTCGAATTCACGGATCCACACCTTATCCAAATTTCTAGACTCCCTGAGGGCTCATCCTAAGTTCTCAAAGTCTAACCAAAATAAATCACAAAAAGAAACAAACCCACGTGCTGCTAATAGGCAAACCTCCTGGCTGTCTCTGTATCCCTGCCTCCTTTATAACTAAACAGTCATTTAGGGGCCTCAGCTGTCATCCGAGCTGTTTCCCTCTCAATGATGGAGGCCATCTAAAAAGCTTCTTTGTTTGTCCATGCATCTTCCATTGATCCCGAGTCCAGGCTGTTCCCTTAATTCTATGCTACCACTAAACAAGCTGATTGGTTGAGCAAGCAGCTACCGTTCAAAACCAGACTGAGTATGATTCAGTTTGAATCAAGCTCTCTTTTTTCAAAATGGCAGACAGGTGAATAACACACCCTAATCCCTAAACCATAAACCCTGAATTTGGGGCTTTTGTCATAATTGCATCCAGTCCTGCTCTATTAGATGCAAGCAAGTCTAATCACAACTCGATTAGGCTCACTTGTAAGTACACAAAAGCCTCAAATTTAATGCCCTAACCAAAATCCAACTGCAAGCCATAATTAGAGTCAAAATTTAGATTTTTGTCCAATTTGCATAAAAATGGCACTAAAAAATGAACATATCTGTTGATATTTGCAGAATTTTTTTTTTCTCCTCTTCCTCTTCTCCTTCCTTTCCCTTTTTAATTGAGTCTTCTTTTGATGAAGGAAGCCTTGGAGATAGATCTTCTTCCACTAGAAAATGGAAGGTGCTGCAGGATCTGAGCTCACTGGCATTGGACAGGACTCACTGGCGCCAGAGCAGGGCCAAGGGGTCACCAAAGAAGGTTGAAAGGGGCAGGCGGGGGTACACTGGCTGGGAACCGAGATCCCAGTCATGGACGGCTGGAGGTTTGAAAATCTCAACTGCGTTAGACTGGATCATGACCATATCGGCCAGTCCAGGACTCCAGGCTGGATAGGCCCCAGCCCAATACACTTAAATCAGACCAGTTCAGCCCAGTATGAAGCTGATTCAGGTTGATTCAATGAGATTCAGCCCGATCCCAAACCAAAATCAGGTCAATTCGGATCCAGATCAGAATTGGCTGATTCAGCAAAGTTAATATCACATTATTGGTTGGGTCAATTCAGATCCAGATCAGAATTGGCCAATTCTGCGAACCAGGTCAATCATCATGTTATTGGTGCTCCATAACACCTTATGTATAGTCTACATAGTTCCCTTTTGGCATTAATGGCCATTCCATGACACAAACTACAACAGGGCCCATAAAGCCAATAACAGCTCATCATGTAGCTAAAGCCCAGCTAAGAGTAGTAGAACTTTGTCCAGCAAATTTTTGATATTGTTAATATTACCTTGTTTTCACTGTCTTGCAGAAACTGAAGCCATGCAGCAGAACCTTCTGATGCAAGACACTTAATCCCATTAATTTGTTCACATTTTCTGCCATCCTAACACAACACGTATTTTAAATGGCTCCAATCTGCTCATCAAACTTAATTTCTTATAATGCCTCCATTCATCTGAAAACAGAATGTGCTGTATTGACTAGGATCTTAGAGACTTAAGCATCATGGCATTAACCATCAATGCTAGAAACCGTCATTAGGAAATTGTAGTCCTTGCCTCAAAAATGTTCACTTTGAGTATGACTAAACACACCAAATGGCATATCTGGGATCCTATCATGTACATACTTTCAGTCTGAAGTAGAAAGATGGCTTTACTGGGCAACGAAACAGGCAAAAAGAAAACTCCTTATCATCTACCAACAAATATCAACTTATCAAATACTATCACATTTAGAACTCAAGATGTATGTGTTTGCCTAGAGATATTTTGCATAACCATTATACATTATGAAAACACAAGGTACGAAAGCAGAGGTGCCCCAATCTGTTGGTTGTCTCAAATAAATAAGGAAAAACCTCAGGTTCCCCTGGAGAAAGATGAGTAAATTTAAAAGTTAAAGAGTACTGTTATGGGACCAACAAAATGAAAGGATATGACGTTTAAATATGTGATAATCCCACGTGAGCTCATTCACATTTTGGCCAAAACCTGAACCAATCTACAACTGTTTTTATTTCCTGGTAACATAATCCAGTTACACAAATATACTCACTAGTCACTAACTATGCCATGGATCTGAAGACAACATAACACAGTCAATCAAGTTAGGCCCAGTGACAGTCGGCAAAAATGTAAAAGCATATTGCAAAAATGTAGCAAAAACATAAACGCATATTGCATAAATTTATTCAAGGACAATAGTCCATTCACTTAGGTTTCACCTTCTCTGACTCCATCGATAGAAACATTAAGAACACTGGTACAACTTGTCTAAAGCTACATATGATATGCCTCTTGACATGGAAAAATATATACTTTTTATGTACACTCTTTTCCTATTAACAAGTTATGTGATACTATCCACTTCCAAAAAGATAAAAAATAGAAACATGGAACTGCAATATACCTTAAAGAGTTCGTGAGAATCAATCATACTGCTTCTTGATAACTCCTGAAGCAATTCCATATCTACAAGTAAGCTATTTCTATCAAACAAAGGAAGAGACTCCAACCAACAGTCAAATCCTGGCTTCCGACACAAAATTTCAGGGCTAAACATGCAACAGGCAGTAGCCAAAGTTCTGTCCACAGGTGAATTGAAATCTCCCAGTGTAGGCACAGGAACCCTCCTAAGGTTATTCCTTTCATGTTCTGTTCTTCTGACAAGACCCTGTGTTATGCATCTAGAGTTAGATAACGTATTGATCTGAAACACACCATCTAAGTTAAACAAAGCCCAGATCTGGATACCTGATGAATTTCCTCCAAATGATTAATGATCTCATCATTTTCTTGATCAAAGTTTGTAATAAAAGTTGACATGCAAATGCCTAGAATCATATGGAAAATAGCCAGTCGGGAAAAATGAGACCAGCGGCCATCAAAAGAAAAATGTACTCAGTGGACACTGACTAATAAAGTTAATGTAGAGATTAACAAGCAAATCCAGCACTAAAGACAAAGAGTATGACAGTTATACAATTTAAAACTAATGACTAAATAAGCAGGCAGCAAAACTTCAAAGAAAAGAAGAAATGAGAAGTTATTATGTTTCAACAAGATTCGTTCAACAATGGTACAACATCTTTCTCTTTATACACTCTATTTATTTCACTTGCTAACGAGGGCGGTTACTATAACACAACCAAAAGTCCGATAGGCAGGATTCACCTAGACTAAAAAAAAGCCAAGCTGGAAAGCCAATCCAAGCTTTATCTACTTCAAGCTCAGCTCAGCAAAAACTAAAAAAAAACGACCTCAAGCCTTAATTTGAGTCCAAAACCCAGTTCGAGCTTAGGCTCAAATGAGAATAAACCGAGCTCAAGCCGAAACCATGCCAGCTCACCAGGTACAGTTTGGAGATGAGCTTTGCAGACTGGGAAATGAGGCAGAGTGGAAGGGAGCTCTGGGTTTTTTCTTTTTTCTGAGAACATACAGTCTAGACACTTATAAATTCTCCTTTTTCTTATAAAACAAATTTGCCATATCATCCACTTTCAAAAACTGTGTAGCTGACACCTAATAAACGATATCTCACTTGGGAGCATAGACACGCATATACTAAGGCTCCGTTTGGTAACGATTTTGGGACTATATTTTGGAGGAATTCAAATTCTAAAAGGAACCACGTCATCATCTCTTGAGTTCAAATTTTAGGAGAAATTGATTACTTTTTAGAATCTCATTTGGAAAGACCACGAAAACTCAAATTTGAAGACACATCAAAAGACACTTTTATCCTCATATTACTCCCTTTTAGGAACTTTAGGAGGGTAAAAAGGAAAAGAAAGAGGGTGTTACTTTTTAGAATCCTGAGATTCCTCTCCTATCCCCTTTTCAAAAGATTCGCAAGGAATCTAAAAGAGACCCTTTTTCAACATGGAACAAAATCTAGATTCTTAGAAAATCCATCTACCTTTTTTCGTTCAAAATTTTTTTTGCAATTGTCATATTCCCACCGAATTTGAGGACCCTGAATCTAAGGTAGAATCGTTACCAAATGGAGCCCAAGTACCTAAGAATTCCTTGTGTGTATGGTGAACATTAGATTAGCAATGTCCATCGATTTTGCAAAGTATTTCGTAGGAGCACATGGAGATAGTACCCCATACTCGATTGTGCCACCAAATGGTAGGAGCACATGGAGATAGTGACCTCATCTTCTAATGGATGTCTAGTGCCCATAAATCTGGCTTCAACTCCAACTCCGGCTTCGACCCTACACTAGATGAGATTATTGAGGCATGTAGAGCATTGTTTCTTGAGTTTGGAATAGCCTTTAATCTTGTGCAATGTCCATAGAGCATACATCACCATTTCTGCATTTGTTTAGATGCAGAAATGAAGGCATCGTCATGTTCAGCCTTACATCCAGGGAAATTTGAGGGTTTAAAAAAGTTAAGTGGTTTTTCTACATTTGGTAGCATCAGTGATGTATGAGTCATGATCCTTCAATGACAATAAAAATGCAATTATAGTGTTATTGTTTACATGTTTGAAAATACCTTCAATGACAATAAAAATGCAATTATAGTGTTATTGTTTAGATGTTTGAAAATATATGCATACTTTCATTTCTTCATATTTTTGTCATTTTAAGCAAGGAAAGGGGACTTGTTCTCTGTCTAGTTCTTTCAGCCCTGTTCGGATTGGGATTCAACTGATCCGATTGATTTTTTGGCACAACCAATTCATGACAGATCCCTTGTTTGCATCCTTTCATCCAGATCATCCTTGTTGCGGTTTATAGCCTTCAAAGTTATCAGCCTCAATGGCTTCAAAAGGGGATAGAATCCAGAAGCCCAATAAGCAGGGCCTAGTGGCCCATTGGACATAATGCTCCTAAGGTCCATGGCGACTGCAGTTCCCGGGAAGCCCACGAAGAGCAATGGTTGGGAAAAGGTCATTCGGCTCCATCTTTCCGATGACCTGCATATAGCAGACAGGTTGGGAATACTTCCAAAAAAAAAAAAACAAGCAGACAGGTTGGGAATCCTTTCCCTTGACCAACAGTGGAGAAAGAAGTATGCACGAACCTTCAGGACCAATGACCATCAAGGACCGGAGGTCATCAGGAGCGTACATCCTTTTGCCTTCTAACAGGCCCCACCACGTGTCAACCCACCACGGTGCGCCTGTCAGGTCCTGCACCGCTCGAGGCGGGACCGTCATCAAGAGCAAATCCACTATCGTTGGACCTCTCCTTGGCTCTGCGATTCGCCATCATGAGAGATCTGCCACTGTCAGATCAAATCTCCATCACCATGAGAAATATGACCCCAAAAAGGTGATATGGCACCACTCATACCTGGATTAGACCCCACTAAGCAAGGGAGAGCCATGCATTCTGTCATCGTGGCACTCTACGAGGGACACGTGTCCCATCTGGGCCAGGCCCCCTGGGGTATATATCTCCTCATCGCTGTGGGAGGCAATCCGTATATTAGCCTTAACCCTCTATCAAGTAGAGGTATGCTTCTAAGCACTCTGAAACCCTTGAGCTTCCTCTCTCTAGATCCTCCTCCCAAAACCAGACTTAAGTATCGGAGGGTTAACCCTAGGGGAAATCCAGGGGCCCCCCTGACCCTCCTTTCCATGTTTACAGGGCCACATACTCCACCACCTAGCTTGATCTTCGCCCTCCATTCGTTCCGCAGGGATAACATAAGATCAAGGTTTGTCATATCGTACCGGATCGGGACGACTCGTATGAGTCAACTCGTATCTGGACAATCCCAAGTCGCTGGCACGGGTGTATCGTACGAGTCGGGCTAGGACGCTTCCAGATCGAGCCATCTCGCATCGTATCGGACTGACTCGTGCCGAATCGCACGATACGAATACGAGTCGCTGCGATCCGGTGCGAGCCAATCACGGTTCGGCTCGAGTCAGTGCGATCCGACTCGATAAAGTGTGACCACTCTCTTTAATCTAGGTGTACTACTTTGTTTTGTTAATTGAGATTTGATGTTTCTAACTTTCTATGAGATGTGGTATACCACTTTCTTTTGTAAATTGAGATCCCGAGACTAAATTCCTCTTAATTAGTATCCTAGACTAATTTTTTTACAAATTTAAATCCATTAAATTAGAGTATTTTTCTTAAATGTGACTTATAATCATTTATAGTAACGATGGATGTGAAGTATGACGTTGATAATTAGGTAACTATTCAAAAAAAAAATGAGAGATTTGTCAAAAGAACCTAGCCTACATTGGCTTGAATCAGACCGACTCGTACGAGTTGGCCCGAGTTGGATCGGATACGACTCATATCTGACCAAACCCGATCCGGATCCGGATCCACGAGTCAGCAAACCTTGCATAAGATCAAGATTCAAATGAGTTATTTAGAGTCTTCCATTGATCAAACTAGATGTATGTGCTATTCTGACCTTAATTTAGCTTTAAGTGCACAAAGGGAGATCTGTTGCCCAAATATATTCCCTTCATCAGGAGTGTCATTGGAATATTAATTTTAGAAGGGATTCTACAGATTTACAGCTGGAAGAATTGTTGTGTCTGCTGAGGATTCTTACTAATGTTGGTGCTTTATTGAACCAGGAAGATTGTAGGCAGTGGGTGTGGGGAAAGCATAGCAAGTTCTCTGTTAGTTCCCTAATGAGAATCCTAACTGATGGAGGATGTAAGGTCTGGTGGAAAGAGATTGTTTAGTCTAAACTTGACCCAAACAAGATCAATCTGTTTCTCTGGAAAGTGGCAATTGGGAGACTTCCTAAAGCAACAAAATTAAAAGAATCTTTCAAATCCAGAATTCTAAATGTTCTTTCTGTGGTTTGCTGGAGGAGGATATAGACCATCTGTTTTGCAAATGTGGCATTGTCAATATTCTGTGGACAAGTTTGAGCAGTGCTGTTAAGACTGTTTGGTTCAAACCTCGGTCTGTATTAAATCTTATGCAGTGATGGATGGAATTATGTCCATGCCCTTGAAAGAAGCAAATTTGCATCTAATTTCTTCCTGCTATGACGTGGCATTTTGGTGTGAGAGAAATAACAGGAAATTTAATGGAGTCACTTTGACATTCTAAGAAGAGCTGTGATTTGGGTGAAGGACTGGGGCAAATCAGCGGGTATCATTGAGATCAACAAAGCTTCTACTATTCTGGCAGCTGGACAGTGGAAAAGTCTTATTATATGATCCTTTGGGAATGGTATTTTTGTGTCGTCTTTCAGGGATTACTTTACCATATTGGTAGAGTAACTTTCTGATTTGGTTGCCATGCCTAAAAATAGAAATCCTCTTTTGTTGCAAAGTCATTTGGATCTCACAATCGTTCCTATAGTATTTATGATTAACATGGAGAGAGGAGTAGCAGGAGGAGAGCTTAGAAGAGAAGGATGCAAAGAGTTCAAGAAGAGGAATAGTCTGGGTTCGAGGAGTCTAGAAGAGGGAAAGAAGAAGAGCTCTGTTATTCCTATTGATAGTAACGTCAGGTGCCTAAAGAGACTGGGCAAGAGACTGTAGAGCGCCAGTCAGGTGCCTAAGGTGCCATGGGGTTGGCCATAGAAGGAGGAGCTGCCAACAAAAGGTTGAGGCTGAACAGGGCATGGATTGCAGGATCGCCGATTCCGATCCGGATCGGCAGGGTCCCGATCCGATCCGGTCCAATATAGGCTGATCCCGGATCCCCCATTAAAGAGGGATCGGGCGACAGCAGCAGAAGTTGCTGCTGCTGCAGCTCTCCCCTCCCCAGCCGGTGCCCCCTGCCGCTGCCGCCAGTCGCAGCCACCGATCCACCGCAGCCATCTTCTTCTTCTTCTTCTTCTTCTTCTTCTTCTTCTTCTCTCTCTCTCTCTCTCTCATTGAGATCTTAACCGAAAGAAGGGGGTTTTCACCTCATCACCACCGGCTGACCATCCGGCAGCCACCGCTGTTGTCGCCGTCATCGCCGCCATCGACGTCAGATTTCTTTTTCTTTTTTTTTAAGACAACAAAAACCACTATCATTCATTGATAAAAAAAAGATACATAGACAAAAAATAAAAACTCAATATATGTCCACTAAGATAGTAGACATTACAGAAAACTCAGGACCCTCACAAAAAAACCCCCAATAAGATTAAAATTTTTCTTCACAAACAACCCCTCAGATAAAGATAGATTTCCATTGTACAACTTTTGAAATAATAACAGTGTCTAAAATCTTGTTCCCATGTCTTTTGAAATTCCATTCTAGTAAGTAGAAGATACAGTTCCCAATAATCCCTGCTGGACAAGAAAACTGGTTGTTGAAAATCCTGGAGGTTCTCTCCCTCTAGATGGCCCATAACATGGCTGCTAGCAGAGGTTCCGACAACTTTTGTTCCTGCTGATATGGACACAGTTGATTCCAGGTAGAAAATAGGTTGCCAACCGAATCAAAACAACCTTGATTCCTGCTTAGAATTTTGAAAAAGGCATTCCAAATAACATCCACAATACCGCAATTAATGAAAAGATGATCTACTGTCTCTACAAATCTCCCACAGAATGAACAAAATCTTTTGTCTGGGGTTAAAAACCTAAGTTTATCCCCCGTAGGTAATATGTCTAGGCCACTTTCCATATAAAAATTCTAATCTTTATGGGAAGGAATTTATTCCAAACTTGCGAAGCCCAACTGACCTTGACTCATCATGAATTTATAAGCTTAACTGTAGAGCTAACAGAAAACCTGCCTTTTGGATCCCATCTCCAATACTTACTGTCTTTCCTCTCATTTAGTCCAAGGAAACTATTAAGTAACTAGTTGAACTGAAAGAATTCCCTCTCTTCTTCCACAAGGAAGTTTCTAGAGAATCTAAAATCCTAAAACCTCCCTTGAGATGAAGAAATCTGTATCTCACTGATATGTGAACTCTTATTAGCTGAAATATTTGTATAAATTAAGAAATCTATCCTTGAAAGTTCTTCCCTTCTTCCAAACATCTTCTCAAAATTTTACACTTTGACCATTACTCACAACTATAGAAGTAGAACAATTATAAAGATCGAAATTATGTAAAATATTCTTCCACACATTTGGCATTGTACCTCTGAGCTTAAAACTATCAATCCATACTTCATTGTATACAAAATATTTGCTTCCGATAATTCTTGCCCAAATGGAATGATCATCTCTACCCTTCACATCCACTTTATTAGAAAAGCTTGATTGATGCTCTGAATTAATACTAAACATGCTCCCCCTTCCTCTGTATTTCTGCACACAGATTTCCATCCTATGTGATGTGATCATCTCTACCCTCCACATCCACTTTATCAGAAAAGCTTGATTGATGCTCTGAATTGATACTAAACATGCTCCCCCTTCCTCTGTATTTCTGCATACAGATTTCCATCTTATGTGATGACCTCCCTTAACTTACGGATTTTTACCTTTCTTAAAGAAAGTTGCTCTAATTGCATCCAATTTCTTGCAAACTGTTTTAACAATAGTAAAGATAGATAAATAATAATTAGCCAAGGTAGAGAGCACTGATTTGGATAAATCCATCTCCCCCCTTCTGAAAGAAGGGATCCTTTCCATCCCTGAAGCTTTAATTCAAACCTCTTGACCAAAGGGTTCCAATCAGAACATTTTAGCTTCCTGTCAGATAGAGGAAGTCTGAGATAAGTAATAGGGAAAGGAACAGACCGAACATTAATCAAATTTGATATCCCTGCCTTCTTATCCTCTGAAACATTAACTCCCACCATTTCACTCTTTGAAAAGTTGATTTTGAGCCCCGTTACAGCTTCAAGGATTTTCAACAAAATCTTCAAATTGACAATCTTTTCTTCCTTCGTACATGAAAATAAAATAGTGTTGTCTGCATACTGAAGGTGAGAAATCTCATCTTCCATCCTTGAAACCCTCAATTATATGATATTCCCTAGCACTATTCCACATGGTACTCATGACCTGACCCACCATAATAAACAGAAGTGGTGATAAAAGATCACCTTGCCGCAGTCCACGCGAGCTACCAAAATAGTCATATGGAGCTCCATTAATTAAAATGGAGAATTTTGCTGTCCCAATACAACTTGCAATCCAGTCCACCCATTTTCTTTTAAAACACATCAGTTGCATTACCCTAAACAAGCATTTCCAATTTATTTTGTCATAGGTCGTTTCGAAATCAATCTTAAATACAACACATTATTTGTTCCTACTCCTTTGATCATGTATGCACTCATATGCTGCCATGAAATTATCAAGAATATATCTACCCTGAATAAAAGCTGCTTGATTAGAATCTATCATCTTCCTGATCACATTCTTGAGTCTAACAGCCAAAGCCTTTGTGATGATCTTGTAACTTCCATTCAGCAAACTAATAGGACTGAAGCCACCTAACCCTTTTGCATTTTCTTTCTTAGGAATGAGAACTATAAATGTAAAATTAAGGCACTTTATCTTCCATGGCCTTCTTTCAAATTCTTTAACCGCTGCCATAATATATGCCTTAATGACTTCCCAAAAATACTGGTTGAATCCATTGAAAATATGTCTGGTCCATAGACTTATGAACATCCATGCTGAAAACTGCTTCTTTAATTTCCATTTCAAAAAACGGTCTAATTAGGTTATCAACCTCCTGTTCTAAAATATGTTTGAACAAATTACATCTGATCCATGGTCTCCATTCCTCCTCTTCTTTAAACAATTCCTCAAAATACTTAGCTACAGTTGTCCCCTTTTCTTGTCCCTCCTTAATATTTTGATTGTCAACCTTCAAAAATTCTATCTGATTTCTTCTCTTTTTCCTACTTGCCATCGCATGAAAATAAGAAGTATTTTTGTCTCCCTATTTTAGCCATAGTTCCTTAACTCTTTGCTTCCACTCAATTTCTTCCTTTAGAGACCAATCAAGATATTGTTGTTTTTTGGCCTCCCACAGTAAAAAATCTCCCTTATATAGCAAATTTTGATCAAACTTAGTCTAAAAATCTTCAATCTCTCTGAGCAATTCTTTGCAAACCCTAGTTGCTGCTCCAAAGGTGCTCTAACTCCATGTTCTCAGTTTATCCTTCAACCATTTGAGTTTTGAAGCCAAATTATAGCAAGCATTAGATTGTATAGGAGCTTCCTTCCACCAAGAGGATACTAGGTCAAAAAAAACCTTCACGTTTCAACCATGCCAACTCAAATCTAAATAGTCTACTACTATGCCTCTTATTATCTCCAACTGAAATTAATAAAGGAGTATGATCAGATAAAACTCTAGGCAGCCCTCTCAAGGAAAATCTTCCAAATTTCTATTGTCACTCTGGATTGAAGAAGAATCTATCTATTTTTGACTTGGTCCTAGCATTGGACCAAGTAAAATGCGCTGCTGTGGAGTTCACTTCAATGAGATTACATGCATTTATCCATTCTCCAAACATATTCATCTCTGAATTCCATTCTAACTGATTCTCTCTTTCACCAGGGAACCTAACAGCATTAAAATCCCCCCTACACACCATGCTTCTGCACATATTGTCTGCAAATTCTTTAATTCATTAAAGAACTCTATTTTCTCTTGTATATTCTGGGGCCCATACACACCTGTAAATGTCCATAGGATATTATTCTTTTTAAAAATAAAATCAACTGATATACTGAAGACACCCATTATGGTACTGCACCAATGAAGAACATTCTGATCCCATAGTAATAATATTCCCCCACTTAGACCATCAGTTGGTTTGGCTGCCCATCCACTGAGTTTGTTAGCACCTATGCTTTTAATCATGTCTTCATCTTTCTCTGCACATCGGATTTCTTTGTCGGATCCCGATACGAGTTAAGGTATATTTCGATCTTAAAATTTTTAAATTCTCAAAAAAATAGAAATGATGTATGGTAGTGTAGATCTATTAATATTTAGCTTAAAAAAATTCAGCATGTTAATTAGAGACAATCCCAAAAATTAACCCTAATTAGGGATTAAAAATTAAGACTTTTGTATGATTAATATAATTAGAGTTCAATTGAGTGTGTCAAATAATCAATTGAAATTATTAGAATTTGATTACATATATTTATGCATTAATTGCACGTCATTACTGCTAATTTTTTAAAATTAACTCCAATTAAGGGTTAAAAATTGAGACTTTTGTATGATTAATATAATTAAGGTTCAATTGAGTGACAAACACTCAATTGAACTTATCAGAACCTAATTGCATAGATTTGTACGTTAATTGCACGTTATTAGCACTATTTTTTTTAAATTAACCCTAAATAAGGATTAAAAATTGAGACTTTTATATGATTAGTTTAATTAGAATTCAATTAAGTGTGTCAAACACTCAACTGAACTGATTAAAACCTGATTGCATAATTTGTGCATTAATTGCACGTTATTAACATTAATTTTCTAAAATTAACCCTAATTAGGAGTTAAAAATTGGGACTTTTGTATGATTAGTGCAATTATGGTTCCAGTTCCATTGAGTGTGCCAAACACTCAACTGAACTTATTAGAATCTGATTGCATAGATTTGTATATTAATTATACATTATTAGTACTAATTTTCTAAAATTAACCTTAATTAGGAGTTAAAAATTGAGACTTTTGTATGATTAGTATAATTAGGATTCAATTGTGTGTCAAATACTCAATTGAACTTATTAGAATCTAATTACAAAGATTTGTAGATTAATTGCATGTTATTAGAGCTAATTTTCTAAAATTAACCCTAATTAAGGATTAAACATTGGGACTTTGTATGATTAGTGTAATTAGGATCCAATTGAGCGTGTCAAACTGAACTTATTAGAACTTGATTGCATAGATTTGTGCATTAATTGCACGTGATTAATGCTACTTAAATTTATGTGTCTTTTAATGTTATGCAAAAATATGGCAGCGCAAGGACATCATGAACATGATGTGGAGCAGCAAGATGATGATCCTGGTTGGCAGCATTGCACACTACTGGACAGTAGGCAGAGAAGGGTTAAATGCAATTGGTGTGGAAAGGAGATGGGTGGAGGCGTGTATCACTTAAAAAATCATATTGCTGGTATAGCAGGATATGTCAACAGATGTGAGTCAATTCCACTGAACTTGGAGAGGAAAATGAGGGCTTACATACAGGGTAAAAAAGTCTAAAAAGATTTATCATCTCAACAACAAATGGATCTGCAAGATGAGATATCAAGGCGCCAGAGACGAAAGGATTACAGTCTGCATGTTCAACGGCCGATCAATTTAGATGATGATGAGGAGGATGATCCAGATGACCCATATCCAGAGTACACCAAAGTTGTTCGTGCCAGTATATGGACAAATAGAGAAGATGAGGACCAGCAAAGAGGCATAAGATTATCAGCTGGATCAGTGCCTACCGATTCTCAGTCTGGGAGATTTCTTCCTAGAGGCTCTTCTGTTCGCAAGACTGCTAGTACTATTTTGGGTTGTGGACAAACGTCAGATGTGGCACGGGGTCCTATGGACCAATTTTTATATAGATTAAGGTCTGCCAGACAATCTGGAATCAAACAAGCATTGAAATGAGTTAAGACTTCAGCAAAAAATACCTTGAAAGGAATTGTGAAGCGATTTTTATATGCAGGTGTGCCAGCACATACAGCATACATCCCATATTTTCAGACGATGATGGATGCAATTGCAGATGCTGGGTCTGGTGTAAAGCTCCCCACACCTCGCTACATTTATGATGTTGGGCTCAAAGAAGAGTACATTGAGTTGAAGGCATGGGTCAACAATTTCAAAAATGTGTAAAAGAAGCATAATTGTACCATCATGTGTGATGGTTGGACAGGGACCACAAGGAGATCCATGATCAATTTCCTTGTGGGTTGCAGCAAGGGACCTATTTTTTTGAAGTTTGTGGATGCCTCCAACAAAATAAAAAATATTGATTATTTGTACAGACTAATGGATGAGGTGGTAGAGAAAATTGGTGAAGACAATATTGTGCATGTAGTCACTAACAATGAAACAAGCTACAAAACAGATGGTAGATTGTTGATGCAGAAGATGAAACATTTGTAAGTGCAATACATTCCATTGACTTGATGATGAAGGACATAGGCAAAGAACTTTTTGTTGCTGAGGTGGTACATCCAGCTCGAATGATCAATGTTGTACAGCATGGAAAGGATACTGTATGCAAGGAATAAATAGATACAAAGCTTCGTTTTGGAGAAACATATGGTATGGTGACATTAGCTTCACACCCGAATTCCCATCTCTTTATTAGCTTGGCAATGAATATAGAGGCTTCAAGGGCAAGACTAAGTGGCAAGTGATGGAAGAGGAGGTTGATTCCCTATTTTCATAAGGAATCCTACGGATAGTGAGATAAGTCAATCTGAGTCCATGTTAAGCTGAACAGGAGGCATCTTTATTCAGGATGATGTTGACCAATCGGTACTTCTCCATGAGTTCTGCATATCAGTCTATTGCTCACCTCTAAAATGAAGAGCATTGTGTGGAGGATCCTTAAAGGCAGACTACCTACACCATGGATTGTGGAATCGGCCGATTCCGATCCGGATCGGCGGGTTCCGATCCGATTCGGGGGGGATTTCACTGTTCCCCCCCACCGATTTGAAAAAAAAAAAAAAAAACGGCCGAAATCGGCCCGAACCGGACCAGATCGGGGCCGGACCGGCCAGATCGGCCGGTCCGGACCCGATCTAGTCCGGTTCGGGCCGATTTCGGTCCCCCCCTTAAGGTTTAAGGGTTTAGGGTTTTAGGGTTTAGGGTTTAGGGTTTAGGTTTTAGGGTTAAGGGTTTAGGGTTTAGGGTTAAGGGTTAAGGGTTAAGGGTTTAGGGTTTAAGGGTTTAAGGGTTTAAGGGTTAAGGGTTAAGGCTCACTTTGTTTGTGGAATAGGGCCAGAATAGCCGGTATAAAGGTCCTATTCTGATTTGGTTGAGGGTATGCCTAATTCCTCCAATTCCCCCAACTCTCCAAACCTACCTGGAATATCTAATTCCCCCAATTCTCTCAATTTTACCTTTTATTTCACTCTTTATTCCACTTATTCCTACCAAATCACTTGGAATAGCGCAGTATAATTCTCCTTATTCTGGGTGGAATACCAATAACTTACCAAATCAAAATATCTCTTATTCTGGTTTAAGAAATCCTCAGAACCTTATTCTGGTTTAAGTTATTCTGCAAACAAAGTGAGCCTAAGGGTTTAAGGGTTTAAGGGTTTAAGGGTTTGGGGTTTGGGGTTTGGGGTTTGGGGTTTGGGGTTTTAGGGTTTTAGGGTTAGGGTTTAGGGTTTAGGGTTTAGGGTTTAAGGGTTTAAGGGTTTAAGGGTTAAGGGTTAAGGGTTAAGGGTTAAGGGTTAAGGGTTAAGGGTTTGGGGTTTGGGGTTTGGGGTTTGGGGTTTGGGGTTTGGGGTTTGGGGTTTGGGGTTTGGGGTTTAGGGTTTAGGGTTTTAGGGTTTTAGGGTTTAGGGTTTAAGGTTTAAGGTTTAGGGTTTAGGGTTTTAGGGTTTTAGGGTTTTAGGGTTTTAGGGTTTAGGGTTTTTTATGGATGTACATGAATTGCATTCATTCTTATTGTACATCAATTGAATAATATGTATGTAATTTTTTCTGATTTTATTTTTATTTTTTTCTGATTTTTTTTAATTTTTTATTATTTTTTAATCTGGCCGAGTCGGACTGGCCAGACTTCATCTGGATCGGCCGACTCGGCCGATCCGATCCGAGTCGGATCGGGATCGGGATCGGCGGGTCCCGATTCGGGGACCCGATCCGATCCGGAATTCCTTGACCTACACAAGATCGGGGCCGTGGTTCATGCAAGATGCTGGGCTAGTTGCCCCTTTAAGATGAAGGGATTAATTGCACCTCCGTGATGAAGAAGAATCCATTGGTCCCATGTCCTTATAGTGGACATTTGCAGAAGCTATGAGGAGGGAGATATTCCAGAGAGTGCATCCTGTACGGCACTTTCTAGGGAACATGAAGCAGCTTATTCGGAGATGGCCTACAGGATGGATGGCCAAACGCAATAAAAGGTTTGCTGGCTGATCCTACATGCTACTTTACAACCTTATGCAGAGAAGAAACAATATGATCCTCAACTAATCTAACAGGTCGCCAAGAGGGTCGTTTCCGTTATTTTGGATAGTGTCATGGAATGGGTTTGTTGTTTGGGCAATGAAAATAGAGAGAATGCTCCGTTATTGGACAGATTGTGGCCCTTCTTCCAGAGTAATACTTGCTGCATGCGCCCGCATTGCAACAGCTGCTGCAAAGCAAGTGCATAGCTGTGGGATCATGTCTTGGGCAATCAGACCACTCGGATCGTGAACCCTTTTTCTTTTAAAGTGATTCCTTTTTCTTTTAACACCCATCCGAACTTTTGTTGTAAGGATACCAAGTCTGGTAGTCCCCAAGGATGGCAAATTTTTTTACCAAGAAAGATTGCACTGACGTGCTGCCATCTGATCTTCAGGTGTGCTGCAAACCACGTCAGCGTTGCAGCAAGTATTGCTCTCTTTTTTTTTTTAAGGGGGGGGGGGGGGGAGTGGGCCATACATCTTTTGTAAACAAGTTTTTTGGGAGCGGATCTTTTATTTAAAGTTGTGCATTCCTTTTTGACAATTAATAAAAGGATTTTTTTAGTTTTAGTCCCTCTAATCTACTTAATTTAGGAAAACTCCCTTATAACCTATGTGTTTAGTGTTTAGTAAAAACTCCCGCTAATCTCACTTTATTTAGAATATACCCAAAAAAATTGGAAAAAGCCCCTGAATATCATGAAATATTTGGGAAAAACTCCCTGAAAATTATCTTTTTCAAATAATTGTAAGATTACATGGAGGTTCTTTTTACTAAACACAGGTTATAGAGAGTTTTCGTAAATTAAGCAGATTGGGTACTAAAAACTAAGAAAACTCAATAAAATCGTGACAAAATACTTAAAAGAACCTTAATAAAATTGTGACACCATCCACTTAAAGATCACGGAAGCAATTGTGAGCAATATATATGAAGACCACCCCCACCCCATCGCCAACCGCACAACTCCAACAAAGTGGATACACTGTTGATAGGTTGATCAATCATCTGATAGAGAAGACACTTAAGGTAGGCTAGCAAAGTACTGAGATAATTAATGAATTTGAGCTCAATGAGATGTAAAAGTTACCCCTATAAGTTAAATACCATAAGCAGACACATAACCATATAATGGATCATGCAAATAAAAAAAGTACATCATCTCTCTGACAGGTATGTCCATGTAACCAAATCAATCTGTCAAACTCTAATTTAATGGAGTTCGGAAAAGGTAAATTAATTTCAGGAAATGGTTGATTATTTAAGAATTATAAGAACAAGAAAACATAAGTGTGCAGCAACAGCAACAGCAACACCACATAATCTGCCCTAAATGGATTCCAAAAGAATACATCCAAATATCTAGTTAAAGGTACTAAGCAAAATATATGCAAGGGAAGATAATAAAAATCTCAAAATACAGTAATGATGCAAGGCTATGCTACTGAATATTACCTTGCATTGCTAGGTACCGAAGTTCAATGTTTGTCGATAGAACTGCATCTATCATTAAATGACCATCTGAAGGAAACAGAAGATGCATAAATTCATCAACCAAAGAATAATAAAGATGATCCCAAAACTAGAATTAACAAATCCTTACCTTTATGAGGCAACTCCCATAACTTTTTCCTAGGCCAAATATCAGCACAGAAAGTCAAAATCTGATGCTTCTTATAAAATACATCAGCTGAGGATGGCGCAAATGGATGGCCTCCATGCATCCATAGCATGGGTTTCAAATAGTAAAGATTCCTAGTTGACTTTCTAATGAGATCCCTGCTCTGTTCCTGTTTCGAATACAAGCTACTTAGATATTGTCTGTTAAAGGTCTAATAAACACACAAACACACAAAACAGAGTCAGGCATACCAATAAGTTTTTGGTAGCAACTGGGAAAAATCTCTTCAAATTTAGTGCTTCCTTCTCCAAAAAATGCCAAGACAATGCTGAGTGCTCAAAATTAGATGAGATGACATACTTCCAAAATGATCTATGCTGTTCAAGGATATTGGAATATATACCAAACAGATGATCAAAGCAAGAAGACTCGATAATTACACAAAGCACCTCCTCTTCCAAATGTCTTAAAGATTCTAAAACAGGAAAAATTATTTGATGGAATCCTTCGGCCTTGCAAACATAACATTTTTCAGCATTCCACTGTTTCAGACTAAGCCGCAGCACACCTACACATCTGATGGCATTATGGAGACGTTTTGGGCACACCTTAGGGGTTCTAGTTGAACCAGATATCTCTACGACTTTATCTGAAAGTAGTGGCAGGAACTGTTGATTAACATCTATTTGATGATGAAGAGTAATTTCTCTCCATGAATTCATAATGCAATTCCAAATAGGATGAGCAAGCTCCTGCTCAAATATGGCAGACAAAGATTTAAAGAAACTACAGTAAGGATGTAACTGTGTTCCATACCATTGGAACCATAAGATATACAATTCAATATCACTTCCTGTAGCTTGCTCAATTACCCAGTTGGAAGCAATAAAAAGCATCTTCTTGGCAATTTCCAAATCAAAATTTGATGCCTTGGCACTCCTGACATTCTTTGAATCAAGACCAGTAGGAAAAAGAAGTTGACAGAGTAAATGAACTGGAACTATGACTGGTTTGAGTTTGTCCTTGTTATTCAGCAATGAAGTTTTCCTGTTGCAGACACTCAATTCATACGCAGCACATTGAGCCCCAAGAAACTCCAAATACATGCAATTTTGTTTTATGGTAGCTTCTTGTGAAAACCACACAAATTTTGTCAAATTCAGTGATGACGGCCATCCTCCAGGCAAACATAATGAATTCACCATCAATGGAGACGATTCGTGCTCTGACAAATAGGAGAGCTTCACATGCATAACTATGTCCCTCCCTTCAGCCTCCCCAAGAGAAGTTAGGTAGGAGTGCTCCCAACTTAGCTGCAGACTCCACATGGGCTGGTTCCCACTCACGAGTAGCTGCTGAAATAATTGCACCCAGCGCCTAAGCTCGAGAAGGGTGATACGCACACCAAGACGTAATCCAGCGATTCTAGCATATGTATGTGCTTCTGACATCATCTCAATCAAGTCGTATAGGGGAATACCTGATTGGATTAAGAATCTCTTCACATCCGCAATCTCTCTCTCTTTACAAGCATGAGAAATATCTCCATCGAGTAGCCAGTTTTGCTCTATCATAAATATTTCCACTCCTCTGTTTCGCATTGCTCTGGATACTTCACCATACCTCGGATCAATAGTAATAAACATCCGAAAGTTTGGGTGTGCATTAAGTATCAAAGGGTTACCATCCACAAGGCCACGCTCATTAACAGTGATAAAACCATTTGGCTCCACTAAAGAGTTAATTCTGTCTAGAACCTGGCAATGGATGGAAGATGATTGAATCAATATAAAAGCAGTTTTGAAGATGAAGGGAAACAAAAACATAGTGTATAAAGAAAGAATAGAAGAAGAAAACTGATAAACTGACCGTGGGATTACAAAAATTTGCATTATCTAAAACAACCCATTCACCACATTCTATAGCCTTGATTAAACGTCCATTGACCCATTCAAAATTTGTTGATGGCTGACTTCTGTTTTTCTCTTGTAAATCAAAAACAGCCTTTAGAACTCTAGTCAGCTCTTCATGCGACCATGACACAGGTAAATGATATTTTTCCAAATCAAGTTTAAGCTGTTCAATAATCTCAACTAGCAGGCTCAGGAAGCTGCAGTTTCCACTATTCCAAGTTGCAGCAAAATAAGAACTTGACATCCGAGAGTCGCCATCCATGGTTGCTAATAAAGCCAACCATCTGGCAATTAATTCTTTTCTCTCAAGTAGTAAATCCTCCCAACAGGATTGCAGGCGTAGTGCACAATACTCACCCATGTAATGCTCAACCTTCCTGACAACCTCCGTACAAGTGTTAAATGCATTATATTGTTCAAAGCAGCCAAGTAACTCGGAAACATCTGTTCCAGAAGAAAGATTCAATTCATGCAATGAATTTCCAGTGAGTTGAGCAAGTAATTGTACAAGTGAAGTTTTCCCAGATGAAGATGGACCAACCAAGATACACAACCATTGATGCTGTACACAGTGAAGAACAGCTTCCAAATATTGACGAACGCCTGGCAGTATATTAAGTTGTGTCTTCAAAATTTTTGTCGGTTGAAAATAATTCCTTGGAACAGAGACATCCCCTACAACCAAGAATTTTGGATTTATCTGTATCCTTGGTGTCTGATTGATGGGAACCTTCTTCCCAAATATTTCCTCGTAAAGTCTTACAACTTCCCTACGGTCAACAGCGGTGCGCATTCTTTGAATATAAACAGTGCTCAGGAAGCTGGTGTCCTTCATCTCTTCATATGCATCTTCAAAAAGGAAGCTCACAGATTAAAATGTCGAATAAACACAGATCTGAGAAAGTAGTTACAGGATTGTTGTCACCACTATAGCTACAGCAGCTCAAGTATGTTTACAGATAGACATAAAATTACTTGAAAAATAAATTCACATTTACAAAGATTGAAAACCCGCACCTTCTATGATCTGACAAGCGCGAATCACATCACGCAAATTAAACTCCCAGGGTGAACCCTCCTGACCATATTTGTGAAGTAACATTGTTTCTTCATAAAGACGGCTATTGAAATTGATCAATTTTGAAAGTAATGGTGTGGGAACTGATGGATGCAGTGACTTGCAAATGAAAAGATAATCTTCTGCACCTAGCTCGTCCACATACACCTACAAATATTGCAAGTAAATTCAAACAAGGCCATCAGCATCTGATCCTATATAATTTTCTAATACTGGATATCCGAAGAAAATGTTGTCACCTTGAAGACCTCCTTTCCACCATGGACATACCTTTGAGAAACGATTGAGAAATGACTTGGGGAGGCCCTTCCTTCCACCACCTTGACTTGTAGGATTTTGGCAAGCAAAAACTCTAAATGATGAAGGGCACCTGAAAGTACATCCAAGTTCCGGAATATATACCTCGGCACGGTGATCCAGAATAGCATTAAGTCCCTGAAAATAATATAAATCATTATAGTGTCCATTAGTACATATGATAAAGTAAAATAAACAGTAAAAAATCACTGATACAAGAGGTGATGGCACCTCCAAGACTGATTGTGGTGCAAGATTAAGTTCATCCAACAACACCCAACTCCCATTCTTCAAAGCCTACAAACACAAATGCACGAGGAACACATTTCAAATAGCATCCAATTCACATTCATATCGTAACATTAAAATTTTAGGGATCAAACCTGAAGCAGGATTCCATCGGACCAAGCAAACTCCATTCCATTTTTACCAGCAACAGGCAGGTCTGAACCCAATAGATCCATCATGTCCGTCTGGGGCACATTTATGACATTATAGAGGTCATTTTTTTGCTCAAAATAAGTCATAATCATGGTTGGCAGTACCGGCCAATACCGGTACGTACCGGCCGGTACGTACCGTATCGGCCGGCACCGGTACTATACCTATAAAGGGTATCGGCCGATACTGGGCCGGTACCGGTACTGCCATCCATAGTCATAATGGGGTAGTGGAAGATATCTGACCTGCTCAGAAAGGTTTATTCTGACAACATCATGTCCAGAAAACTCCGCAAGTGCAACAACTAAGCTAGTTTTTCCCACACCAGGGCTGCCTTCCAATAATACTACAGCAACAAACATATATTTCTCTTCAAAAATTAGTTGGAGGACAACAGATAGAGCTAGACAAAGTAGAAAGAACATCAGACCAGGTCTGTGAAGTTGCATTGCACGTAATAACCGTAATGAATTTCTACAAGTTGTCGGCGCCATAAATTCAAATCCCCCTTGCCTGCAATCTCCTCTGCCTGCAAACCAGGAAACAACAATCTCAACTTTGAGTTAGAACAGAGAGAAGAACAATCTGTTAATGAAAGTTTTTCATGAACAGGTGGGTCAGATGGTCACAGACTACACAGCTGTCGATGAAATTAGAGCATCGAATTTTAAGAACCTGGAGACTAACAAGAATAAGCCACTCATCAATAAAGATAAGATTAGATTTGATCATTTTGATTTGTGTCAAGATCAACACACTTTAGCTGATCTCTCATGGGGTTGTGTGTGTGCGCATATGTGTGTGTGTGTATATATATATCGTCATAGGGATAGGGCTATCAACGGAGCGAATATGGAGCGGATATCACAGTATCCGACTCCGATCCGTTTAGCATTATCCGAATATCCGACTTCGGATACTATCCGACGGATAATAAATTTTTCTATCCGAATTCGACTTCGCCAGATAATATCCGAATTCGGATAATAATTCGAATACTTGATTATTTCAACTTTATCTTGTAATTTATGACTTGTACATTTTATTTTTTGTATAATTCATGAATATCATAGATTTAAATTAATAAATATTCATGTTATAAATATCTAGATAAATTTTAAATAACTTAAATACTCTATTAGATATATTTTAGATAATAACAAATGACTTAAATAATTTATCTAAATAAGTAAAATCACTAAAAATAAAAAATCACAATAAACTTCACTATTATTATTCAACACATCTTAAGCATACTTCAAATATCAAATTACCATTTACTTAAATATATAAACATTATTAAAATTAAAAGAACTTATCAAAATACATAACCGGTCAGATAATAATCGGAGCGGATATCTAATTTCCGTTTCCACTTCGAATATTAATCGAATAATTAAACGGATATTCGGATATGTTCGTCGGATGTTCTAATCGGATAAATATTCAACTAATCGGATGCAGATACGAATCGGAGTCGGATATTATCCAGATCCGTTGACAGCCCTATATAGGGAGTTGTCGGTCGCCAGCGCCCGGAACCGACGAACCAGGTGCAGACTGGAAATGAAAGTTTTTCATGAACAGGTGGGTCAGATGGTCACAGACTACACAGCTGTCGATGAAATTAGAGCATCGAATTTTAAGAACCTGGAGACTAACAAGAATAAGCCACTCATCAATAAAGATAAGATTAGATTTGATCATTTTGATTTTTGTCAAGATCAACACACTTTAGCTGATCTCTCATGGGGTTGTGTGTGTGCGCATATGTGTGTGTGTATATATATATCGTCAAAGGGAGTTGACGGTCGCCAGCGCCCGGAACCGACGAACCAGGTGCAGATTGGAGACATGAAAGGAGAAAGGAGAGTCACACAGAGAGAAGGATTGTTCAAAGATAGGTGCTTTCGGTGTCTAGCCAAGAATCATCAAGTGCAGGAATGTCGTAATGCGTTGATTTGCTGGAGGTGTGGTGGATTGGGTCACAAAAGCTTCAGGTGTCCAGAGAATCAGATTATCTCAGGGGTTGAGGTGAGATTTTCGACAAATGAAGATCATGTATCTGATGGTGCGAAGAATACAGAGGAGAAAGACGACTGTATAGGACCTTGTGTGGATGCTCCTTGGTTTTCTGTGTTTAACAGTAACTGGAGGTTCTGCAAGAGTTGTATTCTGGGGCCTTTCAAGGGCCAGTTGCAGATCGAATAAAGCCGAGCGGATGCTCTCAGGTGTGTATGGACCCCAGGGTATGGTACAACAGCAAAACATGTGGAGGGAATTAGCAATTTGTCAAGAGCAGTTCGACTTACCGTGGTGCATTATGGGTGATTTCAATCAAGTAAGAAGGCCTTTGGAAAGAAACAAAGGCGGTTCAAGTGTGTTCTCCAAGAGTTACCCATATGTAATGTTCAGTATACATGGTCAAATGGCAGACAAAGACCTTCAATGTCTAAACTGGATAGGGTGTTTGTAAATGATTGATGGGAATGTATGTTTCCTTTGGCTCGAGTGTTTGCTCAGCCTAGGCTTTTGTCTGATGATAATGCACTTATCCTTAACTGTCAGAGGAGAGTGAGCAAGAAGAACCCATTTCGTATGGAACAGGTCTGGCTACAGTATGAAGAGTTTCAAGGAGAGTGAGCAAGAAGAACCCATTTCCGTATGGAACAGGTCTGGCTACAGTATGAAGAGTTTCATAATCTGGTTAAGGAGTCCTGGACGCAATCCGTTGGTAACTGTAATGGCATGAAATGTCTGGCACTGAAATTGAAGATTGATATGGGCGGACAACTGGAAGCAGGAGAGGTATAATCGTGTAAATCACATTTTAAATTCTTTTCAAGATTTGGACAGAATTGAGGAAGACAGAGCATTAGATCAGCAAGAATTGCAGATGAAGGCTCAGTTGAAGGTCAAATATTCAGATTGGCTTGCTGAAGAAGAAATCAGGTGGAGGCAAAAGTCTCGTGCTATTTGGTTGAAAGAAGGTGATTTGAATACAAAATTCTTCCATAAAATAGCTAATGGGAGGAGGAGGAATAATATCTCTTATATTCAAAAAGGTGAAGAGATCATTGATGAAGAGGAAAAGATTGCAGCTGAAGTCATATTGTTTTACACGAATTTATTCTCTGAAGAACACAGATGGTTTCCGTATTGGACTGATTCAGATTCAAAAAGGTGAAGAGATCATTGATGAAGAGGAAAACATTGCTGCTGAAGTCATATTGTTTACAAGAATTTATTCTCTGCAGAACACAGATGGTTTCCGTATTGGACTGATTAAGATTTGCCAGGTCTTACTGAGGGGGATCAGTCAATGTTAGTACAAGTGTCTGAAGAAGAGGTGAAAATTGCAGTTTTTTTCTTTAGGCCCACAAAAGGCTCCAGGACAAGACGGCATCCCTTTAACTTTTTATCAGAAATTTTGGGACATTGTCAAATTTGATGTTTTGCAGGCTCTGAGGGAGTGTTTTCTGGGAAAGCTGGGTGTGAGGGTATTAATCATACGTATCTGGTGTTGCTTCCCAAGAAGTAAAAGGCTGTGCAATTGAAAGATTTTAGGCCCATCAGTCTGTTGGATGGGTCTTATAAAATCACTACCTGCATTCTGACTTCAAGACAGAGTTCCGTCCTCAATAAACTTGTGCAACCTTTTCAATCCGCTTTTATTAAAGGGAGAAGGCTGAAGGATAATTTCCTTATAGCCCATGAAGTATTGAATTCTTTGAAGAATAGAGGAGATAAAGGAGTAGTCTGCAAGCTTCATTTCAATAAAGCCTATGATAGAGTACATTGGAATTGTCTGGGGAATATCTTGGAGTTGCACCAGTTTCCCAAACAGTGGATTGACGTTCTGAAGAAGTGTATCATTTCTACAAATTTCTCTGTTGTTTTGAATAATAATGTGTATGGTTATTTTCCCAGCAGCAGAGGGTAAAGGCAAGGTGATCCGTTATCTCCGCTGCTGTTCGTCATTATAGCTAACATGCTGAACAGGATGTCTATTAGAGCTGAGCAGAATAATTGGATCAGAGAAGCAATATTTGCAGAGGATTGCCTGGTATCTCTCATTTACAGTTTGCTGATGATACAATAATTTTCTTCCAAGGAGAGACTGAAACTGTTCAGAATTTTGCTTTCATTTTGAAGGGCTTTGAAGCTTGTACTGGGCTGAAAACCAATTATCATAAAAGCCAGATTTTGAGCCTGAAAAAGGAGGAAGAAGTTATTGGTCAGATTGCTGCTATTCTTGGCTGTGCTATTGGAGCTTTTCCAATAATGTATTTAGGTTTACCTTTATCTGCTCGAATTCTGAAGGCAAAGGATTGGGATCCTGTTATTCAAAAAATTCAAAGGAGGTTGACTGCCTGGAAAGGCAGGTTTTTGTCACTTGGAGGTCGAATTACCCTCATCAATTCAGTGATCACTCCCATACCTATGCACTATCTCTCTGTGTTTCTTATTCCTATGGAACTGTGCAAGAAGATAGATTGTATTCGAAGACGTTTTCTATGGTGAGGTTTCCAAAAGGATTGCAGAGGTATTTCACTTGTCAAATGGTCTAAGGTCTGCTCACCTAAGCCGAAAGGAGGTTTGGGGATTAAAAATCTGCACTATTTCTCTGTGTTTCTTATTCCTATGAAACTGTTAGATGGTGATGACAGACTCTGGAAATCGGTGATTAAGCACAAACATTATCAGTTGAGGGAGAGACTATATCAGCAGATTATGAATTCATCATCCGTGTCAGTGTTATGGGCAGATATTATCAAGGCAGGGAAATATTTCAATAATTTTCTGATGTACAAGGTGGGAAATGGTCAGAATGTTTTTTTTTTTTTTGGAGGGATAGATGGCTGGGCGACCAGTGTTTCATGGATGAATATCCTCAGATTTTTGCTATAGCCGCTAACCAATGCTGTACTGTGAGTGATTGCTTTGAATCTAATGGGAGCAATCTACACTGGAATGTGCAGTTTACAAGAAATATGGAAGAAATTCATGAATTTTGTGCACTGATGGCTGTACTGAACTTAGTTGATATTGAAATTTCTCAGCAGGACAGGCCGGTTTGGGGGCCGAATAAAGGAAAGTTTACTGTTCGGTCATACTATTCTGAGCTTGAGGGAGTGTTGCCAGCGTACATGAAAAACAATGATGATGTTTGGAAGGTTAAATCACAATTTAACATGAAAGCTTTCATGTGGCTTATGTATGAAATGCTTTCTGTGGTGATTATAATGAAGATGTGGATCACTTATTTGTCCAATGTCAAGTGAGCCAGGAAGTTTGGCATACTTTTGGAGATTTGTTCCATATCAGCTTTCATTTCCAATCTGTGCTCGAGATGTGGGCATTCTTCAAACAAATGAAAAGCAGATCTAATAGTAAGGAGCGGCAAAGTATTGTGGGGATTCTACCTCATACTGTGTTGGAGCATATAGAAAGACAGGAATGATGTCTTGTTCCGGGAAAGTAAATTTTACATCGAGAGTATTTCTTTTCGTACTTCGTCTTACTTATACTCTTGGTCCCGGTACTCAATTGGTATGTCTCCTGAATCTTGGACAAGGTTCTTTAAGTAATTCTTTTTCTTTTTAGGTAATGATGCCTTAATTTGTGTGGATAGGAACCTCTCATATCCTTGATTGTACTTCCTCTTTTTATTTCAATAAAATTGGTGGTACAACCCACGTTATTATCAAAAAAAGTGGTGCACTGTCAAGGAGATGCACATCATAGACGGGGAGAGTATTTTGGAATATTGTTCTGAGAAGGGGTTTAAAGGACTCACGAATGGGAGAATACTTGGAGCTTTTGAACCTGTTGGATGAAGTTCAGATTTGTCACCAACAAAGGGATAAGATTGTTTGGGAGAAGAATAACGGAAACTTCTCAGTTAAGTCTTTGTACAATCTGATAGAAGGAGACTCTGCTACTTATCTGCAGTTTAATGAGGTTTGGAAAGTCAAATCACCTTTGAAGATTAAAGCTATCATGTGGTTGCTACTACAAAAAAAGGATTGTTAGTAAGGTTTACAGAGGGCATTGGGCTCCAGACACTCCAACAGACTGTACTCTGTGTGGAATTAGTGATGAGGATGCAGAGCATTTGTTCATCCGATGTGAAATTAGAAAAGAGGTGTGGAAGGTTTTCTCTGGTATATTCAGATTACAGTTCAACTTTTTAAGCATACAGCAAATGTGGGAGTTTTTTAGAGATTACAAGGTGTCAGGTGGAAATAATTGTAAGCAAAAGATTTTTCTTATTCTTCCACAAGCTGTTTGTTGGAGCATATGGAGACAACGGAACAATAGTCTATTCCGGGGTACAAGGGTATACATTGAAAACATTTGTATGCAAGTGGCTTCTTTCTTGTATCAGTGGAGTCGTTATGTCTTACATGTATCTGCTGGGGATTGGGATAAAGTGATGAAGTTTATGTAATTTGATTACATATTTTTCTTAAACTGAGGAACCTCTCCTCAGCTTATTCGGATGTACTTCCGCTTTTTATTTTAATAAAATTGGTGGTACACCAGAATTTCTTTCATAAAAGTAGCTCTTCAAGCTTTCATGTAAATTCATGCCTAGCACCAAGTAAAAAGTCAAAATCCTATATAACAAAAGCTATGTACATATAAAAATAAAATACTGGACAGGATGTATTGTACATGCACTGATGGCTATTTGATAATGAACAAAGGATATACTTGGAGACTAGGATGACGTTATCAAGATAAAGATTAAATTGCATCATAATGAAATGCCATAAAACATCACACCAGTAACAGGAAGTTGAACAAGATTTGAAAAAACAATGGCATGCAAAGCAAAATTCATAAGGAACGTACGGATCCTACGATGGGCAAAAGAAACAGACACAATGCATCTACTAGACGCATGCATTTTTAAAAGAAGACAACACACCTTTCGCAATGCAGAATGGATGGATGCCAAACAGATTGTCTAAGTTTACATAATTGTAGCATGAGCTATCGGCATCCTTTTCACCATCCCCCCACCCATAATTTTTCATATTAGACAATTCTGAGCTCATCAAACCGATGTCCACCTGCTGTCAAGGAAAAATGAATGCATCTTTTTAGAAAGCGTAAAGAAGATTCGATAAACGAATCAAATAATTGGATTGTAATCTTAGAGCTATTCATTTGATTTTTTATTGGAGTATATTTCTGTTACACATTTCATTAGATAGCTGGAGGAGGGAAATCAATCATTTTGCATTATAATCTTCTTTTCTTTATGTTTTAGGAGAGGCATCTCGCAAACCATATCTGGTTGTACCTCCTCTTTTTTTATGCATCACTAAAATTGGTGGTACAATCCATGACCTTTTTTCAAAAAAAAAAAAAGAAGATTTGATAATCAGCAAATATTTTTGCATGATTACCTATTTAGTAAATATGGATGTCAAAGCAAAGCACTTTCAAAAAAAAGATCGTTGTGATAACATGTAATCAAGTAAAACAAGCAAACGATTGAGTACTTTGACAGATGGAGATTCCCCCGATATGTAACATCTCTAAGATGAAAGATTTTAGAAAGCTTTGTGTAACCAGCACAAATTAATATAAGGTATTACATACATACGGTTGTGTACAAGCTTTCTCCCAGGGATTTACCTGGAACTCCTAGCAAGGGATGGCCAGGGATCCTCACCACCCAAGAAAGAAACAGCCCTAGATGTCCCAGTCATCACTAAAGGATATTGACCTAGTCCTGAGAGAAAATAGATATGCAGTTCTCTCCAGGCTTTCTTTTTCTTGTTTATCTTTTGAAATGGATAGTGTGATATATTCATTAAAGAAAAAATTTATGGAAAATACAACTATACAATCTGCATCCTCAGCCAAAAAGCCAGAAAACCAACACATCCCCCCACACAGAAGAGAAAAATCCTACAAAACAAGTATCTGCCCCTCTGCCTTCCTAGCATACATAATAAATCAAAAGACAATCTTCTCTCCTTGCATTCCTGCTCAATCTTCTCTCCTTGCATTCCTGCTAACCATCAACTACACAACCACAAATAAACCACATCACATGGCACCTTTGGGAACTAAACATCTCAACCTTTTAAAGATTCACCAATCCCTTTCACCCCAAATCACCCACAATGTAGCATAAAGAACCAGCCACCACGCGCGCTTGTCTCATTTGCATTTGACCACCTATTCCAACTTTTTTCAACATTTATGAGCACTATCCATCTTCACCACATTTACTGAAAAGGGCAACCCATAAGCATACATCCATCTATTCAATCTCCCATAAATGCACTAGCCGGCCACATGTACTGAACCTCAAAAAAGGGATGTCAACGGGTCGAATACGGTGCAGATAGTAGACTATCAGTTTCCGTATCTGCAGGATAAATTATGTATCTGTTAGCTATCCGTTAACTATCGGGAAAGGGTGTATCCAAAACAGCTTTTTAGAAGTTGTCAAGAGTGAGGAACGAAGGGCGTCATTTAAATATTTTAAAATTACAGAGAGGTGTGTATTTATTTTGAGAAGCTGTTAAATGAAGATCACCTTCAAGATCCACTTTTTAGAGGGAACAGATAAGTTAACTAGGGCAAAAAATTAATAATACATTAGGCAGAATGGGGACTTCAGAACTAGAGCTGCACTAATACAAGAATAGGTAAGGCCCTAGAGTAATGCCCACTCAAATATGAAAAGTGGTTTGCAAACATTTTAATATGAAAGAGAAAAGAATGACTGATGATAGAAGGAAAAAGTGCTATGATTATTTTCCCTGAGAACAAAAAAGATAAACAGACCTGTAATAATCATCATGTATAAAACTTATGAGTTACACTAAGATACTTAAGAAAAAAAAATGAATGTGGGAAGTACCACAAAATGTATTAAATCAAAAAAGGGAATATACGAATATAAGCTCCCAAAAAATCCCTTATACAAAAGAACACCGAGCAGGTTGCCCGCCAAAAGGAACAAAAGGATGGCTAAGAAGCATGTACACCACACAAAAATGCCCCCTTCCATAGCTATCAAAAAAAAGCAACTAAACCCTCCGCCGTCCTGGACTCCCTTTTAAAGATATTAGCAATCCGCTCTCCCCAGATAGTCCGCAATGCAGCATGAAGAATCAACCACCCAATCCTACAGTCCTGTTTGGATCTCCCCTTCCTTTCCAAGCCCACCATAAGCTCCTCAATTGAAGAAAGCATGAACATAACAAATCTTGTTGAAGACATGCTTCCACACTTCCACAGAGAGAAGGCAGGCATATGACTAGTGTTTCAAAAAACCATTTTCATTTCATGCCACATACATCTATTATAAAAGCTATTTTATTATTTAAGTAGTTTTTTTTTAGAAGGTGACATAAAGTCACAATTCATTAATTAGTAAGAGAAAATTACATGGAGAAAACCCAAGAAGGCTACACAACCTGAATGGGACAATCCCCCATCCAAGTCCCCATCTCAGCTCAACAAAATTTACATATATTCTGTTTTATCAAAGAAATAAAACAGAAATACAAGGTAAAGGCAACATCAAAGAATCAATCCTCTCCACAGTCTGGTCTTCTCAAAAATAACATCGCACTTCCCATTTAGAATATCAGCAGCTCTTCCCCATTCTTCCACCCATCTAAACGAACTCTTCAGTAGTTCATTAGCACTACTAAATTGGTCACTGAATTTTCTCCTATTTCTCTCACACCAAATTGACCACATCAGAGCCGGACAGATGAGAAACCACACTTGTTTAAGGTCTGTAAATGGACAGACAGCAGCCCACCAGTTTAGAAGATCCAACACCGAAGACTGCTCCACCCAGTTCAGTCCAAACAATCTGCAGAGAGTCTTACATTGAGTAATAATAATGCCACAGTCACAAAATAAATGCTTTTGGTCCTCCTCAAAGACAGCACAAAAAACACATAAAGAACTCCCGGAGAAATGAAACTTCTTGGCCCTCTTTCCCATAAGAATTATGGACCAAGCAAGCTTCCACAAAAACACCTTAATCTTGTTTGGAAGATAATTGGACCAAATTAAATCCTTCCACCAAACCCTGCAGCCACCATCATTTAACATCCGAACCATGGACTTAACCGAAAACAGCCCATTATTAGTCCACCTCCAAACTCTCTTATCAAGCACCTGTCCAGAAATCCTAACTTCACTGATAAGATTAAACAAAGATAAGAGTTCCTCTGTTTCCACTTCCGTAAGATCCCTTCTCATCATCAAATTAATCTGTCCTGCAGCATTATAAGGTAAAACTTCCTCAACCGAAGCCTCTTTATTATGAGTTATGTTGAACAGATTGCTAAATTGAGAAGACAGAATCAGACTAGAACACCATCTATCAGTCCAAAATATTGTATCACAACCATTACCCACATGGATATCAAAGGAAATGGCCATGAAATCAGCACTCTTAACTATATTCTTCCAAATGGGGGACAAGTTGTAGCTGGTTGAAGGGTAGAGACTCCATTTATTCTCAACATAAAAGTACAAATCGTTTACAATAACAGCCCAGAGAATACCCGAACAATCCCCCCTTCTCCACAGCCATTTAGCTAACAAGGCTTTATTAAAGATGGCGATTCCACTGAGACCAATACCACCTTGCTCTTTGCTATTACACACATTTCTCCAATTAATCAAATGAAGTCCTTTCTTCTCCCTTTTTCCTCCAGACCAAAAAAAAAGAACTTCTAACTGATTCAATTATATTTTCAACCGTCCTTGGGATCTTAAAAATAGAAGCATAATAAGTAGCCAATGAAGGAGGAGGGAGATTGATTTTATCTTATTTAAGTAGTTGACATAAAGGTATATGGAGATGAGGAAAGTTCTACACAATTTTCATAATTTAAAGAAGGCCTACTCCAAGTATCAAGAGAATTAATCTGGTGGGTGTTAACCAGGAAAGCAGTCTCCAAAAGATATATAGATGTGATTAAGGATACACATGAAAGGGCGTTTACTAGCACAGGAACTATCGCTTGAGAGTGAGTTCCTTGAGAATTATATCCACTTAATCCATACCTCTTTACTATGGTCATAGATGAAGCGACAAAACATTTAAACAATTAAATCCCTTAATGTATGTTCTTCGATGATGATTTTTTACTGACCGAAGAGAGTATAGATAGATTAAATGCTAAATTAAAATAGAGGAGAGGTGCCTTAGAATCCAAAGGTCTTAGGATTACACGAACTAAGTCGGAATATACAAAATGTAATTTTACTCATGTGAGGGTAAACTAAGGGGTCTTGTTCTAATTAAGATATCCAAGAAAGAATGGCTTATGGATGAGGAGGTTAGATGCAAACAGAGAACTTGAGCTATGTGGTTGAAAGGAGGAGACTTTAATACCAAAATTTGCCATAAGATTGCTAATGAGAGATGGAGGAGGAATTTTATATCTATTATCAAGAAAGGTGATGAATGGATTGAGGAGGAAGATAGCACTAGGGAAATTATTTCATTCTCTTCTGATATATTCAAATCTGAGGAAAGATGGTTCCCAATCTGGGTCGATCAAGATAGTGTTCCTCTTTCTGTGGAAGATCAGAATTTATTGATGTAAGAAAGTGTCAGAAGAGGAGGTGAAAGAAGCTACATTTTGTTTTGGGGCGGCCGGATGCGTTTCCAATAAGCTTCTATCAGGTGTTTTGGGAGACTGTTAAAATGGATGTGATAAGAGCAGCCAAGGAGTAGTGTATTTGTGAGGGTGTGAGCCGTGAATGCCTAAATCAGACATTCTTAGTGCTGATTCCTAAGAAAGATAATCCCATGGAGTTCAAGGATTTTAGACCCATTAGTTTCCTAAACGGGTCTTATAAAATTATTGCCTAGATCCTTGCTACAAGATTGAGCAACATACTTCAGAAGCTTGTGCAGTGGAACCAATAAGCATTCATTCAAGGAAGAAAACTGATGGATAATTTTCTGTTGGCTCATGAATTAATTTATGCTCTTCGGAAATCTGGAACTGAAGGTATACTTTGTAAATTGGACTTCAACAAAGCATATGATAGAGTGGCATTGAATTGTCTGTGGAGGGTGCTAGAGAGTTTTTGTTTTCCTGCAGTGGACAGGGATGGCAGTACCGGTACCGGTACCGATACCCGTATTGGTGGGTACCGGTACCGGTACGTACCGGCCGGTACCGGCCCAGTATCGGCCGGTATCGGCCGATACCCTTTACGGGTATCGGGTACCGGTATCGGCCGGTACTGCCATCCATGGCAGTGGATAAATGCAATCCGATGTGTTTCTATTGCTAAATTTCCTGTCATTCCTAACAATAATGTTTATGGCTTTTTCACAAGCACTAGAGGGCTTAGAGAAAGGGATCCATTATCCCCATTATTGTTTGTACTTGTGGCAAATATCCTGAGTCGAATGTGTAATAAAGCTGACAGAATTGGTTGGATTGAAGGAGTTCAGATTTATAGAGGGCTTCCAGGTATATCTCATTTGCAATTTGCTGACGACACCATGTTATTCTTTCAAGGTGGTGGGGAGAGTATTGAGGAGTGAGGACCTTCTCTTTTATTCTACAAGGGTTTCAGGCATGTTCTGGATTGAAGATTAATTATATGGATGACCATTATTGTAATGAAATTGCTGCTATTATGGGCTGTCGAGTGATTAAGTTACCAACGAAATACTTGGGTCTTCCTCTGTATGATTGGCAGTTAAAAAGTTCAAATTGGGAACCACTTATCCAGAAGATTCAGAAGAAGTTATCTGCATGGAAAGCTAAGCAGCTATCATTGGGAGGGAGAATCATATTGTTGAATGCAGTTCTTTCATCCATTCCCAACATTAATTAGCAGTTTTTATTATGCCACTATCAATACGAAAAAGATTGATCAGATAAGAAGAAAATTTCTGTAGGGAGTAACAAATGATAACAAAAAGCTGTTCCACTGGTGAAATGGAGTAAAGTTAGCTCAACAAAGTCCAAAGGTGGGGGTCAAAATTTTGAATTTAAAGTCCACGAATATAGCTCTTTTGGGTAAACGGTTATGGGAACTTCTCAGCTTGGATGTTAGCCTCAGGAAACAGGTGATTAATTATAAGAATTATCCCTACCAAAAACATATTCTACATCAAGACTTCAAATCAGCTTACATGTCTCCAGTTTGGTCAGGTATCACTAAAGCTGGATGAGCTGTTGAAAAGAACGTGTTTTTAAAGTGGGGAATGGGGAATGCACAATATTTTGGAAAGATAGATGGTTAGGTGAGGATTGGCTTAGTGTCACTTATCCAAAAATTTATCTGCTAGCTGTGAACAAGTGTTGGTTTGTCAAAGACTGTGTAACTCATGAACAGGGCAGGTTATCTGGTTTGTGCAACAGAGAAGAAATCTGAAGGAAAATGAACTAAGTACACTAGTCTGATGAAGTTCACTTGGATGAAAATGAACCTCATAAAATTATGTGGGGCAGGAATAAAGGACATTCCACTGTTACAGCCTATTATCCATTGCTTGAAGGAGAACTACCAAATTATATGAAGTATGATGAGATTTGGAAAGTAAAATCCCCTATAAAAGTAAGTGCATTTACGTGGCTTACTTTTGAAAAGAGAATCATCACAAAGGAGCACTGTCAAAAGTGGGCCCAGCACAGTGATGCATTATGTTCTCTGTGCAGTTTGGAGGATGAAAATGTGGAACACTTGATGGTTTGGTGTATTGTCAGCAAAAATGTTTGGCAGGCATCAGGGAAGCTTCTGTAGATCCAGACAAATTTCCAATCTCTTATGGAAATGGTTCTTTAATTCAAGAAACTGGGGATCCAGCTGTGTTCCTATAGAGTCATTATTTCCCTCCTATGGGGGCTGCTTTATTTATATTCTTGAGGCCCAAGTACACTGCTGTTGCCCCTTCATGGTATACATGTACTTTCTATTTTTTGTACATATTCTGATCTATAAAAGGGCTCTTGTATCCTACTCGGGACAGAGCATCAAAAACCACTTATCAGCCTTCTGCCTCTCTTACTTCCTCATGTCTTTCTCTTGGCATGGTATCAGAGCCGACCCTACTGGATCTGGGGTCTTTTGGAGGGTGCTGCCCAAGAGGTATCTAGGTGTTCTTGTTCCTGCTACATTTCAGGGTTCTGGAGTAGTGCTGCATTTGAGGACCTGCCATGGATGGCAGTACCGGCCGATACCGGTACGTACCGGCCGGTACGTACCGGTATCGGCCGGTACCGGTACCCGATACCCGTAAAGGGTATCGGCCGATACCGGCCGATACTGGGCCGGTACCGGCCGGTACGTACCGGTACCGGTACCCACCGATACGGGTACCGGTACCGGTACTGCCATCCCTGGGACCTGCTTTTGGCATCTCTGTTCTGGGGTGTAACTACTCATAGGTTCGTATAATCTTGATTTGCACAAGCCATTGGTTCGTAGGTTGATCCTTTGTTAGTGGAAATCTCTTGTTGGTAATTTATATTTCTGAGGATATCTTCATGGAGACCCAAGCCAAGACTGCAATCATTCCTGTTTGTTTCAAAGGGAAAAATTACTTATTGTGGGAATTTCCTTGAGGTGTTTCATTACGGGACAAGACCTTTGGGGCTATGTTGATGGGAGTGAACCACAACCCAAAGATGATCAAGAGAAAGAACTAAAAACATGGAAGAAAAATAATGCTAAGGTCATGATCTGGATTGTGAGTTCAGTAGTCACACATAGGTATGAATCTGAGGGTTCATTCTACTGCAGAAAGCATGTGGAGTTTTTTGAAGAAATTATATCATCAAGATAATGATTCGAGGAAGTATAATCTTGGATTGAGATTAATGAGTATAGTCAAGGGACAAAAAATGTTCAGGAGTATTATTCTAGTTTCACAAATTTGTGGCTTGAATATAATTCTATTGTCTATGAAAATCTTCCTATTGAGGCATTGGCAGCTGCTCAGGAACTACAAAAGAAAAATATGAGAGATCAGTTTCTTATGAAATTTAGATCTGAATCTGAAACTGTTCGAGGAAGTTTAATGAATCAGAAGCTTTTCCCTAATCTAGATGGATGTTTTCAAGAGGTTCTTTGTGAAGAACAGCGGATTATTTCCTAAGGAACTGTAGAAAACTTGAAAGCTGTAAGCAACGCTGATGTTGCTTTCATGGCTAGGGACAGATCTAGAACTAAAGATACCAGAAACATGCAATGTTATTCTTGCCAAAACTATGGACATCTTGCTCGAGATTGCAAAGAAAAATTCCGCAGATACTGCAAGAAAGAGGGGTATATTCTCACTGAATGTAGATGCCGACTTCAAAATAAAGGTGCCCAAGCCTATCACTACTGTTGATTCAGCTGAAGTTTCTTCCTCAGCATCTGTACCTGCCGTTGCAACTCCTCTCCAACTCCAGCTGTCACTGCTGAATCCATCCAAGCCATGATTCAGTCAGCCTCATCTGCCAAGGGAATTTCAGGTAAACCCTCTTCTATCACCTGGTTTTTGGATTCTGGAGCCTCCAACCACATGAGATTATGCTCAGAAAACTTTTCTTCTATATCCACTTACCACGGCACAGCCAAAGTCCATATTGCCAATGGGAAAATCCTTCTTATCACTGATGTGGGTAATATTCAGCCTATCTCTAATGTATTTCTTGTCCCACAACCATCCACTAACCTGCTCTCTGTAGGACAGCTGGTAGATGGAAATTGCAATGTGACTTTTTCTCCTTCTGGTTATACAATTCAAACCTGAACACAGGGATAGTGATCGGGAAAGGGAGTAAGCATGGACGCCTCTTCACTCTAGACCAAGTAGCTCCTGCACAATCTGCATTTTCAGTTCCCCATGAAGGTATCTGGCATCGTAGATTAGGTCACCCTAATTCCAATAAATTGTCATTAATGTTCAAAAGTGGATTACCTCATAGTTCAGTTGTTCCCAAAGAAGTCCCTTGTTTCAGTTGTTGTCAAGGAAAGAGTAAGCCTCTTCCATTTCCTTCAAGTAGTCACGTATCCAATGCTGCATTTGAGCTTATTCATTCAGATGTTTGGGGTTTGGCACCAAATTTGTCCTCATCTGGGCATAAATATTTTGTTGTCTTTAAATCCTTTGTCAATATGGTTGAGACTCAGTTTGACACATTGAAATCCTACGTTCAGATTCAGGGGGAGAATATACTTCGAATGAGTTTCAATCCTTTCTTCAACAAAAGGGAATTATATCTCAACAATATTGTTCTTATACTCCGCAGCAAAATGGAATTGTGTACCAAATCTGATGTATTTGTTGTCTTCAAATCCTTTGTCAATATGGTTGAGACTCAGTTTGACACACATTAAAATCCTACATTCAGATTCAGGGGGAGAATAGACTTCAAATGAGTTTCAATCCTTTCTTCAACAAAAGGGAATTATATCTCAAAAATATTGTTCTTATACTCCGCAGCAAAATGGAATTGTGTACCAAATCTGATGTATTTGTTGTCTTCAAATCCTTTGTCAATATGGTTGAGACTCAGTTTGACACACATTAAAATCCTACGTTCAGATTCAGGGGGAGAATAGACTTCAAATGAGTTTCAATCCTTTCTTCAACAAAAGGGAACTATATCTCAAAAAATATTGTCATTATACTCTGCAGCAAAATGGAATTGCAGAAAGAAACATCATCATATCCTTGACATCACTGGTACACTTACCTTCTGGGATGAGGCAGTATGTACTGCAGTTTTCTAGATCAATTGTCAAGCATCTGCTAAGTTCGGGAATGACAGTCCATATTTTCCTCTTTTTCAGAAACAACCAGCTTACCGTACCCTTCATCCTTTTGATTGTGTATGTTTTGTTCATCTACCTCCTATTGAACGCCATAAGCTTTCTGCTCAAGCTGCCCGATGTGTTTTTTGGGTTATGCAGTACACCAAAAAGGGTTCCGATGCTGTGATCCTCAAAGCAGACGGATCAGTGTTTCTCGTAATGTTGTCTTCTTTGATAACTACTTCTTTTATCATAATCATCAATCCTTGTCTCCTCGTGTTTCTTCCTCCATTTTGCTTGGTCTATAAGCGAAGAGAGAAGCCTGCAGGACCTGCAATTCAGGGACATGAAATTTCCACTGCACTTGCACCTATTGGATATGCTGAACCTTCCCAACCGGCTACTGAACCTGGACACACTCCTGACCTTGATTCCCAAGTTCTGGGAAGATCTGACCGACCCACGCATCCACCTCATCGCTATGCCTTTCCCACCACCTCCTTTCTATCTACTTTAACCACAGTTCCTATACCCACTTCTTTCGCCCAGTCTATGAAACATGAGTGTTGGCGGCATGCTATGGATGAGGAGTTAGAAGCTTTAGCAAAAACCAACACATGGGATCTTGTTTCTTCTCCTCCTGGCATCAAACCCATTGGATGTAAATAGGTTTATACTGTTAAGTTGAAGTCTGATGGCTCGTTGGAGAGATATAAAGCTACTCGTTGGAGAGATATAAAGCTAGGCTGGTGGAATGAGGTAATCGGCAAGAATATGGTGTAGATTATCATGATACATTTGCCCCTGTTGCTAATATGACAATTGTTAATGGTAATTTGGATGAGGAAGTCGTTATGAAGCCACCACAGGGACTGTTCTTATCTTCTCCAAATTTGGTGTGTAGATTGAAGAGGTCATTATATGGTCTTAACCAGGCACCCACGGCCTGGTTACCTAACTGAGAGATACAATTACACAAGCAGGATTTCAGCAGAGTAAATATGACTCATCCCTCTTTTGGCAACAGTCTTCTCATTGTCTCACTCTCCTTGTGGTTTACGTTGATGACATATTAATTACTGGTGATGATTCATCTGGTATACAACATATTAAAGATATCCTTCAACAGTCTATTCAGATGATACATAGCATCACAGCTGATACACCAATGGCAGTCAATCTCCAACTTCGGAGTGAGGATGGCACTCTTCTTGATGACCCTACTCATTATCGACAACTTGTTGGCAGCCTCATTTATCTCAGTTTTACTTGACTTGATATCTCTTATGTTGTGACTACAGGCAGTCAACTCATGAATGCTCTTTGGCATTTACATCTTGCTGCTGGTCATCACATTATACGCTACCTCAAAGGCACTTCTCATTGTCGACTTTCCTTTCCCACTTGATCTCCTATGTCCTTGTCTATGTATGCTGATGCTGATTGGGGTGATTGCCCTAATACCCAGAAATCCCTCACTAGTTGGTGTGTTTTTTTGGGTCTGCCTACTATCATGGAAATGTAAGAAACAAGATAGGGTTTCAAAGTCCTCTACTGAAGCTGAATACAGACCTATGTCTGCAGCATGTTCTGAGGTCACTTGGCGAAGAGGTTTGCTTACGGAATTGGGCTTCACTCCTACTAGACCAAATCCTCTACATGCTAACACTAATGCTATTCGGATTGCTGAAAATCCTGTATTTCATAAGCGCACAAAACACATTGAAATTGATTGTCACTACATTCGTAACACTTTTGAAAGGAAGCTCATCTCTCTTCCCTGCTTATCCTCGAAGGATTAAACTACATACATCTTCACTAAGGCCTCGTCTTCAGCTCATCATCAGTTTCTCACTGACATTGCTGTTGAAAGATTTCCCAGCATCAATTCGGGGGGGAGTATGATATCAGCTATGAAGGGATGAAGCCAGCAGATTGGAGTGGGATCTCAAAAGATCTGTCAAGCACATCTGATTGGGATCTCAGAAGATCTCTCAACAGATCTGTGCAAGATCTAAGCAGATGTAAATGGGGATCCAGCTGGGGTCCTGTACGGTCACTATTTCCCTCCTATGAGGGCTGCTTTATTTTCTATTCTTGGGACCCAAGTGTACACTGCTGTTGCCCCTTCATTGTATACATGTACTTTATATTTTTTGTACATATTCTCATCTATAAAAGGGGCTCTTATATCCAACTTGGACAGAGCATCAAAAACCATTTCTCAGTCTTCTGTCTCTCTTACTTCCTCTTGTCTTTCTCTTGGCATTATCAAAAAAGATATCCAAGAAGATATTGCACGAAGGACTAAGAAAGGATGTAGAAACTGTGTCCAGAGTCCTCTGTGGACAATATATACACTTTTAAAATGTAAAAGGGGCTTTATAATACAACTGTTTGGACTACCATATTGTATTGACATAATATTAGGTAGTGAGAACAAAGTATAGAAAATGTGTGACAAAGATGAAGATGTTGAGATGGACATGTAGAAAGACCAGAAAAATTAAGATTCAAAATGAATGTATACATGGAGACTTAGGTCTAGCTTGTAGCTCCAATATTTGTTAAGCTAAGGGAAAATACACTTAACCAGTTTGTATGTATACCATCACCCTAGTTCAGCACCAGTTAGAAGTAGAGATTGGCATAAGGATCTGGAGAAGGCCTAAAATCAGATGATTTAACAAGTGAAAAAACACACGACCTTCCTAGGTTTAACTACGGACATGGCGTCGGACAGATTAAACTAGTAGGGCAAGATTCATCATTACACCACAATAAATGGGATATACGATAGACAATGACTAAAAGAAATTACCTTCATGGTAAAAGTTGACGCCAATTAAAATTTGAAAATATGTAAGGTCCAGAGACTTCCTGTAATACCTGGCCCATTAGGAGCCCATTAGTGGCCCATTAGTGGACCTAGTGTGGGCTAGAGAGAGACCCTAAGCCTTATTATGAGAGGCGTCCACCATGGTAGACGCTATGCAGAAGAGTAGTTCGCCGTTTAGAAATCCAGCTAGGGTGCTTGACAGGCATCTTGTTGGGCAGATGTGCTTCAACCTAGTAAACCTGTTTATGTTTCTCTTCACCCCCAGGATCCACTTAGCATGCCCTTTTACCCTAGAAAGAGAAAGAGAGAGGGATTTGTGAGTGTTTTAGAGAGATCTTGTGGTGGATTGCAGGTGGTTCTTGGAGGACTTTGTAGGGAGGCTCTCCAAGAGGTGGTGTGAGTGCTTGGAGGGAGGAGGCTGCCTGGCTAGGCGGGCTTCATCAATTCCCTTTCATTCTTGGTAGAGGCTACTGGCAAGTGATGACTAAACCCTTTTCCATAGCTATTTTTATCTATATAAATATATTTTCAAGGTATTTTACTATATACTATATGTAGTAATTCAGATGGTGGTTTAAAAGAAGTGTTAGATGCACTAGAACATGCATGGATATCAAGTTTAATGGAATCATGTGAAGTAGATGAGAAATTTGGAAATTTATTTAATTGCCTTGATGAGCGTCCTGCCCAGAGGACGTTTATTGTAATTCACATCCATTTACATAGACGTCTTTTAATTTGTTCCCGAGTTAACTTACAACTCTTGATTTCCCTTATTATCATCTGATTAGCATGTTAATGATGCATGAATCCCCTGTCAAATTACCTGTTAATGACCCCATGAATGAATTATTAATCCTGTGATTTGGAAAATTTATCAGCGATGTTTAACAAATTTAGAAAGGGTATAAGAGTCTAAAAGACGTCGGAGGAGGGTGACACAATTTGTAATTCACATCATCTGTTATGGATGCGATTCAGATTATTATGCCTGACCCCTATAGAAACCATTAAATCTCATATTAATCACCTTGATTTGCGCACGATTATGCACGGCACTGTCACAGATGATTTGCATGCATGTAATGAAGTGGATAATGATGACAGTGTCACCTTAGGAGTATAAGAATTGTCCAACCTAGAAAGGCGTCGTTGTGAGGGAAGACCATGACTAATGAATGTGATATGAAGTCCGAGGGAAACGGGCTAAAATCCTGGAAATGTGCTTACTTGCGCACACACCGACCACGGGTAGGATGAGAGTGGATCCTCCGACTGCGCAGCTAAAGATTTAGTGGGAATTGCCTTACCACTAGGTGAAGAAGAAGAACAAGAATAAGAACTCCTCATGATATGGTTCGGATGCATGTCCCATGAATAATGATAAGATGATGAATGTGCATGTTATGAATCATACTATGATAATCTATGATGCGAATCATGCTATATGTTTATGTGTCTTATTAATATACAAGATTAGTATGCACGTAGATTGACTTAGATGTTAAAAAACATGTTAGGAATGTAAGCATGTATATAGGATAATATTGACTAGCATGAATGTTTACGTATAATGTTTTCTTTTCATGCATATGAACATACTCAAAACTGTGGATTTGTAGTATTATGAGTTTGCTGAGTTGATTGGACCTCACCCTTGCTTCATAACCCCTGTTTCAATAGAGGTAGACCCTATAGTTGAGGGTGAGGCTAAGCTAGAGGAGGATCGAAAGGCTTAGAGTTCAAGCTCCATGATTTATCAGCTAGACTTAGGTTTCTGTTTATTTTCAGTTTAGCATGTTGATCTAATAAGTTAGTTAGTTAACTCTTGAGATGAAATAATTTTATTTGGACATGTAGAGATCTACAAAAGTACTCTGTTATTGTTATTATTATTTCAATATTCAATCAATATTCAGTGGATTATCTGGTGGCAACAATGGTTGATTTCATTTGATCATGGAATGTATGTATGCTCACTCTAGACTTATGCATGTTGGGTCATTCCCACTATAATGCGCCCGTCGGTTCGAGGAAAGCCGGCACAAACGAACCGAGTCGCCATCGGCGGGGGCGTCACACTTCCTCACAGACAAACAGGTCATGTGTATTGTACGGACCTGTAAATTGTGCAGGGACATATGCACACTTATGAAAAGTTTAGGGTTTAAATGTAAGAAAATAAAAAGAAGAAAGCCCTAATTTAATCTTTAATACACTAAGAGGAAAGAAAAAGGATAAGTTGAAAATCTGAGGATATAAATAAACATAACAGGGTTTGGAGTTAAGAAGAAATAAATTATTAAGACAGGGGTTAAAGTGAAATTATCCTTGCATATTCCAGACTAACCATGTGGTGACACAGCATTATGACTAACGTGTCGCTTGTTGATTGGATATAATGACATAGCGACTTAGGATTGGCTAAGGGTGACACATGTCACCCTTTCATTGGTAGAATGACATGGCAACTCGTCATTGGCCAAGCCAAAACCATTATGTTTCAGCCCATTGAAAGACAGAACCACTGGCCATAGCCCATTGGATTTTATCCTCTCCACATCCTTAAAACCCCTATACAAAAGGTAGCTAGCCTTCCTCTCACCTCCCATCTTTGTTGCCTATAGTTTAGAAGAGAGAGAGAAAGAGAGGGTGAGTTTGAGAGAGGAAGAGAACGAGATAGAGAGGAAATATGCAGGATGTATAGAAGAAAGTGGAGAGGAGAGAAAGAAGAATAGATAAAGAGAAGAAGATGAAGAAGAGCTAGAGAAAGAAGATAGAGAGGGAGAGAGCAACCTGTTGCAACGTAGAGTTTTCCCTGGAGGCAACAGCTCCGGCTCGTCTTCAATGCGGGCAAGGGTTCTTCCTCGTGCTAGGCTCACCGGTTAAGAGGTAGGGTGATACCTACTTGTCCATTCGCTTTATTTTTGGGGTTCTTGTAGAGTTGAGGAGGGTGTAAAAGCATTGTAAGCAGGGTGTACTATGTCTGTTTATTTTCTGAATTAAGATGGTTGTGAAAAAATCATGAAAAAACTTGTTAGTTACATCCTACCATATCATATACGCAAGTTTCAGCAATATTTCTCTATGAATCTATACGATGTTTCATTAGTAAAGTATGATAGGGGCTTGCGACAAAGAATAAGAACATGATTCTTGATATGCTTTATGTTTATTTCGACACATTTACTGATGATTCATATGTTGTTTATTAGAAAACATGTTAGAGTTTGATTATAGCTACTTAATGAAGAGAACATGAGAGATTCACATGAACCCCACAAGAAACATATGATGAAGTATTCTCCAACTCAGAGAACCACCACAAGAAGAACCTAAGTTGCATGTCTAACATGAAGAGCTAGTTGGTGAACACATAAAAGAATCCGATGGATCAAGTTCAAGGCTCACATGAGCTTGATGAAGTACTATAAAATTGAAGATGTGGAGTCGTCAGCTCCGTATGTTATTTAGAAAAGATATTATTATTAATTTATTATAAAATATGAAAGAAATAGCGACAACGATGACTCCAAGAAGGGGGCAAAAGAACAAGAATAAGAACACTAGGAGGCACACTCTAGTGCACTTCCTATGAAAAATAAAACCATAAAAGAACTCATAAAATGAATTTAATACAAGAAAGCCTTCTATGAATAAAGATGCCCACGATGATTTGTTTTATTTTAAGCAAGAGAGTGACATCATTTGCCAGCAGGACGGGCCTATAAGATCCATCTCCTGAGGATAAGAGGACGTCCGAGTCAAAGCTCCTTGACGATGTGTGGTGTCGAGGCACAGAGCATTCTTTCTTTTGGTATTGTTCCAGAGTCCAGATTCGGGGCCTCAACTTAGGCAAAGGATGGTAATCCTACTTAAGTGCACTCGTAGGTTGAGACATGGACACTGCAGCAGCAACCAAAGAGTAGACTACAGACCCAGCTTAGTATATGTTTCCCGCTTCACCTAGTAAACTTCCGGAAACCTACTGGGTGGATAAATGAAGGTAAGAGGTAGAACGGGGGATGGCCTGCTCACCACTACGACCGTTAGTGAGTGATTATCCCGTCACTTCGGGTCAAAAAAGATGAGTCGTCCCGTCGACAAGGTAGCCGACTACGAACTCAAGACTTGTGAAAGATTCAAACTAAAGAACGACTCGATCCTGAGACCCATAAGAATGACTTACAGTAAATATCTTTATATTTTCTATATTAGTACGAATTACCACTAAATTAAAAGAAAGAGAATACAGAAGACCTGAGTATATGAACTATTTAGAAGGTAAAAGAAAATGTGTACTTGTTACCATCTTGTTAATAATTCCATTCTGGTTTCACATTATTTTTAGAACGAACGCATTCCATACTAGTTTAAACAATATATCATGAATGTCATGTAATAAATAAGGAACGCATTCCATACTAGTTTAAACATTATTTCATGAATGTCATGTAATAAATAAGTGTATTGTACGAGAATTAGAAATAAGTGAAATTAATTCTTTCGTAAACATGAGCGAATGAGGTAGTAAGTGAGGGATACAGTAGGGATATAAATGATCCCTACTGAGACCTCTTCATGAGTTCTCATAAAAGATATAAAACATGTTTTTCAAGATTAGGAACAAAAAGATGGACCCAATGTATACTAGACACGTTTTGGACTGCATAAGCAAATTGAAAAAAAATCAGGTATGACCAGCTTGTTTAAGTTCTTAAGATTTGTATTTTATTTATCTCACCTTTATATTATATTATGGACATGACGTCATTATTGCTCTTGTATATTTATACTTCTTATTATTTTGTTTTAGAACTGTGCACCTGCCGGAAGTCCATAATTAGGACCTTTACATGTATCCATCTTAAAGACGTCATAAAATGAAAGTGACCAGGATAAGTAAAAGAGTGTAATCCTTTGTGCTTGTATTGTATGCAGTTCTAGCACCATACTGCATTATGAAGTGATAAATTGCTAATATAAAAGAAGCATGAATGTTCTCCATTTGAAAGGTGATAGACAAATCCGGATGAGAAAAGCTTCAAGATATGTTTACTCAACAACTTTATGACCATAAAAAGATTAATAACTGAATTTAGTTACTCGTAGCAAAAAAAATTGTGCATGTGTGTTGGGGGGGAGTAATTAGCTTCCTCGCAGGCAATATGAGCAAGCATATGGTATACATTCTGATGCCAGGATCAGATATTACAGGTGTAAAATGTGAAGACCTAAAACATACCCAGCAAAACAAACTCTGGCTAGAAGGATTACAAGAAGCTGATCAAATGGAAGAAAAAATAAGGATTTTTAGACATACTCCTGAATCTAATATACTTAGTACCAACTTCCTAGATCTAACATTCATTTTTATCCTCTCAAAAGATTTAACCATTCCGAAATAGACCCACATGTTCATGGATGGCAGTACCGGCCGATACCGGTACGTACCAGCCGGTACCGGACCGGTACGTACCGGTACCGGTACCCACCGATACCGGTACCGGTACTGCCATCCTTGCACATGTTGAATATGTCCAAAGAGGAATATCAATTGAAATGACAAGCATAGTTTTTGTCATCGATTAGATGTTAAAAGATGAATGAGATGACCTGGGGAAGAGCTGGGGGCCTGGAAGTGGGGGATGGATTACAGTGTCTCCAGCAGCAAGGTACAGCAGCGCCAGAGGATCAGATTTGGCCTCCATGCGTGCTGAGATGTGAAATAAGCCCAGGAACAAAAGAACATTTTTTGGAGAAAAACTGAGGAAGTTAGGCTTTTCTTCTCTTCTATAAATAACAGAAGGATCCCATCTCAAAAAAATTGAGCTCTATGCAAATTTTGTGGGACAATTTCGTACAGGTTGCTGTATACAAAAAGGTGGGTTTTAGGGAAAATGTTGGGAGGGAAAATGACAGACTGACTACCACACCTCTGCATGGAGGATCAAAAGGATCAAGCTGCACATCATCTTTCCCACCCCACCCTCCCCCTGCTCCATGACCACCCACTTTAGGCTTTGCCGCTGTTGCTCCTGCTCTCTGTCTATCTCACACATTCATTTAGCCACAGTAAACTAACTTCCATTTGAAATTGAAACATAACAGACGATGTTTATTTCAGAAAAGTGGAAAATTACGGGCGGTTTAAAAATAAGTATTGGAGCTTAGGGTTGATCCCCAAATTTGATAGATTTCAGTGGAACACCTAAAAACCCAAAAAATAATGCATCTTTGTCATCAAAAAATGCCTGGCAAAAGAAGCCCTACCGAACAACTAACAAAGTTCCCTGTGAAGATATTTTAAGCAGAAACAAAGACATGGATCAAAACAAAATCTTATGCAATCCTCCAGTGCGGGGCAAAAATGACTCGATGTGAAAGACAACTTCTAGTGAAACAGTGGCATAATCAATCAACACAAAAAGAACATCATGAAGGCATCAACATTAGTACCTCCAGTTGTTCCAATAGATAGGTCAAACACCTTTCCCTTAACCTTCCGACATCATTTTTAGAGATACTTGTGCCTGCAAATAATTTTTTTTTAAATGTGCATTATGTCCAAAGTGAGTTAAAGTAAAATAATAAGTTTTAAAAGAAGATGAAGAATATAAAAACTGCTGCCAAATTAAGCTAATTTGACTAAAGAACACCAGGAACTCAGAGTTGATGGAAAACAAGCAGCAATATAGGCTATGTTCATTGTCCCATTACCAGTTGGTGAAGATAAATGATCAAACAGACAACTAGATTTGAACTTAGTTTAAGAAATTTAAGCAGTAGGGATTAATAGTGAAGGTTATCCTGTTTAAAGTTCAGATTTCCACATTCAAGTTAGATTTCCCTTTCAACAGAAAAGGGGGATCATCCATTCGCTATTTTCTGAGGAGGCTGGTATCAGAATATCAGCTGACTTCAGTCCAGGGGCCTAATTAGGCTGTTTAATGCATTATCTTTACAATCTGTCGGAACCATACATTTGATTGACTACTAAATCAGGTTTGAACTTTGCATCCCAATAATAGTAAATCCAGAATTTTGGTATACAGTAGAGATTTCTTCAGATTTTCACGAACAATTGACAAATACACAGATATTGCCTTCGAATTCACACTATACATATATGAGTACTTCGCGTGGACATGGTTACACCCCCAGAATTACTGGTTAGGATGGACTACCATAGAACAGCTCTACAATACTTAAAAATAAGGTTTCATCAAAAGTAACATTCACTTCGAACATACTTTGATAAAAAGTTTTTTCCACCTCTTATCTACCAGATGTATTTTTTGGGGTAGTTAATGTTCACATTCTGTTATTCTGCTTGCTATTTTGTTTACAGATAAAGTGCAAGTTTCAAGAAAACCGACATTGCTTCACATCAGAACAATTAATGAAATAATCTAAATGAGAAAGGTCAACCATATTTAAGAATCAAGGTACATAAAAGAGGATTGACCCAGTGATAAAAAGGATATTCTCCAAGCGAAAAAATCATTATAAGCATCCAACATAGAGATACAAGCATGGGCCAAGTATTTTATGCAAAATAGATAATAAATCTAACAAATGTAAAGGAAATACCTAAACTTAGACCATCAAGAAGAATGAGAAAAGCCCCATGTAGAAATGCACTAACAGGCCCAAGATTATCCTGAGTCTCATTCACAAAAGCTATCCAAGAAAGAAGATCTCTAACTGTAAGAACTCTCCCTGTCTCCATCTGGTTGAACCACTGAAAAATGAAATAATAAACACCATTACAATCATATGAACTTGATTTAATCGCAAAGCATAAACAAACATGATTGTGGTCTAACCATGTTGCCAAAAATTAGCAAACTGGAGGGGAACATGATCCCTAACCTCCAAAAAAAAAGTATACAAAACAGTTTCAGTTGTTTTTAGAAAAATCAAAAGAAACATGCAACAGTCCCAGAGTAAAAGACTAGTTCTACGATTCAGGGTGATCCGCACAAATCCATCACTCCATGCCGGGGCGTGGACTAGGCTAAATCCAAAAACATCCAGCTTAGCTTCCCCACAATACAATCTCAGTACAAGCCTAATTCCACAAGATTAAGATCAATTTAAATAAGTAGACCTATTTGTTAAAAAAACTTCAAAAATAGCTAAAAATATATCCTTTAAAAGACAATTTTGAAAATAGATCTGGACTATCTTTGCACATTAAACAGCATACAGCTAACAATCATATTGGATGAGACCCCAATAATGCAGCTGAAAATCAATCCTAAAGTGTGATCCCAAACAGTCTAGGATACACTTTTGACCAGATAGTCAAACCCACTTTTGGATGGGAACTGTATCAAATAGACAGCCACCAGTAGGAAAGTTAAAGCATATCTGAATTTAACTGTAACTATCAGTCTGAATACAGAGACAGAACTTTACAAGTGCATGTGTGCATATAGGACAGAATGCTTATATAGAGAGTGAGATGCTCTACGTATGGTACTTCCAAATGAGATGCTCCACGCATAGTTCTGACACAGACACACACACTAGGTCCTTCAATGAAAATTGCTCACACACACACACACATGACAGAGAGAAAGAGAGATGACTCATATGTACCTAAGTACGTACATATGTATGTAAGCATGCAAATGATAATCACTAAAAGGCCCACTTTTTAATGTTTACACTCAATCTGACATTACCTAGTTTTACATTGCCTAGGACAGAGAGCATATTCACCAGAGGTTCTGTCTTCATCCATACTACAGTATCTTGCATTTTATTATTAGATCAATAAGCTGATAGTATGAAAAAGAACTTTAGAGCACGCCAAGAACTTACAGCACAATGATAATGATTATATATCAATTTTATAAAACTATGTTGTGTCATGTTTTTAGAAGGTGTCCACAGGCCACAGTTCACTTACTAGAGCAAAGAAATACATCTCTTCCAAAATACTATGAGTACATATATTACAAAATACTAGGGAACATACCACCAAGACAGTAGAGCCCACCTCCTGGTAACCCACCCCATGCCCCATGCACCCCTGCACCCTTGCATCCAGTTACATAATAGACTACTCCAGCTTTTTAAAAAACAGCAGGAAAGTCACTTTCATATAAAGGAAAATAGGAAGTAAATAACAAAAGAAAAAGAAAAAGCAAGGAGGGGGATCTACCAACAGGGTAGGAAATCCGATCAGCAACACTCCCCCAAACCCCGTTACACCCTTCCCCCAAGTTACTCTAGAAATCTCTTCTGTTCATTGAGCTTGGAAAGGATAAGAGAATAAGTGACCTTAAGTTCCATTCTTCGAAATGCACCCCTGTTCTTAGATTCCTCCAGTTAAAGATATTGTCAATCGGCATAGAATTTCAAATCATGGTCCTGGGGAAGCCTAGAAGGCATTCCTGCATAACGAATATACATCTCCTGATTATTTTAGTAGGATCCCAAAAAATGTCGGAATATTCTGTTGGTTTTTCGCTCCAGAGTCCAGACTGCCCACAGCATTGCTTGTAAGCACGTATTCCAAATCTCCATCGGATTACATATTGGCTTGACATCCTCCCAATCCAGCAAACAACTCTAAAATGTTAGATATGAAGATATTTTAAAACCCCTTTCATGATGATAAGAACCAGGCCAATTTTACAAGGTCCCCATAAATTCCCGAGATGCAACCCGCACTTGCAAGAAGGCCTTCATGGAATGCAGGATTGGCTGACCTGGATTGGCATTCCTACTGGCCCTAAAACCAATCCTGATTAAAAAAACTATAAAGAAAAAAATAATTGAGATCCATCTGGCTCGGCCTGAATAGGACATGGATCGGCTGATTCTCTTATGAATTGACCACATCCTGGGCAATTACATTTTGACTGAGAAACAGGTGAAATCTTATTTAAAAAATCTCATATATTTCTATCTGGGATAATTACATATATAACCCTCTTACATAGCTAATTACACTTTTGCCCCCTCAATTTTTTGCCCTGATATTAATAACCCTACTAAATGAAAATCATGTCAAAAATGCCCCTGCAGTTAACTTCCATTAAAGATTCCGTTTACAACTGTTAAATTTAATGTTTCGACAAAAATACCCCTACAAAAAGGTAGTTTTTTTATTGGCATATTGTGCCATAGAGAGAGAGAGAGAGATGGAAAGAGAGAGAAAGAGAGCTAAGCAAAGAATAAGGATATTTTAGACATTTTAAGCTATGGTTAAAGGCTAATCAGGGTTAAATAAGAGATATTTAATAGAATGTTAACAGATAGCAACTGCAGGGGCATTTTTGACATAATTCTCATTTACTAGGGTGTCGGAATGTTTTCCTTTAATTTAGGTTTTCCTTATTATTTTGTCTAGACTTTAAGAACTTGGAAGTAGTCCAAGAGAGTCTAGAAAAAGGTGGATCAAGCATGAATCCATGAATTTTGGCCTCTCCCCATCGACCTTGGTCGATGTTAATTACGCCAATTAACTAATCGGCACCCTTACATTAACCGTCCGGTAATGCCCATTAATAATCACGCACTAATATGCAGCATAAACTTAAACGAGTCACAAAGATGGCTGCAGGAGACTTTAACATGAGTTAATTATTTTCTCAAAGACTTTAGCATGAGCCAATTACATTCTTAAAGGATTTGTAATGACATGCTCATTAAATTTCTTTTTGATCCTCAAAGGGGGGTTCTTAAAGGACACAACCCTTAAAAGGATGTTTAGAAGATCTACTTTTAAATGGAGATAACATTCCTCCAAAGATCCTTAAAAGAGTGCATTCATAGAGGGTCTTTAGAGCAAAGATGTCCTTTATAACTCTTAAAGGATACTTAGAGGTTTGTCCTTCAAAAAATTATACTCCCTGAGGCCAAATGACCTTATATTTAAAAGATGTGTATAGTTTCCTTAAAGGACATGGCCCGAACTCTTTATCCTTTAAGTATCCTTTTAGATGAAACCCTTAAAGAGTCCTTTAGTATCCTCCAAACTTGTGTACTTAATTGAACTCACCATGCTTAAGGGTCATGCATCACAAGTTAAAATAGTCCACTTTCATTCATTTATGAAGTACAATATTGTGATTTGATTAATGGGCACAATGGCCCCCCATTTAATCAATAATCATAATAAAAATGATGGCCATTCATATGATAAGAATAAACTAATATTGGTCATTTGAACAATACAAATGAACCAAGCATTTGGCCGTTCAAACCATATGAATGGACCAAAGACGGTCACTCAAACCATGTAAGTGAACCGCATAAAAATATGGGTCTTTCAACCATATGAATGAACCCCCTAAAGCTAAAACTCTTGCTCTTGCCTTCATAAATTCTGAAATTTTTGGTGGAGTTGCGGCTTCTTGCCCTTCTCTTCGTGTGCAAAAAGAAAAAGAAAAAATCTTCTCCAAGAGCTTCGCCTTTTTGGACCCCCTGCAGCAGCCCCCTTCATGGGGTTTATATAGGAGTGGGGCCATCGGTGGATGCCACCAGCGGGGGGGGCCTCCCTCCTTTCTTTTTCTTCTTCTTCTTCTTTTTCTTCTTTCTATCTATCTCTTCCCCACCCACTAGTGGGGGGTTCCAAGGGAACCGGTGGGGGGTTGCTTATATTTCTTCCTCCACCCCTCTCTTTCTTCTTTTTGCTTACATGTCCAAACCGGTGGGGGATCAAAAAAATCTATTAAACATAGGGTTATTAATAAAATGACAAAAATTTAAGGGGTAAAAGCATAATTAGCTATGTAAGAGCGGTATATATGTAATTAACCTTTCTATATTTCTAAAAATACTTTTTAGTTATAAATGTTTTTATACACAAAACAACTTTTAGTTTAAAATTTGATTAGATCGTTCCATTGCATCGAACAATCAAATCCAAATCACAACCTGTCGGGCATACCTGATTTGGGTGCCCAATCCAATTCGAAATTCCTTGCCTAAAGGTACATAACTCAATTGCACAGGAAAAAAAATCAAGTGGATTGTGCCACCAATGTATTAGTTAAGAATATAAGACACCAAGGAGGATATACATGTCTAGTCAAGAATAGAAGCCCCAAAAAAGAAAGACACCAAGGAGCTGTTGAAAACAAACTTCCCACAGCAGAACAAAAATGGGAAGAGAGCCCAAGGGCTCAAAAACAGAAAGAAAGCACTCATCCCTCAACAAACCAAAAAAAGAGAAGCTTTGAGCAAACACCTATACAAAAAACCAATACCCATTCCCGCACCCTCAAACAAATGAAACGAACCATGCTTTCTAAGATGGCAGCTTCCTTCTTGACGATTCTCTTCTTGGGTATAAAAAAAGATTGAAGGTCATCTTGATCCCTCCTTAGCGGGCACTACCCTCCAGGGTCTTACAGATGATATCTTCGACAATCCCCCAACAATGCTTGAAGAAGAGAAGAGAGAAACCATCAAGCCCCAAAGCTTTATCCCCCAAGAGAGAGAAAACAGCATGCTAAATCTCCTCCTTAGTGAAAGGGGGAAATAGCTCCCTCTTCTCTTCCTCTAGCAACTGGGGGAGCAAGTTATCTGAGATGAGGGTCTCTAAGAGTCCTCCGAAAAGATAGTAGAATAGAATTGTTGTACATGCCTCCTAACTCTCCTCTCCTCAAAGATGAGAAGGTACCCATCTCTAAGACTCGAAATGCAATTGAGTCTTCATCTGCCAAAAGCAACCCTCTGAAAAATAAGCAGCGTTCCTATCCCCTCTCTGATCCATTCATCTCTAGATCTCTACTTCCAGAAAAATATCTTCCTTGATTAGGAAACCCACATAATCAGCATGCAGTGTGTTACTATTGTTACTATCAACTTCATCTAAAAGGCTAGGCTCCTCCGAGGCATCCAACTCTTCAAGTTGGTTAAGAATCCTGCCCTTGGCCAATCTGCCTGGAAGGGTCCTATTGGTACCCCAAACATGCAAAGATTGGACTAGAGCTTTGAGCTTAATGGTGAAAGTGGACAAAGCAAAATCACCCCCAAAGCTCTCATTCCACACCGTATATAGTATCCATAAAGCCTTCTTCCTTAAGCCAATAACTTTCTAGCCATAAAAATCTTCTTACTCCAATAAACCCTACGATTGGTCTTAAGCAAGATGGGCTTGTAGTCGGACATTGGACAAGGAAGACACATTGCCTTCAAGTGGAGGAAATCCACAAAAAACGAGAAACCTATCCAACCTAGAACAAGAAGGATCAGCTGTACACCTTCAAAAAAAAGAAGGATCAGCTGTAAGATTAGACCAAGTGAGCACCGCATTCAGCAAGGGAATGTCAATGAGAGATGCTTCAAACATAAAGCCATGAAAGTCCCCCATACATCCAAGAGAAGAAACCTGATCAGATCCCTATCGCAAGGACTGCATTGAACTCGTCAGCAACACACCACAACTTCCTAAGTCGATGATGGAGATTAAGGAGTCATCATAAAGCTTGCTTCTCCCCTCTCCATGGGGCCCAAAAATGCTTAAGAAGTCCGAAAGAAAGTCATCAGCCACACTAGTGAAGGTGAGGGGGATAGCAAACATGTTTACAACCCTCTTGCCAACAACCTCTTCAACCTCAAAGTCATTCTATAAAATCATAATACCACCAAACTGACCAATTGTGAGAGACCAGACACCCTTGGGTTGCCTTTTTCCCACCAATCTTCCTCATAAAAGAATCCCCCCCCTTCCCCCCTAAGTCTCCTGGATACACAAAACATCAACTTTATACTTCCACACCATCTTCCTCAGCATTGCCCTCATACCCTAGCCCCCTACACCTCTCACATTGCATGTTTTTTTTTGTTGGGAAAAGTGACGAAGGTCACAATTTCATTCATTAAGGTAAGAGGTACAAGGAAAAATTCAAAAAAGAAAAAGCCTCTCATCCCACTAGTGAACTGGATGAAACGGTACACACTAGAAACTTGAAGAAAAAAACTGTTTTATCAAGGGAATAAAACCACTAAGACAACAAAAAGAGGACAAGAAAAGGAATTAAGAAATCATCATCTTCCATTGCCTTGCTTTCATCCACAGATCCTAATTACAGTGTTGGTAGTCCTACAGCTTTTGCCCAGTCAGCAGCTATCTGCAGAGCTTTCCCAACCAACCCGCTACCACTTGCAAATTCTCCTCAAAAAATCCTTCTATTCCTCTTGAGCCAGACTGACCAAAGCAGAGCAGGGCACAATAGAGACCATAAGCACCTTAGAGCTGGACACACGATCCCACCATCTAATATGCTCCATAACAGAAGAATGAAGCCTCCACCTAATACCGAAAAGCCTACACAGGATTTCCCATTGCGCAATAATGATGCCACAACCCAAAAACAGGTGATTCTGGTCCTCTTCAAAGGAAGAGGAAAACATGCATTTAGAGCAGGATCTAGTGAAGATTCTACTAATCCTTTTAGCCGTTGGCAACCTGTACCAGGCTATCTTTCAGAGAAACAATCTGATTTTGTTTGGTAAATCATGAGACCAAACAATATCACTCCACCACACTCTGCATCCTCCATCACTAAGAATCTTCACAAGGGAATTAACAAAAAATTATCCATTCGAGTTCCATCTCCAAGCCCTTTCATCCTGTCGGTCTGAGGTTAACTGCAGCTGATAAAACTATTGAGCAGACTGATAAGCTCCTAAAATTGCAATTCAGTGGGATTTCTTCTGAGCAATAATTCCAATTGTCCCTTGAACATACATTGGCTACTGTCTCTTCAGAATTCCTGACAATTGAAAACAGGTTACTGAACTGATTTGCCAAAATGAGATCGGACCACCATTTATCCTTCCAAAACATAATATGTTAACCATTCCCTAAACACATGGTGTAAGAAACTGAAACTATATCAGCAGTTCTCACAATCTGTTTCCATATAGGTGACAATATGACATGTTGTGGGTTCTATTGGGATACAAACCCCATCTGTCTTCACGAGCAAAGTACTTGTTTCTCACAATCATTGCCCATAAAGTTCCTGGTTCTTCTCCCAAACTCCATAACCATTTGGCAAGCATGGCTTTATTGAAGGTTGCAATTTTAACAATGCCAGCCCCACCTTGCTCCTTACTTGTACACACATTTCCCCAGTTGATAAGATGAAGAGATTTGTTGTCCTTATTACCTCCAGACCAGAAAAATGAGCTTCTAGCTGCTTCTAGGATTGTTTCCACTTTCCTTGGCATTTTAAAAATACAGACAAAGTACATAGGAATCGCTGACAGAACTGATTTGGAAAGGACCCATCTGCCACCTGCTGAGAGCAATTTGCCTTTCCACCCATCCAGTCTACTCTCTACTTTCTTAATTAGTGGATCCCAATCCCTCACCTTGATTGCACCATCAGACAATGGCAGCCCCAGGGATTTGATTGGAAATTGGGAACCTTCCAGCCCATACTTGTAGCAATCCCTCCCAATCTGTTATGCTCCATATTAACCCCTACCACCTCAGATTTCTCATAGTTTATTTTGAGCCCAGTAATTAATTCAACTAACTCCAACAGTTTTCTGATATTGAGAACGATCTCATCCTTCCCTGAAGTGAATGGCAAGGTATCATCGCAAACTGAAGATGTGTAAGCTGCACTCCATTCCTTTCTAAACAAAATCCATCCACAAGATCCATCTGGGTTGCTCTTTCCCAAAGGATACTTAAGATCTGACCAACCAATAAGAAGACAAGTGGAGAAATTGGGTCCCCTTGTCTAAGACCTCCTGAACTTCTGAAAAACCCACAAGGTTCTCCATTAAGGAGGATAGAAAACCTTGCAGAGGTGATGCAGTTCATGAGCCATTCAATCCATTTCTGCTGAAAACCCATGAATACAAGTTGTTCTTCTAACACAAGACCAGCTTACTCAATCACATGCTTTTTCAAAATCTAGCTTCAAAAGAACCCATCGCTTCTTTCTACCTTTTTCAAAGTGCATTGCCTCATATGCAACGATGTAATTGTCCAGGATAAACCTACCTTTCAGAAAAGCAGATTGGTTTTTATCCACAAGTTTCTCAAGCACACCTTTCTAAGTCTTGAAGCCAAGATCTTAGTAATTATTTTATAACATCCATTCAACAAGCTGATTGGCCGAAACTCTGACATTTTCTGCACCTTCAGTTTTAGGAATCAAAACAATGTGAGTAGAGTTGAGGCATTTGATACATGATGGTGTATTCTGAAATTCTGTCATCACATTCAAAAGGTCCTCCTTGATCAAGTCCCAAAGAGATTGATAGAAGCCCATTGAGAACCCATCTGGGCCCGAAGCTTTGTTCGGGTTCACGCTGAATACTGCCTCGTTGACTTCTTGAGGAATGGTAGAACATAAGAATCTAACTTGGGAAGTGATCCTTCTTCTATATGAGGTCTCCAAGAAGAGTTTTCTTTGAACAAGTCCTCATAAAACTCATGAACTTATCCTTAATAATATTTTGGTCCTCAATCAGCAACTCCCCTTGTCTTATATGCTCAATTATCAATTGTCTCTTTTTGGCACTGGCCACAGCATGAAAAAAAAAAAACAGTGTTTTTATCGCCTTCATTGAGCCAATGTTCCTTAGCTCGCTGCTTCCATTTTATCTCATCTTGCAACAGCAATTCATTATATAAGTACTTATGTTTCTTCAAATTTTGCTCCTCTTCCACAGGTAACAGTCCCTGTTCACTCATGACTTCCAGCTGTTCAATAAGCTGCATTAACTCTAGTCTCTTCTCAGCCGATTTCCCAAAAGTCTGCTTAACCCATTTTTTTAAACAACTTCTCAGCCATTTGAGCTTCAATAGGAAAGAAGAGGCAGCAGTCTCTGCTATCGGAGCCTCCCTCCACAACATACCCATCAATTCTTTAAATCCTTCTTGTCTATGCCAAGCCAACTCATATCTAAATAGTCTCACTCTCTTGTGCCCTTACCCTGTTACCAACATCAGAGCGATGTGAACAGAAACCACCCTGTTCAGCCCTTTGACATGAGAGCAAGGAAACATGTTAAAGCATACTGTAGAGATCAACAAACTGTCAATCCTAGACTGAATAGGGATATGTTGCAAATTGGACCAGGTGTACTTTCTATTTGGATCTCCATGTCTATCAGGTGAATGTCCTTAATCCAATCATTCAAGACTTCCATCTCCTTACTCCAGTTCTGAACTCCTGTTCTTTCCCAAGGATATCGGACACAATTGAAGTCCCCCACAATGCACCATGCTGTCGGAAATAGACCCTGCATCTTCTCAATTCTTGGAAGAAAAGATTTCTCTGCTGCTCTGAGTGAGGCCCATACACTGAAGTGATGTTCCAAAAGGCTGAAGAAGACTTAGTATGAAGGCAAATAGAGATGCTAAACTCACCAATGTCAGAAATAGACCCTGAAAATTTATTACCATTCCAGACAATTGCCCTCCCTTCCACCCTTCAGCAGGGGCGAGAGCACAACTGCTCAAGTATGAACCTCCCAAGTTTCTCAACACTTGATCATCAACTGAAGCCAACTTAGTTTCCTGTAAGCATATGCAGCCCACATGAAGAGAAAACATTAGGTCCTTCACCGCTCTCTTCTTCCACTCACTGTTCAAGTCCCGGATATCCCATGACAGAAGTTTCATTGTGAAACAGGATGGATCTCCACCATCTTTCCTTTCTTTCCTCTCAAACTGTCAACCACCTTGTCGTTCTTTACGAAGTTGATTTCCCTTTTACCAATCCTACTACCACCACCTTGTCCTCTCTTCTTAGCAGAATTCTGAAGGGCTTCACTCCTTTTTAACTTCTTTAGGAAGCTTTTAACTAACGTTTCCTTCCCTTGGAAACAGACCCCAATTCTTCTCCCAAACCGCATAAGCTCCTTTGTCCACAGGTCCTCTGACAAAGGACAGATCACCATGACTGGTTCGGCCAGCGGAATAAGCTGCAAAAACTCGGAAGACGACGGCACGGCCAAAGAGTTCACTGCAACAACCCCTGCATTAGGCTCACTGTCAACAAAATCTTCAGCAGAATACCCATGTTCCAATTCTATAATTTCCGGCGTAGCTAACAGCCCCCATCTTTTCTGATAGGGAACTAGCTGTTTATTCTGCATCTCCCTATGTAAGGAGCCAGCACAATCGGAGGACAAAACATCAAGATCCTCAGAGTCTTCACCAAGCTGCTTAGAAGTAGACCCCATCAGAGAGGACTCCTTCAACCCCGTAGAACAGAGAGCTGTTCAGCTTCCAGAAGGAGGGGCTGGGGCCTCACAGTGTACCAAGTCCTTCACAAGGGGTGAAGAGGGCCACTAGACTAGATAGGGTCGAAGCTCTCCATCACAGCCATACCGGAGCCCAGCGAACCGAAATCCCATAGAGAGTCGTCGTTCAAAGGAGGAAGACGACGGTTCACAGGCCGGTCCAAAACCTGGGCTGAGACGGCCATCTCAACACGGGAAAGATGGGGCCGGTCCAGCTTTTAAGTCACGATCCGAACTGGGCAAAATAAAACCGGATTCATGAACAGTGATGGGTCTAGCCAAACCCACAATTGTTTGTCTTCCTTAACCGATTCAACCACCTTCCCAACCAATCGAGCATCAGCCCCTCCCACAATAGCCTCAGAACTCCTTGAGCCCAACACTGTATAGCTTTCCTCGAGCCGTGATCTGCCTGCAAAAGAGGTAACCAATCCTATCCTACATGTAGGATTCTCAAGAGAAGCTCCCAAGACAGCCTTTCCGCTCCCCTATATCAGAATACTCCATTCATCAAGACTGGGAGAACGCTTGCTCTTCCTCTGACTCGGCAGGACTGAGTCTAGGCAATTCGGGAGCTCATCTCTACTCGCCAAGGCTGCAGAATCAGCTAGAAGGATGGGAGCAGTCGTCGGAGTCTCTGCTGCGTCCTTGCTACACTGGTACTTCCTGTATTCAGCCACCACCTCCGCCCAAGACCATTGGCTTTGATCATCGCCTAGAGGCACTAGAGCATCATCTTCAACCTGAAGGAAGACCCACAAGGCTTTGCCCCCCACAAGAATCTTGACCTTATCTGGAATGTCTTCTAAGTGTTCAACCTCCACCAGCACTCGAGCCAAAGAGAAGTCATCACCTTCAGCGTCTTAGCCTCCACTCTTCTGAGGACACCAAAAGCAGAACATATGGCCTAGAACGTATTGACATTCCAAAGGTGGAACGGATCCCACACAGTGAGCACCATATAGAGGCACTCATATGGACTAGACAAGTCCCCATATCCGCTTTTCCAAGGAGAAAAAGATAGAGACATGCCATCCAGGGCTAAGGATCCCCTTGAACATGCTTGCAAAAACCACTCAGAGGAGTCAACACTAACTAAGAACACCTCCTCACTGACTTTACGAATCCACCAGTTCCTCACCTTCTGACATTGACTCCGCAAGGCAGAAAGCATAGATTCTTTGGATAATTTCTCCTTGTGGCCAACCCAAGAACTCCTAACCACCTTCAAAACGATGCTTTGTTCTAGCTTGCTCCTAGCTACTCCAATCTCATGTGCCCAAGGAACATCAACATAGACAGGTAACACCTCGCCTCCAGCATTCAGTGAACAGTTGCTCTTCTAGCTATTCTCCTGGCCAAAACCCCAATGGATCTCTGATCTACTCCCATGCCTAGTAGCCTTAGGAACAAGGAAAGCCCATTGTCGATGACCAACGCATGAACACAGGAGGCAACGAACATGCTCTCTATAGGTCTTCGCGAGATGTCCCCTACCTAGACAGCGGATACAGATATCCCTGTCAACAGGGATCCTTCGCTTCATGCGGTAAGGGAAGGAGCCAATCTTGCGAACTTTCCTACCTCCAATAACAATCCACCTTTCACCAGAAGCCTTCCCAACAACCCATGCCTAGAAAGCTCCCTCGGCCCCCCTCACCTGGGCTTGGCACCGCTCATCTCCCCCTTCTCACATTCCATGTTACCATCCTCACTAAGTTAACATTAATAAAAGTCTCCCTCTCCCCCTCCCTCCTCCACCCTCTTTTTCTAAAAGTGGACAATACCACAATTATGTCAAATATAAAAAAGGAGATATACAAGTAAGATCACCATCTCTATCCAACAACACCCTGTACACCTCCTTCACACTCCTACCTTCCCTCTTGATACTCTTTTCTCCCTCCTTGTCAACCTTCTTGCCCCTAGCATCTCTAGACAAGCCAAGTTGCCATCTATTGAGGACCATATGAAGGTTGCACGGGTGTCCTTATCAAGCAAATCAAAGGATACCCCAACCTTATCTACAACCTCCCTAGCGTAACATTCCACAATCTTCTCAACCTTGGTAAAGAACTCTTTAATCCTCCTTTCCCCACCCTTACTCCCTCCCTTCCATCCCCAAAAGGCCCAAAATAAATATAACAGCCTGGTCACCCTAATGTTTCTCCTTCAAGGCCGCAATAGCCTCATCAAATGCCTCACTAATGGGCTGCAAAGTGACCACAAGTTCCCTAAACAGCAGACCCTCCAAACCAGCAGCCTCACCCTGCCAGCCCTCCATAACACTGAAGACAAAAGCCCCCATCATTGAGACAGAGTCAACCAAAGTGGAAGGATGCCCTTGGGGCTTGGCAGACCAACCCCAACACCGGAGCAGGCGAAGGTCCCAGGCAGACCAGACCCCACCAGGATCTGCAGAGGGTGTAGGCACTAGATCTTTGTTTACTAGCACAGCACCCCCGTTAGAGTCGAAGGCCAAGTCCTTAGTCCAGACGTGCTGCTCACAAAAGCAACTCCAAGGGCAAGAGGTATAGTGACCATGGCCACCCATGAGGTATAACCTTGGAAACAGTCGCGAAGGATCCATTGAGGGGGCCACATATCCTCCGCAGGCGGGGTACAAGTCTAGGAGACTCATAACAGAGGTGTGTCAGGCAAAGAAGACGGCCCTATGCAGGTAAGACTGTGGGCCCGGAACCTTCAGGTAAGTTACAAGCCCCCTGAAGGCAACCTGAAAAAGACCCACTTAGAAAAGGCCCAGCCAAACCTACTGATTCCCTTCGGTGGCAGGCCTAGAACCTGGTTCGACCAGTTCACCCATAAACGAGGTGGTTGATTTGAATTTGAATCCTGATTCCGAATGGATTCGGACAACTTCTTCCTCCCTATGCCTATGCTACAACCCTACACCTACTCCTTGTAACAGTGGGGGCAGCTCTTCAAGACAAAGATGAAGATCAAGACAGAGCTCCCCTCTATGACAATCTCTAGATCTGTCAGAATGGAGCGCTTGTGTAACGTCCAAGCTTTTATGGATCTCCGGTAGGTGCACAAGAGTAAAAACAAAATAATAAGAAGTAAAATTCTAAGAAAATAATAGACAATTCATGTCTATCATATAACAGGAATACAATGAAACAAACAACATATCCCAAAAATATTTATACAAATTGGCCATACCTAGAAATTTTTCTTCTTTAATTCGCTGGAATTATCTTCCAATCTTCCCTTTCACTACGAGCCTCTGAAAATTATATATTAAATAACAAATATGAGAACTCAAGAAATTGAGTTCTCAGTAGGGATTATTTACATCCCTACTGATATTCTTTCTTAAAACATATTTCTTTGGTCATTTTGTTCATTACTTTCTCCTCCTATATTTTTTATTGGTCAGTATCACAATCAATAGTCAAAACAATATTGCTTTGTATCAATTGACAAGCTTCTTTCTTTTACCATTATTCTTGAAATGTTTCTGTGAAGTATGCGTCTAAACGCACTTCTGATTGCATGACCCACACTAAAGTGGGTAAAGTGATGCAATGAATGCTCATGTCACAGTGTGTCGTAAAACATCGGGAATCCGGTATAAAAGACAACTAACAAATTTTACAATTGCTACATACTTCTTCCTTCTATAATAACATAAGATATAAAAATATCTTTCATTCAATGCTTATATAGTCTTTAGCCATTGAGTCGCTCGTTCATCATTCGTTCATCTGATTTCCCAATCAGTCATCAAATTCATTGGTCGTTCATAATTCGTAAGTTCGTAGAGCGACTCATCTTTCCATTAGAAGTAACAGGGATAACCATGAACTAACAGTCGTGCAGTGAGTAGGTCGTTCCTCCTACGCACCTACCACTCTTCAACCTACCCAGCCCCAGTAGGCCTCCGGATACCTACTGAGGAGGCTGGAACCAAGGCTAAGCCGGGTTTGTAGTGTACCCACACTCCCTCACTACAGCGTCCACGCCCCAGCCTAAGACTGCACCCAAGAAGGAACTCCGTCCTCTGCCCAGCCAAGGTCCCGACCCTAAACTCAGGACTGTCTCCACAGTGAGATGCTCCGTACCTCAGCGCCACACATCGTTAGGGAGCTTTCCGTCGCCACCTTATCCCCGGGAGGCATGCCTCGCCCCGCTAGCCATGATGTCACTTCTTTCCTTTTCTTTTACACAAATCAAATCCGCGGAGAAACCATCGATCATAAAACTCATTCCATAACTCAGTTTCACATTCAACATCATAATCGTTTTTCGTTTCATCGTCACAGAGGCTTCCATGCCTCGTTTCTTTTCATGATCTATCTTCCTTGTTGTCGGAGTCATCATAGCCATGAAGTTACCACACACACAATATATATATATATATATATATGCATGTGTCCATGGTACCATATAACTAGATTGATTACCAAATCCTTTATGCAATCTTCATCATGAAGATTTATCGTTGGAGAAGACTTTCTAGCCTTCTTTTCATTTCTTTTGTAACTCTCATCATTTCAGAGTCAGACACTAGAGTGTGTCACCCAATATTCACGTTCATGTTCTATGATGAGAACTCCTCATTGTAATCTTTTACTCCAATAAAACAACATGTGAATCACGAGGAAAAACATCGGAAGTAACACACAAACATGCATATGGTACATGAGAGATGCAGGTCAACTTCTCGTGAATAATACTCCTTTTTGTCACACATAAAATTTAGCAAGGTCTTTGACACATACCACTTCCATTCAAGCATTCAACATAAACATGCCATTAATTATGCATGATGCATACTCACCAGTGTCTTATTTAAATCGTAATTCAATTGTCCCTATTTTCCTAGGATCATAATAATCCTCACACATTATCAGATCTTTATATAATCTTTTCTTTTTCGATCATTCCACCATATAATTATTAGAAAGCGAATCAAGTATCCATTTCCACTTAAAAGCTTTATTATAAAATTTACTTCTTTTATTTCTTTCTTTCTTATTATAAACCTTCATCATAACTTCATTCTTATATTTATTTTCTGAATTAATAAGTGCAAATAATATTGAATATTTATATTTATTTTCAGAATTGATTAATCAACACAAATATCATTTAAACAACTATATTTATTTTCAAAACCATTAGTCACCACTTAAATTTAACATTTATATTTATTTTCAAATTTTAATAAACACAAATAATATTTAATAATTATTTTTCCAATTTATTTTTAATTAAAAAGCATTAAATAATTATTTATCTAATTGTTTTTAAATAAATATCATTAAATAATTATTTATAAAAATTAATATTCATAAATGACATTTATTTATTACAATGTTAATTTCCGAAATTAATATTTCAAGAAATATTCAATATTCATAATTTCCTTTTATTTAACTAAATAACCAAAATTTTCTCAACAATTATTTAAATTAAAAGAAATATTTAATAGGGAGTATCACCCTACCTTAAATCGAAGACCGCCGCCGCCGGAACCTCCTCTCTCTCTCTCTCTCTCTCTCTCTCTCTCTCTCTCTCCTCCCCTTGTTGCCGCCCATGGCAGCCCTTCCCCTCCATTTATAGAGTGGGAAGGGCGGTGGAGAGGGCTGCCCCCCCTTATTGGGGGCGGTGGCCCCACATGGGCCATGCTGGCCCATTTAAAACCAGGCCCAATGGGCCCTGGTTCAGCCCATTTTGGGGTTTTTAATTTGGCCTATTTAGGCCCTTTAAGCATGGCCCATTAAGGCCTACATTTGGGCCCATTAAACCCCCTAATTAAGGGTCCATTAACCTTATTAAACAGCGTCTATTTAGGCCCAATAACCTATTAACTTGTTAATGAAGAATTATACATTTTAGTCCCTGATCTTTTATTAATTACACATATGCCCTTATTTCTTTCATAAGTAACCTTTTTCACTGTTTTAAGTATACCTTTTGGACCTTGTATAATTTCATTTAAGACCCTACAAAGATTATCTCTGGCACTATTAACCCTAATTTTTTACTAATTGCATTTATACTTTTTATAAATTTACATATATACCCCTGCATTTTTATGGGGTGTTACAGCTTGCCCCTACACTAATGACGGTAGCCATGACAAGGACCCATCCATCTATGTGCTATCATCTTCTAGAACACCAAATGTCTCGACAAGCAGCTGGATTCCCATTCAATCATAGAGGATAGAAGAGATCCTCGAGAGACGAATGGGGACCCTAACGGGCTTGGTATCTAAGAAGGGATCCGACAAGCTACCCCTTCCCTGATAAGGAAATCTCCCCCCCCCCCGAAGTTCCTCAGCGACCCTCAATGACTAAGATAGTGCTCGGAACTCTTCCCTACCAAGCTCATAGACCTCCCACCTCACTGACTCACCACCTTCCTTCTCTAGAGACGCTTAACAGCTTCAACGTCAGCCTCACCCCCAAGCTAGGTGATCTTGAGGAACCTCTTCAACCATTGGAGACGGACGTCAAGGAAACCCTCCGAAGGAGCCACAACAAAGAGAAAAGAAGGTTCTCTGGAGAGGATGGGTTTACCCAGAACCACATCAACATAGCGCCTTTGGTTCCCCTAACGACTATTCTGGCCGACCTCTCCTCCGACAAGAATGTCATACATGACCCACCCCTCTGCAGCTCAGGCATCGAATGGGTGAGGCAAAAGTTCTAGCCATATGCCCCACCTCCAAACACCTAAAGCACCTCTCCTTAAGCTCTCAGATCCCTTTAAAAGAAGGTGCAGAAGTATGAGGGAGAATAGAAGGGGCTGGGGGTCGACGCGGTTCACCCCAGAGGCATATGGCGGAGCAGGTGTCCCAGCTCCGACACCCCATGACGTTCCATCCCTCCTGTCACTAGAGCCAAGCTTCAAGAACCACTTGGCAAGGAGACAATTGCATAGAAAACTGTTACATGATAATGTGTTTTAACACTTGCACATTCATTAGTATTTTAGTATATGTCACTATAAGTAATGTTAAAAAGGAAGAAAATCAGAGATCTAATAAACTTCACTACAAATCAAAGAGTTATTAGTTTTTTCAACAAAAAAGAGGTCAAGGATATAGTAACTTAATGATGGCATCCAGCTAAACCTGGTCAAAGCAATTCTTTCATGAAGCTCTCTTACCCAGAAAAGCATATTTCATTTCTTGATGCTTTCTGAAATATATGCATTGCATTTGGTAAAATTTATTCCGAGTGTGTTTAATTCTCACAACAAAACATGATTTCAGGTGCTTCTAAACCAATGAATCATACCTTAAACTTATCATCCCAGCCCAAGAACAAGATGACAACCAAACGATAAAGTTTATAAGCATAGATATGTCTACAACGGGCACAAAGATGACCACGATGTATAATCCAGATATCCAAGTCAATTAACAAACAAAAGGCTTAATGGCTTATCAACAGATGAATCAAAGTTGTTGCACAGCAGGAGGAGGAAAGAGACGAGAGGGCACAGAGAAAGAGAAGGCTAGAGTTAGCGTTTCACCAACCATATTCTGATCGGACCCATCCCCTCCTTTTACATAAAGCACTGGCTAGGTAAGAATTACGTAGATGGACATACACCCTCAGGACAAAGGGAAAGGACAAAGACCATAAAACAGTGCGTCAGCTCACAAGCAGCAAGAAGGCCCATCAACACATTAACATGGCATTAACAGGCCCAACAAGTAAAAGATAAACAAAATAGATAAACTACACCTATTTCCTGAAAAAGTAAATCACCCACATGAAGGTGGTGTCTGAGTGAAACACAGACTAGTTTAGATAACCGCTATTACTCCATTAAAGTACTGAGCTCTTTATTAGTAACCAACAGCATGCTGCTATCTTCATGGCATTGAATTGAAAATGAGTTTATATACAATCAGATTAATCAAAGGAGGATGAGAAGCAACCAATGACACTTACTCCCCAGAATTTTATCATAGGCCCAACGAGGAATGACAGTTCTGATTTGACAAATCTGCAGCAAAGTACAAGCACAATAAGCAGAATTACCCCTAAATGAGAGAAAGTTAGATTCTTATATGGAATATAAAACAATGCTGTTTTGGCAGGTACGACTCATCATAGAAGAGTTGTCAAATACCTTTCAGAAGCTATATGTCTAAGTTCCTCTATATCACAAACAGATGGAACCCAAATCTCTGTGAACCGATTTCTTAGAGCCGGAGAAAGCTCCTTCTTTCCATAATCTCCACCTGGGTTCATGGTTGCCAAAATGAAGAAGTCCGGATGTGCCGTTACCTTTTGGGGGAAGAAGCATACCCAAGTCACAGGAATATCAAAAGTTTAAGATTAACAGGAAGAGCTGAAATATTGGATCCAGACACATGACGCATCACAGAAGGGAGAAGATGTTGACCAACCTGCTCAAGACTAGTGCCTCCTTTCTCAGCAAGCGCCTGCAACAAGATTTAAAATCAGGGAAAAGATAAGCATAAAAATGGGAAATTGAGACAAAATGAAGAAGCCTAAATGACAAAATAGAATATACAAGTAATTGAGCAAGAAAATGAACAGTGCTAAACAATAATGACAAAAAGGAAGCAACCAAGTTCACCAGTAAACACTCAATTAACTAACAAAAACCAGCTTTCCAGACCATCTACAACTAACTGAATGGGAGACATCCATTGTATTTACTTTTTCTTCAATGAAATGTGACTATATGTCACCTTCCAAAAAAAACAGAATGGGAGACATCCTAAACATTACAAATGTATATAAAAGTGCACAAAAGAAGATAACAAGACAAAAGAAAGCATGCAGTTAAAGAGAGAAACAAAGGCTTGTAGTTAAAAGAAAAGAAAAAATAAATAAAGAAACTACAGCAGGAATATGCAGAAAATGTCAAAACGCAAGAAAGTCTGAAAACGCATTCAATCTTTTTTCTTTTCTTTTGAAAAAAAAAGGTAAAATTATACCGCCAATTTTAATAAGATAGACAGACGGAGCATAATCAGATGATGATGAGGTGAGTTTCCTCAACCATCAACAAACAAACTACAACATAACCATAAACGCATGCAATACTTAATAGTAACTTATCAACATTTCTATCTTAAAAGTCATTAAACCTGTTGCTGAAGAAAACGCCGACCCATAACTCAAGTAAATGGGTAGAGAAGCCCAGAACTAATGGTTGCAGACTCTCAAGCGCAAGAACAGTTGTACAACAAGTGGCACTACTGAGTACTGAATTGCAACGCCAACCAAGGGGAGGCCTAATGGACAAACTGACTTTGAAACCATGTTATTGAGCTCAACACCAGCCCACAACAAAAGTTGACTGGGCAGTGAAGACCAGTACTAGTATAGGCAAGGAGTGGTTTTTGGATTCCGACATAGGACTAGAATGGCTTTTTATTCTGTGAAGGAAAACAAAGCGGGCTAAATAACTGCACACCCTGAACCAAAAATTCAGCTAATATTCTGCATGTACTGAGCCAAAGAAATAACTTGACAGATCTGAAACAATAAGCATGGTACTAAGCCAAAATTTGACAGAGTCATACACAATATCCATCATCATGGTAGTTATTAAAAATCTAACAGATGATTATACACAATATCTATAATCATGGTAGTCACACCATTAACATCATTCTCATCAAGATTTCATGTAGGGGAAGAAAATCAAAGCGGACTAAATTTATTGCATACTTGGGCCAAAATTCAGCTTATATTCTGCATGTCCTGAGCCAAAGAAATAACTTGACAGATCTGAAACAATAAGCATGGTACTAAGCCAAAATTTGACACAGTCATACACATTATCCATCATCATGGTAGTTATTAAAAATCTAACAGATGATATACACAATATCTATAATCATGGTAGTTACACCATTAACATCACTCTCATCAAGATTTCACGTCGCATATATAATTTCCAAGGACTACATATTATAACAGGAAAGGGACACACCACTGCCCTTTCTGGTTCCAAGACGCTATTTAAACGCTCTAGAACACTATCATCTGCCAGGGAAATCTCATCCACAAGAAAAAGATCACCATTCTTCATTGCTTGCACCAAAGGTCCATCTTGCCACAGAAATATGGTCTGCCACTTAAGCTGAAGTTGCATTAAGGCATCTATTATTAACTGAAACTTGTCAAGGTCCTGTTGTGTGACATCGGAATATGCCCTTTGTTCTTTATGCTGATCTAGAATTACTTTCAAGAAACTTATAGTTGACGACGCCTGTCCTATGTCGGACAATATTTCCTACAGAAATAGGAACACACATACAAGTGAACAAACAGGATTTTCTTGAAAAGAAAAATGAATCATAGAAAGAATAAGGGTTAAAAGAGATACATTTTCCTGAGAAAAATGAAGGAAGATCTTAGAACACTTTGCCTTCTCAATCAGAGAATTATATTCATTAGCTAACCTTGATCTATCACGCACAGGATGGAACCCCTGAAAAAAAACACATATTTTCGGCAACAGTAACTAAAATTAATATGCACATGGGAGGAAAAGCATTAGCACCAGCTTACCCCAAGAAAATCTGATGCCTCCGTGTACTGGTGGCAGTTCAAAATGTGTAATCTTGATTTAAGAACAGCACTCAGCAACTGGCATACTGTAGTCTTCCCACCACCTGTTTCACCAACAAGAAGTACAGGCTCATGCAACTCATAGCAACGCTCAACCAGGAAATATAGACGCCGCATACTCGGAGTCATTATGATGCTGCAGAACACGTAAAGTTACAACGGAATACTTATCTGATATCCATCAACATGATTAACAGTTTAACACATAAGAAATAGTACAAAGGCATACTTTCCACTACTCTCCAGCGCTCCTGCATGCTTATGCAGCTCATGGATAGAATCTGAAAAATCCTGCATTATCATGATTTTTGTCTCAGTGAAAAATGTAGAAAACACAATTATGCCAAGAAATTAGATCCTAATTGATCCTCTCAATAATGCCGCTCACAGAAATCACAGAATGAGACAACACCTCAAATATGCTTGGCTGTGGCAATTGGCAAAAACTTGTTTAAAAATATGATGCAATTTTCAGCAAGCATCTTGGTAAAGTATCATCTTAAGCAATGGACGCTGAAATGCATGGTTGCAGAAAACTCCATATACCCAAAACCCCACAATCCACCACAATGGCACGTAGTTTGTTCTTTTTTTTTTTCCAGAATGCACTACAATGACCTGAGTAGGGGGGGTTGTGTGTGTGTTGTACTATTTGTAAGCAGTGAATCATGAAAATAGAAGAGAACATTGCGTAGAAGAAACAAAACTGAGTGAACACCTTAATGTACAAATCCCGCCTTGATAGTTTCACACGAAGGCGTTGCTCCAGAATCTCTTGAACAACATCCTTCTCACATTCCTCCCGCAACCGTTCAGCAAGAAGAAGATAGCCATCCCTGGCTAAATCCATATAGGATGTTCCAAACATTTGGAATCGGTTAGCCCAACGAAATAAATCTCGTGGGGTAATAAAACCATGCTTTCCAGAGAAGACTTTACTCTTTTGCCTGTGCAACTGCAGGTCCTTCATGACTTCTACCATTTTTTTAGCATAGGACAGAGGAATTTTACATCTCTTCTCCAATATTTCAGCAAGCTCATTTTCTGGAATTTCATCAACGTGGATCTCCAAGAACCGATTGCGAAATGCACGAGAGAGCATTTTACGCCCAGCATATAAAGTAGGAGGGTTCTGAGTGGCAAAAAGCATAAAATCTGGGTGGGCAGTAACTGTTTCTTGAATTTCAGGTACAAAAAGTTCCCTGTTATCATCCAGTAGCCTGTTTAAGGCTTCCAGCACATCTGATGGGGCAAGATTAAGCTCATCCAAAACAATCCAGTATCCCTTACGAACAGCTTCAACCAACACACCCTCTTGGAACTCAAGCCTACCATAAGAACTGGTTATATATGAACCAAAATACTCCTGGAGATCAGTGTGTTCATGATTATTGATACGAACAAATTTATGGCCAGTAATTGCAGCAAGATACCGAACAAGACTAGTCTTTCCACTCGACGTAGGACCTTGCAACAGAACTGGATACCTTTTTATGTAAACTGCACGTGCAAGGTTCCTCAAATGATCTTTAACACTTGATGTAAGAACATAATTATCCACAGAAGCATTCTGACTAGAGTTATCGAAATAACCATTAAATGGAACATCACGGGGCATCACCCCTCCTAGTAAGCATGACACAATCATGTCCCTCATAATCTTAGCACTGGGACCATCCAATGAAGTAACAAAGAACATAGAAAACCCATCATAAAGGGCTCTTTGTATTCCAAATTTTTTCTCTGCTTTTCTGGCATACTCAAGTGCACGTGCAAGAGATCTCAAGCTGAACTGGGGCTTCTGATTAGCACCATCCTGCAGCCGCTCCTCAGAATTCTTCGCCATCTTATAGAATTGGACAATTTTGTCAAGTACTTCTCTGTTTGTGGAGATTTCATCTAAATACTGGTTAACAAAAAGACTGAGATCACCATCGTCCAAGATATCATCAACAAAGTACTCAGTGAACCGACTCCGGAAAGAATGTGGCAAGTCCCTCTTTCCAGCATCTGTAGCAGGATTCATGCAACCAAAAATACGGAATGAAGGATGCCGAATAACATAATCCACATCTCCCTTTTCTGTCAGACAAAGTGTGCCATTTTCTCCATCTAGAACACCAACAACTCTCTGCAATGTCTCTTGAGGAGCAAGATTCACTTCGTCAAGAAGGATCCAGTGACCATTTCTAAGAGCTCTAATGAAAGCCCCCTCTACAAAGGAAAATGACATGTAAGCAGAGTTATTGATCTGCTTCCGAGCAGACTCAAGTTTCAACCAAAAGCGCTCCCAAGCTTTTGGAAGCTCCTCTGATCTCTTTCTCTTTGACACGGAACCATTTTCTTTACTTTTGGAAAAAATATCTAATGTAGACTTGACGCATTTTGCAAATGCAACAAGTAGCTTTTTCCAATCCCCCTTATCTCTATAGGATTTGCAACGTCCAAGAAGTTCTTCATTCCCCTTTTCATAGTCAAGGGAAAAAAGAAAGAAAAATTAGGTATCTGAGCCAAAAATTACACATAAGGCAAAATAGAACTGTCATCAATGAAATACCTGCACAGAGAACGTCCTACGGAATAATTTCAGGAACTCTCGGTAAAGAGGAATACAAATTGAGCGTGCATCAGAAGGCTTGAAACCTCCTAATAAATCAGAAGCATCACTTTGCTGGCTTAGATTCTGCACAAAACCCAACACACAATTTTATGCACCAACTGCAGGTGTAAAACTAACAAAAATAAAGAAAAGAACAGCAATTTACCAACACTGTAAGCGGTTGTCCTAGCCTCATAGCCAGATTCTGAACAAGTGTGGTCTTCCCAGTGCCAGTTTCACCAACCAAAAGAACGGGCTCATTATATTTAACAGAGCAAGCTATCCTCTCAAGAACACTTAGTGAACTTCGGAGATTAGCAAAGGGCCTTGTGGGATGATAAGTCTAATCACACGGAAAAAATATGTCAACAGCAGCAATACAGTAAAAGAACAGAAATTCACGTACACATACCACTTGCTTAGTGTGTTGTAGGGCAACCCGGCCAATGTGAATATCCGATCGTGAGTCCTGTGCTTGTGGAAATGTTATAACTGATATGTGAAATAGAAATATCAATGAAAAGTAAATCGTCGAACCGAAATCAGTACCTGAATGACAGGCTTATTTGGAAGGCACAAACTTTCGCTTTCATGATTAGATATTCCCCAAATCTTAGCGATGTTTTGCATTATGGTCAACCTCTCCCCAAAAGAGGGAGCAGAGGAAGCAAAGATATCAACAGCCTGAGGAACATAATAAAGAAGCGTGATTATGAGCCATAGCAGGAGAAAAACAAAGCTATTAAACCAGAGAACAAAGTAAACCTCTTGGTAGATCCTTTTATAATCTGAAGTTGATAAGGCAGGGCCAGAAAAGTCAATGCCCAATCCGATGACTCTCTTGCACCACTTCAAAAGATGCCTGTTGATGAAGACGACAAACATAAATCCCATCACCTTGAATAGAATAATATATGATTAAGTCAATACAAATTATTACCTTGTTGAGAACCTGCCTGAGACTCCAGATGAAGCAACGTCAAACTGTAATCCTCCAATTTGGAACGAAGTAAGGTGATTGACCCTCTCCAATGTATCTGTGAGGCATGTATAGTACAGTTAAGAATATTTCATCCGAATGGATGAGGTGAACAACATCTGCAGTGAATGTATGTACCAGTAAGGTTTCCAGATAAAGACTCCAAACTTGGATACCATGCACTTATTATGTCCACCAGATCCTTATTACATGCAGCTCCAAGCATGACCTTCCTCCACAAGGCACTGAAGGAAATCCTACCTGTTGCAAGAAAAGAGAAATAATTCATATCAACACAAAAAAGCATCACCTGCCTTACAACCTCAACACTGTGTAAAACATAGACTTCCATGAAAGGCGAAACATATGACAATAACAGCAGTGCATAAATTCACTTCAGTTACTGTAGTGAAAGTCTTTTCTCTTGGCGAGGGGCTAGTTGTATCACAAATAAATTAAAGTAAAAAATTGTGCAGACCACGTTCACAAGGAAAAAAAATACATTACATGATTGAGAAAACCCTTCGCAACTCCAATAAGTCCAAAAACATTTCCCACAACTCCATGGAACCATAAAGCGAAGGTCCCCTCACCAAGAGAAACAAAAACCAAGAGGGTGATCACCAAAAGAAACTCAAGATAAGCACAAAGGGAGCATCGCATTCTTATACTGTCCTGAACTATGATAACACATGCTAAACGAACAAATTGTAACAGAAACCCTAATAAGAGCACCTGTATACCTCTCCAATAAGGATAAGGGCTTCATTTGAGATTGAAACCCCAGAAGAACGCAACAAAAGACATAATGTAGTACACTTTCATAGTTGACACTGCTAGAATCATATGGAATAGAAAACGAAACGATAACCAATACCAAAAGGTCCGTCCACATTCAAAAAATAAATTACCCAAAGGTCATGACCAAAAAATATACCACAGCAGTCTAGAACAGGAAGTAACTGCTTTCTGCAACAGACAAACTCGAAACAAATTAACAAAGGAATAACTAACAGCATGTGGAAGTTGAAACATGCACATATGGAATTTACAAAGTAATAACAAAAGTTATTAAAAAGGAACCATGAATGTTAGTAACTATAAATTACTTTATACTCAGAGCTCTTAATCCCACACCAGATACAAAACTAAAACTTATTCACCAATCACCATAGGATAACCTTTGATTCATCTGCTTGAAATAACATTTCTTTACATAGCAAAAAAGGCAAAAGGAACAATCTTACAGTATCGTTGAGGAAATAAAACTTATAGTCAATTTAGAAACGACAAGATTCAAAGAAAGGCAAGAGGAGGACCTTCAGCAATGTGATAAAAATCTGACTTTGAACTTGATACAGTGGCAAATAATCGAAAGCTTTCAGCCACAGTGACAGCCTGCGGGGGGGAAATCACAAAGTAATTTGCTTCAGGTGAGAAGAACAGAAATAAAAATTAAACTCATTATAAAAACTCACTTTTGTAAAATTAAGAAAAAATTGAAAGAACTGACATGAAACCAGCAAACAGAATATAAGATATTTCAAATGCCGTTAGCTTACACATCACTGCACATGAAAGCATAAATGCATATGTAAATAGAAGCAAAGCGCAGCTGGCACCCATGAAAAACAGACAGATAAAGTTTATGGTATGGAGGAAGGAAAGTAAGTACCTCTCAGTGTACCATTAAAACCTCATATGTAAAATTAAGAAAAAATTGAAAGAACTGACATGAAACCAGCAAACAGAATATAAGATATTTCAAATGCCGTTAGCTTACACATCACTGCACATGAAAGCATAAATGCATATGTAAAAAGAAGCAAAGTGCAGCAGGCACCCATGAACAGCAGACAGATAAAGTTTGGGTATGGAGGAAGGAAAATAAGTACCTCTCAGTGTACCGTTAAAAACTCACATATGTAAAATGAAGAAAAAATTGAAAGAACTGACATGAAACCAGCTAACAGAATATAAGATATTTCAAATGCCGTTAGCTTACACACCACTGCACGTGAAAGCATAAATGCATATGTAAATAGAAGCAAAGCGCAGCAGGCACCCATGAACAGCAGACAGTTAAAGTTTGGGTATGGACGAAGGAAAGTAAGTACCTCTCCGTGTACCGTTACAAACGAGTTGGCACCTTCTAGCAAGGGCAATAAGACGGATTGCACTTCAATGGGAGATTTATCAATGTCTTCAAAAACTACCCAACATCCTTTCATGACAGCCTGCACACTGAATTAATATTAATCACAATAGAAAGATAAATTAAATATGCACAAATATCCCCTAAATACCAGACAGACCTGGGTGAGCGAACCGGGCTGCCATCGAAATTCACCTGGTTGCTCTGAACAGACGTAACTCCCGATCAACGTCTTACCATCCATTTGCTCATCCATGTGAATAAACAAAACTGAAGGGGATGAGATTGCAGAAAAAAGGCCTTCGAATCAAAGATATACTAACCAACAAGAGCACAAGAAGAAAATAAGACAGTATTCATTCACATCCACTGTCTACATAGTAATTAAGGTGAGAAATCACTGAGAGCAGCTCAGAATTTTTTAAAAAACAAAATAAAATTAGAATGTGTTCTTCTAGAATTCCTCTTACAATCAGATATCATCTTCTCAAACATTTTGTGACCAGCTGTCAGCCAGAAACAACACTTCATTTTTTGCCAATATCCAGAACCAACAGATGCAGGACAGAAGAGACTAGAAAGTTGCCCTTTAAGAAGATATCAAATCCTAAACATTTACATAGGAAGTTGATGTTAAATGATAGAAAGATGGTAAAATAACTATATGATCCGAAGCAGTTGCTTCCACATATCACTAATGAAAATAAGAACTATGAAAGATTTATTGCCAATTCCACAACATACAAATAAAACAGTATCTTAAACCGCCAAAATAAACCCGAACACTGTGCCCAGCACCATAAATGTATATATAAATATGTGTGTACATATATACACTCACAAACATACATACATATGTATATGTATGTTTAACAGATTTTTTTGACCCCCCCCCAAAAAAAACCTGTCTGGACATGTAAGCAAAAAGAAAAAAGAGAGGAGTGGAGAAAGAAATAGAAGCCAACACCCCACAGGTTCCCTTGGAACCAAGGATGGCAGTACCGGTACCGGTACCAATATCGGTGGGTACCGGTACCGGCCCAGTACCGGTCCGATACCGGCCGATACCCTTTAAATCAAGGGTACCGGTGCCGGCCGATACCGGTACGTACCGGCTGGTACGTACCAATATCGGCCGGTACTGCCAACCATGCTTGGAACCCCCCATCGGTGGATGGGGAAGAGAGAGATAGAAAGAAGAAGAAGAAAAAAAAAAGAGAGAAAGAAGGGGGGGCTACCGGTCGGAGGTACCCACCGGTTCATTCCTACCAGTGGGGGTCCCTAAGCGAAAAAAGGAAAGAAAAAGAGAGAGAGACAGAGACAGAGAGAGAAGAAAAAGAACGAAAAAGAAAGGAGGGAAGCGGGGAGCCACCGGTGGCACCCCCCCCCCCACCAGTCACTCAAAACAGTGGGGGTGCCACCCCCCCCCCCTCCGCTCTCTCACATCTCTCTCTTCCTAACCACTATATAAACCCTTTAGAGGGGCTGCTGCAGACTGCAGGAGGGTGCCGGAGGAGGCTTTTGGAAGGAGTTTTTCTTTTCTTTCTTTTTTTTGGTTCCACGTAAAGAGAAGAGCAAGAAGCCGTTGTTCCACCCAAAATTCCACAATTTTTGAACACAAGAGCAAGAGTGAGCAAGGTGCTGCTAAGACGTTCCATGGAAACGACGCATTACATTAGCCCACAAGTGTAATGAGAAGTGAGCAGGCGTTCCCCATAAGCGACGCGCCACAATGGCGCTCAATTGCGGTGGCAAATAAGTAAGGGTTCTCGTGCATTGGATGAACACGAGTAAAGAAGTTGGTCCATAAGAATAAGAAGAAAATTCGTTTAGCTACATGAAACATAGGAATCCTAACTGGTAAAAGCTTAGAATTAATTAAACTAATGAGAGATAGAAAGGTCAACATAGCTTGTTTATAGGAAACCAAATGGATGGATTCTAAAACTAAAGAAATTGAAGATTTCAAACTTTGGTATGTAGATAAGAGTAATAATAGAAATGGTGTAGCCATTGCCATAGATAAAGAGTTTAAAGACAATGTGGTACAAGTTAAAAGAGAAGGGATAGACTCATATTAGTTAAAATTTGTAGTAAGTGAAGAAGTTTTAAATATAATTAGTACTTATGTACCTCAAGTAGGATTAGAAGAGAGTATTAGGAAAGAATTCTAAGAGAATTTTGATAAGATAATTCATGATATCCCTAATGGTGAAAGGACTTTTATCGGGAGAGATTTAAATGGCCATATAGGAAAGGATAATAGTAGGTATGAGAAGGTGTATCGAGGCTTTGGCTTTAGTAATAGAAATGACATAGGTGGGACTATTCTTGACTTTGCGATTGCACATAATTTAATAATTGCAAATACTTACTTTAAAAAGACAGACGAACATTTAATAACTTATAAAAGTGAATGCATAAAAGTCGAATAGATTATTTTCTTATTAAAAAAATTGATCGATCATTATGTAAAGATTGTAAAGTCATTCTTAGAGAAAGTCTAGCTACTCAACACAGGATTTTAGTAATTGATGTTTACATTCAAAAGTTTAAGAAAAAAAGGTGCAGCGAATAGCTGCCCAAAAATTAAATAATGAAATTTAAAAGGAGAGAATTTAAATGTATTTAAAAAGTGTCTATTAAAGGATAATATATGGGATTTAGAGGGAGAAATTAACACAATATGGAATAGAATGGTTACTTGTATAAATAGAATAGCAAAAGAAATCATAAGTGAATCTAAAGACAAAAATTCTTAGAAAGGAGACATGGTGGTAGGACAACGAAATTTAAAAATCTATTAACCATAAAAGAGAATGCTTTAAAACGTGACAAATGAGTAAAAATGATCAAACCTTCAAAAATTACAAGATTACAAAAGCAAACACAAAGAAAATAGTTAGTGAAGGTATGTTAAAGGCTTTCGAAGAATTGTATCATAAGTTGGAAACCCGAGAGGGTGAAAAAGATATATACAAACTTGCTAAACTAAGAGACAAAAAGGGTAAGGATCTTAATCATATTAGATGTATTAAAAGCGAGGAGGGTAGAGTTCTAATGAAGGATTGCGAGATTAAAGAGAGATGGGAATCAATTCAACGGTTACCGTTGTCAAGAAACCAATGAGATTAGTGGACAAATTAATTATTAATATATTCGACATATTAAAGCTTCAAAAGTTGAAGATGCTCTAAAAAAGATGAGAGTGGCCTTGCCATATGGGATATCTACTGAAGGTTGAAAAAGTATAAGTAGAATAGGTATTAAATGGCTTACTGAACTTTTCAATAAGATTTTAAAAGAGAGGAGAATATTGAATGATTGGAGAAGAAATATTGTGATTTTATTCTTTAAAAATAAAAGAGATATTCAAAAGTACAATAATTATTGTGGACTTAAACTTATGAGTCATACTATGAAACTTTAGGAAAGAATAGTAGAGAAACGTCGTAGGCATGTTACTAATGTTTCAGAAAATCAATTTGGGTTCATACCTAGTAGATTATACTACGAAAGCTATTTTCCTATTGAAACAATTGATAGCGAAATATTGAGAGATGAGGAAAGATTTATACATGATTTTTATTGATTTAGAAAAAGCTAATTTGATGGACTTTAGAGAAAAAGGGTGTATCTAAAAGATATATTCATATGATTAGAGATATGTATGAAAGGGCTTCTACGAGCATGAGGACTACTGCTGGAGAGATATCAAAGTTCCATGTTACTATAGGACTACATCAAGGGTGAGCATTAAGTCCTTATCTTTCTACTTTAGTTATGGATGAAGTCACTAAATACTTGCATGGTGGCATCCCTTGATGTATGTTATTTGCAGACATTATTGTTCTAGTGGGTTTAGTATTAGTCGAACTAAGACATAATATATGAAATGTAATTTCAATAACATAGAGGTTGACCATGCAGATTTAGTTACTATCAAGAATCAAGTTATTCCTAAAAGTAACAACATTCATTCTTTAGGATCTATTATTCAAGATAATGGAAAGATTCAAAAAGAAGCCACTCATAGAGTCAAGGCGGGTTGGTTGAAGTGGAGAAGTGCATCTGAAGTTCTTTGTGATCTTCAGGTTCTCTTAAAACTCAAAAGTAAATTCTCTAGTACAGTTGTAAGACCGCTATGTTATATGGTTACGAGTGTTGGACTGTGAGAAAGGATCATATGCAAAAATTGTGTTGCTGAGGTGAGGATGTTGAGGTGGATGAGTGGCAGAATTAGAAAAAATAAAATGGAATTAATATATACATAAGGATTTAGAGGTAACTCCCATTGACATTAAGCTTAGAGAGAATAAGTTGCGATGGTTTGGTCATGTGCATCGTCAACCAAGTTCAGCACTAGTTAAAAGGAGATAGAATCAGAGTGGAGGAGGATAGAAGACATCAAGGAAAACCTAAGATGAGATGGTTAGATGTAGTTAAAAAAGACTTGACATTGCTACGTGTTACTTCTAATTTTGCACTGGATAGATTAAGATGGTGGAACAGGATCCATGTTGCGACCCCAACTAGTTAGGATAAGGCTTTGATGATGATGATGATGACTCTTGGCTTCACTTCCGCAACTCTTGGATTCCCATGACGAGTTCTTGTGATATACAAGTTGATAATGGATGTGATACCTTATTCTGGAAAGATAAATGATGTTCCAGTATTGTCTTCTCCTCTCAATTCAACAATCTAGTCAACATTGTTCAGCACAAAGAGGCCTCAGTGGTAGAGGTATTGTCCCATCACGGCTCAGGTCATTTAAACTTGCATCTGAGAAGGCATCTAATTGATGTAGAGGTAAATGAGATCTCAAACATATTCCATCTCACTGCCAGAACTAGAATTTGTACTGAGAATAAAGATAGGAGAGTTTGGAGATGGAATTCTAATGGCCAGTTTTCAGTTAAGTCTGTTGTTCAGATTTTGAATGATGGAAGTTGCAGGGTTTGATGGAAGGATTTAGTGTGGTCTAATAACCTTCCTAATAAGATTAAAGTGTTTCTTTGGAAGGTGGCTTGGTCTAGAATTTTGACAGGAAAGAGGGCCAAGATGCTACACATTTCAAGAAATCATTTCTGTGCTTACTGTGCTATTTTTTAGGAGGACCAAGAACATCTGTTTCTGAACTGTGGTATTGTTATTATTCTGTGGCAGACTATATGCAGATTATTTGGTATTTCTTGGGTGGATCATTCTTCAGTTATGGATCTTTTAAGTTGGTGGTCTGAGATCTGTCCTTTTCCAGATCAGAAGCATTTTTGGTTTATCATTTGTCCGGCTTTGCTATGGACTATTTTGTGTGAAAGAAACGGGAGGAAGTTTAGTGATCAATATAGCAGTGTCATTGAATTACTTAAGATTACTTTTAACTGGGTGGATGAGTGGGGAAGAGCAACAAATATTCTTAACGAGGGGAGCTCGGATATTTTGCAGAAGGCTTAGCAGTGGATGGTCCTGCTGTGTTGAGAACCACTTTCTTGAAAATCAGTTTTATTTTCTTGATAAAACATATCCTATGTAACAGAGCCTCTGTAATTTATTCTTGTGTTGTGTTTAAGACTTGGTTAGGGGCATGTCCTACCAAGTTTTACCTGTGTTTTTGGGTCTCCTTTGTACTACTATTTTCTTGTCATCAATAGAATAGTGACTCTCAGTCACCTTCTAAAAAAAACTCTTGGATTCCCATCAATGTCATTAGTACCCCAAGCCATAGGCCTGCCAAATATTCCTCAGGCATTGCCCCCCTGCAGTAGCAAAGTCTGTGAGATCGGAACTCATGTGAACCCTAGACGGTACCCAATGTGTATGTCCACAGGACAGGCGGGACCTCTTGGCAGGCCCACCAACCAAACAACTCTTACGAATACTATATGATTATGTTTACCACTTTGTACATCTATCACTTAATTTTGCTTCTGTTTTGCACTACATAAGCATGTTCACATAAGAACATGCATAGGCTTCTTTCCATGCCTATGTTACCCTTTGAGAGACATGCCCCATAGAAATAGCCCATATTTTCATTGCACACAAAATATTTATACAAATCCAACTGCGGAGGCATTTAACCACCCATCTAATCATGCATGCACTAGTCCATCAAAACGTAGGCTTTGGTTGCCAAGGAATAGACTCTACAAATTAAAACAAAGAAATGGGACTCCAATGTCATCATTCAATATGTACATGGTTATAATTACCTATGCTATCGGAGTGTGTATGCTGTCACCCCATGTAGGTCTACTATGGTGCCCTCTTCTGCTCAGGCATCAGAAAAATAAAACCCAAAATCCATGTGAAGCTTCATGGTTTTACTGGTTTACTCTTGAACGTTAGAAATATTTTTCTACAATGTCATTTCTACACCCAGTAGACATTAAAAAATCAGCAATCGGTCTTGAATGATATAAGGTATCTTCCATCTAGAAAAATTTGAGGTACATTAGTTGTTTTTTCAATAACTGATGTTAAAATTAAATTTTGTACCAAATACTAAGCAAATGCTCATTATGGGTTAATTAATGTTGGTCATCTTCATCTTAAATCCACAACTGTCCTTTTTGAAGTATAAACCCTCACTGTCATTAAGTTAATTTTGTCTTTAAAGTCTATAGACGTGTAAGAGCATACCTTGGCTGTGGTACATGTCTGCCAACTTGTTGATCAAGACTGTCTTACCAGATCCTGCAGGACCATAAAGAAGTATCGGCCATTTTTGTTCAACAGCCACTAAAACCATTTCAAAACCTTTCTTTACTGCAGACGTCAGCACAAAAGGGTTCTCTGATCTCATATCACTGAATATCAAATAATGCATATCAGTATTGATGATTATTTACATACATGAATGAAAGAGGTATAAGGCATCAGCAAGTATACCACGAGTCCCTCTTCTTCCACTGACAACCTGTTAACAAACACGTCGAGGAGGTAACCAAGGAACCACTGCCAGTGCCAACAGACTTAAGAGACAGATTGGAATTAAGCATCCCTTTACAAAACCCTTCAGTTTCCCTCTCAATCGTTGGAATATACCAGCCTGCCTTTTCTAATGATGTATCCTGGCAAAACTCCTCCCAGCTGCAGATAACAAAAACAATAGTGTAGAAGCATGTCAGAACTTAATTCTCTAATGATAGAGAGAAGATAAAAATATAAAGAAGTTTACACCAAAACCAACCGAAGCATGCATGGAAGAGCCTCATCTGCTGTTAAACCAAAATCTCTCGTCGCATTATCACTTATTCGAAGTACAACAGATATTACTTGTATTGCACACCATCGTACGTCCATTAAATTTCTTGTCAGTGATTCTTTGATGATGCCTGCTTTGGAATTTGCAGAAACGTGAACAACATCCAAAAAACACGACCAGTCCCAAAGCTTGGAAAAGTTATCAGGTTCCATTAGAAGAAACCGGAAGGAAACATGAACTGCATTAAGTACGTGGTCGAAATCCTGAAAATCAAGAGAAGCATTTTACAACATCACAAAATAAATTCAGTATAATCCTGGGATGGCTTATATAGAAGTTAGAACACAAGCAGAGTGAAAAAGACTATCTAAAACAAACCATCCACCAAGTCAAACTGAGACGCATAGGATTAACCATTCACAAGTACATTCTCAAACCAAGACTAATGGGATCAAACAAAAGATCATCAAATAACAAAGGAATATAATAAAGTCAACATAGGAAACAAGTTACTGTATACCAGTGTTTGGACTTTACTTTGTGGAAAGGATAGCAGAGGTAAAACCACTCCATCACAGGCAAGTTAAGTTCAGTTGTTGCTATGATGCATAAGAAAGTAAAACTAAGAGAGAAAAATGAAACCTCCTGGCTTTGATTTTGGCACTTGACAGTTTCGCAGAGTAAAACACATGATCTATACATCAACATAGTTTGAACTCACTACAAAACTATGTTCTGCACCTGATCATACAAATGTAACTGAAAGTGCACTCCATTTTATAGAAATGGGACTATTATCTCAGGTTTGAAACAAAGTTTTAAGGTAAAACAGTAGATCTTCCAGTCTCACACCAGATGATACCAAATAAAAAGAATGATGAGGTGATACCACCTGATTTAGATGTATCTACTTCATGAGAACATTTTTCTTAGACATCAAGGACAATCACACCTGCTGCTGGGCAATTCCCCAGGGAAAAAGAGCACCCACGACCCACACTCTTTATTCCAAATCTGTGCTCATTCAGAAACGCAACCTTTACTTCCTAATGCAACACATGGGAAAGAAGCTAAGAGTACTATACTTATGCATTAACCAACCCATGCATGCATCAAGATGCAAAGTTCAGTTAGGTATGATATGGCACGCATGAAGTGATGGCAAGGTACACCCATACACTGTCACTCTTTTTTTCTTTGAAATGATACTAAATCACAAATATATAAACATATTTTGATAAACATTAGAAAGTCCAACATAAAAAAAAAATGTGGAGAGACAGGAAGAGCTCCCATGGTTTTTTTTTGAAGGTGACATTAAGTCACATTTCATAGAGTAAAAAGAGGATTACAAGGAGAATGAATAGCCCAAGGGCCAACACCTTCAGGATCGGACAAACCCCGTCCTGAACCCCAACAACCTAAGAAAAGCTAAAAATTACAATGATGTTTTATCAAGCCAATAAAACAAAACCACACTAAGAGCTGCCTATCAGGAGATCATATCCTTCCACTTCCTGGCCTTTTCAAAAAAACCAGAACTCCCCTTCTTCAGGATACCAGCAGCCCGTCCCCAATCTTCCACCCATCTAAAAGTAATCCTCAGCAGATCATTGGAGCTTCTATATTGATCATTGAATTTCCTTCTGTTTCTTTCACACCATATGGCCCACAAAAGGGCCGGACAAATCAAGAACCACAATTGTTTGAGATCTTTGTATGGACAATTAATGCTCCACCAATGAAGGAGATCCAACACAGAAGATTGCTCTACCCAATTGATTCCAAATAGTCTACACATAATCTTCCACTGTATGATAATAATACCGCAGCCACAGAATAGATGCTTTTGATCCTCCTCAAAAAGAGCACAATAAACACACGAGAAGCTCCCAGAGATGTGTAATTTCTTAGCCCTCTTTCCCGTAAGAATTCTGCACCAAGCAAGCTTCCACAGGAAAATTTTGATCTTATTAGGAAGGTGATTAGACCAAACTAACTCTTTCCACCACACCCTAATTCCACCATCATTCAACATTTGAGCCATGGAATTGACCGAGAACTGTCCATTGTTGGTCCATCTCCAATTTCTTTTGTCTTGCACCTCACCAAAAATTCTGACTTCACTGATGGTGTTGATTAGCAATACTAGTTCTTCTGCTTCCTCATCCGTGGGATTCCTTCTCAAAGGCAAGTTGATCTGCCCTGCATCTATATTGCATAACACTTCCTCTACTGTAGCTTCTTGGTGGAGGGTTATGTTGAAGATATTGCTGAAAAGCTTTGAAAGGGCCATATTGGAACACCATTTATCTCTCCAAAACTGTGTATCCCTCCCATTTCCCACCTGAATAGTACTCGAAATATCCATGAATTCAGCACATCTAACAATATTCTTCCAGATTGAAGACATATTGTAGGTGGTTGAAGGATAAAAATTCCATTTGTTTTCACCTTGGAAATAAAGATCCTTCACAATCACAGCCCAAAGTGCATTCGGATGTTCTCCCCTTCTCCACAACCATTTAGCTAGCATTGCTTTGTTAAAAGTAGCCACACCACAGAGGCCAATTCCTCCTTGCTCCTTGCTTTTGCAAACATTGCTCCATTTGATCAAATGTATACCTCTCTTTTCCCTTTTCCCTCCTGACCGAAAAAAGGAACTTCGAATTGCTTCAATGATTTTTTCCACTGCTCGAGGTATCTTGAATATAGAAGCATGGTAAATTGCCAAAGATGAAAGAACCGATTTTGACAATATCATTTTCCCTCCTCCTGAAAGAAAGTTACATTTCCATCCTTCCAATCTACTCTCAAATTTCTTAATTAAACCATCCCAATCTCTCACCCTTAAGTTTCCATCTGATAAGGGCAGACCCAAATATTTAATAGGGAACATATTCACTCTGCACTTTAAGGAATTTGCAATCTCCAAAAGGCTAGGCTGCGGCACATTCAAACCCACTATTTCTGATTTCTCATAGTTGATCCTCAGTCCTGTGATAAGTTCTATCAAGATAAGCAAACTTTTGATATTCTGGATATCCTCCTTGCTTCCTGAATAGAACAATAGCGTATCATCAGCAAACTGAAGATGAGATAAGTGAATGTTGCTCCTGCCTATTCTGAATCCCTCAATAAGGCCTAGTTGAACAGCATTATCCCAAAGAGAGCTAAAAATCTGTCCAATAAGCAAAAACAGAAACGGAGACAATGGATCTCCCTGCCTAAGGCCTCTTGAACTGCTGAAATATCCACACGGTTCTCTATTGATCAAAACAGAAAACTTAGAGGATGAAATACAGCTCATTATCCATCTAACCCATCTTTCATTGAAACCCATGAGGATCATTGTTTTTTTAAGACAATTCCAGTTGATTCTATCATAAGCCTTCTCAAAGTCAAGCTTCAATAACACTCCTTGCTTATTTCTGATCTTGTAATGATGTATAACCTCATAAGCTGTCATAAAGTTATCCAGTATAAATCTACCTTGCATAAATGCTGATTGATTAATGCCCACAAGTTTATGTATCACCTTCTTAATTCGGGTTGCTAGGATCTTGGCAATAACCTTATAGCATCCATTGAGTAAGCTAATGGGCCGAAAATCTGTCACTCTTTCCGCTCCTTCTGTCTTAGGAATAAGAACAACATATGTAGCATTAACCGCTCTAATCCTTTCCGGCCTGTCATAAAATTCCTGCACTAGGTTAACCAAATCATCTTTAATAACATCCCAAAAGAATTGATAGAACCCCAGTGAAAATCCGTCTGGACCCGGAGCTTTATTAGGATCCATACTGAAAACAGCCATTCTAACTTCCTCCTCCACAAAGGGCTCACTCAACTTAACAGCTTCTGAATCAACTAACTTGGGAAGTAATCCATCTTGTATGTGGGGTCTCATCAGAAAATCTTCTGAGAAAAGATTTCTGAAGAAATCCACAAATCTGTTTTTGATCTCCTCGGGGTCTTCAATGACACTATCTTCTTCTTTGACATGATCAATAGACAAGTATCTTCTTTTAGCACTAGCCATGGCATGGAAGAAAGAAGAGTTTTTATCACCTTCCTTTAGCCAATGCTCCTTGGCTCTTTGTTTCCAACCAATTTCTTCTTTCAAAAGTTCTTCATTGTAATTCTTCCGGAACTCCTTCAAAGAATGAATCTCTTTATTGGACAGGTCAGCAACCTCACTTTTCAATTCTAGTTCTTCAATGCTGCTCATCAATTTCTGCCTTTTTTCCTTTTCCTTTCCACAATTCTGGTTAGACCATTGTCTCAAACAATTCCTTATCCATTTCAGCTTGCCCATGGTTGACTCCGGGGCTAGCCAGATCCTCTAAGTCATCCCATCTGCATGACAAGAACTTCTGGCAGAAAGGCCTTTGCATCAGGCCCAGCATCATGGGGAACTTCCAGCAAATTTGGGATTCAAATCTCCAGGGTCAAGGTGAAATAAAGAAGGATGGCAATCTCAGTATTGGTACCGGTACAATGGGTACCGGTACCAATACATATCGGTATTGCTATCGGCCGTATCAGCCGGGACCAGCCCATTTTAGGCCGGTACGTACCGGTATCGGCCGGCACCGGTACCATGCCTATAAAGAGTATTGGCCGATACCGGCCGATACCGGACCGATACCGGCTGGTACGTACCGGTAGTACTGCCATCCATGGTCTCCATATGGGACACATGTGGAAGTTCTGCAAAGAGCAGGTTAGGTGCTTGCACCGCAGAAGGGAGGGTAACATTTGACAAGGACATTTGAGCACTGACGAGAACTCTGATGCTCATCGAACACCATGGTTCTTTGTAAAGGTAGTGGTGCAAGGGCTCTAAGCAAGAGGAAATGCCGCTCGAAGCTTATCTTCAAAACCCATCCTAGTGGTGACACCACCAGCTGACTTGGTTGCAGCTCGATTGAATTAGCTCAAGCGGTACTTGGGAGACAATGGTGTAAGGGCCACCATAAGATTCGTTGAAGCACCCCTGAATAAGGGGAAGGTAGGTGTGGTCTGTGGGAGGTGCCATCCATCGGGGAGTTTGGGGGGATGGTCTCTTAGTTGTAGCTCCTTTGGAGGAAGTTGCAGAGGATAAGCTTGCACTGTGTTTCTTGATAGCCGACGGGTGCTTGCTCCTTTAGAGGCAGTCGGATCGGCCGATTCGACTCGATATCGACAGTAACCGATCTGATTTTTATTTTATTTTATTTTATTTTATTTTTTTGGGGGGGGACCGTTCCACCTCCAATTCATTGAGAACCGGCCGGAACCAATTTTGGCTGATTGTGGGCCGATTCCAGCCGGTTCTCAATCACAAGATCCCTCCCTCCCGATCCGGATTGGGATCGTCGAGGTCCGATTCGGACCCCCAACCCAGTCTAGTATTCCATGGCTCCAACTACAGACATGGTCACTACAACGAAGTGCGTTCCTTGATACCAACACCAACGAGGTCTCGGTCCCAGTGACCTCTTGTGGAGGCTAGGGATGGCCCTCCTCGTTGCTGCCTTTGGGACTTTCGTGGAGGAGGAGATCCAACTCCATCATATTGGTAAGCTGCTAACCATTGACATTGTGGTTAAGGTCTCAAGCCCTAGAGCCATGTCAGGGTTTAGGGTTTAGGGTTTACGGATGATGGTTTAGGGTTTAGGGGCCTTCTATCCCCTCACCCTTATCTTCTGGCAGGTTCTCAGTCACGGGATCACAGCCGATCCGATCCGGATTGGATCAAGATCGCCGGGGTCTGATCCGGACCCTCAAGCCGGTCGGGAATTCCATGGCTCCAACTGGAAACATGGTCACTACAACATGTCTTTCTTGATACCAACACCAACGAGGTCTTGGTCTGCCTAAAAGGGTCGCAGTGACCTCCTGTGAAGGCTGGGGATGGCCCTCCTTGTTGCTGCCTTTAGGACTTTCCTGGAGGAGGATGTCCAACTCCATCGTATTGGCAAGCTGCTAACCATTGACATTGTGGTTAATGTCTCAAGCCTTAGAGCCATGCAGACACGTTGGAGGTTGTCACTGAGGGGCACATCCACCCGCTGACACTGGAAATACGGTTCTTCTGATGGCTCCACCCGTGGCAGCAGAGCTAGGTTTATACGGAGAGGGGCGAGAGGTGGAAGATGAAGCACTATGTTCTAGGGCATGTTGCATCACCGGAGCAGCCCATTCAAACCCTTCACCGCCTAGCCAACAACTTCACCGGAACACCCCATTCAAGGCAATTGGAATCGAGGTGGTCTGCAGACATGGACAATTTGGGGCAAGTTCAATGATTCACAACCAAACCTGCTCTGTGGGAGCATATCAGGGAAATTAACCTGCTATGTTGGGGCGTCCGAGCCTCAACACTGGACCCACCATGCTGACTTTGCTGCAACCTCACCCCACGCAGGCCTGGAACTTGAAGGTGTCCATCTCAGATACCCCCTGATTGCTGGGGATTAGGACCGTATACGAAAACCCCATTATCTGATTTACCCACCCATTTCTGCTTTTAAAAAGCAGATTTAGATAGAAAAAATTTTGCCGTAACTATTGAAATCAGAATCAGAAACTAAAACTGTTATTTTGGTACCCTAATTCTGATTTTTGCTTGCATTAAATATCAGAATTTGTAAATAATAATTACAATATATATAAATTTTATTCCTTTCACCCCCATAGAGCTCACAAAGTGTCATGCAGGATCATGCCACCACAAAAGTATGTCATCCTTGTGCACCCTGCACCTAGAACATTTGCAAAAAAGGTCATCCACCAAATGGGCGTTGACCAATCCTAGCAAAGATCAGCTGCCACACCTCTAAAGAGTAGGAGCAAGCTGCAAAAAGGTGATCAGCCATCTCCTCTGCATCTCCACAAACAGCACGTAGTAGGAATATCATCCATAAATCGGGGAGGATCTTCCAGAAAGAAGCATTGATTTCGGATAGGGTTGGTTCTTTTGCAAGGAAGAGAGTGAGGGCCCACTCCTCCATTCTGTGTAAAAAGCATACTTGTAAATCCTCCTTTTTAGTTCTCTTGAGAGGTTTGCTAAACACCTCCTTGGTGTGCTTTGAATAGGAGGAAGTTCTAGGGGAGGCTATTTCTGTTTTTATACTTGTACACTTCTTTTTTCATTTAATGAAGTTGTGGTACTATCCACCTTCAAAAAAAAAGATATATAAATTTATTAGGCATCAGATGTATTCTATCTAATAGCATTAATTAGATACATATGATGAAGATGATAAGAATTGAGGACACTTTAAATTGTTTTTGATAATTTCAAAAAATATTTCATCAAAAATAAAACGAAAATGAAAATATTGTTCTCCGAGTATATTGGAATCACAATCGAAAACATGATTTTACTTATTGGAATCGGAAACAGAAATCGGTGTTTCTATTTGCATATCATACCCATTTACAGCCCTATTAGAAGTAGAGGAGATGAGACCGTGCGGCTCCCACAAGGTTGCTGATCGACCGTTCTGCCAGGGAAGCACATCTCTATGATGTCGCACGCCATTGATGGTAGAACAAACATATAATGTACAAAGGGGTTACAATCCCTATTATGAAGAAACCGGTTGTTGTGGCTACTAAATCTATTGTTAGTGTCCCCATGGTGGAAGGGGAGGGGTGCAGGGTGCTGTGTGAAATGACCCCACCCCTGTGAATTTATATTCTCAAATATACACAAGAATGGACCCATCACCCGATCTGAAGTTCGTCAAACCAAGATCAGCTTGGATTGATGGCACAAAGGTATGAATAAGAATAACAATGAAAACCACAAACTAAAAGATATTATTATTACTGGCGCTTCCATAGATACACATGTCCTTGAACACACTGACAAGGACACACATGACACAACTATGATATTACATAGCCAAACATAAAAGGCTCAAAATACAACAGTTAAGACTACAGTCCACTAGTACTGATGCAACTGGTGAAGCCGGAAACTCAGTCTTACTGTGGTTGATAATCTCTCCTGAAAAATATTTAATTAAATTTTATGAGTTTCACACAAAAACTCAGTAGGGATCATTTACTCGTTGCTGATCCAATACTAAAGATTAAAGTCCTTTCGTAAATAATTTGAGTAGAAGAATGCAACAATAATCAAGTAAATATATAAACAGTGAAATGTTTAATTGAACCATACATGAATCATTTGAAATAACCATATAGAATGCGACAACATCTCTCCCCCCCCCCCTACTTCTTCCTCTTCTACTACTACTACTACTATTTGGTGAAATGCCATAAACAAAGGGACTGCCCCCCTATTTATAGCTGGAAAAAGGGAGAGGATAAAGATGAGGGGTGGGAATGAAATCCCCCCCCAAATGATTGCCTAGGGGATAAGGACATGAGGCGCCCCCCCGGGTGCCCCATGGGGGTTGGAAAGGGTGATGAGATGTTGGCTGAGGTGTCCCTTTTTAGAAGTATGAGGTTGTCCCCTTAGTATGTCCTTCTAGGATATAAAGAAAAGAGAGAAGAGATGGGCTGTAGGTGGTTAATAAAAAGCCCATATAAAAAAAAATTTAAGGCCCAATAAGTCCATTAGTAAATTTAGAAAAAATCTCAAGAATTATGTTTGTACTATGGCCTTGCAATTATGACTTTTAAGAGTTGATTTAGAGTGTAAAGAATTAAATCAAAACCCTACCCTTTTATCTTTTTACATTTAAGACCCTTACTTTATATTATTGCATAAATATCCTATAACTTATGTGCAAGTCATTACATTCTCCCCTTCTTATAGAAATTTCGACCTCCAAATTTCATGATTGAATACTCAAAAGTGGTAATATATCACGGAAAATACATACCTCATTACAAATAAGGAAATTGTTCCTTTATTTCATCTTCTCACTCCCACATAGCCTCATTGATGGATCTGTTTTGCCAAGCCACTTTCACTAATGGAATTACCTTACTCCTTAGAACTTCCTCTTCGTGACCCACTATACCAATTGCATATTCTGGGGTTGCCATATCTGAGGCAACTTCAATGGTAGTGAAGTCTACTATATGTGATGGATCTGGAACGTACCTCCGTACCATAGAGATAATGGAAAACATTATGTACATTAGACAAAGCTGGAGGTAAGGCAAGTTGATATGCTACTTCACCCACTCTTCTAAGTATTTCAAATGGGCCAATGTAACGTGGACTTCAAATGAGACAATACAACGTGGACTTAATTTACCTTGCTTCCCGAATCTCATGACTTCTTTGCTAAGTGAAATTTTCAAAAACACGCGATCTCCTACATCAAATTGAAAGAATCAACATGACTCTTTTGTATGTTCTGAGCTACAACTAATCTTTGACAGATTGTTCTTATCTTGTCAACACAATCTTTAACAATCTCTAGTCCTTCTTACTTTCTCTCACCAGCCTCATCCCAATATAGAGGAGATTGACAAGGTCGTCCATACAAAGCTTCATAGGGCACCATGCCGATACTTGCATGATAGCTTTTGTCATAAGTAAACTCGATGAGTGGTAAATATTGATCCCACGATCCCTTCCATTCAACACAACAGGCTCGGAAGCATATCTTCCAATGTCTAGATTGTTCTTTCAAATTGTCCATCAATTTCTAGATGATAAGCTGAACTAAATGCAAATTTGGTGCCTAGTGCTTTTTGAAAACTTCTCCAAAAACTTGAAGTAAATTTTGGATCTCTATCAAAAACTATGGCCACTGGTACCCCGTGCAATCTTACGAATTCCTTGACATAAAGTTGAGCATATTTATATGTAGTCCACAAAGTATTTACTAGTAAGAAATGAGCAGATTTTGTCAATCGATCAACTATTACCCAAATGCTGTCAAATCCTTTTGAAGTTCTAGGTAATCCCACTATAAAATCTGTTGTCACAAATTCCCATTTTCATTCAATAACTACCAAGGGTTGGAGTAATCCAACAGGCTTATGATGTTCCACCTTGATTTGTTGACAAGTTAGACATCTGGATACATAGCTTGCTATCTCATTCTTCATTTTGGCCTACCAAAAACTTTTCTTCATATTCCGGGACATCTTAGTACTTCCGAGATGAAATGCAAATTTCGACCTGTGGCACTCATCTAATAGTTCTTGCCTTAGGTCTATTTCTGGGGGAACATAAAGTCTTCCCCAGAATTTCACAACACCATCTCCAGACATTTCCACCTCTGGATGATGTAGAACCTAAGGTATCTTATATAAGGCCTCACAGTTGAACTGGCTAACATTCCAGTGGTTTCAGTTCCAGGAGTCAAAAGAGTCAATTTTGCCATGCCCTCAAGTAACTTCCATTCATGAATCATTAATAACAAGCCGTTAAAGAAGTGTGGGAAGTGAAATCCATGCTTAAAGTAAGAGCTTTCATGTGGTTGCTGGTCCAGAAAAGACTTGTTACAAAGGTTTATAGAAGCCGTTGGAATCCAGACTCTTCAACAATCTGTTCATTATGTGGAATCAGTGATGAAGATGTTGATCATTTATTTATTCACTGTAACATCAGCAAAGAAGTGTGGAGAATAGCTTCTAGAATATTAAATCTTCAGTTAAGATTTAATAGTATTGATGAAATGTCGAGATTTCTCAGATCATACAGTGTACTAGGAAGGGGTAGTGCACACAACAAAATCATTCTAATGTTACCACATGCAGTTTGTTGGAGCATTTGGAGGCAAAGGAATGACAACATTTTTCAGGGGAGCAGAGTTCACAGTGAAAATATATGTATTCAGGCGGCATCTTTCCTGTATCAGTGGAGTCGGTTTGTCTTGGGGATTTCTGCTGAAGATTGGGCTAATGTGATGAAATTTATGTAATTTCAACTTCTATTTCTTCTCTAAGTTTGGGGAACCTCTCCTCAACTTTATCGGATGTACTACCTCTATTTATTTCAATAAAATTGGTGGTACACCAAAAAAATTTCCAAAAAAAAGTAGTTTGGAGAAGTTCAAGAGGTTGAGTCTCCACCCAAAATAAGATTTTCTGAGCAAACTCTTATTGAGGGGGAAAAAACATTTCCAAGGTATTCAGAGGAAGGAGCATAGAAGATAATATCTCCTGTGGGCACTGCAGCAATGATAGAGAGGATGTGAAGCAACATGCATTAGTCAACAGATTTGGAGATCTTTGATACTAAAGCACAAGCAGTTTTTAGAATGGCTCACAAGATGTGGTTCTACTTTCACAACATCAAGAGTCATGACCAAACTCCAAAGGTCTCCCAGGTCCCGGTCACTACGACTGTTGCCTCATGGCATTTGTTGGACTATTTGAAGATAGCACCATAGCAGATCTGCAAAGTCATCATGCCTGCTGGGAAAGTAAATTCTATATTGAAATTATTTGTATTGGAGCCTTTTTCCCTATCTAGAACTATCGTAGGTTTTTGCTTATGGTTCCTGTGGGGAGTGGCAGAGTGTTTTGAGAGATTTTTAGACTCACTCCTGCTCCTACATTGTAATTTCTGTTAGTGTCCTTGGGACAGAGGATCCTGCCCTCCAATCCCACTTGCATTCCTTCTAGTACAAGCCACAATATGTTTTGCCCCTTTTTTTTTGTTTAAGGGGGGTGTTTCAGAGCCAACTTTAATACCATTTAACTCAAACTCAAACTCTATACATTAACCAGTTTTTGTCTACTATGAAAAACAAGCCATGACAGATTTTCATGCCGTCAATTTCATTAGTTGCCTGACACAAATCAATGAACTTGGGCAAGGTTCAAGGTTTGAAAAAGTCCCCGCTCAAGCAAGGAACAGAATAAAAGAAACGAACCCTCTAAATAGTAGAAAGCAGAATAAATAATGATCATGTAGAAAAGAAATACCTTTTCTCTAATCTGAGCAAAAGAATCTGTTACCAGCAGACGTTGAAAAGGAGGCGGTGAAAAACCAAAATAATTTAATACAGACCTGCATAAAGTCACAAGAACGTATTAAGTGATTAGACGGCACACTATCGACTCAACAACACATTGAAATAAACATATACGTGTAGAATATACTAGGCTGGTGATAAGACACCACTACTGCAATATAATTTTTCTTATCTGATAAATGACGGCTAATAATCACATGCGTCAAGCCGCACACAGGATGCACACAATGCATACTCAAGATAAGCTGGAGAATTTACCCCCAAAAAAATCAATCTAAGTAGAGAAAATCTAAAATATATGTAGTTGGCTGTCAATATTTCCACGGTTTTACTTGACCCCTTCCCCCCCCCCCAAACACACACACACACACGAAAGAAAAAAAAAAAAACTGGCCTTGTGTCATAATTTTTTCTATAAAGGAGAAAATTCAAGTGCCATCTCGCGAGAATTGAAGACACGAAGCGACTAGACACTTGTAGAATTTAAACTGGAGAAAACACACTAGAATTGGAGGAAGAAGAAGATAGGAGGGAAGAAGAGGAGCAGCGAGAAGGGCGGCCCCACCTCAACAGAAAGGGCGCCAAGTCCAGCGCCCGACACAAGGCGAAGCAAGCGAGCTCGTGCAACCTCAGACCGGAACCCCTCGCCGCGTAGAATTCGACCACTTCCACGTCGCCCTCCCCTACCTCCTCCCCGCCCGCGACGCCGGGATCCGATCCCAGGCCCTCCCTCGCCTGCCGAAGCAGGTCCACCGCCCTGTCCACGATCCCCCTGCACAGCGGGCGGAAGCAGCCCACAATTGGTATCGTGTAACTTGGGTGAAGGAACGGCTGCGCCATGGCGGACGCCACCCGGTCCGCGACGGCGGGGTCCCCCCTGAGCTCGAGTTCTTCCACCTCCCCGAGGAGGGCGGCGAGGGCGGGATGAGAGGCGAGGGCTGGGCCGCGGTCGAGGAGGCGGCGGAGAGCGGCGCCGCAGGTGAAGTTACCGTCCAACGAGAAGGCCGCCATCTCCTTCTTCTACCTCAACAACCGGTGACGGCGGAGCAGACGATGGATTTTATAAGGGTTTTAGCCCGCTCCTTCTTCTTCTTCTTCTTCTACCTCACAGTGACGGCGGAGCAGACGATGGATTTTATAAGGGTAAGGGTTTTAGCAAAACCCGCTCCTTCTTCTTCTTCTTCTTCAGTGACGGCGGAGCAGACGATGGATTTTATAAGGGCAAGGGTTTTAGCAAAACCCGCTCCTTCTTCTTCTTCTTCTTCAGTGACGGCGGAGCAGACGATTGATTTTATAAAAGGGTTTTAGCCCGTGGGATATTTGCCGAATTGCTCGTTCCATAAGGCACACTTTGTTTGCAGACTAATTTAAATCAGAATAAGATTACGAAGATTTCTTAAATTAGAATAAGAGATATTTTGATTTGGTAAATTGTTGGTATTCTATCCAGAATAAAGAAAATTACACTGCATTATTCCAAATGATTTGATAGGAATAAGTGGAATAATGAGTAAAATAAAAGATAAAATTGAGAGAATTGGAAGATTAGATATTCCAGGTAAAGTTTGGAGAGTTGGGAGAATTGGGAGAATTAGGCGTACCCTCGATCAAATCAGAATAGGATCTTTACACCGGTTATTCCGGCCCTATTCTAGAATAAAGAGTCTTTTGATTTGACAACGGACATAAATTCAACATGAAATAAGAAATTATTCTAATTATTTTAATTACAAAGGAGAGAATAAGAAGAAACATATAATAATATTTATTATTTATTATCTTACTACCTCCTAATTTTCTGATTTGATAAAATAAAAAATAGTAAACGTTATTATATGCTTATTAATATACTTATTGACGTTCATTCATGGAGATATAGAATGTAACATATAAATATATTAATATGTAATGCTATTGATTATACATGTAGTCATAATAATTATTGTTAAATATAGATTTGAAATATTAAAATATAAAAAATATAAAAAATGTAGTATTAATGTCAATATATAATACGAAACACACTTATTAACATATATGTGTATATTTATGTATGCATATATTTAAGTATATATGTAAACACATAAAAAGAAAAAATAAATTGACAAATGAGAAAACCATATAAATTTGTCATCACTTAATACATTGGGCATTGTTTGCGGAAAAAAAAAATTTCCATATCAAAGAAAAATTATTTACAACAAAGATAAATATGCAATGTATATTATAAAGAATATTGATTGTTCGTACAATAGTATTCTAATTTTGTCAAAAATTACAATCTTGGTACGATGGAATTTTCTACTCTAGTTGTTTTGAGAAGTCTCGGTCTCCGTCAGAAGTTTATAGTATGAAAACATCTTTATAACATCATTTCGACTTTCACGAACATGTGTCCAAAGTTGGTACCATGTTACAATGTTGTTGAGAATTTCTTTCAGAAAGATGAAAATAATAAAAAAAAATTATATAAGACTCCCCAAGAAACATAACATAAATACAATAAATGAGTCAAATCACAGTTTAAAACGTACCCGACAAATAAGATTCAAGATAGGCTTCATTCGACTGTAATATAAGGGAGGCTCATGCATATTCCACAATTATAAATGAAAAATAAAAATATATACAATGAAATCAATCGAGGCTCATGCAACTCCTATAATAAGCTAATAAAAATAACATGAAATCAAATGAAGCACATGCAACATTCATAATAATTTAGCAAAAATAACATTAAATCAAACGAAACTCATGCAACCTCCATAATAACTTAATAAAAATAACATGAAATCAAACGAGACTCATGCAATCTACATAACAACTTAATAATAAAAATAAGAAAACAAATGAATACTTCTTCAAAATATTAAAATGACATGAAATTAAATGAGATTGTACGCAACCTCCAAACTATTATCACATTTCAGTCAACCACTGTTACCTCAAACCATTATCACCTCAATGCTCGGGCCAACCATTCTCACCACATTCACACACATATATTTACGACGAACTATAAGATGGACTCAGAAAAAAAGTTTTTCATCTATTGGGGTTGCTTAAAAGCCATCCAACCAGTAAACTCACTGCTTCTTTCTTTATCACTGCCTATACCTTACAACACTCATATAGGGCTGCAATCATGCCCTCCTAATATCAGAAGACATGTTTGGGTAAGGCTGCACGTATGTCTTCCTACTATCCAAACGTGCAACCGGTATAAAACTGCAATCATGCCCTCTTACTATTTAAGTGTATATCTAAAAAAGAAGCATTCCAACTATGTTTGCGCACCACCTGTTAATAATCTTTCATCTAATAGCATGAAATCACATGAGGCTCATACCTCCACTACATTCACACACATATATTTATGATGAACTATAAGATGGATTCAGAAAAAAGAATTTCATCATATATTGGAGTTGTTTAAAAGTCATCCAACCAATAGACTCATTGCTTCTTTCTTCATCACCGTCCTTACGTTACAACACCCAAATAGGGCTGCAATCATATCATTCTAATATCCGAAGACATGCTTGGATAGGACTGCACGTATGCCATCCTACTATTCAAATGTGTAATCGGTATAGAACTGCAATCATGCCCTCCTGCTATCTAAGTGTATATCTAAGAAAGAAGCATTCCAACCATATTTGCGCACCACCTGTTAATAACAAATTAAAGGAAATAAAAACAGTTAACCCAAAATATTAATCAACATCAATTTTCATTATACACAAATGAAAAGAAACAAAGTCCAAATAAGAATTAAAGTTACATGTCAAATAATCAACGGGTAGAAGCAACAATAGAAATATCTACCAAATAGAAGTAAAAGTAAATCATACATATCATAACAAATAAGCAGGATAAAATGGAAAAAAACAAGCAAAGATAACAACTTCCAAATCTAATTATTTTCATCCCAAATTTGATATGTAATCTCTTTCCTGACATGGTCCCCTACAACTAACTCAACTTGGTTAGACGCAGTGTCAATAGGATAGTCAACATCACCATCATCTTTTACAAATCTACGTTCATTTGCCATGTGAAAGTATACGTCATGTCCCTCCTTTTGACGAATGAAATTATAGACGACACAACATGTTAACAATATCTTTCTTTGTGTTGCCCATGAATACATACAACCCTCTCATAAGATATGAAAATGATACTTGAGCACACCGAAGGCACGCTCTACACAATTTCTCAATTGTGCATGCCTATGGTTAAACTTCTCCCTTTTATTTGTATAATGGCGACCGCGACTTTTAAAACACTATATGTGGTAACGTTGTCTACGATAAAGAGTTAAGAAACTACGGATGTTTGCATACCCAGAGTTGACAAGATAATACTTGCCGCGAGGTACCCGAAATCCGTCATGATACAACATCTATTTTAACACTCTCATATCAACTGCAGAACTTTCCCAACCGCTAGCAACGTATAGAAAAGTGAGGTCAAAAGAGACAACCCCCATTACATTCTGGCTTATGTAACCCTTAAGTTATTATGTGCATCTCATCGATCGCCCCAAGTGTATCTTACACGATATAATCAAAATATAAGACGATGCACAAGGACTTGTACGTGAATTGAAAATGAAATGTAATAACAAAACTAAGTACTTTGAAGTACGGATAGAAATAAGCCTTCCCTTAGATATGAAGGTGACATTCACCCACATTAGAAGGAAGTTGAATAAACTCCGTCTTAGAGATGTCAATGCCATAACAACGTTATTGACATAATAGCTTATTATTTGTGAAAAGTGCTGGAAGTATTCACACAATGCTCCCGTAGCAACACCATGACCAACAACATGCAAGAACATCGCTACTTGCTCATAGCCAATGACATGTCGTGAGTCAAATAGTAAGCCCATGTCCACTAACATGTACCTCAGTGCAATAAACATGCTAGGGCTAAGCCTGAATGCCCAATAGGCTCTCCATTTATGACCTTATAGCACCTCTTGTATCCGAACATGACCAGTATGTGCCGAAGTAAACATATTTTGTCTAGGCACAGTTGAGACATACTAATCTGATATTACTTTAAGTATGACTTTTTCGATCTCTTCAATCATCTCGTCATCCTCATGAATGAACTTCATTATTAAATCATTGATGCCTACATAAGCCACTGTTAATTGTTCATTCCAATTTAATATGGTACATAGTTTAAAAGGAATAAAGAAGAGATGCAAAGAAGAGTAAAGAAGGGTACATCAACGGCCCTTCAGGGGCATCAAAATTACAACAACGAATATTAAAAAAAGTAATAGAATAACTAGAAACAAAAGGATTATCATGAGACAATATTGCTAGGAGAAATATGTTGACATGTGTGATGTAGGGGGACCACTCATGGCTTGTACAGTACTTGGTGCCCACTGCATATTCCTCGCGAGTGATTCTTGGTCTCGGTATAGGCTGCTCCACGACACCATATAGTGCTGCCTCCCAGCCCTCAATTGAGTGGAACTCCTTGTATCGAGCTCCTGAAAAACCATTCACTTGGGCATGACATTCTCCCCAAGTTAGGTACAAACCAGGCTCACGGCCAACCCGCACAACGTAACACTTAAAACATCACATTCATAGTTAGAATGATATACCTACACGGGACGTACAAGTAGATATTGCAATTTATATTAGCACAATAGATATAACCGACGACATCTGATTCAAGTAGGTTAAGAGTACAACGTTCATTAAAATTCAGTCCAAACTAGAGCAATAAATTAGACAAAAGACAATATGAGCATACGATAAAAACATAAGACATAAATTCATGTCCAACTGGGCCATATACATGAAGTCAACTAGTCCAAGCAATAACCCAGTCAAACTTCTCCTCCTCCGGTAGAGCCATGTAGACGGATAGAATGCCCGGTGTCCCAAACAAGTTCACAGCCCTGTAGTACAAACTACGCGGCATGTTGGGAACATAGCATAGATCGTCCACACACTCCATCACCGTCAGGATCCTTTGTTCTACATTTGCCAGTATATCAGATACATTGGTACCGCCACTGGAAGACCTGGATGAAACTCGATCCGCTCTCAAGTCCCTCAGAACTTCCGTGCGCTCACGTAGTGCACTAGAGAAAGAAAGCATCGTTTCATCTCCAATGCTTCTTTTACCCCGATGCTTTGAGGAGGAGGAATTTCAAAGGAGGATTGTTTCTAAGGAGAAGTGACCTCCTCTTCATTGATTTTCAATTGTGTCAGCAAGGAAGGAGTCCAAGTGGAGTAATGAGATTGGGTTGAGATGTTACCACCACTGTAGTGTTGCTCATATCCACCGTAGGATGAGCTCTGAAGTTGTTGGGATATAGACATAAGATCGTCACATGTTATGGAACCATCATTGACATAACCGATGTCAAAGTCATAATTTGGTGCTACTGATGCATACTCAAGGGCATTAACATAATCACCAATAGCTATATGACCTTCGACATAATCTTCATGGACTTGCACAGAGGGTGGTGGGGCTTGCATTTGTTGTGGCAGCTGTTGTGGCTGTGGTGGGGGATCCACAGATTGTGGTAGATTGTTGTGATTCACAATCCTACGTCGCCATCTATTCGCATATGGTGGCGCATGCATAGACCCTTCCGCATCTCCCCCGTTCGTTATGCTACTGGTTGTCATGTAAATCATCTCTTTCGAGAACTCAAAGGTTTTACCTTTTAATGTATGAAGACCACTATTTGCGTGAAAATTTTTTGAACATGTGATTATCTTTGGGTTATTGAGTAGCAATAGAAAGAAAATATATTATTATGTTTACATGTTCTTATTTCAATGACTTGCTCCCATTATTCAACTCCAGGCACAGGTCTTTTTGCTTGATCATCCTAACCCCATCCAATCCTTTTAAATAGCGCATCAAGTTTGACATAAATTCCTTTGAGGACCTTCTATCGATTTTGTAGTTGGTCCTTATTGTAATTTAGATGACTTGCAGTATTGAAACTGGGCGCGACCTAGCACCAAACCTATGTTTTGAATGTCCCCTCGATATGATTTTCCTTGTCATATTCCTCCATGAGAAGCTGAATGAGGATTTTGTCATGGTCAACGGCCCAGTTTGGGGCACGGATCATACTAGTGCCTTCGGTTCTAGCTTGACGTTTACCTTTGTATGCTTTGAACAAAGATAAACATTCGACCAAAGTGGAGGAGGAGGTTAAAAGTTCAATAAAATACTATCCTAGTTAAAATTTAATAAGAAATGTAATAATAGAAAAATTGATATACGATGTAGCAAAGATTGTTCACATTAAGCATATGAAAATGACCATTATAAAAAGAAACAAAATATGGCAAGTAAGCATAGACTTACCGGAGGTGGACATATTATGTTTGCGCTTTGTACGATTCCTAATGAAAAGAAATAACAAAACATAAGTGAAGCGAATTGAGGACTAATTGAAATTACTGTAAATAATCAGATTATGTCATAAAGGTGAATGCGTTTGATAATGTAACTTATCAAATAGAGACTTACAGTTGAGTATGGAATCGGATAGAGAGAATGCCTTTTCTGCCAGCTTTCATGATAGGGACTTCGAATACAAACGAATTCCACAATATTTAGAGAAGAATTTAATGGCATTCAGAGTATTGGAAGGCTGATACATAATATTTAGAGAAGACTTTAATGGCATTCTCAGTATTGAAGGCTGATACATAATATTTAGAGAAGAATTTAATGGCATTCAAAGTTCAGATGGGCATGCTAAGTTTAGTCCTTTTCTATCTTAGCTACCTGGGTTACTAGGGCCACTTCAATGTGCAACAAGCAAGGGCAAAGTAAGCATATACTCAAATTTGCCCATTTTCGAAGTATTATTCATGGTTCTATGTATGGAGTGCTTAAGGATGTATAAGAAGAAAATAAAGAGTTAGAAGAGGTACATGACAGAATAACAGTTTCAAAGTATTCTGTTTTCAAGATTGCTAGCACATTTCATCTAAAAGGTACATCTTGTATACACTTAAAAAAAAAACAATAACATTTACAGAGGACACAGTTCGAGGGGGAAGTCATAAAGAACAAGAAAGATATTGAATGCCAACCAAAATAAATGGAAGAGTACAAAGATAATTTCACAGTATGATATAATAAAATGATTTTGAACACTGCCTCTCCTTTCTTTCTAACCCACTTGAGCTTAGCCTAAGAATCACTTACTTGTCTCAATGGAAATAAGCTAATTCCTATTTTTGGAACAAAGTCTTGTCCAAAATATAGCTACAAGGAGATGGATAGCTATACATCTTCTTAAACACTTTTCTGCTATGAAAAAAGAAAAAAACATGTCTTCTTGCTCAATGAAATACTAAGTATTCACAGTCATAAGCAAGAAAGATGGTAAAATGGATTATTTCCCATACTTCTGAGATCCTTGGCTAAATTCTAATGTTTTGAAGCACTGGAGAGTCAATAGGAAAGCACTTGATTGACAAACCATGCAATGCATTTAAAAAAAAAAAAAATGCAAGCCAATTCATGTTTGCTCAATTATGGGTATACTTGATGAAAGCGAAATGGCCGATACAATCCACACCCAAGAATTAGAGAAATGCAGTGGATGTCTCATAGGCTGATTAAAGAGATTAAAATATTTTACCAAAGTGATTATTTTCTTCACGCAAGTAATTTTCATGTTAATTCATCCATAATGTCTGATCACCAATAAAAAGAATACTTCTCTCCTTGCTACTCCGTGGCTGACTTGCAGGTGAAAGAAAGGGAAGGATCCTTAGAATGGAGACAAAGGTTCCTGAAAAGGGTAGTTCCCTTTTTTTATCGATAAAATAAGGAGGATTATGCTTTTAGGCGATGTTAACAAGTTCAATTTGCCTTTTCCGACTTGGAAGGGATAATTTGTGGCAGGGCAACACCACCTTGGTGTGCACTTTTGTATAGAGGTCTTTTCAAGAGCTTACACATACTAGTCAATTCCCTCTCTATTTATTGAAATTATTCTACTATCCACTTCAAAACAAGGAAGAAGAATACATCTATGAAGACCTTTCTTGTAGTGAGAGAAGGATTTTGTGGAAGACTAAGAAAAACCTAACAATCAAGAGTAAGAGAATGATGAAAAGTCAAATGGCAAGCCATAGTACTCCAAAGCTATAGTATTCTTTGATCGTATAATTGTGCATTTGTTCTCAAAAACTTCAATGAGACAGAATATGTAGCATTGCTCAATGACAAAAATAGACAACTTAGTAATTTCATGCAGCAGTTACTTCTTTTAGGATAAAGGCCATTTTCTTTTATGTTATTCCAACCAACAACCTTTGATCTAAAAATGAATGCCAAGTTCACTGTCAAAAAAAAAAAGTCAACCTCAGATTCAATTCAAACCCAAGAAGGAGGTTGATGGGGTTCAAAGGAGGTGTTTTGAAAAAAACAGTCTACAAACGGAAAAATATCATTTTAAGATGATCATAGGTTGAAACATGATCCACATAAGTTAAAAGGAAAAAGAAAAGAAAAGGAAAGAGGCCATCCCTATATACTGTTATTATAAATTGGAAGCTGTATTCCCAAAGAAAAACATGATCCACATAAAAAAGAACATGATCCACATAAAATTGTTTTGAAGTAAAAAAAAAATTGTCAACTACTACTCCATACATTACTTCCCAAATAATGCTCAAGCAAGAACTCATATTGGTTATACAATCAATTGACATAGGATGCTATTAGGGCGTGAAAATAAAATTAAGCAAAGACAAACATACCCGAGACATTGGTCGTATAGATTTTAGTACACAAAGGTACTACAACAAAGTTGGCAGAGGTAATTAACTAGGCAAGAGGGCAAGACGGACACAATGACAGATTGGCAGAGGTGATAAAAAATGTAACCAGATTGACAGAGGGCAAGACGAATATGGTGTAACAACCACAGATTGACAGATTGCATCATATTCAGTTGGCATAGGGCAAGAGGAACACAACCGCATGATGTAAAGCAAAGAAATATCCTAAGAGGGCAAGACAAACACAAAGACAGGGGAGAAAGAGAAATCGGTTAATCCAAGCCGAAATTGTTTTCGTTGATGGTTCACGGTTGGAAGCCGATGAGGGAGCCACAGAGGAAGAACGCTCGCGAACAGCAAGACTGACTGCGCAATTATCCTCCAACTTGTGCATCGCCACCAGGTGAGGGTTTCACCTTTAAAGTGATGGGAAGGATCACTGCAAAAGCGATCAGGTTGCTGCTCTGCAACCCCCGTGACCCTTATCGGGAAGAGGGAAAGGAGATGATGAGAAGGGCGGAACCTATGACGATGCCTAGCGTAGGAGGAAGAAAGCAGGGGAATCATATGTGTGGATGGAGCACATGTACCGATCGGCGAGGGCACGCGCAGGCAATTCGGTGGGGGCGAGCGCAGAACTAGGGTTATGAGTGGGCAAGCGCATAAGGGAGGGGGGTGGGTTTCGCAGTTGGCACGGGCAACGATGGAGCCTTGTCATATTCGTGCCCCTGCAAAAATTGAGCAGAATAGGCAATTCGTGGGGGTCAGCCAGGATGGCTTAATCGCCTTATTCTCCGAATGAGCCATTCTGGGTGGTTTAAGGCATTCCCCTTGTCAAAGTAAAAATGGGCTTATTCTCCTCCTATTCGTCCCCTATTCTTTTGTATTCCAGAAACAAAGTTGCGCTGCCGGTATAAGCCATTCCATTTGTCAAAACAAAATTAAGCTTATTCTCTCCTTATTTGCCCTTATTCTTCTACTATTCTCCAATCAAAGTGGTGAGGGTTTTTGGATGGAAGGGGTTCAAACGGCTTGTCGGGCTTTTAAGGATGGTGCAAGGAGAACCGCCACACCGCTAAGGGCATTGGGTGCCCACTTTTGGGAAAGAAAATTGTCCACATGTATTAATGTTTTAGGGGGTTATGTAAATAACTTTTTAAAGGATTTTATATTTGCAAATTACCTACTATGATCCTTATTTCTATGAGTAATACTTGTTGCACAATCAGGTTGTGTAGCAAGTCCAGTCACACCACACAACCCTCTGCGGTTGGACCATGTAGCCAACTTAGCCAACTCGACGAGCTGACATGGCCATGCCCATAATATTTGGATTGACAAATCAATTACTGTATTTGTCAGTTCAAAGTTCTATTACCTCTCTAGACAGAAGTGTAACGATTGACAATTGATAAGGGCCACGCCACAGGTGAAGGTGTCGTCGAATGAGAAGGAAAGAACCGCCATAGGGTTTTAGAGTTTTGCATGGATGGGGTTGCGGTCGAAGAGGCGGCGGAGAGTGGCACTGCAAGTGAAGGTGCCATCCAATGAGAAGGAAGGCGCTGCCATCTCCCTCTTTTTCTTCTTCTTCTACCTCAACAACAGGTGACGGCGAGAGGAAGAAGGCAGGTGCAGACGATGGGTTTAGGGTTTTAGCCCCACTTTGTTTAAATAAGTTATTACGTGAGACTTATTGACAGAATAACGTATACTAGAATAAAGAGGTCCCACAAAACTATTAAATCAAAATACTCTTTATTATAGTACACGTTATTCTGTTAATAAGTCTCACGTAATAACTTATTTAAACAAAGTGGGGCTAAAACCCTAAACCCATCATTTGCTCCCGCCTTCTTCTTCTCGCCATCACCAATTGTTGAGGTAGAAGAAGAAGAAGAAGAAGAAGAAGAAGAAGAAGAGGGAGATGGCGGTGCCTTCCTTCTCGTTGGATGGCACCTTCACTTGCGGCGCCGCTCTCCGCCGCCTCCTCAATTGCAACCCCTTCCATGCAAAACTCTAAAACCTTATGGCAGCCCTTGCCTTCTCATTCGACGGCACCTTCACCTGTGGCGCGGCCCTTATCAATTGTCAATCGTTATAGTTCTGTCTAGAGAGGTAATAGATCTTTGAACTGAAAAATACAGTAATGGATTTGTCAATCAAAATATTATGGGCGTGACCATGTCAACTCGTCGAGTTGGCTAAGTTGGCCACGTTGTCCAACCGTACAGGGTTGTGTGGTGTGACTAGACTTGCTGCACAACCTAATTGTGCAACAAGTATTACTCATACAAATATGGATCATAGTGGGTAATTTGCAAATATAAAATCCTTTAAAAAATTATTTATAAAACCCCCTAAAACATTAATACATGTGGACAATTTTCTTTCCCAAAAGTAGGCACCCAATGCCCTTAGCGGTGTGGCGGTTCTCCTTACACCATCTTTAAAAACCCGGGAAGCCGTTTGAACCCCTTCCATCGAAAAATCCTAAAACCCTCTGCCCATCCTCTACAAACACCTCCTACCTTCTTCTTCTCGCCTTGAGCATGAATTGTTTTCCTGATATGATGTCAAAAACTATTTCCTGGTTACACTTCTTATTGATTTCTAAGTAAGCCATAGTTATTTGCTTTAATGCAGGTGTATGGTTTGTACCTCTTTTATATATGAGTGCAAAGGTACAATCCTATCTTATTATATACTTGAATCATCAGATGGCATGATTGCAACCACGTCTGAGTGTGCTTTTGGATAGCAGGAGAGCACGACTATATATGATCAATATTATAGGCAATAATGAAAAAAGATCGTGAGTCTATTGACCGGATGGCTCCTATGCATGAAGCAAACTCAATAGATGATTAGCTACTTTTTATTTAGACACTACTTTTTGAGCCCACAAATGGCGACAATATGACAATGGTATATTGTGCATAGAATCACTCACATATAAAAGAGGGACAAACCATGCACCTACATGAAAGCAAATAACTATGACTTACTTAGAAATCAATAAGAAGTATAGCCACATGGTCCAACTGTAAGGGGTTGTGCAGTATGATTGAGTGTAGCAATCCGAAAGTTTGGATCATTAAAAATGATTTTGGGAGTCGCCACCTGAATAAGAGGTTCGGGAACCGAAAAGATTTGAAAGAACATACTAACAAATTTGACTCCAAGGTTAAGTTTTAACAGAGGTTATGGGTTTGTACTACAGTTAAGTGGTTGGAAGGGGTTAGACACCTATACACCTCCAAAATTGGTCTCTACTAATCTCGCTAATTTTCTAAAGAAATGAATCTTACCAACTAGTGGTAAGATTCCTTTTGTAAAGGCACCAACTTACTAACAAGATGAATCTTATCAACTTGTGATAAGATCCCCTTTGTAAGAGGGGTGTCAACTTACTAACAAAATGAACCTTACCAACTCGTGATAAGATCTATTTGAGAATAACTTAGAAAAAAAAAAAGATAATCATGAAAGAAAAGAAAAGAGAGAAAGAAGATTATGTCGCTAACTTTCCACTGATTATTTCATGCTTCAGTAGCATTTTGTTGGGTTAGAACTTTGACTCTATGACTTGGACTATAGTATCTCTTCCTCTTGGATTTCTAACACTTGTAAAAGGGGGTCTCTTTGCTCGTTCCCTAACTTCGAGATATGAGTAAGATGGAGTGCTATGTTTGTAGATGGATGTATGAGATAGTAATCTTGATGATGTGTCAACACAAGTTTGAATCAAGGAAGATCAATGGATAAAAATAGTTGATATAATTCGGATGAGACATATCATTAGTTCTTTAAAAAAGTGAAGAAAAAATCTAAAGAAAAAGACGTGTAGACATATTTAACTTTTGACTTAGATAGAACATGATGTGATATTTCATTAGTTCTTTAAAAGAAGTGAATGAAAAGTCTAAAGAGAAGGACATGTACATATGTTTAACTTTTGACTTGGATGGAAGATGATTTGATTTTTCATTGGTTTTTAAAAGAAGTGAAGGAAAAGTCTAAAGAAAAAGATATGTAAGCATGTTTAACTTTTGGCTTGGATAGAAGATGATGTGATTTTTCATTAGTTCTTTAAAAGAAGTGAAAGAAAAGTCCAATATATCACATGTTTCATATTTTATAACTTGATGGAGTTGTAGATGGACTATTAGGTTACTATTGGGCCATAGAGCCATTGGGTTATTGGGTTACGGTTGGGTCATAAAACCATTGGGCCATAATTAAGCTATGAGATCATTAGGCTATTAGGCTATGGTGGATGTAATAGTTTAATTGGATATGCTCAGCTTTTTGCATTTAGGCTATTCAAATGGACTTACAAGTCTTGAATATATCTATATGGATTTTCGACATTAGATACTTTCTAAATGGAGATCTATTGGGTCTTCGATCTGTATCCATCCAAAATAGGGTGTCTACACTAGACTTGCTGCACAAGCTAGTTGTGCAACAAGTATTACTCTATTTGTATATAACCTCCGTAACTTATAGGAATTTTAGCACATAATCTCATGTAACATTGCTTATTCGTAAATAACCTCTATGAGATATGTATTTTCATATAGTCCATTAAATATGTTGTTGATTTTCAATTTCACTTGAATTAAGATACTACCATAGATAGAATATTTTAAAACCTATTAGATTATAGTTGAATTACAAACACCTTTTGAGTAACATGAAAAAGTTTTTCATATTTGATAGGGATTTTTGCATATATACTCCTGAAATATGTCATATTTGCATGTATACCCCCAATATCTACATATTATTTTTAATACTCCTAAAATCGTAAAAATATTGCAGTTATACCCCTCCGTCAAAATAACGTGAACTCTGAATATGTCAAAAAGATTATGTAAATCTTGATAACATCAAGGATACACATGTAAAATTTTAGTGAATTTAAGGTATATATGTAAAATATCAAGATGGCGTAAGTATATAAATTTTTTAAGTTTGATTTAAGAGCATTTTGAGGTAGGGGTATAACTGCAATATTTTTGAAATTTCAAAGGTATTGAAAACAATATGTGGGAGTTAGAGGTATAAATACAAATACAGTATATTTTAGAAGCATATATACAAAAATCCCCATATGATATTACCGTTATGAATCCATATTGTACACTTGTTTTAAATATGGCTACAAATATGCTTATTCTAAAGTTTTCATATATCAAATTATTTGTATTTATGTAATCCTTATAAAATAAGGAAAATCATATGTTTAATATTATTTTTTATTCTTAAAATTTTGATTACACATTACAATCATTTTCTCCTTTCTAGGAACTTTGTAGTATATCCGATTTATGTCTTTATTCATCTATTATAAATATGAATATTATTTTACAATCTATTATTCGTATTTGTATTCATATTGCCATATGAGATATGAAAATAGAAATTCATAGGCATATACCGTTTACATCCCTACTGTCCAAGTGTGGCAGTCAGGCCAGCTCGGTCAGGGAGATCTGTTCGCCTGGCCCATATTTGTTAGCTTATTTATTTTGAAAATGCAACCGATTATCGATTTTTATTTGCATATGTACCATTTCTTTATCTGGCATAGACTTTATTTGGTTAGAATATCAATTCAGATATGGTATTAGTTTTGATATCTGATATTTTTGACGTTTACAATATTAATATCAAAATTGATATTAGAAGAATATGAAGGTAGACAGGTAAAGGATAAAATGGAGACTTAAGGGTGTGAACGAGAAAATAGAGGAGGTCCTCGTACTGTTAAGTTTGTTTTATTTGCATAATTACTAATTCAGGTATTGCTTCTTACGGCTTGCATATGCTAGAAAAAGATCTATTTTGGTTTGATAACATACTCTCTTTTTTTAACATTGGTTTTATGACATACTGATATTCCATCTAGGAAAAGATGAATTGAATGAGTTATTCCAATCAATTTGATAGAAATAGGAGGAACAAAGAGTAGAATAAGGACTTAATATTTACCAACTTTGCCTTTATAATATCACAAGTAGTATGCCCTTGGTAACATTAATTTCCCAGGTAAAAAAGATTAGTGTATCATTTGTCTTATCCTGTTTTTTGCAATCTAATTATCATACACAATCTTATCGTCATCATTATAACAATATCGGTAATGATAATAATTATCTTAATTACCTATCTTATTAAAATTATTTTACAAAACAATAATACTTGCTGTAATGCCCAAGTGGGCTCTAAGCTGCCCTGAACATCCGTACAGTCAAACACACCAAAAATGCACGTCCCAAAAAATTATGTGATAATTAAAAAAATCAAGATTCAATGAACAAATGTCGTTTTTTTATTTTTAAAATTATTTAGGACATCCTACCAGTGACATTGTAGAAGTAGGGGACATTGCTGCATATACATATCTTTTACAAATAACAACTTTCCTACTAACAACCATGTTATTATCATACTATTACCATCATTCTTAACACTAATATAATGACTGCAATACCCTTATCATCATTCATAATAATATTATTTACTTGAATTATATAAGATAGGGACAAAATTTTTCAACTTTAATATTTTTCTCAAAAGTCCAATTGACAAACATTCCTAATCTAGTCCCAACATCTAAGCCATACAAATTAACAATATCGTGAATTCTAAAAAAATCACGCTCCATAAAAGAAAATTTATCCCAACCTATAATTTGAACAATAAAATGAGTTATTATAATAGATTACAAATATACAAGTATAGGAGAAGCACTTGCAACAAATGTTTTATCGTAATATGTGACCTTATCAATTGAACAAATACATAATTTCCTGACATGTAAAAGTCAAATAAATGCATCCAATCTAACATTAGAAGTTGATCGTTCCGAATTGTGTGTCGTTAGGCACTCATAAGAACGTTCAATCTAAATTTATTTAGCTCATTTAAATTCGATTTTGAAAATTAATAATGGCGAGTCCGAGTCGATCCACATGGAGTTAAATTTCTAACTTTGAAAATCTTGTGATTCTTAATTATCTAAAAATTAGGTGAGAATTTGAGTGAACTAATTACTTATTTAAATTAGAACGCAATTAACTAATGTTACCTAAAAAATATAATTACTTAAATTAAACAAAATTCCTCTTTTTTTTTCTTTTTCAGAAATTAAACACAAACACATATGGAAAATAAGCACAACAAAAAAAATATAACAAAAACACCGTAATTTAACTATGTGTAAATTATTAATTATCTAAAAATCACGAAACAAATTACAACATTTATGGTTAAATATCATTAAACTAAATAACTAAACATCAAATAATAACTAACTAATCATAAACAATTAAACTAATACTATAATAATGGGGGAGAGAAAGAACAAAGCAGCAGCAGCTGTGGGATCTTTGTGGGGGAGCTGCCGGCACAATGGACCGGGCTGGGGAGGATGCGGCGCAGTGGACCGCTCAGAGGAGGCTTCTGGGAAGAGGCTTGCATGCGTTGAGGGGCTGATGTAGCTTGGACGGCTGGCAGCTTCAGGTGCACTGCGTGGAAAAGCTTGCCGGCTGGTGCTGTGAACGTGCATGCATGGAGGAGCTGCGGTGGCTTGCGCAGGTGGATGCTCGTGGGATGCTTGCAGGTGCGGTGGAGCTTGCTGGCAGCTGCAGGCGACGCGTGGAGAGGCTGCTGTAGCTTGCTGGCGGCTGAGGATGCTGTTGGTAGAGAGCTCACCGCCGTGCGTGGACGATGTTGGGTGGTGCGTAGAGGTGCATGGCAGTGCATGCACGGGCATCACCGCAGCGCTTGGAGGTGCGCTCGCTGGACACTCGCATGCACGTGGAGCTGCTGTTGGTGGAGAGCTCACCGGCGTGCGTGGACGTGCATGCAGGTGCTTGCTGGCGCGTAGAACTTGAAGGGGTGCGGCTGCTGGTACTTGATAGAACAGAGAGGGAGAAAGAGAGCTGTGGGGAGAGAAGAGAGGAGAGAGGGATAGCAGCGGAGAGAGAGCTGTGGGAAGCTGGTGAGAAAACGGAGAGAGAGAGAACAGAGGGAGAGAAAGAGACCGAGAGAGAGATCTGTGGAGGGAGAAAAGTAGAAACCGGAGAGAGGGAGAGGAAATATAAGAGAGAGGGGGAGAACCGGTTGAGTGGAGGAGGAGAAAACGGAGAAGAAGAAGAGAAAACCAGAGAGAGAGATGCTGGGACAGGTTGAGAAGAGGAAGAGAACGTGGGAGAAAGAGAAGAGAGGCTACGGAGAGAGTTGGAGAGAAGGAAGGAAATAGAGGGTTCTGGGAAACTCCAGTGAAAGAAGGAATCAGAGGGTCTTTTTAAGAAGAAAGTAGACTTTAGGAAGGCGGCTGGCCCTTCTTGGGTTCTTCTTGGTCGTGGAATTAGGGCAACACTAGGGCCTCAAATGACGTTTTTATCCCTGCTTTATTTTTTTGGACAAAATAACGTCGAATTTATCGAAATTCGAACCCTAGACCTCCCCCAAATTTTCGGAAACTCCACCAGCTGCACTACATCATCGGCATATCTTGTTCACATAAAATAAATATAAATTAGCACATTATCATAAAAATATCATTATATTTATTTAATTCGTCTCGGTTTTGTCGAAAAACCGCAAATGCGCTATACTCCATTAATCACATTAAATGACGATGTTTTTAAGTCAGAATTTGACGAAATTGGTACCGTTGGACTTGGTACGCAATTATCTATCATTTCATGCTATTTTACAGATAAAAACATGAGTATGATGCATTTGATTGCCTTTAAATGATCAATTTAGCACTTTATCAGAAGTAAATAGTTATACTATGTTCATACAAAATGATTTCCTTACAGTTGGTACAAGGAGAAATAAATGAGTGTCAACTCTAATCAAATTACACGTATACAAACAAAATAAAAAGAAAAATCGATCACATATTCGTGCAATTGAGGGCATATATGTTTTCTATTCTATGAACGCATTTTTCACTACACCAACAGAAATGACACATCAACTAAGATTAGAAATAGCAAAAAAAAACATTTAGCACCTTGTATGCAAACTGTCTTCTTTTCGCATCCACTTTATAATTGTTCTTGATCACATCGTTGGCACACACGAACGATCATGTCCATACAAATTAAAGAGTGTCTAAATAAGTCGTGTCTAAATAAAAAGTAGCTCACCATCTATTGAGTTTGCTTCATGCATAGGAGCCATTCGGCCTGTAGACTCACGATCTATTTTCATCATTGCCCATAATATCGATCATATCTAGTCGTGCTCTCATGCTATCTGAAACACACTCACACGTGGTTGCAATCATGCCATCCAACGATTCAAGTATATAATAAGATAGGACGGTACCTTTGCACTCACATATAAAAGGAGGACAAACCATTCACATACATTAAAGCAAATAACTATGACTTACTTAGAAAGCAATAAGAAGTATAACCAAAAAATAGCTTTTGACATCATACCAAGAAAATAGTTCATGTCCAAGGGGACAAGAAGAAGGCAGGAGGTGTTTGCAAAGAATGGGCATAGGGTTTTAGGATTTTTGGATGGAAGGGGTTCAGATGGTTTGCTGGGCTTTTAAAGATGGTGTAGGGAGAACCGCCACACCGCTAGGGGCATTGGGTGCCTACTTTTGAGGAAGAAAATTGCCCACATATATTAATGTTTAAGAGGATTTTTTAAATAATTTTTTAAAGGATTTTATATTTGCAAATTACCCACTATGATCCATATTTGTACGAGTAATACTTGCTGCACAATCAAGTTGTGCAGCAAGTCAAGTCACACAACACAACCCTATGCGGTTGGACAACGTAGCCAACTTAGCTAGCCTGACGAGCTGACATGGCCACCTCCATAATATTTGGATTGACAAATGTCCTTTTTAATTGGTAAATACATTTTACGATTGACAAATACAGTTTTCGAGTAACAAATACAGTTTTCATTGACAAATACGGTTTTCGATTGACAAATGCATATTTCAATTGACAAATATATATTTCGATTGACAAATACATATTTCGATTGACAAATACAATTTTCGGTTGACAAATACCAATAAAAAATTATATTTGTCAATCGAAATCTATACTTGTCAATCGCAAACTACATTTGTCAATTGAAAACCGTATTTGTGAATTGAAACTATATTTGTCAATCGACAATTGTATTTGTCAATCGTAATATGTATTTGTCAATCGAAAATGATATTTCTCAATCTAAATATCATGAGGGTGGTCATGTCAGTTTGTCCAATTGACTAAGTTGACCACGTGGTCCAACTGCAAGGGGTTGTGCAGTATGACTGGACTTGCTTCACAACCTTGTTGTGCATCAAGTATTACTCTATTTGTATATAACCTCCTTAACTTATAGGAATTTTAGCACATAATCTCATATAACATTGTTTATTCGTAGATAACCCCCATGTGATATGTGTTTTCATATAGTCTATTAAGTATGTTGTTCATTTTCAATTTCACTTGAATTAAGATACTACCATAGATAGAATATTTTAAAATTTTATTAAACTAGAGTTGAATTACAAACACCTTTTGAGTAACATGAAAAGGTTTTTCATATTTGATAGGGATTTTTGCATATATACTCCTGAAATATGTCATATTTGCATGTATACCCCCAATTTCTATATATTATTTTTAATACTCTTAGAATCTTAAAAATATTGCAGTTATACCCCTCCGTCAAAATAACGTGAACTCTGAATATGCCAAAAAAATTATGTAATCTTGATAACATCAAGGATACACATGTAAATTTTTAGTGAATTTAGGGTATATATGTAAAATATCATGAAATTTAGGCGTACGTATACAAAATTTTTAAGTTTGAATTAATAGCATTTTGAGGTAGGGGTATAGCCACAATATTTTTGAGATTTCAAAGGTATTGAAAACAATATGTGGGAGTTAGAGATATAAATACGAATACAATGTATTTTAGAAGCATATATACAAAAATCCCCATATGATATTATCGTGTATGAATCCATATTTTACACTTCTTTTAAATATGGCTACAAATATGATTATTCTAAACTTTTTATATAGCAAATTATTTGTATTTATGTCATTCTTATAAAATAAGAAAAATCATATGTTTAACATTATTTTTTATTCTTAAAATTTTGATTACACGTTCTGATCATTTTCTCCTTTCTATGAACTTTGTAGCATATCGGATTTATGTCTTTATTCATCTATTATAAATATGAATATTAATTTTACAATCTATTATTCGTATTTGTATTCATATTGGCATATGAAATAGAAATTTATAGGCATATACCGTTTACATCCCTACTGTCCAGGTGTGGCTGCCAGGCCAGCTCGGCCGGGGAGATCAGTTCGCCTGGCCCATATTTGTCAGGTTATTTATTTTGAAAATACAACCGATTATCGATTTTTATTTGCATATGTACTACTACTTTATCTGGCATAGACTTTATTTGGTTAGAATATCAATTTGGATATGGTATTCGTTTTGATATCTGATATTTTTGACGTTTACAATATTAATATCAAAATTGATATTAGAGGAATACGAAGGTAGACATGTAAAAGATAAAATGGACACTTAAGGGTGTGAAGGTGAAAATAGAGGAGGTCCTCGTACTAGTAAGTTTGTTTTATTTGCAAAATTACTAATTCAGTTATTGCTTATTACGGCTTGCTTATGTTAGAAAAAGATCTATTTTGGTTTGATACCATACTTTTTTTTTTGAACATTGGTTTGATGGCACATTGATATTCCATCTAGAATAAGATGAATTGAATGAGTTATTCCAATCAATTTGATAGAAATGGGAGGAACAAAGAGTATAATAAGGACTTTACAAATAACAACTTTCCTACTAACAGCCATGTTATTATCATACTATTATCATCATTTTTAACACTAATATAATGACTGCAATGCCCTTATCATGATTCATAACAATATTTTTTACTTGAATTGTATAGGATAGGGACAAAAATTTAAAATTTAATATTTTTCTCAAAAGTCCAATTTACAAACATTCCTAATCTTGTCCCAACATCTAAGCCATAAAAATTAACAATATCTTGAATTCTAAAAAATCACGCTCCATAAAAAAAATTAACCCAACCTATAATTTGAACAATAAATCGCGTTTGACTGCTCTGTTGGTGATGTCAATACATACTAGCCAGTCAGTTATCTTGGCCGTAGTGCACGATCTGGAACAATATCATACAATGTTGCCTCTACATCTTCAATTGGATGGAACCCCCTGTATCGGGACCCTGCATACCCATTCACTTGGGCATAAGATCCAGGCCGAGTAAAGCACACCTCGCTCACAACCAACTCAAACAACATAAGACTTGTATTTCGCAATTAACACTGGGTTATCACATGTCTACATTTTTTGACCAACACACACAGGGAAAGACAATTCATAACTCATAAGAAGTTCATATGGTCAGAGTAGTGCATAGTATGTTACATGCCAAAATGAAAAAAACATAAGACAAGAAGTTGAGATACCGTAAGAAATAAGAGGTTGAAGACCATAGGCCAGAGAAAGACCAGACATAGAATCCCATATGTTAGTTAAGGTGGTGCTGCATCCAAAGCATCCTCTCCTCATCACTTACAACCATAAATTACCCCCTATTTCCAAGATCTTTGAACAAATCCAAGGCCTTCACAAACAAGTTAGCAGGAAGATTAGGAATTTGACGCGAAGTGTCTATATAATCCTTCATTGAAGGGATTTGGGGATGGTCAACCACTGCACTTTCGGATTGGTTCCCTACAGAGGTCACACACATGGATGCATGTTCTTTACGAAACTTCTTTATAACGTCTAATCGCTCTCGGGCACAATCAACAAACTCCTTAATCATAGACTCATCCTCAATTCCCTTAATCATATTACCAAAAAAATCGACACAAATAGCAAGATAGATGTTTACCGCAAGGGTCTGCTCCCAAGCCCCAAAATGCCCTGAGATAGGTACCTTGTTTATATCATCTCAACCCCAAATTGTTATGACAGTATCCTACATTAGTGTATGAATATTAAATAGTGACAAGGCATAATGATTAACTCAATCTCATCACATTGAAAAAGCATTTAAAAGGTACAATGCTTTGAATTTGAACCCTGCATCAACACCTTATGATTTTGACATTAAAATAATAACGAATTATTATAGATGCATCTCTAAAATAGAATATGCTAGTATTAGAACAAAGACCACCTAAGCAATGAGGTGGCTGCCAAAGGACAGAAGATGCCCAGGCATGATAAGCCAAAGGACACCCAAATATGACTATTAAACAAAAAAATACAAACAGAGGGCAACCAACTCAATATACGGCATAACGTCCAAACCACAATTTATAATGTATAGATCTAACATTTAGTAATTAGTCTTCTTAAAAGGATTGTTCTGGGAAGTAGTGGTGTTTTCGCTTACCTACAGTTTGCCAATCATATCTCATTATTTGCAATTGGGAAACACCGTAAATTATCATATGATGAAGCCTTACGTTATTTGAGAAATCCACATCTCTGAAATCAACTGTTCCAAGTCAAAGTTGATTGTTTTGGACATAAAAGAGAAATCGATACAGAGTGTAGCGTGGTTGGTGTACAAGTGCTCTTATTTCGGGTCTGCTATAACCTGGGTCTTCACCACATTTTCAGATGCTCATATAGGTGATAGATAACCCGAAAGAAACCAAAAGGGCTTAGGGAAGAAGTGGTTAACTTGTTCTTTGGAAGTGGAATGAGTATTTCTGAACCACACAAGACAGGCTATCAGCCGGCAAATGATTGGAAACAAAGTACAAAGTAGGACCTCACTTGGCTCACAAATTTCTATCACATTCTTGCATTAAATATTTCCACAACACTCCAAACCAAATTTTCTTGTTCCCCCTCCCTAACCTGTTCTTCCTCCTCAATGTTGAAGTTGTACAATAAATGGGCATTAACTCTTGCATTTGGTTGTACAGTAAATGGGCATTAACTCTTGCATTTGGTTGTACAGTAAATGGGCATTAAACTCTTATAGAGTATGATAAGAATACTAATAATTTAATAACTCTCTCCTTTTCTTGTGTTTTGGACTGGAGAGATGCTAGCGTGACGGTTTTGTTTCCCCACTTTTCTTATCTTCACGGAAGAAAAGTTTTCAGTAAAGGTTATTGTTCAGTTTGCTGTGGATAACTGCAGTGAGGTTTAAAACCAATACCAATGAGAACCAGCCATGTCACATGGGTAAGGAAAGTAGGGAAGTTTTCCCTTAGGTTAGCATTATTCTTTGGACTGTATGTGATGCAGGAAGGGGAATGGGTATACACGAACAAGGCACACAACTCTAGGGAGGCAGCTGACACAAGCCGTACTGGAGTGCATGCACCACCAGACCAGCATGGAGCATTTGGTAGAGGGATGTTGTCCTCACAGTCAATATCATGCTTATGGACCCTAATATGCATAGTTGCTATAACCTTAAATGTAAGCCTGAAAAATCTGGGACCCAGGCAAGTGGTACTGGAACCATTAAGAAAATCGCCATGTTGCCTTGCTGCTCCTTGATCATACCTAACAAGAAAATATCCAGGCCCGTCTTCATATCTATTTGTTGACCAGTTCTTGATTATGAAAGTTTCCATTACTAGAGTTGGTTCAATTGCATTTCTCTAAGCAACTGAAACTAGCATCATGACATATGTAATAATATTTTCGACACAGCTAAGGTGGCAACAGATTTGTTGTGAAGGTTACAACCTCTGGTTCCTCTACTGAAGGATATTTTTGAGCATCTAATTGTTAAACATGTTAAACTGCCAAATCAAAAGCATCCATTGATAATAGAAAAACTAACTAGAGCAATGGATAGTTCATGAGAACCACACATTAATCTGGTAATTTCTTGAACAAGATGTGCGTAGCTAGCTAATGGAAAATGGGAGATTCCTCAATGCATTCCAAAACATGTTCAAATTTCAAAAATGAGAAAGCAAGTTTCAACAACCACACTTCCATATCTGATGCCAAACAACACATCAGAGATAAATGATTGGAGACTTCAAGAGACAAAGTCAAAAGAAAAGCTTTGGAATTCAGATTAAACACATTCTAAACCACATGTGATTCCTTTTGATGGTTCAACGTGGTGACAATAAAACGTTGGAATACGTAAGATTTCCTTCCTCTAATTTCTCTGTGAAAATTTCACAGACATGTGACGTGCACTCGAGTATAATTGGGAATGATAAGGGGAGATGTGATATTGGCCGTGGCAATGGACAGTAGTCCCCCTTGGGGACAAGGAAGCACTTGGCATCGATGGCCTCCTCGGTATTTAATTTCTCTAATCTATTTGTAGCAATGTCACAAACACATGGTGTGCTGATGGTAGTGATGATCCCTTGACATTCTAGTGGCTGTGAAGCAGCAAAAACCAGAGCAGTTCCTTAGACAGAGATTTGTCATCTTTGTGAATCGAGTAGAAGTAGTTGTAGTCTGGTGGCGGAGCAAGCAATCTATCCCACAGTATCTACAATCTGCCATCATGGAAGTACAGTGTAGCATTGGAGCAACGACTTGCTTCAAGCTCATTGCCCTCGTTTGGCAAGGGTGGCAGCTGCATGAGGGAGTATGGCTACTGCACAAAGGATGGCAGCTGCACAAGGGAGGGCAGCTACCGCTCGGGGGAGAAGGCTGTTGCATGGGGGGAGGGCGGTGGCTGTGCGACGGAAGTGGGTGGCGACTGTGCAGGAGTTGGAGTGTGGCCACTGAACAGAAGAGAAAAGTTGTTGTGCGGGGGAAGGCGGCAGTTGCACAGGGGTACTGGGGGAGGGGGCAGCTGCTACGCAGGGTATGCAAGGGAGGAGGGCGGTGTAGGGGCAGCGAAAGGGACTCTTGGGGGGAGGTCGTGGACGAATCGATCTTTTTTTATTTATCACGTTAACAGAAACAATAACTCTATCAAGATATATTTTAAAAATTCACACCAAACACCTTCTTTCCACCATTTTTATTATGAAAATATATTTTCATAAAAAAATTCACATTATAACATAGCCAAACACCTTATAAACTTTTATTTTTTATATCTTTCAAGGACGAGGGTAAACGTGAACGTACGATCATACAAAGGATAAACTTAAGAATTATGATATACCTTTTTAATAATAATAAGGAAAGATACAAATTAGTACCATTGTAATAAGTGAATAGAGATCCTTTAAGTGGAAGTTTGGATTGAACTCAGAGAAATATTTTAAAAAACTTCCTCACATAATACTTTTTCTATTTTCAAAGGAGGACTTTTATGAAGACTCTTTCCCTCATCTTTGCACTGCTGAATTCAGTCCAAACCTGCACTTGAAATAAGTAGCCCTTTTACATCCCTCCCATTTATACGTCGTGCCTTGTTAGTTGTTACCTACTCTTTATGGGGTGTTTGGTCATACTATAATTTTTTATATAGTTTCATGATAATAAAATAAAATAAAATAAAATTCATGATAACTTTTAAATTAGAAGATGTCCGATTATCATGTCCGGTAAAAATATGATAAGTTTTAAAAGTTATGCTGACCTGTTTGGTAGTCTTTTTAAATTTAAGTAGAACAAGGGTGAAGGTCACAAAGGGGTGATCTTTGCATGAACTTAACAAAGAGAGGTATATGAGCTGCGCCCAAAAATGTCATCAAGACTATAAAAAAACACAAAATGAAATCAAACTGGATACATGCTAACAATAGTATCGGACACAACGTAGAAGATTTGCTAGGTTATCACAAGTTGAATCAAGAACTAAAAATCATACTTCCCAAAAAACAAAAACAACGTCAATGATTGTGACCTTGAAACTTTCAGGGCTATAGCGTTGATATATGAAAAATATTTCTCTAATATCCATTCATATTTCAATAAACGCATCATTGAGACAATCTCACAAATAGGTGGCAGGTGCTGAGCAAGGGGACGAAACTAGACGAATTGCTTGAAGGTACCATATCCATAGTGGTAGTGGTGTGCTGGCGAACAAGGGTATGGCTCACGGAAGGATGGGAGGAGCAATGGTAGAGGGAGAAGAGCAGCTTCCAGTGCACCTTGTCACCATGGCTGTGGTGGCCCTGCTGGTGGGGGACTCGGGGGAGGAGTTGGCCATGGAGAAGAACAAGGGTGCCTCCTCATCAACGGGAGCATCACACTGAGCGTGACCAAGAGCAGCCAAGGACAGGGGAGTTGATTTGGGTGTTTGAGAGATTGCAGCCATTGGACACCGACCTGGGCTCCAAGGCCCCATGCACATCAAGATCCAAGGCATCTGGCACATCCAGCGCTCTCTCTCCTCCCTCACTGGCTCAAGAAAGATGACTTCTGCCATCCGGTTCCTTGTAAGCGGAGGAGAAGGTAGACTCATCGTAGCAGAGAAGGAGGAGTCGTGAGATGCACACGATGGCCTGTGCGGAGAAGGACACTATGGCCGAGCCATCGGCAGCGGTGGCAAAGCTACACCATGAAAGAGCAGGAGGAGGAGAAAACGAGAAGGCCCCTCTCGGCATCGATGAGCCCTCCATGAGCCGGCGGTAGGGACAAGAAGAAGAAGAGGGGTGGCAGTGGGGAAGCGGTAGAGACAAATCTGGGGAGGCAAATCGGGGTGGGGTTTGTTTCGTCAGTTCGTGACAAAAAATAAAAGAGGGTTTACCCTCTTTTAAATTTTATCTCGTTTTGTGAAGAGGAGTTTTATCAGAATCTATTTTGATAATGTTCACCAAACACCATTTCTAATGCACTTTCACTACAAAAATATATATTTGTTAAAAAAAGTTGTATTATAATACAACCAAACACCTCATTAGGTCATGAGGCATCCCATCACCCACACAAAAAAGGTAAATAAATGCATCTTATTTTCTCTTAGCTTTTTCCCACGTCCCTGCGGTTAACGAAAGTGATGAAAGGCTCCCCAAAAGTGGACCACCCCTTTTCTTTTTCATTTCTTTCATGTATGCCATTGGAAACTTATTATTTTTAAATATGTTCTCCTAGATATCTATACTTGATACGGTCTTACAAAAGCTGAGTGAAAAATAGGTATCTCCGACGCCATCAAAAAAATCAGAATCGAAGACAGAGTTGAGAGCTCTTGTTTCGGGATTCTGATTTTTAATCAAAATAAATCTAAAAATAAATATTTTACATTTAAAATAATATATTTAAAATTTACCTGCACAAGACTCTGCACGCGGAGGATGGCCCATTAGGATTCGGCGTTAATTGGGCCAGCATTTCTTTTTGTGATCCTGGGTAAACAGACTCGGCTCTTCACGACTGGGCTGGATGACCGCTCAAGGGAAGATAAACAGGTGTCTCGGTAATAGGAATGAGGAACACTTGCTGCACTGAGGTCCGATCATTTTGATCGAACATGAGCACCACATTTGGGTGCCCTACGATGCTTGGGCATACTCAGGCATGTACGGCACCAGATCAAATATTTCTTTTCTTTTATAATGTTTTTGTAGTTATCTTTTTGAATTGTCCGATCGTCTTGATCAGATGACAGCTGATAATGCATTGCAATTAGGCTGCAAATAGGTCAGATAGGTGTTTTCACTTATGTTTCTTATATGAAATAATGGGAAACTAAAATGGAAGCAAAAATACATGTTTCTATTTACACATCCATTTCCTATGAAAGTAAAAACAGAAAAGAAAGTGACTATTTTCATTTTTCCCAAATCCTCAAACAAGGCACATGTAATGTGATGCTTATTATAAGTCACATGTAATATATGTTACTCCTCATCAAGGATCATGTAATGTATATGTAATATGATGTCTAGCTATTGAATCATAGTATTTCTATTGTGCAATACCATATCAGACAAAAATAAGAGTAAAGACTTTATCCTTTTATGAAAGCACCATCCTTTATTAAACTAAAGTATTAACAGTCTATCTACCTAACTTGAAAAGAAAGTTCAAGTCTTAGATGGTACTAGTTAGTTCTTGTGAAAATAGTAAAATAAAAATAATTTATCAAAATAAATATAAAAAGTCGGATATAGAAATAAGTACTTTCACTTTCTCGTCTATTTACTTATCAAAAACTTTAGATTTAAAAGCATTTCAAAATAAAAAAGAGAAGATTTTTTGTGTTGTGTATGCTTTGGATCACTTCGGAAACGAATTGGAAATTGAAAACGCTGAGTCCCATTTGCAATCCTAATTGCAATTTACGTGGATTGTAAAATTTATCAATGAAGCAATAGTATTTCTCAATAGGAATTATCAAGTAAACTGGTATTACTTATTTATTGTTATCAAATAACTTTATTTATTGATTTAAATAAAAGAAGCTAAACGTATATATCTTTTGATTTTGATTGTGATTTTTTATTAAAAGCTTTTGATTGCGATTGCTAGGTACAACAGAAAGAGGTAAATTTATGCAGCTTGATCCTGAGATGCCTAATCGGATATCTGGAGGACTATCTTTACTCGTCTAAAAATACTTGGGTTCCTGAAATATTTGGTGGCGTTTGATAACTTTGAAACGGGCGATTAAGTCTTAAGCAACCAGTAGAAGTCTTAAGCAATCAGACAATGTCCGTTTAAGAATGTTTGGTAACAGAACAAATTCTATCACTTATTTACTACTAATCAGATTGTTACTCTCTTCATCTTGAGCTAACTAGCTAGCTGCACACATTTATCACTTAGAAAACAAATCAACTTGAGGAGGTTAGACGTGGACGCCAATAATTTTTGATTCTGCTCTTAATATAGAGATGAGATCATATGAATCTCATTTTTTAATCTCATTTAGATCTCATTTTTTTTGACCTAAGTACTTATCTCACAAAGACGAAGAGTGAATCTAGTACCTATGTCACTTTCTTTGATACCATCTTTTAATAGATTCGCTGGCAGTGGTTGAAAAGTAAGGAGCAGATTGTATCAATTACCTCACAAAGATTAAGAGTGAATCTGGTACTTATCGCACTTTATTTGACCAAATAATTAATTTATACTTAATTCTTGTGAGTGAAAACACATAATAACTGCTAAAATATGATGCGAAAGACCTCGTTTATCTTCTACCATATATGAATCTCTCTCAGAGTGCAGTTTGGTGCACACCTGTGTGTGGGGCTAAAATTGGTCGGAATTGACTGAAATCGGCAGTTTCTTGCCGAATCCAAATTCGTCGATTTGAATTGGAATCAGTCAATCTGAATTAAAATCGATTGATTCTGCATTCCATGTAATATATAAACGTGTGGGATGAGAGTTCCCCGTGTCTCTACTCCTAGACTACCCTTATGTCTTCCTTAATTTCTGGCCTCTTGTTGCCATCTCTAGCTTTCAACTGCTTCCCAGGCATAAGTGTAACCTATGAAGTTCATAGGTACGCACACCTACGCAGCTACGCTGGATCCCTACCGCCAACCATGCACAACATCAACAATTAACACGTTCACAAGTGTCCTATCCCTCTCCACCTTTCCTCACCTCACCTCCCCCCCAACCAATACCCTCTCTCCACCCTCCTACTGTATCGGCTCTGGTGGAGAGAGATCTAGAGAGAGAGCGAGAAGGAAATGGGGGAGTGGAGGAGGACCGTGCTCACCCTCCTCTGGCTCCACGCACTTCTCCTCCCGCTGCGACGAGCCGCAGGCGGATTAGTCCCGGCCATCATCGTCTTCGGGGACTCCACCGTGGACGCGGGCAACAACAACCGGGTGGACACCGTGCTCAAGAGCAACTTCCGGCCTTACGGCCGCGACTTCGCGGGGGGGAAGCCGACGGGGCGGTTCTGCAATGGCCGCCTGGCCACCGACTTCATCTCCGAGGCCCTCGGGCTGCCGCCGGCAGTGCCCGCCTACCTCGACCCCGAGTACGGGATCGAAGACTTCGCCACCGCCGTCTGCTTCGCCTCCGCCGGCACCGGCTACGACAACGCCACCTCCGAAGTGCTGGTAAGTCTCAGTCTAGAGTCTAGACCAACAACAGATCAGTACTCTCCGTTATTTCTTCTGGGTTGGGTTGTGGGGAGGCAAATCAGCCATGCAAGAAGACTGCCGTTACCATTTCTGTGATTTGATTTCTGTAAACAAATGCAAGCACAAGCACTGCATGGGAAACGTCAATAAGGTAGGAACAAGAACCCACACCGCTATCAATGCATGCGTGCCTTCTGGCTGTACTCCCATTACCATATTAACTTCAAGCACTTCGCGGAGGACATCTGGAGGATGCAGAGAGAACCTGCAGAATACTGCTTTGTCTCTTTCCATGCGGGAACGAAACTAATTCTTTAGTTTTCTTTGCACTTGACAGACCTTTAACTTTGTTCGGACTTGACCTATAAGTTGACTCTAAAAAGAGTTAGGCCCCGTTTGGATGTAACTTAATTAAGAAAACGCCATTAAATTTGTCATAAACATATCTATCATAAAATTATTTATCATAAATGTATTTTGTTAAATTCATATTTAGTTATTGTTTTACATAAACTTAGTAACTAAGTTTATGATAAATCTGAGAGAGATTCCAGCATAAATCAACTCCTTGTAGGATTAGAGAAATTAAACACATTTATGAGATTATTTTGGGTTTAGGGTAAACTCAAATGGGTTTATGGTACCAATATTCTTTTACCATTCAAACTAAGATTAGGGTGGAAAGCATGTATACTATAAATATAAACACATTTATTACTTGCATTCGAACGGGGCCTTAAAATTAGATTTGGGTAAATTAAGTTTGGGTAAGAGTCATCTTGGACTATACTTTTTACTGAAATGAATTAAAAAAAAATGATTCAGATTTGCTTCAACTCATCTGACTCGTGTTCTAATTTATACTATGTGACAAATTTTTATTAAGGTGCTACTTAATTTGATGTAAAACATCATCAAAATAAATAACGCTTAAAATTAACCTACGTACGTACAGTCTTTTTTTCTTATTTTACGTGGGGATAAGATTCATGTGGCCAACTCTAAGTAAATAACATAAATTTCTGATAATTAATAATGGTGAACTCAATTTTAGTGTATCTTGAACCAAACTAAATATGGCTTAATTATACAAGTCTAACTCAAAACTCCTAGATATGAGTAACTTTTCTTCATTCTTGTTCTACAGTCTGTGATACCCCTGTGGAAGGAGCTGGAGTACTTCAAGGAGTACCAGGGGAGGCTGAAGAGCTACATGGGGGAGGAGCGGGCGGCAACGACGGTGGCGGGGGCGCTCTACATCGTGAGCGCCGGCACCAACGACTTCCTGGAGAACTACTACGCCTCGCCGCGCCGGTCGGAGCACCGGGGCGTGGAGGAGTACGGGGACTTCCTGGTGGGCCTCGCGGAGGGGTTAGTGAGGGAGATCTACGGGCTGGGGGGGCGGCGGGTGTCGCTGACGGGGCTGGCCCCCATCGGGTGCCTGCCGCTGGAGCGCAGCGACGACGCCGCGCGCGGGGGCGGCCGCGCCTGCGTGGAGCGCTACAACGAGGCCGCCCGGGGGTTCAACGCGAAGCTGCGGGAGATGTGCGCGCGGCTGCGGGGCGCGCTGCCGGGGCTCCGCCTGGTCTACACCCATGTGTACGACGTCTTCCTCTGGGTCGTCCAGAACCCATCACTGTTTGGTGAGTTCTTCCTTACCTACGTACAGACCCCGGTCCCCGACCTCGGTAAAAGTTCCAGTTTCTTTCTCCTTCAAACAAAAGCTCTTTTTTAATTATGATTAATGATCATAAATAAATCTTTATATAAAACATTTAATGTTATGATCTTATAAAAGTTTATAATCATTCTTCATAGATAACATCTGAAGGGTAGGGATGCAAAATTACACGTTCTGGTGCGTGTACACTTGAATCCAAGCCAATAAAGAAACATGCTGTCAACGGCATTAATAAGATGTCCAACTAATGAAGTGTGGATCACCTCGCTAGGTGGGAGAAGAGAGTCAAATATGATCATTGGTGGGATGTATCATCAGGTAATTAAAGAAGATGTTGTCTTTGAAGGCAAAAATGATAAATGGCTCTGTTGCATATTACTCAAACTATGTTTGATTTTATATCCTCTTAACTTATCACATCTGCCTCGAAAGCCACAATAATGCATCATGCATTTACCTTTGGCACTAGGAACGTATAAGAATATTTTTATGGTTTTTTGGATGAGTTTAAGGGGTGTTTGCTTTGCGTAAAACAAAGTATTTCATTTTACCGCGTTCTCCGTTGTTTGGCATGATGTAAATAATATAAAATAAAATCTTGTCTGAATCTTGTCGTTCATTTGGCAGACTTATTTTTTTGTTTTGATTTCCAAAGAAGTCCCACCGTAAATTAACATAAGAAGATTTAAATATTCTCTTGTTTTATTTTACAAGCATTCAAAATTATAAAATTCACTTTTTTAAAACCATTAATGATTTTTGAAACTGATGAATTATAAAATTTTACATTAAAATAAACAACCCCTAAATGTAAGCTAGGATTCTCCTCTCTTCTATATTGATCTTCATGATCGATAACGTGGTTTCCCTATTGCAGAGTCTTTTTTTTTTCTCCTTAACGATTGTCCCGTCAATTTCTTGGATTATCTCCGAAGCCTCAAATTTAAATTTGAGACACCCGACAACTTCTCATTCAAATTTCTTTCCCTTTTTGGATTCTCATAGAATCCTAGAAAAAGTAAATAGTAGGAGAATCCTCTCACACACAGCTTCACTCAAAATTTAATACACTTCAAAAGTGCAAACAAACACTGCAAATATAGGTTGATTAGTCTTATGATACTCGTTTTTAAACTTGAAGTTTCGGGGGGCTACAAATGAAGGCATTGATCGATACTTTAATACTGAAAATGCTATATTTTTTAGGGAGTTAATTACGTCTTAACATATAGTTTTTTTCCCTCCCTTCTTTATCTCTCTCCTTCTCTTGCTGTTGGCCAGGGTTTGAGAATGTGGAGGTGGGCTGCTGTGCCACTGGGACATACGAGATGGGGTACCTGTGCAACCAGTGGAGCCCCTTCACATGCGCAGAGGCCAACAAGTACGTCTTCTGGGACGCCTTCCACCCCACCGAGAAGATGAACTGGATCCTCGCCCACTACACCCTCAACACCAGCCTGGTGGAGTTACTGTGAGGTGTGAAGTCCCCAAGGGAATGGAAGTATTTAGTATCGGATTTGGTGTAATCCTCAAGATTAGATAACTTATGGATAATGTCATTATGGGAGGTTCCTCATTTTGATGAACCCGAGGTGTAAGGGTTGTTCAGTGTATTGAAAATGCTGTAAAACATATTTTCGATGTTTTCCGTACGTGTATATCGTACTCTAAGCATTTTATTCAATTTTATTTTTCAGTCCGGTATCATAAAAAAATAGAATTTCTTACATATAAATCTTTATAATCTTGTGATATTACAAATAAATCCTTCAATTTGAATGTTTACAAATAAATCTTCACAATCGTAACTTTCTTACAAATAAACTCTTTAACACTCTCAAGAATTTATTTGTAAGTTTTAGAGAGCTTTCACTAATTCACAGTAAATTGTGGAGACTTATTTGTAAATAATTAGATTAAGAGAATTCATTTGTAATATCACAGGATTATAAAAATTTATATGCAAAAAATCCTAAAAAATAATATGATTTTAAAATTAGAAACCAAAGCTAGTTTCTTCTAACTCAAATTAAAATTTTGATAGTTCTGAAATGTTTATAAAATATTCGACGCCCCCTATTGATCCCAAATGCACAAAACTGAAGGTGAATTTTTGTGGCTCTTGTAGGGTTCGAAAGGGAACAATAGAGATCATAATTCTCCCCCACCACATCCCCTTCCTCTCTATTCCTCTCAAACCTCTTCCTCTGTTTGGCTAGCTTTAGTTCCACTGAAGTGTAGGATCGTGAGTTTCTCTGCTTTAATCTTTTGCCTTCGGCATTTACATCAACATTGGTCATGATTCATAAATATCAGAGCGGCAATCAGCAATAACTACCCCAACAACAACAAACAACAAAGTTGACATCAAAGTAGCAAACAACAACGGCTCTAACTTTGATCATGTTAACTCTAGCCCTTGGAGGACACAGCACACAGGATAGGGAAGAGAGGCCAGTCCTATCATCCTATGGGACAGAAGAGACAAGTGCAGAGGTGGCATCTTAAGTAGGGAGGAAGATTGAAATGAGCAATCTATTTTTCTCTTTAATTTTAATTTAGTAGGAAACTAAGGAAATAATCTATCTACTTAGCAGGAGTAAGGCTGTTTATATCCTCTGTTCTTCAGACTCACAAATAGTGGGAGTCTCGTGCAGCTTGTTTTAGGAAACTAAAATTAAAAATGAATAAAAGAATCAACAGTTGCATGTAGTGCACAAAAGTTAATGCTCGATTAAATGGTATGAGGATCACTAACAAGGGTCTCTTTGTTTACACTAGCAGCACACCTGGGAGAGAGTACCCGGCTATCACTTAACTAATTTTCCTGGAATTCTTTTTTCATTAGATTTCAAGAGAATGAAAGGGTTTCTTTGGGAGCCTTCCTAAGGCTGCTACAGATACAGGATATAAGGATGACTTTTGAGAATCCATAATAAGATTGATTTCATACAAACCTGCCTTACATGCAAATATTAAATATGCCCCTCTTCGTTATGGAACTTCATGTATATCCTCGTTATGATAACATTCTATCAAAAGTGTCACCGGTGGATATTATATCATTTTAACGAGAGTATATATGGTATTACAGATAATATCAAATATACTTTTATTATGATAACATCCTATCAAAAGTGCCACTAGTGGATACTATATCATTTTAACAAGGTATATATAATATTTTGTAAATAACAAAGATATATCTAATATTTTACACATAAAGAGAGTTTATATGAAATCAATCCTTCGTAATGACATGATAAAGTTGCATTTGTTTACGTTATTTTTAAAAATAACTTTTTCCCAAAGTCTTAGTCCTTCAACTCTGGTGCCACACCATACTATAAACAAACATGCCCTTTAGACTTTATAAACGTACGTATAATGACCACCCTTTTTGGCTTGTAGAAGGGAAGGAAAGTAGGAAAGTGAAAAATATGTGTGAATAGTCGAGAAAGTGAGTTCCACACTAGAAACGAGACCAACCTTACCTTTTTTTTTTTTTGAAAAGATAAAGAGGCCCTTTAGACTTTATAAACGCACGTATAATGACCACCCTTTTTGGCTTGTAGAAGGGAAGGAAAGTAGGAAAGTGAAAAATATGTGTGAATAGTCGAGAAAGTGAGTTCCACACTAGAAACGAGGCCAACCTTACCTTTTTTTTTTTTTGGAAAGATAAAGTGGGGGGAAAACCCCATTGCATTACGGAGGCTTAAAAGGTTTAGAGATTACAATATCTAAAACAAGATTAGGGATAGTAGGGGGGTAAAAATTCCCATCCTGATTACAGGTTAATGCAAATTTGGCTATGGCGTGAGCAGCTCCATTAGCTTTCCGTGGAGCGAAAAGGAGGGAAGTGTTGGAGTGAGTCAAGAGGAGCTGGCAGTCTTGAATGGGAATCCCAATTTTCCAAGGGGTGTGGGATTTCTGAAGAATAGCAAAGATCACCTTCTATGCATCTCCTTCAACAATTGTTGGGGTCTGCCACTCGGAAGCCGTCTCAAGCCCAGCTTTAAAGGTCAACGCTTCAACCAACAGCGGGTCACAATGGGGAACAATGCTGGATGCACAGCTTAAGATACAGCCGCGATCATTTCTGATAACAATGCCAATTGTGCCTCAATCAGTCGCAGTAGCAGCATCCACATTAAGCTTAATGGATCCCCTGGGAGGGCATTGCCAACAATGCTTTGTTTTATGGTTATCCCGCCAACGGATTGGAGAATTCAGTTCCCAGTCTTAGAAATCCTTAGAAGCTTGTTGTATAATAAGGAAAGGTACATGCTTGGATTTGTCGAAGATAGCACGGTTCCTGGCTTTCCAAATATTCCAGATAATTGCCATACAAAAACTAATGTGCTCGCGGTCTTGCTTGTGATAAGTGAATGGAGGGCTGCTCCATTGAATTAGTTTATCCTGGAGGAATTTCTGGTCCAAAGAGGGCTTATAACCCAAAGGAGAACACTTCCAGACTAGTTTAGCAAATTCACAGTCAAAGAGAGCATGATCAATAGATTCAGTCGAACAACCACAAATTTGGCAGTTAGCTTCCACATAAGGAATTCTGCTAGCTATCAATTCCTGAACTGGGAGGGCCTGGTTTAAGGCTTTCCAAAAGAAGTGGATAACCTTGAGAGGGACAATATTACTTAGCTTTGAGTCCCATAGTACTATCCAAATTTTTGAGGAGCTAGAAGAGGACGGTGGGAGGTTGCCATCGTGGAGGGCCCGATAGGCAGATTTTGAAGTAATGGATCCATGCTCAGAGTTTCTCCAGATCCAAGTATCCCCATTTGGTTTAGGGATCAAAGGTAGAGGAATAGAGGAGATAATATCAGCATATTGGTCCGAGAAATACTTGTGTAGGGCCGAGTGGTTCCACTCCGTTAATGATGAGATCCGACACTCTGTTTGGTAACGGAGCAGGAGCATCACTTCTGGGAATTGGGTTGTTTACTATGCCAAGAATCCAAGGGTCTTGCCATATGTTGGTGCCCATCCCATCTTGGATGATAACATTTGAGTTTGCTCTGAGAATATCCCTAACTGAGAGAATTGCAGACCAAGTATCAGAAGCAGTAGTGGGCTTCTTGCAATCCCAGAAGGATTTAGTTCTCATATATTTAGATCTCAGAAGGATAGTCCAGAGAGACGTGTGGTCTTGGAGAAAGTTCCGGGCAAGCTTAAGAATAGCTACTCTATTAGTATCAATCAGATTTTTGATGCCTAGTCCACCAACCTGTTTGTGCCTGGTAATGTGGTCCCATTTGCAGAGCCGGATCCGATTCTTGTGCTGCATGGCTTTCCACCAGAAAGCATTTTGAACTTGAGTGAGTTTCATGAGGGTGGCTTTGGGTAACATAGTTGTGGCCATGACATGGGACGGAATGGCCGCTAACGTGGATTTAATGAGAGTGGTCCTCCCTGCCGTAGAGAGGGTATTAGATTTCCAGCCATTCAATCTGCATTTAACCTTCTCTTCGAAGAATTGGTATCGAGAAATTTTGCCTTTGCTTGGCCAAATGGGTACCCCAAGATAGAGCTCATCTTTCTTTAGGTTGGGGATACCAATGAGTTGGCTCAATAGAAGTTGGGTTGCTCTAGGGGTGTTGGAACTGAAGATAATACCAGATTTGTTATTGTTGACAGATTGGCCAGACCAAGAAGCATACTCGTTCATGTAGTTAGAAAATTCAATGATCTCCTTGTCCTCAGCTTTGCCAAACATGAAAATATCATCGGCGAACATCATGTGGGTGGTTGTGGGAGCAACTGGATTGATCTTTATGCCACGGATGCTTCAAGTTGAGAATTTAGAGTGAAGAAGGTCCGAAAAAGCGTCAGCTGCAAGGATGTAAGTATAAGGGGAAGGGTGACATCCCTGTCTGAGACCTCGAGTTGGCCGGATGAAGCCAGAATGCTCACCATTGATGGAGATGGTGTAGCTAACAGTAGTGACACATTGCATGAACAATCTAATAACTTTGGTGGAGAATCCAAATTTGCTTAAAACCGTCTCAATGAAAGACCATTCAAGGCTGTCATAGGCGTTGTGAATGTCAACTTTGAGGCCAAAGAAGCAAGATTTGCCTTTCTTGTGTCTAAGGGAGTGTATGAGCTCTTTCACCGTAACAGTAGAATTCACAATTTGTTGGTTGGGAACAAAGGCAGATTGGTATTGGGAGATAACGAATGGGAGGAGAGTTTTGAGTCTAGCAGTAAGGATTTTAGCAATGATTCGATATGTAGTATTAGTCAGGCTAATGGGTCGGAAATCACTGGGGGTGGATGGGTTGTTTTTCTTGGGGATAAGGGCAATAACAATATGGTTTAGATGGAAAGGCATGGAGGCTAGGCTGAAGAAGGATTGGACCAGGTCAGAGACCTGGTCTTTAAGAATTGGCCAATACGTCTGAAGGAAGATAGGAGGAAGACCATCAAGTCCAAGAGCTTTCCTAGGGTGCATGGATTTAAGGGCCATTTCAATCTACAAGATGAAGGGGATAGCAGAAATACTGTTGTTTGGTTCAATGCCAATGGGGTTAGTGACCTGGAGGTTATCCCTAGGGAGGTGGGTAGTAGTGGTGGAGGTGTAGAGCTTAGTGAAGTGATTGATGAAGGTCTGTTTGATAGGAAGGTCCTCCCCAGACCAGCTGCCATCAAGGAGTTTAATCCATTCAATTCTATTGAATCTTCTCATGTTTAGGACACTAATATGAAAAAACTTAGTATTCATGTCCCCCTCCGTAAGCCAGAATTTTTTTGCCCGTTGTCTCCGGAATTCATCTTCAAGCTTGAGTAGATTCTCATACTGTTTGGTGAGTTCAGCCGCCTGCTTGATCATATTGTCAGTTGGAGGATTTTTGTTAAGACTGTCCAGTTGTTTGCCAATAACATCCAATTGGTTTCTCAAGTTGGGAAATGAATTTTTTCTCTAGTTCTGAATGTCCTTCTGCAAGTTTAGAATTTTCCTCCTGTAATGCTGGGCAAGGCTAGGACCAGACTCCCAGCTTTTAGAGATAACTTCCTGAAGGTCCTGGCGCTGAATCCACATAGATTCAAACTTGAAATTTACCCTCCTCTTCTTCTGGAATGCTGCACAATAATGTAGATTGGATTGTGGTCACTGCCCACTCTAGGAAGATGATAGACTGAAGTGTGGGGGAATTGGAGATTCCAAGTAGTGTTGCACAAAGTCCTATCTAGTCTTTCTCTGATAAAGCCACCTCACAGATAAAGTTCCTGAAGTCATTATTCCTACTATTATTGTAAGGGGAACCACCTTGCTTCTCCTGCCAATTTAGAATGGCATTCATGTCGCCCATCAAAAGTAGAGGTTCATTGTGATTGCTGATGAGTTGGCCATATCATTCCACATTTGCTTACGGGCTTGAGTATTGGTTGAGGCATAAATGCATATTAGGAGCCAGTTGGTACAATTGTCATAAATAGTAGTTGCAATCCAATGCTGGTTTGAAGAGATAACATTAAGCTGTAAATCTTGGCTCCACCATAACCATAAACCCCCTGATCTTCCAATAGGATTAACATAGTGATAGGTGTTAATGTTATTTTTCTCAAAAAAATACTTAGTTTTGTCCTGAGAGGCCTTGGTTTCAGAGATGAAGGTGATGTCAGGCCTTATGAAGTGGATCAATTGAGTGAGGTAAGGAACTGTCGTTGATCCACCTATGCCACGACAGTTCCAGGATAATAGTCTCATTTGGACCCTCGCGGCTCTTTAGGCTCAACCGCAAAGACCACAATGTCAAATGCACTTGATACTCTTCCTTGTTTCTCCTCCTCTGAACTTGGTTGCCTAGGATTGGAGTTTGGGTTCATTTTCTTTGGTTTCCGGTGTAGCTCTGGTGCATGGGTATTAGGTGGGATATTCAGTTCAAGTGGGTACTCAAAAGGGGGGTGGAATGTGTGTGTGTGTGGGGGGGGTTGGTATCTTGCTCAGCTTTTTGTTTTTTTTCTTTTGTGGTGGTAGGAGTACAGTCTTCTGGTGGAGCTCTTTTCCTCTGGACATTTGGGGGAATGCTGACAGCCAGCTTAGGGGGGTTTGCCTGTTGGGTATAAGGGAGTTGGTTTATAAGGTTTGTTTGGGTTAGGTTTGTAGATGGAGGTTTTGTGCTCAAGGCCTGGGATTTGGATGGGATAGACACATTATGGTGATGTGGCTAGGGGTGGATATGCAATGGCAGTGGCGGCATTTGTTGCAGAAGCTTGTGTCTAGGATTTTGTTCAGGATTGTCCAGGCTGTCCATACTCTGTAACCAGTCTGTATCTGTTATACGGTTAGGAGCTATGTGTACTGGTATAGGAGCAGAGTAGTGATCTTTTGGGGATGTCTTGTCACTGCAAGTCTTCTCCCTGCCTGAGTTGGTGCTGTCAGTACCAAAATTCAGTCGTTTGTTCCTGCATTTTCCTTGGACGTCTCCATCGACTTCTAATCTCATCTCATCACTTCGGGTTATGTATTTTTGGGTGACAGGCTCAAGGTCAGGGGATTGGGTAGGAGTTTTACCTGGGGAGGATAGAGTGGCTTTGAGCCAGTCGCCATATTTGAAATTCAAAGTTGTTTCCATTTTTTGCTTTAGCATAGGAGAGTAGTGGTCCTTGATCTGGGATCGGCCTTCTTTCCAATTTGAACAAGTGTCAACTGAATGCTCAAGAACTCCACAGAAGTGACAGAATTTTGGGAGCCTCTCATATCGAACTTGAAATTTTCGAACACTGTTGTCTGGGAGTTTAGTAACTAGCACATATTTCAGGGGTTTCTTTATATCCAAACCAACTTTGATTCGAGCATAATTTCTCCACCTCTCCACCTCCCTGGGTATCAAAGGATGAGGATTCCCAAGTTGTTCAGCTAGTTTCATAACAATATGAGGTATAAGGAACTCCTCAAGAATGTCAAAAATTCTGACCCATAGTTCCCCTCTACTTGGGCTATATTCAGATGGTGCAATATTTGGCCTGCCTCTTTCAACAAGGATCATTTCCCCCTCATAGAACCATGGAATTCTTTTACAGATGGTGTCTACATCATCCAGGCTTGGAAAACGTAATAGGAACATGTTGTCTGGGTAATCCAGGAACTGCCATGCCCCTTTCGGTTTCCAAAGTCTGCTGATCCATTCTCGGATTCCCGTTGGGCGAATTTTCTGGTGGGATACTATTTTAAGGATTATGGTGTGCTTCCATCGTTCAACTTCCTCAGATTCTAACTCCAGCTTAATCTCCTCCTGTTCTTGTGTTGCCATGAGGTGCTGGAATCTAAGAAGTATCTCTTCTTCTCCCCCCTCCATCTGGTTCTGGTCCGGGGCGTTTGGTTCTATCGAAGAGATGGGGAGGACAAGGGCTGGTAAGTGGGTTAATAAGTCATAGGCACTGGGATGGAAGGTGGAGGGAGACTAGAGGACGGTAGGAGGAGTAACGTAAATTTGAAAGGGCGGTTAAAGAGGAAAGTGTTAAGTCCGCGATTTTACATAAATAACAGATCAAATTTACATAATTTGCTATCAATTTAAAGGACAAAATCACATGGAATGATAAGATAAACCATTTGCGCATTCAGAATCTGAATTTTAAAATTTCATCACTCCATGGATGGAATAAGGGTAGCAATTCCATTTTCTCAGCAATTATTTAATGCGCAGTCAAAGGATTTATGGCTATGAGAACTTAACTGTTATTTTATGTGAAATAGGACATGAACAAGCAGATGGCATAGTGGTTGGACCACCCGAACGTCAAGGAAGCAACCAGGGTTCGAATCCTGGCAAAAACATCATTTTATTTTCGTATTTTAGCTTCAACTGGGGCCCACATGCCAACTAAGAGAGAAAGAAGGAGGGAATTCTGAAATTCAAAGAAAGAAGGATCTATTTCAGAAATTCGAAATTCAAAAAAACACCAATTAAATGTTTTAAAGAAGATCCCCTAAATCAAGGGGAACTTAATAACATGATTTTAAAATCTCTTTTGAAATTCAAAACCCCTCCTCTTTTCTATAAAACTAAGGGAGGAGGTCAAGGTGAGGGGACTCGAATTTTTCAGAAATTTTTTTAGCCTCTCCCTCTCTCCCTGTTACGTTTTCTCTCTCTCTCTCTCTGCATTTTTCCTCTCTTCTCCCGCAGTCTCTTGTTCTCTCTCTCTCCCTTTTCCATCTCTTTCTCTTTCTGTTGACTCCCTCTCCCGCAAACTCTATCTCTCTCTTCCCCCTGCGCCATATCTCTCTCTCTCTCCAGCGCTCTCTCTCTTTCTTTCTCTGCACGCCTGCAGTCTCGGGCTCGCCGCCCAGGAGCTCGCCAAGGTCAGCCGCCAGGCTACGCGGCAGCACTTGGCCGCCTCCCGCCTGCAAGCCGGCCCCGCCAAGGCCACGTGGCAGCACGCCGTTGTTCGCGGGGCTGCGCATCGTCGCCCGCGCCAAGCCCCGCCGCCGCCCGTCTCCACGCGTCAGGAGGAAGCAACTCGGCCGCCAAGCATCGTCGCCCGTGCCGGCACAGGCCGTGCTTCGCTCGCCGCCGCACGCCACGCGGCGCCTCCCGGGCACTTCCCGCCCAGCCGCCTCCACGCCTCGCTTGCCGCGCCTGAAGCCTCGCCTGCCGCGCCTGACGCCTCGCCTGCCGCGCCGCTGCACCTCGCCTGTCGCACCTGCCGCCTCGTCTGCAGCGCCTGCCGCCTCGGTCCACTGCGCCGAGCCTCGCCCATGCCCACAGAAGCCCCCGGTTCCCTGATTTCAATTTAACTACTTTGTTTGAGTGTTAAGCAATTAGTTAACATATTTGTTGTTAATTTTTTTCTTTAGAACCATTGTAATAGCTTTTACTCCATTAACAGTGAGCAAGTTGTTGTTTCTCTTGTGGATATTCCTATTTCTTCTCTAAATTTGGATTATTTAGTTAGGTGCATATATTTTGTTTAATCTGATTAATAGTGTCTTTAATAGTAGTTTCTTAACAACAATTAGGTGTTTTAAACATGTTAGTGAATTTTGGTAATTATCTTTTCTAGATTTGCTTTTAAAATCACACTTATGAACATATTTTGCTAAAAATCTCAAAGTTTTCAAAATAAGAATTCTATTTCCTTGTGGATCGACCCGGTCTCAACCAAGCACTACGTTGTTATCTTTATTGGGATTCGGAATTTAAGATTGATAAAATTTGTGTTTTAACGACGGCATTTAAATACGCATCAATTTTTGGCGCCGTTGCCGGGGAATTAGAATTTTAATTTTGATTATTTTGGGTCCATTTGTATAAATCCATACTCACGTTCATTTTCTCTTTTTGCAGGAATTTTAAAAAAAAGAAGACAAAAGGAAAGCTCAACTTGGTGAGTTTGTTCCAATCTTTTTAATATTTTTATGTTTAGATTTGCTTAAAATAGACATAGCCCTCATTAATTAATAATAATAAAAAAATCAGAAGAAAAAAAAAATTGCATTTCAAGATTAAAAACCAAACCACCATGTTTTAGGACATGCATCATTTAGGAATGCATTAGTTTTAAATTTTTGCCATTTATTTCATATTGAAGAGTGCGGGAGGCAAAGTAAGTTTTTCAATATTGTGCAAACAACATGTTCATGCATTGTCATTTCATTATTGCACAAAACAAACTTGATTGAATTGTGGTGTGCATCTCATTGATCAAATAATTTAATGGCATCTTCATCACAAGATAAGGTGGGGATTTCATCACCCTTCCTTGGCCCACAAACCACAAACACTCCATCTTGCATTGTCCCAAGCCCAATAAAAATCAAATAGCAATTGCACCTAGGGTTCACACTATGATTGGACCGAGTTTTGAATTCATCTCTACTTTGGACAACGGTGTCTAGGCTAGAGGTTACAAAGGCAAACGCCTAAGTGGACAAGTGGTTATTTAATTAGGTCCCTACGAAAGTAGGGGGAGCCTCCCACTATCCCACCTCTTACCTGGCCGATTGATCTATTGTAGGGGTGATTCATAGTGAATTCTAGCCATTTTGTGAGAAATCTCATCTTTAAGTCTAGGACACACTTAGGTCATTAGGAATTTGTTATTAACTTGTTTGTCTTTGCATAAATAAACATAAAAAATATAAAAATAAAAATCACAAAAATAACCATTCTCATCTCATCTTGGTCTAGTGTATGCTAGGTAGAAGATCTCAAAAGCCATATATTATCAAACTCATTCAAGAAATTGAGAGATACCTACATCACCAAATCAACATTCAACATCAAATGGCTGGAAACAATCAACAAATGCCAAAACAAATGAAGGAATACTTCATTCCTCAAGACTATAACCCTTCATCTTGTATCCAATTGCCTAATGTCCATGCTAGTCATTATGAGATCAAGCCAAGCACCATCCAAATGCTCCCATCTTTTTATGGGAATACCAATGAAGATCCATATAAACATTTGGATGAATTCTTTGAAATTTGTTCAACCGTGAAAATTCAAGATTTCACGGAAGATGCCCTTCGACTTACCCTATTCCCTTTCTCACTTAAGGACAAAGCCAAATATTGGCTTGGAACGATAGGGAAGCCCATTAAGACTTGGCCCGAAATGCAACAAGAATTCTTAAAAAAATTCTATCATATCGGGAGAACAAATACAATGAGAAGGGCTATAACTGGATTCTCACAATTACCAGGAGAACAAATTCATGAATCTTGGGAACGATTGAAAGAATTGTTGAGAAAATGTCCACATCATGGATTGTCTAGATGGCAAATTGTGCAAGCATTCTATGAAGGTTTAGATGCACAGTACATGCAAATGGTAGATGCATCTTGTGGAGGAGCATTCATGAGCAAAAGTGAGGAAGAAGCTTATGATTTGTTTGAAATGCTAAGTGAAAATTCAATAAATCATGCTTCACTTTCATCATATGAAAGATCTGTGGGAACATCCAAACGGACTGGAGTTTATGAAATAAGAAATAGAGGAGAATTTGAACCTAAAATGGATATCAATGCCTTGGCTCAAAAGTTGGATAAGGTGGACCTTTTGGCCCAACAAATGAGCAAAATGGATCTTATGGCCCAAAAGCTAGACCAAGTCCTAGCTTCGAATAACCAAGGATCTAATATCCATGTACAATCAAGACCTTACTCTGAATCCTCTTCATCTTACCAAGAAGCTTGTAGTCTTTGTGCCAGCCCAACTCACCATGTCAGTGAGTGCCCCACGGCAGCCCAATTGCCACCGTTCATCAAAGAACAAGTCCAAGCAGCCCAGGGTTATTCAAAGCCCAATCATGATCCATATTCTAACACCTACAACCCTGGTTGGAAGAATCATCCTAATTTTTCATGGAAATCTCAACAAGCCCAAGCTCCAAATCCACAAGCACAAAATTTTCAGAACAGGGCCCATCAACAAAATTACTATCCAAATCAATCTTTCAACAAAAGCCAACAAGCTCAAGCCCCTTACTTTCAGCCCAATAACAACTATAATATGTTCTCTCAACCTCCATATCAAATCCCACAACATCAACCATCAAATCAAAATGATGACAAATTCAATATGCTGCAACAATTACTCATGAATCAACAACAACAACAGCAACAATTGCAACAATTGGTCATCTCTCAACAACAATCCATTTCAAAATTGGAAGCCCAATTGGGTCAAATGGCTGATACAACCATGAGGAGGGAAGTGGGCCCATTACCAAGTCAACCCATTGCAAACCCGCGAAACTATCCTCCGGGTTTCCAACATCAACCAATCCTACCTAATCCTCAAGCCCAACCTCAAATGAGCTCAAATCCATCAAGAGGCCCACAGTTAGAAAATGCGAAAGCAATTTCGGCCTTAAGAAGTGGTAAAGTCTTGCCGGATCCTTACCCAAATCAAGGATCTAGTCAGCCCAATCTTGAACAAAATGAAGAAGAAAAAGGAGAAGAAGATGAAGATGAGAATGAACAACCCAATATCATTCAAGGAAAAGGAAAAATGGAGGAATGTCCTGAGAATTATAAACCAAAAATCCCTTTTCCACAAGCTTTAGAAAATGACAAAGAGCAAAGAAAGCATCAAATCCAAGCAAAAAATGAACAGTTAATGGACTTATTTAAACAAGTCCACATTAACATACCATTGGTTGATGCAATCCAACATGTGCCAGCCTATGCCAAGTTTTTGAAAGAACTTTGCACTCACAAGAGAGAGTCTAAAGCAAATCCCAAAAAAGTCTTTTTGTCTGAAGAAGTGAGTGTCATTTTGCTCAACCAAATGCCTAAAAAGATGAAAGACCCTGGAGCACCACTTATCTCTTGTGTTGTTGAAGGAACCACCTTTGATAAAGCATTATTGGACCTTGGAGCAAGTGTGAACCTATTACCCACCTCAGTTTATGAAAAATTTGGGATAGGAGAATTGAAACCAACTCCGGTGGTCCTACAATTGGCCGATAGATCTATTAGGACACCGAAAGGAATGGTGGAAGATGTCATTGTCAGGATTGACACTTGCTACTTCCCAGTTGATTTTGTCATCCTTGACATGGAGCCCGTTCAACATCTGAGAAATAGCCCAATTATATTGGGCCGACCTTTTCTAGCCACTGCAAATGCCATCATTAACTGCAAATCTGGGTTAATGGATATCTCATTTGGAGATCACAAATTATCCCTCAACATTTTCAAAGCTTCTGGCCATATGCAGGATGGGGAAGATTGTTTTGCAATTGATGTGATTGATAATATTGTAGAAACATCCCCTTCGGCTCAATTTGAAGAGGAAGAGGAGTTAATGGCCATATCAGATTTGAATAAAAGGACTTGGCAGCCCAATAAGGTTGAGCCTTTACCTGAACTCAATCTAGAACCTACTCCTCCATCTCTCCAGGTTCCTCCTCAGTTAGAGCTCAAACCTTTGCCGGAATCTCTCAAATATGTCTTTTTGGGCCCATCTGAAACCCTACCTGTGATCATAGCTACGGATCTTAACCCTACCCAAGAAGAACAACTCATTGAAGTTCTTCGAACTCATAAAGAAGCCATAGGGTGGTCAGTAGCTGATTTGAAAGGAATAAGCCCAACCACATGCATGCATCATATTTATCTTGAAGATAATGCAAAACTAAGTAGAGAAATGCAAAGGAAATTGAATCCTATTATGATGGAAGTGGTTAAGAAAGAAGTGGTGAAATGGCTAGATGCGGGTATCATATACCCAATATCTGATAGCAAGTGGGTAAGCCCAACCCAAGTAGTGCCAAAGAAGTCTGGCTTAACTGTGGTAACAAATGAAAAAGGTGAAGAAATGCCCACTAGGCTAACCACGGGGTGGAGAGTTTGTATTGATTACAGAAAATTGAACACAATGACAAAGAAAGATCATTTCCCACTCCCGTTTATTGATCAGATTTTGGAAAAGCTAGCGGGTCAGAAATATTTCTGTTTCTTAGATGAATATTCGGGATATAATCAAGTGGCTATATATCCAGAAGATCAGGAGAAAACCACATTCACATGTCCATTTGGCACATTTGCATTCCGAAGAATGCCATTTGGACTATGTAATGCACCAGCAACTTTCCAAAGGTGCATGTTGGCCATCTTTTCAGATATGGTGGGAGAATTCCTTGAAGTATTCATGGATGATTTTTCAATATTCGGGGATTCATTTGAAATTTGTCTGGAGAATTTGAAAAATGTACTGGGAAGATGCATAGAGACCAATTTGGTTCTAAGTTGGGAAAAGAGTCATTTCATGGTTAAAGAGGGCATAGTTTTGGGCCATATAGTGTCTGGAAGAGGTATCGAAGTGGATAAAGCTAAAGTTAGCCTAATCGCCAATCTTCCTCCACCCACTTCGGTAAAGCAAATTCGGTCATTCTTGGGCCATGCCGGCTTCTACCGCCGGTTTATTCAAAATTTCTCCCAAATTGCCCGACCATTAACCCTTCTCTTAGCCAAAGATGTCCCATTCCATATTGATGAAAAATGCTTGGAAGCATTTAAATCTTTAAAAGAGGCTCTGATCAAAGCTCCCATTCTCCAATCGCCTGATTGGTCTTTGCCATTTGAGATAATGTGCGATGCTTCTGATTATGCTATGGGGGCAGTACTGGGACAAAGAATAAATAAAAAGCCTGTGGTGATTTATTATGCAAGTCGTACACTTGTAGATGCTCAAATGAACTATACCACCACAGAAAAAGAATTGTTAGCTGTTGTTTTTGCCCTGGAGAAATTTCGATCTTACCTTTTGGGGGCAAAAGTGATTATTTATTCTGATCACTCGGCATTGAAATATCTGTTGACAAAGAAAGATGCCAAACCAAGATTAATCAGGTGGATCCTACTCCTCCAAGAATTTGATTTGGAGATTTGGGACAAAAAGGGGTCCGAGAATGTGGTTGCTGATCATCTCTCCCGAATCATGATTTCAGATAATGAACCAATGAGAGATTCATTCCCTGATGAACACCTCTTAGCCATTTCCCACATGTCACCACCATGGTACGCACATATTGTGAATTTTAAAGTGACTGGTCAAATCCCACAAGGATGGACAAAAAATGAAAAAGATAAATTCTTCTCTCAAGAGAAGTATTATTTTTGAGAAGACCCTGAACTCTTCAAAATTTGTCCAGATCAAATAATCCGGAGATGTGTGCCTGAAAAAGAACAACAAAGTGTTTTGAACTTTTCCCATAACCTTGCTTGTGGAGGTCATTTCTCCGGAAAGAAAACCGCAGCAAAGGTTTTACAAAGCGGTTTCTATTGGCCCACACTCTTCAAGGATGCTTATGAGTTCAGCAAAACATGCCTAAGATGTCAAGCTGTTGGAAATATGACTAAAAGAGATATGATGCCTCTAAATCCAATCTTAGTGGTTGAAATTTTTGATGTTTGGGGAATAGATTTCATGGGCCCTTTTTCACCATCTTTTGGATGCGAATACATCTTAGTGGCAGTGGACTATGTGTCTAAATGGATTGAAGCAATAGCCACCCGAACCAATGATCACAAGGTGGTGATGAAATTTGTACAGAAAAATATCTTCTCTAGGTTCGGATGGTCAAAGGCTATCATTAGTAATGGGGGTTCGCACTTCACTCATTCTCAATTTCGAGGATTGCTCAAAAGATATGGGATTACTCATAAGCTTGCTACTCCTTACCATCCCCAAACTAGTGGCCAAGTGGAGATATCCAATAGAGAAATCAAGAATATCTTGCAAAAATCTGTTAGGCCCGACAGAAAAGATTGGTCTGAAAGGTTAGATGATGCTTTGTGGGCCTATCGGACTGCTTATAAAACTCCTATTGGCATGTCACCATACAGACTAGTCTTTGGAAAAGCCTGCCATCTCCCAGTGGAATTAGAACATAGAGCTTATTGGGCTATCAAACAGGTCAATCTTGATCTAATCAAAGCAGGTTCACACCGAACCTTACAATTGAGCGAACTAGATGAAATAAGAAATGAAGCCTATGAGAACTCGAAAATCTATAAAGCCAAGACTAAAGCTTTTCATGATAAACATATTGTGAGGAAATCTTTCCACCCTCATCAAAAAGTCTGGCTATTTAACTCAAGGTTGCGTTTGTTTCCTGGGAAATTGAAATCAAGATGGGATGGGCCATTCTTGGTAATTAAAGCTTTTGACCATGGTGCGGTCAAGATCATGGATCAAAAAAATGGACAGACATTTACTGTTAATGGGCAACGCTTAAAACCTTACATTGAAAACCTTCAAAATTGTCCATTGGAATCCATGCAGCTAAGTGACCCACAATGAACATAATTTCGTCTGGCTGAAGACATTAAACTTAGCGCTTATTGGGAGGCAACCCAATCTTCTCATTTTTATTCTGATTATTCTTTCTTTTCTTTTCTTTTTAGAAAACTCATAAAATCCACCTTGGGGAATAGAGAAAAGCTTCGTCACATCTCAGGTTGTATCTCTCCTCATCATTAATTTTTGTGCATTTCTATGCCATTGAGGACAATGTCATTCAAGTTGGGGGGAGAATCATAATGCATATTGAATAAAATCGTTTAAAATGAACAAAAGTTGTGAAATTTTTTCAATTTTCACACAAATTTTCAAAAGAAAAATTGTTTCATTTTCACACTCCAACAGAAATTCATATCTATCACACTTCATTTAGGGAATCTTGATCAAAATTGAGGTAGGAAATTGAGTAAAAGTTTGAATTAACCCCCCTCTCTACAAAGAATCGCGACGAGATGATTTTCACACACACACGGTAACTTGGAAAGAGTGGAAGATCCTGAAAGTATAGAGTTGCTGGAGTTACCCGAAGTGTAGAATCACCCATTCTATTTTTACTTTTAGGTCAAAAGAACGGAAAGTTAGAATTCGTAATAGGAGATCAAACCACTTAATACTTTAAGGAAGCGGTCATTTCGAAAAAAAAAAAAAAAAAGGGACAATCAGAAGCGTGAAAATCAAATAAATATGCTTCAAAAGAGTCAAAGGAAGGACGGTGGCAAAAAGTATGCACCTCCCCTCAGACAGAAATAAAGAGAGTGGCAAAAAGTACGCACTCTCAAAGCACAAAACAATCGTGCTAAGGTCCTTCACAGCAAAATAAGACCAAATCCTAAAAAGTTTTAAGTCGGGGCGAAAACCGAAAAGCGAACCTAGCCAACTAATCCAGAGATCTCTTTTTCTATTCTCTCCCCTGGGTAATTCTACTCCAAGAGGCAGTAAAGGCAACGATATACCAAACATGATAGAAATGAACTCCAAAAACACCTCAAATGATATGCACAATCACTTGTCATGATTCTAAGTATGGTGGGCGGGAGAACGAAAAACTTGAATTCCAATTACCTACCATTTGCAATAGATATCCTTTAAAAAGAAGTGTGATTCTTTTTACTAATCATGGTAGTCCTAATTTTTCAAATGATTGTATTGCTAAGGGACTAGCAATGATTAAGTTGAGGGGTGTGTTAAGTCCGCGATTTTACATAAATAACAGATCAAATTTACATAATTTGCTATCAATTTAAAGGACAAAATCACATGAAATGATAAGATAAACCATTTGCGCATTCAGAATCTGAATTTTAAAATTTCATCACTCCATGGATGGAATAAGGGTAGCAATTCTATTTTCTCAGCAATTATTTAATGCGCAGTCAAAGGATTTATGGCTATGAGAACTTAACTGTTATTTTATGTGAAACAGGACATGAACAAGCAGATGTCATAGTGGTTGGACCACCCGAACGTTTATTTTCGTATTTTAGCTTCAACTGGGGCCCACATGCCAACTAAGAGAGAAAGAAGGAGGGAATTCTGAAATTCAAAGAAAGAAGGATCCATTTTAGAAATTCGAAATTCAAAAAAACACCAATTAAATGTTTTAAAGAGGATCCCCTAAATCAAGGGGAACTTAATAACATAATTTTAAAATCTCTTTTGAAATTCAAAACCCCTCCTCTTTTCTATAAAACTAAGGGAGGAGGTCAAGGTGAGGGGACTCGAATTTTTCAGAAATTTTTTTAACCTCTCCCTCTCTCCCTGTTACGTTTTCTCTCTCTCTCTCTCTGCATTTTTCCTCTCTTCTCCCGCAGTCTCTTGTTCTCTCTCTCTCCCTTTTCCATCTCTTTCTCTTTCTGTTGACTCCCTCTCCCGCAAACTCTATCTCTCTCTTCCCCCTGCGCCATATCTCTCTCTCTCTCCAGCGCTCTCTCTCTTTCTTTCTCTGCACGCCTGCAGTCTCGGGCTCGTCGCCCAGGAGCTCGCCAAAGTCAGCCGCCAGGCCACGCGGCAGCACTTGGCCGCCTCCCGCCTGCAAGCCGGCCCCGCCAAGGCCACGCGGCAGCACGCCGTTGTTCGCGGGGCTGCGCATCGTCGCCCGCGCCAAGCCCCGCCGCCGCCCGTCTCCACGCGTCAGGAGGAAGCAACTCGGCCGCCAAGCATCGTCGCCCGTGCCGGCACGGGCCGTGCTTCGCTCGCCGCCGCACGCCACGCGGCGCCTCCCGGGCACTTCCCGCCCTGCCGCCTCTACGCCTCGCCTGCCGCGCCTGAAGCCTCGCCTGCCGCGCCTGACGCCTCGCCTGCCGCGCCGCTGCACCTCGCCTGTCGCGCCTGCCGCCTCGTCTGCAGCGCCTGCCGCCTCGGTCCACTGCGCCGAGCCTCGCCCATGCCCACAGAAGCCCCCGGTTCCCTGATTTCAATTTAACTACTTTGTTTGAGTGTTAAGCAATTAGTTAACATATTTGTTGTTAATTTTTTTCTTTAGAACCATTGTAATAGCTTTTACTCCATTAACAGTGAGCAAGTTGTTGTTTCTCTTGTGGATATTCCTATTTCTTCTCTAAATTTGGATTATTTAGTTAGGTGCATATATTTTGTTTAATCTGATTAATAGTGTCTTTAATAGTAGTTTCTTAACAAGAATTAGGTGTTTTAAACATGTTAGTGAATTTTGGTAATTATCTTTTCTAGATTTGCTTTTAAAATCACACTTATGAACATATTTTGCTAAAAATCTCAAAGTTTTCAAAATAAGAATTCTATTTCCTTGTGGATCGACCCGGTCTCAACCAAGCACTACGTTATTATCTTTATTGGAATTCGGAATTTAAGATTGATGAAATTTGTGTTTTAACGACAGCATTTAAATACGCATTAGAAAGCGACAAGGGAGTTACAGTGAAGAGGCCTACCTGGTGAGAACGATTCCAGATTCCGCCTGCCGGTCCCACGCCCCTTCAAAGCCAGCGGAAGGGGATCCTGAGAACGAGTTGGGGTGTGTCCCACACCACATGCCTACATGGAACCGGTCGGGGACCGGCTGGAGGGAGCTGCGGAGCAGAGGGGTTCGCCAACGGGCGGAGGAAATCGAAGCCGGCAGCTGCTGCCGAGGAAGGAGACTAGACCGGCAATTGCCGAGATTTCCAGGGTGGCGGGGCCTTCCTGCGGAGCCTAGGCCAACCTTACCTCACAGCTCATTGTTCGGTCTTTTAAACTCAACCGCACCACGGTGCACATACATCAATTATTTTTTTTGGATTTTTTAAGTCTGGATCCATATACCCCACATGTCAGTATAGTTAGATCTCCAAGCAGACGATTTAAATTTTTTTTAAAAATTAAAATTTATTGGTGGCTCGGCCTATGCTAGATACTTTTTTGTTGTTCATTGGAATTTGATTTTTTATTTTTAAAATTTTTTCAGATCATTCGACCAAAGATTGGATTGTATAAGTCATGTGAAGTCCGACTTTAAAATTTTCCATTTTCTTTAGTGTACATGCACCACCCTCTGAAGCATTTAGTTTGCTTTTTGCTTCCATCCAAAAGTTCCAGCTTGGAGCTTCTTGGATTAGAGACAAAACAAAGTTGTTAGGAAGGTTTAATTTTTATAATAATTCAAAATTAGTTATAACTATATGTATCTACTTTTTATTATTATAAGAGGAAGCCAAAACTAACTTTCAATTGATAGTTACGCCAAGTGCTTTTAGTTATTTAGATAGAAAAAATTAGATATTGAACACTATTTATGTAATATTTTGGTTGCGTCTTACCTTCCACCCATAGTGAGCTACAAAATAGAGCTTTTAAAATTGGAGAAAAAGCAAGGTTACTATGAAAAGATTGACTTCTATAACTAAGTAAAATTAGTTATAAGTTACAACCATTCTACCTCAATTTCTTTCATAAGAAAAGTGAAAGTCAAAACTTGGGGTGTCAATCGGACAAGCCGACCCAGTCCAACCTAGCCCGTATTAAAGGAAATTGAGTTGGCTCAAGTTGTATAAAGTGGGTTAGACTAAATTTGGGTTAACATTAATTAAATATGGGCTGAGCTGGGCTAAACATAGGCTGGCCCAATTTAAACTATTGACTTTTACAATAATTCATACAAAAAGTGAAACACTTTTAACAAATCATTTATAAATAGGTCAGTCCAACCCAACCCACTTACTATTGAATTGAGGTTGAATTTTGGCTGAATTTAAGTTAAATTTGGACCGAATTTGGGCTGGACTAAAATTGGGCGACTATTTTAAACTTGGGTTAGATCTAAATTATCGCATAACCTAGCTAGCCCACCCAATTTACATCTTTAGTCAAAACTGTTTTTTAACTAAAAAAATGCCAAACACGTCTGAAAAATCCTTTCACGATAGCTTCTTAAGTGGGGAGATTCTAAGAAAGTGATGGGAGGGCCTCTATATGCGTTCAAAATTTATCCGAGGCTAGAAAGATGTCAGGAAACTTATGGTGGATCGAGCTCCACTATCGTACAACTACGTCGTCCGCATAGGAAAGGAAACTTTTCCAAAAGTGATAAAATAATTGGGACAGTCCGTGTTAAGGAAAAGAAAAAAAAGAATATTGTAGGTGTCGTTTGGCGCATCATAAACAACCGTAAAATGGTGTGCTGTAAATCGATTTATGGTATCTTTTCCCTTATTTGATGCATCGTAAATAACCGTATTTCAAAATCAGTTCACTTATGAAGTCCTCCTTTTATCTGATTTTGATTTACAACCCATAATAGGAATGTCAATGGAATCGGACTGGCCCGGAAGACCAGTTGGCTCGGCCTGGTTTGAACAGAACCTCGGCCGCTAAAATTGGCCCGCGAATGAAATCTGCCCCGTCCCAACTTGACCTGAAAATTAAATGGACCAACTATGGGCTTTGCTTGGCCTGACCCGGGCCGCTACCAACCCCCACTACTATGGACCTGTGACCCACCCCCTTAAATTTTTCCTACCCCCCTCACCACCCCGAAATCCTGCCTCCTCTCTAGGCAACCGTTGCGCACTAGGTTCCTGTTGCACGGCCTGCCGGAGGCTGCCGCCTGCACCTTCTACCGAAGACACGCCGTCGGTGCGATCGGTATCTCTATGTGTGCATGTGTTCCCACCGAAGGAACGCTGCCGGATCTATCTGTTAGTGCAGTATCTCTCTCTCTCTCTCTCTATATATATATATATATATATATATATATATATATATTTGGTGGGTTCCCACCGCACGACCTGTCGGAGGCCGCTGCCTCCACCTTCCACCGAAGGAAAAGCCATCGGATCTATCTGTGTGCAGCCTCGCCCACCCCCCCTCACTCTGCGTGCGTTGGGTCCTGACTGCATGACTTGCCGGAGGCCGCCACTTGTCTGTGAGTATGTGTGGGTGTGCGTGTGGCGAAGAAGAAGCACCAACCACCGCGCAGCAGCATGGCACGACCTCGTCTGTGCGCTTGTCCCCTAGCCAATGCGACCCCATCTGTTTGCATCGCATGCACCCATCCCTCTGCTCGGGTCTCTCTCGATCTCCCTTATGTGCTGAAGCTAGAGCGGCCGACAACAGTGGTCTACAATATGGGGCAAATCACCCTCCAAAATCCCTTTGACCCCTCTCCTACAACTGCTCTCTCTCTCTCTCTCTCTCTCTCTCTCTCTCTCTCTCTCTCTCTCTCTCTCTCTCTCAAAACATTATCTGTAAGATGAATGCATTTGATTTTTGAATGGCAAACTTCTCTTCTTGTAGGTGTTTTTTAAAAAATGTTCAATGATACTGATGTATGTTTTGAATCAGGGAGAAACAAAAATCAAAATTAAATGTTCGTAATTGGGCTGGCCCAGACTGGCCTAGGCCCTGACAGGGCCTAATAAAAATCCCAAATGGATGGGGAAAAACAGTTTTAAGTTATATAGCTTTTAAACCGGGCTGGGTCTTAGTCGGGCCTATAAAAAGTCTTCTGGGCCTAGCCAAGTCTGTGCAAACCGGGCCTGGGCCGAGCCTGGGCCGAGTTTTGAGGATTGGGCTGGGCCCGGGCCCAGCCCGCCCCGGCCCAGGCCTGTCCCATTGGCACCCCTTAGCCCACAATCACCATAAACCAAACCAGGTGATTTTAAAATCAAGATTTTACGACATACTAAACGACACCTAAGGTAGACCATTTCTTGTCGGCGAACAATCTACCGATGAATAAAATCATGTAGGTTGACTAGTATATGACGCGATTAAGATGGTTTAGATACACTGCTATGGTAGAAGGATCATGGTGGATCTTATATTGTTTGTATAGGCAACAAGGGACTCTGATCTATTATTTTGATCATTAACTTGTGCAGGGATCTATAAGTAAGGTGCTTTTTTTCTTCAAATTTCTAATTAAAGGCCTCTCAAGTATTTATTTTCCTCATTTGGATTTAGAAAAAAGTTTATAAAGTTTGAAAGTTGGCTAAAGTGTTAAAGGTAAATGAATAAATTAGTGGATGATAACTTCTTGTCAAACAATTGGAATGTTGTAAAACTTAAGTCTTTATATTTTTTTCCCAAAAAAGCTCTTTAAGATCATTTAAGATCCTTAAAAATTTAAAATTATTTCGTGGCCTCTTTAAAACAAAATATGAGACCATTTTAAAGTACAAAATTTGAATCATTTCCATATTCTTAATCTGTGAAAAGATATGAATGTTCAGGATATTTGACAAAAATTATAACTGATTTGGTGAAAAAGAGTGTCCTAGCCAGTAAATAAAAAATGAACATAACTCCATTTTAACACTGAAATTTTGTCATGTTTTGGTTTTTCAATAAAAATCTATAAATTAAATTGCATACTCAGAGTTTAATATCATTCATTACTTTTTATCTTGGTCCAAACATGAATCAAACATTGCTAATAAGGTGGCACCATAGTTACTACTATCACTATTTTTTTTAAATACACCAACTTAGCTTTGATTCTCACCCTGCGGGCCTGTGTTGTGAAAGAAGAAAAATAGTAAAAATGGTGATTTTTCTTCGTACTCCAACCTGCAACGTGGGTTGAGATCATGTGTTAATTAACGATCATACCTTGGAAAGGGATTTTTCGGGAAAAGAAAACATGAACTAAACATTTCATGCATTAGATACGTTTATAATTTCTAATTTCAGCTACACAGAACTGGATAAGGCATTATTAATAAGTAAATTCAGATTTGCCTCTATCTAAATAAGGCATTTTTTACTTTGATAATCAAATTATAATCACATTATAAATAATAAAATAAGGTAAATAAACATTTTAAAAATAAAAATACAGAACTAGACATTATTAATCTAAATTCTAATTAGAATAAAAGATTTAGCTTTTCAAAGTAAATTACCAAATTTGATTTATTCAACATTCTCATCTGAGATAAAAGGTCTGAACATTAAAAAAGAACAAGTTTGGATAAATTTTTATCTTTGAAAAGATGACTCAGTGGCCAGATGTGTACTCATATACACAGGATACCAGAGTTCGAATAAGTAAAACTTAATATTTTTTCTCCCTGTAAGGAGATATTTCCGTACAACAGATATACTCATTTAATTAGGTTATAATTTGAAATCCAAAAAGATAATTCTATAAACAAGAGGACATAAACCCGTCGCACGAAGCCAACCGTCCTACCCTTTTGGTTCAGCATGCTTGGATAAACCTTTTTTTCATAACTTGAATGCGCCATCCATTCTAACATTTGCATACTCAAAGAAGTATCAAATTTGACCCGGGGTTATAAGAAATTGTTACATTCTTGTTAAAAAAGATTACATTAAAGTTGAAATGTCTATTTTTATTATAAAATAATAATAAAATAAGAGTGCTTTTATTATTTTACGTCTTTTATTAATGTCCATGGTAGCTGTGTTTAAAACTATTTTCCTTTCCGGAACTCCGTTAACTGTCGTCGGATCTGCAACCCCCACTCTCCCCCCTTCCTTCTCCCTGTTGTATTTTCGCCGGCGCCGTCGCTAGCTGCAGCACCGGCGCCCGCCCGCCTTGCAGCGGTTGCAGCGGCAGCCCACCACCAGGTAACCTTTGTACCGATCTGTTGCATTCGCCACTTCAAATTTGTTGATCTGATGCGTCCAACAACAGGAGCTCCTGAAAGATTCCAACTTTTTCCGTTTCCGTTTTGGGTAATCCAAGAGGTGGGTGCCCAGATCACGAATTTTTCTGCTCTCTCTGAAATTAGGGGTCTATGGTGGATCTGGTGGATCCCGCTCTCTACGTATGGTTTGTGATCTTGAGGTTGGAGTTGGAGGCTGTTTTCTGGCTTCGATCGGGGATTAGTGCGTCTTTGATTCCTGCGGATGTGTTTTCTGGAGCCGATGGTGTGCGGTGGAAGGTGTTTTGGGTTTCAAGATGCGTTTTTGTTTAGGCTTCATGCTTTCTGCTTGGTTGGATGGGGAGTGTGCACTGTCGATGTCGTTGTGTACATGGTAGGCTACCCAATTTCCAGTGTGGTCTAGGTATCCTTTTGGTCAGGATCATATAAGGCCTCCTAAGTTGGATAAGAAGGTGTCCAATTGATCCAGGTTGGTTGGCAGGTGGTGAATGCTGTTTATTTAGTTGTTATAGGTTTTTAGAGACAGCTAGTGGGTTTAGTGAGGCTTCTCTCATGATAAAGGTGAAGATATGTTTATTCCTATTTCTGATAGTCCACTTGCTCAATTTATCTATCGCCCTCAGAGACATTTGGAGGGTGGTGAAGGGCAATTATGGGGAACGAGTAGGGATTACAAAAGAACTGGTGAAGTCATAAGATTATTGCCGAGTCATGGAACTGAAGACTATTATCTTGAATGGACAACTCATGCATGGATTGGCTCTTTTTTTTTCCCTCCTTTTTTTGGACTCTAGCCTTCTTATCCAATGCATTCCTTGCCAAAGTGATTGATTAAATCACATAGAAGCCTGTTTTGACTAGTTTTGGGAGCTCCAGCCCTTCTGAATTTTTCATTGTCTTAAAAACCCTCAAATGACTGAAAAACAGGTGGTTGAACGCATTTATAGATTACTTCAGCTGGATTTTCTTTTGAACCATGGTAATCCAGCTGGATTTTCTTTTAAACCATGGTAATCAGCCTACTAATTTTCTGTCAAGCTGAATATGATTAGATACCTTTAGCCATTTTGCTAGTTAGTTTTCAGAAGCATAATATTATATATTGGTATTTAATATTGGTACCTTATGCAGTCCGAGCGGGTTGCTTGGTTGGCACAAGGTCTCCAGTTCACACCTGCTTCGTAAACCACCTAGGGACTCCCGACCCTTCATCCCATAGGCGGTTTTTCTCTCTTATTTGCATACTCTTGAAAAGAAGAAAGAAAAGTTTTGGTGCCTTATTCAAAGGGTATATAACCATTGAAGTGAGTGTAGCTCAGTGTATTGACTTGGTCCTTTCAAATTCTCAATTTTTATTTCCTCTTCCCAGAAGTTTGTAAAAGCAGCTTCATGGGTCCTTTAAAAAAAGTCAGTGGGTGAGATCCAATATGAAAAATGGCTAACTGCCACTTAGGTACCCTAATTGGACAGCCTTGAATGCTTCACCTGAACAAGAAGTACTAGTTGCAGCTATAGTGGATGATGATGATATCCATAAATGCTGTAGCCTAAAAAGGGTTCCTGCATGCATTTCCTCATTCAAAAGAGCAATCAACCTTACTGCATCCTACCATAGTTGAACCCGTATGGTCCTTGTCCCATTTTTCTATCGGTACTAGACGTCCCAGTGTCCTAGACCATATTGGCATCCTGTCCTCAGTTTTTCACATAAATATTCCCAAAAAAATATACAACGTACATATATAAAATAAAAAGAACATCAAGAAAACATACCGCATGTGAATGAACATCAAGAAAACGTACCACATATGACAAAAAGTTAATACTTTCTAATTTAAAGTAAGGACTTAAAGGAAAAAACAACAATGGTGGTCAATAGTCATCATGACTCATGGTGCAAAATATGAAAATAACAAATACCTCAATGTACAGCTTGTCCACGATAGCCAAGATGGCCAGGATGCCCAGGAGCAAACTAACTTTCTGGGATAGTGCGCATGTTGTCCCATGTGATTTTTAGACTGGGTTAGGCTGTTCTGGTCCATTTTGGCTGGGATGGGATGAGGTCAACAACATGCATCCAACAGCTAGCACTGTGGGTTAGCTTATCAAATCAACCTCCTTTGGTGGCTGATGCTAGAGATGTGAGATCAACCAAAAAAAGAGAAAAAAAACTGCAGAAAAAAGAAGAGGAAAGGTGGTAGCACAAAACTCCTCTTATGTTTGTACCTTGTATATTCACTTCAAATTAATTTTCCTTTCTTACACGTCAATTGGAGACTTGGAGTCCCATATTTCTAGGCCTTTGTAGTAGCATCTAACGTGCCAATGTGCCATCTTAAGAAAGTAACAAAAACAAATGCTGCTGAAAATTGTTCTCCACTTGCTCTCAATAATTATTCATGCACACATCTGGTTCCTCTCATGGGTGGATATCGCATGGAGTAACAGTTTTACTAGACAGTGCTTTAACTGAAATGGCAGAGGGTATGATTATGACATACAGTCTAATGTAGGACTCACCGTCTTAGACGTATTTAAAACAGGAATCAAATTCAGAACTGATTCATGTTCCTGCAACTCTTTGACCTTCTATCATTGACTTGGCTTTAAATCTAATATTCTGCATGCTGAAAGTCAAAAAGCAGGAAGCATCTGCCTTAGGACTACAAAAATGTTGTTGAGTGCGCTGAGGAATTTTAATTTTTCAGGAGGGATCTGGCATTAAGATGACTTCTTCTCAGGATCCCTTTTACATTGTGAAGGAGGAGATTCAGGAATCTGTAAGTCATATTTTTATTTTCTGAATATGCTTTGCATTTTAGCTCTCTTGGTTTCAATTATGCATGGTGTTTAAAAGGGTGTGCAAAATTGACATGACCTGTGGTGCTGCTGGCCCTTGGAAGTTGCAAATTGAAAGCAGCCAGGGTCTCGAAATAGTCGGGGACATTTGCATCACCCATCCCTCCCTGGTCTTATTTTACTGGCATATGTTATTTCTTCATTTAGAATACAAGTGGTATCATATATATATATATATATATATATATATATATATATATATATATATATATATATATATATGTTCCGACATCAGGTATTATGCCAATAATTTCCAATGAGGGAGGATTTTTTTCCATTTCATGTTGTTTTTCTACTTTTTCTCTGTAGCATCATTACTTTACTTATCTTCAGGATGTAGTCCTCTTGTTTGTTCCTTTATATATGCTTATTTCCATGAGATGTGAACTCTGGTATGTGTACTGCATTGGGCAGATTGACAAGTTACAGGAATCTTTTGACCGATGGAAACAAGCACCATCAAACACTGGAGAGCATGTTCACCTTACTAGGGAGCTTCGAGCAGGCTGTGAAAGCATTGAATGGCAGGTATTGTGGAACATGTCAAGCTTTTCTTTATTTTCCCTATGTTGTTCCTTGTTTTGAAAAATTTGAAGTGTTAGCTGTCACATCATGGATTATAAATTGACATGCCAAAATCTCTCTCCTTATTGTACTTGTGTGTGAGGTCTCTTGGGAATTCATGAATGTGAAAATGAAAAAATATTGTGACAGGATTTCTTCATATCTGTCCTTTGATTTGCTTTGAGTACGTGTTCTTGATGGTCTATAATGCTTTGCTTTTCCGCAAGGCTACTTTGATCTAAAGGATGGTTGTTTCTTTTTCATGTTTATACTTTCACTGTTTGCTCCTGTGTCACATTTATTAAAATTTGATTCACCATTTATTAAGAAGGCTAAATGATGTGGGACGTCGACCAAACATATTTGTTTGAAGAACAGGCGAGGAGAGGGTGCGGCGTGAACCCCGGGCCAGCCGACTGCACCCGTACGACACTAGCGTCGGTGCAGATACACTGATGCTAACATGCTGATGTTGCTGCTTTTGCCATTGCATTCCTTTGTTTGTTAAAAAAAAAGAGAGGAAGGGGGGATGCAAGAAGAGGAGAAGACAGGTGGAAGAAGATGATGAAATAAGGAAGACGACAAGAAGAGGAGAAGACAGTGGAGGAGGGGGAAGAAGAATAAACAAGAAGAGAAGGCAGAGGACGAAGGAGAAGGGCGGGGTGTGACAGATGGTGGGAAACAAAGAGAAGGCAGCAATGGCTACAGGACCTCTCGTCCCAGCCCTTCTCGGGCTCCTCCTCATGAGACTCTAGGGTTTATCATCCCAAAAAGAAATATATGTTTTTTCCATAGCATTCAACAATAATTCATCATGTACACAATGTTCTCTTATAAAGGGAAAAATGATGATTTACAATCACACCCCGTGAAAATTAAAAATAGTAGAAATAACCCTGCATAATAGGAATAACTCAAAACACTTAAAAAAAGGAATAACTCAAATAAATGCAAAACCTCACCTAAATAAACAAAAAAATACATAATAAAATTAAAATGACTCTACTACGTTTAACAATCATTCCCCGTCAAGTTGTCTTCATTGTACGGCGCACCGACGAAGTTCATTTGTTGATGATGCCAATCTTGCTTTTGCATCACTAAAGAACATCATTGTTTAGAACATCATTATCTCATGTTACTTGCTGGCCTCCAGCACCACTGAGTTTGTGCCTATAGTTTAAAACATGACCATTTAGTTATAAGATAAAGTATTAACAATGTTCAAAATCAACACCTGCATATGTATATGCATGCATATCATCACCATCATCATTTTGCTTGGGATTGGCTACACGAATTCTGTTTTGCCATTCTATTCTATCAAGTGCACATTCTCAATTAAACCAAGAAAGTCATGTCTTTCCTAATCAAATTGAACCATCTCATTTTAGGTCTTCCTTGAATAATTTTTACCATTTTTCAGTTGAATTTAGATGACACCTCTTAACTGGTGCCGTATTTGGACAATGATGCACAGGCTCAAACAATCTAAGCCTACTTTTCCTCACCTTCATATCAGTCAAAGCTACTTCTAAATCCTCATGTATGTGATCATTCCAAATCCTATCTTTCTTAGTCTCACTACATATCTGTCTCAAACATGGTCTTCTCTATTACACACATTTTCTGTACATATTCTTTCCTGGCTGCCCAGCATCCATACCATACAATTGTACATGCTGCAGGTTTCACAACAATTCTATAAAACCTCCCTTTAAGGTTCGAAGGTCCATGATGGTCACACAGGACACACGACGTGCTTCTCCACTCCATCCAACGTGCCTTCACTTTAGGTGTAATGTCCTCCTGGATTTCTTCAATCTCTTGAATAGTGGACTTAAGGTATCAAAAGTCGTTACTTTTAGGAACAACTTGCTCATTAATTATGAGTAAATCTGGTGGACTTATCTTCACAGTATTAAAATACATTTAATATACTCTAACTTAGTTCAACTAATCCTAAAAGCTTTGGGCTCTAAGGCATTTCTGTGACGCTCTAACTTAGCATTTAAATCTCCCATATCCTCAGTAGTTAAAGGGTATTATTTTTTTGTACGAAGGATCATTGTCGTGTAAATGTTTTGTCACAATAGTCCTCACATTGTGAATGCTCTCTCATACGTTCCTTGCTATTCAATCACATTAGTATATCTTTTAGAGACTCCTTTCTTCTCAAATGCACATCAACTTTTTGGGCACTTGGGTGTATGCCTTCTAGTTCTCTAAATGAATGAAAACTATATGCGTATCTTTCCTCATCTCTCTATGCCTCTCCCTCAATGGAAAATAACTTTTGTAGTAGATTTATGAGGCATAAAACCAAATTGATTCTATGAAATCCTTGTCACAAGCCTAAAACACTTACCAATTACTCTGTCCATAATTTCACAGTATATATTAGTTGATGACATGTATTTCCTTGGGCGCCATACTACTGCTGACTTGGTACTTTTCTTCATAGGTAGGTAGATGAACTGGATAAGGCAATCTCAGTTGCTGCAAAGGACCCAGCTTATTACCATACGGATGAAGCTGAGCTTGAGAAAAGAAGGCGGTGGACTAGTAATGCTCGTATTCAGGTACTTGTGTTCAAATTCCATTCTCATATTCAGGTGCTTATGTTCAAATTCCTTTCTGGATATGGTACAACCTTAGTTAGGGTTGAAACAACATCAGGGAAAGGAAAGAAAAATAAATTGAAGAGAAGGCCCTTTTGCACTTCCACTTCCACAAGCTAGACGTAGCCTACCTGGAGTTTTCTCCTTTATTGGTAGTCTCATAGATTGTATTGGGTTTTATGTAGGTTGGCACTGTGAAGAAGGGTGTAGAAGCTGGAAGAGACCAGAGCAAATCCCTTGGTTCCAGTGCAAATGGGAAGCATCAAGAGTTGATGAGGCTCCCTGCTGATGTTCCTAGGGGTGGCAAATCCAGCCATTTTGTTGCAGAGGATAATGATGATTTCATCTCTTCAGAGTCAGATACACAGTTGCTTCTGATCAAGTGATGTTTTCCTCTAGTAAAATCCCTCTTTTTTTATAATGTTCCAGTGATTCAAGGGTGCCTATTTCTTCTCTACCTATTAGAGCAAACTCCATCATCATCATCATGAAGGCTTATTCTGCCAATCTGAAGGTGACACTAGTTTGACAAAATAAAGGGTCTTGACAAAATAAAGGGTCTACATCTGTAACATAGAAGGCAAGGACCATAACTAAGTACTTTATAGGCAAACTCATTCTTAAGCACCAAGAAGAGTTATCCATCAATCTGGGGCCAACTTGGGATTTTGCAAACTAAAGGATCCATGTCTATAACATACTTGCCTTCTAAAGTTTTCGTTCCTCTTTTTGGATCTCTTTTCACTATTTTATGCTTCTATTTGGTCAATGATCCGTTTATTTTTTCTTCAGTTTCAATTTTCTGCGTGAGAGTTTTATCTTGTACATTGTACAGTGATTTCCCATGCATTTCTAGTTGTGGTTTTGTCGCTCTACTTACTGCCGTTGGTCAAGAATTGATTTAAGTCAAAAACTGATTAGTAGCTCTGTACAAGTATTCATTTACATCTATTTCCATGCACTTCAGGAAGCAAGATGAGGAGCTGGATGAGCTCAGTGCTAGTGTTCAAAGAATTGGTGGTATAGGGCTAACAATTCATGAAGAGCTCACTGGACAGGTAATGCCTACCAAACTCCCATAAGTTGCACATAGTTGAGCTGATGTAAGTAAATAACTAGCAAATAGTTTGGGCACATTATGCAGCATTAAATTATGTAATTATCATAATTGTGATCTGATATGATATTGCCTCTTGATTGGCATCATGATCCAAAATTGTTCAGAAGCCTATCTCACCTGTGTGGAGGCATGGAATCATGGCAATCCTTAAGCTTTTAAACTTCGAACTAACATCAGGGGTCCTGTTTGTATCCAGTGTTGGTTTGGGTGTGGATCCGGTTAGGCTCGTTGGAGACCCTTTTTTTCCTTCGAAAGGTCTAGGTAGCATAGGTTATGTTTTTCCTGGATTGCTACCCTGTGCCTATTTTGATTGGTGGAGTTTAAGCTTACATAGAAGGTAATGTCCTGCAGTGGAGTAACCCCAGAAATTGGACTTCTGGGTGATGAATCTCAATCTGGATTGGCTGATTCTGATGTTGGTTTGGCGGATTGATGCGGGACGAGTCGAAATTTGAAAGAACATACGTGATCGGAATGGGCATCTCACCCAAGGTATCTTACCTTACCCCATCGCAGGGCTCTCCTTTCACGTAGGTCCTTAAAATCCGACCCGACCAAGACGAGTGCGCATCTCATTCGGGGTTTCTCACCCTCCCCATCTCAGGGATCTTACAAGAACAAGGCTAGAATTCCAAAAATTAGATAACTTCTTCTATTCTTCATTGTTCAAATGTAAAGTACATGTCCCTTTAAATAGAAAGTAAGAGGTAGATCAAAAGTCACCTAATAAAGACATCTCTAGTAATATGTAGGGACACCTAATTAAGACTTTATAAGAATACGTAATGACATTCACCTAATGACCCACACTTTTTATTTACGACTTTTGGAATAATAAAAAACACCTATTAATGACTTTGAAGACCACATTCTTTATTGCGCTTTAGTTTCGATCTTTTGCATCGCTCGCCGAGGAAGATGAAAGGATAGGAGAGAATGGTGGGCCTCCCTCGGGTCTGCTGCAGCTCTGATTACCAGCAGTGCCTGATCTGTCATGGTCTCCAATGTTCGGCCTCGCCTGGTTGTGAAGGGGCCTCACACTCTACACTCCCGCCTCTTACGTACGTCCCCACTCGAGGGTCTAGGTGCTGTCATGGCCTTTGACCCACCATTTCATGCTGTCATCACCTTCTATGAACCTTACCTCAAGAAGTCGTCACCAAGTGCACCCCCTCTAGACGTCAAAGAGATCTGTGCCCCCTCCAGCCACCGTTGCTGCCGTTTGTGGCCTGCCTCTAGATGCAGGCAACGGTCTAGATGCCATCGCTGCCGCACCCCTTTTAGATGTAATCGGGTTCCTCTCAGTACACGATCATACCATGTCCGGTCTGTGTAAAGAGAGGGCGGTGGGATCCGCCAAGCTGTTGGCTCTGCGAGAATGAGATTCTTTAAAATCTCACCTCCTCTCCATCTCTGCATTGACCGGACAGTTCTGCACTGAGAGGAACCCGATTCATTTAGATGCCACTGCCACCACTATTCCCCCGTCCAAATGGCCCGTCCTACTGGGACTCTTCTTTGGAGATAGATTGTGTATTTGGCTGGGCCGGGCACTTACGGGCCATGTGAAGAGGGCTGGGTGGTCCGGACCAAAGATGGACTCTGGCTCAGGCGGGCCCTATCTGTCAAAAACATGGGCCAGGCTGGGTTAAGGTTGGATTGGATTGAGCCCAGCCCATTGACAGCCCTAGTTGCAATGGACTAATATAACTTGGATTACCAGCAGCGCACCCGGAGAGCAACGATCTAAATGCTCCCCATCGGCAGTGGACAGGGTCACACTCGGCGTCTGCCCAATAGAGGCACTCCCCGAGGCTGACTAGGAGGAGAAGCCCTCCTCCCATAGTGCAAGGCACCGCTAGAGCACGGGGACGGGACTGGCTAGGGCACGCTTGTACCTTCCAGGGTTCCCATGTCAATTGCGTGAAGAGGACGGCCTGACACGGACAAACGATCGAGTCCCATTGTGACGGGTAAGTTATGAGCCACCCTTTTGGGTAACTAGGTCGGCCCCTGATTTCCAACCGGCTCTGGGACGAAATACTCGCCTGGTTCGGTGGCGGGTAATCCAGAGCGCCCTAGTTCCCGAGCAGGCGATTTGAATGTTAAACTGACCCCTCGGTGGCACGACCCCCCACCTTGACCCAACCTTCGTCTTCCTCGTGACGTCTCTCTAAAAACCCTAGAGGATGCGACAACCTTGACGACGCCTCTTCCACTGTCTGAATCAACATCGAGAAGAGCTCCCCTCCCAGCTGGAGTAGAAGCCCCTCCGGCACATCACCGGTGTTGCAGACGCTTAGGGTACCCTCCACACATAGTGTATCTTGAGAGAATGAGAAGGAGACACTCCCTTGCTCCCACATGCCAATCTCTGCAAATGCCTGGTGTAAACCTTGACCATCGCGTATAAAAATAGGAACTCCTAGAAGCCTCACCTTCACCCTGGTGAGCTTGGCATCCGGGTAGGTACTGTCCCTCAAGTTCCAACCACGCTCCTGGCAAACGCACACCTCGCCCACCAGCATCCCCTGTTCCAGGAGAAGACGTGCTGCCTGGATAGACAGAGCCACTCCAAGCAGCACCTCCCCTAAGTCCGCAACCTCCCACCCTTCGGCTGGGCCTATCTGAGCGCCGATCATCCTCTAGACCTGGAGGGTGCTTGGCCTTTACCCATAACCGGCGTGAGACGAATGTAACGCTGCATTCGCTCCATCTGCGGCTCAAGGAACTCTTGAGTAGGCGGGGGGGGGGGTTGGACAAACCTACGGGGGCTGGCAACCCCCCCTCTAGGAAGGGCTACTCACCCCTCTACCTCCTGCGACCACCTTTGTGAAGGTGGGTCTCTCCCTCGGGCACGACCGACAGAGATGCCTTAGCCTTTCGCAGTGGATGCACCTCACCGGGGAGGAGCAGCCTCTCACCCCATGACCTAGCCGAAGCCATCGGGTGCAGAAGGAAGTCTCTGGCGGTTGACCTGGCCGGAGACCACTAGGACGATGGATCCCACCTGCCCCACGTGGAAAACCAGCCCCGGAGACGGGAGGCATCTTTTCCCTATGTATGTATGTGTATATAGAAAAATGCTACCATGCGGTCTGCGGCCAGATTGCACGGCACCTTTAGGGGCTTTGAACCCCTTAATTGGTGATCAAAATTAAAATCCCAAGGGATGGAAACAATACTAGGGACTAATTAGACTATTTTTTATTTAAGTTTTTTGACATTGTCCGATCACAATACTCAACTGTAGCTGTACGATCGGGTTACTATTGAGTTTCACGATTGAATGGTGTAATTTTTTTTTAAAAAGTAATCAAAAATGAAAAATTATTCCAACTATCCGTAGGGTTGTTTCCATCACTTGAGGTTTTAAATTTGATCACCAATTAAGGCGTTTAAGCCCTGTGTTGTTTGGCCATAGCACTGCGCAATAGCACTTCTCTGTGTGTGTGTGGAGTGGGGGGGGTGTAAATTTCATATTAACCACCCGTACATGCAAAATTTCAAATATGCCACTCTTAGTTACACAATATCATATATACCTCCTTATAATAAAATATTGTATTGATACGGGTACTGCCATCCTTGGTCTCCTTAACCAAAGCTGGTTAGCGCTTAACCAATGTGGGAAAAAGGCTCTTATGCCCCTTGGTTAAACACTGATATACCTTTTGGTGCCCCCACTTTACCCCACTTCAGCACTTCAAACCAGTGGAGACTCCCCCCCCTCACACCGCCCACCCCCCCGCCCGCGACTCCTAGATCAGTGTTGAGCAGGAGCAGAGAGGAGGAAGAAGACGAAGAGGCGGCATCACTGCTGATCCAGGTCTTGGAGGCTGGGAACTTATGGGGGAAAGGGAGGCTGTTGTGACGCTGCAGAGCCTTACCGAGAATGCTGACAGTACATGTTGAGGTTGGTGCACGGTGACATCACTGTGTTGGTGAAGATCTGTGGTGATGAGGGCAGTGGTGGTGAGCTGGTTGGCTCTGCCAGTGCCAGCGGCATGTTGAGGAACCTTATAGGTGTGGGAGAGATCCGGCGGTTCATGGTGAGGTACAGGGCAGACCCAATGTTTGTGCTGCTTGCTAGCTCTAAGGAAGAATCGTCTGTGATCCACGCTGTGGAGTTCCTACAGGTCTTCATCGACAACGTTGCTGACCTGAAAGCTCACGTGGCGAGAAGGTGGGATTGCACGCTGTTTTTTCTTTTTTGGGGGGTGGGGGGGTTGTTCAGCCCCAACTCCCTCCTCCTCCTATAAAGCCAGGGGGATTGCCTTCAAGATCATCGAGGCCCTCTGCTTCTCACTGGCGAACTCTGTAGTGGCTGCCTCCCTACGAACTTCCTTATCTTGAACTAGTTGCTCCACACCTCCCTACCCATCGCCCCCACGACCCAGCCAGCCATGGATTGCGGAATCGGCCGATTCCGATCCGAATCGGCCGATTCGGATCGGGATCGGCGGGTTCCGATTCGATTCGGGGGGGATTTCACTGTTCCCCCCCACCGATTTGGAAAAAAAAAAATGGCCGAAATCGGCCCGAACCGGACCAGATCGGGGCCGGACCGGCCAGATCGGCCGGTCCGGACCCGATCTGGTCCGGTTCGGGCCGATTTCGGTCCCCCCCTTAAGGTTTAAGGGTTTAGGGGTTTAGGGTTTTAGGGTTTAGGGTTTAGGTTTTAGGGTTTAGGGTTTAGGGTTTAGGTTTTAGGGTTTTAGGGTTAAGGGTTAAGGGTTTAGGGTTTAGGGTTAAGGGTTAAGGGTTTAGCCTTGCTTTGTTTGCGGAATAGGCCCGGAATAGGGTCTCTTATTCCACTTAAACCCTTTAACCCAGTTTGGCGGAGGGCATTGCTTAACCCAGGGTGGAATACCTTATACCCGGTTTAAGTGGAATAGGGGCAGAATTACACGTTCTTAATAAACTATGATTAACGTTAATTGTTATTCAAATTTCTTATCAATAAATGGAGCATAAAAATTTTATCTTAATAATTAAATATGATTAATGTTAATTAATATTAGTTAATCAAAATAATATTAAATAATATTTAGTAATTAGTATATTAATATTTAAATTAATAATAAACTATGATTAACGTTAATTGTTATTCAAATTTCTTATCAATAAATGGAGCATAATAAATTTATCTTAATAATTAACTATGATTAATGTTAATTAATATTAGTTAATCAAAACAATATTAAATAATATTTAGTAATCATACTAATATTTATTAATATTAATATTTATGAATTAATATTTATTATTAATATGAATTAATGGTGATTAATAATATTTATTAACATTGTTAATAATAATTAACATTTATTACTTAACATTTTTAATATTTAAATGGAGCATAATAAAATTTATATTAATAATTAACTATGATTAATGTTTGCTAGTATTTATTAATCAAAATAATAATAGTTAATATTTATTAATCATAATAATCTATATTAATATTGTTTAGTATGTATTAATCACAATAATATTTATTAATATTATCAATATTAATTAATATTAATTAATATTTATGAATATATATTAATCAAGATAATATTTTATTAATATTATTAATAATAGTTAACATCTATTACTTAACATTTATTGATATTTAAATATTAAATAATATTTAGTAATTAGTATATTACTATTTAAATTAATAATAAACTATGATTAACGTTAATTGTTATTCAAATTTCTTATCAATAAATGGAGCATAATAAATGTTTCTTAATAATTAACTATGATTAATGTTAATTAATATTAGTTAATCAAAACAATATTAAATAATATTTAGTAATCATACTAATATTTATTAATATTAATATTTATGAATTAGTATTTATTATTAATATGAATTAATGGTGATTAATAATATTTATTAACATTGTTAATAATAATTAACATTTATTACTTAACATTTTTAATATTTAATACTATTTAAATGGAGCATAATAAAATTTATATTAATAACTAACTATGATTAATGTTTGCTAGTATTTATTAATCAAAATAATAATAGTTAATATTTATTCATCATAATAATCTATATTAATATTGTTTAGTATGTATTAATCACAATAATATTTATTAATATTATCAATATTAATTAACATTTATTAATATTAAGTAATATTTATGAATATATATTAATCAAGATAATATTTTATTAATATTATTAATAATAGTTAACATCTATTACTTAACATTTATTGATATTTAAATATTAAATAATATTTAGTAATTAGTATATTACTATTTAAATTAATAATAAACTATGATTAACGTTAATTGTTATTCAAATTTCTTATCAATAAATGGAGCATAATAAATTTATCTTAATAATTAACTATGATTAATGTTAATTAATATTAGTTAATCAAAACAATATTAAATAATATTTAGTAATCATACTAATATTTATTAATATTAATATTTATGAATTAGTATTTATTATTAATATGAATTAATGGTGATTAATAATATTTATTAACATTGTTAATAATAATTAACATTTATTACTTAACATTTTTAATATTTAATACTATTTAAATGGAGCATAATAAAATTTATATTAATAATTAACTATGATTAATGTTTGCTAGTATTTATTAATCAAAATAATAATAGTTAATATTTATTAATCATAATAATCTATATTAATATTGTTTAGTATGTATTAATCACAATAATATTTATTAATATTATCAATATTAATTAACATTTATTAATATTAATTAATATTTATGAATATATATTAATCAATATAATATTTTGAACTCTTTATTCCACTCTTTATTCTCTTCTTTATTCTACTTATTCCTACCAAATCACTTGGAATAGCGCAGTGCAATTCTACTTATTCTGGGTGGAATACCAACTACTTACCAAACTAAAATACCTCTTATTCTGGGTTAAGAAATCCCTTCCTCCTTATTCTGGTTTAAGCTATTCTGCAAACAAACTGATACTTAGGGTTTTAGGGTTTTAGGGTTTAAGGGTTAAGGGTTAAGGGTTTAACGGTTTAAGGGTTTAAGGGTTTAAGGGTTTAAGGGTTAAGGGTTAAGGGTTAAGGGTTAAGGGTTAAGGGTTAAGCCTTGCTTTGTTTGCGGAATAGGCCCGGAATAGGGTCTCTTATTCCACTTAAACCCTTTAACCCAGTTTGGCGGAGGGCATTGCTTAACCCAGGGTGGAATACCTTATACCCGGTTTAAGTGGAATAGGGGCAGAATTACACGTTCTTAATAAACTATGATTAACGTTAATTGTTATTCAAATTTCTTATCAATAAATGGAGCATAAAAATTTTATCTTAATCATTAAATATGATTAATGTTAATTAATATTAGTTAATCAAAATAATATTAAATAATATTTAGTAATTAGTATATTACTATTTAAATTAATAATAAACTATGATTAACGTTAATTGTTATTCAAATTTCTTATCAATAAATGGAGCATAATAAATTTATCTTAATAATTAACTATGATTAATGTTAATTAATATTAGTTAATCAAAACAATATTAAATAATATTTAGTAATCATACTAATATTTATTAATATTAATATTTATGAATTAATATTTATTATTAATATGAATTAATGGTGATTAATAATATTTATTAACATTGTTAATAATAATTAACATTTATTACTTAACATTTTTAATGTTTAATACTATTTAAATGGAGCATAATAAAATTTATATTAATAATTAACTATGATTAATGTTTGCTAGTATTTATTAATCAAAATAATAATAGTTAATATCTATTAATCATAATAATCTATATTAATATTGTTTAGTATGTATTAATCACAATAATATTTATTAATATTATCAATATTAATTAACATTTATTAATATTAATTAATATTTATGAATATATATTAATCAATATAATATTTTATTAATATTATTAATAATAGTTAACATCTATTACTTAACATTTATTGATATTTAAATATTTAGTAATGAGTATATTACTATTTAAATTAATAATAAACTATGATTAACGTTAATTGTTATTCAAATTTCTTATCAATAAATGGAGCATAATAAATTTATCTTAACAATTAACTATGATTAATGTTAATTAATATTAGTTAATCAAAACAATATTAAATAATATTTAGTAATCATACTAATATTTATTAATATTAATATTTATGAATTAATATTTATTATTAATATGAATTAATGGTGATTAATAATATTTATTAACATTGTTAATAATAATTAACATTTATTACTTAACATTTTTAATGTTTAATACTATTTAAATGGAGCATAATAAAATTTATATTAATAATTAACTATGATTAATGTTTGCTAGTATTTATTAATCAAAATAATAATAGTTAATATCTATTAATCATAATAATCTATATTAATATTGTTTAGTATGTATTAATCACAATAATATTTATTAATATTATCAATATTAATTAACATTTATTAATATTAATTAATATTTATGAATATATATTAATCAATATAATATTTTATTAATATTATTAATAATAGTTAACATCTATTACTTAACATTTATTGATATTTAAATATTTAGTAATGAGTATATTACTATTTAAATTAATAATAAACTATGATTAACGTTAATTGTTATTCAAATTTCTTATCAATAAATGGAGCATAATAAATTTATCTTAATAATTAACTATGATTAATGTTAATTAATATTAGTTAATCAAAACAATATTAAATAATATTTAGTAATCATACTAATATTTATTAATATTAATATTTATGAATTAATATTTATTATTAATATGAATTAATGGTGATTAATAATATTTATTAACATTGTTAATAATAATTAACATTTATTACTTAACATTTTTAATATTTAATACTATTTAAATGGAGCATAATAAAATTTATATTAATAACTAACTATGATTAATGTTTGCTAGTATTTATTAATCAAAATAATAATAGTTAATATTTATTCATCATAATAATCTATATTAATATTGTTTAGTATGTATTAATCACAATAATATTTATTAATATTATCAATATTAATTAACATTTATTAATATTAAGTAATATTTATGAATATATATTAATCAAGATAATATTTTATTAATATTATTAATAATAGTTAACATCTATTACTTAACATTTATTGATATTTAAATATTAAATAATATTTAGTAATTAGTATATTACTATTTAAATTAATAATAAACTATGATTAACGTTAATTGTTATTCAAATTTCTTATCAATAAATGGAGCATAATAAATTTATCTTAATAATTAACTATGATTAATGTTAATTAATATTAGTTAATCAAAACAATATTAAATAATATTTAGTAATCATACTAATATTTATTAATATTAATATTTATGAATTAATATTTATTATTAATATGAATTAATGGTGATTAATAATATTTATTAACATTGTTAATAATAATTAACCTTTATTACTTAACATTTTTAATATTTAATACTATTTAAATGGAGCATAATAAAATTTATATTAATAATTAACTATGATTAATGTTTGCTAGTATTTATTAATCAAAATAATAATAGTTAATATTTATTAATCATAATAATCTATATTAATATTGTTTAGTATGTATTAATCACAATAATATTTATTAATATTATTAATATTAATTAACATTTATTAATATTAATTAATATTTTTGAATATATATTACTCAATATAATATTTTGAACTCTTTATTCCACTCTTTATTCTCTCCTTTATTCTACTTATTCCTACCAAATCACTTGGAATAGCGCAGTGCAATTCTACTTATTCTGGGTGGAATACCAACTACTTACCAAACTAAAATACCTCTTATTATGGGTTAAGAAATCCCTTCCTCCTTATTCTGATTTAAGCTATTCTGCAAACAAACTGATACGGGTTAAGGGTTTTGGGTTTAGGGTTTAGGGTTTAGGGTTTAGGGTTTTAGGGTTTTAGGGTTTAGGGTTTAGGGTTTTAGGGTTTTAGGGTTTAGGGTTTAGGGTTTAGGGTTTAGGGTTTAGGGTTTAGGGTTTTAGGGTTTTAGGGTTTTAGGGTTTAGGGTTTTTTATGGATGTACATGAATTGCATTCATTCTTATTGTACATCAATTGAATAATATGTATGTAATTTTTTCTGATTTTATTTTTATTTTTATTTTTTTCTGATTTTTTCTGATTTTTTTTAATTTTTTATTATTTTTTAATCTGGCCGAGTCGGACTGGCCAGACTTCATCTGGATCGGCCGACTCGGCCGATCCGATCCGAGTCGGATCGGGATCGGCGGGTCCCGATTCGGGGACCCGATCCGATCCGGAATTCCTTGCAGCCAGCTGTCAGCCGGTCACGTGGATGCGGCTGGTGGCCTTGTCGAACCCCCCGAGCCTCCATACTGTCAACTGTGCAGAAATGGTCGCTGCAGAGAAGACAAAGTTGGCGTCGGTCGCCAACCTTACAGTGTTGTCATGGTCAAGGGAAGAACGCCAACGGCAGGTTGGGGGGGATCAGTCATGGGACTCATCCGGTTACCTCTTCCCTCTGCATGGCAATAGACATGGTGCTCGTCTTCTCAGCAATGGAAGCTGCCGCTGCTCTCTGCCATGGTGGAGGCCAAGTGGAAGAGGATGGCAAGGATGCAACGGATGAGGGCAGTTGGCAGGTGATTGGAGGACCAAAAGAGGTGGGCGAGCCCCTCAAGGAGTGACCAGGAGAGTGTCACCGCCAAGCGCAAGCGGTGGAGACACATGCGATGATAGCCCCTTCCGCACTGCCCTCTCTCTCCCTCTCTCTCTCTGTGACATACACACACTAGGAGGGGGCATGTTAGTCATTTTACCCTCCATCCGTTACATTCTAATGATTATGGAGAATATTCTTGGCATATTCTAATGATTACAGATGGACATTAATCTTAATGGCAAATATGATCGTTTTTTGGTCTAAGGAGGATATATATGATATTGTGTAAGACTGTCATATTTGATATGTTGCATATGATGGGGTGTTTGTTTACATTATATTTTTTACAAATATATATTTTTATAGTGAAAGTGCAGTAAAAGAGGTGTTTGCTGGACATTATCAAAATATATTGTGATAAAACTCCACCTCACAAAACAAGATAAACTTAGAAAGAGCGTATACCTTATTTTGTTTTTTGTCACGAACTGCACGAAACAGACCCCCGTCCTGATAGGCTGCGTCAAACCTCTATGCTTTCCCCACTGCCACCGCCTCTTCTTGTCCCTGCAGCCAGCTTATGGAGGGCTCACCAACGTCAAGAGGGACCTTCTCGTTCACATCCACCTTGGAAGACTTCTGCTCTGTTGCTGCCATCGCCGCCGCTGATGAGTTGCCCATGCAGCCTCCCTCGCCGCGCAGGCAATCAGGGCTTCGTTTGGGTTTCATGGTTCTTCCTCCTCCGCCTATGGCAAGTTCACCTTTGCTTCCACCTAGGTCGGTAGAGGTAGCCCCCCTTGAGCAGGTGAAGAGGGAGGGAGAGAGGACAGGGCCTGCGAGATGCCTTGGATCTTGACGTCCTTGCGGGCCTTGGAGCCCAGGTCAGTGTCCGATGACTGTGGGCTCTCAAACACCCTGATCACCACCTGTTTCCGGCTTGCTTGGATCTTTGATCTTGCCGTGAACAATCTAATGTGGTTTTTGTCCTTCCCCCAATGGATAATAGGGTCGCCATCAAGCAGTTTGTCTGCTCCTTTCCCCGCTCACCACCTGTTTGTAACATTGCCACTGTCATTTCCATTTGAATCTATTTGAATGAAAGTAGATGATAAGAAGATATCTTGTATCAATAGTGGCTATGATTTTGAAAATTGTTACAAAATCACCATTCTCAACCACTGGTGATCACTTTTTCTTGCATCAATGATTTTTACTTCTTGGTTAATTTTGCTTTTAACGCACAAAGATTTGGTGAGACGTCTATGTTACTATATCAGATTTAGGAGTGTTTCAGCTGAGTCCTTTTTTGCGTTTTTTGCAATATTAGTTGATCGTATTCTTTGGTGGGCAAATGCCTCTCAATGGTTCGGTACAAATTGCTGCGATGATCACACATTTGTGGCCTTCATTGTTGTTCTACTTAATTTAAAAGGACTACCGAACGGGTCATTAATTTTTTTTAAAATTATCACATTTTCACCAAACAAGATAATTGGACATTTTAATTTAAAAGTTATCATGGATCTTGTTTTATTTTAATTTTTTGTCATGAAACTATGTAAAAGATTGTAATGCAACCAAACACCTCATAAGGATGGTTAATATGAAATTAACCCTATATATACATATTATATTCATGTATATCTCCAAGGTTTGTCTACTTTGTCTGTATTCCCGCTTGTTTTTGATTGTGTCCTGGCTTGGCCAATATGCATGTCTTTCATTGTCCAGTGAGTGGGGCTGGTCTGTTGAATTTTTCTCCTATTTATGATGAGAGACAAAACACTTATGTGCTTGAACATCTCAAACTTAGGCTATAAAGCTCTTCTTCTAAGTGGTTGATTATTAAATAGTTGTCACTTTGGACATTTAAGTTTGATTATGAGTAATATGCCTCTATTATTATTGTTGAAGACTTTTAACCTACTATTGCAAGTTTTTAACTCTGGTTTGGTAGTGTTTTTAGTACAAGACTAAAACAGGCATTCTTCTTATGTTAGTTATATTTTATTCATGAAATTGGAGCCTGTTTTGTTTTATCTTTATCGATGTGTGATGTCTGCACAGGAAAAGATTTTGGAGGAATTGAGCTTGGAGATGGAGACTACTTCAAATAGGCTCGACTTTGTGCAGGTTATATCTAACCTAGTACATTCGTCTACTGTTCACTATTGCCAAGTGCATCTTCTTAATGCTTAGATGAAATCTGCTGTCAGGTTTGACTTTTTGTAGTAGTAATTGGTTGAAGTGCCTTAACCAGCAGTTTCAGATTTTCTTATAAATGATCACCTTCGGACTTTTGTGCTTGTGTGTCTATATGTAAAAGTCAAATTCTTTCTGGGCCTTTCGCATGATGTCTTGGATAAATGTATTAGTGAAGATGTAGGCGAAAAATGTGGATTGTTAACCAAAAATGGATAGTAATATTTTTTTGGAAATATTTGAGTATCAAAATTCGTATGTATGTGCAACTTCAACTTTGACATATTACCTTGGTTTAGATGGGGGCAAAAAGTGAAAGCGCATTAAAGTATTTTAAGTGCACGTATTTTCTGTTTTACTCATTAATTAATTTTATGTTTGCAGAAAAAAGTGGCTCTGGTTATGAAGAAAGCAGGTGCAAAGGGACAGATTATGATGATCCTTTTTTTGATAGCTCTTTTTATTATTCTTTTTGTTTTGGTTTTCTTCACTTAAAATTTCTTTTTTCCCCCCTTCAATATCCCGAAATTAAGGGGTGGACATTCCGTGCTGGTTGGATTTGGCCTCTTAATGTGGATGGTGTTATACATATTGCCAATGATTTATTGGGCTGATCAAAGTTCTCCTAGTTAAATAACCGTTGTTAATGTTGGACATTAATAGTACCTCTTTGCGATAGGCTAGACAGTTGATGGGTTTGTAATAATACTAGTTGATGTTGTATTGATAATCATATGGGCAACACTAACTCATTTATCATTCCATAATGTCTAGGAAATCAATAGGAAGAAGAGAAGGCATCTGGTTGCAGAGGAGGTTGTGCGTATTTGGGTTTTGTATGGGTTCTAATCCTTTTGTATTCGAATAGAGAGGGATGTTCAAATCCCCACGGTGGCACAAAATTGTGCTGCCACCAAATCCTGGCTTATAGAACTCTCACATCCAAACAACTAGGGATAGACGGAATAAGGTTTGGGGTAGGTACGTGTGTTCCTCTTTGATTTTCATGCACCTATCCTGTACACAATGCACCTTCTCTCTCAATCAGTTAGAAATTGAAGGGATCCGGTAGAGTTCAAGCATAATCTCCCTCCCTCTCTCTCGCGCACACGCACGAGGCACCACCTCTCTCTCTCGACTCTATTGATGTCCTACTTGCATTGTATTCAGAACACATTGAGAGAGGGGGGAGGGGGAGAGGCACCTTAGCTCGATGAATATATGTCCTACGTGTGCATTGTATTCACACACACACATAGAGAGAGAGAGAGAGAGAGAGAGAGAGCACCACACCTCAACTTCTTGATCTCCATTGTGTGGCTGGATTTAAGGATGTTGGGTCGAAATCTTATTCACTACGATTAGAGTCTTCTGCCAAGTATCGGAAGGTCAGGAATTTGTACGCTTATAAAAGAGAACACCGTTAAGGGCTCCTGACGATGAATCGAGGGATCTCCCTCCGATGCTAAGTCAAAAAGTTGAAGTGAGAAGGGAGGGGAGTTCTGGATTCTAGAGAGCGTATCTGACTGGTTAGACTAGGAGTTCTTATATAGTAGTTCATGTCTCTGTTAGAGGTTGATTGTGATTAGAAAAGTCTAGTTCTGAGAAGGCTTTTCTGTTGAGTCATTGGAAAGATTCTAGTTGGGGGATCATATCCGTATCTGGGCAGGCTTCTGAACCATCCTAGATACGTCCCCAGTCGTAATCATATTCATACGAGGAAAGCGGGATCTCGTTACTGGGGTATCTTCATTTGTCGCAGATTCAAGTAGTGCCGTAGGTCCCCCTTTGAGAACGGACTCAAACAAGCCCCCCAATGAGCTTGATTTCTCTGGATGTTGGGCCATCCTGGCTCAGAACAAGACTGCACTGGTGGGCCGGCCCATTTGTTATTAGGTTGGGCGAAAGTCTCATCCCTCAGGGAAAAAAAAAACCCGCATAAGGTGGGGGGTGTCGTTTTGCAGCATTGCTTGGAACACCGGACAGCGCTGATGTCAACAAGCATCCAGTAAAGTTTGGGTACTTTAATGATCACTCTACGTAATATCGAATATCTTCCCTTAAGATCATTAACCATCTATCAATTGCTCTGATGTCAAATTAGATCTTTTGTGAGAGATATTGTATCTAGACTCTGTTTACACAATATAACACTACAATTGGGTTTTAACGTGTAAGCCGCCCTTAGGAAGTTTCCAGGTAGAACTAAGTTAAAAAAAGGGCTTGTGGCAAATAACCTCTTCATGAATCTCACATATTCCCGGTAAAATGCATATACGTAAAAAAACCCTTTATATAATAACTGTGCACCCAAAAAGCTCCCTATCATCAAAGCAAAAACCCTCTTGCAAAATGCATAAATGCAAAAAAACCTCTTTTTGTAATCCTTGTATAACCTAGAGAATTCTCTATGTTCACATCTACCATCACGCACATCACTTACAAATTATAACTTATTTAAAAGAAAAAGAAAATTTAGGGGCTTTTCTGCATATATGTATAACATATTTGCATGCGAGATTCTTAGGGACTTATTTATAAATGCGCCTCCCCTGCTGCGAAAAAAAAAAAAAAAGGTAAAAGAAAGGAAGATAGGAAAGAAATTGTGCATACATGTAGGTCAGTCGCCATCAAAATATATAGAACAACATAATTTCATCAAAGGCCAACCATCACATAATGAGATAATGTAAGAAACTATTTCATGTGTACAAGTGCTTCAATATTGCACCATTTAGTGGAGTGGAGAGTACATTTCTCAACATCTAGAGGAACTCGGCTAGGGCGGTATGCAGGCTGTGGTTGGCAAGAATCCAGTTCATCCTCTCCGAAGGGTGGAAGGCGTCCCAAAACACGTACTTGTTCGCATCAAGGCATGTGAAGGGGTTCAATCTATTGCACAGATACCCCATCTCGAACAACCCCGTCGAACAACATCCCATCTCTGCGTTCTCGAACCCTGGACACCATGCAAAGGAAGGCTGATCTCTAATAATTTGACATAAATATGCTGCAATATTAAGTATCTCTCGGGATAAATTTTGAGACAAGGATCTCTCTCATGCTTGGTGTATATTTTCCAACATCAAATTTAAAAATAGGCGAAACCACAAAATGACACAAGATATAAAAGGTACCGGAATACGCACCCAAAATAGACACCAGATCTTAACGTACGTACCACATGTAATGGTTGGACACTGAAACCTTATAAGAGAGGAGGATATATTTTTTGCTGTTCCCAATGTGCATGGTGTCAAGTTTAGGCATCTGAAAATGGCGTTACATGTGAAGAGCCTTACATATGGATAAAGCAAATGCAATGGTTATGGATTTGGATTCTACGGGTGTGTAAAAGACTACCAAGAGAGTTACAATTGCCAAGCCCTTCATATTTGAGAGAAGATCCTCTCAATACACGTTTGAACCGAAGTCTAGCAGTACTGAGAGGGAGAAGGAGACCATACATTGCAAAAAAATCTCTTATATGATCTCAAAAGTTGGCAAATACTTGGACCCTCACCTCTCAGTACTGCTTGACTCCAGTCCAAACGTGTACTAAGAGGATCTCTTTTCTTCATATTTAGTCAAGTTTGTACCCTTAATGTGAAAAGAATAAGTTTATTTACATGTGAATGAAACCTACGCGGTGTGTGCAGCATGCATGTGGCTGCTCTCAAGCACACCCAGATGAATGGGCAGTGTGTATTGCCGTTAGATGTAGCCATGAAGGTGGTGAAAGGTTGTTGAGGCTTTTAATGCCCGTTTGCTTGTCTAGTCATTAACTAGGAGTGAGCTCCTGGACCAGGGAACGTTAGAACTGGAAAAAGGTTGGAAGAGAATTGAATGCTCCTCTGTGTTCTATGGTAGATTGTGGGCAAGAAGGTTCTACAATAAAGGACCCAGAATTACAAAGCTCCATTAAGTTACTTCAGCCTCTATCCACCTGCTCCAACAACCATCCTTACTAACGCTCGAATAATCTATAAACCACATTCTCTCTTTATAGAGCAGATGAAAGTAGCTAGGTTTGATCTTCAAAGCCGATATGTCACACGTCTTACTGATATCCACCTCATGTGATTGGCTTTGGCTGATGTGACCATGCCATGCTCCTATCAAGATGAAGTGTATATATTTTCTGGACCCTTCTTTAATATGTTTTCTTTTCACTAATTAAGACAAGGTAACCTAAATCTGTTGAGTAGATGTACGTACCTCAATAAACCGCATAAAGATCAGAGGACTTTTACTGCATGGCTGAAATGTGGGGACTGAGTACAGATGGTCTTGTGGGACCCCTCCTATCGATATTAGTTAAGTGGGGTACTCGTCAACATCAATAAGAGTTAATGTTTCTCCAACTATAGGGTCAGTGAGAGAGTCTGGTCTGGGAATTCAATTCTCACATTATGCCTGCCAACATGGCATTTCTAACAGGACCTGTCATCGCCTAAGATCCCAATTGGATGGTCTTCCACTAGTAGTCACTTAAGGGTTATATATTTCTATTACTTTTTTGAATCTAAACACAATGACATTTATGATAAACTCCCCTCAGTCTCAGTCTAACATACGAAGACAGTTTGTGGAAATTCTAATTTATGGGGAAGGTTGAGTTTCTATATAAGAAACCTCAGTAGACGCACACTAAACTCATTTACGCCTTGCATACATTCAAAGTTTGACTGTGTTTGGCATAACTTTCATTTAAAAGTACTTTTGTACTTTCATTTAGTTATTTTTTTAGAAGCTATTGTATCTTGGAAGTCATTTATATAATATTTTACTTATGTTTTGACTTCCAACAACAAAACACAAGTGTGAAGCTTACAAGATTAGAGAAAAGTGAGATTATTATGAAAGAGTTGATTTTTGTAACAAACTAAAATTAATTATATATAGACTCTCTCCCTCAACTCATTATGTGGGAAGTGAAAACCAAAAGTGACTTTCAAAGAGAAGTTTTGTCAAACATGCCCTTTTAGTCGGTGCCAGCACACATTACCACTATTTGAAAACCCCCTCCCTTTCAGCCAGGTTGGCCATTCATCTCAGCTCAGAAGATTTTAGAAGAGTCCGGATCCCCTACGGTCGACGTTGGACCGTAGGGGATCAGTACCCACTGGGGGAGGGGGGCTGCATTTAATGCAGTGGGGCCCAGATAAAGTATTTTTCGGATTTTAAATTCGGACCCCCCCCCCCCCCCCCAGTGGATACTGATCCCCTACGGTCCAACGTCGACCGTAGGGGATCCGGACTCATTTTAGAAGGGGGTGTGTTGTACGCTGCAGTCACTAGGGGGGGACCATGGAGGATCTCCATTCCTTCCATAGCATGTTAAAACTTGTCAGTATGGCATCTAGAAGATGCCACTCCTTTTAATTAAGTATGAGGTACCTTATATGATTGGATTAGGCAAGGAAGAAGCAACACCATCCCAATTATTATGCTGTTGGTTGATTCTTTTAGGTCATAAGATTCATCTATCGGCTATACACATCAATAAAGGATTTTTCTTTTTTAATTAAATATAAGTTATTTTTTAGTAATTAAGATAGGGATATATACATCTTAATAATCACGTAATCTAATTAATCGAGACAATCACACTCTAAACTATGTTAGTCTAGCTGACTTCTCTAAGTAGTGAGAGAATGTTAGGACACATCATGAAGGTTGTTGTGAAGCTACTACAAGACAGGAGCCGAATAAATTCAAACTGGTGGGCAGATGCCATGCAACAGTGGATGTGCAGTCCTACCACACGCCCACCATGGGAGGCCAGGAGTACTCACCATGCGAGGACGGGTTCCGGTATATGTCGACGAACAGATCGTAGACCGGGGCGTGCACCACCCTGATCCCCGGCAGCTCCGCTCTCAGCCGCTGCACCAGCGCCGCCTGCTTGGCGTTGAACCGCCACGCCGCCTGGTTGTACTCCTCGTTGCAGCCGCCGCCCTGCACGACGTTCACGCTCCTCTCCAGCGGCAGGCAGCCGATGGGGGAGAGCCCGGTGAACGATATCTTGCGGGCGCCATGGCGGTAGATCTCGGTGAGGAAGCCGCCGGCGATGCTGATGAGGAAGTCCTCGTACTGCTCGACGGTGAACTGGGCCGACCTGCCGGCTCCGGAGAAGAGGAAGTAGTTCTCGAGGAAGTCGTTGGTGCCGATGCTCACAATGTAGAGGGCCTCCTGCAGCGTCCTGAGGGACCTGGTCTTGCCCAAATGCTTTCCGAGCCTTTGGATGTAGTCTTTGAAGTAGTCCACTTCCTTCCACAGAGGGATAACAGACTAGAAACCAAGGGAAGGGTGGAGAGAAGAATTAGTTAGGGAGACTGTACATGTTGTTATTATCCTTTGGTCATAAGCCATGCAAAAATAAACACAAAATTTTATTTGAGTTTATAACTATGAACTTCAAGCATATGAGTTAACATTCATATATATTTTGGACCCATATATGGGTCTGCATCAAATAGTTGTGTTTTGAATCTATAAAAAAGAAGAAGGTAATAGCAGTACATTCTAAGGATTAACCCAAGTTAGGCTCTCTAGCTAGTTAGCTTCCTATATATCGTCAATATTTTCACGGCCATCTTGCTAGTATTCGATGGACTGTACTAGCTGTATGTATCATTGGGAGGTACCTTGGTTCCCACTAGCTAGGAGAAATGAAAGAAGAAATTAAGCTAAAGGCTCACTAGAACGTCTGAGGTGGCGTTGTCGAGGCCAGTTCCGGCGGAGGCGAAGCAGACGCCGACGGCGAAGTCCTTGATGCTATAGGCAGGGTCAAGGTAGGCCGGCACCGTCGGCCTCAAGCCTAAGGCCTCCGACAGGAAGTCGGTCGCCAACCTCCCGTTGCAGAACCTCCCTGTCGGCCTCCCGCCATAGAAGTCCCTGCCATAGGGCTCGAAATTGCTCTTAAGGATGGTGCCGATGCCATTGTTGTTCCCGGTATCGACTGTCGAGTCTCCAAAGATGATGATCGCCGGGACCTTAGCCGTGGCTAGGCTGACGGCAAGCAGGAGGCAATGGAAAAAGAGGTGTGTCTGGAGTGTGTCCTTTTGTGCCATTCTTCCATGCATAGAAGGTGAGAGAGTAGCAGAATTGGGTAACAAAGGAAGAAGGTGGTGGCAGGAGAGAGAGAAGAATTGGGTAACTAATTAAGGAGAAAGGTAGTGGCAGGAGAGATATAAAGAAAGACAGAGAGAGACAATCAGAAAGACAAAATAGACATAAATAAATAGACAGATGGATAATTAATAAATGGAAATACATAGATAGATAGATATAGAAAGAGAGAGAAAGAAAAAGAATGCAGATTACAGATAATCTTCCAGAAGATTTATCTTCAACTTGAATGTGATGGGGAGACAGATGAAGGAAATTAAGGAGTTGGCCCCCCACTTCAAACAGTGTTAATTTGCTTGGCCACCTAAGTGGGCAACGGCATAAAATAGGTCGCCTCAGAAGAAGAATAAGCAATTTAATTAAGAACGGCTTGTAACTCTGCAGGAATGTGTGGGAAATTCTGCAGATACACAACTTGCAGGGGCCATCATATGTGTCTGGGTTGTCTCTAGATTGCATTCATATTATTGGATCTGATCATTTATGTGTCGAATGTAAGCAGTGCAGTGGCTGCAGATGCGTCAACAGCAATGGATTGAGCCTGTGTTTGTTCTTTCCTTTTGTGTTTAAGCGAACCATAAAGGATTAAGTACTTTTAATACAGTTAAGAGGATGCTAGTACGGTAAAGGACACAAAAGCTTCTTTCACCTTAGTACTGATCAGAAGTTAATAGGATGGAAAATATGTTTCTCTTCCCAAGGTTAGAGATTTAGGAAAGTAAAAGATTACAGAAATCTTTTTGTTGTTGGAAATATCAAAATTATTTTCTTAGGAAGAGAAGTATGACAATTATTATTTTTAATGTCATGAGTGCCTTAATAACATAGTTTACATCTATACCTTCGGTGTCATGAATGCCTCAATAACATAGTTTACAAATATATTTTTGAGACGACATCAGAGGAGTGATTGCAACATTACTTTCCTCTAGGGAGAATATTTATGACATTACCGTTTAAAAGAATATGTAACAGATGACATTGTATCAAAATTATTTACTTAAATGTCTATTTTCCTTTACATCCCAGTAATCCTGGTGTGGTCCATGTGGTCTCTTCAGGAGTGAAAGAAAGGAGTTAAATAGGCCACCAACCGTAGCTCACTCCAAGTCTCCAAGAAATTAACGTGCAGTAGTTGATGCAATTACGAGCAAAAAAATAAGGTGTATACTGGCGCTGTAGTTGCGAAGCCCATGTGGATTCCAGGGGTTGGTCTCCATAGGGACACTTGCATTCACTGGTGTAGGGCTTCCCATTATAGAAATAGTAGTCCCACTTTGTTTGCAGAGTAAGTTATTAGGTGTGGTTTAACGTGTACTGGAATAAGGGATGTTTTGATTTGATAGTTTTGTGGATAAGAAAAATAAATAATTCTTGGGTCTAAGGTGGGATCGATGGGTTATTCTCCTTATTCTCCGGATACGTTATTTTGCACAGTATAAGTCATTCCGCTTGTCAAAGTAAAATTAAACTTATACTTCTCTTATTCGTCCTTATTCTTGTCTTATTATCCAATCAAAGTGGCACCTAAGAAATTCTAGTATGACAATAGTTCAAAAGGTGAGGCATCGACATCAATGGTATAAGTTCAGACTTCAGATCCAATGCCTCTAATGGTTGAAGCAAGGGATAGAGGCTTTTGTAGTATTAGGTAGTGATGCGGCAGAATCCGATTCGGCCCATTGAAGCAGGCTCAAACCCCACTGAGCCCAACAGCAGCAGTACCAGGCCCTCCGGGAGCCTTCGGCCCGTCAGCGGCCCAGTAGCCTTCGGCCCATAAGCGGCACCCTCGCTCCCGGCCCAACAGGCTTCAGCCCGTCAGCGGCCCACCAGCCTGCGGCCCGGGAGCAGCGCGGCAGCCCAGGGACCAGCAGGCTTCGGCCCATCAGCGGCCCAACCCCCTTCGGCCCGGTAGCCGAGTCCGGCCCACTCCGGTGGCGGATCGGGCGCTATGGCGGTTTATCAGCAAACCTGCAATTAGTCCTATATCGGCTGCCACCGTTAACCATCCGCTATCCTCTGCTATAAATATCCCGCTATTTGTGGCCAAGGAGGTGGTGGGAAAAACGGATGCCTCCCCAAGCTTCCGAAACCCCTTAAAGGACTTCTGTCCGAATAACTTTATAGCTACTCTTTCTTGCTTTCTGAATCGAATCTTCTTCAGAAGCTAACTTGACCGTCGGAGGGGGTTCCCTAGGGCTGACGCCCGGGACTCCTGCTGACTGGTTCTTCTTCTTCTTTCCCTCCTGCAGGGGCTCGGTTCGAATCGTCGCCGACCTCCCCGAGTCGGTCTCGGCCGCCGACCTCGGATTCCTCTCCCTGGTCTCGACGCCGAACGCCGGCTGCCCCAAGCTAGGAGACTCGGTCTCGCGTTGAAGTAGCCTTCGGACTCGCTGTCCGAGGGCAATCCCGTCAGCTGCCCTGCGTCAGGAGACTCGGCCTCGCGCTGAAGGTGGCTCCGGGCCCTCTGGTCGGAGAGCGAGCCGTCCCCCCGTCCGATCTCGGACTTTCCGGCTTCTCCACCGACGCTCGTCGACCACTCTGCCGAGGGAAGCTCCTGCTCGCGCCGCGCCTTCGTCCGCCGAAGGAGCAGCGGCTCACTATCCAAGAGCAGCTTCGGCGGCGGATCGCGCCCCCCGCGGGCGAATCCAGTTCATCCCGAGAAGCCCCGTCTTCGCCCCGTCGCGGATCCCCGTCGGGTCCCCTTGTCACCGTTCGATCCGGACCGGCTCCGGATCCCCTTTTTCCGGATCCCCGTTTGCGGGATCCGGTCGTGATAGATCCAGTCTACATCAGGTAGATTGGAGAGACCATGTGTAGGGTGGTGGTTGTTGATGAATTATGTTGCTGACAGCGGTTGTTGATTGGTCCCCATTTGAATGTGTACGAAAGGTTGCAATTTTCTCAATCTAAGGAAATTTTTTTTTCTTCTTCTATGACAAAAACAGATTCAAGGGAAATAGACATTACATGATTAGAGAATGATTTAGAAAAGTTAAATTTCGTATGAATTAATATCAAATCTCAATGCTGGCTCAGAGAGAGTTATTTACAAGAGTCAAATCTCATGTGAATTAATATCAAATCCCAATGCTAGAGAGAGAGATCTAGAGAGAGAGAGGCTTGACAGAAAATTTTTTAGAGTAATTTTCTTACACAGGGAACATAATTTTTTCTTAACCATTTATTTTTCTAAATCCCTAGTCTTAGGTAAACAACTTCTCTCGGAAAGTGGACTTTCTCATTCTATTAAATAGAACCACTAACTCATCCTAGGATATTTTTCTTTTGTTGAGTGTATTCCTCTTCCATAATTATGGTGGCCAGAATTGTTTGACAGGGGGCAAAAACACCATTTGAGCTACGGGCCAAGGATTTTTTTGTAACATAATTTCATACTTTTAAGATAATTTTGTAAATATCTCTCTTAAAACTTGATTACACACTATCCTATTGAGAATGCAATTGCTTATACGACTTTTGTATGATAAAAGATTATATATTTTCTTGGTAGATATCAATAAGGATCTCACAGTGGAGGCTTTTAGATCCATACTTATATCTTAAACTAAGTTCGATTGCATTAAAGAGAGACTGGTGGAGGTAAATATGCTTCTACAGAGGGTAAGAGATTATCCCTAACAAAACAACTTTTACGATTATTTACTTTAGAAAATTAATTGGTGCATTTCTTTCCCCATTGACTCAATGAATAACGTGGACAAATCATTAGTTCAAAAACTTGGGGATTGAATTGCCATATGCAATAGAAGTAGATGAAGCTATTTTGTTTTTTTAATGGGACAAACTTAATGCGACCTTGGAAACGTTGGCATTGAGAGAGCAGCTTCGTCCTCATCACCAGGGAATGTGAAAGGATGATAGAATGTGAAAGGGCCTGGCCCAGGAGGATTTGAAAAGAAACCCTAGTGGTTACTTAGTGGGGGCATTTTATAATTTCTTTTAACTATTAATTGTTAAAACATAACCCATGAAAGGTCTTAATTTTAAGTGGAGCCAGTGGCTCAAGATCAATTGCGACCTCTTTGCAATAAGTTATAAGCAAGCTGGGTCACACTCCTTGCCTTATATTTTAATTAGATGTTGAGCTATGTTCAAGCAGCCGGTTGATCGAACGGCCGTAGTAGCAGGTAATATTTTTTTCATTTTTTTACTAAAATATGAGGGGAAGGGGGTAACCCTATGGGCTCATCCATGCCATCTGATCTTTAATGATCAAAGATCAGACAATCTGAATTACCCTAATGGTTTAAAGAAGGGTTTTTTTGGATATTTGATCCTTACAAATATAGTGAATTCGAGATATGTCCCTATATTTGATATTAGTCCTTATAAACTTAAAACTTTTTCATTTTTAATCATTACCATTTGCTTCCATCATTTTTTCTTAACTCTACTGTAATTAAACTTGAGTTTAAGTTTAATTCACTTATACTCTTGTTCAAGTTCTGAGTTTTACCTGCAACATTGACACTGGATGCTGCATCGGTTGTTAGTGCAACCAAAATGAAAAAAAAAAATCTGTTAGGTTGTCCCAAACCATACTTGACATATCAGTATAATTCGATCATTGATCGGACAATTTGAAAAAAATCTGAAAAATAAAAAAATATTATTAGGCTCGACCCATTAAATTTTTTATTATACATTGGGACTTGATTTTTTATATTTTAAAGTCATTTCAAGTATTTCAATCTGTTTCAATATCCATGGATATCTACTTCTTTTAAATGAATCTTATCTGGAAGGATTTATTACTAAATTATATTAACTTTATAGGGACTAATATTATAATATACTAAATATATGAGTTTATTTCAAATTCACTATATTTATAGGAACCAATATCCAGAAAAGCCCAAAAACTACTTGCTAAGCAACCACTTGATGAGTTACCTGTGTACACTACAGCAATTATTACTCATATATATCTGTTTGGGGTCCATCAAGAGAGAATGTCCTTGAACGTACTAGAAAATAGGATCACGGATCTTCTTTTGACCCACTAGCTAGCTAGCTTCCCATTTGCCCGTAATTATCTATTTCATCTTTGATTAAAAGCCGTTGCAAAATTCCTAGTCTCCTTATTAGAGATCACTGTTCCATGTAAATTCACTTTTGTTAATTAAAATAATTTTTTTTCTTCATCCACTGTGTTGGCAAATCTAGACTCAACCGGCTGGTGTCTCCAAGTCTAAGACCGCGCATATAATTGCAGTTATCATGTGCAACAATATCAAATCCACAATTGTCAAAAAGAAAAAAAACAGAATCAAATCCACAAATAATTCAAAAGTTGGATACGAAAACGACAGACTATTGGCAAAGAGAGTTTCTTGTGGAATTAAAACATCTGAAAAAGTAAATTTTTTGAGAGCATTTGAACTATCCACCAAGTATACAGGCTTGTTAATCTATCAGCAGAGAGAATGCCTGTAGTGCCCAGGTGATCTATCAACCTGATGACCTTGGTCTCACGAAGAAGGCCTACGGCAACATATATATATATATATATATATATATATATATATATCTGGGTCACAAAAGAGGTAAGTTTCGTCAATCTTCTTTCTTTCGGTCATTATTCAATGAAGATATGTCATGTGCCCTTCCATTTATAAAAGAGCACTTCCTTCTCTAGCTGCTATGGGTAGTCTTGAGTCATCTTGCACAATAGGGAAAGGAAAACAGTATACTGACACAGAAATTCATGTGTCTGATTTCAAATGTGTGTGTCGAATTTCTGTGTCAATATACCGTTTCCAATAGGAAAATACCGACCAAGCAAAGCCCTTATAGAACATCTGGAGTCGATGTTGAAACACATAATTCAGGCATTGTCTTTATACCTGCATCTCGAACAGATAGCTCAAGTTAGGGAGAACTGACTCCCTGCTCGCAGTTGTCCGAGTCCATGTTTCATGTGTGTCGACTTATGATTAGCGATTGAGAAGACTTCCTCAACTGTGTTGGGTGATCCTCTCCTTCTCATCTAGGTCGAACTAACCCATCACAATACTTCCTATTAGACAACAGGGTTAGTTCTAGGGGACAGTAAAGGAGCTAAACTAAACAGACCCCTCGAACCAGAAGAATTTGGAGGGATTTGCTCTCCTTCTGCGATTGCAAAGCCAACCACCACCACCGTAGGCTGTTGTGTTGCCCCTAGCAAACAGCTGGCAGTTGGCAGTTGGCAGGTACCCCTGATGACGACTCGTTTAGCTTTCGGTGCACATTGATTACCCACCAGGGACGGTTCCGGAGGTAAATTAATACACATCGCTGGTGGTCGCATTTAGTAGCTGCATGAAGTGGGTAGATCTGGTGTATGTCATTTGTTTCATAAGAACTTACTCATGGGAGGAACAAGAGTCCAGAGAGGATATTATATATTGTAGACTGCACATCAACACTAGTCATAACTTGAGACGTTGGAACCAAATTTATGGCGCCCTAGATCCATCTGTAAACCCCACAGAAGTTATTGACATCTTGTCATGCACGATGGGAGATGGGACAGGGTAATGGCCCAGCTATAACGTTTGTGAGGTTACTCAGTAGCTCTCTTGAGGGTATTTCTTTCAAGTGCTCCTACCATCCTCTTTATTATCTAGTGAATGTTGCAAGACAATCATAAGAAAGAAAGCTTACCATGATAAATATTGATAGGTAATTGAGGGATGAAGAGTATATTATGATATGTAGGACACAAACACGTGTCAAGTATCGACATGGACACACATGTCGCACATAGCAAATTTTAAAAAATAAGATAAGAAAATATAAAAAATATAAACATGTACATATACTAATGTATAATAAAGTATGACTATTAAAATCCTTTAAAAATATAAATAATTAGCTTGTAGATAAATATTCGGAAAAATATCTAGCATTCATCTTAGAATCAACACGACTGAGTGTTCGAGACGAATGTCTGAGTGTCGTGTCATGTCCGAGTATTCAACACAACTCTCTAATATAAATAGAAATACCTATCAACTTATAACACATGCGTTAAGAGGATAATTTAAGGAAGTACACGTAGCATTTCCTTATACGGTTTGTTCTAAACCAGCAATTAACTTTTGAAAGAGTCGGCACAACGTCAATGGGCACTAATAGACATTTGGAACTTACTTTGGAGGAGGAACATATATCTAAGGTCATGTTTGCTTTCTCTTATTTCACCACTTAAATCCTAAGAGAACCCAAGCTACATTGTTTGATAGATTTTGTTGACTAAGAACTTAAATAGAAAAAGTAGGTAATCTCACCTTAATCTTTAATGCCCTATTTGGTTAGAGTATCAAATTTGTGTAAAATTGATATGTTAGAAGAGAAAACCTTGCTGATCACCAGGTGGTTCTACACTGCCAGCAATGTTTTTACTTCAAAATTTCTTTTGAATTATTTAAGGTGGGCTCCAACACGACCTGTATGTCCGTATAATCCGATCTCCGATCGAGCAACCCAAAAAACTTAAACAAAAAAATTTTCCTATTTTTACTATTCATTAAGACTTGATTTTTTTATTTTTACCTTTTTCTAAATCGTCCGATAGGAGATCGGATTGAACAAGCATGTAAGTCGACGTGGGGCCAACCTAATTTTTTATTATTTTTTAAAATAAAAATATTGCCGTGCAATGTAGAACTAACTGGTGGTGCAGTAAGTTCTTCTCTTTTTAGAATATTCAATATCAATATCAGATTTGATATGATATAATGTTTATGTGTTTAGATGAAGCTGTAGCAATATAAAAAGGGATACAAAGAGGCTATTTGGATAACTCTATCAAGTTGAATATATAATAATTATGTGGTCATTTTGTGTGCGTGCGGTGTTACCAAACATTGTAAATTACCATAAAATGATATCATCTTCTACTTATTGTGCGATAGATTGTCTTACAATATTTCAAAATCCTATTAACTCATGGTATCTGTTTTATCTAATTTATGTCATTGTAATACTGCTTGTTTTCAAAATAATCAATTAAGTTGGAGGTTTGAAGTGTCGCAAATTGGTGGGTTTGAATTAGCATTGAACATGAAGATATTCGTAAGTCCAATAATAGTCCAAAGGATACGGCCCAGGAGCCCATTAGGGTTCGCATGTGGTGAAGTCTATGTTGACTAGGGTTCTCGAGAGCGCATAAAAGGACATTCTTGGGGGGGCCACGATCAAAAGCCTGACAACCACGCTGTCTATTGGTTGGGAATGCATTCCATTCACTCATTGGAAGGACAATCATATTTTTCTGGCTTCTGAGAACTAAAGAGCCCTCGGGAGGTCATGCCATTCCATTCCAGCTGGCCCACTCATCCACATGTTAGTTGGAGGGCCACACACTAATCGAGGTAAAAGGTGCCATCATGGGAAAGCCCACTGCTGACAAGTCCTTCTGACTCAGCACTCCATCATCATGAGGATCTGGCATAATCCAATCCTATCACGCTCATCATGGGGAATACGTCCCTTAAAAGGCAATTATACTTCACTAGCACACGGATCTGATGCCATAACCCAATACCATTTTCATTGCACCCCGTGGAACTTCTGGAGTGACACCTGTCTCTCTTGGCTTTGGCGCATGGGACGTGTGTCCACTTTCACCTATTAGTGATAGGCTATATAAGTCTTAACCCTTCACCATGCCTAGGTATGTATAAAAAGGTACACTTAGCTCCATAAACTTAGGATTCTCTTCTTCTCTTCTGTAGAAAATGTAACTTAGACATCAGAGAGTTTACCCTGGATACACTTGGGGCCCCTTGATTGCTTCTTTGTCCTTGCAGGAGAAAAGGTTTGTGCAGGGCCTACTGGTTGAGGGTTGCCCACTTGTCACTTTCTAAGCCTTTCATCCGTCCAATTTGGACTTCTAGTTTTCTACCTCCACAAGCTCTTTCTATCCAATTTTCATTCTTAGTCCAAAACTAGATAAATCAAATCAAGGATTTCTGTACTAATAAATTTTCTTTAGTAATTTTAAAGTTAGTGATTTAAAAAAAAGATTTTTTTACATTGTTTCATGTTAAATAAAATCAATTTCAACTAAAATATTATCAATTTTAGAATAAAATCATGAATAGGTAGTTTAGTCCATTTGATTCTTCTCTTGCTAGTAAACTCATGGGGCAACCTAGAGGAATACTTTGATGAACTATAAGGATGATTTATAAAATAAAAGGAAATTTTGATTTAGTAGGACGAGTTGACTGTTTCTCATTCCTTCGATAAGAATGAGTATTTGAAAGTTGAAACAATACAAATTACTTTTAATTCTGTTGTGCTTAAGGAAGGAACTGTTGAAGCTTATTTTTTCATATGCAAACTTCTTTGTTCCTTCTAAGTCTTTTTCTTGCATAGAAGAGTGTAAACTCTTGTAAAAACTAGGATTTTAGCAGAACCATTCAATTTTTATTCTTCTCCACATTCTTACCAAGTAGTTGCAACAACCTATAATTTTTTAAACCGATATGGTGATATCGAAATATCTCTTTACTTCGTCGTGGATTCTCATGCCACATGCTTGAGTATACATTGGACTATTGTATCACTACAGAGAATCTCAAATGAGTCATGCCTACTATTCCATTATTCACATGATTATTAATATTCTCACTAAAAAAATATGTGGGACTAAAAAGTATACACATAAATATGATAGTTTATTGGTGTATATATACAAAAAACTCAAATAACATCTTCTGATTCCAAAATCTTTCAAATTCAACACATGATCTTGATCATGAATGAAATGGGGCCTAAAAACCCTAGCCCCAGCCCATCAAACACAACCCAAATTAGGTCTGAAAATTGGGCTGGCGCGCCCCTCCAACTCCAGCGAAAATAATTTTCTTTTGAATTTTTTTATATTGGTCTTACATGTCTCGCATGTTTGCATAAATAAATTTCCATTCAAATAGTTCAAAAAAATTGAAAACTATTATTAAGTTTGGCTCATTAAGAGCTTTTTTTGCTACTTATTGTGACCTCATTTTTTATTTTTTTTAAAAATATATCTAGTTCAATAAAAAATCAAATTATACAGATATGTTAGTTAAATTAGAGTCAATTTAAAAAAAATTAAAATATATTTTTTACTTTTTGATGCAGTACCATGCGGTGCAGCACCGCGTAGGGGTGCGGCAAGTTATTCTTTCTCTTTTTTGCATTGCTCCTTCCTTCATCTCCGTGGGCGCCTCTGCCTTTCCATTTCCCACGCTTCCACCACCCTCTCTCTCTCTCTCTCTCTCATGGCGATGAGGGCCGTGCGTGGGAGCGTGAGATGGGGGCTTCCCTTCTCCATCTCCCTCTCTTCCTCCTCTTCGAGGAGGACGGTGGTGGGGAGGCGGGCGTCGTCCTCGTGGCCCGGCGGCGGCCATGGTTGGAGGGCGGTCGACATGGCCGCCCGGGAGGGGGAGCTCAGGGTCTTCGTCGTAGCCGGGGAGGTCTCGGGGGATTCCATTGCCGCCCGCCTCATGGCTGCTCTCCGGAGGCTGTCCCCTTTTCCCGTCCGCTTCTCTGGAGTAGGGGGGTCCGTGAGTTGTTCTCTTTTCCCCCTCCTTAGATTGGAAGTTGAAGAAAGTATTGATTTTTTTTCTTCTTCAAGCATTTGGTTAATCTTTGGCGGTTTTGAATGGGTCCATGAAAATGCTAGAGTTTTATGCTTTTATGTTGTGTGTCTACTCAAAATTTGTGTCCATGCATTTGTGGTGTATAAACAAGGGATTTTAGTCGGTTATTGGAGAACCATAAACATTGATGCATAATTAATGGCGTCATGACAGAGGGGTTTTCTTCTGTCTTTGATATACCAGAATTTGCTTCATGGCTGTCGATGCGGACTGTAAATGTGATCCAGATTGTATGTTTCTCATCAGCTATTATCATTTTCTTTTGTCCGTATGACTTTTAGGCTCTGTTTGTATGTAACTTAAGGAAACACAGACGGATTTATCATGAACGCATTTTGTGTAAACTAATGTTTGGTTGTTCTGCATTAGCGTAGTTGCATTTATGGTAAACCTGAGAGGTGTCTCCAGCATAAACCAACTCCACATAGGTTTGTGGAAAACATGTTTATGGGGCGGTTTTGTGTTTATTAGAAGCTCGAGTGAGTTTATGATAATTCTATTTCTCCCATCCAAATAAAGGTTACTGAGAAGAAGAAAAGGTTTACAGTGAACCTAAACTTGTTTATGGTTTGCATCCAAACAGGCCCCCAGTACAAGTAAGTTCCGAGTGGGAAAGAAGTCCGGTCCTACAAGTATGCTCATCTTTATTTGACTAATGTACATGCTCATGGATTCTATTTGAACTTAGTTGACCTACACTCTAGAATTAAACAAACTTGGCCTACACCGACTTTAAAAAATAAATTTGTTGAAACCATATACATATACGTGGACTATAGATTTTTTTTCTTTCAAAATGGCTTTGCCCTAAGGGTAACGCAGCTACAATCCTACCCTTGCCGCCAGGGATTGAACCCTGTTGGCTCCCTCCCCACCCAATGTCACGTGCCACAAATACCAACTCAACTAGGCACTTGGGATCATTTGGTTGGAAGGTCAGCTGCCGGACTGTACAAGGCACAAGATGATGGCTGTGACTAAAACTATTTAAAATGGTGCCAATAAATGGGTGGAAGGGGTCTGAAGGTGCCCTCTTTGCAGAACCATGTGATCATGCGGGTGATGGGATTGGATGACCATAATGAGGGGCACCTTTTGTGCCTTTTAATTGGAGGGGTGGTGGGGGGGGGGTTGTGATTTTAGGGATCTCAAGGGGCCTTGTGACAGGTGCCATCTAATTTTACCACTTTGTTGGAGTGCATGTGGCATATTCACTAGTCAGGATTTCTCCCCATAATGAGGCATGTGGGACAAGATCCTCCCCTGCACAGAGTGCATTAGGAGTCCTACATTTTCCCCTATGCTAGTGCGGGATACTTCGGCTTGGTCATATGAGAGATGGCCAGGTTATATATTAGCAAAATTCTCTCTCTATGTGTGTGTACGTGTCTATATGCGCGTGTGCAGTGCGCACGAGAGAGAGAGAGAGAGAGAGAGAGAGAGAGAGAGAGAGAGAGAGAGAGAGAGAGAGAGAGAGAGAGAGCCATATTCTCTTAATTCCTCCACCTGATTTGATCTCACCTTCTAGCCGGCTAGCTGGCACTGAACTTATTCACTAATGCAAATAACTGAACCATAAGAGCCTATTTCAATGTCAATAGGAGCTCGGCATAAGTCACATATATGTTCATTTGGAATCTTATCTAATAGTTTCAAAGGAGCTCGGCATAAGTATATGTTCATTTGGAATCTTATCTAATAGTGTCAATAGGAGCTCGGCATAAGTCACATATATGTTCATTTGGAATCTTATCCTTTCTAGTCTTTTCATATATCCATCTCAACATCACCATCTTTGGTACTTACAATTTCCTTACATGTTCTTTCCTCACAGCTCAACACCTGGTTCCATACAATATAGCATGCCTTGCGGTAGCTCTATAGAACTTTCCCTTGAGCTTCGTAGGGACCTTTTAATCATAGAGGACTCTAGATGCACTTCTCCACTTAAACTAATATTACAGGATGGTATCCCTTCATATGTAATTTGTGGATGAAATTATATTAATTGACGGAGGCGCCAAAGGTTTACGTGATAAGTTAGAACAGTGGAGGGACATATTGGAATCTAAAGGTTGTAGGATTAGTTGAACTAAGTCAGATATATACAATGTAATTTCAATAATATGCAGGTGGATCAAGAGAATTTGTTGGCAAGCAATAGTCAAGTTATTCTTAAAAGTAGTAACTTCATCTATACTTAAAACAAAGAAGTAATAGGGTGTTTGGATACGTTTTTTTGACTATTTTTCTTTCAAATTTTATTTTAAGACGAAAACGGACCTTAAATCCCATGTGGTAACCTTTCTCCTATTTTTAAGGAAGGAGATCATGCCTTCACAAAACTCCCTCGGAAACAAAACAACTCTTCCCTTATGTTTCTTCTGAGAGAGACGTGCCACGTTTGTGCTTATCTAGCCTTTAACAAAAAATATGCTCCTACACTTCCGCATGAAGCCCTGCACCCCTTGCTACCCTCCCGCCCATTCCTCCGCCATCTACAGACTCTCAATCTCTTTTGTCTCTGCAAGCCCACATTGCCATGGCGGCAACCTCCACACCTTCTGCAATGAACTTGTCATCTTTTATTTCTTTCAACCTTCTTGGTTGCACTTTCATATTATTATCTTTTTGTTTTTTTTCTCCTTCCCAATTTGCTGTGGAGATCTTCCGCACAATGGGGATAGAAAAGATGCAAATCAGCGGCATCACTCACCATCCATGCTGGCAGCCCTTCTGCCATGTTTTGTGTTGAATCTGGATGGTTTAAAATGGAGAAGAATGGGAGGAGTTAATGGATTCAGGGAAACCGAGAAGGCACCTTCTGGATGTTTTCTAGTACGTTGTCATGAAAGATAAACAAAGGCAAGAAAACATAATATGCCAAACAGATCTTAACAAATTTTCAAATTGATTGAGGTTTTGCCGAACAAGGTATGGTGAGGACACCCGCGCATGGACCCGGTTCGATCCGACTCGCGTGTACCGTCGGAGGAGGACAACTGCAGCCTACCCAGCATCTCTGTGGCTCGACGATGGGTCTCCCTAGTGTTGGCATGTGTTTATTGTATTGAGGAGCAGTTATGATTGATGTAAGGCCCATTATGAGGCCCAGTTATCTCCTTTTATTTATTTAGCATTTTCTGCATTGTGTTAGGGCTAATTACGTCATTTGCTTCATTAGGTGGCTATTAGGGTTTTTTTTATTCTATTTAAGGCACTGTAACCTCTTTTGGAGGGCATTGAAGTTTTGAATGAAAATTTGCAGCCGCCTCGTCTCGTGCATGCGCGATTGTGCGTGAGGAGTTAGGTTTCCCTGTGTTAGCTTCCCCCTCCCTCGCTCTCCCCCTCCCTCCCTCTCTCGGCGCCGACGTCTCACCCCTCCCCGCGTTCCGGCCAACCTCCTATCTCCTCCCGGCCAACCCACACTACGCAGCGGAAGCGCGGCGGGCCCTCCCTGTTCGCCGCTGGGATTTTTCCCCACCCCCCCAACGCCTGCCGTTCCCCTCCCCGCCACCGCGGCTCCGGAGGGCCCTCCTTCAAGCCCAGCCATACAACCCCAGGCCGGACGACCTCCCGCTCGAAGCCCGCCTGCTCGCACGCCGTCGTGGCGTGGCACCCCGGCCACCGTCACCGCCAGTTCCGGAATTCCCCTCCCGCCGGTTCCCCTTCCTTCCAGCTCCACGCAGGTCGGCGCAACACCCCGCGGCTTGCCGCGCGTTCGCAGGGCTCTCACCCCGGCGGTACCCGCAGTCCGCCAGCACCCGCACGCAGGTCCGCCTCCTCCCTCCCTCCCTCTCCGCGCACGCCATCCAGCCAGCACGCCTGCTTCCGGCCCTGCGAGCTCCTTCCCCACTGCCGCCGCAAGCTTCGGGGTCCTGTCCGCGGCATTCCCGCGCGTCGCGGACCTGAGGCGACATCCCCGCGGCCCCTTCCGCCGGCCAGCACGCCGCTGTCCCTGTGTGACCCCCCCCCCCGAGAGCCATCCTCCTCTCCGCACGTCAGTTCTGGGCGGACCCAGCGCGAGCATTCCGGCCCGCAGCACCCTGGTTCTGGAGATTCCCCCCCCCCCCCCCCCCCCCCCCCCCCGTGGTTTCTCCTTCCTGCCAGTTCACGCCCAGGCCAGCGCGAAACCGCCGCCGACTCGTTGTATCCGGACCGACGGCCTCCCACAGCGCCCTCCCGCGGGCTTTTCAAAGCGCTTCACCACGGTTCCTGCGGCCCAGAGGGCCTTTCTCGCCGTACCCAGCAGCAGTCAACGCTATAGGTGTGCGCAAAGAGGGTTCGTCCACTTCACGAGGTTCGTTCGACACTGTTCGCGGCGGATTCGAGGCGTTTCAACAGATTTAGTCTGCCCGGTATTGCCCCACTCTACAGTGGGTCGGTTAGTGTTTTTTTGTGCCCATATTCCCTTGCCGACTTGTCGTTTATTATATGGTCATACATGTTCCCGTGCTCGAGAGTAGGGTCCTAGCTAGATATTATTCATGATTGCCGGATTGTGAGCGTGAGGACCATCCCTTGTCATTAAATTGAATATATTGGATGCGTTGACGTTGTCCTAGCCTAGTGATAGTTCTTACTACACCGGTCCTGTTATTTTTATCACAGTGAGCGGACGATACTCGAGTTGCGTGCGACTTACATTGCGTAGTTATCTTCATGAAAATATGGATTTTCGATGAGTATTTGCCGTACCCGTACACTACATTTGCTGATCTCGGATCGTGACACTAGTTCGGACTCGTTTCGGTAGTCGTCCCGCGTCAGTTTTGGTATCAGAGCCGTAGGTTGTGGTTAGGGCGTCTTTGTTGCATTTTCATCTATTTATCTTATTCATCTTGTTAGTTTTAGCGTGTCTCCATCTAGTTAGTGTATCATTGTGTTTAGTTGCTCCATATTATGCATGTTAGTCGTTTAGGTGTCAGTTGATGCACGTTGTCACTCTGTCTGCCTTGCATGCCCACCCGTAGCAGTGCGATTTTCCACATGTCTGCACCTGCGTCAGGTTCGCAGGCGGGGTCCCCAGATGTTTCCGATTTAGCCGCGACAGTTAGTCGGCTCGTGCAGCGCATGGATTTGTGGGACCAGCGCCAGGCGAATGGGGGAGGTTCGAACCGCTCTGGTGAGAACCGAGTTGATGATTCGGAGCGTACGATTCAGGACCTTGCAGGTCACAGGGGTGCTCCAGGGGTCCTTGCCCATGCCCCAGTTCCCCGTCACCCGGGTCATCCTGTTCCGGCCGTCCATGTTCCTCATGATGAGGCCCTTCCTAGGGCTGATCCTGTTGACGATCGGCGTCTTGCCGATGACGGGGTTGATTATGATCTGCGTGAGGAGTTGATAGACCAGGTTGCTGCGCGTAGACAGTTGAGGCATCATAGGCAGCGTGAGAGGTTTGAGGGCGCCGATCAGAGACGCGCGAGGCGTCAGGTGGATGGGAACGATCGTTATGATCACTGGGATCTTCGTGACCGTGATGATCGGCTAGAGCGACGCGGCCAGGACGTGCGATTCGATCGACACGATCGAGAGGATCGACACGACCGTCGCGATCGAGCTGACCGAGCTGAGCGATATGATCGAGGTGATCGGTATGATCGGTACGCCCGAGGGGTTCAGCCCGAGTTTGGTGAGGCGCCTAGACGCCATCGACGTCCGAGGGATCGGGATGATCTGGACGATCGGGATGATTTTGAGGAGGAGCGGAGGCCCCATCACGTCCCGAGGGACCTGGATGACCGTCGGGCCGCTCGTGCGGATGCTCCCACTTTTGACGGGTCCTCGGACCCGAAGGTCTATCTGGATTGGGAGGCCAGCATGAACCGCTACTTCGATTGGATGGGTATGACTGACGCTCGGCGAGCTCGGTTCGCCATGATGAAGCTGGCAGGCCAGGCTCAGACCTATTGGTCGAATGTCGAGGACCTTCTTGAGCAGCGTCGGCATGATCCCATTGAGTCGTGGGAAGACATGAAGGTTAAGCTGAGAGAGAAATACCTTCCCCGACTTACCGCCACCGCCTCATTGATAGGTGGCAGAGCATCTCGCAGGGCACTCGCACTGTTTCTGAGTACATTGCCGAGTTTGATGAGTACCTGATGAGATGTGGGGCTCGAGAGGAGAGCGCGTTGACTCTTTCCCGCTTTCGGAAGGGTCTACGTCGTGTGTATCAGCAGGAACTGTTCCGTCAGCATGTGACGACCATCGAGCATGCCTATCAGGTCGCGAGAGAGATGGAGCAGTTTGAGCTTGAGGTGGATTCACCCCCACGTACTCGGCCGCCCTACCAGCGTCCCATTGATCAGCGCACCACCCCGGGGGTGCCATAGAGAGCTCCGACCTTCAGGCCTGCTGACCCCAGACGTCAGGACCCCCCCTCTCGCCCTCGTTTTCCCCAGAGAGACTCAGTGCCCGCCTTACCGGCCCCCCCTGTCCGTCCCCCTGTGGGAACTCCGCCACCTAGGCGGGAGGATAAGGGGAAGGCCCCGATTAGAGGAGAGTCCTCCCAGGAGGGCGGATCCCGTATTCGGTGTTACAATTGTCAGGGATTTGGGCATTTCAAGTCTCAGTGTCCGACTAGGGCCATGGTTATGGGAGAGGTAGACCCTGAGGAGCACCAGCCCGCATTGCAACTTGTGAGCTATGAGGTTGGAGATGAGATGGCGGATGATTTTCACTCTGAGGGTGAGATCGTGGGATGCATCCAGGCTCAGTTTCTGTGGGATGGTGATAATGAGGAGCGTCCTAGTGAGGATAGGATTGGCGTGGTTAGATGCATCCTGACCCAGCCAAGGGTGTGTGATGATTGGCGCCGCACTACTATCTTTCACACCTACTACCGTGTTGATGGCAAGGTGTGCAAGGTAATCATTGATAGTGGTAGTTGCATCAACGCAATCTCCACTAATGCCGTCGCACGTCTTGGGTTGGCTGCTGTTGGTCACCCTCGTCCTTACAGAGTTTCTTGGGTGTATTCTACTTCCATTCCCATCCAGACGAGGTGCCTTGTTCCCATTCACTTCCCACCATATGAGGACGAGATCTGGTGTGATATTCTTCCTATGGAGGTCGGGAGTCTTATTCTTGGCAGGCCGTGGTTGTATGATATGGACGCGACCCTGGAGGGCCGGTCCAACACTTGCATATTCCAGTACGGCGACCTGCTCATCACTCTGCAGCCCTCCCGACCTAGGGCGTCCTCTCAGCAGGGTACTTCTCAGGGGAGTTCTTCAGCATCCCCGAGTACCCCTTCACTTCCTTCAGGTGGTGCTACCCCTTCTAGCACCACGCCTGTTAGCTCAGCTACCACTCTCAGCACGGCTCTGGCGAGCACATGTTCCAGTTCCCGTCCGACCAGATCGGACATTACCAGCACTCGCGAGCCTTCCCTCGTTGGCACACCTTCTACTATAGCTTTACAGCTTATCTCTGCCAGGGAGCTTGAGCATGATTTGACTGAGAGTGATCATGTGTTTCTTTTAGCGGTTAGAGAGGTTACTGCCGAGACCCCGAGTGAGCACCCTACCGAGGTCACCTCTCTTCTCCAGGAGTTTCAGGATATCTTTCCTGAGGATCTTCCGGAAGGTCTTCCTCCTATGCGTGACATCCAGCACGCCATCGACCTGATTCCGGGAGCCACCCTACCCAACCTGTCACACTATCGCATGAATCCTAAGGAGCATTCTGAGCTCCAGAGGCAGGTTGAGGAACTCCTGGCGAGGGGCTCCATTCGCGAGAGCATGAGTCCCTGCGCCGTCCCCGCACTTCTTGCTCCAAAGAAAGATGGCACTTGGAGAATGTGCGTGGATAGTCGCGCGATCAACCGCATCACGGTGAGATACCGTTTTCCCATTCCCCGCCTCGACGACATGCTTGATATGATGGCGGGAGCCACTGTATTTTCCAAGATCGATCTGAAGAGTGGCTATCACCAGGTTCGGATTAGACCTGGGGATGAGTGGAAGACAGCTTTCAAGACGAAAGATGGATTTTATGAGTGGTTGGTCATGCCCTTCGGCCTGTCCAACGCCCCTAGTACCTTCATGCGGCTCATGACTCAGGTATTACGACCGTTCATTGGCACATTTTTGGTCGTATACTTTGATGATATACTTATCTATAGCCGTTCTAGGGAGGACCACGTGGAGCACCTTCGGCAGGTGTGCATTACTCTTCGTCGAGAGAGCTTGTATGGGAACCTTAAGAAGTGCGCATTTATGACAGATCGAGTGATCTTCTTAGGGTTCATCGTGTCTTCTGAGGGCGTCTCCGCTGATCCCGAAAAGATCAGAGCGGTGGTAGAATGGCCTGAGCCGCAGTCTATCCATGATGTGCGGAGTTTTCACGGCTTAGCGACGTTCTACCGCCGATTTATTCGCGGATTCAGCTCCATCACGGCTCCGATCACTGATTGCATTCGGAAGGGAGCCTTTATGTGGACGAAGGCTGCTGCTTCAGCCTTTCGTGACATCAAGGAGCGCATGACCCAAGCACCTGTCCTTCGTTTGCCTGATTTTTCGAGGGTGTTTGAGGTCTCTTGCGACGCTTCTGGTGTCGGCATAGGTGGGGTTTTGAGCCAGGAGGGCCATCCCATAGCATACTTCAGCGAGAAATTGAATGATGCTAAGCTGAAGTACTCCACTTATGACAAGGAGTTCTATGCGGTAGTGCAGGCTTTGAGGTATTGGAGACACTATCTGCTACCGCAGGAGTTCGTATTATACTCTGACCATGAGGCGCTCCGGTTTCTCCATGCCCAGAAGAAGCTAAACCCGAGACACAGTCGATGAGTTGAGTTTCTTCAAGCTTATACATTCGTCCTGACTCACAAGGCGGGTGTGGAGAACCGCGTGGCTGACGCACTGAGCAGACGATCTTCCCTTCTATCAGTTGTCAGTGTGGAAGTCACGGGATTTGAGAGGTTGCGGGACGAGTACCCTACTTGCCCCGACTTTGGTCTGATCCACTCGGCCCTACAGTCCGGGCCCTCTAGAGAGCACAGTGAGTACGTCCTCCAGGAGGGCTATCTGTTTCGTGGATCCAGGTTGTGCATTCCCCGGACCTCTGTCCGTGATTTCTTGATGTGGGAGGTTCACGCTGGGGGTCTAGCCGGTCACTTTGGCCGGAATAAGACCATTGACCTTGTTGAGTATAGATTCTTCTGGCCGAGCCTGAAGCGCGACGTTGCTCGCATTGTTGCTCAGTGCCGCATCTGCGCTATGGCAAAGCAGAAGAAGCAGAATACTGGTCTATACACCCCTCTTCCCGTGCCGGATTGTCCGTGGCAGGACATTAGTATGGATTTTGTCTTGGGCCTGCCACGAACGATTCGAAAGCACGATTCTATCATGGTCGTCGTCGATCGGTTTTCCAAAATGGCACACTTTATCCCATGTTCGAAGACATCAGATGCGTCTCGAGTGGCCCAGTTATTCCATGAGAGTGTTGTTCGTCTACATGGGCTGCCCAAGACCATTGTCTCGGATAGGGATGTTCGATTTGTCAGCTATTTTTGGAAGACCCTTTGGCACTTGATGGGCACCAAGCTGAAATTCTCCACCGCCTATCATCCTCAGACCGATGGACAGACCGAGGTCGTCAATCGGAGTCTGGGTGACTTACTGCGGTGTCTTGTGGGTGAGCGTACGCGAGGGTGGGATCAGATGCTATGGCAGGCTGAGTTTGCATATAATAGTTCGGTCAATAGGTCTACAGGCATGTGTCCATTTGAGATTGTTACCGGTTATAGGCCTAGGGGACCCGTTGACCTTGTTCCTTTACCCATCCAGTCCCGTACGTCTGAGTCTGCACAGTCCCTGGCTGATCATATTAGGAGTCTGCATGAGGATATCCGTCGTCACATTGAAATCAGCAATGAGCGTTACAAGCAACTGGCAGATGCACATCGACGACCCCAGGAGTTTATGAGGGAGATTACGTGATGATCAGGGTTCGACCTGAGCGGTTTCCTTCCGGAACCGTTAAGAAGCTGCAAGCTCGGGGAGCCGGCCCCTTCAGAGTGATAAAACGGATTGGACCGAACGCGTATGTGGTGGATCTACCATCCGACTATGGCATAAGCAACACATTCAATATCTCAGATTTGGTGGCCTATCGGGACCCGACAGTGATACCCAGTGATCCGTTTGAGCCTTCTACCCCCCTTGCGAGTGACCCCACCCCAGAGTGTCCACTTCCAGCCTCCTTACCAGTACGGAGAGAGCAGATTGATCAGCAGATTGTTACTTCTAGGGATGGGGCCTATCAGCGCTATCTGGTCCACTGGAGAGGACGGCCGTCTACAGACGACACGTGGATCACACGCGAGGAGCTGCAGCAGATCTATCCGGACCTTCTGGAGCGATATCAGAGTGGGCGAGACCCATACTCGACAGGGTCGAGTTCTTCCCAGCCGGGGAGAATTGGTGAGGACACCCGCGCATGGACCCGGTTCGATCCGACTCGCGTGTACCGTCGGAGGAGGACGACTGCAGCCTACCCAGCATCTCTGTGGCTCGACGATGGGTCTCCCTAGTGTTGGCATGTGTTTATTGTATTGAGGAGCAGTTAGGATTGATGTAAGGCCCATTATGAGGCCTAGTTATCTCCTTTTATTTATTTAGCATTTTCTGCATTGTGTTAGGGCCAAGGTTAAGAAACCCGGGATCGGGGCTCGGATCGGCCGGTCCCAAACCGATCGGATCGGCCGATTCCGATCCGAGTCAGTCCGATCCCGGCCGATCCTGGCTGAGTCAGGCTCGGCTGGTTCGGATAGCAGAAAAAAATAGAAAAAAATATGAAAAAATGTGAAAAAAATATAAAACACAAGTCTAATGCATAATTGTATTGAAATACATTGATTTGAAGTACATAAGATGTTGTTGGACAAAAAAACCTTGAATAAACTTACATATATGATTATGAACTTACATTTATTCCAAACGTACATTATATTGAATGAACATATGGCTAACATACTCAGCCCATGACATATAGCTCTGGTAGTATTGTTCATACTGCATCACATACCGGTTATAGTCATCCGTATTGGTATAAATGACTGAAAATTGTGGATATTCTAGACAACCCCCTGAATAGTCGGATGTATCAGAATGTTGAGGAGGGTAAACTACATATCCAGTAGGCTGACTATATGAGGATGCATCTGATAGTTGCTCCTGATATTCCTGAGGAGCTTTACCTTTGTCCTTCCTCCTTGATCTGCTGAATGTTTGAATGGAAGATTCTTCACGTCCTCTTCTGCTACCATGATGTTCATCTTGGGTAGCATGTGTGAATTCTTCTTCTCCAGTGAATTGAATTGGTGGAGCTGGAGCTGGGGCACTGGTAGCATCTCCGCCATCCTCAGAACTGTCGGAGCTCGTCTTTGATGTCGAGTCATTTGAGGTTTGATATTGGACCTCATCACTTGGTTCTGGCGTTTCATCATCTTCCTCGATAGTCTCCAGATCAGCAATTTGAATTCCATGACCACTCTTCCTTCTGCTTGGTACTTGTTTTTTGCTCTTCTTCTGACGTTTTGGAGGAGGTTGAAAATCAGTAAGTAATGGAACATTATCTAACTCACCTTCCGCCTATTCCCGATCATTTGGGTTGAATTCAGGCTCATTTGAGGTGCTTGAATCAACCCATGCATTTAGTGGATGTTGCTCCTCGAACAGCTCATCCAAGTCTATGGGTTCTTCTGCATGTGTCGTCTCTGTGGCTTGTCCGGAAATTCTCTCTTTCTCCTGCCTTTGAAGGTTCCTTATGAGCTCCAGATTCTTTAGCTTCAACCTCATGTTATAATGACAGAATACGAGCTTCTCTAGACGGCTCGACTTCAATCTATTCCTTTGCTTGGTGTGAATCAAGCCAAAGGTGCTCCAGTTTCTCTCACAGCCTGATGAAGAGGTTGTTTGACTTAAGACCCGAATTGCAACATAGGCTAGATCTTCATACCCATATGTTTTTCCATGATCTAGCCACCAGTCAGCTGTAAATAGAAAATTGGCCATGTCAACAATGTGCAAGTTATAATTAAAATTTAAGTAGAACATCTAGTTAATAATTTTCAAACCTGGACTCAAAATTTTGGCAGCTCTTTGAGCAGTACTTGTCCCAAAGTGGTATAACATCATTCTGTAATCATGCATTTGCTTGCATGCCAATATTGCTCTGTCCTCATCTGCAAGCATACGCTTAATAACAGACTTAGCCCCCATCAACACTTCCGAACAACTATCATAGCTATCCTTCTTCCCATCAGTTCTGAACATGTACTGAGGGTTGAAAAAATAACCTAAATAAATAAGTCGAAGTTAGTTATTACTTAAGAGAAATGTGTATACAAATAATACATATAGAAAGTTAGTAGCTTACCAGCTGCATGAAGATCGTGATGTAAAGTGTGTTCCCAACGTCTGTCTATTATGTCCAACCACTTCACAAAGGTTGTTGGGTTGTTCAGTTGAATGAGCTCCTTAGCTCTGTCCATAGCTTCATATAAAAAACCCATATCCGATCTTCTTTCTCCATCACAAGATCGCAAGACACGGACAAGCGGTTCTACAACATTTAACACCGCTTGCACTCCCCTCCAGAACGGTCTAGACTGAATTAGATCAGCCACTTTCTTACCTTTCTCTCTGACCTTAGTTGGTACATGCCGCAATATGTGATTCTCCCAATCTTCCGATATCACCATCCTAATCAAGTTGTTCTTTTGTTGACTTAAACTATATAGAGAGATATATTGAGATGCAAACCTGGTGGCTCCCGGACGAAGCAACTCTCTTCCATGAGTATGTGTGCGCATGATATCCAGAATGTTGTTGTGGTTGTAGATGAATGTGGTGATAAATCGACCACTCTTGACCACTCCATCTACCATCGGATCAGAGCAAATGTCTTCCAACATCAAGTCAATACAATGAGCAGAACAGGGAACCCAGTATAAATGTTTTATCTTCTGCATCAACATTTGTCCAGCTAACTTGAACGCCGCTGCATTGTCCGTAACCACTTAGACAATCCTTTTTTCGCCCACTTCTTCCACCATTTGATCCATTAATTCACACAGGTACTGGGCATTCTTTATCTTTCCAGATGCATCAATGGACTTCCAAAATACGGTTTCAGCTTTACAGTAAATTAAGAAGTTGATCATACTTCTTCTTGTTATCCCTGTAAAATTCCAAACGTGATAAGAAATCAGAAAGAGACCTATTCTGATTAAGAAAAAATGAAGATAAGATAAGAAACTGAATATAAGATTTATGTACCTGTCCATCCATCGCACATTAAAGTGCATCCATACTCATCCCAGATCCTTTCAAATGATTTAATGTATGTTCGGATGTCATCAACTTCCATATCCAAGTACTTGTTGTATATCTCATATGGAGAAGATCCTTCAACCCCTTTGCCAACTTCTTGTATGGTCTCGATCATGGACTCATAATATGGCCCCTTGGCCGCATTAGCAGGGATACTGTTATAGAAAAACCACCTAGATGTAGCTCTCCCTATCTTCTCCTTACAAAGTTTTAAGTTCTTGAATGCAGCACTAATAGAAGGTTGTTTATCCATCTTCTTGGTGAGCAAAGGATCTATTGGACCTACTCTAGGATCTGCAGCTCTAGTGAACTCCTGAGGCAGCTCCTCGCATACATTAGTGCTCATGCCGGCACTAGTGCTCCCTTGTGCAGAAGGTGTGGAGCCACTTCCTTGTCCTCCGTATCTTCCAGTGTGCCGAAATAAGTCCTCATCTGCAAAGGACCGCCGGCTTGCTTCCATTGCACGTCGCAATTCAGCTTTAAATGTAAAAGAAAAAAAAATAATCTACTATAACTATTTGTCTGAAAACGTTAAGTGAAGAACATGAAAATAAGTTAAATAAGAAACTTACTTGTATCCCAATCATCAACATTTATAGGTTGATTACTTCCACCAAGCCGGACTCCAGCATCAGACCTTCGCGCTGGTTCAGTCAATTCATCTCGAATTTCCTGTCTTCTTCTGGCAGTACTTGCTTTGCTTGATTCCTTCTCCTTCATGTAAGTTCGAAATTGGATCCTAACCTCTGAAGGAACTCGAGCACATGCTACAACTTCACCTTTTATTCCAGCAAGATGTTGTTTGAATCGGTAGACCCCGCCATAGACAACCCGGTTGCAATATTTGCATTGTACCTTTCTTTGGCCCATGTCCACCGGCGTGCAATGACCCCAAGCAGGATCAGCACTAGGAGGATTCCCAGATGACCGCTCAGCAGCACCTTGAGATGCCATTCCTTCACAGCACAAGAAGATGAGAGATCGCGGAGCTTGTAGTAGACTAGAAGTGACCTCGTGGGAGAGATGGAGAGAGAATTCTATGAGGGAGAGAGAGCAAGAATGTTAGGAGGCTCAAAGGGCATTTGTGGAGCCTTAGGAGGGCCTTGGGGGGGTTTAAATAGACCCCCAAGGCCCAAACTAGCCGTTGCTGGCCGTTTGGGAACGGCCAGCAACGGCTAGTTTGACCCCCAACGGCTAGTCAAACTAGCCGTTGGGGGCCGGGTCGGGCCGATCCGAGCCGACCCGGCCCGATCCGGCTCGGACCGGCCGATCCGAGTCCTGGACTCGGCCAGGAAACCCGGGATCGGCACGGTCGGCCAAAAACCTATCCGACTCGGCCGATCCGTGCCGATCCGAGCCGAGTTTTTGAACCTTAGTTAGGGCTAATTACGTCATTTGCTTCATTAGGTGGCTATTAGGGTTTTTTTTATTCTATTTAAGGCACTGTAACCTCTTTTGGAGGGCATTGAAGTTTTGAATGAAAATTTGCAGCCGCCTCGTCTCGTGCATGCGCGATTGTGCGTTAGGAGTTAGGTTTCCCTGTGTTAGCTTCCCCCTCCCTCGCTCTCCCCCTCCCTCCCTCTCTCGGCGCCGACGTCTCACCCCTCCCCGCGTTCCGGCCAACCTCCTATCTCCTCCCGGCCAACCCACACTACGCAGCGGAAGCGCGGCGGGCCCTCCCTGTTCGCCGCTGGGATTTTTCCCCACCCCCCCAACGCCTGCCGTTCCCCTCCCCGCCACCGCGGCTCCGGAGGGCCCTCCTTCAAGCCCAGCCATACAACCCCAGGCCGGACGACCTCCCGCTCGAAGCCCGCCTGCTCGCACGCCGTCGTGGCGCGGCACCCCGGCCACCGTCACCGCCAGTTCCGGAATTCCCCTCCCGCCGGTTCCCCTTCCTTCCAGCTCCACGCAGGTCGGCGCAACACCCCGCGGCTTGCCGCGCGTTCGCAGGGCTCTCACCCCGGCGGTACCCGCAGTCCGCCAGCACCCGCACGCAGGTCCGCCTCCTCCCTCCCTCCCTCTCCGCGCACGCCATCCAGCCAGCACGCCTGCTTCCGGCCCTGCGAGCTCCTTCCCCACTGCCGCCGCAGGCTTCGGGGTCCTGTCCGCGGCATTCCCGCGCGTCGCGGACCTGAGGCGACATCCCCGCGGCCCCTTCCGCCGGCCAGCACGCCGCTGTCCCTGTGTGACCCCCCCCCGAGAGCCATCCTCCTCTCCGCACGTCAGTTCTGGGCGGACCCAGCGCGAGCATTCCGGCCCGCAGCACCCTGGTTCTGGAGATTCCCCCCCCCCCCCCCCCCCCCCCCCCCCGTGGTTTCTCCTTCCTGCCAGTTCACGCCCAGGCCAGCGCGAAACCGCCGCCGACTCGTTGTATCCGGACCGACGGCCTCCCACAGCGCCCTCCCGCGGGCTTTTCAAAGCGCTTCACCACGGTTCCTGCGGCCCAGAGGGCCTTTCTCGCCGTACCCAGCAGCAGTCAACGCTATAGGTGTGCGCAAAGAGGGTTCGTCCACTTCACGAGGTTCGTTCGACACTGTTCGCGGCGGATTCGAGGCGTTTCAACAGATTTAGTCTGCCCGGTATTGCCCCACTCTACAGTGGGTCGGTTAGTGTTTTTTTGTGCCCATATTCCCTTGCCGACTTGTCGTTTATTATATGGTCATACATGTTCCCGTGCTCGAGAGTAGGGTCCTAGCTAGATATTATTCATGATTGCCGGATTGTGAGCGTGAGGACCATCCCTTGTCATTAAATTGAATATATTGGATGCGTTGACGTTGTCCTAGCCTAGTGATAGTTCTTACTACACCGGTCCTGTTATTTTTATCACAGTGAGCGGACGATACTCGAGTTGCGTGCGACTTACATTGCGTAGTTATCTTCATGAAAATATGGATTTTCGATGAGTATTTGCCGTACCCGTACACTACATTTGCTGATCTCGGATCGTGACACTAGTTCGGACTCGTTTCGGTAGTCGTCCCGCGTCAAGGTAACTGTTGAAATGTATCATATTCAGAAATTTAAACAAAAATTTGAACAAAATAATTTTTAAGAGTAAAATAGTTTTGAGAAAAAAACTGTCCCCAAACACTCTATAAAGGCTTAGTGCTTATTCTTGAGGTAGTCCTATAGTAACAGGAAACTTAAACATCTAAGGACTTAGTGCTGATCCTTGTTCTAATCTTATAGTAATAGGAAACTAAGACATCTCTCCAATGATAGTTCTCATACTAGTAAACACCTTCTGATACGTATCCTTAACCACATCAATGCATGATTGTATTCTTTAGATGCTTCTTTCTTCTCTAAAGTACACTAAATTAGCTCTCTTAGTACTCGATCATAAGCCTTTTCGAAATCAATGAAAATCATATGTATATCTTTCCTCGTCTCTAAATGTCTCTCCATTAATTGCTTCGATAAGAAGATATGTTCTATAATAGAACTACTTGACATGAATCCAACTTGACTTTTAGAACACCAGTCACAAGCCTAAGATGCTTCTCTACTACTCTCTTCCAAAGTTTCATGGTGTGACTCATAAGTTTAATACCACAATAATTATTGAAAATTTGTATTTCTCTTTGTTTTTAGAGAAAAGAACCAGAATTCTTTTCCTCCAGTCATTCGACATTCTTCTCTCTTTCAAAATCTTAATAAAAAGTCTAATCAACCACTTTTGCCCAACATCGCTTACCCTTTTCCAAACTTCAATAGGTATGCCTTTTGATCCAAGGACCTTACCCACCTTCATCCTTCTTAAAGTATTCTCAACTTCCAAAGTTCTAATATGTCAAAAGTAATAATAAATATTCGGGCTAATTGACTTATTAGCACTTCAAAAGATAGACCTCTGAAGTGATCCCATTTAACAATTTCTCAAAATAATAAGTATACCATCTCTTATAAATCTCAAAATCTTTAGCTAGAACTCTGTCCTCACTCTTCGTACATTTAATATGTTCTAAATCATCACTCTTTTTGTTTCTTAGTTTAGCAAGTTTAAACATATTATTTTTTTCACTCTCTCATGTTCCTAGTTTATCAAAAGCCTTCAACTTCCTCACTAACTATACATATGCATATGCATATACTCTCTCTCTATAGGTATGTAACTATATATATGTATATCTATGTGCATGTGTAACATCATTGTCATCATCATATTTACTCGGTGTAAGTTACATTAGTCCTTTCCACCTCCTCCTGTCCTCTGTGTGTGTGTGTGTGCGTGCGTGTGCGCCACATGTAGGGCCAAGGCCCTCTCTCTCTCTCTCTCACACACACACACACACACACACACACACAGGGCGAGAAACAGAGTGCCCTCTCTCTTTCTTCCACACAAACACACACACACACACACACACACACACTGTCACTGTCTCTCTTCCTCTCTCGCTGTCACAGTCACTCTCTTTCTAATTTCTCTCTCTCTCTCTCTCTCTTACAGACTTGCATACTGTCACTTACGGCTTCGGCCCTCTTTGTCTGCAATTTTCAAATATTTTTAACTAATTGTTTTATTTTTTGTTGTTATTGTTGTAAATCTGTCAGTTATATCAAGTTCATTAATTTGGCCCTCTTATAGTCTTATATGTTCAAGTTCATTATCTCTTGGTAGATCAATTTCATTCAATTTTAGTCTTTATCATGATTGATTTATTCCTACATGTTTAAGTTAATTATCACATGGTAGATCAATTTATTTCAATTTTAATATTAAGTACGATTTGTTGCTTTTGTTTATTTATATTGAAGAATCTACAACTAATGCTAGCATATTTAGTATATATTTTAAGGAAGCACCTAAGTCGCCGCCTAGGTGCTGCTTAAGCGGCCGCCTAAACACCTAAGCACTTGGGCTCCCTGAGAACGCCTCAGGTCGCCTTGGTGCCTTGACCACTATGACATAGATATATAGATAGATAAATCCAGTTATCTGGTGCAAGTTAGATGGATGTTAGGGATTTTAGCCAACTTAAACTTGGGATTGATGCATTGGATCCAAAGAAACTTTTTAAATCCTGTTTTTGTCATATTTTGACCGGCCTTTCTCACTGTTGGCAAAAGGACATTAATTCATCCTTGCCATCCTTGCTTCAGCCTCTTTTTCCCCTTAAAATTATGTGTGCGCTGTTTCTGCTTGTATTTTGGATTATGTTTTAACTTTTGTATTCTTCGCAATGTTACATACTAGTGGGTTGTCTTTCTTTGCATCCACATGTTTTCTTTTCTCACGTATGCTTTAAGGTCTCACTTACATTCTCAAACCTTCTTTTATTTTCCTGGCCAAGCTTGGTGGATTATCTCTCTATTTGTTAAGTAGATGAGAAATTATTCCAAAGTGGAATGTCTTTCATGCATCATATAATGTATATGCGCTTTTCTTGGTTGAAACTATTGCATCGTGTGTTCTTTCCTTTGTAAACATATGCCTATTTTTTCCTCTCCATTATTTCCTTAATTAAAAAATTTCTTATTTATCCTCACCTGGTTAACCTTTATTGATAATTCTTTACTAACTACTTCAAAGATTTTTATATAAAATTAACCATGCTTTGCTTTTTCTTTATTAACATGTTGTATTTATCTACCTGCGCAGGTCCTTGATGTCTAAAGAAGGCTTGCAATCTTTATTCCCCATGGAGGATATTGTGGTCATGGGCATATGGGAGCTGTTGCCACATTTGAGCAAGATTAGGGTGAACTTATGTTCAACGTAATTCTTTTCTTTACATGACATCCATTTAGTTTGCTATTTTCATTTCTGTTTTAATGTCGGAATTTGGACATGACAGATGAGACTACGTGAAACAGCAGAGGCTGCAATATCTTTTCAGCCACATGTTGTAGTGACAGTGGACTCGAAAGGATTTTCCTTTCGTTTGCAAAGGAAATTAAGAGGTAACATGCCCCTACTTTATGGCAATGCTACTTGCTTACATTTTGCTGATACATTTCAAAATGCTTCCACAGACTTTAACTGTGGAAGTGCTAAAACATCCAAGTCTTTTTGCAGCTAAATTTTATAGCCAACAAGTGTACAGTCCTCTACATATTCATTATGTGGCACCTTCATTCTGGGCATGGAAAGGGGGCAAAACGAGGCTCAAAAGCTTGTCAGATTTTTTGGATCATGTCTTGTGTATTCTACCATTTGAAGAAGAAGTTTGCAGAAACAGTGGATTGGCTGCTACATTTGTTGGACATCCCATGTTAGAAGATGCTTTGAGGTTCAAGTTGGTACAGCACATTTCAGTACATTCGTCTCTTGTGTACATATTCTTAGGGGTGGTTAGTCCATGATTAAAGGTGTTTATTTTCTGCAGAGTTCTAATGCTTGTTCTATGAGAATCACTCTGAATTAGGTGGGAACTATGCATGGATTATATATTTTTAATTTACTTCATTTCTTGCATCATCTAAGGATACTTCAAGTTACAGTATCCACAGAGGAGAGCTATAAGTTCCTTTGCAGTATTATAATGTTAACAATGAATGATGAAAAGGGCTGTTGCATCATCACTGCTCAATTCTGGTCTTCCCTATCGTTTTCTTTATATCATGTTTTCCATCACTTTCATTTATTTTTTTCACATTTTATATAAGGCCGATCTGAGGATGGGCCATTTTTTGCATGAATTTGGGTCATTTTCAAATGCCCGATCCTACTTTTTTTCATGTATGTGGCCATTATTTTCAGTTAAGGCTGGTTTGAATGTAGAGTCTAATCTTATTTCTGTGTGGTGATGTGTTGAGTAGGGATCAACAAATATTTTCTGATATCATATTTTTCACCATGCTAGCATATGTTGAAGCATTGAAAGCATCAATGTTCTGTTTTGCAGAGAAATGTTTGTTCTACTACATCTACTTCTGCCAAACGGTTCTTTGTATTGGTCATTTTGCTGTCTAGTGCGTCCTCTTTTATGAAACCTTCATGAAATTTGACGAAACTAATACCTATAATTTCAGCTGATTTAATGATCTGTTCCTTGTACTTGTTCCAGTCTTCATTTTTAAGTTAAATTTCTATTTTTGGTTAAATTTGGTAGGATATAAATCCTTCATCATGTAAGGTGCAAGGAAGTTGTGAAGGCTTTCTCTGCAAGCACGGACTTTCATCTCGTAAGTTGACTCCTTAATTTGGTTGTACTTGTATAATAACTCTATCTATGATCATGGCCGTTGTGTAATTTGGTCCCTAAGTGATGCTACCGGTTCCTATCATTTTACCTGCAATTGTCTTTACAGACATAAGATGTGTCCAGAAACTTGTGTAGTGATATAGTATTTATGCCACATTTGTGGGCTGTCTGTAGGTAGTAATATCTATTTTCTGGTTGAGAAGTTTATGACAATGCGAAGCCGAAACACCTCCCTTCTTTTCCTGAAGGAAATTTAGATTTTACAATGGTAGATATAAATGGAGGCAGTGCAACTGTGATGGACAGATTCCTCCACCACACAAACATAAACCAAAAATCTCAAAGAAGAATAAAAAGGATAAACAGGGGAGAGGTGGCAGTTATGAAAATTTTCAAAACCTTCTGCCACTTCATTGGTGACTCTGAGAACAAACCTACTCCAATTATATATGAAAGGTATAGCTCTGATGCAAATGCTTTCAACATAAATTCTACTTCCTTAATGATGTGTTGTTGTGCTCTCGTCATAAGCTCTAACAAATTGCACGAGGATATGTTGCAGGACCCTTAATCTGATGTCTCTTTCATGCTTCATCTCTAAGCAGTATCAATAATGAACTCTACGAGGAGCTGTTGGATGTTTAAAGGACAGGAAAACAAAGGTGGAAGAAAACACAAAGTTTTTTTCAGATATCACTCACTATAATCTACCGTATTCATAGATTAATCCCTCCCATCATGGTATTTATTTAGAACTCCTCACAGAAAGTTAGGAACCATCCTTCAAAGTTTTGGGAAATGCCCCTAAAAGGGTGGTTTATCATGTAAGCATGCAATTGTGGATAATTAAAAATAAATATTGACATTAGGAGGCAATACCTAAATATGATAGATTGTAAGGGGTGATGTCTACAAATTTCTAAAGGAAAATACTAGTAAGAATGAATTATGAGAGATTGTTATGAAGAGTAATAACGGCAACAAACAATAACAGCAACAAGAACAATAATGTAGTCATTTCTGCTAGTACATGTAAATGAGGGGTAATAATTTATAAGTTGTGAATTGTGAAACTTGTGGTCAATATAGTGACCATTCCTTAGAGACTGAGATCAATCCTTATTTTTGTTATCCATTCACTCGAGAGTGGTTCCTATCTAGAGCCATCTAAAGTTGTCATTTTTACCATATCAATCCGTGTTTTATTTGGCTTGCCCCACATTGCCTCGAAATGTAGTTTGTGTGCCCGTCTTCTATGTACTAGAGCCACAGATGTACCACTCAAAAGGGGAAGGATTGTATGTCCTGGAAGACACATCGCTGTACCAGCAAATCTATAAATGGAAAGAGATTTAAAATATCTCATTCAAAATTGTTGTGAATCAAGTGTACATTGGAGAGTTTGTGTGCATTGGTCAAGACAGCCACCTGAACATGCAGTACAATAGATCACATGGAATTGTTTACCAATGTGTCTTTACGTTAATAATTGATGCTCTTTGTTCTTCTTCTTTAGCATGTTAAACTTGTCTTTGAACTTGCAGTCACGTTGGTAATTTCTACTTCTACTCTCTCGGTCATGAAGCTTCCTTCCCTATACTTTCATGGAGCCAACCCTTTATTTTTGTCTTCTTTCACATCCTTTCTGCTTATTCTTCTTTTTTGTTTTGTTCTTCTTCATCTTCATCCTGCCACTGTTGTTTGCCTTCTAAATATTTGTTTCTGTGGAGCGGCAATGCACCCTGCCACCAAATGCTTATCATTCAAAAAACTGGTGTATAACTCTACATGCTATGTGGAATTGTGCCACACTAATTTTCTGCTGCTGCCACTGACTGTAGTCCTGCTGCAGCTTCAGCCCTGCCAATCAGACAAACCACCACCGATGGAGTGCTAGATTGCAAACCCCGTTGCATCCAGGCAACTGACAATGCTCCTGCATCCCAGGAATCCTGTAATCCATTGCTGAATTTTGATCTTCTCAGTAGTTCTCCTTTGATGTTGATGGTGAGCCCCCACAATCAGCTGGAATGTCATGCTAGTGTGTCTTGCATTGGCTGGTCCCAGACTGCAGCCGGCTGGTAGTATTTCAAGTTACAAGTGTTTCCTTGTCTTCTGCCTTTGCCGCCGGTCTTGACTCTTGACCGCAGCTGCCTTCTTCTTTCCTGTTCTTGGTGAAGGAAACAAAAATCCCAAACATATTGTCATTTCCTGTTCGGGATCTTTGAAAACCAAATGGACTAGCTTTCTTCTGCAGATTGCCAGATTGGAGCAGTAAGCTCTGCACTGGAATGTCACACTGCTGGGTGCTGCAGAGATCATGGTCACCATTCAGGCTACTACTGCAACTTGCAGCAACACCAGTTGCCTTTCTGCTCTTTTCCTTGTTCCACTGCTTACAGCTGGTATTCTCATGAAAAGGCAATTTTAAACCCATAATTATTAACCAGTAAAGAAAATCCTCTCACTATAATCAGTGACCTTCGGTCTGGGGTTGAGGACTGGTTACCATGTGAACTAAAACTCAATCAAAACCTGAACCCAGTCCATTCATGAGTCAAGTCTGTACACCTGCTCCTGTCCAAGTAGACCGTGGGTGTAAATCAAACCCTTTTGCAAGCCCCAACAGTCCCTTAGACACAGAATCTGTTCACTCGAGTGTTGATATTGCTTCCCCAATGGTTGGGCTCAAGGCTCCCATCTCTTTTCAGATTCCAGCACCCAAAAGGAAACTGAGCACAATGCTAGTCAGGTATCGTCGCCAGATGACCCGTGATTTAAATTTAGTTTTGATGGAGTACAGATAACTCATTGCATGCTTTTTTTCTCAATAAGTGAAGCATGCATCACTCATTCAATTAGTAGCTGTCTTTAGTGATCTGCTGTGTCCACAGTTATGCCTAAATCCATGAGTTACCGAGGTTTTAGAAAGAAGGCCCATTTGCACACTCATTTCAGCAATGTAAGTAGTCAGAGTCCCATGTTAGTGATTCTTTCTCCATACATAAACAGCTTAGGTGACAAATGCCACAGGTTAAGAAAATAGTGATTGGAAGCATTGTATGTTTGTACCTGTCTTGGTATCCGTTTATCTCATGCCCAAACTCTAAAGTGACCAAGTTGTAATATGTACACATCTGCACAGACCAAATGTAAGCGCCCCCCCCCCCCCCCCCCACCCACCAACCCAACACACAAAAAACTCGGTGGCTGTTTTTCTTCTAAAAATTGTCTAAAAAGAGTGATGAATTAAAAAGGCAACATGCTTGGTGAACCAACAGGTATAACCAAGCTGGCCAATAAGCACATGTTTGGTTTGAAGTATGTGGTACTTCACTGAGAATTACTATCTGCTGTTAGCATTTCATGTGCCTTACGTTGTAGGCGACAGATTCTTAGTGGTTTTTATGGTAGGCTGAAGAAAGTGCTTTAAAGAATTTCTTTACAGGTGTTGTCTCCTGAGGCGAAGTGGATTTTTGTTTCTTTTTTTTTTTTTTGGGGGGGGGGGGAGATAAGGGGTAGTGAATTTTGTATGCATGGTGTACTCGATTTTGTAGACCATGTATGGAGGGCTTTCTCCTTAGCTCTATTTTGGGTTTCATTGTTTCCAATGTTACCAGCCACTTTTCAAAGGAAAAAAAAATGAAAGTTCATTTTTATATATAATAACTTGATGAATGGCATGCCTGTGAAAATGTATACTAATACATAGTAAGATATATGGGGGAACAGTTAGTTGCTTGAAGTTGAGAGCATAGAAATGTATATAATTGATGAGGATGCCCAGCCAACCTTGACAAGGTGATCCAGTAAACCCCAAGCTTTCCATCAAACTCATGTACACGTAAGGCATATGATTTCTGTTAAAAAAGTTCGGCAATATCATGCAAACCCACCCAGATGGATACCAGAATGATCACTATGTCTACAGACATACATGATTGGTGATATAACAGGTATGATTGGAATGGATCAGGAGTGTGTCATTCAGTTTTGGAGGAAAAAGTGATAATTTTATGTTGGTTTTATAATCATGAAAGTAATTTTCTCTATGAATAATTGTAACTTTTGTGGCAAGATCAGATATTTTGGCATCCCATTTTTCCAGAATAAATGTAATCTACTGTAGGCTGAACCTAGACCACATGAGAAAGTTATACTCTAATTCATTAAGCATTTTAGGGTATTCCACAACGGTAGTGGCTTATTAGCTTCATTTAGTTTTTTCTTGTCGTCCTTTAATTAGCCATAATTTTACTTTTGTAAAGTCTAATTACTTTAGTTTTGTTTATGCTCATATTCTCGGGATTAAGTGAATCCACTCTTTCTTTACTCTTGTTTTGTTCTGGTTGTCCTGATTATCACCGCCATTGAACATTCTCATCACCTTCCTTTTGATTATCTCTTCCAGGCAACACTGTCATTACCTTACTTCCTGGAAGCAGATTGCAAGAGGTCACACGGATGCTTCCCATTTTCTTGGATACTATGGAGCTATTAAAGGATTCATTCCTTGAGTTAGCAATAGTTGTTCTTGTGGCACCTAATCGTCATGTAGAGGCATACATTGATAATGTGGTTCAAAGATCTCCACTACCTGCCATATTGGTCCCGGGGGCATCACTTGACCAGAAATATGATGCATTCAGCGTATGACATCATTATCCATTACTCATGTTTCCCATTAACTTATATATTTTTCTTGAAGGTTTTGCTGTGCCAAAATATGTCATAGAGACTTGCGGTGGCGGAATTGAGTAATGATTATCAGAATGTATGCCATCTTAAACAAAAATGACAAGGAAATACTCTATCCCACCAAAATAAGTATAGGGACCGGAAAACAGAGGAATGAGCAGGAGAAGCCTTCATGTTTCAAGATATTTGACATAGCCAACTCTGCCACTACCTATCCCTACATCACTGTTCTGCAGATGGTTTTTATTTCATATTTTTGAATGCCCCTCTTCCAGTAAGGGTCCGTTTGGTTCCTGTAAAATAGGCTGCATGAAAAGCTTTTCCCCAAAAAGTGTAGCACAATGACTTATTTGGTTATCTAGAAAAATGACTTATTTGGTTATCTGGAAAACTCCAGTCGACGAAAAACTTAATTTATTGACTTCCCATTTTCCCGATTTTGACATCCATAGGATGAGATCGAATACCCTTTTCCAAAGCAGTTGAATATGTTTTCATAGGTACCAAATGACTGATTCTGTTTTCATTGTCCTTGTAAATTTGTTTCCTTAGAAAACCTTTTCCATTTGAAAATAATTTACGTAAAACCAAACACACTCTAAATTGAGGATGATTCGTTGTGCAGAGAAGAGATGGATGCCCTGCAATGTTCTGTGCTGTTGCTTTCATATGAATTACAGTTTTGGTCCCTTTTTTGACTGTCTTATCTTTCCAGGCCAGCAGAGCTGCATTATGTGCTTCAGGGACTGCGGTCATGGAATTGCAGCTTGCAAGGCTCCCGTGTGTTGTTGCATATCGGGCACATGTTTTGACGGAGTGGCTAATCAAATACAAGGCAAAGTTAAATTTTATCTCTCTTCCAAATATTCTCCTGGATTCATCTGTTATTCCAGAAGCCCTCTTTCAGGCTTGCAAACCCAAGAATCTAGCTACTATCCTCTGGTAAGATTCTTCGTTGTCATCATGTCTTCACTAATGTATATTCCCTCCAATAATTATGTCCAAATTTACTTAATATTTCGCTGTAGATGTGTTGGATATTTGGCAAATTTCAAACTAAGCTTCAGCCCGATAACTTTTGATGAAGCTATTTAAGCCTTGTTTCTGTTTCCATATCATGACAAGAAAATGATGCATTGTCAAATTTATTGTCGATGTGTTCCACCTTTGTTGTGCCAAATGAATGTTCAATGTCTTTTGTGCTTGCAGCAAAGTCATCAGTGATGCCAGCATCCGTGAACAACAGATCGTTGCTGCGGAAAAGGTGTTCAGACTTCTTTTTCCTCCTGAAAGGATCATAGACAGTTCAGTGCCATTAGAAATGGGAACATGTTTTACTGATCATTGTGCGAGTACAAATGCAGCATTAACCATTTTGTACTCCGTGACAAAACAATTAGACTAGATTCTTCACAATCATCAGTACCGGTCAAGCCGACAAAAGCTTGAGTAAGTGCATTGCCATCATCAACTAAAGAGCATCTGAGTGCTTTTTCTTTCTTTTGGTGCCCCACTTAACCAAAATCAAGATAAAGTCCATGATCTCCCTGCCCAACCAACCCAGGAGGCGGCGGCAGATTAGTGGGCGACGTGGAATTGAAACTTGAACAGGAACTAGAACATGCACTTAAGCAGGAAAAGAAGCAGTTGAAGAGTAAAAAGTGTTCCATTCCTGAATCCACAGAGCCTGCGTTGACTAAATTATGAGTTTTTTAGCGTCTATCGGAAAGATAGTTTGATCATTCTTTTCTCGATATTGATTATATTTTTCTATAGAGTTATACTTGAAATAATGTTCATTCAATTGCTTTTGGTTTCTGTGGGAGATTGGCGATGCTTCAGCTGGTGAGTGCAGTGGTTCACCTTTGTCCATTTCTTACCTTAGTTGCACGTAAATGACCTCAGAGTACAATATTTTCAAAGTAATCATATATGGTTTTTGTCAGTTTCACATGTGCAGTGCTTTAATTCTTATCTAGAATTACTTGTGCTTGTGCCTGGCCAGCTGGGAGACTCCAGGCCTCAGTAATTTGTGCGTCTCCAGTCCAGTGTGGGTCTATCGCACTCCCTATTAGCCGCAGGTAATGCTCTCCATATAAAGAGTCTTACATTGCTGCAAAATGAGACGAGGTACTCTGCATCTTAGAGTCCTACATCCAGTATATTTCTACTTACACGAATCAAGAGTGAAACAGTCATTTGATAAAATAAGATAGAATCATAGAAGGGTGGATAGAATCATAGAAGAACTGGCGGGTTTATTTTTGGCCCATGTGAGTAGGGTGCAGAGGATTTTCTCTCGGGGAAAATTGAGCAACTCACTAGACCAGTTATACCGAATAAAATGGGATAAGGTTCATGACAACAAGCGGCCGCGTGAAGGGGACAGGTTGTGATGTTGGGTAGGGATGCTAAGGCTAAGGTTTAGTCTGAAGTATTTATCTTTGTCTGATATTTATAAGGGCATAAATATAAATGTTAATAAACTTACCCCTTTTATTTAGGACAAGGGGTGAAAAACGTCTCTTTGAACTCAACAACTTAATCGTCCTCTCTATAACCAAAAATGCCATAGTAATTAATAAAGCACATAGTTACTTTGATCACTAATAAACGTAGAACAATGGATCCAAGCCGTAAGACGCATGCTACTATTGTAAATTTTATTTGTATTATGTTTTATACATTTTCTATGTATCGTCCGCCAACTTGCTGATTGAATCATTCCCACGTAGGTTGGTTTGTTGTATGTTCATTCCTCCTACTTAAAAAAATTTATGCTAATTAATGCGGTAAGAAGTTTATAATATTACTTGCCGTATGGTAAGGATGTGAGGCCGTGAAAGAGTTACACCCAGACATGAAAAGAATTTGCTCAAAAGATAGGTAAGGTTAGGTTTCGGGTACACTGCGTCTGGTTACCAAAGAAAAAAAAAACTCGGATGGGCTTAATGATATATCTTCCCCTTAAAGCCACGATTGTTGAAAAGGGGTCAAATTTTAGATTTAAGTTCATCTTTCCTTGCACACAAATCTTAGATGATATTATAAGAAAAGATACCCAGAGCTTATATGATGTCTTAACATAGCTAAAACACTGTTAAAGATAAGGATAGTTGTGTTAATTGCGCAAAGATAAGCGAAGAAGGTTTTCTGAATAAGAGTATAGGCACTATTCTACCAATTCGTACCTTTTTGCGTTCTTTGTGGAGAATTATAGTTGGCCGTTGGTGGGTTGCATTGAATGTGGCCCTAAAAGGGTGGTCAATCGGCCACCAGAAGACTGAGTCCGTCCGAGGGTTAAAAATGGTTGATGTGAGTCAAATGCAGGTGACTCAAATGATCGAATCCATCAGAGCCAAGTATTGACATGGTTCTAGGACGAAACACGTGGTAGAGGAAAGGGGGCTGGGAATTATCCAACACTAGCCCAAACTCGTGTGTTTTGTAGACAAGTCTTTCTATGCTGAGCTGGTGTAACTTGGTTTAAAGAAAAAAATTCATATGATATATTTGGATCGAGTTCAGCCTAGTACCCTCTCACGGAAAGACCATTGGAAATGATATCAGGACTGTTAGGACGCTATTTACTTAAGAGCAGTTACACTTGGATTTGCTAAGCCATTTGAATCGCTTCATCGATCATGAATTTAATTATATTTACATAGAACAGTGAAATGTAAGTTTATAAAAAGTGATGCATTCATGATAACTCTATAGACCTTGTTTTTCTAAACTTGCATCCAACGGGGGCCTAAAATGTCAGAAAAAAAAACAGAGGAATTAAGTGGTACCATCCTTACGTAAGTTCCTTAGAACAGCACATCATACGTTCCATCCTTCACATTCCACTAAACGTGAGATTTTCTGGGCTAATCCTTATCCATACGTCCCTTGTACTCTTTCTTACCTTGTGACTTAATGAAAGTAGTTATATTATCGTTTACAAAAAAGGTCAGGTTTCAAACAACGTCATCCTCCATTTACATTTGTTTTCTACTGTTAGAAACTTCGGACATACATGAAAGAGAAAACAACACAAACTAGCTCCATTTACATTTGTTTCCTGGTCAGTTCTACACAAAAACCCTCCCTTCCCCTTCCCTCCTGAGTAATAATCTTGAGAGAGCTGCTTACTAGTTCTTATCAAAGTCCCTAACAAACCAAAAATAATAATAAACAAAAGGGTTCATGTCATCATCTCATCATATCCCAGTACAAAACACGAGAAGAAAAGAAAAGAAGAGACCCTTCTACTCCAAGCACCACACCATCCCTCCCACCTTCTCTTCTCCTCTCCTCTCTCTCACCCTCCCTTCTTCTTCTTCTTCTTCTTCTCTCTCTCTAACCCAGCCTCTGCACTCATCACAGCAACCCTTGCCAAAAGCAGGGGGGGCTAGAGAGAGAAAATAGGCGTCGTGGGGGGAGGCCCATGTCCCAGTTGTCATCATCCTCCTCAGCCTCAGCATCCTTGGGAGAAGAATCTGATATAGATGATACGGGGTCACCTCTCGGCCCATACCGTCTAGAAAGAAGTAGTGTAGTCACAAGGTTACCTCTTTTTTGTGGTAACAAAGTCTCATTGAGAGCAAGGTAACCTTGAATTCAAGGATTAGAAGCAGTGGTGACTGCAAAACTAAACCATCATGGATCCTTCGTGCGTTAAAAGAACATTATGATACATTAAACAAACCATCATCATACATATATTGGTGCAAATGGGATGAAGCGAACCCTGCTGAAATCACACAGCAACATCCAACGCTGGAGGCTGTCATGTTTGTTCTTTCAACGGACACCGGTTACAAGTGTTGGTTAGAAAGATCCCATTTTCTATCCCAAAAGCAAATGGATAACCATAGGAGTAGGGATGCAAATGAACCAAGCCGAGTGAGCCGGGTTAGACATTGGATTGGGCTCATTTTACTGGTTGGCTTTCACCTTGAAATAAAACTCTTGTAGTTCAAACTTGGCTTCTAAAAGCTTTATAGAATATAGGCTGGGTCTAGGAAATTGGGTTGGGCTAGAGTATGGGCCGGGTTAGACATTGGATTGGGCTTCCTCTGGTATTTTATTATAATTTATTACAAATAAATATATTTTCTTTTGAGCCTACTCGTGAGCTTTGGAGCTAAACTTGGTAGTACTCAACCTCGGTTCAATTGAGCAAACTAGCTTATGTTTGAGCTCGAATTTGGCTCATTTGGTTAAAAAAGTCGAACTCGAATTAAGCTAAACTCGAGCCGAGCTCAAATAACTCGAGAACAACTCAATTTATTTGCACTCCTACATAGAAGAAATAAAATAAAATAAAATAATGGCCTTCTGCAAATTGACTTGGAATGGAAAAAAAGGAATCTGACATACCACATGAACCTGCCAGATACCAGGCTTCCATCCAGACAACAAAATGTGCATGCCCACATGACGTTTCTTTAGAGCATCTTCTATGTCTAAAATTGGACACTAAATCTACTAAAATTTTACCATGCCGCTGCCGAATCAATGTGAGTGTCGGGCCGTAAAACATGGTAAAATATTATACAATGATACTTTTTTATATTTAAATAGCATAAATATTTTACAGTATCCTTTATATATATACTTAGGAGTCCCTAAATGTACCGTAAAAACTTATAAAACGTTGTAACATGTGACATTGTTTTTATTCAACTGTAAATTTTAATTCAAAATTGCCGAAAATTAAACCCAAGAAATGTAAAATTGATAATTTCAAAATCAGAAATTTTATTTTCGTCAATTTAGGAACTGCTTACCTCCTGCGGTTGCGGAGGCCGGCCTCGTGGGCCTTGCGCTTCTTCTCCTCCTGCGTGGACTCGTAGAAGCGGCGGCGCCTGCCCTCCGGGATCACCCCCGCCTTGCTGACCTCCCTCCGGAACCGCCGCAGCAGCACCTCATCCGACTCGCCCTCCTCCGTCGTCAAGTGCACGTTGTACCCCGCGCTGAGGGCCAGCTGCAGCGCTTCGGCTCCCGGGCTGCCGGACGAGCGGAGGTGGACGTGGCCCGGCGGCGGCCGGGTCTCGCCCCAGGAGGGGTGCCCAAGGAGGCGGAGGCGGGAGGGGGCGGTGGTCGGGCGGAAGGTTGGGCTCTTGGGCAAGGCGGGGTGGAGGAGGTGACGGGTCGCAGCAGCCATTGGAGAGAGCTCCGAGGAGAGAACAGAAGGGTGCGGAGGCGGAGAGCCGCCGAAAACCTTATCCGTTGGGGATTCTTAATTTTGTTATAGACAGTATATATTTTTCATATATGAAAAACTCTTCAATCAACTTAAACAATCTAGAAAAGTGTGCATGCGTGCACATAAGAATCTTCTAAATTTGAGAAAAAGATATTCCAGTTAAAAAGACTAGGGATAAAAAATCATGCATGTTTTATTGTATCCATAAGATAGGTAACATAGTAAGGAAATAAAGTGTTTAAAACATTGAATATCTACATACATCAGGAAGCAATGCAACACTCGGAGTTGGAAAAATTTCATTGTTCAAATGTTTATATATTAACGAGTTAATATTTTAATTAAATAATTTATTTTAAACAACAAAGTTTTGCACATAGTCAAATTATATAGCTCAAAATGATGGGAAAATTTTCAATAAGATTCACTTTGATTTTTTATATTTTAAAATAAAGAATATTTGTAATCTTGTTTATTAGTTGAAAAGTTAAATAAATGATTTAACTTATTAGTTGAAAAGTTAAATAAATTTTCAATAATTTATTTTACTTATCATAACCTCAAGTTTTATCACCTTCTATTTGTAATCTAGTATACATGCTTGAGTTTAGACAACATCTGAGTCGATGCAAATGATATATACAAAATCTTCAAAGTGAAGAATGCTTATGATTGGATGTGAACATGTACACTAATCCATCATTCAAATGCAACATCTTCTTTTTCCCCACTCTTGTAGTCGCTCCTGAAATTAAACATGAACATAATGTAGTATATAATTTTCTATGAATAATTATAACAAATGCCATGATACTATGAGTAAAAATTAAGAAAAATATAATAAATCATTTAGAGAAATTCAATTGTCTAATAATTATAAATATAGGATATCGACACTAAAGATGAAATAGCACCACCTAAAATCAAGGAAAATAGATTTAATACTAGGATAATGATTGAAGTTGTATGATATCTAATGTCTAAAATAACTGTTTGATCTTTATATAATTTATAAATATCTTATATATTTTATTATATAATTTATAATTGCCTTGTAGCGAAACTTTACATCTCTATTGACTCATAGAAAAGTCACTAAAAAACTAATAGAAAATTTTTAGGTTTTGTTAGATGAGTGTCTCTATCGTCATAACAAAAAATTAGGCAAATGTCATAAATCACTTGTATCATATCACAAAATAAAAATGCATCATAAATCTTGAGATGAAAGATTAGTTTTAAAGGATATAATTGATTGCTAATCAATGACTTATAGTAGGAAAACAAATACTCACCATTTATTTATTTTGACTAAGTTTTAGGCATACAATGCATAACTGATGTTTAAACTAGAAAATTTAAAATTTGGTAGTGGTTTTCACATTAAGGATACATTATAGACTTTATGTTTGTCTTTAAAGACATATAAGTGGCAATGCCTTTTTCCCTCTCCTCCATCTTTTTGTCACACATTAGAATAATTTAATCATTTGACTAAAATATTTTTATTGAATACATCACATAAAAAAAGTTATACTAAAAGTATCTTTAACAAGTTATTTAACAATGTTTTCAAGTACCTCCCAATGTGTGTTAATGCCAAATACATAATATGATTGCATTCCTTGGGGTTAACTAACTTCTCATATACATGAAAGACAAACAAAAAAGAGTTGCGCACTAAGTTTTTGAAAGGTAGAACTTCCTAAAGAACATAATACTATATACGAGTTATATATGCTATAAATGATATTGTACAAAGTTCATGTATTATTTTTAGGACTTTAAGTACTGAATAACTTCAAGAGGAAGTTGTACATTTTGATTGAGTTATAATGTTTAATCTAAAGAATCTTTTCAAAGAACATAACTAAATTAGGTCATTATCATTCATATAAAATATGTGTCCTATTATACTTCATCGTTTTATTGTTAGTTGAACAAACTACTTTATCTTATTAGGTAGACATAACATTCTCAACTTAAAATGGGGCATTCTATAGATACACAATATTTTTTGCACTAGAAGTTAATTACTATAGGCATCTTTCATTTTTTGATTTCAATTAGTATTGAATAGTAAAACATTTAAAATACTTCAAAAAATACATCTAAAAGAGTCTCTTAGAATATAATTTTAAAATTAATAGTAACTAAATCATATTTTAGATAGTTATCAATGACGAAAATGTTTAGAAAAATAATAATAACTAAATCATGTTTTCGACAATTATCAATGACATAAAACATTATACTAAAAATAGTGTAGGAATGAATATAAATCATGTCTTACCTAATCTTTCGACAAAGTTGGTAGCTACTTGTTGCTGCCATTGCAACCCTTACACTAAAAAGATTCCAATTTTTCTGCAAGATCAAATAAATTATATGTCATAGAAAAAAAATATAATGATTAAAAATTATAATTTCTTATTTTTTGTCGAGTAGTCACTTACTAACATGCATTATTTCCTCCTATAGTTAAGTAAATGTTTATGGAGAAAGTAACACTAAGATACATAAGCTGAACTTTAGATATTTCATACAAACATGATGTTCTTTTTTAAAAGAGAATTGTAAATTAGTCTTTTTATATTCTCTTGAATGTTCATTTTATGCTATCAAATCAAAGGTAATCTTAATTTCCATCATGTGTTATTGTTAAAATTTGTACATATATTGTTAAGAAACAAGTAAATGAATTTCATTACCATGAAATAAAGATTTGACTTGTTTAATTTTTTAGGTCCATAACTATCACATATACAAATCAATATTTGACTTTCATTTTTTAACAAATTATTTATTTATTGACTATATAATCTATTTCTAGTGGTCTAAAGTTGCTTAAGGTTATACTCTTTTTTATAATAATGCATATCTCTCTTTACTTTGTTTACATTTAAATTCCTTTCACACTCAACAGTAACTACTCTTTTAAGGTTTAACACGAATCTATAAATCATAACATATGAAATTAGATAACTTAGTTGTAAAATCACGTGCATGAATTCGATTGTGTTTGTCAATTTTTGATAAAACTAATGGTACTTGAAACTTGTAGGTTATGGTTTATTTAAGGTTATGTATAAATGTGTGATAGAAGACATGGTATTTCAATAAGTACATATTGAAAGTATATATGCATAATGTTATGCTATGATTATTAATTCACGTAAGAAGGGCACAATTAAATTCTATTAGTTATGCAACAAGTATTTGATATTATCATTAACATGAAATAAAAGATTAATATATGTATTCATGTATGCTAAGACATACCGGAGTTATTATTGTGCTGTATCGAGCCCAAATTAGTCCAGTAGCTGTAATAACTGAAAAAATATAACATGAATTAGGAAAAGTAGCCATTGTCATATAAATGAATAAAGAAAATAGGGTATTAATTATTGTCATCTATGTCACTGAACAAATTTTATCTATTTCTAATGATTTCAAAGATAAATTGTTAGTGATTTATTCAATTAATGGCTTAGGACATTTATTAAGGAAACATAAGCAACCTACCAAATATGTTGACTTCATAAATATATATTAACTTATTTTATATTTATTTAATTTGTGTTAATATAGTCAGCTTCTATTATTTAGAAAGGAACTATGGCTATGTTTTATTTAGTCATAGAAACATAGCATGCAGAATATGTCAATCTTTTAAATTTATTTTTAATTAGATATTATATTATTCATTTATTTTTATTTATCAAACTTGACCTATAGTAATTCTTTTTCATAAGAATAAAAAAGACCCATTTAGCATTAGGAGACGTTAACCATCTAAGTATCCAATAGTCTTAAAAAAATCAAATATTTTTATGTTTAGCATAAATTCATGATTAATTATGAATAGGGCTGTGCATAATTCTTTTCAAACCGAAAAATCGAACCGAACCAAGTGATTCGGTTCGGTTCGGTACGGTTCGGGTTGGGGTCATGTTCGGTTGGATTCGGTTTCACAAAGTTGTAAAACTGAATCGAACCAAAAAATCAAATAAACCGATTTTTAAATAAATATATATCTTATATTAACATTATATATATAAATATTTTAATATTTTAGTATCAAATATATATTTATGTATAAATATGTATTTTTAGAATTTAATTTTAATATTATATATATATATATATATATATATATATATATATATATATATATATATATGAATAAAATAAATAATTTCGGTTTGAACCAAACCGAACCGAAATATTTTGGTTCGGTTCGGTTCGGTTTAGAGAAATTTTCTCTAAAACCGAATCGAACTGTGCATACCTCTAATTATGAAGACCTTACCTCTTTTACATGCACTGAATGATGGACAAATCCTATTAAAGATGCATTGCATGAATATCATATAGTTTAAACTGATAACTACCGTACAGTATTTTAATATGTGAAGAAGGATTGTGAAGACATGTATCATTTAAAAATGAGTTGTTGCTTGAGACTTTAAAAAAACTTTATGACTTGCCATGTTTATAAGCACCATAGCTGAGACATGACAAAAATTATGAAGCTAATATATAAGTTTACTCACCTGTTTGTTGTGGATATGAGATCTTCTCTAACGGTGATGATAAATCTACAATGTTTGCTATGATGATACCCCACTTAAAAGTTGGCGCCCAAAAGTGAACTATAATAAAAAATATCTCAATGACTAGTCAATAGCAATATGATGAAAAAATAGAAATTCATAAATTGTTATAAGACTTTCAAATAACTTAACTATGGTACATCACTAATTAACATACAAAGATGTATCCTAATTGTAAAATTGCACTAACATCGGAAAGCTAAGTGCAATTGAATTGCCATCTATATTTTATGGCTTTGAGAACTATACAATGTTGAGTAGAAAAATGTATTGATTTTAAAGTGAATATACAATACTTGAATTAAAATAGTTTGTAAACTAATGAAGTCTATGATAAGATGAGCTTAGATAAAACAACATATACCTAGTTATATCATTTGTATGACAGTAAATAAATTGAGAAATCTTTTGATCATCACAGTCATGTAAATCATTAATAAAATTTTAGTGATATGTATGAGTCTAGTAGATTGGATCTTTATGAGCTTGATAGCAATAAATTGTTAGTTGTAATCAACATTTTGAAATAAATACACTTTTTTATGTACAAATCAATGCCCCATTTTGGTGTTCAAAGTAGAATGTTAAGATGTCATTAACTATGCAAAACGTGGGCTCTTTCTTTGCACTAGTTGTAAGACAACATTAATTGAGATCACCCCTTGTACTTAAAGATATATGAAAAAGTAGGTTATGCTTCTTATCGAAGATATTTTTTTTTGAACATGGTTCAGACGGCTAAGGACCAGATACTCTACCCCAAAGACCTGAGATCGAACCCAGGCTTCCCTCCCAACCCCAGTTCCCCTCCCAATTACATGCCCGAAAAATGAGCGGAATATCCACGTGGAGGGGAAACACGCAAGTCGAGCTCGCGACCTCCAAGCACTAGCGCAACTGCGCGAGAGATGCCCCACTACGCCAAGGACGTGCGTGCGGGCTCTTATCGAAGAGTAGAAAATTCTTAAAACTCATGTGGAACTAAGGACATTTGAAACAAAATAGGTGATGGGAAAGATTGCGAGCAAAGCAAATCAATACGAACTAATCTACCATCATATTTAATATGTTTATAATTATGTATTGAATTATTAAATTAAGAAATAAAATTTTGTATATATGATTATTATCAAATATGAAAATACAATTGTATATAAGTCATCCACTCAACTGTCATCTTTGTAGTTACCAAACAATGTATTTCAATTAATATTCAAGGCTTCTACTACTTGACTTAGATTTAAGATGTGAATATATTTCAAACTCCAATGTTGTATCAATGGAGAAGAAGGCATTCTTCCGTTGCATTTTTTTGAAGCGTGGACACTTACATAATGTTATATATATAGGTGAATAAATGTAACAACCTTCAAATATAGTTAAGTTGTATTTTCAAACACCGAGACGTCTTTTTGAGGATTGGTTCAATTCTTTACAAAATTTTTGTGGTTAATCATGCTTAGGTGAGAATAGTAATTGACTCCATCGTAAGGACATCTTAAGTAGTCACACATCTCATTACTACTTCTAGTTAAGCACGATTAACTATAAAATTCTTGTAAAAAATTGAACTAATACTTAAAAAGACGAATTACAATACAAGATATATCGTATTTCAGCGTGGAGAGGGGAATGAGCTATTCGCAGAATAACACATTCAAGAGCGAAATAAGAAATTTGTGCTCTCAAATCTGAATAAGTCAAATTAGTTGAACAAGTTGTCTTTATTCATCTTTATTTGCCTATCTAAGCAGCACAAAGTTGAATGATATTTTTACACTTTCTTTACAGCGGCACAAATATAAAATTTGATTTCTTAAATTTCGTGTTGGAGTATTCCATCAATATTCCTCTCTAGATTAGCTATTGAACCAAAGATACGCAACAGATCTTTTTCCCCCTAAGATTTCAGAGGTAGGGTATCCAATACAAGAAGTCGAGACTTAGAGGGCTATAGAAATGGAAGAACCCAAAACATGGTCCTTACAACGTTTAAGCGAGAGAGAGAGAGAGAGAGAGAGAGAGAGAGAGAGAGAGAGAGAGAGAACTAACTTGTCTTTGGGCCAGCCGGATGATTCCACAGTGCCATGAGCTTCGAAGCGGCCATGAGAGCTCCTCTTCTTTTCCTCCTGCTCTCCCTTGCCCTCTCTCTATCCTCTGTGGATTCCCAAGAGATCGAAACAAGCCACAGTGGACCATCTATTCCTACAGGTTTCATCTGCATATTCTAATAGGTGTCCACTCCCTGCCGGCTCTTGGCATGTGCAGAGGGCGCAGCTGGTGGGTGGACAGAAAATGCCAGGAACCTTCTCTCGTTTAATATATAGGAGCTTTGTGTTTTGACCATCTTTGTATCTATTCTCTATATATAATACCTACAGATTTTCCATTTTCCATTCTTAAAGTGAGACCCTGAATAATCCCTAAAAATGAGAAGAGAACTTTTTATTATTATTATTTTAATTTTGACAGGGATCTCTCATTGTCTTCTCATATGGACTGGAAGGCCTTAGTCTCGTATCAAGGGGAACATCTTTTTCTAATCGGGCTAGTTTAATTAGTAAAAAATATTTAAATATCCTATCTAAATGAGAACGGGATTCCGTCAGCTATATTTTTCTTAAATAGGTGATCTTCTGCATGGTCGCAACTTGCAATACTTCTACTTTAATTATTCAGGTGATTATTTGACTTTGGAGAACATCAACCCAAGAAAAATAAATTTCATACGGACTCCACCACTTATGAAGAGTACCCGATTATATGCCAGAGACTGAATTGGAGATTGATTCCCAAACAAGCTTTATGAGGGGAGAAGCCATGAGGAAGAACATCTTGACTCATTCTTATTCTCAAATGAATGGTATTCTTTCTTCCTAAACTCAATATCAAATATTATGCCTGCTCTCTCTAAGTCTAAAACGACTTCTCAAAGCAGGTATATAAAAATAACCTTATTTTCTATAGTATGTATATTAAATTGGAAAAGGCTATCTTTGCATGTAGAAATTCACAATCCTCATTTTAAGAAGTAGATAGTGATGCGAGACAAAAGGAAAGAGGGGGAATGGGAGGGAGATTCTGTTGGCCTTGCACCGGCAGGGAGAGTTTTCCCGGCATCGCATTGAAGAGGGGGAAAGGGGCTAGCGTCGCATCAGTTAGGAACCTCCGTTGCAGAGGTAAAATACACAAATCAGGTCATTTTTTCTTCAACCAAAATCTTCTCCTTTCTAAAAAATAAACATATATATTTAAGGAGTTTAAATGTGTAACTTTTGACTCTTGAACTCCCACTCTGACTCTAAGACTTTCTATATGTTATCCACGTTTTTATAATTCTTAAAAAAAATAAAAACAACATAATGGACTATAAATGGTCCTAATAAAGACAAATAAGAAAAACATGCATGGTCTCCTGCATGCATCAGATAGTCATTCTTCATTCTTCGTTTCCAATCTTGGCATGAGAACATCACTCGGCTAATATATTTTGAGTGTCTATGGGATCCATTACCATATATAAGACGATTCTTATGATGGAAAATGCAGCATATCTCGTTGTAACACGTAGAATTCAAACCAAAATATAGGAGGGAGGAACCACGAAATTTTGTTCTGAATACGGATTTAACCTATTTTGATCGAGTCTTTTGAGAAAAAAGTTGATTGTTATATTTTTCTATTTATCTATCTCGGACAACAATCTGCTGGAGCAGCAAGATCAACTGCAAGATGAGACGTGAACGTGTTTTGGAGAGATTTGCATAGCTTTTAATAAAACTGTCATAACTTAGTGATTCGATATACAAAATGACTATTATGATTCCATTAATCCGAAAAGAGTGCGACAAAATCTACGTGTTTGACCACTATCGCCATCATCGCCCAATTTTGAAGTCAATTTCTATCATTTTTTCCGGTTTAACTGTCTGAAGATCTCTTTTACTGTTTTAGGAAGTTAGTAAATTGGCTTGTTCCTCAAGATAGAGGTGAAATTAGAAGTTGTGTTAATTAGAAAAAAGTTACTTACAAATGTCTGTTTTAATTACTAGATTCTATAGTCAATGTCATTACTATTTTCAATATATTTGTTAATCCCTTGTCTAAAGGAGTGTAGCTGGTAATTGAACGTACCGCATGGAATTTAGTTTTTCTCAGTTTCAGTTCAAACTGTACGTTCTACTGGTGTTCTGTTGCTACTTCTTCAACTTCGTCTTTTCTCTTGATCCGAGCTTCTCTACGTACAGGTCTTAGCCTGAATCAAAATCTGACTCGTCTAATAGTTGAGAGCTAGAGAAAGAGAAATAAGAGAAAAACCGAGACTAGAGTGAGTGATCAAGACTGAGAGAGAAGGAGAGGGTTGGGTTGATCTGTGTGCGCGTGTGATGAACAGGATAAAAGGTATTGAGAGAGAGAGAGAGAGAGAGAGAGAGAGAGAGAGAGAGAGAGAGAGAGAGAGAGAGAGAGAGAGAGAGAGAGAGAGAGACTTAAGATAACGTTATGATCAGTACCAAGAGACTCCGTCGTCAGTGTCAAGTGTAGAAAGATCAATTATACAAAACCTGTTTTAAGATATACTGCAGTTAACTCCGAGCTGATAATGCTCAAACTGTAGTATAAGAAGATAAAGAAGAATGCATCAATGTTAACCTAATAATCCAAAAGCACATGAAGCTTCCAATAACATAGACGTGTAACTGGACGGTGAACAAGCTAGAAAGCAATTGTAGAGAGAAACTTACCACGTCCCAAGTGTCAGAGTACACACCACAACATGAAAACCAGATTTGCAGTGTTCGGGAAAACTTGATGCATGCGGAGTCTAACAGCCTAGAAGTAGAAGTGATATTGGCGCGGCTCAATCCGAGATTGTTTTACCGTCCTTTGTAAAGCCATCATCGGATTGAACCTCACCAATATCCCTTTGCCTCCCTATCGGCTGCCAGGTAACAGCATCATCACCATCATCAGATTGAAGAAGGCAAGCAGAAAGATGGATTAATGCTTCTTGACATGTACCCCCATAGCTGGCCAGAGCCAAACACCGGCCGGATGATGTGTCCGATGACACCATGAACGTCGCTTGTTCTACTTAAGGCCAAGGCCTCCACATGGAGGGTGGTTACTACTATTCTAGGTAGGGATGTGTCTGTACAGGAGGTGGAAGAAATGCATTTATCTTCTCACGTGGGAGATTGCACACAAGCAGTGTGGAAGAGTTGGAAGAGGATGGCGTAATAGGCATGGGAAGAGGGGAGAGTTGTGTCTTGTATTAATAGACGTGGATGGAGAGGTTGCTGCACTTGGATTGGTTCTTATTAGTTCGAGTTTGGACTGAACTCAGCCAGTACATAAAGCGAAGGAGAGTTTTTCATAAAAATTCCTCCTCTAGAATGAGAAAAACACCATATGAGGAGTTTTTTTAAAACTCTCTCCTCTGTTTACTGACTGAGTTCAGTCAAAACCTGGCCGTAGAGGATTTTTATTTGAGTGCGGGTGGAGAAGGTGAGGGGAATGATGAAAGGGTTAGCAAATTAAGTTTACCAAGTTGCACTCAAGCAAAAGAAATGAAGGTGTCCCTCTCCCTTCACGCATGCACCTGCAACGCTCACTCCGTATAGAGTTGCTGCTCCAACCCTGTGGTAAACCTCAGTGTGACAGGGAGAAGAGGATCCAGGGTTGCCCACAATTTCAGGTAAAGAAAAGAAAAAGATGGTTAAGTAATTTGAACTGGCTGATGAATACTAGGTCTAAGCGAAGATTACTTATTGATTAATTACTGGATAAATTGCTAACCTTGGATATATTCAGCCACATTAAGCCAGATAATATTATTAGAAGAAAAACTAATCCTATAATTAATTAGCTCCTTCGCAACTTGTGTAGGAAGAATATATATAAAATACCACGAAATGGTGGAAGAGCAAGCAACCACTCTCCTTCGGGAGCAGGAGCGCGGGAAGTCAGCCAAATCAACGGGATTTGTCTTGAGAGAAGTTTCTAAGGATGATTACCCATAAATCTCTCTCTCTCTCTCTCTCTCTCCAGCTACGTCGGGGACAATGGCTTTAAAAGAGAGATTGCCATGACTCCACAAGTGGAGACAATGGAACCTTGGGGTACTCCCCTTCTCTCTCTTTTTTCCCTCCATCACACTCTTAATTTAACTTTCATCACTTTTAAGGATCACCAACTCGAGTGTCCTCGGACGCTTGCACAATTTCAGGGGAGAATTTGAGGAGACCTCCCCTCTTAAAGTTAGCAAAAGGGAGACAAAAGTTCCCTCTTCTTCTTGGTCTCATGATTTGGATGGCTCAGTTGGCGTGCGTCGCCCTCTTCGGCCATACACCCACGCCTTAACCCGACTGCATCAATCCCCTTTTCCTCCCTCTCCAACCATCACAAATCCATGTCGACACGTCTCTCTCTCTCCCTCTTTCTCTCTCTCTTCTGTGAGACAAGGAAACATCCATGTTTTGCTCTGATCAACCTTCTTCCAACTGCTCCCACGTTCGGGGTCTTTCCACTCCTTTTTATTTGTTCTTTGTGCCTAATGCATGTTTTGTTTTTGTGTGGCATGCATGCAACAAAGGAACAACATAGCATGTCTCCTTCTAGTAGAGACGGATCGGAAGACATCCGAAAAGGGTTCCTTTAACATCCTATTTCATAATATATTGACGATGACTCTTCTATAATACTACTCTGAAATTAATTTTATGCCAGTGAACTCGGATAAGGTCTACATATATGCTTACATGACGCAGTTCTCAATTAAATATATATACACTTGTTGCTGCAAAATGTAGGTAGGAGGACCAATAGTTTAGTCAGAGGCGTGCTTCCATCTACTTTAAAGATGCTTTGTTTGTAATCTTTAGATTTGGATCAAGATAATACTTGCGACACCAAACTGCCTCATCGTTGAAGAATTAATCTAAATAGAAGTAAATGAGGAAGACTGAAGCAGTTTCGTCTATTACGATCGAGAACATGGACAACAGTCTACTGTCTATCTATAACTTGGTGCCTGTGTCTAACATTTTATTTAAGATTTTAAAATAAATGTTAAATATTTTTTTAAAATATTTATCTATATACTGACATTTGATTATATTATAGTTGTATCTTTTATATTTTAAATGAGTTTTAATAATTATACTTTCTTATATACATTTTAACATGCATATGTTTATGTATTCTGCTTGTCCTTTTATCCTATTTTTAAGACATCATCGCATCTGATACATACATCCATGTCGATGCTTGGCACCCTAAAGGTCCCCAGAGGTCCACTTAGTTGCAAGTAAAATTTAACCATAGGGAAAACATTTTCAAAGTCCATTTAGTTGCACGTAAAAACTTAATCACAGGAAAAATATTTTAGAGGGAATAAGTTTTTAAGAAAAAACGTGAACACAATCTTGTCATTTGGTATGTATGTGTGAAAATCATTTTCTTTTTCTCTTTTTTTTTGTAAAATCTTGTCTTGAATTTAATTGTATAAACATAAATAAATATAATATGAAAGGGACATAAATAAACATATTAACAGAAAACAGCCTCCCCCAAAATCCTGTAAGGAGTAGGTTTTTAGTGCCCGGAAATCTGCGCACACAAGCCATTTTATACTGCACCAAACAGAGACCCCAAGGGAGACATACGTGATCCTTGTTGATGGGGCAGAATCCGATTCGGTCCAGATCTAGGGGGCCGGCCCAGTAAAAAGGATACAACCCAATTGCCTTCGGCCTACCAACGGTCCTCAGCCCAATAGCGACATTCGGCCCAACAGCGGCCTTCGGCCCACCAACGGCCCTCAGCCCAATAGTGACATTTGGTCCAACAGCGGCCTTCGGCCCAACAAGCGGCACTCGGCCCAGTAGCCATATTCGGCCCATTCCGGTGAATTACTAGGCACTATGGCGGTTTATTAGCAACCTAAAACATAGTCCTATATCGGCTGCAACAACCAGGTAACCTCCATCCTCCGTTATAAATAGAGGGCTATTTATTACAAAAGAGAGAGAAAAGACCAAGGCCTCGAGTATTTAAGCTTCTTCCTTCCTTCTTTCCTTCTGAATCGAATCTTCTTCAGAAGCTAATTTAACCATCGGAGGGGGGTTATATTGCGCCGAAATTCGGGACTCTCGCTGACTGGTTCTTCTTTTTGCAGGGGCCTCGGTTCGAATCTTCGCCGACCTCTTCGTCCGGGTCGGCTTCGGCCACCGGTCTCGGTTTTCTTCTTCTCATAGGGGTCTCGGCCTCGTTCTTCGCCGACCCCTTCGTCCGGATCCCCCTCGGCAAACGGAGTCTCGGCTTCGCTCTCGGCACATCTTGGTCTGGATCCATGTCGACCTTTTCGATCTGATTACTATTTCGGATTCTTATCTCGGAATCCGACAGTGATAGCTTCGGCTACATCACTTGGCGTCGTCTGTGGGAAATCCAACAAAAGGTCATGTCTTATCGTCCGGTGACCAGACGATCCGGCCAAGACGAGGAGGAGACGCGAGCGACCCCGACGCAGACACTCCATGTTGAAGGCACTCCGTCCGTTCTTCCGCAAGGTTCTGTCCTCCCAGCAATACCGGAGCCCTTCGCTCCCAGAGACGATTGAGTGGAGGAACTCCAGCAGCAAGTGGCCACACTGGCCGCTACTGTCACCTCCTTGGCACCATTGCGGGATATGGTGTCTGCTATCTCCCAGCATATAGGGTTGCTGAATCAGCCCCCATAGCAGGTACCGCCTCCCCCTCAATACTGTCCTGCTCAGGCTACGAGGGTGCAGCCAACACCCTCGCGGGCGTTCCACGACGAAGCGGCTTCGGCACGCAGCGAGCCATTCGGGCCGCAAGGCCGAGTTCCTCGCGCCAGTCATATTCTGACAGAGCCAGACAATGCTTCGTCCGGCTTTCATCCGACCAAGGCCGAAGGACGTTCGGCCACCACTTCAACCACCCCGGATCTGGATCGACGACTGATAGCGTTGAGGAAGGAAATGCAGCAGATGGTATCCCGGCCGTATGGAGCACCTCTCGCCAGCACCATCCTGGAGCAGACTCCTTTATCTCCAGAACTTCTGGCCGTCGAGGTACCTTCCAACTTTAAATTGCCGAAAGGGCCTCTGTATGATGGAATGACAGATCCGGTCTGCTATTTCCAGAGATTCAATTCCTACCTCTCCGTCCGAGGGGTTTCTGAGGTAGTCCACTGCCGTCTCTTCTCCCTCACCCTGGAAAAAAACGGCCTTAACTTGGTTTGAAACGTTGGCTCCCAATTCCATTCATTCTCTAGTGAAGTTAGGCCAACTGTTTATCGACCAATTTTATGATGCCATCCGGCAATGTAAAACCTCGGCCAGTCTGCTTGCCATTCGGCAAGGACCGATCGAGACCCTTCAAGAATATTTTACTAAGTTCCGGGCCGAAGCATCCCAGATTCCAAACCTGGACAGTTCGATTGCGGTCTCGGCCGTAATAAGCGGATGCACGAACGAGGGGCTTCTCAGCTCCATCGGAAAGCGCCATCCTCTCACCTTCCACGACTTGGTGGCTCGAGCCCATAAATATATCAACCGGGAGGCCCTGATAAGGTCCAAGGCCAAAGGTACTGCCTGTAGACACGCTAATTTTGACGTCATTTTGAGTAAATTTCATATCATATAATAATGCCTCATAATGGTCTGATGTTTAACCATTGATTAATTTTTATTAATATTTTTAAGTGTCGGGTTTAACAGACATGTTTAAGTTAATCAATTGAATTGATTTTAGATCAAATTTCAGTTAAAATATGTATAATTCTAAAAGGCGTCGACCCATGTGGACGCTATTTAGAGTTTATTCCTATTTTAACGTTTAAATTTGAATTTTAATTAATTGATTTATTAGCTAAAAGGCGTCTGTGAAGGTCGACGCGTTTTAGGTTTCCTAAGCTGTTTTAACTTCTCTTCCGGATGTTTATCCTTATCTTAATTAGAGTAAAAGACGTCTACACATGTAGACGCGTTTTAGTTAATAAAGATAAAGATAAGTTTTCCCGGATATTTATCCTTATCTTAATTTAATCTGAAAGGCGTCATCCAAGGTGGACGCGTTTTAGATAATTACAAAAAGAGCTGTAGGTGCTGAAAATTTGCTCGTGTGATTTATGTGAAAAACTATGTTATTTAGGGTAAATTAACCTATTAAAAAAAATGCAACTAAGGTGCTTGTGATCGCCAGAAACTTTTAACTAAAAAGCTTCAAAAGAGTTTGATCGCCTACCTGTTTAAACGCGGAAGAATGAATCCTTGGTTCCCCTCCTTCAGCCGGCTGAAGAAAGAGAGCCTCTTCTTGTTCTTTTGTTCTTGCTGTTGAATGTTGAGGATCGTCCAGAAGTTCTCCTGGCTTCGTGCTTGATTTCCCTCTTTTTAATTTCTTGTTGTTGTTGTTGAATGCAGCAGAGACAGAAAGACAGAAAAAATAAAGAAGAAATAGTGATGAGAATCTAAATAGAAATAATAAAGTTAACTATGATTAGAAACATGTATAAACAGCAACTCACTTGTTTAGATGGCTTTGAAACCCCTTAAGAACAGATGGGTTTTGGAGAATTGATGATGTGGTGTGTGTTGCATGCAGTGAGTATGAGAGAATGAAACTAAAGAATGAAAATGAAATTCAGATATGAAAAACTTATGCCCAGTCGGAGAAGCCTTGAAGGATTGAAGATCTTGAAGAAGGATGCCGACTTCTGGAAATGGCAGCGCTCCGGCGTTCCGACGTGGTTGCTCCGATCTTCAAATCGCTATAAAGCTGTGGCTCAATAATTCTCTCTCTTTTTTTTTTTTTTTTAACTCCTTGAGATGCAAGGTATTTATAGGCATTTTCTGCGTTCGCGATTAACATAGAAAAATCTCGGATTTATCTACTTTAATCGACAGATAATTACTGATTAATTCATCTTTATCTGTAATTATCTAAAACACGTCCACCTTGGATAACGCCTTTCAGATTAAATTAAGATAATGATAAATATCCGGGAAAAGTTATCTTTATCTTTATTAACTAAAACGCGTCCACGTATGTAGACGTCTTTTACCCTAATTAAGATAAGGATAAACATCCGGAAGAGAAGTTAAAATAGCCTAGGAAACCTAAATAGCGTCGACCTTCACAGACGCCTTTTAGCTAATAAATCAATTAATTAAAATTCAAATTTAAACGTTAAAATAGGAATAAACTCTAAATAGCGTCCACATGGGTCGACGCCTTTTAGAATTTTTCATATTTTAACTGAAATTTGAGCTAAAATCAATTCAATTGATTAACTTAAACATGTCTGTTAAACCCGACACTTAAAAATATTAATAAAAATTAATCAATGGTTAAACATCAGACCATTATGAGGCATTATTATATGATATGAAATTTACTCAAAATGACGTCAAAATTAGCGTGTCTACAGCTGCCTCACCTTGGCATCGTCTTTGCAAGGGAGTGAAATGGAATGGAATGTACTGAAAAGGTGATGCCAAGGTGTGATGAGACACGCTCTTAACATCACATGATTGGAATTTTTCTCGAAATTATCAATGAAGATAGCTCAATGAAATCAAAGGAATTAATCCTGTCTGGATGAAGTAGACAAGGAAATAAAATAAGGTCGATCAACCTCCTCGGAGTGGGAAGTACCCCAGGTCGTAGACACTGTAGGTTTCATCATGGGGAGCGTTTGCCAGCCAATGTGGACGTGCTGCAGCCATGATGGATCTTAAAAGAAAACAAGAAATATTGGATAAAGAATCCAATCAAGGATAGAATTCCAATGATATCTTCAAGCGAACCTCAAAGATAATCAAGATACTCAATTCAGAATGGAATATTTCATATCATGTTTTGATTATTTGATTTAATGGTCTGAAACTTAATCAATAATTAATCCTTATCACAATGATTTCAAAGTCCTACATGATGCATGCTGGGCTAAAAGAAAAATATAAAGTCAAATAAAATATAAATTAATCAAGGATAATATTGTTAAATTGTCATTAATGAGTCAAGATACCAATTTTTGTAATCCAGTGCTAAGCCGAAGCTCGTTTATCCACGCACCGTTTCACAAAAGTGGAACCATCGTCCTCACTAATTAGCAATCCAACGGCCTATCCGTGCGATTAAGAATCCTCTGGAATTATCACCGTTTTTGTTGAAGGGGAACTCAAATTCCAGTTTCATCAAAATTACAAGGTCCTTGATATGCTCTAATAAATATTTATATATAGTAATGCTAATGCACAATAATTATATGAAAGAATACAAGGGTAGAAATAACCGTCTTTTTAGCCACGGTCAGGACTTCTTGAACTCCCACAGTGGGATCTTCTTGACATTTTCCAGCTTTCTTGAATTTTAGAAACAGGTTTCTGGCTGTTCTCTATTCGTATTCCAACTCTACCAATGCCTTGTGTCCTGTATACAACTTGAACAAACATGTTAAGTATCTGTTTAGGCTTAGCCCCTTGCCTGACCAAATAAATGGTCAATCAATCTTTTCTTCAATAAATAGTCAAGGGGCATGGCCTTTATTAACAAAGGTAATAAGAATAATCAAACTTAAGTAAAAATGCAACATACAAGCAAACAGATGCTCACTGAAAATAAAAGAAATGAAACACACTAAGTGCAACAAGCAGATGCTAATTGAAATATTTTTGTTGTTTTGAAATATTCATTTTTGTTTAGGGTTTTGAAATATATGCCCTTTTTTTTTTTTGATTTTGACATATGTATTTTTTTTTTTTTTTTTGAAACATATATTTTTTTTTGACATATTTTTGAAACACATGTATTTTTTTTTGGATTTTTGAAACATATGTATTTTTTTTTGGATTTTTGAAATATGTATTTTTTTGGATTTTTGACTATAAGATCAGCGGGGTACTTGGATCAAAAGATCATATTCATTTATTAACTTAATTTCTAAATTATTCTTTAACAACTTAACTTAAACCCATCGTGTTTGAATTTGTGTTTCCATCCGTGATCGCATTTGATGATTTGACCCTTAGTCAATCTAAACCATTCCTTAAGTTTGGAGTACATCTCTTTAGAAAGAAAAGATGAATAAGTTTAGAAAGCCCATAAGAAGGTTCCGGAGACTTAAAAAGATGTTCCTTTTCTACCCTAGTATCCGTTGGGGTTCGGTCATTTCTTTCCGGGGTATTTATCGACCTTGCGTTCCCTTTCATTTCATTTCATAGCCTTGATGTAACGTTTGTAATGTAATGGCCTTTTTGATTTGACATTTGGCTTTTGCCTTTTCCTTTTCTTTTTTTTTTTTTTTTTCCGGGACGGATCTCCCCCTTTTTTTTATGACGGCCTCCTACTAAGATGGCGGGTATTTTTGGTAGTCTATTCTAGGTCTCGTTCCGATATCATGGGCCGAGTTTAAAACAAAATTTTGCTTTAAAAAGAATGATTTGTACTTTACACCTCCGGTCAAGCTTTCGATATTCTTTAGGACTTGTCATCTCTTGTTACTCACGAATCAAACGTGTCAGTGTGTGCAATAATGGGCTTGAAATTAAGTTATTCAGACTGATAAGGAAATTTGAGTTTATAAACTTTCTGATTCTACTGGTCTTTGTACCATACTGATCGACTCTTTAACCTAAGGGTAGTATTTCTTAAGATGTAAACCATTCCAGGGATGTTTTAGCTCTTCTCCTTCTGCATTAACAAGACGATAAGCATTACCAGGAAAAACGTGAGATACAACATAAGGTCCTTCCCAGTTGGGTTGGAGCTTAGAACGCGGACCACCAGGTTTTATAAAAATTCTTTTGACAACCATTTCACCGACTTTGAACTTACGTTCAATGACTTTCTTTTGATAAAAACGTGCTAATCTATTTTGATAAACTTTTGCATGATTAGCAGCTGACCATCTTTTCTCGTCTAAAAGTTCCAATTGAGCAAGGAGTGCTGAACGATGTTCATCAATGGAAAATTCTTTATTCAATTGTACTCTTAATGACGGTATGAGGATCTCATATGGAACTACCGCCTCCATTCCAAATGTTAAGGAATAAGGAGTTTGTCCAGTGGGTGTGCGGATTGAAGTTCGGTAGGCCCATAAAGCCTCAACCAATTTTTCTGGCCAATCTGTGAATTTGTTAGATTTACACGTCTTTTTGATGATTTTTATCAAAGTCTTATTTGTTGCCTCTGCTTGGCCATTGCCTTGCGGATAATAAGGAGACGAATGATGCAATGCAATTTTATACCTGTTACAGAGATCCTTCAATTCCTGTGACACGAACTGCGGTCCGTTGTCGGTGATGATGGTGCTTGGAATTCCAAATCGGGTGATGATGTTCTTCATGATGAACTTGCAGACGGTTGATGCTTTGATCTCCACGTACGCTTCAGCTTCTGCCCACTTGGTGAAGTATTCCGTTGCCGTGAGAATGAAAGATTTTTGCTTGATGCCGGAGTCTGGATTACCAAGAGGTCCAATGATGTCGAAAGCCCACATGGAGAAAGGCCATGGGGAAGAAACAGGATGGAGTGAAGATGCAGGAGAATGAATTTTGTCGGCGTGAAGTTGACACTTAGCACACCTACGGACAAATCCTACACAATCTTCTTCCATGGTTGGCCAATAAAATCCTTGTCTAAGGATCTTCTTTGCTAGCATCTGTCCATTGACATGGCAACCACAAACTCCACTATGAGCTCCTTCCATAACCTTCCAAAGCTCATCTTCGTCTAGACATCTCAGAAGAACTCCATCAAAACCTCTCTTATATAGTGCTCCCCCAACTAGGGTGTATCGTTGAGAAACTCTCCTGATAGCTCTTTTCTCCTCAGTTGTAGCTTCCTCAGGATATGACTGATCTTCACAATATTTTGCAATTTCATAATACCATGGCTTCTGTTCATCATCCATCTCTTCTAACAGCTCTATCAGCATGATCTCTCTTTTTTCAATGATATCTCCGTCTCTGACTTTCTTCAGCAACTTCTCCTTAGTTCTAAGGAATGAAGGGTCTTTCACGGCAGGTGAAAGACGCCTATGAACTATGATTGATTCAGATTGTTTGCTGATTGGAAAATCAAGAGAAGATGCAAGTGAAGCTAGAGCGTCAGCTAAGATGTTCTGATTCCTAGGGACATGGACAAAGATCAATTTCGTGAAAAGCTTTGAGTAAGCAGAAGTAAGTTCCTAATAAGGCTTGAGTTTGGGATCGAGAGTTCGATACTTGGTTAGCACTTGGCGAAGAATTAGTTGGCTATCACCTACGATCCTGAGTTTGGTAGCACCATGGAAATGAGCAGCCTCGAGACCAGCAAGGAGTGCCTCGTATTCAGCTATATTGTTTGTAACTGGAAAATCAAGTTGAAAGGCTTGTGGAATGGTGATACCTTCAGGTGATAACAGAACAATACCGATCCCTTTTCCATGAGAATTCAGAGCTCCGTCAAAATGCAGAGTCCACATATCATCTCTGACTTGATTTACGGACATCAGTTCCTCATCCGGAAACTCTGATCGCACTGGATCAAATCGAGGAAGGGGATGATGAGCGAGATGTTCTGCTATGGCATAGCCCTTGATCGCTTTCTGCTGGATGTAAGTGATATCGAATTGAGATAGAAAGCTTTGCCATCGCGCTAACCTATCAGTAAGAACAGATTTCTCCAAGAGGAATTTAATCGGATTCATCCTAGCGATGAGATGGACTTCATGGGCCAGAAAATAATACTTCAATTTCTGCACAACCCAGACCAATGCTGCACATGTTTTCTCCATCGCCGTATATCTCTGTTCAGCGGGGTTGAGAAGTTTAGAGAGATAGTAGGCTGCCCTCTCTTTTCCTTCCTCATCTTCTTGTGCTAAGACAGCCCCCACTGCATCATCCAGGACTGAAATATAAAGTATCAATGGTTTGCCTGGAGATGGTGGTCTCAAAACAGGAGGATTTGCTAAGTAGTTCTTTAATCCATCAAACGCCTCCTGACACTTATCGTCCCAATCGAATTTGACTCCCGGCTTGGTAAGCTCGTAAAACGGCTTACACCTTTGTGAGTGCTGGGAGACAAAGCGGCGAATAAATTGCAACCTTCCGATTAATCCTCTCAACTCTTTCAAGTTTTTGGGAGGTGGCATTTCTCTAATAGCCTTCGCCTTGTTAGGATCGATCTCAATTCCCCGTTTGCTGACGATAAATCCAAGCAATTTCCCTGAAGATACCCCGAATACACATTTCTTGGGGTTCATCTTTAACTGATATTCTCTCGATCTTTCTAATACCCTTGCCAAAACTTTAGCATGCTCAGCCTTTGTTTTCGATTTAACCAATAAATCATCCACGTACACTTCCAAGTCTATATGCATCATGTCATGAAATATTGCCATCATGGCCCTTTGATAAGTGGCTCCAGCATTCTTTAATCCAAACGGCATGACAACATAACAGTATGTTCCCCATGGTGTAGTGAATGATGTTTTCTCTTGATCTTCTTCTGCCAGCTTAATCTGATTATATCCAGAAAATCCATCCATAAATGATAATGTTTCATAGCCAGCGGTGTTATCGATGAGTACATCAATATGAGGCAATGGAAAATCATCTTTAGGACACGCCCGGTTCAAATCGCGGAAGTCAATGCAAATCCTGACCTTCCCGTCCTTCTTCATAACCGGGACTATGTTGGCCACCCATTGTGGATAAAGGACAACTCTAATAAATTTAGCTTTATGTAACTTATCGACCTCTTCCTTCATCTTTAAAGCCATTTGTGGGTGGAATCGCCTTAATTTCTGCTTGACCGGGCTAACTCCGTCTTTTAATGTCAACCTGTGTTCAACTAAAGACGAGTCTAACCCTGGCATATCCTCATAACTCCAGGCGAAAGTGTCCTTATAATCCTTTAGTACTTGTATCATTGCGTTTTCATCCTCTGTAGAAAGATTTTTACTGACGAGGACAACCTTAGGTTCGTCTTCAGTCCCTAAATTAATTTCTTTGGTGGGCTCTTCTACGGCAGCTGAGGGTTCATCGAATCTCTTCTCTCCACTAGCATATGCCTCAGCCGCGTCTTCGTTATCTTCCTCAATGGGGTCCTTTTCATGCATTAATTCATATACCCCGTACCCATCATTGACTGACTCATCGTCCATGCAATCTTCTGGCATCTGAATCGGATTTTCTAAAAACTGAGGGATTAAAGAGCAAGAAGAGCACTTATCAGCTAAGTCCTGGAGGTATCTATCTGGAATTTGCCTACCCTTAGACTTCCTAGACTTCCTAACCTGACTAAACTGACTAACCTGACTAGCTTTACTATCATAACCTAAGGAAGACGAAGTAGGATGAAAATCCTGTGATACAAGTGGAAATACAAGAGAATCCTCCCGAGGGGAGGGACAGAGTAAATCTAGAAGAGAATCTTGACCGAAGGACCCGCGCGGCGGGGTGCAATCGGACAAGTAAGATGTTTCCTCAATGAGGATTTGGGAAGAATTTGTTGCCAAATTGGCGTTTTTTTTTGGAAAGTGAAAGAATTAAACATAAAGCAAGAATGAATATAAATGGGAGGAGAATCAGACGGAGGAAGAGGCACCAAAGCCAGAGGATTAGGGGGATCATATAGTAATATGTCCCAGATCAGATCATACAACCTCTCTAGATCGAGAGGAGGTTGTGGTATAATGTCCCGAGGGGACAGAGTAATCATGACGGGCGGAGCCCGTGGAATATCTTCAATTATGACCCGCGACCAAGTCGGGGTCAAAAGCAATGTGCGAAAAAGAGTATGGAGCATGAAGACATGTGAAGGATATGTCCCTCTCAAGAGCAGATCTGTTGTATAACCAGCTTCATAGGGGTCATCTGGCTCCCCTTCATCGGTTTCTTCGGACAGCAGTATCCGCTTGTCAAATATAGCACCAGGGCTTTCAATTAGTTCATCAATCTGCGGCGGCCACTTAGGTTCTGCAGGATCCAGAAATAGTCTGTTCAATGCGATATACAGGTCCCTCAGGTCGAACCACCTGTACCATTCACATTCAGGGTCATAAAATTTCCTCCTTTTCATAGGCCGCAGAGCCTCCAAGGATTGGTACGTAAGTAGTTCGGAGCAATGTCTGGCCAAATCCCTCCCATATATATCATGGAAGTCAAAACAGGAAGTAATGACCACCGTATTGTCATAGCTGAGTATGGGCCCTTTCACAAAATGTGTACATAGGGTCCATGTTAGGGGATCTCGGCCTTCTTTGAGTGGCGTAGACATTGCCTCCCAGATTTTCGGGCCTTCTTTAATTTCTGCTTTCTGAACCAGATTTTGTTTCAGTTTTATTGGCCTATAGCCCAGACCACTTCCAGGTGCTGCTCGATGATTTCTGACAGGAGTGGTCCTGCCTTGTAACTGAGTGCCCAGACCTTTCCCAGGCTCGTAGCCGTTCTTCATCATGATCCTCCATCCTGGGGTACTCATGCACTTCCCCCTTTTGATAGCATCTAACGGATATGGAGAAATAGTAGCGGCTTTCAGAGGATCAGCCACTGGACGGTAGACCTGTAATACCGACAGAAAAGGTTGTCGGCCAGGTAAGACAACAGATTTAATGTTCAAGGAATGAGCAGCAGCAAGGATCGGCATGCTCGTTACTTTAATTATTCGTCCTTTGTAAGGGAATTTGAGGCATTGATGATTCGTAGAAGGAATTGCCTCGAGAGTTTTAATATAAGGACGACCTAAAATGGCATTTATGGAAGGGTCGATTTCCAAGATGTGAAATTCAACCTCTGCATGACTTACAGGGCCCAGCTCCACCTTTAAATAAACCATTCCCAGAGGGGAACGGGTAGAATTGTCATATGCTGTTACTGATATGGGGCTGGGCAGCCATTTTTCTTTGGGCACACCGCATAGCTCCAGGGTCTTCGGAGGTAGAACATTAATCGAAGCCCCTGTGTCGACCAGGCATGCATCCACGGCCTTCTTACAAATGTTGACTGTGATACTCAGAGCCATGCTTCTGGCTGCTGGCGGTGCTAGTTCCGATGTATGGAATGTTATAGAGGGCTGATCCCTCTGAGGAACTAGTAGTGCTGTAATCTTCTCTACCGGTACGTCTTCATTGACCATCACCTTTTGCAGGTATTCCATTAAAGCTTCTCGGTGACTCTTGGATCTCTTGATTAGTTCGAGTATAGTGATCCGTGCCGGTGTCCGATCCAGGTGTTTCAACAGGTCGTATTGAGTGCCTGGTGCACTCTCTTCATTGTGGGCTTCCTCAGTCGGCTGTGATGGGCCGTCTCTGACTGTGGACTGAGGAAAGACCTTGTTGAAAATCCTTCCACTCCGGAGCGCGTGTTCCTCAACCGTGGAGGATCCGGGTGACACTTTAAGTACCGCAGAGTTGGATGGTGCGGATGGCGTAGGGGGTTGGTATGTAGGTGATGGCGTAGGGTTAGGTGGTGATGGCGCGGTGCGGATTAAAGGCCTAGAGGGTTGGATAGTGGATGGGTAAGTGGTTGATGAAGTGGGGAATGGTACGCGTAATAGCGGTCTAGATGGTAAAGGCATATCTGGATAAGTGGTAGTAGTAGCGGGTGAAGTAGGAAACGGTATGCGTAATAGTGGCCTAGATGGTAGGAGGGGTGCGTTATTGGTTTGCGGGGGGCTATATGATGGAGGCGTAGTGGTGCGGGGCGTAATGGGTCTAAGGAAGGCGGGTAGTGGTAATGGGTTATTGGGTGTGGGCGAGTGGTATGTAGGTGTGGGTATAGGGGTGATGGTAACGGGTTGTGGCCTTGGTATGTGGATGGTGCGGCGTGGTGGTCGCTCTGCGGTACTTTGAACGTGACCCGTTGAACAAAGAGAGGAAGAGTCCTCTATTCTCCACTGCTGCCCACGACCAGCCTCAGACTGGCTGTTCGTCAGGATGGGAGCAACCTGGTTTTGGTTCTGATGCTCCGGGAGTGGATTCTGCACTATGCCCATGTTGGGTGGTGCTACTGCCTGTGCCGGTGGTCTTGCTTGCTGCTGCTGCTGCTGCTGCGGTCTTCTTGCCTTCAGGGCTGTTATGTATTTCTTCATTTCCTCCCAGTCAATGCCGCCCTGCTCGTTGAGATCATGGATATAATCTCTGAATTGGAAGCAGGTGTCAATGGTATGCCCAGGTTGCCTGTGGAAGTAGCAGTACCTAGACGTATCGGCGTTTTGAGGCCAGACGGCCTTCTCTCTCGGCAAAGCTAAGGCATTGGCTGCCATTAAAGCGCTGAAGATATCCGCCAAGGATTCTGGGAGGGCCGGGTACTCTGTCCTTTTCGGGCCTGGAGGTCTCCTTTGCTGGTTGTAGTCACCAGGAGGAGGGACATTGTGATATGCCGGCGGTGCGCGCGGCTGGTACTGTGGCTGTTGCTGTTGCTGCTGATGTGGCTGCTGATACTGCTGTTGCCGTTGCGGCTGTTGCTGTTGCTGGTTATGATTCGGCTGCTGGGGCCGCTGGTACTGCTGTTGGTAATGGGGGTTCTGCTGCTGCCTGTACCCCTGCTGGCTCGGCTGTGGCGGCCTCTGGTACTGCTGATTCCTCACAAATTGGGGCGAATTATTGTTCATGGTACTGACCTGCTCGTGAGAGAGCGTGCCCTCAGTAGTTGGACCTGAGCTAGGAGAATTCGGCACTGCAGGCTTCCGAGGTGGAGGCCTGCTAGGTCTGTGAGGATCAAAGACGCTAGAGAACGTAGCGTCCTTGAAAGCATTCTGGCAGTACCGTGCCCTTTCATAGAGCTCTGCCATGTTCGTCAAGTTGTTCAAGGAGAGGACTAGCTTGAACTGGGGCGTGGCGTTGGAAATCAACATTTTCACTTGTTCGGATTCGGACAAGTGATCTTTCACTTTTTCAGCCAGGCCCCGCCACCTGTCAGCAAAACTGACAAACTCCTCGTCCGGTTTCATCTTTTCTGCAATAAGATCCGTGATAGACAAGGAGGGTGCAACTCTGTCCTGGTATCGTTGGATAAATTTGCGTGAAACGATACCGTAATCCTCTACTTCTGAGGGTTCCAGAGAAAAGAACCACTCGAGGGCTGGTCCCTCTAGGGATCTCCTGAACAAGAAAGCCAATGACCTCTTATCATTCTGCCAGAAAGAGGATTCGTACATGAACTCCTTCAGGTGCGTGAAGGGGTTACCAGTACCGTTATACTTTCGATACACTGACATTTCAGAGGGTGGCAGATGGAACACTGGCAGGCTCGGCAAATTGATTTCCGGCACAGCTTTAACCCCCATCATTTTCTGAAGATTGTTGAACTGTTCATCCATGCGCTCCATCTTGGCCAACAACGTCTGCGTGGTTAGATCTGCCTGGGGAGGAGGAGGAGGAGGAAGTACTTGATAGGCCTGCTGCCTAGAGTACGTTGGACAAGGTGGATAATAAGGATGAGGTCCGGCAGAGCTTCCGCCATGCCCGAGGGCATTTTGATAAACGGGCGTCTGCGGTCTAGCCGGTTGCCTGGATGACGAAAATTGTGGCCCAGTTGGCCGAGAAGTAAGATGAAGGCCTTCCATGGCCTGTTGGATATAAGGAGGAGGAGGAGGTTGTTGAGGAACAACGGGGGGAGCCACAGGATTCGGCTCAACAGGCTGCATGGGTGCCTTCCCCTTCAAGATAGACTGGATCGCCTCGAACTGCTGAGGGTCCAGTCGGGAGGAAAGAACTCCCAGAGCATTGACAAGATCCATAGGATCGGAGGATGAGGGATCATGCTGATTCATGTCCCCCTCAAAGTCAGGATTAGGAATCGCATATTCATGCGGAGGAAGATCATGATATTGATCGTGCGGATTAAAAAGAGGAGTTCGGACATTCCCGTCATGCCGAACTGGAATGGGGACAGAATTACGAGAGGCATCAGCATCTCTCCCGTTCTCGTAGTTGAAATCAGAATTGCGAGGGGCATTAGCATCTCCCTCGTAGTTGATAATGGCGTCTTGGGCCATACTCAAATCTCTGCCTGATCGCAGCAACATTATATTAGATTCTTTTTTTAAAAAAAATTAATCAAACAAGTTGTGCAGAGATTAATCAAACAAGTGGATGCTTAACGTGATTTCAGGATTCCTTATTGAGTTATTTGAATTGGATTAAACCACAATTTCACTCAGGGAAGGATCCTAGTTTCAGTTTGATTTCCACCGTTATTCTCTAAGGTTTTTCTCTCACAACGCTTTCGGAATCTAGCCGGGACTTCAATTGGTACAACCAGCCCGATGATCAAGGAGGAATACCTTGATTTTGGGGACTTATGGAGGTCTCAACGTCAACTTCTCTAGTCTGATCAAGGGACCAACCCAATCAGAGAGAGTTGCTAACGTCGAGTAATGTGTTCCTAAGAAAAGGAGGGTTTTAGCCTCAATGCATATGCCCTGCGACCTGGATGGCCTCTAATGCTTAATAGAGTAATGGGTAGCTAGCACTCAACACAGAAATCTGGAAACTGAAAAATAATTAAGAAACTGTCTGAATCGCGTCGATGATAGTCGACGCTATTCAGAACAGAACTTAATTCTTTCGCAGAGAACAGATGCAAACAGCAGAGAGAACCTGGAAAATAACTAAAAACTGTCTGAATCGCGTCGATGATGGTCGACGCTATTCAACACAGAAGTTAATTATTTCACAGAAACAGATGTAAACGACAGAGAGAATCTGGAAGCTAAAAGGCGTCTAGGAGCACTGACGCGGTTTGGAAACGCGTCGCTGTTACTGGACGCTTTTTAGTTCGCAGAAACAGATTTCCAGAAGGATTTTCTGGGTCGAATCCTCCTTAAACAGAAAAAAATGCAGTAAACAATCGACTCATGCAAAGATTTTTAGTTTCAGATTTTAAACAGGATGGTTTACTATCTAAACAACTAAGAAATCACACAATCACACAGCATTTTATCACCAAAAACAGCTTTTTAAACTAATCAAGGGGAGGCAAGATCTTGCCACTGGGGTGTGCACGTGGTGCACGAGGGAAATTAAACAAACTAAACACTCACCAATTGGTGAGGACGTGTCGAAAGACACAAGTGGTGCACCGTGGGTGCCCGGTATGATAATGGCAAGAACAAAAGAAATTAAAAGACGGCGAGACCAAGTCCCACCGTGATCGCCAAAAGAGCTGTAGGTGCTGAAAATTTGCTCGTGTGATTTATGTGAAAAACTATGTTATTTAGGGTAAATTAACCTATTAAAAAAAATGCAACTAAGGTGCTTGTGATCGCCAGAAACTTTTAACTAAAAAGCTTCAAAAGAGTTTGATCGCCTACCTGTTTAAACGCGGAAGAATGAATCCTTGGTTCCCCTCCTTCAGCCGGCTGAAGAAAGAGAGCCTCTTCTTGTTCTTTTGTTCTTGCTGTTGAATGTTGAGGATCGTCCAGAAGTTCTCCTGGCTTCGTGCTTGATTTCCCTCTTTTTAATTTCTTGTTGTTGTTGTTGAATGCAGCAGAGACAGAAAGACAGAAAAAATAAAGAAGAAATAGTGATGAGAATCTAAATAGAAATAATAAAGTTAACTATGATTAGAAACATGTATAAACAGCAACTCACTTGTTTAGATGGCTTTGAAATCCCTTAAGAACAGATGGGTTTTGGAGAATTGATGATGTGGTGTGTGTTGCATGCAGTGAGTATGAGAGAATGAAACTAAAGAATGAAAATGAAATTCAGATATGAAAAACTTATGCCCAGTCGGAGAAGCCTTGAAGGATTGAAGATCTTGAAGAAGGATGCCGACTTCTGGAAATGGCAGCGCTCCGGCGTTCCGACGTGGTTGCTCCGATCTTCAAATCGCTATAACGTTGTGGCTCAATAATTCTCTCTCTTCTTTTTTTTTTTTTAACTCCTTGAGATGCAAGGTATTTATAGGCATTTTCTGCGTTCGCGATTAACATAGAAAAATCTCGGATTTATCTACTTTAATCGACAGATAATTACTGATTAATTCATCTTTATCTGTAATTATCTAAAACGCGTCCACCTTGGATGACGCCTTTCAGATTAAATTAAGATAAGGATAAATATCCGGGAAAAGTTATCTTTATCTTTATTAACTAAAACGCGTCCACGTATGTAGACGTCTTTTACCCTAATTAAGATAAGGATAAACATCCGGAAGAGAAGTTAAAATAGCCTAGGAAACCTAAATAGCGTCGACCTTCACAGACGCCTTTTAGCTAATAAATCAATTAATTAAAATTCAAATTTAAACGTTAAAATAGGAATAAACTCTAAATAGCGTCCACATGGGTCGACGCCTTTTAGAATTTTTCATATTTTAACTGAAATTTGAGCTAAAATCAATTCAATTGATTAACTTAAACATGTCTGTTAAACCCGACACTTAAAAATATTAATAAAAATTAATCAATGGTTAAACATCAGACCATTATGAGGCATTATTATATGATATGAAATTTACTCAAAATGACGTCAAAATTAGCGTGTCTACACTGCCGAGATAGTATCGGCGGTTACCCCTTCGGCAGTTCGTCCTCGCCCAGAAGATCATGAACCTTCTCGCAAGCGATACCGAAGAGAAGAATGGGACCGAGACAAGCGCCGGGATCCGCATCAGCGGTATCTGCTGTTACCTGCTCCCCCCTCTCGAATACTCATGGAGGTGAAAGGTATGCTTCGGCAGCCTGAGCGCATCAAAACTGATCCTCGCCGAAGGGACTCCCAGAAATATTGCGAGTACCATCGGAAAACTGGGCATTCGACTAACGAATGTCGGCACCTTCGGGAGGAGATTGATCGCCTCATCCGGGAAGGCCGCCTACCGCAGTACCGACAAGTGCAACCTCAACAGCGGCAAAACCGAGACGCCCCCGAGGCGACAAGGCAACGTCAACTCCCGGATAAAGAAGCTCCACTTAAACCAAAAGTAACTTCGGCCCCGACAGAAGCATCACATCAACGACCCAGTGTCGGGTCAATTATGATGATATCCGGAGGACCGGGAGAGGGAGCAAGGCGTCGTCGAGCCGAGACAGCAATGGATGTAGCAGCGATCGATGTCAGGCCGAAGCAATCTCGTCAAGAAGACATCGTCTTCGGCCAAGAGGATCTGACCGACGTTCAGGTCCCTCATGACGATCCCCTTGTTGTAAATGCTGTAATGAAAAGTTACGATGTTCATCGTATCTTTGTTGATAATGGAAGTGCTCCCAATGTACTTTTTTATGATTGCTTCCTGAAAATGGGTCTGAATGAGGCTGATATGAAGCCTCACCGGGGGCCTCTGTTCGGCTTTAATGGTGCACCCTGCCGGGTGGAAGGCATCGTCCGATTACCCGTAACCCTCGGTACAGCACCGAGGCAACTAACTATTGAGACGGATTTTGCCGTCGTGAAGATTGATTCGGCCTACAACGCCATTTAGGCTGATCGGAGGAATTGGAGCTATACCTTCCTCCTTCCATCAAAAGCTGAAGTTCCGTACCGGTCATGGAGTCGGTGAGGCCAAGGGGAATCAAGAAGCTACCCGACAGTGCTATATGATTTCGGTCAAAGGGAAGGCTGCGGCCGAATTCCTTTCGATCGAATCTTCAGCCGAAGCATCCCAAGGAGAGGAACTTAAAATCGTTCCAGTTCTGGGAGGAGAAGGCCGAACATTGATGATAGGTTCCGGCCTTGACAAGACTGAAGCTGAGAGACTTATCAACTTCTTGAAGGAAAACCTCGACGTCTTCGCTTGGTCTCCTTCGGATATGCCCGGAGTTGACCTGGAGGTGGCAGAGCATCGGCTGCACGTCGACCCGAATCTGCCTCCGGTCAAGCAGAAGCGGCGCACCTTCAATCAAGAAAGGAAGATGGCCATCCAGGCTGAAGTACAAAAGGGGTTAAACGTGAGACATCTCCGAGAGGTGCATCACCTTGAATGGATCGCTAACGTAGTAATGGTGCCAAAAAAGGACGACAAGTGGCGAATGTGTGTAGACTTCACTAACCTCAACAAGGCTTGTCCGATGGACAGTTTTCCGCTGCCTCGGATAGACCAAATAGTGGACGCCACTTCCGGCCATGAATCGCTCAGCTTCCTCGACGCCTATTCAGGCTATCATCAAATTCGAATGCATCTGGACGACGAAGAGAAAACAAGCTTTACAACCGATCTCGGCTTATATTGCTACACCCGGATGTCTTTTGGCCTGAAGAATGCTGGAGCAACTTATCAGCATCTCGTCAACAAAATGTTCGCTCCGCAACTCAGCCGGAATACGGAGGTCTACATCGACGACATGCTGGTAAAAAGCCGCGTCGCTGCTGATCATTTGGCCGATTTGGCCGAAACATTCCTTACCTTACGCAGGTATAAAATGAAGCTGAACCCTGCCAAGTGTGCCTTCAGCGTAGCCTTCGGGAAGTTCCTCGGCAATATGGTCACCCACCGAGGGGTGGAGGCGAATCCTACGAAGGTTGCGGCCATTGTTCAAATGCGCCCTCCGGCGAACGTCCGAGAAGTTCAAAGGCTAAGTGGGAGAAGACTAGCAATTTCTCCTGGACAGACGAATGTCAGTCGGCCTTCGACCAGCTAAAAGCCTCTCTCTCCAATGTTCCTGTTTTATCTAAACCAGTCAGAGGAGAGCAACTGTTTGTTTATCTTGCCGCTTCTGAAGTAGCTATTAGCGCTGTCCTCGTCCGAGAAGAAGATGGTGTTCAAAGGCCAGTTTATTATGTAAGCCGAGCGCTCCATGGAGCGGAGCTTCGGTATCCGGCTCTAGAAAAGCTGGCCTTAGCCCTCGTCGCTTCCGCGAGGAGGCTCCGACCCTATTTTCTCGCGCATTTGGTAAAGGTCTTCACAGATCAACCTTTGAAGCAGGTTCTCTCCCGGCCAGAAGTGTCCGGGAGGCTAGCAAAATGGGCGATCGAACTGGGAGAGTTCGACATCTCTTATGGGCCTCGGACTGCAATAAAAGCTCAAGCTTTGACAGATTTCATTGCTGAGCTCACTCCCGAATCATCTTCGGCCCTTCAGCCGGAAATAATCAGAGCAAATCCTGCAGACAAAGTCACTTCGGCTCATTTGTCCTCGGCCGATGAATGGCAATTATACGTTGACGGATCCGCGTGCTCTTCGGGTAGTGGTGCCGGGTGGATCTTGGCATCTCCAGAAGGGGTCGTCACAGAGTATGCTCTGCGCTTTACCTTCCCGGCTACCAACAATGCTGCTGAGTACGAAGCCCTTATATCAAGCCTTCGGGCCGCCAGAAGGCTCGGTGCGCGGAAGATAAAGGCGTTCAGCGACTCTCAGCTTATCGTCAACCAAATCACCGGGGAGTACGAGGCCCGAGACGCACTGATGGCTTCCTATCTCCAGGTAATTCGCAAGATCATAGCTGAATTCATTTCTTTTGAGATTGTGCGGATCCCTCGGGCCGAAAACGTTCGAGCCGATGCCCTTTCTCGGCTAGCATAAACTCAAAATGGGGGAGGAGGCCGAATGGTCTTGGTAGAAGAACTGTCTGAGCCAAGTTCCAGCGAATCCGAGGTCATGCAAGTGAATGAGTCCGAAGGAGAGACCTGGATGACTCCTTTAATTGCCTTTCTCCTCCGAGAGGAGGTCCCGTCCGATCAGAAAGAAGCGAAACGCATCCGGCAGCGCTCCTCTCATTTTCTGATTCTAGAGGGTATGCTGTATAAGAAGTCCTTTGGCCGGCCCCTTCTCCGATGTCTCGGTCCGGCAGAAGCCAATTATGCCATTCGAGAAGTACATGAAGGAATCTGCGGAGCACATGCATGAGGAAGGGCCTTAACCCACAAACTCTTAAGGCAAGGGTACTGGTGGCCGACACTCCGAAGGGACGCGGCTGCTCTCGTCCGCTGCTGTGACCAGTGCCAGAGGTACAGTTCTCTCATTCACCAATCAGCAACCCTTCTAACACCTCTGTCGGACCCTTGGCCTTTCGCCCAATGGGGGATTGATATTTTGAGACCTTTTCCCATTGCCACCGGCCAGAGAAAATTCCTTATTGTGGCGGTGGATTATTTCACCAAGTGGGTTGAAACCGAGCCCCTCGCGTCTATCACAGATAATAATGCATGGAGCTTCGTATGGAATTCCATCATTTGCCGCTATGGCATCCCTCGGGCAATCATCTCAGATAATGGCAAGCAGTTTGACAGCCATCGGTTCAAAGACAACTGTACAAACTTCGGTATTTTACATAAATTCGCTTCGGTAGCACATCCTCGGACGATTGGCCAAGCCGAAGTCACTAACCGAAGCATATTGCGAGGACTGAAGACTCGTCTCAGCGAGGCTAAAGGCCGATGGGTCGAAGAGTTGCCAAGTGTTCTATGGGCTTATCGAACAACAAGCCGAACCCTTACCGGAGAAACCCCATTCCGAATGGCTTATGGAGCGGAAGCTGTTATTCCTATTGAAATCGGCCTGCCATCGCCGAGGGTTCTCGCTTATGATCCGAAGGATAATGATGAAGTCCTGAGGGATCACCTTGATCTGATAGAAGAAACGAGGGATCAAGCTCGCATTCGGCTGGCGGCATATCAACAATGCATGGTAAGGTATCACAACGCTCGAGTGAAGCCTCGAAGTTTTGAAGCCGGATACCTCGTGTTGCGGAACGCCTATGTATCCAAGCCAGCCGAAGCCGCAAGAAAGCTCTCTCCAAACTGGGAAGGTCCGTATCGGGTGAAGGAAATAATCTGACGAGGGGCCTATCGGCTGGAGACCCTTTCGGGCCAGCCTCTCCCTTGCACCTGGAATGTGGAGCGCCTTCGGCGCTATTTTTGTATAAGGTATTTTCCCGGGATTCAGCCAGACACCTTGAATGAATATTTTGTTCCGAAATATTGTGTCCTACACTACTCTAAGTTCCTGCAAACCATACCGAGAGTGGCTTCGGCCATGCAAACCGTATCGGGAGCGGCACTACTCTTTAAGTCCATGCAAACCGTACTGGGAGCGGTATGGCTTCGGTCACATACAGGACCGAACTCGGTTATCTACTCAGAACGATATGCCATGAAACAAGCAAGTGCAAATTACTTCTATATATGTGGGTACAAAAGTAGGCCATGTGCCTGGCCTCGGCATCTTAAAAGCAAAAACAACCAGGACAAGCCCCCGGATTAGCTATCGCCATCCTCGCCATCCACATCAGCGGGAGTATAGCCTGGGGACGCCGGAGGAGAAGCATGGTCCGAACCCGCCGCTGCGCCTTCCGGAGAAGCCGGGATGCTCTCGGCCTTGAGTTGTCGCCACCAGGTTAAGAGCTCTTCACCTTCTTCTTCGGTGGGGAAGCCGAAACCCGTCAGATCCGTGTTTGGATAAGCCTTTTGGGCAATGGCCATCCCCAGATCAAACATGGTCGCGGCCGCCTTAGCCCCGGCGTCGAGCATTTCATCAGCGTATTCCGGGCCCTCCTTATAACTCGTCACGGCCGTGCGAGCGACGTCGTCGGCTTCCTTGGTCTTGGCCTCCAATTCCGCCTTCAGGGCTGATACAACTTCAGCATGGCGACGACGTTCTTCGTCCCGCTCCTTCTCCTTGTCCTGGATCTCGGCCTTTAAAGATGCGATCTCTACTCGGGCCTGATCTAGCTCCCTCTCGGCCTTCTTCTTGGCCTCCAAAGTGGTATAAATCACCTCTTTCTGCCCGTCCAAGTCGGACCGCAGCTGCACATTGGCCCCAATAAGGGCATCAATGTTAGCCTCGAGGTCTCACTGCACCGAGGCCACCTTGCCCGAAGCCAGCTGGTCCGAGGCCTGGTCGATGTCCTGAAGCTTTCGCTGGAGGAGGGCCTGACGGCGAGCGAGAGCCCCGCACATGACCGCGGCCTACAACAGAAAGAAAGAAAAATGTGAGCCGAAGCAACTAAAGGAAACAACGAGAAGTGAGGACGAAGAGGGAGGTCTCTCCTGGATGGCGTGTCGGGCGCACTGCAGGGACAGACCTTCCGAAGAGAGCTCCCGGATCTCGTCTCCGGCCATCGGGATAGTTAAGCCCCGAGCCAGGCGCAGGCACGTCCGGGAGTCATCCAGACTGTCGTCTATGAAGACCCTTGTGTCCGAGCGCCACGACTCGTGCCCTTACTCCCGAGACATGTGGGTCCCGGTCGCCCCGAACGGATACGACAACACCGTATCCGCCGCGGCGCTTGTGGCCGAAGGGGAATCGTCCCTCCGCGGCTGGGGAGACGACGAGAGCGGAGCGTCCCTTCCCGAGACCGGCCTCTTGGTCGTCGGGGAAGATTCCCTCTCGTCGCGGTCGTCCGGGCGCTTCCGCTTCTCGGACCGCTCACTCCCCCGGGCGACCGCCTTCCCCTTCCGTCGCTCCCTCTCGAGAGCAGCGACAGCAGTGCGGCCTTCGGCGGAAGCCGCTGTCTGCCTCGTCGGCTGAGTGCCCGGGGCCGAAACTCCAGGGGCAGACCTCCCATCCGCAGGCCACGGTTGAGACGGTCGAGACAATGCGGGCTGCCGGGAGATTCGGCTCATAAGGCCCCTGAGACCAGACATTTCTGAAAGCAGAAAAGAAGAAGAGTTAGCAAAAGTTCAACAATAATTTATGACCCAAAGCCGACTTACCCCCGGCCATTGCTTCGGCGCCCTCTTCAGACGGACGATGGACTTCGGCCGGAGCCCTAGTCGCGGTAGCCCTCGCCTCGGCCTCTCCCGGGGCATCTTCAGGAGGAAGGTAGGGAAAGGCCTGGGCAGGAGACTGCGACGGATCCGGCCAGGCTCCCATCGCTATGAGCCTGTCCTCGTCCTCGAGAAGCTCCGCAATGTTGTAAGGAGCGTCATTCTCGAAGAGGTGGGCGTCAGCAAGCTGTTCGGGGCTGAGGGTTGGGCAGTCGGAAAGGCCCTCGGCCAAGGGCCCCCATTCGGTAGGAAAGGGCCAAACACCCTTATTCCCCTCCGGCAGAGAAACAAAAAAGAAGTCCTCCTTCCAATGATGAATGGACGAGGGCTTCCCGGAGAAGATCCCCCGGCCGAAACGGGGAAAGAAGCAAAACCAAGAAGACCTCTCCTGAGGTTTGATCTTGAAGAGATAACGGAAGATATTTACAGAAGGGATGAAGTCAAGAATGGAGTTAAGAGATAAGTAAGCGTAGACCGTCCGCCAGGAATTCGGGAAGAATTGGGACGGAGCCAGTTCATAAAAGCTCAAAAGGTTTACGACAAAAGGATGAAGGGGAAGGCGAAAGCCTGCCCGGAAACTGTGCTCGTAAATCGAGAAGCAGCCCGGCCGAATGGAGTTGGCTCTTGTACGCCTCCTAGGCCGAACGGGAATCATTCAAGAGGGAATCAGATAGTAGTTAGTTATGCTCTTCAGTTCATCGACACCAAGAGCAGAAACTACGTCTGAGACCTTCTTGGCCTGGCGGCGACCGGTAGTGGAAGGCTCGGCAGCAGCCGGGACAGGTTCTGCCGCGTCTGCCATACCAGAAAGGAAGGAGTTTGAGGAAAAAGGAGACGACAAAGAGGACTGGGGAGTAGGTCTAGACGAGGAGCACGACGAGCTGCTTTCGGCCGAAAAGTTGCTCTCGGGCGAAGAACTACCGGACATGAATCGAAAGAGGAAAAGGCTGGAGCTGAGGCTTACCCTCAGATTAGGAACTCCTTGGCGATGGACAAGACGTCCTCGGACAACTTCGATGGAACACTCGCGGTCGGAGAAGAAAAGACGTTCGCGGCGCTGCTCGCAGGAACGCTCTGGCGCGGAGAAGAAGAGAGAGAATGCGAAGGAACAGTTCTAAGGCGAATGGAGCCGGTATTTATAGGAGGGCCTAGGGGGGTCGGATGGCGAACCAACGGTCGAGATCCTCCAACCTCTCGGCTCCGCCTCGCTCGGATGTTTGACGCGTGTCCCGTCCTTCACCATGATGACGAGCGGGCTGTCGGATCGAAAAGAGGTGATCAACGGCCGGAAGCGGCCTAACCCTTCGGCTATCTCTCCGGATGCTCGCCACGTGTCCCAATCCTCGTGTAGGGGGCCGGAGAGGCAGTGATCCAGGTGAAGTTTCGGACAGAGAGCTGAAACGGCCGCGATCCAAGTGATGACTCTTGACGGTTGAGATCTTTTTGTGCTTTCGGCTATCCAGCCGGATGTCAAACACGTGTCCTGTGTTTGTTGTGATGCGACTGTGAAGGCGGGAGATTCAAAGTCTTTTCCGCCCTCGCTTGGCGTTCCAAAGTGTTCTGATAACCTTGCCCTTTCATGATTAGGGACGAAGGCATTCGTCACCAAGTCTCGGCCTGAGACGAAGGTGTCTACCACAGGGTCTCGGCCTGAGACGGGGCTGTTTGTCACCAACTCTCGGCCGACTTGAGGCGAAGCCGTGTCTTCCGATTTTCAAAGCAGGAATAAGACCAACAGTTTCAGACGAGAATCTTGTCAGATTTTATTTTTCCATAAGGGTTTCGGACTTTACTCCCGCCATTTCATAAAATTGAGAACGACGAGAGTAGGGGGCCATGTGATGGGGCAGAATCCGATTCGGCCCAGATCTAGGGGGCCAGCCTAGTAAAAAGGATACAACCCAATTGCCTTCGGCCCATCAACGGCCCTCAGCCCAATAGCGGCATTCGGCTCAACAGCGGCGTTCGGCCCACCAACGGCCCTCAGCTCAATAGTGGCATTCGGCCCAACAGCGGCCTTCGGCCCAACAAACGGCACTCGGCCCAGTAGCCGTATCCGGCCCATTCCCGTGGATTACTAGGCACTATGGCGGTTTATTAGCAATCTAAAACATAGTCCCATATCGGCTGCAACAACCAGGTAACCCCCATCCTCCGTTATAAATAGATGGCTATTTATTACAAAAGGGAGAGAAACGACCAAGGCCCCAAGCATTTAAGCTTCTTCCTTCCTTCTGAATCGAATCTTCTTCATAAGTTAATTTAACCGTCGGAAGGGGGTTTATCCTAGGCCGAAACCTGGGACCCTCGCTGACTGATTCTTCTTCTTGCAGGGGCCTCGGTTCGAATCTTCGCCGACCTCTTCGTCCGAGTCGGCTTCGGCCACCGGTCTCGATTTTCTTCTTCGTCTCGGTCCGAATCCCTGTCCGCCTTTTCGATCTGATTACTATCTCGGATTCTTATCTCGGAATCCGACAGTGATAGTTTCGACTACATCACTTGTCGAACCTAAGCATGTCACCCTAAGTTTTGATCTACATGTCTCCCTTGAACTATTATCCTTACAAAGCAATTCAATCCTTGTATATATCCCTCTTTTCATATAAAAAACACGTGAAGATACATATTTACCTTTTTAGTATGATCACTGTACTTTTATCTAACTATTATTCTTAAGATAAATATCAATAAAGCAATTCAACCAGCACGCTGTTTTGACCAGTGTCTCAACGACTTTAGCAAAAGCGATCATAATTTCCTTTAGCTAGCTAGTCATTCCTCTTACATCTCCATTGCCTAAACTGCTAAACATATATAAAGAATGTTCAACCATATCATGTGTTATAACTTATATACACATGCAGTGAGTGGTCCGCTACATAGATCATTGAAACGAACGTTCCAATCAATTATTAAACCTCCAATATCTTAACAAGTCGGCTATGTAAAAACATAAATCACTATTTTATATATATATATATATATATATATATATATATAGATGGAGATAGATAGTTGATATTGCTAATAATTCTTATGCATGGTTGGGTGGCAGTGTTCCCCCTCAATAGAGGAGATCAACCCCTTGGATCATGAGGGCAGCGACTATGGCCTTGTTGGCAGACTCGGTGAGATGGACGCTGTCCCAGAACACGTAGCCGGTGGCGTTATTGCAGGTGCCTGGCATCTTGGCATTGCACAGCAGGGAAGCCTCTAAGGGGCCCGTCCTGCAGCATGCTCTCCTTGCCTCGAAGAACCCTGCAGCCACAGATGACTCCATGCATGCATCTGATCATGAGTATGTCTAATCTGCAAATATAATTTGAAGAAAGATAGCTGTTTGATCACACGTTATATATCCACTTTATTGGACGTTTAGGATTTGATTATTCGACAGTTCTATCTAATATCTTAGTAGATGTTTGGTTATTGTCTTTCAGTTCTCATTGCGATGATGTATTACTAGAGTTTATTATAACAAGTTTAACATAAGGTTTGAGCTTGTATCAAAAGTGTTATAATTAATATGGTTTTCTAAAGGCTCAGTCACTCCCCCCTCTCTTTGCCTATTCCTTTTCCTTTCTAACACCGTCTAACAATATTCTTCGGATACACATATATATATATATATATATATATATATATATTCTCATGACGCATCTTAGTAATGATCATAGAGAGCTAACGTTAGCTGTAGAAAGTTTTCTCAGGATCATCCAAGGAAATGCTCCAAACAAGATCATATCTCTCTAAACTGCCCCCTACTCAACGAAAAGAGAAAGGAAAGGAGAGTGGGAGACGAACCTTTCTCGACGTCCTTTATTTTTTTTTTCAATCCTTACTCACAAGAGTCAAGAATGAGCATAATATTTTACTTTTTTAATTAAATAATAAATTCACCTTTTTGCAACAGTTGTGAGTAAATACATTAAGAAGTTACATAAGCAAGGTCTAAAAGATCTCATCTTAAAAAGAGAGAGGGAAGAAACATACCCTTATGGGCGGGGTTGTCGATGAGGCCCTTGATGGGGTTGTACATATCGATGACAACTAGCTTAAGCCCCAATCGCCTCGCCTTTAGTTTATCCCCTGCATCCTTCAACTTGCTGTTGAAGTCTTGGGCGACATCATTCAACATCTCAACGCACTCGTGGCTGCCGCCGCCGAACAGGGTGATGGCCGCCGGCAGGCAACCCATTGGTGGTAGGGACGTCACCGCGATCTTCCTCACTCCCAAATTGTATAGGTTCTTAAGATAGATAAACAAACACATAGATAAGTAAATAAAAAGATAGACAAAAAATTAAATAGATAAGCAAGTAGAAAAAAGATAGATAAAATTACATATGTATAGATACACACATGCACACACTGAAAGAAGTGAAGGTAAGTAACCTCAACGAAGGAGTTGAAGGAGTCGATGAGGAGGTCGGCAAACTGTTGTGGGGTGTAGACGCCGTTGTACCGGGGGTTAACGAAGTAGTTCTGGAGGAAGTCGCTAGTGCCATCGCTGATAAGGTGGATGCCATCTGAGAACATGGCGTCTGATTTGGTCTTGTTGCCGATGATCTCCACCATCTTGCCCTGGTACTTCTTGTAGTTAGCCAGCTGGTAATCGAGCGGCACTGCGCCCTGCACCCACCATCATTGTTAGAAGAATCTACGATCGGAAAAGAGACAAAAAGAAATAATATTTAAATAATTGATGTTTACTCCACTCGATGCATAATAGGGTGTTTGGATACGCTTTTAAGATTATTTTTCTTTCAAAATAAAAATTGAGAACGAAACATGCTTTTTCCTGTTTGGTGAGTTCTCTCCTAATATTTAGGAAGTAGTTATCCTCTTTAATAACTTACCTCAAAAACAAAACAACATCCAACTTGTTTTGTTTTTGAGAGAAAGGAATCGCGATCCTCGAGCAGCCCTCTGCAGAAAGGTTTGCCCATCTCTATTGTTGCTGCTTGGGCCTGGAACTAGACAAAACCTGAAAGGGACACCTAGTTTTACTTAATTTATTTCCTGACAACCTTGTTTTTTTAATTCTTCAATCCTTACCTTAAAAATCCTCAAGGGCGACCAACCTAATTAATTCTGATAAATCTTGGTAACATGCAGATTCTAAATCTTCTTGCTCTAAGTTTGTTCTATGATCATGGCAACATCTTGCTCTAGTTCTATGATCCTGGGAGCACCCTATTTCATAAACTATGTTCGATGATCATTGCAAATTAGGAAAGCTCACATACTATTTAATGGACGATAAGATTATTAATTTTTTTAAAAATTTTATTGAAATAGCATTTGCCAAAGATGTCTGCTTCATTTTAAAAAACTGTGACAATCTCGCCAAACAAGTTAACAAGAGATTTATACTAGTTTTAAAACTTAAGTCAAAAAGTCTAAGGGAGATTAAGATTTGAAAGCAAAATAGCCTCAAAAAAGAAAGTGCTCCCAAACACCCTATAGGGTCTTGTTTGGTATGGGATAGAGAAGGATTAAATCCACTATCTCCTCTTCGTTTGGTATGATATTTTTAGACGGAGATAAGGGGGGTTAAGTCTTTTGGTGAACTTTTGGTGATCTCATGGAAAATTATGTTCGCTCCACTTAACCCTATCTCCTTTTAGGGGTATTTTAGTGATAGGTTCTATAGGAACTGGATGATCATATTTGGTCAACTATCCAGTGACAAACTCTTATGTTCGTTTCTGATGAGGCAGAATCCGATTCGGCCTATTAAAACAAGCCCAGCACTGAGATCAGCCCAACAACAGTAGGCTTCGGCCCATCAGCGGCTCAGTAGCCTTCGGCCCAGTAGGCTTCGGCCCATCAGCGGCCCAACAGCCTTCGGCCCAGTAGCCTTCGGCCCATCAGCGGCCCAACAACCTTCGGCCCAGCAGCCTTCGACCCAGCAGCCTTCGGCCCATCAGCGGCCCAGCAGCCTTCGGCCTTACAGGCTTCGGCCCATCAGCGGCCCAACAGCCTTTGGCCCAGCAGCCTTCGGCCCAGTAGGCTTCGGCCCATCAGCGGCCCAACAGCTTTCGGCCCAGCAGCCTTCGGCCCAGCAGCCTTCGGCCCTACAGGCTTCGGCCCATCAGCGGCCCAACCCCCTTCGGCCCAACAGCCATATTCGGCCCACTCCGGTGGAGGATTAGGCACTATGGCGGTTTACCAGTAAGCCCGGAACATAGTCCTATATCGGCTGTCACCGTTAACCATCCTCTATCCTCTGCTATAAATACACCGCTATTTATTGCCAAAGGTATGTCTCCGAGACCCTCAAGGACTATAGTCCAAATAGCATTAAAGCTACTCTTTGCCTTCTGAATCGACTCTTCTTCAGAAGCTAACTTGACCGTCGGAGGGGGTTCTTTAGGGCCGAAGCCCGGGACTCCTGCTGACCGGTTTCTTCTTCTTTCCTTCCTGCAGGAGCTCGGTTCGAATCATCGCCGACCTTCCCGAGTCGGTCTCGGCCGCCGACCTCGGACTCCTCTCTCCGGTCTCGACGCCGTGCGCCGGCTGCTCCTCGTCCGAGGGAGATTCGTCCCCGCCTTCCGGGTACTATCCATCTTCCGACCGAGCCACTCTCGGCCTCGGACTTTCGGCCTCGCCTCTGCCTCCGTCGCCTTCCGGATCCCCGTCGGGCCTCTTGCACTGATCCGACCCAGCTCCGGATCCATAACTTCGGATTCCAGCTTCGGAATCCGGTCGTGATAGCTTCGGCTACATCAGTTTCATTGTGGTATTCCTGCACAAGTTCCTAGATTACACGCCTAAAGGTTATCTTTTTTGGTGATCGTGATGATTATATTGAGGATACTGGTGATATCTATATTGACGATAGTGACGATATTGATAATGACCTCGTGATGTAGCTGCTAACTATGACAAATGTGTTAACTATGGATATGATACGAATGTGCTAACTATGGATGTGATGTTAAATATATACCTATTTGATATCATTCCTCAATTCAAATTAGTAAAACTAATGTATCCTTGCATAATATGATTCTAAATATCTTATTATTATTATTATTATTGCTTCGATTCATATTCCTTAAAAGTGGATGCTGCTCTAATAACTTCGAATAAATCAAATACATGCACTAACATATGAGACTTCTTATTCCATAATGAGGAAAGCACCTTTTCATTTTTTCAAATACTAGGATATTTCACTTGGAAAAGAAAATATTCCATACAAATGGATTCAGATCCATATCCATGAGTTCCAATGCACAAGATCTTCTAGCACTTAGGCCTTATCAATTAGTATTACATAAAATAAATCAATTATAAAAACTAATACAATTAGATTATCTTTTCATAGACAAACTTGAATTTGCCAGGTCAGATCTGTAATGACCCGCCATCCTATAATCGGAGATCCGATTACTAAATGGGTGCCGAATCATTAATTTGGAACCAAACCAGGATCTAAGTAAGTCTGGAAAATAAACAATAAACTAAGCTAAACATTCACATGGCATTGAATTGAAAGGAAAGTACATGAATTAAAAGTTATTACAATGCGACTCGACGTAGCAAATAATTACATACTCCAACTGAAAAGAAATAATTAAACGTACAGGCCAAAAAATAAAATAACAACTACATCGGGACATACCCCGGAACAACTGCTGATGGCGCGCAACACCTAGCAGCACTCTCCTCGTTAAGTCTGCCTGGAACCCTCACCTAAAAACCGCAGGGGTGAGTCTCAACAAAAAGACTCAGTAGGGATCTTTCGATCCCCATTGCCCACTCACACACCCACAAGTGCAAAACACAGCTGAAGGTACAGTAACAAGTACAACAATAATTACTACTCCTAAATCTCGATATGAATCACATGCATTCAAAGTATATAACATGCATATCTCTAAAACAAGTCTACCAGGGAGCCCACAACCAACGTCTCGGTAAAACAAGCCAACCATACAAACGAAGGTGAGAAAAACACCGACCCGCTGAGACCAAACAGTAACCCCTCGGATAGCACTCTAGTTACTCCGGCCCAACTGGCTCAGGTGGTTACTCCTTCCCCCAGCACGAGTGACACTTCACAAGTACCATACCCACACCGGTACTAGCTAACCCCGGGGTTCACCAGGTGACCCTCTCTCACTAGGCGTCACCCCGCCACACCCACACCGGCGCTGTGCTCTACCCACACCAGCACAGGGTGATAAAGCGCTACAACTGTCACTCTAGGTCTACAGTAGCACAAAACACAACACAGTAAGAAGTCCACGGTCGCACGAAACACAATGCGGTGCGATCCGGTTACAAGGAATCCATCATTATCGAGTATAATTTAAAGTATACATTTAACCAACTAACCAACTGTCTAACAGTGTAAACATATTTTAATGGCATGAATTAGTGTGATTCTATTTTGAATCGCGTCGCCCAAGGCCGACGCCATTCAAGCCTCATAAACTGATTTATAGAAAACTCGCCCTCAGAACCTGGCGTAAAACGCGTCGCCACAGGTAGTCGCCTTTTGAAAGGCGTCGCTGTCCCTCGTCGCCTGTTAGCGATCGAAAACAGGGACAGGCCATGGGGTGATTTCCACTAAAATGCGTCGTTCACGCAAGTCGCCTTTTAAAAAGGCGTCGCTGTCCCTGGACGCTCAACAGTCCAGAGACAGAGTCTGTGAATGGGGCTAAATCGCGTCGTGGGTGGGCGCCGCATTTCTAAAAGGCGTCGCTTCACCTCGACGCCATTTAGTCCCGACAGATAGGTTCTCCCCCTTGTTTCCCCCTATCTACGAGATGTGATTTCTCCCCCAAAATGTACAGAAAAGGACACAAAACATAAAGGGGAAGGAGGAGAACCTAACTACCCTTTAGAACACCCAATTTCTCATACATGCACTTAGCGTTTTCACCCCAAAAATGTCCCTAAAACATGCTTCAAACGCGGGAAAACATGGTTTCAAACGAAATGCACTGGGAATCGTCACCCTACCGGTTACTTGAACTCCTCCAAGCTCCAAGCCGCCCACCCGTCTCGCCCCACGCCGCCGCCGGTACCGCCGAGGTCGTCGTTACTCCACCGGAACGTCGGCCGCCGTCTAGAGAGAAAACGCCGCGGAGGAGGTGGTGGTGGTAGTGGTGGGAGTTAGGAGGTCGATGGAGTGGAGGGAGAGATGAAATGGTAGGAGGAAAAGAAGGAGGGGAAGGAAGGATCACCGGAACCGCCGGGGAAGAGAGGAGAGAGAAGATGGAGGAGAAAATAAGGGAAAGGAAGGAGGGTTCGCGGGGTTAACCAGAAACTGGCTAAAACTCGTCGAGCTGCACGGACGCCTATCAGTTACTGACAGAGTCTGAAACGCGTCGCCTACCTAAGACGCCGTTCAGACGATAAGACCGTCACCGTACACTGACAACCCAGGGTCGCAGTCTGAATGGCGTCGTCCATCGCGGACGTCGTTCAGACGACACGACAGAGCCGTACTCTCGCGGCCCAAAGCCCGCCCACGTGGCGCCCACGTGGCACATAGGCAACCAAACTAAATGGCGTCCACCCATCAAGACGCCGTTCAAAAGGCGTCGTGCATCGTAGACGTCATTTAGATGACACTCCCCAGTCCCATCAGGACCCAAACCAGGAAATCCGACCCAGAGACTGACCCGATAACCGGATCCGAAATCTCAGTCCTTACAAGATCAATTTAGTATCATGGGATCCTTTCCTATCATATAGGAAGGGTTGTTAAACAAAATGTACTTCTAAATAATTGCATCATAGATCTTACATCTATCCATATGAAGAAGAAATCATAAGATTCTTATTTGTACAAATGGTACTTTGAACTTGGAACAAGCATAAATAAATTAACGATACTTCTTTATCTTTTGAGTTGTTCTGCCGATCTAGTCACTCAAGATCTTTGGTCTTCATCTGGACCTGATGAAATAAATGGAAGGATTTGGTATTGATTTGTTGGGAATGATTTTGATCTAATTCATAGCTTATTAGAAGTTGAAGGCACTTTGGTGGGATCCTTACCGAAAGAAAAAGATTGCAATCAATTTGATAATGATCGAGTGATATTTTTTCTTTGGTCTGAACCAAGGAATCCATTAGATATGATGCAAAATAAATTTTGTGCTATTGTTGACCAGAGATTCCTATTGAAGATGAAGAATACGAATCAGAGTTTGAACAAGGAGAATGAGCCCTCGACCTACCAGAAGTAGAAGAAGATTTATAAAATCACACAATTTAGGCTCCTAGAATATGGAACCCTTGTGGCAGTCTATTTGATTGTATATAAAGGCTCGATGAATTGGGGCTTCCTTATTGAGCTAGGTCATTTAAGGACAAACATATCATTTTTCATAAAGAGAATGAGCTTCAAGATGAAGAGTTCGAAGTTCTTGGAGAGTGAAACCGCACAGAAGATAGATATTCCAAGGAACATCAAGGCTTTTTTCTAATAAGCCAATTCATTTGAGACCGTACAAATCCATTCTTTTTCCTATTTGAAGATCAACCCTCTATCTCCATATTTTTTCGTTGAGAATTCTTTACAGATGAAGAGATGTTAAAGGGGTTTTTACTTTTCAAATAAATCCTCCTTCATCTATATATAAATGGTGGTCGATCAAAAAAATGCAAGAAATTGAATTGCTGATTCATTGCCAGAGATGGCATAGAATCAATAGTTCATTATTTAATAGATCTTTCCATTCTAATACTCTATCCGAGAATTATCAATTTTTATCAAATTTATTCCTATCTAATGTAAAACTATTGATCAAATAACAAAAACATTGTTAAGAAATAGATGACTTTTTCTAGATGATCAAAATTTGATTCATGTAACATAAAAAAGATTTTTCGTTCCTTAGTTGTAAAGATATGTGGCCATGGAAAAGAGATTAAATGCAGCAGAATTGACCGGGTGATAGAGTCATGGAAACACTTGTTTATTTCATATTTTTTATCTTAGCTCCAAGGAACAATATGCTACTATTGAAGCATGGAAGAATTTTAATCTTAGATCAAAACACTATGTATAGGTGATATGAATTGTCTAAACAAGAATTCTTGAATGGCGAACAATTAGAGTATATTATTCATTATATCAAATAATTTTCATTAATGAAACCATGTAAATGTATCAAAAAATAAAAATATGCATTAATGAAACCATGTAAATCTATCAAAAAACAGAACATATGGTTAGATGGTGAACGGTGTCACCTGTATGCACTTACATAAACGAATACATACAAACTAGGGCTGTCAATGGATACCCGAGTTCTGATTATCCGCTCCGTTTCCGTTTTTATTAGTGGATACAGAACTCCGTTAAAGACCACCCGTTAAGTTATAGGAAACAGAAATGGATTTCCGATAGTTATAGGAGTTGGAAACGGAAACACTCATTTCCGCATCCACTAACCCGTTTCCGTTTCCGAATGATCATGTACTTTATACATCCATCCACACACACACGTGTATATATATATATATATATATATATATATATATATATATATATATATATATATATATATATATATATATATATATATATAATATAATAGTAAGAATATCTCTTAACAATTTGATAAAAAAAGGTCATACTAAAAAGTTAGAAACTTTTTAACACTTTAATATAACTTTATGGCACATGTTTGGGTATATTTATATGTAAATTTAGATTGATAGATAAAATAGATTTCAAAATTCCAAATTCATAGATTATTAATTTTTACTTTATATTAAAACTTTGTAGGTTCTTAAAATTTTTAATTACTAGAAGAAAGTTTATCAAAAAGTGAATAGTAATAATGATTTTAAATATCTTCTTAATATAGCGATGATGATAGCGGAACTTCCGTTTACTTTCGTTTCCGTTTCCGATTTTCGATTTAAAAACGGAAATAGATGCGAAAGCGGAAACACTCACTTCCGACTCCGTTTCTCCGATAAATCTTATAGGAAACAGAAACGGAAGGTGTCATTTCCGTTTCCGTCTCCGACCCGTTGACAGCCCTAATACAAACATATCTTCCTAAGGTGTTTCTAGTTTAGAAAGTATGGTGTTTCTAGTTTAGAAAGTATGCGCGCAATTGTCAACTCGCAACCACAAGAGATTGTTGACCCAAGACTGTTAGTCTATTGTATGTCTTCTCACATCGTTCACATCATGGTGTCGGAGTAAACTAATTATTTATTAGAATAAGTCAGAAGAAAATACATCATGCATCAATAAGAACCAACAGCTATTGTAAATTATCTGCTTCAATGAATTATGAATTGAGATACTCTCAATGTAATTGAGGTCGATATATTGGACTCAGTCATGCACAGAGAGAGAGAGAGAGAGAGTGGGAAAAAAATTTCAAAAAAAAAAAACTAAGAGCTGAATTAAAAAGATGTGAGGAGCTTTTTAAAATTTCAAAAACAAATGTTCAGGTTGAACCGAAAAAAAAAAAGAATATAAATATTTCACGTTCAAGTTTAAATTGAACTCGATCAATAAAAAGAAGAAAATATTTTAAAAAACCTTTTCATATTGTACTTTTTTCATTATCAAAGATGAGATTTTATGAAAGATTCTTTTTCTCTCTCTATATTGGTTGAGTTCAGTCTAAATTTATACTAAGAAAAATTATACTAAAAGAAGTAGATGTTAAAAAAATTCATTTTCTAACTAAATTCGATCTTTAGCTGTACGGAGAAGATTTCAATTAAAAAAAAGGTGTAGTAAGATGACTACGGGAAACCCTGCAATCACACGTGAGGACACGGCACGTGGAACCGGATCCTCTGTTCCAAAATCTCTGTACCCTTCGTGTTCCAGTGCTCTTTATTAGTCCATCTGGGTTAACTTGCCATGTCATTAATTAAGTTAAACAATAGAATCCCAAAATTCCCGGAACCCTCCTGGACGAGGGTGGTGGCAACGAGGTTCCACACGGTGACAAATGCCGCGCTGCCCAACTGCTTCACCATCTTATATGAGGCCGTAGAGCACGTCCTTGTCGCCGTAGAGCACCCTCCTCCCCACGGAAAACTTAACCGAAAATGGTTCTCTCCCCCGCCCCTTCCCCTCCGTCGTCTCCCAGCGTCCTAGACGTTCTTCTCCCTCGTCCCTTCCTCTCCCGTTGTCGCACTGGCACCAGCGGCGAGTTCAGGTGGGCTCCCACAGGGGCTCTTGGGGCATCTCGCCGGAACTCGCCAGGTTGACGACACTCTCGCTGTTCCACACCCACGTTGTGGCGGGCAGCCTAGGCGGCGTCCTCATTGGCCTCCTCGCGGAGCCCTCGCTTTGCTGCCTCCTCATTGCCGCGGACGGCGACAAGGGCGTGCTCTACGGTGGCAGACTCGTATAAGATGGTGAAGTAGCTAGGCGGCGCGGCGTTCGTCACCGTGTAGAACCTCGTCGCCAGCACCGTCATCCTTTCCGTGGAGAGGAGGGTTCCGGGAATTCTGGGATTCTATTGTTTAACTTAATTAATGACATGGCAAGTTAATCTACTTGGACCAATAAGGAGCACTGGAACACGAAGGGTACAGAGATTTTGGAACAGAGGATCCGATTCCACGGCACGTTTGGGGCGTCCGACGCGGTCCGCGGCCGGCGAGCCCCACGTCAGGGTGGGACTTGCTGTAGTACCCGTCGGATGCGCATCGATTTGCAGCATCCTCACGGGTGGCTGCTGGGGTTCCGCACTTGCCCTACTGAGGGGTTCAAGAATCCTCCTACGCAGAGGTGCATGGGGGCCGATTGGCCGAAACATGGAACAGCAAACAAGCACGAGAACAGAGCAGTACGTACAGAGAGGAGGGCGGTGCTGAGGAGGTAACCAGACCCGCCAGAGGCGAAGTTTGCACCGATCATGAGGCTCTGGTCCGTGGCGTCTCGGTCGAGGTAGGCCGGCGGGTATCCGGTGAACCCAATCGTCCTAACTGCGGTGAAACGGTATGAGAGAGAGAGAGAGAGAGAGAGGACTCCAGTACCCATGAAGTCAGAGGCAGTGCAAAGGATATATGAGAGAGAGAAAGAGAGAGAGAGAGAGAGAGAGAGAGAGGACTCCAGTACCCATGACGTCAGAGGCGAGTTTGCCGTTGCAGAAGCGGCCGGTGGGGATGTGGCCGGGGAAGTCGCGGCCGTAGGGGAGGAAGTTGGCCTTGAAGGGGGAGCTGAGGTTGTTGTTATTGCCCGAGTCCAGAGTTGAGTCCCCAAACATCATCACTGCGGGCACCAACGGTATCTTCCCCTCCGCCGCGGGGACTGCTGCCGCCATCACCAGGCAGAGGAGGAAGAGTAAACCGGCTCTCTTCCCCATCGTAACCAGCCACCCTCTCCTGTTACTTCCTCCCTCTGAACCCTCTGAATGCTCTCTCTGCAGTCTGTGAGGTCTTCTATATATATTAGTCCACGATATTAATTAATACTAACAGAAGCCCTATCGAAACAAACTTGAGCAAACTCTATTAGTCCAGTCTAGCTAGGATTAGTAACAGAAAAAACCCTAAGATAATTATCTCCTTAATTTCTCTCTCCATCGCTATCTTTTGTATTCTCTCTGTTTTCTGAAGTTACCGAGCCGTTTTTTCCTCTCACAGACGTGTATCTCCCTGTTCTCTCAAGTTACCCGTGCCGTAGAGAATAGAGATGTAGATCGTACCGAAAATTCCGTCTATCCATCTATTTCCCAACCTTAAAATTATAAAAAGATGTATTTTAAAAGATAAAGAATAAAAATATCATCTGTATTAAGTTAAGAAAAAGGATTCCTAAGTCCAATTATCCGAGTATTCATCTGTTTTCTTTCACTCAATTAAGTTATTGATTATCTTACTTAAAATTATCATTTCTAAATGAAATCTCTAGTCATATCTATATAGTTACTAGTCTTATTGTCCACACTATTGGTTTAACCCCTTCTCTCCCTTATTTATTAGTTTGCGAGGTTCGTTTTCACAAATGTCGTGTGATTTGTAAGTAAATTTATAAAAATTATTTAGAAAGAACTTATACCAATGTATATTTTGAAAGTATCATTCCTTTTGTTCCCTTTAGAAGTGATAAAAGATTCAGCTTATGTTGATACATAGTATTGTTTGACAATTTAACTTTATAAAAGAATTAGAATATAAAATAAAATCAAAATAAAAAATAAAAAATCATTATAATATATTTTATAAACTCAAAAAAGAGAAAATTGTCACAAAAGATAAATACAAAAGGAGATAAGACAAGATTTGTCCACCCTCTACTAAATATTTAATTCTTTCACCCGCAAAGAAACTAACAAACTCAGCACTGTTTGTAATTCCATTGAAGGATGAGAGTTTCGTCCAGTCCAAATAGTTAGTGGGCCAACACCAGTAATTCAAATCAGGGCCATCAGGACCCTTGGATCGACCGGATCGGATTTGAATCTCTATTTTGGCTGATACTCATCCTGGCAAGAAGATCCTGTATTTCTCGACCCAGTCCAACTACGACTCAGGGCAGGTTAGAGTGAATCTAGAAACCTGCTAAGATATGAGTCTTACCCTTTAGGGCAACCTCTTCCAATCCTGATAGATCACGATGAATCCAATAGTCCGTCTAGGATCTAGCCTCTCCAAAAAAGGTCCCCTTCTGATTTTGGACTCGGGGGAAAATCCAGTGAATACCTACCTTCTCATTTCGGAATCGATCTCTAAGAAGTTTTAGAAACCTTATATAAAGACCCCTAGTTCAGTCTCGCCAAGTACGTTTTCTAGAGCTCAAACCAGTCCTACATTCTCCCTACATCCTTAGTTGACTGACTTAGGCATTAGCCCCCGAATCATCGTCGGGGCCCCTTAAAGGTGTTTTTTCTTATAGCTCTACTGATCCCTAACCCTTTCAGTACTAGGTGGAAGGCCTTGATCATGGTAGACAAGATTTTAACCAACATCCAATAATTATGCATCTGTCAAAAAAATTAGTTAGTGTAGTCAATCGTCTTATACTCTCCAAGTTACGACCCTCGCGCAGTGAATCTATATAATCATGATTATACAACCAAATGTATACAACACTTGCTATTTGGTCTAAAAAAACTCTTCTAGGACTTATCTTAACAAATGAATTGATTAAATCCAAATTTTTGAAGAGAATAACTTGTTGCACGGCCACTAGATGAGTTGGAACGAGCTGCCCCGTTCCGCTCTACCGCATGGTGCCCCGCACATGGCCTTATTACCACATTAAATGCATCTTGACGTCAACAATTTTTTTTTTTAAAATAAATTTTTTTATGCTCTCGGGAGTGTCAAGATGCTCTCGGAAGCTTCCTAATGCTCTCGAGAGCTTCCTGATGCTCTCGTGCTCTCGAGAGCGTCATGATGCTCTCGAGAGCTTCCTGATGCTCATCTTGACGCTCTCGAGCACAAGAACATTAGGAAGCTCTCAAGAATATAAATTTTTTTTTGAATTTTTTTTTACTGACATTATGGTGCATTTAATGCGGACAAGAGGCCATGTGCGGGACGTCATGCGGCGAGAGAGACGGGGCAGCCCGTTCTAGCTCAGTTAGTGGTGATGTAATAAGTTATTCTCATTTTTGAAAGATGAGTAAGCATATCCATAAAAAATTGTTGCTAGAAATGTTTCGAAAAAGTTATACTTATTGAAAAAAAAAAATTTGTCAAAAAATCATACCAATCTAGGGAATAATCCAAATTTGGATATATAAGATTTTTTGATCAAAGCCAACTATTTTGATAATGGATCAAAATTTATTTCCTCTTTTTCGATAATTTTAAAGGATAAAAATAAAGATACACATATTTCTTATAAGATAAGGATATAGACACACATGTTGCTTAACCAGTATTCGATCCAACATGTATCCTTTAACTCTCCTAGTTGAGAATGGATGCGCCTCAGCCATATTAATTAGGCCCCTATGATTTTATCCAGACGACCGAAAACGAACATGAATGGTTGATGCTATTCTTACACCTTAATGTACTCCCTTACGGGGTGTTTGGTTACTGTATTAAATTCCCACATCAGTTTCAGTTTTAGTATTGATATTAAAAGAAGCTAATTTAAGGTGTTTGGTTACTCGGTATTGATTTCAAAATTTATTCACGATAAAGTGCACAATTGTATCAAATTCAATATGGGTTCCTACGTGTATTCAAAGTGATACTGATGCCTTTTGCGACACTCGAGACTAACCTCAACCCCTGGTCCCCAACTCATCTTTTGACATCTCACCCCTCCTCTTTCGGTAGCAAGATTATGGCCAAATTGTTCATCAGCTACGTCGACCTTAAGAAGGCAGCCCTCAAGGGGACCTCGAAGTTGGCGACACAGACGGCCTCAACCACTTGAAGATGTCGGCTGCCGCCTCCGACAACAACCTGTGCCACTTCTTGGAGGATGCCGGCCGTGTGTGGGAGAGATGATGACGATTCAGGAGCTCCTTGTCCACCTATAGGATGCCAACGAGGAAGGCACATCCTTGCAGAAGGCCCCTTCGCACCCTCCACGGCAGCATCAACGCCAACAGTCCGACTGTGTTAAAGAAGGCCCATACCATCCACTACTGATCACCTTCCCTTAATCACTATAAGCTTAGATCAACATGTCTACCAGCACCTGTATAGCTACCACGATTGCCATCAGTTCATCAAAACTAATGGAGAAACTCTAAATGCAAAATATGAAGGTAACATGTTTGACTAAATGCATCAACCGGTCCTAAAAGTAAAATGCAAGATTAATATAAGGACAAGAGTGACCGAAACTGTCCACTATATTGACTATATTGTTAGAAGTTCATCCAAACGCCTGAACTCTTTATCATATCAATTTTGATTTTTATAGTCCATGCTTCAGAAATATCAATATTAAAATAAATACTATATCATGATTGATACTCTAACCAAACAGGCCATTAGGTACTCTTCAGAATACAAAGGGCCCCGGTCTGGCGCGCAGCTTCTGCATGGGCCGCATGTGGGCGTGAATTCCGTACTATGTATATGTATATGTATATGTATATGTATATGTATAGGTATACGTATAGTGATATAACAAGATATGTATAGGTCTACAACAAGGTATATTTTAAAACGATAACCATGTTATTTTCGTGGAGTATTTATAAATATATCCTCAATAAAGTTTGATTTCATGGGATTGATGATCTTATGTTATATTAGTTTCAATAAAAAAGTCATTTTGACACGATACTTTCAGAATGCGTCTGCTGTCAACATCTGTTAGTATCACATCAAAATCTCTTATCTAACCCTGCTTAAATTTTAACGAAAGTTATAAAATCTAAGACGCTCCTATTCCTCTCGCAACTCTCTCCATTTCTCTTTCGCTTTGACACAAAAAAGGTTAATGGTAGGAGCATGTTGCAAATATTTCAGTGAGGTTACTAAAATAATACGAAAATAAGGCCATAAATTGTATAAATAAAGTTTTAAAAAAAGTATATTTGCAAAAATTCTTATCTTTTTTTTCTAAGAAGAGCATTTGTGAATTGACTTTAAGAGTCATTTTACAAAAGCAAAGTTTTATCAAGTTTATAAAAATCTCTATTTTTACGAAACCAGAAAGAATAAAACTTCTTTATCACCTGATTCACATAGCATCCAAGTATGGATGGATGCGTCGAACATTTTTATTACAAAATAAAGTCTAGTATGCCTACCTATCACAACGGCTGCCACGACGTCTATCAACAATCAATTAGATGAGCATGTGTGTGTATGTGTTCATTATCAAATTTGTTATTTTTTCAATCAACTCATATTCACAATTATAAATAAATATCTAATAAATTTCAGTAAATATCTCATTCGTTAAAGTAAAAATAGATATGTGAGTTTTACTCTGTTCTATGGGGCTTATGTTTGTTTGACTGCCAAAAGAGTCCAAAACAACTACCATAATGGTGATTACTCGACATGGAGGACAAACAATCATATGATTTGTCAAAGTTTTTACCATGAAATTTTAAAATACAATAATAGCATGTGCATAAATTTATAAATTATGTAAAAGCTAGCTAAGAAGCCCTTGTCAAAAGCTTTATGCTAAATTTCTTAATGATTTTATGAAAAATGATTTCAAGTTTTGAGCTAACTATATATACTCTTAGACCATTAGAAAAGAAAAAAACCCTACCAAGCAATTCAATTGCAATATAAAAATATATATATATTTAGCTTTTGAGTTTTGCTCTTCTATTTAAACATTTAAAAAATATTTATTCTAAGAATCATTAATGTAACATTCCTGAGAGAAATATCCATATAGGAGGGTCCCACAATAGGGTAATTTAAGTCTTGTATTATGAAAATTCATTAAATGACAAAGCAATTAAACAAAGACGACCAAAGAAATTAATCCTGCAGAGTGGCACACTCTCATTTCTTCATGGGATCAATACAGTACTATTTGAAGGGAAGAAGCCAATCGGCACGCCAATAAATGGAAAAGCCACTCTCTTTCTATCACCATATTTGCGTATAGCAAAAGGCATCATATATATTTCTCTAACTTTATATACATAGTCAATTCTCCACAAATCTCTTCACGTAAATCTATGAGATGACCATTCCAATCAACTTAAACCTACAATATCTTAAAAAGATGTAAATATAAGTGTGTTCCCCTCAACCAGTGATCAGACCGATCCCTTGGGCGAGGAGGGCGTTGGCCACGACCTGGTTGGCAGACTCGGTGGGATGGACGCTGTCCCAGAACACGTAGCCGGTGGCGTTATCGCAGGTGCCCGGCGACTTAGCGTTGCACAGCAGGGAAACCTCTAAGAGGCCCGTCCCGCAGCATGCCTTCCTTGCCTCGAAGAACCCTGCAGCCACAATGATCAGTACGTACCTCTTCTTCATGACTACATGTATGTTAATGCATGTGCAATAAGACAGTGAGGTGTTCTCATACTTGCAGAATATAATAATTATGAAAGATCCTGCTCTTATGTGAAGGATCCTCATCACAAATATTCTCGTGAAAGAGGATGATTTTTTTTAGATTATTTTCAATTGTAGCATCTTATGAGTGAAGTTACAGGATTATCATACTTGCATGTCTATTAACTGCTAAAATTTGATTCATAGTAAAGGTATTTTTTATACTAATTTCATCCAGCAAAGTTCTTTAAGTTAATATGTTGAAAATTATTTTAACAGGAGTATGGACGAAATTAAGGTGTAATAGAGATGTTATGGTGGATTCTCACATATACATATATCGATAATGACCATGGAGAAGTAACATTATCCATAGAACTTAATTTCTAATAAGGAACAGCTTCAAACAAGATCTTGTGAAGTGCCCCCTACCATGATGAGTTCAAGTTCAAGAAAAAGGCAATGAAAAGAGAAAGATGAAATCTTCTCCACCTCATTCTCTATTTGTTAATCTTCTATGAATATATTCTATTTAAATGGTTGATTCGCATTTTGCCCTTAATTATGATCAGTGAAGACACTAGCTAAAACGTACCATTCTTGGCAGGGTTGTCGATGAGGTCCTTCAAGGTCGTGTAGGTGTCGAAGACGACCAAGTTAAGCCCCTTTAGCTTCGTCAGTAATTTCCCCGCCGCAACGTTCAGCTTCTTATTGTAGTCTTGGGCGGCGGTGTTCATCTTCTCAACACAGTCATTGCTGCCGAAGCCGTACAGTGTGATGGCCGCCGGCATGCAACCTATCGGTGGTAGGGATATCACCCCGATCTTTCTTGCTCCTAAATCGTATAGGTTCTAACATAGATAAACAAACAAACACAAATCAATACATATATATATATATATATATATATATAGAGAGAGAGAGAGAGAGAGAGAGAGACCTCAATGAAGGAGTTGAAGGAGTCAATAAGGAGGTCGGCAAACTGTTGAGGGGTGTAGACGAGGTTGTAGAGGGGGTTGAGGTAATAGTTCTGGAGGAAGTCGCTGGTGCCGCCGCTGAGAAGGTGGATGCCGCCTGAGAACATGGCGTCGGATTTGGTCTTGTTGCCGGTGATCTTCTCCACCTTGCCCTGGTACTCCTTGTAGTTAGACAGTTGCTGATCGAGCGACACGGCGCCCTGCACCCGCCATCACACCATGCACCAACAGCCATCGTGAGCTCTCTGTACATACTTCAATGGCAACTATACATACATGTATATTTCGATGAGAACACTATTATTAACCTATATTAAAAATCGACATAATATAATACTTTTAAAAAGTCTTAATTACGATACAATTACAAAGGCATTTAGGTGTTCACGTAAAGTCCATTCCTTCAAGTCATATGGAAAGGACACCATTATTGAGGTCTATCAAAGAATTTTGACATAATATTCGAAAAACTCATAATTATGGTATAAACACCGAGCAGACAGAACACAGAAGATCACAAGGGACTACTTGGATCGGGAACGGTGCAACCTCTGTGCAATTTACATCCTACATCCACAAAAGAATACAAACAAACAGATCTTCCAAAGGTGTTTCCAAACATCAAATCATCTTTGCGAAGGTGGGCGACTTGTACAAAAGAAACTATATCATGCAATATCTGTTCGATAGTAAGAATTAACAGATTCACAAACTACGTATCATAGGTGCATGGGGCCTGTTGACCGAAGCATGGAACAGCAGAAGCAGTACGTACAGAGAGGAGGGCGGTGGTGTTGAGGTAACCAGATCCGCCGGATGCGAAGTTTGCACCGATCAAGAGGCTCTTGTCTGTGGCGTTTGGTTTGAGGTAGGCCGGCGGATATCCGTCGAACCCCAGCGTGTCAACTGCGGTGCAAAGCCCAAGTCCAAAGGAACGAAGTTATAGAGAGAGAGAGAGAGAGAGAGAGAGAGAGAGAGAGAGAGAGAGAGGACTCCACCGGTAAAGTCACTGGCAAGCTTGCCGTTGCAGAAGCGGCCGGTGGGGGTGTGGCCGGGGAAGTCGCGGCCGTAGGGGAGGAAGTCGGCCTTGAAGAGGGTGACACGGTCGTTGTTGTTGCCGGAGTCCATCGCCGAGTCCCCGAAGAGGAATACTGCAGGCACCATCTGCCCGTCCGCCGCAGGGGCTGCTGCGGCCATCACCAGGCACAGGAGGATGAGTAGACCGCCGGCTTTCTTCCCCATTGTTTCCTCCTCCTGTGTTGCTCTCTCTGCACTCCGTGAAAGCTCTCGTCGGTTTTCCTTCAGTACATCTCTATTAATCTCTCTCTCTCTCTCTCTCTATTTGTATATATAAATATGTATATACATTTAATAATAGGATAACTATCCAACAAAACCGTAGGATAACTATATCCAAATAACGTCTATTCGTCTAAACAAACTCTCTATTCGTACATATATATCTAGAGTTTATGTTAAGAAGGACTCCCTCTTCTTACCGCCAAGATGCAAATATCCTTGACTGTGAGACTCGATTTTACGGTGAGGTCGAGCTCACTTAATATAAAGAGGTTTGATTCAGTATCTCTGACCGTGGGACTCGACCTTCCGATGAGGTCAGGTTGAGCTTACTAAATCATTTCTCAATCAATTAACCGATATATATCCATCTCGTATTCATATTAATTTGCATTCGATTTTATCAAATATGAGTATACATTTCACATCTATTTAAATATGGATAAACATATGTTTACTGTGGGGCATCGTGCGCGCCCTACCTTTTCCTTCTATTAACATTCATCAGAGTTTTCATCAGAAACGTAAGAGAACAAGATAATCATGTAAAGATACAGCATTATCCAGTGATTTAAATTTCTTTTTGGATCCGGCTAACCTTTAATTATAGGAAGAAAGATGCATACACAAGGATAGTGCTAGAGTAATTACCTTACCTAACAAGTAATTAATTACCTTCTGCATCCCTGCGCAAGATATTAGTCTATATATCCATGCATGCGGGGCCAGTAATGTTACTAGAACACAAAATTCTCAGTTACGTGCTCATTTTGGTTGATGGATTAAAGATCCAATGTTAAATATATTGTGCCTTTTTGTGTGTGTGCTTTTGGGCATAAACTTTTCAACCAACATAAACGTGTTGGTATCTCTTTTGCAGCCCCCGGGCTGGTTTGACTAAGTTTGGCTTAGGAGTTGGTTTTACGTAACCCAAACGATTTGATTAACTTTGGCCTGTGAATTAGATTTAACCCAAAAATGTTTGTGCAACTTAGCCAATGATCGAAACTTGTCTATGCCTTCAAGTAGGTAGTGAAAGGAGCCTAGGCGTGTGGCAACCGTCGCATCTAACCACCCACCAAATTAAGCACAACACAACAAGAGAAAACAACATAGCCGGCATTGTTCTCTTTTCTTGTGCACAAGTCTCCCTTTTGTTGCATCTACTCTGTGTTCCTTGAGAAGATGGGTTTGGGCCGAGCCCCAACCAATGCATTACATCTTTGTAGAAAGAGTAATACTTGCTACGGAAGCCGTCTGACCCCCTTTTTATGCTATTTAATGACTTAGATCATGTAGGAATGTGATCTCTCTCTCTCTCTCTTTTGTTCTTTTACAATTATCTGATCAGATCAAATGATGATGGTATAAGTGTTGAAGTTAGGTGACGCTCAATTTTGACAGATTCTATACCTACTGTGATGCCATCTTAACCTGAAGATTACATGTTGGCGCCAGCTGATCAGACATTGCACAAGCATTACTCCTGAAGAAATTACATACAATTTCAAAGTAGTGATGCTGATTGGTATGGTATGTGCTTGGCGTGTGGAGTGATAATGATCTAGAAATGCTTTCGACAATGCCTTATCTTTTTCTGAAATAACCTTTTCCAAACAGTTCACCAAAACTAATATCTTTTAGTTGGCGTGGCACTATTTACAGTGTCGTTCATGGTTTGGTTTTGATTTGGTTGTGAGAATTTTTTTAAAAACCAAATCAAATGCGAATTATATATATTCTAAGACCAAATTAAATCTCCCCAAACCTTCTTCAAGTGAGTAAGTACAAATAAAATATTTACGTTTTACTGGATTACAAGTCTCTTTAGGTTGTGACGCTGCCGAGGCGCTCACACAGTCAGATCAAACGAGGTGTGTCCGGACTGAAAGCTAGGTTGAGCCAAGCCAGGTCGGATCCAAGAGGTCTGCGACGGGTTGAGCCGAGCCGGGTCAGATACGCATTGAGCACTCTCGTCAATTGGACCTTAGGAGATGTCTCCGGAGAATCCCTCCGACAGTCAAGTCAGTAGTGGACAGGTGGCAGGAAGCTATAGGAAAAAATAGGAATGTTCTACTTACCTTGATTAGATGTAGGTGAGATTTCTTGAAACCTCCGACATGGGACTATTCCTGGGTTGCATGATTCCCACTTGTAATGCCCAAGTTATTGGGCCGAACGGGCTAGTTGGGCTGACCCTGCTGACTGATGTCCTCAAGCAACCTTGGCTAATAGGCCAAGCCAAACTCGGCAGAAAACCTCTTCATCAGGCTGCAAATGTGATAAACCAGAAGACTGAAGAGGATTTGCTAACCTTTCCAGTGAGCTCAAACACACGCAAATGCAAATCTTCCTAACTACAAGAAGTTATGACATTAATAATAAGATGAAAAATTGAATGCTAATATGAATGTTTGATTGGCTTTTATCAAATACTTTTGTCATGATCAGAATCAAAGAGGTTGTTGTGATTTGGGATTGATTTCAATGATAAGAAATCTTAATTATATGATCTAATAAGTTTGTTTTGTTTTAGTATCGAAGGTTATATAGGAAGCGACGTAAGCCTCAATCTGCAAAGGAAGTGGCTAAGGAAATCCGTAGATATATTTGGTAAGCTTGCACTATTTTAGATTTTTTGACCAGCATATATGATGGCCAAATCTGGGCAGAAGTTGAAGAGGACTTAATCTCATTTGCACAATTATACATGGAAACACCCATTGGCCTCTAATGCATAATATAGAGCATTAATTATTTTATTATTTAAATATTTTTTTGAATTTTTTATTTTTTCCAACTAGACACAGAGTTGAGATGCTCTCTCTCGACTTGACAAATTAAAAAAATAAAATAAAATCCCAAGACACTACCATTCGATCTAAGTGATTGAATGCAAAGCCCAAGACATTACAATTCACACCACGTTGCAGTGCTCTTGAGCATTGCAGCAAACATTACCTTTTAGGTTTTGTAATCTTTGAAACCAATATAGTTGCCACTATTATTGCATGTATTGCATGCATGTATGGCCTTCTTGTGCATTCCTTATGAGACATCCCCAAAACAATAAAAGTGATATTAGATTAGGTACTTGAAATAAGAGTAGATGGTTCCATCCACACTTTCAACGTCTATGCTAGTTCATATGTGTGGCATTGACTATAAACTGAAACCATGTCTGATCGGTTGGACTTAAATAGCACATTCAAATTATTTCAAAACTTTAAAGGACTAACATGGCAAAATTACAATCCATACCCTCCTTTACTAGGATAAATAAATAGGTCTCATATTTTTGTCCCTTTTACTCTTGTCGTATATATCGTATTCATGAGTGGAGAGAATTATTTTCTTACAAATTCTTATTGTTATCTATGTACAATAAATGTGGAACTTAACACTCTCCTTCTAAGTTACTTGGTTAGTCATATTATATCATCCCTTACTAGGTTGATGCATGTAAAGCTCTCATGCTTTCAGCAGAAAAGGGTCAAAAGAGCCGAAGCCATTCTGAATAAACTGAATTCAGGTTTATTTGAAAAACCATATTCTTATTTAAGGTAAATGATAAATACCCAGCCTTATTCTGGATCCACCGTCCCCACTACCATGTTCACACTTTTTTATTATCAACCTTCTGAAACTTTTGATATTACAAATAATTCCCCTTAATTTGACTATTTACAAATAAATTCCTACAATCTCAACTTTTTTGTAAAAAAAACCATTTTGAGAGGCTTTTTTAACACTCTCGGGGCCTTTTTGTAAATTATGGGGCCTTCACTAATTTGGGGGGATTGTGAGGACTTATAAATAAATAGTTGGATTAGAGGGACCTTTTTGTAAATGTATTATATTTTCAAGGGTTAAAACTTAATTATATCTAAATGAATCCAAAATTCTACCGACGTAATATGTGTCTTACATGTTCAGAACCTAAAATACTCTTTCGATAGTGTTTTTTAGGTAATCGAGATGAATCACTATCTCAATTACCAAGATTTTTGGTTGGCCGAATTAAAAACAAATAACCAAGCTGATGTTAGATCAAGACCCACTAAAATATCACTATTCAGATCATTCGGTGATTAGGATGGTGATCTATCTCCTTCTAGTCCGCTAAACGTTGTTTGTTTGAATGTAAAACGACATAATCTAACACAATTATTTTGTTTTACAGTAATTTCGGATGTTTGAAATAATGTAAAAAACAGTGTAAATAAAATCTTGTTTGAACCTTATCTGCCTACTTGGCAGTCCAATTTTCCTTTTCTGGTTTATAGGAAAGACCTACTGTAAATTAAAACAAAAAGATTAAAGCATTCTCTTATTTTGTTTTACAAATACCTAACAAATGCTCTCAGATTTTAAAATCACAAAATTTCACTTATTTTAAAATACGTGATTTTTGAAAATGGTGAATTACAGAGTTTTGCATTCAAACAAACAACCCCCAAGAGTGACCCTATTACAGCCCTACTTCCAGGTGCCAACAAACTTTAGAGGTTCAAAGATTTTAGAGAGGGGAAGGAAAACAAAAGGTAGCGTGACCACGACTCACCTATTATCTTAAGTTTCTCCTGCGTCGAAACGGATCAGAGATACTGCCGTGCAGTACTGCACCGCAGAGCGCTACTATTATGCCCCCCCCCCAAAAAAAAAAAAAGAGAAAAGAAAAAAGAGAGAGAATCTTTTTTAAGGTCGAACCCCACATGACTTGTATAAAAATTTTAAAAAATAAAAAACTGAACCCAATAAATAGTAAAAAAGACACCCTTAATGGGCCGAACTTAATAATAATTTTTTATTTTTTAGAATTTTTGGATGGTTCGATTGGAAACCGGACTGTACAGACATGTGGGGTACATGAGGCCTGACCTTGAAAATTCCCAAAAAGGAAATAATGGTGTACTAACACTTCCGCGCGGTGCAGCACCGCATGACGGTGCAGCAAGTAAAACTCAACAGACAGCAGATATTGCAAAAGACATTCTTCGACATACAATAAATATTTGTGGAGCAGCAATATTTGACTTTGGTTTCATATGCAGTGACTAGGTATACATATAAAACATCATACTTGTTGATTTCCCTTGTGAAAATGGGCAGATGAATCAACTGTACAACCAAATAAATTTATCATACAATTGTAGCCCTCCATCATAAGAATCTTGGCATTTTATGCAGTGTGAACTTTGGGATGGTGTGGACACTGTAGTATTCACCCCTCGACAAGCTTTACGCCAGTTCTGCACAAACATACAGAGAAATAAAATTACCTGATGATTGATGAATCATGAGATCAGCGTGAAGAAAATTTGAGAAGATAATGGTAAGCAAAGAAAAATTTGCCACAAAATTAGTTGCATTACCCGAAAGGACTCTGTTTGATAGATAATAGTTCAACATCCAGCTGCAAAAATGGGGGAGAAGAATTAGAGAAGGCAGTTTAAAAACAAGCGTGTGTACATAAAGATGATGGCCTGCCAAAAAGGAAGTGTGTAATGGAAAAAACATTAATCATACCACTCCATATAATTCTACAGTACGAATTATTTAAGAAGCCTAATGGAAGTGCCAGCATAAATGTAAATGAAAGGTTATGATCATCTAGTTAGTAATGAAGGTTTCAACAGCTAATTGTAACCAACTTCAATGAAAATTATCAACTGGTTGCTTCCTGGCACACATACATTAAAGGAACATTGTAACTAGACATCCCACAAGCTGAATAACCAACTAGACATAAAAAAAAAAAAATTAATATGGATTTATTCTTCAATAATAAAATTTGGCTGCTGGAAGCTTGAAGTGTTATCCCATCGAACATTACTCTGTTGAATGACCCTTCATAATTGAAATGAATTCTTTATTTGGGGGACCATTCAAAATATTAGTTTATGTAAAAATCAAAAGCCATCAATATGCATATTTTCAAATGGAACCATTTATTGAATGCATTACTGTACATGAAGATGATGTTTGCGACTCTAAAAGACACTTCATGTGTTCTTCCAGATACACGCATTTCATTATTGTTTCAGACCATTTCACATGCAAACATTTATTAGTTACGAGGAAACATGAATTAAATATCAGTTAAACATCCGTGTATGGATGTGCATAAAGGAAAGCCGTGTCCTTTAAGAGTGAAATAACATTTCATGTTCATGGGCCATGAAGAAAACATAAGAGACATTTTCCTTTTAGTTAAATTATGCTAGTATCATGTATCATGGGCCCCTCAAGGTTGGTGGACAGCATTCTACTCCTACAAGACTGTTGCTCCTACACAAATGACAATGAGGACAAAAATTTACATCAAACTTGATGTTTTAACTAAACTCGACTAAATTTAACATTTTAACTAAACTCAAGAATCCCATTGATCCTATTAATAATGATGGGAATATCACTGGAATGTTTGACTGCCACTTTACCCAAATACCAGACGTATTCGTTGCGTCATAGCTTCCATCAGTGGCGGAACCAGAAAAAAATTGTGTGTGTGTTGGTGGGGGGGAGGGGAGGGATAAAAAATGACAAGCAATGGTGTAGCTGTACAGGTGCAACAATATGATCTTATCCTGGTGGTCTGCATCATATCGGAGCAAGATTTGATTTTTACAGTCATCTGCCTTAGATTTTGAGGTTGAAAAAGAAAGTGTCGAAGTTAGAACTACCCAAGTTTTAACTGTAATACGATTCATGCCATCGGGACAGGTTTGATGGTTGCAGTCTACTAAAAAATAAGATAATAATATTTAAATAAAACTAAATACTTTGAAAATCATCAAAGAGGAATCTTTTGTATAGTAGGAGTCGAGAATTTCAGAATGAGTTGTGTGACTTTTGTCTAGATACAAAAGTTAACCAAAGAAGACAAAGAAAATCTTGATGATTGTTCAGTAACAAAGTGTAAGATAATGATAATAAAAAAATAACAAAAAGAAAAAAAATCTCAAGGTCATCAAGAGATTATCCTTCGCATGCTTTTAGAGTTAGAAAACTAGAAAATGATAAACAGTTAAACACTATACAACATTGTAAGATAGAAGTTAAGTAAAAGAAGAATAAAAAAAAGATAACTGAGATGGTCAATAGATATAGAATAAATAATCATACTAAAAAATAACATAATTAAAAATTTTTGACTATAAATTACTAGGACATTATTTTTGGTATATTCCTGAAGCTAAGAGATAGAAGCCAGAGAAGATGGAACCAATAATCATATATAAGAATATGAATTCCTTAATGAAAAATTAAGGCTTAATAAATAAGGACCGAAAATGCAAAAGCTTGTGCTATTTCTATGCATTAATTCCATGGGGCCTGATCACGTGGATAATTTGTAATTGATAGCAACTAGCAAGGTAATCCTTATTTTTTCTTTAGTTAATTGCCTAGTTTAGACCCATGATCTATTAATTTTTGGGCGGGTCAAAGGTCTTTTAAGAGAATGCAATATAACAATTTTGAAAATATTTGGGGGTGGGGGGTGGGTGGGTCACTCTGCCTCTGGCTTCCATTGTCTACATCGGTCATCAAGGCGAAGAGTTAGTTGATATATATATATATATATATATATATATATGTCTGTGTGTGTGTGTGTGTGTGAATAGTAAGAAATGTAACTCAGGATCCAACGACAACACAGTTCTGCATCACTGAAGGGAAGAGGAGCTGCAAAATCGCACAGGCTTGATGTTCTGTTTGGACCTGGCCTAGATCTCTCCTATCAGTTTTTTGTTTTCTTTTATTTGGAGAAATATACGTTGATTTTATTTATTTTGTTTCTTGGACTATGAGAGTTTGGGATTAACCGTCAAGGAGTCCGGGACTAGATCAGTCGAAGATCCAAGTATATGACCTCTCTTCACTGACCTCGGTCAATGTTAATTACGTCGAACAACCACTCAACAACTCTTAATTAACCATCCGTTGATGCCCTTGTAACATACAACACTACTACTACATGCAGTACATGCATATGAAGATATGTTTTAGGTTAAGCCCTTGGCCTCGCCTAAGTTTAGGATGGGTATATGATTGGTTGTGAGACTTTTGGATTGACTCGGTCAATGTTAATTACGTCGAACAACCACTCAACAACTCTTGATTAACCATCCGTTGATGTCCTTGTAACATACAACACTACTACTATATGTAGCATATGCATCTGAAGATATGTTTTAGGTTAAGCCCTTGGCCTCGCCTAAGTTTAGGATGGGTTTATGATTGGTTGTGAGACTTTTAAAAGGTTTTGGATTGACTCCGAATTATCTGGATTGATTCTAAGTATTTTAGACCTATAAGGTTATTTTCATAATTATGCCAACTTAGAGGGCGTAGAGGCATTGGGACCATTTTGGTGTTTGAGATGAGTTTTAATGCTTTAAAAAGGTTTCGAAACCTTAGTTGGTATTTTAGAGTTATTTAAGTGTGTTTGGGTTGCAGGGGCATTTTGGTAATCTTAGGTTAATATGGGTTTCATGGGTATTTGCCATGTTCTAAGTGATTTTACATTTTGTATGATTTTTCTAGAACTTTTAATGATTTTTGATATCTTAGGGGTATTTTGATAATTTGCTACTTTTTTAAGGTTTTCAGGGCATTTAGAGTATGACGGGTCGTTTTTATATTTTTTTAGGATTTTCTATGGTTTTTACATATTTTTATCATAAGAAGGGTATTTTGATCATTTTTCTAAGGTTATGAAGCATTAAGGTCATTTATAGGGTTCTGTGGGTATTTAAGGCATGCTGGGAGCTTTTTATAGTTTTTAAGAATTTTCTCTGATATTTATTGATTTTTACTGATTTTTATGGGTTGAGGGACATTTTAGTCATTTAGGATAAATTTCGTAATTGAATGAGTTATTAAAGGAGTATAATGATACTCATGCGTTTTAAACATATTAAGTATATGTTATTTAAGTTATAGTTTATGAGAATATGTTTCTATTTTATTAATTATGCTTTAGGTATGTTTTAAGGCCTAGTTAGATTTAGGGGAGAGACTAAGGGTATTCATATCATTATATATACAATTAATTAAGCATATGGTTAATTAAGTATGGCTAATTACATACATGCATGATTTATTAGATAACATACATACATACATTAAGTATGAAAACAACATAAGTAATAATTTATTTCATTAAAAATTCGGCAGAGTAACGACTTATGTAATGCCGGATTTACAACAAAATTTCGACAGAATATCCCCTTAAGATAACCTTAAAAGGAAACCCAAAAGAGACTCCTCTTCCTGGCGCACACTAAACTTGTGTAGAGTACTAAGTTCGTGTCTTCAAAATGACAGAATTTCTCCTTATGAATTTTGGGTCAAGGGGGGGGGGGGGGGGGGTTGTTGTATTTATAGGCCAGCCTTAAAGGCCTTATCCGGTAGGGGGTGCACAGAGCACTAAGTTCGTGTCTTCAAAATAACAGAATTTCTCCTTATGAATTTTGGGCCAAATAGGTATGACCTTTCATCTTCCCCAGAGGCCTTATCCGCCCACCGTTAAAAAAATGAGAGAGAGAGAGAGAGAGTGAGAGAGATGTTAGAGAGGAGGAGGGGGGGAACGAACCGGTAGGGGTTGAAGAACCAATGGCCACCCCCCCCATTCTCCTTTTTCTGTCCATTTTTTTTTGCCCCTCTTTTGCTGCGTTAAATGAGGGAAACCTCATTTATCACCCTCTCTTTTAATTTTATAGGAAAAGGTTCTCAATAATGGGGGCCAATGATTGGCAATTAAAATCTTCTTTAGTGGAGAACCCACTAATATGGGGAGCCCAAATGGACATTAACTCCCTTAAATAAAGGCCATAAAAAGTCATTAAATTCTATTCTCTCCTCCCCCTTTTCTTTGCATTAAATGGAAGGAGGACCCCCACCGGTTGGGGGGGTTTCCTCTTTTTTTTTTTTAATGGGGGCAAGACCCCCACCAGTGGGAGGTTCCATGGGAACCGGTGGGAGGTCTAGCCTTTCTCCTTTCTCCTTCCTCCTTTCTTTATTCCCCCATTAAAGGCCATCAATGGGCCTTTTTTTATTTTTTTTTCCTTGCTCCTCCTTCATTCATTTTTCTTTGTACCCTTCATAAAAAAAGGTTCAATAAATGCCCCCTACGGGACATGTACCGGAGGTGACGACGAAGGTGCGTGTCCCGTGTCCCATTTGGCTACAAGACCTCATTTTGCATGCTTGAGAGGCTCTCACATGCGGAGTATTGGTGTTGTCCCATCGACTTCCCGAGGCTTGTCTTATTTATCTAAGGCTCCTGAAGGAAGCTACAGTGTCGTTTCGCATATGCCAAGCAACCCATCGTTTCGGCTTGCTATGCATATGCTCCATCCGAGCTTATCTGGGTACCAGTGACCTTCAATTTTGGTACTTAGGCACCTTAAGATACGCAGAGGAAGCCTTGTTTTCGTAACTTTTCGACTCTCTGGGTGCACTTGAAAGCGTCCAACCCTTCTAATTTTGTGGATCCTCTTGACCGTCACGACATTGAGACGTGCCTTAAGAAAACTCAACCACAGCATCTCAGTTTTACTGAGCAGGAGATGAGACATGCTCATCAGCAAGGTTTAAAAAAAAGAACAAAATGTCTACTTTAAACAGAAGCAAACTGCTTCTCTACCAAAGTCTCTTAGGAGTTAGTGACATGACCTTAAAAAAAAACTGGTCCGCGAGTCCATATCCTCTTCAAAAGGATTACTGGTCGAGAACCAAAGAATTTTTCCCCTTCCAGCAGCATTACGTTAGAAAAGTACAGAGAAAATGTATGGCCAATAACTTCACAGCTTGCATTGGAAGAAGCACCACACCAATTAAACAACATTATCTTTAATCATGGCACTAAAAATGGAAAACATTAATATAAACTGGAAAACTAAACATAGATGAAAAGTGATGTAACATTCAATATTATTATTTCCAACCAGAGCATCAAAAGAAAAGAGGATACTTGAGACAAGCTCTCACCTCAATTGTTGCATTGGGAGGAATCTCCTGAACTCCTTTGCTTCCATAAGCTAATTCAGGCGGAACTATCAACAATCTCTGTGAAGTCATTCACCCAATTTAGCAGATCATCTATCAACAGATAAAATTTAAAACTATAATTGAAATTTAAATATATGCAAAGATAAACTAAATTTGCATTAAAACGAAACAAAATTCGCACTAAAAAGAGCAAATGCATGTTTGGTGCCCCTTCATATGGGAAGGACAACTGTGCTACCACAGCTCCTAAGTCATTTATTGTGGACAAAGCATTAGCTATTCAAAACCATTTGTCTGTTAGTTTGGCTTCCAGATGGAGGAGGAAAGTTCAAATTGAACTTTCTATATTGAGCAGAAAATGGAATTCAATGTAAGGGATTAGAAGCTCTGCTAGTTCATGTCACTTAGATATATTCCCACCCAACGTGCAGGACAAAAGTGCTTTGTGGTAAAAGCTTCACAACACATCCTAGATGTTCTTTGACTGTAGCTCTTAATCAAGAGGTTTTAGATCAGAACAATGTGGTAAGCCAAGATGCCATAATGAGCTTAAATGTATACTTATTTGACAATAAATACGCAATTAAATAGGGAAGTTTGAAAAAAAAGATAATGCAACTCATGGTTTGCTGACTCGGTATGACTCATACAAGTTGTACCATTTTTTGGGGTTTTTGAGTTGAAGAGATGTACAGGTCCGGCTTTCCTTATATGCTTATCTTTGTGTTAGTGAGTATTGTCATATTAATGCTTACATTTGAAAGCCTAAAAATGTACTTGTGTGGGAATGAGATTAGAAACAGAACTAGTAAATGATCTGAAAAGAACAGATTCTACAGCTCTCAGTTAACTAGATAATATTGCTTAAATTAATGTCTATTTAATTATTAGAAATATGTACTAAAATATCTGACAAAATACTAAAGGTTATGTATGTGGAATAAAAGAAGGCTGACTCTGCTTATGGTAATTCGAGAAAATCCCAAGATATACTATTCATATTCTGATTTATCATATGAAAAGAGTCTTAGCAATTGAGCAAATAAACATATGATCAAGCACATGGATAACTTATGAGGCAGGACAACATATATGAACCAAAACGTAATATCAGTCTCACCTGGCCTCCCACCCTCATTCCCTGAACTCCCAGATCTAAACCTTTTAGAACAGTGCCCTTCTCTGACTGACCAACATCAAATCCATAAGGCTGCAGAAGATGAGGGACATTCATCAAAATACAATGTCAAACTTCTTTGACTGCCAGTCACATCTACAAAATCTAATGGATGCAAGCATTCTGCAGCAAGTATATGCACAATCCAGGACAATTATAAAAATGTCAACAACTGTACAAAAGGAAATAAGGCAGAGTAACATGTAGAAATATGTATTTCAGCAGAAAGACGATAATGATTACCTAGAAATGCACATTTCAACGGAAAAAAAATGATCATCTTCCAACAAAGTGATTGTTCAATCAATGATTTTATACCGAGACCTTACCGTTCCACCGCCAACACCCATGCCTTGTCTACTGGTCATAAAAGTTATACCCTTCCACTTAGCAACATAGTGTACCTACATCAGGAAATGTAGCCTCATTTATCATGCACTGAACAATGAATTTATGAACAGTATAAAACAAATAAAGCAATCCAAAAACCTTTGGATTTTTAAATGGGAAATTTTTTTGAGGTCAGTATGCCCTGTACCACAGCTACGAAAATTTCAGAAATCTTGGGGACTTAGTGAATCTAGCCCAGAGCATCCACAATCCATCAAAGTGCATTCATCTAAATTTAGGTGATATAAAATTCCAACAGGAAATGAGATGAAAAGAAGAAGGCTAATTAGCAAATCTAATCTCTTTCACATTTATTACTTCCATTGCGGACAATATTTCCCATCTTGTTTTATTGTGCTGTTATAATGGTTTATAACATGGTTTGCCATATCGTACTGACTCGTGCCAACTCGTACGAGTCAACTCATATCCAGACGATATTGAGTCGCAGATACGGTTTGACCCGTTGAGTCACATCCAACTCGATGCGACTCAGACCGACTCGTACTGAGTCAATGTGACTCGTGCGACAGACTGCGATTCAGCATGGGTCACTGTGATCCAGCTCGAGCCTACTCGATGCAACTTGATGTGACTTGTATCTTACCAAGTAGACTTTTTTTTTTCCAATTTGATAAGTAATTGGATTTTTCTCCAATCGGTAAATAATTGGACTTGTTTGTTCAATTTAATAGGTAATCTGCACTTTTATATTGACTAATAGGGTAAACTTGGCTTAAAAGTCATTATCATTAATAAGCCACTAGAGTTAAAAAGTTTATTTATGTCTTAATTATTCAAAAAATCAAAGAATCTGTAAAAAATAATAATAATCAGAAATAGTTCTGATTCATGCGACTCGTGTGAGTCGGACCAAGTCGGCTCGAGTCAGATCGGTAATACAATCTGGTACGGATCAGTGATACATCGAACCTTGGCTTGTATACATGTTCCACAGATCATGGAATACAAGATTGGCAGATCTGGATCGAGGTCAGCCAAACCAGATCAGGATCAGTAGTGGCGGATCTGATTGTGGGCCCTAGAACCAATCCCGATTGGAAAATTAAAAGAAAAATCAATTAGAAAATAAAAAAGAAAAGAAAATTGAATTGGGGCTTGTCCAGCTCAGGCTGAATCGGCCCAAATCAGATCAAACTCAGCCAAAGGATTTGGATTGGCACATTCCCTTGTGAATTGGTCGATTAGGTTTTGACTAAAAGATAGTGAAATCTTCTAGAAACACCCTTTATATACTTTTTATGTTTTCATAAATAATTTTAAAATTTATTAATATGACTCTTATTTAGGAATTTTTGCAGATTCACCCTCCCTAAATTTTTATTTGCAGCATTGATGGTCTTATTTTCATATTATTATTAATAACCTCGCTGCATCACAATACTCGCAAAGATGCCCCTAGGGTAATCGTCCATTAGCATTCCATTAAAATATCTTATCTAACCCTAGTTAACATTTAACCAAACTTAAAGAAGTCCAAAATATCCTTATTCCTTACTCAACTCTCTTTCTCTCTCTTTCCATCTATATTCTATATCTTTTTCTCTCTCTATAGCACAATATGTCAATCAAAAGAACTCATTTTTATCAAGGTATTTTCATCCAAATATAAACTTGATGATTGAAGAAGGAATATAAGGTCAACCACAAGGACATTTTTGCAAGGAATATTCACACCTTTAATGGAGGTTCACCACAAGGGTTTTTTAGTATTGCCACATATTGAGGTTATTTAAAACAATACGAAAATAAGACTGCCAATTCCATAGATAAAATTATAACAAGGGTATAGACACACACTTTTGACATCATTTTGAGTATATTTCTTATGTTTTAATGATGGTGCCTTGCTTTGAGTGTCATTCTCTAAATTTTTATGGATTTTTCATGATTTATGCAAAATTGGACAAAAACGTCTAGCATAGTGTACACCTGGTGACTTTGACGTCTGCTTGATTGGACATGTTTATTATTTTTCTGATTTTAGGGTTTCAAGAATTTTCAGAGTTATACGTCCTAGTGTCTGGATGCCTAGCTCGATAAACATCCAGTCAACTAGACATTTTGTCAATTTTTCACCTGAAAATAGGAGTCAGTTTCGAATTAGCTTTTGTGAGTGGCTTATCTTTAGAAGTCTCTAGCCTTTAGTAGATAACTTTAGGAGAGTTTTATGATATTAATTCATGTTTTACTATGTTTATCTATGATTTTTTGGCAGTTATCTCTAAATTTTGAAAATTGTAAGTGTAGCTCTAATAAATAGCCCCTAAGACAGAAACCCTAAAGGAATCCAGACTCACCTCGCCCCGAGGTTGCTGGAACTTGCTCTTACATCCTCACACCTGCTGGAGCCTTATAGAAGGAGGGAGGAGTCCTCTTGCTTGGAGTTCTTCTTCCCTTTCGACCTACGCTTCCATGGAGATTCTACTCCTTTTTCTCCCCCTTTTTCTTTTGATTTTGTTCTTAGTTTTATAATCATTGCATCACATAGATAGTTATTTCACGTTTTTACATGTTCATGCATACACTCATCCAGTTGCACCTTCCTAAAGAGGGGTTTAAAAGCAAGAAAACCACCCAAGTCTATTTTCAAATTAATTGTGGTTTAGTGCATGACATGAACGTGGTTATTACACTTTAGTAGATCTAATCTTTGGTAATTTGTTTGTTGTTTGTATTCTTTGCAGGGGAAGGTAGAAAGTCTTGAAGGGAAGTTCTTCATCATTGGCTGGCTGAAGTTGAAGGTGGAACCATTGTCTCTTGTGATGGAAGTAATTCTTTTCGAAGTTGATTACATTGTGGGGTAGTTTCCTTATGTTTGATTGATTTGGTGCCGATCACGTCTCTCCTCATCATGCTTGCTTTGTTTTGATTGTGTGTTCATGGAGGTCAATTTTCATGTCTACAAAAGATATTTACAAAACATTCTTTTTATTTAAAAAATACCTTTTTATTTTTAAACTTAGGTTGGATTGATCCATTGGATTGGCCAACCTGACCGACCCGATCCGATCTAGAACAGCATTGGGCATATACCTAATTTAAGTGCCCCATCCAATGCTGAATTCCTCGCCAGTCACCAGAGATAGATATGAACAAAGATTGGGCCAGACAAAGCTTTAGCTTCTTTCTTTTCTCTGGGCTTTCCACTTGACTAACATGATATTATGGTCCTCGTCCACCTTTGCTTGGATGTTCACTTGTCTATTACAGCCATTAGAAATTCCAAGATGGAATGGGAATGCATCACTATGGACTTTGTGGTTGGATTATCAAGACCAAGAAGATGCATGATCTGGTGTGGCTGTGTGCGTGGTAATCACCTCACCAACTCAGTGCACTCCTTGCCTTTGTGGATGAGATGATAGTTAGAAACGTTGGTGCAATTATATGTAGACGAATGGTCAAGTCGCACAGAATTCTTTTTTCTGTTTGACATAATCGAGACCCGAATTTTACTTTCAAATTTTGCAAGGTTTTCGAACAGCTCTGGATATAGAGTTACCTTTAGTTCTACCATTCATTGAAAGTTGGATGGCAAATCCGAGAGAACCATTCAATCCTATAAGATACGTTGAATGCCTTTAGTATGGACTTGAGTAGCAGTTAAGCTAAACATCTACCATTAATTGGGATTGCGTACAATAACAATTGCTACAGCAGCATCTGTATTAGTCCATACGAAGCATTGCATTGTCCACCATATCAGTCACCTTTGTATTGGGATGAAATGGGAGAAAGGATTTCAGAAAAGAACCAACATCTTGGCCAGTTCTAGTTATGTCTCTGCTGTGATGTGTCATTGCATGTAGCTAGGTATGGGAGAATGAAAGTAGTCTAAAATTCGCAAGCATGTATGATATTAACCTTGAAGCTGTTACATAGATATTGTTAGATAGTGACCATCAACCCCTTGATATTGGAGTCTGTTGCAGGGATAAGCATGGAGACTTGGTCTCCCAGGATCCCTAAGATTTAGGAGGCGGTTCCGAGGAGGGGGCGGAGATGGTTAATGGAAGGGCCTCTATAAAAAGGAAACCGAGGTGAAGAATAGATCTCACCTTGGGTTAACCATCGGAGCCCGCTTTCCTCTCTTGCGTTTTTCTCACCACTCTCTCTCGATCCAACACTGGTGTCAGAGCTGGTTCGTCCTCGCCGCCGCCACCGCGCTGCCCTCGCACCGGAGCTACGCCGCAGCCCTGCCGCGACCGCCGCTGCAGAGAACCGGAGCCGCCGCGCTGCTCCTCGCACGCCCCTGCCGCGGGACTCGCCGTGCCCTCGGCGTTGCAACGTCGCCGCAGCACCGCCGCCGCTGCAGCACCGCCGTAGCCCCGCCGCAGCCCGCCGCAGCGCCGGCCGTGTCCTGCTGTTGCCGCTGCCGCACACCACAGCCGCCACCGCCGCTGTCCTCGTCGTGCCCCGCCGCGACCACCGCCGCACGACTGCCGCCGCTGCAGCCCGCCGCAGCCCGCCGCACGACTGCCGCCGCTACTCCTCCTCGCGCTGCGGCACACCCCGCGAACCGCCGCAGCTCCCCGCGATCGCCGCCGCCGCCACGTCCCGCCGCTGCCGCTGCAGCGAACCGCGGCTCACCCCGCGCCTCGCCGCCGCCCCTGCCGCAGCAGCACGCCGCAGCTCCCGTGCCCTCGCCGCCGCAGCGCCGCCGCAGCCCGCCGCTGCTTCCCCTCGCGCTGCGGCACACCCAGCGAACCGCCGCTGCTGCCCTCGCCTCCGCCTCGCCCCGCCGCTGCCACCGCCGCAGCCGCCCTCGCCTCGCACTGCAGCACCGTAGCTGCGAACCGCCGCTGCCGGCGCACCGCCACCCCCGCCGCTCCTGCCGCACACCGCGGGTTCACCCCCGAGCACCGCTGCTCCTGCCGCAGCAGCCCGACGCGGCCCGCCGCTGCTCCCCCTCGCACCGCAGCTCATCCAGCGAACCACCGCAGCCCACCTCGCCCCGCCGTTGCCCCGCTGCTGAAACACCTCCACTGCCGCCGCCGTCTTCGCTGCGCACCACCGTCGCCATCCGCAGGATCTCTGCAACACACTTGTTTGGCTTCTCTCCTTAACAGGTTCTTCCTCTCCCTTTAACGAGTAACCTGTAGTATGGTATCATAAGCCAACTTTTTTTTAAGTACAAGGACCTGCACCTCACAGCTGTTAACAGATAGGCATTTTATAGCTTCTGTATGTTTTGTCAGATACACTTAATGCTCCTACTCCACATATAATACTTTATCTGCCTTTTTTTGCTTTTGACGTGTACATGCTGTTATTTTCTTAACATACTTGATATCTTTTAAACGTGCATAGCTCTTACCCGAACCTGTCATAATCTGCATGTTATTTAATCTGTAGGTGCATTTTTTTAAATATACCCCTGCTAACAACATACCTGCATGCATACGACATAATTTAATTATCTGCCAGAACCTGTCATAGTTTTATGTGCATCACTTTTAATTTATGCCAGAATCTGTTGCATTTTTTAAAACTTGTTTCGTCCTTATCTGTTACTGTTATACAAATCCTGTGCTTATACCAAATTGCATAACTCTTCTAAATCTGCAAGTGTTTTCTTTTAATATTTTATTTCTTTAGCCATCATTGCAAACACATATATTATTACCTGTCTGAAAATATATTTGTGCTTATACCCTTGATCTATAAAACAACATATAAATCAATATTTCTTTATAGGAAAATTCGCACGCATTCATATTATTTTCACTTATTATTGTTAGCATTTGTCTTATCAACTATTTATTTTGTTAATTAAATCCTGCATTTTTTTTTGTTGTAACAATAGAAGTTATGTTTACTTATCATTGTTAGTATCTTGTCATATCTTTGTTGTAGCCATAATATTAATTGTTTCATTAAGTATAATCTTTGCATATCTTTATCTTGCTAAGTTGAATCATACAAAATGATGCATATTTTAATGTTATTTATGTTACAAATCTTAATTAAATTATGTATATTGAGCTTTAGCCTTGTCCTACTTAAAATGGCCAGTAAACTCATTGCTTCTGAACTGGCTAAACTGGACAAGTTGAACGGTACTAATTATGACATGTGGCATAGGAAAATTAGATATGGTCTTATTCATGATAATATTGAACATGTACTTAACAGTACTGTTCCGGAATTGACTGATAACCCCGGAGAGGGAGATATCAGGAGAAGAGAGCAATGGTTGTCAGATGACAATAAGGCTAAAAGCCTGATGCTAATGTTCATGGAGGACAACCTCATAAAATTCTTTGAAACTTATGAGACTGCCCGAAAATTGTGGGACGCTATTAAGGAGAAGTATGACACCACTTCTGAGGTGAATACTCAGCTCCTATTGCATCGGTATAATTCTTGCCGTATGCAAGAAAGCGATAGCGTCATAGAACATGTGAATAAGATGATTGTTATGGCTAAAGATCTCTACACTGCTGGAACAGAGGTTCCAGAGAGAATGCAGGTGGCGACTATTTTGAATAGTCTGCCATCTTCATTAGATATGGCTGCCACAACCCTTAGAATGAGCGGTACCGTTCTTCGTGTCACTGATTTACCAGCTAGGTTAGCAGTTGAGCAGGACATCATTGCCAGTAGGAAAGGTCAAGAGCTGAACTTGCAGGAAGTGAATGCTATACACCAGAAGCCCTCATCGGCATATAACAAAAGCCAGAATCACTCTGTTGGACCGAATAGGCCACAGTTCAAAGCAAAATCACACTATAAAGGCAAAAGGGTTCCCCGTGGTGCTTGCTACACATGTGGCAAATTTGGTCATTACAAGGCCAACTGTCCTGAAAAGCACGGAAACAAGGGTAAAAACCCGGAAAAGGGGGGAACCGGCAAACGAGAATTCGTCGGTTTGACGGAATGCAATGCTGTGATTATCGACACCAACGACTGGTGGGTGGATTCTGGCGCAACTTGTCATGTGGCAAAGACAAAGAAAGGGCTGGTGGAATTCAAGCAGCTGCAACCTGGAGAGCAGAGAATGTACATGGGAAACAACACCTACCTGAATGTAGAAGGTGTTGGAACATATCGTTTAGATCTTGGGGACAGCATCATGGTCCTCAAGGATGTCTATTATGCGCCGAGTATTAGGCGCAATCTGTTGTCTGTAACTGCTCTCATGAAAAATGGTCTGGAAGTCCGTTTCTATAATAAAAGAGTGTCTATAGGAAAGAACAAAAAGGTCTTTGCCATAGGAAAACTTGTTCCTGAACATGGCTTATTTTGTATTCCTGTTGTGGACACAGAAGTTAATAATATTAATGATGCTGTTATGAATTATTCCTTGTGTCATCTGTCTGAATGTGATCTGTGGCATTTTAGATTAGGACATCCTGGAAAATCTAAAATGGAACAAATGATAAGATTAAACCTACTGCCATTAACTAAGATAGAATTGTCACCATGTGAACATTGTTTAGTCGGTAAAATGACTAAGAAACCTTTTGCAGTAGGACATAGATCACAAGGATTACTGGAGTTGATCCACTCAGATATATGTGGACCATTAAGTATAAAAACATATGATAGAAAGGAATATTTCATAACATTCATAGATGACTATTCCAGATATGCCTATGTATATCTTATTTCTGTTAAATCATAAGCTCTTAATTGTTTTAAGAAATATAGAGCAGAAGTAGAAAGGCAACTGGGTAAAAACATTAAGGTGTTAAGAACAGATAGAGGTGGGGAATACAACTCAAAGTAATTTGAGTCATATTGCCAAGAGCATAGAATAAGGAGGCATGTAACTATGCCTTATACGCCACAACAGAATGGTGTGGCAGAAAGAAAGAATAGAACGCTTATGAATGCTGTTAGATGCATGCTATCGCATTCAGGACTCCCGAAGAATTTTTGGGGAGAGGCATTGCTCACGGCAAATTATACATTGAATAGAATTCCCACTAAGTCTATCGAAAGTACACCTTATGAACTGTGGAATGGGAGGAAACCAGAAATAAGTCATCTTAAGAAATGGGGGTCAGTAGCCCATGTTCTCATTCCAAATCAACTAAGAGACAAGTTAGACTTCAGAACATTGAAGTGTCGATTCATAGGCTATTGTGACAAATCATCGGGATATAGATTCTTCGATAAGGAAAAAGGAATCATTGAATATAGGGATGCTACATTTCTTGAAAATGTAGAGGAAGAGGAATCTCATCATGAGAAAGAACCTCTAAGTGTAATAGACGATGACTATTACAATGATTTACCTATAAATGATCCAGAAATCGAAGAAGAACTTCCACCAAATGTGGAAGATGAACAAATGCCTTTGAATGAAACGCAAGAAAATCAACCTGTAATTGGCAATAAAAGACTTAGAACTCCACCGGCATGGATGGATGATTATCACTTGTACTTATGTGAGCCTTCATGTCTAACAGTAGACATAAATGAGGATAATAATATAGATCCCATGAATCTGAATGATGTATTGAAATCTTCAGACTCTGATCTATGGCGAAAAGCCATGGAAGAAGAAATTGATTCCATAAAAAGGAACAATGTATGGGAACTATGTGAATTACCCAAGAATAGGAAGGCTATAGGTTGCAAGTGGGTATTTAAGAAAAAGATCCGTGTAGATGGATCTATAGACAAGTATAAAGCTCGATTAGTTGCCAAAGGATTTACACAGATGCCAGGTATAGATTTTCAGGAAACTTATTCTCCTGTGGCTAAATTTGCATCTATAAGGATGATTTTAGCAATTGTTGCGCATCTTGACTTGGAACTTTATCAAATGGATGTCAAGACTGCATTCCTTAACGGAGAGTTAGAGGAAGATATATACATGAAACAACCTGAAGGTTTTCAGATAGAAGGTCAGGAGAATAAAGTATGTAAACTTAAGAAAGCTTTGTATGGCTTGAAACAGTCTTCTAGACAATGGTATCTCAAATTTCATAATGTTGTTATTCAACTTGGATTTGTTCCAAACCAATTAGACAATTGTGTATATGTCATGAAGAGTGGGAGCATGTTCATTATATTATCTTTATATGTAGATGATATTTTGCTCGCTGGAAATGACATAGGAATGTTGAATAACGTTAAGTCTGAGCTCAGTGAGAAATTTGAGATGAAGGACATGGGTGAGGCATCCTATGTTCTCGGAATCCAAATCCTGCGGGATAGAAAGTCTAGAATGTTGAGTATAAACCAAGATAAGTACTTACAATCAGTACTTAGGAGGTTTGGAATGCAAAACTGCAACCCAGCACCAACGCCGTTGGTTCATGGAAAACGATTAAGTAAAGAGCAATGTCCTGGAGAAGGACATGATGCACTGCAAGTGCCGTATGCACAAGCAGTCGGAAGCTTAATGTATGCTATGCTATGTACCAGGCCTGACATAGCATACGCAGTAAGCTTAGTAAGCAGATATCAAAGTAATCCTGGTCCAGCACACTGGAAAGCTGTTAAAAGGATTATGAAGTACTTGAAAGGTACTTTGCACCACAAATTAATATATCAAGCAGATACACTAGAAGTGCTTGGTTATTCCGATGCAGATTTCGGAGGGGATAAAGATGACGGAAAGTCCACTTCGGGACACTTGTTTATCTTTGGTGGTGCAGCTGTTTCTTGGAGTAGCAAGAAACAAGGGTATGTTGCAAGATACACACAGGAAGCTGAGTATGTTGCGTGTAGCATGGCTACTACTCATGCAGTCTGGATAAGACGATTTTTAACAGAATTAAATCTCAACTTGGTAGAAGAACCAATTGAGATTTATTGTGATAATCAGGCGGCAATTAGCTTGATTAACAGTGGAGCGAATAGCTCTAGAGGAAAACACATAGAAATTCAATATCATTATATACGTGATATTGTTCAAAAAGGAGAAATTAAAGTGACTTATATTCCCACCAGTGATCTGATTGCAGATCCGTTGACAAAAGGTATACCGGTAGAAAGTTTTGTCAAACATGTAAGTCTAATGGGACTTGGGAATATATAAGTCGGGAAATTTCCTTTACAAAATTGAAAATACATTTCACAGATAGTGAGAATGTATCAGAACATTAATACATCTCACGGATAGTGGGAGTGTATTAAGAATCATTTGATTTGAAAATACATTTCACAGATAGTGAGAATGTGTCAGAACACCAATACATCTCACGGATAGTGGGAGTGTATTAAGAATAATTTGGTCTTGATGGTCAAGTGGGAGATGTTAGATAGTGACCATCAACCCCTTGATATTGGAGTCTGTTGCAGGGATAAGCATGGAGACTTGGTCTCCCAGGATCCCTAAGATTTAGGAGGCGGTTCCGAGGAGGGGGCGGAGATGGTTAATGGAAGGGCCTCTATAAAAAGGAAACCGAGGTGAAGAATAGATCTCACCTTGGGTTAACCATCGGAGCCCGCTTTCCTCTCTTGCGTTTTTCTCACCACTCTCTCTCGATCCAACAGATATTACCCAAGGAGCTGCCAGAAATGGAGCAAAGAATGGACATTGGTTCTATATTATATTCATCTGAATTTTATTGCATGACCATTGACACATAAAAGTAAAAATGCAGGACATTTACACTTTACTATGATTTCATGGCACCAATGAGTTGACATAACCACCAGGTAGCTATTCCTGCAGAATTCATTCTATCATCCCGAAAGGAAAAAGGTGTGGTTAACAAAAGAAATGTTAAAAGCTATAACGCAGGGAAAGGCTCTAGATTGATATAAAGAAAGCAGATAGGGATTACAGCCATACTGCAACTCGTGACCCCTTCACAGCTTTAATTCCACCTCCAACCTTCAAATCATAATACCTACTCAACAAAATAATGAAACAAAACATAAGTAGCTACATAGCCAAAATTACAAATAAATGTTTACTTTTTAAAAGCCCACAAAACTGTAAGCTTGAGACTTCTTTATAGAAAGAAATGCAGACGGGGAGGGAAATGTCCAAGTCCTTTTGCATGTAAACAAGGATGATGCTGAAATGGAAATTATATGTTAGAGTAACCTAAATAATATACAATGCTCATGATTTTCAATACCCATGAATTAGATGCGAGAACCAGTGCTTCAAAAGAGTTTGACTTCCTGAACTGTGACATACATCAATCTTTTTTCTTCGGATTACAGATGTATCAAGCACTATACACATCACAAAGACAACAACTGAAGGCAAAAGTAATGAAGAGACATCCTGGACTGGATATTGGGATCAACGAAGTGAAAATATACAATAGTATATAACGTTGAGAGAAAAATGGGACCGTGCAGAATGAAACCAGGGACAAAAGTTGCTCCACAAATAGGTGCTGAATAAAGCAAGCAAGTAATAAAGCTTAGGGGACACCAAAAGGTTGACATACAGGCAATCCGAGTTGTGATGAAAACAGTAGCCGACCCAAACAAACGAGTATGAGATGTTGGTTTTCCTGGGGGAACAATGTCAACAGAGGGATCCAAAAAGCACCGCTGAGCCAGTTCCTCCGCATAGTAGATTACTAGACCATCCCACATCAATGTTTCGCACTCCATCCCCATATACTGGGCTGTCCTCAACTGGTGAGGATGTTTAACTCGTCAACTCTTTAATCAAGATCAGAAGGAAAGGTGGGATTGGATCATGTGAAATTAGCACTTGAGTTAAAAGGATAACCAGAAGTTAACTCTTTCATTCAAAGAGTACATGCTGTGGCAAGTGAAGAGACTATCTATGTGCCTCCCTCATGGGAGGTCTCAGGTTCGAACCTGGTTGGAGCCTAAAAACTCCCCAGTCATGCAGCCTGTTAGGTGTTGTTGGATATTTATCCCTGGTCCATGGGATTACTTCCCCGGAAATCAGTTCGACCTGGAATTATCGCCTAATTAGGCGGACCTTTCGACCTGCTTGGATTTATCTCCAAACGTTGGAAGATTTCTCGGGTTCCACTCAGTTTGGAATCCCGGTCGCTTGTATATATACTTGTAAATACTTGGCCTTTGTGCCCCCTGCAAAAAAAAAAAAAAAGAGACTATCTATGGAGCTGACTGGCGTTAAGAGGGAGTTGCTTGTTGTTGATGACAAATATCATAATGGAGGCCACCAAATTAGAAGCAGACACTCTACATACCATTGATCATGCCAAGGGAGTGGCATCTGGTGCAGGCTCCATGTTGGGCACACTGAACATGCTTCCCTTCAGGCTTAAGATTGGGTGTGATGGAAATGACTAGGGTAAGGGTGGATGTCAAGTACCTAATCAGTATAGAGGAGGACCAGCATTTTGGATGTTGCATTCAGGTGAAATAAATAGATGATAATCACTGTGGACATGATGCATACTGAAGCAAACACAAGGGCAGTCTTGACTGGTCCAAGTTGAAGGCTGTTGAGGACAGATATGGGTACCCCTTGAGACTGTGCAGGACAACAGAAACAGCAACAGGGAGTTTCTCCAGAGGACTAAAGGACATGCCTTCGTCTCTAATTCCATTCACATAGGGATGTAATTTGCCAGAATAACATGTGCACAGAGGGACCCATGAAGATGAGGATATGCAACTTCCTTGTAGTTGCTATTAGTTGAGTTCCCTGTATGATGTGTACTCATTAGGCATGTCTTCACATCAATAACATCAGTGCATCATCTGATAAGTTGTTCATATCGATTCTTGAATAATAGTCAATGGGTCAACAGCTTTCTTTAGATGCACAATTTGTATTGTTCCAGGCCCAAACTTACCCAAAAGCTGAAATATACACCAGATTTTCCATGATCATTTACTTAAGAATCCAATTAGTTATGATTTTCATAGAATTCTCCTATTCTATATGCACATAGATCCTATATGCTGCAGAATACCATTATGGGTATGAAGAGCCCGCGAAGATCAGGATCTAGAAAATGACCTTATGGTCACTACTGTATGCATTCATTAGGCATCTTAACATCCATAGCATTGCTAATGCTAACATTATGTAATAAATTGTTCACTAAGATTGTTGAATCATAGTCAACGAGACAGTAGCTCCTTGGATGCTGGAGTACAAAGTTTTCCACAAGCTGGAGTTTATACAAAAGAATTTCACAATCAGAAATGTATTTAAGATTCCAAAACTCCCATTTTAGGTTTTTCAGGATTTCGATAAATGTAATTCTTTCTGTTTTCCTTTTTGTCCCAAGTTCTCCTTTTAAATCTCTTCTTTTCTCTTTTTCACTTTCTTTATTTTTTTTCAGTGGAACACATTGGAGGTGGCATTACACAGAATCAGGTGCTTTTAGTTCAATGCGAACTGAGATCAAAACTCACTGGAAATGTTTCTGCCATTAATTTGGGTTTGAAATTCCTTTACCCGGACACCATCTCCAGCCAGAAATCTGCAGAAAAAGTGTCGAACTAGTGATGAAGAATAGACTTTAAGGAGATGAGGAAATGGCCAACAGAGGAAAGAGAAAAGGAAACAAAACCAATAACCTGGTGGATCAGTTTTACTCTAGCACGCAATGTCAGGTAGAGGCCAGTCAAATTGTGGGTCCCTACACCATGAAAACATTCGCTTCCGGTTGGACTTCCATGACCACCAGCAGAACAGTGATGCTGCTCACACTAGCAACGATCTCTACTGAAAGCAGGGGGACAACATCAGCAGACATCTTCTCTACTCTCATTACCGACACAAAGTAAGCCATTGTCTTCTTGATCTCATCTTCCACACAAAGGGCTAGCAGAATCCCACTCATTACAACTCTAACACCAACCAACATGGGGTCTAGGTAAATTCGTGTCTGATGCACCTTCACCAACATGAGCATAAGGCCTTTTGTCTTCCAGCATCTTCAGTTGCACAGACACTACCAAGCATACAATAAGCAACACCTTCTCAGAAAGGCCGAAAACATCTCAAGCTGTGGATTCCCCCATCTACAGGAGGATTCTCAAAATCTTCTCTGCATCCCTTCTCCCCAAGGAAGACGGAATTGAATCGGGACATTGGATTGGCGGGTCTCGAACTGACCCAGATTGAGATCAGATCAGCCAAATCAGCTGATCCAAAGGAAGAAGTTCAATCATTGGATCAGCTTTTTGAAGGTGAAACCATTGCATCAGTTTGATTTTTAATTCATAAAATTATAAAAAAAAAGGAGATATCTAATGGATCCCAATCGAAGGCAAGATAGAGCAAGATTTTCCTTTTTCTTCTCGTTTTCAGGAGGAGATCAGGCTCCTCCAAAATCGGATCGACAGGGCTCTATTTGATCAGAATTGGCCAATCCAGATTGGAATCAGCTGATCCTATGAACCATGCTCTCCCCTCCACTGCTGACACTCATATGCACCTTTGCATCCATAAACACCTAGCCACCAACTCCTTTAGCTGGGGGAAAGGGATAACTATACCACTGCCTCCCCTCGATCAAATAGTGCCTGCCAGAGACAGGCTAGCATGTCCAGCCGAGAAGCTACCCATTGTGTAGGTAGGGCTTCGTGACTTCCTATACCAACTTCTCAGGTGACAAAAATGACCATTGTTCCAACACCAGGGGGTCGTCTATTCCTCCCAAGGGGAAGCATAGTAAGAAAAGATATGACCTACTTAAGTCTAACTACAAACATGGCTTTAGACAGATTCAATTGGCAGGATAGGATCCATGTAGCCAACTCCAAATAAATACAATAAGGCTCTGAAGAAGAATATGATGACGATGATAGTTCGGTTCAGTAACACAACTGAGAAAAAAATAGTATATCCAATTGATTTCTTCATGTGTAGCTTGTCAAAATTGTGAGACACCAACAACAAAAATGTTAGTGAATACCCTAGAAAAAGTGCCTACGTAAATTATGTGAAGGAAGGGATCACCACATATAGTTACAGTCATTTTTATATTTCCAACATGTTCCTCAACTTTTGATTAACAACCATAACCATATTTTGAAAAATTGGCTCAAACAGTATTCTTCGGAAAAAAAAATGCCAACAATAGGTACAGTACGTACACAATCTGAACCATATAATTGTATCCCTTGACTAGAAATCACATGAAAGTAGTTCATAGAGATGACCATAAACTATCAAAGGCTAAACAACTATGATTACAAACTATCAAAGGCTAAACAACTAGATCAAAATATTGAGAAACTTAAAGGAATGTTACTAACTTCAGACCATTTGGGAGAGTTGTATAATCACTTTCTGGTATTTTTGCCCCTCTAAGCTGCAAATAAAGAAGTAAAGATGCATAAAGAGGTTATGAAAATGATCCAATCAGGAAGAATGTGTTATGCCTAGAAATGTCACTTACTGCTCTTCTACTTGTTGAAACAGCTCCAGCTCCATCGGAAATATAGAGGCCAATAGCTGAATATTAATGAAAAAGCAGAAGCAACTTAGTACATGAAATTCAAAAAACTATAATAGACACAAAATTGAATGAAAGTAAACTTTAAATTTGGTAATTTATTAAACCTGGACAACCACCCATCATGTGAACAAGGCTCTATGCTTAAACACAATGAAGCTACATCAGAAACATAAAGGCCAATAACTGAATATTAATGAAAAGGCAAAAGCAACCTAGCACATGAAACTTAGAAAATATAAAATGTAACAGATACAATCAAACGAAAAGTAAACTTGATATCAGGTAACTTATTAAACCTGGCCAACCACTCATTCACATGAACATGACACTATACATGAACACAATGAAGCAGAAATCCATTGAAGACTTCAACGGCAACGGTTGATATGTTTACAACACTACGGTGTTAGAAGCCTAGGCATGATCAACATTCTACTTACTCTAGCACCTTGGTTATGTCCTGCCTTGTATAAGCTCACATCAAAGAAGAGTCTGCCTAATTTGTGCAATTATGTTGCCCTATTGTACCTTTCCTTAATATTAGGCTCCTTTTTATTTTTGTCCTATTAGTCTAAGATGCCATGAAGTAAAAACAGTTTCCTCCATCATATTAGAATACATAAGCTGGAGACCAACAAATAAGAGCAAGAACAATAGACAGCAGTCTACCCTGCACCCACCTGCCTTATCTTAGAACTCCTCGCTTAAACAGCTCCTTGAAACATGTCTGCCACCCTACAGTAGCTCTCCAAAGAGGAGAAAGACAACAAAAATGACAAGTCCATATCTCACAGTTTTTCAGTGTTCAGCTTGATAATACTCTCTAAGTACTGCCCTTTTTTTGTCATAAATTCTCCAAACCCAATTCCTAAGTAATTAGAATCATGATATGAGCCACTGGGACCCAGAGGCCTATTGGCTCAGTTCATTGCAGAGGCCTATGAAGGCCACAGGGTCAAATCAAGTAGGGGGGACTTGGAGAAGAATTCCAAGATAAATCTCTTAAGGGTCAATGGAGGGCTTCTTGAGAATTTCTTGTAAGGTCTGGAGAGAGAAGCAAGGGGTTTTTGAGAGAGAAAATATTAACTTTTGTGTAATTTCTTCTCCCTTGAAATGAAATAGCAAGTTCTAATTCTTCTTCAGGAAGCTATCTGCATGGTGTGAATTGATGTGCCTCTACAATCCTCCATCCTTATCTCTATCTCCCTCTTCCTCTTTACCATCTCCATGTGAAACTTCATTGCATTCCATCTAATTTTTTAGTTCACTTTGAGGCTGAATATTCCATCTAAAGCATGGCCCTGGCCTTCGATACGGCCTTGGGGGATTGCTCAGAAAGTGAGATAGGTTCCCAAGGTTTCTATGAATCTCACACTCTCTGAATGGAGATTTTGGTTCCTAAGCTCCAATTTCCATATTTCTACCCTCTCCTTGTTTTCTATTTTAAAATTTGTTTTTAAGCATGGCGTTGCTTGTGAAGGAACCCAAGGGATAACCGCTTATGGAGAGAGGCCCCCTGGGGTCATAAAAAGGACCTCTATATGATGTACTTTCAAAATGTCGCTCTCATCTGTCATTTGCTGCATTTTAAATTCCAAGTTTCCATATAGAAATTGATGCCTAGAAGTTAGATGTCAAACCTCACTTACGTAGTAATTAATGAGAAAAGAAATAAACTTAGTTCTAACTGTCACCATCATTACCAATGATTTGAAGTGCAGAAAGTTGGGAACAAACGATGAACGAAAGGCAGAGCAACACCCCCCAGTTGGCACCAAAACCAGTTTCCAAGGCCATGTTTGATTGCGGGTTAGCCCGTGAATAACCCGGGTTATCCCACTTCTAGCCCATTTTGTAGTTTGACTGCGAGATTAATCTATCCGAATTAAAAATGGGTTAAACGGGTGCTAACTAGGCTCTAGCCCGGGCTAACGTATCCCACTGTTTGATTTCAGGATAAGAAAAGGGCTAACCCGGGTTAGCCCAAGGGAGTCCGATCAAGATAGCCTTGATTTAATCCACTTTTTACTATTCTAGGATAAGTAGTTCCTATTTCAAAGTGAAAGTTAGGTTAGGATAGGTACATAAAATCTTATTTAAATAATTTATATAAATAAGTTTTATTATTAAAATAAAAAATATAATAAATTTCATCATTATCTTTTCGCATAATTGTTAAGTGTGCTTTATATATTAAAATAATAGTAATTACTATTTAAATTAATAATAAATTAAGATTAACTTTAATTGTTATTCAAATTTTTATCAGTAAATGGGGCATAATAAATTGTATCTTAATAACTAATTATGATTAATGTTAACTAATATTATTTAATTGAAATAATATTAAATAATATTTAGTAATCATACTAATATTTATTAATATTTATAATATGAATTAACATTTATTAATAATAAGAATTAATAGTTATTAATAATATTTATTAATATTGTTAATAATAATCAACATTTATTACTTAACATTTTTAATATTTAATAATATTTAAATGGAGCATAATAAAATTTATATTAATAATTAACTATGGTTAATGTTTATTAATATTTATTAATCAAAATAAGAATAGTTAATATTTGTTAATCGTAATAATATGTATTGATATTATCAATATTAATTAATATTTATTAATAAGAATAATAACATTAATTATTAATAATAATTAACATTAAAGTGTCCATTTCATTAACACATGACTGGGTTATCCTCTTATCCCACCCTTGGGGGTGGAATAGGTTGACCCGGGCTAAAAGTGGCTTAACCCTCATTTAACTGACTTGGAGTCCGGATAAATTAATCCCTCAATCAAACTGCTTCTCGGGCTAAAAGTGAGTAAAACAGATTTAATCGCGGGATAACCCGCAATCAAACATGCCCCTAGGGGTGGGATAGAAGGGATTAGCCCATATGTTAATGCTCTATTTAAATATTAATAAATGTTAAGTAATATATGTTAATTATTATTAATAATATTAATAAAATATTATATTAAATAATACATATTCATAAAGATTAATTAATATTATCAATTAATATTAACAAATGTTAATTAATATTGATAATAAAAATAAATGTTACTTGATTAATACATATTAAACAATATTAATGCATATTATTTATGATTAATAAATATTAACTACTATTATTTTGATTAATAAATATAGTAAACATTAATCATATTTAATTATTAATATAAATTTTATATGCTCCATTTAAATAGTGTCAAATATTAAAAATGTTAAGTAATAAATGTTAATTATTATTAACAATATTAATAAATATTATTAATAACCATTAATTCATATTATTAATAAATGTTAATAAATGTTACTTCATAAATATTAACATTAATAAATATTAGTATGATTACTAAATATTATTTAATATATTTTTTGATTAACTAATATTAATTAACATTAATCATAGTTAATTATTAAGATAAGATTTATTATGCTCTATTTACTGATAAGAAATTTGAATAACAATTAATGTTAATCATAGTTTATGATTAATTTAAATAGTAATTATTATTATTTAAATATATAAAAGCACACTTAATAATTATGTAAAAATATAATGATGAAATTTATTTTATTTTTTATTTTTAATAATAAAACTTATTTATATAAATGATTTAAATAAAAATTTTATGCACCTATCCTAAGTTAACTTTCACTTTGAAATAGGAACTACTTATCTTAAAATAGTAAAAAATAGATTAAATCAAGACTATCTTGATCGGACTTCCTTGGGTTAATCCGGGTTAGCCATTTTCCTATCCTGAAATCAAACAGGCCCGGAGCGGATCACCTATGCACTTGGGTGCTCCCAAAAAATCTGCACTTTCACATGGCTGATGACGAGACCCTCTTTTGTGTTTGATACCCTCATAAGAATCCCCAAAACTACCTCTTGCAATGGGGGGATGAAGTATAACCATACGAAAGCACAGATCTTTGTGAGCACCCAAGTGCCCAGGCGAAGAAGACTCAAGAAGAAGAACAAGAAAATGCCAAAAGGGAAGAGAGACTGCGGTGTTAACCTGCCGCAAAAGATGAACCCACCAGCCACCTCCGTCCGCCGCGGGTAAGGACAGTGGGGGGGAAGGCCAAATCCGACTCCGTCGAGGCTGACGGTTCACTCGAGCAGCGGCAGGGCGGGAAGGGCTCGCTCGTAGGCTGCAGCCTCCATGCGCTGCTTCGACGGAGCTCTTCACAAGAAACAGAACAGAAAGGTTGGACTCAATGAAGAAGAAGAAGAAGAAGGGAAGCAATCTGGCTTACTCGGCGTTCTGCTGCCGCCGGGGATTGGGAGGTGGGGATGCCATGAGAGCTGCTGCTGCCACCGGGCAAGAGGGAAGAAGGCGAGGTCCACGGCCACTGTGGTCGCCATGGCTGATGCTAGAGAGAGAGAGAGAGAGAGATTATGTGGCTGTTGCAGAGGGAGCGAGTGACGTGGCGGACACGTAGATAGTCTGATCCGAAATGTCTTTCCGTTTGCCATGGCAACCACAGGAGCTAGTCCTATTCAGGTGTTTGGGACAAATTGAAATTAGACTGTCAAAAAATTTGGTCAAACAGTTAAAAGATAATAAATAACAACATTTAAGACATTATGAAATTAAAATATGATCATATAATAAAATGATATTCATCCAATTAGGAGTTTATCTCAAGGAAATAATACGCTTTTTATCATGTAATGCCATAATTTATGGGATTTAAGTAATTGTAATTTCAATTTTATTTATTTAATATGAAAACTAGATAAAAAAATTTGTATCACACGAGGAAAACCGCATGGATCAAGTAAATATGTATTTTTATTTGCCTTTCATTCCGGCTACTGTACATGAGAATTTCGTTCAAAATTTATGTGTATGTGTATTCAACTTAAGTATGATCTTAACCTAAACCCGAGTTTATGTACATGCTCAATCAGACTTTACCTATGAACGGCTCAGATCATGCGAGTGCGTGATCACCTTTTTTTCCTTAATTTTTTTTAATCATCCAATCTTTACGACATGGATGCTAAACTGGGGTAGGGTCCAACTCAACACATTTTAAAAAAATAAAAAAAAATATACTGCTCATTGCCTTCCGATCTAAGAGATCAAATGGCAGCACTGGCATATTTATTCTTAATACGCATACATGTGTATGACCTATTTATACACTATGTATAAAAAAATATTTTAAAGAAATATTCACAATATACGAGGTTTAAATGGACCTACACGAACAAGCACGATCCTACCAATTATGGTTTGGGCTTCGGCAACCGGAAAGTCAACCCAATTTGTGAGAAAGTCGGGCCCACTCCCGCCCAATTGATGTATTCGTCCTATTGCACGCGGATTGTTCTCCACCCAATGAAAGGGGCTGAACTTGATTGATCCTTTCAATGTCTTTCCGCCAGCTAGAGAGTCGAGAAGGGGGCTGTCCTTCCATTAAATATATTTCGACGTTATTTGTACATGAGAGGGATTATATTCAAAAAATAAATAAATAAATAATCATTTAGACTATTTTGGAGAGCATTCTCAAACTTTTGAGAGTATCTTCACATTTTCGAGAGCATAATGCTATGGAGAGAGCATTCTAGAGTATAACCTTAGAATACTCTCGAGATCACAGTCTAACAGATATAAAAAAAATTATTTGAATGCAACCCCCATGTAAGTTGATGTGTGAATGACGTTGGGACACATTTACTAGGAGGACAAATCTCATATGACCTCACTAGGTGGTGAAAGGAATTAAGAGGCTCAATCTGACTCATCCCACTTGCATTGGCAGGGATACATCAAGCATTACTCATAATTAAATTATATATGACCTCATTGCACCACGTGCCGTGTAGAGTTAGATCGTGAGAGTACGTATATAATGTGATCTTTTTTTAAACTGCCTGATCAAAAATCAGATGCTACAAATGCTGAGTTAAGATGCTCCCTCAGGTCAGCATTTAAAAAAAAAAAAAAGGAAATCACCCATCATTGTGAATAGATGACAGTATAAGGGCAGCACACTGCCCTCTGCTAATGCATCAAGCATTACTCAATTGACTCTATATGCAGTGAATTGTACTCTCATATCTTTCTAGCTATTTTCCTTCTTCAGCCATATGAAAAATAAGACTTCCGCAACGTGGAGATCTAGATCGGAAGTTTTTATTTTCACTGAGGTAAAAGAAATAATAATTATCTTACATGTGCTGGACATTTTGAGGACATTTGCTTTCAAACATTCTTACCGAAGGCCTAGTATTCGGTTGACTCCATATTCGTTACAATCTTTTGCTTTGATAACTAGACTAACATTCAATTCGTTGGAATAAGAAAAATAGATTGAATATACATAAAAATAAATATTGTTATTATTTATTTTAGCTAAAATTAACTGAAAACAAGATACTCTCATCCTAAAATAATGAATCCAAGCAATCAAAACAAACAAACTCAGATAATTCAATAATCCATCTATTTGTAGCCTTTTTCGATTTGTCAAAGAAAGTCTAAGATGAAATACTTGTTGCAGCATCTTCCTGAACATTATAGCATAACCATCACTACAAGAAAAACAGGATTTGTCAGCGGCTAAGAGCCGCTGACAAATCCTAAACAGCCGCTGACAAATGCTTATGTCGACGGCTTCACAGCCGCTGATAAAGCCGTGGACAAAAGTCCCGTTGGCATATATTTGTCAACGGCTACATAGAGCCGCTGACATATACTATATATGTCTACGCACGGAAGCCGCTGACATATAAGACATATGTCAGCGGCTTCAACTAGCCGCTGACATATGAAACCTATGTCCACGGATATTAGCCGCTGACAAATAGGGCATATGTCCACGGCTAATGGTAGCCGTCGACAAATAGTATTTGTCGACGGCTTTGAAGCCGCTGACAAAGTATTTTCCCTGAGAGCGGCCGCTGACAATACTATTTGTCGACGGCTATAAAGCCGCTGACAAATAGTTATTAAGAAAAATAAAATAAAATATTAAATTAATAAATTATATATTTTTCCTGTATATACAGATTTGTGCTTACAAAGATATACAAAAACACATCAACATGTACAAATAAACACATTCACACTTTCAAATAAACACATTCATAAAATCACAAAAAAAATACATCCACATACATAAATAAACATTCACATAACATTAAAAAACACATCCATGAAAAATTCACATTACACATCCCCGAAAAATTCAGATTACACATCCACAACTAAATGTATCAATTATCATCGGCTCACTGTTCGTCATCACCATCAAAATCATCTCCCTCATCATTTGATTCGTTTTGGGCGTCGTCCTCATTCACAGTAGGATTGTGCATGTTTTGAAATTGACTCATAAATGCGCTCATGTCTGCCATTTGTTTGCGCATCCACTCCATCTCCTTCCCTTGGGCTTTGATTTTTTCTTTCATGTTTTGCATCTCCGCAATCTGCTCCTCAAATTTCTGTTGATAGGAAGAGCTCGATCCTTCTCCCGGTCCATACCATGTACGTAACGTCTCTCGACTTCCTGCACAACGAACACGGCCAGATCGATCTTTTCCCATAACCGAAATGAATGCATCCTCAGCAGAAATGGGAGTACTCCCAACATCACTCTCCAAAGAAGAAGTGGTTAATTGAGTCATCTTCTCCTAAAAATAAATAAAATAAAATTGTTATTAGTGATACATATTAAATTTAATAAGAATGATTAAAAATAATAATTCAAATGATAAAATAACTTACATATCGACTCCTACTCTCCTCATCTACCCATTGCTCACTGCCGTCTGGAAGATCCTTACATCTACCCATCTTGAACATCTCAAGGCGCTCGGGATCACGTTGATGAAGATGATGCTGTTCAAATTATATTAAAAAGAATAAGTAATAAAAAGTTAACAATATAGAAACACTACTAATAAAATGAAAATCTTACGAAGTCATCCTTCAATTGATAATGACTCGTTCGGCCCCGCCTATATGGCATAGACTGATGGGAGCGATTTTCTCTATTACGATCAGCAATTTTCTTGGCCGTCTGCCACATACAACTGTACCATCAAATTTATGTTTGTAATTACTTTTCCTCCATCTGTGATGTAATGGCAAAAAACGTCGGTGTCCCAAGTAACAAAATTTGCGGCAATTAATTAACCATCTTGAACAGGTTTTATAATTACATGATGGACATGCAAATTTTCCTTTAGTGCTCCATCCAGACAAATTGGCATATGCTGGAAAGTCATTTATTGTCCAAAGAACGGCAGCATACATCTTGAAATTCTGTTTTTTTGCAGCATCATATGTTTCAACACCATTCTCCCATAAGTCTTTTAAGTCTTCCACTAGTGGTTGTAAGTACACATCGATGTCATTTCCCGGATCTTTAGGACCAGGAATTAGTAATGACATCATCATAAATGTTTGTTTCATGCACATCCACGGTGGCAAATTATAAACAACTGTCATTACAGGCCATATACTATAGTTGCTGCTCATATTTCCGAATGGGTTAAACCCATCACTCGTTAAACCGAGTCTCAAGTTGCGAGCTTCTGCCGCGAAATCTGGATACTGATTATCAAAATGTTTCCATGCCTCAGAATCAGCAGGATGTCGCATCTCTCTGTTTTGTTGAGGAATTCGACCATCAATATGCCATGTCAACCACTTGGCTGTCTTGGAAGACATAAACAACCTTTGCAATCTATCTTTCAATGCAATGGCAAAAAATCTTTAATAATCTTCTTTGCTTCATACCATGTTTGAGGTACATTGGCTCTTTCTGGTAATATTTCTCTGATGAATTCAAGAAACATATTCATACATGCCCCTGTCACCTGATTCAGTGTCTTAATATGCAACAACTTTAAAAGAAATGTTAACTTTGAAACCTTCTGGCACCCAGGATACAATGGTATTTCAGCATCCTCCAATAGCTTATAAAAGTCTCTCGCTTTGGAATTCGGTTCATGCTCTTCTTCTGCAATAACACTTCCAGCTTCTTGCAAGTCATGCAACATCTCAACTGTACTATCAGCAATAAAAGATTGTTGTCGTTCACTCATCTCTACAGTAGGACTGTTGGTTTGATATCTGAACATATCAGTTAATGGTGCCTCTCCATGACACACCCAATTTGTATAATGCACCCATACTCCGTCCACCTTAAGATGGGTTTCAACATCTATTCGGGTCAACTTTACTCCGTTAAGGCAATTCCGACATGGACACTGTATCAATTCATTGTTTTGTCCATGCCTAAAACTTATTCTATCTTCATGAAAAGCAAAGTCCAAAAACTCAGCTACCCCTCTCTCATATCTAGGATCTCCTCGATTATGAATAAACTTCATCCAACTCTTGTCAAGTCCAGCCATTTCTATGTATCCTCTAACCTACATATTAACAAATGTGATCGATTAATAACTTCTATATTATCCACGCATGCAAAACACAAAGACACACAGTGGTCTCTCCATAAAATTTAAGAGAGGGAAGACCGGAGGCTCAGATAGAAAATGTTTTTAACCCATAGGGGCTTCCGTATGCTTCAGCGATCCGCACAAAACGGCTGCAACTCGGTTGCCCAGTAGGACCATCCAGAGTTGTCGTGCCGTTAGCAGATGGCTTGCAGTAGCTATAAAGTCAAGTGTATCATCATCGCCTCACATACAATACCAAGGACATACACACAAAGAACCTGTAAAGATAAACGCATCGTCATCATATTCAATTAATTCAAAAGTGCTACTAACAAAAGTTAAATACATAAATAGATAGATAAATATATTTATAAATATAGATATATACATTTCTAAAAAAAATTCGGCAGCATCTCCCCTAAAAGTTGTACATTTTTCACATTTGTACACCTGTCTGGTTTCATACAATCTCATAAAAAAATAATATCTACATTACACATCCACATCCACATACGCATTCACATCCAATAAACACATCCACATCCACATCCGTACATGTCAGGAAAGTTACTTGTACACATTTCTAAACAAAATTCAGCAGCATCTTCCCTGAAAGTTGTACATTTTTCAAACCTGTACACCTGTCTGATTTCATACAATCTCATAAACAAAGGGTACCTACATCACATAACATGTCCATCCATGTATATTTGATCATCTAATGTTCTTTAATATATGTGCTTCATGATTATCTTAAAATTTCGGCAGCATCTCCCCACACTTCTCCAATATACCACCATTATTTACTAATTTTAACTTTTTCTCAAAAAGTCACTTGTATGAAATACAAATGACAAAAAGAGCAGTCAAAATTAGCAGGTATATTGGAGAAGAGTGAGAAGATACTGTCGAAAATTTAAGATGATCATGAAGCACATATAATAAAGAACATTAGATGATCAAATATCCACAGACTGTCCAACAGGACAATTCAAGACTTTATGATCGATATATGTCATTACTGTCAAAAGACAGTAAAAACATATATCATAACAAAAGTCTTGAACGGACAAAAAAAAAAAAGGGTCAACCACATCCATATATACAACTGCATTTACATATGCACAATCACATCCACATCCACATCCACATACACATACATGTACACATTTACATCATCATCTGTACCTGCAAGAAAACTTATTTGTATCTACATGTAAATATCAAATCACATCCACATTCATACATATCACATCTACATTCACATATATAGTACAAAAATTATATTCTAATTCGCATGCGCATCCACAACTATATATTACCCTTTGGTACTAGGCGGAGGTAAACCTCTACGCACTGGGGTTGCCAGTTTAATATACCAAAGCAGTAATATAGTCTGCCAAAAAAAAATCTATATCTACCAAACGGACCCTAAATGTAAAACTATATCAGAGGAAGATAACTTCTAAATAGAACTTGAGATCACTAAACCCTTGTGATCTCTGAGAACTATCCCAATAGAACTACCCGAATCATGTGTGGTTCCATCAAAGTTAATCTTGAGTGACCCTGAAGGTGGTGGGCACGAGGTAATGTCTCTGCTGGGTGTGGATGCTAAAGAAGTTTTTCAAATTTGGACCAGATTTCAAATTCGAATAGAGTTTTTCACAGGATGATCATCATAGGATTAAGGACTTTCCCTTCGATAACATGCTTAATTACAACGGTCCTTCCATATTTGCCAAAGAATGGAGAAACACATGACAAGGTGAGATTTATCATCAGTTGAACTGGAGAAAGGAGGACTAACCCAATCAATCAACCTGTCTCTTAATTGAATTTGGACTAAATTATTGAATTTGGACTGAATTTAGGCTGAATTTGAGTTAAACTTGGACTAAACTGGGTGATCCGGGGGGGGAACATGTTCTGGTTTTGTAGTCATGGAACAGAATGCTAAACTACATGTGACAGGCAAGATCATAATTGCACCCAACTGAAGGTGGCTTTTGAGCTTTCAGCAGTTATAAGTGGGAGGCTTTTCCTCTGCCAATTCGCTGAGATGTGCCTGATTTTCCAACAATGTGGCTAAAACATAACTGATTGGAATTTCTTATCTGTTTTATTAAGCTTTGAGCTTAAGGTAAGCTTGTCATAAATTTTGAAATGTGGATAAGGACTTCGGAGCAAAAATTATTACCATTTAAGAGTGCATGATCATAAACATGTCCTAGGGTGTCATACGCAAAACCTTCACTTACGTTTGCCTTCCTCCATTGGGACGAGCCTACTACATTATGTACAAATAGCGCCTTATTTGGTGGCTAACTGTGTGACAGTCGGCTCAGGGTAGGAGGTGTAACACAGATGTTTGTCTATCTATCTATCTATATGTCTGTCTGTCTGTGTGTTATATCTGTATCTATCTATCTATCTAACATGTTTTGGGGGGATGGGCTGGAGACAGGATGATTTTCATTTTTGTTTTTCTTATGTTTTTGGGGGATGGGCTGGAGAGAGGATGTATAATAGGAAGAAATGGTAGAGGAGTTGGGACATAAAGTATGGTGCCAGACTAAGGTGTCATCATTGCAAGAAAGCAAGCAAGAGTTTGTGAGTAAGGACTGAGTGGATGTATGGAGGGTTCCAGAATGGGAAGACATTAAGAGGAAGAATCTTACATCTTTCCAACTTTTGAATTTTATATTTGTGATTAACTTATTATTATTCGCGTGATTGATGAGGCCCATCTTTGGCCCATTAAGCAATGCTTGGATGTGACTGTTGACTCAATGGAACCTGACCAATTAGCCTGCATCCATTGGGACGAGCCTATGACTGACTTGCTCTATGCAGAAGTCAGAAGATGACTGCGGATCCCTCTCAACGTGGCTCTAACTGCAGATTGGAATATGGGTACTAGATTTACCTAACAAGTTAGTGATAAGGCAGATCAGATTATCGTATGATTAGGTAAATGATACTCATGCCCAATAAACTTCAGAAAGTAGTAAAGATTAAATGAAAAGTTCTTATTGGCATCCTATCCATTCAGTCTATAATGACATCCCAACAAGCAAGTTCAGATTTCCCCCCCTGCTTTATAGGGCCCATAGACCCTGAACTCCACAGGATCCAAGTTCCAACTGCAGATTTCACTACATCAGAAAACAAGCCAAATACGACAGAGAACCAAGTCTAACCAACACAGTAAAAGCAACGAATCCAGATGCTAGCTAGTGACTATTCATTGAATAAGTATTAAGATTCTTAACATTACAGTCATGACTTACATTCAAACATCTATAAGAAAGCAAATCAGAAAGCCACAACTTACCGCTGCAGATGCATAACACAACCTTCAAGTTACCACATATAACTTGAAGATCATGAGATTTACTAAGTGATGCTCAAGGTATAACCAACATAAAAGCATAACGTATCTCTGTAGAAAACATGCAAGATTATCGTATGCTTTTTTTTCGAGCCTGCTTGCTTCTTATTCACACCATTCTGAGATTTTTACAAAATTATACCTACGAGCATCTAGATTTTTAAAAAATTATACCTGCAGTGGGCCGTGGAAACGAGGATGGCCAGTGGCCGTGGAAAGGAGAATGGCCGGTGGCCAGTGGGCGAGCACGATGGCGGGCCGAGCGGACGAGACCGGCGACAATGGCGGGTGGGACCGATGACTACGGCGGGCCGAGCGGACGGCGACGATGGCGGGCAGAGCACGCGACCGGCGACGATGGCGGGCAGAGCACGCGATCGGCGACGATGGCGGGCAGAGCGGAGGCGACCGGCGACGATGGCCGGCAGAGCGGAGGCGACCGGCGACGATGGCCGGCAGAGCGGAGGCGACCGGCGACGATGGCCGGCAGAGCGGAGGCGACCGGCGACGATGGCGGGCAGAGCGGAGGCGACCGGCATTGGCTAGGGCTAGGAGAGGGGAAAAGATGGAGACAGGGAGCTAGGGCTCGGGAGGGAGACAGGAAAAGGGGGGCGGTTTTTTGTCAGCGGCTATAAGTGTAGCCGCTGACATATAGTAGATATGTCAACGGCTATAAGTGTAGCCGCTGACATATATCAGATATATCAACGGCTACAGTTTAGCCGCTGACATATAGTATATATGTCAACGGCTATATGTGTAGCCGCTGACATATATTATATATGTCAACCGCTACATATATAGCCGTTGACATATAGATTTTACTGTTATTATTTTTTTTATTTATTACATATGTCGACGGCTATATTAAAGCCGTCGACATATATTCTCTTTGTCGACAAGTATCTATAGCCGTTGACATATATTCGCTGACAAAACCTGCCTCCCTTGTAGTGCATCATTAGATCAGCCAATTAATAGATTGGCAGTTGTTTTGTTGCAATGTTTTTGGGAGGCATTATAGTACAAATTTCTTTACATTGAGCGTATCCACTACATGATGATCATTGATTCAAGTTCCACACACGTGCATGTGGATGGATATTTTTTTTAGCATAATAAAAAAGATGAGTATAAGGTGATCTATAAGCAAGGCTGCAACCAAAGTTTATGTGCCTGCATACTCTCATCTAACCTTTCCTTCTAGTCTCTTTTATTGATGATGGCCTTCTCTAATTCCAATCAAAGTCATTAAAATGCCTTATCTGATTCCTCTTATTTTGTACCCCTTATTTTAGAATAAGTAATATGGAGAATAAGCTATCTCATAATAACCCATTCGGTCAGCTATCAAATTGGAGCCTAGAGAAGATGATGTCACATCTTATGGTATTAGAAGCCATGTTCTGAGCCTCTTATCTCCAGAAGGTTGGTGGAAAGTAAGTGGGAGCCCCAACCTGCTTTTGTCACATGTGTTTCTATAGTTTCCACTGTGATGTATTGCCTATCCCCTACTATGTAATGTGCCGTGTCTTATTTGTGTATGTTTGCACTGCTCTTTCTCTAGTAATGTTATTTTTTTATTGATATGAACCAGCTGCCTAGGATAGTTGGCTTCACCTTCTTGCCTCCCATATGGGAGATCTCAAGTTCGAATCTAGTTGGAACCTAAAAACTCTCCAGCGATGCTATCCTTATGCGCTGGTTGGTGCTGGTCCGTGGGATTACTTCCGGATAATCAGATGGATTTGAAATTCTCGCCTAATTAGGTGGACCTATCGACCTGTTTTAAAATTATCTCCTTCTGTGAAGGATATCTTGGGTTTCGCTCTTGGGTTCCGTCCGGATTGGAACCCCGATAATTTGTAGATACATATCTGGCCACTGTACCGCCCTTCAAAAAAAAAAAGTTACTCTTTTATTGATAGAAAGAGTCACATTTTATGGTATTATATAAACTTTCGGAGTACAGCTAGCATGGAAAAGTATGCTTTATTTACTCCCTTTCACCCTTTGGCAGCATGGCATGTGTCAGGTGTCGGTCTTCGAAAGTGTATCCCTTTTCTCTACTGTATCCCAAAAATTGATCTACTATGGTTAACCCTTCCCTTTGAATAAACACACAATTGAACATAAGGTTGTTAGTCACTTACAATGAGCGGCAGGTGGTATATGGAAATCACGCATTACTATGAGTGCATTGCATTCATTTTTATGAATCAGATATGCATATCTCACTGGCTGGTTTAGTTATTCTAAATTTATACCAATGCAGAAGTTTTGTTAAGTCCATGTGGATTAATTATCAAAATTTAACAATTAACATATATTTCAAAAATATATCTACCTATTTATATATCTCTCTCTATATATGTATATATTTGTAAGTGCACGCGCGTGTGATTGTTTGATTTTTTATGCAAGTTAGACCAAGTGAAAAAATATTCAATTTTTCTCATTTTGGACATACCTGTCTATCACCATTGAACTGGAGATATGATGGAGATGCATACTTCAACATCCAATTAAAGAGGCGCATTTTTACGTAGTGTCTAAAGTATAATCTGATACAGTAATGTTTTCCTTTTTAAAGATTGCTCACGGAATAAAGAGTATAAATCCTCTAAATACATCTGCTGACCCGAGTCAGTAAGTGGAGAAAGGAGAGGCACGAATATCCGAATTTTCATACTCATATTAATTATGGTCATCTTTTTTGAAAAATATGCGCAAATAATACTTTTTTACACTCTTTGAATTCATATTTTGCTGAATATTCCAGCTCTCTAGTAGAGATGTAAATGAGTCGTATTCGGTGTGTGACCAAGGATAATCTGACTTTATCTACTATAGTGTTGATTTAAAATCCTTTAATTGACTTATAAATTAATAATGAATTAAATAATTAGAGTCTTAATATATTATATGAATTCGGTTTAAAAGAGATTTGTATCCATCTTATCTCTTATGCATATAATTAATCCCTAACGGACCAATACATCACCAATAAACAATCAAATAATTGATATAAGTAATCATTTACATCCCATACTCTCTAGTTTGATGGTGTCCCATTAGCCTAGCTAGTCCCCTTCCAACCAAACCCCACTACAGTCTATTTTCAAGCCTTCAAAGATATATAATGCTTTTGACTTCCTTTATTATACAAGAATAAAAGTTCTGAAGCTGCCCTTCCCCCTCTATGGAAACAAAACATGGCAGTATTATATATTCTCCATTTGACCAAGTGATAGAGACGTAGGCCTAAAAGAGTACGGGTGCTAAAACAGCAAAAGAGTATTCTCATTAAATTTAGTATTCCAAATCTTTTATTTTTCAATTTTCATTAAGAAGGTTAATCTTCATGTACCTCCTAAGATGCATACTAAAACAGGAAAAGCAAATGAGAAAGGGAGAGACTCAACGTGTCATTCTCCCTGTTGAGTTTGTGTATTTATAGATGATGGAATACAAATTGTGTGGTTACATTTACACGGGATAAGCATTTAGGAATTTGTTACAACAGAGGAGAACATGGTTTACACGCATCTGTGGCTGAGCACTATCGGAATATAAACTACAAGGAAAACAGGATTTGTCAGCGGCTAAGAGCCGCTGACAAATCCTAAACAGCCGCTGACAAATACTTATGTTAACGGCTTCACAGCCGCTGACAAAGCCGTGGACAAAAGCCCCGTTGGCATATATTTGTCAACGGCTACACAGAGCCGCTGACATATACTATATATGTCTACACACAGCAGCCGCTGACATATAACACATATGTCAGCGGCTTTAAAAAAGCCGCTGACATATACATTATATGTCTACACACAGTAGCCGCTGACATATACAACCTATGTCCACGGAGGCTAACCGCTGACAAATACTTCATATGTCCACGGCTAACATTAGCCGCTGACAAATAGTATTTGTCGACGGCTGCAAAGCCGCTGACAAATAGTTTTGTCAGCGACGTAAGCCGCTGACAAATACTATTTGTCGACGGCTTCAAAGCCGCTGACAAATAGTTACTAAGAAAAAAAAAATTTATTAAATTAATAAATTATATATTTTTCCTGTATATACAGATTTGTACTTACAAACATATACAAAAACACATCAACATGTACAAATGAACATATTCACACTTTCAAATAAACACATTCATAAAATCACAAAAAAAATACATCCACATACATAAATAAACATTCACATAACATTAAAAAACACATACACACTTTCTATGTATCCTCTAACTTACATATTAACAAATGTGATCGATTAATAACTTATATATTATCCACGCATGCAAAACACAAAGACACACAGTGGTCTCTCCATAAAATTTAGGAGAGGGAAGACCGGAGGCTCAGATAGAAAATGTTTTTAACCCATAGGAGCTTCCGTATGCTTCAGCGATCCGCACAAAACGGCTGCAACTCGGTTGCCCAGCAGGACCATCTAGAGCTGCCGTGCCGTTAGCAGATGACTTGCAGTGGCTGTAAAGTCAAGTGTATCATCATCGCCTAACATACAATACTAAGGACATACACACAAAGAACATGTAAAGATAAATGCAACGTCATCATATTCAATTAATTCAAAAGTGCTACTAACAAAAGTTAAATACGTAAATAGATAGATAAATATATTTATAAATATAGATATATACATTTCTAAAAAAAATTCGGCAGCATCTCCCCTAAAAGTTGTACATTTTTCACATTTGTACACCTGTCTGGTTTCATACAATCTCATAAAAAAAAATATCTGCATTACACATCCACATCCACATACGCATTCACTTTCTCAGAAATCTGCACTGGTCATACAATATAGAAGAACTACATAGATCATTTTAATGTGCAATCAATGGCTGTTTAGGTTGATTATACTTGTTCTTATGATATTCACTGCCCCATTTATGCACATTGAAAAAAAGAAATAAAATTATTTTATCCAGCAGAAACATTACTTCACTTATTTTAAGTTGATGACATTGCAAGAATGCCTCTTACAAGAGCCCTCGGCTTCATGCAGAACAATGGATTCACACAAAACTTTCCTTGTGCCTTTTTGTCATTGAGATACCTACTCTGGCTTTGCTGGTTCAGTTGTTAGTCCAAATCCAAATGGGAAGAGTGGATCATAGTGGGGGTCACCCACATTCATGGGGAGCTGATCCACAGATTTAAACCATGTACGGGGAAGCTTGCCGGAGAGTGGATCATAGTGGGGGTCACCCACATTTATTATCACATTTTTTGGCCAATGATGGGCAACCAACAGCCTATAAATGGCTCAAAAATCTAGCCAGAGGAATCGACCAGTTACCAAAGGATTCAAATATTCGGATCAAAAGAGGGCGCCTTTGTACTTGACAAAATCTTTATGGGAGAAATATAGACATTGATCATTCAACATTCAAATTGGTCATTAAAGAAGACGAAGCCATGGTTTTGCCAATGGCAAGGATAAGGTACCCTTAATCTTAGGTAGTAGCCATTATGGAAACTCTGTGGCTTTATTTGATTACTCTTACTTGGAATTTGTTTATTTAGAGTCGAGCTTTAAATGCTTGCAGAGTTTATTTATATTATACTAATAAAACAGAATTTTTAATCTTACTGATATGGCAGTTTAAAATATTTTTTCTCCAAAAAAATTATTAAAAAATATACTCTATACATGTAAAATACAGTTCCCTCCAGCCAGTGGCATCAGAACTGAATCTTCCTTAATAAAGGGTGCACATGGTTCAAAGGCACGCTTAGGAAGGCTGAACATTTTGACCTGCATTTTTTCCACAAGTCCTATTAACAAAGATTTAGAAGATTACTTATTGGTTTTTAACGACTATTAAGATTAGACAATTTGCATTATGTAGCAGAAATAACTAAGCAAAGGTTTGCGTTTTTGGAAGTAGCCCATCATGGAAGTTATTTAGACTCTTAATAAAACAAAATGTTTAACTTGGCTAGGGATGTAAACGCAGAGGATACGGAGTAGATACGCCGTTTTCTTTCCCGTCCGTTTACAATAGATGGATAATTTGTATCCGCTTTGTTTATGAATTGGAGGAGCCTGAACAAGATTTTGGGAATTCAACTTCAGAATGGATCATAGGTGCACTTTCTCTATTGCCATCAATGGAGAGAATGCAGGACTTACCTGTGCCTAGTAGATGTATCCGTCAAGGATGCCCTCTCTCCCATTACGTATATATTCTTTGTGCGGAGATGCTCACCACGCTTATCAACAACCAAATGTGAAGGCTACAAACGGATAAAGAAATTGATGGACAGAGCTATGTATGGGAATATGGGTTTCAAGTCTGTAGTGATTATGCGTCAAAAGAAATTGGGCCAGGTTCTGGCTGTTTTTTTATTTTTTTTTGGAGCAGGTGGGTGGTTTTGCGTCCATGAAAATGAGGGTTTGTGTGTTAGCTGGTTTTAGGGTGCAGGTTTGCGCCAAGATTCAGATTGGGAATTGGGCTAGAGACGGGGGTGCCGTTGGATCAAGTTAAATTGGTGGGGATTATGGCTAAATGTGCGTCTTAACGGCAGATAAGGCCAGGTTATGCACCAATTTGGATGTGCTGTTGGTTAAATGGGAAACTTAGACAGGTTTGATGGGATGTATGGATGTACAGGCCTGGTTTGTATAGTTTGAAATGGCTGAGCAAACAAGGGTGCAGGCTGGTTCTGCGATTAATTCTGAATTTGGGTCTTGAAGGGCTGTGGCTTTGTGTTGCAAAAGTTTTGGTTAATGGATGAGTGGTGGACAAATGTAACGGGATCTAAGAATCCTTCTCCAAGATGGAGATAGAAAGAAGGGGAAGGAGAGAGGAGTTCAACGGTGATCATAATGGTGGGTAGGCTGACGGCTGGGTGCTCTTGTTGTGCTCAAGATAAAGAGGAGGTAATATGGGTTGATATATGACGTGCCTAATCCCTCACCCCCAAATCATTAATTCTCTATGAGGGCTATAACCCCAGCAGCAAAGGGAGACTAAAGGAGCAGGCATGTGTACCATAGTCAAGGTCAGTGAAGTTCAGATAACAGGCATGTGGACCTAATATACTCCACAACCTGTGAGAAATTACCATAGGTGTTGCTAGAAGGATTCATGTACATTAAGAATTAGATGGTGATGCACAACAGAAAATTTTGTGCACACATATATACTCATCAAAATATCGAAGGAACCTGCACAAGGTGCCAACCTTTGATTCCTCTGCAACAGTTTATTTTATTACCTCAACCGATGGCAGTGGGATGTCAGCTACCAGTTGTGCAACAGCGCCAGCTCCACCAAGTCTGCTCATGCTTAGAACCTGTCAAGGGCAATCCTATGATTAGAATTTGTCTCTAACAAATGAATTAAAAATAGCATGCAAATATGGAACTCCTAGTTCAATCAGTTAACAACGAGATTATTATGTGCCTTTAATATTGTGGGAGGAGAAAGTCCTGATGGTAAGGGGACCTTTTACATGGAAGAATGGTAAGGGAAAAGAGATACTTCAAAAAAACTCAGAAACTTGCTGACCTTCTGAGAAAAAGAGTATATAATGAAACACATAGAACTGTAAAAGGAGAAAAACATTTGCAATAACAAAAGCCCCGCTTCATCAAATAAGAAAAATATGCCAAGTAACAGCAGAAAGCAATTCACATTGAAGCGTGGCCTACACAACTATGACCAGAGTTTCTACTTTCTACACGAGTTCTATATCATGGAGTTGCTTCAAAACCTCAAGAACTTCGATTGCTTAGAACACTCCCCTCCTCACGATAATTACACTCCCCTGTTCCATTTGATAGAAATAAATGTTCTGTCACTGCAACCCCACAGCGGATATAGATCTCTGTTGCTTCATAATCTCAAAAACTTTGATTGCTTCGAACTCCTATATCTTGTTCTTTTCAATTTTTAGTAAGGTTATGCATGATTGTTAGGTGATTTTGATAGGAAATAGGGTGGGAGATTCACGTGTTTTTTCTTTTTCTTCTTCTTTTCTTTGTGTGTGTTGGGGGGGGGGGAGGGGGCTACATGGAGCAGGGTCCTTTACCATGGCAATTCTCCTAAATAAGATGGCATGAGAAATAAAGTTTTCCTCCCTCTTAAAATTGTAATGAGAAATGTTTTTGTAATACTCTTGCATGCCCACAAAATTTTGACTTATATCAACTTAATCCTTTGATGCCTCTGCAAAATTGCATGATTGTTTCAAGTGTGAAATAATTTTGTGACAGCAATGATGCATGGTTGCAAAAGCTCTTTCAGTAACAAGGCAAGTTCTATGATTCAAAATTGATCCCCATCTCAATTAGAGGACAGATGTATGACTCACGCAATGAAATATGTCTAGCATGCGTAGAAATTTTGCATGATTCGATTTCTAGTATACGTAGATCCCTTGGAACCTTAGTATACCTTTCATAGGAAAATAAATAAAAAATAATTAGACTTGTCAACTGAGATTCTTCTTTCTTGAAATGATTAAGCTTTAGTGTTTATGTCTCAATGAGGCATTTGACAACAATGAAATAGTGAATTGTACCTTAACTTGAAGCCTCAAAAACTTCACATAATCCATGATTTCGTCAAGCATGGCTGCTCTGTCTGTCTGCACAAATTAGTGGAGGATATTAATACTATTACGAGAAAGTGATGCACATGCTCACTATAAACATTGCCCCAGTTATCATAAGTGAAGCCATTCATGCTGGGACAAAAAAAGAACCATCCAACTACTGCAGAAGCATAGTGCGAAAAAATGATCCAGTACTTGAATTATAACTATATTTAATACATGAAGATTTACTGATTTTGGGAGACCCCTGCTATTAATTCTGGTTCCCCAACTTGGATTGCTATGACAAAGGTTAGAGAGATGATGGCTTCTATATGTGTCAAAGCTATTAGGGAATGGTTTTTCTACTCGAATCTGGCAGGGGGAGCGCTGAGGAGAGCTAGGGGCGTTGTTGCGAGCACGCTGGCTGGCGGGCTGGGTTGGGGATCGGGGAACCCTGGTCGACGAGGGTCTCCTCGAGGACGATGAGGCGGAGCTGGATCTGGCGCTTGCGGTCGTGGTCGAGGATCTCCTTGGGCATCACCACCCTTGTGGGGGCCGCGCGGGATACCACTGGCGGCGGCGGAGGCGCCACCATTGGGGCGGGGCTTGATGAAGAACTTGTTGGTCTGGATGTAGCCGTTGGTGCTTGATCCTCTCGGGGTTTGCAGCCCGATCCCGTTGTCGCTCACGCAGCCCTCGCCGATCGCGGGCGGCGACAAGAGGAAAAGTGGAGGGAGAGGAGGAGGAGGAGGCAGAGATTGACCTCAGCAACAACGATCGTCCCTAGAACCCTAGCACCAGCAGAGAGGAGGAAGACGAGGAAGAGCGGACAAATAGAAGACCAAACAAAAAGGGGCAGCAAACCCCCAAGAAGATGACTGTGTTTATTCGTGGCCGGAGGCGGAGATGGGGTCGGGCCGCTGGAGGCGGCGATGGGGTCGCCGGCAGCTGGAGGAAGCGATGGGGTTGCCGGTGCCGAGAGAAGATCGAAGAACAGCGGCGTGGGGAAACAGCGCGGGTTTGGGGGGGGGGGGGGGGGGGCGCTGTGAACGAATGGGCTTTAGGGTTATAATTTTTGTCCACGGCTATAAACATAGCCGTTGACATATAATAGATATGTCGACGGCTAAATTTATAGCCGTGGATATATTATTTTAATTAAATTTATGTTTTCTTTTTATTACATATGTCGACGAATTTTTAGTAGCCGTTAACATATATGTTACATATGTCAGCGGCTAGACTACAGCCGTTGACATATATTACGTATGTGTAAACGGTTCCTTAAGCCGTCGACATATAAATCTATTGTCAGCGGTTTTATTTTGGCCGTCGACTAATACGCTATTTGTCAATAAGTACTCTTAGCCGTCGACATATACTCGCTGACAAAACATATCTTCCTTGTAGTTAATGCCGTGTTTATCCAGGTTGGTTATCACATACCACGTAGCCCTACAATGTTATCTCCCTCTATTTCCTTTATTAAGAAAACCCTGCTAAAAACGGTTTCAAAAAAGGAATAAGCTAGGACAACTTCATACATTAATATTTAGGTTATAGCAACATAAAACAGGAGGTTTTTATTTAGGAACAAGGCATCGGTTATTTCATTCTATCCACTTCTCCTTTTCTTGAAGTTAGTGTACAAATAAGCTAGTTTTCTTTTCCATCGTTATTTTGTTAAAAAAAGACCATTTCTATTCAAAGTTTGTGAGAACATGATTCAAGTCTGAAAACCTCATATAAACAATGCTTTCAGCCTAAAGTTGGCTTCGACTTGTTGAATTAAATACCTTGTTAAAAGTATGTCACGTCCATTATCGTACGTATTGATTGAGAATTCGAAGTTTGCTATCCATTTGACAAAGTTTGTACCATGAATATATAATCATAAGCCTTTCCTCTTTCTTCTGATGCCAAATTAAGGATATGATCACCAGCGTTCCCACTTATTTGAAGAGCTAGTTTGCATCTGATTGAAGCTTCTTGGATTGTCTTGAACTCTTCTGTGCTTAGGGTTTCGCCATGCAGTTCTCTTCAACTAAGAAATAATGAATTATCCTCTCTAGGGTATTATTATTGCATTAATTCTTCCGCACTAAAAGGCATACAAGATGGGAAAAAGAAAGAGATCATACACCTGAATACTTGACCAGACTCATAAATTAACCATATATAATTAACAACATCCCATACTATTTATTGTACAAGATTAACTTGGAATTAACCCACAAGATGTACAAATGTAATGGATGGTTAAATGAGATCAATATGAAGTATATAAACTTGAACCGGAAAAGCACTTCCCCTCCAAACGGACAGCAAAAACTTCAGTGCCCGGGGCCTCTCCGGCTAGGCCCCGAACGCAGCAAGTGCAGCAGGCTCTCCACGGCAGGAGCAGCCGGCCTGTGTCGCTCCCCGGCCGCTGCCGGAGATGAAACAAGCCTCGCCGAGCCATTGAAAGCAGCATCCCTGCCGCCGCAGCTGCTGTCGCCGACTGCCAGGGGGTGGAGGACTCTGGCATGTGTGTACTGCAGATGCATCAACGCTAGTAGAGCAACAAGGATCACACCTCTGCATGCCACGGCCTTTCCTCCTGCTGAAGCCATCTCTCTCTCTCTCTCTCTCTCTCTGTGTGTAGTTTCCTTCGCTGTGGCGTCATCTCCGGTCTGGTTGCTGCCGAAGATATATACACCTTGTTTGGTACGGCACCAACTCTTGGCTGTCGACGTTTGAAATCTTTGACCAGGTGCGAAAGTCACCATAGGTCCATATATAGTTTATTCTACTCTACGCGAGCAAATTGTGGGAACACTTGGACGAATCTGTACGGTGCAATGCTACTGTTCGCAGCTCCTCATCTCTCTTCAACTCCTCACCTTACTGGGTGACCTGTTCTTACCTTCCTTTAATGGGTTTGAAACGGACTAACATGGCTTTGGCAGCCGACCATTCCGCGGTAGGTGCAGCTAGGTTTGTCTCCAGTCCAACAGCCATTAAGAACAGCACACCAAGACCAAAGAGGTGGTGGGTCTCCATGGCCTTCTTTTAGTCGTCTCTAGATCTCTTCAACTCCCTGCAGGCACTGGGTCATGAGAGGCCTTTCCTGTGTGCTTCCCCTTCTTGCCTTTCTGGGTCTGAACCGGATGCTCTTCTCCCCCAGCCAGCTATCGCAGGGTTGGTCTGAGGTACCCTCTCGCCGGTGACTGAGGCAAGTTAACATGCGTACGTACGCCGACGCAGAGCTAGGTGGGAAAGCAGGGGTAGAGACCACGTGGTTGTGCGTGTGTCTGCTGTTCGTACGGCAAGGGAATCCATCGATATGACTTCCGCACACGGGGAGCGGCGGAGAGGAGAGAAGACCGAACTCGCCTTTGAATTCGGGGGTCCTGCTGCCTGCGCGATGCCATCCATGGTTGGCCGGCCGTGTGTGCTGTTCAAGGTCGGGGCACATGATGAGACGGGCAGGAAAAGGAGAAAGTTAGGGTAAAGGTTGGTGGAGATTCTGGAGAATGGAGATAATTAAGCTGGTCGTACCTCATCCTCTACTTCTTTTGCATCCTCTTTATTTGATTAATAAATAATGCAAATTAAGATCTTGGATGGCTTTTTATTTTTAATAAATAAATTAACATGTCAGTTTAACCGAAAGTCGATGACTAAGTGTAACCCACCCTTTGTGATGGCGTATTGGTGTAAAAGATTAGGAGGAAAGGAATGGATTGTTTAATGCTCAGATTCAAATTTTAAGTAGATCATTAGGTGATTAGTAACTAATAGATCAAGAACATTTTTAACATCATCACTTACTATAAATTACCATGAGCAATGTGATATTATATTAATCAACACTTTGGAGTGTGATAGTCCGATGCCAAAGAGGAGGAGGGCGGTGGGGAAAGAGGAGGCCGCATGCGGCTCGTCAAAAGTTTCAGACAAGCTGCAGCTGTTTCCCACGCTCAAAGGGTCAATGCGTACGTATCGACGGCCTGCTTCTGCTGCCACGTGATGTCACCATGTTGCAATATTTCCTTTTTTCCTTTTGGGGAATTATCCCTTTAGAAGAACTTTTTTTGGACAGGCAGATATTTATAAGTGATCAGGGGATCTTTAGGAGTTGGAGATAATATTAAACTGGTCGATAATTCTATCTAATTAGGTAAAAAATCAAGATCCACTTGATTGTCTAAGAAAATAATCTTACAAGCCGAAAATAAGTATCCCAAGAAAGTCTTTAGGTTCTAATAAAAAATATAACTTAAGACCTTCCAATTAAAAGACAAAAAATCTCAATTTCATAAATAAATCTTCACTAAAATTTGTGGGTGCGTCTGCATAATTTGATCATTGTCCGTTTAATGTACCTGTGAGCTTCACTGACGACCTGAAATTATTTTATGATTCATTGGACCTGCTATACCCATATGTGCTTGTATATGCACATATATGTATTTGCATTTTGCAAAGTGGGATACATGAAGAAAATACAATTCTGATGTTTAGATTTTAGTTGGAGTCAATAACAATGCATCTGTCAGCTTCCACCGACAACTTGGGTATATATTATGAGGCTCTTTAATTAAGATGTCGTTTGATTTGATATAAAATATTGTTTTTTCAATATCAATCTTATAAATATAGTGAATTCGAAATAACTCTTTGCATCTTGCATATGTTGATATTAGTCTCTCTAAACATAATACAATTTAGTAATAAATCCTTCAAAGTAAGAATAATTTAAAAGAAGTAAATACTTATGAAATATTCTTCAAACTAATGTTAAAACTATAGAAATACTTAAAAAGACTCTGAACAATGAAAAAATTAAGTCCCAGTGAACCTTAAAAGGTGATCTTAATGGATCGACTCTAATAATAATTGTTGATTTTTAAGATTTTTTTGCTTGTTCTAATCGGTTATCTGAACGAACACCTGGGGCATGTTTGGAGTGATCTAAAGAATTCAATTTTTTTATTTGACTGCACCGGTAGACAGTGTAGCATAGACTACCAGAATAACAAGTAAAACTCTAAATTTAAATATGGATGTAAGTGACTTTTTCAAAATAAGTTAAACTTAAACTCATGTTTAACTATGATAGCAGAAGCAAATGATAAGAATTAAAACCAAAAAGTTTCAGTTTATAATAATATCAAATTATATAAGATACATGGACTTATTTTGAATTCATTATTTTTATACGGATCGATATCCATAAAACCCTATAAAATGATATAAAATATCATAATAATATATTATATTTCTACGAGACATAAAATATTATATTTTATAAAATTTTATGATATTCTACGTTACACTAAATGACCCATAAATGCATTTTATAAATCTCCCAATGAAGCAAGATATATGGATCTCTTCTTGCTAAAAGCATGATTCAAATCAACTTTCTTTATCATTACTAATAACTTTATCATCTTTTTTACTTTTTACTTTAAATGATAAGTCATTAGAAAAAGAAAACATCTAGATAATCAATTAGAGAAAGGAAACACACTCTAAGGAATGAGGAATCCACTCCATTAGGAACTGAGTTACCACAATCATTTGTTCATGCACTAGTTTTCAAGCTGTCTTAAGGACATCTAGAACTCATAAACAGTTGCAAAATGTGCGTACGAGTACACTAGGCTCAAAAAGTCCATTTGCTCATCTACATGTAAAGAAGAATACGGGACAACTTTTGCACCTTGTGACATGACTTGGGGGCCATAGTTTGAATGTTATGCCTCTCCTTAGTACCTAGATCCTTTAGGGCATGTTTGGCAAAACTGCTACTTGAAAGTTACTTTTAAATTTCACTTTTCTTACATAGAATGAGTTGAGGGAGAGAGGTTATAACTAATTTTGATTTGTTACAAAAGTTAACTTTTTCATAACAACCTCACTTTTTCTCTTATCTTAGAAACTCATCCTTTGTAGTTTTTGGTTAGAAGCTTAAATACAAGAAAAATACAACATAAATGAGTTCCAAGATCTAACGATTTCCATAAAAAATAACTAAAGAGAAATACAAAAGTACTTCCAAATGGAAGCTGCACCAAACACAGCCTAATCTCCATTTTACTAGGTCAACTGGGCACCACCCAAAATTCTACTGTGGTTTGCCAAGAATTTTGTAGAAAAAACGAAGGTAGACCCATTTTATGTTTCTCTTTCACATAAACATGCATCATCTATTCTTCTTTTACGATTTAGGAGTTTACAAACTATTCTTGTTTACCAATCACTATGTGAACTCGAATGTCAGAATAGAGGTATATATGTGGGAAAAAAATAACGGGGATGGAAAAAAAATCTCAAATTGATAAAACAAGAAATTGTAAAAAAATAGAAAGAACCATTAAGTTTTAATATAAAATATACTTACAATTAAGTTTTAATATAAAATATACTTACTTCAGAAATAATATAGATATGGAAAATTAAGAAGAAAAGAATGAGTAGCTCGTTTGAAGGTCAATATTTTAAATTAGATGACTGAATTGCAAATACATATGTGTAACATAATTTAAAAATTAACAGAAGTAATGTACTCACCAAATATGCATGAATGTAAAGTTTAACTAAATTGATTATTTTCTAAAAAAATTGAAGATGTTCATGACATGACTTGTGTGGTTAGAGAGCTCGTAGATGATTATGATAGATGCACATAAAACCAGTTCCAGATATATGTTGACAAGTTCAACTTTTCAACTTGAAAAGTGCTACAGAATGAATGTATATATGATGCTCTCTAAAAACTTCCCGGGAACTTTTTACGAAGATCCAAAGTGCATGCTTCGCACCAATTCTGTTCTCAAAGGCCGCCAGAGTTCAACTTCTATACCTTCTAATCACTAATCGAACAGTTAAAAGAAAAAGAATCATATTTCCAAAGAACAAACTCTACAGCTATTCACATACGTATGTGCAACTGGTTTTCTAGTTTGATCAGGTGGTTCAGTTAGCTAATTAATTACATACAATTCCTTCAAATGAAAAGAGTTCAAATCTCAACTATATTAATGTTCCTCCTAAATTAGAGATCTATTTGCACATAACTGGATAAGCGTAAAAAGAAATATTCTTCCCGTGTAACCCGTCTTTTACAGGGAATATCACAACATGGATCTTCACAAAACCATATTCTGACATTCTCGCACATCACAGGGGATGAAAACGAATCCGTGATCTCTCAAAAAAGAGAAGCCTTGGTGCTGCTGAACCGTATGGTCCTCACTTCAATCCGTACAACCGAAATGATCGGCCAGCTTCAGAATTCGGTGTCAGTAACACTTACTGCAATGCCATTAGGACTGTAAAATAGGTGAATCCGGTAAGATCCGACCCAGATTCTAATTGGACCCGGATTTATATTTTTATCAACTAGATCCGGACCCGTTTTTTGATTTGGCCGGATCTGAGCATTCATCAGTTGGATCTCGGAGATCCGGATAAGTTGCAAGCTGAATGGGAACTCCAAGCACCCCCCTCGCTGCCGACTCCATATGGTGGGGATCTTGCATGTGGCAGGTGATGGCTATTAGTGAAACTAGGAACAACAGCTGTCACCTGCCAGCAATAGCCACCGAAGACGGCAAGGCCAGCAACAAGGCCAGCAAAACAGGGGATCGGAAATCCCATGAATCCTCATGACATCCGCATATGTTTGGACTGGCTATATTTAGCCTAATTGTAATTCTTAATATGTAAATACTCCTCATTATAAAATGGATGGCAGAGCTCCCAAGGAAACTACGAGAGCAGAATTCCACAAATTGTATTCTTCATGTTCTCTCCCTGTTTCTCTAATTCTTTCATGGTATCAGAGCCTTTTAGCTTAACAGTACCTCGATCCATGGCCGGCTCCACTGCTCCCTCCTTCTCGACTGCTTCTGCCCCAGCGTCACCTAATGAGATGGACTCCAACAACATCTCATCCTTCTCATTTGCTCCTGCTGCGTCACCCAACGTGATGCACTTCCTCCCTCTCAAGTTGTCCCGAGACAACTACTTGCTGTGGAAAGCTCAGTTTGTTCCCCTATTGAAGAGTCATAGATGTCTCTCCATCGTTGACGGCACGCAGTCTTCTCCGCCAAAGGACATCACCACTATAGGTGCCGACGGGAAGGTAACCACCTCACCCAACCCCGACTTTGATGCCTAGGAAAGAATAGACCAGATGGTCCTCTCGTGGATCATCTCCTCCGTCACCGAACCTCTCCTTCCTCTAGTAGTCGGCCATACTTCTGCACAGGCCGTATGGGATGCGCTTGCCCGCGCCTTCGCTTCCTGATCCCGGTCTCGCATCTTACAACTCCGCACCAAACTCCATAGCATCAAGTGTGGAACCTCCTCCGTGGATGAATATGTCCAGACCATCAAGACAATCGCCGATGAGTTAGCCGCCATCGGCCAGCCGGTGGACGACACCGATCTTGTCATGGTGGTTCTCGCCGGCCTCGGACCCTCCTATGAGGCATTCATCTCTAGCATCACCACCCGACTCAAGATGTACACCCTTGAAGATATCCTTGCTCACCTTACTGCGCATGAGACCCTCATGGCTCAGCAGTGTGACGATGCGGCCTTTTCCTCGATCAATGCTGCCACCTTTTATAACAACCGAGGCGGCCGCAATGGTGATCACAGTGGTGGCTCTCGCGGTCATGGGAGGGGCAAAAATCGCGCACCTCGATGTCAAATATGTTGGCAGTTTGGCCATCGTGGGGCTGAATGCAGCGAACGCTTCAACCGAGCGTTTCCCGGAAGTACCACCATCCGGCCGCATGGCCAACAATCGCCACAGCAGCAGCTTGCATACTCCCCTGCCTCAGCCGCCCTTGGTGCATCCTAATACCTGGCGGCCTTCTCTGTCAATGCACCCCCCTATGTGGCATCTACCCCTTCGGTTCCTTCGCCCTCAATATGGTACCCGGACAGCGGTGCCACACACCACATTACGCCTGATTACAACATGCTGCTGAATCCGTCGGTGTACCATGGCTCCGACAAAATCTACGTTGGTAATGGTGAAGGTTTGTGAATCTCTTTCCTTGGCTCAGCGATCTTACCTAACCCATCTCGCCCTCTTCATTTAAATCATATTCTTCATGTTCCCACAATTACTTGTAACCTTCTTTCTGTCCGACAACTTACGGCAGATAATAATGTTTTTGTTGAATTTCACCCAACCTCTTATTTTGTGAAGGATCGAATCTCGGGGAAGGTACTTCTTCGCGGTCAACTTAAAGATGGTCTTTATCACTTATCGCCGACGCAGTCCTTTAGTCCTCATGCTTTGCTTGGTGAACGTGCTTCTCCTCCGGCGTGGCACGCACGTCTTGGTCATCCCAATCTTCGCGTACTGTCTCAAGTCTTGAATAAATATGGGTTGCCTACAACCCATTGCTTAGAGTCGTTTGTATGTGATTCCTGCATGGTTTCTAAGAGTCACAAGTTACCCTTTGTTAAATCTTCTTCTCTCTCCTTGAAACCTTTACAACTAGTACATTCAGATATGTGGGGCCATGCTCCAATTTTATCTTATGGTGGTTATTCGTATTATGTGTTGTTTGTGGATGACTATAGCAAGTTTACTTGGTTGTTCATGTTCAAACGAAAATCCGATGTTGTCGATGCCTTTTGCCGATTTCAGCGTCATGTTGAACGTTTGTTTGGAGAGAAAATTCTTACCTTTCAATCTGATTGGGGTGGAGAGTTTCACTCCCTACATACGCACTTAGATAAGTGTGGCATTCTCCATCGTGTGTCTTGTCCGCATACTCCTGAACAAAATGGGACCGCCGAGCGTAAGCATCGACACATCGTCGAGACTGCTCTCACCCTTATGTCTGCTGCGTCTGTTCCTTAAAAGTTTTGGGATGAAGCTGTCTTGACTGCAGTGTACCTCATCAATCGGCTCCTCATGTTGGTCCTTCACAAGCTTACCCCTTACGAAAAATTGTTTGGAAAACCGACGGACTATACCTTCCTACGCATCTTCAGATGCGCGTGCTATCCTTGGTTACGACCTTATGCACCTAATAAGCTTTCACCACGATCGGATCGTTGTGTTTTCCTTGGGTATAGCACTCTTCATCATGGCTATCGTTGCTTGTCGCTCACCACTGGTCGCCTTCACATTTCTCGCCATGCTGTCTTCGATGAGCGCACTTTTCCTTTTGTCGTGCACGTGCAGCGTGCATCGCCACCACCGACTGCAGCTCCGGGTCTTCTTGGCATGTTCCTCGGGTCTTGTCTACCAGCAGGTCTCCGGCCGCCACCCGCAGCTCCTCATACAGTCCCGCCCGGCCCTGCAACGGTCGTCTCTTCACCATCGACTGTGGCTCCGATCGCGTCTGGTCTGGACTCGGGCAATGGCCCTTCCACCCCTCGGGGCTCCTCGCCTGCCTCTAGTGGTGGAGGGTCGGCCCCTGGTTCCCCAATCACACCCAGCCACACCTTGCCAGTCGCTGCTTCGCCAAGTTCGGCAACTTCGGGCTCCAACTCGACTATGGCCTACTCCTCCCCGCCATGTCGAACTCGGTCCCTCGCCGAGATATATGCCACCGCTCCCCCGATCTCGCCTCAGGCCCTTGTCACTGCTCGACACCCGTTGCCGACATGTTTCTCGGCCCAGTCAACACTTCCCGATGAGCCTACATGTTACACACAGGCGTCCAAGGATCCGGCTTGGCGTGCCGCCATGGCAGCTGAGTTTGATGCCCTGTTGCGCAATGGCACGTGGACTCTTGTTCCCCGCCAACCCAGCATGAATGTCGTGGGCTGCAAGTTGGTCTTCAAGCTCAAGCATAAGGCAGATGGTTCGATCGACAGCCACAAGGTGCGCCTTGTGGCCAAAGGTTTCCGACAGCAGCCAGACATTGACTTCAACGACACCTTTAGCCCGGTCATCAAGATCACGACAGTTCGGCTTCTCCTCGCTATTGCCATCAGCTGTGGTTGGCCCATCCGACAATTAGATGTCTCCAACGCCTTTCTTCATGGCTATTTGGAGGAGACCGTCTTCATGGATCAGCCTCCCGGATTTGCTCACCCACTATTCCCGGACCATGTTTGCCACTTTCGCCGCTCGCTGTATGGTCTTCGTCAGGCACCACGAGCGTTGTTCAAAAGGCTCAGCTCGCGCCTGTTGGAGTTGGGGTTTCTTGGTTCGAAGACCGACACCTCCCTCTTCTATCGCCACTCCGGGTCTTCCTCTATCTACATTCTTATTTATGTCGATGACATTCTTATCACTGGCACAGATGTAGGGGGCATCAACATGCTGATCCAATCTCTTGGCCGGGAATTTGCTATTCGTGACCTTGGTGCAGCTCATTTTTTCTTGGGCATTGAGCTTCGGCCTCACAATGAAGGATGCGTGCTTTCTCAATCAAAGTATACTATGGATCTTCTTCGCCGCACTGGGATGGAGGCTGCCAAACCTCTCTCTACTCCTCTTGGGGTTACCTCCTCTGCTCAAACCCTCGCGCCGGCGGACAACTTGCCAGATGCTTCCGTTTACAGAGGCATTGTTGGTGCTCTGCAGTATCTTACCATTACACGCCCCGACATTGTATTCGCCGTCAATCAAGCATGTCAATCAATGCATAATGCGCATCCCGAGCATTGGGTCACCATCAAGCGGTTGTTGCGCTATCTCAAAGGCACTGTTAGCTATGGGTTAGTCTTCCGCCGCGGCTCCCTAATTCATCTTAATGCCTTCAGTGATGCTGATTGAGCTGGCTCTTATGTTGATCAGCGGTCTACCAGTGCGTATCTCATTTATCTGGGTCACAATCTTATTTCATGGAGCTCCAAGAAGCAACACACTGTAGCACGCTCCACGGAGGCTGAGTACAAAGCTGTGGCCAATGCCACTGCCGAACTGATTTGGTTACGTTCCCTGCTCTCTGAACTCGGCTTCGATATGGCTTCACCTCCTGTCTTGTGGTGTGACAACATTGGCGCCACTTATCTTGTAGCCAACCCGGTGTTTCATGTCCGCACAAAACATGTTGAGATCGACTTTCACTTTGTTCATGAGCAGGTGGCCGTCAAACAACTCGTCGTCTCCTTTGTCTCTACAAAAGACCAGCTTGCCGATCTTCTCACCAAAGCATTGCCTAGGTCCCGTTTCACCTGGTTACGTGACAAGTTTCATGTGGTCGATACCACCATGAGCTTGAGGGGGGCGTGTTAGTGAAACTAGCAACAACAGCTGTCACCTGCCAGCAATAGCCACCGAAGACGGCAAGGCCAACAACAAGACCAGGAAAACAGGGGATCGGAAATCCCATGAATCCTCATGACATCCGCATATGCTTGGACTGGCTATATTTAGCCTAATTGTAATTCTTAATATGTAAATACTCCTCATTATAAAATGGATGGCAGAACTCTCAAGGAAACTAAGAGAGCAGAATTCCACCAATTGTATTCTTCGTGTTCTCTCCCTGTTCCTCCCCTTTCTCTAATTCTTTCAATGGCTTCCCAGAGGACATCTGGTAGCAGAGATTGGAGTATGTGGCTTTTCTAAGGTGGAGGTGGATGAGGAAGAGGTGGGGAGGTCTGTGGGCGTGGAGCTGGATTTGCGCTGCATGGTGGCGAACAAGGTGGAAGAATATGTGGGGCGGCTGGCGGAGGCGTGGGCCGGGGAGGCCCTCGTCGTGAACTCAGGGATGCAGCTGCACCGTCTGCTGGGCTGCGATGAGGCCGACCAGCCCGTCGACTCGCTTCTGAGGTGCATCCACCGGGCAAGCCCGATCATTCCGACGGTGGTGGAGCAGGACGCCAGCCACAACTTCCCCGGGTTGGGGAGCCGGGTCGGGGAGGCGCTGTCCTACTACTCCTCCATTTGACTCGCTGATGGACGCCGCACACGGGGTTGGCGGTCGCAGCGGAGGCGTACCTGCACAGCGATATCTGCAACATCGTGTGCTGCGAAGATGGGGCCTGGGTAGAGCGCCCGGAGCCGATGGCGAGGTGGCGGTGGAGGATGAGCCAGGTGGGGTTCCATCCGACGCCGATGGGCTCCGACGTCTTTGAACATGGAGGGGGGTGCTGTTGCCCTACTCCGCCAACGGCTACACCATGTCGAATGTCGGCTAGTGTCTCACGCTGGGGTGGCGCAACCACCCCATCGTCTCCATCTCCAACCCTGCCAACGCCGCCGCCAGGTTCATCGCCTCCACCGGGATCTCGCCGTCGTATGCGGGGCCCTCTAGGTCCGGCTCCGCGCCCGCGTCGCCACCGTTCGCCGCGTCCTCTTCGCGCACCCAGTGGTCCGGGAAGGACCCGTACAAGGCCTAGGAGCTGCCGCTTCAGAGCCTTCCAACTGTTGCCCCCGTCGCCGCGAGCGCCTCGCGCCCGCCCTCGCATCCCGGCCGCTTCCATGCGCTCGCTCGCGCCACTTCTTCGTTCTGCATTTGGCCAGTGCTTGACGTTAGAAGCAAGGAAAGCGAAGGTCCGATGGAAGTCCACTAGAAAAAATTCGGACGCAAGCGGGTATCCAGATTTTGTTAGTCGGGTATGTGGGAAGAGTCATTGAATCGAATCTGGTCGGATCGGATCCAGATATATCCGGTCCGATTTACAGTCCTAAATACTACGCATTGCAATCTACTTAGATTGCAATGCATGACATAGTAATCATTTGATCCAAATTTATCGAGGGAGGCCTTGAGTTCAAAATTTACTTCATATAATTCATTATGTAAGAAAGAATATTTTTCTCACAAATTTATAGGATCATATATCTAGGTGCTTTACCTTCTGATGCGCGGAGCTTAGTTGGGATGCACTGCGCTCCCCAGTTGGTGACTGCGAGGGAAGCCGCACCCTCATGGTAATGATGGGATACTTGCTTGACCAAATTAGCAAGGATTGTTAGGCTCAGTGCGGTTGGCATTTCTCAATCGAACAAGGGCTCGCTTCTCGATCGCTCTAATATTCTAAACTTTTAAAGTCCCAAATGGGCATTTGTAAAAAATCTGAGGAGCCTCGAATAATGCGCACAATGTTTCATTAGATTCTCCCATTTTTCTATTTATTTTAGATTCACAGAAGATCTAAAGAGAGAAGGAAAGAGCTAGACTCGTGGTAGTGACGAGCGTCCCTATTTCAAAATGAAAATTGGAAGAAACATCGAGCCATTTGTTTTCACTTTTCTAAGAAAACTGAAGTCTTGAAAAGCTTGCAGCAGTGTTTTACCCTAACCCCGTTGCCTTGCACTAACGTAGAAAAATATGAGAGGTATGTTAATTTAATCCGCGTTTGGGTGTGACCCATTGGAGCCGCATGCCGGCCCATGTATGCGAGGTGAAAAGTAAGGATGGGCCCGATTTCATTCGTGGACCAGCCATGTAACTCAAGCCCAATTTAAAATGGTCTCGGCAAGAAACCTCAGTACAACCGTTGCAACCGTTGTCCAATCAGATAGATGTAAATTGGATGTTACATATCCTCCTGCATGGGATACACTGCATTTTAAAGGGTGCACGATTAAATGATGATTATACCACTTACGATATCCGAACAGACATTGCAGCAAGTATTTACTTTCTCAAGATCAGATGTCGTGTGGATGCTACTTGATATTGTAGTACGACTATCATTGGATCACATAGATGTCGATAAGATGTTGCATGGCTACTACACCGCCCTGCAAGGGATACACTACACTGTAAATGGTGCTATTAGATGGTAATTATATTATAATGTCCAGAGAAACATTACAGCAAGCATTTACTTTCTCACGATCAAAAATGCTTAATATCTTTTCTAATCCTCGGTAATAACATCCATCATTTCCTACTTGTATACTTTTTATATTTCTGTTTCATTCCAAATATACTTGGTGTTTTCATCTTAAAAATGGTGAATTCCTCAGAGCAACTGATGCCCTCTGCAAATCAGCCTAATGATGTCTTTTTTAATAAAAAAAGAAGAGTAATACTTGTTGCACCGCATGCGGTGCAGTAAGTTGCTGCATCTTATAGAGTACAGTCAATTTTTTTTTTTTGAGTTTTTTTAAAAGAAATAAAAAATAAAAATTTCAAAGCCAATGAATAATTCAATTTTTTATTTTTCAAGTTTTTTTAAATTATCCGATCAACAATCGGATTGTATGGACATGTTGAAAATGATGGAATTGACTTAATTTTTTAAAAATAATAAAAAAAAATATTTATTATTATAGTTGTCCGATCAACTCAGATTAGACAGCTGTCCACTTACAGTGCAACCGGCGCAACAATTATTACTCGGAAAAAAAAAAAAAAAAAAAAGCTTTCAAGTTTCCACTGAATTTTGGCAAAAACCTTCCACGCCAAGTTTGCTTGGTTCAAGTGTAGCCTCATTTTGTGTGGCAAGGAAGTAGGATAGGGTTTCTCCTTCATTCCCCCGCTTCTCCTTCTCGCGGTAGGCGATATTCCAATCCCTCTTAAACCCATCTCTCTCTTCTACCATCCACCCATTGAAGCAGACGAAACGAGAGAGCCAGAGAGAGGGAAGCAGCAGCCGCCAGAACCCACCATGGCGAGCACGGTGATGGCCTCCACCAAGACCCCCTCGAGAGCCCTCCTCCTCGCCTCCGCCGGCAGCAGCAGGGTGGCCCCCGCCAAGCAGCTGCCGGTGGCCAACAACGGCAGGTCGTGGCAACAACAGCTGAAGCAGCTGGCCCTGCAGGCGCCGCTGCGCGCGGGGGCGGCGGGGGTGCTGCTGGCGGCGGCGTGGGGGGCGAGCCCGCTGGCGGCGGCGGCGGCGGAGATGGAGAAGGCGTCGCTGTTCGACTTCAATCTGACGCTGCCGGCGATCGCGGCGGAGTTCCTGCTGCTGATGGTGGCGCTGGACAAGATATACTTCACGCCCCTGGGGAAGTTCATGGACGAGCGGGACGCGGCGATCCGGGCGAAGCTGGCGGACGTGAAGGACACGTCGGCGGAGGTGAAGCGGCTGGACGATCAAGGGGAGGCGATGTTGAAGGCGGCGCGGGCGGAGTTCGCGGCGGCACTGAACAAGATGAAGAAGGAGACGACGGTGGAGATGGAGCAGAAGCTGGCGGAGGGGCGGCGGCGGGTGGAGGCGGAGCTGGCGGAGGCGCTGGCCAACCTGGAGCGCCAGAAGGAGGAGACCATCCAGGCCCTCGACTCCCAGATCGCCGCCCTCAGCGACCTGATCGTCAAGAAGGTCCTCCCCACCCTCTGAGATCTCATCTCAGTCTCTCGGTCTGGTTTGGTCCTCCCCCCTTCTCTCCTCTTCCATCTGTTGTAATTAGATTAGATTAATTGCCTGCTGAATGGTACTGGTTTGGAGATTCTCTACTGTTTGGTACTGCTGGCAAAACCCAAAAGAGGGAAACTTGGATTCTCTTCTCTGCAGCTGTGCATTCATGTGTTGTTGGCATAGTAAGTATCAACAGCCACTCAACACCAAGAACTCAGAATTATACTTCATATTGCATTGCAAATATGTGTTTATAAAATGGGGTGGTCCGTCTTTATTTTTTTTAATTGAATGTCTTTTTCTTTTCCTGTAAGAAATTTTTTCATTTTGTTTTAGGGATGATATTTTAACAGGATACACATACCAAAAGAAATGTTGCAATGTAGATGATACAAAACCCCATCTTGCAATGCAAATCCTCCTCTAAAAGGACTGTGTTATAGTAAGAGTTTAATTCTGTATTAGTTGTTTGATAATTATGGCCAGTTTATAGGTGTAGAAAATACGGTGACATCTCTGAAACTCACTTTTTTCTCAGAATTAAGTGCACTTATTGTCAAGAGAAAAGCCATTTGCAAAAAAACCTTTCAATCCGAACTTTTTTCATTCGGAATAGAGGATTTTTTTTTTTTTTACGCCATCAAGGTCTCCTACACTGCATTGTAAATTTGGTAGGCGTTTTCTCCCGACTCTTGTTGCATGCATCTGGAGTTATTACTTAATGAAACAGTTTCACACTTTTTTATTTAATAAGGATTAGTTGACTACATAATCAAATCACTACATGTGAAAGGGACAAAGGGGTGCAATAAAAATTTAGTAGCATGCTGCATAAACATTCCTCAAATATGGGTTATTTTGTTCAACTGGTTAGTAGCAACAGGTGATTGGGATGATATACATTCAGCACTGATACAGCCTTTTGATTTGTCCAATTTAGTAGGCATTGATGATCTTAGAGACAAAAATGTTGTCAAACGAGGAATCAAATTGCCTGATGTCTGCAGTCACTAAGGGTCCATTTGTTTTCATGTAAAATGGATTACAGGAAAAAAAAAAAAAAAAAAAAGATCGAAAAGTATATCATAATCATTTGTTCGGTAATCCGTAAAACTCAAGTCAATTGAAAACTTAATTCGTTGACTCCTCTTTTTCCTGGTTTGGCATCCAGAGGATAAGACCGAATGCCTTTTTTCAAAAGAGTCGAAAATATTTTCATGAACATCAAATGAAGGATTTTGTTTTCATTTTTCTTGTAAATATATTTCCTTAAAAAATCATTTCTATCCGATCATATTTTACGGGTAACCAACAGACCCTAAGTTAATCTGGACTATGATTGGAAGTTCAAAAATATCATCCGTTAAGTCATGTAGAGCTGTCATCAATATATGTGAGGAGTCCGTTTGGTTGACTCTGAATGTCATGTATTCGGGTCTAATATATTATATATTAATATCTTAGTTTGATGATTACGTTAATATTTTATATATTAATATATTTTTGTTTGGTAAAAGAGAAATGTATTATTGTATTTTTATTCTATAATTTGAATTATAATATTTTTATTATATATTAAATTGTTGGGAGAGTTAATTTTAGATAATCAAGAAGAGGGCATTGTGTTCAAAATTTATCAAGAAGTCTTTCCAACTATTGTGTTTATTTTGTGTTCCTGAACTTCTTTTACTTTTAAGATAATAAGTACTTCTATTCGAAGTCACTTCTACTTGAAGTTACTTCTGTGTGAAGTGTTTCACAAAAATTCTTAAACACAGTCAAATAACACAGGAGCGCTAAAAACATCTCATTTTGATATGACACAGAAAATGTGATGAAATCATTAGGAGTTTGGACCATTGTCTACCCCCACTGATACGGAGTAAGGATGAATCAGTCATATCATCACAAAAGTGGGTGTGAGACTTGACTTCACCCCTTTTTATGTTAATAGAGACATAGAATGATCCATAAAATGATATCTAGAGGATATCATGTATTTTTTATATTAAAGTGATCTATGAGGGTATTGGCCAATTGGGGTTTATCTGTTTTTTCTTTACTTTTTAGGAATAAAAAATTAGGGACAAACTACATTAAAATCTTTGATCTCTCGATTGTTTTGAGGAAAAATCAAATTAAGGTGACAGAAATTATCTTAGCTATCTGCTTCTCCTTCTTTAAGGCTAATTTCCTCCCCATATTTCGATCCGTCTCTTGGATGTGTTTCCCTTACAGTCACTATACGTACAAGACTCTTGTATCTACAAGAATGTATGGCTCTATTTCATAATTTTATCTGAAAAGGAGATAGAAATGATGGGCAATCTAAATATGGATTGCAAGATTTTTTTTTTCTCTTTGTTGGGTTAGTTATATTTACATAGCCTCCATATTGTAGATAGTACAAATCAGTATTCACCAATTCTATTTAAGTAAGGAATTCTTCTGCATACTCATGACAGTTTGCTTTCTTTAGGTAAAGACTCGTAATTCGAGCGCCCCTTATAAGGAACAATATTCTCCCATGAGCCCTGCCACCTGTCGGAAGCACAGGAGTATAGATCCCACGAACACGTGAGACAAATACTCCTACACAACCCATGATCTTCCGTATGAAAGGGAAAACCTACATAGCTGAGCCATACACTTTTTGGTATATGAATTGCAAGATGATAATAATATATACTGATGTAGACTGGATCTATCACGACCGGATCCCGCGGACGGAATCCGGAAAAAAGGATCCGGAGCCGGTCCGGACCGAACGATGGAAGGGGACCCGACGGGGATCCGCAACGAGGCGAAGACGGGGCTTCTCGGGATGAACTGGATCCGCCCGCGGGGGGCGCGATCTGCCGCCGGAGCTGCTCTTGGATAGTGAGCCGCTGCTCCTTCGGCGGACGGAGACGCGGCGCGAGCAGGAGCTTCTCTCGGCCGAGCGGTCGGCGAGCGTCGGAGCAGAAGCCGGAAAGTCCGAGATCGGACGGGGGGACGGCTCGCTCTCCGACCAGGGAGTCCGAAGGCACCTTCAGCGCGAGGCCGAGCCTCCTGGTGTGGGGCAGCCGACGGACTTGCCCTCGGACAGCGAGCCCGAAGGCTCCTTCAGCGCGAGACCGAGTCTCCTGGCTTGGGGCAGCCGGCGTTCGGCGTACAGACCAAGGAGGGGAATCCGAGGTCGGCGGCCGAGACCGACTCGGGGAGGTCGGCGACGATTCGAACCGAACCCCTGCAGGAAGGATAGAAGAAGAAGAACCAGTCAGCAAGAGTCCCGGGCGTCAGCCCTGGGGAACCCCCTCCGACGGTCAAGTTAGCTCCTGAAGAAGATTCGATTCAGAAAGCAAGAAAGAGTAGCTATAATGCTATCCGGACCGAAGTCCTTTAAGGGGTTTCGGAAGCTTGTAGAGGCATCCGTTTTTCCCACCACCCTCTTGGCCACAAACAGCGGGATATTTATAGCAGAGGATAGCGGATGGTTAACGGTGGCAGCCGATATAGGACTAATTGTAGGTTTACTGATAAACCGCCATAGCGCCCGATCCGCCACCGGAGTGGGCCGGAATCGGCTACCGGGCCGAAGGGGGTTGGGCCGCTGACGGGCCGAAGGCCTGTTGGGCCCTGGGCTGCCGCGCTGCTCCCGGGCCGTAGGCTGGTGGGCCGCTGACGGGCTGAAGCCTGTTGGGCCGGGAGCGACGGTGCCGCTTATGGGCCGTAGGCTGCTGGGCCGCTGACGGGCCGAAGGCCGCCGGAGGGCCTGGTACTGCTGCTGCTGGGCTGAATGGGGTTTGGGCCTGCTTCAATGGGCTGAATCGGATTCTGCCTCATCACATAGCCCCCCACTCTTGTCTTCCTCAGTTCTGAGATGGCGAGAGTAAAAGTCCGAAGCTTGTCAGAAGAATTTTTGTGACAGACGCTTTACCCGAAGGTCCGTTTCTCTTTCTCGTCGCTGGAGAGGAGATGCCCTCGGTCGGCCGAGGGCCACGCGGTTGCTCCGTCTTTGCTCGGAGTGGCGACGAAGACTCAGAGCCCAGAAGCCGAAGGGCTGTGCCATCTGACTCGTGTCAGGCTTCATTAAATGGACGGGATGGCGCGTCGCCTCGCGAGGAAGCACGGGACACGCGTCGCGCATCCAGCCGCTCTGTCAAAAACACAAACGGATCCCGACCGCCCGCTGGTCGCGGATCGTCTCGGCTCTCTGCCCGAGGCTCCACTCGGATCGCCGCCGTTCCCTTCGTCCCACGCGGATCGGGACACGTGGCAAACATCCGAACGATCAGCCGAAGGGTCGGAGCGCTCTCGGCCGTTGATCGCTCTGCTTCAAGTCCCGGAGCCGGCCCGTCATCATTGCCGAAGGACGGTGCACGTGGCGGGCATCCGGGAGGAGCGAGGGGACGAGCGGGATGATCTCGGCCGCCGGCTTCGGCGGGAGGCGTTTCGAACGGGCTTATAAATACAGGCCCTCCGCAGGGCACTGTTCTTCTTCTTGCTGCTGCGCTTGCGTTTCCCTTGCAACCATCCGAGTTCTTCCTCCTTCTCCAGCGAGAGGCCAACTTCCTGAGGGCTTCGTCCGAGCTCGTCGGCTGCTGTGAGAGGTTCTTCGTCCCTCAGAGTGCATCGCCGGTGGAGCTTGGAGGCTTGAGGTTGCGTTTGGCTCAAGAGAGACTTCCTCCCCCTCTCCGCGAGTAAGCTTTGACCTCCTTTTTCTCCTTCGCGACCTTATGGTCCGGAGCTCTTCCAGTGAGATTACTCCTTCGGACGAGGAGTACACTCCCCCCCATTCTCCTAAGTTTTCCTTGTCAGATCCTCTTGCCTCGGGATCCCTTGCTTCCGGAATGTCTGGGGAGTCTGAGAACTCCGGGACCGAGGGGTCCGAGACCTCTGGAGCGGAGGGCTCCGAGGTCGAGACTTCTGGGACCGAGGCTTCGGCTGCCGAGGCTTCTGAGGCCGAAGCTTCTGGTGCTGAGGCTCCCGAAGCCGAGGCTACCCAGGAAGTCCAGGACCCAGGCCAGGCTTCCACCTCGGGGCGCCGTCCCCCGGACACTGTTTCGGGAGCATCCTGCGCCCTCTCGGACGTAGAGGTGAGGAACCTGGTTTCTTACTTCCAGCTCCCTTCTTGGACGACACCCCATCGGCCCGATTCTGTCACCAGGGCAAATACTGTTCGCCCGAGCTCCTTCTCCATCTACGTTGATAGCTTCGAGGCGGGCTTCCGTCTCCCTCTCCCCACCTTCGTCATTAATCTCCTTAGCTTCTACGGGCTGGCCCCGTCTCAGCTCTTCCCCAACTCTTGGCGTACTGTGTACGGATTTCTGAGCGTCTTTGCTCATATAAAAATTCACCCCTCCATCAATGTCTTCCGCTACCTCTTCAAAATCCAAACGCAGGGGAAGTCCGAGTGGTACTGCTTCGTCCCTCGGGTTGGCCGAAGCATCTTCTCCGGGAAGCCCTCGTCTATCCACGGCTGGAAGAGGAAGTTCATCTTCGTCTCTCTGCCGGAGAACGAGAAGGGCGTGTGGCCCTTTCCCACCGAATGGGCGCCGCTGGCTGCAGGCCTCTCGGGCCCTCCTGCCCTGACCCCAGTTCAGAGCACCATCGTGAGCCACGTCCAGGTCAAGGCTCCATACGACGTCTCGGGGCTTCTCACCGACGCGGAGCGGCTGATAAATGCCGGGGTTTGGCCGGACCCTAAGTTTGATCCGGAGCGGGCCTTCCCTTACCTTCCTCCTAGGGAGACTCCGCGGGGCCGCGGGGGAATAACTGCCGCTCCTCCGGCCGAAGCTCCTCCGGCTAACGAGGCTGATGAAGTTTCGGCCGAGGGTAAGTCGGCTTTGCATTAGTATTTGACCACTGTCTCGTTATTAACGCGCCGCTTTTGTTTGCAGCGATGGCCGGTCTTGATGACCTCCTCGACCTGATAGCTGACCAACATGGTCCAGGCCGGGCGCCGGTCCCGCAAGCAGCAGGCAGGTCCAGCCGAGGCTCCGGGGCTCCGAGGACCCGAGGCGAGGTCTTAAGGACTGCGGCCTCCGCCGAGGGTCGCGCTGCCGCCGCTGCTCTCGAGAGGGAGCAGAAGACGAAATTCACCGCTCGAAGGGGCGGCCGAGCGTCGAAGCGCCCCCGGGAAGAGGAGGCCGAAGAGGTGGAGATGGCTCCGTTGATTAGGAGGAGCACCGGGACCCGAAGGGCCGCAAGGCCGGCGTCCCCCGAGGCGCCGAGGGGCGACTCTCCTTCGACCGTACCGGCAGGGGCCGGCGAAAGGAATGAAAGCATGCAGGACCCGCAGACGTGCCTTCGTCTGCTCAGCAGCTTCACTCTCCCGTCAGCTTTCGAAGAGCTGAGGGAGTATTCGATTGCCGACCTGGCGGCGATAAGCGCCCGGTTGTCGGTTCAGGTAAGAAGTCCGAAAACCTTTCAACCTATCCTCCATTGGCTCCGGATTTTCTAACCCTTGTCCGCTCTTCGGCTCGCAGGCGGCGATGACGGGCAGCGTCCTGATGCATCAACAGGAGCTGCTCCGCCTCAAACTTCTGGAGGCCGAGGTGGGTCCGGCCAGTTCTGGTGAAGGTACCTCGGCGGCGCCCCGCATCGAGCCCTTGGTTGACAAGCTCACTACCGCGAGCGATCGGGTGCGGGCGCAGCTAGAGGAGAGGGCAGCAGAAGCTCGCGCTGCTGCTGAGGCCAAAGAGAAAGCCGAGGGCGCGCTTGCTGCGGCTCAGGATGAGAACCGGGTGCTCAAGACCCAGATAAAGGATAAGGAGTCCCGGTGGGCTTCGGAGAAGCGCCGCCTTGCCGAGGAGATCTCGGCCCTGAAGCGGGAACTGGAGGAGGCGGCGGAATCGGCCATAGCCGATTTCAAAGCCGGGCGTGAACACGCCCAAGAGATCCTCCGAGCCCAGCTGGCGGCGTCTTCTTCGGTCTTCGACCTCGGACTGGCTGTCGCCCAGAGGGCCTGCCCGGACGTCGATCTGACCGGGGAAGCTATGCCGAGGGGCGCGGAAGCCAGGGAGCTCCTATCCTGGTGGGGGGACCTCATGGCAGAGAGGGCCTTGCATCCAGACGCTGAGGGCGAGGTCGAGACCGCCGAGGAGGCTCCCGCAGAGGAAGCTCCCGCAGAGGAGGCTCCCGCCGAGGCTGCTGACCCTGAATCGGTGCAGATAGTTGACTCCCCCTCTCCCTCCCCTGGCCGAAATGTCATCGAGGCGGAGGAGGAGAGGGCCATCGAGGACTGATACGAGGGTTCCCCTCGGTTTTTGCCTTTTTGCTTTTGTAAGTCTTCAGCCAGGTATATGGCCGAGTTTGTATTTCCTTCTGTTCAAGAATACAAGGAACGTTTTTGGGCTTTACCTTATCGTCTCTTGCATGACGGGTGGACCTAGTCTTTCCGAAATCTGAGATCCTTTCGTCCTCCGCTATAGCCTGCGAAGCCGAGACCTGACGTAGGTTCGGATTGGTCGTGGATAGTATCTCGTCGGCGGATCGAGCTGTTTCAGATTCGGCTTCTGTAGCTGAAGCCGCTCTCACTTTGCCCCACGCAGACTTAGAAAATAACCTGCCGCGTCCTGATCCGGATGACATGGCCGAAGCCATTCGTCGGATCGAAGGACCTACGGTCTTTAAGAGAACCATGCCGCTTCCGGTACGGTTTGCATGGCCGAAGCCACTCCCGATACGGTTTACACGGACTTAGAGAAAACCACGCCGTGTCCTGATCCGGATTACATGGCCGAAGCCATTCGTCGGATCGAAGGACTTACGGACTTCAAGAGAACCATGCCGCTCCCGGTACGGTTTGCATGGCCGAAGCCACTCCCGATACGGTTTACACGGACTTAGAGAAAACCACGCCGTGTCCTGATCCGGATTACATGGCCGAAGCCATTCGTCGGATCGAAGGACTTGCGAACTTTCAGAGAACCATGCCGCTCCCGGTACGGTTTGCATGGCCGAAGCCACTCCCGATACGGTTTACACGGACTTAGAGAAAACCACGCCGTGTCCTGATCCGGATTACATGGCCGAAGCCATTCGTCGGATCGAAGGACTTACGGACTTTCAGAGAACCATGCCGCTCCCGGTACGGTTTGCATGGCCGAAGCCACTCCCGATACGGTTTACATAGACTTAGAGAAAACCACGCCGTGTCCTGATCCGGATTACATGGCCGAAGCCATTCGTCGGATCGAAGGACTTACGGACTTTAAGTGAACCATGCCGCTCCCGGTACGGTTTGCATGGCCGAAGCCACTCCCGATACGGTTTACATGGACTTAGAGAAAACCACGTCGTGTCCTGATCCGGATTACATGGCCGAAGCCATTCGTCGGATCGAAGGACTTACGGACTTTAAGAGAACCATGCCGCTCCCGGTACGGTTTGCATGGCCGAAGCCACTCCCGATACGGTTTACACGGACTTAGAGAAAACCACGCCGTGTCCTGATCCGGATTACATGGCCGAAGCCATTCGTCGGATCGAAGGACTTACGGACTTTAAGAGAACCATGCCGCTCCCGGTACGGTTTGCATGGCCGAAGCCACTCCCGATACGGTTTACACGGACTTAGAGAAAACCACGCCGTGTCCTGATCCGGATTACATGGCCGAAGCCATTCGTCGGATCGAAGGACTTACGGACTTTAAGAGAACCATGCCGCTCCCGGTACGGTTTGCATGGCCGAAGCCACTCCCGATACGGTTTACACGGACTTAGAGAAAACCGCAACAAGTTTTCCTGAACAAAAGAGTTCTTTATTTATAGTCTCCGGCTGAAAGCATGGGGAGAGGTGGCTTACATATAGTAACGCCGAAGGCGCTCTACATTCCATGTGCGAGGAAGGGGTTGGCCCGAAAGGGTCTCCAAACGGTAAGCTCCTCGTCTGATTACCTCCATGATCCGGTAGGGCCCCTCCCAGTTGGGGGCAAGCTTTCCTGAGGCTTCGGCCGGCTTGGAAGCATGAGCATTCCTCAACACGAGGCTCCCCACTTCGAAGCTCCGAGGCTTCACTCGAGTGTTGTGGTACTTGGCCATGCGCTGTTGATAAGCCGCCAGCCGGATACGAGCTTTGTCTCGGACCTCTTCAATGAGATCCAAGTGGTCTCTCAAACCTTCTTCGTTGACTTCCGGACTGTAAGCAATGACCCTGGGAGAAGGGAGGCCGATTTCTACGGGAATAACGGCCTCTATCCCATAGGCCATGCGGAAGGGAGTTTCGCCGGTGGGGGTTCGGCTTGTCGTCCGATAGGCCCACAGGACACTCGGCAGCTCTTCCACCCATCGGCCCTTAGCTTCGCCGAGGCGGGTTTTCAATCCCTGCAGGAGGCTTCGGTTAGTGACTTCGGCTTGGCCGTTCGCTTTAGGATGCGCTACCGAAGTGAATTTGTGGAGTATCCCGAAGCTGGCGCAGTTTTCGCCGAACCGCCGGCTATCGAACTGCTTTCCATTGTCGGAGATGATGGCCCGAGGGACGCCGAACCGGCAGATGATGGACTTCCACACGAAGCTCCAAGCATTGTTGTCGGTTATTGACGCGAGGGGTTCGGCTTCGACCCATTTGGTGAAGTAATCGACCGCCACGATGAGGAATTTTCTTTGGCCGGTGGCGACGGGAAAAGGTCCCAGGAGGTCGATCCCCCATTGGGCGAAAGGCCAGGGATCAGATAAGGGGGTCAGAAGGGTGGCTGCCTGGTGAATGAGGGAGCTGTACCTCTGGCACTGGTCGCAGCGCCGTACGAGGGCTAGAGCGTCCTCTCGGAGTGTTGGCCACCAGTAGCCTTGCCTTAGGAGCTTGTGAGCCAGGGCTCTTCCTCCCGCATGCGCTCCGCACACCCCTTCATGGACCTCTCTTGTGGCATAGTCGGCTTCTGCTGGGCCGAGGCACCGTAGCAGTGGTCGGCCGAAGGATTTCTTGTACAACACCCCATCCAAAAAGAGAAAGTGGGATGAGCGCTGCCGAATGCGCTTCGCCTCCTTTGGATATGGCGGGACTTCTCCTTGGAGAAGGAAAGCGACGAGGGGGCTCATCCATGTCTCGGCCTCGGCTTCAGCAACTTGCATGGCTTCGGTTTCGCCAAGGCTGGGTTCGGCGAGCTCCTCGACGAGGATCATTCGGCCTCCGCTCCCGTCTTGGGTTGACGCCAGCCGGGAAAGGGCATCGGCCCGGGTATTCTCGGCTCTCGGGATCCTCACGATTTCACAAGAATCGAATTGAGCGAGGACCTTGCGAGTTACCTGGAGATAAGACGCCATCACTGCGTCCCGAGCCTCATACTCCCCGGAGATGTGGCCGGCGATCAACTGGGAATCGCTGAAGGCTTTCAAGTTCCGGGCGCCGAGCTTCTTCGCGGCCCGGAGGCCGGAGATGAGGGCTTCGTACTCGGCGGCGTTGTTAGTCGCTGGAAAGGAGAAACGCAGGGCGTACTCCGTGACGACTCCTTCGGGTGACGCCAGGATCCATCCGGCGCCACTGCCCGTGGAGCACGCGGAGCCGTCTACGAAGAGTTGCCATTCGTCCGATGGTGCAGGCGCCGAAGTAGTGTCGGCTTCGACCACCTTGGGTTCCGGCTGTGGTGTTGCGGAAGCGCCGGGGGTAAGTTCGGCGATGAAGTCCGCGAGCGCCTGGGCTTTTATTGCTACCCGAGGGGCGTAGGAGATGTCGAACTCCCCTAGCTCAATTGCCCACTTCGCCAGCCTGCCGGACACCTCCGGCCGGGATAGAATCTACCTCAAGGGCTGGTTGGTGAGGACCTTTACGGAATGGGCCAGAAAATACGGCCGGAGCCTCCTTGCAGAGGAGACGAGGGCCAGAGCCAACTTTTCCAGGGCAAGGTACCGGAGTTCCGCTCCCTGAAGGGCTCGGCTGGTGTAGTAAACGGGCTTCTGAACGCCTTCCTGCTCTCGGACGAGGACGGTGCTGAGGGCCGTCTCGGAGACTGCAAGGTATAAGCTCAGAGGTTCCCCGGGAATCGGTTTGGACAGGATGGGGACTTTGGAGAGGTAGGCCTTCAGCTGATTGAAGGCTGTTTGGCACTCTTCCGTCCAGTCGAAGTTGTTGGCCTTCTTCAGCAGCTTGAAGAAGGGGAAACAGTAGTCGGCCGCCCTCGACATGAAGCGGCTGAGAGCTGCGATCCTCCCATTCAGCTTCTGTACCTCTCGGAGGTTTTCCGGGGGGCGCATCTTCATGATGGCCGAAACCTTCTCAGGATTAGCCTCCACCCCTCGGTGTGTGACCATGTAGCCGAGGAACTTGCCGGAGGCTACCCCGAAGGCGCACTTGGCCGGGTTCAGCTTCATCTTGTACCGCCTAAGGGCGGAGAAAGTCTCGGCCAGGTCGGCCAGGTGCTCCGCAGCAACGCGGCTCTTGACCAACATGTCGTCTATATAGACCTCCATGTTTCGGCCGAGCTGTGTGGCGAATACTTTGTTGACCAGTCGCTGATATGTCGCGCCGGCGTTCTTCAAACCGAAGGGCATTCGGGTGTAGCAGTACAGGCCCAAATCGGTGGTGAAGCTGGTCTTGCTTTCATCGTCCGGATGCATCCGGATCTGGTGGTAGCCTGAATAGGCGTCGAGGAAGCTTAAAAGCTCATGGCCGGAAGTCGCGTCTACCACCTGGTCTATCCGAGGCAGTGGAAAGCTGTCCATGGGACAGGCCTTGTTGAGGTTGGTGAAGTCCACGCACATACGCCATTTGCCATCTTTCTTTGGCACCATGACCACGTTGGCGATCCAGTCCGGATGGTGCACCTCTCGGAGGTGTCCGGCGTCCAGTCCCTTCTGCACTTCAGCTTGGATGGCGGCCCTCCTTTCCTGATTGAAGGTGCGCCGCTTCTGCTTTACCGGGGGCTGGTCGGGATCGGTATGGAGTCGGTGCTCTGCTACCTCTGGGTCAACCCCGGGCATGTCTGCCGGAGACCAGGCGAAGACGTCGAGATTCTTCTTCAAGAACTCGGTAAGCTTTTCTGCTTCACCTTTTTCCAGGCCGGAGCCTATCATCAGGACTCGTCCTTCGCCTCCTGGGACAGGGACGGCGAGAAGTGCTTCTCCCGGAGATGCCTCGGCCGATGACTCGATCATTAGGGCTTCAGCTGCGCTCTTCCCTTTGACCGAAATCATGTAGCACTGCCGGGCTGCTTCTTGGTTCCCTTTAGCTTCGCCTATCCCATGGCTGGTATAAAATTTCAGTTTCTGATGGAAGGATGAGGGCACGGCTCCGATTCCGCCGATGAGTCTTCGGCCGAATATGGCGTTGTAGGCTGACTCGATCTTTACAACGGCGAAGTCCGTCTCGACGGTTAATTGCCGGGGGGCGGAGCCTAAGGTTACAGGAAGCCGGACAATGCCCTCTACTCGGCATGGCGAACCGTTAAAACCGTAGAGGGGGCCCCGGTGAGGCTTCATATTAGCCTCACTCAATCCCAATTTTTCAAAACAATCGTAAAACAAGATATTTGGGGGACTTCCATTATCCACAAAGATCCTATGTACATCATAGTTATTTATTACAGCATTAACGACGAGAGCGTCGTCATGAGGGACCTGAACATCAGTCAGGTCCTTGGCGCCGATAGTGATGTCTTCCAGACGAGGCTTCTTCGGCTCGCCTTCAACTGCTGCCACTGTGTTGCGCTGTCGCGGCCTGGACCCTTCCCCCGGCCCTCCGGATATCATCATGATAGACCCAGAACTGGGTCTTTGATGGGACGATTCTACCGGGGCCGAGGTGGCTTTTGGCGGAGGAGCGGCTTCTGTTGCTGGGGGTTGCTGTTGTCTGGGCGCTGCAGGGACGTCCCGGTTCTGCAGCGGTGGCTGCTCCCGGCGGTACTGCGGCAGTTGATAAGTCCACAATTTTACATAAATAACAGATCAAATTCACATAATTTGCTATCAATTTAACGAATAAAATCACATGGAATGATAAATAAACCATTTGCGCATTCAGAATCTGAATTTTAAAATAACATCACTCCATGGATAGAATAAGGGTAGCAATTTCATTTCCTCAGCAATTATTTAATGCATAGTTGAATGATTTATGGCTATGATAACTTAACTGTTATTTTATGTGAAACAGGACATGAACAAGCAGATGGCATAGTGGTTGGACCACTCGAACTTCAAGGAAGCAACCAGGGTTCGAATCCTGGCAAAAACATCATTTTATTTTCGTATTTTAGCTTCGACTGGGGCCCACATGCCAACTAAGAGAGAGAGAAGGAGGGAACTCTGAAATTCGAAATAAGAAGGATCCATCTAAAAATTCGAATTTCAAATCACCAATTAATGTTTTTTTTTATGAGGATTCCCTAATCAAAGGGGACTTAATGAAAAGATTTAAATATCTTTTTGAAATTCAAATCCCTCATCTTTTCTATAAAATTAAGGGAGGAGGTCAAGGAGAAGGGGGGCACCGAATTTTTTCAGAATTTTTCTTATCCCTCTCTCTCCCACAGATTTCTCTCCCTCATTCCCACTGCTCTCTCTCTCTCTACGCACCCCTCTCTCTCTGCTTTTCCTATTGCTCTCTCTGTCATTTTCTCTCTCTCGCTGGGCTTTTCCTCCCTCTCCCGCAGCATCTTTCTCTCTCTCCCTTTTTCTTTCTCTCTCTGTCAGTCCCTGCTCTTCCTCAGTGTTCTCTCTCTCTTCTTTCTCTCGCTGAAGCCCGCCATCCCACGTCAACGCCTGCACCGGAGACACGCGGAAGCCCACGCTCAAGCCAGCTGCCATCAAAGGGCCCACCGGCAACACGCGTCGTCTCTGCGCATTTCGCAGGGTCCGTCCTCGTCGCCCGTGCGCTGCACCGGGCCTCGCGAGGACACGCGGCAAGCGAAACGGATTCGGCCGCCAGGCCCTCGTCGCCCGTGCCGGCACACGCGCAAGCCAACGTCGCCGCCGCACACCACGCGGCGCCTCCCGGGCGTTTCCCGCCCGTAGCCGTCACCTGCCGGGCCCGCCTCCGCCACGCGGCAACACCGCGTCTCTCGCGCGGCTGGGGCATCGTCGCCCGTGCCAGGCCTCCTGCCGCGACGCTGCCTCGCCTGCAGCGCCCGAGCCGTCGCCTGCCTCGGTCCGAACGCCTCGCCTGCAGCACCCGAGCCGCGGTCCACTGCGCCTCCTTCTCTGCCGCCAACATTTTCCCAAAGGCTTTCACAGAAGCATCTGTCACTGTAGCTTCCTCATTGTTTATTGTATTTAATTAGCATCTATGTAAAACAATTAGCCTGTTATTTGTCTCTCAAAATTATTGTCTTTTCTTAACAGCAATCATGTTATTTCCCTTTTGATGTTGTAGATGCCTTAGTTGTTTTCTTAGTCTAATACTATCTAGTTAGATTTATCCAATTAGCATAATCTCAACGATTAGATAATTAAGTGTTAATGATGGGTTCTAGGTGTTAACTAGAGATTTTGTAGGAAGCTTTTTGATCCAATTGCCTAAACGCATTGTTTCCACTAAAAATCCAAAGTTTTCAAAATTAGATTTCTATTTCCCCGTGGATCGACCCGGTCTCAACCATACACTACCTTGTTATTTTTAATTGAGATTCGGAAATTAAGATTGATGTTGTTTGTGTTTTAACGACGGCATTTAAGCATGCATCAATTTTTGGCGCCGCTGCCAGGGATTTAGAATTTTAATTTTGATTATTTTGGGTCCATTTGTATAAATCCATACTCACATTTATTTTCTCTTTTTGCAGGAATTTAAAAAAAAAAAAAAGACAAAAGGAAAGCTCCACTTGGTGAGTTTGTTCCAATCTTGTTAATATTTTTATGTTTAGATTTGTTTAAATAGACATAGCCCTCATTAAATAAAAAAAAATCAGAAAAACGAAATTAAAAAAAAAAAAAAAAATTGCATTTCAAGATTAGAAACCAAACCACCATGTTTTAGGACATGCATCATTTAGGAATGCATTAGTTTTAAATTTTTGCCATTTATTTCATGTTGAAGAGTGCGGGAGGCAAGGTAAGTTTTTCAATATGTGCAAACAACATGTTCATGCATTGTCATTTCATTATTGCACAAAACAAACTTGATTGAATTGTGGTGTGCATTTCATTGATCAAATAATTTAAGGGCATCTTCATCACAAGATAAGGTGGGGATGTCATCACCCTTCCTTGGCCCACAAACCACAAACACTCCATCTTGCATTGTCCCAAGCCCAATAAAAATCAAATAGCAATTGCACCTAGGGTTCACACTATGATTGGACCGAGCTTTGAATTCATTTCTACTTTGGACAACGGTGTCTAGGCTAGAGGTTACAAAGGCAAACGCCTAAGTGGACAAGTGGTTATTTAATTAGGTCCCTACGAAAGTAGGGGGAGCCTCCCACTATCCCACCTCTTACCTGGCCGATTGATCTATTGTAGGGGTGATTCATAGTGAATTCTAGCCATTTTGTGAGAAATCTCATCTTTAAGTATAGGACACACTTAGGTCATTAGGAATTTGTTATTAACTTGTTTGTCTTTGCATACATAAACATAAAAAAAATCTAAAAATAAAAATCACAAAAATAACCATTCTCATCTCATCTTGGTCTAGTGTATGCTAGGTAGAAGATCTCAAAAGCCATATATTATCAAACCCATTCAAGAAATTAAGAGATACCTACATCACCAAACCAACATTCAACATCAAATGGCTGGAAACAATCAACAAATACCAAAACAAATGAATGAATACTTCATTCCTCAAGACTATAATCCTTCATCTTGTATCCAATTGCCTAATGTCCATGCTAGCCATTATGAGATCAAGCCAAGCACCATCCAAATGCTCCCATCTTTTTATGGGAATACCAATGAAGATCCATATAAACATTTGGATGAATTCTTTGAGATTTGCTCAACCGTGAAAATTCAAGATTTCACGGAAGATGCCCTTCGACTTACCCTATTCCCTTTCTCACTTAAGGACAAAGCCAAATATTGGCTTGGAACGATAGGGAAGCCCATTAGGACTTGGCCTGAAATGCAACAAGAATTCCTAAAGAAATTCTATCCTATTGGGAGAACAAATACAATGAGAAGGGCTATAACTGGATTCTCACAATTACCAGGAGAACAAATTCATGAATCTTGGGAACGATTGAAAGAATTGTTGAGAAAATGTCCACACCATGGATTGTCTAGATGGCAAATTGTGCAAGCATTCTATGAAGGTTTAGATGCACAATACAGGCAAATGGTAGATGCATCTTGTGGAGGAGCATTCATGAGCAAAAGTGAGGAAGAAGCTTATGATTTGTTTGAAATGCTAAGTGAAAATTCAATAAATCATGCTTCACTTTCATCATATGAAAGATCTGTGGGAACATCCAAACGGACTGGAGTCTATGAAATAAGAAATAGAGGAGAATTTGAACCTAAGATGGATATCAATGCCTTGGCTCAAAAGTTGGATAAGGTGGACCTTCTGGCCCAACAAATGAGCAAAATGGATCTTATGGCCCAAAAGCTAGACCAAGTCCTAGCTTCGAATAACCAAGGATCTAATATCCATGCACAATCAAGACCTTACTCTGAATCCTCTTCATCTTACCAAGAAGCTTGTAGTCTTTGTGCCAGCCCAACTCACCATGTCAGTGAGTGTCCCACGGCAGCCCAATTGCTACCGTTCATCCAAGAACAAGTCCAAGCAGCCCAGGGTTATTCAAAGCCCAATCATGATCCATATTCTAACACCTACAACCCTGGTTGGAAGAATCATCCTAATTTTTCATGGAAATCTCAACAAGCCCAAGCTCCAAATCCACAAGCACAAAATTTTCAGAACAGGGCCCATCAACAGAATTACTATCCAAATCAATCTTTCAACAAAAGCCAACAAGCTCAAGCCCCTTACTTTCAGCCCAATAACAACTAGAATATGTTCTCTCAACCTCCATATCAAATCCCACAACATCAGCCATCAAATCAAAATGATGACAAATTCAATATGCTGCAACAATTACTCATGAATCAACAACAACAACAGCAACAATTGCAACAATTGGTCATCTCTCAACAACAATCCATTTCAAAATTGGAAGCCCAATTGGGTCAAATGGCTGATACAACTATGAGGAGGGAAGTGGGCCCATTACCAAGTCAACCCATTGCAAACCCGCGAAACTATCCTCCGGGTTTCCAACATCAACCCATCCTACCTAATCCTCAAGCCCAACCTCAAATGGGTTCAAATCCATTAAGAGGTCCACAGTTAGAAAATGCGAAAGCAATTTCGGCCTTAAGAAGTGGTAAAGTCTTGCCGGATCCTTACCCAAATCAAGGATCTAGTCAGCCCAATCTTGAACAAAATGAAGAAGAAAAAGGAGAAGAAGATGAAGATGAGAATGAACAACCCAATATCATTCAAGGAAAAGGAAAAATGGAGGAATGTCCTGAGAATTATAAACCAAAAATCCTTTTTCCACAAGCTTTAGAAAATGGCAAAGAGCAAAGAAAGCATCAAATCCAAGCAAAAAATGAACAGTTAATGGACTTATTTAAACAAGTCCACATTAACATTCCATTGGTTGATGCAATCCAACATGTGCCGGCCTATGCCAAGTTTTTGAAAGAACTTTGCACTCACAAGAGAGAGCCTAAAGCAAATCCCAAAAAAGTCTTTTTGTCTGAAGAAGTGAGTGCCATTTTGCTCAACCAAATGCCTAAAAAGATGAAAGACCCTGGAGCACCACTTATCTCTTGTGTTGTTGAAGGAACCACCTTTGATAAGGCATTATTGGACCTTGGAGCAAGTGTGAACCTATTACCCACTTCAGTTTATGAAAAATTTGGGATAGGAGAATTGAAACCAACTCCGGTGGTCCTACAATTGGCCGATAGATCTCTTAGGACACCGAAAGGAATGGTGGAAGATGTCATTGTCAGGATTGACACTTGCTACTTCCCAGTTGATTTTGTCATCCTTGACATGGAGCCCGTTCAACATCTGAGAAATAGCCCAATCATATTGGGCCGACCTTTTCTAGCCACTGCAAATGCCATCATTAACTGCAAATCTGGGTTAATGGATATCTCATTTGGAGATCACAAATTATCCCTCAACATTTTCAAAGCTTCTGGCCATATGCAGGATGGGGAAGATTGCTTTGCAATTGATGTGATTGATAATATTGTAGAAACATCCCCTTCGGCCCAATTTGAAGAGGAAGAGGAGTTAATGGCCATATCAGATTTGAATAAAAGGACTTGGCAGCCCAATAAGGTTGAGCCTTTACCTGAACTCAATCTAGAACCTACTCCTCCATCTCTCCAGGTTCCTCCTCAGTTAGAGCTCAAACCTTTGCCAGAATCCCTCAAATATGTCTTTTTGGGCCCATCTGAAACTCTACCTGTGATCATAGCTACGGATCTTAACCCTACCCAAGAAGAACAACTCATTGAAGTTCTCCGAACTCATAAAGAAGCCATAGGGTGGTCAGTAGCTGATTTGAAAGGAATAAGCCCAACCACATGCATGCATCATATTTATCTTGAAGATAATGCAAAACCAAGCAGAGAAATGCAAAGGAAATTGAATCCTATTATGATGGAAGTGGTTAAGAAAGAAGTGGTGAAATGGCTAGATGCGGGTATCATATACCCAATATCTGATAGCAAGTGGGTAAGCCCAACCCAAGTAGTGCCAAAGAAGTCTGGCTTAACTGTGGTAACAAATGAAAAAGGTGAAGAAATGCCCACTAGGCTAACCACGGGGTGGAGAGTTTGTATTGATTACAGAAAATTGAACACAATGACAAAGAAAGATCATTTCCCACTCCCGTTTATTGATCAGATTTTGGAAAAGTTAGCGGGTCAGAAATATTTCTGTTTCTTAGATGGGTATTCGGGATATAATCAAGTGGCTATATACCCAGAAGATCAGGAGAAAACCACATTCACATGCCCATTTGGCACATTTGCATTCCGAAGAATGCCATTTGGACTATGTAATGCACCAACAACTTTCCAAAGGTGCATGTTGGCCATCTTTTCAGATATGGTGGGAGAATTCCTTGAAGTATTCATGGATTATTTTTCAATATTCGGGGATTCATTTGAAATTTGTCTGGAGAATTTGAAAAATGTACTGGGAAGATGCATAGAGACCAATTTGGTTTTAAGTTGGGAAAATAGTCATTTCATGGTTAAAGAGGGCATAGTTTTGGGCCATATAGTGTCTGGAAGAGGTATTGAAGTGGATAAAGCTAAAGTTAGCCTAATCGCCAATCTTCCTCCACCCACTTCGGTAAAGCAAATTCGGTCATTCTTGGGCCATGCCGGCTTCTACCGCCGGTTTATTCAAAACTTCTCCCAAATTGCCCGACCATTAACCCTTCTCTTAGCCAAAGATGTCCCATTCCATATTGATAAAAAATGCTTGGAAGCATTTAAATCTTTAAAAGAAGCTCTGATCAAAGCTCCCATTCTCCAATCACCTGATTGGTCTTTGCCATTTGAGATAATGTGCGATGCTTCTGATTATGCTATGGGGGCAGTACTGGGGCAAAGAATAAATAAAAAGCCGGTGGTGATTTATTATGCAAGTCGTACACTTGTAGATGCTCAAATGAACTATACCACCATAGAAAAAGAATTGTTAGCTGTTGTTTTTGCTCTGGAGAAATTTCGATCTTACCTTTTGGGGGCAAAAGTGATTATTTACTCTGATCACTCGGCATTGAAATATTTGTTGACAAAGAAAGATGCCAAACCAAGGTTAATCAGGTGGATCCTACTCCTCCAAGAATTTGATTTGGAGATTCGGGACAAAAAGGGGTCCGAGAATGTGGTTGCTGATCATCTCTCCCGGATCATAATTTCAGATAATGAACCAATGAGAGATTCATTCCCTGATGAACACCTCTTAGCCATTTCCCACATGTCACCGCCATGGTATGCACATATTGTGAATTTTAAGGTGACTGGTCAAATCCCACAAGGATGGACAAAAAATGAAAAAGATAAATTCTTCTCTCAAGAGAAGTATTATTTTTGGGAAGACCCTGAACTCTTCAAAATTTGTCCAGATCAAATAATCCGGAGATGTGTGCCTGAAGAAGAACAACAAAGTGTTTTGAACTTTTCCCATAACATTGCTTGTGGAGGTCATTTCTCCGGAAAGAAAACCGCAGCAAAGGTTTTACAAAGCGGTTTCTATTGGCCCACACTCTTCAAGGATGCTTATGAGTTCAGCAAAACATGCCTAAGATGTCAAGCTGTTGGAAATATCACTAAAAGAGATATGATGCCTCTAAATCCAATCTTAGTGGTTGAAATTTTTGATGTTTGGGGAATAGATTTCATGGGCCCTTTTCCACCATCTTTTGGTTGCGAATACATCTTAGTGGCAGTGGACTATGTGTCTAAATGGATTGAAGCAATAGCCACCCGGACCAATGATCATAAGGTGGTGATGAAATTTGTACAGAAGAATATCTTTTCTAGGTTCGGATGGCCAAAGGCTATCATTAGTGATGGGGGGTTCGCACTTCACTCATTCTCAATTTCGAGCATTGCTCAAAAGATATGGGATTACTCATAAGCTTGCTACTCCTTACCATCCCCAGACTAGTGGCCAAGTGGAGATATCCAATAGAGAAATCAAAAATATCTTGCAAAAATCTGTTAGGCCCGACAGAAAAGATTGGTCTGAAAGGTTAGATGATGCTTTGTGGGCCTATCGGACTGCTTATAAAACTCCTATTGGCATGTCACCATACAGACTAGTTTTTGGAAAAGCCTGCCATCTCCCAGTGGAATTAGAACATAGAGCTTATTGGGCTATAAAACAGGTCAATCTTGATCTAATCAAAGCAGGTTCACACCGAACCTTACAATTGAGCGAATTAGATGAAATAAGAAATGAAGCCTATGAGAACTCGAAAATCTATAAAGCCAAGACTAAAGCTTTTCATGATAAACATATTGTGAGGAAATCTTTCCACCCTCAACAAAAAGTCTGGCTATTTAACTCAAGGTTGCGTTTGTTTCCTGGGAAATTGAAATCAAGATGGGATGGGCCATTCTTGGTAATTAAAGCTTTTGACCATGGTGCGGTCAAGATCATGGATCCAAAAAATGGACAGACATTTACTGTTAATGGGCAACGCTTAAAACCTTACATTGAAAACCTTCAAAATTGTCCATTGGAATCCATGCAGCTAAGTGATCCACAATGAACATAATTTCGTCTGGCTGAAGACATTAAACTTAGCGCTTATTGGGAGGCAACCCAATCTTCTCATTTTTATTCTGATTATTCTTTTTTTTTTCTTTTTAGAAAACTCATAAAATCCACCTTGGGGAACAGAGAAAAGCTTCGTCACATCTCAGGTTGTATCTCTCCTCATCATTATTTTTTGTACATTTCTATGCCATTGAGGACAATGTCATTCAAGTTGGGGGGAGAATCATAATGCATATTGAATAAAATCGTTTAAAATAAACAAAAAAAAAGTGTGAAATTTTTTCAATTTTCACACAAATTTTCAAAAGAAAAATTGTTTCATTTTCACACCCCAACAGAAATTCATACCTACCACACTTCATTTAGGGAATCTTGATCAAAAATTGAGGTAAAAGGATGAGTAAAAGTTTGAGTTAACCCCTCTCTCTACAATGAATCACGACAGGATGATTTTCACACACACACGGTAACTTGGAAAGAGTGGAAGATCCTGAAAGTGTAGAGTTGCTTGAGTTACCTGAAGTGTAGAATTACCCATTCTATTTTTTTTCTTTTAGGTCAAACGAATGGAAAGTTAGGATTCGTAATAGGAGATCAAACCACTTAATACTTTAAGGAGGCGGTCACTTCGGAAAAAAAAAAAAAAAAATGGACAATCAGAAGCGTGAAAATCAAAAATATGCTTCAAAAGAGTCAAAGGAAGGACGGTGGCAAAAAGTATGCACCTCCCCTCAGACAGAAATAAAGAGAGTGGCAAAAAGTACGCACTCTCAAAGCACAAAACAATCGTGCTAAAGTCCTTCACAGCAAAATAAGACCAAATCCTAAAAAGTTTTAAGTCGGGACGAAAACCGAAAAGCGAACCTAGCCAACTAATTCAAAGACCTCTTTTTCTATTCTCTCCCCTGGGTAATTTTACTACAAGAGGCAGTAAAGGCAACGATATACCAAACAGGATAGAAATGAACTCCAATTACCTCAAATGATATGCACAATCACTTGTCATGATTCTAAGTATAGTGGGCGGGAGAACGAAAAACTTGAATTCCAATTACCTACCATTTGTAATAGATATCCTTTAAAGAGAAGTATGATTCCTTTTACTAATCATGGTAGTCCTAATTTTTCAAATGATTGTATTGCTAAGGGACTAGCAATGATTAAGTTAGGGGGTGTGCTAAGTCCACAATTTTACATAAATAACAGATCAAATTCACATAATTTGCTATCAATTTAACGAATAAAATCACATGGAATGATAAATAAACCATTTGCGCATTCAGAATCTGAATTTTAAAATAACATCACTCCATGGATAGAATAAGGGTAGCAATTTCATTTCCTCAGCAATTATTTAATGCACAGTTGAATGATTTATGGCTATGAGAACTTAACTGTTATTTTATGTGAAACAGGACATGAACAAGCAGATGGCATAGTGGTTGGACCACTCGAACTTCAAGGAAGCAACCAGGGTTCGAATCCTGGCAAAAACATCATTTTATTTTCGTATTTTAGCTTCGACTGGGGCCCACATGCCAACTAAGAGAGAGAGAAGGAGGGAACTCTGAAATTCGAAATAAGAAGGATCCATCTAAAAATTCGAATTTCAAATCACCAATTAATGTTTTTTTTTATGAGGATTCCCTAATCAAAGGGGACTTAATGAAAAGATTTAAATATCTTTTTGAAATTCAAATCCCTCATCTTTTCTATAAAATTAAGGGAGGAGGTCAAGGAAAAGGGGGGCACCGAATTTTTTCAGAATTTTTCTTATCCCTCTCTCTCCCACAGATTTCTCTCCCTCATTCCCACTGCTCTCTCTCTCTCTACGCACCCCTCTCTCTCTGCTTTTCCTATTGCTCTCTCTGTCATTTTCTCTCTCTCGCTGGGCTTTTCCTCCCTCTCCCGCAGCATCTTTCTCTCTCTCCCTTTCTCTTTCTCTCTCTGTCAGTCCCTGCTCTTCCTCAGTGTTCTCTCTCTCTTCTTTCTCTCGCTGAAGCCCGCCATCCCACGTCAACGCCTGCACCGGAGACACGCGGAAGCCCACGCTCAAGCCAGCTGCCATCAAAGGGCCCACCGGCAACACGCGTCGTCTCTGCGCATTTCGCAGGGTCCGTCCTCGTCGCCCGTGCGCTGCACCGGGCCTCGCGAGGACACGCGGCAAGCGAAACGGATTCGGCCGCCAGGCCCTCGTCGCCCGTGCCGGCACACGCGCAAGCCAACGTCTCCGCCGCACGCCACGCGGCGCCTCCCGGGCGTTTCCCGCCCGTAGCCGTCACCTGCCGGGCCCGCCTCCGCCACGCGGCAACACCGCGTCTCTCGCGCGGCTGGGGCATCGTCGCCCGTGCCAGGCCTCCTGCCGCGACGCTGCCTCGCCTGCAGCGCCCGAGCCGTCGCCTGCCTCGGTCCGAACGCCTCGCCTGCAGCACCCGAGCCGCGGTCCACTGCGCCTCCTTCTCTGCCGCCAACATTTTCCCAAAGGCTTTCACAGAAGCATCTGTCACTGTAGCTTCCTCATTGTTTATTGTATTTAATTAGCTTCTATGTAAAACAATTAGCCTGTTATTTGTCTCTCAAAATTATTGTCTTTTCTTAACAACAATCATGTTATTTCCCTTTTGATGTTGTAGATGCCTTAGTTGTTTTCTTAGCCTAATACTATCTAGTTAGATTTATCCAATTAGCATAATCTCAACGATTAGATAATTAAGTGTTAATGATGGGTTCTAGGTGTTAACTAGAGATTTTGTAGGAAGCTTTTTGATCCAATTGCCTAAACGCATTGTTTCCACTAAAAATCCAAAGTTTTCAAAATTAGATTTCTATTTCCCCGTGGATCGACCCGGTCTCAACCATACACTACCTTGTTATTTTTAATTGAGATTCGGAAATTAAGATTGATGTTGTTTGTGTTTTAACGACGGCATTTAAGCATGCATCAGCAGTCTTCCCTCCCGGATGATGCGGTCGATCTCTTCCCGGAGCTGCCGACACTCATCCGTCGTGTGGCCGATTTCCCGGTGGTATTCACAGTACCTGCCGGGATCCCTTCGGCGAGGATCGGTCTTGATGCGATCTGGCCGCCGGAGCATGCCTTTCACCTCCATGAGCATTCGGGAAGGGGGAGCAGGTAAGGGTAGGTACCGCGGCTGCGGGTCCCGTCGCCTCTCCCTGTCCCAGTCCTCCCTGCGATAGCGCTTTCGCGAGGACTCCTGGTCCTCTTGCCGAGGTCGGACTGGGGAGCAGGTGCCGAGACGGCTTCGGCTGCGCCTCTTCCTCTGGACAGCATCAGGGCCTCCCGGTTGATGTACTTGTGGGCCCGGGCCACGAGGTCCTGGAAGGTCGGGGGATGGCGCTTCCCAATGGAACCGAGGAACCCCTCGTCCTGGCACCCGCTGATCACGGCCGAAACCACGATCGAGCTGTCGAGGTTCGGGATCTGGGCGGCCTCGGTCCGGAACCTGGTGAAGTAATCCTGGAGAGTCTCGGCAGGACCTTGCCGAATAGCCAGCAAGCTGGCGGAGGTCTTGCTCTGCCGGGTGGCATCATAGAACTGGTCGATGAACAATTGGCCCAACTGGACTAGGGAGTGGATGGAGTCGGGGGCCAATGTCTCGAACCAGGTGAGGGCGATTTTTTCAAGGGTGAGGGGGAAGAGACGGCAGCGGACTGCCTCGGAGATCCTCCGGACCCGGAGGTAGGTGTTGAACCTTTGGAAGTGACAGACCGGATCTGTCATCCCGTCATAGAGAGGGCCCTTCGGTAGCTTGAAGTCGGGGGGCACCTCGGTGGCTAGGAGCTCCGCCGTGAACGGAGTCTGCTCCAGGATGCTGCTGGCGAGGGGCGCCCCGTGAGGCCGGGACACCATCTGCTGCATCTCCTTGCGCATCGCCGTCAGCCGCCGGTCCAGGTCCAGGGCGGCCGAGGTGGCGACGGATTGTCCTCCGGTCCGGGCCGGATGGTACCCTGACGAAGCATAATCCTGCTCCGTCAGACGATCGGCGCGAGGAGCTCGGGCAGGCAATGCCGAGGGCTCGCTGCGCGCCGCCGCGGCCTCGTTTAGAGAGACTGGCGCAGGCACCGGTCGGAACCGGGCGTCTTGTACTGAGTAGAGTGGGGGGAGCGGCGCCTGCTGGGGATGCTGCCCAGTCAGTCCCATGCGCTGGGCGATGACGGACACCATCTCCTGAAGGGGCGCTAGGGACGTGACGGCAGCGGCTAGCGTGGCCACTTGCTGCTGGAGTACCCCCACCCGGTCTTCCGAGCCGAAAGACTCCGGTATGGTCGGCAGAGGCGGGTTCGGCGGGGCAGACGGCGCGCCTTCGGAAGGCAGCATCTGTGCCGAGGCCTCCCGCGCTTCTGCTTCGCCTTGTCCGGATCGTCGGGTCACAGGTCGCTGAGACATGACTTATTTTGTTGGTTTCCCACAGACGGCGCCACGTGATGTAGACTGGATCTATCACGACCGGATCCCGCGGACGGAATCCGGAAAAGAGGATCCGGAGCCGGTCCGGACCGAACGATGGAAGGGGACCCGACGGGGATCCGCAACGAGGCGAAGACGGGGCTTCTCGGGATGAACTGGATCCGCCCGCGGGGGGCGCGATCTGCCGCCGGAGCTGCTCTTGGATAGTGAGCCGCTGCTCCTTCGGCGGACGGAGGCGCGGCGCGAGCAGGAGCTTATCTCGGCCGAGCGGTTGGCGAGCGTCGGAGCAGAAGCCGGAAAGTCCGAGATCGGACGGGGGGACGGCTCGCTCTCTGACCAGGGAGTCCGAAGGCACCTTCAGCGCGAGGCTGAGCCTCCTGGTGTGGGGCAGCCGGCGGGCTTGCCCTCGGACAGCGAGCCCGAAGGCTCCTTCAGCGTGAGACCGAGTCTCCTGGCTTGGGGCAGCCGGCGTTCGGCGTCGAGACCAAGGAGGGGAATCCGAGGTCGGCGGCCGAGACCGACTCGGGGAGGTCGGCGACGATTCGAACCGAACCCCTGCAGGAAGGATAGAAGAAGAAGAACCCTGTCAGCAGGAGTCCCGGGCGTCAGCCTTGGGGAACCCCCTCCGACGGTCAAGTTAGCTCCTGAAGAAGATTCGATTCAGAAAGCAAGAAAGAGTAGCTATAATGCTATCCGGACCGAAGTCCTTTAAGGGGTTTCGGAAGCTTGTAGAGGCATCCGTTTTTCCCACCACCCTCTTGGCCACAAACAGCGGGATATTTATAGCAGAGGATAGCGGATGGTTAACGGTGGCAGTCGATATAGGACTAATTGTAGGTTTACTGATAAACCGCCATAGCGCCCGATCCGCCACCGGAGTGGGCCGGAATCGGCTACCGGGCCGAAGGGGGTTGGGCCGCTGACGGGCCGAAGGCCTGTTGGGCCCTGGGCTGCCGCGCTGCTCCCGGGCCGTAGGCTGGTGGGCCGCTGACGGGCTGAAGCCTGTTGGGCCGGGAGCGACGGTGCTGCTTATGGGCCGTAGGCTGCTGGGCCGCTGACGGGCCGAAGGCCACCGGAGGGCCTGGTACTGCTGCTGCTGGGCTGAATGGGGTTTGGGCCTCCTTCAATGGGCTGAATCGGATTCTGCCTCATCATATACTAAACATCTAATTTAATTAATTTTCAGTTATGGGCTAAAGGAGTAACAATCAGAGGGATGTTAGTGCTACAATGATCTATGTGAAATGATACGGATGACTTGGATGAGTAGCATGCATTAAACTTTTGTTTATAAATAATGAATGTGATGTGATACAAAATGAAATGTAATGAGTTTTACTGATTTTTTTTTCTCGAAAGTGGATAGTACTACTATTTATAAAAATTAAAATGCAACAAATACACACGGAGACACCCTTATAGTTGCTCTCTGCCCCACCCCAAAATAACCAAAACAACTCCCACCAAAAGTCAAGCAAATCTCCGAAACCGAAAACCAAACCCTAAGAGGTAAAAGCCCAACCACCACGAACCCTACAAATCCCTAGAGTGGAACCCAAAAGAACACCAAAAAAGAGAGAATGAGTCATACTGATTGAAGTATTGGAGACAGAATTTCTAAACCTTTTTTCTTTTCAAATGGCTAAGCGTGGCCTTATATTAGGTGCGTTAGCACACCATACAGCTGACGTTGGCATTTGACTTGTTTCGTGAGATGAAATGGGAATGTTGGTAGGCGGGTGGCATATAAAATACATAGATTTTATGTTCGAGTCCGCTCGCAACTCAACCGAGTCGAGTTCTGTCAAGTTTGGGCTCGACTCGTTTAATCAATCGAGGTTCGACTCAGGTTTGACCTCGACTCATTTACTCAACCGAGTCGAGTTAATTTCGAGCCGAATCGAGCGGCTCGGCTTATTGCCAATCTTAATCTTCATTTAAAAGATTTTTCGTTTTAAAAATTATAAAAAAATTCAAAAAATCTTAGCACTCCACATGTTTCCATACCCCCATGTCCGTACGAAGAGGGAAAATAAAGAAGATGACAACCCCATACCTAGGTACCATAACTTGCCAGGGCATCCACTTGTTTTTGTGTATCTATTACTCAATACAACATGGACCTATTAGGGAGTCCAAGTCTTATTTTTAGAGAAGGAACCATATGAAATGCACAACACTTTCCCACCCCACAACAACAAACTCACACATATGGTCTATCTCATTAATTCATTTAAGATTATTTTGTACCACAGTCTTAAACATGTATTTTTATTCTAGTACCTAATCCAAATATAATATGTAAGTGGGCTGAATCCATAGTAGGCAAAACTCACAACCGAAGTGCGTGCTACGAAACTTGCGCAAAATACTTTCTGTAACATCTCTGTCGCAGTGCCACCGACTGCCGGCCGATTCCTTGATCAAAGAGATACACTTTTTGCAAGTTGCTACGTTATTTTTTATATTTTAAAAGTTTTATAGTGGGTCATATCATGTCCTGAATCTGATTTCCAATCGAATCACCTGAAAAGAGTCTAAAAAATAAAAGATTGAGTTTTCTGAATTGTCCGATTGGAGATCAGATTGTGTCAGACACGCTGGAGCCTACCTTTAAAATTTTTCAAAAAATTTAAAAAAAAATGTTAAAACTTGCTGCTGCAGCCTCCGATCTAATCAGATTAGATGGATGCCTGCTTGTGGTGCAGTACTGACTGCACCTCTAAGTCCTACCCTTAATCAAATATCAATTGTGCTGTTGTATCTAGGAGAGCATTGCAGCAAATATTTCTCAGAATTTTCGTACTGGACTTGACCCATAGATCTATGTGGAGGTGAGAACAGTCCATAAGAACAGACATGCTGCATACGATAAACTGCGATAGAAGGATTAGTCTCGCATGAAACCTCATGACATGGCCTTTTTCCTGAGTGGTGTGCGTTTTAAGATTTTTAATGCTAAAATACATCATATATGACGTTTTTCCACGGGCAAAGTTTCATCTAATCCTAAAAGTGGCTGAAGAACGAGAGAAAAAAAAAAAAAAAAAAAAAGAGAGAGAGGGGAAGTTACGACACTTTCGACTAACTAAGGATGCAATCTGGGTGGCTAAAGCGGGATGAAGAACAAGCCCAACCCAAATAAAAACCCAGTTTGGCCTGAGAGGGCTGACCTGAATATGGGCCAAGCCCGGATCCGTAGGCAGGTCTATTCAACTCGAGTAATACTTGCTGTAATACCCCTGTTGCCGCAATGTAAGTCATTTTTTACTTTTGAGAGAAAGGAATCTATATTACTTTCGGATATTCGAGAGAAAGGAAAGAATGTGTCTTTCTCTCTCTTCACATTCAAAATCTAAGAACCCAAAAGTTTAGACATTTTTTCTTTTTTTAAAACTTTTTGATAAAATTACTTTAACAGGAATTACCAAACTTTGCCAAAGAGCACAATCATTGGTCATCATTTTATTTATCACCATCCACCCCGTGGATTTGAAATGTCCAACTTATTGCAGCATGAATATTGTTAGGCAACTTTTATTTTACACGGTACCCTAAATATGCGATGGTTTGGGTGATAGGATAATAGAAAGTGACAATGATCGATAAGAATAGGAGCCTAGATAATCATAACTTAACGAATAATACTCGCTGCAGTGTTCCACTTTAAAAAAAAATTGAGGTCACACACCGCATGTTTTACATGTCCATATTATTTAATTTTTAATCAAAATGATCTAAAAAAATTAAAAAATTAAAAATTACTGGATTCTACTTATTAAGGATTTTTTAATTATTCATACGAACTTAATCTTTTATTTTTTTTATTTTTTTTTGAGTCATCGAAAATTAGACCGTACAAACACGTGGGATGTGTAGCCAGTGGCGGAGCCAGAAGAATTTGAAGGGGGGGGAGGGCAAAAAGATTATACAGATTAACAGATATTTACTGTATTTCAAACACAAGGAAAAACACCTTTTTATAATATTTTATGATGTTTTACAATATTTATGGCTAATAAAGATTCAGTTATCCTAATAAAAAAACGATTCACTTCAAAGTATCATTAGGTCATCAAAATATATAATAAACATATTTGTCCTAACAATCATACGTAATTTTCTTGGAAAAAGTATACATACTAATAAAGATATCATGGTAAAGTATTTTAAAAGCCATAGACGGATAATTACAATTCTTGTAAAGATATAAAATATATTCTTTTTATAAAGACTAAGATATAATTTCACTTTTAAAATTTTGTCAGTAATTAATAATGACTTTAAGAAGGGGGCAAATAGATAAATACCAGCACATTGGGGGGTTAATCGTCATAAGCGGAGGGGCTGAAGAAATTTATACTATAATACTAAAATAAGATTCGTATTTTCTCGCCAAAACTAAAATCAGGACTCGTGGCGGTAGGAGAATCTCTATCTCTTTTTATCTCTCTTTACCAAAAATTACTAAAACAGAGTTTCTATTTTCCCTCTAAAACTAAAACTTATTTAGCTCAAATCTGATGAAAGAAAAGTTTCAAAGTGACTGCAGCAGAAATGGAAACAGGATTAGTTGTTAAGAACGGTGGTGGGCTTTGATTAAGGTTTTGGTTGGGATTCGTTGCTTAACAGGTGGGTGGGACAATGCTAAAATTAGACTCTCAATATGGAATTAAAGGCCATCAAGAGGCAATTTAGGTGGGACCACCACTGCGTGTGCGGTTAAACTTAAAAAAATTCAAGTGTAGCTGCACTGCCAGGTGGTGTGATGCAGTTGCATCTGGCGGTGCAGTAAGTATTACGCTAATTTAATTAGACATATGAACTAATAAGATGAAATAAATTAAAAAAAAAAGTGGACCATACTGGTTCCTTCCACACCCCCAACTTTTTGATGCGCTAAAATCTTGGTGCAGGGGACAAACGGATCACGTTTGGAATTTGGCCGGTCCAGCTGCAGTGGGCGAGAAGGCACGACTTTGGGCCGTACCCACAATCCCACTATAGTATAGTAGACTTGTTGGACCGACTCCAGTGCTACACACACGATTAGTAAAGTAGACTAAAAAGATTATTTTTTACATTAATCTAGGTGGGCGTCGAGATGTCTTACATGTCTGTATAAACTGATCTTCGATCAAATATCTAAAAAAATAAAAAGTAAAAGATTCTTATAGGACTCGGCCCATTAAAGATAATTTTTACTATTCATCGGAACTCAATTTTTTACTTTTAAGATTTTTTTTTGACATCGGATCGAAAATCGGCTTGTACAAACATAGAAGACACCTCAGAGTCGATCTAAAATATAAAAAAATATTTTTTTCACTTTATTGTATGGACTCTCAATGCAACGCTAAGATCAGTGCAGCAAATGTTACTGGTTGTTTTTCCATACAAGACCATCAGCCATGCTATGCTCTTCAAAAGGGCAAAGCTAATTCACTAAATAGGGTAACATATCCTTAACCTTTTGGACCGTATACCATTATCGATCGGTGATTTTTTCTCCTACCTTGTAAATTAATGATCTCAAAACCTCAAAGCTAGATGAATCTTTGTTTGTGCGTTAAGGAAAATGATGAATCCTTGTCCATGTGCCCATTAGGACGTCTAATTACATAGTTGGACCATAAACGTACCCTTTTCAGCTTTATATGTCATAACTCTAGAAGAGAGCATTTTCGAACCGTTTGCTTACCACACTTGTGTTAATCTAATCCAATAGTGGAATCCTGAAACGCTCTCAAAGGGTGCAAAACTTGGGTTCTACCGTTAACATCTACCACGCTCCTTCAAAGCTAGAGAATAATATTGGGGGAATGTGAAAAAAAAAAAAAAAATCAGATAAGGGTTGCTGATGTGGACCCCTTAAACTTGCTGCACCTCAAGATTTTAGTTGAGTTTGGAGTTAGAGAATAATTTGCTGCATCATCATCGGATTTTACACTGTCAGGTAGTACTTCTAATTTTTAAAAAATGTTTTTTTTATTTTTTAAGTGGTTTCTATTATATTTTACATGTATTTTCGATTGGACGATCTTAAAAAATAAAAAAAATAAAAAGTACCCCTAGATAATGTAAAATTGCCTGACGGTGCAACAAATCATTCTCCAACTCTAAATAAAAGATTAAGAACATTTCACATCATCAAATACTAAATGTTGCCATAAGTTGCCATCACGTCATCATCACATACTAGAGCTTGAACTCGATCATAATTTCAGTCCCAAAAGAGAGCGAGAAGAGAGAGTAAATTTTTTCTTATTTTCTAATAGCATAAGTTCACACTCGTCCACATAACTTGGCACATTTCTTGGATATTCTCTTTTGATGGAAAGCAGTTGATCCAAACGGAGTGACCCCCATCTCTTATGGGTTTTAAGTTGTAGACAATCGGAAAGAGAAAATATATAGTGCCAATTTTTTAAGAATTTAAGAGTATCTTCACAAAAAAGCCAAAATAAAATTACTGAATGCCTCAATATCTGATTATAAATATCTAGTCATGCAGTTTTTAAATAATTATAGAAAGGCAAAATATTTAGCAAATTTATAACTATAACATGTATAAGCTATTTTTAACTGATGAATACACAATTGCTACTTTCCCAACATATCTCGCATAAAAATGAGCAAACTAGCATAGGAATGTAGAAAATTAATTTTAAACTTGTAATACTTAAGTATATCTGGCAATGTAAAAGGAGAATTTGAGAAGGAAAAGAGACATGCTTTAAGTGGAGAAGTGAATAAATATTACGAGATTATTAGAATTTTAGATTAGGGTTATCGCTAGCATTTTATAACTATAGATTGAGGCCATTTCTTGATCACTGGCTAGGATGGTATAATACATTTGATGTAAATATACAATACATAAAATATTACTGCATAATATAAAAGGTGTATTAAAAAATTAGTGCATTCTCTTACCATATTTTTATCTAAAACAATAAAAATACAAAAAAAAATTCTATCTTCTTATCTTAGGATAAAAACTCTTAGGGGAATTAATATATTTTCTTATCATATTTTTATCTGAGACGATAAAGATGCAAGGTTTTCTGTATCTTTCTATCCTGGTTTAAAACTCCTAGGGCATACACAATTTTCACTCTAAGAAATAGCTGTGGATACAGATGAGGAGCGGCAGTTATCGATTGCAACTGCTAGTGACAGGCAGTGACTGGCACGAGCAATACTTGTAGCACCTCTCGTAGTCAGGCTGCAGCAATAACCTTTTTTAAATAATAATAAAAAAAATTAAGTCGTTCCCATGATTTATGATACATTCATACAATTCGATCATCGATCATATAATTCAAAAATATCTGAAAAATAAATTTTTCAGAATCATTCGATTGATGATCGGATTGTGCAGACATGTCGGACATTAAGAAATTGACTTAAAAAAATTTTAAAAAAGAAAAATTTAGACTGCAGTCCATGCCGTGCAGTAAGTATTATTCGACTTACACACTAAAGTAATAGCTACGGGAGTAAGATCTCTTGCGCCCCTCCTCTTCTAATGCCACAGGACATACAAAGGAAAGTGAAAAAATTATTTAACCCTGCCATAATGGGAGTATAACCCCATCACATCCCTCCCCATGGGTCTAGAAGATGCAGGAAATCCCGCTCTGTGCCAAGATGGTAAGCAATGGTGGTCCCTGAATGATAGTGGTCAACATCCAGAATGCTAGCAGCAGGTGGTGGGTGGTAGATAGCAACAACATGTCATACTACCATCTCCTCTCGTGACTAGCACCACATAGCACCAGCTGAACGTGGATTAATCAAAGGCCACATAGCAATTTGTCTAGGCTTGTTGTACCAGTGGTGCAGCAAGCATTTCTCTATATTAATTATTTGTTCAATCTTGACTCATCTGTGATCCACGGCCCAAGTTGTTAGTTTAAAGTGGCCTACAAGCCAATCTAACAATGTAAATCTCGTTCATTTATCAATATAATGACATAATATTCATTATGTGTAAATCGTTTTAATTATCGTTTCATAATGAAGTCCGTGAATATGTGCTATAGTGATCAGATTATGATGAGATCATACTAATGAGACTGATCACTTAAACACACATATTCTTAATCGTTCCTAGTCAGAGGATATTCGAGAAGGACATCGGATATCCGGTTAGACTAGTACAGATTACTCATGCTCATATGATGAGGGTGACTGATCTCATAAGTCACTTGTGTGGAGACACTAAGGCGAATTTGTAGGTGCTCATTGGAGAATGAGTTTACTGAACTGATCCGACTGAATCGCTGGATGGTATTGTACATCACTGTCAACCAGCTTGATTCTATTGTCGCAGTTGCGTGGATGGTCCTCGGACCTGAGACACCAAGGACACCTTAGCGGTGGACTTCTGTACTTTGACCTTGGTTTACGAATCTCTAGCTACGGGATTCTAATACGCCAAGGATTGGGTACAGCGGAATACCGTCGAAGGGAATTGTGTGTCAATAAGGAATCATTCGCTCTCGGTACTTAGAGAGAGAATACTCTAGGAAGGATGCGCGAAAGTCCCTGGCCAGGGCGGACGATAATATCGGGAAAGGAGTTTTCCGATATTCATTAGCGGCATCCAATCCAAGTGAGTCGACCGGTTAGGGTTTGACAGCTCGCCATACCCTGAGTTGACTCGAGAGCATTGTACGAATGAAGGATTATATCCACGCGGTAACTGTCGGCGGAAAGGTTCCAAGAGTGGGTTACTTAACTCCAAATACCTTCCGGGTTCACGCGGTGTTGCTTGGCACCCAACGTGATCGGAGGCCCGGTCGAATTCGATGTACGACATCAATTCGATTGATTAATTGATTAATAAATGGTTATTAATTAATTAATAAAGCCAGTGATGAGTCACTGGGCTTGTTGGGCCATTAACTGGACTGGTACTTGGGCCTAGAGGGTCACACGCAAATGATTCTCAAAGCGATGGATAAATAAGTGGGTTTTATACAAACCGGGGATTTTTATGAAAAATCGCGCGGTTAGTATAAAACATAGCGAACGGGCTGAGCAGGCCAAGCTGCTGCTAACCCTAGCCCCCCCTCCTTAGTTTCTGTCTTCCTCTGGCGTCCAGGCAAATCCAGATCTGCTCCGCCGCTTCTCCGAATCCCGTTCGACGGGAAATCGTCCGCGCGCTGCGGCGATCATTGCGGCGACCGGCAGAGGCTTCGTGGGCTACGAAGAACGAGGAACTCGAGGATATCTGTCGCGGGGAGGATCGCGTGGACTTCGCTAGAGGCCGGGCGCTTGCGCGGCTTGCAGTGTCACACCGACGGAACCAAACGGTTGCGGATTCGAATCCGCACACGGTGAGAACAGATAATCCGATTATCTTGTATTTTAGATTTCGAAACGGGAACGGATCGCTGTAAATATTTTTGTTTTCCGCTGGGTCAGCGATCCGGAGAAACCGAGTAAACCCAACAGTGGTATCAAAGCCAGGTTCCACTGTTTCTCGTCCCGTTTCGGTTTCCGAAATTTGTTTTTCTTGAGTTATTCCATGCGTTTAATCCGATTAAAATGACGGAATAGTGTTCATAAGATGAACACAAATAATTTGATTATTTTTCCGTGATTTTTCGAGATTATTTTGGGGGGTTTTCGTGTTCTTCGTAAGACGAAGAACGGCGAGTTTACGGCGGCTTGAATCGGCTTCCCAATCGTTGGGATGGCCGGCCGAGACTCCGGATCCACAGGTGATAGTCACCACTCCACATCCGGTATTTTTTCGGCGCCGGAATGGCCTTGGAGAGCCGCAAAAATCAAGCCCCAAATCAGGTTTAGAAACCCTGAAAAACCAGTTTTTGGGGAACTTTACAGGGGCTGTTGCGGCTTGTTTTTGGCGCCGCCGGAGGGCCAGCCGGCGCCGGCGACGTCGCCGGTGCCGGGGGCGACGCCGGCGGGCACAGTAGGGGCCGACGCCGGCCGCCGGGCGGGCCTGCTCCTCCTTCCCGCCGCCGGCCTGCTCCGCTGGACCCCGTCCCGAGCCGGTCGGACCGGCCGGGCCGGGTCCGGGGCTTGGTCGGACCTGGCCGAGCCAGGCCAAGAGCCAGGCCAGGGCCTGGCGCCCCTGGTCCGAGCCCTGGCTCGACCAGGGCCCGAGCCCAGGGCTCAGCCCATTCGGTTGAGCCAACTCCACCCCTATTTTCTAGTTTAATTCCCCTTTGCCCATTTATAAAATGAATTAAAATTTAATTTTAATTTCAATAAAATTCAAAAAAATGTTTTGTAATTTTATAATGGGCTTACAAATGATTTTTGAATCATTTTAATTAACATTTAGTTGTTAGTTGATTAACATTAACTGTTAGTTTAATGGTTAAACTAATAGTTAATTTTAATAATACTAATTTAATGGTTAAATTAGTAATTAATAATTATTAATCTAATAGTTAGATTATTAATTGTTATTTCAACTAATTTTTCATTAATATTTGAGTTAGTTATTAATTTAATTGTTAAATTAATAATTAACTTAAATGACTAATTTAAGTGTTAAATTAGTAGTATTTAATGATTAATTGTTAGTTATTAATTTAAGGGTTAAATTAATGATTAACATTAATCTTCTAATCTAATAGTTAGATTTTTAATTATTAATTAATTAAAATTAATTATTAATTTAATTGTTAAGTTAATAATTGATTTTAAATTAACTAATCTAAGAGTTAGATTAGTAGTTAATTAATAATTAGAATTAATTAATAATTTAAGTATTAAATTGTTAATTAATTTTGATGGACTAGTCTAAGAGTTAGATTAGTTATTAATAGTCTAATTATTAGATTATTAATGGGGGTTTAATCTAAGTGTTAGATTATTAGAAATGTTCTAATTTGCATGGAATAATCTCGAATTATTAATTTGGAGTGTGTGCGCATCTGATGTGTGTTTAATGCTTTTAAATTTTGATTTAATTGCATGTTAAGTTAATAAAATGAGTTTTCGAAATTCAAATACCAATTTTGATTGGATCCTAGCTTTTTGAAAGCCAAAACTTATTTATTTTGAAAAAAACTCATTTGTTTTAGCCATGTGATGCGCTGAATCATGTGTGGAATGTTTAAAACACACCGTGGTCATGGATTTGCACTTATTTAATTGTTCATGTGATGAATGATGGATTGTGTGGATCGTGGATGTATGATGTTTATTAATTGTTGATAAATAGAGGTCTGCGCATCTCTCTCTCTCATACTCCGATGTATTTCTACCTCCCTCTCTCTTTTGTACTCGCCATAAGGCCTTCTTCAATTTACTTGTTAATTCTAGAATTAATGTAATATGATCGAGGCAACCGAGGAAGGAGCGAGGACGATCCACAACTGCAACCAGGAAGGCGTAAAGATGGAGATCTCTTGCCTATGTGTTTGCTGGATATTTAATGTAAATGTTATGATTAGAATGTGTGTGCGTTTGACTGTTGGCTCTAGTCAAACCCACTGTGCTATCCATGACCACACTAATGACATGTATGTGATGCATTGTTTATCTTTTGATTATGAATCAAAGCAGGTTATAGTATTTAGTAAATATATACAATATATTTATATACTATCACCTAAGAGAGACCAAGATAAAAGTTATCTAAATAGCCTCAGATAAACTCTAAGCCGTAACGCGAGTAGTTAAGAACTTACCGCGTGGTCCACCATCGTTATAGTCATAGGATTCGAATCACTTTAGGCAGGTTTGTTGTGCTATCCACAAGGCCTGCTTAATTGGGAGGAGAAACTGTGGCTATGGCATTAGATGCCTATAGATCGGGGTAGAGGAAACATGTAGCTTTGTTGTGCTATCCACAAGGGCTGCATGCAAATCTATGCTCGTCGCGTAATGATGGTTAGTTTAGACCAGAATTAGTGGTTTGTTGTGCTATCCACAAGGCCATTAAATCTCTGGGGACCGAAGCTATGATTAGATATTGCAAGGAGTTGCAAGTCCCATGAGTTGGGTGCTCTATGATTGTATTACAGTTTGTTGTGCTATCCACAAGGCTGTAGTGCAAGTCATTGAGATTCTGATCCCCACTAGGAGACTATCGGCGTCTCCCGTTCTGTATAACTAAGGGTTATACAGTCCGTCGAAAATTAGTGGGAGTTAAACTTGAACAAAAGACCATGTCTTGTTTTAAACTTTAATAATTGAACATCTGCTAAATAGATTTTACTTATCTCCTGTAGGAACTATGTCGTCGAATAACCCACTCCGTGGCATACTTGATGCCATTTTGACTTACTTGATCTATTCGGATTGGTTCAGACTAAAGAATGTCTTCAGATCTGAGCACAATAACTTTGTCCCTGGAGCTGATCCTCCTGCTGAATCGGCATTGGATGCCCCTGAAGCAGGGATGATAGGTAACGATAAGGGATCGAAGGACAAAGATAAAAGAGTAGTGAAGGGTGACTGCTTATACTATAAGCAGTATGGTCACTGGAAGAGGAACTGCAAGGAGTTCCTTAACGATAAAGCTCACGGAATTGTGAAGCTGTCTGAAGCTTCAGATATCTATATGATAGATATCAACTTGTCAGTTAGAGATTCCATATCTTGGGTATTAGATACCGGATGTGCTTCTCATATCTGCCATAATGTGCAGATGCTGACAAGTAAGCGCAAGTTGAAACAAGGTGAGGTGGAATTGAGGCTAGGAAACGGCGCAAAAGTTGCGGCGATTGCTGTTGGGACAGCAAACCTCAGGCTTCCATCGGGAGACACCTTACTATTGGAAGATTGTTATTATGTTCCTAACATAATAAAGAACATCATATCAATATCTTGTTTGGACAAGATAGGATATAGGTTTACAATTGAAAATAAAAGTTGTTCGATTTATTATGGTAATAAATCAATACATTCGGCATCTTTAGTCAACGGTCTATATCTATTAGATGTTTCTCATTACAATCTTCAGATTGATAATGCTCTTAAGAAGAGCAAGAATTGTATGAACCAGGCCTACATGTGGCATTGTAGACTTGGGCACATTGGCGAAAGCAGGTTGCAAAAGTTGCACAAGTATGGTTACTTAACAGCATTCGATTATGAATCGTTTGCAACATGTGAATCCTGCCTTATGGGAAAGATGACGAAATCTCCATTTACAGGACATGGAGAACATGCCAAGGACATTTTGGAATTAATACATTCGGATGTATGTGGTCCAATGTCCACCCAAGCCAAAGGTGGCTTTTCTTACTTCATCACGTTCACCGATGACTTCTCAAGATTCGGCTATGTGTACTTAATGAAGTACAAGTCGGAAGCATTTGAGAAGTTCAAGGAGTTCAAGAATGAGATGGAGAAGCAGTTATGAAAGAGTATTAAAGCTCTTCGATCAAATCGAGGAGGAGAATACTTGAGTACTAATTTCACACAATTCTTAAAGGATAATGGTATCCTTTCTCAGCTGACCCCTCCATATACACCACAGATGAACGGTGTATCTGAAAGGAGGAATCGCACCTTGTTGGACATGGTGCGATCTATGATAAGCTTTTCAGGATTACCAGTGTCCCTCTGGGGGTATGCTCTAGAGTCAGCAGCATACCTACTGAACAGAGTACCCAGCAAGTCTGTGGCCTCTACTCCATATGAGATATGGAAAGGTAGGAAACCAGAATTTAAACATGTTAAAGTCTGGGGTTGTCCTGCTCATGTAAAGAGGCATGATCCAGACAAGCTGGAATCACGAACAGATAAATGCAGGTTTGTGAGATATCCAAAGGAAACCTTTGGATACTATTTTTACCATCTTGGTGAACAAAATGTGTTTGTCGCCAGGAAAGCTGTCTTCCTGGAAGAGGAATACCTTATCCAGGAGATCAGTGGGAGTAAAATAGTACTGGAAGAGGTTCCAGATCCCCAAACAGCTGCATTATCATCAGATGAGATGTCAGTTCCTGAATCTGTTCAGGTACACACAGATGAACCTCGTAGATCTGGTAGAGTACCTAGACTACCTGAACGATATGTGGGACATATTGATGAAGGTGAGTCTAAGGTAGCATATAATGAGGATGATGATCCGAAAACCTACCAGGAGGCTATAGAAGGCCCAGAAGCCGGGAAATGGCGAGAAGCCATGAACTCAGAAATCCAGTCCATGTACACCAACCAAGTTTGGAACTTGGAGGACTTGCCCGAGGGTATTGTACCCATCGGTTGCAAGTGGATCTTTAAGAGAAAGATCGGTGCTGATGGACAGATCGACACATATAAGGCAAGGTTGGTGGCAAAGGGATATCGTCAAAGACAAGGAATTGACTATGACGAGACTTTCTCACCAGTTGCCATGATAAAGTCGATCAGAGTTCTGCTCGCCATTGCTGCACATTTTGATTATGAAATCTGGCAGATGGATGTGAAGACTGCCTTCTTCAATGGTAACCTTGAGGATGAGGTGTATATGATACAACCAGAAGGTTTCACATCCAAAGAGTCTCCAGATAAAGTGTGCAAGTTTCAGAGGTCCATTTATGGACTGAAGCAAGCTTCCCGGAGCTGGAACATAAGATTTGACGAGGTAGTCAAGTCTTATGACTTCATTAAAAATGAAGATGAGCCTTGTGTGTACAAGAAGACCAGTGGGAGTGCAGTCACTTTTCTAGTTCTTTACGTAGATGACATACTACTCATTGGGAATGATGTAGCTATGATGTCATCAGTAAAGATCTAACTGTCGAAAAACTTCTCCATGAATGATTTGGGAGAAGCATCCTACGTATTGGGAATACGGATCTATAGAGATAGATCAAAGAGGATGCTTGGAATGACCCAATCCTTGTACATAGATACCATAGTCAAAAGGTTTGGCATGGAAAATTCCAAGAGATGTCTCATACCGATGAGACATGGAATTAATCTCTCAAAGAAGCAGTCTCCTAAGACTCCTGATGAGAGGGCATTCATGGATAGAATACCATATGCCTCTGCCATAGGATCTATCATGTATGTCATGCTATGTACACGGCCTGATGTTGCATTTGCTCTAAGTGTTACGATCAGATTTCAGGCTGATCCAGGCAAAGAGTACTGGAAGGCAGTGAAATGTATCCTTAAGTACTTGAGAAGAACTAAGGATATGTTTCTTGTCTATGGAGGAGGTGACTTGAAACTGCGAGGTTTTACTGACTCGAGTTTTCAGTCAGATCCAGATGATAGCAAGTCAATATCTGGATTCGTATTTACTTTGAACGGTGGGGCAGTGTGCTGGAAAAGTTCCAAGCAAGTAACCACTGCAGATTCGATGATTGAAGCTGAGTACATCGCTGCAGCTGAAGCCACCAAGGAAGCAGTGTGGTTGAAGAAATTCATCACCGACCTCGGCGTAGTTCCCAGCATCTCTGAGCCTGTTCCACTGTTGTGCGACAACAATGGAGCCATTGCGCAAGCGAAAGAGCCGCGGTCTTATCAGAAATCGAAGCATATTCTGAGACGCTTTCACCTTATCAGAGAGATTATATCCAGAAGAGATGTAGTAGTGGAAAGAGTTCCATCCGTCGACAATGTAGCAGATCCACTGACAAAGCCGTTGGCTCAAATTGTGTTTGAGCGTCACCTAGAGTCTATAGGCTTATTGTATAAAGGTGATTGGCTTTAGTCCAAGTGGGAGATTGTTAGTTTAAGGTGGCCTACAAGTCAATCTAACAATGTAAATCTCGTTCATTTATCAATATAATGGCATAATATTCATTATGTGTAAATCGCTTTAATTATCGTTTCATAATGATGTCCGTGAATATGTGCTATAGTGATTAGATTATGATGAGATCATACTAATGAGACTGATCACTTAAACACACATATTCTTAATCGTTCCTAGTCAGAGGATATTCGAGAAGGACATTGGATATCCGGTTAGACTAGTACAGATTACTCCTGTTCATATGATGAGGGTGACTGATCTCATAAGTCACTTGTGTGGAGACACTAAGGCAAATCTGTAGGTGCTCATTGGAGAATGAGTTCACTGAACTGATCCGACTAAATCGCTGGATGGTATTGTACCTCACTGTCAACCAGCTTGATTCTATTGTCGCAGTTGCGTGGATGGTCCTCGGACCTGAGACACCAAGGACACCTTGGCGGTGGACTTCTGTGCTTTGACCTTGGTTTACGAATCTCTAGCCACGGGATTCTAATACGCCAAGGATTGGGTATAGCGGAATACCGTCGAAGGGAATTGTGTGTCAATAAGGAATTATTCGCTCTCGGTACTTAGAGAGAGAATACTCTAGGAAGGATGCGCGAAAGTCCCTGGCCAGGGCGGACGATAATATCGGGAAATGAGTTTTCCGATATTCATCAGCGGCATCCAATCCAAGTGAGTCGACCGGTTAGGGTTTGACAGCTCGCCATACCCTGAGTTGACTCGAGAGCATTGTACGAATGAAGGATTATATCCACGCGGTAACTGTCGGCGGAAAGGTTCCAAGAGTGGGTTACTTAACTCCAAATACCTTCCAGGTTCACGCGGTGTTGCTTGGCACCCAACGTGATCGGAGGTCCGGTCGAATTCGATGTGCGACATCAATTCGATTGATTAATTGATTAATAAAGGGTTATTAATTAATTAATAAAGCCAGTGAGGAGTCACTGGGCTTGTTGGGCCATTAACTGGACTGATACTTGGGCCTAGAGGGTCACACGCAAATGATTCTCAAGGCGATGGATAAATAAGTGGGTTTTATACAAATCGGGGGTTTTTATGAAAAATCGCGCGGTTAGTATAAAACATAGCGAACGGGCTGAGCAGGCCAAGCTGCTGCTAACCCTAGCCGCCCCTCCATAGTTTCTGTCTTCCTCTGGCGTCCAGGCAGATCCAGATCTGCTCCGCCGCTTCTCCGAATCTCGTTCGACGGGAAATCGTCCGCGCGCTGCGGCGATCATTGCGGCGACCGGCAGAGGCTTCGTGGGCTGCGAAGAACGAGGAACTCGAGGATATCTGTCGCGGGGAGGATCGCGTGGACTTCGCTAGAGGCCGGGCGCTTGCGCGGCTTGCGGTGTCACACCGACGGAACCAAACGGCTGCAGATTCGAATCCGCACACGGTAAGAACAGATAATCCGATTATCTTGTATTTTAGATTTCGAAACGGGAACGGATCGCTGTAAATATTTTTGTTTTCCGCTGCGTCAGCGATCCGGAGAAACCGAGTAAACCCAACACAAGCTTCGAACAGGAGTTCGAACATGAACCGGTCTTGCAGAGATTTTCCCTGAACGAACTTTCCTGAGTTATCGTGTGATCTATTGATAGAAATTTTATATATTAACCTCTATTTTTCATTAATTAAGTACATCGTGAGACAAAAAAAAAGGTGAAGAGATTTGTAACTCGTCAGTCCATGTTAAGTGTCTCATGAGTCAGTAAAAGGCCATATAAGCACCTGAATGCTATCATGTAGCTAGCAAACAGCTATCTGATCTCGATCAGATGGTTAGTTTAAAAGAAATGATATAATGCGCATGGACAAGTGATTAAGAAAAGAAAAAGATTTTTCATTCTGATCTCGAGCAGCTATCCGATCTCGATCTCGATCAGATGGTTCGTAATTTTTCATTCTGATCAGATGGCCCTGCTATTATGTGGCGAGTCCCATTATAGAACTGTTCATAAACAACCTTCTCATTGTGACCAGACACAATGTGACACCCTTGATAGCAAAAGCCTACTATGAGAATGAAAGTTCTTGTTTCCCTCGAGTCCATGCTCATTAGCGTGGAGGAATTCAGGGACCTCCCCTTGTTTAAACTTAAAAGGGATATATATATATATATATATATATATATATATATATATATATATATATATATATCCTTCAAGTACATACATCGTATTTGCATATATATTTCTAACTCTCACGTATTAGCATCAGTATTCTTGAAATCTTTAAAAAATTATATTTATACCCCTTAATCTAATGGTTTTACATAAATACCCTTAGCATCATCTACCACCCACACTTCCGATGATATCATGATTTATACAATAGTTTTGACATATTTTCGTTGAACTTCACCTAATTTTGAGACATAGAGGCAGTGGCGGATCCAGCATATACCCGGTTGGATCTCGTGACCCACTTAATTTTTTAAAATTTACTACGGCCTTCTAATTTTAGTTTATTAGAGTGATTGACTATTAATCTCGGCCCATTAGAGTGACTCCACTGATTCCAACTCAATATAATGACTCTACTGGCCCACTGTTTGAGTGACCCCATTAAACAAAATTTTTGCATATGCCACTGTGTAGAGGGTTGGACTGAGAAAGATGAGAGTAAATTGTTCAACACTTCAAACTCTGATAAATAGTTCGAGAATATGTCGATGACGTCTATGAATTTGTTGATTGTGTCTAGCCTTTAACATACTTGATCATTTTGTATTAGGTTGTTAACATATGTAGCGCCTCAACGAAAACAATATCGGACTAATGAGTTATACTTGCTGCAATGTCCCTGTATTGTAATCTACGTGAATTACAATACAGGGGACAGTAACTAGATCGGACGGCTGTTGCGCAGTCCGACCAAGAGGGGACACTAGTTTCTTATTTTTCTATTTTTTTTCTAATTTGTTTAAATTTTTTAGGAGCATCCAATCAAAATTGGAAGGTACAGTTAAGTCGATTAGTATATATATATTGAAAAAAGACTTTTGATATAGACTATGTGTGAAAATTGAAAAAGTTTTTAAAAAATATATATACAGTCGGATTGGAGCCGACTCGAGCGATCCGACTGCACTGTCTAATTTTTATTAGACGTTTTAAAAAAATTTAAAAACATGAACAAAAAAAAATTAACGTCCTCCCATCCAGTCGGACTGCAGCTGTTCGATCCGATTAGATTAACTGGGATCGGACCACTGCTACCCATGGATTAGAATCCAGGTGGATGGCAATGCAATGCAGGGGCATTGGAATCCAAGTTGATTGCAATGCAATGCAGGGGGTATTGTAGCAATTATCAACTTCTCACCAATTGGTGCATCGGATGTTGGACTTAGCTGCCACGTCGGCCACAAGACGACAAGAACAACACATGGGGATGCAACCAGGCACACACGTGCGTCCCATTCGATTTAGTGAACGATGAAAGCCCGAGCCACGTAGATTCTGTCCGCTCTTCAAGTGGCATAGGGGTTGCGCCGTCACGCGGGAATGCAAGTCGCGTTTTCCAGGTGCCAGCTACTCCGAGCATGCCGACATGATGATAACGGGAAGAACGGAAACAGTGCTTGTGGACGGACTTAAATGATGAGGTTGGGTGACACCGTAACATCTTTGGATGGACCTTAAATTATGAGTTTCAGAGTAGTTCACTCAGGAGCCTTCTGGTTTGACATAACATATCATAAAATTTTATAGATTTTTATTTCAAAAATAGATATTTTTGTATATGACACCCCAACAAACTATCGTATTTATGCTTCTCAAACAATTTGGTAAGTATGGTCAAAGTGTTCTCGAAAGCTTTAATGTACAAAAAAGAGCATGAGGCTGTCCAGTGTCCACTATGATTAAGGTTGCAAATCGGATCAGGTAGACCCAGATTCGACCCGATCAGGTTCAATTTGATTCAAATGTGAACCTTCATATTTACCCATATTTGAAAAATATGGATACTAGCCACATCTGCAATTTTTTTCGGTGCGGATCTCCAATAAACCTCCAAGTTGGGTAAAGCACACAGAGTAGAAGGTGAGACACACCACACAAGATGGACATGGCCGCCTCTACTGCCTCGGCCTTCCTCCTCCTCCTTCCTGTTGCCCCCTTCCCATGCACCGCCACCAACCACGTACGGCTCCAGCATCATCTCCATTGTCTGCTGCCTTAGGGATCTACCCGATCATGGCTGCTTGCCGGTGGCCGTCAGTGGACCATGGGGAGCGGAGGCAATCCCTTGTTGTGATCGTTGCGTTAGGCCTCACCTTGGCGATGCTGTTGTTCAGGATGAGGAAGAGGCGGAGGACGATCAAGGAGGGGGTAGAGGAGATCTGAGAGAAGGCAGTGTGGTAGGAGATAAAAGGCAGCGGAGAAGGAGATCCAGGTTGTAGAGAAGGAGACCGGTGTGGCAGTGGGGACTGGGGAGGACAGTGACGGGCTGTAGCTGGGGCTGTTGGTTGATCTGGCATAGGCGAGGGCCATGGCGGCGGCCGACGTGGTGCAGGCGGCATCTCTGTCACTGTTGGAATTTGCATCCGGCCCAGTGCCGATCAATGGAGGTGGCTGCTTCGAATTCAGCTGTCACAGCAACCCTGTGCCATGTCCCATGTTCTGGTGTCTAGCTCCCCCATGTCGTCGCTTGCCGCCGAGGGGGACGGCAAGGATCTGGGGGAGGTGGTCCTCAAGGGAGTCCAGCGGTAGCTCTGCTTGGAGAGAGGGCATATGATGGTGGCTTGTTGACTGTCCGAGTGCTGACAGTAGCGGTGCCTGAGGGGTAGAAGAAGGTGGCACCAAGTGGGTGTAAACTGTAGCGAGGTTACCTGGGGAGGACATTGATGAGAGGGTTCGCAGACCTGGGGAGGTCCGGATTTGGGTTTGTAAGGCCACCATAGGATCTGAATCCGGGTATCCATATATGAGAAATGGACACTTGGATCGGACCTAGAATCAAGAACGCAGAGTCGGGTCTTAATCGGTCTGGGTCCGATCTGATCCACACCCGGCCAGTTTGCACCCCTAACTGTCATATGGTTAAGATCATATCATATTTTCCTTTTTCAAATCAGTTTTATAACTTTTTGACCCTTTTTGCGACGTCCCTTAATCGTGAATTTTTTTTTCATCCTCAATTTATTTTTAGCAAGTGTGGAAATATATTTTCTCTTTCAACCTGTCAAAAATCTTTATAAACTCCAAACTAGCCTTTAATGTAGTGTCTTCTCATTAATAGTAATATACATTCTCTAATGATGTAACTTTATGTTTGACTCCTTTTAACACTTCTCCCTTAATAGATAATTTTACTGTAGAAACAACAACTTTTTTTTGCAACAACATAGATAATATTTCTAATTTTGAGATTTTCATGAAAAATAATTTCATGAATGAAATACACCAAAAATGAGACATTACTAGGAAGACCTAGAAATCTTTCTTAGAGAAATCCAAATATTACTAGACCACGAGCACTCTGATACATATGACCTCGCTTAGTGGAGAAATTAAGCACTGAATGATGAGAATGAAAGGAGGTATACTCACACATCCATTCTGATAAACCTGGTGCAGGAATCCAAGGCCATTTGATATTAAACAAACCCCAAGGGGATGAGGACCAGCATATTCTTGGAAGCTGCTGCAGGCAGCATCATTCCTCCCAACGTGGATTCACCTAAACCAAGCCATGTCTATATAATTTAGAATTTATTAGCAAAGAGGCTGCAAAGTACCCCCCCTTCCCAATAATTCTATGTTTTTTAATAGATGGATCTGCAAAATGGTAAAGGCAGGAGAGGGTTGTGCAGGCAGGCGGTGCCCTGGATTCCATCAAGTGAGGTAGGCGGTTCCCGGCTTGTGCAAGCACAAAGCCGACCTCTTCCCTTTGTTTTGTGGACTACATAATTTAATAATGACAACATATGTAAACTTCGGTTAGGATAAGTTAATTCTTCTAGCTGACACATGGGTTTGTTTACTTCAATACAAAGGCAGTGTGGCCTAATTTATGTTAGGGATTTTTACATATATATTCTCCTTATAGAAGAACTTGCAAATTTACTATTCTTGGACACACATTTACTCATATGCCACCACTGCTTGAAAATAGTTTCACATTAACTTCCATTTTAACCCGGCCTCTTCTTGATTTATTAATCATGCTTTGAGTCAATCCTTGATTGTAATTTTAAGTGAAAATGAGTCTATTCTTGAAAGAAGTTTTAGTGATTTAAAAAGTTAATTAGCATATGAACAAAATGTGCATGGGATATTCACGAGGGAAACCTAAAGCTATGTTCATGCACTGGGGGTATGTAAACGGATACATTTGAAGGAGTGACAATTCTATAATTTTTTTTTTTATAATAAGAGTATATGCAAAGATCCTTGTATTATTATGGCCGCTAAGCCTCCTCTAAGAATATTGAGGATGGGAGTGAACACTTCTAGCCCACCAACAAAGGACAGAGAAAGATCATCCGTATCATAATGCTCACAGTGCAACATTATGATGACATTTTTTTAAATTTCTCCTCTACCTTTCTAGATTTGAATATCCTTTCTTTTTATTACACCGACACCACGTGAATGAGTTTGTATATACAATTGATTCCAGAGAGAATCCCATCCCTCTGCAGAAGTGATAAGGTTATATCAGCCTTATCCTGCAACTTCATATCTCCACCAAAGTAGGCTGAATTGTAGAAATATTGGTCATGAGATAGGTAAAAATAAAATGGTTCAAACAATCAAGATCCCTCGCTAAAAGGAGATTCTAAAAGAAAGAACGAGGAGGGGTTGGAAAAGAACATGGGGGTGTGGAAATATATTGTTTCAATTTTGTTTATTCTTTTCATTTTTCGTTTTAACCCTTTGTAAGGCATCTGATAACTACGGGCATATGTAAGATTACAATTCCATCTTTCTCCGGTGCACACCTACAGGGAAGTCTTGATGACAACAGAGTAATATAGATATGTAATTGCAATTTCGTCAATTAAGTAATATTTGGTGTTCTATAAAATGATGCGATCGAAATGTCTTATTTCTTTACTTTCCAATGTCCTTTTGAGCTTTGGTGTTTGCTGTATTTCAAATACAGGGAACTCTTGATGACAACCGAATAATATAGATATATAATTGCAATATCGTCAATTAAGTAATGTTTGGTATTCTATAAAACGATGCGATCGAAATGTCTTGTGACTTTATTTTTCAATGTCCTTTTGAGTTTTTGTGTTTGCTGTATTTCAAATAGTTATATATATATATTGAGAGAGAGAAAGAGAGAGAATATTAGAATGCGGACTACTATAGTGCGGGCACACATTGTTTTGAGTTATATTTTCATATTTAAAAAATAATAATAATAATAAACTTTTAAATATTCAATAACTCCTATTATGGTTGTTTCCATCTCATGGGATCTTATTTTGAGCCTTTGATTGTAATTCGATCTTCAAATTCGATCGTCCATCATGTATATATAAATTTTAATTTTTAAAAATTAGAAAAAAAATAGTAAAAATAAAAAATCGTCAGATTAATCTTTAAAGTTGTTTCTACCTCTTAAAATTTTAATATTCATAACTAATTTATGAATGTAGAATTGGACGGCTTATGTCGAAAGCCTCACAATCAAACGATGAAACTTAAACAAAAAAGGATGAAATTTATTTTATGATAGAGTTAATATTTAAAAAATTATCATAATTTTAATTTTTAAAATATAGAAAAAAGAGCCGAAAAAGTGTGTGCAAACTATTGTTCAGGAGTATATACGCAAAAATTTCAAGCTTGTTTGCTCTCTCGTATACATGTAACTATGTAAGACAACTCCGTTCAAGGTATCGGTTGGTGTATCTTAAAGCCCCATAAAATGTTGTAAACAACCGTAAAAATGGTATTTTCCTTGTATTTAAAATGTAATAAAATTATGTTACGGTATTCCTGTCTAATATATGATGGGTCATAAATAGCCCTATTTCAGAACCAGTTGACCTTTACATCTTCCTTTTAGTTAATTTTGATTTACAGGTCAAAACCACCGCAAACCAAAATTACCAAAATCGGTTATTTCAAAACCTGAGATTTTAAAATCAGAGATTTATATTTTAGTTGATTTCAAAACAAAAATTTTACGATTTTTTAACGGTTTCCGTCATCTACCTAAACGTCTCTGCCTGATTCGGTGGTGATAGGAGTTATCAACGACCACATGATCGAGTTGCTGTTATAGCTGGCAATGACCAGGCATGGGGACGACGACAAAAGTTGAGCTACCTAGCAGAGTTGCGAAAGTCGCAGAAGAAGACACAAATTAATGGGGCAGAAAATTAATGTGACTTCTCGTCGGGCTTAGAAAGTTCAATTGACTTTTATTAAAAAAACTGATTAGAATGATCAATTTTAAAATGGTGGGTTGATTTTGGGTTGAATTATTTCAACTCGGATCGGTCACTAATTGAAGTTAGCATAACAATCCAAATCTACCTCAATTTTATTTGACTCAATTTTTTAAATTTTAATTTACTATAATATACTTTGACTCTAAACATGGAGTTACAAAATTTTTTATCAAAAGTCAAATTACATCGTGTTAGAGTCAAGTAACATTTGTTAGTCAAGTAATGATGTTGATCAAACCCGATCATCTTCTATCACAAGGGTTTATAAGAAACTCTAGCACTGGAGTTCCATGTGATAGAAAGTTTTTGTAAAAAAATCTGAAATGAAAGATTAGGTCCTGTTTATTAATACTATGGGAGTTAGATTTTGAAAAAAAAGTGAAATAAGAGTGGAATAAAAGTTTACAATCTGAAATAATATAGTGTTAATAAACGACATTTTTAAAGTCATCAATGCACTTTTTTGAACATTAAACATCTTTTGAAATCTACTTAAGACACGGGCTTCATGTACTCTTTCAGCCGCTTATTTAAATTCTTTAAAAATCTATTTTTATATAATTTCAGAGACATCTTTTCCAAATTTCTACTCTTATAGTATTAACAAACGGGCCTAGTTGGGCTCCACGTACCTCAAGACAATTGTAAAACCCTGTGAACGTTCTTTGTCCTGTACATTTTAGGACAAATACCCCTTACGTTCTGAAAATTATCAACTTATCCCCCCCTGCTTGAGCTTTGGTCTTTACCGAATTATAGACAAATACTGAAGAAACACGTAAGTTTAGCATGCACATCAAAGTTCCCCTCGTGCTGGTTACATCTGCCATCCAAACCCTCGTTTTCCACATGCCGCACAACGCCAATCATCATCAAGACCGTCCAGCGCATGCTAGGAAGGAGAAGAGGATGCATGATGAGAGGGACGTGAATATGTGATGGCCCCGGATGACACGGTTTCTCTCTCTTGACTGAAGCAAACCACCATCACTACTAACTTATACTAAGAAAATATGAGTTAATTTCATATCAATTACTCTTGAATGTATATATATATATATATATATATATAAGCTAAGAAAATGCCCCTCATCTATTGACACGTGGCAAGAGAGAGAAAAAATCCAAGAGTTGAGCAAGTGGGCAATTGGACAAGAGAAAGTAAGAGAGAGGAGAGGAGAGAGAGTTTGTACCCGCATGAGATGTGTTTGAGATGAGAGAAGAAGGAGAGGAGTTGATGGGTGTACACATCAAGGGAAGGGACTGTTGGGTGTTCCCCTATTTAAGTTTGCTAGGAAGAGAGATCCTATTATTTATGGATGTTGCATGTCGACACTTAAAATTCACAGAAGATAAGATCTGACCAGAGAAGAAAAGAATAAGATAAAAAATTTACAACCGTCCAATCGAAAAATTAGATGAAACCGAGGGCAGCGAGACTCCCACGCGGACTGGTGCAGGCTGATCTGCACACGCCCCCCCTTCCCTCCCGTTTCCTCCGCTCCCTCACCTCCTTCCCGTTCCTCTCCTTATTTTTTCTTATTTTTAGCTTTTTTAGGATCCATGGATCTTTATCCAATGATCGAAGATAGAATCCGCCGCAGCGGATTGAACCGAGGCAACGGATTCTAACACTTTCTATATATATATATATAAACTCACAAGTCCAGTGGCCCAACTTCATGAAAAAAACCAATTAGTTTGGTAAGAGGGTGATCTAATCTCAAATTCCTAGTCTTAAACATTAGTGCGAACCTCATATCTCTTCTAGTTTTTTACTTTTGTATTTTTATAAGAAATTCTCGAATTCCATAACTTATTGAAAGCTCCTCATAATCACAAGTTAATGAATGATCCCCTAAAAAATAAGGAATGGCATCAGAATTTTTGGAAAAAAAATTTAGAAACGAAATTTATCAAATAAACATATGAAGAGTTAAAGCAAATCCTAGACTTATGTGGTTAAAAATTCCACATATAACTGATTTTGTCTATAAAATTTCAATTTTAACTTCACATGTTGATCTTGTGGATCAATATTCTTTTATTTTTCACCCACTAAAAAATATAGATCAGGCACAAAATGTGACAACTAATGGCTCGGATTTTTATACGCACAAATAAATTGGCCTTTCGGATCTCTGTCCTTATCATCATGCTGATCTTTATTTAACTTCCATAAATCTACAACCTATTTTTATAATTCCGATCTTTATTCTTATCATCATCATGATTTTGTAGATCAACTAACGGCACAGAGGGAGAGGACCAGGATCAGAGGATCTGGTCTTCCAATATCAAGATCACATTCTTGTTGATAAGTGTTGAACTTACTGAGTCATTAAAGTCAAAATCTTAAGGTATTAAGTGCAGCAGGCAAAGTCATGTGAGACTATTCTAACATAATCCTCGCATTCAAACCAATGTTAGATTTTGTCACACTGATCATAAATACAGAATGCGTGGCTCAATTCATAACTATGGGCTCACATATAAGTTGATTCAAAACTTTATCACATCAATCACAAATACGAGGTATGTGACCCTATTCATAACTACAAATTTTGATACTATATTAAAATTACAAGATATTGGGCTTTGATACTAGATTAAAGTTACAAGATAAATTTAACTGATGTGATGATGTCGTAAAGGAGATGGTCGAATCAACGGGTGTGCGAACCAGCTGTCAAGGCTGTTGGTTCACGACTTACCTCTTAATTGAGAGGTCTCAGGTTCAATCTTAGTTGGAATTTAAAATTTCTTCAGTCATGCATTTTAAAGTGTTATTAGAATCTTTATCTCTTGGTCTATAGAATTATTTCTTCGGATAATCAGGCAGATTTGAAATTATGGTCTAATTAGGTGGACTTCTAGATCATCACATAATTATCTCCAACTTTAAAGGATATCTCGGACTTATTCTCTAATTGCTCGTAAATATATGTACATATTCGGCCACTGTGCCACTGAAGAATAAAAAAATCTCATCACGGAATTTTCTCCAACTTTAAAGGATATCTCGGGCTTATTCTCTAATCGCTCGTAAATATACGTACGTATCCGGCCACTGTACCACTGAACAAAAAAAAAAACTACCGGTGTGCGTACTTTCATATGAACAGAACCCTCAGGCACGTTCCTTTCCACCTTTGCTCGGCATTATATGATTTCTGGCCTAAGTAATTTTTAAAACTAAGCTATCATATTTTAATGACTTCATGTTACGATTGATTAATTCCACTCCTGGTTTCACTCACAAGATGTCTTGTCGCTTATTCTCTTCCTTTTGATTGAGGACTATGATTTTTCAAGGGCTATAATTTTTTACTTACAGTAAATTAAGGGTTCGTTTGATTCCATGTAAAATAAGTTGTATGAATTTTTCTTTTTAAATGTAGCACAATGATTTATTTGATTATATAAAAAAATTAGTCAATGAAAATTTTAATATATTGACTCTCGTTTTCCAATTTTGGCGTGCATGGAATGAAATCAAATGTCTTTTAATTTTCAAAACAGCTGAAAATGTTTTCATGGACAGCAAATATGACTAATTTTGTTTTCATTTCACTTGTAACTTTATTTGCTTAGAAAATCTTTCAATTCGAAAGTATATTACATAGAATCAGATGCACCCTAAGTGGATCTCACAGTAACTTCGATCAGTCTCAAGAGGTTATAAGATAAAAAAGTACTATTGTCAAACATATGCCATTTATTTCATATTTTACAAATAGCTCTTTTCACATTAAGGTGCATCACTTTGAACATGCGACTTTCCCATCCATGTCATGCAGAGATCATCTGAAGGCAACATCTACACAGTCCTTCCTACCTGCTTGTCTCTCTTCTTAAGAAAGGCATCCTCCCTAAGTACACTCCATCATATAAAGGCTGCATTTCTCGAGAGTATGAAAAATCCCAATCTTTTTCCAAAAAAAGAAAAAGAAAATTCCCAATCATAAAAGATCACTCATCCGACGATCTCCGGGGAATGGTACTGGTGACGACCGGATCAATTGGCCTCGGTCTCCGATCAAATTGAGTCCAATTGAGACTCGAAGCCAAGCTGCATCAAGATGCTTAGACCTTGCAAGGAAGCCAAATGTCCATACAAAGAAAACCCTTCGATGATCAAGTTAGTTAAGATCGAGGGAACGAGATCGTCTGGATCTTCTCTCTGAGTCATGTTGTGCTCTTAGACACATCAAGAGAAGAACGTATGAGTCATTTGACTCTGAATTGATGGGTGTACCCCATCACTCCTTCCTCATGATGTGTCTAAGAACACACCATGGCCCAGAGGGAGGAAGGTCCATCCGATCTCGTTCCAGGAGAGGATACATCCAGAGAAAGATTGAAGATGAGGACAGTGGCATAGAGAAATGAGGCACATTTGCTTACCTTTGTAGGAGTCTTGTAACATATACAATGGATATTGAGGGGGCGAATAGTGGGTGCACTATCAAGCTGGCCAATGGCATGCAGCCAAGTTCGGCCTCCCGGCTGAAGGGAGAGGTGCTCCGCATACCACCTCTCGCCTGTCATCTTTGTCACGTGTACAGGTTTCGCCCCTGATGGAATGGCGGCATGCAATCGGATCGAACTTGATGCCGACCCAATAACCGATGTGGTTGGCCCAAAGGATCAGGCATGGCCTGCTATTCAGATCTGACCCCTGGGACTTGGGTCCTATCAAGTACAACCTTCGAATGTCAATATATCTAGTCATTTACCTAAATTTTTATAAGAGAATAACTTGCTGCACTACAGCAAGTTGAGGTAGAACGGGCCACCTAGTTTCGTTCCGTCACTTAGAACGTACATATGGTCCTTTCCTCTAACTTAAATGTATCTTGACGTCAAGGAAAAAAGTAAAAAAAATTATCTACAAGTTGTGCTCTTCGAGCACATCCTGAAGCACTCGAGAGTATCCTCAAGTACTCAAGCGCATCAGGACAGCATCCTGGAGCTCTCGAGCACGTCCTGATGCGCTCGAGAGGTCCAGGATGTTGTCGAGTACTTCAAGATGTGTTCGAAGAGCACAGCCTACGGGTAAATTTTTTTATTTTATTTTTCACTAACGTCAAGTTACATTTAAGTAAGGAACAGAGCCATGTGCGGGTTCCAAGTGACAAGACGATGCTAGGCTGCCCATTCCACCTCAGCTTGATGTGTAGCAACAAGTCGTTCTCTTTTTATAAATAATAAAATTGTTTCACTCTAGGCTACATTCGGATGGTTTCAAGCTCAGAAAAAAATAAAGTTTCAAATTCAACATTTGAATCATACAACCAATAATTAAATAATTATTGTTTTAAAAAAAAGATCTAGATACAACAGGTCCCAAGCCATCACCATGGATGCCCCCATGCTATCCCATCCCACATAAGAGTGGGGACATCCCAACGAACCAGCCATCCCACATAAGAGTGATCCTCAGTCATTTCTCATCCACAAGAAGAAAACCGAGTCAGCGGACGACTTTTGTCACACCTGTGGAGATCAAGAATGGAACTGCGAGCGGCACGTGTGACTATTACCTTCTCTTCTTTTTATACGTTTTTCCGTATATTTATGTAAAACCGTATTGCATGGTCTGCTCGCTGCTCGAACGGACAACAGTTGCAGGACAGTTGTTGACGCGTGAACCTAAGGAAATTTTTTTCTCGTCGAGTCCCACTAGCTGCTGTTCGAGTTTAAAAAAAAAAAAAAAAATTCTAAATTCTTTTGGAATGCCGCATGGCATCCTACTCGACCATCAGTGATGGATCTAGTTTGAATCTAATGAGGTCCAGTGACCCCACTGGATGGGCCATCCAAATCTTTTAGGCCCCCACTAACCCTAACCCCCACCCTTTCGACCCACTATATAAAATTCATGTGTCTGCCACTATCGACCGTACAATCTAATCTTAAACCGGACGACCCGAGACAAGAAAAATTCAAATATTGACTCTAAATGAACAGTAAAAGTTTTTATCAAATAATTCGATCTAAGATTGAATTGTATCATCAAGTAGGGTGAGTTGCGGCATAATAACGCCACGTGGTGTAGCAAATTTTACTCTTTTCTCGTCCCCCTCCATTGTTTTCACTTTTACTATCAAGCCATGCTTCTTTGACATCCCCTTAGAGATGTCCTCCATCTGAAACTGAGAAAGACTCGCTGCCCAGTCAACCTATATTTCTAAAATAAAAAAATAATTTTTAAGTGAGTTTTATTATGTATATAATAAAAAAATAAAAAATTGAGTCTCAATAAAAAAATAAAAAATACTAAGACCCAATTTTTGATTTTTTTCAGATTTTTTGAATCATCCGATAGAAGATCAGATTATATAGACGTGTAGGTCAGATTAAGACTTATCTAATTTAAAAAATATATATTTTTTAAAAATACCATCTACTGATGCAGCAAGTTTTTCTCTTTCAAACTTGGTAAAATCTTATGCATCCTCTCCTATTAAGCAAGAAAAAAATGATATTCAAAATGTCAAATTTATTCCAATTGAATATCAGAGAGTGCAAAAGCCATAAAGCCTTATTCTACTTAATTTAAAATCTGGAGGATCTCATTTCTAAATTACCGTTCTTAACATTTAAGTACTTAATAAACAAATCTTGGTAACTGAAGGCCCACTTGTAGTCACTTTCTTGCAACATCTGAATAGGTGAATGAGAGCAACATACCATTTAGATTAGTAAAATTCTTATCAAGTGAAGTTTATAGGCCTGACCAGAGGCTATTATAACCGCAATAGAAAACTTGTTATCTTCTTAGGATTGGCTCGTAAGTAAGAAGCTATTATTGTTTAATTCTAAAGTTAAGATCATCATTGGCTGAATGGATATTTTCAACTTTCTTAAATATGAACCATTCTTAAAATATGTTAAAAGGGCTGGCATCACAATATTCTTCCTCTCTCTTTGCACATAAACTAGAATTGAATTGCGGCCAACTATAGCTGCTTGGGTCATGTGAATTTTATAAAATATTTGATCCCAATATTTGGACGGATGGAAAGCAAATACTTTAATAAGTTGGACAAAACAAGTCATGGATAAGAACAGTGGAATTGTTCTCAAAAGCTTCAGCGAAAAAAACGACAAAATAGGAAAACGACAAAAGAGTCATGGGCCTCCCCACCGTGATGTTCATATCATATTGTTTGTTCATATAAATTTTTACGAGTTTGACTCATTTCGTTCCCCATCAAATTTTCTTTCTCTTCAAGTCAAGAGTATTTATAAGATCTTCTTAACCACAAAAGAAAAAAATCAATATGGGCACTCAAACTTAAGCCTTGACCAATTCGTAAGATAATTCTTTCTTTTTATATAATTATCAATGGTGAGACTTGAATGTAAGACCTCTCCTATAAAAGAAAGATCACATTCACATATGTTAAGTTGCAAAATTTTTAGCCCCACGGAATTTTCTTACCACACATAGGATGTTGCTTCCCTTGCTTAAAGAAAATAGTGTTTATATAAAGTTGTTTTCAACATTTGAAGGTGAAGTGATATGACAGCCAATTTTTTTGGCATAAGTTGCTTCTTTCACAACGTTTATACAAACGATGGTTTTAAGTTTAGATCTTCATCACGAAGTAATCTCCCCTATATCACGTGAAAGAAACTATTATTATGTTCAAAGATCCATGACCTCGCGGCCTTACTTTTAAAAAGAAGAGAGCAGATCCTCTCAATACTGTTTGGACAGGAGTCTAGTACTATTGAGAGGAGGGTTCAGATATTTACAAAATTTGTAAAACATCCCTCATATGATCTAAAAGTTTTGCAAATATTTGACCATCTTCCTTTCAATATTGTTGGACTCTTGTCCAAACAAGTACTGGGAGGATCTGTTCTCTAAAAAGAAAGTAAAAATACTCTTACTAACTCTTTTTGTGGTTCCCTTCTTATCGTAATTAAACAGCATATGCCCCCACTTAGTACAGAAAGCATAGGATGAGAATGACAAGAATGAAATGAGATATAACCACAAATGATCCATCCTGATGAGCATAATAGAGGAATCCAAGGTCGTCACTTGACATTAAACAAACCCCAAAGGGGGTTAGGACTAGCATTAGCAGTTGCGTGGAAGCTGCACCAGGCAGCATCAATTCCTCCCTTCATGGTTTTACCTAAACCAAGCCACCTCCATGGAATTTATTAACATGGAGACTGCAAAGAATCCTTGGGATTCTGAACCTGTCTAATGTACTCCATTGTTATCTCATGGATGGGTGAGGAAAGAAAACAAAATAGAGGCAAGAAATGGCTTGTGCAGGGAGGCTGTTACCTAGATTCCATCAGGTGTGGTAGGCGGCTCCCCGCTTGTGCTAGCACAAAGCCGACCCCTCCCCTTTGTTTTGTGGCATACGTTGTTTAAATATTGGCAACATGCATACCTTGGTTTGGGTAATTAATTGCTACCAGCTAATGCGTGGGTTTGTTTGCTTCATCCTAAAGGCAGCATAGTCTAATTGGTATTATGACTGGTCAGCCTATTTGAAGGAGAATAACTTCTTGTATCGTCAGGGACAATTACGTCGTCTAGCGGTGTAGTTAGGTTAAAAAAAAAAAAATGAAACCCTCCATGGTGCCCAACCTGATCTTTTAATCTGATCTTAGATTGAACGAGTCAAAAAGAAGATGAAAAATCAAAAGTCGACCTCAAATAAATAATAAAAAACGGACAGTACAATTACTCATGACGATGCAACAAATTATTCTCTTGAAGAAAAAGAATGGGAGTGAAGTTCCTAGCCCACTACCACAGGGCAAGGAAGGCTGTCCATATCATCTCAGGTCTCAGCTCGTTGTACATATAATGGAACCTTATGGATGGGAACATCTTTTGGAGCTGTGCTCCTAGGAGTTGGTATTATTCGGTGTTACACGCTTGAAATCATTATATTTATAGACATACCTTTATATCTGCGTCCTTACCATCAAATGTCAATATCATTAACTTGAAGTTGAGTTGGCATTTAACTCAATTATGAAATAACAGTTATACACCTAAAATAGAGGGAACTAAGGAGAGAGACAGAGAGAAAGACGCTACTTACGACGAAAAGAATAAAGTTCTAATTTATAATTTTTTGTTAGCAATATTAGTAAATATTAATCTTAGATATCTCGTGATGCGTTGATCAGAGACTGGAGGAGTAGGATTATGGTAATTAAAATTTCAGGAGTAGAACAACTAATGATCCTAGATATGCATATAACATCAAATATATAAGATTTTGGAAGGTGCATTGGCAAAGATCATTGTTCATCCTTCACCTGTACTTCCACATTTCTAAAGTTTCCTTTTTTACGGTCACCGGACGCCACACAGGGCTATTTATTTTGATGTAAACTATATCGTTCTAATCTTCTTGTTTGGGTTTGAATTGGCAAAACTTTGATTTGCCCTTTCTTCCTCCGGTACACACACTAGAAATGTAACCAAGAATAGACCATATATATGAAAGGTATTGATGGTAACCACTGTGGGGTCAATTTAAACAGCACGGTGAAGGGCTTCACAAATCCTTGTGTGGTTTAGGATTGGAGAAGGATAAGGACAAGGGATCCATGGATAGGCATTAGACTGTTGGGTAGCACAAACTTTGGTTCCTAATTTTGTATATATTTTTTATATAATAACATATAACCTGATATAGGGATTTTCTTGTTTGTGAGCAAGGAGAGAACGGTGCATGAACCAAGGTGGTCTTCTTCGTATCAGTCGTTTGGTCCCCATATAAATGTTGTCGTATATGGAGAGATCATCTCTTATTTTTATTATATATTTCTCTCACAATTTCTCAATATTTTATAATAGTATAAAGCCCTGTAAATTTAGTGAACGTTGATTTTTGAGCTTTACATTCCAAGCCAACCATAAATAAAAGCATTTCAGATTAGCTTTGACGTTAAATTTCTACTCTGATAAGAAAAAAAAATCCCTCTTTTTTTAGGCCTACATTAACCGTTCCATGGCCATCTACACATCTCTATCAATCACGAGTGCTGATAGAGATTTTTTTTGATCAAATAACTCTATTACTTATGTGTTTACAACCACTCTCTAATGAAAAAGATCGATTTCAGGCACCTTCAACTATTTTTCTTTAGTAAGAATTCTTTTTTCATATCCCCGTGACCATTTCATCATCTTTAGATGATGCTTTTAAGTTCAAGTATCAGTGTAAGAAATAATAATTTTCTCGTATGCTTACCAACCGGAAGAATGAAAGAACAAATACAGTATATTTCAACCGCACATCATACAAGGCAGAGTTTATGGGGCATTTGCTTTGGCTAAACTTTTTCTGAAAAATATTTTTTCAACGAACTTTCAGTATTTTGCAAATGCAAGTAAAAATTAGATAGTAAAATATTTACCATATTCTCGAAATTCTTTTTTTTTCGGGATCTGCTTCCTTACTCCTTCCGATGGAAAAATATTTTTACCAAAAATATTTACCACTTTCTCTCTCTCTCTCCACATCAAATTCTCATGTCACCTTCGCTCCTTATTTTTCATTTTTCAATGAGATTCGCAAACATGTGTTTTTATTTTACAAAAAAATATTTCTCGTGATTTTTTACTCCCCAAAAAACACTTCTCGTGTTTCTTTACTTTCTGAAAAAAATATTGAGAATGCTAGTGCCCCATTAATCTCAAAATCTCTTTCTTGCTAATAAGCATGTTTTGTGGTATGAATCCCATCATAAAATCTCTCATATAATATAATCCATGTCTAATGAGGCATGGGTGCATTAGCTTTTAAGTACCGAATGATTTTGAGGGGGTTGATAATGATAGACATAAGCATAGAAGGGTAAATTTTCTCCTAAAACAACTTGAGGCTGTCTTTACATGGATTTCAAGGAATTGAGAAAATAAAATGCCATATAAAGACATTAAAACTTCGAAAAGGTATACTCTTTTAATGAAAATATCAGAGGCCATAGAGTAAAAGAGTATCTTTACACACCTATAATCTTATGGAGCACTCAAATAAGATTCTAAAGATGATTTTTTATCATTAAAAATTATATATCCAAAACTTGTTAAATCTACTAGATTATGAAGATGATCTACAATTCAATCTTCTTTTTTAAACTCAGCCTTTGAAAGGCACTCTCCCATAAGCTGACGAGTCACATATTGGTCCACAATGACCTAATGCCCGAGTCATAAGTCCAGGTCACAACAAAACTCATTAAGACGATATCTTTTGGACTGCATTCTCTGAATCTTAATATGACTGTGTTGAAAAGAGTAAAGAACGAGCACGGGCCCATAGCGCAGTGGCGCTGGACGCCGCTCACCACTCCCACTCGGGGAGTAGATCGTGGGATCGATTTCATCGGAACCCTCTCCTATATAGGAGGATTTCTCACGCTTCTCTTTCGAGTGCAAAAAATTACTCTCCTTTTGAAGGGATTTATTTGGCCTTGGGCCGGCTCGATCCCAACTCGTCTGAGTTGGGTACCTTGTCCCAGAACCACTGGACTCCTGACCAAAAAAAAAGAAAAGAGTAAAAAATAAATTAACTATCGACCCAAAAAAAATAAATAAATAATATATTCTACTTATAATTTCTAGAGTAATACTAGCTGTAATGACGGTGCGTGTTGCACGTACTGTCATTGCAATGGATTTAAAAAAAAAAAAAAAAATCTAGGTCGTCCCCAATGTGTCTTAATCATTCGTACTTTTTTTTGTCTGATCGGACGACTCAAAAAATCTGAAAAATCAAAAATTGAGTCTAATGAACAGTAAAAAGGAATTTTTTTTTACTGTTTATTAGACTCGATTTTCGATTTCTCATTTTTTTTTTCAGATCATTCGATCAGGCATTGCACTGTACAAACAGTTAAAAAATGTCGAAGATGATCTAAAAAAAAATAAAGAATAAAAAAATAACCCATTGCAATGATCGATGCGTGTAACAACAATCGGACATTGAAGCGAGTATTACTCTAATTTCTGAAAGTGAAAAGAGACCAAAATCCACACAAGGAAGACAAGAAAATCTCATTTGTCCGTGCATGATTGCTTCGTAGCTGGCAATGTCGTCGGTGACATTCCCCCCAGCCAGGAACGCGCGAAGTAGTGACAAAGCTGAAAAAAAAAAGTCGGGTAAAACGACAAAAACCAACGGGTGGGAGGGACAAGGGCGGGCCAACTAACGCCTCCGTTTCTGCCACGTCGGACAGAAAACGACGAGATTATTCATTAGGGTACCCTATAGCTTTCCCACGTGTCCGAATTCCGTGATACGTCAACATGGCATACATGCCGTTGGGAGTGCCATCTTCACGTGGCCTCGTTTTCCACGTGTGCACCGGCTACTCGCACGTTTAGGCGACGACGACGACCGGAACAAAGGATGTGGGGGAGTCCCAAGCGACACGGCTTCTCTGGGTCGAAGCGAACCAAACGGCCCACGCACCCATTTTGCAGCCTTCTTTCGGTTTTTTATTAAATAGCCCACTACATTATTTGATACTTTTCGTGCCAATATTTAAAATCTGGAAAGTTTATTTCTAATTTTTCACAATCTGGAGTTTGTAAACAACCTCTAAAAGGTTTGAAATAAGATGTGATCGATAGTGGTGGACGTAGGAATTTGGTCCAGTGAAGTCACTGATATTGAATACCAGAGGCCAAGTTGGAGAGAGGACAACTGAAGATACAAACGGGTCGGATTCGGATGCTGGAAATTTGGGATGGCCCTAATTAAATAGATTGAACGGTTGGGTCAAGACCCAACGAATTCTTACGAGTAAATTAGTTGGATCTTAGGCACCCAAACTTAGAGTAGCCATGTGAATTGTAAAAGTTCAGTGGGATCCTAAAACTCCACAGCTAAAAAGTTGGATCCGCCATTGGGGATCAGCGTTTTACAATTTTCTTAAAAGTTTAGATATTGAAATTAGGAGGATTCTTTGAAATAAAATAAAGTATAGGGTGAGACGTGGTGGAAGCCAGAGGAAATGCGATATTGTGGATGAGATTTTCCTTTTTTGTACTTTTGTATGTTCCGCCTCCCGGACAGATGTAGAGTGACAGTGAGAGAAGGTTTAGAACCTTGGAAGCAAGGGAGAAGTTTAAGTTTTAACCCAGACCGGCCCATTAATGAAAAGCAAATCAGATACCACTATGCCATGTGGCAAACGGGCATTTGGTAATGGCAGCTCAATAATTGGAGACTATGACATTAATTGAAAAAATATTTTCAGCACGAGTCTGACGTGCTGCGGTGCAAGCTGCACTGTATCCACGCTGCTGTCTAATCTTTTAGATCGGAAGCAAATAAATTGGACGACGACAAATTGAGCAACAAATAGCATCGGCACGACAAATGTTTTTGACATTAATTTATTAGTGACCTCTAGCAAGGCCATATACTTTGTTGGTAAGAAAAATATATAAAATATAAAAGAATTATCCACAATGTTGGGCATTACAGGCTTTTGGCATAATTAAACTTTTCTTCACAACAAAAGCTTCATTAGTTTAATAGACATCGCTCTCAGATGGATAGATCAAACATCGCTCTCTTGATCAAGATAAAATAACTAGAATCCACAGCTGGTTTCACGCAAGGTCTCTTCCTGTTTCTATTGGAGCTCGGGGGTGAGTTTGCTGCATCAGATAAGAGTAAACTAAAGATGGGAAGTGATACAATCTGCTGATTCAGTTTTATCCACTGTAACAATCTATATTAGAAATTGTTTGACAATATCCGGCAGCTGTTTTTCTAATTAAAAAATATTCTTATTTTTCAGTACCTATAATCCGCCAATATTCCATATGAGTCGGTACAATTTTTGTATTTCTTCTTAGTTCTTATAATTTTTTAAAATGTCCCTGAAAGACCTTCTAAAAGGATTTTTAAAAGACAATTTTTAAAATGTCCCTGATTCTCTTATAAGTCGGTACAATTTTTATAAGACAATTTTTATAAGTCGGTACAATTTTTGTATTTCTTCTTAGTTCGTAGTTCTTGTAATTTTTAAAATATCCCTGATTCTCTTATATGAAGCCTTCTCCCGTTCCACATAGTTATTCCTGTTTGCTTGTCTTGTTTATTCTTTCCCCTTTGATCTTGAACTTATCAACCACCCTCTAATGGCTTATGCAGCTCAACCATGGCCTCCCTAATTACCCTCCATCCATGTGAGTGAGAGCACACATGAACTCAGAGAAAAAAATTCCAGAGGATCTCAACTCAACTTTTGTTATGTCCACTTTTTATGATTTTTTTTCTTATTCATATAGAATTAATGTTTTTTCTTTTCTTAAACACATAATATATCTCAACTAAAAGTGAAATCAAATGAAGATTGATATCAAAAATAAAAATATTTTTTTGTACAAATAACCCTTAAAATTTTTGTATACTTAAAATGTTCATTACAAAATTTGTGTACGCAAAAAACCCTAATATAATCATTGTACATGCACAGAATCCCAAAAAGCCTCTTGTAAAATGCATATAAGCGAAAAAAAACTTTCTAGTAATCATTGTATGTGTAGAAAACTTCCTATCATCAAGTTTATCATCACTTCGAAATTAAGGCTTATTTTAGAATCAAAATAAGTTTACAGGATTTTTCGCATATATTTCCTACAGGGCTTTTTTAAGATTCTTCAAGAGGTTATTGGCAAATCTCAAAATAAAATGATAGTATAAATATTATCGAATTGCTTAATATTAGTTTTCCACTACCTAAAGCTGCCGGGCTGCACAATTTTGTATTGGAAAAAAGGGGTCCTCACTGAGCGAGAGAGTACAGGTGCCGGAACGAAAATTTATCTGGAACCTCCGTGTCTCAATAATATATGTGTAGTCAATTATTATTATGATCTAGCTGTACCTTTTTCTTCAGTCATCAATTGATTTGATAGGGTATAAGGCAATAGAAAAAAAATGTTCAGGCTCTATTCGTCTGCCTTGGACACCCGAGAAATCAAATCAACTGAGTAAAAGATCTGGATTCCACATTCTGAAATGTTCAAAAATTATAAAACAAAAGAGAGAATTTTGCAAATAACTCCTAAAAGATGCAATATTCATAGATAATCCCCCATATGATTTATAATTTGCATATGACCGCTTAAACTTTGAGGGTATTTACATATAATCCCCTTAACTATGTAATTTGTTTGGAATTTTACCTGAGTTAAAATATTTTTACTCTACGTAAATGTGGAAATATTTTTTTCGATGTTAATTATATACAACAAGCTTATTCATATATGTTTATGTAATTTTTCTTGTGAGATGTACATATTTTAATTGAAGATATAATTAATATTTTTACTTAATAACTTTCACCTGTATAAGTAGCAACATTTTAATTTAAGGGAAATTCAAAGTAATCTTATGTAGTTGAAGGGGTTATATGCAAATAACATCATATTTAAAAGAGTTATACACAAAAACAAATCATACAAGGAGTTATCTGTAAGAGTCTAATTTTTGCTGACAAACTATTCTGTAGGATTGTAATTCTTAAAACATTTGTCTATTACACGTGTTTAATGTTCACAATCAGATAGTGATATGTCTCTTAGTAATTAGATGATGTTATAAGGAAAGAGACCACCGACGATGAGGGTTAAATCAGTTTTATTTTCTTTTTTTTTTTGATATTGTAACTCAGTTGACGGAATATGTACACAATATATAGGAAAGTAGGATATGATTGGCAAAGTATAATATTTCCTTAGGAAAATAATTTCGTGCATTATCAATAATTCTCTTTAATTAGAAAATAATTTTGAGCCTAATCCGATTTCTACAAAAATAATCGCAAGGACCAAGAGAAATAATTCCTTGCCACATCTTGATCGAACAATAGAAGAAGTTTTTAACCTCTCTCGAGACCTTCCAAGGATGCAAACATACATATTCGATATTCTTTTCCCCATTTATATGTTTACTCTCTTCACATAAAATTCTCAAACAGTTGTTCTCTCTCCCTCTCTATGTAGACATATATAAATGTAAAGTGAAATTCTATAGTCAAGCCATACTCTAGCATGGGTCCGGTATTAATTGGATGGCCGATATCATTGTCATGTATGGCAAGGCAAGTGAGAGCTGCTCGAATGAAAAATAAGATCTTCTGGATTTTCTTCTCTTACATCTCTATGTGCTTTCACGTACAAAGAGGAGGAGATGATCAGGTACATTCCCATCATTTTGACGTCAAACGATCCATTCACTCTTCTCTTGTACTTGGGGGCACACCAGGGGCAAGGGCGTAGGGAAGGAGTTCCAAAGATTCTGTTTCCTCCAATGAGATTGAGCAGCTTTCGATTAATGCACTTGGGTGGTCTTCTTTTTTCGTAAGAAAAATATATATCATAACGGAAGAAAATTGCATAACAAAAGCCACACCAAATACTTTGACCGCACATACAGATAAGAAAATAAGAATAGGCATAAGGATAGGAATGGAAATAATCTAACCAATTCATGTGTGTCAGCCGTGGTCGATAATCTTTATGGATAACAGTAACCATAAAGACTTGAGAACAAAGATAACGATAGAACCATAGACGGATCCGTAAACGGGGGAACTCCAACAACACGATGCCGACACAAGTGGCCGACGTCACCTTTAACCGTCGACAAGTGAGTTCGGCAACTTAGGGTTGGGCGCCGCAGTGGGGGTGGTTGCATCGGGAAAGCAAGTTTTGGAATCTCCGGTTCTCCCCACGCCGGACCGCCCTGTTTTCTCGAAGAAAAAAAGCCGAGCCAACGGTGTATGGACCGGGGGACTCATCCCCACTGCACCCGTCCAATTGACCATTCTACTCCTCCATCGTACCACATCTGCGAGGGCACAACCGGAATTAATTGCGTACAACGGTGTCTTCGAAAGTACACGCAGCGCGCTCTGCTCGCACGAGTGGAGGTGGTGCCCCGAGCGGCACGTGCAAAAACGCCTCCACCTCCTTCTCCTTTTTTTTAATGCGGGGATTTAAAATACGAGTTGCACGGTCTGCGCTACGTCTGCGTACGTCCATTCTGAGCGGCGGCAGAGTTGGTGTAGAACAGCTGTCAACGCGTAACGGCAAAAGATATTTTGAATAGCTGTTCGCGTCCACTCACCTTCCGGGGCGGACCTGAGGCGCGAGAGTCCCAGGGAAACGGGGTAGTTATGAAGAAGAACAGGCGGAGGGAGTGAGGTCACGTGCGGTGATCGGAACTCACAGCCGATAAGTGTTGACTCATGGACCCCAAACCGCAGCAGGTGGGCCCCAGCCGGACGGTTACCAAGAATAAGACCCGTCTACCACGAGTCTACGAGCGAACTGATTGATCGGTTTTGGTTTTGGGCAGTTTAGACTAGAGGGAATGGGATCCGGTTGGGTGCACCGTTAACCACGTGAGAGGAGATGACACAACATAGTATACAGGCGAGACAGGTAAAATGACTCAAAAATAATTTGAAAAACAGAAATAAAATAATAAAATACTTTAAATATTATAGATATCTAAATAAATTTATATTATTCATGATTTTTGTGTGAATTTTGAAATATACCAAGTGCTAATAAATATGAACAATTGCATTGTATTGTAATCCCACTAACTATGGTCAAGGTTTGGGTACTAAAACCGGCTGAGCCAAAAGGCCCGCGCGAACCAGCAGCAGCAGCGGGGCTGCGGTAGGTGGGAGGCGTCCGATCAGCGACAACCAGAAGGAAAAGGAACACAAAGCAAATACGGAACAAAAACAACTGATGCACGTTATCCGGCTCTTATCCTTCCCATCCCGATTCCGTAGCTCAACACAAAGGACCCAATTATCAGAACTTGAGGATATTATAAAGATGAAGAAGATAGAAGGATATGTTGGAGTGGACACAAATTTATTTTTTTAGTAGAGTTGTTGGAGGGTGTTGTGATAATCAGGGGCATATCTAGTATAATTTTTGAGAATCCATGTACAGAGTGTTAAATATAGTGAATGCCATGTGTGTATTTAATAAAATAAGAGTGGAACGTGGGGAGGAAGGACACATGAGGGTCCTTGTATGCACAGACAAATAACAGTAAATGGGGTAAACAATGTAGAGGGCAGGGGCTTACGAGGAGGAGTGGAGAGGGAGTTTCACCATTTTTCTAATGTCTTTTGGGAAATTTAATGTATGTTCTTTTACATTTATACAAATCTCACAAATTCCTAAATCCTCACATCTTTAAAAAATTGGCATTCATGTTATCCTCTCAATTTAGGCATCTAAATGTGCCCACGTCACTACTGAGCTTTATTTTAGTTCAAATGGTTGTTTTTTTCTCATTTTTTCCCATTTAATTTCAACAATCATGTCTGTCTCTTGGTTCTAACTTTCAAAACATGAGTTAACATAATTAACGTAACTGTAGTTGTGTCTTTAGTCGCGGTAGGTCTGTAGAGACCATCATAAGGTACACTCATTAGTATAAAGACAAAATAGGAGTGTGATCAAATGTGAAGAGTTCCAAGAAGAAAGAAGTTAAAAGGGTCGTACCAAGAATGTTATCCAAAGAAGACTTTTCCTCAGGAAAATTGTTTATGCATTGTACCTTTTTACAACATTCTTTATTTTATTTTTGCTAGATTCAGATAATTAAACAATCAAAATGTACCGGTGGATGATGAAATGTATCATCAAATGCCTCTAATTAGACCAAATCACCCTAAGCAAATATAGTTAAAAAGGATAATACAATGATTTATCCTCTTAAAATCTCTCTTTGCATTAAGGAGTCACCTGAATTAGCACAAGTCCCTGAAGTCTTAGAATTGCATCTGTTTTAACTCATACAAAATACTGAAGTCTTTAGGACAAAACACCAAACCTTTGAGACTTCCTCTACCGGATTGACATAAAATACTGGTCTTCAAAAAATAAAGTTAATTATTTTTAAATTTTAGTTTAATTTTGTCAGGAATAACAACACAAAAACCAGGCTTTTGTTTTAAATTAATTAATATAAAAACAAAAAAGAATGATCCTAACTCAAACCAACTTCAAAAAAAAAAACACTCATCTCGAAAGAAAATAACAAGATACGCCGCACTTAAACTATGTAATCTCAATCAGAAGATACGCGTGAGACCCAAATTAACCCGCACGCTCGTATTACTCTGAGCAACAACTTTCCCTAATCGAACATGCAAAGTGGAGTAATTACTATTTACGATTTACTAATTACCGCCCTCGCGTCGCCCTAGATACCAGAAAAGGGAACACTCCCCTCCGCCCACATATCAATCAAGAACCCCTCATTTATTTTTATTTTTTTTACAAAAAGTTAAAAAAACTGCTTCCAGGGTGACGCGTGTTCCCTGGACAGCTGTATCCAAGCAACCGCCCGCCTGGAAGACGCCTCCTCTTAACGCCCACCGCGACTGGTCCAATCCCCAGCCGGGTCGCTGCTACACCTCTCTACTTATATATCACCTCCCCCTTCCCCTCCCCTCCCACTTCGTCTTCCCCAGAGATGAAACCCTAAAAATCAGAAGAAAAATCCTATCTTTATCTGCTGTTATCCTTCCATCTCGTCTTGTTCATCTCCGGCGATCTTGTTGTAGTGTTTGGATCGTCGGGAGGAAGGTGATCTCTTGGTCCATGGCGGTGGTGGCGGCGCGCAACAAAGACGTGGACCGGATCAAGGGGCCGTGGAGCCCTGAGGAGGACGAGGCGCTGCAGAGGCTGGTGCAGAAGCACGGCCCGCGCAACTGGTCCCTGATCAGCAAGTCGATACCGGGGCGGTCGGGCAAGTCGTGCCGGCTGCGGTGGTGCAACCAGCTGTCGCCGCAGGTGGAGCACCGGCCCTTCTCCCCCGAGGAGGACGACACCATCGTGCGCGCCCACGCGCGGTTCGGCAACAAGTGGGCCACCATCGCCCGCCTCCTTCACGGCCGCACCGATAACGCCGTCAAGAACCACTGGAACTCCACCCTCAAGCGCAAGTACTCGTCCCCCTCCTCGGCCGGCGCGTCCGCCTCCGACGACACCGCTGGCGGCAGGGCGCTTCGCTGCGGCGGCGGTAGCCGCCCCGTCGATCGCGACGAGGAGGAGGAGCACAGCAGCGGGCCGCCGCTGAAGCGTACGGCTAGCGGCGGGCCGGTGGGCTCGGGGCGGTACGGTAGCCCCGGGAGCCCATCAGGATCGGACGTTAGCGACTCGAGCCACCACTCGGCGCCCTCCGCCCCGGCAGCGGCGCTGCGCCTCTACCGACCCGTCCCCAGAGCCGGCGGGATTCTGCCGCTGCCCGTGGAGGCCACTGGCTCCATCGACAACGGAGGCGGCCGCATGGCTGAGGACGACAACGGCCCAGCCACCTCGCTCACCCTGTCTCTCCCTGGATCGAACACCTGCGAGGCGCCCGCCGCTGCAGAGCACCCCCACCCCACCCACCATCAGGACCAACAACAGATGCTTCTGCTATCACCACTATCGTCGGCGATCCCCACAGTCAAGCAGCAGCAGCAGCCTTCCTCTTCTTGCGGCGGTTTCTTCGCCGCGGCTCCATCACCGGCATCCGGTCGGCAGGATCTGCTACCGCCGCCGCAGCAGTTCCCCTTCAGCGCGGAGTTCCTGGCGGTGATGCAGGAGATGATAAGAAAGGAGGTGAGGAGCTACATGTCGGGGATGGAACAAGGCGGCGTGGCCTTCTTCCAGCACCCGCACCAACACCTCGACGCCATCCGCAACGCCGCCGTGAAGCGCATCGGCATCAGCAAGCTCGAATAGGGTTCCCCTCGCCATGTTCGATCGTGCCCAAATCGAAGACCACGGAAGAAGAAAGCCATTAGTGGACTAGTTCTTCCTTCGCGTAGCCGCAAGTTCTTAAAAATGTTTATTTTGGTGGGTGGTGGTGGTCGTAGTGGGTTACTTGCACAAATAAAAACCTCTTTTTTCGTTCTGTACAGAGAAAGCAGGAAGAGACGAAGAACAAAAAGCAAAAAAAAAAAAAAAGGCCAAAAAATCGAGTTTTTTCCCCCCTGTGATGAGAACGAGAGAACAAGTTCAAGTTTCCCTCACTCCTTTCCGAAGAATTTTTTGGATCAAATTCCAAGCTTTTCTGCACTTCCCTTTTTTTAGAAATTTTTTAGTGGGTTTCTGCAGATTTGGTTTTCATGCAGCTGTGCTTTCTCGTCCGTGGTGGCGTTTTTTTTTTTTTTCCTTTGAGATTTTCTAGTTTGCGTCTTCTCATCAACAAAGTGGAAGTCGTCAGGTGGGGCCCAGTGACAGCTAACAGATTCGGTTGCCTTGGAACGTAGCGGTTCGGCGGTGGGGAAGTTTCCGAAATAATTATAACTTCTTCCGAACTTGGGAACTTTGTTACTATTATTGCCTACCTAAATCCGGATTTATCCCGTTAATATTTGCGTTTGATGGTGATTACCCGCTTTGGAAAGGAGGGTTTAGGAAAAGCGGGGCCCTCGATGAGTCCGTTTACGGCACGGTTCCTGTTTTGCCTGTCACTGTCGTTATCTGCCTTAATGTGATAATGTTCTCTTCTCTCTTATGGCTGACGTTTTTGTTTTCTCTCGGTACTACTAGTCGGATGAAGTCTTTCGGACCTTATTCCTCGTACTGAATTGCTTGGAGGCCACGTTTAATCCAAAAGATGAGGACTAAAGTGAGGTTAAGAGGATTTTATCTATTTAGCAAGCTCAGCAGTTCATGGTGATGCCATCATAATCTTGGGTGATGATGAGTCCTCCAACAGTCTTCTTACACATATGATGATATGATGCAAGAGTGAGTTACGGTTTTTAAAGGTGGTTGATGATGCCAACTTTGGTTTGCAGAGGACCAATCAGCCCTGAACTGAAGATGCCCCGAACTTGAACCTTAGCCACTTAGTGATCAAAGGAACTTTCCAATGTTTAGGTCATTACTTAAAAAGGAAGAAGAATATATGAGAAGAAATATATTTTTATACTAGTTAGAAGCAGTTATCTTTCAGAGGACCTTCCTTATTGCTCATAATATAGATGGGACAAGTGAGGTTCCCTTCTCTTGGCCTTGGCACCAGTGACCTTGGTAGGCTGAGCTGCCAAGCTTTCCTTGGCTCCGATCCGCGGCTGCAGCCCAATTGGGCTTGATTAGGAGAATAGAGGATCGACGGTGGGTCCTGTCTGATCGCTTGGGCCCGGTGGGGGCAACTTGGTCTTGAGGTCGGCTTCTTATTGGTTGGTTTAGCTGGTTTCTGGGCCTAACTTATTTGGATCCACGTCAGTTCTAAAGATGGATCCACAATCAAGTCTGACTCTATCCCAACAGTAAACTTGTGTGAGTAAGAGATGAGTCGACCAAGTCCATGTGGGCCCATACTGAACCGATATGATGTGAAATCCTTTCGAGTTTTGATCCATGGTGCGGGAAAAAAAAAAACGAGGGATAGAGGGCTGTAGCCAATGATTAATGAAATTTCATTAGAAAACCATGACAAGCAGTAAGAAGAACCATGGCAAGAAAAGAATGGGGGTCAGGCAAGGAGCTTCCCTCCTCATGTGGAGAATGTGCCACAGAAGAGAGGATAAGGATGAATCGCCACAGTCCACAGAGATCTTGATTGGCAAGTCCAAGCATGGGCTTTGGGAAAACTGATAGCGAAATGCCAAAGAATGCATGAAACGCATCAACAACCAACATCTATGATATTGACATGCTATCAAATCCGATCACATGTTTCCTACCCATGCACGGTGTACCTATGTAGGAGAGGGGTCTCTTCTAACAGCTGAACTGATTGCAACATATTATCACTAAGGGGTTGTTTGTTTTAGCGTAAAACTTTGTAAATTACCGGTTCTCAAAATCACTGACTTCAAAATAAGTGAAATTTTCTTGTTTTAGAATAAGAAAATGTTTGTTTGATTGTTTGTAAAATAAAACAAGAGGGATGTTTCAATCTTCTTGTTTTGGTTTATAGTGGACTTTTGCTGTAAACTAAAAGAAGAGAATTAGACTGTCAAGTGGGCAGACAAGGCCCATATAGGATTTTAATTTACATTGTTTTACATCATTCCAAATAACTGAAAACATTGTAAAATGAAACAATTGTTTCGAATTACGCTGTTTTACGCTAAAACAAACAACCATTAAAAAGTTCACTTGTTTGGAGAATTGCTTATATCGGAATAAGGTCTTGAGGATTTCTTATACCATAGACATTTTAATTTGGTAAGTTCCACTCAGAATAAAGAGAATTATACTGTGCTATTTCAAATGATTTTGTAGGAATCAGTAGAATAAAGAGTAGAAATACCTATGTTTCCTTTACAATTCTAGGCATACGTTATTCTCAGTTTGCATCATTTTCAAATTAGTTATTGATGCATAGTGTTATTGGGTTCTTGAACTATTTTTATTATTTTTGAAATTAACACACATGTTAACACACTATATTATATAAACTACTTTTAAAACCAAAATATTATCAACTTTTTTCCCCTCAAGTTCAAATGTAACATTTTCTTCATTTTGATTTTATAATAAAAAATTTCGCTACCAAGCCAGGTAAATTTGACTTCGGTTGTGACTATACTTTTTTTATTATTGGGGTCAAAAATTAGGTTCCTCAATTACAAGTACAAAATAAATATTATTACGATACCATTTTGAACATAAATTAACCAACTTCACTCAATTAAGTATTTTATGATATTTTACTTCGTCTGTAAAGAACATAAACATTACAAGCTGAATAATAATACTTACAATGATTTAAAATGTAAAATGAAAAGAACATTGTGACAGACGTAGTTACATAAAAAATCTACATTTTTCATAATTGTTATAACCGACTCAGTTACGCAATTTTAATAGTACAAGTCTAATTTTACAATATGCCTCATTATTGAAAATAAAATATATTATAATGCGTCATTTCCTCTGCTCCTCTTGAACCACATCCACAAGCTTGATAGAAATACATATGCACTTTATTCTTGTTCTCAATAGTTCACATTCTATGTACAAAAAAAATTAATACATTGTACCAACATATATCGAAATAAACTAAAGAAAAATATAACATTTAACTTACAATATATACCGTTCCCATAAACTCAACGTCACTCAGTATGTTGTAACCCTGTTAATTATTAGTTGTTTCAAGGTTCATAAAGATGTATGTAATATATATACAAACTCATTTTAATTCATCATTGCCAATTAATCATCCTCAGGTTTTTGCACTATTCGCAGGCTCAAAGATAAAAAGTTCACATCGATTGAATCATTCTCCATTAGGGTTGCTTCAAATAGTGAAATCCTCCGACTAATAGACTCATATTATTTAATTTCATCATTGTCGATAATCACCAAATTACGAGCATGCAATTTTGCCCTCTTACTATCTAAAGAACAAACTGAAATGTGGTTGCAACATCTGACTATCCTAACGTGCTAATAGATAGGCTTCAAATTTGCACACTACTAACCATCCTCACATTTTGGGACAGTTCGTAAACTCAGAAATGAAAGTTTATATCAATAAAATCATTGTCTATTGGGGTTGCTCTAAGCAGTGGAACCCTCAGACCAATAGACTCATATTACTTAATTTCATCATTGTCCATAATCACCGAATTAGGAACATGCAATTTTGTCCTCCTACTATCTAAAGAAATATTGAAATGTGGTTGCAGTGATGGCATCTGACCATCCCAACGTGCCAATAGATAGAGCTGTAAATTTGTACACTACTAACCATCCTCAAGTTTTGGCACTTCAAGCAGTGGAGCCCTCCGACCAATAAACTCTCTCAGTTAATTTAATTTCATCATTGCCCATAGTCAGCTAATTACGACAGTGTCGCTATATCCTCCTTCGATCTAAAAAATGCATAGCTATTACAATAATTAAGTCAAGAGAGATGTTCAAAATTAAATTGGACATTACTCATAGAAGCGAAATAAGAACGTATAACCGCAATATCAAGGTACATGCTTAAAGGACATGTCCAACATAACACACAAGAAATATTGAGTATAAAGTAGATGAAACCAAGTGTAGTCATTAACAAAGTAAAAGATAATAAACCCAAATCTGAACAGCATGTGAACCTAACAATGACCAAAATAACGGGAAGACACATGCCGAGCAGACCACATAACAACAAGTCATGCAGAATGCAACTAATCCCCAAAGTACATCAGCAATGAAGTCTCTTATCTGCCCTCCTAACGCAACTTTGGTCTTACTGAGAGGGATGTCAATGGGAACGTCCTCATTACCAGCATCATTACCAACTACTTCTTCATTGTTCTCACAGTTGATAATAAAGCCCTTGAGATCGACATATGAAGTTGTGAATGACAGTAGATGTAATGACCATGTTCTTCTGCGTCGCCCAAGGATACACATTCCCCTCCTTCAGGATCTAAAAACGATTCTTTAAGACGTCGAATGCTCTTTCCATTACATTTTTCAACTGAGCGTGATGATGGATGATGGTTGAACTTCTTTCTTTGTTGACATATATATGCGATTTTGTGCCTCCTGAAATGAGGCCAAGTGATACCTTTGTCCACGATATGGAGCCAAGAAACTACATGAGTTTGCATATCTAGAATCTACAAGATAATATTTCCCACAAGGGACGGTGAATCCGTCTTCGGGATCATGGTACTATACTCATGGCCCGTGGATACTTCGTATACTGTGCTTGTGGCATTGCAGTTCCTCCTCGGCATTTAGTTATCTGACAGGTCTTTGTTGGCTGCGTTGGTGACCTCGAAGACCTATGTTCCTTCTCTATTGTTTTTAACCCCTGTATATTTTTGTCTTTGTTGGTAGTATGTGCAATGCCCATGCCCTTGCGGCAGGTCATGGTCCCCATCCCATAGTCCCCATGTGCTGAAGTTATTGGGCCATCTAACTCAAAACCTTAAGGCAATGAGTGGAGTAAGCACCATCTATTAATTTTAGGCTTTACCACGTAAACCACAAATACGGAGTGCGCGGCCGAGTTCGTAACCATGGGCTCTGATACCATGTTGAAGTTATTGGGTCATCTAATTCAAAACCTTAAGGCAATGAGTGGAATAGGCACCATCTATTAAACACTATTTGATTTTGTCCTTTTTTCAATATAAGATCGATTTTAAGCTCTATCACGTGGACTACAAATGCGGGGTGCGCAACCCAGTTCGTAACCATGGACTCTGATACCATGTTAAAGTTATTGGGTCATCCAACTCAAAATCTTAAGGCAATGAGTGAAGTAGGCACCATCTATTAAATACTATTTGATTTTGTCCTTTTTTCAATGTAGGACTATTCTAACACCATGATATATTGTTGCTCTTGTAACTTGTACCCTCTATCTTGTTAGCTAATGTAAGATGTTTTTGTTGTCCACAAAAAAAAGAAAAAGAAAAAAAAAAGATGGCAAATCATCTCTCTGGCTCTCTCATTATACCACATTTTAACCGAACATTTCTGGGCAAAGTGTGTTGGGAAAGTCGGTTCCGATTTTCACTGGCACGAACGAATCTGAGAAGAAATCTTGGTAACTATGCAAACACAAAAATGTTAGAACAGAATAAATAAATAATTATTAAACATGATGACGAAGACTCTACCCAAAGAGAAGCATCAAGGAAAATGAGAAAGACTTTTGAAGCAAGTCCAATACTGCTAACCTCATCAAAAGAGCATTGATACATAGGGCCATAATGGTAACCAGCAGGTACATGGATTCTTAAGTGAAGTATTAAACCATCCAAAAAAGGTATTAAACCATCGATAAATTGACCAAATGATTTGAAATTCTAATCGTAAGATATATAAATCGGGTGGTATCATTGGTTCAGACCTAAGCCTAACCAACACGAGTCCGGGTCCGACCTGATTATTTTGAGGTGGATTAGGCCTTGGTCTTCTTTCTGGACCCAGACCCGCAAAAGTCCCACCAACTCATGACGATTTGGTGGACACTTTTATTTATGATGGAGAGTCGTGTCGGACACTCGGACACGACACGACACTCGGACACCCGTATCTAATCATCTATTTCAAGATTTTAAATTAAATATTAGAGATTTCTTAAAATACTTAAGATATCTTTTCAAAATACTTGTCTACATAATAGAATTCAATATATTTTAGTTATATCATTTATATTTTAAACAAATTATAGTAATTATATTTTATTATATACATGTATAACTAGATATTCATAGATATATATTCGTATATTCTCCGTGTCTTCGTATCCTTTTTTTAAGATATTACCGTGTCTGACTCACGTGTCCATATCGACACTTGACACTCGTGTCCGTATCTCATAAATCATAGAAAAAAGAAAAGAGAAAGACCAAAGATGTGAATGCGTGAGAGGGGAATTAAAAAAAACTGCATCCCGTGGATGCCTTTGGCTAAATCTTACTAGCTCACCTGCATGGAAGATAAGTTCAAAGAAAGTCACCACCAAGTAAGGTCAAGCTGTGATACTATAGTCTGTCTTATTATTGGGTCGTGCATAGATAATTTTAACGAAATTCATTGGATTGTTTGGTTATACATAGGTATTAAGTTAGATGTGTTGTTTACCTTGAGCAGAGAGAAGTTAGTTATGTAGAAGCATCCTCTGAACTTCTTTTGGAGATCTCTTTGATTTTTTATGAATTCTTTTTATGAGGCGCGTTAAAAAATATTTAAATGGTCAAACGAACAAATTACTAAAAGTGGAGTAAAATAAGTGAATCATATGTAACTCGCCTACTTCAAGACTCACCTTCAAGCAGCTAAAGGGATCTGAAGAAGAGTTAGAGGGTTTTGGAACTTGAATCCTAAACAAGGATGGCAATCATGGCATAAAGAGTTGTTGTAATACCCCCTGCTGTTGTACTGCCAGATATTGTAATGGGTAGACACAAAAAAATAAATACTTTTTAAGATCGGGCCTCATGTATTCTATGTGTCTGTACAAATCAATCTTTACTCGAATGATTATCAAAATTTAAAAAAATAAAAAATTGTCACTGGGGCATGATTTTTTATTTTTTAGAATTTTTGGGATTATCCGATTGGAGATGAACGTGTACGAACATGAGGGCGCATGAGGCCCAATTTAAAAAATTCAATTTTTTTCATTGTTCACCCAATGCAATGCCCAGTGCTACAGCAGCAAGAATGTGACGGCAAGTATTACTCCGGCGTAAAGTGGGCCAAGCCAGGCCAGCCCAAACTAGGTCCATCCATGAGTGTGGTTGAGTGGTTTGGACTTTTTCTTCCAACTGTTGAGCTACAGCAGTTGGACCTAATTTATTGACCCTCTCATTTATTGTTACAATGCTGACAAATCGCAGAGGACCTATCTAATTTTATTGAAATATATTCACTTAAATGGGATAGGGGGCCGGATCTTTTAATTATATTCTTTTAATTATTTTTATTGGCCTTCTACATTTAATACATATAGTATTAATTATTATCACTCTTATAACTGTAGAATAAATTTTTTCGTACTTTTATTAAAAGAACATAAATATGGACTTTAAAATCCATATCTTCAAACCCAAGTTTTCAAGTTTCTAAACTTATAAAGGTAAATGTGATAGTTTTAAGGACACAACCTGAGTACACTGGGAAAGAGAGAGAGAGAGAAGGCAATCGGCAGGAGGAGACTTTCTTTTAACCAAACTCTTAAAATCCTTAGCATTTAACACACATATTTGTCCGGAATTATCGTATTTCCTTGTATATACCTCTAATAACATCCATTTTATATTTATCTCATTTCCCTTCTATATTATCACTCCCATAAATGTAGAATAATTTCTTCACATTTTTGCATGGAAGAACATAAATGCCAATTTTAAAGCCAGCTATAACTTCAAATCCAAGCTTTCAAGTTTCCAAACTTATAAAAGCTCATGCCTATTTTTCCGAAAAGAAAAAGACAGTAACAAACAAAAAGAGAGGATAGAAGAGGTTAGAGAGAGAAAGTTGCAACAAACAATGCAAGAGAGCTAGAGAGGGAGTGTGGGAGCCATGGCCGGAGTGTTCGCGGCGAACCCCCTCTCCCTGACCGTACCGGAGCCCGCCTTCGACGCATGGCTCCGCGACAACGGCTATCTCGAGGTCCTCGACGAGCCCACCGCCGCCCGCGACCCGGCTCCCTCCGATGCGACCCCTTCCGCATCCGATGCCGAACCCCCGGCCGGGACCGCGCCCGCGCCCTCCTCCCCCTCCCCCCTCCGGGGCGGCGCCAGGAGGGGCAGCCTCAGGGGGGCCCTCGGCCGCGTCAGCGGCAGCGCGCTCGTGGGCGCCGTCCGCACCCTCCTGGCCATCCTCGCCACCAACCCCTTCGCCAAGCTCGTAGCCGAGGACTTCGCCGGCAGTACCCCGCCGTGGACCGATGGGTTCCTGACCGCCCCCGGTGGCAGCGAGGGGGCGTCCTCCTACTCGTGGCCTGCCGGGCCGATGCAGGCCAGGATGAGGGTCCACGAGAACGTGAAGCGCTACATCCGCAACTATGTGACGCTCTGGCTCCTCTTCTTCGCCTGCACCCTGTGAGACTTCTAAATTCTAAAGGCCGCCACCACCCTTCTCAAATCTAAAGTTGCTATTTTAGGGGTATCTCATGTCTAAAGCTCTTATTTTTGTTGTTAGTTTTATGGGTCTCTCAAGTCTAAACGTGCTATTTTTGTTGAAAGCTGTTTTTTTTAATTGGGTTTGAGTGTAATTATCTGATTTTTCTCATCCCTGTTAAATTGGTGATGAATTGATGGAAGTTTTCTTCTTCCTTGCCTTTTCTGACTGTCCCTTTGCAGGTATAAGATGCCTCTGACTTTGCTTGGTTTGGTTTCAAGCTTGGCCATTTGGGAGGCCCTGAGGGTTGGGTGTACCCGGTGGGATTTGGAAGACAGGTATCCAAGTCTCAGATTTGTTTTGGTTCGCATCGCCCAGATAGGTCAGTCTTCAGCCTAATTCTCCTACAAGCATTTTGGTTTCTGTTTGATGTGGTGTTGAGATGGTGTCAATCTGTGATCTTGTGTAGCATCTTTTGAGAATGATTCTTTTATTGTCTCTGGGGTCTCTGATGGTGGTTGTGATATTAATGACTGACGTATTGAGCGCTATGCCTTCTATCACACTTGTGATGTTAGTTTCCTTTTAGTATGTAATGTTGAGTATGATGTGTCAAATGGCAATTAATAGTTCAAATATGGAAAATTAAGCTTTCAACCGTTTTGTCGCTCATCGTGGTCCCAGCTGAACTGTCTTGTTCTTTATGTTTGATATTGCCCTTGGGAGGAATGTGTCACAACAGAGTGCAGCACATGCGGCCTTAGAGTTTGTCATTAATCATTCTGGTTAAAGCAAAAGAGATTCCAACTGTGTTTTTAATTCTTGGCTTTCATTTGAAATTACTGTGTGCTGATCTCCGGACATATTTATGCATGTCATGGACTTCATTGATGTCCTTCAATTGTGTTTTTATGGCATACCTGAAAGGATGTTCCTTATGCACTATTCAAAATCAAGACACGAAGCCTTTGCTTCTAGTAATGGCTTCTGCTGGGTTCTGGTCGATGACTCTGCATGGATACTAGGATTACTGCTGCTTGGAATGTTTTCTGACTGAACCATAAAGATATAGTATAGGCTTGTCCCTGCAGGAGCAGTTTCTAGGTCATGGTCCAAATATGGTCTCACAGCATGATCAGCTATCCATACCCAATGGAGTTGCCTTATGGCGATCATCCCTTCTGTATTTTGGATGGTTAATCCATATAGTTGACATATTCTTGTTTAACACCATTGTCCTCTCTTTGACTCTTTCACTCTCTTTTCTTCTTACTTTGCTCCAACATATGGAGTTTGAATATACAAGCCAATGAATACATTTTATTTCAATTCTCAATCCTCGATTATTGATGTCTCAAGACCTCTTCAACTTGTGACAGTGTTATCCATGTTTCCTCTCTCTGTTCTTTGCTTTACAGGGTTGATTGTTAGATGGTGGCAGCTATTTGAACCAATATAATCATCCCAAAAATTGAAAATAAAGCTCCTTTTTCTTTAAAAGTGGATGGTATCACAATTCTATATAAGGAAAAGGGATAAATAGAAATTCACTTTATAATGACCCTATGAAGCCCTAAAAGAACCCAAACATAGACACATAATACCCTATTATGTTAGAGACTCGCTTTACGATTGGGGGAGGTTGGGACGTCAAGGAATCATGTTGGTGTTTGTGTGTGGTGTGTGTGTGTGTGGGGGGGGGGATGAGGGGAGGAGAGAGAGAGGGGGGGGGGGGGGTGTTGCAGGGGCACTTTTAAGGTAGGATCTGCGACCCTATTATTTGGCCGAACCAGGCCAGGCACCCGCTAGGCACCTGATCACACCAAGTGGGCCGCCTAACCTAGCCTGCCTTTTCGTGCCTAGGAAAGGTGTTCGAGTGCCCGGCCCCTCTACAAGCACCTTTGCGCCTAGGCGATGCTTAGGTGGTGCCTTAGCAAGTGCCTTGACAACTATGCCTACCTGACAAAAGGACACCATTTCACTCTAACTCCACACCCTAAATGAAAGATTCAAAAAGGACTGAAGTCCTTTGACCAGTCAGCCCCTTCAAATTATCCAATGTATTGGCCTTATCTCCTCAAGATGCTTGCTTGCCCAAGAGCTTGCCATCAGACTTGAACTCCTTTTTCATGTCCAAAGATTTATCCTATCCACCATTCTCAAAAATTTTGAGTTAGATAAATCCTTCATGCAGATGCCAATAACCCCAGCCAGAGATTTAATCTCCTCAACCAAAGCATCTAGTGCCACAGGCCTCCATGAAGTGATTTTGCAACTTGGAACCTCTGTTCAGCTCACACATCGAGGGCTTCCTTATTTTCTAAAATTGTGCAATACTAAACTCTAGTTCTCAATCACACCCAGATGAAGCTGGAACCCTGGAACTATCCTCACATCTTAGTGCATGTTAACTGTCAGAAGAGGCTCACAGAGAGGAGACATCCACCTCTGGTCAAAAGGTCTCCATTCCAGTCATATGTCCAAGATTGTCCCCATCAACACATGTTTTGCACACCTTGTGAAGGACAAAGCCTCGTCTATATGCATCTAGACTTTCTCCTGCCGAGATGCCTCCTAAACCATCCTCTATTGCTCCCTGTGAAACACCATCGAGGCTTCATTGAGGAGAAACTCACCTCCCATGCCCAAACCATCCTCCAAAGGTGATGCCAGTGGCTCCTGGACATGCTGCTCAGGGAGCAGCAATGGTCCAACAATCCTATACCCATTATGGAAAGGAACACTAGGCAACAGAGAAGATTCATCTGAACTCAGCCCCCTACAATGGCCACATTGAGTGATGAAGTCACATCGCTACATACTTCAAAGATGTTGTTATTGCATGCAAAGAAACTGCCATCACTTCTGGATAAGTTCTATGTGAGGGGAGCTGTTCCCCCACTATGCTGAAGAGCCCACCATCTAAAAAGAGGCACTAGGGCCATAGTCAGTAGGAGATCCGAGACAATAGTATCCAGCTCATCTGCAACCGAAAGTAGATGTCCGGACTCAGCAGCTAGTGAACCACCCACATTGACCTGAATGGCCCAAAATAAGCCAAATCCAAACTTGATTTCAAATTTAGGCACAACACACGCACCTAGCCAGTCACTTCCACTTGGAATGCCAAAATTCAAATTTGATTTTGGAAGTTGGCAAAATGCGTCAAAGTCGATTCTTCCCTTCAATTTGATAGTAAAGGCTCCATTGGAAAGTGGACTTCGCCAGAATCTCCAAAACACCCTCCCTCTTCCTACTAATTCCCAAGTAAGCCATCTTCATCGGAACCAACCCTAGGGTTTTCGGAGCTGCTGCCTCCACTACTTGATGATTGCCGCCCATGAAACTTTCAACTTCACCACCCGCACCACCTTACCTATTCCCACTACCACGAACCCAAACCTCAAATCCAAAACCCCAGTGTCGCATTTTCACTCTAACTAGTACACAGAGAGCACCCATGGCACCAAAAACCTTACACAGAGGTCATGCATATCTTTCATGCCTCTCTCATCCACCCCGACCATAAAACCCACCACCTCCGCCACTTTAACCATAAGTTCACACTTCCAAGATGTGATGGAAGGCCACAAACTTCAATCCAAACCAAATTGGGTTCATACAGCACAGTAGTGGTCTCACTCCAGGTTCCCATTAGTCAACCTTTATCTCTTTCCCCTCAATCACCAGCCCTATGGCCTCTGATGACTCCTGATTTGACCATCTAATGAGGATTCCTCCCTGTTGTAGGTGCCCAAGTGTCCAGGCCCCTTTGGCTCCCAGTTTGCCACCGATTCATTCATGAGCTGCTGCAACTGTCAACCCTTTGTCATGCTTTGTGGACCAGCTGGGACAATAGGACTTCCCATCTCTCCCTATTGACCTCTGCTGCTGTAGGGGTGAGGCAACACCCTAGTCAAAGGCTGCCTTCTTTTGGTCTTCTCCACCATCGTCTTCTTCAGGACTGAGTCACAGCTCCTCACCAGACCTTGCCATCCCAAAGCACACTCATGAGCTAGGTGACCAGATCTCTTGGATACTGGGCACACCATAGCTCCTGTGCATTTCACCGCCTAGTACCCATGCTGGAAACAACAGAGAGACAAGGACCTCTCCCAGCTGTTCTTTTGTCACTCCTTCCCAGCTCTTCCGCACCCCCCCCCCTCCAATTCCTTCCATCCCTAGCTACCCTTCTCTCTTCCATCCTTTTCCTCTTTTCCTTCCCTGAACTCATCCAAAAGGGGAGACATGGTGATTCTCATTTTGCGATGTGCAAGCTAGTTTTCCTTCTGAATATGTTTTTCAAGTAAGATAAAAGACCATTATATATGGTTTGAAAGGCATGAAATAACATGATGCAATATCCAGTCAACTTTATAAGAAATTTAGGCCAGCTAATAGATTCCAAAAACCTAACACTTGATCATATAAAACATGTAATCTTACACACCTTGTCTTTTGGCACTTTTAAACCAAAATAATAAGATAAAAATTTCTTAGAAATCTAGTTCCTTTTACTGTCAATGAGCTAACACCCCATTGAAACCTTTAAGCACATTTGATCGGTAAAAACAAGTGAAATGCTCCTTATTTGACCAATTTATCGACTTTGGCATGCTTATTCTCATCAGAGGCTATTTATGTGGTCTTGTTTCTGACTAACTTACAGTAATGATCACAAAATCCATTTGAAAGGAATTGAAACTGTCATTGAAAGCTTATCGGTAATACCTGAGAGGAGTACCTAATCTGATTTAAATGGTTTTTTTTTTCACGAAGTATTCTTTAATTGTGACCCACAACCCCTGCATGAATTTTTGGCATAGAAGCCACCTGGCACCTCAAAAAGTACTAGTAGCAAACTCAAACAGGGTAGTGCATTATGGGACCATAAGGACTACACTTTGTCATCTTGCTCGTTGTAGGGGGTTATTTGAGAGGATGGTGATGGCCACAAGGAGCTCCAAGTTCATTGACGCTGGCAGGGGGGCTTGTTGGCTCATCATGACCATTATAGCAAAAGGAGAATCTTGTCATCTGTGTAAGAGTGTCCCATTGTCAACGTCCGGGATTGATTCTCTAAGAAGGAACGAGATCAGAGACAACAAGGAAGATGAGATGAAGGGGTATCGAGAACTAGGTCCCACTCATCCTCATGATCCTAGTATTAGGGTTGTGTCCTAATGCACCCGATTTGATTGACCTATGAACTACTGGTGAGGACACCCGCGCACGGACCCGCTTTGACCCGACCCGCGTCTACCATCGGAGGAGGACGACTGCAGCGTTCCCAACTTCTTTATGGCTTGACGAGGGCCTATTTGTAGAGTGACTTGCATTTACTTTATTGAGGAGCAGTTGGGACTGATGTAAGGCCCATTATGAGGCCCATTTATCTCTTTTCTATTTTATTGTTATTTTCTGCACGAATTTCGGCTATTTTGTAGTGGGAGGGCCAGTTTAGTCATTTATTTTATTAGGGCTTCATTATGGTTGGGTTTCTTTATTTAAAGGATTGTAACCCTTCTTTGGAGGGCATTGATGTTGATGAATAGAAAAGAAACTGTTGCAGCCGTCATGCGCGTAATCGCGACTATGGCGTGAAATCCTTTGCCTCCTCGTCGTCTTCTTCCCACCACAACAGTTCCGCTCTCACGGTGCACCACAATTTTCCCCCTCCCTTTCCATTTTTCTTTTATATGCGTTGAAGCCCACACTCAGACCCCACCCGAACCGCCACCATGCCATGTCGTTCACGCCGTCCCCGCGCGCAGAACGACCCCCACGCACAACAGCCACGCGGCATGCCGTCACTCCTCGCCACGTCGCCCCAGCCAAGGCGACGTGGCGAGAGCTCCCGGTTCGTCACTCCGGGGCGTCGTCGATCACGCCCACAAGCCGACCCCGCCCGACGCGCCAACGCCGCGCGGCGAACCCGAGGGGGGAATCCCGCCCAAAGCCACCACCCCGAGGAACCACCTGCGAGGACCCGCACAGTGTCTCGTGACCCCGCCCGCGTGGGTCAACGCCGCCCATCGGCCCGCGATCCCGAGGCCCCCTCGCCCCGGAGCACGCCTCGCTCGAGCCGCCAACGCCCGACGAGCGCCCCGTGAGCCACTCCAGGACCTGACGAGCCCCGGACGTGCCAGCCCTAGCTCGGTCCCGTACGCCGAACGCACCTTGCCTGCTCACCCCAGCACGCACCTACCTTCCCTTAGGCAGCCTGATTCCGATTCGTGGATATTGAAGGCAGCCCAGCCGCCATTCGTACATCCGGATTCAATAGTACGTGTCCGAGGATCATCGTCGTCGCCGGGTAACCCCACTTGACGGTGGGTCGGTTAGTTCAGATCGGTTCTTGTCCCGTTCGATTTGCTCGTTTATTATATGATCATGTATGTTCCCGTGCACGTGAGTTAGGGAGCCTAGCTACTTATTTAATTATCACTGTCGGATTGCGAGTTGAGGAACCCATCCCATGGCACTATTTCGAGTATATTGAATGTATTGATGCTGCCCTAGTTATTTGGTGGTTCTCACTACCATCGATCCTATCTATTTTGTCATTGTGGGCGGACGATCTCCGAGCTTATGTGCGATTGCGTTGCGTAGTTACATTTATGGAATCGTGGGATATTTTTCGGGTGTTCGCTATTCTTTACGCTACTCTTGCTGATTTCGGATTGTGACATTAGTTTGGAGTAGTCTCGGTAGTTATCCCGCATCAGCTTTGGTATCAGAGCCATAGGTTTTGTCTAGGGCATGTTTGTTGCGTATTTTATTTATTTTATTGATCGTTTTAGTGTTAGCGTGTCTTCATCCACCTAGTTCCGCATTTTGCATTGGTTGGTCTACGTCATGCATGTTAGTCGTCTAGGTGTTAGTTGATTCACGTCATCACTCTGCATGTCTTGCATGCCCACTCGTAGCAGTCTGATTTTTCACATGTCTGCACCTACGTCAGGTTCGCAGGCGGGGTCCCCGGATGTCTCAGATTTAGCTGAGTTGGTTAGCCAGCTCGCACACCGTATCGATGTTTGGGACCAGTGCCTTGGGAGTCTGGGAGGTTCGATCCGTTCTGGAGAGAATCGGGTCGATGATTCTGAGCGTACGGTTCAGGATCTGGCAGATTTGAGGGGTGCACCAGGGGTTCTTGCCCATGCCCTAGCCCCGCGTCATTCGGGACATCTTGTCCCGGCCGTCCATGTCCCTTATAATGAGGCTCCTCCGAGAGTTGATCCAGTTGATGAGCGGCGTCTTGTCGATGACGGGGTGGATTATGATCCACGTGATGAGTTGATTGAGCAGGTTGTGGCGCGTAGGCCTTTGAGGCATAATAGGCCGTGCGATAGGGTTGAGGGAGCCGATCAAAGATGCGCGAGGTGTCAGGTGGATAGGATTGACCGATATGATCATTGGGATCTTCGTGACCGCGATGATCGGCTGGAGCGATGCGGCCACAACGTGCGATTCGATCGACACGATCGAGAGGATCGACACGACCGCCGTGATTGAGCTGACCGAGTTGAACGATATGATCGAGGTGATCGATATGATCTGTACGTCCGTGGGGATCGGCCCGAGTTTGGAGAGGCGCCTAGACGCCATCGACGTCTGAGGGATCAGGATGATTCGGACGATCGGGATGATTATGAGGAAGAGCGGAGGCCCCATCACGTCTCGAAGGACCTGGATGATCGTCAGGCCGCTCGTGCGGACGCTCCCACCTTTGACAGGTCCTTGGACCCGAAGGTCTATCTTGACTGGGAGGCTGGCATGAACCACTACTTCGATTGGATGGGTATGACTGACGCCCGGCGAGCTCGATTTGCCATGATGAAGTTGACAGGCCAGGCTCAGACCTATTGGTCGAATGTCGATGACCTGCTTGAGCAACGTCGACATGAACCTATCGAGTCGTGGGAAGACATGAAGGTCAAGCTGCGTGAGGAGTACCTTCCCCCGACTTACTGCCACCGCCTCATTGATAGGTGGCAGAGCATATCTTAGGGTACTTGCACTGTTTCTGAGTACATTGCCGAGTTTGACGAGTACCTGATGAGATGTGGGACTCGAGAGGAGAGCGTGTTGACTCTTTCCCGCTTTCGAAAGGGTCTACATCGTATGTATCAGCAAGAACTATTCCGGCAGCATGTGACAACCATTGAGCACACCTATCAGGTCGTGAGAGAGATGGAACAGTTTGAGCTTGAGGTGGAGTCACCCCCGCATATTCGGCCGCCCTACCAGCGACCCCTTGATCAGCGCGCCACACCGGGAGTGCCACAGAGGGCTCCAGCCTTCAAGTCTACTGACCCCTCTCGCCCTCGTTTTTCCCAGAGAGACCTGGTGCCCGCCTTACTGGCCTCCCCTGCCCGTCCTCCCATGGGATCCCCGCCACCCAGGCAGGAGGATAAATGGAAGGCCCCAGCTATAGGAGAGTCCTCTTAAGAGGGCGGATCCCGTGGTCGGTGCTTTAGGTGTCAGGGATTTGGGCACTACCAGTCTCAGTGTCCGTCTAAGATCATGATTATGGGAGATTTGGATCCAGAGGAGTCCCAGCCCGAGTTGCAGATGGTGAGTTATGCGGCTAGAGATGAGATGGCGGATGATTTTCACTTTGAGGGAGAGTTTATGGGTTGCATTCAGACTCAGTTTCTGTGGGATGGTGATAGTGAAGATCTTCCTAATGAGGGTAGGATTGGTGTGGTTAGATGCATCTTGACCCAGCCGAAGGTGTGCGATGATTGTCGCCGCACCGCTATTTTTCACACCTACTACCGTGTTGATGGTAAGGTATGCAAGGTGATTATTGATAGTGGAAGTTGCATTAATGCAATTTCTACTAATGCCGTCGCGCGCCTGGGGCTGACTGTTGTTGACCACCCTCATCCTTATCGTGTATCCTGGGTAGATTCTACTTCCATTTTCATCCAGACGAGGTGTCTCGTTCCCATTCACTTCCCACCGTATGAGGATAAGATTTGGTGTGACATCCTACCTATGGAGGTCGGGAGCCTTATTATTGGCAGGCTTTGGCTGTATGACATAGACGCGACCCTTCAGGACCGGTCCAACACTTGCATATTTCAGTACGGCGACCTGCTCATAACTTTACAGCCCTCCCGACCTAGGGCATCCTCTCAGCAGGGGACTTCTCAGGGGAGTTCTTTGGCATCTCCGAGTACCCCTCCCCCTCCTTCTGGTGCTGCGACTCCTTCTAGCACCACGTCTGTTGGTTCGTCTACTACTCTCAGCACGACTTTAACGAGTACATATTCTAGTTCCCGTCCGACCCGATCGGGCATCACCAGCACTCGCGAGCCTTCCCTCCTTGGCACACCTTCTACTGTAACTTTACAGCTTATTTCTGCCAGGGAGCTTGAGCATGACTTGGTTGAGAGTGATCCTGTGTTTCTTTTAGCGGTTAGAGAGGTTACTGCCGAGACCCCGAGTGAGCACCCCACCGAGGTCACCTCTCTTCTTTAGGAGTTTCAGGATATCTTTCCTGAGGATCTTCCGGAAGGTCTACCACCTATGCGTGATATCCAGCACGCCATCGATCTGATTCCGGGAGCCACTTTACCCAACCTGCCGCACTATCGCATGAATCTCAAGGAGCATTCTGAGCTCTAGAGGCAGGTTGAGGAACTCCTGACGAGGGGCTCCATTCGTGAGAGCATGAGCCCCTACGCCGTCCCCGCACTCCTAGCTCCAAAAAAAGATGCACTTGGAGGATGTGTGTGGATAGCCGCGCGATAGACCGCATTACGGTGAGATATCGCTTTCCCATTCCCCGCCTTGATGATATGCTTGATATGATGGCGGGAGCCACTGTATTTTCAAAGATCAATCTGAAGAGTGGTTATCATCAGGTTCGGATCGGGGTTGGGGATGAGTGGAAGACGGCTTTTAAGACGAAAGATGGGCTTTATGAGTGGTTGGTCATGCCCTTCGGCCTGTCCAACGCCCTTAGTACCTTCATGCGGTTTATGACTCATATACTATGACCTTTCATTGGTACATTTTTAGTCGTGTACTTTGACGATATCCTCATCTATAGCCGTTCTAGGAAGGACCACTTGGAGCACCTTCGGCAGGTGTGCCTTATTCTTCGTCGCGAGAGCCTGTATGGGAATCTTGAGAAGTGCGCTTTTATGACAGATCGAGTCATCTTCTTAAGGTTCATCGTTTCGTCTGAGGGCGTATCCGCTGATCCTGAAAAGATCAGAGCGGTGGTAGAATGGCCTGAGCCGCAATCTATCCATGATGTGCGGAGTTTTCACGGGTTAGCGACATTCTACTGTCGATTTATCTGCGGATTCAACTCCATCACGGTTCCGATCACTGACTGCATTCGGAAGGGAGCCTTTCTTTGGACGAAGGCTGCTGCTTCAGCCTTTCGTGACATCAAGGAGTATATGACCCAAGCACCTGTCCTTCGTCTGCCTGATTTTTCGAAGGTGTTTGAGGTCTCATGTGACGCTTCTGGTATCGGCATAGGTGGGGTTTTGAGCCAGGAGGGCCATCCCATTACATACTTCAGCGAGAAACTGAATGACGCTAAGCTGAAGTACTCCACCTATGATAAGGAGTTTATGCGGTAGTACAGGCTTTGAGATATTTGAGACATTATCTGCTACCGCAGGAGTTCGTGCTATACTCCGATCATGAGGCGCTTCGGTTTCTCCACGCCCAGAAGAAGCTGAACCCGAGACACAGTCGATGGGTCGAGTTTCTTCAGGCCTATACATTCATCTTGAAGCACAAGGCAGGTGTGGAGAACCGCGTGGCTGACGCACTGAGTCGGCGATCTTCCCTTCTATCAATTGTCAGTGTGGAGGTTACGAGATTTGAGAGACTCCGGGACGAGTATCCCACCTATCCTGACTTTGGTCCTCTCCACTCGGCCCTTCAGTCCGGGCCTTCCAGAGAGCACATTGAGTACCTCCTTCAGGAGGGCTATCTGTTTCGTGGGTCTAGGTTGTGCATTCCCCGAACTTCGGTCCGTGATTTCTTGACGTGGGAGATTCATGCTGGGGGTCTAGCCGGTTACTTTGGCCGGAACAAGATCATTGAGCTCGTTGAGTTTAGATTCTTCTGGCCAAGCCTGAAGCGCGACGTTGCTCGTATCATTGCTCAGTGCCGCATATGCGCTACGGCGAAGCAGAAGAAGCAGAATACGGGTCTGTACACCCCTCTTCCAGTGCCGGATTGTCCGTGGCAGGACATTAGTATGGATTTTGTCTTAGGCCTGCCTCGAATAGTCCGAAAGCACGACTCTATCATGGTCGTTGTTGATCGGTTTTCCAAAATGGCACATTTTATCCCCTGTTCGAAGATGTCAGATGCGTCTTGAGTGGTCCAGTTATTCCATGAGAGTGTGGTTCGTCTGCATGGGCTACCCAAGACCATCGTCTCGGATCGGGATGTTCGCTTTGTTAGCTATTTTTGGAAGACCCTATGACATTTGACGGGCACCAAGCTTAAATTCTCCACTGCCTATCATCTTCAGACCAATGGACAGACCAAGGTCGTCAATTGGAGTCTGGATGACTTACTGCGGTGCCTTGTGGGAGAGCGTGCGCGAAGGTGGGATCATGTGTTATGGCAGGCTGAGTTTGCATATAATAGCTCGGTCAATAGGTCTACAGGCATGTGTCCGTTCCAGATTGTTACTGGTTATAGGCCTAGGGGACCCGTTGACCTTGTTCCTTTACCTATCAAGTCCCGCACGTCTAAGTCTGCACAGTCTCTAGCTGATCACATTAGGAGTCTGCATGAGGATGTCCGTCGTCACGTCGAGATCAGCAATGAGCGTTACAAGCAAATGGCAGATGCACATTGACGATCCCAGGAGTTTCATGAGGGTGATTACGTGATGATCAGGGTTAACCTGAGCGGTTTCCTTCAGGAACCGTCAAGAAGCTGCAAGCTCGAGGAGTCGGACCCTTCAGAGTGCTAAAACGGATTGGCCTGAACGCGTATGTGGTAGATCTACCATCCGACTACGGCATCAGCAATACATTCAATGTCTCAGATTTGGTGGCCTACCAGGACCCGGCAGTGAAACCTAGTGATCTGTTTGAGCCTTCTACCTCCCTTGCGAGTGACCTCACCCCTGAGTGTCCACTTCCAGCCCCTTTACCAGTACGGCGAGAGTAGATTGATCATATACTGGACGAGCAAGTTGTTACTTCTAGGGATGGAGCCTATTAGCGATATCCACTGGAGAGGACGGCCACCTACGGATGACACATGGATTACGCGTGAGGAGTTACAGCAGATTGACCCGGACCTTCTGGAGCGATATCAGAGTGGGCGAGATCCATACTCGACAGGGTCGAGTTCTTCCCAGCCAGGGAGAATTGGTGAGGACTCCCACGCATGGACCTGCTTTGACCCGACCCGCGTCTACCGTCGGAGGAGGATGACTGCAGCGTTCCCAGCTTCTTTATGGCTCGACGAGGGCCTATTTGCAGAGTGACTTGCATTTACTTTATTGAGGAGCAGTTGAGACTGATGTAAGGCCCATTTATCTCTTTTCTATTTTATTGTTATTTTCTGCACGAATTTCGGCAATTTTGTAGTGGGAGGGCCAGTTTAGTCATTTATTTTATTAGGGCTTCATTAGGGTTGGGTTTCTCTATTTAAAGGATTGTAACCCTTCTTTGGAGGGCATTGATGTTGATGAATAGAAAAGAGACTGTTGCAGCTGTCATGCGCGTAATCGCGACTATGGCGTGAAATCCTTTGCCTCCCCGTCGTCTTCTTCCCACCACAGCAGTCCCGCTCTCACGGTGCACCACAGTTTTCCCCCTCCCTTTCCATTTTCTTTTATCTGCGTTGAAGCCCACACTCAGACCCCACCCGAACCGCCACCACGCCACGTCGTTCACGCCGTCCCCGCGCGCAGAACGATCCCCACGCACAACAGCCACGCGGCGTGCCGTCACTCCTCGCTGCTCCAGCCAAGGCGACGTGGCGAGAGCTCCCGGTTCGTCACTCCGGGGCGTCGTTGATCGCGCCCACAAGCCGACCCCGCCCGACGCGCCGACGCCACGCGGCGAACCCGAGGGGGGAATCCCGCCCAAAGCCACCACCCCGAGGAACCGCCCGCGAGGACCCGCACGGTGTCTCGTGACCCCGCCCGCGTGGGTCAACGCTGCCCATTGGCCCGCGATCCCAAGGACCCCTCGACCCGGAGCACGCCCCGCTCGAGCCGCCAACACCCGACGAGCGCCCTGTGAGCCACTCTAGGACCTGACGAGCCCCGGACGTGCCAGCTCTAGCTTGGTCCCGTGCGCCGAACGCACCTAGCCCGCTCACCCCAGCACGCACCTACCTTCCCTTAGGCGGCCTGATTCCGATTCGTGGATATTGAAGGCAGCCCAACCGTCATTCGTACATCCGGATTCAATAGTACGTGTCCAAGGATCATCGTCGTCGCCGGATAACCCCACTTGACGCTGGGTCGGTTAGTTCGGATCGGTTCTTGTCCCGTTCGATTTACTCGTTTATTATATGATCATGTATGTTCCCGTGCACGTGAGTTAGGGATCCTAGCTACTTATTTAATTATCACTGTCGGATTGCGAGTTGAGGAACCCATCCCATGGCACAATTTCGAGTATATTGAATGTATTGATGCTGCCCTAGTTATTTGGTGGTTCTCACTACCATCGATCCTATCTATTTTGTCATTGTGGGCGGACGATCTCCGAGCTTATGTGCGATTGCATTGCATAGTTACATTTATGGAATCGTGGGATATGTTGCGGGTGTTCGCTATTCTTTACGCTACTCTTGCTGATTTCGGATCGTGACATTAGTTTGGAGTCGTCTCGGTAGTTGTCCCGCATCAACTACCCTAACCATGCCTAAGCAGTGTTTGGGCTTGCGTTTGCAAGGTCCAGAGCATAATTGTACAAATTAAACAGAAAATATGTAAGTATATATAGAGAGAGGTGTTTTTTTTTCTTTCTCGAGTCCATGTGTCTTCAGACACGTGGGCTTTAGCTCATCCAATAATGTTTATTATATAAGTTAAACAGAATATATTTATATGTGTAGGCATGTGTGTAGAAAGGTGCTCTGCGGCTCTCTCCGAGGGTCTTCACTGGTCGCTTTGGTCTGGCTTGGTTCAGTTGAACCATCACACTTCCACCCCCACCCCACCCCCGCCGCCAAAAAAGAAAACCCAAATGCAGCTGGGCGCCTTTGTGCATGTTGGCATGTTGCCACATGTAGGAAAGGCTGCCCATTAAAGATCGATAAAGATTGGATGACCTATTTAAGCAAAAGTAGGTCTGTACAGGTACACGGCAATTGGATGTGCTGTCACGCATTGGCATAGCAGGAAAATGTCCACGCTCCTCCAATATCAGATGGACAGGGCATTTTCACCTGCCTCACCCTGCTCCTTGCCCACATTTACAGTGAGTGAACTTTTTTTTTCTGATAAATAAGCCATCTGATCTTGATCTGATGGCTTTTGCTACATGCAGCTGGCACTCACAAAAGTGCCTAGCCGCATAGTAGCACTCCATGTGCTTTAACATGTGGGCTTCTGCTCATCTAGTTATGATTATGGTATAAATTAAAAAGAAATTATGACTAAGATGAGACTTCTCAGTCTATTTTTTAAATCATATTTACAAGGAGAAAGTATGAATAAATCATACTTTTTCAAAGAGTTGCAGATTTTTGTGACGTGAATGTAACGTGACCAGATGAAATCCTTTCTTACCTTCCAAGGAAAAAAGGAAACTTTTTCTTCATTAGTTGATTTGAAGAACATGATGCTATAGCAATTTTCAGTCGTGTAATGCATTTGGAAAAAGGAAATATGCCAATGTCTAGAAATGCATGCAGCAGAGATGATGGAAGTCCTAACAATGTGCCTCCAGGCCCCACCGCCCGAGTGAATCGAACTTTATCCTAATTTGTTGGCATATAAGGCGTGGAGTTGCATTGGTACTTTTTTTTCATTTTGTGGCGAGGAACCCTCTTTGGATAAATCCCAGAAGGTGCGACAGAGCCAGAAGCTCACCCTCACCTCATCCCCCATGACAGCTGATCCCGGATCTCGCTTCTTGAGGCGAACTCCCTGCGCCAATTCTCCTGTTGGTGCTGGATATGCTTTTACTAACTTGGTCTTCCTTGTCATGGTCAATTGCCCATATGAGGTGCACCAATCTGGAATCTTGCCTGTCATGGGATTGGTTGTCTTCTATTCTTCTTCCAGGACTCTGAGTTCCTTGTTTCATGACTCAGGCCACTTACCAGCATTGTGCACATATGATATAGTTTGGCATTTCTGTTGAAATAACGGTAGTGCAGAAGAAATCAAGTCACTCCTATCTTGGTTCCATTTACTCTTTCCTTAATGTGCAACATGTCTGTGGCTGCTTCTCACTGATCTTCACAAGCTATGCTGATTTTTTTAATTATTTTTTGATGTCATGGGCATTAGGACTCATCTCTAGATTGCTCAGAACATAATAGGTTTTTCTACTTTTTGGCATTTCTGGATCCATCCATATGTACCGCCATGTTTCCCATGCTTCCCACCTTTTGGTAAAAACTATCTGGGTGCCTAGCTTCTCTTTCTTGCAATTTTTGATGTCTTTCTTTTGAAATGATGGTTGGTTATATTTTCACTTTTATGCTTAATGCCCTTATCAAGGTACGCAGTATGCTCCATCTCTAACGATGTCCATGTTTGTCTATGAATTTTGTCTCAGTGACTGCAGTTATCCTTTACTATTGCCAGCTTCAGGTAGCCGTCCTCTGTGCCACCAGTATTGGTTATACTGGTGAGTTATGGATGAAGTTGTTTCTGTCTGCTTTGATTGTTTTTTTTCTACCAATATCATAATCTCGGTGTTTCCACAGTTATGATCTTGCATGCTTCTCTGCGAAAGTTGATGTCATCAAAACAACCAGCTGGGACAAACCGACATAAAAGATCTCGTCAGAACAAATAATGTTGTTGATGAAAGATAGAAGATGGTGTATATGCTGTTCATTTGGAGGCTTGAAAGAGCCGTTCTGTGATTATTGGGTTGGGCACTGTGTGCCAGGCTGTTGGAGAATGCTAATTCCTTTGTTGAAAGAGAGAGCATGAGGGTGTTTTTGTTTCACGAGAATGATGATCCCTTGATTCAATGAAAGTGTCCTTGAAGCAATTGCAATTTTCACTGTGCACCTTGCAGGACATCCTCATTCTAACACAAATATGTATTCTTTCTTTGAATTGGATATGATGTAGACTGCTAATTTTCTTTCAGGTAACATTCTATCAATGTCACTTGAAATAATGACCGGATCAAATTTCTTCTCAAACTATAGTTTTAAGTTCTTATTTTATTTGTTTTATTAGCGGAGCAGCTTGACATATTAGGCTGTGAATTGTCAGCCATTTCAATCTCTCCCCATCGCAGAAAGTTTTCTATGCATCATATTCTTATAAATTCGTAAAACTATACAATTATTATACCACCTTACTAATCATCATATTTGGTTGCTACCTAGTCTGTGTGAAAATATGTAAAAACTGTCCCCTCTTGCTTCTTTGTACTCCTGGTATTGTAGTAGAAATTTCACATCTTTTGAATAGTTTTAATTGAATAAAATAATTAGAATGGGTAAAATCTTATCTTAATTTTTTCAAAAGACTACCCTAAAAAATATGATAATTTTTGGGGTGTTACTTCCTAAAATCCATAGTACACAAGATTGTAGTTTCTTTAAAATGAGTGATATTTGTTGCGATGCAAACATCGTACTTTAGACCCCCCCCCCTCTCCAGTAAGAGGCTTCCATCCCTCTTTTGAGGGGTCTTTATCTTCCTTTTAGGTAGGCTATATCTTCTTCTGAAAGAATCATCTTGCCTCTTGGCAAGATTTTGTCTCCGATATATAGGTAGTTAACATCCCTCTGTTATTATTCAAATATTTTGTTAGAACTCTGTTTCATCTATTTCTCCTTTTCTACCATCTACATTCCCAAACCTATGCTCATCTCCTTGTTCTTTTCTTACATTCTCTATTCTCATCTCAAGCTCCTTCCCCATTAGGGGTGTCAATTGGGTCGGATCTGAGCAGCCCCGGACCCAGCCCGGGCTTCAAAGTTGTGGCTCAGGTCCGGCCCGGGTCCGGTAAAAAGCTTAGTTTTCATGGACTTGGCCATGCCTGGAGGATTTTGATGTGGCCTGGTTAAGGCTTGGCTCGGTCTGATTTTGAAGAATTTTCTTATTTTTTCTTTCCTAATGCAAATATCCATTGGGGATTTTTATCAATCTACTAAAATTAGAACATATAACATATTTGTATCATAATATAAAGATGTAAAATATTTAGTTTATCTGACTAAAATCACATCTCATTGAGTATTTTCTTAACTTCAATGTTGTTTACATAAAATCAATAAAAATAAAATTTTGACATACCCGGGTCGGGCTGACCACGGCCCACGTCTGGCCCTTTTAATTCCCAGGCTGAGCTAATTTATTTTTTGTTTGGTTAATTTCCTCAGCCCAAGCACAGTTAAAATCGGGCCTAGCCTTCAGAACAGCCCGGTCCAATTGACATCCCTATTCCCCATGATCCTCCCCCGATTTCTCTGTCTAGCCACATAGCGCCACCATCCCGTGTGATGGTTTGTGCCGGCATTACCTTGGAAGATCGGACACTCATTACGGCCGACATGCTGCATGCCCAAGAGGCTGACGAGACTCTAGGAGTTCTATGTTTTCTTCCCCCTATGGGTTACTGTTGAGCTTCATGCAGTCTTCTTCCAACCTTGATGGATTTGAGGGGCTTGGCTGCATCTTGGAGGTGATCCTTATTATGGAGAGGTCGCCAATGACATTCATCTTCACTAGTGGCAGCGCCATTACTTGCCATTCGAGCAACCGGACAGGTGCCGATGCAATCATTCTAGGGGCGCCTTTGGATCGAACCATATTGCAAGTCTTGGACCATCGGGTCCTTCTCCAACAAACGTGGTGGGTTTTATTCGTATGTACTTGAGATTTGACTTTTAACTTACTAGGCCTTGCAAAAAATTGGAACTTGAATATTTTTCCATGCCTCTCAAACTTTCTCAAATTCTTTGAATTAGATGCATGTCATATTGATATCTTTGAAAACTTCACGAGCTTCACTCTTGAGTTATGATTGGAATCATGCCAAATTTTTACAGAATTTCTATACAAAAATGAATATTCCTAGTAAATGGTTGTTTGGATTGACATAGAATACTGAAATCTGGTAAAATTTAAGGGATTCTTTCGAAGCATGTAAACGGCTTAGATCTCTGTGCACAGTAGGGAATCACCATTTCCCATGCAGAGGGCCTTATCTCCCTGTTCTTACGCAGACCGTCCTCCTAATGTCCCTCACATTTATCCAGGTAACGTTCGCATTATGCAAGCCTCCAATCCACTTCCTTCTGTATTTGCTGCTCCACCTTTGGATTGAGGGTGGAGCTGTGAGAGATCGTGGAAGCGGGATGGTGACTCCCTTAATTTTGGGGCCCCTGCATCATTATTTCTAGCGTCGAAGCGCCTAGAATGAGAGGAGGGTGATGCGGATTTGGCAAATTATTGAGAGGCCTCTAGCTGTGGTTGGCTTGGCACACCTCCTATTTGACTACATGATGGGGGTAGGAGAATTAGTTTGGGCACCCTTGATGCTGGATTTCTTGGATGGCCCCTAGACCTTCCTCATTTGATTTCACAACTCCTAGTTAGGGTCTGCCCTCTGCTCATGATGGGGTTCATATACTTGGTCCCCATCCACCGTAGGGACATCCAAAGATTTATGGAGTAACTCTTGGTGCTAGTTGTGCGAGTATCATTGGTTAGGACGAGCCATGTCTTCTTGCTCCAGTTCCCATAGACGACGCTAAACTTTATAGGTACAAATTCGGTGGTGTCCATGTTGAATAGACGAATGAGTTCGATGGCGCCATACGATGAGCCTAGCCAATAGTGATGAGCCCTCTTAGCCTCTCCTTTCCTGTGGTGCAAGTTGGTGGGGTGGAGGGGGGGGGGGGGTGGAGGGGCCCCAAGCTCACCCAGAGTTAACTTTCTAATACCTAAGTTAGCTTGCCTTAAGGAAAGAGTTAATGGAAAGACATGCGTTGTTCGAGAGGGTTGTGGCATACCAATGAAATAGGAGGGTCGCGACTTTTATAGGGTCCCTCCGAGAACGAACACGAACCCCTATGGGGAGGGCATACGTCGCAAGGTCAAATGCCATGGGGGTGCCATGCAAGAGCCCCCTAAGTCATGTCCATTCTGAGTTAGTAGGATCTAATCTCTTGTTAGGGAGTAGGTCCTTATGTTAACAATGACGTGTGGTCTATTTCATATCTCATGATAAAGATTTTCATGATGACATTTTTTATCTTAGGGTTCCATGCCCCTGGCAAATTATAACTTATGGCGTTGCCATGTATAAAGGTGCGTCAGTGGACTTGCAGTTTTTCTAATTTTTTTCTTCATAGTCAGGATGGACAGGGTGTACCCCTAGCCTTGCAGGCTCCTTGTATGACCAATCTCTAGGTCCTCGGGTGGCTAGGAACTCTTTGGTATCCTTGCTCTTCCCAAGGACACCTATCACTCTGGTTGATTAGGATTATTGTCCTCTTAGGACCATTGTGTCCTTTGGTGGTCGAGAATCTTTAGTATTCTTACGTTTCTTGAGGATGTTGGTTGCTTATGGGCTGGCCGACCCTTTGGGCCGAGTGGACCACTAGCTAGACGACAATCTAGTCTTTCTAAGTTGAGCCTCACAAGTTCGTCCTAGGCTAGGATTTGTTGGGCCTTTAGGGTTTACTCTATTCAATAACTTTGTGTTCATAAAAAAGGTCTCTTCCTTTCCTCCAATAAGAATCCTTTTTCTAAAAAATGATAAAACTGTGAGGTTGTCTCTATGAATCAAGGTGAATAATATCTTATTAGATAGAGTCCACAGTTCCTTCTCTCAATGAAATGCTATTCTTATCATAAGGATGAAGAATGAAAAATGTCTTGTAGGACAACGAATATATAACTTCTTTTGAACCAGTTTAATAATCTAGTCGGTTATATTTGAGATATACTAAAAGTAAGTTACCTCTTTTAGTTTAAGAAACATAATATTATTCTATTTAGAATAAAAAATAAGGTAATATTATTCTTGTGAATTTAGTAAAGGAGTTGAATAAGATATGGAACTGACAAAGATCAACTACCAAATCTAGTCAGGGCAATCAAATCCGAAGACAAGAATAAGACCAAATAACCTAATCTTTTTTTTTATTATTGAACTTTCAAATAACCTAATCTATTCTCTTATCCACTTGTTCTCAAGAGATGGATACTAAACACTAGCTTAGACATGATCTGATTCTTCCCCTCATTTTATTTCGAATTCCAATTATGAAAAACTCAGAACAAAATTGATGCATTCCAAGTCAGAAAATCCACATTTCCGACACCCCATTTTCTTCTATGAAAAATCCGTCCACAAGAAATAAATCCTTCCAAATTCCAACCTTAATCTCCCCTTTGGTGGCATCTGATTTGTCCCCTCTTCACCACTACGTCAGGACAGATCATGCAATGCCCCCTCGCATGCGCCCCACGACGAAATGGCCGTGGCAGAAAAATGCAAGCTTTAATGGCGTTTCCATCTCTTTGCTCCCATCCAAACCCATTAAAAACCTCGCTTAAGACCCCTCCCTCTCTCTCTCTCTAACCTTTCTCTCTCTAATCTCTCTCTGTCAATTCCCAACTGAGGACTGAACCCAACCCCCTCGACCACGTACCCTGCTAGGGTTTCCATCGCCCCTTCTCCCGCTACTCCTTCTCGCCCAGATTAGGTTCCGTTCGAGCTTCTCAGCATCGGTGCAGCCACCGAGCTCGCTGGGTGGGCATACACTGCTCGGGTGTGCGCGTTTCTTCCATTATCCCACCAAAGGTTTGTCCTTGGTGCTTGCCGTCTCCATTCTCGTCGGGAAGAGCGCAGCCCAGATGGCGAAGACGAAGCCCGGCAAGAAGGATCTGGATTCCTATACCATCAAAGGCACCAACAAGATTGTCAAAGGTATAACCAAGTGGAAAGACCCGATCTTGGTGGCAATGCACATTGTCGTGCTTGATCTCTGTAATCTCACCGTCGATTTGGGTTCTTGTTGTCGGTTCAATCTGCTCGTAAATGTTCGATCTTGATGCAAAGCTGAGTTGCTTTTTTTGTGGTTCTTTTGTGTCCTTTTGGCTGGCTTCTTGTTGATGTTGTTGGTGTCTTCTTCGTCTTCTTTGTGTTGTTGCAGTTGGGGATTGTGTGTTGATGCGCCCCTCAGATTATGACAAGCCGCCGTATGTGGCGCGGGTGGATAAGATTGAGGCCGACCACCGCAACAACGTGAAGGTGCGGGTGAGGTGGTACTACCGGCCCGAGGAGTCGATCGGGGGCCGCCGCCAGTTCCATGGTGCCAAGGAGCTCTTCCTCTCCGACCACTACGATGTGCAGAGCGCGCACACCATCGAGGGTAAGTGCACTGTCCACTCGTTCAAGAACTACACCAAGCTGGAGAATGTTGGCGCCGAGGACTACTTCTGCCGCTTTGAGTACAAGGCTGCCACTGGTGGTTTCACCCCTGACCGTGTAGCAGTGTATGCTGATAGCTTGACCTTTTCATTCTTCACTCTTCTTTTGTATGTAGTGGTGGTGGGCCCATTATTCATTTTTTTTTACATTTGATTGCATCTGTGTTTATTGTGTTTTTTGAAGGTATTGCAAGTGTGAGATGCCGTATAATCCTGATGACCTGATGGTTCAGTGTGAAGGATGTAAGGACTGGTAAGCTAAGTTGTTATTCATAGTTTAGTATTGTCATGTCTGTTTCAATAGTTGCTGATTTGTTGTTGGCATGGCAATTTGCATTCTGAGTGGAATAAATCATGCTATGCATCAATCTTTGCAGCCAAGGTCTCTAGTTTGGTGGATTGTATTGTTATCAGCTTTCTTAGACACCAATGTCACTGAAGGTCCTCACTTGCCAGTTTTCTCAATAAATTGTGGCACTTCTGTATAGATACCTATCTGCTTATACGTCATCAAACTCCATGCCATGCTTACATATTAATGGTTTCTAGTGTTTTTTCAATGCCTAAAATGTCATTTGTAAAGAATCTTAAGTACATCTTCATGTTTAAATAGACTCCTCCTAGCAAACCTGCATCTGAATGTAATAAACAAAATAGAAATTTCAGCATGGGAAGAGATGCAAGTGAGATTGGAGGGTTGAGAGAGGGGAGAAAGGTGAGTAATTTGAGAGCCTGGACATTTAGAGAGACCAGAGATGGTTTAGAGGAGGTAGAGGGAGAGAACAACAATGCTAGAGGGATGGAGTATGGGAGCCCAGCAGGTTGTCTAGTATACTCAGGGAGAAGATCCTCGTGAAGGTGTTGAGCAGAAGATAGAGGACATTGAGTGGAAGTTAGCATCATATTGGAAGAGATTGAAGGCAGCAAAGAATCGGAGCTTCAAGGGGAAATGTGAGATCAATCCCAAGAGCACCCATTGGGAATGATCAATGTTTCCAATGTCTTGGTAAGGGTCATTATGCTACAGCATGCTCCTATTCGTTGGATCTGCTGAGCAACAATTCACGAAGCCACAGCTGCACAAAGATGGAACTTCACATCGAGTGAAAGCCATCAACTCCTGTTAATGATTCCAGCATGAGAATTCCATTGATTGAAGTGCCCTAGTTCCTCTCTTTCTCAGAGATCCTGAAGGCATTGTAGGTGAGTCTCATAAGGTCTGTTCGATAGGATTGATAGGATGGAATATAAGCTATAGAATTGACGAAAGGGCTCTGTCAATGATGACCATTAGCCAATTCTTGGAGGGTAAGCAAATTAGATGATGGTGGGTTCTTGGTTTTCTTCCTGTTAGATGATACAATATATTTGTCCTTTAGAGAGAAGAAGATTCCACTTCAAAGCATTTCTATTTTTGGTCTGAATGGCATGACAACATGTATATGAAGGTGGGAGGCAGGAGTGCATGTTTGATGCCATATCTCTGGTGTACCTCATCCTCTATGGGATATAGAGGTCTTTAGGGAGATTCCAGAAAGCTTCAGCATTTTGAAGGAAGCCAATCCTAGCACAAGCCATTGGAGACATTTTGAATTTGCTAGAGTTCATGTTGAAGTGGAAAACAAGCTTGCTGTTTTGGGCATACTGAAGTTAAGACAGGGAAATCATTTATTCTCCTTGTAGTTGACCGTTGAACCATTGTCCTCGAGGTTGATTTGGACCTACAGGGATGTGATACAAGCCTAGAAACAATACCATGCTTCTAGGGTAGGGCAAGATGCTGGGGAGTGAGGGGAAAAAAAGACAAGTCAATTATCTAGTTGGCTGAGTCCTGGGTAGGAACTGGGTGGGTTGCCTCCAACAAGATCCAATGATTCAAGGGTTGTTGGCTCACCTAAGATTCTGTCCTATTGATGAGGCATTGAAGGTAAACAAATTTGACATGTTTAGCCTTTATGGAATAGTCAACACCCAACAAAGCGACAGAGCCGATGACAGGATCAAGAAAGCATGGACACATGCTATTTCTTTAGTGCCTTGACTCTCAAGTGATCATTGGACATCAGAAAGGCTTACAGGCTCAGGTGTGATAGTCCAATCTATCTGTGTTTATCAGTGTGCAAGAAGGTTGACGGGTATCAATGTCGAGCTAGGTAGGTGAGGCCAGCCAACTGAGCATCTTTCCCCACTGAAATGGCTCCTTTGTATGAAGACTGGGAGAAGTACTTTCCCTTTATGGAAAACTTTTGGACCTTGAGAGTGCAGTCTGTGGAGAAGCTAGCCTTGATAAGGATGACAGGTTGCACAAGCATGCAAGCTGGGATTCTCCGGTGGGTCTTCCTCTCAAATCAAATCTAGGTGTGTACAATGGCTTTTCTCTGTCAGCAACATCTACAGCCACATGCTCTCAAAATGAAGAAGCAAATATGGCAGACATGTTATCCGACTGCTACGCATAGGATGAAGGAAAATCAGAGAAAACAGTCAACAACAGTGCAAAAAGATTTGCACACCACACATTATTATGTCTTCCTTTTTTGAGTCTTTTGGGGAGGTTTGAGGGGGACACCATCTTGACGTATTGTTTTAGAGTTTTTGTTAACCTGTTGTACGGTCATTTTGTGAGCTGCACTGTAAAATGTATGTATTTTGATCTTTATTAATAATATACTTGTGGTACCATCCACTTTCAGAAAAAAAGAAAACAGTTTAGAAAGATTAGATAAAACTGGTAAGGAGAACATGGACAATCACATTAATAGCAACTTCCTAGCAGATTGGAGTGACAAAGAGTTGATTAAGAAAGCCACCGTCTTGTGGATTCAAATTCAAAGTACCGCAGGCAACTTCTGTAAATTGTGCAACGATAGTAATGAGAGTTGCATGGTAAATCAGCTCTGTTAGAATAAATGAATCTTGATCTTTTGGAATTCAATTCATCGCAGGAGTTGTCACTTCTACATACTTCTGGAACTTCTACATACTCCTGGATGGGCAAATAGGTGGGAGCTTATTATTTGAAAGAAGTTTCTGGGTCTTCTCTTTTTGGCTGTTGACACTTGACAAGTGGCAGAAAGTGGGCTCCTGTTTTGTCGTCCTATAATAATGTTCAATGGGGAATCACATTGAGCAGCGGTCTCAAAGAAGAGTATTGGAAGATTATATGGAATTGTTCCAGCTGCTATCTAGTTTTGAGGTTGGCATAGGTAAATCAGATCAGGTTTGGTAGGTGAAAAAAGGCAGGTGTTGTTCTGTTAAGTTCCTATATTCTATTATTGAAGGAGACATCCCTAATTATACCAAGTTTAGAAAGGTTCAGAAGGTGAAGTCGCCTTTGAAAGTTAAGGCTTTTATGTGGCTTTCATTTAAAAAGAGGATCATCATTAAATGATATAGATGGAAATGGATAGCCAGCTGTGACGGTGTGTGTTTTATGTGCATCAGAAGTGGACGATGTGGATCATTCATTTGTTGCTTGTGTGTACAGCGAGGAAGCGTGGAGGATCTTTGGGAACCTGGTTCAATTATGGTTTTCTTTCAGATCAGTCCAGGATATGTATTCAATTTTTAACAGCCTATAACATCAAGACCTGAAAAGCACTAGGGAAAGGATTTTGCCTTTGACCGTACATGCTATCTGTTGAGCAGATGGAGGGAGCATAACAACAGCATTTTCAAAGTGAATACTTCTTACATTGAGAGTACTTGTCTTGAGGCACTTCACTTTATTTACAATTGGAGTAGGTTCATCCTTTGGGTTTCTGCTGGGAGATGGAGAAAAATGATTAAAACTTGGTAATCTTTTATTTGTTGTTTCCTCGGGATGCCCGCGACTTATTTTAGAATTGAGCAAAATATGGTACTACAATCCATCCCCAGAAATCTGAGGAAAGCACAATGCACATCATGAACCTCCAGTTTTTGTGGCTTATCACTGGGATAATATTGCAGGCAGAGCCTGTGCTTTATGGTCAGGTTTCTTATACAGAAGAGTTGCTTATAGAGTAATTCAATCCATAAACAACATTTGCCAGAACTACAATTATATTAAACCTTTTGGGAGAAGGATAGTGCTTGCAGAATTTGACAGCTTAAAATGGAGCAATTGCTTCATCCACTAACAAGGTAGTAATTATAATCTGAGAAGCCTTTTGGAGTGATTTTCTTTTTATTTATTTTTTCGGTAGGGTTAAAAGGGAGAGACTTAACTGTCAGTTTATTGTGTATTTGGTTTAGAGTAGAGGTTTGAGGGTTAGAGGAGGTGATATTGCTGTGTACTGTGTAGTTAATGAGGATTTTCTCTTTCTTCACTAGGTTAAAGGTAAATAGCAAAACTTCTTTTGGGGAAAAAAACACTCTTCCTACAATGTTATTTGGAGTAGATTTGTCTGGAAAGGAGGGGGATCCCCCTAAGGGGACTGGTCGCAATGTCTATTGGGGTACAATATGTAGAAGCAAAGAGAATGGCAGTTTAGGCCTCAAGGATTTATCTCTCTTCAACCTTGCCGTCTGGTCCAAATGGCTTTGGAAGTTGGGAACTATTGAGGATGGTCTTTAAGTGGATGTGATCTTGCAGAAGTATTATAGTAGGGATAAAGTTTGAGATTTACCCCCTGCTACCCAGGCATATGGTGTCTCATGTGTGGAAAGGCATCTTACTTGCAGCTGATACCATGAGAGCAGCCACATTGGTTTCCTTGGGGATTGGTCAGAGATGCTTGCTTTGGTTGGACAAATGGTGTTTGTCAGTGCTGCTTTTACTCAGTTTCCCATATTGTTTGATATCTCCTCACAGCCCTTGGGAACTGTAGGACAACTTTTTGAGTCCTCCCTTGTTGGTGGAGGAGGTTGGACTCAGTTCAGGAGGGGTCTGCCTGACAAGGAGATCCAAGACCTCGAGGAGCTCTTAGTACTATTGCAGGACCATTCTGTGGATAACTCTGCTTTGGACTCCTGGAGGTGGAGGTGGGACACTTCTAGGTCATTCTAGGTTAGGTTGGCTTATCCAATCCTAGCTGATGGAGGACTCAAATAACCCTACATGTCGCTTATTGGGCTCTCCAAGTCCCCGGTGAAGGTGAAGATCCTTATGTGGAGGATTTCCTTGGTAGACTTCCCACATGTGATAGGCTGATTTGGTTCAATGTGGGGATAGGGAAAAGTCGTTGGATCATGTGTTTGTAGTATGCTTCTTTGCTCGTGACAGTGTGGCAGGATAGCTTTTCCAAAATCCAGATTGACTTTTGGCATGTGGACGTGGTTGGTGAGCTTCTTCAGAACGGCTGACTTTCGATTATCTTGTAAATTCCTTTTGGTCTCATTTTATATATACATGTGGTACACTGGTACTATCCAAGGTTAAGAAACTTGGGATCGGGTCCCGGATTGGTCGGTCCAAAACCGATCAGATCGGCCGATTCCGATCCGATCCGGCCCGATCCTGTCGAATCCTGGTTGAGTCAGGGTTGGCTGGATCGGGTAGCAGAAAATTTTTTAAAAAAAAATAAAAAAATTGAAAAAATATAAAACACAAAGTCCAATACATAATTGTGTTGAAATACATTGATTTGAAGTATATAAGATGTTGTTGGACAAAAAAAAACTTGAATAAACTTATATATATGATCATGAACTTACATTTATTCCAAACGTACATTATACTGAATGAACATATGGTTTACATACTTAGACTATGACATATAGCTGTGGTAGTATTGCTCATATTGCATCACATACCGGTTGGCTATAGTCATATGTATTGTTATAGATGACTGAAATTTGTGGATATTTTAGATAACCCCTTGAATAGTCGAATGTATCAGAATGTTGAGGAGGGTAAACTACATATCCAGTAGGATGACTATACCCTTTGTATGGAGAATACGATGGTGCATCTGATAGTTGTTTTTGATATTCTCTCCCTCCTGAGTTGTTCTGTTGCTTCTGCACATTGAGGAGCTTTTCTTTTGTCCTTTTTTCTTGATCTGCTGAATGTTTGAATGAGAGATTCTTCCTGTCCGGCTCTGCTACCATGATGTTTATCTTGAGTAGCATGTGTGTAATCTTGTTCTCCAGTGAATTGAATTGGTGGAGGTGGGGCACTGGTAGCATCTCTATGGTCAGAACTGTCAGTGCTCGTCTTTGATGTCGAGTCATTTGAGGTTTGATATTGTACCTCACCATTTGGTTCTGACGTTTCATCCTCCTTCTCGATAGTTTGCAGATCAGCAATGTCAATTCTAATAGCACTCTTCCTTTTGCTTGGTGCTTGCTTTTTATTCTTTTTCTGACGTTTTGAAGGAGGAGGTTAAAAATCAGTAAGTAGTGGAACACCATCTGACTCACCTTCCGCCCATTTCCAATCATTTGGGTCGAATTCAGGCTCATTTGAAGTACTTGCATCAACCCATGCATTTAGTGGATATTACTTCTCAAACCATGGAGTTCCGGCACGGATCGGGAGGCCAGATCGGGGCCCGCCGATCCCGATCCGAATCAGGATCGGATCGGCCGGAATCGGCTAAAATTGGCCGGAATTGGCCGAGATCTTCTGATTCCGACCGGATCGGGACCTACCGATCCCGGTCCAAATCGGCCGATCCGGATCGGGATCGGCCGATTCTGCTCAAACAGCTCATCCAAGTCTATGGGTTCTTCTGTATTTGTCATCTCCGTACTTTGTCCAGAAATTCTCTCCTTCTCCTGCCTCTGAATGTTCCGTATGAACTAGAGAATTTTTAGCTTCAACCTCATGTTATAATGACATAACACTAGTTTTTCTAGACGGGTCGATTTCAATCTATTCCTTTGCTTGGTGTAAATCAAACCAAAGGTGCTCCAGTTTCTCTCACAACTTAATGAAGATATTGTTTGACTTAGGACTCGAATTGCTACATAGGCTAGATCTTCATACCTATATGTTTTTCCACGATCTAGCCACCAGTCAGTTGTAAATAGAAAATTTTACATGTCAACAATATGCAAGTTATAATTAAAACTTAAATAGAACATCTGGTTAATAGTTTTCAAATCTGGATTCAAAATCATTGTAGCTCTTTGAGCAGTACTTGTCCCAAAATAGTATAACATGAGTCTATAATCATACATTTGCTTACATGCCATTCTTGCTCTGTCCTCATCTTCAAGCATGCACCTAATAACATTCTTAGTCCCCATCAACACTTCTGAGCTATTGTCATTGTTATCTTTCTTCCCATCAGTTCTATACATGTACTGAAGGTTGAAAAAATAACTTGAATAAATAAAGAAAAGTTAGTTATTACTTATGATAAATGCGTATATAAATTAATAAATGCACAAAGTTAGTTGCTTAGCTGTATGAAGATCATGATGTAAAGTGTGTTACCAATGTCTGTCTATTATGTCACACCACTTTATATAGGTTGTTAGATTGTTAAGTTGAATGAGCTCTTTGGCTCTGTCCACAATCTCATATAAATATCCCATATCCGATCTTCTTTTTCCATCACATGATCGCAAGATACGGACAAGCAGTTCTACAATATTTAACACCACTTGCACTCCCCTCCAGAAGAGCTAGATTGAATTAGATTAGTCACTTTCTTACCCTTCTCTCTGACCTTGGTTGGTGCATACAACAATATGTGATTCTCCTAATCTTCTGATGTCACCATCCTAATCAAGTTGTTCTTTTGTTGACTTAAACTATCTAAAGAGATATATTGAGATACAAACCTGGTGGCTCCCGGACGAAGCAACTCTCTTCCATGAGTATTTGTGCGCATGATATCCAAAATGTTGTTATGGTTGTAGATGAATGTGGTGATAAATCGACCACTCTTGACCATTCCATCCACTATCGGATCAGAGCAAATGTCTTCTAACATCAAGTCAATACAATGAGTAGAACAAGGAATCCAGTATAGATGTTGTCTCTTCTGCATCAACATTTGCCAGCTAACTTGAACGCCGCTGCATTGTCCGTAACCACTTGGACAATCTTTTTTTCTCCCACTTCTTCTACTATTTGATCTATTATTGGAATTGGTACTGGACATTCTTTACCTTTTCAGATGCATCAATGGACTTCCAAAACACAGTTCTGGTTTTGCAGTAAATTAAGAAGTTGATCATATTTCTTCTTGTTATCCCTGTGAAGTTCCATATGTGATAAGAAACCAGAAAGAGATGCATTCATATTTAAGAAAAAAAAAATGAAGAAGATAGGGCTTACGTACCTGTCCATCCATCACACATTAAAGTGCATTCATACTCATCCCATATCTTTTCAAAGGATGTAATATATGTCCGGATGTCGTCAACTTCTAAGTCCAAGCACTTATTGTATATCTCATATGAGGTAGACCTCTCAACCCTTTACCAACTTCTTGTATAGTTTCGATCATTGAATCATAATATAGCCCATTGGCAGCATTAGCAAGGATATTGTTATAGAAAAACTACCTAGATATAGCTCTCCCTATCTTCTCCTTAGGAAGCTTTAAGTTCTTGAATGCAGTAGTAATGGAAGGTTGTTTATCTCTCTTCTTGGTGAGGAAGGGATCTATTGGACTTACTTTAACATCTCCATCTCTGGTGAACTCTTGAGGTAGCTCCTCGCATACATTAGTGCTCATGCCGGCGCTAGTGTTTTCTTGTCCAGAAGGTGCGGAGCCACTTCCTTGTCTTGCATAGCTTCCAGTGTGCCAAAATAAGTCCTCATTTGCAAAGGACCATTGGCTTGTCTCCATTGCACGTCGCAATTAAGCTTTAAATGTAAAAGAAAAAAAAGAGAGCTACTATAACTTTTTGTCTGAAAATGTTAAATGAAGAACATGAAAATAAGTTAAATAAGAAACTTACTTGTATCCCAATCATCCACATTTATAAGTTGACTACTTCCATCAAGCCAAACTCCAGCATCAGATCTTTGCGTTGGTTCAGACATCTCTCGAATTTCTTGTCTTCTTCTGGCAGTACTTACTTTGCTTGATTCCTTCTCCTTCATATAAGTTCGAAATTAGATCCGAACCTTTGAAGGAACTCGAGCATATGTTGCGGCTTCACCTTTTATTTCAACAAGATGTTGTTTGAATCGGTAGACCCCGCTAAAGACGATCCAGTTGCAATATTTGCATTGTACCTTTCTCTAGCCCATGTCCACTGGCGTGCAATGAGCCCAAGTAGGATCAACATTTGGAGGGTTCCCAAAGGACCGCTCAGCAGCACCTTGAGATGCCATTCCTTAGACAGTTGAGCAGTTCACAGTTCACAACATGTCGACTGTCAAAGGGCAAATAGAGATGCTGAGAACAATAGTATAGAAAAAAAAAATTGACAAACAAAAGTAAATGAATTTAGAAGAAGAGGAGAGATCGCGGAGTTTGTAATTGTGGCTTCGTGGGAGAGACCGAGAGAGAATTTTATGATCGAGAGAGTGTGAGAGAGAGCAAGAGTGTTAGGAGGCTTAAAGGGCACTTGTTGAGGCTTAGGAGGGCCTTGGGGGGTTTAAATAGATCCCTAAGGCCCAAACTAGCCGTTGGGGACTAGCTGTTGGGGTTTGGATTGGCCCGAGCCAGTCCGATCTGAGTCTTGGACTCGGCCAGGTTGCACGGAATCGGCACGGCCGGCCCAAAACTCGGCCGATCTGTGCCGAGTTTTTCAACCTTGGTACTATCCACTTTCAGAAAAAAAACAAATAGCTTGGAGTGGGCAGGAACAAAAATAGAGTTGACTGATTTACAAGTTCCCCAGTCTTTGCTCTTACTATTGATATTCTTGAGTGATCATATTGAACTATTTCAGTGTCAATACTCATACACCTTATCAGTTTCTCAAGGGTTTTAACACCTTTCATGTTTCATGTGTTTGGTCGTCACATGAAAAAGGTATTAGTTCATGTCATATATGGTGGTTTTTGATGCCTGGAGATGGTTTAAAGAGGGTGATCTTTATGTACTCATACAATTTTCACTTTTGGCTTATGTCAGGAACTTTTATTTGGCATAAGGCAACCTGAATGACTTGTAGTATAGCTCTCTTGCTTCACTAGGTTGTACTGCATCTGTTTATTTTCTAATAAAATTGGTGGTATATATAACAACTTAAAAAAAAAAGACTCTTCCTTCCATAGTTGTCAATCCCATCCCGGTCTTGACCTATTTTTCTACCGGGATGGGAATCCGATGTCGCAGACAATTCTGGCTTCCGTCCTGGTTTTTTCTACATATATATTTCAAAAAATACAGAACACGTTATGTACACAATAAAGTAACATGAAAAACATGTCACATGAAATTAGCAGAACATTAATTCACTCCACCTTCATTTAAAGTGAAACAAAAATATCTGTCAACCAACCTGCAGATGGCTGTCTGAGCAAGAAAATGTGTGAGTGAGTGAGAGATGCCACAATAGAGGAGGGAAGCCATCCGCCCCCATGACCAAGTGAGGTGAGATGACATTCTCCATGATCAAGTGATGACATGAAAGAGAGGTTGCCATGTGAGGGAGAGAGAGCGTGTAAGTGGGAACTACACACAAGGTGGCGAGAAAGAGGCGATGCAATTAGGTCTTCCACAGTTTGGGGTTTGGGTTTTGAAAGACCAATGTATAAGCTGGTCCCTATTATGGCCTTGTAGCCCTTGCATATACTTATTATACATTTTATATTACATTAATATACACCATATTCAAATTCCAGCCAAAACTCATGATTCCGGCTGAGATAATCCGGGACGGTTGGGGACATGCCGGAACTGCCAGGTCAGACCAGGAAAGTTGCTGGGTTGCACTGTATAGTGCTCCGTCCCATCTTTTCACTGGGACGGGGCGACCCAGCCTGTCCCAGCCGGGACGTGACATAATTGATAACTATTGATAACTATGCTTCCTACATGGTACTGTGCAAATAGCCTGTTGTGGGCAGGAAAAATTGGGGTTCAATAATTTTACAGGTTTCATAGTCTTCATTCTCCCTACTGAACTATGCTTGGGTGACCATATATTCATATTGATGTAATACCTTGCATGTTTCGTAAGCACAGTTGGCGCATGAAAAGGTATCCCCTCGTGTCATTTATGGTAGTTTTTGATGCCCAGAGATAGTCTTGCGAGGGTTGATTTTTTGTACTTTTACAAGTTTCATTGTTGGCTCATGTCAGAACTTTTATTTGGCATAAGGCAATTTGAATGACCTGTGCTATAGTTCTCTTACATTCTGATTTTCTTTTATACTCCTGCTGTACCACATTGTTTAGGGTGTGCCGGATTGTTTAGGGTGTGCCGGACATGTTCAAAAGTATTAGTTTATCATTAATTAAAAATTAAATGAGTCGGATAGCTTTAACCATCCTTAGTTGTTTATCTCCCCCCACCGCCCCCGCCGCCCCCCCCCCCCCCCCCCCCCCCCAAAAAAAAAAAAAAAAAAAAAAACCCACCCAAAATGAGGGAACAGTTCATGAAAGATTTTGGAATCATGTCACAAAATGAATTAGACATATGCAAAACGTATTGGTTAACCATCAGTGGTTATGTTGGCCATTCAATATTTAGTTATTGATATGATATGAAGAGTTCAAATTGATTCACATTGCAAAATAATGCTTGCCAGGAGACTGTATGCACGGACATCCTTTAATGCATACGCAGAGCCAGCGGGTATCAATTCCGAAAAAAATTTAAATGTAACCACCATAAAATAAGATATAACCATAAAATGAGGGTTGTTTTGTGTGTGTGTGTGTGTGTACATATACATACATACATTTGTGCTGAAAAAACCCAAGTCATTCAAATACAACCATCATAAAACAAGATAGATATCATCCCTTCGAAGTCCCAGATTCTAGAAAGGCTTATTAAAGTATTCCCATTTGATAGCATCGTATGTTGCATGTGACGACCATGCTCAAATAAGATAAATGTCATACCATCACGACATGATAATACACATGCTAAACTCAGACTACTAAAAAAACATAGACCAATAAAAAAACTAACTGCCTCTTCTTACCCCTAACATTCTCTGCTTCACAACCTGATTTCTCAATGGTTTAAAAGCACCTCCAAGATTATCGCTGGATAAATCTTTTTAATAAAACAAACCATGGACCAATAAAAAAACTTATTGCCTCTTCTTTCACCACTTCTTACTTCTAATTTTAACATATTAATTTCAAATATTTCACTCCTGGCCTTGGGTTCATTGAGGACAGGTTGAGATTTCATTTGCGAGGTCTGAGACATAAGTGTGCCATAACAGAAACAGATCACCATTGATCTATTTTTATTTGGTTTCTAGCCGTTGGACATGCTTGGAATGGCTGGAAGCATGTTCCATGTGAATGAATGAGACTCGGTTGGTCCATTGGCAATCTGACATCTCTTTTTGAAACAATTCTATTTTCTCATGTAATGATTTCGATCTTAGTGGGCCTTGAGAAAGAGACGTGCTTGTATAAGGAGAGGGAAGAAGAAATCTCATTGGGTCTTGAGAAAGAGATGTACTCTCATGGTGATCCTTTTTGGGTATTTGATGGTTGTAAAATTTAAACGTTGTGTATATTTAAACATTTGTCATCTCCCCCACTCTGTTGAATCCTTTCTTCTAATTTCTTGTTAGGGATTTTTGCATATGTATACCCTGGAAATTAGTGTATTTATATCAATAAACCCAACTCCCATATATTGTATGAAGTACCTCCGGAAACCTCAGAAGTGTTGTGGTTATACCCTTGCGTCAAAATGCTGTGGACTCCAACCGAATATCATAGCTTGAAAGGGTTTGAGGCAGTCGTGAGGTGCTTGACAAAAGTTGTACAAGGCGTAAGCCTTGAGGCGCAGTGAAGTGTAAGCCTCACCATGTTAGGAAAGCATGTTAAAACTATCAAAGAAAATTAAATAATACTGATTTGACATTGATAATATCATCTCAATTCAATGGTAGGGCACATACAAATGAACTATGGGGTGGGGTGAAAGCCACAAACTACTAGTTGGAATTGAAGCATGAACTGCCACAATTACTAACCTCTCTTTAGGTGTTTGAAGTAGAAGAGTTGGGATTAGTTTAAATCCTTTTATTTTGTTTACTAACAATTGTCATCATTGAATCATATTTCAAAGATAATAAAGGCAACATACCTTAAAGCATCTCATTGTCTTACCGCCTCAAGGCATAAGCCTCAAGTAAATGGCGTGAGGCGCATGCCTCAATCAACAAAAGGCATGCCTCAAGGCATTTTCTTAGCGCCATGCCTTGAGGCATATGCCTTAGTGCCTTGAAGGGCTGCCTTTTTAAACAATGCCGAATATGCCAAAAAGAATTCCAGATATTTTTACATGTATACACCGAATTTCACTAGTTTCGCATAGATGTCCCTGAGTTTACCAGAATTTACGGTATGTTTCTGGCGTACTCCATTGGAGTTAACAGCATTTTAATGGGGGGGGGGTAATCGCAATGCTTATGGGGTTTTTTGAGGGATATCATACCATAAATGGGAGTTGGGGTACATATACAAACACACTAGTCTCCACGGTATATATGTAAAAAACCCTTGCTAACCAGGATTGCAGAATCAGATTGGATCCTGGGATTGGTGACCACTATCTGATCCAGATTGGGATCAGGATTGCCTGATTGTAGCCCGATTCAAGCCGATCCATATTAAAGGAGAGATTAGATTTCCCCTCTTGAAATTGGATTGGGATTGGCTGATCCCAATCCAATTGGCCGATCCATATCGGACAGATCAATTCTGCGAACAATGCTTACCAGGCATGTCTCTATGAGTGATGAAATAATGTGGGGGTCATTCCATCGTTCTTAAAATCTGGAGTACTTTCCCTCACTGGTGTAGTTTAAAAAGCCTTGAGGCAGTTGTAAGGTATCTTGTGAAAGCCTCATGAATCCTAAGCCTTGATACAAAATTGGGCACTAAAATAATCTTACTATTGCTTGAAAAGCTAAAGCTAAAGGATTGCATATTTTCTACGTTATTAATGCTGACTTAGCAGGAGGAGAGGGTGATAGGAATACAACAGAGGACATAATAGGAGGCTGGGGTTTGGGAGGAGGAAGGCATTAGGGAGAAAAGCCATGGACTAAGAGAGGGTAAAAGCAAGTCAATTCCATCCCGTCCTGGTCTGACCCGGCCGGAATCCTAGTGAGAAAACAGGACGGAACAGTTTCTTGTTTGTCACAGTCCTTGTTCCGGCCTGTCCCGATCTGTCCCGGTCTGTTTCACCCCGTCCCAGCCTGTCCCGGCCTATCCCAAACAGAATTGTCTTTTAACCTAAGATTTTTCTAACCACTTAAGATCCTTGTAGACTTATTTTGGGGGGGGGTGTTCGTTTGATGAATGTGCTCCTTTATAAAATCATAAGTCCATCGTAAATGCTTTTGTTGTATTAATTTTATCTTATCTCTATGTTTATACGTTTATTTATCATATCATGTATTATAGACATACGTTTTATATTTGTTGGAATATGTATGATTTTTTTTTTTTTTGGGACGGGATATCGGAATTGTCCAGGACACCAGGACGACCCTTCCCAATAGAAAACTGATATAGGGACCATGACGGGATTGACAACTATGGGTAAAAGGAAGATGATGAGGAGAGTGGTGAAAAAGAAGAAAAAAGTAAAATTACGACTTACATATACAACACTGGGGAACTTGATGAAGATTATCATCTTCATCAGAGGATGCCATGACAGTAGAGGTTGTCATGATCTGCTGCAGCTTCCATTGCCATTGGAGTCAGAATTGATTTGATTCATACCTTTTCTCCCTAGTAATATCCTCATGATCAGACCACAATTAAAGGGAAGTAGAGGAGTCCTCTTCTAGCCCCCCTCAAAATGCTCAAACCTTGCTGACTCACTTGAGAAAACGTCTATATCTCAACTAAATGCCATGAAACCATTCATCAAGGCTATAATCAAGTGCCTCACCTTGAGTCGCGTGCCTTGGTGTATTGGGGTGCCATGTGATGGGAATCCAAGACCAGAGCAAGCTTTATTATGCTTATAAGCTATCCAAAGCTCATCTGAAGCGTAGAATAATTTTAGAGGAGTCTATAGGTAGTTTATTTGGCCCATTTGGAGCCTATTTAACATTTTTTTATTTTTTTAGATTTTAGGGGTGATTTTCTATTTTTTAGGAATTTTTAGTGCGATTTTCGCATTAGTTATCGAGTTAGAGATGTTTGAGTCCGTCTTAGAGCTAGGTAGGTAAGTTCGAGTCGGTAAGGTCTTTAAACGTTATATATGCATGCACTCTCTCTTTTCTAATTATGGATGATTATCATTACGAATTTTGAACGAATTTTCTGGTGCTCCTTTTGCGACGGAGAAGACGACCTTGCAACGGGGTCGAATCTGCCCTGCGATGGAGCGGGTGTAATGCCCAAGTTGCCGGTGTGACACCAGAGGCCTCCCTACTGCCGGTGTGACGCCGGTAGTCTCCCCTACCCCCTTTATCCTCCTCTGTCCCGCACCACCATGGTCGCGTGTGCATACACTGCGTGGGAAATTTGCACGAAAAGGTGCTATGAAATTTGCCTTTTGCCAGTTCAGTGCACATCCGGGATTTTATATGTGGACCCTTGTCCTTGTGCAACTAGGCATGTTGGCATGGCCAACAAATTTCTTGACATACCGGCCCCTTTTCCCCCACTGGCTCCATAACCGGTGTGGGGGGGTGCCAAACGGTGGCACCCCCACCAGTTCCAACCGGTCGGGGTACCCACCGGTTCCTCCCCCCCCCAATCTCTCTCTCACTCTCTCTTCAAAAATCCCCCGGTGGCACTCCCTAGGCCCCCACCTCAGAAATTTCCGGTGGGTACCCCCACTGGTTAGGCTTCTGTAGCCTATAAATACCCCCCAAGGGGTAAGAAGGACTCCATGCCTCCTTGGTCCAAAATTTCCTAGGAGAAACTCTGCCCATTTGAAGACCAAACCAAGTGCCGTTTGGATGATATTTTTCGTCTCGAAAGGTTTTCTTCCTAAGGTTTATTCCTAAGGGGAAGTTCTGTCGAATTTATATTGTAAAATTGCCGTTCTATAAGACGGGATTATGTTGAAATAGTGAATGAAATGCCGATATTGTTCTTTGAGCATATATGTGTGCATGTGTGTTTATGAATCTATTACTTAAGTAACATTATGTTATTATATTTTCACACACATAATTAATTTATTAATTAGTTTAATAACTAATTAAAATGTATAAGTACATAATTAAATATTCTAAATTATCTTTGGCCTCACCCCATACATAACTAATCCTAGACTTATAATCAAAACTCAATAATGAAACATTGAGACATAAAATAATATACTTAAGTTAAGAAAATGACTTAAATACTCCCCATGCTTAATTAATTAATAAAATATGTGGAAATTATTTAAAATCAGTAAAATCAATATAAAAATCAGAAAAGTTCAGTCAAAACCAGTAAAAAACAGAGAACCAAATATGAAAATATATAAAATTTCTGAAATGACCAAAATGCCCCTAGAACTTAATAAAATTACAAAAATACCCCCATCCATGATAAAAATATGTAAAAATCACAGAAAATTCTTAAAAAATATCAAAACCTCTCATATGCCCAAAATACCCTCTAAACCTTAATAAGATGGGTAAAATTATCAAAATACCCTCAATATGATAAAAATAAGTAAAAATCTCAAAAAAATATAAAAATAGACTCTAAGTCTAATAAACCCGATTTAAAATAAAATTACCAAAATACCTCTATAACTTAAATATGTATAAAATGATCCTAAAATACATCCTAAGGGTTTTCAAGTTTCCCTAAAATGCTAAAAACTTTAAATGACCATAATGACCCTAATGCAACATAATTGCAAGAATACCCAAAAAATAGACTTTAAGTCTAGAAATCTAATTCGGATAAAATTACCAAAATACCCTTACAACCCAAGCACACTTAAAATAATTCTAAAATACCTCCTAAGGTTTTAAAACCTTCCTAAATCATTAAAACTCACTTCACACACTAAAGTGACCATAATATCCCTATACCCTTCAACTTTGCATAATTACAAAAATATCCTTATGGGTTTAAAATACTTGGGATCAATCCAGATAACTCAGAGTCAATCCAAAACCTTTTGAAAAGTCTCCCAATCAATTATAAACCCATCCTAAACTTGGGTGAGGCCAAGAGCTTAACTTAAAATATATTTTCATATGCATGTGTTGCCTGTAGTAGTAGTGTTGCATGTTACAAGGGCATCAATAGACGGTTAATCAAGGGTTGTCAAGCGGTTACTTGACGTAATTAACACTGACCGAGGTCAGTGGAGAGGTCATATATTCGGATCTTCGCCTGATCCGAAGTCCTGGACTCCCTAAGGGCTAATCCCAAGCTCTCATAGTCCAATAAATAAAATAAATAAAACCGGCCTATATTTCTCCAAATAAAACAAAAAGACCAAAAATGACAGGATTTAATAAATAAATACTTAATCCGATAGGAGGAGATAGCTAGGTCGGGTCCATCAAACAAACCCACATGTGGTATTTGTACTGTGTGATGCCAGGGAAAGAGTTACCTGTTCGGTGGAAAGTGTAGCATACTTGGAGTCTTACAATTGCGTGGAGAATGTAAAGCCTAGAGCATGGATGGAGACCAGACATTTTTATGGAGTGAGGACCATGCTATAATTTTCCCATTTTATGATTGTTTGGATAACTAGTAATTTGCTGGCGACATTTTGAACTATTGATTTGTCAGGTTTATACTTCTGTATGAATAATGTGAAGCCTTTGGAAATAGGAAACCCTAAGCATGGTGATTTTTCCTTGCACATGTGGTAGTGGGCCCAACACTACATTTTATGGTGGTTGATTTTAATGCCTATATTCTTATTTGTATTTTTGTTGCAACAGCTGATATTGTAATATCTTCTTTCTGTCAATTACCCTAATAATATGTTTGCAAGTAAACTTTAAATGATGTCTGATTTTCATGTTTAGTTCTCTAATAGCACCTTTTGTACAGACTATATCTTATGATTCACTTTAACTTAGGTTTGTTTTCTTTCCTGTAAATAGGTTTCATCCTTCTTGTATGGGCATGACAATTGAACAAGCAAAAAAGTTGGATCACTTTGTCTGCTCTGATTGTAGCACCGAGGATGACTCTAAAAGATCTCTGAACTCCTTTCCTGTTTCACCACAATTGGAGCCCAAGGTAGGCATGATAACCTGTTGTGTCTTTCTTTTGATAGTAATCATCATTGGCTAGATTTCGTGCCTTTCCATTAGAGGCTATCCATGGCTAGTTTCATATAATTGTATTTGTGCACATTTATGAAATTATCTTCCATCTAGGGATCAAAATAGTAATGCGTTTGAATTGGTTTGTAGCAGAATCATCCTCTTTAGGTACCTGTTGAGGAAGAGTTAGATGTCTAATTAATTTCACATGATTTTGCACTTTGACATAAAGCCATTCTTTGTTGTAAGCTTGCTGTAGTGTTGTGCAGGATGGCATTTGCTTTAATATTTAAATATTCTGATGTTCTTATTTGTAGATTGCATTCCTTTAGTATGTAAATCTTCTAATATTCTTGTTTGTAGATTTCAAGTAATGTGTCAATATTGACAATTAGAACTGGCGAATCCTGCCATATGAAATTAAGGTATTAAAAATTGGAATTAGGAATTGGATCAGTCCTTGGCAGTTCCAATTTTCCTTCTCGCCAGATGCTTGGTTCTGGCTATGCATGGCTAGTTCCAGCCAGTTTAAGGTGATAGATGTGTTGGAAGAGGAGAGAAGCGAGTAGACATAAAGGTGATAGATGTGTTGGAAGAGGAGAGAAGCGAATATAGTAGACATATCAGCCACCAATCTCTTCTTCTCATCATTTTCTCCTCTTTCTCATCCCCCATACTCCCCTTGGGGGCTGCTGGCACTGGGTCACTGGTGGACAAAGAAAAAGAAGACAAAGAGCAAGGAAGGAGAGAAAAACTAACCTGCATGGCATGATGTTGGTAGGTGCCATAGGCAGTGGATGGCAGGAGTGGATTTGGCTGGTAGATGATGACATGGCAGTCTCCTGTTCAACACTCTCCTTTTCTCTTGTTAGTGGTGTGGCGTGGGTGGGTTCTAAAATGATGTGAAATTATAGAAGGTCTCTGCAAAGAGAAGATTTTTGTCCTTATTGTGCAAAAGTAAACTTAAGAATTACACGTTGGTGGTGGCTCACTGGTGGAGAAGGGGGAAAAACATTGAAGAGCAGGGAAACAGGAAGAAAAGCTAACCTGCATGGCCTGATGGTGGGAGGTGCCATGGGTGGTAGATGCCAGCCATGGATATGGCAGATACTGAAGGCAATAGTCTGCTGTCCCACACTCTCTTTTCCTCTTGTTAGCAGTGTGGTGCGGGTGGGGGTGCGGAAATGATGTGAAAACTACAAAAATGTCCTGACCAAACAAATAAAAATTTCTTGTAACCTAGTCATGAGCTGTATAGGATTAGAGGGCTACTTTCAGGATGACTGGATGTAATGCTATGGTGTGGAGCCACCACTATATTTGGGGTCGGAGCAGGGATGCACTATACTTATCTTATGTGGGAAACATGAAAAAGGTACTGGGCTATACATGTGGGGATTGAACCCATAACTTTTGAGGCATCTTTTGGAGACAAAAGTACGGATTTGGTTCAAAGTGGATAAAAGCACATAAGGGTTGTATCATGTTGTTACATCATGGTATTAGAGCCAGATACATGAATACAATATGGGCTGATTGGGGATGAAATGGGCATAAGCTGGTACGATTGTAGTAGCCTAATTATGAGACATACAAGAGGAGAGGATTACCCATAGGGTGACGATATGTAAAGCAATGTGGAACCGCCACATTGTGAAGCCATTCACTGTCTTTGGGGTCTGAGGCAAGAATGAAATAGACTACATGCCGGAAAATGGAAGTGAGTTACCAAGCTATGTATACGAGGCTTCTATATGGGGCACCTTTTGGGACAACTATTTAGACTTGATCCGATGTGGACAATAACTTATGGGCGTTGGATGGTGTCATTACACTTGTCCTTATTCATCATCATCAACAACTATTTGGGGTCGGCTACATGAAATCCTGTCCCACCATCTTAATCTATCAAATGCCAAACTTAAGGTAGTACATAGCAACACCAAGTCCTTTCTAACTACATCTAACCACCTCATCTTAGGTCTTTCTCGTTATCTTCTACCCTCCGCCATTCTAATTTTATCACACCTCTTAACTGGTGCTGAACTTGGGTGATATACATGACCAAACGATCGTAGTCTATTCTTCTTAAGCTTAATATCAATAGGAGCTCACATGCCACAATGCAAATTTCGAATGTGGGCCAACTAACTTCTGCTGTATCTCTAGTGGCTTCTTGTAGACTAGCTTCTGAGGCAAAATTTTCTCTGAAGATGAACCAAGCACATTGTTCTCCATGCTCGTCTTTGACAAAAGGCTTCCAGCTTGCTTGATAATACTCCATACCACAATGGATCTATCCATACACAGCCATGGTAAGTAGTCTTGATCTCCAAGGTGGAGCCCTCTATATGGCTCCATGATTCTTTGCATTACTTGCATTACCATGATAAGATCCATGATAGTTATTTGAAGTTTGAATGACAGTGGATCGTATGCTCAGATAAGCTTTACCTAGTATCAATGTGAGATTAGTCTCAATTATGACTCAAGAGTTGCTTTTGTCATTGATGCATATCTGCTTGTTCTATGCAGTCAGAGGTGAGAGATGAGCGAGGCGACTAGGGGTTCGCCTCAGCCTCAAATGCCTGGGCAATCGCCTAGCTGTTTGAGACGATGTGCTTTCTCAGAAAGCACCATGAAGGAAGAAAATAGCAGTACAAGGAAAACAAGAAAACATCTAAGATAATCCCTTGTAAGACTTTGACTAATTATGCCCAACATATAATGACCAATTTGTATAAAGCACTCATATAAGTAGTGGGTGGTCTTAAGAATCATAAAAAATAAGAAAAAAATGTTGCGTCATGTAAGAGGAAAGGGTAGTGGACACTGTTAAGAGAGGCATTAGCCTTTTTGGAGCAATTAAAAATAAGAAAAAGCAGTACCACAGAATTTAAAAAGAAAAAAGCATTTGGCATAGACATCATAGACAAATGCCTGAGTGAGTGAGGCGAACATGGCTCGCCTCAATCTACTTCATCGCCTAGGCGAGCGAGGTGATCACCTTTGATAACATAGTTCCTGTTCACTTCGTTGCCAGGTTCCTGCAACACTTCAACCAACTGGAAAGCAGGTGGCCCTCTTCCCCTTTTCAGTTCTTAATAACTTAGTGTCTCCCATGCTCCGATTAAATCAATGCCTGGCCATTCACTATAAGCTTCCTACTTACATGCTTTTTAATCATGCAGTGCTTGGATCCAAGGACCCATTAACTGAATAGTTTATTTTAAAGCTTGCCTCTGAGCTTACCAGATTCATCCGTTCACCAAGTTGAAACCCAAATTGTAAGTCAATGTTAGAGTTGAAATTTGAACTTACATTTTCCATGGCTAAATATGTGCTCTAATCATTTCTTCCCGAGTCATTCCTAGAATCCACTACCTTGTTTGCTTGAACGATTCAACAATATCTTCCCTGTTGCAATCTTCCTGAGAATTTCGTAGTATGTCTACCTTCTCAGCATCATTGCAACCCTCACTTGTCTGCCATATCCCTATAAATTTCCTATCTTCGTGCTTTATTGCCTACATGGTGAATTTGAAGTCCAGTGGCAGTCAGATTCTGGTTGGTAAATGGTTTGTTCCCACCATTGCCCTCAATATGTGAACCAGTAGGTTCCATAGGTCTTTTACATGATCTTTTTCCCCATGATCTTGACCACAATCCCATTTTTCGCCAAACATGTAATGGTACTCTATAGAACTCATATTGCTCTAGGGTGGGGTTTTGTTATCTACACCTGAACTTATTATCTTTAGAAGATTCCCTAATGGTCCAGTGTCACACTCCCCATTCTCAAAACCTTTTTGCCTATGCCACACTTACAACATTGGATTCACAAACATGCCTTGTCTAGTGTCCCAGCTGTTTAGACCTCTTTCCACCCCTCCAAAACCTGAATCAACTTCTATGAATATGCTTTTCTTCCATTGCACTGGAGATCTGGGTGCAACCTCAGAGAGGTCCATCCTTTTTTGGTCACCTTCCTTGTATGAGAATAATTGGTATTTGTTTCTCTTCAGCTTCTGGTCTTCTTTGCTTCCAGCTATCATGCACAGCTGCGACATCATTCTCTTAATTCACGTGCAAGTCATATGACTTGTATGCTTGGCATATGACATTCATAAACATTCCTCCACTAGTGCCCCAATTGAAAACATCAGAGGTGCTAATCTTGCCCCCACCACGACTCTGCTGTGGCCCCTCCATTGAATGTTTCTTTTCTTTTATCTTTGTTTCTTTGAATTTCCTTTTTGTTCTTCGTCAGACATCCCTTTAATGTTTGTCTCCTCCGTTTAGTGTCCCTTATGCCTTGTGTTGCCCACTGAAAATATGTTGATGTTAGTGCCCCTCATAGCCACCTCTGCTATTTTGTGTCCCTTATGCCTTGTTAGTTGGGTAATCCCAGAACAATTTCAAGTTTTTGCCTCATCCAAGAACTCATAAGCCAACGTGTGAAATGCAATGCTACTCTCTATATTAGCTTCTGTGGAAGGTTGGCCAATATTTTTGTTGCTGCTATGGGCTTCTGTGGAAAGTTGGCCAATATTTTTGTTACTGCTCGTCTGTCTGTCAACTTATGTCCTTTATATGATTTATGTTGCAGGTTGAATCAAAACGTCGGAAAAGATGAGTGGCATTTCTCAAGGTGAAGGCTAGGGATATATGCATTTTCTTGCACATTGGTGCATGATTTTAGAGGTGGAATTGTAAAATGTATAGTGTAGATAACAGACTCTGCTTGCATAGAATTGATGTTTAATTCCATATGCTCTTAGGAGGTGCATGTGGATTGTTATGTCCATGTCAACGAGAGTCTTGTTCAAAATCTCTGATTGGCTTCGGTTGTTATGTCCATGTCAACGAGAGTCTTGTTCAAAATCTCTGATTGGCTTCGGTTGTTATGTCCATGTCAATGAGAGTCTTGTTCAAAATCTCTGATTGGCTTCCTATCCATGCTGTGCTCTTTGGGGAAACTTCTCCAAAAGAACAGACTTTTCATATATTTTTTGTCGTAAATATCATCGTTAGATCTTTGGTGTGCAAGTAGAGATATTTCATATTCACAGTGAAATAGGACTCGGTAAAACAGGGTGTCAACAGGCCTCATGGAAACCTGGAATACGAACCTGAATGTCAACAATGAGATTCATGGCTGGGGCTGTGGGACATGTTGACACTTGTGAAAGATTACCAGGGACTAACTTGCAAGTGTTGGAGTTGCTTAATCTCATATCCAGTGAAAAAAAAAGGCTTGACCATTCCTTTAAAGGTTGGGTGTTCCAGGAATGGCCCCCTACATAATGAGATGTTGGAACATAACTTGTGCTAAGTTAAGCAGGATGATTCGTCATGCACCGTTGGCATGAGCACTGCACAGCACATTTGACAGGCAACTTAACTGTTGGTTTTAATCTTGCCAGGAGCAATAGTTTCTTCCTTTTGACCCCAGATGATTAAACATGCCTGAGCCCTTGTTTGCTGTTAGTCTTACCATGTCTGCTGCTATTGCAGCAGCTGCTGCCGCCTGCCGCCTGCCGCCTGCTTCCCTCAATGGTGTATGCATGAGATGAGTGCAGGTATAAAACCTGCGTTTGGCACATCATACAATTCCTATGTGATAACCTGTTTCTCTGCGGGATGGCATAGCAGGTTATTTCATTTGGTGCTGGTATGCGGATGGGTTGCAGGCCTTTGGGGAGGCTGAAGCAGGAACAAGAGGGATGATCAATACCTCAGAGGAACTGTGCTACTTATTCCACAAGTTGAGATTACTTCTTGTGAAGTGCACCCTTTGTGCTTTTTCCTCCCTACCAGCAAAATGCCATGTTAGAAATGGTTCCGTCCAGTGAGAGCTACTGCGGGGTCCCGTCTCCAAAGCACTTGCATTTCTGTTGGTGCATGTACCTATCTTGGATTTTTTCCCCCTTGTTTCAGGGTCAAGGATAACGTAAGCAGTATAAATGAAGAGTTTTATACTTTGCTTTATGGGTGTTCTTTTGTATCATATCCACATTAATGCTAGTTTACGGGAATTAAAATGTGTTATACTTGATACATCTTCATTTCCCATATCTTCCTAATGTACGTAGACTTTTGTACATCGAATGCTTATGTAAGATGTAATTCTCATATAGCATGTTTGCTTTTACCTAGCTGCATTTGCTACAGTGCATGCGGTTAAATCACACGTACTATTTCGAAACCGCATGCATTGTTTCGGCAACTTCCTCATGTTAAAATAAAAATAAAAATCAAGATAAATTTTTAAATATTCAACTTTCTCTTTAAAATAAATTTCATCTCTTTCGATATAAGTTTTACTGTTTTGGATCGTGAGACTTTCAACTTAAGCAGTTTGATTTTACTATCATAAGGTAATAATGAATGCTAAAACTTCAAGGGATTGGAACAACATTAGGTATTAATTTGACGAATTTTTTATAATTTTTAAAAATTAAGATTTACATGTGTCTAATGGACGGTTAAAATTAAGTTTCAAGATCGAATCAGATCGGATGGTCAAAATAAAGTCTTAGAGAATCGAAACAATCTTAAAGAGGATTATTGAATATTTAAAAAATTATAATATTTTTATAAAATTTTTAAAATAAATTGTATTCTAACATTTCTCATATATATATATATATATAGGTCAATTATAACGAGCTCTGGGATGCATCTACGTCTCCCCTCAAATCTCCATATCCTGATATTAAAAAGAATAATTAAAACCATCAAACATTTTAAAATATTCAAGTACCCTCCTCTAAGTTGATTTTTACTTATTGAGATTTAATTTTTACTGTTGGATCAAAAAATTTAATCGTAGCTGTCTAATTAAGTGTGTTATTTTTTTATGGTCAAAATTAAAATCTCGAGAGATGGGATCAATTCTAAAAATTAATCTGAAAATTTTTTATTTTTTTTATTATTTTTAACATTTTAAAATCTATTTTTGCTACCTATTCAATTAGATGGCTCCATTTTTAAGATCGGATGATGAAAATTAAAACCTAATAGATAAAAACAACTCTAAAGAGTCTATTTAAATATTTAAAATTTATTAATATTTTTTATTATCTTTTAAAACATAGAGAGCATGGGTCTTGGAGGTAGGCGCATCTACGTTAGATACACCCACGGTGTATTGAATTCTTATATACATACAATATAAGAGAACGGCTAGCATGTTACCTAATAACAAAACTTTTCTCCTAACGTTTGTTAAGCCATTGGATCAAGTGCCCTTGGGATAAAAAGGAAGATGATAAAAAAATTATTTCAAAAGAATGAGAGCATTGATCGTTGATCAGACGGCCAGTCCGAGCCCACGAGTTGGGTGTGCCCAACTCGTGGGTTCCGTCCGCGGCGTGAATGTCATGGGCCTCTTTTCTTTTTTTTCTTTTAAATCTAACCATTCAATCTTAATCTAATGATTATCCAAAAATTAACAACTAAAATTTTTTATGTTATTAGATACATATGAATGGCTACTCTATTATTAGATAACAGGAAAATTTTCTGTTAAGACTTTTTGTACCGTCAGATTATTCACTAGGTAGTTGGCATCACAGAAGGGAAGGAGAAGTACAAGCCGTTATCACGTTTTGAGGGGGCTTGAAGCTTATGGAGTCAAACTGCCCATCCACGTTAGGAAATCTAAATATCTGGGTATCCCATGTTGATGGGATTCTTGAATGCTGACAGTATTTTACCGTTGATCAATTTGGTCAATTAAGCGAGTTGACATAATCACTTTCATAATATTTTGATTGACAAATATTATTTTTGATTGACAAATGTAAACTTTGATTGACAAGCATGTATTTTAAAACTTATATTTGTCAATTGAAAATTATATTTAGTTAATTGAAATTTGTATTTATCAATCAAAATTTATATTTATCAATCAAAATATATTTTTCCAATTAAAAATAATATTTATCAGTCGAAACATTATGAAGGTGACCATATCAACTCGTTCGGTGTAATTAGACTTGTTGCACAGTCTAATTGTGCACCAAGCTTACTCTTTTAGGAATCTAATGAGCAGCACGTTAGAAATCCCCAGTCCCCCATCTGAACGGGATTCTTGCTGACGTCACTCTCACCTACACATAAACTACCTAACAAAGAGATACAAACCTTAAAATCTGATCACCGATGCAAACTTGTGATAACAGAAAAGTTATCTGTTATTTGATAATAGAATAGTTTCTCTCTCTATATATACACATATGCCTCCCTGCGACATCTTTTTCTCCTCATTTTTTCTAAAAATAATAAAGATTATTAAAAAGTTTAAATATTAAATCAGGCACTTAGGAGTGTTCCCATCTTTGATACTTTAGTTTTCATCGTCCGATCGTAAAAGTGAATGTAATCATCTGACTTAGCGATGATTAAAAATATTAGTTAAAGTCTTAAAAAATTATGAATAATAAAAAAATATTCAGATTAGTTTTCTGCACCATCGAATTACCATTGGACAACTTCCAGATCCGTGACCTCTAAGCCTATTAGCCTTGGCATTCAAGGCATGGCTGTACCCTCTGGCATCAACAAAATGTAACGTTGAAAATGCAGATGAACTTCATGAGAAATAATTTTAACTAAATCAGAGAAGTAACTATAAAAAGGTTTAAAATCAAATCCAACATGATGGCATTATCATATATATTACTTAAATAAGTAAACGTATTTAGTTGATATATATCACCTACATATCGTGTAATATGTATAATGTGATGGTGAAAGATATATAAAAGAAAGAGATAACAAATGCATGAAGGTGTTTCTGTCAGCAATCTTTTTTCTCTCTTCTATTTGCCTCCTTCTTGTTCCAATCTTTAGAAAAGTTCTGTTTTCCCATCAACGTACTTGATGCCCCTTCTTCCTTCTTCCTCATTGGATGCCTTAATTTCAAGTTTTTGCATCTCACAAAGCTAGGATAGGGAAGCAAAGGTTCATCAGAAACTACAAATAACAAAAACGGCTTCAACATCACTACTATCTGATATATCTATTACCTCAAAAACCTTCAAATCACTCTGAGACGGGAAAGGTAGACAGAGGTATCCTAACTATGTGATCTAGACTTCCCACAAGAACAATCTCGCCAAAGCTGAAACCTTCTAATGCTTCTGTCACGTTGAGCTTGACCTGCATATCTTGCGTGTCCTGTGGCTGTATGGTGAATGTGGACGGATAGACTTCTACTTCGATCCCTCTCGGCGGCTGCACCGAGATCAAGTATGTCTCTGGCACGCCGGCCACATTCTTAACCCTGCGTCTGACTATTTGGAATCCTTTCAGAGAAGAAACTGTTATGGATGGAAGGTTCAAATCTGCAGAAGGTGGCACAGAATTGCTGCAGGCTCTGCCAGTAGCTGCCTTGACCATCGCCCCATCTATACTCGGTAAGGAGCACAGGAAGAGGATGAAATCTTCAAACTCTGCAACATCATTTATCGGATCAAGCTAGTGAGTGGTGAAAGTACTACTTAAAATAGAGTGCAGTTGTTCTGTGGCAGTACTGCGGGGTTCTGACTTGATCAGTACCCTGGTTGGAGACAGATTCTCTCTCTAACCCATAAAAAATACTTGCTGCCCAATCGGCAGTTCAGACAGTGTACGGATTTAAGGCCTACTCCATCTTTTGCAGACAGTGCGGCTTGATCATGCACCATTCAATCTGTTGATGGATGACAGTTTGTACTACAACACCTCAGAAGTATTGCAGCAAGTATTTCTGTCGGGAAAAAGCCTCCAAATTAACGTATGGGCTCTTCACATAACTGTTTTAGTGTTCTTTTGTAATGAAGGTAAGTGTGTGCATGCATCAACCAGCACCAGGGGTACTGTTTAAGTGCCTATGAAACATCTAGTAGTACTGTGCAGAATCTAATTAATTTCTCATAAACATGCTAGAGGAAGTATATACTAGTGGAACGAAATGGATAGATTGTATAATTAGCATTCCTTATGATATATACCTGAAGGGAATACTAATCCTGGATGTAGTGCTCTGGAAGGGTTGATAAGGCCAGCCCCGTGGTCAAAAGGGGTGGAGGGGTATAGGCTGTGAAGAGATGCTCCTTGTGACATGATGGGCAGTCCATAGTTGTCATACTTCGATGCTGTGGTGGAGATGGCGGAGGTGATCATGGAAGGATCCCATGATGGCTTGCGTTGCTTGATAAGAGCTGCGATTCCTGCTACGTGTGGAGCTGCCATGCTGGTTCCCGACAGCAATGCAAAGCTTCTACCTGCTTTTCCTCAAATCCATTAGCAAATAGATGAGGCATGAATGAACAATAAGAATGCAATGCGAACTTCGGATTTTTGCAAAGGTGCCGCTGTTACGGATTAGACATATGCATTCTTTTTTCATTATGATATGTGTAAATCTATTATTGTCATCATATTGCATGGTTTAACTTGATCACATTTGGTAACCCAAGGGTTAAATTACTTATAGAGGCATTTCTCTTCACGTAGTCGTGTGTATGAGTGCACATGCATGAGAGAGAGAGAGAGAGAGGAACGCGTTAAAATAACCAATTTAACATATAAAAGTGGTATATGTGCTTTCAATAAAACCTAGAATATTCATCATCTGAAACAGCTTCTTAAGATTATGCTAGTAGCTTCCCTCCTTCCTGCATCTAATTAGTTACCAGAGAGTACGGGTTCAGTGGCGCTAATGGGGCTCCAAGCCGCCCAAATTTGGTGTCCAGGGGCGAGAACATCAGGCTTCAGGACGTCGACTACGGTCATCTGGCTGTCGATGGCATCTGGACCCCTTGACGAGAACCTGGCGACCGCGGGCGCCCGTTGGCCAAAAGCAGCCATTCTTCCTTCGCCAATTGATGCCCTTCCACTATACTTCAAGGCAGTCCCTTGTGGGTTGCGATGCGTGTGCTTTTCATAGTAATCCAGAAGAATCTAGGACCATAGGAGCTTCTCTTGTGTTAGTTTGTCAGCATATATAGCAGCTGTGTATATGAAATATAAAGAGGCAAAATAACTCTTCAATTGGAGAGCCACTGATCGAGGTGTAATACCAGTGGTCAATGGGCCAATCTGAGTTCAGACCCCAGCCAACATGTTGGAAACTGCAATGAGACTAGGTTTTAAACCATGGCCCCCCCGGACTGCTCTTTGAGGCTTTTTATGAGGGTTTCAGACCAAAAAAGAGAAAAGAAAAATCTTAAACTGGAAGAATGAGAACCATAATGTCAGTGCAAATAAGGAGTCTGTTTTCTGTTAATTATACCTGCACGTCAGAGACCCTAGGGATCATAATACCAGGGATGGTGAAGGGTAAGGGCTGAGCGATGAAATCTCCAAATGCTGGGTTAGCCACCAGTACGAAGCCCATGAACCCTAGCATCCTGGCAGTGTTCAGGATCGAAGTCACCTTTGAAGTCCCGTTGAAGAAACCATTTGAGAAGTTGCAGATAACAATTGACCCCTGCACCACAGCAGGCTGTAGCGCATCTGGGTGTTGACATTCCTCGGCGTAGTCTATGTGAAAGCTCTTGTTTTCTACAATTGCGTCCTTGGCTGCTACTAGCTTGAATTGGAGAAGCCCGTTTCCAAAAGTGGGTCCTTCAATTTGTCGGAAACTAATGTCAGTGCACCAAACACGAATAGATGCTAATAAGTTTGCATTCTTACGAATATTAGCATAATAATGAACCGAAAGCTAATGCCTTAATTTGCCGATATATTATTGTATTCTCAGGTGTCATCTCTCTCTCTCTCTCATATTTTCTGACAAATCGACAAAAGAACATAGAAGTACTTCGAAAGAGTAAACTTGACGATGGCACAACTTTAGTTTAATGAACAACAAAATAACGTATATAGTGAATTTCTAGTAGTTGATCAAAAAAATGCATGGTCTACGAAGCTAATAAATTTTTCTCTCGGAGCATTGGTTTTCCGCTGTCTATGACTGAAACGTTAACTCATCAATATTCTACAGGCTACAAGAGTAGCTATTCTAAAAGTGAACTAAACCCTTAGTGAAGAATATGCGCTGTCGTTATTGCAAAGAGAAGTTTGCTCTAAATTTTCAGTATGATCATTCATATGAAAAGTGTTATTAATGATTGTGATGTAGCAAAAATTGAGAAGAGTTAATTCGTAGTGTCCACTACACCAGCTTTTTTCCGCTTCTCAAATTATACACCATTACAGATGCTATAAAGTATGTAAGAAGTTACAAAGTAAGAGGCTGTTGAGACGATGAAAGGAGTACATGCCTGTTAAACCGACGCCTTGAAGTCTGATATTGTTCTCGAGTATCAGAGTTTTCTGAAATTTCCTATCAGTGGTGCTTGCAGCTACTCCAATGGCCCAAGGGCTCACTGATATGACTGTAGCTTCTTTTGGACCCTTGTTTCCTGCAGCTTGTACAACAAGTATACCGGCTCGTCTGGCAAATAGCATTGAAATCTCAAACATGCTCAGCAAAGTTGGAATGCCTCTTGGGGGTTCATCCGGACCTATGGAGAGGACCAATATATCTACTCCATCTTCAGCAGCCTAAACAAAAGTGACAATCACCATTTGTTACTTGCAAACATAAAAATTCTCTTTTTCATGAACATCTATAACAATCACCATCTTCAATAGGATTGGTTCGGTGGTGGCTCTTAGGGGCGTGGTGGTATTTGGAGAGTTGTTAGGTGATTTCTGCAGGTGGTGCTTTAGTTGTTAAAATAAATAGGTTGGCTCTTGTGGGTTTCGGTGGCTGGGGTCCCTCAAACCACTCTGCCAAGATTGCTCATAAAAAGGAAAAAAGAACATTGCTTCATGTAAACTTCAATTCTCTATCTTCTGGCGGCCTTTCAGTAACTCTCCATCTCTTCATGATAAGGATGTCAACGGCAATTGATAGCTTGATAAGTTAATCATTGTCCATTAGCTTAACGAATATGTTCTTGATAGTGTTTTTGAAACCAGTATGCTCATGGATATGGAAGGACAATTGGCAAAGTGGTATTCTTAGTAATAAATACGGCAGCGGATAATGTCATTTCCAAATCCAGCATCTGATAAATATTTATCGTTAAAAATGTAGCTTTCATATTTTGTATCTTGTTAATATCAACGCGTAGCTTAAAATCTAAGAGCTAGCTAATATCAAAAAAGCCATTGGGCTATCCTAATTCTCAGACTATGTTAAGCACTTCCACACAAGTTTAAGTTAATAGTGCGTAGGTTCTTTCTAAGCATGTTTATTTACCTTTTAAGTTTAAGTTGTTTGAGTTCGAGTAGTTTTACAAGGTAATCTGTGTTCACGTTTGAGTTTCATAACATGTTCACCGACAACCATGAAGAACCCAGATCCTCTAAATGCAGGTAAGGATGAGACTCAGTAAGTGCAGAGAGAGGAGGTTTGTAACAATCCCTTCCATGCACCTTTTTCCATTCCCCTTGAGGATTTTCATGAAAAAACTCCGTTCATCCCTTGCACTTACACAAGCCCATCCTCACTTACACTTAGGGGTTGTTTGTTTTAGCGTAAAATAGCAAGATTTGAAACACTTGTTTCATTTTGCAATGTTTTCAGTTGTTTAGAATGATGTAAAACAATGTAAAGTAAAATCATGTTTGAATCTTGTCTGCCCACTTGACAGCCCAATTCTCTTGTTTTGGTTTACAGTAATGGCCTACTGTAAATTAAAACAAGAAGATTGAAGAATCTCTCTTGTTTTATTTTACAAACAACCAAACAAACATTTTATGATTCTAAAAAAGGAAAATTCAACTTGTTTTGAAACCAGCGATTTTGAAACCGGTGTTTTACAAAGTTTTACACTAAAACAAACAACCCCTTATAGGAACTGGACTCTTCTTAGTGTGTCAGCTTTATGTGGATATTAAGACAATTTCCTAATGTAAAACTTCTCTTTAATTACTAATAAACTAATAGATGTGATCCTTAATAGATATGTAATAAATATTCCGCTGCCTTCACTGTGTACTCATCTTGCACACACCCCAGGATGTGTACTAAGGCTTTCTCTTGTTCATAATGTTGGCCGGCCGGTTATTTCCACTTTTGTTTGCTTTTCCTTTTGAATGTTCACATTTGTACATCAACATTGGCAGGTGGCCTGTAGATCCAGTGAGCTACGTACTTAACCAAACGTAGGAATAGGATATAGCTAGCACTCCCTCTCTCTTCACCAACTACTCCTAAACAAGTAAACTTACTTGGTCGATCGCAGAAACTACGTCCGCAATAGTTCCGCCTTCGGGATATACCGCCTTGTAAACGGCAATTCTGTGCAGACAGCCAAAATTAAGACCACATGCATCAAGAAGCAATCTGAAATTCTGAATCCCCATTGAAGCTACCAAGGAGTCAAAATTCTTCATTTTTAGAATCACTCACAACATGAATTTGAAATCAACGGTTTAAATATAATTAAGAAAATGTCGTAAAACAATTTATAACACAAAAGAAAAGCATCATCTTACAGTATTTTGGCACATCAAACAAACCCCAAGTAAATTAATTCTTATAACATATATCGAAAAAGAGGATGGATAGATGTTGTGCCTTGCACGGGGAGCCATTCCACTTGCAGTCCCATACATGAAGCCATCCACCACAACCGGAACTCCCCAGTTTCCAGCAGCAATAGAAGCTACGTGGCTGCACCATACAAAATAGTATTGTCTCCTACTCAGATGCTTCTATCAGAACAAACATGCACAAGCAACTTTGGTTTTTTACTTACGTCCCATGCCCAACCTCGTCGATGGGCGACAACTCCCTCGACGCGTTGAGGGGCAGGGCCCCCGCAGCGCCCGCCGAGAAGTGCCTTGCCGCCACTATCTTTCTGTTGCAGGAGCCGCCGGGAAACGCCGGACCGACCTCGCAAGCGCCGAAGAACCGGGGGTTCCAGTCTTCCTTGTAGGGGTTGGCGGGGTCGTAGGCGAAGCTTGGGTGCGCCGGGTCGATGCCGGTGTCCACGATCCCTATAACGATCCCCTCCCCGGCGTTCTTCTGGCCCCCTGCCTGCGCCCACAGTCCCGGCAAGCCCAGGAAGTCGGGGGTGTGCGTGGTCATCAGCTTGGCTCCTCTGTCTCTCTCCACCAGCTTCACTCCGGGAGCTGCTGCAAGCCTTTCAGCCTGCCATACAAATTTCAGTACTCCACATCACGAGGCTGACACCTACCTGAGCGGGAGTTTGCTGGGGGAATGAGAATAAGATTATACTTGAGATGGAGTTGTGTGGACTGCAAAGCCATTGAGGATGTGGTGGAAACTGTAGAGCTTCCGGTAGGTGCCCGCCTCCAGGCTGCGCTGGAGGAGCTGGTCGTGGAGCTCCACCAGGTGCTTGGCATGTGTCTCGGAGGATCCACTGGGAACAGGACAGGTTTAGAGTGCAATATCATACCTATCAACTTGACAAGATTACTCGCGTCTACCTGTAGATCTCCTATAGTTTCTGGAGTGTGCTTAATTACCTTCCTGTGTGGAGCTTCTCCTTGTGATCACCAGGGGATGCAACCTTCTGGTGGAAGGCCACTGGTTCATGGCCTTCCACTTGCACCAGGTATATTTCTCTCTCTTCTGCCGAAGCCGTTGGTAGCACGAAGGCTGCAACAGTAGGAAGAAGAAGGAGAGGAAGAACAAAAATAACAAAAGAACGACGAGAGTAGAAGAACGATTGGAAGAGAAAGGGAGACCCCATGGAGTTGGCCAACAATGGTCGTATGAGGAAGGAGGGAGACCTGCCCCGCTGTTAAATCAGGTAGCCATCCAAATTAAGGGTTAGATTACATTTGAAATCAATTTATTTATTGACTTTGAATAATAAGATATTATATTATATTTATGGTGACAATTTAGTAAATAATGAAACCGACAATTTTCAATTTATTAACGGGAGTGCGGAATATTAACGAGTCCGGATTCTCTGAGCACCATTTTGAACTGGACCACAACAGTAACCAGTCCCACAGCGGTATGTGTAAAGTAGCTTTGTCGTTCGAGACGCATCCCATAGAAGTGGACAACTTTTTCTAATTTTCCGATTCAACAGATTCTCAATACTACATAGAGCATTTAAATACCACAAAGAACATAAAATTACAACCATAATTTAAAATACACTCCTAATATGCACTTGGATACAACATAAAATTACTATACGAATATTACATTAGGGTATATTTTAAATTATGGTAGTAGTCTTGTGCTCTTGTTAGTATTTAAGTGGAGTCCAGTCACTTCGGTGGGATACGTCTCGAACGACGAAACTACTTTACACATGATGTCTTGAGACTGATTACTACTGGAGTCCAGTCCAAAATAATACCGAGAAGATCCGGAATCAATATTAACATACTCCAAACATCAAATAGTCCCATGCAAGGCAAAGACATGAAAAAAACGGGCTGCCAGGCCCACGTTATTTGCTTGAACAGAGGGGCATGAGCATGTGAAGGGGGCCCTTTAGCACTAGTAACGCTCCTGAGCTCGGTTCGTAGGGTGGCACTAGCGGATGGTCTGCTGGACGGTTACATATCGGGAGATCAGAAAAACTTTAGAAAAACAATTTCTTTAGACGTTTATTTGTGGAGTGTCTCTTGCCTGCGCCGGCGTATGTACCCATAAGGACACATTGGATTGTAGATCAGCGAAATGTTTATAATAAAAGTTTTGAGTCGAATTAAAATGTGCTTGACCTTGAGATTTTCATGCACCCAAACAAGTGATCTCATTGTCTCTAGATGAGATCATTCCATTTTTTTTTTTCCATAAACATAGCTGCCTTTCGTTTAACATAAGCAAACGGAGTGCAACAGAGAGCATGTAAACACATAACAATGAGAAGTGTACATACACCATAATGTGAGAAGCATATTTCAAAGGATTATAAGGAAACTAGGTAAAGACCATCGATCGCTGGACACGAAGTGTACCGCATTGCCATTAAGGACAAGGTCTACAGTGAAGGGAGAAGGCCTCCATAGAGATTCCGGTGAGAGATTTGTTGGAAAGATTGTAACTTTTTAACAGTTGAACAAGTGGGAACTCAAAAGACACGCCGACGGGGACTCTCCCCTCCCACTTGAAACCGACGACGAGGACGCTGGACACTGCACACCGCCGACAGATCCACCGAGGAGAGCCACCAACGAAGCTTCCAGAGGGGTAGGTGAGGACGAGCTCCTACCTACTCCTCTGACCAGCTCAAATGAGATCACTTCAATTCTCTGAAGTAAGCATCGGAAGATTAATGTACTACAATTCAGTTTCACGTTCATAAAGATAGAGGTCAAGCTGAGGCAGACAGTACCAACCATGGTCCTCAATGTGAGCATCAGAAGGTGCAGTCATCTCATTTGCTCCCTCTCTTGTCATCCCGAGCAATTGATTGGATTGTGCAATTATGTAATATAATAGATAGATATTCAATATGTTGAGAAAAAACACTGTTCTTAGCTTTTAAAATTCAACAAAAATAAATATATTTAATGTTATTGTCAATTATTTTATTCAGTAACACTATTGGCATCAAATAATCTAACAGATAGTCCATTACTGTTTAAGCTTCCAATTTACCTTTAGTACCAGCCATTTGATGTTGATCTGATGACTAAATAATATACCAAATAATAAATTACATCTCTCATTTAAATGCGATTGTACGCTATCACAGAAACCCAATAAGCTATCGCCAGTAGTGTTTAAATGTGAGTTTATCTGACGTGTTACTTCTATTTAAAATTACTACCAGCCATTATGAGAATCCACTGAAAATTTGACTTCAAAAATCTTAGTCAAAAGAAAAACTTAATAGTTGGCTTAGTTATCGACTTATTGTTACTATTTATACTGCCTTTACCTCTGAAAGAAATAACTTGTTAAGTCTATGCCTCATATTCAGAATGTCAAAAAATAAAAGTGGTCAGTCGAAAGAAATTTTCTTACAAATTTCAGGGGAAAAAACTGAGAAATTACTTGCCTGTGGTTTATTCCTTAGTCTTTCTTTTAAATATCCCTTAGTCTTTAGAAACTATAGAATAATTACAGGCAGTTCTGGCGCATTCAAATGAACCGAAGGCCCCGCCTAGATGCAATGTAGGAGAACATGGATAGTTATCACAACATATTTATCATAAACCTGTTTATCAAATATCACATTTTCCTGTAAACTCAATGTTTGATTCTTCTGTGTAAATATAATTGCTTTTATGATAAACCTGACAGAATCTTTAGCATAAACTAACTCCAAATAAGTTTATCAATAATGTGTTTACGAAAGATTGAGTTTATGGCAAACTAGGGTGAGACTATAATAAATTCATTTTTTTATCATTCAAACTAAGGGTATCATAGAAAACGAGTTTAGTGATGATACAATGCACAGCTGCCGAGTAGAAAAGAACGAAAAGGAGCAGCTGGCAGTTGTTAACAAGAAGATGCAACTTTGATTGGTTTACGAGTACGGCGCCGTAGAATGTGAAAGGAGCAGCTGGTAGCTAAAAACAAGATGTAACCTTGATTGTGTTACAACAACGCTGTAGAATTATTCAAGATAATCCTTCAGAAAAAAAACAAGTGATTACGTTAGGCCAGGTGACATCGTAATATAGCGAGCCTGGCTTTAAGAAAAGCCATCTTCACGTCATATAAAAAGAAGGTACTTATCTTAAACTGCAAAGAAAATTCCAGCTAAATGAATTGCGGAACATGCTGTCTCTGGAGAACTCTTGTCACAAGCAGGGTATGAACTAGTTTAAAAGCAAACGAATCAGTCACACGAATCAAATTGTTCAAACATCCGGGAGAGACCAACCTTAATTTTTTATGGCATGACCAACAGAGACGATGCAACAGAAAAACAGATGGTAAATTGGTAACAAGTATGGCAAGAACCTGTTATCCGTTCACTCCAGAACATGCTATCCTAAAGTCTCATTATGCCCATGCTGGCATACGCCTGGCACATTTATCAACCCTCCCCTCCACAAAGAAGGGCGCCTTCCGAGACTCCCATGTTGTTGACTTGGCAGGCAGGGCATGAAAATTTCTTCTGTATCTCTACTCCTACGGTTGCATACACCTTTTCTGATTCAGCTGTCTGCCTGTTGCCAGCTAAGGAAAATGGTTTTGGGAGTTAATTGTATAAGAAGTACCAAAGATACTACAATTCTCAGTAAATGACATGTAATCTATAGAATGAATGAGTAACATATGCGTGTCAAATGTACACATTGAAGTAGTCTTGTAAGGATATCTAGCAAGCTCCTGTAACTGTTTAGTTTCTTTGATAATGGCCTCGCCAAGGAATGATCTCTTTTCCATATCAGCTAGCATTTGCAAGATCTGCAGGATAGTCTCCAACATCACACATCTAAACTAACACAGTTAATCAGCAACAAGAGCCTTATATATAGTAGAGAAGGTTGCTTTATTTGCCAATACAAGTTACCACAGAAAATACCAAAAAGATGCTTGATTTGCAAAAGCTTTTTAGCTGTAAAATTGCAGTTTTCGACAATAATTCAGTTTTCTTCTACTCTCAACTTTAATCTACTGGTTAACACATTTACAGCCACATTAATCCAGCAAATTTGTGCACCATATTCTTTTGTCATAGAATTCATCTTCACATCTACATATGTTGTAGTTGGAAGACAATAAGTGATAGATGATATGCTAAGGGCATTTGGGAACCCTGCAGACGGGATATCAAGGACCCAGATTTCCTGTCAAGTATCAAAGGCACTGCTGGAGATCGACCAGTGTGAAGGCCTCTATACCTTTGTCATAGAAGCCATCTTCACATCTTCATATACTCCAGTTGTCAGACACAAACAAATGACAGATGATACACTAAGGGCATTAAGGAACCCTGCAGACAGGATATTGAAGCCCCAGATTCACTATCAAAGGCAATTCTGGAGATCGACCAGTTGTGAGGGCCTCCATGCATTCAAAAATGCACAGTATCTGTAGCTGAAGTTACGAGATTTCCCCATCATCCAAAAAAGTAGAATGTTGAAGAATTTGATTCACACGAATCGAAGCAAATCTGGTAGTGGGCGATGTTCCAAATGGCATCAAAGAGAAAAGGTAATACAGAACATTTATTGTCATGTGAAATAAAGAACTACACAAAGCAAGAAATAAGGAACTACAAACTATGGAGATTTCAGAGTCTGGAAGGACTAATCAAGCAGGGATAATGTACCCACTTTTCATAGCATGTGGCTGGGAAATAAACAATTTAATGGCAATGCTGCAATTTTAGGCACATTTGCAAAAGCTCAGTAAGAAACATTCCTGGTTCCTCATTCTTTACCAGTGTTTTGACACCTTACAACCAAAGAAAATACTAATGTCAAGAGGGAGTTCCCCAACTTTTCCACTCAGATGGTGTGAACGAATACTCTGTGCCCTCTATTCAAACCTCAACCTATCCCCAAGTCTCGACCTTGTCCTTCCGACACATAATCAATGAACTCCGAATACATACAACTGTGATTTCTACAAGAGTTATGTATAAAGGGTTATGTGTGTGTTATGTTCGTATAATATATCGAGTTATGTGATTTCTGAAGCATTCTGTATTTACATAGAACTGTGATTTTTAAAGCATTCTACAACCGGTACAAATACGTATCAATGAACTTCGAATACATAGAACTGTGATTTCTAAAGCATTGTGTATTTGATAACACTCTCAAGATGTTAGATATACATCAACTAAAAAGCATACCATAGACTTCACGATATTAGGTTTCAAAATCATATAGCTAAATATATCCAGGACTCACAAATATATTCAAGTGTATAGATGCTCATCCGAAGACAACTAGCTGAGCACAATGCAGCTATGTTCAATATGTAAAGAAAACTAATTTAAACATTTAACTACATGCCCACAATTTGAGAGGTAAACAGTTGTCTCCATACCTCATCATGCGTACGTAGTCCTTCTTGGTACTTCTGTTCTAGTGTATGCAATTGAGCATTGGTAACTGATATCTTTTCCTCAATTTCTTTTAGCATATCCTGAGCAGTAACTTTCCCATCCATGATTGTATTGCCTGCTTTAAAATTTTGGCAGACAGTCTTAATGTTGTTAAATGAAGAAGAAGAAAACAAATATATATATATATATATATATATATATATTACACTTAAAGGTGGCACCATCATGACATATAGGTAAAGGTTACACCAAATAAACCATATAAGGAATACAATACACATCGTACACTACTAACAAGAGTAAAATAGTCAATTTGGATACTGAAAATAAGAAACAATATTTAGAATGTATGTCTATATTTGACACATCAACCTGAGGAGAAGACAAAATTCTAATGGATATGCTGCAACAGAAACCTGTGGATTCACACATTGAAGTCCACTCATTAAAGATTTTGGCATGAAGATTGTTGAAGAAAGTAATGAAGCTAACCAAGGACTACTACAATGTAAATTGTGGGCTCTAGGATGACATTTAAATGGAGAACACAAATTAGACTCACGCAGCTGAATGTACACAAGTGCATTCCAATAATCATAACAGATCCATCAACTTGACAAAGTTTCAATCCCAGATACTTCTATAAAACTTGAAACATCTCACGTAAATACAGTTGCAGATATGTTAATTAGAAATCCTGTTTGATTATTAAATACTTTACATCTTTGCTGCCTGCCCAGAACATAGGAAAGCTGTCAATGCCCAATACACATGTCAAGCAGCAAAAACAAAAGGAGGATAATGGTCAACTAGATTCTTGATCATAGAAAGATGTCGCAGACCAAAAATACATCCTAAACCATACTAGTCCATATGAAAACATCTAATAGAGTCCATTATGCACCACTAACAGTTTGCAAGACATCCAAGTTCAATTTTTATGTCAGTGGCTGTCTCATCCCATGAAGGTCTCCCAATTTCAATTTGACCATCTACCCAAAATCTGGCAGATACAATAAGCATTGCCTATTGTTAAAGAAGGAATGTGTCATAAAATGTGTGAAATCATCATGACAATGAATTGTGAATACCAACTTCTTATATCATGGGCAGTCCATGTTTGTGATGTCTTAGAATGAAAATTAAAGTGTACTATGTGACCTAGGATTTCAGCATCCATAACAAAGACTATAGTATATTCCTAAAAGAAGAAATGGCTTTCCATTTCATCACCTCTTCCCTATCAATCTCTCTGATGAGTCCTGGAACTGAACTCCTTTTGATATTTCACAAATTGGGTTCCACTGGAACCAGCTCCTAATATGAGTTGGAACGCACATGCAAACTCACGAGTAAACTGACAACTTAATTCAGTTAAATAAAGGAGGCAACTGCTAATTTTCTTCATGTACAACTGTAAAACTGAAGTGGCTCATACAAGTGATCTATACCAAATCCTGATATAGCAGCATACTCTTATCTATCTACGATGTCAATCAAATAAACATCCATGAAAAAAGCTCTTATGGTGAAACTTGCCTAATATGGAAGTAGAATAGAAATCAACCGACTAAAAGCTTCCTAATTACTTTTATGGAATGACCTTGAAAGAATTAGAAACAAGAAATCATAAGGGCATCTCAAAATATTAAGCTCCAAACATAGAGGAGTGATTTTGTGACATGGTTACTTTGATAAATGTAACATCACTAAAAAATGAAACATGCTTATTTAATCGTAATGGTGAAAGCCTCATACTGGAAGTCACAGCGTTATCTTGCAATGATCTCAAATTCTGGAGGAATCATAGTTCTAGGATTTTAGAATCCATCCTTTAAAGGGTTGGACCACTTCTATGGTCAAGTAGAATGACAAGGGTTGGACAACTTCTATGGTCAAGTAGAATGACTGAACATAAAGTTATTAAGCATGACAAGAATCAACAGATAGAATAGTTAAAGTCAATCAACCTTCATTGTCCTACTCATTGGCAAAAAGTGGATCAGAACAACTTATAAAAGAATAACAACTATGGAGTATCTCTTGTAATTTTGCAGGAGAAACACCCTACGCTTACCTAGAAAGTAGAAATAGACCCTTGCACAAAGACTAGGTGCATCATTGTCAGCATTAAAGCCCAAGGGAAGCATGGCCAGGAAAATGCTTTGCTACTTACAATCATCTAACAGAAGTTCAGCATGGTCCTTTTTCTTGAGAGAGAGGACTTCTGTCTCCTGAAAATTCCTACAAAAATAAGCTACTAATTAAGCAAAGTTGCATGGCCACCAACCTCACTCGAACTAACCTGAGTGGGAATTCAAGGATGTAAATAATCCAAAGAACTAACAAGCATTTGGATGTAAGGCTAGTAAATCCACTCAATTTATCACGTTAGCATTGCAATTTAGAAGCTATTGAAAATAAAAGAGTAATGGTCTTGGAAACTTAGACACCTCCATTTGGCCTGTATATTTTTTATTGAATGTTCACTGGATCTGCAACAAGGACATTCTCATGCAAGTCATTCACATATTTTTTATTGTTCTTTTTCCTATAAATATAAAGTGATGCAGCTTATCTTATAATTTGGGTACTAAATAGCCAAGAGTAATTTGCTGCGAGATGAGAGCAAGAGGGGCTGCGGAGCTCGGTCGTTGGCGCCAACTCAATGCCTATGGGCCGCCCAGGACGGCGATCTCCGAGGGTGGGGAGTCTGTCCTCCCGGCAGGTGTCCTGTGCACGGTGTCTCCAGACGGGTCACCGGGCCTGGGAGTGCAAGCTCCTAGTGTCTTGCCTTCAATGTGGGAAGGCAAGGCATGTGTGGAGAGTGTGCGGGCAGCGGCCAGGAACCTTTGCCAAGGTGGTAGTTGGTAAGAAGAGGGCTGAAGTGGAGGTTCAGCCGTCTGTTCGGGTGGTCCAGCAGCTTCCACTGGAGCTGTTTGGGCCGACGCAGTGCCGGCTTCACCGATGTGTGGAGCTCCAGTGGATTTCAGGGAGACCTTCTGCCCCAAGGCCCTCTGTAGAGCTTGTCTCCCATATCCTCAGCACAGGAGATCCTAAGGCTTACCCCTGGGAGGTTCATGATTTGGGGGAGAGCCCCCTAGCTCTGGAGCCGTCTGAAGAGGAGGCGAGACGGGTGATTGCCTCGGGCTTTGTAGCCGATGATTCCTTTGTGCTTCAGTTTGCAGCTTGAAACTCATGGAGAGGGACCTATCCTGACCTGCCTTTGGCCGAGGTATCTGTCAGGTTGGTAGGAATTCCACTCGTCTTCTGCGATCTTGAAGGTGTGCAATGGCTGGTGCAAGGGGTTGGTCGGTGGATGGAGGCCTCAGTGAAGCTCATGCAGAGTGGAGGTCTGTTGGTGGTGGAAGGGGTCCTTAGGACCTTGAAGGGCCAATCTATCCCCAGAGGGTTGCTGGTCCCCTTGGAAGGCAGCTTGGTTCCGGTGGATGTTTAGGAGGTGAACAGGAACGCCCTGCTGCCATCGTTAGGGTTTCCTGCACCTTGTCTGGAGGTTGATGATGAGGGCATGGGGGGTCGTGGCTGTTCGGGGCGCGGACATTCAAATTTCAAACTGACACAATGGCCCGCTTTTGGACCGGCACCGGTTCGTGGAGTGGTAGGTCCGATCGGACTTGTCACACAAGATTTGGACCCGCCAATGGGGACCTGGAACTTACCCGAGCCGCTTCTTTCCTTTGGACCCACGTCGAGGCCCAAGGAAAGTCATCGTCCCTACCCGATCATCACGAGAGGCTTGGGAGCCTCCTCTCCACCGGCTGCAGAGCCTCTCAACCGCCTTCCCAAGCCTCCAGAAGGACTCCAGATGCAGCCTAAGGCCTCCTTGGTCCTACCGGTGGGGGGTCCGGTGATCCTGGCAGTAGTCCAGCCTCATGCCAGTGCATCTTGGCGCCAGTCCCTTTGATGCGGCTGTGCAGCTCCGGAGGGGCAGCGGACTGGTTTTTCTATCCTCTCCCCACCTAGTAGAGGCCACTGGAGACCTTCGCCTACTGCCATGGACAATGGGTGCGCAGTGGGTGCTCCCATGCACCGGTGTATTCTCTTGCCTCCCTACCGCAGGAGTTAGAGGTTGAGAAGTTTTCTTCTCCCTCCGGAGAGCCTAAAATAAGGGTTCTGAGACCCAGACTTGTAGGGACCCTAGACCAGCTGAGACGGAGAAGATGGTGCTTCCTGAGGAGACTTCTCAAGGCCCAGTGGGTGGTGAAGCTGTAGCCGTTCGTGCAGATGAAGGAGAGAGACTTTAGTGGGAGTCGGCTGACTTCTGCAGCTATCTCTCTAGCTGAGGGGAGATCTGGGGGGATCATGATTCTGTGGAATGAATGTGTGCTTGAGGAGATCAAGAAGAAGGTGGGAAGACGTGCCATTACAGTCTCTTTCAGAAGTAAGGAGGATGGTCTCATCTAGGATTTTACATGGGTCAGAGCAAACACGAGAAGAAGGTTTTGTAGGAAGAGCTTTTGTATTGTCACGAGCTCTTTGGTAGAGCTTGGTGTGTTGCAGCCTTGCAGGGGTCTTCAAGCCCCGTTGGCACCCCCCCAATGGTAGGGATTAACCAATGAGATGGGACTGTGGGAGAGAGAGTGGAGAGGGAATGAGAGAGGGGAGGAGAGCCCGGTTGGTGGGTATACTGTACACCCCCCCCCCCCCCCCCGCCATTTTAATCTCCCACTTCTTTAATGAAACCCTCTCTTTCTAGAAGCCCATTTAGAAGCCGGGGGGTGGGGGGGGGTTGGAAGTGGACTGGTAGGTATCCCTCACCAGTCACTTCTCTCTCCTCTTTCCATTTTTAATGTTTCCTTTTTCTTTTTTTGCTTCTGCATTTAATGGGGAGAAACCCCTCACCGGTAGGGGTCTCAATGGGAACCAGTGGGAGATCGTTTGACCCGTCTTCTCTCTCTTTATTGCCTCCATTAGGCCATAAATGAGTTCTCTTGGCCTTTCCTCTCTCTCTTTACCAGCCCCATTAAAGGTCATTAATGGGAGGGCTTTAACATCTCTCTCCTTTTTAGTTCCCCTCATCAAACAAGAAGGAAAACCCCCACCGGTGGGGGGCTTGACTCCTTCTCTCTCCTCTTTAATCCTTTCTTTAAATAAAAAGGAGAACCCCCTACCGGGGGGGGTTGTTGATTTCTTTTCTTATCCCTTCTCTCTTTCTTTTTTTTTGGCTTTTATGTCCCCCTAAAAAAACAGTCAAACAGTACTCCTCCTTGCACTCTATCTTCTTCCTTTTTTGTTAGTTTGGGGGAGAGATGAGGGGGTCTTTTTGTGGTGACCTTGGGCCTTTTTGAGTTATCTGGCCCCATGTGTTTTTCATGGGTGCCTTTGTTCAGTAGCACTCTTCTTTTGTAGCCCACTTCTTTTATAATGTGTACTTGTAGACTTTTCCACCTTCAAAAAAAAATAGAAGCCAAGAGTAATACTCGCTGCACCTAGCAAGGATGACATGAAACACAACACATAACCTCCTTACACCACCTACCCACCTTCATTCCTACCTTTTTGAGTAGATAGAAAGAGAATTTGCAACTTTTTTGATAGTATTTATTACTGTCCTTTTCCCTCACCTTCCTTTGAATATGACACGTTTTCGTCCTAAAAATACCCTTCCCGCTTTAACCCCACCGCCAGCCATTTTAGCATTTCCTACGCAGTTTTATCACTTCCTAAGCAATTGTATCACTTCCTAACATAATTTTATCACTTCCTAAGACAATTTCATCACTTCCTACGCATTTTGATTTTATCAATTCATGCGTAATTTTATCACTTCTTGCGCAGTTTTTATCGCTCGTGTAATTTTATCACTTTGTATGTAATTTTATCATTTCCTATGTAATTTTATCACTTCTTAGTAGGTAGTGATAAAAATGAACAAGAACTGATAAAATTGTGCAGGGAGTGATAAAACTATGTATAAAGTGATAGAATTGCGCAAAAAGTGATAAAACTGAATTGCGTAGGAAGTAATAAAACTACGTTAGAAAGTGATAAAATTACGTTAGAAAGTTATAAAACTGCATAGGAAGTGATAAAATTATGCAAGAAATGATGAAACTACGCGGGAAGTCGTAAAACTGCACATGAAGTAATAAAATTGAACTGCATAGGAAGTGATAAAATTGTGCAGAAAGTCATAAAATTGAAGTGCATAGAAAGTGATAAAAGTACATTAGAAAATGATAAAATTGTGTTTAGGAAGTAATAAAATTGCATAGGAAGTAAAATTACATTAGGAAATAATAAAACTGCATAGGAAGTAAAATTATATTAGGAAATAATAAAATTGCATAGGAAGTGATAAAATTGCATAGAAGTGATAAAATTGCATAAGTGATAAAACTGAACTGCGTAAGAAGTGATAAAATTACGTACAAAGTGATAAAATTGTAAAGGAAACGATAAAATAGTAGGTGGCAATGCTAAAGCGGGAAGGACATTTGGGACAAAAATGTGCCCTTTCGAAAGGGAGCTGAGGGGAAAAGGACAGTAATGAATGTTGTCAAAAGAATTACAAGTGCTCTTTCTCTCCACTCAAAAAGGTCAAAAAGTAGAAAAAAAGATGGATAAGTGGTGCAAGGAGGTTAAATGTTGCATTACATGTCATCCATACTACACCACATGTAGTGCAACAAGTATTACTCAAGTAGCCAATCGCTAGAGGCCCTGACAAAGCAGGTTTTGAGGCAATTCTATAGTAGTCAAGTCAGATGTGACCCACCAATGCATGAAAAGATAGAATGACTCTGATACGAGATCCCAGACTTATGTAACTTACATGCCAACTTGTAGTGGATTAGGTTAGTTACAAGCAGCCCACATACTTTTTAAGAGTTGACAGTACAACATGTTTTATTAAATAGAGGAATATGCTCTTAAAAAGCCTCACTACGTAAAAGAGGTCCATGAAAAGGAGGTTTGCAACCCTCTATCCCCACAAAATGAACAGAGGGAAGACTTGAGTTCACCTATACCTGATAGTTGATGTCAACTTTAATATAAATGACAACAAGCAATGAAGAGAGAGAGAGAGAGAGAGAGAGAGAGAGAGAGAGAGAGAGGGGAACATTCTCATTATGGATAACCTTCAACCGAGCCACCTGAGGGGGGAAAACTTCACCTAAATCAGGATCCTAGATCTCAAGAGAGCCTCAACTACAAGCATACTTCCCATTATTTTGCTTGCATCTCTTCGAGTCATAGTTTCCTTACTTTGCTCTCTTTCCTTAGTTTCTATTTGATGCAATCTTAATGACATTTTTTGGTAATCTCTAATAGCATTAGCGGTACAGCCAAAATTAGCCTTGAAAACAATGAAAAGTGCCCCTCTGTTTCCTTTTTCTCTTTTTAGTGGACAGAGTGCACTTACTGCATGGAAAATTGATCTATGGAGGATGAAGCAGAACTGTAGAAGCATTAACCTAAATACCAAAATAACCAGAGTGCATTTTCTTGTTAAGCTGCTACAAGCCTACAAATGAAAAATAGATGTGAAGAGGCTGCTAGAAATGCAGATTGCAGACCTTATCTTCTTGTTGAGCTCGTACATTTCGTTGATGAATTCATCCCTGCAATAGGAGAAACAGCGAAAGGCCTTTCATTCTCCCGAATCAGACACAACCTTGTACTCAAACCAAAAATAGCAACCAAATTCCCTGGTATACTAACCGAAGATTCCCCTCCTCGTCCTTCGGCGTCAAGCAAAGCAACCAACATCGCAACAAAAACGGAAAAATAGTTTCACAATTCCACGAACAACTCAAACACACACGCGATAAGGCAGAGAGGAATAAACCTTGAGTGCGTCCAGTTCAAAATAAACCCTAGATACCTCCTCCTGAAGCAGACGGGCCCTCGTCTGCAAGCAAATCGGGCGGCCAGTTCTACGGTGAAGAACGAAAGAGAAAAAGGAGCGATCCCCGCAAACGAAGGCATGGGAGGAGAACGGGGGACCTCCAGAGCAAGGACGGAAACATCGGCCATGGATAACTCGACCTCGGAGCCCCTGAGGCCATGCTCGGCGGCCTCCTTTAGCCGCTTGGCCTCCTCGAGGCCGTCGCTCGCCGCCTCCAACTCGGCCTGGAGCTCGAGCAAGCGCTTCTTCAGATCGGAGACTCTCCTTTCTGCGGAGGAACCAGAAGAAGCAAGGAGGGGATCAAGGATGAGAGCGGAACAGTGAAGACGGGATCGGATTGGTGGGGTGGATGGGGCGGGTGATGTGGGGGTTTGCTTCTTCACCTCCTTGGGATTTCTCGGTGGCGAAGTTTCGGATCAGCGCGAGGAGCTGCTGCTGCGCGTCTCTACCGGCGCTCCCGCACGCCGGCGACGTCATTGCGTCCCTCTGGTTCTTCTCTCTGTCTCTCCCTCTCGTGATACGAATGCGCGGGGAGGCACAAAAAGGAAGGCTGTTTTTGAGTTTAGTCCTTGTTATTTTTTAAAATATTTATATGCCACTGTGGGTGATACATTTGCAATTTGCATATAGTGATGCCATGAGTTATCATGAGTAGGTATACTGAGGGGGAGACCAGTCAGGAAGGCGAGGGGGTAGATGGGAGCGCCACCAACTTCGTTCACCTCGTGGAAGCTTCATCCTCGATGGAGGGTGGTTCTCTTGACGACGGGGGAGCCTCCAACAAGAACCCCCCGCTCCCCCCTCCCCCCCATCTCCTTCTCTCTAATTCCTCTCTTTTGGTTTTCTCTCCCCCGCGAACCCCCTACCTAAAACCTTTGATCTTCCCATCCTTCAGTCGCCGCCTGGTTCTTGATCTCCTTCCTTTTGTTAGATCTATCTGATCTGACCGCCATCAACAACACTGGTCACCCTTGTCTACCTCCGCGTCTCCTTCCGTTTCCACCCCACCAGATCTACCTTCTGGCCGCCCTCCCCATCCGGCACCTCGTCCACTTATGCTTCTCCCTCTGATACCTCCCCTCGTCTGAGCTATTTTCCTCAGCCGCCATCATCACCAGCCATCCCAGTCCACCCTCATCGGTAGTCATTTTTATGATTGCACAGTCATACTTATCACACTCTGTCAAATAGATAAACAGAAAAATTAATTGCATACATAGTATGTGGGTAGGATGACAAGTGCCCAGAGGCCAGAGAAACAAGATTTGAGATTCAATTCTCACCAATTTAATTTAGGTTGACACTTGCCCTATATAAGAGCACATTCTTACGTCAAATTTCTCTCCGTTCCTCTTCATCTATGTTCTTTTTGAGGTCTAAAAGAAGTTTTAAAAGTTTGTCCATAGTTGCATGAGCTTTGAGAAATTTTAAAGCTTCGTCCATATGATCACGAGCTTCAATTGCATAATTAAAAAACATTGTGTTATAACTCTCTAGAACTTCTAGAAACCTAGAGAACAGGGGAGTCCATGTAAATAAACAGATTAAATTAACTAGTAGTAGCAACATGTCATGTTGACAAATAAGAAACTCATGGTAGGCCTATCCTATGTCATTCTAAAGTTAATCATATGTCTGATTTTATCATAGAAGATATAATTTAACATTTCTCTAAACCAAGAATAACAAGAGTCAGACATGAATCAATAAATTTTGCGGGCAACTGGGCAAGTTGGATCCTATAGACATAGATCAAGAGGAGGGGAGAGTGGGAGTGAACAAGAAGAAGGAAAGGGTAGGGATAGAAATAGCTTAAATTTTATACAAACAAAAGGCATATTTAATATCAAACCGATAATTAATTCCGTTATTTGAACGCAATGCAAAGTTCCTGAACAGTGCCTGGAGTTGTCCAATCCACCAAAATGTACAGATGTTAAGTTAACCAACGGTTGCTTACCCAAATCCACGAACTAAAAAAAAGCCCTTTGGAAGATGGGACATGTACCCTCTACAAGGGAGAAGAAGATAAGAAGATGAGGCAGATAATAGTCCTCTATAGTCCTTAAACAATTATTAGATAGTTAAGTCGCGTCAATTTTTTCTTGGTCAATAGTCTAGTGGCTAAAAGCCTGAAGGCCATCTCTGCGTCTACCAAAGATCGATCTTTGATAGGCGCTCCCACTCCTCCCAAGTGTCCAACGTCCCAATGTCACTGCGTTGGAACCGCACAAACAAGTCATGCCATTAGTGTTAAACTAGGATGACCATCAATCCAAATGTCTAGCAACTTACCCTTATCTCTGTTGCAGAGATAACTACTGGAGACATGGTCTCCCACCTTAATAGGAGGCAGTTACCATGGGAGCGGAGGTGGATAACGGAGGGTGATGCCTCTACTTATAGGAGGGTTCCCTGCCCTCCAAAAACATATACGAGCAACTGGAGAAACAGAGAGATTACCTAGAGAGTCTCTTTTGTTAGCCATCGGAGCTCCCTCCCAATCCTTCTCTTTAATTTCCTTCATTGGTATCAGAGCGGGTTCATCCTCTGCCGCCGCCGCCACTACCGCACACCGCAGCCGCCGCCGCCGCTGCCCTCGCCGTGCCCCGCCGCACCGTCGCTGCCCGCCGCTGCAGCACCGGCCGCCGTTGCCGCTGCCCTCGCACTGGGGCTGCCCTCCCCGTGCCCCGCCGCTGCCCTCGCAGCGCAGCCGCCCTCCCCTCGCGCCGCAGCCGCAGCCGCGCGCAACCACCGCTGCCGGCGCACCGCACCGTCACGGACCTCGCACCACAGCCGCCCCCCCTCGCGCCGCAGCCGCCCGCAACCGCCGTTGCCGGCGCACCGCACCGCCGCTGCCCTCGCACAGCACCGCCGCTGCCGCGCACACCCGCCGGCCTCCCCTCGCGCCGCAGCCGCCCTCGCCTCGCGCCGCAGCCCGCAGCTGCTGCCTACTGCTGCTGCGAACCACCGCCATCCGCAGCCGTCCTCTCTGCGCACCACTTCTCGCCGCTGCCCATCGCCGCCATCCGCCGCAAGCCTCCACGCCGCTGCCGGCTCGCCGCTGTCACACCCACTGCAGCGAACCGTCGCTGCCGCACCTCGCGAACCGCCACTGCCGCACCTCACCGCCGCCACGTCCCGCCACTGCTCGCCGTTGCCCCGCCGCTACAGCACCGCCGCCTAGCGCCTCGACGCTGCCACACTCACTGCAGCGAGCCACCGCACCTCGCCGTTGCCGCACCCCGGCCCTTCCCGCCGCTGTCGCTGCTCGCCACCATCTGCTACATGCGGCTGCACATATCGTCGAGCACCAAGGAGAGCTCTCTTAGCCATCTCCGTACCAGGTTCTGGCATATCCTTTCAGTTTACATTGAGAGAATAGGGATTATTTAATTGACTGAGTTTTTTTTAAAAAAAACATAACATTCAACACCTGATTTGTTCTGCCATGTTAGTATCTTTAATAGGAATAGGAGAGAAGTAATCAATAATATTGTCAGATCTGCCAACTTTTAATATTTTATTTTTTCTCTTCACATCTTGCATTCCAGTACATCTGTTAAGTCGTTTTGCTCCTGTCCAACTCCCTGTAACCTGCATTATTTAAATCTTTTGTTTGTTGTCATAGCACTGCACCCCAACGGTGTGCCAGAACCTGTCATAGATCCATGTGCATCTTCTTTTAATTTATGCCAGAACCTGTTGCACGTATGTTGGGTTACGTCTGTTGGGTTCTTGTTTGAGCATAGCTATCATATTATATTTTTTTCCTTCAAAAGACATTTTATTCTTCTCTATCATAACTGTACAAATCTGCACTTTAATTTAATGTCTCTTGCATGCTAATATAGCCGTAGATATCATATTCTTTTCTTTATTCTTACATGTGCTAATATTTAATTGATATAATTCAAATGTGTGATCATTGCATAAGGACAACATCTTTAAATATCTGTGTGTTTGTCATAACTCGCATTAATCTTATAATTAAACTTTCACATTAAGTTGTTACTAATTTATTGCCTGATAAATCCATAAGATTCTAAACATAAATTTATTCACTTGATAATTAGTTATAATTTAATTGACATTCTTTTATTGTTGTCATTTTAAATATCATTTCTGTTTAGGATATTTAAATTATATTTTTTTTATTATTGTTAAAATAAATTTCATATTTAGTAATTCTTGATTGAATATTACTTGTGTAAAATAGAAATTTATCTTGTTAAGTTGTTTTATCAAATCATACAAAATGATGCATGTTTTAATGTTATTTATGTTACAAATCATAATTGTAAAATTATGTATATTGAGCTTTAGCCTTATCCTACTTAAAATGACTAGTAAACTTATTGCTTCTGAACTGACTAAATTGGACAAGTTGAACGGTACAAATTATGACATGTGGCATAGGAAAATTAGATATGGTCTTATTCATGACAATATTGAACATGTACTTAATAGTACTGTTCCAGAATTTACTGATAACCCCGGAGAGGGAGATATCAGGAAAAGAGAGCAGTGGTTGTCAAAGGACAACAAGGCTAGAAGCTTAATGCTCATGTTCATGGAGGACAATTTCATAAAATTCTTTGAAACTTATGAGACTGCCCGAAAATTATAAGATGCTGTCAAGGAGAAGTATAACACTACTTCTGAGGTGAACAGCTCCTATTACATCAGTATAATTCTTGCCGTATGCAAGAGGGCGATAGTGTCATAGAACATGTGAATAAAATAATTGTTATGACTAAAGATCTTTCTATTGTTGGAATAAAGGTTCCAGAAAGAATGCAGGTGGTAACTATTTTGAATAGTCTGCCATCTTCATTAGATATGGCTGCCACAACCCTAAGGATGAGTGGTACCGTTCTTCGTGTCACTGATTTACCAATTAGGCTAGCAGTTGAGCAGGATATCATTACCAGTAGGAAAGGTCAAGAGCTGAATTTGCATGAAGTGAATGCTATTCACCAGAAGCCCTCATCAGGATATAACAAAAGTCAGAATCACTCTGTTGGACCGAATATGCCACAGTTCAAAACAAAATCATACTATAAAGGCAAAAAGGTTCCCTGTGGTGCTTGCTATACATATGGCAAATTTGGTCACTACAAGGCCAATTGTCCTGAAAAGTATGGAAACAAGGGTAAACACCCGGAAAAAGGGGGAACCAACAAACGAGAATTCTTCGGTTTGACGGAATGCAATTCTATGATTATCGACACCAACGACTGGTGGGTGGATTCTGGCGCAACTTGTCACGTGGCAAAGACGAAGAAAGGGCTGGTGGAATTCAAGCAACTGCAACCTGGAGAGCAGAGAATGTACATGGGAAACAACACCTACCTAAATGTAGAAGGTGTTGGATCATATCATTTAGATCTTGGGGACAGCATCATGGTCCTCAAAGATGTCTGTTATGCGCCGAGTATTAGGCGCAATCTATTGTCTGTAACTGCTCTCATGAAAAATAGTCTGGAAGTCCGATTCTACAATAAAAGGGTGTCCATAGGAAAGAACAAAAAGATCTTTGCTATGGGAAAACTTGTTCCCGAACATAGTTTATTTTGTATTCCTGTTGTGGACACAGAAGTGAATAATATTAATGATGCTGTTATGAATTATTCCTTGTGTCATATGTCTGAATGTGATCTATGACATTTTAGATTAGGACATCTTGGAAAATCTAAAATGGAACAAATGATAAAGTTGAACCTACTGCCATTAACCAAGATAGAATTGTCACCATGTGAACATTGTTTAGTCGGTAAAATGACTAAGAAACCTTTCGCAGTAGGACATAGATCACAAGGATTACTAGAATTGATCCACTCAGATATATGTGGACCATTAAGTATAAAAACATATGATATAAATGAATATTTCATAACGTTCATAGATGACTATTCCAGATATGCCTATGTATATCTTATTTCTGCTAAATCAGAAGCTCCTAATTGTTTTAAAAGATATAGAGTAAAAGTAGAAAGGCAATTGGGTAAAAACATTAAGGTGTTAAGAACAGATAGAGGTGGGGAATGCAACTCAAAGGAATTTTGAGTCATATTGCTAAGAGAATGGAATAAAGAGGTATGTAACTATGCCTTATACACCACAACAGCATGGTGTGGTAGAAAAAAAGAATAGAACACTTATGAATGCTATTAGATGCATGCTATCGCATTCAGGACTCCCTAAGAATTTTTGGGGAGAGGCATTGCTCACGGCAAATTATACATTGAATAGAATTCTTACTAAATCTATCGAAAGTACACCTTATGAACTGTGGAATTGGAGGAAACCAGAAATTAGCCATCTTAAGAAATGGGGGTCAGTAGCCCATGTTTTCATTCCAAATCAACTAAGAGACAAGTTAGACTTCAGAATATTGAAATGTCGATTCATAGGCTATTGTGACAAATCATCGGGATATAGATTCTTCGATAAGGAAAAATGAATCATTGAATATAGGGATACTACATTTCTAGAAAATGTAGAGGAAGATAAATCTCATCATGAGAAAGAACATCTAACTGTAATAGATGATGACTATTACAATGATTTACCTATAAATGATCCAGAAATCGAAGAAGAACTTCTACCAAATGTGGAAGATGAACAAATGCCTTTGAATGAAATGCAAGAAAATCAACCTGCAATTGGCAATAAAAGACTTAGAACTCCACCAGCATGGATGGATGATTATCACTTGTACTTATGTGAGCCTTCATGTCTAACAGTAGACATAAATGAGGATAATAATATAGATCCCATGAATCTGAAAGATGTATTGAAATCTTCAGACTCTGATCTATGATGAAAAGCCATGGAAGAAGAAATTGATTCCATAAAAAGGAACAATGTATGGGAACTATGTGAATTACCCAAGAATAGGAAGGCTATAGGTTGCAAGTGGGTATTTAAGAAAAAGATCCATGTAGATGGGTCTATTGATAAGTATAAGACTCGATTAGTTGCCAAATGATTTACTCAAATGCCATGTATAGATTTTCAAGAAACTTATTCTTCTGTGGCTAAGTTTGCATCTATAAGGATGATCTTAACAATTCTTGCGTATCTTGACTTAGAACTTTTTCAAATGGATGTCAAGACTGCATTTCTTAACGGAGAGTTAGAGGAAGATATATACATAAAACAACCTGAAGATTTTCAGATAGAAGATCAGGAGAATAAAGTATGTAAACTTAAGAAAGTTTTGTACGGCTTGAAACAATCTTCTAGACAATGGTATCTTAAATTTCATAATGTTGTTATTCAACTTGGATTTGTTCCAAATCAATTAGACAATTGTGTATATGTCATGAAGAGTGGGAGCATGTTTATTATATTATCTTTATATGTAAATGATATTTTGCTCGCCGGAAATAACATAGGAATGTTGAATAACGTTAAGTCTAAGCTCAGTGAGAAATTTGAATTGAAGGACATGGGTGAGGTATCCTATGTTCTCGGAATCCAAATCCTGAAGGATAGGAAGTTTAAAATGTTGAGTATAAACCAAGATAAGTATTTACATTCAGTACTTAGAAGGTTTGGAATGCAAAACTGCAACCCAGCACCAACGCCGTTGGTTCATTGAAAACGATTAAGTAAAGAGCAATATCCTGGAGAAGGATATGATGCACTGCAAGTGCCGTATGCACAAGCAGTCGGAAGGTTAATGTATGCTATACTATGTATTAGGCCTAACATAGCATACACAGTAAGCTTAGTAAGCAGATATCAAAATAATCCTTGTCCAACACACTAGGAAACTGTTAAAAGGATTATGAAGTACTTGAAAGGTACTTTGCACCACAAATTAATATATCAAGCAGATACACTAGAAGTACTTGGTTATTTTGATGCAGATTTCGGAAGAGATAAAGATGACGAAAAGTCCACTTCGGAACACTTGTTCATCTTTGGTGGTGATGTTGTTTCTTGGCGTAGTAAGAAACAAAGGTGTGTTGCAAGATACACACAGGAAGCTGAGTATGTTGCATGTAGCGTGGCTACTATTCATGCAGTCTGGATAAGACAATTTTTGACAGAATTAAATCTCAACTTGGTAGAATAACCAATTGAGATTTATTGTGATAATCAAGCGGCAATTAGCTTAATTAACAGTGGAGCGAATAGCTCTAGAGGAAAACATATAGAAATTCAATATCATTATATACGTGATATTATTCAAAAATGAGAAATTAAAGTGACTTATATTCCCACCAGTGATATGATTGCAAATCCGTTGACAAAAGTATACCGGTAGAAAGTTTTGTCAAACATGTAAGTCTAATGGGACTTGGGAATATATAAGTCGGGAAATTTTCTTTACAAAATTGAAAATACATTTCACAGATAGTGAGAATGTATCAGAACATTAATACATCTCACGGATAATAGGAGTGTATTAAGAATTATTTGGTTTGAAAATATATTTCTCAGATAGTGAGGATGTGTCATAACATTAATACATCTCACGGATAGTGGGAGTATATTAAGAATTATTTGGTCATGATGGTTAAGTGGGAGATGTTAAATTAGGATGACCATCAATCCAAATATCTAGCAGCTTACCTTTATCTCTGTTACAGAAATAACTACTGGAGACTTAGTCTCCCACCTTAATAGGAGGCAGTTACCATGGGAGTGGAGGTGGCTAACGGAGGGTGATGCCTCTATTTATAAGAGGGTTCTCTGCCCTCCAAGAACATATACGAGCAACTGGAGAGACAGAGAGATTACCTAGAGAGTCTCTTTGGTTAGCCATCGGAGCTCCCTCCCAATCTTTCTCTTTCATTTCCTTCAATTAGATGATGTGTTTTACGGAAAATAAATTAAGAAAGAAAGTTCTTACACCTAACTCATCTCCTTTTCCTTTCTCACCAGTGGCAACATCAACATGCAACGGGCCAACCTCCAACCATAGATGACCTTCTCCCTTTGAGATTTGAAGACAGCATCGAGGCCCAGGCCAACCAGCAATAGAGTTGCGTTGTGCAGCGACAAGTTAGGCAGTGTTCTGCATTTTTGTCCCTCCTCGGCACGTTCTTTGTAAGACATGATAGCTAAGCTGCTCAATGGGTTCTACGACAATTCATGATGATATAGTTTCCAGAGCTAACTAATGCGTTCAAGGGACCAAGTATAATAAGTTTTAGTTGATTTGAGTAATACTTGATGCATTGCAACTGTAATTGGTGCAACTGTTGTTCAATTGCGTGCTCGGATGACTGTACAATCGACTGACTCATCTCACAAGGGGTGTAATAAAATTTAAAAATTTCTGCAATTCGACGACGATTCCAGCTACAATGTTACAAATGGCAGTCTGTTTATGGGCGGATCATGTTGGAGGTCGGGTCGCTGCATGATGCTGCCCGTAACAGTGCCTATGGGAAAGAGTTGTGGTTCCAAAAAAAGAAGATTATTTTTTATTCTTTTTTTATGGTCAATCTCGTCATGTCTAACATGTCTGTATAATATAATCTTTAATTAGTCAATTTAAAAAATTTATAAAAATATAAAGAGTTGAGTCATGAGGAACAATGAACAAATACCGTGAATGAGCCAAGTCTAATAAACTGGGGTTTTCAATTTTTTTTTTATTAAGTTATTGAGGATCGGACACATGTTAAATATGATGAGGCTGACCATAATTTTATCTTTTTAGAGACTGTACCTCATATAGTGGAACAAGTATTTACTCCATGGAAAAAATGGCAGAAGAAGGGAATCGCCTTGTTTATGAAAATTCTTGTGGGAAAGGGTCCTGTGAAATGAGGACTTCTTTTCCTTACTTCTCATACTATTGCGTACTGCAAGGGATCACCTGGGGAATCCCAATTTAGATGGGACGTGTACCTCCTACAAGGCAATTACCACGTCCTTCACCTGCACTGGCATATATTCACATGAAATCTGATATGAAAAAGAAACAAGTTGCACTAGCGGTTGATAGTGTAGCATGCATAATTCGTTTACAACACATTTTTTCTTCAAATTGTGTCATGCTGATCATATTCTGTTCAGACCAAAGTGAGTCGATCCATTTTTAGATGTGTCAACTCATAGTTGAATATCTTTATACAGATTATTGAATGGGATTTGGAGCGAATTTAAATGGGTCAGCTCATAAGGGTGTTGAATATAGATATAATTTTTGACATAAATAATATAGATAGAATTTGTTGAAGGGCGGACATCTCTTGTTAGAACAACAATAAAAGTTGTCTTATTTGTGACCTAGAGGTCACCGTATCAGATTAGACGAGACAGTCTCTCTTGTTAACAAAAATGAGACTGCATATTGAATCCGCACTCTAGCACAGTGGTACGCTCCTCCCCGCAGAGGTGGGGAGGTCGCAATATCGATCCCACCTGCGTTGTGTGCGGGCGGAGGTCTTGCCGCGAAATTTCTCGTTCCTTGAGCAGAAAAATCGTCCGTTTGGACGGATATTTCATGTATTAGCGGACTTGAACTCAGTTCCGTGAGTTTGGATATTTGCCTTCTAACCATTGAGCCACTTCGACCCAAAAAAAAAAAAATTGAGACTGCATACATTGACATTTCTCCTAGAGTCCATAGGCCGCAATGAGAGCTTTGTATATTGGGTACGTCCTTGTTTTATACATTCTAGAGTACTCTAACTAGTTGGAATGGGCGGCTTGAAAATTAAGGATGTGGTTGATAAAACTTCTATTTGAAAATCACCTTTAACTTCTACTTTCCACATATAATGATTTGAGGGAGAGAAATCATAGTTAATGATGATTTGTTACAAAAATCAACTCTTTCTTAATATTTTTTTTTTTTCCACTCTTAGAAGTTTCACCTTGGAAGTCCAAATACAAGTAAAATACTATATAAACGACTTTTAAGATTCAAATATTTTTAATAGAAATAATTAAATAGAAGTACAAAACTACTTCCAAATAAAAACTGCACCAAACACTGCCCAAGGCAAGTGGCCTTCATACCTTTGGTGGCCTCCTAAAATTAGAAGGATGAGAAGGAGTATCGTCACCATGTTTAGGGCTGCTCGCTTGGTTTACATACTATTGGAATGGATTAATTCTCAAGACGCTTCCAAAAGGTGTTGATAGAACGCTTTAAGGAACCGTTGGCCTTTGTTCATTTCACTTCATAACTACGATTGTCTCAGTAACGGCAGTTTTTGATGAACACTATTTGGTTGTTAAAAAATAAGATTACCACATGCAGCTACAATCTTGATTGTGTTAAATCTTAAAAGAGTCCATATGATTGTGGCTTCCAACTAATTCCAAATTGGTTTACGCTGAAAGAGCATTTATAACCACAATCACAGTTATGATAACTGAAAAAATGATGATTAATGAAAGTTTTGGTTGTTGTTAATGTTGATTAAAAAATTTTAGTTACGCAATAACATCGACCTCTTCTTTCTAAGCTGCACCCTAACAAGCCCTGAGAAAATCTTTGAAGAAATGGAATGCAAACCAAAAATGACAGAGCCAAAGAGGATTTATGCAAGGGATGGGGAATTACAAGATGAAAATCCCATTTCAGCGAACCTAAGTAAGGATATGTTTGGCATAGCTTTTAGTTGAAAGTTACTTTTGCTTTCCTTTTATAACATAAAAATGATAGACAAAGGTAGTTCTAATTAACTTTAGGTAGTTATAAGTCAAACATCCTCTAACAACTCTATTTTTTCTTTAATTTAAGAAGTTCCAATTTGAGCAAAAAATAACTAAAATACTTAAAGTAACTTTTAACATCGATGTTTTTTTCTCTCAAAATAATCAAGAAAAAATCTAAAAGTATTTCCAATTAGAAGTAACATCAAACACGATCTATATGGGTTAGATGATGCCACTTGACAAAGATCAGGTTAGAATTAACTCTAATGGCGTGTGGACTATACATAGGACATAATTCATCATCGGTTATGCCGTATAATAAATGTCATCATGTATTTAGGCAAGCAGCTTATTTCTTAATGACGGATGGCGGACGGAGAAATTTTGTTCAGTGGGGTCACTCGAACATTAAGTGATAAGTATGGTTGGGTCAGTGAAATCTTAGGCTGAGTCATATGAGGTCATGAGTCGGACCAATAAGATCATGGTATCAATCAGTGGGGTCTCAAGTTAGATTGCATTGGACTGAGCCAATAAACTTGACAAAATTCTGTGAGTGTGGGATCCGCCACTGGATGGATAGACAAAATGAAGCACTGGATATGCTGTGCTGGAAGGAATCAAGAATTAAGAGTTAAGACTGCAGAGCCGAATGATTTAGGTAGTCCACGATGTTGAGATCATTAATTGGGTCAACGAGAAGGAGAAGAGCCCTTGGCAAGTTCAAGTTGGACCCGGAATGTGGAGCAGCCTGTTGATCTAGTAAGCACATGGGCTTGCCTCTTTGCTGGAAGAGATTAGGGCTTTGTTTAATGTATCATTGAATATGGTAAAACTTTAGTTATGAAATAACCAGTTTTAAAACTAGTGAAAATAAAATACTTAATTTCAAATTATTAGTTTTAAAATCTTCAATTTTGGTTTACAGTCGTTTTGAACTGAAAATCAAAATCAACGAGAATTATAAGGATCAACCAATTTCGGAATATACTACTTTACACCATTCAGACATATAAAAAACAATGTAAATTTACCACAATCTAAGCATAAAGACAATACCATTTTACTACCATTTATAATGTTCTACAGCATTTTAAGACATACCAATGACCCCTACCTATATCACATAACTCTGCGCAGCAACTGCCCTAAAGAGCTGCTTTCCATGTGTCTGGGATGAAGTCCGGTAAGGGATACACTTATATTACTTCTAATTAGCTGATCATTTTGCGATAATATAAACCTTGGATTTTGATCTAATAATCGAGTCACATACAGTATAAGTATGATATTCGCCGTTTCTATAAATATTATAGCATTTTAATTATATCAAATATACCATTGCTTACTTGGTTTGATAATATGTATAGATGTCTTATCCGTTGTAGTTACTTATTTACGAAGACCCTCCATTATCAAATTGGTTAAGAAATGATTTTGCAAAATATTTTTAGGAATCTGATTGAAACCTTAAGAATCAGGTCGAGTATTGGGTTATTGATTATCATTTGCATCTCTAGGAATGGGGATGCTTTTAGCTACTTGCATACAGAAAAGTTATATATATATATATATATATATACGTCTTAAATATCAAGTATTATGACATTAACCCCATCTCTAGGAATGGGCTATTACGCTGCCCAGCGGTGCAGTCAAGTTAATTTTTTTTTGAAACCTCCTAATTATTTCGATTGTACAATCCGATCTTAGATCGAACGAGCCAAAAAAAAGAAAAAATAAAAAAAATGCTCCCAAATGAATAGGAAAAAAATATTATTTTTTACTCTTTATTTGGAGCCATTTTTCGACTTTTTCATCTTTTTTTTGTTCAGCCGATCTAAGATCAAATTGTACGATCAAGTAAAACACCATGGAGGATTTAAAAAAATAAAAATAAATTAACCCGACTATATATATGTATATATGAGAATTAACTCCACCACATGTAACAAGTAGGCTGATGCCCTCTACTCACGTTTCACCGACAGAAGTGTGGAAAGGCCTAGAAAGAGACAAGAAAAGGGGAAGATAAAAAAGAGGAGGTAGGATAGGGAGTACCCCACTACTTGTAGCGGTGCTCCAACTCTCAAGGAAGAAAAAATTAGAAATGAGCAGGAAGGGAAGGATTTGAAAGAGGCACCTGAGGTTGGGAGGGGGGGCGGGGGTGAAGAATTGGTGTGGGTACTTCGGGTTCAGAAATTGTGGAGGCCTGGAGGGTTTGAACTTATGAATTAAATGTAATTATGATTTAGATTGTACAATGATGATACGAGGGAAGTCAGTTACTGTAGTCATACTGTTTGAATTTGTCATTGCACAGTTATTTCATGCAGCATTGTTGAGCCAAGGAATGACTTTGAACTATTTTGCAGAGAGTTTGTGATTAGTAAATACAAAGGGGGCCACTATATATGCTTGTTAAATATATCCAATCAGCTAAAAGGAGGATTTTAGGAGTCAGTTGATTTTAAGATATGATAATCTATGACACTTCAAATATACGAAAAAGTAAAATAAAATGATTCTATAAATGTTGTTTTACGTCTATTTACAATGTTTTTTTTGTAACATTTTATGATACACCAAACAACCCTTCAGAAAAGATTAATTATTCTTTGTCTTTTAAGGCTTTAGGAATAGAACCATTTGGCATAGAAAACAAAAAAAATGTGCCTTGCTCAACTGCTATCCAATTAACGCAGATCAGATGGCAGGGCATCAAGTGTTTCTCATAGATTAATATAATTAATTTTGAGGATTTTAATATATAATAATTAGTGATTCGCTGCAGTAATAATTTACAGTAAGTTGGGTCACGATGGGCCAGCCCAGGCCCAGCCCAACCCAAATTTCCAAATTAATAATTTAATTTTGGACTGGATTGGGCTACAGTAATCTTTACTTATTTCGGGTTAGACTGAATTTGGGCTGGCCCTTTTTTAAATTGAGCTGGCCCACTTTGAGTCTTAGCCCAGCCCGCTGCCACCACTAGTTTTGAATCTAGGAGTGATCTGCGACAGCCTGTGGAGTCATCTCGGCGCCGGGGGAGTTACGAGATCAACAGGGAGCACACGCAGGGCGCTGCGTTGGCCCCCTTCCGGAGGCCCCGCGGAGAGCAATGCGTGCTGCGTCGCTTTGCTTGGAGGCAACGAGAGCCCTGGGACCATTGATGACGCCACCGCCGGTGTTCTTCCAACCTTCATGTTTCGGCCGGGAGCTCCACCTCACATGGGCGTGTAGGTCTTGAGCCTTTCTATGGACCAGACTAATCTCAGAAGCAGCCAGGAGAGATAAGAGCAAGGATTCCATTGGAATCCAATGCACCACATGAGCCTAGCTATATATGCCAATATACCATTGTTGAAACGATCTGAACAGTTTCTGAGGGTTTACTCAACTCTTCATGCCACTGTTGGTGATGAAACGTTGACCTTCCACTGTGTGAAGAGAAAGAGATGATCCCCTCCTTCTCCATCCATGCAGTACAGTAAGGGAAGAGAGAGAGAGAGAGAGGGGGGCTGCATGTAACATGGGGCAAGGCATGTGGGTGTGTGGACACTTCACGAGGAACACACTGTGTCACGTGCAGAGAGCGGTGGCACCAATACCATTATTAGAGAGAGAGAGAGAGAGAGAGAGAGGAGAATGTCTAGGGAGGGCCCTTTGTCATTTCCCTGAAGAAGCTAGCAGTGGTGTTCTTTTCTTGCTCGTTTTGTTTTCTTTAGCGTGATGCACCTAACTAAATAAACGGCATCACATGCGACCATGTTCCCTTCCTGCCTGCCTGTCTAGTGGAGACAAGAGGGAGATGGGCGCCGAAATCGGCACATGCCTTCCCTGGACCCAGGGATGCATGCATGGCTAGCAGCAGCTGCAGCCGCAATGGTGGATGTGGATATATATCCCCAGAGAAATGCCAAGAAGACGCAGATGAACGTAGAAGGATAAGAGATTCTCTACGTCCGTCCAGATTTGGATTGAACTCAGTCAGTAAAGAAAAGAGGAGGGAGGCAAAAAATTTGAGATCACGTGGGCGTGGGTAAAATAAGTTTTGGCACTGTTTGACCTCACTTTTTCTTCTTTTTTTTGCTGACTGAGCTCAATCCAAATTTAGATGTAGAAGATCTTAGTTCAAAGGATAAACTTAAGGTGACATGTACAGATCGATGGAAGAAGATAGAAAGATGCATCTCCTCATTCTATGTACACACAGTGAGTAACAGTGCCAATTAACTTTCCCTTTCTTACTATAATGAAACTGAGCAGGAATATTGTTAGTATACTCCACTTTTTATCACTTTCTTTAATGCCATCAAATAACTCTTTAATTCAAATAACTCTTTAATCAAGTTTTCACTGTGACAAGATATAGCAAGATATGGAACGAGATCTTCTAGACCTGATAATTCGTACTTCTTACGCTTATTTTTCTTGATTAAAATATAATCAAATAAATTTAAAGAACAAAAGTAAGGTAAAGACAATTAACTTCAAAAGATCTCATTCCATCTATTGTTTATCTCAGATTTACAGCAGTGTGACTTTGATATTACCCCACTTTTGATAGAAGAGCTTGGAGTCATGTGGAGATGCGGGCCTCCATGCCAACTGCCTATCAGATTCTCGGTCGGGCAACAACAGCAGGAAGACAGGGCCGTGGAAAAGGGGATAAGAGGGGGAACAAGAGTATGGGGCTTTGAAGGTGGACACAGAAGGCCATTTACTCTTCTCATAACACATTGCTGCTATCATCATCTATACTGCACCAGCTGGTCCTAGTCGTAAGTAATCATGGTCGTTCTTCTTCCAAGTCTCAATGGAAGCGTTCAACTCTCCTCATCTCTATGCATGCACAAGGATTGAAGCCGGATCTTCTGTAGTTCTGACTTGGTTGGTATCAGTGGAATTTAGTGGTCCTCACGACATGTGCTAGCCAGACGATGTTCTCCTATTGCACCAAGAAAAATCAATTTGAATTAATTAAGTGGCGAGATGATGATTACCTCTATCACCGAAAACTCTTATTATCGCAATTGTTAAAAAAAAAAAAAAGGGGGGGGGGGACAACGTTAACATGAATGACAATAGATGTGAGTTCGATGGGGTACGATCACAAACAATGGTGGATGCAGAAATTTTATCTAATGGGGTTATTCGAACATTAGGTCATAAGTATGACTAAGTCAGGGGTCATAGGTTAGGTCATATAGATTTTTGGGTTGGGCCAGTAGGATTTTGAATTGGATCACTGAAATCTTAGATTAAACTGCTTTGAATTGAGTAGGACCCCACTGAATGAATATTGGATCCGCCACTGATCACATGGACACTTTATGATTGATATTGCAGTTATCTTAGTCATTTAATCTGATCATCTATAGACTTTTTTTTGTCAAAGATATTTACCGAGCCGATAAAGTGAACAGAATATGTAATTCGGCATTTCTAGCTAAGGTTTCTTTTTATGTAAGAGATTTTTTTTGTACCATCACGATAGTTTCATCTTTTTTCGATGATATCAAATTTATTAGACGAATCATCTCTCCAATACAACGTAAACCTATAACCTCTCTTATACAAAGAAAGGTCCAAATCTCAAAGACTTTGAATTCATTGCCATCAACAAATTTGTGCATGCAATGTGCTGAGATGGAAGGAGACAAATGATCTTAACTATAACTACAGTGATAATCCTCTGTGTGCAACTACGGATCGCAAGATCCAGATCAGGTCCATTGCATTTGGTTATGAAGTCTTATAGATCTTGATCGACATGATCGGTGTAGACGACCCCTCTTTACTCATTTAAGGTTTCATTTAGTAATGATTCTATCTTAGATTCGGAGTCTTTAGATTCAATGGCAATTTAAAAAGTCAAAAACTTTTTTCAAACGAACAAAAAAATAGATAGATTCTTTAAGAATTCAAATTTTATTTCATATTGAAAAAGAACTTCTTTTCGGTTCCTAGTGAATCTATTGAAAATATGATAGGAGAAGAATTTAAAAAAATTTAAAAGTAACACCTTCTTTCTTTTCTTTTTTACCTTTTTAAAATTCTTAAAAAGAAATAATATGAAAATAAAAGTGTCTTTCGATATCTTCAAATTTGAGCTCTCATCATTTTTTTCAAATGAAATTTTAAAAAATAAATAATTTTTTTAAAATTTAAATTCAAGAGATGGTGACATGACACTTTTTATAATCTAAATTCTTCTAAAATTAAGAGTCCCAAGATTATTACCAAACAAATTAAAGCCTAAGAATCTCTACCAGAACACAATATATATACCTGATCATGACCTCAAAGTGCTTATTACAATGCAAAACTCCTCGACGACGGGGGATTAAAAGCACCATCTTGTGTGCAATCCACTCAACATCACTCTCCAAACCTTTCCCTGCACAATTTTTCTTGATCCGACGCACCGACCCAATCAAGTTCCGTGTTTGATCAGGACTTGGCCATCGGGAATGAGACCTTTGTCGTGCCACTCGAATTTAATTGACAGCCATATCAGATTGGAACTTCAAAGGACAACAAGTGTGTGTTCAAAAGAAAAAAAAAGGACAACAAGTGTGGAAAGACGACATTTGCTTCGCCTTGCATCCCGGAAGGAGATGTTATAAGTGGGGAGCAACATCTATGCAAGGAGCCCTGTGCTTTTACTTTACTCACCCTCTGTTCGGGAGGGCAACATAAATATGCCATGGGATAGCGCGTGAAGACAATAAATTTCGAGGGGATGCATACCCTATGGACCAGGTGATCACTGTAGGATATCTAGTTAGAAGTTTTCACAACTCCATCATGTACGATGGAATTATTGAAAATTTTGAGCTTTCCTAGGCAAGATACGTTGGCAGGGAGACCCGAGTTCGAATCCTGCTAGGGCGCCTCTCGCGAATGTGTATTCTCCTTCCCCACATTTAATTCAACATAATGCGGAATTTTGAATTCGATACTTTGGTTAAGAATTCATCTCCCCGTTACCACCAGATTACTCGTTCGAAAAACAATACGCATGTCTGTGATTTTAGATGAGTTGAACTCAAGTGATGTCTCTACTCACGGGAAACAGAGTTGATAATAATTTTTAAGGAGTTTCCGCATATTATATTCCATTTAATCGTGTGTGTAAGAATAATTTTATAATTTAAAGAGATCATGTCAGTTAACGTTTGATGATACTAACTGAGCTTAAGCTATGCAAAATCACAGGTCCTTAGTATAGGGAGATGTCTATCATGTCTTGGGGGGAAGAGATCATGTCAATTAATGTTTCTTTTTCTAAATCGTAGTGCGTGGGTGAATAAATTATTTGTCATGAAAAGATGAAGAAATACCATTTACTCCTATCTTCATGTGAGTGGAGACACGATGATTCAAAAAAAAAAAATCTCATCTTAAGAGTGAGAAGAAAAGTACATCGTCTCATGAATGATCATGTGCATGTCTCCAACTCTACCTTCGTCTGAGGTAAAAGAGGAGAGAAGGAAAGAACAATGAAGCATTGCTACCTTCCTAACGTTCATTTACGATGTTCTGAGGAATTCACACTGAATCACACAATCCCCTATTCTCCCCACGTAATTGAATGAAATCTGCTGGAAATATTTAAGGCGAAGGCAACTCCTGTGTGATGGTTTGTACCACAGTGGATCGGTTTATTGCGATGCGAGTCCAGAGGAGGACATGTCTACGAGGATTGTGTTCGATCCACTTGTTATCCATAATGCTTGTACAGTTGGACTAAACTTTTTAAAATTTAGAAGCTTTGATGTTGCTAGCTAATTCTTGAAGCTTAAGCTATATCCACTAATCTCACAACATTTTTTATGACTGTCTTCTGTCAAGCCAAGAAAGTGCTAAATGCTTAGATCTTGTATAAGATCTTGTCGACCAAAAATTAATGAGAAATTTATATTAAAATAAGGATGAGGATGATAGGGGCAAGGGAAGGAATGGAAATGATCAGATGGATTAGCAAAAGGATGAAAAAAGCAAATGCTTTCCAGCGGATTAGCCTACCGCTCGGCAAAATGAGACTTTTTTTACATAAGAGAGGTCAGATGGTAAGACCTTTTAGAAGGTTATTGTTTCTTACAGTGAGACCACCGAATTTAGAATAACTATTTGAAGAAGGTAGAATTATCACGATTGCATAGACAATAATCTCCTATTGAGGAGAAAAATTACCGTTAAACTAACCGATTAGTATGGTTGGCTTCACTCCTTGACTTTATTTTTGAGAAGTAAGGAGTTTAAGTCAATTGAAAGCCTAAAAATTCCTCTTACTGTTCAGCCAAGATATGCTGCGGGATTATTTTCACCTGATATGTGAGATTACTTCTTTAAAAATTGACTTGGGTCTGGAATTGTTGACTAATTAGGTAGAACTATTAGTACTGCGTGAAATTATATATCGGACTTTATTTAAAATCATATTTTGGTCTCTTGTATATATGTGTATACATCCAATCAAATGAGCCACCATATCCGAAAAAAAAAAAAAATTGTAAGTGTCCATGCTTATATTCTTTCTATTACAGAGGTGTTGTAAATATTTTTGACAAAAAAAGAACAAATACTCTCCCTAATTCTCTGTGTAAAGGCATATGCATTGTAATTGCATTATACGCCGACACAATATAGCGACTGCCCAACTCGCTGTCCGGATGGCCCCTTCTCATATGTTTTGGTCAAGAAGACAAATTAATATAGACAGATGGAATCATCACATGTAACAATTAAGGCCTCTTTGAAATCCAGAACCGGGTGGGCCGATTTAAAAGCATCAAGTGGCAGCTGTTTTGTTAGTGAGATCATAACAAGAAGGTAACTTAATTAGGATGGAATCTGATGATTAAAAACAAAAAACAAAAAAGATGCAATAACATCTTGAAATTAAAGAAAAAAAGAAAAAACACCTATGAACTGTCTTCATCACGTCTTGCAATTACAATCCTTCATAAAAGTTGATGCGTAAAATGTGGTAACTTAGAAAATAACAAATATAAAAATTTCAGTTTTCGCTTCCTTAGATGAAAATTTGACTCCAGGAAAAGCAACAAAACTAGAACTATCAGGATAGTTGGCCCAACTTACCAGCATCCTATTTTTCAACTCTATTGTATTCGAGATCCTCTTGTACCAAACTATCGACATCACATCATTTACATATCCTTAGGACTTTTTTAATTTATATTTGGAATGATAGGGCCGGAACAGGTGGTAGTTGTTGCATCATCTAAAAATATTGTTTTAATGTAAGATCTTATTTGTTAGAAGGGTGAGCTATTATACTGCATTTTGGTACGTCCTTTTTATCACATTTACTCGAATTGTGATAATTCCACCAATAGACTCGCCTGTGGCGCAACGGACATGCTCCCCATCATTGGCGGAGAGACCCGAATTTGATTCATGCGAAGGAGCTTCTGGCATGTGTCTTTTTCTTTTTCCACGTTTAATCCGATGGAATAACGAGTTTCGAATCTGGAATTTTGGTTAAGAATTTTTCTCCACGTTAGCACTAATCTACTCATTCAAAAAAAACAAAAAGCTCTTATTAAATGTTCTCGCTTGTACGTTGCCTCTTTGGAACGATTTTACAGAGTCTGTGTTTGATCTGAATTCCTTCCTCGAGTATATAAGTACGTCGGACCATGTCTTTGCTAAGCTAGTTAAAGAGTGATTAGTCGTATATTTAAATTGCAATATCATCAAAGGAGCCAAACCGAATTACTTTATCTAATGGTTAAATTGTGGGCCTAATAAATAATCAGTTCATGTGATTCAGAGACCACAAGCAATCATGGGATTCCGACAATAGTACAAATCAAACTTTAATCTCTTTCTCCTAATCCTTCTCATGAGAGAGAACAAACATCTCTCTCCGTTGTGTTCGTCCTTCATATTGTTTGAAAGAAAGTAATAGTCTGAGGGAAAAGTTTCACCTTATAAACGCTAGTAACTTTGCTAACACATGATGGTCAATTAACTAGAATTTGAAAAAAAAATGACATGTATAAGTGTACATCTGGATAAGCAGAGAGCTTCTTCATCACTAAGGCATTCTTTGAAAGTTTATAACAGACTCTCATCCTTAGCTTTTCTTTTTACAGAAAGAGAATATCTTATTTTCCCTCATTATCAATAATGCAGTAATAATCGAAACAGGGATGCAAACAAGTCAGAATCGATGCAGATCTAAAGTAGATCATCGATCTTATTCGCCATATAATTAGTTTAGAAAGATTATCCATTAGCTAACTTAGAAGCAAATAGTTAGACTATTAGTTAGCATAAGCATTTAGGTATGTAAAAGGATACCTATTTGATTCGAATATTGGCTCTATCCTTATATTTATCCTTTAAGTAATGTTTCTCCTTATGATCCTTTAAAAAATATGTGTATCATTATCTTTATTTTTTAAATTATCAAAAATGAATATATAAAGGATAAAGGATAATACTATGTATTAATATAAACTTAATCTTCTATTGCTTCAGGAGGGAACAAATGAATATTATTTTCAAAATATACATAGATATAAGTTCTGTCTAAATAGTTTTTATAAATTTACTTATAAATTATATGACATTTGTGCAAGTGAACCTTGTAAACTGGTGAACGAGAGAAAAAAGGGATTAAAACAATAGTAGGTACGATTGGTAATTTTAATTAAAAATAAAATTTTTAAATAAGATATAATTAATAACTAAGTAAGTGAAAGAAAATAGACGAATACTCGGCTAATTGGAATAAAAAAAAGGTATATCTTCTTATCTTAAATCTTTCGTATACGGATAATATCTGTATCTTTATTCTTTAAATTGTACCTTTTTTATGACTTCTGATGTAGCCGAAGCTATCACGACCGGATTCCGAAGCCGGAATCCGAGGAGTTGGATCCGGTGCTGGGTCGGATCGGTGTTCAGGGGCCCGACGGGGATCCTGAAGACGAAGGACGCAGAGGCGGAGCTGAGAGGTCCGAAGGCTGGCTCGCTCCGGGAAGTCGGGGCCGAGGCTCCTCCGGCGGACGGAAGGGCGGCACGAGGCCGAGGATCCCCTGTTGCAAGGGCAGCCGGCGCACGGCGTCGAGACCAGAGAGAGGAGTCCGAGGTCGGCGGCCGAGACCGACTCGGGAAGGTCGGCGATGATTCGAACCGAGCTCCTACAGGAGGGGAAGAAGAAGAAAACCGGTCAGCAGGAGTCCCGGGCTTCAGCTCTGGGGAACCCCCTCCGACGGTCAAGTTAGCTCCTGAAGAAGATTCGATTCAGAAGGCAAAAAGAGTAGCTTTAATGCTTTTCGGACTGTAGTCCTTTAAGGGTCTCGGAGGCTTGAGGAAGCATCCTTTGGGCAATAAATAGCGGTGTATTTATAGCAAAGGATAGCGGATGGTTAACGGTGGCAGCCGATATAGGACTAAATAAGGGCTTACTGATAAACCGCCATAGTGCCTGATCCGCCACCGGAGTGGGCCGGATTCGGCTACCGGGCCGAAGGGGGTTGGGCCGCTGATGGACCGAAGCCTGTTGGGCCTTGGGCTGCCACGCTGTTCCCGGGCCGTAGGCTGGTGGGCCGCTGACGGGCTGAAGCCTGTTGGACCGGGAGCGACGGTGCCGCTTATGGGCCGAAGGCTGCTGGGCCGCTGATGGGCCGGAGGCTCCCGGAGGGCCTGGTACTGCTACTGTTGGGCTGAAAGGGGTTTGAACTTGCTTTAATGGGCCGAATCGGATTCTGCCTCATCAACTTCTAAATTTCAAAAACGGACGGACAAACGAATTTTTGGGTACCATTTACATTCCCATACGCATTCGATTTAAAAGATATTTATATCCATTATTTATCCACGACGCATTCCAATTTAGAAAGATCGTCTATTAACCGACTTATAATTAGTCGAAAATGGAATTATTGCTTACCATTTACACCCCCAGTAGATCTTTCACCAACGAAAGGAAATTTTATAGAAACTATATCTTATACTTCAAAGACATTTCCACCTAAATAGTGAGAGGAACATGGAGCGATAATGGATACATGAAACGTGTGGTTACATGGTGCTCTCAAGTTAACTACATTTCTCAAGTGCAGTATCAAACTCTTTTTAAGCAGTAAGCACCGAGAGAAGAAGACGAAACGACCAGAGTGGCGGAGAAGAAACCAAATCACAACCAAACCCCAGCGAAAGCAAGAGCGGAGCTGGACGGGCAGGCGAGATCTCATCTACCGCCCCGCCAGGAGAAGAGGACGTGAAAGGAAAGGGAAAGGAGGAGGACGAGACGCTGATCTAATACAACAACAAATGGATATATATATATATATAAATAAATAGGTTTTTTGCATATATACCTCTCAAAAATACTATAACGACATGTGTACTCCTAATTCTCACATATTATCATCAACATCCTTACAATCTTCAAAATGTTCTATTTATGTTCCTCCCGTCAAACTTAGGTTAATTTCAACGAAATATATCAAAAATATTACATAAGTCATGATATCGTTGGAGGTATTGGAAGTACAAAATGTAAGATCTTAATATATTGAAGAGTATATTTGCAAAATATTAATGAATTTAAGCATATTTATGTCAAATTATTAAATTGAGGGATATAAAATGTAATATTTTTAAGATTGCAAAGATATTAATGTTAATATGTGAGAATTGAAAGTATACATGCAAATACGTTATTTTGGAGAAGTATATACGTAAAAAACCTTAAATAAATTATATAAATATTATAAGTAACGGAGACAAGATAGGGTCCACGATAGGGGGGCGCTAAATGTGGCGCTAAATGAGTAGAAAACCACGTCTGTGAACACATGGGCAGTGGTAGATGTAGATCCATGCGCAGCCACGGCTCCCCTCTCTGGTCTCCTCGGTCCTCCCTCTTTGCCTGGAAAAAGATCATCCTGAGTTGGCTAATAAGTCTTCCATCACTTTCTCTCTCTTAAATTCCACATTTTTGATGTGGGTATGAACTGCGGTTTGAATCAGATAAGAGTAAAAGAGAGAGATGTAATGAGAAACTGTTTGACTTTTAACTTGATTTGGTTTATCTCAGAGTAAAATAAAATTGAGACAGATTAAAAGAACTTAAATCAGATTTTTATCTTTATTGATTGAAGTTTGATGAGATTTACAAAGAAGAAGTCTTTACTTGACAAAGTCCTATTGAAAGCTAATGAAAACTTTTAATGATGAAGACTGCTCATTTGCTTTGATCTGAGTTGAGCTAAAAAACATGATTGACATTAAATTAAGGTGAATTCAGACTAAAATTTTTCCATTTTATTTGTAGAATTAGAAAAGAATAAAATTTAGAATAAGACTAAGTCTAATTTAATGGAGAGAATGACTTATACTACTTTAGAATTGTTTATATTAGAATAAATAGAATATGTAATTTTATTCAAACTTAAGAATTACTTATCTTTCTTATTCCGCCAGTGAGCCTCACAGAACTATTAAAATTAAGCCCCTCTTGTTTTAGTATGTCTTATTTTAGATAAATAATTTTGGATAACTTATTTTACAAATAAATTGGAGCAAATCTAACCCGTAGAAGAAAGTGCAGAGAAGACTTCCACTGTTCATTAACCCCTCTTAAGATATAAATTTATTTTAAAACCCCACCACTCCACTCTTCGGCATTCTTAATTATCCAAGATCCAGCTACCGCTGCAGCTGCAATGCTCCTCTACTAATACCATCTGTTCTACCTCCCTACTGCCCGCCACCACCCACGGGCCGCGCAGCAGCCGCTGTCCTCCCCGCCAGCCCCAGCGCGACCCCGCCAGCAAGCCAGCTTCCCTCACCAACCGGCCACCACCACCCTTCCCCTCCCCTCTCCCCTTCTCACCACGCTACAAAAATGCCGTGCCACTACCACCACGGCATCGCCACCTGATCCCCCCCCCCCACCCTGCCGTGGCCCCTCCGGGTCGCCATTCTCCCCCCAGCCCACCCGGAAGGAAGGAAGGAAGAAGAAGCCATGGCGATCCCGAAGCCGTCGTCGTCTCCGCCGCCGCAGCTCGCCGTGGCGCCTGGTAGTGGCGCCAAGAAGACCTGTGGCAGCGGGGGTAAGGATGTGAAGCAGCGGGCAAACCTTTACGTGAGCAAGCTGGCGGACCGGGACACGGAGGCGATGGCGGTGATGGAGCTAGAGTCCATGGCGCGGGCGCTCCCCGCCGACTCGCTGCCGTCTTTCCTCTCTGCTATCTCAGACACCCGCCCCTCCGATAAGACCCCCCTCCGCCGCCACTGCCTCCGCCTGCTGTCGTTGCTGTCGCGGACGCAGCCGCCGCAGTCGCTCTCCCCTTTCCTACCTCGCATGGTCTCCGCAGTCCTTCGGCGCTTGCGGGATCCCGACTCCTCCGTCCGCTCCGCCTGTGTCGAGGCCGTCCGCGAGATGTCCTGCTGCTGCTGCTGCTCCTCCGGCGCCGGCGGTGGTGCCTCCTTCTGCGCTGTGTTCATTAGGCCTCTCTCCGAGAGTCTCCTGCTGGAGCAGGACCACAACCCCCAGATGGGTTCCGCCATGTGCCTCGCCGCCGCTGTCGAGGAGGCGTCCGCCGCGTTGGGCGAGGATGGGGGCGCCCTCGACCTGGATCTGGCGCAGCACCTCCACCGGCTGGTGCCGCGGCTGGTGAAGCTGGCCAGGAGCGAGGGCTTCAAGGCCAAGCCCGCCCTCCTCTCCCTGCTCGGCAGCGTCGTCGCCGCCGGCGGGGCGTCCACTCCGCCCCTGCTGGAGATCCTTGTCCCCTGCCTCGCCGACGCCATCTCCAGCGACGACTGGGCCGCAAGGAAGGCCGCCTCAGAGGCCCTTACCCGCGTCGCTGCCATCCCCGATCGCCATCTCCTCTCCGGCTTCAAATCCTCTTATTTCTCCTATTTCCAGGCCCGTAGGTTCGACAAGGTGCGCTCGTTTCCCCCATCCCTATCCCTTCTTCTCCAACTCGGACTTTGTTACAGTGTAGAAGAATGGGGATAACGCAATGTGGCTTACTCTCCAGGTGAAGATAGTCAGGGACTCCATCAATCAGATGCTAGAGGCATGGAAGGACGTTCCAGGTGCTTTGGAAGATGAAGATGACCATGGAGGGAACGCATCATCACCCTCACAGTCGCGATCCAGCTCCGCCCGCCGAGGTGATGAGCCGCTCTACCTTGTTGAATGGGTTTATTAATACCTGTTTGAGCCCCAGGCAGCTGAATTTATCAGCCATTCTGTGTCTGCCCAGTTCAGTTTTGTGTGTGCTCTTTCTAGCTTCCTCTTCCTCTACATCATGACTGTTTCTTGTGAATCTAGCCAATCGCCTTTGGGCGTTCTTTTGTTGGACATTCTGATTTGATGTAACTATGTAGATTACTTGTTTCTAAAATTTGTGTCTCCCTCTGCAGAAAGTGAGAGTGATGGGCGCCTCTTGGTTGGCTCCCGAACTTCTGGTTCGGCACGATCTAGTTCTCCCCATACCTTGAAGAAGAACAGATCCCCGGTCAGTAGATCGCCACCTCCAACTGACACCTCATCTACTCCTGCTGCCAGAAGGAGGACACCACCAAGAAATGAGAAGAGAGCAAGTCCACCTTTGTTCCGTGATGTAGACCGTATGAAAACCCCCGACTGGAAGATCGAAGTCGCCGTCCCCCGTGGACCTCCTTTCACAGTCATGTGTGAAGATGAACTTCAGAATGGTCATGTGAGAGCTGAAAAAGTGTGGGAACAAGGTAGAATTCAAGAGAATGCTAGCTCCAAATTAGAAGTCAAAAGACTCCTATTCGAGAAGAGTTCTGAGCATAGAGTTAACAAGTTTAAGTCAGGGTGTCGTGTTGTTCCTTTCCAAGAAAAGGGAAACTCTGAGCAAAAGGGAAACTCTGAGCAAACTGTTGAAATGGATGAGTTATTCGAAGACAATAAGGACAGTGACCTGTCATTGATCCGCAAACAATTGGTTCAAATAGAGAATCAGCAGTCTAGCCTATTCGATCTTCTCCAGGTGTGTCTTCCTGATCAGTTAGTTTCTCTTGTTGGTGTGTTCATCTAAATTGCCTTGCAGTAATTCTGATTACAAATGTGCCTTCTGTAGGCTCACCTGACTCACATACATGCCAGTGAACTTGTTTTGATGGTATAGCAACTTGACTCTTAGGTGACTTCAGCCACAAAAATAGAATAGTCAAGTTGATTTCCTCCCCTGTTTGTGTACAAAGTATGATCCCCCCTTCTCCTCTTCCCCCTCCCCAACATCCCATTTGGCTGGAAAGCATAGTGACCCTTACTGATTTTAGTGCCATCCAATGTTCATTGGCTTTGCGTCAATTGGCTTTGACTAATAAAGACTTCGGACGAGGAGTTCACTTGATTGACATAATTAGGATCCTGGTAGCACACTATCTAGTTTTCTGTCCATGAAAAGCTGGAGCTGTTTCACTACATTGGTGACTAGGAGATTGACCCTCCAACTTGCTTCCATCCTCATTTCAAATGTACATATAATTAAAGAATCTCAGAAAACCTTCACCTAAAAACTCCCGACACGATGCAAAGTGGAGTGCCTTGTCATTCTAAATTAGTTCTTCAAAGCTATTTGATACCATCCTTAATAAAAAATGATAGATCTACAGTAGTACAGAAGATGAACTATAGTAACAATCATGTACTTGTAGTAGAATAGTATTCTTAGTTACTTTTTAAACTTAAGCCATTGTAGAAGACATTTGATGGAAACCATGGGACTAGAGCTTTTGTGGAGCTGATCAATCCTGCAAATCACCTTGCTCTCCCACAAATATTGGTGGGAATTTGCTTCCATGACATTATGGACCTTAGGATGGTGAGACTTTAGAGGCATGAGCTGGAAGATGAAGAGCTTGACTGTGCAGTTCTGTCCAGATGTCACCATACATTGTCAGTGAGTCTCAGTTTTATCCCTATGTTGCTGAAGTTACGACAGTGTTTCAAGTCAGCATTGTCATCCACGAATTGGTCTGTGGTACTCTGCTGAATATTTTTGGTGAGGTTCTTCAGCTTGCTGAGCAGGTGATGGTGAACATATATAGCTATCTATGATTAAATATGTGAGTTGAACTTCTTTAGATCAAATTCCTTATTTTTCACCGAAGTATGGATTAAGCCATTTCAAGAGAAAAATGGTCTGTAAAAATACAAGAATGGCTTGAGGATTTAGGCTAACTCCTGGCAAAATCCTCTTCAATAGATGGATTAACATGATTTGTTATCTATTATGCCTTTTTATTTATGATATACAAATGAATGTATGTACGCATTAATGTTCATGTATTAACTATTATTTTCCACACATGCATGAATGTATGTCTCTGCGATGAAGAAATATGCTGATGAAGAACATTGATATGGAAAATACTGTAGGGATCTTGTACAGTACTGTACAGCAACTCCAAAAATGGATGTAGTGCATCTTTGTAGCCCATTTGTTGAGTATAAAATGTCACAGGTGTACATCCTTTCATCGCTACATTTGAGCTTCCTTATTTAAATTTTCTTCAATATCAATGCAGTCTCATTCATTCGTCTTAATTGGATTGCTCAAATGTTGCATGTCATCATTGGTTTTCTTCTTAAAGCATTGATTCTATGCAAATGCATTTCACATTGATTAATCCACCTATCTTCACAAGCAATCCTATCTTCTTTTTTTTATTATTTTGAGAGAAAATGGTAGGAGTTTTGATCAAGCAGATAAGGATCAGATGAAACACACATTAAACAAAGGGATCACCTCATTATGTGAGATGAGGGGGGCAAAAAATTGACATCTAAAGGCTCCAATTTTTCTGCAAAATCCTGCTGACGGCATGTGGTGACCTAGCCAGAATCTGTGCAAAAGATAGAAGCATAACTGAGTACACACATCAAACTCTACAGGCCAGCTAAATTCCTCTCTTTGGATGCTTTCCGGGCAAAACTGTGCAACTGCCCTTGATTGTGCAATTAATCCTAGGAAGTTAAGGAGTTACTACATATGATGCATTTAGATATCAAGACAAATAATATAGTGCATTTGGGCAGCATTAGGCAAGGAATGAAGTGAGCTACGTTAGAAACTGCTCTTTTTTGGCTCATATTAAAACTGAAAATGTATAGAATATATTTGGAGAAGCTTATTTCCATGACCTAGATTGGACCAAGTTGCAAAATTCTCACAATTTACACAGAAGGACGTCTAGGCTTGTTGTTTGCAATTATAGTCACGGCTGGACAACTAATATGTATAGAGATCTTTTACTATAACTCTGAGCACCATTTAGTGCCATTTTTAGCATTTTGTATCTTTGGTGTTTCCTTTAGTTCATCAGCATTTTTCAACAACCAATTGTTGCCAAAATGCTCTCATCTAGACATCAATATTTTAAAATTCTTCGTTTTTATTTAATGAACTTGTGGTGCTATCCACGTTCAAAAAAATAGGTCATCAATACTTAAGAAAAAATTTCCTATCAGGAATTTGCTTGTGGACATGTGCTTGTTTTTGTTTTCGGATACTAGATTGGCTTTATTTTGGTGCAAGTTGCATCATTACTCTTATTATGTTTTAGTCCACTTTATCCGCTTTAGTATCTCCACATGGGTTGATTTAAACATTTGTTTATGTCTGCTCATGTATTTGCTGATTCCATATTTCTTATTTGTCTTCTATTTTTAGAGATTCATTGGGAACTCACAAAATGGTATACATTCACTGGAGACCAGAGTTCATGGTCTTGAGATGGCACTAGATGAGATCTCCTATGATTTGGCCATGACTTCAGGAAGAATGCCTAGCACTGATCCCACAGTACATTGTTGCAAAATTCCTGGTGCAGAATTCTTGAGCTCAAAATTCTGGAGGAGAAATGAAGGCAGATACTCCTCTAGGTTTTCAATATCTGGAACCTCACCATCGGCTGGAGTGCGGAACACTGTGGACAAGGGAAGTGGGAATGCTTTAAAGTGGGAAAAGCAAGGTTTTGGACTTAACAGTGGATTTGTTATCAATCCATTAGCAGAAGTGAACTCCCAGTCGAGAGGAAGCTCATATGTTACTTCAGACAGAATGCCAAAGGGTAATATGCGTGAATCTGGAAGTCGGCAAGTCGAGGACGGAAACATGATTGATGAGTCCTCAACAACTGCCAGTACAACTCATATGATACACAGGTGAACTTTCAGCAGTTGTAATTAGCTCAATTATTTCTCTATTGATGACTAGCTCATATATCTATTGAAGCACATTGTTTGTTTCATCTGAAAAAGAAATGCAGCAGTTGGCTGTTTGATTTGTGTACTGTTCAATATATGAAAACAGAAGGAATGACTAAAGTCGTTCAGTAGTAGACTTTTTGGGATCCCACAGCTCAGTCGATAGACTTTTTTGGACTTGCTAAGTCCGTCAATCAAGTCACAGGGTTCGGTGAGCCAAACCATAGCGATTTTCCACCTATTTGTGGCAAGGCTTAGCTCAATTATATCTCTATTGATAAGTAGCTCAAAGAAAACAGCTGACCTCTTTGTTAGTTGACTAGGATCCCTTGAGACCTGAGTGGTGCATCGTGCAATTTGGGCAGTCAGATTTAAATTGGTTTCACATCATGGCTGCTGTTAAATATACATGATGAAATTGATTCTCGCCAAATCTTTCATGTGATTATTTTATGCACGCTGTTCAAATTAATAAGTCTATGTATGGCTGAAACCTTCTCCATAAAAAAGTTTATGAGAAATGAATGCACGATCCTGCCAACGTCAATATATATCCTGCCACATATAAATGGAAAATAATCTTTCAGCTTCAATGTTATGGAATAATTTCTGGATATTCCCTTCATTTCATTCTTCTAGTTAAAAATGATAATAATAAAGGATAAAAGACTTTGTTTTCTTAGCTTTCTGAGAAAACCCTGAGCATCAAGACATAATTCTACAGATGGGCAATTATACTAAGACTTGAATAAAGAAGTTCAGAAAGTACAAGTCTACTTATAACATTTTTTATTAGTTTTGTGACAAGTTCCTGAGCATCAAGACTTGTAATTTGACAGATGGACAACTACTAAGGCTTGAATAAGGAAGAAGATAAAAAAGTACATGTTACTTATAACATTTTATTTGGCTTCTTTCTGCTTTGTTCACTCCTTTTAGCTTCTACTCTGGGGGACATCTGGGAGCATCGGTCCATTAAATCTGTTCTCAAACTCAGAAGTTATGTTATCCACCAAAGTGTATCAAATATAATCAGCCCTCTTCTTTCCAAGGCTGCACTGGCAATGAATCCTGGACCGAGTGCATGGTGGTTTTGCTTCAGGCAGACATGAAAAATCTCAAATCATGGGATACTGTGAACCATAAGCTGACCAAGAAAATGGACAAGGCTCGGAATGCAGATTTTCCTTCTTTTTGGATCTGTCTTTCAGAAGGTGCTTCTTGTTTGTTTCCTTTGTTGTTGTCTTATTAGAATATGCAATTATGCACTCTTCATTTGCATGTTCAAGTTCATTTTTGTATTTTTATTTTTACATATTGGCATTGTCTCCGATGCATATGATATATTTCGAATGCTTTGCATTTTGAAACAACTTGCAGTTTTGCGTCAAACTGAATTCCTCCATATTGTCCATCAGATCTTCGTAGCAGATTTGAGGCTGGTCCTGGTGGACACACGTGTAGCTGCTGCTCTCTGGGCAGGAATTATTTGGCAAATTGAATAGATCATCCATGTTCCTAATGTTGTTACCATGAAATGAAAGATGGATGGGCAATCCTGTGTAGCATCGTTTTCTTCATTCTCCTTTTACCTTGATGCAGCATGGTTTACTAGGTCACCTTGTCCAGAGTCTCCAGACACATGCAGGCTGTGCTACAACGATTCTCCCCACCTAATACAGTTACAGATGATGAAATGCTGGACGATTCATTTGGGAGTTATTCTATACTCCCGGCAGTGAGAACCCAAGATCAGGTTGGCATGTAAATGTCGGATGTACATTATCCTAGTAAAATATGGAAAAAAAAAAAAGTGTTTCAGACTACTTGAACCACAGGCTAATTGTCGCCTATCGATGTTTCAAAATGCTATGTTTTTACTTGTTTTCTCCAATATTGTACACCTTGGAAATGTTGCATTATGGACGTCTTATGCTCTCTTATTTCAGAAGCTCATGTAGAGGACTGTATCATCAGTTTGCCTTGTCACAAGATAGCAAATTGTTTGCTAGAAATAAGGTATTGTTATCCAAACAAGTATTCTGATCTTGATTCAGGACGTATGTATGAACATTTCTGTGCAGGAAAATAGCGAAAGCACGTTGAGATTACGGGGTGCTTCATGCTTGTGATTGCATAAGAAATAATAAAGCGTAGCACGAATTTATGCGGTTTGGTTTGTCACATTCCTTTCTTCTCATGATAATAATTATAGAAAATCCTTTGGTCATGGAGTTAACATCACTCCTGCACTGACAATAAGAATGCAGTGACGTCATCATTGAGACCATGTACATTTGGGACTGTAAATGGTACTTTAGTCTTTTTGGTTTCTGATTTCTTTCTGATATTTTGAAAATAGATGTAAAGGTGTGGGGGAAAAAGTTATAATTCCAATTCTGAAGTGTTTCTATGTTCGAACCTTCTGGCTTTCGATAGAATATTGGATGTAGAAGTACTAGTGGTAGTCTGCACTAAAAAGTTATATAACTGATAATTTTATATGTTTAACGTTAAAATCAAAATTGTATGTCTTCAACTTAAGGTTTAGCAATTTTAAAAAAATGCATTTGCAGGTGGATTTACCCTCTCTCCTCCCCTACGTCTCTGTCCCCATTATTTTCTCATGTCCATTTCCATCACTCTTTCTTTTCTCACTTTATTTTTCCTGTTTCTTTTGTGTTCTCTATTCTGAAAATCCATGGATTCCACCGATTGATAGGAGTACTTTGGAGAGGATAAAGAAAGAGGTGGCTAAATAAATTGTGGCACCACACACGACCTCAACAAACGTTTAAAAGCAGTTTTAGTTATTGTTTATATATATATATAACATTTTCTAGGATGCATCTAATTTAGATGCCTCCCCCCTTCTCCTCAAACCCTTCATTCCAGCACAAAAAAAGATAAAATAAAAATTGTTAAAAAATTTAAAATATTAAATTAATCCTTTTTAGGTTGGTTCTGATCAACAAAATCAATCGTAATTGTCTAATCAAGTACGTCCTTCTTTAAGGATCAAAATTAAGAGATGGGATCCTAAGGGCTAATTTGATGAGTTTTTTATTTTTGTCTATTTTTTAATGTTTTTAGATGTCATTTTTTCATGTACCGTGATCGGACAGTTAGAATTGATCTTCAAGATTAGACGGTGAAAATTAAAACTTTAAGAATTAGATCAATCTTAAGAGACTTATTTGAATATTTAAAATTTATTAAAAAATTTATTGTTTAAATATTGGAAGGATAGCTTTTCAAAAGAGCAGGTGGGTACATCTAATTTAAATGCACCCTGTATATATGTACTATTGCTTGATATTATTGAACCTCGACTTCTTGCTCAAGCCACGAAAAAAGCACTAGCAACATCCATAATGACTGTGGTAGTAAGGGATGTAGTGGATTACAAGATTTAAAAAGGAAATCTAATATCTCATATTTTGAGCTAAGCAATACAACTACAAGTCAAACAAAAGCTTTTAAATATAATGTTTAGTGTTCAAATTTCAAGGACCAGAGGCCATTGGCCTAGGCCAGACCAGGCCCTTTGGCCTAACCTGGTCTGGGCTAGCTTGGACCGCCTGAGCCGACTAGACCCGACCCAACTGGGGACAGGGGGTGAGCAAGCTAGGGCATCTGCCCAAGCCGTCGCTGCCCCCTCCTCCTGGTCCCAACGCCCTCATCGCATGAGGGCGGCGAGCTAGGAGGAGGGGGCGGCACTGTTGGTGCATGCTGTCACCCCAGTTGGGCTGGCCAACGGTCGACAAGTGTCGTCAGCACCACTAGCCTAGCCGATGGTGCCTCGATTCCCCTACCCCCTTCCCTCTCCTTCCTCATCCTTCATCACATGAGGAAGAGGAAGGAGAGGGAGGAGGCAGTCACTATCGGCATCAGCGGTAACCCAGGTGGTGATCAGTGATGACCTCTTTTGCCCCCTGAGATTGCAAAAAATGAAAAAAAAATATCAAAAACCCTTTTCAAATCATTTCTACATAAATAAATAAAAATTGGATCTTTCATCTCGATTCATCACCATAAACGTCAACAACATAAAAGATCAAATTGGTATCACATGGAATTGATCTATAAATTATTTCAATCATCCGAAACGGATCAAAATGGTAACTTGCTCTGACACGACTATAAGGATCTGGGTGGGAGACAAAGAACGCAAAGATCAGAGACACAACGGAATATAAAATCAAACCTCTCGCTGTACCCGATCTATTTTACCAAATTAATAGGATTGTGATCGAATATCACCTTATGCGGAGTTAAATCCACAATCATTCGATTCTGGTAGAGCAATGTTGCCAGCCACATAGGTACCTAGCCTCTAACAATATCTATGCGATCGTCCGGTTGATAGTTCATCTTCGATCTCTCAGTAGGTTTGACGTGTTCGTCGAGATTCATTCTCCACGACAGTGCCCGCAGTATGCAGACTAGGCTCCCGACAATCGAGACGCGAAGCAGCAGAGGAGAGACAGAAACGGCCAACCTATTCGAAGGGGACAACTAGAGAGGGAGAGAGGAGGGGGATGGCCATATTCGAGCAGAAATCCTAGAGCTTGGCCTAGGGTTCTCTCCTGACTAGTATTTATAGTAATTTAGGCGACTTTTTATAAAAGTCTCTAAATTAATATAAATCTCATTTAAATACCATTGACTGAAAATTTTTGTGCGTGTGACCCTCTAAGTCCAAGTATCAGTCCTATTTTCAACCCAATAAGTCGAATCACTTCTTACTAGATTAAAGTAATTAATTTAATATCTTAGATTACATTATTACTTAACTGATATCATCTCATGATAATTGGTCGGATTTCCGATCAAGTTGAGTGCCAAGTAATATTGTATGATCTCGAAAGGCAATGGAGTTCAGCAACCTGCTCAAGGGACTTTTCTGTCATCATCTACCGCACGGCTATAAACTTTTACTCATACCAATACTCTCAAGCAAACTTAGGGTACAGTTAACTGTCAAACCTTAATTGGTTTGCTCACTTGGATTAGATAATCTAATACAATATTAGAACACCTTTTTTAATATGATGTTCCCCCTGGCCAGGGACTCCTGAGCATCATTTTCAAACCATTCTTTCTCTAATTATCGAGAGCAAATGATCTCATATTAAACACGCAATCATCTCTGAAGATATTCTATTGAACCTGATTATTCGGCTGATTAGAACCCCATGATTAGAGATGCATTAACCAAGGTCAAAGCTCAAAAATCCACCGACAAAGTGTCTTTAGTATCTTAGGTCTTAAGATCATGCACATTATTTGTGATGTCGAATCAAGCTGGTTGACAGTTAGGTAATTTACTATCCAGCAGATCAAGTCGGATTAATTTAGTGAACTTATTCACCGATGAACACCTACAGGTTTGCCTTAGTGTCTCTACACAAGTGACTATGAGACCAGTCACCCTCATCATATAAACAGGAATATACTATACTAGACTCACCAGATATTTGATATCCTTCTCAAATATCCTCTGATTATGAATAATTAAGAATGTGTGTTTAAATGATGTTAATCTCATTATTATGATCTCATCATAATTTAATATCCATTGCACCCATTCATGGACTTTATTATGAGACGTTCAATCAAATTATACATAAAGAACATTAATGCCTTTATTATTATTATAAGAACATAATTGTACAAAGTATGTAATTGGCTTGATGGACACACACTAGTAACAATAGGATCCTATAAAACTACATAGTGTTTAATGTTACCCTTTAGTCCCTTGATAAATTTCTTCAACTTTCTATTACCGTCATCAAATGCTTGAGGCACATATCTCCCTAACTCATAGAACCTCGCCTCATAATCTGCCACCATCATAAGCTCCTACACTAGGCTGAGAGCTCCATCTTTTCCTGTTCTAGAAAGAACTTCTCACAAAAAACCTTGAGAAACTCATCACACATGACAGTAGCATGATCCACAAAGATAGTCGTTTGCAGGGCCTTCCACCAGACATCGGCCCTATCTTGCATAAAAATCATCAAAAATGACCTTCTCCTAAGCAAAACAAAAAAATGAGTAAAAAGTCTTATCTATTTCATTGAGCCATATCTCAATGACTTTTGGGTGACTCTCCCCCTTGAAAGATGGAGGTTGCATATGGCTAAATTGCTCCATGATTGGTATATTAGGCCCATGAGTTTGAGGCTAAATCTTTCCTGCCCAAATTGACCTTTGGAAGGTCTGCATGAATGCTCCGAAGTCCATATTCGCCTGTGGTATGGTGACCACACCTTGGCCATTGGAGGAAGCAAATGCCCCTTAAAGTGGGGTAACCTTAGAAGATAGGGGCTGTAAAATAAGCACCAAAGGATGACCTCTCCTCAACTACATATCTTAAAAATCCAAAGCACCTCAAATTAATCCTCAGATCCAAACTCAAATCGAATCTAAAACCCATATGTTCTAACCACACCATCAACTAATTCCTATGAATCCCACTTAACAAATCTGATGGTAGTAGATCTTAAATTCTCATAGTTGCTCCGATTCAGTGTTTTGTAATGCTTCCCAACTCCAGACCCAAACTTATCTGACCTTCAATAAAATTCAGGGATGGTACAACAATTTTACGTGAAATGAGATATAAAAAAAATAAAATGATAGAATTTGACTCGAAACTGACAATGACAGTGATAGCAAGCAATCGCATAGATCTTGTCATGTACTTTTTGAATTAGGGTCATAATTGTCATTTTGAAATTGAAGCACAAGTTTATGCATGTTTTAGTGATGGGTGGATAAATTCTCCCCAACAACACTCCCACGCCTAATATTTAGCTGATCATGATTCTTTAGCCACTCAGTTACTACTCGGGCTGCATCACTAGGTCACGTATTACTTATTTAATCATTCAAAAACTAAAATTGCATAATAGGGGTCAAATTAGATCGAATTGGCATAAATAAATATTTGTGCATTTTAATATGTAGATCAAGTTACAAGTCAAATCGGCATAAACTCAATTTTTAGAAGTCAAATATAATTAATTAAAGGTGAGATATGAACTTGAAATTTTTTGGGACAATATTCATATTTTTCAGAATTAATCTCAAATAAAATAGACTAAAATTCAGATAAGTAAGTGTAATTTCAAAACACGTTAAAATTTTGAGATAATCTGAAAACATATTCCTAGTATCAAAAATGATGTTTGAAGTCAAAAACATTCAAAAGGTATTATAGTCAAAAGGTCAAATAGGTGAAAGGGTCCAAGTGGCACATAACTGATTGATAGGAATCAGTCAATTGTTTCAGATGAATTGATCACCCATTTTAGTCAATTATAAAGATTGGCTTCTATCAACAGAATTGGTCGATTGATCGAATTGAAAAAATCGACCATCTGCAGTCATTACAACACCGAAACTTAGAACGAAAGTATTTTCATCATAGATCGAGAATTTATAATTATAGCATTGATTCTAAGTTCAAAAGTCATATTACATCAAAATAAATATAATTTATAAACTAAGCAAGGCTAGTTAAATCACATGCCTTTCTCTTAGCTGAAATCCTCCTCTAGACACAACCCACCAATCAATGAAGAACGCCTTCTCCCACGAATCTACATGAACTCCTTCCTTTTACATGCTTTGGAAGACTCCTTACTAGGGTTGTCGACGGTCCAGATCTGGGTAAACCTGTACCCAAAACGAATGTACCTAGACCCGGTTTAGACCCAATAAGGGTCATGGGTAAATGGGTAAAATGGTCGGATCTTGGGCCTACTTCTTATTTATTTGATGTTGAAGATAATTGGGTCCGGTATAGAATTTATTTATCTTAAATTTCTATGTGCCAAATAATTGGATTTGATTTTAGGTCCAAATTTTAAGAAATCAGCTCACAAATTTTTGCAATCTATGACAATAAAAGATTTAATGGGTAAACGGGTGTACCCATACCCATAACTAACGGGTCTGTTAACGGACCTGGGCCCATTTTGACAGCCCTACTCCTTACTAATAGAAAACCTTCTTCCGCGAATAGCAACTCTCCTGGGTTTGTTTGGAGAATTTTGGTGGCTGGGGTCTCTAAATGATGAAAGAAGTTAATGCTACAATATGGGCTTACTTTTCTACTTAACCTTCCAAAAACCTCCCATAATTGAACTCCCTATAAATTTCCTTCTCCCTCTCTTTCCAATTCAAATTCCAACTATAGGATGTACATGTCCTTTCAAAAATTATTTCTATTTTGACACCTGCAAAGTGTTGTACAAAAATGATCCTCTATGCCTCATAATTAATGGAAGTAGCTCATGAAATTTGTAGTAACGTAATTCTCTGGTAAATGATTCTAATGCCACCTCAGTTATATGTCTATATTGAAAGTTTTTGACACCTGCAAAGTGTTGTACAAAAATGATCCTCTATGTCACATAATTAATGGAAGTAGCTCATGAAATTTGTAGTAACGTAATTCTCTGGTAAATGATTCTAATGCCACCTCAGCTATATGTCTATATTGAAAGTTACAATTTTGCAACATTTACTATGTATCTAATTCTGAAAATAAGTTATTTCTCTTAATGCCCTAACTAAGCTTCCATCTAATGGGCTAAGATAATTATTATATTATACTCTACATATTTAATGGGCTGCAGTAACCAAATGACATGGACTAATAAGCTTTAAAATTTTAGTGAATAATGTGAATGAAGAGGCACATCTTTCCTCATGGGGGGATCAATAAGGGTTGGCACATGTATAAATAGAACAAACCAACTTAAATGTCAATATGCAATGTTTGCATGTCATATTTTACAAAGTTAAAAAGTCTAGATTATAAGTTATAGGTTAAACATCAAATATGAGTAGAATGTGGATGAGAAAATTTCATATCCGTCGGCTCGTATTTGGAGTCGGATGTTGCTAAATATAATATGGTAAGATAATATGATCTACTACCGATTTACTCTATTGACAATCTTACTCAATAGGCATAAAATAAGCATGAATCCAATTTAACCCATACCGAGTCCCAGAAAATGCTCATAGGCTACCATGAAATCTTGCTTCTTGGTCCAATACAATAGTTAGGGTGGGTCCAACCCCCCCTCTCTCTGCAAGTGACCACACCTTTTTAAGTCTCTCTTTGATTACCTACTTTTTTCCTTTCCACACCCTCGTAAGGGATGATGCCTAAATCTTTAGCCTTTTCTCTTTCACTGGACATATGTGTCAACTAATGGACAACATTAAACTTTTCTTACTAATAGAATAATGGAGTAGATGGTGTATATCTTATGATAGTGATGGTCTATATCTCACGACAATGATGATAAACTCATGAACCTGTCTATGTGGCACATAAAATCAAAAAGAATACATCATCGGCACCACACTCCATGGATAAATGATCCCAACTAGAATGAGCTTTGTCCAACAGCAGCAATAGCCATATCAGTGTCTAAAGGCATTGTTGATACTAGAGAGGATGGGAGGTGCCTCAGTCAATGCCATCACTGTCGTAAGATATAGACCATCTACTCCATTGTCTAGAACAAACATGACGAGCATACTTAAAAATAGAGTTCTATTATCATAGTCAAAAAGAACAACTTAAGAATGACTAAAATTTTAAAAAATCATACTTTATTGGCACAGCGTAAGAATTATATGTAAATGATAAAAAATATCAAAGATCAAAAAAGCTTATGTAAAGACACATTTAGATTCCAAACTTACTGTGGGGGATTGTTTTTGCTCACCTCACTGACTAGATCAGTCATATGCAACAATCAGGTAAATCAAACAAAGTGTAGAGAGAGAGAGAGAGAGAGAGAGAGAGAGAGAGAGATGAAGTGGCAATTTGCCTACATTTACAGAACCTGACTCATTCACTGCCACGTTACACTATTATCTCCAAGAACACGAATACACAAAAGTAGACTTAGAAAAAAGTCAACAGCCACTCTCTAATGGTTTACATCCTTATGGCACATTTTCTGAACTTACCATTTTTGTAACCTCCCGAAACAAAGCCTTGAAATACTCTTGAACTAGACTGCATCGGAGTAGTGTCGACACCCTTCAATAGAAGTGTCGATGCATCCAACTACCCCCTGTCTCACATGCTAATTATGGTTGTCAACAACACTAAACCTACCTTTTATTGTTGTTGTAGATCTGCTAAGATGGCAACACCCTAGCTGCTATTGTAGACACCGTACTCTTGGGGCTGACTTGGGTTCAAGGACATACTATATCCCCTCTTCCCCCTTCCTTCTAGTTGGAGTAACCTACAAAGAGAGTTTTTTTTTTTTGCATACAGTGCCTCTGGCATCATAGGAAAACCTCTCTCGTTGCTTCAAACTTAAGATACCCTTCTAAATGTGAAACATTTCCCAACAAAGCTCCATCTATAGGAACAACTACACTTGAGATAAGCATTTCTCGAAGTGTAAAGCATCCTTTTTAACCTTTTTGTCATGTTGATGTTAAAATCTTAGTTTTCTCTCTACTCTCTCTCTTTCTAATGAGGTAAGTTGATGAGTCCAACAGTCTCAAATGGGCTCATAAGAAGATGTGAAACACTACATGTATAGCAATATAAGGATCAAATTGATCGTACTTAAGATTATTTATATATTATTAAAAACTATATGTTGAGGAAATTTTGGGGTAGGTAGCTCAAAAAATAAAAGGGGAGCAATGAGGTCGAGATGAATCACCAACCTCTCCGGTGATTCCTACTTGTGCACACGAGTAGTAGTGAAGAGAGGAGCCCCAGGGGACCGAGAGCCACCTCCTTCGATCGTCAAGTCAGTACTTTCCCTCACTGCAAGTGTGGGGTTTAGACTACTTACCTCACCTGCTCATTGCATAGGTATTTATAGCCTCCAATTGCTCGTGGCTCGTGGTTGTGCCAAATGGCACCGAAGGGTTGAAAACGTGATTGGACCTTATGGGGTCCGAGAGGATTGTCAAAATATGAAAGATTGCTTTGCAAGGAAGCTAGATCTTTCCCGGACCCCGTCGAGGGTGTAAGGAATCGTCTAGAACGCAGCGGAAAAATAAATCGATTCCTATGTATCGGTTGCTGGGATCGTAAAACGGACAATTAAATAAACGCGGGAAGAACGGTTCTTCACCTTTGCGGGGTTTCGAATCTCCCGTGGATGATTCCGACTCGGTAATCGCGTACGCGCACGATCTCCAGAGGTATCCACACGAGCTCCCGATGCAGACGCGATTTCCTCTTCGACTTGAGTACTTCGACCCGATCTCAAATCCACCATGCGCAGAGAAAGAAAGATCTACTCCAAGAGAGAGAGAAGGAGAGAGAGAGAGGAGAGAGAAAATCCGAGGGTGTGTTTTTCGTCCAACCTCTTTCACCACTTCCCTTGGCCTCCTTATATAAGAAATAAGGATAAGCACAAGGATTAATTCTCATGATTATCCAAGAGTTTGGCCTTGGATAACTCTCCATTAAATATTCATGTTTATCCTGCGGCTTTTCATAAAAACTCAGATAAGTATGATATTTAACATCTCTCACCGTCTTACGAGAACTCTTATGTGTGTGACCCTCTAGGCCCATATATCAGTCCGGTTTCAGGCCCATTAAACTTAGAACCAATTCTAAAGTTTAATATTTATTAATTATTATTTAAATATCATATGTTAAATAATTAATTCAATAAATAAGTGGTTTATCATCTGATGATTAATCCACTGGACCTTCTGACCATGAACGGCACCAAACACTACCTCATGATCCCAGAAGATATAAGGGATATTGTTCCATTTATTTGAACATTTCCGTCTGCAGATACCGCACAGATAAAATCATTCACTCATCCAATGTCCCAATAATGCAAGGGTATGGTTTTATAGTCAAACCCTCTATCGCATTATTTAGATGGATTCCAGTACTCAGTTAATTTTTAGAAAGACATCTCTTTCATTTGACCCTGGCCAGAGATTTCTGTGTACACATCTATAGGACATTCTCTCTCCAGTCTTATATCAAGAGTGAGTGATCCCCTGTTGTTTACTCAATTACCTTCGAAAGCTTTCCACTGTATCTAAGAGACTGACTATCGTGGACTTAATGGTTAAAGTCCACAAGTCAGATAATCAAGACACAATGGTCTACAAACAAGGTATCATTGGTGACTCAGGTCAAAGGACCAACTGTGCTACTGCACCGATTGAATTCCCTAGTTGACTAATAGGTATAATTACCATCCATGAATTCTTATTTGGATCTGTTCAGTGAACTCATTCTCTAATGAGCATCTACAAGTTTTTCTTAGTGTCACCACACGAGTGAATGTGAGATCATTCACCCTCATCACATGAGTAGACATAACTTGTGTCGATCTTATCGGATATTTAATGTCCATCTCAAATATCTTATGATCGAGAACTGTTTAAGACAAGTGACTACGAATATTGATCTCACTATCATGATGTCATTATGATTCAGTATCCCATACATTTGTCTATGGACCTTCATTACGATAGTTAATTTGCGAGAACTATAAATGAAGAAATAATTGCATTTATTAATAATCTGAACTAGAATGTACAATGATTGGCTTTGAGGCCATCCAATTCTATCATTCTCCCACTTGGACTATAGTCAATCACCCATATGTCTAAGTCCCATAGACTTAAGGTGACGTTCAAAATTGTTTTGAGACAATGGCTTAGTCAAGGGATCTGCTACATTATCTTCATATGAGACTTTCTTAACTACTATATCTCCTCGAACGATAATCTCACGAATCAGATGAAATCGTCTCAGAATGTGCTTTGACTTCTGATGTGATCTTGGCTCCTTCGCTTGAGCTATCGCCCCAATGTTGTCACACAATAATGGAACATGATCTGAAATGCTTGGAGCTACTCCAAGTGCATAGATGAACTTCTTCATCCAAACTGCCTCCTTGGCCGCTTCAGCTGCAGCAATATATTCTGCTTCGGTCGTCGAATCTGCAGTTGTTTCTTGTTTGGAACTTTTCCAACTTACTGCACCTCCATTTAACATGAACACAAATCTAAATATGGATTTGCTATCACCCAAATCCGACTGGAAGCTCGAGTCAGTAAACCCTCGAAGTTCCAAGTCGTCTCCTCCATAGACGAGAAATAAACCCTTAGTCCTTCTTAAGTATCTAAGGATACATTTCACCGCCTTCCAGTGTTCCTCACTTGGATCAGCCTGGTATCTACTAGTGACACTTAGTGGGTGTGCCATATCAGGCCTAGTACATAGCATTGCATACATGATAGATCCTATTGCCGAAGCATAAGGAACTCTATCCATGTATGCTTTCTCTTCAGGTGTCTTGGGAGACATTCCTTTAGAGAGTTAAATTCTATGCCTCATTGGAACGAAACCTTTCTTGGAATTTTCCATGCCAAACCTTTTGACTATGGTGTCTATGTATATGGATTGGGATAAACCAAGCATCCTTTTAGATCTATCTCTATAGATCCTTATTCCTAAAATGTAGGATGCTTCTCCTAAATCCTTCATGGAGAAATTTTTGGATAACCAAATCTTTACTAATGATAACATTCCTACATCATTCCCAATGAGTAGAATGTCATCAACGTAAAGTACCAAAAAGGTAACTGCGCTCCCACTAGTCTTTTTGTATACACAAGGTTCATCTTCATTCTTAATGAAGTCATAAGATTTGATTGCTTCATCAAATCTTAAGTTCCAAGTTCGGGATGCCTGCTTTAATCCATAAATAGATCTTTGCAACTTGCATACCTTACTTGAATGCTCTTTGTAAGTGAATCCTTCAGGTTGTATCATATACACCTATTCTTGAAGGTTCCCGTTAAGGAATATTGTTTTCACATCCATTTGCCATATTTCATAATCATATAATGCAGTAATAGCAAGAAGTATTCTGATTGACTTAATCATGGTAACTGGAGAAAAAGTTTCGTCATAGTCAATGCCTTGCCTTTGACGATATCCTTTTGCTACCAGCCTTGCCTTGTATGTGTCAATCTGTCTATCTGCCCCGATCTTTCTTTTAAAGATCCATTTACTGCTAATAGGTATTATACCTTCTGGCAGATTAACCAAGTTCCAAACTTGGTTGGCATACATAGACTGAATTTCTGAATTCATTGTCTGTTGCCATTTATCTGATTCTTGACTATTCATGGCTTCTTGGTAGGTTTGAGGATCATCATCCTCATTTAAGTGCACTTTTGGTTTGTCGTCATCAATATGTCCAACATATCTTTCAGGCTGCTTAGGCACTCTACCAGATCTGCGAAGCTTTTGTGTATTATCTTAAACAAGTTCTTAAGTCAATTGCTCAGTAGATGAGCCAGCATTGATTTGTGAGTCTAGAATTTCTTCCAGTTTTATCTTGCTCCCACTGTCTTCTTTTGAAAAATATTCTTTCTCTAAGAAGACAGCTCTTTTTGCGACAAACACCCTTTGACCGCTGGGCAGATACAAATAATATCCAAAAGTCTCTTTTGGATATCCCACAAACCTACCCTTTTCAGTCCTGGAATCCAGTTTATCTGGATCATGTCTTTTGACATGTGCAGGACAACCCCAAACTCTAACATGCTTAAAGTCCGGTTTCTTCCCTTTCCATATCTCATATGGAGTAGAAGATACTTACTTACTAAGAACTTTGTTCAACAGATATGCAGCAGTCAACAGTGCATATCGCCATAAAGAAATTGGAAGTTTAGCATAACTCATCATTGATCATACCATATCTAATAGAGTACGATTTCTCCTTTCTGATATACCATTTAATTGTGGTGTATAGGGAGGAGTCCACTGAGACAGAATACCATTATTCTTAAGATATTGTGTGCATTCTGTACTTAAGTATTCACCCCCTCGATCTGATCGAAGAGTTTTGATACTCTTTCCAGTCTGGTTCTCAACTTCATTTTTAAATTCTTTAAATTTCTCAAAGACTTCTGACTTATATTTCATTAAATATATGTAGTCATATCTTGAGAAATCATCTGTGAATGAAACGAAGTATGAGTAACTACCCGTAGCATGAGTAGACATTGGACCACATACATCACTATATATTAGTTCCAATAATTCCTTGGCTCTTTCTCCATGTCTTGAAAATAGAGTTTTGGTCATTTTTCCCATGAGACAAGCTTCACAAGTTGCAAATGATTCATAATCAAATCGATCAAGATATCCATTCTTTTGCAACTTAATGATTATGTTCTCATTTATATAACCGAGCCTACAATGCCATAAGTATGATTTATTCACATCATTATCTATTCGTTCAAGAGACTTATTTACTAGACAAATATCATTTGAAATATCAAGTAAATATAATCTATCAAATAAATATCCTTATCTATTCGTAAGGGATGATGCCTAAATCTTTAGCCTTTTCTCTTTCACTGGACATATGTGTCAACTAATGGACAACATTAAACTTTTCTTACTAATAGAATAATGGAGTAGATGGTGTATATCTTATGATAGTGATGGTCTATATCTCACGACAATGATGATAAACTCATGAACCTGTCTATGTGGCACATAAAATCAAAAAGAATACATCATCGGCACCACACTCCATGGATAAATGATCCCAACTAGAATGAGCTTTGTCCAATAGCAGCAATAGCCATATCAGTGTCTAGAGGCATTGTTGATACTAGAGAGGATGGGAGGTGCCTCAGTCAATGCCATCATTGTCGTAAGATATAGACCATCTACTCCATTGTCTAGAACAAACATGACGAGCATGTTTAAAAATAGAGTTAAAAATAGAGTTCTATTATCATAGTCAAAAAGAACAACTTAAGAATGACTAAAATTTTAAAAAATCATACTTTATTGGCACAGCGTAAGAATTATATGTAAATGATAAAAAATATCAAAGATCAAAAAAGCTTATGTAAAGACACATTTAGATTCCAAACTTACCGTGGGGGATTGTTTTTGCTCACTGTAGGTGCTGAAAATGCTCGTGTGATTAATGTGAAAAACTATGTTGTTTAGTGTAAACTAACCTATTAAAAACAGCAACTAAAGTGCAGTGATCGCCAGAAACTTTTAACTAAAAAGTTTCAAAAGAGAGTTTTGATCGCCTACCTGTTTGAACGCGGAAGAATGAGTCCTTGGTTCCCCTCCTTCAGCCGGCTGAAGAAAGAGAGCCCTTTCTTTGTTCTTTTGTTCTTGCTGTTGAGGTTGAGGATCGTCCAGAAGTTCCCCTGGCTTTGTACTTGATTTCCTTCTTTTTATCTCTTGTTGTTGTTGAGTGCAGCAGAGACAAAGAAAGAAAACAGAAATGAAGAAACACTGATGAGAATTTAAATGGAAGTAATATCAAAACTAACCATGATTAGAAACATGCTTAAAAACAGCAACTCACTTGTTTAAATGGCTTTGAAACCCCTTTAAAACAAATGGGTTTTGGAAAATTAATGGCGTGGTGTGTGTTACATGAAGTGAGTATGAGAATGAGATTAATAAAGGATGTAATTGAAATTCAGAAATAAAAAACTTATGCCCAGTTGGAGAAGCCTTGAAAGATGAAAATCTGGAAAAGGGACGCCGTCTTCTGGAAATAGCAGCGCTCCGGCGTTCCGACGTGGTTGCTTCGATCTCCAAATCGCTATAGCGCTATGGCTTGATTCAATTCTCTCTCTTTCTTTTTTTTTAACTCTTGAGATACAAGGTATTTATAGGCATTTTCTGCGTTCGCGATTAACATAGAAAAATCTCGGATTTATCCATCTTAGACGACAGATAATTACTGATTAATTCATCTTTATCTGTAATTATCTAAAACGCGTCCACTATGGCTGACGCCTTTCAGATTAATTAAGATAAGGATAAATATCCGGGAAAACTTATCTTTATCTTTATTAGCTAAAACGCGTCCACCTATGTAGACGTCTTTTACACTAATTAAGATAAGGATAAACATCCGGAAGAGAAGTTCAAATAGCTTAGGAAACCTAAAACGCGTCAACCCTCACAGACGCCTTTTAGCTAATAAATCAATTAATTAAAATTCAAATTTAAACGTTAAAATAGGAATAAACTCTAAATAGCGTCCACATGTGTCGACGCTTTTTAGGGTTCTTCATATTTTAACTATAATTTGAGCTAAAATCAATTTAATTGATTAACTTAAACGTGTATGTTAAACCCGACACTTAAAAAGATCAATAAAAATTAATTAATGATTAATTATCAGACCATTATGAGGCATTATTATATGATATGAAATTTACTCGAAATGACGTCAAAATTAGCGTGTCTACAGCTGCCTCACCTTGGCATCGTCTTTGCAAGGGAGTGAAATGAAATGGAATATACTGAAAAGGTGATGCCAAAGTGTGATGAGACACGCTCTTAACATCACATGATTGGAATTTTTCTCGAAATCATCAATGAAGATAGCTCAATGAAATTAATGGAATTAATCCTGTCTGGATGAGGTAGACAAGGAAATAAAATAAGGTCGATCAACCTCCACGGAGTGGGAAGTACCCCAGGTCATAGACACTGTAGGTTTCATCATGGGGAGCGTTTGCCAGCCAATATGGACGTGCTGCAGCCATGATGGATCTTTAAAAGAAAACAAGAATATTGGATAAAGAATCCAAGAAAGGATAGAATTCCAATGATATCTTCAAGCGAACCTCAAAGATAATCAAGATACTCAATTCAGAATGGAATATTTCATATCATGTTGGAAATTATTTAATTTAATGGTCTGAAACTTAATCAATAATTAATTCTTATCACAATGATTTCAAAGTCCTACATGATGCATGCTGGGCTAAAAGAAAAATATAAAGTCAAATAAAATATAAATTAATCAAGGATAATATTGTCAAATTGCCATTAATGAGTCAAGATACCAATTCTTGTAATCCAGTGCTAAGCCGAAGCTGGTTTTTCCACGCACCGTTTCACAAAAGTGGAACCATCGTCCTCACTAATTAATAATCTAACGGCCTATCCGTGCGATTAAAAATCCTCTGGAATTATCACTGTTTTTGTTGTAGGGGAACTCAAATTCCAGTTTTATCAAAACTACAAGGTCCTTGATATAATCTAATAAATATTTATCATATAGTAATGCGAATGCGAAATAATTACATGGAATAGTACAAGGGTAGAAATAACCGTCTTTTTAGCCACGGTCAGGACTTCATGACTCCCACAGTGGGATCTTCTTGATATTTTCCAGCTTTACTCGAGTTTTCTTGAATTTTCTGCAATCAAAATTGTTAATAACATCAAAACCCACAGAATTTCGAATAAATCACTAAAACGCGTCGTGTCGCGCAGACGCCATTCAACGTTGAAAAGCGTCAGTGCTCCTCGACGCCTTTCGCTCACAGAAACAGGTTTCTGCTTGTTCTCTATTCGGATTCCAACTTTATCAATGCCTTGTGTCCTGTATATGACTTGAACAAACATGTTAAGTATCTGTTTAGGCTTAGCCCCTTGCCTGGTTAAGTAACCGACTACTTGATCCTATCCTTGATAGAAGGGTCAAGGGGCATAGCCTTTATTAACAAAGGTAATGAGAATAATTAAACTTAAGCAGAATGCAACATACAAGCAGACAGATGCTTACTGAAAATAAAAGGATGAAACACACTAAATACAACAAGCAGATGCTAACTGAAATTTTTTTTGTTGTTTTGAAATATTCATTTTTGTTTGGGGTTTTGGAATATATACTTTTTTTTTGAATTTTGACATATGTATATTTTTTTGAATTTTTGATTTGTGTATTTTTTTGGATTTTTGACATATATTTTTTTTGGATTTTTGACATATGTATTTTTTTTTTTTTTTTGACATATGTATTTTTTTTGGATTTTTGACATATATATTTTTTTTGAATTTTGACATATGTATTTTTGGGTTTTTCTTTGACATATGCATTTTTTTGGATTTTTTTGACATATGCATTTTTTTGGATTTTTGACTAAAAGATCAGCATGGTACTTGGATCAAAAGATCATATTCATTTATTAACTTATTTTTCAAATTGTTCTTTAACAGCTTAACTTAAACCCATCGTGATTGAACTTGTGTTTCCATTCGTGATCCCATTTGATGATTTGACCCTTAGTCAATCTAAGCCATTCCTTAAGTTTGGAGTACACATCTTTAGAAAGAAAAGATGAATAAGTTTAGAAAGCCCATGAGAAGGTTCCGGAGACTTAAAAAGATGTTCCTTTCCTACCCTAATATCCGTTGGGGTTCGGTCATTTTCTTTCCGGGGTATTTATCGACCTTGCGTTCCCTTTTGTTTCATTTCATGGCCTTGATGTAACGTTTGTAATGTAATGGCCTTTTGATTTGACATTTGGCTTTTGCCTTTTGCTTTTTCTTTTCTTTTTTTTTTCGCTTCGGGACGGATCTCCCCCTTTTTTTATGACGGCCTCCTACTAAGATGGCGGGTATTCTTGGTAGTCTATTCTAAGTCTCGTTCCGACATCATGGGCCGAGTATAAAACAGAATTTTTGCTTTTAAAATGAATGATTTGTACTTTACACTTTCGGTCAAGCTTTCGATATTCTTTAGGACATGTCATCTCTTGTTATTCACGAATCAAACGTGTTAGTGTGTGCAATAATGGGTTTGAAATTAAGTTATCCAGACTAATAAGGAAATTTGAGTTTATAAACTTTCTGATTCCACTGGTCTTTGTACCATACTGATCGACTCTTTAACCTAAGGATAGTATTTCTTAAGATGTAAACCATTCCAGGGATGTTTTAGCTCTTCTCCTTCTGCATTAACAAGACGATAAGCATTACCAGGAAAAGCGTGCGATACAACATAAGGTCCTTCCCAGTTGGGTTGGAGCTTAGAACTCGGACCACCAGGTTTTATAAAAATTCTTTTGACAACCATTTCACCAACTTTGAACTTACGTTCAATAACTTTCTTTTGATAAAAACGTGCTAGTCTGTTTTGATAAACTTTTGCATGATTAGCAGCTGACCATCTTTTCTCGTCTAAAAGTTCCAATTGAGCAAGGAGTGCTGAACGATGTTCGTCAATGGAAAATTCCTTATTCAATTGTACTCTTAATGACGGTATGAGGATCTCATATGGAACTACCGCCTCCATTCCAAATGTTAAGGAATAAGGAGTTTGCCCAGTGGGCGTGCGGATTGAAGTTCGGTAGGCCCATAGAGCCTCAACTAATTTTTCTGGCCAATCTGCAAATTTGTTAGATTTGCACGTCTTTTTGATGATTTTTATCAAAGTCTTATTTGTTGCCTCTGCTTGGCCATTGCCTTGCGGATAATAAGGAGATGAATGATGCAATGCAATTTTATACCTGTTACAGAGGTCCTTCAATTCATGTGACACGAACTGCGGTCCGTTGTCGGTGACGATGGTGCTTGGAATTCCAAATCTGGTGATGATGTTCTTCATGATGAACTTGCAGACGGTTGATGCTTTGATCTCCACGTACGCTTCAGCTTCTGCCCACTTGGTGAAGTATTCCGTTGCCGTGAGAATGAAAGATTTTTGCTTGATGCCGGAATCTGGGTTACCAAGAGGTCCAATGATGTCGAAAGCCCACATGGAGAAAGGCCATGGGGAAGAAACAGGATGGAGTGAAGATGCAGGAGAATGAATTTTGTCGGCGTGAAGTTGACACTTAGCACACCTACGGACATATCCTACGCAGTCTTCTTCCATGGTTGGCCAATAAAATCCTTGTCTAAGGATCTTCTTTGCTAGCATCTGTCCATTGACATGACCACCACACACTCCACTATGAGCTCCTTCCATAACCTTCCAAAGCTCATCTTCGTCTAGACATCTCAGAAGAACTCCATCAAAACCTCTCTTATATAATGCTCCTCCAACTAAGGTGTATCGTTGAGCAACTCTCCTGATAGCTCTCTTCTCCTCAGTTGTAGCTTCCTCAGGATACGATTGATCTTCACAATATCTTGCAATTTCATAATACCATGGCTTCTGTTCATCATCCATCTCTTCTAACAGCTCCATCAGCATGATTTCTCTTTTCTCAATGATATCTCCGTCTCTGACTTTCTTCAGCAACTTCTCCTTAGTTCTAAGGAATGAAGGATCTTTCACGGCGGGTGAAAGACGCCTATGAACTATGATTGATTCGGATTGCTTGCTGATTGGAAAATCAAGAGATGAGGCAAGTGAAGCTAGAGCGTCAGCTAAGATGTTCTGATTCCTAGGAACATGGACAAAGATCAATTTCGTGAAAAGCTTTGAGTAAACAGAAATAAGCTCTTGATAAGGCTTGAGCTTGGGATCGAGAGTTCGATACTTGGTCAGCACTTGGCGAAGAATTAGTTGGCTATCACCCACGATCCTGAGTTTGGTAGCACCATGGAAATGAGCAGCCTCGAGGCCAGCAAGAAGTGCCTCGTATTCAGCTATATTGTTTGTAACTGGAAAATCAAGCTGAAAGGCTTGTGGAATGGTGATACCTTCAGGTGATAACAGAACGATACTGATCCCTTTTCCATGAGAATTCAGAGCTCCGTCAAAATGCAGAGTCCACATATCATCTCTGATTTGATTTATGGACATCAGTTCCTCATCCGGAAACTCTGATCGCACTGGATCAAATCGAGGAAGGGGATGATGAGCGAGATGTTCTGCTATGGCATAGCCCTTGATCGCTTTCTGCTGAATATAGATGATGTCGAATTGAGATAGAAAGCTTTGCCATCGTGCTAACCTATCAGTAAGAACAGATTTCTCCAGAAGGAATTTGATTGGATTCATCCTAGCGATGAGATGAACTTCATGGGCCAGAAAATAATGCTTCAATTTCTGCACAACCCAAACCAATGCTGCACATGTTTTCTCCATCGCCGTATATCTCTGCTCAGCGGGGTTGAGAAGTTTAGAGAGATAGTAGGCCGCCCTCTCTTTTCCTTCTTCATCTTCTTGTGCTAGGACAGCCCCCACTGCATCATCCAGGACTGAAACGTAAAGTATCAATGGTTTGCCTGGAGATGGTAGTCTCAAAACAGGAGGACTTGCTAAATAGTCCTTCAATCCATCGAATGCCTCCTGACACTTATCGTCCCAATCGAATTTGACTCCTGGCTTGGTAAGCTCGTAAAACGGCTTACACCTTTGTGAGTGCTGGGAGACAAAACGGCGAATAAATTGTAACCTCCCGATTAATCCTCTCAACTCTTTCAAGTTTTTAGGAGGTGGCATTTCTCTAATAACCTTCGCCTTGTTGGGATCGATCTCAATTCTCCGTTTACTGACGATAAATCCAAGCAATTTCCCTGAAGATACCCCGAATACACATTTCTTGGGGTTCATCTTTAACTGATATTCTCTCGATCTCTCTAATACCCTTGCCAAAACTTTGGCGTGCTCAGCCTTTGTTTTCGATTTAACCAATAAGTCATCCACATACACTTCCAGATCTATGTGCATCATGTCATGGAATATTGCCATCATGGCCCTCTGATAAGTGGCTCCAGCATTCTTTAATCCAAACGGCATGACAACATAACAGTATGTTCCCCAAGGTGTAGTGAATGATGTTTTCTCCTGATCTTCTTCTACCAGCTTAATCTGATTATATCCTGAAAATCCATCCATAAATGATAACGTCTCATAGCCAGCAGTGTTATCGATGAGTACATCAATATGAGGCAATGGAAAATCATCTTTAGGACACGCCCGGTTCAAATCGCGGAAGTCAATGCAAATTCTGACATTCCCGTCCTTCTTCATAACCGGGACTATATTGGCCACCCATTGTGGATAAAGGACAACTCTAATAAATTTGGCTTTATGCAGTTTGTCGACCTCTTCCTTCATCTTTAGAGCCATTTGTGGGTGGAATCGCCTTAATTTTTGTTTGACCGGGCTAGCTCCTTCCTTTAATGTCAATCTGTGTTCAACTAAAGACGAGTCAAACCCCGGCATATCTTCATAACTCCAGGCGAAAGTGTCCTTATAGTCCTTTAGTACTTGTACCATTGCCTTTTCATCCTCTGTAGAAAGATTTTTACTGACGAGGACAACCTTAGGTTCGTCTTCAGTCCCTAAATTAATTTCTTTGGTGGGCTCTTCTACGGCAGCTGAGGGTTCATCAAATCTCTTTACTCCACTGGCATATGCCTCAGCTGCGTCCTCGTCATCTTCCTCATTTTCAACAATGGGGTCCTTTTCATGCACTAATTCATATACCCCGTACCCATCATTAACTAACTCACCGTCCATATAATCTTCTGGCATCTGAATGGGATTTTCTAAAAGCTGAGGGATTAAAGAACAAGAAGAGCACTTATCAGCTAAGTCTTGGAGGTATCTATCTGGAATTTGCCTACCCTTAGGCTTCCTAGACTTCCTAACCTGACTAGACTGCCTAACTTCACTATCATAACCTAACGAAGATGAAGCAGGATGAAAATCCTGGGATACAAGTGGAAATACAAGAGAATCCTCCCGAGGGGAGGGGCAGAGTAAATCTAGGAGAGAATCTTGACCGAAGGACCCGGCGGCGGGGTGCAATCGGACAAGTAAGATGTTTCCTCAATGAGGATTTGGGAAGAATTTGTTGCCAAATTGGCGTTTTTTTTTTTTGGAAAATGAAAGAATTAAACATAAAGCAGGAATGAATAAAAATGGGAGGGGAATCAGACAGAGTAAGTGGCACCAAGGCCAAAGGATTGGGGGGATCATATAGTAATATGTCCCAGATCAAATTATACAACCTCTCTAGATCGAGAGGAGGTTGTGGTATAATGTCCCGAGGGGACAGAGTAATCATGACGGGCGGAGCCCGTGGAATATCTTCAATTATGACCCGCGACCAAGTCGGGGTCAAGAGCAGTGTACGAAAAAGAGTATGGAGCGTGAAGACATGTGAAGGATATGTCCCCCTCCAGAGCAGATCTGTTGTGTAACCAGCTTCATAGGGGTCATCTGGCTCCCCTTCGTCAGTTTCTTCAGATAGCAGTATCCGCTTGTCAAATATGGCACCAGGGCTTTCAATCAGTTCATCAATCTGCGGCGGCCACTTAGGTTCTGCAGGATCCAGGAATAGTCTGTTCAGTGCTATGTACAGGTCCCTCAGATCAAACCACCTGTACCATTCACATTCAGGGTCATGAAATTTCCTCCTTTTCATAGGCCGCAGAGCCTCCAAGGATTGGTACGTAAGCAGTTCAGAGCAATGTCTGGCCAAATCCCTCCCATATATATCATGGAAGTCAAAACAGGAAGTAATGACTACCGTATTGTCATAGCTAAGTATGGGCCCTTTCACGAAGTGCGTACACAGGGTCCATGTTAGGGGATCTCGGCCTTCTTTGGGTGGTGTGGACATTGCCTCCCAGATTTTCGGACCTTCTTTGATCTCTGCTTTCTGAACCGGATCTTGCTTCAGTTTTATTGGCCTATAGCCCAGACCACTTCCAGGTGCTGCTCGATGATTTCTGACAGGAGTGGTCCTGCCTTGCAATTGTGTGCCCAGACCTTTCCCAGGCTCGTAGCCGTTCTTCATCATAATCCTCCATCCTGGGGTACTCATGCACTTCCCCCTTTTGATAGCATTTAATGGGTATGGAGAAATAGTAGCGGCTTTCAGAGGATCAGCCACTGGACGGTAGACCTGTAATACCGACAGAAAAGGTTGTCGGCCAGGTAAAACAGCAGATTTAATGTTCAAGGAATGAGCAGCAGCAAGGATCGGCATGCTCGTTACTTTAATTATTCGTCCTTTGTAAGGAAACTTGAGGCATTGATGATTCGTAGAAGGAATCGCCTCAAGAGTTTTAATATAAGGACGGCCTAAAATGGCATTTATGGAAGGGTCGATTTCCAGGATGTGAAATTCGACCTCTGCATGACTTACAGGGCCCAGCTCCACCTTTAAATAAACCATTCCCAGAGGGGAACGGGTAGAATTGTCATATGCTGTCACTGAGATGGGGCTGGGCAGCCATTTCTCTTTGGGCACACCGCACAGCTCCAGGGTCTTCGGAGGTAAAACATTGATCGAAGCCCCTGTATCGACCAGGCATGCATCCACGGCCTTCTTACTGATGTTGACCGTAATACTCAGGGCCATGCTTCTGGCTGCTGGCGGTGCTAGTTCCGATGTATGAAATGTTATGGAGGGCTGATCCCCCTGAGGAACTAGTAGTGCTGCAATCTTCTCTACCGGCACGTCTTCATTGACCATCACCTTCTGCAGATATTCCATTAAAGCTTCTTGGTGACTCTTGGATCTTTTGATTAATTCGAGTATAGTGATCCGTGCCGGTGTCCGATCCAGGTGTTTCAACAGGTCGTATTGAGTGCCTGGTGCACTTTCTTCATTATGGGCTTCCTCAGTCGGCTGTGATGGGCCGTCTCTGACTGTGGACTGAGGGAAGACCTTGTTGAAAATCCTTCCACTCCGGAGCGCGTGTTCCTCAACCGTGGAGGATCCGGGTGACACCTTAAGTACCGCAGAGTTGGATGGTGTGGATGGCGTAGAGGGTTGGTATGTAGGTGATGGCGTAGGGTTGGGTGGTGATGGCGCGGTGCGGATTAAAGGCCTAGAGAGTTGGATGGTGGATGGGTAAGCGGTTGGCGAAGTGGGGAATGGTACGCGTAATAGCGGTCTAGATGGTAAGGGGATATCTGGGTGGATGGTAGTAGTAGCGGGTGAAGTAGGAAATGGTATGCGTAGTAATGGCCTAGATGGTAAGAGGGGCGCATTATTGGTTTGCGGGGGGCTATATGATAGAGGCGTAGTGGTGCGGGGCGTAATGGGCCTAAGGAAGGTGGGTAGTGGTAATGGATTATTGGGTGTGGGTGAGTGATATGTAGGTGTGGGTATAGGGGTGATGGTAACGGGTTGTGGTCTGGGTATGTGGATGGTGCGGCGTGGTGGTCGCTCTACGGTACTTTGAACGTGACCCGTTGAACAAAGAGAGGAAGAGTCCTCTACTCTCCACTGCTGCCCACGACCAGCCTCAAACTGGCTGTTCGTCAAAATGGGAGCAACCTGGTTTTGGTTCTGATGCTCCGGGAGTGGATTCTGCACTATACCCATGTTGGGTGGTGCTGCTGCTTGTGCCGGTGGTCTTGCTTGCTGTTGCTGCTGCTGCGGTCTCCTCGCCTTCAGGGCTGTTATGTACTTTTTCATTTCCTCCCAGTCTATGCCGCCCTGCTCATTGAGATCATGAATATAATCTCTGAACTGAAAGCAGGTGTCAATGGTATGCCTAGGTTGCCTGTGGAAGTAGCAATACCTGGACGTATCGGCATTTTGAGGCCAGGCGGCCTTCTCCCTTGGCAAGACTAAGGCATTGGCTGCCATTAAAGCGCTGAAGATATCCGCCAAGGATTCTGGGAGGGCCGGGTATTCTGCCCTCTTCGGGCCTGGAGGTCTCCTCTGCTGGTTGTAGTCACCAGGAGGAGGGACATTGTGGTACGCCGGCGGTGCACGCGGCTGGTACTGTGGCTGTTGCTGCTGATATGGCTGCTGAGGGGGCTGTTGATACTGCTGTTGCCGTTGCGGCTGTTGCTGTAGCTGTTGCTGGTTTTGATTCGGCTGCTGGGGCCGCTGGTACTGCTGTTGGTAATGGGGGTTCTGCTGCTACATGTACCCCTGTTGGCTCGGCTGTGGTGGCCTCTGATACTGCTGCTGGTTCCTCACAAACTGGGGCGAGTTATTGTTCATGGTACTGACTTGCTCGTGAGAGAGCGTGCCCTCAGTAGTCGGACCTGTGCTGGGAGAATTTGGCACTGCACGCTTCCGAGGTGGAGGCCTGTTAGGTCTGTGAGGATCAAAGACGCTAGAGAACGTAGCGTCCTTGAAGGCATTCTGGCAGTACCGTGCTCTTTCATAGAGCTCTGCCATGTTAGTCAAATTGTTCAAGGAAAGGACTAGCTTGAACTGGGGAGTGGCGTTAGAAATTAGCATCTTCACTTGTTCATATTCAGACAAGTGATCTTTTACCTTTTCAGCCAGGCCCCGCCACCTGTCAGCAAAACTGACAAACTCCTCATCCGGTTTCATTTTTTCTGCAATGAGGTCCGTGATAGACAAGGAGGGTGCAACTCCGTCCTGGTATCGTTGGATAAATTTGCGTGAAACGATACCGTAATCCTCTACTTCGGAGGGTTCCAAAGAAAAGAACCACTCGAGGGCTGGTCCCTCTAGGGATCTCCTGAACAAGAAAGCCAATGACCTCTTATCATTCTGCCAGAAAGAGGATTCGTACATGAACTCCTTCAGGTGCATGAAGGGGTTACCAGTACCGTTATACTTTCGATACACTGGCATTTCAGAGGGTGGCAGATGGAACACTGGCAGGCTCGGTAAATTGATTTCCAGTACAGCTTTAACCCCCATCATCTTCTGGAGATTGTTGAACTGCTCATCCATGCGCTCCATCTTGGCCAGCAACGTCTGCGTGGTCAGATCTGCCTGGGGAGGGGGAGGAGGTGGAAGTACCTGATAGGCCTGCTGCCTAGAGTACGTTGGACATGGAGGACAATAAGGATGAGGTCCGGCAGAGCTTCCGCCATGCCCGAGGGCATTTTGATAAATAGGCGTTTGCGGTCTAGCCGGTTGCCTAGATGATGAAAGTTGCGGCCCAGTGGGCCGAGAAGTAATGTGAAGGCCTTTCATGGCCTGATGGATATAAGGAGGAGGAGGAGGAGGTTGTTGAGTAACAACGGGGGGAGCCATAGAGTTCGGCTCAGCAGACTGCATGGGTGCCTTCCCCTTCAAAATAGACTAGATGGCCTCGAACTGCTGAGGGTCCAGTCGGGAGGCAAGAACTCCCAGGGCATTGACAAGATCCATAGGATCGGAGGATGAGGGATCATGATGATTCATGTCTCCCTCTAGATCAGGATTGGGGATCGCATATTCATGCGGGGGAAGATCATGATATTGATCGTGCGGATGAAAAAGAGGAGTTCGGACATTCCCGTCATGTCGAACTGGAATGGGGACAGAGTTACGAGAGGCATCAGCATCTCTCCCGTTCTCATAATTGAAGTCTGAATCGCGAGGGGCATTAGCATCTCCCTCGTAGTTGATGATGGCGTCTTGGGCCATACTCAAATCTCTGCCTGATCGCAGCAACATGATATTAGATTCCCTTTTCAAAGATTTAATCAAACAAGTTGTACAGAGATTAATCAAACAAGTGGATGCTTAACGTGATTTTAAGGTTCCTTGTTGAGTTATTTGAATTGGATTAAACCACAATTTCGCTCAGGGAAAGGATCCTAGTTTCAGTTCAGTTTCCACCGTTATTCTCTAGGGTTCTCTCTCACAACGCTTTCGGAATCTAACCGGGACTTCAATTGGTACAACCAGCCCGATGATCAAGGAGGAATACCTTGATTATGGGGACTTATGGAGGTCTCAACGTCAACTTCTCTAGTCTGATCAAGGGACCAACCCAATCAGAGAGAGTTGCTGACGTCGAGTAATGTGTTCCTAAGAAGAGGAGGGTTTTCGCCTCAATGCGTATGCCCTGCGACCTGGATGGCCTCTAATGCTTAATAAAATAATGGGTAGCTAGCACTCAACCACAGAAATCTGGAAACTGAGAAATAATTAAGAAACTGTCTGAATCGCGTCGAGTATGGTCGACGCTATTCAAAACAGAGCTTAATTCTCTCGCAGAAACAGATGCAAACAGCAAAGAAAGCCTGGAAAATAACTAAAAACTGCCTGAATAGCGTCGATAGTGGTCGACGCTATTCAACACAGAACTTAATTATTTCGCAGAAACAGATGCAAACAGCAGAGAAAGCCTGGAAGATAAAAGGCGTCTAGGTGTGATGACGCGGTTTTGAAACGCGTCAACGTTCCTGGACGCTTTTTAGTTCGCAGAAACATATTTCCAGCAGGATTTTCTGGGTCGAATCCTCCTCAAACAGGGTAAAATGCAGTAAACAATCGACTCATGCAAAGATTTTTAGTTTCAGATTTTAAACATGATGATTTACTAACTAAACAACTAGGAAATCACTCAATCACACATCATTCTATCACAAAAACAGCTTTTTTTTTTTGAACTAATCAAGGGGAGGGCAAGATCTTGCCACTGGGGTGTGCACGTGGTGCACGAGGGAAATTAATTAAACTAAACACTCACCAATTGGTGAGGACGTGTCGAGAGACACAAATGGTGCACCGTGGGTGCCCGATATGATGACAGCAAGAACAAAAAGAAACTAAAAGACGGCGAGACCAAGTCCCACCGTGATCGCCAAAAAGAGCTGTAGGTGCTGAAAATGCTCGTGTGATTAATGTGAAAAACTATGTTGTTTAGTGTAAACTAACCTATTAAAAACAGCAACTAAAGTGCAGTGATCGCCAGAAACTTTTAACTAAAAAGTTTCAAAAGAGAGTTTTGATCGCCTACCTGTTTGAACGCGGAAGAATGAGTCCTTGGTTCCCCTCCTTCAGCCGGCTGAAGAAAGAGAGCCCTTTCTTTGTTCTTTTGTTCTTGCTGTTGAGGTTGAGGATCGTCCAGAAGTTTCCCTGGCTTTGTACTTGATTTCCCTCTTTTTATCTCTTGTTGTTGTTGAGTGCAGCAGAGACAAAGAAAGAAAACAGAAATGAAGAAACACTGATGAGAATTTAAATGGAAGTAATATCAAAACTAACCATGATTAGAAACATACTTAAAAACAGCAACTCACTTGTTTAAATGGCTTTGAAACCCCTTTAAAACAAATGGGTTTTGGAAAATTAATGGCGTGGTGTGTGTTGCATGAAGTGAGTATGAGAATGAGATTAATAAAGGATGTAATTGAAATTCAGAAATAAAAAACTTATGCCCAGTTGGAGAAGCCTTGAAAGATGAAGATCTGGAAAAGGGACGCCGTCTTCTGGAAATAGCAGCGCTCCGGCGTTCCGACGTGGTTGCTTCGATCTCCAAATCGCTATAACGCTATGGCTTGATTCAATTCTCTCTCTTTCTTTTTTTTTAACTCTTGAGATACAAGGTATTTATAGGCATTTTCTGCGTTCGCGATTAACATAGAAAAATCTCGGATTTATCCATCTTAGACGACAGATAATTACTGATTAATTCATCTTTATCTGTAATTATCTAAAACGCGTCCACTATGGCTGACGCCTTTCAGATTAATTAAGATAAGGATAAATATCCGGGAAAACTTATCTTTATCTTTATTAGCTAAAACGCGTCCACCTATGTAGACGTCTTTTACACTAATTAAGATAAGGATAAACATCCGGAAGAGAAGTTCAAATAGCTTAGGAAACCTAAAACGCGTCAACCTTCACAGACGTCTTTTAGCTAATAAATCAATTAATTAAAATTCAAATTTAAACGCTAAAATAGGAATAAACTCTAAATAGCGTCCACATGTGTCGACGCTTTTTAGGGTTCTTCATATTTTAACTATAATTTGAGCTAAAATCAATTCAATTGATTAACTTAAACGTGTATGTTAAACCCGACACTTAAAAAGATCAATAAAAATTAATTAATGATTAATTATCATACCATTATGAGGCATTATTATATGATATGAAATTTACTCGAAATGACGTCAAAATTAGCGTGTCTACACTCACCTCACTGACTAGATCAGTCATATGCAACAATCAGGTAAATCAAACAAAGTGTAGAGAGAGAGAGAGAGAGAGAGATGAAGTGGCAATTTGCCTACATTTACAGAACCTGACTCATTCACTGCCACGTTACACTATTATCTCCAAGAACACGAATACACAAAAGTAGACTTAGAAGAAAGTCACCAGCCATTCTCTGATGGTTTACATCCTTATGGCACATTTTCTGAACTTACCATTTCTATAACCTCCCGAAACAAAGCCTTGAAATACTCTTGAACTGGGCTGCATCGGAGTAGTGTCGACACCCTTCAATAGAAGTGTCGATGCATCCAACTACCCCCTGTCTCACATGCTAATTATGGTTGTCAAGTCAACAACACTAAACCTACCTTTTATTGTTGTTATAGATCTGCTAAGATGGCAACACCCTAGCTGCTATTGTAGACACCGTACTCTTAGGGATGACTTGGGTTCAAGGGCATATTATATCCCCTCTTCTCCCTTCCTTCTAGTTGGAGTAACCTACAAAGAGAGATTTTTTTTTTTTGCATACAGTGCCTCTGGCATCATAGGAAAACCTCTCTCGTTGCTTCAAACTTACGATACCCTTCTAAATGTGAAACATATCCCAACAAAACTCCATCTATAGGAACAACTACACTTGAGATAAGCATTTCTCGAAGTGTAAAGCATCATTTTTAACCTTTTTGTCATGTTGATGTTAAAATCTTAATTTTCTCTCTACTCTCTCTTTATAATGAGGTAAGTGTTAATTTTAGGTGGCCTACAAGCCAATCTAACTATGTAAATCTCGTTCATTTATTAATATAATGGCATAATATTCATTATGTGTAAATTGCATTAATTATCGTTTCATAATGAAGTCCGTGAATATGTGCTATAGTGATCAGATTATGATGAGATCATACTAATGAGACTGATCACTTAAACACACATATTCTTAATCGTTCCTAGTCGGAGGATATCCGAGAAAGACATCGGATATCCGGTTAGACTAGTACAGATTACTCCTGCTCATATGATGAGAGTGACTGATCTCATAAGTCACTTGTGTGGAGACACTAAGGCGAATCTGTAGGTGCTCATTGGAGAATGAGTTCACTGAACTGATCCGACTGAATCGCTGGATGGTATTGTACCTCACTGTCAACCAGCTTGATTCTATTGTCGTAGTCGCATGGATGGTCCTCGGACCTGAGACACCAAGGACACCTTGTCGGTGGACTTCTGTGCTTTGACCTTGGTTTACGAATTTCTAGCCACGGGATTCTAATACGCCAAGGATTGGGTAAAGCGGAATACCGTCGAAGGGAATTGTGTGTCAATAAGGAATCATTCGCTCTCGGTACTTAGAGAGAGAATGCTCTAGGAAGGATGCGCGGAAGTCCCTGGCCAGGGCGGACGATAATATCGGGAAAGGAGTTTTCCGATATTCATCAGCGGCATCCAATTCTAGTAAGTCGACCGGTTAGGGTTTGACAGCTCGCCATACCCTGAGTTGACTCGAGAGCATTGTACGAATGAAGAATTATATCCACGCGGTAACTGTCGGCGGAAAGGTTCCAAGAGTGGGTTACTTAACCCCAAAATCTTCCGGATTCACGCGGTGTTGCTTGGCACCCAACGTGATCGGAGGCCCGGTCGAATTCGATGTGCGACATCAATTCGATTGATTAATTAATTAATAAAGGATTATTAATTGATTAATAAAGCCAGTGAGGAGTCACTGGGCTTGTTGGGCTATTAACTGGACTGGTACTTGGGCCTAGAGGGTCACACGCAAATAATTCTCAAGGCGATGGATAAATAAGTGGGTTTTATACAAACCGGGGGTTTTATGAAAAACCGCGCGGTTAGTATAAAACATAGCGAACGGGCTGAGCAGGCCAAGCTGTTGCTAACCCTAGCCGCCCCTCCTCTGTTTCTCTCTCTCTCTGGCGTCCAGACATATCTAGATCTGCTCCGCCGCTTCTTCGAATCCCGTTCGACGGGAAATCGTCCGCGCGTTGCAGCGATCGTTGCGGCGACCGGCGGAGGTTTCGTGGGCTGCGAAGAATGAGGAACGTGAGGATATCCGTCGCGAGGAGGATCGCGTGGACTTCGCTAGAGGCCGGGCACTTGCGCGGCTTGCGGTGTCGCACCGACGGAACCGAACGGTTGCGGATTCGAATCCGCACACGGTGAGAACTTCGATTATCCGATAATCGATTTTAGTTTTTCGAAACGGGAAAATGGATCGCTGTTTTATTTTATTTTCCGTTGCGTGAGCGATTCGGAGAAACCTGAGAAAACTCGACAGTAAGTTGATGAGTCCAACAGTCTCAAATGGGCTCATAAGAAGATGTGAAACACTACATGTATAGCAATATAAGGATCAAATTGATCGTACTTAAGATTATTTATATATTATTAAAAACTATATGTTAAGGAAATTTTGGGTTAGGTAGCTTAAAAAATAAAAGGGGAGCAATGAGGTTGAGATGAATCACCAACCTCTCCGGTGATTCCTACTTGTGCACACGAGTGGTAGTGAGGAGAGGAGCCCCGGGGGACCGAGAGCCACCTCCTTCGATCGTCAAGTCAGTACTTTCCCTCACTGCAAGTGTGGGGTTTAAATACTTACCTCACCTGCTCATTGCATAGGTATTTATAGCCTCCAATTGCTCGTGGCTCGTGGTTGTGCCAAATGGCACCGAAGGCTTGAAAACGTGATTGGACCTTATGGGGTCCGAGAGGATTGTCATGATATTGAAGATTGCTTTGCCAGGAAGCTGGATCTTTCCCGGGCCCCGTTGAGGGGATCCTTCCCGAACCAAATGGTGACGCGTGTCGGAGTTCCCTATGCCTAGCCTACTTTAATGGGTCCTCCCCATGGGCTCCTAGGCCCTTAGTGGGCTCTTGTCTTTATGAATCAATACACATGCCCCCCTTTGGCTCTCAACTGGGGATTAGGCCTCGGCCCAGGAGCCGAAGTGTAACAGTTCAGACATTATAACTAACGCGGTCCAAGGTAATCGAAAAGGCATTTCAGAGTGTCCTTTTAGGCAACAGTGATGTGTGGGTTACCCAAAGAGTGGAGGTCAAGTAGCGTTCCTTGGATATCAAGGGGATCCTTCGGGTTACATGTCCCTGGCCATTAGGTCTATTTAAACAAGCTTCGTCTTGGTTGACTAAGCAACTTCCCATGGTCTCTAGCGAGAGTAGCATAGGTTCTCCTCCTGTTCATGATCCTCAGTTCACCCTACCGTCGCCCTCCCCTAGATAGGATATTCCTTCAGGGTCCCTGGAGGAAGAGCTTGGTTGCTTACAGGCTGGTCGATCCATGGCAGCATCCTCGAAGGTTGCTAGGGTTACGTGGTGGTAGCAATGTCGTGTCCACTCGCCTTCCCCAGTATGCCTTAGCTGCCCAAGACGTCTCCATTCATTCATGGCTAGAGTCCTTTGGGCGTTTCTAGGTGGTGGCCCTGGCGCTATTTTGGAGGTGTGGCTCCAGCGTTCTTTCCGAGATATTTGTTGCTTGGCTTTCCCTGATGGGAGCAAAGGTAGTCCCTCATGTTGTGACAGCTTACATAGAAGAGATCCCTCGTGTGGCGCAAACTTCGTCCCTGACAATGAAGGAAGCCACTCGGAGGGTGCCGACCTCTAATTTGAGGGTGTTACGCGAGGATATGGCTATGGCAGGACTTTTATCTCTGCTCCTAAAGTGGGACTATACGGTCGATCCCTAGGAGTGGGGCCCTGCGATCCTGACCTCAACTGAGGCCCCCGAGCGAGCGTTTATCTCTACTCTTAAAGTGGGACTATATGGTCGATCCCGAGGAGTGGGGCCCTGTGATCCCACCCTCAACGGAGGCCCCCGAATGGGTACAGGAAGAGGAGGATGGTTACCCCTAGTCCGGGTTCATCTTGCCCTCTTTGTAAATTTTGAATCATGGGTCTCTCGTTCGGTTCCCGCCCCAATTTTGTAACTTATGTATTTATACAAAGAAAGAAAAAAATAGAGGCTTGATTATAAAAGACTTACCTGACATGCAATCATATCGTTACGAATACCTAGGATTTTCCATTGGCCGAAGGGACGCATCGCATGTCGTCTATCAGGCTTGTCTAATTAATGTTACAGGAGTTGAAAGGTTCGCATGAGTGTTCTTATAGGATTGGTGAGAGTAGAGAAAGGCTCAGTGTTGCCTTTCTTCAAGCTTCCCCCGGTGTTCTTCTCAGAGGACTTCTCTATAGTTGTCTATTGTACATAAGCTTCGTTTCACGTTCTCCCCTTTCATGTTTTGTAGGTCAGGGGTGTCTTTCTCATCGTCTTCCTCTCGTAACTCTTCTACCTCAACTAATTCGTCGTTCTCTGCAACTCCACCCATAGTGCGAGTATCCCCTACTCGGGGTGGGCGAGGGGTAGTTCACAGGTGCCTTGGCTCTAGGTCAGCCCTTTCCTCTCCTAGACATCAATTGGCTTCAGTCGATGATTTCCCTTGCTCTTTGTCCAAAGAAAGAGTGTATTCTCTCTTTTCTGAGTATCGCGTTTCTCAGGATTCCTGTCATTTTCTTTATTCACAGGCTCACCAAACGCTGTAATACTGTCGTCCCGAATGCCTTTGCCCTGTACTCAGACATGTTTGAGGCGGGCCTTCGCTTCCCTATTCCATATGAAATTAAAATTATGATAAACAACGAATGTTTACACAGCCCCTTAGAGTCAAAAGTGGCCAGCCAAGTAAGAAATATTCCACTTGGGAACGATCGTTGGTCATTTTCCAGAGAAGTGGTTGCAGCCGAGACGGCTTCAAAGTGGGCTTGAGATGGCATTGTTGGAATGCCTTTCTTTTATCAGCAGCAGTGGCCATGGAACTGCCAAGCCATGCAGCAACGAGGAATCTAACCCAACAAAAAACAAAGTCACCGGAACCAACGAGGGTACAGCACCTGCCTCTCCATGGTGTCACCAGGTAGAGCACGAAGCCGCCCTCCACTTTGGTTTCTATCGTGGAAAAATGGTGGCAAACTTAACACTTATCTCACTTCACAATTTATAGATAACCAGGAGGTAGCTGAGATAAAGAGGTGATGATCCTAGAATCTGCGTGGTGTAACTTAGGGCTGTTCCGAATATTAATCAGATGATTAAATATATAATCGGATACATCCTTCAAATATTCTAATTCAATATGGTTGTCAGATCGCATCAGATATTATCCAGATCTGTTGACAGCCCCAATAAAACATGGAGATCTTGCAATCTGACTTAGAATCCAACATCTTCGAGGTTATTGTTCTATTTTTAAGTCGGATAGTTTCACATGGGCATGGAAAAAAAATGAAAGGCATCGTCAAGTTCGAGACCACCAAAATCTGTCTATATTGCCTGATTGGTATATAGTTGTAAAAAAAAATTGTATCCTCATATATACAATCCACATTCAAATGTCATGGACCACGATCCAATGATATGTTGACGTCATATCGCACGCGGTGCATCAAGTCTTATCCGAGATAATTATTTTAAAAGAAGACAAGTTGCTGTAAAATATGAGATGAAGGTTGATGAGAGAGGGAGATTTAGAGAGGAGAGGCACGGATCCTCCCGATTAGTTCACTTTGGTCCCTATTTGATTGAGTGATTAGCTTAACCTACTCTTATTTTCTTTCATAGTCAGTGGATTAATCAAATGGAATAAGTTAAGAATATAATTACCATCTCTCAATTCAGAAAATAGATTCCGAGTTAACGCTCACTTATTATACGAAGACATGACTCATGAGTGACCTGGCCAACTGATTCCCTCCAATAAGAGCAGAAACAGAAGTTACCTCCGGGCTAAATGTGGATTTCCCTCTCATTTGCAAAATCACTGCTATACAATCTGTATGCTCATTGGTTTAGCAACTTCAGCTCTCCTTAGTACATGAGAGGAAGGAATTTTAATAGTCACCGATGCCACGCATCACATATATATATATATATATATATATAATGAATTCAAGTGATTGGAGACTCCTGTTTATGAAAAAAAAAAAAAAAAGATAAAATGAAGAATTTTTAGTCACCTGAATCCGGGGCATGTGATTAGTGTCCACCTGTTCGATGAGAACTCCTTCCTCTTTTGTATTGAGATGATCTTAGTCGACTAATAAAAGAGTGCCAATAGTCATGTGCCTGAGAAAAGCTGCGCTTTGAGATGGAAAAGGTCATTTGTCAACTTGTTAGGAAAAAGGTTAGACATACTCCCTTAAGATATTCAAACTTTTAACAGCTAATCCGTCTCTTAAGATGACCAAATTTTAAACGGCTACTTCGTCTCAATTTAAAGTGATGTAAAGTTGAGATGTACACGAGACGGAAAACTTTTTTAAAGAAAAAAGGCATAAAGGAAGATTGATGATGTGTAGTTCTATGGTAGCGAACATAAGCTATTTTTTTATAAATGGCTGACAAATCACAGCCTAATATGGGAAACGAAGGAACCGGGGAGATTGAAATGGCTGACAATTCACAGCCATAAAACAAATATTATGTCAAGCTTCCCCGCTAATAAAACAAATATTATGTGTGAACCTAAGCTAATTTTTTTCTCGCATCTACGAGAAACGAAGGAATTTTACTTTCAAAATATACATAAGTTCTTTCTTTCTTAATTCTTATAAATTTAATGATAAATCACGTGATATCTATCCGAATAAACTTTGCAAACTAGTGAATGAAAGAGAGAAGGAGTTAAAAGAATAGTGTGGACAATAAAATATGTAATTATGTAAGTACATGATTAGAGATTTCATTTAGATATGAGAGTTTTAATCAAATATGATCAATAGATAAGATGAGCAAAAAAAAACATATGGATGCTCGGATAATCGTACTCGGAAAAAGATGTATTTTTATCCTTATCTTAAATCATTTGAATACGAATGATATTCTTATCCTTATCTTTGTATCTTTTCCTGACCTTTAAGCTTATGAAACGGACGGATAAACAGATTTTCCAATACCATTTATATCCTTAAGAAGGGAAGATTTCGAAAAAAACCATCATGCCATGTGTCAATACTAGAGAATTTTGTTTTTCGCTTAAGTTCTTTCTCCTTCTCTTTCTATTCCTTATTAATATCTCTGTCCCCCTATTAATTCTCTCTCTCCCTCTCTCTCTCTCATTAATTCTCTCTCTCCCCTCTCCCTCTCATTAATTCTCTCTGCCTCTCTCTCTCTCTCATGATATCTCTCTCTCTCTCTCTCATTAATTCTCTCTATCTCTCTCTGCCTCTCTCTCTCTCTCATGATCTCTCTCATGATCTCTCTCATTAACTCTCTCTCTCTCTCCCCTCTCCCTCTCATTAATTCTCTCTATCTCTCTCTGCCTCTCTCTCTCTCATGATCTCTCTCATTAACTCTCTCTCTCTCTCTCTCTCTCTCTCTCTCTCTCTCTCTCTCTCTCTCTCTGTAACAAAATTTTCCTTTTATATATATATACATTATTGTTGAGATAGTATAATGAGATAATAATAACTAATTTTGATATTATTATTATTATTAAATTAATATCAAAATCATGATCTCATGGGTAATAATAATTAATTTTTATATTATTATTATTATTATTATTATTATTATTATTATTATTATTATTATTATTATTATCTTTTTTCACATTTTTCTCTCTCCCTGTTAATATTTCTATCTCTTATTTTTTCTGTATCATATTATTATTAGTATTGTTGTTGTTGCAACCTTTTGAGATAATAATTAATTTTATTATTATTATTATTTGGTAGTCTCATGGGAGAACAATAACTAATTTTGATATTATTATTATTATTATTATCATCATCCTCTTTCACACTTTTCTCTCTCTATTAAAATTTCTATATCTTATTTTTTATGTCCCCTATTATTATTGTTGTTGTTGTTGTTGTTAGGTGCAATCTTTTGGGATAATAATAACTAATTTTAATATTATTATTATTATTTAAAATATTTTACTATTGTTATCATCATCATCTAAGATAGTGAAAAATATTATTATTTTCTTGTTATTACTATTATTATTGTTATTCTTGTTGTTATTATTGTTGCAATTTTTTGGGATAATAGTAATTAATTTTGATATTATTATTATTATTATCATTATTATTATTGAGATAGTGTCATGAAATAATAATAATTAATTTTGACATTATTATTTTAAAATTATTATTATTATTATTATTATTATTCTTGACGAGACCAATCTTCGTCTCACTTTTCTTACTCATATTATTATTATTATTATTGTTGTTGTTGTTGTTGTTAATATTAGAATAGTTTCTTGGGATAATAATAATAAATTTTAATATTTATTATCATTATTGAGATAGTCTCATAGGATAATAATAACTAATTTCGTTATTAATGAGACTGATCTCTCTCTCATTTTTATCTCAATCTATGTTTCAATATAATATTTATTGAAATAATCTCATAGGATAATAATAATAATCTTCAATTTCCTTTTTAGTTTCCTTTCTCAATTTATATTTTAATTGGATATAATAGTTCTAAACTTTTAATATTTACCAAACAACTAACCTAATATTCATAGAAAAAAATATTAGTATTTCAGAACATATATTCTTATGTAATTATTTTATTCATTCTTTCACAAAGAGTAAAAATAATAATTTTACTTATATTAATTAATATTATTTTATTTAAATCTGTTAATTCACTGTGCCTCACACTGGATTGCAACTAGTAATTCAATAATAGAATAGATTGAGAAAGCAAAATGACCATATGGCCATGAACTAGTTTCATGCAAAAAAGAAAATAATCCCTTCCACAAAAAATTATCAACAAACCCCCAACTTTCTCCTTCGTTAACATTATCAACAAAAAAGAAGAAAAAAATGACAAAGAATCTGATACAAAGAAACCACCTCGTCTTCCCCGTTCTACACTTCCCCGCTAAGTTTTGTTTACCCTGTCTATCTCTATCCATCTATGCACTGTACTGTACACGAAAATGGAGATGCGTACGGGTTGGAGCTGCACTGCACCTCTCAGAACCCGTCATCCTCCGAGTCGCTGCTGTTGTTGCTGCCGCCGCCCGACGAGGACGACCCCGACGACTTGGAGTGCTCCGACATGAAGTGCACCGGCAGGTTGGGGAACCTCGTGGGCACCCGCTTCTGCGGCGCCGGCGCCGACCCGGACGTCCCCGGCGGCGCCTTCCGCTTCTGCTGCTGCACGTTGCGGGCGATGTCGACGCAGGCCTGGTCGACCATGCCCAGGAAGTCCTTCACGATGATGAAGAGCTGTAGCGGTGGCGCGGCCTTGTCATGGGCAGCTCCCACCATGTAGTACTCGGTCGTCTTCTTCACCAGCACCACCACCCGCACCTGCTCCTCCTCCAGCGCCTTCAGCTCCCCCTCCGCCCGCTCCAGGAAGCCGCCCATCTCCCTCACGAAGCCGCCGCCCCCGCCGCCGCAGGCGTCCAGCAGCCGGCGCAACTCCCCCACGCGCGCGCGCAGCGCCGCGCAGGTGCCCACGAGGGCGTCGTAGTCGACCCCCGCGGCCTTCTTGACGTTGGCGAACTCGACGCTGAGCCCGCCAACGACGGGGAGCCCCAGGGTCATGTACTCGGCCTCCTTCTCCTCCCTCGTGGGCGCTCCCGGCGGCAAGGGGGAGGACGAGGAGGAGCCGGCCTTGTGGGAGCGGCTGGCGGAGCGGCCGAAGCTGTAGTTGCGGTTGATGACGCAGCGCTTGCCCTCGCTGCGCACCACCGACTCCACCACGAAGTGCAGCAGCGTGGTCTTGCCGTTGGTGCTCTTCACGTCGGAGAGCTTGCGGAGGGAGGTCAGGTTGAATGCGTGAGCGTTTCCCCGGGCGGTGCCGGCGTTCATCCGGTTGCCGGCCTTGAGCACGGCCTCCAGCATCTTCCAGAACAGCCCCTGCTTGCGCAGCTCCCCGCAGGCGGCTTCCAGCGCCCGCAGCGACTCCCGCACGTGGAGCACCTCCGGTTCGTAGCTGGCCTTGAAGAGCATGGCGTCCACGCGGGCGAAGGCCGACGGCACCGCCCGCAGCAGGTGGAAGAGGAAGGACTCAGCGTCGGCCAGGGAGGAGGGGTTCCCCGAGAACCCAACAATGGTGGCCGCCTCCTCCTTGGTCGGCGCCACCTTGGACAGCTTCTCCAGGGTGTCGGCGCTGAGGCCACGCCCTTCCATTAATGCGTCCAGAATCTCCTCCCGGGTCACCGCCAGCGACTTGAGGACGATGGCGGTGTTCTGCGACTTGCGGGGGTCGAGCAGGCAGATCTGGGTGGGAGCGCCGCCAGGGGTGTTCGCCGGAATCGAGGAAGACAAGTCGCCCTTGGGGGATTTCCGGTTGGTGGCGACGTAGCCGAAGAGGGCCTCCATTAGATCGTCGTCGAATCTGCGAAATTTCTCCCAAACATTAGCCATTGAAGCGTCCGACGGGGAGATCAGAGCATACTTGGGGCATCTCTTCGTATAGATACCTGAAAGAACCATCGGAGATCTTGTCCCAAACCATGGAGTGCTGCGCGTTCGCCGTCGTCATCTTGTCCCAGTGCAACGGCTTCAGCTTTGCCGGCGCCTTCGCGCTCTCCTCCGCCGCCGCAGACCTGCTGCTAGATCTAGGTATGGCCGGGGGCCTTGACGGCGATGGAGCCGATCGCCCCGGCCCCGGCGGCGGCGGTGGTGCCGGCCGGGGCGGCGGCGGCACGGGAGGCGCCGGAGCCCTCTTCGCCGCCAGCGGTGGCGGCGGGGGCGGAGGCGGGGCGGTCGGTGGCCGAGGCGGGGGAGGAGGGGACGGCAGCGGAGGCGGGGCATTCGGTGGCTGAGGCGGGGGAGGCGGCGGCGAAGAAGAAGGACGCAGAAAAGTCGTGGACGGCGGAGCCAACGAGATCAAGGATGAGGACGAGTCCGGAGACGGGGATTTGGACAACACCCCCCTTCTTGCCGGAGGCAGTAGCAAGGGGGGCGACGACGGCGCCACCCTCCTCCGCTCCGAAGCCAAAGCCTCCGCCTCGGCCGCCGCCGCCGCCGCCGCCGCCCTCACGGAGACGACGCCGCTAGACACGGTGGAAACATCCGACTCCGTCGACAGCACCCGCCTTATCCGATCGGACGAGCTCAACGAATCCGCCGGCAGCAGCGCGACCTCCTGCACCCGGCGCTCCACCTCCCGCGGCTTCCGGGCCCTCCGCGTCCGCGCCTGCTCTCGACCGCCCCCTCCGCCGCCTCCACCATCCTCCCCGTCCCCACCTAGTACCTGCGCGCAGTGCACGCATCGCCCCCGCTGGCCGTCCTCCATCTTCCTCCAGTAGAGCACGTCGAGCCCATCCTCGTCCACCACCACCGCCTTCAGCACCCCATTCACAGGGCCCGCCCTGCACGGATTCCCCCCCGGCGCCGGCCCGGCATCTCCCCGGAACCTGTTCTCCCTCTCCCCCCGCGGGAAGCCCTCAACCTTCCGCTGCTTGAACGCGATGCGGAGGACGGCGAAGAAGAGGAGGCCCGAGACGACGAAAGTGCTGGCAGCGGTAGCAACCACAGCCTCCGCAACCGTCACCCTGGAAGAAGAGCTCCTCGACGGCGGCGCGGGGGTCGCCGGGAGGGGGGGAGCCGCGGGGGGCGGCGGCGGGGGCGAGGGGGGGTTGGTGAAGGCCGGGACCGCGTTGGAGGGGAAGAAGGTCTCTACATTCCGGGGAGGTGAAGAGCTCGTTTGCTGGAGCCGCCTCCTCTGCTGCGACGACGACAGCAAAGAGGACGAGGAAGCCGCAGTGGAGCACAACAAGGCGGAGAGCAGAAGCAGGAGCCATGGCGGAGCCATGGAGGGAGCCATGGAAGACGCCCAGAAAGAGCTCCCCCGCCACCACACCTGGAGCAATTTAAGAGACAGAAAGCTTGGGATTCTAGAGAGAGAAAGGAGGGGGAGGAGATGTGGAGGAGATGGTGGAGCCGGCGGGGCGTGCGAAGAAAACATGGATTTCTCGGTGCAACGGGTTTCTTCTTCTTCATAATTTTTGTTTTGTTTGCTGGGTCTTTTGCTGCTGACAGTTTCAAAGGAGGAGCTGTTAATGGCGCGGGGTGGGGGGCCCCCCGGAGCGGCTGTTGGCGGTGGGCGAGATGACGAGATTGCCCTCGCGTGAGGGGCTCGTGTTGGCGGGTTGGCGCGTCGGACAGGAGAGGGGTTTTGGGGATTTCGCTTAGTTGGATTTTAATAATTTATAGTAGCGGCGATGGGGACGACGCGGGGGTGACGCGGTGGTTGTGGTGGCTTCCGGCGGACGAGTGAAGACCACCTTCGTCGTTCACCTTCGTACGTGTGTTATTATATTATATTATCCAATCCGTCCCCTGCTTTCTTCGAATTTGAGATCAACGTTCAAAGTTTAATATTTAGTCTTAACATCTCATGATTGTACATTCATTTGTTAAACGCCTTCTTTGAGGGGGTTTTCTCTCAAACAAAACTTAAAAAGGGTTTAGGGTTCATCAAACAGCAGGAGATTGTAAGGAGCTGCAGAAAAGTATCAGGTTTGGAGTGGGTTAATCTATAAAATATGTTTGCAACATGTTCTGATTGTAATAGGTGATCTGGGAAATTCCTTATTACGTTAATCTATAAAATATATTTTTAATTAACTCATGTTAACTATAATATTTTTTAACTAAGGATGCATTTAGAAAAACAATGATTGTAATCCCTCTGAAACTCGTAAAAATCTAGCTTTTTCTCTCTCCCTTCTTCCTCTCTCTTGTGCCTATAGTTCTGCTCTCTTTTGTGGGTAAACTATGAGTTTAGATTTTTTTTTTAAAAAAAAAGATATTAAATGAGACTGTCTTCTCCATCATCCTCCACTTTTACACCCTCAATCATTAAAATCTCTCAAAATAATACAATCTAAATACACATTTCTCTCTATTAATTAAAATCTTAATTATATTTAAATTTATTAAATTTTACTTATAATTCAAGTAAGATACATCATACATAACTTTTTAGGTCGCAGTCAATTATAAAGTGATCCATTAGATTATTTTTAGAGTAAACGAGAAGGACAGACCATTTTTCACAGGGAAAGCATGCAATTAATGGTAGAGACAAATATGCCGGAATGTTGTGTAAGCAACTATGCTCCCTAACATTTTAAATTTAGAGACAAAATTACCAGAAAAGGAATCGATGAGATCAATCCCCTTAGACAAATGTTCTTGGAGGTTTGCAAATTGTCAACTACTGTGTTTTGCCGGTTTGTTAATTGCCCATTATTAACGTGTCCTTCTGAGAGAGTTTTTAAGAAGTCCAACCTAACCCATGTCCTTCTGGACGGAATGGAACAGGACAACTTCCACTTCCACTGTGCAACAATAAATGAATGTTTTCGGTTGGATTAATTAGTGATCTCATAGTCCTGGAAGGAAAGGCCTAACGAGGAACAGGTCCACCTACTCTCCAAGAAAGGGGGAATTAATTGACATAGCTGGATGCGAGCCACCAGCCAAGAAATTTAGTAAAAATAAATTTTGATGTCTAGATGTCTTGGCGTACGTTGATGAGGCCCACATCAGATAATAAGCCCAACTACTATCACCGGCCCAGTGACTTCAGTGTTGGCCAATCAGAAGAGCTCAGCAACCATCCACGGTTTGGGCCTGCCAGGGTAAAACGGACAATTTGGTCCCCGCACGAAGACAGCGCACACCAGCTCTTGGATTGTTAACTGCTTGTGGGGGCCACCAAATCCGGCCCGACAAAGTCACTCGAGCATTGGCCCGGTAGACCTTGCGCATGTCCACTGTGGTCAATTAGGAACGAAATCGTATGGACCTGATCGTGCACCCACCTTCTGATGTGCCTAGGGGCACGATCGGGTACAGACAAACTCTGTCCGGTCAAGGTGTCATATGGGATCACTCTTTCACTTAAAGCTATTTTATTTGTAGAATTATACTGTTTCTAGTTATTATAATTTTAAAAGTGTTTTAAAGTTGTTTAGAAGATAAAAAGTTCCCAAGGGGAAGGAGGGAATGGTTAAGTCGCGGCCACATCCTCCTGAGCAGCACTGTACCCATAGTCTCTTACTTCAACCCTAGACTCCGTCGAAGGATGAGTAGGAAAGGCTACTGTGAGAGGGGAGTAAGTGTTGGTGGACCGTAGTGGTGACTTATTACCTTCAAGGTCCTATTCACATGTAACCTCTTAGATCTTACAAAATTTCTTAAGTTTCATTAATGAAGTTAAAATGTGTTTATGGTTAATTAGAGTACTACAATTAGTTAGTAGGCTAAACAATCAGTGTTGGAATGCAGGAGAGTTCAGAAGAAGATGAGAAAACGGCTAAGTCTTGGACAATCGATTAGAAAGCTAAGGGAGTTCAAGTTAATCACTCAAACATCAATTAATCTATTAAAAAATAGTTAGTTAAATCAGTTAATTGATTCAAAAGAACTCGGTTAGGCGAAAGATGGCTAGTTAGTCGATCAAAAATCCAATTATTCGATCAGAAGTTCAAAAGATCATTTAATTGATTAAGAGTCAGATAACCAATAAATGGTGAGTTAATCAATTAGTTAGTGGATAGGAGACTAATTAGTCGATTGGAGGCCTTTTAAGTGATAGAAGGCTAAGTTCATCAATAGTCGATGAATTAATCAATTGGGTTAATCGAAGTTCTGACAAATTAATCGACACTTTTTCAAGTGTTTCAATTAAGTTAATTGGTCATTTTGAAGAGATTAGTCAAGGAACTAAGTTTGAAGCTAGTTAGCTGCTGCCAAAGGCCTTTAGAACTGAGATCCTGTCAATTTAAACCACCCGCTTTTAGATGTTTAATATGTTGCCTTTGGTATGTTTTGGCACCTAGAGGACATATGCCTTATTATTGACTAATAAGTTTACATGCCTGGAGAATATGTGTCTTATTAGTGGGTAAGTTTTGACACATTGAGGACATAGTAGGAAATAGGTTCGGGTGGTAGAAAGAGACTTGAACAGTGCTGTGCGTGGGATATAAATAGGACTTGGAAAGACTAACAGCTCTTTTTTGTCGCAAGCAATTTAGAAGGAAAGAAGCAGAGAAGTAGAAGAGTACGGTTGTGCTTCCTCAAAGTCTTGGGAGTGTGAGATAGCAAGAATTTTTGGAGGTTTTCTTAGCTAAAGCATTATTTGGGAAATAATACATGCCTTGACCTCAAGACTATAGATAGGAGAAGTCTTACAATTAATCCCTTATTTCGCTATAAAGGAGGAGATTAATCTCACAAATATGTGGTGGCCTATGCTCTCTCATACAAGGTGCCACTTGTAAAATGGGGGAAAAAGTGCAAGAGATATGATGTCATTGCAAGATGAAAGTAGTACAAACTGTAAAAGGGAAGTAAAGTTAAATACATGGAACATGTTCGTCACACAATGAAAGATAAAACTCTGGCCTGTTAAATTACTGCAGTTTTTCAAATTAGCAAAGAAACTTATTTTTTTAGCCTTTATGCACTTTAAACAATATGCATATGTTATTGTCATAAGTGATCTAACATCATGTTAGTCTATCACAATAGTTACAAAGTTCACTAATAGTTTACCAAAGTCATGTTTGTATAATTACAAAAAATAAATGTTAGATAAGTTTTGACCATTTCAAGGGAAAGTTTAAGGTTTAGGTTAATAAGTAAAATATGCTGAATAATTATCCATTTTAATGCATCTAAGGCATTTTGCAAGTATGAATTTAGTTTAAGCTATTCAAGAATCAAGTCAATAATATTTCAATGGTAATATATTCTCAAAAACTTGTTCAGATAATCAAAATAACCTAGAAGTGTAGACAATGACCAAAGGGAAGGAGACAATATTGAAAGAAAAAAAACACCAATCATCTCTTACATTAAAGCCACTATACTCAAAACAAATCAATCTCAAGTAGGGTTGTTCACAATTCAGTTCGATTCAATTTTGGAGAAACAAACTGAACTTATGTATGAAACCAAATGTGTATACATGTTTTTAAAATTCAAATTAAAATAAAAATATATGTGCTCGTACAGAAATAAGTACATGACAAAAATATTTATGTATAAATAGAGAACGACTTGCTGTAGTGTGGGCGCGTTGCACCTCGTGCAGTGCAACAAGTATTTCTAGTACAAATATATATATATGACACTAAAATATTAATAGATTTATTAATATAATATTAATATAAAGTATACACTTATATTAAATTCAATTTTTCGGTTCAATTTGGTTTCACATGCACAAATCGGACCAAACCGAACACAACTGCAAACTGAACCAAACTGAAATCACTCAGTTTGGTTATTCAGTTTGAACCAAATTATGAACAGCCCTAGTCCCAAGTGATGCCAGTTCACATTATACTTCAAGAAAGAAAAAGGATAAAAAAACAAATAACAGTGCAATTTTCTTTATCTTCTAGACATGTGAACTATATTATCTTTTGGACAGGGTGGCTCAATGGTCAGGTATGTACACATTTACAAGGGACCAGGTTTTGATTCCAAGCATTACCTAAATTTTCCTCCTTTATGAGAATATTCTGCACGAGTCTAAACAATCTGCCTAATTAGGCGAGAATTCCGAGCCAACCCAACTTCTAAGGAAGCAATCCACAAACAAAGGGATATAAATCCCACAGCAAATACACACCAAACAACTTAGGAGTTTTTAGGCTCCCAGCCAGATTTGAACTCGAGACCTTCTCAAAGGCCATTGAGTAAGGCCAACTGACCTCATCAGTTGGTTCAGTCCTCCGAACTCCATTCATTCATAACATCTGAAAGCCCAGAGAATTTAACATGCAGAAACATACAAAAACAATGGACAGACTTTGTTTGTCAAGAAATTGCCATTCATGCAAGCAAATGTGTAAACATGGTGCTTGAATCAGCGGCAATATGATGGATACACAGAAAAACAGTTCATAGCCACCTTAATTTCGAAGCATAAAAGACATCGGCCAATTAAAAAGTATAGATGCCATCATTCTATTTTTCGAACATAGTACTGTACGAGTCCTAAGGCATCAGGTTTGAATGGTTCTTAAAGATTTTACTTCATATTTAACAGTCTCCAAGTAAGATGACATGGTACTGCATTGTTCATTCATTTCCGTCTATTGAGAATTTTCCAATAATTGCATCCACCAAAATGCCAAAATTGGTTCACGTACAAAAAAGATAAAGAGAATCATATATTCAACAATACAGCCCATTAAGTTTCAAGAGTTTACCACAAAAGTTACATTTTACATGAAACTCATTAAAAATCCAGAACATATAAACCGGCACACGGCACACCATTCATGTACATGATTGAGATTGGACAATTGGGCTCTTGTATTGAGAAAATACCAGCACACCCTAGATCAAGGGGTCCACCCATTCAAATTAACCATTTGTGATGTAACATGTACATATCTACTTGGTTATCCATCAGAGATGAGGAAAATGTTGACCTACGATAGCCGATTGTTGATTTGCTAGCGAGATTGGAAGGTATTGCCTCCTTGAGTGACCTCAAGGACCCATGACTTCCATGCCTCCAAGTAGTGGGCAAAAAGGTCGCTTAAAGCTGGACAGAAGAAGAGGAAAACAACCAGAAGAATGGTAAGTCTCTTCACTCAAGTTAGTGTCTTTTCTCAAATGAAAAACCATTGAAATGATCGCAAGGTACAAGATGGTTGCAAGAAACTGTTGCCTATCAACAAGATTTAATGTCAACATAACATTAAAACCATTTTCTGTAACTAGAACTTCGTACCGAGATATTAATCATGAACAGTTCTAATGCAAAAGGTCAAAAACATTCATTAGTGAGAGGGGTTCCACATACAAAGGCACCAAAGTGATTTATTTAAGGCCACTTGAGTATGATATTTAAGAAATTAATGGTGTACAAATCTCATTATTAAGTACGATTACTGGACGAATCAAAAAACTGCAAGTGAACGATCATGAACAAGAAAGATGGTATAAAATGTGCTTCAAAAGTCAAATATACAACTGGTGAAATTCCCCAAGTTCCATATAATATTCAACCTAGCCCTTCCAAAATTACAGAGCTTAGAAACAAGTAGATGGCAGGTTGCATTCTTTAGAGCCAGTGTGGGTGGGAATGGGGAAAGGAACATCTGTTGGGAGAATGTTATCTTTTAGCCTCTGAAAGATAACCAAAATGGAGAGAATCTTATAACATGATATTGTATCTCTTCTTATGAGCTCCAGTTAACGGTGGGTAACCTGTCAAGAAGTTCAAAATTGGAGGCAAAATAGCTGCAAAAGTTAATACTAGACCTTCAGAGATGAAACCATTTAAACTAGAAGGATTGGTTGAGAAGTTCAGTGAGTCAGAACAAATAATGAAGTATGGTAGTCTTGTGAAGATGTAAGATAAAGATGCAAATAATGAAGTTTATCTGATGCTATGAACAAGGGATATTAAATGGCAGTCACCAGGGGGAAAGAGTGTTGTGGGTGTTGGTTTGGGAGGAGGGATGATGCTTCAGAAATTTTTCTTTTGCAATTTCCATTTCCTTTCAATGTCCAACTAAATCCCACTGAGCAATTAGGCTTCATAAGCAACTGCCGGAATCACAATTCGGATACATGTAAGCCAGGCAGTTAAACTGTAATAAAATACAGATTTGCACAGCACTACCTCTTGATACATAAAATTGATATAATAAATGCATAAGAAAAAGTTAGGAACTATTGACACAAAAATAGTCTATTTTTCCTTGGAGCATTTCAACAACAATGTTACTGATGGATGCAAAACAAAATAACTTCATCAGTAAGCTTGATCATTGAATTAAGAGACAACTGGCATGCAAAAGGAATGTGTGAACATAAGCTCTTCTAGAATGCAAATAAACTTGAAATAATCGTCCAAACAAATGTCATGCATCTTATTTGGAAAATGCCATCATTTTGATTGAAAATGTAGCACTTGTATTTGCAAATCATAAATAGGCAAAGAAACCTTTAAATGGACATGCTAATCATATTAGGGTATAAAATTCAAGATAAAATGAAATAAAGCAAAAGGGGAAAATTCCAGTGCTCAATATCTGTCACCAGAAAGTAATCATACGAATCATAGCATCACTGTTGGTGACAATGAACATGGACGGATGTTGTGACATAAAATTTTGTTACAAAATGGCAATCAACTAAAGTTGATGCTAAACGTTTCAAACCATCTGAATATAGTACGACTCCCTAGGATACGGACTATTAAAATTTGCATAGCTAAAGATGGAGAAATAAATGATAGAAGTCCAAGATATGAAGTTAGATTACCTTGGTTGTGATATCGCGGACGGAAGGAAGCAGCTAAGGTCTCCCAATCACAAGCCCTCTTTTCATGTGTCAGCTCCGTATCCTTTTCTCCTCTGGCTACCCCAGCAGGACGGAATGGACCAAAAACATGACCTCTTGAGCACTGCAGCTGCTTCTGCGCTGTCAGATTGCATTCCTTGATAATCTCACTTCTACTCCGTGCTGAAGGGATTGGCTTCCTCCGCTTAAAATCCATATTGGTGATATCTGAACCAAACACCCGTTTATTCAATTGTTTCACAGTTGGAACGACAGCAACTGTAACATCATTCTGTGGCTCTCCATCCAAACCCAGCCATCTAAATGCCGGCTTTCTGCTTTCAGCTTGTTGGGTCTGCAAGAATAACGAACAATTTAACCCACAAAAAAAAAAAAAAAAAATTTGGTTGGTTATTAATTACAAGATCTGAAGATTTTAGATGTTACCTTCTCGATCAGATTCACAGAGGATAGTACATTTGCAATGTCATATAGTCGGCGAACTTTAGCTGCATTATCTTTGGGAGAAAAGTAACAGGTGTTAGGTTTTCAAAATAGTGAATTAAAACCGGCAAAGAGGAGAAAGGATGAATGCACTAACTTCTCATTTGGCATGAATCACCAGCACCAAGTAACAACTTTGCAGCTTCATCAAGGGAAATTGTATCCACCTTTTAGAAGCATAGAGAAATCAAGTTATTCGCAAAACATAGAAACCCAAATACATGCCAATGTGCCGACCTTTATGATCAACAGATCAAAGACTCTTACATTAGTAGTGAGAAAAAGCTTGACAAAATTTTGAGTCAACAGGCCCAAGGACTTCTCTCTTCTGTTCTCCATGACTAGAGGTACAAAAAAACAACAAATCAATAATTATCATTAAAGAACATCAAACTATCAGCGCAAATCCAAGAAAATTGAAATAAAAATAAAGGACAAAAAAAGGGGACAAGCCAAAGCTTACCTGATCTAACCTTCCAAGGAGCACTGCCCAAAGGAGCATTGGAGTTGGGGCTTCCTTGGTCTCCACCAGAGTCCGTGGTCTGATGAGGTAAACTATCATCTTCTTCATCGTCCGAATACTAAGAAAATTACCCATGCATAAAGGAGAATCTTTTAGATACCATAGTGGAAGAACCGATCTAGAATTCACCTTGCAAAAACAAAGCTGCAAATTTCCCAGTATCGAAATAGAACCAGAAATAATTCATCACCCATTTCACTCACTTCTACCAGCGGAGATGGCTTCGGCACTGAGTCACCAGCAATCTCCTCCGCCGCCTCATCCTAAAGGAATTGAAAGAAGATAAAATTAGAAGAACAAAACACTTGAAAGATCTGATATTTCTGCTACTGTGAGGGAGATTTCTACCTTCAGATTCTTCAAGGCCTTCGGAATCCCGGAGAACCCAATCCAAGAATACTGGTTCTTGCCCTTCCTGGCGAGAACCTGGCAAGAAACGGAAAACCCCGACGGAGACAAACATGAGAACAGAACAATTCCGGCAGCCCACAACCCGAAAAGAACACATTAAAACAGTAACCCACTCCAACGCTCTCCAGGACGTTCACGATGTCATAGATCCGGCGCCTCTCCACGCCCAGCCGGGCAGCAGCATCGTCTAGGCCGACCGAATCGACCCCGTCCCTGTTGTACAGGCCGATGAAACTGCAGAATTCCCCCAGAAAGGGGAGAAAACATCAAAAAAAATGAACAATGCAAAAACCCTAACTTGTGATCCACCAAAAAGGACATGGGGGGGGTGTGGAGGACCGCTTACTTGGAGCAGAGGAGACCCAAAGACTTCTGCTTCCTGCTGTAGGAGTAGCCTCTGCTCCTTGCTTCCATCCCTTCTCTACTTGTTTTCGGCTAGCGAGAGAGAGATTTTAGAGAGAGAAGGAGAGCGCAAGAGAGATCTTTTAGAAAGAGAGAGAGAGGGATGGGAGGGAGACCGTTGAAGGGGAGGTAGAAATTTATAGGTGGAGGGAGCGGGCGGCGGGGAATTTGAAATTTCCAAATTAGCCGGTCCGGGGGGACACGTGAGACCCGGTTCGGGCCGGCCATCCGGCCGGTTCGCACCCCCAACGGGAAAATGCGGAACCGAAACAAGCGGGACGGCGCGCGCAGAGGATTTCAAATTCGGTGGGGCAGCGTTTGTTTTAACGTCCATGGCTCTGCTAACTGCTAAGCATGCTGGAAAACAAAATCCAAATATGTCATATTCATATATGTGTTTGTATCTGATTTTTGCTAAAGTGATACTATTTTATATATATATTAAACATGGAGATAAATGTGAGTTTTTAAGATTATGAGTATATGTAATTTGACTTTTACGTATAATCCATTGTGGAAAAATATAATTACGAATTTGCCGCAATGATGTTTACATTTCTCGTACATCTTTGTTACATATTGTTACACGCGTGAAAGTTTAAATAAGAGGTAATTAATTATTTTAATAAAAGCTTAATCAATATTATTTAATAAAATGAGCAAAATATCACTTCTTGGATTATAGGATTGAGGGGATATCATTTAATCAAATAGAAGGTGAAAAGGGAGAAAGAAGCATAATCTTGTCAACAATTTTGGGTGACGTGTATAATGTATTCAGATAATTAAATTTTAAATCATAATTATTTAGGAAATCCTATGCAATTTTATCAAGATTTTCATATAACATGAGCACAATATCACTTTTTGGATTCAATAAAAGCATCCAAATTCGTCTCTAAACAAAAAACTACGTTTCAACGATGTAGGCGTGAACAACAGGATTCAAACATAACGAAGCAGATGGCACGATTTCTTGACATCCTTCCACCATTCAAGCACATTCAATATTAAAATGCCATAAATCTTTTTTAATGCTACAAATCCAAAATCCGATAAACTCAGAAGTAGGTAAGTAAACTGGGGACCGAATGTATTTATTTTCATATATTATATTCGAATACAAATCCAAATATGAATAACCATCGGACTGCAAAATTAATATTTGTATTTGTAATAAATAAATACGGATATAAATTGGACACAGCAAGAAGTTCATAAAAATGAGCAAATGATCTTAAAAGATATACATTTTAATATGTGATCAAATTTTTAAGAATAAAAGCCATGTTAACTATATGATTTTCCTTATTTTACAAGAATTACATAAATATGAATAATTTATATTTGAATACGGATCTTTTAGAATTATATGTACGGATATTTCAGAATAACCATATTTGTATCCATATTTAAAACTAATGTTAAATATGTATTCGTATTCAGTAAAATCAGATGCGAATACGGATATGAAACGAATATATTCGTGCTTGTTTGCATTCCTAGTCAAAAGTTTGGGCGGCTCTCCCCGGTGAATTATGTTGCCTTATTTGCGACAAAGCTAATCTTGGCAGCATTTGGAACTGCCCCTTGGATAAATGATCGAAATCTAAGGGGTGTTTCCAAACCTTTGGTTTTCACTTTGAGTTTGACGAAAAGTAAAATCTGTGAAGAGAGAAAAAAATAAGAGAGAGAGTGAAAGAAGTGAGAGGAGAGAGAGGGTTCAAAAGAGATTTCACCCTGCTTTTGAAAAAGTAAAATAAGATGAAAAAGACAAGAACCTTCTTGATTTCTTAAAAAATAGGCAAAAAGATAAGGAGAGTAAGATAAATAACTCTTAAAAGTCATTTTTTTCTTTTTCTCATCTCAAACAAAATAAATGACAACAATGATTGCTTGAAAAATCTTTATCTCTCTAATTATTGGCCTAAAAATAACTTTTAGGTAAACTCTATTTTCCACTAGATACTTCCAAACCTGCCTAGATCTTGGATGGCTGGTCAAACTAGAAGAATACGGCTTCACAAATCCATACGTATTCATGCTTACGGATTCCTAGTAACACCACAATGAATCCTTGGGTTAGTGTTTGGTAATCAGACAAGTGGTATACTTTGACACAATGAGTCAATTAAAAGAACTTTTTGAGGTTGTAAATGACTCTCTAGAAGGTTTCATATTCGTAGATAACCCCTGTAAGATAGATATTTGCATATAACTCTTCTAAGATTCCATATTTGTGAATAACTTCCTATGTTATACATATTTGTATATAATCCACTTAATTATAGTGTTTGTTTTGAATTTAAAATATTGTTATCCTACATAGAATATGCGACTATTAAACGTCAGTTAAAGTATAAATACTGTTTCAAACAACTTGTTGCGTTTTATAGCCAAAAAAATCTTTAAATATATAAACAAAATAATAATCATAATCATTAGGCCAAGTTACTCGATGAGAGATGTTTGTGGTATTATATTTTAGTAGATGTCTAAAAAAAAAAAATTGACTATAGAAGATAATGTGCTATTCAAAAGGTGTTTATGTTTTAACTGAACTTATTATTAACATTCTCATTTAATAGTCTTCACTAATAATAAAATAGCCTATACAAAGCAATAATCTTTCAACTAAGGTGAAATTAAAACTGAACACTTTACTTGAGGGGTCATATGAAAATACATATCATATAGGAGGTTATCTGCAAAGTCTTCTAAAACCCCTTAAATTGTGGATCACATAAAGAGTTATCTGCAAATATGAGATCGTTTAGCAAATTATTTGCAGAAGAACATTTTTGTCGAAATGTTAAAGTTGTCAACAGAAAAGGAATATTTACTGCATCCTTAACAGAAGTTAATCACAAAGAGATTTTGCAATGAGATTGTTCGTAACATCATAGAAATAAGTAGACAAATCTATAATGAAACCTTTAGAAAAGTTAATTTTATTAGAAACCTTAGAAAACAAAAACAAAAAGAACACTCAAATTCAAATGTCAATCTCCTGTTTATTAAAGAATTTAGTCATTCAACTCACTGCTTGTTCAATGCTTATCTTAAATGTGAATCTTAAATTTAAGACAACCGTAAGCATCATCGAACACCACCAACACGTATCCTGTGTTACTGCTCTACCCACTCTGACAGGTTGCCGGGTCGTATCTGAAGGGTATCCAGAAAACATTGGGAGATGTAAGCTCGGATTGGACCTGTCATCGTCACTAACGATATAGGTGCCGTTTGGTTTAACGTAAAACACAGTAAAATTGTGTAAAAGTTGCATTTTACGTCTCAAACCAAACAATCTTATGGTAAGCGTGGGTTAAAATGCAAGAGGCCTCAGGAAAAACCAGCAGGCGCATATGCATGCATGGCGCTTCAGCACTAACTATGACAGAGTCATGCTTCTAATAACAAAGCAATAGACTTTCAAGTCCGAAGAACAAACGATAAACTGAGAACAAAAATATTTATCCGTTGCAATATAAGAACAACAAGCTTTTCTTCTTCTGCTCCAAATAATCCAGCTAAACGCAACAGCTTGAGGAAAACTGTGTTCAGTTTACAATAGCTCAAAACATCTAAAGATTGCAAAGTAAAATAACGTGCTGGCCTTCTATTTGTTTTCACACGAAGCCTTCGAACTTGGCGCATTCCTGGAAACACCAACACAAGTAAGCAGAAATTAGGCATTACAACCTAGGAAGACTTAAATTAAATTCAAATGCAAGATACCCCGGGATCTAATATTTACAGTATAATACATGCTTCCCAAATGTCTGTGGTGTTTCCACGGTCTAGTGACATGGATCATTTACATGAAGCCACAGACCAGGCTAGCCACGATCTCTGATCTAGCAACCAAGACATCATACCTTGAGAAACAAAACATTCTCACGGAATTGGTAATGGATGCATTCAAATAATCTTCCTGGCTAGAGTTTTCCCAATCACGATTGAACTAAACGTGTAAGCAACAAATTTTCATCTACTATACCTTAAACTACAAACATAAAAGACATTATACATAGGCCAAAGCTTACCTGGATGAGCATTAAATTAACTCCAAAGAAAAGCTACTAAAAGAAAAAGCAACTTCTACAAGAAATATTAAAAAAGTAAAGACAAATGGAATGGTATAGTGGCAAAAAATAACAAGGTTAAAGGATGGTATTCACATGCACTTGCAAAAAGAGAGAGTCCACTCAAAACTGCCAACGGTTTGTCTCCAATTACTAGATCAGAAACCCTAGCTTCCACTAGCCCATCATGGCACACTTTACAGCAAAACAGAGATTAAACAGCAATACAAACATAAGAAAAATAACGGAACATACCAAATGAAGCTAACTAGGGACCTTCAACATCTACCCCAAATTAAGAAAACCCCAAAATCCACTCCCTAAAACATCACAGAATTCAATTTAACAAAAAGAAAGATTTGACCTAACCGTGAGAGATCAAGGGATAAGACTATTTTTTCTCCAGCATTATCAATTAAAATGGGATAAGGACCGTAAAATTCCAAGACAGAACATAACAGTTCAAGTAACAAAGCTTTGATAGAGACAGCTGCAAGAACTATTCTAGTTTAGAAAATATTGTTACTCATAAAAAGTCACAAATATTTTCTTTTAGAGCAGCAACTTTGGGTTGGTCAACTAGGACCTGCATGGTTCAAACCTGACCCGCATGGGTTCCCGATGAAATAGGAAACCCTAAAATCTAATCGTACTGCCTTTTTTTTTCTATCCCCTTCCCACCCCAACCCCCCAATGGAGATCTTGTGTGCATCCACTTCCTGCTCTAACTTTCATATGGGCATCATCCTCCTTTCCCCCACCTGTTTCCATGGCTTCCCCAGCTTCCATGGCCTCCATGTCGAGCAGATCACACAGGCATTGAGCAAATCATGGCCACTATGCTGGGGCAATGGTGGCAGCCTCCCTTCTTCCTGCTATCCTGCCCTGGCCACCATGTAGGTAATTTCCTCTTTGTCTCCTCTCCCACCTCCTCCCCAGCCTTCTCTCGCACCCTCAGTTGCATGCATCAGGTTGGGATGAGGGTGATGAGGCAGGCTAGGGTTAGGGTTCAACTGTAGCGTTGAACCTCTGGGTTGGGTTGGGCTTGGGTTGAGCCCTCCAACCTTTGGATTATGGCTAAGGTTGGCCTCAACCCACCCAAACCCAGCCGTCTTACAGCCTACATCCTTTAATGAGCTAGTGGAGAATCTAGAGATGATGGGATACATCCATCTTACAAGATGTCAAGAACCCACAAGATAATCAGGTAACAAATTGAGGGTGACAACAGGAGCTATGAGACCTGGAAGGACTCTGGTTACCTTGACATAGATGCTCTCTCTTCTAGGTCGGTTGCAGGATTAGTGGGCCATTATTGAGAACAGTGAGAGCGAGCGCACACGTGTGTGTGTGTGTGTGTGTGTGTGTGTGTGTGTGTGTGTGAGAGAGAGAGAGAGAGAGATTGTAGTTAAAGAGATTTCTGAACCCCATGGGAGAAGAGTGAGGAAAAGCAGGTAGAAGTGTGAGAGGGGATTGGGATGGGGGTGACATTGGTCAATGGGAGCTACTAATAGCATTGAAAGGCCTTCACCACCCCAAATTAACTGTTGGAGACCCGCTAGCAACAATTAGTCTAGGTCTAGTTCAAGCAGTCATTGAAGGTGGAACAATTGGATCAGCCAATCTGCAGCCTACTCCAAGGCTGATCTTACACCCTGAATCAACCAGTAAAGAAATCAAGACCAATCCGTCAATCTGTCCCCAACTTGGCCAATCTCCATAAGAACCAAGAGACGATAGACGATGGTTAGTTCAGAAAGGCGAGACACCAATAGGACCAGCCATTCTGATCTAATTCTGTCTTCCTTGTCACAGAAGAGAAGCAAGAGATTATGTAGATGCTTTTAGAAGAATAGAAGGTAGATGATGGTTAGTTCAGAAAGGCGAGACTCCAATAGGACCAGCCATTCTGATCCAATTCTGTCTTCCTTGTCACAGAAAAGAAGCAAGAGATTATGTAGATACCTCACATTCCATCTTTCGGAACATCGACGATGACAAACACCTAATCACACCTTACCACATTCCCAGGAGTTCCATGTTTCTTTACCATCAAAGAGTTCATGTGTTCACCAGCTATGCTTAGGCAGGGTTTACTTTTATGAAGATCTTTTTACAATTTGAGTTGAGATTATGGGTCCATTGTTTCCATATCCAACATCTGAAATGCCTCAACACTTCACCTCCCTACCTTACCTCCATTTCATGGCTCTCTATATTAGGGTTTTGGATTTTGTGTCATACCTTCAGCAACTCTCCATCAAAGATAGTGTTTCGTCACCTTCATACTATCAAGGATACTAAAGAATGGGTATATATCACTAATAGGCAGAAGAAATCTATGTTGGTGATGTCTTCAAAAGTTGAGGAAGGAAAAAAAAAGGTTCTTTCTCAGCAGTGAAAAAGACATAAGGTTTTCCTTAGAGCTAAGATGTTGCAGTCCTAGAGGTTAAGACTCTTGAGCCATGAACGTACATTGAGGATTGACTATTGAGTTATCACTAATGCCGTGATCAGACAAAGCGATGTCGAAGGAGAAGCTTGTTCTGGCAGACATTTCTAAGGCTAGGCACTGTGTTCTAGGAGTCGAACCAACAACATATCTCAAAGGGTCAAGAGGTACAAATGTATGCAGAGGAAAATAATAGAAAGCAGGCACGATTCAATACCGCCCACCTAGAGATATAGGGCTGGTTAGACACGGCCTGGCCAGAGGACCAAGAGATATAGGGCTGGTTAGACACGGCCTGGCCAGAGGACCAAGTATTGCACAGTGAGTAATTCATTGTCTTTCCCATTCTCACAATTAGAAGAAGCACCTAGAGTCTGGGAGGCCCAAACTAAGAACACCAGCCATTTGTGTCAATATTACACTTTCTTTTCTTTCACATGGCTTTGTGATTCCTCTAACGTGATTGCAGAGAAGACTACAAGCGAGTCATCCATCTGAAAGAACCATTGTACCCCAATGCCTATACTACAGCACTCGCTTTGTAGCTTGCAGATCTCCTCTTTATTGAGAATCCCTGTTAGCAACTTGACCTTTTGATTTGTCAGGGTGATAGAGGCAGGCGAGCACTACTCACCAACCCAGTTAAATGTAACTGATGCAACAGTATGCATCTAGTAAAAGGAAAAGTCAGCAAAAAAAGGTCACCTCCACACGAAGTAGGATACATCGATTTTGTCGTATCTTTATGTGTGGGCAATGTTGAATCATGCCTGCCCTCCACAACAGACTCCCCAATGCCCACCTATTCTGCCTGAAACCCTGAGAACATTATCAGTATGACTTTTGAAACGGGGTGCTCAACCCCAAAAACACTTACCAAAACTGTTTATATCTATTAACAACTTTTTGTAAGACTTGATTTTGCTTTCTACAATTAGGACATCACTGATGGCAAACTCCTTAGCTAACATTTGTGAATCAAGAATCTTGGCTTCCACTTAGAAAAACTGAAAGTTTTTTCACAGTTGATAAAGAAAACCTTTTCCTTTCAGTTCTTAACCTTTGAAGTTTTCAATAGCATTGACTTCTTCTACATACTGAAGACACATGCCCATCCTTGGCACAGTTAATAGTGTGAAAACGTCAAAAGAGTGTCATCAATAGAACGATGCCAAGAGTATGGCATAAAACCAAAAATTCTACCATAAATTACCAAGAAATTAAAGTAAGCTAAGAAACCTGAATTGAAACTGCAAAAGATCCTCATAGAGATGGACACTGCCTGGGCAAATCTAGTGAGTGTGGGAACTATCTGATGATATAGAAATGGGAAACCTACTAAGGATGTTGTAAGCTAGAAGATTGACCTCATCTAGGTTCCTAAGGATGCAAGGAAAGGTATTCACCTTCTCTTCCCCCTAAAAACAACTATAGATTCTCTTGCTGCTCCTCCATTTCCACAACACAGAAGATACAATCAGACCGGATTAGCCCAAATCAACTGATTCAAACAAATTGTTGTCATTCTGAACTGGCCTCTAGAATGTCATCACACGGTGAAAAAGACATAAGGCAAAGCTGAATAGAACAGCAAATCAACTGACTTGATTATTACCCTTGCACAACATACTGCGCAACTTCCCCCTGGGACAGGAAGAAATCTGAGAAAAATATACTACTGCTACTGCTTTTTGCACCTATAACTCTTATAGCACTGCACATAACCTACTCAAGCGAGTGAGCGACTGAATGTTCAACTTCAAACGAATAATAGTGAAGAAGAAAGCCTACATCTCGGCTATAAACTTGTTTCTCACACTGAGTCACCATTTTAAGCAATCAACTAAAAGATCAAAACATTATGTACTTTGTCACGCAACTAAGCATTTTATCAAGCTAAAACCAGCTTCAGGGCACATTAAGCATATAATAAAGAGTTCAGCACAACGAATGGAAGCTCACCTCAAATGTTGCTCGGATACATAAAGACCCTAACTTTAGCACCCTGCAACAGACCCAAAAACGAACTACGAATCAAAACAAATAGGCCGTGACAATAAATAGACTTCAACAAAACAAAGCAATCCCATCTATTACCATGGATCTGGGCGGAAGGTTGGACTTAAACTTGGCGCGGACGACGCCGCTGTTGCCGTGGGGGCGGCTGACCTTCCCCCAGATGCACCGGTAGTGCGACCCGTTCTTCTTCACCTTGGCCTTGTAGACATAGGCCATGCGCTTCCCGCAGTACCACGCCACCTCCTCCTTGGTGTTGACCCCCTCGATCTGGATCAGCGAAGTGTTCTCATACTGGTTCGACTTCGACCTGGCCCCCCAACATTCCCATTCAGATCCCAAAACGAACCCAACATCAGATTGCCGGAAAACATCAAGAAAGCAAGAAACTTCGTGAACTTGCGCAAGTGAAGGAGAAGCAAATGGAGTTAGGAATCTTACCTCTTATATCCGAGAATCGTTCCTCGCACGTATAACCTGCAAAGGAGGAAATCGAGAACAACGGAGAAAAAAGGAAGCAGATGAGAAAGATGTGCAAGAGAGAAAACGGTGTTATTGGGATTTCTTCGCTGTCTAGCCTAGGGTTTGCAGTGATCCACTGCCAGTGGAGGTGTTCCCGGCTTGTGCCGCCGGAGAGGTGGTTTCGGGAGAGGGAAGGAGAAGGGAGAAGAGAGGTTTCATGGCGGACCTGACACGCTCGCCCTGCCGTCCCTTCACCATCTCCGCGGCGACGTCGAGGGCTCCCGCGCCGCTGAAGCGAAGCCGCAGCGTAGATGGCGGGTGCGTCTGCTTGCGAGCGGTGTATAACGCGGATGGATGAAAAACCCTAGCGAGCAGCCTACCACTCTGGCTGTTGAAGCCCTTCAAAACGGGTCCTGATTCCTGACCGTTAAAAGGCCCGTTTGGATCCGTTACTATCGGGTCTGGATACACCCGTTTACCAATACTGTAGGGTAGTAATACTTGGTGCGGCACCAGCCGTCCGATCAAAAGGGCCAGGGACAATCCTGAGGGATCTATCCATATGCCTGATAAAAAATGAGATGGTCAAAATAAAATTAAAACTCAACTCAACTTAATTCAATAAAGCCTTAATCTCAAATAATTGGGTCGGCTATATAGATTTTCTATCTTCACTCTAAACGATTTTGGACTACCTCTTTTGAAAGGTTTACAACTTTTAAATTATATTATACTACCTTCTTTCAAGTTAATCTAGATCTACCCCTTCCTTTTTTCTTCTTCTTCTCCATCTTAATATATTTTACTTTTCTAACTGGAGCCTCTCTAAGCCTACGTCTAACATGTCCAAACCATCTCAGTTTCTCTTCTCTCAATTTATCTTCAATTAATACCACTCATGTCTTTTCTCTAAAATAAAACTAAAACAATAAAAAATTTGTGCTCCTTTTTATCCATTTTCTTAGAATAACCATCCGACTCCCTTAGGTTCACCCCTGCCTCATGGGCTTTTAGAAAAACAAAAATACATTTAATGTGGTAGGCATCCAATCATAGCTGATCATATCTACATGTGAATATGTGATCTTATCATCGGATGGTATAAACACTGAGTTAGGTAGTTCCCAACTCAATAATTTAAAAATAAACAAATACACTCATGGCATTGTCATCTCTTGAGCATTGCAGAAAATAATATTCATAGCACTATAGTCAAATTCTACATAAATGTATAACTATATTTCTACGAATCATGACGACGATAACGACCTATCGGCTCTCGACTCGACCCATTATCTTGTCAGCCCCTCTGGTCTGCGGCGCCAACGATTCAACTTTGTCGCCCAATTGTGCCACATGTCTTGTCTTTTCAAGATAGAAGCCCAAGTGACGATGATAACAACCGATCAGCCTTCGGCTCGACCCATTATCTTATCAGCCCCTCTGACTCAGGGCCCACTAAACTCAATGTAAATGGGCCTTCAATTCAATAACCCTCGTACATGTTCAAACTAGCAACTACCGCAAGCATCCCAACAAAATAGTCCTATATTGACTATCGCTAGTAGGACTCACCAATTGCCCCTTATTAAAGGCGTTGCATACGTCAAATCGAAGGTACGCATTATCGTATTCCTTCAACCCCTTTTTAACGTGCTCCCTGCATAGTCACGTGTCACTAACTTGACCATCGAAGGGGTTGACCCCGGAGCCACACCTGGGGTCCCAACTGACGTTGTCTACTCGGGTGTGTAGGTGTTCGAGGCTTCCTCGTTTGGATCCTCTCTCCCCTTCTCTTCTTCTTGCTCTTGATTTTGGACTCCCCTTCTCTTCTTCTTGCTCTTGATTTTGGACACTCCGTCTGTTACTCATTAACGCATCAGTTGCATCAAATCTAAACTTAAAATTGAATTCATTTACCATGTATAGAGTTTAATATAAATAGATTTTTCTTTAGGTTCACTTATCCTTTAATGACAAGAAAGTAGACCTAATACTCGGCCCATTCACCTCTTGTCCATTAATTCTAGAGTAATGTTTGCTGCATTGAGAGGGGTAGTGCAGGCCACATGGCCTGTGCTGACCTCCTTAGCGTCGTCCGATTTGAGTGATCAGACGGATCGGACCACACTCTCGCTCCCTGTCCAGCGGGGAGCGGGACGTTTTATTTTTTTACTTTTCTTGTTTGAATTTTTTATTTTATTGGGACGTCTGATAAGAACTTCGATGATACAGTCGGCCAGCTCGAGTCTGTCCTAACTCAATTATGTGTTTTTTTGGAAAAAAAACTTTTGGAACCCACCTCGATTTTTGTGAAAAAAAGTATATCTTTTTTTAAAAAAGATATATTGTTGGGTCGGCCCCAATCCGAACTGGCTGACTATAACATCGGATTTTTGATCAGACGTGTCAAAATAAATAAATAAATAATAAATAAACATCTCGCTCCCCGCCCAACGCTGAGTAGGTCAGTGCATGTCACGTGACCTGCATTATTCTTCCTTGGTGCAATAAGCATAACTCTTAATTCTACAAGTCACGTGATCTAAAAGAATATTTCTATCATCTTATCCATTGTGTTATTAATGTAGGAAGACTATCTGTTGATTAACTTGTATATAATTGATCAAATAATCAAATTACCACTGTATATAACTTTTGAACTTATTAACTATTAGTTATGCATATTTTTTCAGAAAGATTTCCATTAACCGACCTACAAACTAATGTTCTGATTAATAGTTACCATTTGCATAGCTACTTCAGGGCAATATACTTTCAGAATGTTTTGTATTCGACTATGTAGACCCTTTTAATTTTCACTGTAATTGTGTTTAAGTTGCAGAAAAAATGATTTAATATGTAACTCACAAAATTTTAAAGGATTTTTCAGTTTATAATTCTTGCAAACCTTCGTATTTCTTTTATGTTTTAGCTAGTCCAAAAAAGGGAGCTTTTTTTTCATGTTTGACGAATCAAACTATTTAACTTAATAAATGAATCCATATATCAGGAAGAGAATCAATTTCATTCAATTGAAAATTTTCTAGAAGCTATCCAAATATATTTTATACTATAATATTAAAACAGAAGTTTTATTTTTCCGTCACAACAAAAATCAAGACACGTGAGAATGAGAACATTTATCTCTTTTTTTCTCTCTCTCTTTATGAAGAATTATTAAAATAAAATTTATGTGAATATTTCTCTCTTTTTTTCTCTCTCTCTTTATGAAGAATTATTAAAATAAAATTTATGTTTTCCCACCAAAATTGAAACCTGTTGATTTAGATTATGGTATTTTACCATACGGGCATAGAGCTAGTTGAGAAAAAATTTAAGGTCGTGGTGCCAAAGTGAGACTGCGTTGCTGCAAAGGCTTGTAACCCGCATTCATAAAATATTAAATTTCAGATGGTTGCAAAAAATGGGCATCCGCATATGTTGCTGCCCAGGTTCGAACTGGGGACTTTTAGTGTGTAAGACTAACGTGATAACCACTACACCACAGCAACTGGATAATATCACACGCTTCGGCGTATGTATAGGAGTAATTTCCTCTTCTCCCTAAAGTTCGACCACCCGGATTTCAAAGTGCCACCTTACCTTCCAGTGAATTTTTAAGCACCTAAAGCATGCGACACAAGGAAAATTATGTTACGCTACCAACGATATACTATAACATGGCATGTGTACTATTATTGTGGTACACCGAGAATCATTATTGCAAAATTTTTATCTCATTTATTTGGGGTTGACTATTGCATCACTTTAATCCACCCAATGATATTGGCAACTACTGAGTCTAAAAAGATCAAACCTTTTCTCTTTATTAGTCACTTTTTTAAACATCTTGATTTTTAAAACATCTCCTTTTTTTTTGTCAATAAAATACTATTCATTAAACCATATATCATGAATGGTACACAAAGAACATGGGAGCGTTAGCAAGGGGTACACATGAGAGAACAACACCCAACCACCACAACATAGTGAAACGGCGCAAGGCGCCTGCAAGACCTTTAAGGTACCAAAGTAGAACAAAAACACAACAGGCTAGGGCCTCCAGACAAGTAACCTGTAGTCGCCTGGATGTGCACCAGTGAACCAAATGGAGAACAGAGCTTGCCCGGGATTGGGTCTTCCTTCTCTAAAACATTGGCAGGGGTTGCCAGAGAGAGCTGCAGCACCATACGGGCTATTGAAGAGGCGGACTCGAACACGTACATCAACATCATATGGTGCACGGATTCAGCACAAGGTCTCGAGCATTAGCTATAAACTCCATGAGGTGGGAGTGGAATCGACAATGAAGACCCAAAATAATATGAGCAACAACTGAAATTCCAACGCACACCAACATCAACCAAGGCAACCGAATCAGGATAGGTCTAGCACAAAGGGGCGAGGCACCAGAGGAGATAGAAAAATGCAAAAGACGAGAAGGTAATGAGTTATAAGAAATACTAGCCGGAGGGCGACGGTAGAATTTGAGGGCCATCGAAAAGTCCCACAAAGTGGGAAGCAAAACAGGAGAAGCCATATAAGCTACCTCGGACAAAAGAGGGCTAGAAGATGGATGGGGAGGGGTATAAGAAACTAAATAAGGAAGGAGGGGGGATAGGTAGAGAGGTAGAAGTTGCAGTAGTAGGGGTGTCAGACAAAACTTAGAGCAGGGGATTAACAGAGGAGGGTTCATATGATGAAGATGTTAACCGTAGGGGGCAGATGGAAGGATTTACATCAGAGCAGGGGAGGGAGTAACATTGAGGGTGACTGGACAAGGGTTAATGGAGGTGGAGTTTCAGTGGGAGTACACAAGGGTACTTACAGCTAAGGGGAAATGACACCAAGAGACAGGAGGTAGGAAGAAAACAGAAGGGAGGAACCACAACAATTATAGGGGAAAGAACACAATAGAAGAAATAGGGTGGAGAAAACACAAAGAGAGACAGAGAAGAGGAATGAAAGAGAGAGGGAGGAGCACCTTGTGGGGGAGGGTGGGGGGAGTTCCCCAGCCCCACCGGAACTTCCGCTGTCTAGCAACGCAAGTGCTGTTGGAGAATCGGCCACGGAACCGCCAGAGTCAACTACGTTGTTGTGGGGTAGGTGGGAGCTCCACCTACCATGCGAGAGAAGAGCCCGCAGTCACTTTGTGGCATGACTAGTTTTTTAGGGAGCACCTAAAACAGAGTCCTAAATACCAAATTAGTACTCTTTCCTCACTTCCCAATCATAGAGTATTGTGATCGTAAGGCATTCTATGGTGCCACTTTTCTTTATTACCACTTGCCTCACATCTCAGATGATATTGGCACCTTGGGAAAAGTTTAAGGAAAGATTGCCACACTAAATACAAATAACTCATTGTCAAGTTAGTTTCCAAACTTGTCCACATCTTATAATTCAGCACAATTAGAAAAATTATATTTACATTTACCACACATTACACGTTAAGAGCATGATGTGATTATGAGCTAAAGTATGAGTAGGACAAAAGGAAGTCATGGATGGAAAATTGACCTGGCTTGTTGGGGATGTCCAGCTAGAAGCCAAGTGGCCGGAGCCTATAACATGAATGATTAGCAGGAGTTTTTTTTTGGCTTTGCATGGAATAATAGGTCATTTTCACATTAAACACATGCCCTTGGCTACTACTTTGACTGAATCCATTAATATTGGTTCAATTAGTCTCTTAAATCTTGTTGCTCGGGGAAGCTTCTTCGATCTTCCGGGTTTCGTGCCTCTGGACTTTTTGACCTCAATTAAATTTCTTTGCTCCTCACTCACAATGTCTAAGGACAAAATCATCATTCTTTACGATAAAATAAGTTAAAATTACAAAAACAATAATTTTATCTTTAGGTGATAGCAGTGGGTCCATAGGATCCCAAGATATTGAGGTTTAAAGCAGCTCATTCTCTTGTAAGTCCCGACTTCTTTTTAAAGTCCCTCTTGAGGTCTTTTGTTGTGTCTGGTACAGAATTAGTGGTGCTTGTTTATATGACGACCCATGCATCTATTTTTTTTAAGATTCTGTTTTTAGCTTCTTTAAAAATCCAGGACCTCAAAATTGAGTCATGCAACGAATGCAAACATAATCTTAGGGTACATTTGATGATGTTACTACTCTCAACTTTTAAGAGCATGGGTCACAAATTCTCTTCTAATCTTAAACATAGTTGGATTGTGAAAATGCGAGTATATGAGGTGTGATTCAGTAAAAAGGACGCCACATTAATGCACAGTTGTTTAAGATTACTAAATACTCCAAAAGTCGTACAATGACATTAAAAGAGGGTTCCTTTGCCGCCAATGGCAAAATAAAAATAGTACTACTTATTCTAAAATCATCTTATTTGAACTATTAAAGATTAGACTTCAAATAAGGTGATATTAGAGTAAATGATACTATTCTTTTTCTGTGACCGATGGCAACGGAGTCCTCCTCATGATATCAAATCTTGGTTGCTCTATTTTTAGACTAAATCCAATCTTCGTTAACTATATATTCTACAGCCAAGCAAGGACGTCTTCACGTAAGGTACCTCTTCGGTTTAGGCTCCGTTGTCTAATCTATTATTATTAGATAACAAGAGAATAGACTAATCACCAGTGTCTATATGTCTTTTATAATAAAAAAAGATTTAAAATTTATCTTCAGCAATACCCTTTTAACATAGTTGTCTTTTAATGTATCTCTTCAATAGTTCTGCCCATTTAGAAATCCACGCTAGGTTCGGGTGTAGCATCGGCTCTAAGAAGTCCAGATGATGAATTTTCTTTCTAGTATGTGTTTAACAAAATTGCTAGACGATCAACCCTTCTCCCTACCTCCCGCCTGGCCCTTGGGAGGAACTTTTGCAGGTCAACGCTAAGGTTCGCCGACTCAAGAGTAAGATTGACTCGGATCTTCCATGATCCGGTATGAGTCGGGTTGACTCGTGCCGACTTGATCGAGTTGGATTGACCCGTAAAAAAGTTCTTTCAAATCGCACGCTTTTGGTCGAGTTGCATCGACTCGGATTCGTTTGATATGATACAAGTCGTCCGAGTTGGCACGAGTCGATCCAGTACGGTAAACTATGGTCGACGCTCGCCTACACCCTTAGGGTTGAATCGAATCTCGCCATGCGGTTTCTATCTCCTGGCTATCGGCTTCCAGCATAGTAGGATTCATCTTTCTCATTTTTATCTTGGATTCTGGTTATCCTTTTGGGGTTCTGCAGGGTTTCTTATCCTGTGCTTGTTGTAAATTTGTGTGTGGATCGCCATTTTCTCACTGCACCTTTTCCCCGGCCCGATCAGTCACCTCCTAGTTTTGGGGATGGTTTTTCCCGTGTACCGATCGACTGTTACCCACAGCCTTGCCGAATCTTGTGGTTCAAGATTTAAGATCCTGTTTTAATGCAAACATAAACACGTTTAAGTTTATGACAAACGAATTTTTTATCATATTCTTAATTTGGATGGTACAAAAACAAGTTTATCATGAACTCACTCGAGTTTACTATAAACTCAAAACAACCCCAAAAACATGTTTTCCTTAAACCTATTAAGAGTTAGTTTACACTGAAGTCTTTCTCGGGTGCACCTTAAACTTACTTAAGTTTATGCGAAACAACTAAATGCGAGTTTAAAAAAATACATTTATGATAAACTTATTCACGTTTTCTTAAATTGCATTTAGACAGAGACTTAGTGACATGTCTTCTCTTGGTGGATCGGTCGTGCATCTTCTCAAATTTCGATTCCATCCATTTCCTGCGTGCTGAATAGGAACGTGTCCCCCAGTTCTTTGGTTAGTTTCGAGTTCAACAACTTTGGTTTGCTGCAGCTCCGGCTTGTAGAAGATATCTAAGATTTGTTCATGGATCTCCCCCGGCCATCTCCTCCGCCGACGGCACTGGTTCTGTAGGATGGCCCCTGACCTATTCCATGGCCTCCTCTTTTCTTTTCACAGGTCTTCTTGTTAGTCGCTTTGCCCAGCTGCATTTTCACACCTGCCCTGTCAGAACATGTGATATGGTGAATCTCTGTTGCACTGTTGTCTTTTTTTTTTTTTGACCTTAAAAGTTCCCATATCATAACTAAATAAGAAGTAGTACAGCGAGGAGGTTCAGCCAGCTGGCCCGGGAGGACAGAGGCATATGTCCCTGTCAAGCAGCAAAGCCATTCGGCCAAGGTACAAAGCAAACACGAAACCAACAACTAAGGTACAAAGGGCAATCCAAGGAAGATACGTAGCTCCAGTAGACTGGAGGAAGCACAACAAGATACAATAGGTAAAGACCCTGATCGGAGAAACCTTCGAACACTGCCGTCGGACGGAGGCTATAGTAGCCTCTGGGGTAGCCAAAAGTTGGGCTCGCTTGGAGGGGAGGGGACTTCCTCAGTAGCGCCGATGGAGCAGCGCCGAACAAACTGCATCTAGCAACAGTTGAAATTGGGAGCTCAGTGACGCATGTCGAAACTAGACACACGGAATACGTACAATATCTCGAGCACCACCAAAGGGGGACCAAGATCCCTAAGCTGGAATCATGTCAAAGCGAGTGAGAACAAACACAAAACTCTCTGAAGACGTAACTGGATCCAAGATGATCGACCCGCAGGTAACCTGCATGTAAGGGGATAGAACTATGCAAAAACATGGACACACACAAGGAACAAAGGAAGATAATATCAAGAAAAGAGGGAAGGGAGCCGGGGGAACAATGCCGATGCCGAAGATCAAGCCCGTCCAAATCCTAATGGCCAGAAAACACTGCCAAGGAGAAAGCAAAATGGACGGATGAACAAAACTGAAGCGCGAGAAAGGAGAAGAAGATAAGAGGAGGGGGCGATGATTCTGATGGGACAGAGTAAGAGGAAGGCCATGAATGGGGGAGAGGAAGTTTAGAGGATGGGGAGGAGCTCAGGTGAGGTGAAGGAAGATGGAAGGCCACGGAGGGGGGAGAGGAAAAGTCAATGGATGGGGTGAGGTTAGGGAGTGGTGGAGGAAGAGGGAGGCCACGGTGGGGTAAGAGGAAGGAAGGTGTAGCGGAGGAAGAGGGAGGCCAGGGATTATCAAGAAGAAGGTCGGTGGATGGGATTGAGGTTCAAATGGGATGGAGGGATAAAAAGGTCAGGGAAGTAAAGGAAAGTTCAGTGGGTGGGGGTGGGGGTTGGGTGGGGCGAATGAAGAGAAAGGCCAAAAGGGGAAAAGAGGAGATCGGTGGATGGGGTAGGCTCGAGTAGGGCGGAGGGAGAGGAAGGCCAGGAGGAGGTGAAGGAATGAAAAAGAGGAAGGAAGAAAGAGGGGGGGGGGGGTGCGACCCAGGGAGGGGAAGCCGAAAAAAGGGAAAGCCAAAAAGCCGAAAGAAGGAGTTGGATCGCCAGAGAAGACGTTTCGCCGGAGAAGACAACGGCAACGGAGACCATCCGAGCGGGCAACACTTCCACCACAGAGCAACAGAGAGGGGGGGCCTCTCCCCCCCAGAGGGGGAGGGGGGCAGAGATGATTCGTCGGAGAAGACGACGACCGCCCAGGAGGGCGACACTTCCGCCCAAGAGGGCGACACTTCCCATGTTCTAAGCCAATCAAGTACACCCACTGTTGTCTCTCAGGGCCAGTGGCGGACGTAAAAATTTTGTCTAGTGAGATCATTCGGACATTAGGTACTAAACATGATTGGATCAGTGGGATCTTGAGCTAGGTCACATGAGGTTTTGAGATGGATCAATGAAGTCTGGGATTAGACTGCTTTAGATTAGACCCATAGATTTGGCAAAATCCAACGCAGGACCCCATTGAATGAACGTTAGATCCGCCACTATCTTAGGCACCTGCAATGGGTTATCTATCTGTTGTATTGTCTTTGCAGTTAATGAATGAAAGACCCTCTTTTAGTTTCGAAAAAGAAAAAAATGCCAGTTGAAAGTCATTTTTAACTTTCATTTTTTATATAAAACAAAGTGAGTTTGAAATTTTATAATTAGTTTTTATTGATCACAAAAGTCAAATTATTGAAAAATAAAATATAAGTAAAATATTATATAACTAATATTTAATACTTTTTTTCAAAATAATTAAATTGAGAATACAAAAGTACTTCTAATGGGAAACTGCCCCAAACATAGCTTTTAAACAACTATGAGTGAAATGATTTACTTCTTAATTTCTTAACCCTAAAGGAAAGCAATGTGACTAGGCTATATTTTATGCCCCTTTGCCTTCTCAAGACAATACGTCAACAACTTAAAGAGATAAGATGCGGTATGTGTGTAAGAGAATCCTTATGTGACGATGGTAACAACTTACAAGAGGAGAAAGAAAGGTGAAATTTGGGATTTGGAACTTGGAACATATGCAAGTGTAGCCTTTTTCATAAGGGAGATCATGGGTTAAATTTGACCTTTAGCGCATAGAAAGAGAGGTTTGTTCTATGAATTCGTAAGATTTATGTTTGAGTATTCTTTACGTATGATAGAACTTATGGAAAGTGTAAGGATTGAGGTTTCAGATCCAGTTATTGGGTTAGTTTCGATGTCGGACCTCTTGATTTGGGTCCTTGTGTGGCTGAGGGCATAGGTTCTTTATCGCGTCGAGCTTGCGAGAGGCGGTTCAAATGGCGTACTGTTAGGGGGATGCGTTTTAGAGTGTGCCATGTCGGTGCCATGTGGACGCCACGTACGCCAGTTCTGGGTCGCGAGAGTACGGTCCTGGTCTTGTCACTTGAATGGCGTCGGTATTGGGCGACGCGTTTTAGCTAGGTTCGGTTTAAACCCGCGAACTCTCCCTCTTCTCCCTCATTTATCTCATTTTCTTCTCTCTCCTCCCTCTCTCCGATCTCTTCGCTCTCCCTACCCCTTCTCCTTCCTTTCCTCTCCCTCCACTCCATCAAATCCTCCCTAACTTCCACCACTATCACTACCATTTTCTCCGCGGCCTATTGCTCTCCGGACGGCGACCGACGTCCCGGTAGAGTAACGGCGTCCATGGCGGTACCGGCGGCGGCTTGTAGCGTGGCAATTCAGAGGCTTAGAACTCGAAGGAGTTCAAGTAACCGGTAGGGTGACGATTTCCGTTGTGTTTTGATTAAAATCACGTTTTTCCTACTTTGGAGCATGTTTAGGGGATTTTCGGAAAGAAATTCCACTTTTTGTATTCGGAAGGCTGGGGGAAACCTGTTAGCGAACGCTAAATGGCGTCTTGGGACAGCGACACCATTTTGAATGGCGGCTGCCTCCCACAACGCGATTTAGTTCGGATCACTCCGAGGCCTGATTTTGTTTCTTTCGTGATTAAGCGACTAGGGACAGCGACGCCTTTTAAAAGGTGACTACTTTGCACGACACGTTTTAGGCCATTCCGAAGCCGGTTTTCATATGAACCAGTTAGGAGTCTTGAATGACGTCGACCACAGGCGACGCGATTCAAAATAGAACTTCATTAATCAATGTAATTAACACGTGTTCACATTGTTAGATAGTTTGGTTAAAATATATGCTTAAAATCATACTTCGAAGTCGAAGATTTCTATGTGATCGGATCGCACTGTGACGTGTTTTGTGCGATCGTGAACCTAGAGTGACAGTTGTTAGCACTTAGGCACCGTGTGTTGGTGTGAGAGTGACACGGCGTCGGTGTGGGAGTGGTAGGGTGACGCCTAGAGAGACGGTCACCTGGTGTACTCTGGGATATAACTAGTACCGGCGTGTGAGTGGTACATTCGGAGTGTCATTCGTGCTGGGGGAAGCAGAACCACTTAGAGCCAGTCAGGTCGGAATAGCCAACGCGCTATTCGAAGAGTTGCTGTTTGGTCATAGCAGGTCGGTGTTTTTCACGTTCGACCGTATGACTTGTGTGTTTAGCTGAGATGCTGGTTGTAGACTCCGTGGTAGAGTGGTTTCAGAGTTGTGTTTACTGCTTTATTTAAATTGCCTTTATTCTTGTTGTTGCACTTGTGGGTGCGTGAGTGGGTGGTGGGGATCGAAAGATCCCTATTAAGTCTATTTCGATGAGACTTACCCCCTGCGATTTTCAGGTGAGAGTTTCAGGCAGGCGTAGCGTAGAGTATTTTGTCTCGGGTAGCGTGTCAACAGCCATCGTTCCGGAATATGTCCCGATGTAGTTATTATTTCTTTTCAGGTCAGTATACTTAATTATTTCTTTTCAGTTGGAATATGTAATTATTTGCTGAGTCAAGTTAAATTGTAATAATTTTTAATTCCTGCACTTCTTTTACAATTCAATGTGATGTGGATGTTTAGCTTAGTTTATCATTTATTTCTTAAACTTATCGAGATCCTTGTTTGACTCCAAATTTTAATGATTCGATACCCATTTAGTAATCGGATTCCCGATTATAGGATGACGGGTCGTTACAGAAAGAATATTATTTCTTGTAGTGAGACTCATAAATTCTGAATGATAACCCAAAAGAAGATAGAATTAATTGTTGCGACAACGTGAAAAATTCTTCCACTAACGAGGAAACTTTAGTTTAAATGTTGAATTGTATATATATCCCCTATGAAAGCTTTATAAATGGTTCTGTCCAAAAAAAAAACAACAACGTAGACTCATTTTACCATTTTACACAAATAATCTATTAAATATGTATCTCTCATATTAACTTATTATTTTTAATCTTCTCGCACTTAACAAATAAGTTGCACGTATACCCTCGTCATTGATACCATTTAATTTGTAGAGAGAAATAGCTAGTATATTCAAAATTTATACCATAGGTACAAATCTCAAATTTAGGGGTATATATATACACAAACAAAAAACTAAAGAATTTTTATTTTTCAGTCTTTCTAATCTTTCAATATTTTTTATAAGTCTCTACAATCTTTATATTTTTTATTGGTCCCTATAATTCTTTAAAGCATCCGTAAAAGGCTCATCAGCTCTTTTAAAAATAAACCTCTCTTAAGAGATGTTTAAGGATGAATCAAAGATTGTGAGGGGTTTTAAGAAAATATGAAGATTGTAAGAATTTATAAGGAATATTGAAAGATTATAAAGACTATAAAATAAAAATGCTAAAAACTAATGTAAAATCCAAAGCCGTACTAGCCATTTATGTCCTAAAATTAATCGATCTTGACGGTGAGAGTGCATATATATATATATGGATTTTTTATTTTTTCATACTGGGAAATAAACTCTTTTGACTCGTGTATTTAATGTTGACTTCAAAAAACTTTTTTTTTCCTTGAAAATAGTTTAAAACACTAAAATAGATGATAGGGATTAAAGAAATTATTAAAGTTAATGAGGTCAGGATTCACTAGGATAGAGAGGCTAAAAACTAAAAAGATATTATATTTTTTCTAAGAATATCATTACTAAGTTAATGAGTTGATATTAAGATTTTATTTGGTATCAATTTTAGGACTCTAAATTTTAGAAGGATTCATATTTCGACAAGATATGATAACTTACACAAATATATATTTATCTATCCATTGTTTCTCGACTCATAGGTGAAAGTGCATCCGGCTTCACAGATTCTGGTCCGGCGTACCTGCAGGACACCGTACTCAACAGATGCCGCAGTTAACGCGATCCCACAAGTTCTCATTAGTTGTGAAGCTTCTGAGCTAGAGATTCGAAACAGGTATATCCCCAATACACATGAACAACACACGCGCCGAGGAGAGAGAGTGACAGAGCAACCATGACAAGGCTTGCTTTCCTTTTTGTCCACGTTGCACGACAAGAACCTACCTCTGCGCTGTCGAGCAACATTCTCACAGACGCGCACCCACTCCATGCATATCGATACGCGCAGAGTAGGGACTCGCGGGTCGAACTCCCTTTCGCAATACGGACTGCCAAATGCCACGTGGGTGTCGTGGAGGGCTCCCCATCTACCGTCGGTTCGATGCGGTTATCTGGATTCTCTTAAACCAAACGGTAGGGATTTTGTGAGATCCCAACACAATAGCTTCCAGATATCTCTATCTCGACCTTATTGTAAAAACGGTTTCGTCCTCTTCGGCTTCGCAATTCCGCAAACATCTCGCCGGCGCCGGAGACGAGGGCGCGAGGGGACCCGGCGCAGGAGCAGCAGACGCGGAGAGGAAAGCGCCGCTGCAACTTCTCCTCCGCCTCCGCATCGGAGAGATGGGAGGCCGCGGCGGGAGCCCGCGGCGGCGGTGGACCGCGTGGCTGCTGCTTTTAGGGCTGGCGCTGGGTCTGGCACGGCCGGCGCAGCCGCTGAAGGTTCCGTTCAGGATAAAGGACGTGCTTCCGGTGCTGCCCCGGCAGGTGTCGTGGCCCGTGCTCAACAACCTCCACAGCGCCATTGACCTGCTGCCGGCCTTCGTCGGCTCCGTAACCCCCGAGAACGGGACGATCGGGTGGAAGGGGGCCTGCTTCTTCGAGAACGAGGCGCGGCTCGAGATTAAGGAGGGGGAAAGCGGGGTCGGCGGCCTCGGCGGCGGCGTCCTCCGCCTCAAGGCATGTCCTTAGCCCGACTCCGCCTTGGCCCTGATGTCTAATCTTATTTGATCGCTGCTGCATAGGCTTAGTTGAGTCAAGTTTTTTCTTTGCAATTGGCTTCTTGTGACGTGGTTATCGCTAATTTTTAAAAATAGAAAAAAATTGATCGCTGATCTTAAGTCGTCGTAATCCTCTTTGGATGTATCTGGTGAATCTTTCACTAGGAAGCGACCTTTGGTTTCCACCTTCGACATGAAAAGAGTAGTGGATGGGAGTAGATTTGATTAATTTGGGCAGCCACTTCAGTCGATGATTCCCCGTAATGCTGACCAAATTTGCCTTGAATGCGGGAACCTTCAATTTGTAGAATTCCGGTTGAAAACCATGTCAGATAAATGGCTGTCGAGGTCTTTTGTGTCCCCTCCTTCCCAAATTAAAGTAGTTGGGCTGAAAGTTGAAGAAGTCGAAAAGTGCTTCAAACTGGCAGCGGTGGGGAACAGGCCCCCTGGCACTTGTTTGGCGTCGGGATAGAATGAAGATGGGGATGGCTTATCTCTAATGGTATGTAGGAAGAGATGGAGATATGTTTGAATGATGATGTTATGCATACATTTGTAAAATGTCATTTGTACATGGTACTTCATCTAAGAATATCTTTCGAGAAATATATACTATGGATTTTTTGGGGGAAGTCTTAGGTCCTGCATGAAGATGATTTCTGGCTTCAGCATATTGGTAACTGAATTTTTACTTCTGGCATTATTTTTGTGCTTTGTAGCCTACATTGAAAACCTAGCTGCCTTTCCTTAGTTAATGCTTACTCAGAGATGATTCAAAATGAAATTCCGTGTCTTTTTTATTACAAAATTTCATGAACTCTCTTTTTGTTTGCAGAAACATGTTTTTGAATTCATGGGGCATGTTAGTATTTGAGGGAGTTTTGCACACGTGATTGGCCCATTGATTGGCGAATTTGTTTACTTGTGGTAAATCAATTACTGATTTTAGGTCTCTAGGATATGGCCTGAGACACTCACCCTTGTAACAAGTGACCATGCTCTAATATCAATTTTATGAGCGAGAAGAAAGGAAAATGATATAGCATAACCCATATGATTATCTCAGTCCATCTTTATTTTGATAAATGCATCCAAATGAATCTTGGATGCATAATATTCCCTTTCCTTGATCCATATCTTAATCACTAGTAGGTCATGAACCTTCCCTCCTTTGAGTCTTCAGTAAACGCTAGCTAGCTAACAGAGCTTCGCAAGATGTGCACATGAAATCAAAGCTATTTTATTTCAGTGTTCAGAGGAGGTGAGAGTTCCCAGAAATCACCATGATCACACTTGTGACTGGCATGTTTACCTCAGTGGACAACCACTGGATCCATATGGGTCATGCATTTGCATATTATCTCTGCATTGAGGATGATCGCCAGATTTAAGCACAGAATTGTAGAGATGTGCTTGATCATGAGGCATTAAGTATCAGAGATCCTACTTGGTGGAAACAACATCCAGATGCACTATTGTTTATTTTGGGTTTCCCATCTTGGAGTTTTTCCAGCTTGATGGTCAGTGTTGGCATGTTATGTACCTCACTTTTGATCCACCAGAGCTGAATTCTCCCAAGCCAGGAAGAATTGAGGGGCATCAAGACTGTCACTGGTGTGTTTACATGCCTTGGCCACATCAAGGATGGACCCTTTATCCAGATTGAGATTGGTGTATGGCTGTGCGCTTGTGTACTAGCCATGCCGAGGACAGCATTGAATCGCATGGGATTGCATGGACATAATTGATCATGAAGTGTTGGCTGTTGTCTCAGGGATCTATCGTCATCATTTAATTTTCTATTCCAATGGTTGATATAGTAGAGTTACTTTGGTCATTTGCTATTTTTTGAAAGTGATTAGTATTTGTTGAGTTTTAGAGGGTATTTTGGACATTGTCATTGTACATTTATTGTTAGTTCGGTTAGAAGTTTAATTAGACTTGGAATCAAACCAATTTATATCTAAGAAATGTAATTTGTAAACACTTGGTATCTGTAGCTTTATAAATATTGTACTAAATTCTAATTATAGGGTAACCAGTTGGAAAACTAATAATGAGGTCGGTTGCTTCTTGGGGTAAAGAAGATGGCTCTCCCATGGTTCCCTGAAGTTCCCTCTTGTTGAGAAACCAACCCCCATTCCTTGCCTCTTCACATGCATAAAGCAAGCTATGTGCTCTTTCCTTTCTCCTTCCAGTCTTTTTTTTTCTCCTCCTTCGCCATGCACAGACTTCTGTGTCAAGCCCTTAATCTAGATGATCATGACACACATCACAATAAACTAATTCAAAGGAAAATAAACGAGGTGTGAAGTTGTGACTACAATGTTAGTCATCATGCTCCTGTTGTATTTGGTGAATCTTTCACTAAGAAGCCGCCTTTGGCTTCCAGCTTCAACATGAAAAGAGTAGTGGATGGGAGTAGATTTGATTAATTTGGGCAACCACTTCAGTTGATGATTCCCCCATAATGAGACCAATTTTGCCTTGCATGTGGGAGGCCTCAATTTCGAGAATTCCAGTTGAAAACCAAAATATAAGATAAATGGCTGTCGAGGTCTTTTGTCTCCCCTCCTTCCCAAATTAAAGTAGTTGGGCTGATAGTTGAAGAAGCCAGTAAGTGCTTCAATTTGGAAGGGGTGGGGAACAGGCCCCCTGGCACATGTTTGGCTTCGGGGTAGGATGGAGATGGGGATGGCTTATCTCTAATGGTATGTAGGAAGAGATGGAGATATGTTTGAATATGTTATGCATACATTTGTACTTCATCTAAGAATATCTTTCTCACCGAGAAATATATACTTTGGATGTTTTGGGGAAGTCTACATCATGAATGAAAAATGACTTCTGGCTTCAGCCTATTGGTAACTGAATTTTTAGTTCAGGCACTATTTTTGTGCATTGTAGCCTACATTGATATGTAGTCAAAGGCGAGAGGCGACTGAGGCGACCAGGGGGTCGCCTCAGCCTCAAACGCTAGGCGATGGCCTAGGCGTTTGAGGCGACATTTTAAAAAAAAAAAATATTTATAATTTACTTATTACACTAAATGTCAAAAACACAAATATAATCATACATAATGACATATTCATTCACTTAAATTATCAAATATAACCAAATAATTTTAAATCAAAGTAATTGAAGTAAATTTTAATCATTCAATGATGTAATCAACAATTCATACACATTTTGCTACTAATTAAATCCACCATAATGAAAAATTATCAATGAAATGCTAAGCAAACACAATATAAATGTACAAAGAGAGATTGAGAGAGACAATGTGTGAGAGACAGACAGAGAGAGATTAAGAGAGAGTGTGTGAGAGAGACAGAGAGCAAGAGAGAGTGAAAGAGACAGAAGAGAGAGTGGAGGTTCGGGGGAGGGGAGAGACAGACAGAGAGAGTGGGGGCGGGAGAGGGGTGAGACAGACAGAGACATGGTGTGCGTGAGAGAGAAAGACATAGAGAGTGGGGGTCGGGGGAGGGGAGAGACAAACATAGAGAGAGAGATTGAGAGAGACAGAGTGTGCATGAGAGAGACAGAGAGCAAGAGAGAGTGAGAGAGAGAGAGACAGAGAGAGTGGGGGTCGGGGGAGGGGAGAAAGAGACAAAGAGTAAGAGAGAGTGAGAGGGATAGACAGAGAGAGTGGGGGTCGAGGGGAGGGGAGAGACAGAGAGAGAGAGATTAAGAGACAGTGTGCGTGAGAGAGACAGAGAGCAAGAGAGAGTAAGAGGGTCGGGGGAGGCAGAGAGAGAGAGAGAGAGAGAGGGTGGGGGGAGGGGAGTGTGTGTGACACAGAGAGAGAGGGGCGATGAGTGAGTGAGAGAGAGAGAGAGACGAAGAGACGCTTACTTGCCGCGGTCGTCGCCGTCGCCGTCGCCGGAGAAGTAGGCCGCTACCGCCGCAGAAGCTTCCCGCTGCTACCGCTGTCGCTGCCGCCGAAGACGCTTCCCGAGGTGTTAGGGTTCGCTCAGGTGGAGAGGACGAAAGAGGGTACTGATTCGTGGCGCTCGAGCTTATAAAAGAGTATATGTGGGCCGGGTGAATGGGCCGGGTGAACCGCCCGATAGCTTCTTGGGTCGGGCAAGGCGACGTATAAGGCGAGGAAGGCGGACGAAGCGCGTGGAGGCGAACGCCTCGGCGATTGTGGCGATCGCCTAGGCGACAATGGTCGCAGCGAGGCGGCTTGTGGGCGCCTCGCCTCGCCTCATCGCCTAGGCGATCGCCTCTGTCGCCTTTGATAACAGAGCTACATTGAAAATGTAGATGCCTTTCTTTGGTTAATGCTTACCCGGAGATGATTCAAAATGAAATTCTGTTTCTTTTCCATTAATTTTTTTATAAACTCTCTTTTTGTTTGGGGAAGACATGTTTTTAATCTACTTGTTTTTGTTTGGGTAATACATGTTTTTAATCCTTCTCAGACTGCTATGAATTCATGGGGCATATTAATATTTGAGGGAGTTTCCCAGAGGTGCTTGGCCCATTGATTGGCCTTTTTGTTTACTTGTGGTGAAACAATTACTGATTTTAGGTCTCTAGGATATGGCTTGAAGCACGCATCCTCGTAACAAGTGACCACATTCTAATATCAATTTTATGAATGAGAAGAAAGGGAAAAGATATAGTATACTTCATAAATTGTCTCAGTCCATTCTTATTTGATAAATACATCCAAATGAATCTTGGATGCACAATATTCCCTTTCCTTGATCTATATTTTTATCCCTAGTAGGTCACCAACCTTCCCTCCTTCAAGTCTTCAAAAAATGATAGCTAGCTAACAGAGCTTCACGAGATGTGCACACAAAATCAGAGCTATTTTATTTCAGTGTTTGGAGGAGGTGAAAGTCTCTGGAAATCACCAGTCTCTGGAAATCACCATGATCGCAATTGTGACTGGCGTGTTTACCTCAATGGACAACAACCTGATCCATATGGGTCGTGTCCTTGTGTATTATCTGCATTGAGGATGATCATCAGATTGAGAAGCACAAATTGCAGAGATGTGCTTGATCATGAGGCCTTAAGTATCAGAGATTTACTTGGTCGAAACAACATCCAGATGCACTACATACTTCCCCATCTTGGAGTTTTTCCAGCTTGATGGTCATTGTTGGCATGTTATGTACCTCACTTTTGATCTACCAGAGGCTAATTCTCCCAAGCTGGGAAGAATTGATGGGCATCAAGACTCTCACTGGTGTGTTTACATGCCTTGGCCGCGTCAAGGATGGGTACTTTATCCAGATTGAGATTGGTGTGCGGCTGTGTGCCTGTGTACCAGCCATGCTGAGGACAGCGTTGAATCACATGGAATTGCATAGACATACTTGATAAAGAAGTTTTGAGTCTCAGGGATCTATTGTCATCATTTAATTTTCTATTTCAAAGGTTGATATAGTAGAGTTAGCTTGGTTTGTTCATTCGGTTAGAAGCTTAATTAGACTTGGAATCCAGCCAATTTATGTCTAAGAAATGTAATTTGGAAACACTTTGTATCCGTAGCTTTATAAATATTATAGTAAATCCTAATTATGGGGTAACCAGTTGGAGAACTAATATTCTTCTAGAGCAAGATGTCTGAATAAGGCGAAGAAACAATCTCTGAGAGCCCATCATTTCATGTCTTCCTATGTTCATAACCCAACAAGGGATTTGAAGTTTCAGATATACCTAGTTTGCTTTCAATGACGGCCGGAAGAAACAATCTCTGAAAGTCCATTATTTCGTGTCCTTCTATGTTCATAACCCAAAAAGGGATTTGAAGTTTCAGATATACCTAGTTTTCTTTCAATGACAGCCCTGCTACCAATCAAGCGACCCACGCCTGTTGGCAGCTCCCCAAACTTGGTGCAGTAAACTTGATAGACCCCTTTCAATTAGCCATGTTTTTGGACAGTTGGCTTCCCTTGAATCCAAGATCTTCAGCTCTATGATTCTACCACCTGCAAGAAGAGTTTTCCGGCGGACATTTCTCTTTAAAATTGAATAAAGTTGATTGGGACTATTATGTGCATATTAATCAATTCCTTCCTAGCCAAATCGTGCAACCATGAAACAACCCTAGAGTTTCCCTATGACATACCATAGTGAAATGTTGGAATATTTGTTGTTTGAAGTTTTCATGATGAGAGAGTGTGGGTGATCAGAGACATTGAGGAAGCCAAGAGCCTCCTCAATCATGCGTATGTGCTGAGCTCTGCAGTCGGTAGTGGATATTTTTGCCCCTTGCTCACCCCATTGGCTCTTCCGGGCCTTGTGATAGAGCTCCTTCACTGTGCCGCTCCCATGGCCCCATGGTGACCATGCGAGACTGCCCCTTGCTAACGAGAGCTCCCATTACTGCCAATACTTGTGGGAATAAACCACTGCTGCGTTGGAGTGAAGAAGAAAATGCTTGGCAATGAACACCTGTTCAGGTTATGGTGTGAGGAGCTTTATTATTATTATTATTTTGGGAGGGGGGATGGATTTCTTTCAAACTTTGAGGCCAGAGGCCAGAAAATTTTCCAGATAATTTTCTGACACTGGGAACATAGTGTTCTGCAATCTTCGTTTTACCCAAGACTCTAATTCTAGGAAAATGGCTTTTCTTGGGAAAGCGACTTTCTGCCTATTTTTTTGGAACCCTTAAACTGCTCACCGGCAGGAAGGAGGGCATGTGTTGTATAGTTGGCTGTGCTAGGCAAGATAGGAGTTCTTTAATTTTTAGATTTGTGGTTTTTTTTTTTTTGGGTGGGGGGGGGATCTTATATTCCTAAAACACTGTAACCATAAGGGAGTAGTTGTTGAATATTCTCTTCTTAAAGGCAACTTATGGCAATCCATGACTCTGAGCATAGCCATACTAGCATCTGAACCAGGTTGATGGCTGTCACTTGCACTTAGCATCTGAACCAGGTTGATGACTGTCACTTGCACTTGTACAATAGGCTTGGTGAACTATAGAGGTTAAAAATCACATGGAACAGATATAAGGAAATGTGCAACAACCTGTGTGTGTGTGCAGTCTCGCACGTGTGTGTGTGCAGTCTTGCGCATGTGTGTGCACGTGTGTGTGAAGTAAGGTATTAAGAGTAAAGGTGCAGAAAGAATAAAGAAGGAATAATAAAGTAAGCACCACAATAAAATAAAAACATTATTTGAACCAGCGGGATCATGAAAAAAGCCGCTAGAGTCTCACAATTGCATGGTACAAGCAAGGAGTGACATATAAGATCTTGGCATCATCTTGGAAGGCAAAAAAGAAAAGGTCTTGGAGAAATCAAGAACAATAGACTAGAGATAATCTAATTTTATATTTCTTGAAATGCATTAATTCTTGCAAATTTGTTTCAAGTGGGTGATCTTGTAGTGTTTTTTTTGAAACAATCTCAAACATCTAGAATTTCTCTTGTTGTTATTCCAAAGAGGTCAAAAATTCTGTAATGGTATCAGTACAGTCTAACTGATGGGTAGGTACAATACACTCTTAGTTGTTTATAAATCAGTTTTAAAAATTAAGCCATAGCATGTATTCCCACTTTATGAATATTTATTGCATCGCATATTGTGCTAATATTTGATTACAAGCTTTTCTTGACCAATGACTTAATAATCTTGTACCTGTTAAACTAATTTTTTCTATTAAAAAAATTTCCCCTTTCCAGACAGATGCAGCTCACAGCTGGACTTGTATGGATCTTTATGTATTTGCAACGCCGTATAGAGTAATGTGGGACTATTATTTCTCTGCGAAGGAACATACTTTGGAGATCCAGTCATGGGAGGAACCGGCAGAAGTGGACTACGTCTGTTTTACATCCTAAGGTTCCTTTATATTTGATATTTTCATTATTCTACATCAGGTTTGTGATGATTTCATCATGTGTGATCAGGTGAAACAACATGGACTAGCTGTATTTTTGATGCCATCAGGGATGCTTGGAACTCTACTCTCTCTCATGGATGTCTTGCCTTTGTTTTCAAACACTATATGGGGGCAGAATGCCAACATAGCTTTTCTAAAGAAGAATATGGGGGCATCATTTGAAAGACGCCCTCAACCTTGGCGTGCAAACATTAATGTGTCAGATATACATTCAGGAGACTTTTTGGCAATTTCTAAGATCCGTGGTCGTTGGGGTGGATTTGAGACTCTAGAAAAATGGGTAACAGGTTCATTTGCTGGACATACTGCTGTTTGTTTAAAAGATGAAGACGGCAATCTATGGGTTGGTGAATCAGGGCATGAAAACGAAAAGGTTTGTAATGAGCTTGGTTTCTTTGGAGCTTTTTATTTTTTATGTTCTCCTTGCCCACAAGTAGGGATGAAAAAGGTTACTTAACTGTGAGGATAATAGCTCTATTCTTATCCTTATCCTTAAAATAAAAAGCATAACCTTAATTTTATCCTTATCCTTACATGCCTACATCCTTATCCTTATCCTTAAAAGTTAACGGAAACGGATACATAAAGGTTAAGTTATTGGACAACATACACTTCTACACATTTTTACACAACAAAATTGAATTATAAAATTTTCATCATATGCAAGAAATGTGATTATCATGAAATAAGCATCCATGGATTACTTCTAACTTCAAATTTCTAATGTGAATGAACATATTGCATAACGAAGTCAAACTTATTTTAAGAAAGTAAATTAATAAGTTTACTATCTACGTGTAAAAGAAAGTAGAGAAGGTAAGCACTATGCCTAAGTATATATTAAAGTGCCTACCTTAACTTTTGATTTGTCATTTTTTTTAAAATTTTATGGTTTCATAAATATATATTATTATAATATCATAACATAAAATATAAAATATATTTTTATAAATATGTAATATTATAATATAAAATATAAAAGGACGGATAATCATGTTACAGGATACGGAAAAACATGTTTCCTTTCCCTTATCCTAAATGAAAAGGATAAGGATAGTTTCCTTATCCTTATCCTTAAATTTATATCCTCATGTGTCCTATAAGCTACGGATAAGGACGGATATTTCAGGTTATCCTTTTCCAATTTCATCCCCCCCACAAGTATTTGATTAGTTGCTGGGTAAATGTTTTAAATTGACAATAATAAACACTTGCCAAATGATTATTGGAACTGTGGGTATCATTGAAATGTGCTGCAGCTTACCAACATCATTATTGCAAGGGTCTAAATAGCCATTTGATTAATTTGTTTGGTTACTTCTTTCTGGGCTGTTATAGTGGACCCTTATTTTCTCTACCATACATTTTCTTGCAGGGAGAGGAAATAATAGCAGTAATTCCTTGGGATGAGTGGTGGGCGGCAACACTTCAAGATAGTTCAAATCCACATATCGCTTTGCTTCCCTTGCATCCAGACTTGCGTGTGATGTTTAATTCAACTGCTGCATGGGAATATGCTCGAAGTATGTCGGGAAAACCCTATGGTTATCACAATATGATATTCAGCTGGATCGATACCATCGGGGAGAATTATCCACCACCTCTTGACTCTAACTTGGTATGTTTTTCCTTCAGTTGTCTTAAGGTAACTCTTCTTGGGTAGTTGAGTTACTGTAACCCTGTTCTAAACTTAACATTTCCTCATTGTTCTTTCCTCATAATCTATAAACATTATCCGGTATTAATTTTAGGCTAGTGATCTTTTAGCAAGAAAATCAGTAGCAATGAACTCCTGGAAAGTTTTAAGTTCTTGATTTGATAACTCTTCAAGTTTGATTTACATAAATGCTAGGTACACATGAAACCACAATATACTGGCATTTTCTTTTAAGATGATACCGATGGAGTTTGTTAGGGGATGATGGAAAAAGGAGCTGAAGGAGCGTAGAAGCGAGGAGGCCTGGGTGGAGTGGGAGGAGCTAAATGGAGAAGAGGTGTGGTAGATGGAGAAGTAGACAGAGAAGAGAAGAGAGGAGGGATAGATAATGGAGGAGCAATGGGGGATTGTAAGCAAGGGAGAGAGAGAGAGAGAGCACTTTCTCCCATGGAGTTAGGCATGGTTGCAGCCTTTTCTGTTATCCTGATGAAGGGATGAACAGGGAGAGAACTTGAGAGACCTGTTAACCTGGAGAATATGGAGAAAAGGTAGCTCTATCAACCAAGGAGAGGAGCCTGTGGACAAAATTGCACAAGGGTTCAGAGATGAAGAGGGAACAGTAGAGTTTTTGCCATAGGGAGTGTGAGATTAGATGGAGTTTGTGAAACCACACCAGTGTATATGGTTCCCCTCTAAGAGACACCTGCCTGTACAATGCCGAAAAACACGATTGGTTTGACCTGTATCTGCCTGGGCCACCGGAGAAGTTTATGTTAGTTGAAGTTTCCAATGAAAACTTGTTAGGCATGCTCAAAATGTTCGAGAACATTTTGGCCATAGACAAGGACAGGCAGGAAGATGCATTGGACCGATGAGTATGTCATAGAATACATTCAACTTTTATCATGCTCATGAATTTCAACCAAGAGACATTGGCTAGCTTTGACTAGTCACCAGAATTGATGAGATACTATATGCTTTCTACTTTTTATAACCTTGGAGGATAAGGAATAAAAAGTGGACAAATAATTAACTTAGAGAACTCAGGGTTGGTGGTGTAATTCAAAGATCGTTATGAAGATTTTACGTTATGTCATATTTATAAGGCCTCAATAGTCAATAGTGCTGTATTACCATCTTTGCTATATGCTTAGAGAAAAAGCAACTTGTTATAACATTTGAGAAAATGGACTACGGATAATGCAACAAAGATCATACTTTTTCACGTGAGGATGATGGATGTGAGCAGAAAGAATCTTCAGACATTGCAATAAACATCAGCTCTTCTGTTAGAGTAGTCGCCATGCATCTATTTGAACAATTGATATTAGAAATGGTGAAAATGGATGAGATGAGAAGTCTTTATTATTGAATAAACATACAAGTCAATTAAGTAGAAATCTTTTTATACACTTGACTTTAATGATGAAAATCTGGCAGTGAAGACATTTTCTTACATGTATTATGAATGTCCAAGGTCACCAGGTCTTGGGAACTTTCTCTTCGTTTTCTTCTTATTTGCCTCCTGTCTGATTTTGAGGTGTTTTGAGCTTGTTTCTGAAAAAATATTAAAAATTAATGAAAAGATTTCATGCTCTTAGGTAGTCTGAGATTCGTTTCATAATCTGCTTGTCTGATTTCAATATACAGCTTGAAAATTTTCTGAAAGAACATTGAGGGATTGTGAAATGGCTTCCATTTTTTTCCTGGATTGAGGATGTTTCTGGAGTAGAAGTCCAAGGAAAAGTTATTCCTTTTTTATGTTGGATTCTTCTTCAATTAACCCTTGCAAATCCTTGAGAATTTCATTATCCTAATTACAATTCCTTTCTCACTCTCACTTTCGGCACTTTCCGAGTTATAGGTGATTTCTATCCTTTCTATGTGGACAAGATTACAGCCATCGTATGCAGCCAACATGCTGAATGAAGCCCTAAACAAGCGCCTTGGTACAGAGGTACAGTGTTTAAACAGGTTCATGAAGGTGCACTTTTATTTGCCATGTCTTCATTCTTAGATTACATGTATAGATCCTCAAGGCCATTAGCTGTTTATGACTTTCTTGGTTCTTGCTTTCTCCTGTATATCCTTGAGCATATCCTATACGTAGCATCAAGATTGACTACAGCTAAGCATTAGCAACACTTTGGATAATGGCACTGATCAGCATTTTGCATAATGCATGCATTCACAATGCATAATTCTTTCTTGGCATGTTTACTGTCCCCTTGAGACATCGTTTGTATTCGAATGTAGATTATACTGCATATGGCAGTGATCATCTTAGTTTGTCCTTATTAGTAGTTCATTAAAAATGTTAGCAGATATATGCCATTCAGCAATTACTTAAACATTGGAAAACCAATATGTGGGGTTTTTTTGCGACTTCCAAGGAATATTATCTCTGTTGAAAGTAAAGAAAGGGTCAACTAGGTGGGTTGTTTGCTATGAAAATATTGCAACTACAATATAGTGTATCATGTGTATTCCTCGTCTTTCCCCATCTATCTATGATGTAATTTTTGGTAAATGGGGGGATTAATTTTTTGCCCAAGGGTGGTCATGCTTGGGCCAGGTTTTCTGGCCCATTTGGTAAATGAACTGGGCTTAGTTGTAGGGTATTGGTTCTCGAGCCTTCAACTTTTGGTCAAGAGTGGAGATGATGTGTGAAACCTGCTAGCCATCCATGTTCATCTCCTTTGCTCTTGTTGAGGCTTTGCATCCCTTCTTATTATGATTCTTTGAGGCCGGTTGCTGCACAGTCATCAGTGTATGGGTGAAGTTATGAGATATCATGAACAAGCACCACAGTTTCTTGTCTGAACCAGTGGTCTCACTCTTATCTCGAGCTTGGGTTTGAATTTACCTTAATGTTAAAGATAATTTAATTTCTAAAATCAGCAAGGAACAGAGGAGAATGGGTGATTGTCTGTCTGATGGGTTGGACTTAAGCAACTGGCCTGGAAGGCATTATACTTAAAAACACAGTTCACATGTCTTTTTCTGCCGATTATTCTTTTGAGCCAGCCAAGTGTTTAGTATCCAGTTAGGGAGTGACCTACCAATCAAAAGTGTGTTTATAGGGCTGTAATATCCAAGAATAATGGAGATTAGGCGATTCCAAGACTTCTCTTGTTTTAGAAGGAGATTTGAGGGCTTACACAATATGGTCATGCTATAATTTACAGTAGGTATAAGATCTGAGCTCAATCTTTCTCCCTGGTTGGTTGCGGAAGTTTCCTCTGCTGCTTTATGTTCTACAACATTTAGGGCAAAACAATGCTAGGTGCATTGTGCTTCATGAAGTGCCTATAAAACAGGGCGAGAACCACTTTCCAAAAAGGAAAAAAAAGGTGAGATGGTAGAAAGGTCGGATGACTGCCTCTTTTGCCACAGGTTCAAAGAATATTTGTATGCAGGTGGTGCTGCGTGGTAGTCTTTTGCGTTATTTTTCTTTAGAACTCGTCCAATTGCATTGCGATTAAATTTTTTCATTTCATTCCTTTATACGTGTTTCGTATAAAATAATGTCTGGCAAGGTTTTGCACAAACCTGTACATGTTCTTTAGACATCTACATCTTGAAGAATTTCTTCAGTGCTTCCCAATCTTGCTGAAACATAATGTTCATTCTAATATGTTTCAGGATTTGAGTTTGTATCATATACTTGAGGAGACGGAAAAACGTGGAATGACACTGGATCACTTGCTTACAATTCCTGAACAAGATGACTGGGTTTACAGTGACGGGAAGTCAACAACGTGCATTGCCTTCATTCTTGAAATGTATAAAGAAGCTGGAATGTTTGGTCCATTTTCCGGTTCCATTCAGGTTACCGAGTTCACTGTAAGTAGTGAACTTAATGTAGCAAACCCCTACTGTAAACTTTGGTACGCTTTATCTCAAATAGAACAATCCATTTTATCCTGGAGGATTTGCTAACTTTTCGGTATGTGACATAACACAGAGAGTTTGTGACCTTTTGGGGGTCACCGATTGCTATACACTTCTGGTCCTCTGGGTAGACCTTAGTTTTTAACAGATCCTTGATTTGGATGATCACGGTCTTCGCTCATCTGTGGTTTATTTTAAGACTAATCAACTAACTTTCCAGTTGTGCAATATCCACGACCAGGGAATTGTCCAGGAAGGCCATCAAGTTGGTCTGTCTTGGTGGCTAGCTTAGCTCCTCGTATCTGGGTTCAACTTTGTAATGTTTTCCATATGTTGGCCATGATGGGGAATCCTAATATGCTTGCAGATTCGAGACGCATATATGCTCAATATATACGAGGACAACCGAACACGCCTTCCAACCTGGTGCAACAGCGAGGACGGAAAGCTTCCATTTTGCCAGATTCTAGGGGAGTACAGCATGGAGTTGCCACTTTACAACACCATCAAGCCGTATGCCGAGATGAATGAGCATTGCCCCTCGTTGCCGCCAACATACGACAGGCCAGAAAATTGCTGAGTTGATGTCTTTCTTTCTGAGCCACCATCATCATCGAATTTATGTACAGCTGGCGGTGTTGCTTGTAAAACATCGGCAACTTCTCCATTGACTCATTTGTTGAACAACGAAAAGGTGTAGAAGCTGTGTATTATACTTTTGAAGCTCTCCAATGATAGAAAATTTTCTTAACAAGTGGGATTCTTCGAATGGAGCTGTGCCAGTACTCTGTCTCGAATTAAATTATGCGATCGGCCCAGTTTGCATCCGTATCCAGAACCGTCTCCTAAATGCTATTAACCGGACGTTTAGATACGAGTTAGTTGTACTCACCATTTAGAAGACGCGCCAGATGAAGTTTTACGAACACAGCAATGATTATTCAGATTAGTAGGAGCAATCCACAAGAAAACGTTGTATGGGTTTAGAACGTGTGTAATGGATGTGGAGTTCAAATATGTAACATCGCCCCTGAAGACATGATGGACAGAGTCGGACCCCACGTATGGTGTCATGGCATATAAAATTACAAAGACATGGTTTAGTTGGATGTAAAATATTATAGTTTATGATATTTTACAGTAGATAAAAGATTGGATTACATCCGGTGAGAGCATGGAAATGATGGTTTGCTTGATTGCGCAATGGTAGTAAGAAAGACATAACATCGTTTCCTTTCTCTTATTTAAATTGCTATCATTTCTTAGCGAAGGATATTAGAATTTTACGAGGCAAATACTTCATTTGTCAATTTTTGCTAACATATGGACAATGGTGTTGCTTTATGCAAGTGGCGGGTACGCTCACCGAGGACATGGCCGAGTACGCCTGGTCCGTCCAAAATGTGTTGCCCATCGTCTCCGTGGAGAACTCAACACCGCCTCCACAACCTTGGCCCGTGAAGGCCCTTGAGCAGCCCAGCGCCTTCTGCTGGCTATCTACGTAGTCGAAGCCTGGAGGACAGAGGCAATGGCCCTCGCCGTCGATATCGCCGACGATGCAGTACCTGTTGAGCCCCGCAGCGCCCCTTTATCTGGCATGGGTCTGTGTTTGACAACCACCCCATTCTGGTCGTCCAGCCACCACCGGAGCTGAATTGGTCGGAGTAGAGCCGGAATATTCCGTCGGGGTCGAGCACAGCACGGTAAAATACATCTCCATCCCCATGGGTTGGGGCCTCGGCTGCGCTATGTTACGGTAGGCTGTCCCGTTCCCTTCCAGTGCCAGATAAAGTTGTCCTTCCGCCGTGAGGTGCAGCATCAGTGGGAAAGGACTGTTACAGGTTCCAGAACTCCAGTAGGCGCTCCAGGTGGCGCGGTTCGCCAGTGGGTAGGCCACAAGGTTACTGTCCCCGTCCATCGCCAGTTGGAACTTCCCGGTCGCTGGTTAGCCGCCGACATGCTCGACACCAGCGTGCCTTCTGGGAACAGGCTCTGGCCGCCGACGATAGCGTCCGTGGGGGAACCGAAGGTTGACCAGACGATACTGCCGGTGCTGCTGTAGATGGCAAAGTTTCCGGAGTCGAGCATGGACGCATGCGCCGCTGGCGCGTCCATCCCTGAGCGGGGTCTGATGGACTTGTCCTGAGCGCCAGCAGAAGAATTCCAAATGAGCGTCCCGTCTGTGCTCAGTGTCAATCTCCCATCGGCGGTGATGGTGATGGTGATGGGAGGGTCGTCTCTCCATGCCATCCACACCACCGTCCTGTTGGGCAGAAAAGAGATCCTCTTTGGACAGAAATCCAGCAGTACACATTCTTATAAGAAGAGCGTGGCTTGACAAGCGCATTTCTTAGTTGTCATCACGACCATAACTAATGAACATTCAATCAGGAAATGTTCGAGTTAATCATATATTAGAAAAACTCTGTTGATCAAATTGGAAAAATTCCTGATCATAATGTATTCTCAGAATTAATCGCATCTAAAAAAATAAATTGTTGGGCACACTGATCGAATAAAATCATCAGGCAGGGAAGTCCATTTTAAGTCACTGATCAGATAGGCGAAGCAGATAGGTGAAGGTAGGCAAAGTTGAAGTAAGTAGGCAGCTAAATCCTGAATCCTGATGGGCCAAGGACAACAGCTGAAGAGAACATGCGCAGTTCATAGGAGAAACAAGCCAAGCTAATCGGTGAGATAAGTGAAGTTAATAGGCGAAAGAGATAGGCAACTACACCAGCTAGAGTTAACCGGTGAAAGAAATAGGCAAAGTTGGAAGTAGACATGCAAATGAAGGGAACAAGCCAAGTTCCTAGGCGTTGGAACAGGTGAAGAGCGAACAGGCGAAGGCGCAACACTTGAAGTTGGTAGGTGTTGGAATAGGCAAAGTTGGCAGGCGATCTGGAACAGGCGAAGTCAATAAGCGAAGCTATCTTTTTGGCATAAAATGCTGCCTTTCATTCACACATGTACAACAACACTAGAACATAGGAGACAGACGCAAACAACAGGCCCTAAAGCCATGAAGAAAGCGGCAAAAAACGCCGGCACAACACTCAGCATCACAACATAGACGAGACCACCATCGGCACAACCAATAAATAAAGCTAGCAGGCAGCAGAAGCAGGCGTAGTTGATATGCAATTAGGACAACCGAAGTTGTAGACTAAGTTTATAGGTTATCTCTACAAATAAAGTCTTTAGGCGAACCTCTTCAGGCGGATTCCTATATATATATATATATATCTTCCCTCGAACTCAGCCAGGTTGTTTTATTCAAATCATGACGTCACCTTGATTTAGGCTTAACGGCTGCATCTACAAGAGGTAAAATTTCCACTCCTCTTTTCTCTGATTTGAACCGATCGACATGTTATTGTGAGAATGTTAAGGAGTTGCCATGTTGTTCAGAGTCCAAGAGTCAGAGCTTCATGCAACTGTTAGATACCATCTTTTCACGTTGATTAAAACGTTAGACAGAAACCTAAAAGAAGTGGATTCCGCCTACAAGCCAATCACATGTTATCCGATTTGCTCCTGATCTCGCAGCCGCTCACGTTGGGAATTTATGGCTGTCGTTATGTTCTACCGCAGATCATCCCCGAAGTGGGTGAGGTCCTTTTACCTCAATTCAAGGCGCGTCTGGTGAAGCTTTTACCTAATGGCTGAAAGAATATTGGCCTACTTGTCCATCACAGTTAACCGTTAATGTCGCTTTAATCTAGAAACGATAAAATAAGATGAAAGGATCCAAAACAGCAACAGATCTTTGGTATTATCTTGAGATATCCCAGGGATAGGTGGAACGCAGCAACGTTCATCCACTCAGATCTCCCATGATCATCTAGTATGAGTCGGTCCAAAGCAGACTCACATGATCAACTCGCACAGACTAAAATTCGCCATGGCAAACCATGGAATGCAGCTCATCATTCTACGCTGCCTTACAACAAAGAGGTAAAAAAATACGGCACAATGGAACAAGAAAAAGGCTGTTCTGGTTGCTGCGGCGTCTGTTTGACGCGGACCCACCCGTCCCCGACATAGGACAGATAGTGACGCAATCATCCACCCTTCAAAAATAATCTCACGAAAGATGTCGACTATCGAAAATTTTATTATGGTCATGAACTAAATAAGAATAAATATAAGGCAGCAAAAACCTTTGGGCACAGCAAGAAACTAAGGCAAAGAAAATAAACCCAACATCCTACATAACCACATCAAGACTTTCGGCTTCTACAACTCAATTAAGCACGGCATTAGTAGGAACACCAAACTTGGGGGCAATGTCATATTTGCTAAAGAAACGAAGAAAAAATCGAAGCTCAGGTTACAACATCACGAAATTGCAGAAACAAATCATACGACACTTGGCCCTTCCTAGCTGCTGTCACATGATGCTTCATAAACTGCACACCTTGCCAGAGACAACTGCAACACACAGACGAGGGGAAATTAGCCATCAAAACATACAACATAATTCGAGCTTAAGAAATATGGAAACCAGAAGATGGAGCAAAATGAATGCACACAAAAACACAGAATTAGGTAGGCTTTGGCATCCATTCTTAGACACTCATTCACACTTGAAATGAGGAATGAAGGCCACTTAAATATCTTTGTTAACCCTTCCAAGAAAGAAGGGGTCATTCTAGAGAGAATGAGACTTTCAAGTGTCCTCTTCATATTCGGAAGGCCTTCCCTCATAAAAAAAACATTACTTTCTTTAGAATAAACATCGTCTTAAAAAAGATATTTTCACTAAGTTAAACGTGACAGCAAAATAATATTCTCATTCTAAGAATGGGGAATGGAAAATGCCTTCATAGTTGCTTTAATGAGAATGAGAAGGAATTTCCAAGATTCTATGAACGGGGAATGGGGAATGTCTTTTTACTTACTATAATGAAAATGAGAAGGAATTTCCAAGAATAGATGCCAAAGATAGCCATAGTATTCTAAATTAGCTATCAAACATGCAGCAGCATAATTCAAGCTTAAGAACAATGAGAACTAGACGATGGAGCAAAATGAGTGCACATCCAACACAAGTGCAAAGTGGATACACGAGAACACAATTAGTATTTACTCGTACAACATACGTGTATTTTTTTTTTTTTTTGGAAGGTGAACATCAGTGTAATTATTTGCAGCGGTGAAGGTAGCATTCCAATCATGCAGCAGTGTATTGATAACTACTTCAGGGCATGTTTTACCAGAACTTTTAGTTGAAAGCTAATTTTGGCTTCTAGATTTCACATGGAAAAAGGGTGGTTATAACTAACTTAGTTTGTAACAAAAGTCAAACGTTTCCTAACTACTTTACCTCTCCCCCAATCCAAGAAGCTTCAATTTGTAACTTTGGGTTGGACAAAATACAACCAAAACACTACATACAGGGCTTCCAACTTCCAAGACCTAATTTCTTTCCTGCAAATAACTAGATGACAGCACAGACGCACTTCCAATCAGAAGCTGCGCCCCAAAGAAGGCCGAGTGTGCTCCCTATTTCAAGTGAAAGAGAGGCCTTGCATAGGTTTCTCCAGTACCGAGAGAGTGCAGAAAGTAATTACAAAGCTTCTAGGTCGCCAGTACCAAGAGCGTGGTTCCAATCAGAAGCTGCCCCAAACATGGCCCAAGTGTGCACTGTGCTCCCTATCTCAGGTAAAAGAGAGGTCTTCCATAGGTTCTCCAGTACTGAGAGAGTGCAGAAAGTGATTGTAAAGCTTCCAGTCGCCAGTATTAGTCACTTCTATATGTGGAAAATAAGCAATACGCTAGTTTGCATTTGAAGGATAACCCCATCTCAGGCAAAGCAACACCTCGAACTCTTGGCCGAACCTTAGGGTATGTGCATTTAAACAGTATGGGATAATCCAAAGATAAAATGTGGGTGAAGGTCCAAAATCTGAACAGCAGTCTACTCATTTTTGTATCCAACTGGGATTTTGAATTCTACTTCATTGAATTATAGAACACAGTTTAAAACCACAAACAAAAACAAATTTCTGTAGCAAAAAAAGAGGCAAAGAAACAAAAGCTTCTATAACCAAAGAAAAGAAGGCACCTTTGATGGATGCATATATAGTCAAGGAAAATTTAAAAAATCCATCCACTACGTCATAAAAATTCAACATGGACGAATAGGATTTTAGCTTAGGGGAGCAACCAGGAAAAAAAATACCACAAGCAACTAAATTTTGGGACAATGAGCCAAATTTTTTTTTACCACAAGCAAATAAATTTCATGACAATGTGTCAGAGTAGAAAACTCTTCCAAGGGAGGAAGTCAATTCTAGCCAAGAAAGCACAATGATCCATAAAAAATGTCCTGAAGGAACAATGCTCATAAAAATTGTGTTTCCTTACATTGGCCAAAAGGCATGATCACATAGACATGTTCTACAGGAACCCAGGAGACATAGATCGCAATACATAATTAGGAAACTGTAATAGGTTCCTTGAAACGAAAATCCTTCCCAATTGCTGTGCTAACACAAACTGTACACGTAAGCGATTGTAATACCCATGTATTCAAGAAATATGTAGAGCATGTTTTCCAAATGTGTGTGGTGTTTCCAGGGTCTAATGGCATGATATATTAATAAGGGCCATTGATCAGGATAGCCACAATTTTTTATCTAGCACCCGAACCATTATACCAAGAGAAACATTTATTCACTGGAATTGGTAATGGATGCCTGCAAATAACATTTTAGGTTGAATTATTCTAGAAACAATCTGGAAAAACAAGAATGAACTTAGAGAAGCAAAGTGTATAGACAACAAAATACGAGGATTACTAACTATGAAAATAATGGGCATATTGTCTAGGATAAATATTTCTGGGTATAACTGAACTGATTTATCAACAAAAACCCAGAAGAAAAAGACAACTACATCAAGGATCTGAGGAGGGCCACATTCATCTTGGATTGCCAGAAGGGTGAATTCCGGTCTCCTATCTGGGGATGCCACTTATCCCAGGGATGCTTCGACCTAGAAATTGGGACAAGGTGGTGCATAGATTTAAGAGCAGACTAGCAGGCTGGAATGGGAGATTACTCTCTTTTGGTGGTAGATTGACCCTTTGCAAGTCGGTTTTAGATAGCCTCCCTATCTATTATCTCTCTAGTTTCAAGATTCCTGCTATAGTGTCAAAGAGGCTTGATACGATTCGAGCCAAGTTTCTTTGGCATGGATCAGGAGAGACCCTAAGAAGGGAGGTTTCATGTCAGCTGGAGCAGAATCTGCAGATCCAAGGAGAATGGAGGACCGGGCCTGAAGAACATTATACTTTTTAATGTGGCTCTCCTGTCCAAATGGTTGTGGAAGTTAGTGAAAAATGATTCGGGTGTTTGGAAGAATGCCATTTCTGAGAAATACTAAGCACATTGTAGGCAGTGGGACTTGCAGCTGCCAATCTCCTATAATGTCTCGCCAGTTTGGAAAGGAATTTTGGCTAATGCTGAAGTTTTCAAGGCTGGATCTTGTATTTCCCTGGGCAATGGTAGAAACACCCTCTTCTGGGAGGATGTGTGGAGTTCATCTCAGCCTCTGTGCGCTAGCTTCCCGCTCTTGTATGACATCTCCACACAACAGGGTGCTTTTGTCTTCCAAGTTGCAGGAGTTGAGTGCGCACACCACTTGGTGTCTTTTCTTCAAAAGGAATTTGAGGGAGGAGGAAGTGAGGGAACTGGTTCTCCTGCTCCAATTGCTACAGCCCTTCCAGATTGATCCTTCGACTGAAGATGCCTGGACCTAGAGGTGGCATGAGGGGATCCCCTCTGATAAGTCAGTGTACTCCACCATTGCTGATGGAGGTACTAGATTTGTTTTTTACTCTTTTGGAGAGTTAAAAGTTCCCCCAAGGTGCAGTTCCTAGTGTGGAGGGTTGCCATCAATAGGCTCCCTACGTGTGACAGATTGGCCCACTCCTTACATGACTTGCCTACCAGGTGTTGTCTTTGTGCCTTAGAGGATGAGACTCTGGACCATTTATTTACCTCATGCTCTTTCTCTCTGGAGGTGTGGCAGTTGGTGTGTCAGCGACTCCAAGCTACGTTCCAGCAGTTTGATTCAGTAGAGAATCTCTTAACGGTATGGGGAAGATCTTGTGCTACAAAAGAAGATCGCAAGATGTGGTGGCTGATCCTTCACACTACAATTTGGGTGATCTGGACAGAGCAGAATAGTAGAATCTTCAGGCGGGAAGCAGCTACCCCACATATACTTCTCTTGTTTGTTCGTGACAAAGTGATTGAGTGGGCTAAACTTTCTTGTCTTCTGGACTTTGGTAACTCCTTGTTTTGTCTCGTGGAGGAGGCTGCCTAGAGGGCCCCACTTTTAGTGTTTCCTGCATGGGGGATTTTAAGTTGTAAGGTTTGTCTGACACCTACACCAGCTTAGTGTTCTTTTGTTGGGGTGCTGATGGGTGGTATACGTGTACATCCCCTTCACTTTTGTACCCTTTTTTGTTAATACAATTGTGGTACTATATTAAGGATATGAGAGATAAACAAACTAAAGATACATGATCAAGGCATGGGCATCAAATCAGAAAGAGTCGTGTGCTCAGACCTAAAAGGGTTGTCTCCAACTAGTGGATCAGAAACTCTAGTCCACGGCACCCTCATCTTAAAATAATTAAAAAAAAAAGATGAATAAGAGAACATAACAGATGGGAAAGCATATACTTGGAGCCTTAGCAATGGCACCAAACAACGAAAACTTAAAAGAGTGTCTTTCACCACACACCATACCACCATAGCATGGCACTAAAGTACGAAAAAGAATAGATGTGCTCAGACAGCCAAGGGTTTGTCTTCAACTGCAAGATCAGAAACTCTAGTCCACAAGAGCCTCATCACAGCACACTTAAGAAAAAAAATGTAGAAAATTAAAGAACAAAACATAACAAATGAGGAAACTTTTAGGCTTGGAAACTACACTACCAACCAAAATTAAGAAAATCAAGCATAAAATTACCACAATACCTTAGAATAGAGACTTCACAAACTAAACATCCTTTGCACCCATTTAATTGAAACACAAAAACAGCATCACAAAAAGGATCAGGTTCAGAAATAACTATGATGATCCAGGATTTGTCCACAATACACTACCTTGTACCTTGCAACATTTATACTGACTAGATCAGAAAGGCTAGTTCACAATAGAGCACAAGTAGAGAAACTTTCCTGAAAGAAAAAGTACAACTTTTTTTTTCTTTTTGGACACAACATCTGGGGAAAATTTATGCTTGAAGGTTAGCTATGTGAAACTAAGCTATGGAAGCTCAAGAATGTACTCCAAAACACAGGTATGGGATTCAAACACAGAAATAATAGGTGTGCTCAGACAGCCAAGGGGTTGTCTTCAACTACTAGATCAGAAACTCTAGTCCACAATAGCCTCATCACAGCACAATTTACAAGGAGGTTAAAAATAAATAAGAAATCATAGCATGCGGTGCGAGAGACTTGGAACCTTACATTTCATAGAAAGCAGAAATGCTATAATACAGTCAACAAAATAGTACAGAATTGGGATTATACAAACTAGGCAATATTTGTACTTAATTGCATATAGGGTGCCTTTGGTTAAGCGTAAGTAGCTCACTTACATTGGAGGTGAGCTCATGAAAGTGAGTAATGGGTTACCAGTAAGTGAGCTTAAGTTGTGGTACTTTGGTTGGTTGCAACTCACTTTCAAGAGGTCACTGTTATCAAACAGTTGTGTACAAACTACAACTGATTTTCATGAACTCAGTTATAGCTGTTGGTTGCATTAAGATAGCAGTGCTTAGATAAGACAGAGGGAGGTGAACTACAGGAAGGTGTCTTCCAGACTTTTTTTTTCAAGAACTCATCTCAATTCTTTCGATGTATTTTAGGGAGGTGAGTTCCAACATTTTTAACACCTCCAAACAACCAAACTACTAGAAGTGAGATAAAACAATTGAGTTCGATGTAACTCATCTACTTTTGGGCTCACCCATAGTAAAACAAATTCAATGCTCCCATGTTATCAATTAGAGTGCGCCAAGGAAATTTTCATTTCTAAGCCAAGAGGCATCAGGTAGAGAAAGAATGCTATGACACAGGTAAAAGATGCTGTGCATTTCTATTTTGTTATCCACCCTAAACAGCCCCCCATTAAAAAAAAAAATCAAGCTTAGATAAGGCTTTAGGAAGGTTTCATCTTTGAACTGTGTAGCCTAAATCACATGTGTTCACATCTCCTATGGACTCTTAACATTTAAATGAAAGGTGTTTCAAATAAATAAAGAGGAACAAAATTCATTCTTTAATGTATAGAGGAGACTTATATACTCATGTCTTATACTAACACAAAAATGCATTAACCACTCAAAGTCCACTTAATTTCTTCAATGAATAATTTAGCTGGCAGTTGTTCAACCGTAAGAAGACAAGAAGCATTAAACAGCTAACCATTCTGGTACAATCAACATTATAAATCGTTTTCTTCCCTCCTGAGGTACATGTGCATGTCATCTAAATGTATTAGTGTTTCCAAATTCCAACAGCATGGATCATTGAAGAGCCAAAGATCCCAATGGCCACATAATTTTCACTCTACCACCTGGAAATTGGATGAAAAGAACGAAACAAACATTCACATACATCCAAAGCATCATAATTACCGTACATTTTAGAGAACTTTTTGACATGAGAAATCTTCATTTGTGCATAATGAAGCTGATTGTATTCCCAAAAGCTACAGGGAGAGAAAACTTCAACAGAAGGGAATGCACGGTAGCCTAGAGAGTGCAGTAATATGGGACATGAAGAATAGATGTGCTCGGACAGCCAAGGGGTTATGTCTTCAACAACCAAATGAAAAACTCTTGTCCAAAGTAGCCTCATCACGGCACAGTGTACATAAAGACAAGAAATCATCTTTGCACAAAAATAATCTTGCTTTATTTTCCAAAGAGCCACAGGAAGAAACGGCTCCAACAAGGAAAATATGCAAGGGTGTCTTAGAAGAACACAACCAAATGTGCATAGACATTAATAGATGTGCTCAGACAGCCAAGGGTTTGTCTTCAACTACTGAATCAGAAACTCTACTCAACAAAAGCCTCATCACCGCACATTCTACACTTGATATAGAGTGACCATAGCAAATGGGGTTAGAAACACAGGAGGGCAAAAAAGAGGATACAGCGGCCTTATGGATCAAATAAATCACTTTAAAGAAAACCACAAAAAAGGGAAGAAATATTGGTATCTACACGCATACGCGCATTGCAACAGACGATCAAGAAATCAAACAGTACTGATACTTGTATCAGAATATAAACATTTTACCTCAAATGTTGCTTGGGTACATGAAAACCCTAACTTTAGCGCCCTGCAACACACCAAAAACGAAACAAATAAGCAAATAAAAGAGCCCACGAGAAAATAAAAACATAGTGCCAGCAGTTCCATTCCTCACCATGGACCTGGGGGGGAGGTTGGACTTGAACTTGGCGCGGACGACGCCGCTGTTGCCGTGGGGACGGGTGACCTTCCCCCAGATGCACCGGTACTGCGACCCGTCCTTCTTCACCTTGGCCTTGTAGACGTACGCCATGCGCTTCCCGCAGTACCACGCCACCTCCTCCTTGGTGTTCACCCCCTCGATCTGGATCAGCGACGTGTTCTCATACTGGTTCGACTTCGACCTGTTAGAAACAAATCCCCATGAATCCACAGCCACGAATCCCCATCGAAAAACTTTCCAAAAGAGAGACGAAAAAGAACGCAAATCAAAAGTTCATGTACAAAGAGGAGAATTGATCAAGATCTTACCTTTTGTATCCGAGAACCGTTCCCCGAACGTAGAGCCTGCAAACGAATCAAAACCCAGAAACAAAAAAACACGCCGAATTAGAAAATGGGTAGGAAGCGAAATGGATGCTCAGTGTTCTAGGGTTTTCTGCTATTTGGATTCGGCCATGCAGATGGATGTGGTCCTGGGTCGTATTGCTGGTTAGGGTTTTGCGGAGAGGGGAGAAGAGGAGAGGTGGCGGGCGGGAGGGGGGGTTCGTGGCGAAACCTGACGCGCTCGCCCTGACGTCCCTTCACCATCTCCGCGGCGGCGACCCCCGCTGGAAGAAGCCCGGTGAGTCCGCCTATGCGAAGAGCGGGAGCAGAGAGCGAAACCCTAACTGGGCGCGTATATATATAGTGGTGGACCAGTGGTAGATGTTGAAATTATCATATAGTCCTTAAATTATGTGGATTCTTCAAATAATTCGGTGAGTGAGAGAAAATTATTAAGTTCAATTGCTTTGCTGATCTGCTTGGCAAGAAATCAGAACTTGAGTAGAATTTCATATATCACTCAGGGTCTATTTGTTTTCAAGTAAAATGGGCCCCATGAAATTTTTTCTTAAAAAGTATATCACAATCACCTATTTGGTAGTCCGTAAAACTCTCGTCAACAGAAAATTTAATTCGTTGACGAGTCCTTTTCCTTATTTTAACATTCATGGAATAAGTCTGAATATCTTTCTTTAAAGAAACTGAAAATATTTTTATGAGTATTTAATGACGAATTTTATTTTCATTTTTTTCGTAAACATATATACTTAACAAATCTTTTCCATCCGATTATGTTTAACGTATAATCAAAATGGACCCTCAGTGCCTGCTCTTTATCAGTAGATATAGACGGTATAAAAGGAAAAAAATTACGTTCACCTAATTGCAATATGCGAGGTACCTACACAATGCAAGACAGGTTGCCTCTGCCGAACGACGAGATGGGATTAGATTACATATGAAGTTAGACGTAACCTCAGCTGCGATTTTCCTTTTTGAAAGGATGGTTAGTTTGCTGGATATGTATACAATCAATAATTTTTTATGGGGCATTTGATTCTTTTGTTGAACATCCTATAATAATATCAACTCTTACATTACTGATAACAGTAAATATTTACTTACGTTTGATCAATTTTGATATTCATGTGTTAGAAAAAACTACGACTATATCGAATTCAACAGAGAGGAACACTGCAATGCTATACTACAAAGGATATGGCATAGCACATTGCCCTCTGGTTGTATGATCTACAAATCAGACAAAGAAAATACTAAACTTAAGTTCGATACTTTCAAAATCTAGAAACACCAACTTAAGTTGCGCACTTCCAAAAGGCTTGTCCCCGCCACCAACTTTGAAGAATAGACGACCAAATCTAGTGGTGGCATGTGGCACTGTTAAAATCAGTGTCACACACCGTGCATTTAATTTATACTTGGGTCTACATTGAAAACGTTATAATTCAAAATTTAGATCCCAAAGATCATGTGTCTCTTTCTCCTTGGTAACAATTCTATCTTAGATTCAAAATCTTGAAATTCGGTAAGAATCTAAAAAGTGTAAAAAAAATTCTAAATAAAAAAAGATAATGAATTTTATAAGAATCTCTATTTTACTCCACGTTGGAAAAAAAATCCTTTTATAGGATAAGAATCGTTAGATTCTAAAAGTAACATCCTCTTTTTTTCTTTTTTTACTCCTAGAATTCTTAAAAGAAAATAATATGAAAATAAAGAAATATCTTTAATATACCTTCAAATTTAAATTCTCATGATCTTTTTAAATGAGACTATAAAAAAATAAACAACTTTTTCTGAAATTTGAATTCAAGAGATGACGACATGACTCTTTTTAAATTCCTCCAAAATTTAAAATCCCAAAATCGTTACCAAACGGAGTCGCCTCTAACCCTTCGCCTCCCTCCCGGCCACCCTCCACATTCCTCCCTTCGAACATGAAATTCTAGACTCTTAAGGCATTAGAAGCAAGCAACACTAATATTATATCACAATAGACATTCCCCTCAAAAGGGGCATCAGTTGGTTGTATCAATAAATTTGTCAGGTCCGAATGAACACTCTACACCCTTCGACACACATCAAACAACCTGAAAGCTATACCAATATCACAATAAATATAATACGCACAGAAGAGACCTGAAGCTCCTTAAGCTACAATTCCTATTCTAAAGAATGCAACCACGGAAAAGGAAATATTTGGTGTCCTTGAGACAAATCCATGCCGCCCACGAATAAATGCCTCATAGCACCTGAAAAATTCAGTGGACCCTGGATTAGATTTTGTTGAGAATCACAGCAACTTAATATCAGTTTCGTGCCGATCAACTTGCATCACCAACATCTGATTCGTTCCACCTCACATCACAATCCATAGAAGCGGGGGGATTGAAGCTTTTTCCTTCATGGACTGAGATATGATAGGGTGCTATGGACAAGCATGTAGGAGAAAACTAAGAAATTTGAAGAATCATTCTGTAAATAGAGAAACATCTACAATGATTAAGATGCAACATCAATTTGTCAAAGTAAAATAATAATAATAATTATGATAAAAGAAATGCTAATACTCGTAAAAAAAAAAAACCTGTGCATGATTCAGCTTCAGAATGCCCGTTGGCTTTAAACATTTGATGATGATCACATGTCGAAGGAAAACATGGTTTCTCTCATAACGGCGTCTTTGAGGGAACTCCTGGCTGACGGGGATACTTCTTTGGGGTTGCATGTTCCTTGTAGCAGATTACAGCTGTTCGATGTCCATGTGGTCCTTGAGATTCCACTAAAATGGTGTATAAAATTTAATTAGTCCAGAGAGTAAATGTCTGGTGCAAGACCATTTAAAGAACTCGAAATGAAAGGAGTTCCGTGCAGTTCGTGCATGTTCTTGATCGACAAAACAGAAATTCTGTAGGAGAAGAACATGAACGATGCAACAACCAACAGCATGGAAAGGAACGATGCGACCACCAACGGCATGGAAAGGTTAATATTAATTGTATATATTTTGTGCAAATCATCGAGTGAATCCACAAGGCAAAGAAGCACGAATGGCCACCTCACACAAAATGGGTTGGGGGGGGGGGGGGGGGGGGGGTGAGGGGTGTGTGTGTGTTTTTTTCTTTTTTGGAGAGAGAGAGAGAGAGATGTGACATAATGTACAATACGACTTCGACATGTTCAAAAGGAGCAATGTAGCTTAAGAAAAATTCATCTCACTCTTCCAGGCATGGAATGCAGAATTGCCGATCCCCATCCGGATTGGCCGATTTAGATCGGGATCGGCGGGTCCCGATCCAGTCGAAATCGGCCGATCATGGCTAATTTCAGCCGATTTCGACCGATCCGATTCCGATTCAGATCGGGATCGGTGGGTTCCGATTTGACCTTCCGATCCATGCCGGAATTCCATGCTTTTAGGAATGCTAGGAGGCGGGCATTCTTAATGAAAAAGCAAGCATTAAGGGAAACATCCTAACAATTGGCTTGTTTACCTCATAGGCAGCTGTTACAATCCTCTTGTGCCACCAGAGTTGAACAGTCGCTTCACAATATTCATTAAACCAGGATTGATATTCAGATAAACAAAATTCAAAAGTACCACCCACCCAGGTTTGAACCCCAGCATTTCTCACCCAAACCAAGTTTTTCCTTATCCATCATGTGCAACACTAGGCAGTTACATCAAATATCTCCTTACAGCAGCTTGTCAAAAGTAAGGAGATTATTTATTCCAGGGGGAATATTCATATAAAATCCCTCATCTTAGAAGCAGACCCATCTTTCAGATTTTTCATAATTACTCGGTTAGAGCTTGCCACTTTCTCATGAATAGAACCTTCGAACTTAGGATGCCGCCCTAGGAGTAAACACCTAGGATTTTTTGAAAGTGGATAGTACCACGTGTACTATAAACAAAAGATGGAGAGTACAAAAAAGAAAGATACACAAACAAAATCTTTCTATACAAATTCACCAAGATGGTGAAGGTGACCACCAACTCTCACCAAGAAGACCAAAAAGGGAGTAGCTGGCATTGCCAATGTTAGAAGTAAATCTTGCCCACTCCCTGACCAAAAGAAAATACATGCTCGGGGGTATTAGCCTCCCTCCTGAAAACTCTATTGTAGCACCACACCCAACTGAGGTTATGTGACAACAAGCTTCCCAATCATGCCATTTATGTCACTATCCTATCTGTTAAGAGATAGCAGCAAAGATAATGAAGGTTCTCTATTGAACGTAGGGCCAATGACCCAATATACACAAGTGTATAAGACGATTCTGTATATAATTGGGAATAGGACACCTCCTTAATACCAATAGGAATAACAAACATATGCATTAATCCTAATAGAACTAGTATGTACAAGTGGGACTAAATAGAACCAGTATCTACAATCATAAGAAGGCTAGGTCTTAACGTAAATAGGAATCTACAAATATGCACAAACCAACAAGACTTTCTCAACCAATGCCTTGAAGCGTAGAACCATATGAGACTGGAAGAACCGATGAAGAGGTCAACAACTTAATAGGAAGAAGAGTAAATGAAACTAGTGATAGAACATGCAAATAAAAAGATAGTCAATCTCGATATGCGTCATCTACTCATAAAAGAATGGATTGCTTTGATAGTCATAATGGAGAGATGTATGACTTGAGAAAGCGATGATGGGATAATGAAGAAAACATCACAGCCAGACAACTTCAACAAAAGGTGCAGAACCACTAATAAACAAGTCAAGTGAAGCATCTGTAGAAGGTACAGGAGCCTGAAGCAGAGTGGTACGCTCAGCTTGTATGCAACAAATAAATATAATGCCATGGTAGAAGTAGCAAAAATTACCCAAGGAAAATGCTCCAAGTAAATAATAGTAGTTCGAAGGCGTTGAATATGACGACTTCCAAAGTTCTGGGAGTAATCCAAAATATGGTCTCTATAGTGAAGAAAAGTGGCAATATTGACAACTGCAGCAGAAAGAGCTAAAATGGCCAAAAGAAAGAACTTGATTGGATACAATGACTGCCACTGATGCAAAAGAGATTAAGCGAAGTCCAAGGGAAAAGCAAAGCCATAAAAAAAAAAAGCTCCAAATGAAGGAAAAGACTGCTCCATTAGAATCACCATGCTGCAAAACCTGAGGATGGGTATAGAGTATGACAAGCGTGGAAGGAAGTCAAACAGCAAAATAAATGCTAATGCATTGCAAATGGTGCGCTGAACAACAAAACAAGGAGCATTAACTTGACCGGCATGTCAAAATAAACCCAGAGAGGTATATGATATGCCCACTTGTGGAAAACAACTAGACAGCGAAACAGCTCCAGAGTCTCACAAGACACCAACAGAGTGTCAGACAACAAAATGGACTGATAATTGTGGTCAGAACGTCTAAAATCTTAGCATCTCTCTTGTGCAAGGCTGAGCTGAGTGAGCATAGCATTGGGAGAAAAAGAAGCTTAAATCAGTGGCAAAGTGCTTGCTGAAGTCGGCTTGAACCAACCTTGAAAAGCCTCTGAAGCGGCACTAAAAGGGGCCCTGAGTCAGTTGACACGAGACCATGAACTGGCTTGCATAAAAGTCTAAGCGGATTTTAGAAAAAGAGAAACCAGTGAACTGAATTGCTGAACTGGAATGAGCTGAACCAGCCAAGTTGAATGCTGAACCAGTTTAAACCAATGAAATAAAAAGAACTGGACCACCCTATTAAGTGACATAGACCTGGACTATTGCGCTTGGATTCGGTTAGTATAGAATATGAAGCACTTGTATAGGTCACCTTCGGGTCTGACCAACCTGCGATTAACTAACAGAAGCAGGCAGCTGCTATAACTGGGACAGCCAAAGGGGAAGAAGACAAGGGTGGCAGTAGCAACAGCTAAAGGCAACAACTGCACCAATGGCGGCGATAAAAGAAGATGGCCATGGTGGCAACAGTAGCAAATGCAGCAAAAGACGATTGCAAATGGTGGACATGGCGGAAGTGGCAAATGGTGATGGTGCACAACAAGTACGGAGATAGCAACAAATGATGATGCTGAAGATGACAATACTAAAAACTGTGAAGAAGCCGACATGGAAGGGAAAAATGCAAGGGTTCCAAACACGACATCATTGCAGAGGAAATGGTCTTGGTCTGGAGAGAAGCTTGATCTCTACTATGAGAAGTAAATACCCTTGATAATAAAAGAAAAGACTAAGGGGAAGTTCGAAGCAACAAGAAGGGAACATATAGAAGCAACTCAACATCAACATTGGAACCAGGGGGTTTTGTTACCATGTTAAGAGGCATAGATGAAAAATAATGGAGCTTCTCTATTGAACGCAGGGGGTATGGCCCAGTATATACCCAAGCATACAAGATAATTCCCCATACAAGTGGGAATATACAAATATACATACTCTCTCTAACACTAACTCTATGCTTCTCATCTATTGCATGGAAACATAGAAGGAAAGGCAACCATGTTTTGCTTGCCCATACATAAAGAAGATTATGGGCAACAGCTCAGTTCATGTCTCAAATACCTGCTTCCTACAATACAAACTTGATAAGGTTCAACAGCTGGACTTCCCTTAAGGTTTCTTTTTCTCCCCAGATTAAGAGCAAATCTATTTACTGGACCTAACCTGTGTCAGATATGTGGAGAAAGGCAATAACGCAGCTCTTAATTACAAAGCAACCAAAGACGAGACATTGCTGAACCAAGTTGAATTATAGGGGCAGGCACTAAAACATTGTTTATCATCATTTCCAAATGATCACAGATGTCTGGGATACACTAACATGCAGGCTTAATATCACACATCCTGCAGAGGGAGGCATGCACCTTCAGAGATAAACATACAAGATTACCAAAAAAAAAATTGTTCTGAACTTCCAATTTTTGGCCAAAAATAGGGAATCGATAACTCAACAAAAATTTTAAAACAAGGCTCACTTGATTAATTAGGCAATTACAACATAACTGTTATATGTTACTAGCATAGTGCACCCCTGCAAAATGTGATAGCATACCAGAACACAAATCTATAATGGAAGCTCCCAGCAATCTCACTGCATTCTGTGCATTTTCTACTTCTTCCTGCATGCAAATCAAAAGGAAAAACCAAGCATCAGTCTTTCATGATCCATATTCAAAGAACATTTCTGGCATACATCTCGACAGCCTGACCCATTCTCTAATTGCTTTACTCCTGTTGAAAATTCAATCTGAGTACTAGATCCTTAAATACAAAGCTCAGTAGACATATTTTTATACATGTTAAATAACATTATTTGTTACAGCGGAAGAATGCAACCTGCTACAGCTTTCCATCTTCAAGACCACATAATACAACAGGTTATGGTGTTGAAGATCTACTGGTTCATAAACTTGGACAAATATCTACCTGAGGATTGTAGCCTTTGGCAGCTATAAACAAGCCACCAACACGGACCAAGGGAAGACAGTATTCAGCTGCAACATTGAGCAGAGTCAGTAAGCAAAAACCTGGATATTGCATGCACATCTGATAATAAAAAATAGACAACAGCAATAAATCCTAGAACCTAAAATTCTCATTTCTGCAACAGCTCTTGCAACTGCTACATCAAATACTTCTCTGAAGTCCAGATTCTGGCCTACACACTGCCCTACAAAAGATTCCAAGAACATATACATTAGTATAGCAAGAGCTAAGTTTTTTGAAAGCAACAGAAAGTGCATCCACCTTTACAAGGTAGAAGAAAATAACTGTAATAAATGGAAAATCTGAACCAAAACTTAATATAAATAAGTATTTTCAAGATTTTTCTACAAAGACTGAGGTAAAAAGGTGATTAGTCATAATGGTAAATGGGTTTTCAACATGATGTTTACAAGGGGAAGCAGATGGGAAAAATAAAGCAGATAGAACAAGTGTTAATGAACCTGCAAGAAAGAAGAGGAGGGCTGACCTCTTTTTGTGGATTGGTGAGAGAAAAAAGAAGAGAGTTGCTGTGCCCTAAAGCTTGCAGATGGGAGAGAAGGGATAGAGAAATACCTTGGCTATAAGCCTCTGACATGTTACGCTACTGTACTTAGTAATTATTCCACTACCATAATTACTATTCTCAAATTGCCCATTGTTATACTCGGACATAGAGTTGGTGTTCCTTTACATCCGGAAGGTGAGTCGCTTTTGTCATAATTCACTTTCCAGAAAATCAGCCACATGAATGCCTCGACTTTGATAGAAGATTTAACCCTCCAAATGGACATTACTGTCAACTAAATTGTAAAAAGACTGCACTGAGAACCGTCCAGTGTCTTGGCCCCACTAGAAATGATCATTAACAAGCTAAGGTTGGGAAACTAGCATGTCCCTGAGCCAAAACTAAGCAATATCTTGGCAAGCTGCATTGAACTATGGAAAGAAATAGTCACCAACCTTTCTAAGGACTGGGACACTTCACTGTCAATTTAAGAATTCACGTTAATCTTCTTAAAAAATTGAATTCTTAAGCACGTCGGTTTTGCAATGAGGGTAAATATTCAAGACGATGAACAAAAGCTTTATTACATTAGATTAAAATGAAGAATGTTTACCTCTGCTCTGTCACGTAAGACCTGCACATTTGACAAACCAGTAAGACCAATCACATGCTCCAGGAACAGGCACCGTTTTTTCATCGACTCTAACAGAGTCAGTTTCCAGTCTGCAAGGTTTAAAAATTTATAGATGCATAAGTACAAATTGAATTAAAGAATGCCCAGGATCACAATCTAAGTAAAATAAAAAAAGCATGCTCAATTCAAAGAATCAATCCACCAATTCTCAGTTGTCTGACGGTGGGCATCGAAAGACAAACTACTTTTTGGTATCCTGGATAGTGGGACTCCCGTAAAAAGCTCACACTAACCGTATGTGGCCAGGTGAATAGGGATAAGCAAGGATTACATAGAGAGGAACATATTAAGCTTTGGAATTGGGGACTTTCCTTCAGCTAAATCAATCCATGAACCAAAATAAGAATTAAAAAAGGGAATAGAACATCTATCTGAGTTCTGACACACACGGATTTCACATGACAGCAAAATATGAAAAATAAAGGATGACTTTTTTATTGTGTTTTACTCCTTTCATCTGGCTCGCATTTTGCATGTAACATTGCATAGAATATAAACTATATGAATGCATATCCTTTTTATACCATACCAATCTCACAATGTTGTTAGCCATAATCATTGTCCGAAAGCATTTCACAGCAACTTGGGAATCTCAACATAGACAATGCAAGACCGCAATTGTGATAGCATTATAGCATAGGAGAATCTATGAAGTTACAGGAAAAAAAAGAAAAGAATAAAAAATTATAGTCATCAGAACACGACTACACTATTACATTGAGAGAGCAAAATAGCACATGTGAAGACAGAAAGTATGGCCTTTGGACATGCTGGATAATTTTTCATAATTTAATTCTTGGATCTGCCACATTCTTCTGTCAGTTCTTAATTACCATCTTCCCAATGTTCTCATCAAGCTTCATGGGGATCCCTTTTAAATGTCTTCTAGAGAAGGCATCAAAACAAGATTTGGAAAACTACATAAGCCAAAAGATAATCTGACATATATGAACCAAATTAATTTCCTCCCTTTTAAAAGGTCGAGCACTCTAAAAACAGGAATAAACTGATAAAACTGGTTCCTCTGAGTTGTCCAAGAGAATTGGAATGATGTTAAAGGCACGGAAAAGAATTGACAAAAAAGAAAGGAGAAAGAATGCAGCTAGCTTGAGGATTAAACTTAGGTATCTTCCCAAAACGGCTCATAGATTTTAACACTGCCTCAATTATTCCATGCCAAAACAAGGACACAAAAGTATGGTGAAAGCACTCCATCACTCTTTTTTCATTCCAATATTCAATCAGTCCCACAACCAAAGGGGTCCAAAAGATGGTCATTCGACTAAGAAAGCACTAGTGTCATCTGAAAGAAGATTGTTGATAAGAACCTATCTATCAACTTCACCTAAAAAACATTTGATATTTGACTAATCACCACTTGAAATGCTAAAGAATTGATATAGATATAAGAAACTTGAAGCAGCAAGACAACTTCCTCGTGTTACCCCAGGAAGTAACTTTTGGGAACATAGACGCAACAGAACAATTACAGTCGACCACAAGAATAAGAATTGTGCTGAATATGTGGCATATATCCCAAAAATCTATCACATGTCAGAACAAAAGAAATTATATCCTTAAAATATTGGCAGTTTCTTGAGGATTGACTTCCCACTGAGACCCAGCACCATGGTTTACCATATTGGGCAGACGCATGCTAATTCACATGGCACCCCAACTTTTGATGGATCCAATACCTTATATGCAACAAAATAGACCAGGTCACATAGGCATGGATTTTCAAAGTGAGCACAGTACTCTAAGGAGTTCTAAACATGGACATGTAGGAGTCGGAGCAAAATAAGCCCATGTTGTTGTCAAGTCGCAACATATTTGGTGTACTACATCTCCTTTATTCAGCTTGCTGAGTATCTGGTTGATACATCATCTGTCAACCATTCTTGGGACATTCCTCAGCTGAGCTCCTCCCACTTCTGATCAACGTGGAACATGGTTGCCAAATCAACTGATCCTAATCCAGATTAGCCATTTTGGATCAGGTTTGGCATCAGTTGGGAGGATTAGCTGGGATTGGAGCCGGGTCAATTGATCACATTTTTTCCTCAAAAAAGAACATCAGTTCATCTCAACTTGGCCAACATACCAACACTAGGGACAGAATGGAATCTGATTGTTGGCCAGATGACCTGCTTAAAAGTTCTACTTCTAAACTACCATATCTGTTATTTCTGAGGTGATGGAATTCAAGTATGCAACAACTCATTTTCCTGGATTGCATGATTTAAACTTCATGTATCCTCAAGGCTCAATAATAGTTTCCAGAATATGCTGTCTAAAACTTTGTTGTCAGATGTCAAAATAAAAAATCTTACTCCCTACAAATTCTTATTTGTGGGCTTTAAGACACATATAACCTCTATTTTTCCATCAGATAGTTATGAAATCAGATGATGGTGGCATCACAAGGTGACAAGAATTATGGCTCCACAAATTTTCAACACAAAATAAAACATGTGTCGCATTGCCATTCAAAAAATTCAAACCAACAGCTGACCTAGGCTTTAGGACATGCTAATGACAGTTGACTAATGATCAGAAATGGTATTAAAAGTGATTGCTGCAGGCCACAAAGTCAGACCGATTGTTAGCTTCGGGTGTTAGTGTTCCAATTGAAATCTGCACTGCACTGGGATATGAACCATCCACCTTGGTAAAAAGAATATAAGGCTAGCCTAACAACGGATCTACTTGGATTTCTGATGAATGTATCTTTGTTATGCACTAATTCTGTATTCTCCCTCTAGCAGATAAGAAGTCTTTTTGTGCACTAGGCTTATTTCTACACCGGCTTTGCCATGATGGCTAGTCACCTTTACCATATATAGGCTGATAGCTACCCAACTATGTCCAACATCAAGCACTATCATGAGACTCACTCTAGGCATATAAGCAGATCAAGTATGTAGGAAACAAGATGATAGACCAGCAAGATATTAGAAGACCGCATGTCAATTATCCAAGCTTCTACCATTCTAAACTTAAGGTTCACTTATCAGGGTTGGAACTGCTATACTTCACAAGCAAAGAACATATGAGGAGTTCATTCAGGAATACTTGATGAAATGTCCTTGTGAGCCACATTTTGAATATTCAACACAAAAAATAAGAACTTCTAACTAAAAACCAAGTTTCCACAACATACACAGGGCTTCAGCAAGTCCAAAGAATTTATGCTGTGAGCCCAGAGCATTACCATGGGTCCCCCTCTCCTGGCCTTAAATTAGACCTAAACCAGTTTCCCACAATAGTTCAACAAGGCCCATTCGAAATCTCCACCATACTCTGGAAGTAAAACCATCCCCAGACTATATTGACCACATTTGCACAAAAGAATCAACTTTTAATAAAATTGACCACAAATAATTAACAAAACTGAAAGTTGTTGAAACAGTAACCGCAGATGCTTCCATAAACCTAGTAAGAAGTTCTCCAATATGGCATGGTGAAGAGTAGTTCCAATATGAATTTACTCGGGCAGGCGATTGCAAGGATCAGCCCGGGAAGGCCGGGGCCGGTGCCAACATCGACGACGTTCAGGCGGCTGCCGCCGGAACCCGCACGCCCGCCCTCGCCGCAGCACCGGGTGGCGTAGTGGCGGCGCAGGGGCGGGATGATGGCAAGAGAGTCCTCCACATGCCTCGCCATCACCTCGCTCTCCTCCCTGACCGCCGTCAGGTTCATGCGCTGCAACAACGGGGCACAACACCTCCCACACTGAGCAAAACGCTAGAAAAATCTCAAAAGCCAGTGGCTTGGGAGATCCCTACCTGATTCCATTCCAGCAGAGCTCGAGCATAGAGGGATATTTGATCCTGCTGGAGAGGAGACAAGGTTTGGATGCTGGTGGTGGTTGTGGCCGTCTCGTTGCCGTCTGCGCCGGAGGTGGCGGCGGCATCGGCGGCAATGGTGGTGATGGGGCGGGGCCTTGCTGCCCTGGCGGTTGGAGGTCTGAGGAGAGAGAGGGGGAGGGAGCAGGCATGGCGGTGGCTCCAGCGCAGCGCTGGCGTGGTGGGGGCTGCAAGGAGCTTGCAGCTGACACGGAGGGAGGACATCTCTTGCCAGGAAGAAACTGTGGGGGTGGGCTTGGGAATGGGATACAAATTTTTGGGATATTTTAAGGTAATACAAATATGATATAAAGTATTTTAAGAGTTTTTGCAAGTAACTTTTTAAAGATTCAGTATTTACGAATAACCTTTGCTTAATTCATATTTACATATAACCCCATTAACCATGATTATATTTACCTATAACTCCTTAACTACGTGATTTAATTTGAATTTTACCTAAGTTAAAACATTGTTACTCTACATAAAATATGTGAGAGATATTTAATACAAATGTCCATAATATCTGCAGTTAAAATACAAATACCTTACAAGAAAAACTGCATAAACATCTACCCGTAAACTTATTATAATTTTACTTTACAAGTATAGTTAACATCAAAAAAATATTTGTATTTAAAAAATGTACGGAATATATACAACAAACTTATAAGTGGATGTCTATGCGATTTTATTTGTAAAGTGTTTGTATTTTAACTAAGAATACTATTAATTTGTTTATTTAATAACTTTCGATAAAGTAACAATATTTTAATTCAAGTAAAATTTAAAGTAAACGCACATAATTAAGGAGGTTATGCACAACTACTACCATAATCACGTTGGGTAGGTCTTGGGACGTTCACACTTATGTATTAGTAATCCCACCTCAAAGCACATTAGATCGTGGTATAGGCAACACCCAAAAGATTGGTACTTCCAGAACCCACAGACAGGCGTAAACTTACCCTTTATTTCATGCTCTTTACTATATTAATCCTTCACGTTTCATCATCTGCTTACCTTTTATTTCATGCTCTTTATCACATTGATCCTTCACGTTCGTCATCTGGTTTTCCATATGTTATAACAGTAATATTTGCTGCTGCACGCAGGACATCTAAAAGTTTTCTTTTTTATTCTTTTTAAATCCGTCTCGAGGTGTCTTGATCGTCCGTACAATGCAATACAAGATCGGACGACCAAAAAAAATTTTAAAAATAAAAAATGAGCTCAATAAACAGTAAATAAATATACTTTTTATACTGTTCATTGGGTTCAATTTTAAATTTTTTAGATTTTTTTGATTCCGATCGAATATTGTACTGTACAAAAGATTAAGACACTTTAGAGCCGACCTAAAAAAATATATTTTTTTTTGTTTGCCCGCTGCAATGCCCTAACGTGCAGCACCCATAAAATATTGCAGCAAGTATTATTCATGTTATAACCGCCACCAGCAATCTATGCGACCTCCGTTCTTTTCCCTCTACCATTAATTGTTGCAGCGGGAAACTAGAAGAGAAGGTTCCACATAGTAACACTGTAGCCATTCAAGTCACATCATAAGAATTGGGATGCAATGAATCCGGATCCCTAGGTCCTTTTCGATTGGGGGTTTTAGGGTAATCTTGTATCATCTAATAAGAGAAAGTATTTTGGAATAAGTATGAATTATATTTAAGAACCAATGAATTTACTTAGTAGATTAACTTGAGATCAATGAGTGTACTTCCGTGTAAAAAACTAATAAGAGATACATGAAACAGCTTTTTGGTCCAAAAGAAAAAGAAAGAAAGTGAAACACCTTTCTTAAAAGGAGGGCAAAGAGTAAAAGTAGCCTTATGTTAAGCACATTTTAGGGGAGATTTTAGAATACAAAATTTATCGATAACCTAATGTTTATCGATCACCGTGTACTTCAAATTAGCGTGTTTGACATAATTTTTATTTGAAAGTATTTTACACTTCTATTTAGTTATATTTTGTGGAAGTCATTAGATCTTGAAGATCATTTATGTAGTGTTTTACTTATGTTTTGGCTTCCAACCAAAAATTACAAGAGTAGAACTTTTAAGATTGGAGAAAAAAGTGAAATTGTTATGAAAGAGTTGACTTTTGCAACAAATCAAAATTAATTATAATATCTCTCCTTTAACTGATTCTGTATAAGAAGTGAAAGCTAAAAGTAATTTTTAAATAAAAGTTTGCCAAACACGCCCTTAGTGGTCTATCCAACCAAGCTGCTTGGGGCTAATTTCAACATAGAATAGGGCAGCTTGGGGCTATCTTTACTAGGGTTATCATGCCAATCAAACAAGCCATGTTCGTTGGAGGATAGTCCTAGATTATTTCATTCTTTTCAGAGTTAACTCAAACAGTAATTTGATTGAATGGATCATCTAATCCATAATTTACACAGTTGAAGAAATATTAGCATTAAATTGGAGTTGCTTCTATTTTAAGTCCTTTCAAGAAGGATGTTTAAGATACTTATCATAGTGAAAATAACTATGATTTTCATGTTATATATGTTTTATTTTTATGGAATAATTTCATATTAATCACTCTTGTATGTTAAATTTCAAAACTTCGATGCTTATTTTCATATTAGCCTACATAGCTTACAAGATAACATATTTTTCAAAAATGTCATTTCGGTGGCACCAAAATCACTTTTGTTGTTTTAAGCACTATTTTAACTAATCAAACCTTGCTAGACTGAGATTCCACCCATCGGGCAGCAAGTGCACTGCACCACTTCAGCAGCGATGAAGCAAGTGTTTCCCCTGTTTAAAATATACTGTTATTTTATGGATGCAATTGATATTAATAAAATATGGTGTTTCTAATGCTTTCTGAAAATGTTTGAATTTTTTTGATAAATATAGATGTAAAAAGATGAAGAATACTTATCAACTCGTCTTGTAGGTTTTTAAGACCCAGTAAAATTTGCACATGATCGATCGGACCAGGCTCAGGCCCACATGTTTCCAGGATTAAGTCAAGCCCACATTTTTCCCAGATAAGTCAAGCGGGCCTAATGGACTCAATTAAATTGTGCGATGTAAAATATTAGAAAATATTGTAAAATATTGTGTCTTTATAATAAAAATGCAGTATTTGTTTTATATTTTTTTACGATATTTTGTCAAATCTAATAAGATCATATCTTGCTGCACCGCCGGGGGTTATCGCACTGAGTGCAACAAATTTATTTTTTTTGGAAGGCTCCGACCTATTCTACCCGATCATACAATCCGATCTTGGATTGTATTACCCAACAAAAGATAAAAAATCAAAAACTAACCCCAAATGAACAGTAGAAAATACTTCTCAATAATCTCTAAACAGAAGGCTCAAGCTCAAGTAGATACATCCCTGTAAGACACTAACCTTCAATTTAGTTTGTTGAGTCCTGCAAACAGCTGGCCTTTAGATTTAACTACTAGTTCGGTAATTGAACTGTTCAGATTTTGTTGATATAAACTCTCTTCCCTTTAAGAAAACAGCAGCCGCCTACCTCAGTTTAATGTTTCCAATCCATGATGTAGGGTTGAGAGAGAGAATTTAAGTCCTCCCTTTTCAACACTATCTTCCCCTCAGTGCCACCCCTCCTCCCTCCAAACTTTTTTCTCTGCCACCATTCCCTTTCATTCTATTTACAAGTTCTTCCATGTCCACAAAGATGGTGAACATACATCAAAGCTTCTGCCCTCCAAGCTATAAGACCCTTTAACTGTGGGAAATGCCACTAGCTTCTCCCTTGGCAATGCCAAAGTTCAGGTATCTTAGATATATATCAAAGTTCAGGCTGTCTTATTTTAGTTGTTATTGTTATTTTAAATTTTAATTTACTCGAAAAAAATTAATTTGAAACATGCATGCTTTATTTTTTTCAGATTTACAGCTTAATTAAAGTGAGAAACTTTTGATTGTTGCAGTAAAAAATATCGCACCATCTAACTAGGTTTAAAGACAATTTTTTAGCAATATACTTCAATCATTGATGATAAATTAATTCACCATTTTCTCCCATCTAAACTTAGTCCATTGACTACCTTAATCTGTAGACAAACTCTTTCAACGGTGCTTTATGATTCGAGGGTGTGTGAGACATATCCACCTAATTAAGGAATGTTCAGAATCACCATCCAATATGCCAAACATGCAAAGTTTTCTTCGTACATACCTCTAGCAAGTCAACATGAAACCCTCTTATTATTAGATTCCAAGGCCCTAAGCTAACAAACAAACCCAAGCAAAAAGTCCACACGCTTCTCTTTGTCACAGAGGGTCCACTCTCAAAGTGCCAAAACCCTAGCCCAGCTCCATCAAGTGTCCTAAACTTTGGGCGTGCCCGCCTGGTTTTAGGCTTCCAAAACTGCCAAGACCCTTGGTGAAGTCATAAAGCTCCCTTTGGAAAGGACCACACCCCCTCGTCCTATCCTACCCCGGGTAGACCTCCCCCTTTGCTGACGAATTGCTACCGTGGCAGAACGTAACCGTCGCTATACCACCGGTCGGAGGTGCTCGCCTATGGCAGACAGGAGCTTCCACAGGGCATCGCAACACCACATGCGGCTGCATGTGGGAGACGGCAGTGAACGCTGAACAGCGTCCTATGTTCACGTCCGCCTCCACGTCCCCGTCGCGAAAGCCACACAGAGCGGCGGGAATGGCGACACAAGGCGTGGGATTCGCAACGGATGGTGGTGGACCTGTTGCCTGCGGCTGCTTCCGGGGCCGGGATGCCCGTTTGGCCACGGCGAGTAGGGATCATGTTGACAGGAGATGAGATCGTGAGGCATTCGGGCAATGGCGTTGCAGAAGAACGGATTAGGTGATCGTTATATATAAGCTGTGGTTGGAACATATATAGTGCGATGGGCAAATGATTGGTGACCTTTGGCCAGTGGACGATTATTGGGAAGTAGATTACTGCTAGGGCTGTCAAAATGGGTTTGGATTCACTCGTTTGAACCCATTAATTAAGTTTGGATCTCGGTATATCCGTTTACTACATCCGAACCATATTGCTATATATATATATTGTCCAGGTTTATTACTAGATTCTTGTGATTTTAAGCCTAAAAATCATGTTTACTTTAATGGTATGCGCTATTGTTTGCGATAAATTAATTCTTTGTTAGAGCCACTTATCTTTTAACATCTAAAGAATAAGAACTAGCTAGACATGAGAGCCCACCGTTTACTCAATAATCATTAGTGTTTTGGATCAGTATGGATCTTCTTGATTGGGGTACGAGTCTATCCCGAACCATACCATCGAGGGCCCTAGTTACTGCAGTTCGCATACAAATGAGAGAGTCCGGTTCTTCCGCAGTGCACTGCTGGATCGGATTTCAGCAGTGCAGAAGAGGGGGGAGGGGAGGGGAATGTTTGGACATGACCCCCTCCTTTGTACTGTTGGAGTCCGGTCCAGCAGTACACTGCTGAGAATCAAACTCCAAATGAAATCCTCACAATTGTCGATCACGGGTCGACATGCATATGTCGTGTGATCATAAGATCAGATGACTAAAGAGAGCTAGATTTTGATTGCAAACATGACGCGAGAGGCGGGAGTGCACAAGAAGAACCGAAAGGGCAAGATAGAGAACCAGATCTTAGTGATTATTCAGACGAATAATGTTAACCTAACAGGAAAACTTCTCCACTTTTCTTATCCACGTGACATGGTTGGTTCTCATTTGTATACACTTTAAACTTCACTGCAGCTGTGCACAACAAATTGACAACAATAGCCTTCACTGAAAACTTTTCTTTTGTGAAGGTAAAAAAAGTGGAGAAACAAAACTATCACGCTAGCATCTGTATATTCAGAATTGCGATTGATGATTGTAAAGACTCCTCTTTTTTTCTTTTCACTATACTAAGTTGAGCTGTTTCGTTAATTTCACTGACTTAATCCAATTGTGATCCACAGCTTAAGAGGTGAGCAGCCATGCATATGAGTGTCCCTGTACTGGTCGGGCGCAATGGACCATCGTCGACAACGTTCCCCTCCAGTCTCCACATGCATTGAGAGGAACAGCTGGTGGATAGAATAGGTCCTTCCCATCGGTCGGCTCGCCCTTGGAAAATTTTGCTGTCAGTGAATGGACGGTGGTTGACGCCCGGTTGACCTAGGAGCAGGGGCGCCAACATGTAGTTGAAGGCAAGTGTAGGGTGGGCGACTCTCGGAGCCATTCTGGGGTTGCCATGCTTATCCGGATTCTGAAATCTTGAGATGTGACTGAGGTCACCCTCACAGTGAAGGATTCCTTGTTTCCACCCGGTGAATTCTCCTTTTGATGGTTTTTGGCCGCCTTGCTGTATATATACAACCCTGCAATTCATTTCACTAATTGGGATGGAGAAAATTATATAAAAAGTAATTATACTTGTTGCAATGTTCTAAAACATCCAAGGCCCCAAGGCAGGAGGGCCATTCAGCTGTAAGATCGGATGGTATGAGATAGAGTAGGACTTAAAATCTAAGTATGTCTAATCATGTGATCAGACGACACAGTTACAGGTGTAATAAGTCCCAATTTGTACAGAATAGGTTATCCAAAACTACTTATCCATAAATAATAACGTATACTATAATAAGGGACATTTACCTTTTAACAGTTTTGTGAGATCCACTGGTGGAATAAGTCGAATAAACAATTCATGAGTTTAAGATCGAATTGCTTATTCTCCTTAATCTAATATAAGCAATTCTAATAGTCTCATTTTGTTTGCAGAATAGCTTAAATCAGAATAAGATTTTCAGATTTCTTAAACCAGAATAAGAGATATTTTGATTTAATAAGTTGTTGGTATTCCATTCAGAATAAGGAGAATTATACTGTGCTATTCTAAATGATTTGGTAGGAGTGAAATAAAAAGTGAAATTGAGAGAATTAGGCATTCCAAGTAGAGTTTTGAGAGTTGGGGGAATTGAGAGAATTAGGCATCTCCGCAATCAAATCAGAATAGAATTTTTATACCGGTTATTCCGACCCTATTCCGCAAACAAAATGAGTCATATAGTATAAGTTATATTCCATCCATCAAACTAGAATTAGTCTTCTTCTAAGAGTAAGGCCCCTTGTTCTACTCTTATTCTCTTTTATGAAGTAGTAGTATTACTCTTACGAAAGATAATGAATTTGAGTTTTTTTGAGTTGGGATATCTTTATGCCTGGATTCTTTATTAGACTCTTGAACTTTTAACATTCACTAGGTGGTGGATTAATCGGACAGATGTGACCTTTTAAATATTCATTAGGTGGAGGATTAATTGGACAAATGGTGTAAGAAAAAAATTAAAATGGAAAAGTGAAGTATTCCTTGGACATTGGGAATGAGTACTCTTTAAAAGGTTGAGAGAGTCCAGAAAATCTTACTCCAAGAGGTCTAAATCCAATTATATACTTATCTCTTAAGCTTTCTCTATATTTGATGTGCATGGGCCGGCTGACCGGATTGACGTCCCCACCTGCCTAAAGTGACAATGGTCGAGATTTTAACCCTGGGGCTAGCGTTAGCGGAAAGTGTTTTGCCAGAGAAGATCATATGCTCTTTGTACTCTCTTATATATATATATGATATTTTATGTTAACCTACTCTCTTAAGATAGTCCTCCTTCTAATCTTTAGTGACTTCGCATTTATTACCATGATTCTCGTGGTGTTAAAGATGGCCAAGTAATGGTCGATAAATATGTACTGAAATGGTAGATCAGTAGATGGAGAAGCTAGATATAAACTATAATCACGTAACATTTGACATCGGCAGACTTTTAATTGGGGGGAGAGAATTCCAGCAGTCTAAGAATGCAAGGGCATCAGATTGAGATCGTCTACTTCATTTCTTCTATGTTATTTGTATTTCACTCATTTTGATTGGTTTAGAATTTTTAAAAAATATTTTTTTATTTTTTTTAAACTCCACTTTTCTCTCACCACAATAACTGAATCAATGGACATCACATATGCTGTAGACTTGGTGATCAAGAGCTCATTATTTTTAGGAAAGAACCCCAGTGAGGAAGAAATAGAGAAACTATAGGACCCTTTTCTCATTCTCTGATCGGACTGGATCCGGTCAGAAGAACAGAATTCTTATTAAATGGACCATATGTCACATGAAAATTTTAAGGAAAGTTTAAAGGCGTCGTAGTCGTACGGGGATGAAACACCAAGGAAGTGTGGTAATTAGCTGAGGTCGGAGGTGTGAATATCACATATCAACATCAGAGCCCACTCATTCCCCCTCCGGATGGAAGCACGAACCATCACAAGTATCCATCGACTAGTGGGAAGAAAAGATCCCCAGTGCGTGAGAGAAAAATAAATAAAAGGAGAGCAGGCGAGACGTCTTTCCTGATAAAGTCATGATCCAGGTGTGGATTTCGTATGGCCTTTGTTTCTCAAAGACACTGGAACAGCCTCTTGCTTACATCACTTGTTATCCTCTCCATGAAACTTTGTGATTATGGGCAACTGAGGCCTCTTCCCCTTCTCCAGTTCTCCTATATAGACCCCTTCTCCCATATACATAATCCATGCAAGCCACCCCGGAAGTCTCTCTCCTTCTCTCTCTAGATTCCTCTAGATCTCTCTCTTCTGTAGCTAGGTTAACAGAGATATATGGGGATGACAGCCTGTGCCAAGGGATGCCACATGGGAGAGGAATCCCCCCCACAGCAACAGCAGGCATCCCACTCCCAGTACTCCACTGCAGGCCACTTCTCCAAGTCCATGTCCCTCTCATCACAGTACAGCCTCCGGTCCCTCCCTTCCCTGGACATGCACCTGCAGCATCCCTCCACCACCCTCAGCCACTGCCTCCTCACACTGTGCGGGCACTCTTCCTATGTCTCTTCCCTCGCGGCCGCCGGGAACTCTGTCTACAGCGGCTCTTCCAACGGGGAAATCCGGTCATGGCGCCTCGGCTGCTCTGGTTCCAGCAGCACCGACTGCTCCGGCCATGTGGTCGCCCACTGCAGGAGCGCGGTGAAGTCGCTGGTGGAGTCCCGCGATAGGCTTTTCAGCGCGCACCAGGACCACAAGATTCACGTCTGGCAGACGCACCAAAGGCAGTCCCACCACGCCTACAAGCGCGCCGCCACGCTGCCCACCGCGGGGGACAGGCTGCTGAGCCTGCTGTCGCCGGAGAGCTACGTGGAGGTGCGCCGGCACAAGAAGAGCACCTGGGTGCACCACGCCGACGCCGTCTCAGCCATGGCCCTCTCCCACGACGGCTCCCTGCTCTACACCGCCTCCTGGGATCGCACCTTCAAGGTGTGGCGGACCAGGGACGGCAAGTGCCTGGAGTCGGTGGCGGGCGCCCACCACGATGCCATCAACGCCCTGGTGGTGTCCAGGGACGGGCGCGTCTACACCGGCTCTGCCGACACCACCGTGAAGGTGTGGAGGCGGCGCCCGGGGGAGCGGAGGCACTCGCTGGCGGGCACGCTGGAGCGGCACCGGTCGGCTGTGAACGCGCTAGCGCTGAGCCCCGACGGGGCGGTGCTGTACTCGGGCGCCTGCGACAGGTCGGTGGTGGTGTGGGAGGGCGGCGGGGGCGAGGAGTCCGCTGCGCACATGGTGGTGGCAGGGGCGCTGAGGGGGCACACCAGGGCGGTGCTGTGCCTGGCGACGGTGGGGGAGGTCGTGTGCAGCGGCTCGGCGGACATGAGCGTGAGGGTGTGGAGGAGGGGCGAGGACAGAAGCTACTCCTGCCTGGCGGTGCTGGAAGGGCACAGGGGGCCGGTGAAGTGCCTGGTGGCGGCGGGGGAGCAGGAGGACGAGGCAGACGCGCCTTGCGGCGGTGTCTTCCACAGGATCTGCACTGGGAGCTTGGACTGTGACGTAAGGGTTTGGAGGGTTTTTGTTCCATACTTATGATGTATATTGTATAGTTTTTGGCGTTAGCAGCTAGGTAAAATTCTAATTTCCTGTTCAAAAAGGTAAAATTTAATTTGGTGGTGGTGTTTTAGTTCTAGGTGATGATTTGGCTTTTGCAAAGGGTTGCTATTTGTTGTAAGGTTGGAGTCCCTGGAAAGGAGATTAATTAAGAGTCTGTTTCCTCTCATTGTAGGTTTGGTTGAGACTAAGTGCAGAGAAAGGGAAGAAAGTTTTTCAAATTTACCTCTCATTTGGGAATGAAAAAAACCATGCACGATAGAATTTTTTAAAATCTTATCTTTTTTATATTTACCGAGCTCAGTCCAACTTTACACTTAAAAGATCTCTATATATTAACTAATGACGGATTCTTTAGGACTAGGTTTTGTTTGATGTCAAATCTACACCGGAGATGCTGTTGGTTTGGGGTGGTTTGGTTTATCATAATCAAATATTTTAAAATAGAGGAATGATTCAGTAGTTAGGTCCAGCTCCACGATCAAAGATATTTTTCATTTTACTCCTACTATTTTCAACAGAGGAAATAAAGTTAAAAAATGTCTTTGATTGTAGGGCTTGACCTCACCATGAGGTTGAATTTACTAAATCATTTTTTTAAAATTATTAATTTTAAAATTATTGATTTTAAAATTAATAAGAATAAAAATTTTATTTTAAAATTATCGATTTTAATATTCTCAATTTTGATTTCTGATAGTTGTGGGCTGAAAATTGAATCAAATCAGCTAAAAAGAGTATCCCGCGGGCTAGTTAGTTTTAAGATCCGACAATTTACGACAAACTCCAAGTGTACGGAAATCACTATAAATTAGAATATAGCGCTTCAAACATAGGAAAGATTCTGTTGTTGTACAATATTTAACAATATTTTACAGCACACCAAATACTCTTTGACGTAAAATACTGTAATTAGGTAGTTAAAGGTTTTACCACATTTCGGTGGGTTTTCATGTTAAAACCAAGCAACCCTTGATCACCTAGTAAAATGGATAATCTATGACTTTAGGTGCGTTAAACTCAAACCATTGATGATCAAGTCAAGACGTTTAACTTGTGCAGTACAAGACAGGATTAATGATTAGTGTTTTTTCACAGAGCTCGGATCCCATCAGTCGGTTGACCGAGTTCAATCAGTACATTAAAAGAGAGATTTTTGAAAAGAAAAAATCCCACCGAACTATAAAGCTCGATCAGCCTCTTTTGCAGATTCACTATGTCAAATTTATATGAAAGGAGTCTAGAATCTCTCTCATCTGATGTAGTCATGACTCCACTTTTGAGGAGTGACTGAGATCAACACAAAATTGATTTGGCGCATTTTTGCATTTTCATTTAATTATTTTTTGTGAAAGTCATTAGATTTTGGAAACTATTTATGTGATATTTTACTTGTGTTTTAACTTCCAACTAAAAACTACAAAGATATAAGAAAGAGTGTTTTACTTATGTGAAGTTGTTACGAAAGAGTTGACTTTTGTAACAAATTAAAATTAATTATAACCTCTCTTCCTCAACTCATTCTATGTAAGAAGTGGAAGTCAAAAGTAACTTTCAAGTATAAGTTTTACCAAACACACCCTTAACGCCTCAACATTTACTCCAATAAATAGTCTGCTTTGTAGTCTACTAAGTTAAAAGTTTATTACATTTATATAATGTGATGTCTTTTTAATATTAACAGAGTTGGAACTAATTATCACATCACACTGCAGCTAAACTTGGCTTTGGTCGACTCTGCTGCAAAGGAGTGTTGGGTCGTTCTCTTTCAAATTTTGGATCCTCACCCTGTTACGAGAAAATGAATCCTATGTTCTCTAAGTTTTATAGGGTGGTTCATCTACATCTTTGGGGAACGAGGGACCGTGGGATTCAAATTTGTCATGCAGAGGTATCTATAATTTCATCAAGAAAGACTGAATCATACGCACTAGGCGTTTCAAAGCCCCTTTGAAGGCACCTTGCATAAACTTTTAAATTATTCTTCTAAGAATAAAAGCTAAAAAATCTTTGTATCTAATATTTCTGGAAAAAAGGTTTTTAAATTTTTAGCCCCTAATCTACTTATTTCAAGAAAAACTCCTATAACCCTTGTATTTAGTAGAAGCTCCCCATAATCTCACTTTTATTTGAAAAGGCCTTTTCTCAAGGATTTTTTCTCAGATATTCCAAAATATTCAGAGATTTTTTCGATTTTTTGTGATATTTTTCAAATAAAATGAGATTGTTAGAAGTTTTTACTAAATATAGAGGCTATAGATAGTTTTTCCTAAATTAAACAAATTACAGGGACTAAAAACTAAAAAGTTTTAAAAACTCATATCATAAGGAATAATTTTTGCCCATGTTATGGCAACTACAAGAGAAAAAAAACAAAAAGAAGTCTCTTTTTCATGGCTGCAAAGAAATTGTTATCAAAATCTGACTTTTGCAAATGTTGTCCTCTATAATTTAGGGATGTCAATTGGATCGGGCCGACCCGAAAGCCCTAAGGCCTGTCACTATTTTAGCCGATGAAATTGGCTAGATAAGAAAAAAATGGCCCGGCCCAAAAATTAAAGGGGCCAGACCTGGGCCTTCGTCAGCCTGGCCCAGCTCAGTTATATCAAAATTTTATTTTTATTAATTGTAATTTTATATGTAAATAATATTTTTATCGACTTCTTTGCCAATGTCTATGAAAGGCACTTTCACTGATGGCTCTGTCATATTAGTCGATTCCCCAACATCCAAAAAGGATTTGGGGAATTTAAGCTTAGAAATAATCCTTTGTCAATGGCTTATACATATATGACGATATCCCCAGACAAATGATTGACCAAAAGGAAAAAAAAAATGAAAGAAGGGGATTTAGATGACTCTAAGGTGTCATTTGATGCGTCTTAAATAGCCGCAAAACATCATAAATAGTTGTAAAACGATATTTTTCTTGTATTTGGTGTGCTATAAATTTTTTTACGGTACTTTTTCATTCGTTTGGTGTGTCGTAAATAGTCATATTTCAAAACCGACTGACTCCTAAAACCTCATTTTACTTGATTTTGGTTTACAGTCCACAATCACCGTAAATTAAAATTAATAACTTTAAAATTAAGAATATTATTTTCATTGATTTTAAAACTGGTGATTTCAAAATCGAGATTTTACGATATTTTACAACGCACCAAAAGACACTTAAATCATGGCAATGAATTGTCATTGACAGGAAAAGGAAACTATGATGCCAACTAGGTAGAATTAGTACCCAGCGCCGTAGCGCAAAGGTACACCCTAGCGGGGAGGTCGCGGGTTCAACCAGCTGCCCACCATGCATGCGGGTGTGATTAGTCCGAGAACTTTTTGTCCGTCTGAGTTGCGCTATGTTCAAAAAAAAAGAAAAGGAAAAAACTAAAGTAGAACTAATATCAACTCTATGGGCATGTCCGAGAACTCCAGATTTATTTAGGAAGAGTCATACAAATCAACCTTGAGATGATGCTGCATTTGCTACCTGTCTCACTTGGAGTCACTGTCTCCATCATACACACCTGTTCCTTATCACTGCAACAAACCTTAAGCCAGCTTTTTGCTGCTCCATTTGCTATTCGTCCCACTTTTGAGTCATTGCCTTCATCATGCTCCTGTTCCCTACCACTGCTACAAATCTAAAAATAATCTCCTACTCTGGCTGTTCTTTGATCAGCATGACAAATTGTTGATGTCCAGATGACTGTACTGCACATAGAGCCACCAAATGCTTCTTGACTGTCTTGAACCTTCTTCTTGCTTAACATCTTCTCACAAATGAATACATAAGCTTATAAGGTTAATTTTATATAAATCATCCTTACATATAAAATATCAGGTATACCCCTCTTTTTTCACAATATCATATATACCTTCGTTATGATAACGTTCTATCAAAAGTGTCACCGGTGGATATACTATATCATTTAACGAAAGTATATATGATACCACGGAATATCATTATCATCCTCATTAGAAAACATTCTATCAAGAGTGACATTGGTGGATACCAAATCATTTTAACGAGAGTATATATGATATTGCAAAAACAAGAGAGATATATCTGATATTTTGCACTTAAGAAGGATATCTAACATTAACCCAAGTTTATCTTTATTTATTCTTATCATAAAAAATATTATAATTTTGCTCGAGTTGACTTAAACTAGACCGAACTGTAAACTAATTGGATATAAGCGCATTATCAATAAAGTTTACCTAACCCGAACTTCAATTTCATTTCTCTCCACCCATATGCAACAGTTCGGGTATTTTCTCTATTTGAACCGATCTATGTCTCGAACTAAAGCATTATAACCTGATCCAACCTAATTTTGGGGTGAATAATATATATTGTTTATTTGTGTCTTATTTTTTTATTATCTTCAATATTATTAAGAGAACCGAGATCCGTTCACCAAAGGACTTTCCCGATTCTTATTAGAGACAACGTGAAATTGGAAAATAGTATAATAATATTATTTTTTAACACTAATTTTTGACACACTTGAGTGGTAATCATTTATTGGAAGAAGATATTATTGTCTGACACAGTGACACTTTTAAAAGTTATACTTTTCAATATACGATTACCATCTAAACGTGTCAAAAAGTGATATTAGAAAATAATGCTACTATCCCTCTCAACACATAGGCAAGTAGACTTGTACAAATCTGGTGCAAATTAAGAGGGCCCACCCAACCCTGCTGTTTCAATTGAGCTCATCTGGCTTTTGGCTTGATGGCTTGCTCAAACAAAATCCCATCGTTTTCTTCCAGAAAGAATCTACCAACTATGAAGGGGTCCTTCTTGATAGATTACACGTATAAAAGGGAAATCATCACAACTCACTGCCCCCATCGTCCATAAGGCAGCTGAGCATTACATACAAACTTCTCCCATATCGTGGCAGCATCCCACACGTTGGGTAGGTCTTGGAATCTTGACACTTTTATTTATTGGAATCCCACCTCAAAGCAGATTAGATCGTGGTATAGGCAACACCCAAAAGATTGGTAATTCTGGAACCCACAGACAGGCGTAAGCTTACCCTTTATGTCATGCTCTTTACTATATTAATCCTTCACGTTTCATCATCTGCTTACCCTTTACTTCATGCTCTTTATCATATATATATGATCCTTCACGTTCATCATCTGGTATAATCACCACCAGCAGTCCATGTGACCTCCATTCTTTTCCCTTTACCATTAATTGTTGCAGCGGAAAACTAGAAAAGAAGGGAAGGCGATCACAACCGTTGATCTGGTGAAGCCTTTTGATCTAAGATGAAGCCTGTGACACTCAAAAAGGGAGAGGATCCTCTAGTTTTGCAGGGGTAAGAGCACTGTGATATTCAAAGTCAATGGTGAGGAAGACAAATAGTGTGCAAGTGTAATGAGTCGGGGTGTCCTGTGCATAACTAGGGGCTTTTGCAGATATCCCTCTTAAAAAATTTGTATTTGTGGATAATCTCTTGTATGACATATTTGCGTACGACCTCTTAATTATGAGATGTTTATTTTGAATTTTATTTGAGTTAGAATATTGTTACCTTATATAGATTATGTGAGAGTTATTAAATGAATACACTAATAATATCCTCAGTTACAAATACCTCACAAGCAAAATCGCATACATTTCACCCTTAAGTTTGTTGTATTATATTTAACATAAAAAAGACAACCCCTTGATCAGCTAATAACTGGACAGTCTATGATTTTAGGTGAGTTAAACTTACTTAAACAATTCATGATCGAGTCAAGACGTTTTACTTGTGCAGGATATGAGAGGTTTTTTTATTTTTTATTTGGCAAACAGATTCTCTGTTGCAAATTTATGTGAAAGAAGTCTATAATATCTTTCATCTGATGTAGTCATCACTGCACTTTCTTCCATCACTCTCGGAAACAAGGAACAGTTGGCATGCAGAGATATAACTTCATCAAGAAAGACTGAATCATACGCAGTAGGGGGCGTGGTTCAAACCCATTTAAAGGCTCCTTACGTAAGGTTTTTAATTAATCTTATAACAATAAAAAAATAAAGCACCTTTGTATCTAATATTTTAGAAAAACGTTTTTTAACTTTTAGCCCCTCTAATCTACTTATTTAAAGAAAACCTCCTCATAATCTCACTTTTATTTGAAAAGACATTTTTTCAAGAATTTGTTTCTAAAATATTCCAAAATATCCAGAGATTTTTTATTTTTTGTGATATTTTTCAAATAAAAAGGAGACTATAAGGAGTCTTTACCAAATATAGAGGCTATAGAGGGATTTCCGAAATTAAACAGATTACAGAGACTAAAAACTAAAACTTCTCAAGAAAACTCATTTCATAAGAAATAATTTTTGCCCCTATGTTGATCAAAATATGACTTTTGCAAAGGATGTCGGCCATAATTGTCTTTGACGCTGCCGAGGAGCTCACAAGTTGGATCGGACATGGCATGTTCAAGCCAGTGAAAGGATCTCCACACTGAGCAATCACATCAATTAGATCCTCTGATACTCAACTCAGTAACTAATCAGTAGCGAGATATAATTAGCTAGGAAGGGGAACATTCCATTTACCATGAGTCGACGTGACTAGCCCCCACTTGTAGGAAAGGGTTAGGTGAAGACTTTAAGAGATTTCCCATATGAGACTATTCACGAGATAACTCGCCACCTCTTAATCTTGCTTTTATATGTTCAAGGGCTGAGAAGACAAATGGGGTGACCCCTTAGGGTCGGGGCGACCGGGCTGCTGTGGTAATTGGGCCGAGTCCGAGTTCACCCGAAATTCTCTTCATCAGTCTTTTGATCATCAACCCTTGTTTCTGGTTAGCCACCATGGTAGACTATCTTTAACAGAAGAATCCCAACCAAAAATCAAGATCATTTTTTGTCGACTTCTTTGCCAATATCTGTTACCACTTTTATTGATGGCTCTGTCATATAAGTCGATTTCGCATCATCCCAAAAAAGTCAACAAGTTTATAATTCAGAAATTATCATTTTTCAATGACATATATGACAAAGAAATGATTGACCTAGCAAGAGAAAGATAGAGAGAGAGAGGATGCTAGATGTCGATTTGGATGACCCTAAATGCATCATAAATTGCTATTGGCTAGAAGAAGAGAGAACGATGCTTAGCTCAGCAGAACTAATGTCTTACTCTATCAACAATCAACATGCTTGAGCCGTGCCCCACCCCCCACATGGTAGCTTCCCCGAAGTTTACCGGGCAACCGAGTTTCCCTCGACATCTGAAAAAAACAATCAACATGCCAGAGAGCTCGAGATTAGTTTAGGTGCAATGAAAATGGTCATTCAAACCATGTAGGTAAAACAGATCAGATTCAGTGTGGATCCGAGGTAAATCCATGGTGATATTCGGTACGCTACCGGATTAAAAAGATTTATCTATTATTTGTCCTATATATTAGTAATTGATCAGATGATCAGCTTCTTAGTATACTATGTATTCGAATATGACAAAAAAACTCATATAAACAAATGTAGAATATAAACTAATAGTCAGTTGGATAATCAGGTAAATAGTTACAATTTGCATCCCTAATCCAAACCACCCGAAATGCTGCTCCATTTGCTACTTGTTGCATTTCCTGTCATTGCCACTATCATACTGTTGTTTCCTATCACTGCAACAAACCGAAATGCCTCCATTTGGTACATGTCTCCATTGCAACAAACCCAAATGCTGTGTGATTTGGTACATGTCTCCCACCCACTCTCTCTCTCTCTCCTGATCAGCATCACAAACTGCTGATGGCCAGATGACTGTTGCACAAAGACCTATAAATTCAACTTGACTGTCTTGAATCTTCTTGATTGACATCGCATAAACAAATACAGAAGTTTATATTTATTATTTTTTTTGTAATTAAGATTTGGTTGTGGCTAATGCTTATCATCTTGGGCTCCTTCAAACACAACGCCAAGATTTTGTGGTTTGTAAGATGGTATCAGAGGGCCTGACCCAACTTTATCTTCTAATTTGCGCCACCTCCTACTATCTAATTTTCACGGTCCATCTTGACCGTGAAGGGAAGTGTTAGAGTGACTATATAATAGTCTTACATCGGTTAATTTCAGTTGTGGCCAGTGCTTATAATCTTGGGCCCCTTCAAACTCAACATCTGGATTTTGTAGTTTGTAAGAAGCTGACTTAGGCTAGACTCTAGAGGGGAGGTTAGAGTGGACTGTAAACTTTACTTAATAAGGATGTCATCAATGAACTTTACTTAACCCAAACTTCAACTTCATTCTCTCCACCCATATGCAACAATTGGATATTTTTCTCTATATTTGACCAGATCTCTCTCGTGAATTAAAGCATTATAACTTGATGCAATCTAATCTTAGTCTGAATAATATTTTAGTGTATGCATTATTTATTTGTGTATAACTCATTTTAGACAGATTGAGCATTATTAGAGAGAATCGAAAAGTCCAACATGATAAGATCTTAAGTGGATTCAGACTAAGATCACCTCAATACAACAGAGGAGAAGGGACTTTGATGACTGAAAGACTTCATTTCCTTTTCATTTGCCATCCGGTTGTTGTTCGGTTAAGTTCAATCGACTCTCGGTCTGACCTGCCCAAACTAAAGCCCCAATGATAAATATCACAGCTTATTCTTAAACAAAAAAAAAAGAGATTTTACGTAAACAATCATATTAAGACTTTTATCCACTTATGGGTATGGTATCACTTGGAATTATAATGACATGAATACCCTGTTTACTCATTTTAATCTTGTGAGTACCCCCACTCATGTAACGGCATAATATATATAGAGAGAGGAATGCTATAGTGTAATGGGCTACACTAGCATGCGACCGGGTATTATTTTTAATCTCTTTTTTTATATTAAAAAATAAAATAAATTTTATGATAAATTTTTAAATATTCAAAATTTTATTCCTTAAGATTATTTTCATCTTTGAGGTTTTATTTTGACCATTCGATCATGTCATGATCATGAAACTCAAACGTGACCATCCATTCCGAACTTGCAAATTCAACTTTCAAAAATAACGTAAAAAATAAAAAATTATCAAATTCTCCTTGCGGGAGGTTGTTCCCATCTCTTAGAATTTAGTATTTATCACCAATTTACTCGTATCCGATCGAACGACTATAATCAATTAAGATCTAATCAAACAGTCAAAATTAAACTCCAAGAGATGAAAATTACTCTAACTGGAGATGGATAATTGAATATTTAGAATTTCATAGTGATTTTTTTTTTTTTTAACATGGGAGTGAGTTTAAAATATACTATGCAATCAAGTTGCACGAAAGGCCCTAGTCGCACAATAGCGTTCCTCTCTCTCTCTCTTTATATATATTGCGCTGCCCCCATTTGAGTATGGTGGGAGCAGACAGAAGGACAGCCATGCGATGCCGATCTAAGGGGCATCCTTTTTATAAAAAAAAAATTGCAAAAAAGGGGAATAAGGCACTAGGTGAACCAGTGCGCCCTTGGATCACCCACATAAGTCGATCCAATGGCGCCCTGGGTTCACCAGGGCGCCTCGTCACCCGTGCACGGGAAGACATGCGGGCACAGGTGACAAGGTGCCCCCATGAACCTAAGACTCCCTTGGATCGCCTATATGGGCGATCTAACTACCCGTTTGGTAACTTGTTTTATTTTTAAATATTTCCCTTCCCCGCCTAAATTTAACCCTCTTTGTGAATTTAGGGACGAGGGTACTGATCCAATGCACTGCTCTGCTGGCAGTAGGCACCTGTAGCGTCCCTAAATTAACGGGAGGATTAGGTTTAGGCAGGGAAGAGAATTATTTAAAAATAAAATAAGTTACCAAACGGGTGGTTAGATCACTCACATAGGCGATTCAAGGGTGCCTCGAGTTCGCCAGGGCACCTTGTTGCCTGTGCCCGCAAGTCTTCCCGCGCATGGGAGACAAGGTGCCCCGACAAACCCGGAATGCCATTGGATCGGCCCATATATGGGCAATCCAAGGGCGCATATGGGCCGATCCAATGGCGCTAAGGTTCGCCTAGTGCCTGAATTTCCCTTTTTGCAATTTTTTTAGAAAAAAGAATACCCCTCGGATCAGTATCGCATGGTTGTCCTGTCGTCCGCTCCCAGCATACTCAAACGGGGGCAGCAGCACACTGTATCAAGTTATATATATATATATATATATATATATATATATATATATATATATATATATATATATATAGTTTTGTTATTCATATCAATTGTTAATCTAGGAAGAATGTTTTCTTGTGGTGCTAATGATAAAAAAACTATTTTTTAATTCCAGAATATTTCAATTTATGTTCCTTATTGTTATCAAGATATACGAAGAGAGATTTATCGTCCAATAAGACTACTACAAAATATTTACTCATGGGTTGACTGAGCTCTTTTATTCCAATTCATGGTTTTGCTTGGCTATATAGTGTATATGGGAGAAGATCAAGCTTCAAGAAATAGTGAATCATTTTATCAACACATAAATGTTTAACTTCCAGGAATTTCAATAGTGCTAATATTCATAACTGTAGGAATTAGGTTCAAGTTTTTCCTAACCCTTTTCTATTGGGCCTCCTTGTGCGGCCCAACTGCGCAGCGTCATGGTCATCCAATTAATGATCGGACAGAATACTATGTTGGACGCTGTGCCAGAGACTTACACGTGGGAGAAGACCCTCACGTGTAAGAGTCTCTAAAATAATTTTTTTTTTTAAATGTGCAGCACCCCGTCCGATCACTAGCCCAAAAATTAAGCATAATTGTGATAAAGATGTTTGATATTCATGATATTACGATTTGAAGGAGAATTTTTTTACATAAATAAAAAGCATTTAATTTAAATCATTAATATAAACATTCTTAAAAAATCAATCTTCTATGAATACGTATATCACTAGCGTGAACACTCGTAGAAACGTGCTGTTATTCTCCATCACTTAACTTTTTAGCTATTGAAGCATCTAGAGTACTATTGGGTGAACTCTACTACAAGCCTTCAACTCCCAACCTGCTTAATACCAAGCGGTGTTAGTGCAAAACAATGACAAACTCATGGTTTGTTGTACCGGATCAATTCGTATCAATTCGGATGATTTCTACTACATCACGACAAATCCAAGTCGATGCGATTCGATCGAGTCTATAAGATTTGAGAGTTCTTTTCCATATGACTCATTCGAATCTATATGAGTCAACCCGACTCGTACCGGATCATGAGATATCTGATTTAATCCAACTTTTTGAGTCAGCGAATCCCGGACAACAAACACACTATGTTCCCCATCATTTTCTTCTGAGGAAGAATCCACCAACTATGAAGGGGTCCTTGATAGATTACACGTATAAAAGGGAAATCGTCACAACTCACTAGCCCCATCGTCAACTATGAAGGGGTCAACTCGGATGATTCATACTATATCACGACGAATCTAAGTCGATGCGATTCGATCGAGTCTATAAGATTTTAGAGTTCTTTTTCATACGACTTGTCTGAATGTATACGAGTCAACCCGACTCGTACTGGATCATGAGATATCTGATTTAATCCGACTTTTTGAGTCAGCAAATCCCGGACAAACTCATTGTGTTCCCCATAGTTTTCTCCCAAAAAGAATATGCCAACTATGAAGAGGCCCTTCTGGATAGATTACACGTATAAAAGGGAAATCGTCACAACTCACTAGCCCCATAGCCCATAAGGCAGCTGAGCATTACATACAAAGTTCTCCCATATCGTGGCAACATTCCTCACGTTGGGTAGGTCTTGGGATCTTGACACTTTTATTTATTAGAATCCCACCTCAAAGCACATTAGATCGTGGTAGAGAACACCCAAAAGATTGGTACTTCTGGAACCCACAGACAGGCGTAATCTTACCCTTTATGTCATGCTCTTCACTATATTAATCCTTCACGTTTCATCATCTGCTTACCCTTTATTTCATGCTCTTTATCATATATGATCCTTCGCGTTCATCAGCTGGTTTTCCAGATGTTATAATCACCACCAGCAGCCAATGCGACCACCTTTTTTTTTTTTTTTTTGAGTTTTTGCCATTGTTGGGACCAAAAACTAAAAAAGGTGACACTATTTTTATACATTTAATGTACTATGTTAAAGTACTCCCTCCTCACCATCGTGAATTGAAAATATCTTGATCATCATAACATAAAGTTCACTGCAATAAATTCAGTAGTAATGAACGAAGGGAGCACAAAAAGTATTTCCCAACTAAAAAAGAAGGGAAGGCGATTTTACAACCGTTGATCAGGTTAGAACTTCGGCTCTAAGATGAAGCCTGTGTTTGGCACTCAAAAAGGATGAGGCCCCTCTATTTTTGGAGGGGGAACCCCCTCAGAGTCTAGACAAATAGTCTACAACTAGAATGAGTCAGGATATCCTGTGCGTAGCTAGGGGTTCTTAGAAAGGATAAAACTTTATGCAGTGCTCGACAAATTTTTTAGGTAGACTCCAATCTGATTTACATATAGCACAATCCAATCTTCCAACAGACGACCTAAAAAGTTAGAAGTTCAAAAATACCTAAAAAGTTAAAAGTTCAAAAGTCAATCCTAAATGAATAGTAAAAGAACACTTTGAGGTCAATTTTTGTTTTTTTATCTTATTTTGGATAGTCTGATTGGAGATCCGATTATACCAGCATGTAGGTCAGGTTGGGGCCCATCTAAGAAAAAGTCAAAAAAAATAATTAAAAGTACTACCATGCAGTGCAGGCAATTGGACTCTTTTGCATATAAGATTCATATTTACATATAACTCTCTTAACTATGGTGATATTTGCATATTATCTCCTTAGTTATGATATTTATTTTAGATTTTATCTGAGTTAAAATATTATTATCTTATATAGAATATGTGAAAACTTTTAAATAAAAATACTAATAATATCCTTAGCTACAATACCCATACCACATAAGAAAAGTCAGATAAATATCCACCCGTAAATTTGTTGTATATATCTAATATAAAAAATAATTCTATTTACAGCATATATTTTTAAATAGAAATTTTTTGATGCTCAATATACTTGTAAAGTTGAATTACAACAAGTTTGTCGGTGAATGTCTGTGTGATTTTTCTTATGAGGTATTTATATTTTAATTGAAAGCATCATTATTATTTTTATTTAATAACTTTCACATATCTTACATAAGGTAACAATATTTTAACTCATATACAATTCAAAATAAACACTATAGTTAATGGGACTATGCACAAATACATTTAAGGAAGGTTATACACAAATACGAATTATATTGCGAGTTATCCACAGATATGAAATCCTTTAGGGGGTAATTTACAAAACCCCGTACACATATCGACCCGTTCTGCTGTAAATACCTCCCTATTCTCTTGAGTAGGTTTCTACAATGGGTCTGAGTCAATTTGAAAACGCGAGCACCTTTATCGAAGTGAGTTCTTCTTTTGTTAACTAGTATATATAAATGGGGGTAGATCGAATGTGGCCCGGTATGCATCTAACATAGATACCGTACTAGAATCCATTTGATCCCCCTACTTAATTTTAATATTAACATCTCATATGTGGGTAATATTAAGTATGTCTGTAATATTAATATTAACATTAATATTAGAGAAATGTAGAGAAGGTCGACTAAAAATGAAAGAGTTAGAGATGGGTAAGGGAGAGGTGGGGGAACCTTGTGGCTTCTCAGTACTGAACTTTAATATCTTTAACAGGTTCGAACATGCACTAAATCTGTTATGCTAACACATTTTACCAGTGTATAAATAACACAACTGACAGAACATAATCAAACGCCCCCTATCACCAGCAGGATCAAATCCACACTAATAGAGCTATCCCCATACCAGAACTGGTAGAACAAAACCGCAGCACCCTCTATCACTAGCAATATCAAATTGATACTGTTTGAGTAATCCAATACAGCAACCAAAACTAATGTGCGACCTCATTAGAAAAGTAATACTTGTTGTAATTCCTCCGCATTGCAAAAGGTTTTTTTTTTTTGTTAAGGTCGTACTCTACATACTTTACGTGTCCATATAGGTCGATCTTTGACTGAACGACTCAAAAACATTTTAAAAAATTAAATTGGAGCCCCGATAGACAGTAAAAACACCTTTAATGGGCCGAGTGCAATAATAGCTTTTGATTTTTAATTTTTTTTTAGGTTATTTGACCGTAGAAGATCATCCTTTATGAACACGTGAGATATGTGAGGATTGACCATAAAAAAATCAGAATTTTTTTTTTACCTACTGTGTTGTTCCCTACGGGAAGCATTACAATAAGTATTACTTTGAGAACAAAGCGCCTGGCCGGATCCCCGGGCTCACCAATCACCATGATGTAGTTGGGCCCAGCGGCCCTGTAGGTTGGGATCTGGGCCCGGCTGTTCCGTTTGGGCTTATTTTTTTCCGCCCAAATACAGTTACCCCAGCCCGAATGGAGAGAGTAGGTTGCTGATCGAGTCACTATCCAAATAGAACAGGGTGCCACATCAGCATATAACCATATTACTAGTTGAATGATAATGAAGTGAAAAATGGTATTTATCCTATATACTTACTGATCAATTTAAGTCATTATATAGAATATAAGTGAATTTAAAGTGAATGACTAAATGAAATATGACCATATTATTGAAGAAATACAATTAAGTCCTACTTGGGCCCATCCACAGACACAAAAGAGAAGCGCATAATAAAGTTCAAATTCAGCCCATTATTAACCAAACATAAATGCTCATTTAATTAGTCATATGAATCAAGCGCTTTTACCAAGTCCAAGCACGAGTTATTTGTCTGCCACACTTGTTCACCTCTACTCCGAATTGCCATTAGGCTGGGTCATCGAGGAGGGATGCATAATGTGATATCTATTATATTAAGCTAAGATGGTATCTCTGGTGTTTAATATCATATTAGACGAGAACAAAAGTGGAGACTTATCTTCTTTATGAAAGTATCATCACTTATCAAGCTAGAGAATTAACAATTCGTCTACCTAACTTAAAACTAAAGTCCAAATCCGTGATGGTACTAGTTAACTCTTGTGAAGGGAAAAAATATAAATAATAATATATTATCAGAATAAATATCAGAACGTAGATGTGGAAATCTTTATTTCCGCTCCCTCATCTATTTACTTATAAAGAAAAAAATCAGATTCAGAAGCATTTCGAAATTGGAAAAAGAAAGGCTTCTTTTTGTGTTTCTATGAGATTAAAAATAAAAAAATCTGAGTACAAATTTGTAGCTTTACGTGCATCCAATATTACTCATTATATATATGTAGAAGCTGTATCCACGCTTGCTAGTCTCCAACAATGGACTCGTATCTGAGGAACAATTACTACTATATATACATGCCAATTTTAAAATATTAAAGAAACATAACTGCATTTGTAAGATGGTAAAAGTAAGTTTCTTTTGTATAGGAGGAATGCATGTCGTAAAATCATTTATATTTCTTGACAAGTAATTTCCTGTGAACTTTGAGGAGCCATTTTATCTTGGATTTCTTACATGTGTATATATCCTGGCTGAAACTGTACAATTATCTTTAATTGTATGTAGGCATGTCAACCTAATGCGTTTGAAGAAGCCCGACCCAATTCCACAGGCTTTATAAACCTGGACATGGCCCCAGTCTAGCTTCGTAAAAGGGCCACTTTATTTATGAGTGGATCAACTACGTTCATCCTAAGACTTTACATATATATACATATATATATATATATATGTAGATCAGTAAAATAGCTGCCTTCATTCTTTCAATAAAATTAGAAGATTACAAGCACATAAACAGAGAAGACTTATATTTGCTGTCATGTTCGACTTCGATTGTAATGTCTCAAGTGTTGCTGCAGTCAGATCACATCTCAAGTATATTTTTTGTTTAAAAAAATCATTGAATTGGGAGATCATGCCAAGTTATATTGTCCATACTATTCTATCATAGATCAAATGGTCATAAAATAAAGATTAAAGAGCACGTCTCCCTACGATCCGATACGCACGCAGTCCCATCGCAGCACAATGCATCTACATGCAGTAAGTGTGAATTCCAGGTAAGATTGGTGCCCATATAGGACAATATGGCTGTATTTGGTGCAGCTTCCGTTTGAAAGTATTTTTACATTTCTATTTAGTTATTTTTTTGAGAAGTCATGAGATCTTGGAAGCTATTTATGTGATATCTTTCTTATGTTTTGGCCTCCAACCAAAAGTTACAAGGGGAGAACTTCCAAGATTGAAGAAAAAAGTGAGGTTGTTATGAAAGAGTTGATTTTTATAATAAATGAAAATTAGTTATAACATTTCTTCCTTAACTCATTCTAGATAAGAAGTAGAAGTCAAAAATAACTTTCAAATAGAAATTTTGTCAAACACGAGCTCTAGCAGTGCGAGGCTCGCGGGCACGGCTAGGCCGCAAAGTCTAACAATGTTTGGACATTTTTGCACTTCTTTCATATCAGATGATAGAAATAATCAGAATGTCTCTAATTCATAGTGGAGGACACATTAAAGTTCACGGTAAAACCTTGTAACTTGTAACTTTTGGAATCATCAATTTTGAAATCAACAAAGTTTTATAGTTTTAAAGTCAGAAAGCACTTTGTTTAGATGTTTGTGGAACACATGTTGATTTTGATTTGCAGTGGTCCTTCCATGAAAACGAAGTGGGCCTCTAGGTAAGCCACGACAAAGACTCGACAGAATTTTATCTTACATCATGCATGTTACACTGAATTAAACATTTGAAAATACTGCAAAATAAAATATTTTGTTTAAATTTTACTATTTTACAATGAAACAAACAACCTCTAAAATCTACTTTGGAAAGTATGATCCCGAATGTGCTGCTGGTGCATGCTGCCAAGACTTCTTCTGCCAGGGGGCTTGGCATGGGGGTGGATTGTGATGGGAAAGGTAGGGATTTCTGCTGAGTTGCTGAGCCTGACTTATTAGTTCAAAGCAGCCAGTGAAGATGTCAAATCCTCATAAGGTGGCAAAAGCCAAACTGAGCTTTGCTTTTGTTGTCCAGGTCTTCTTTGATCTGGACTGTGGTTGAAAAGCCTGCATGTCGGCCTAATCCATTGATCTTTTTATTATGGAGTTTCATTTTTTCAATTCTTATAATCTTTCAATATATCTTATTACTCTCTACAATATTTTATCTTGTCTCTATATTTATTTAAGACATCCTTAAGAGGCCCTAAAAGGTCCCTTCTAAAGATTTCCAAAAACTTACTTTCCATGAATCAGGTTACTCAGGACCTTGCTTGCACTTGTGAATTCTCTACTAATGGCTTTCTCATCAGGGATACCAAATCGGGGCAGATCCTATCAGGGGGGACGAGGATGGAAGATACATACACTCTACCACAAAGCATTGAACCACTTGCGTCCCTCAGAAGCTCTGCAGTAGACACAACTATTTGGCATCGTCTCAGTCATCCTCATGATCGACTCCTACAAATGCTTCATAATAAAGGTCTCATCACTGTAAGAGATCATCTGGATTTCTCTGGCTTAAGTAGCAGTTGTCCTCTTGGAAAAGCTTCTCAGTTACCATTTTTGCCTAGTAATCAAGTTGCTAATTCACCATTTAGTAAAATACACAGTGACTTGTGGAGACCTGCCCCTGTTACTTCAATAAATGGTTTCAAATATTATGTTTGCTTAGTAGATGACTTTAGTTGACACACTCGGTTGATTCCTCTCAAAGCCAAATCTGAGTTTTCTATTCAGTAACTCTTGTTTGAAAAATTTGTGTTGCGCCAGTTTAGCAAAGTTATCAAAGTGTTTTAATGTGATGGTGGAGGAGAATTTGTGAACAACCGGTTTATTGCTCATTTGGCCTCTAATGGGATTCATCTTCGGCTTTCCTACCCCAACAACATGCAATCACTGAATGCAATCACAAGTCCATTAGAGAACTTGGTCATAGCAAAGTTCCTCTCAAACATTGGGTTGAAGCTTTCTCCACAATCATCTGTCTCCTAAATCTACTTTCCACTCTTGCTCGGGGATTCCACATTCCTTATTCTCTTCTATATATATGAACACCATCCAGACTATGGAAGTCTTCGTAGCTTTGGGTGTCCATGTTTGCCCCTTAACAAACACTCCACCTAATCCAGCATCATTCCTCAAGAATCGAAATCGACTAAGGCTGCCTTATGTAATCCTCCGTGGCGTCAAACAATGTAGGAGGAACTTGATGCTCTTATTAGGCAACACACATTTACTACCAACTCTGTAAAGAGGATGACATAAAATCCTACCAACTTTAGAACTTATTCCTTTTCTCAAGCATGCGCTATAGATGCTTTAGCTCCAAGACCAACATTTATTTATTAACATTGAGAAAACATAGACATCACAATCACAGACATTATATAGTCGCTACATCTTTATTCACCCTGTACACATTTGATGTAGCCGAAGCTATCACGACCGGATTCCGAAACTGGAATCCGAAGAGATGGATCCGGAGCTGGGTCGGATCGGTGTGTTGGAGGTCCGACGGGGATCCGGAAGGCGAAGGATGCAGAGGCGAAGCCGAAGGTCCGAAGGCCGAGGGGTGCTCGGTCGGTGCGGGCTTGTCTTCGGGATGTCAGGGCCGAAGCTCCTTCGGCGGATGAAGGGGCGGCGCGAGATCGAGTCTCCTTTGCTGCGGGGCAGCCGGCGCACGGCGTCGAGACCAGAGAGAGGAGTCCGAGGTCGGCGGCCGAGACCGACTCGAGAAGGTCGGCAATGATTCGAACCGAGCTCCTGCAGGAGGGACAGAAGAAGAAAACCGGTCAGCAGGAGTCCCGGGCTTCGGCCCTAAGGAACCCCCTCTGACGGTCAAGTTAGCTCCTGAAGATGATTCGATTCAGGAAGCAAAGAGTAGCTTTAATGCTTTTCGGACTGTAGTCGTTTAGGGTCTCGGAGGCTTAAGAGAGCATCCATTTGGCAATAAATAGCGGTGTATTTATAGCAGAGGATAGAGGATGGTTAACGGTGGTAGCCGATATAGGACTAAATGCGGGCTTACTGGTAAACCGCCATAGTGCCTGGTCCGCCACCGGAGTGGGCCGGACTCGGCTATTGGGCCGAAGGGGGTTGGGCCGCTGATGGGCCGAAGCCTGTTGGGCCCTGGGCCGCCGCGCTGCTCCCGGGTTGTAGGCTGGTGGGCCGCTGATGGGCTGAAGCCTGTTGGGCTGGGAGCGACGGTGCCGCTTACGGGCCGAGGGCTGTTGGGCCGCCGATGGGCCGAAGGCTCCCTGAGGACCTTGTACTGCTGCTGCTGGGTTGAGCGGGGTTTGGGCTTGTTTCAATAGGCCGAATCAGATTATGCCTCATCAACATTCATTTTTTCACATCCATAAGAGAGCCATGGACTACAGTAAAATGGACCTTCACTTCATACATTAAACATAACATGCAATAGTTTATATTTACATTTAATTTATCAAAAAACACAGATCGGAGCGGATATCTGCAGGTCAATAATTTGAAAATCCAAAATAACATGCGGATCGGAACAGGTTTAATTTGAAGTCCTTCCATAATCCGATCTACAAAGAATACAGGTGAAGACTTGTAATCCACATACTAATCTAATCCATAATATTGCAAACTGGATCGACTTTTGCAGATAGGAGGCGGATTGGATTGCGGATCAATCCCGATTCTTGCAGCCCTACGTGCAGTACTGCTCATCCCTTCATGTTTGTTTGTCATATCCGCCAACATGTTATGATTTTATTGCTCTATGTTGATGGTGTCAATCTCACTGGAGCGATGATGCCTCCTTACTATCTCATTTCATTGGTTTGCTTGGGAAGGCCTTTGCCTAAAGGATCCTGGACCTCTAACGCCCTTTCTTGGTATAAATGTCCAACGAAACCACATGGTCTTCTTCTCTCACAGGCAAAATATGCATGTACTATGCTTAAACGTGCTAACATGGAGGCATGCAATGCCATCAATACACCTGTGGCGTCTCGATGTGGTGCCCTCCCCGCTAGATTGAGACCGTCTACTTTATTTTTCTATACTATTTGTACTCCACTTATTTTGATTGGTCTAAAATCTTTAAAAAAGTAAAAACTTTTTTCTTTTTTAGAGTCCACTTTTCTCCCACCACAAAAATTGAACTAATAAAATAAAGTGGAGCACCAATAATATAAAAAAAGTAAAATAAACAATCTCAATCCTTCTCCAGTGAGCTTTATGAAGATCCTCGCCTGTATCGCAGTCTAGCTGGCGTCCTTCAGTACCTCACCTTCACTCTTCAGCACATGCATGCACCATTATGGACTGCAATTATACTCCCAATCATCGATGGATCTCTATGCATTTTCTAAAGCCGATTGGACTGGCTGTCCAAACGCTGGGAGATCAACTTCCGGATATTGTACCATTTTAGGCAACAATTGCATCACCTGGTGTGCAAAAAAGCAATAACCATGGCACTGAGTACATATTCATGGCATATGTCATGGCCAGTGGTAGATGCAGAAATTTTGTTCAGTGGAGTCACTCGGATATTAAGTCATAAGTATGGTTGGGTCAATAGGGTCTTAAGTTGGGTTACATGAGATCCTGAGTTAGACCAGTGAGGTCCTAGACTGAGTCAATGAGATTCCAAATTAGATTGTATTAGACTGGGCTAATGAATTTAGCAAAATTCAGTGGCCCTGAATTAATGTTGGATCTGCCGTTGGCCATGACGGAACTTGGATGGTTGCAATATTTGTTGCGGGACATTGGCATATTACTTCCCCAACCACCTCACTTATTTTGTGACAATCTTAGTGCATGATTTATGACTTGCAATCCTGTTTTGCATGCCCAAACTGTTGATGTATATACAGTAGGTTTATTGTTAGTATGCTCTAGATTTAGTATGTATAGTTTAGTAGGCCCGCTGGCCTCTTGCCCTATTATGGGCTCTTGTTCTTTTATATATATCTATTTAATACAATGGAGAAGGCAAGCTTTCTCGTAACATGGTATTAGAGCCGAACTAGGTTTCTTTCGTGCCTCCCGACGCTGTCTGTCATCGCTTCGAAGACTCCTTGTCTGCTCCGCAGCGCTGCGTCGTCTGCGTCTTCCCGCCCGTCGCTTCGGAGACTCCTTGTCTGCTCCGCAACGCTGTGTCGCGGCCGAGTTCTGTCGTACCTCCTGACGCTGGGTGCGCCATCTGCCCGAGGCTTGGTCGGGCCTTCTTCCCGCGAGGACCATCCTCCGCGAAGCAGCTCTCCTCGCTGCTTCCTCCCGGCCGTCGCTTCCTCCCGGCACTGTGTCCGCTGCTCCCAACTCCCAGCAGGCAGGCTTCTCCCCGAGGGCCTCTGCTCCTTTCACTGCAAGGTTGCGCTGGATCTAAAGTCCCCCGGTGGATCTGGTTACCACCCACAACATAAGGTAGTGATCACCTCTTTTACTTATTGTTATGGCGATGGCGAAATCTATTTCAGTTTCGGATATTCCAAAGATGGATCTTCAATTAAAAGATGTGAGTAATTATGCTGTATGGGCCACTACTATTAGATCTAATCTCCGTGCTGCTAAACTGTGGGGATATGTTGATGGAACTTTCACATCTCCTGTGATTGAAATCGAATCTTCTGTAGACAAAGGTACTACTTCAATTCCTTTTATTCAGATTTGGACGGATAATGATGAGGTTGTTATGGGATATATTTTTCGTTATGTTGATCCTTCTATCCGTCTGGATCTTTTGGAGTTTACTACTTCTCGAGCACAATGGACTTATCTTACCAGGCATTACATTCAGTCTAGTGGTGCTCGAGAGTATCAACTTCGTAGTGAACTTGACAATCTTCATCAAAACGAATTATCGATTCAAAAAAATTTTACTCGTCTTCGACGTATCTGGTCAGAGTTAGATGCTATGCATGTCTCTGGTCGTATTTCTACATGTTCCTGTAGTCTTCAGCGGGATCGACAGTATATGTATCACTTCCTGATGCGTCTTCGTCCTGAGTACGAAGCACTCCGTGCACAACTTCTTCACCGATCCCCTCTACCAAGTCTGGATGATGCTCTTACTGAGCTTATTGCGGAGGAGACTAGACTATGTGCTTTGGGGACCTCTGGCACTCCATCTGAGACTGTTCTCGCTGCTGCTTTATGGTCTCGTTCTTCGGAGTCTTCCAAATTTTCTCCTCTACTGGACACTCCGACGCATTCACGTGGCATGGATTCTTCGCCACCACCTGGTGATTCTGGTAGCACACTGGCGAATCTCTTCTGCAAGTACTGTCGCAACCGTGGCCACACTATTGAACAATGTCGGAAGTTTCAGCGCCGCCAACGGCAACCTCGTCCCACTACTGCAGTGGCAGAGTCGCCCTCTTCTGCCTCATTGCCTACCATCCTGTCTGGGTCTATTCCTTCAGGAGGATCCACTGACGTGACGTAGCTTGCTGGACAAATACAGCAGATTCAGCAGCTTCTCCAGACCGCTGGTTTCTTTTCTGAACCTTCCGCCTTGACTGCCGCCATTGGTACTGTTTCTGACTGAATCTTAGACTCTAGGGCTTCTCACCACATGACATCTAATGATTCTATTCTTATTAATTGTTCTCCTATTCCACCACACCTCCGGATCCACACGGCAGACGATACCCCTCTTTCCGTCTCCAAGTGTGGCTCCATCACCACCGACTCTGACCCCTCTGGTCATCTTACCCTCTCTTCTGTTCTTCATGTTCCTCATCTTTCTACGAATCTTGTCTCTGTTAGTTGCCTAGCTGATTTAGGATATCGTATCTCATTCACTTCTTCTTCTTGTGATGTGCAGGATCTACGTACCGGTCAGAGGATTGGAACAGGTCATAGAAAGGGTGGTCTTTACTGCTTGGACACGTTGCATCTTCCTCGGCCTGCACTTGCTGCGTCATCCTCTTCAGGACGTCCTTCTACTTCTGCCGATATGTGGCATCGTCGTCTGGGTCACCCGTCTACTGCTCGCCTTCGGTCTCTTTTTCAGTCTGGTGTCTTAGGTCCTAGTATGTCTAGCTTGTCATTTCCGCTGCCTCATTGTGAAGGATGTCAGCTTGCTAAACATACAGCTCTTCCTTTTTCTTCCCATGAGTATGTTTCTAATTATCCTTTTGATTTAGTACATTCTGATATTTGGGATCCTTCTCTTCTTTCGTCTATGACTGGACTCTTATACTACGTCAGTTTTGTGGATGATTGCACGCGTTTTACTTGGGTTTATCTACTTCATAAACAGTCAGATCTTCTATTTGTTTATCGTCAGTTCACTGAGATGGTGTACACACACTTCCATTGTCGTATTAAAGTTCTTCGAACTGATGGTGCACGTGAGTATCTCTCTTCAGATTTTCGTCTACTTCTGGCCTCCCATGGTACTCTTCCTCAGCTCTCATGTCCTTATACACCTCAACAAAATGGTATTGCTGAGCGTAAACATCGTCACATCCTTGAAACTGCTCGCACTCTTCTCCTCTGTGCTTCTGTTCCCCGTACTTTTTGGGCTGAAGCTGTTCTCACTTCCGTGTTCCTCATCAATATCACACCTTCGTCTGTCTTGTCGGGTGGCACCCCTTATGAGCGACTCTACTCTAAACTTCCCAACTATGACCGACTTCGTACCTTTGGTTGTACGTGTTTTGTGCTGCTACCTCCTCATGAACGTACTAAACTCTCACCGCGAGCTGTTAAGTGTGTCCTTCTTGGCTACGGCACAGAACATCTTGGATATCGCTGCTATGATCCTATTGCTCGTCGTCTTCGTATCTCTCGTCATGTCACTTTTCTTGAGCACGCTCCCTTCTTCTCTACTATCTCACAGGATCTGTCCTTCCTTCATGATCTTGACTCCTCTCCTCCTTCCTCTATTGTTCATGGTCTTCCGGGTCTTCTACCCTCTGATGCTTCTCCGACTTATGTGTCTCTACCGGAGTCTGTGCATTCAAGTCCTGCAATGACTTCGATGCCCACCTCTCCCTCTACATCTCCTATTTCTCAGGCCTCCAGTCAACGTGCTCCTGCCTTGGAAGATGGTTCGGGTTCCTCAGTTGATGCTGCCCCTGCTCCTACTCCTCCTCTGTCGGCTGTGGATCCTCCTCGACGCTACCCTCAGCAATCTCACCGACCTCCTGACAGGCTTGGTTATGATCACACTGACTTTTACTATCCCCAGTTTTCAGCTTTTCTTACAGCTATCCACACTCATCAGGAGCCTCAGAGTTTCAGACAGGCCGATCACTTACCAGAATGGCGTCAGGCAATGCAGGAGGAGATTCAGGCACTTCAGCGAACTCACACATGGGATCTTGTACTACTTCCTTCTGGTGTCTCTCCTGTCAGTTGTAAGTGGATATACAAGATCAAGACCAAGGCTAATGATTCTATAGAGCGCCACAAGGCACGGCTTGTGGCACGCGGTTTCACTCAAGAGTATGGCATTGATTATGAGGAAACATTTGCACATGTGGCGAAGATGACTACTGTTCGCACCTTGCTTACTGTTGCCGTTGTTCGTCGTTTGCCTCTCTATCAGCTTGATGTGAAGAATGCCTTCCTTCATGAGGATCTCACAGAAGAGGTCTATATGCAGTCGCCTCCTGGTCTTCCAACTCCACCTGGACATGTCTGCCGTCTTCGCAAGGCTATTTATGGACTCAAACAGGCACCCCGTGCCTGGTTTGACCGTTTTCGACAAGCGGCGCTTGAGGTTGGTTTTCAGGAGAGCGCCGAAGATTATGCTCTCTTTGTTCGTGATTCTCCTAGTGGTCGTGCCATCCTACTCCTCTATGTAGACGACATGATCATCACTGGCGATGACTCGGCTGTCATTGTCTCCCTCAAGGCTCATCTTCAGAAGCAGTTTGATATGAAGGATTTGGGGTTCCTTCGTTACTTTCTTGGTCTTGAGGTTGCCTATTCCTCTCACGGTTACTTACTATCACAACAGAAGTATATTACAGATATTCTTCAGCGGGCCTCTCTCTCTGACACTCGCTTGACGGACACCCTCATGGAACTGCATGTCAAGCTTCGTCCGACTGATGGTGTTCCTTTGGAAGACCCCACACGATATCGTCAGCTCGTTGGTGCCCTGGTTTATCTTACTATATCACGCCCAGACATTGCCCATATTGTGCATGTCTTGAGTCAGTTTGTCAGTGCACCTACTTCTGTTCATTATGCTTCTCTTCTTCAAGTACTCTGATATCTGCGTAGCACTATTCGTCGCTCACTTCTGTTGTCTTCTACTTCTTCCCTAGAGCTTCGTGCTTATACTGATGCTGATTGGGCTGGAGATCCTATTGATCGTCGCTCCACCACTGGGTTCTGCATTTTCTTGGGTTCCTCACTCATTTCTTGGCGAAGCAAGAAACAAGCAGTTGTATCTCGTTCTAATACTGAAGCAGAGTATCGAGCTATGGCTGACACGTCTGCTGAGGTTATTTGGCTCCGACGTCTTCTTCGCGCTTTTGGAATTGTCCTTAACACTCCGACTCCTCTCCACTGTGATAATCAGAATGCTCTTCAAATTGCCAACAATCCTGTTTTTCATGAGCGGACGAAGCATATCGAAATTGATTGTCACTTTGTTCGTCAGCACTACCTTTCTGGCGATCTGTCTCTCCCTTACGTCCCGTCAGCCGCACAGCTTGCTGATCTTTTCACGAAATCACAGCCTACTCCACGATTTCGTGAACTGGTTAGCAAACTCTCGGTCCATGACCCACCGTGAGTTTGAGGGGGGGTGTTGATGTATATACAGTAGGTCTATTGTTAGTATGCTCTAGATTTAGTATGTATAGTTTAGTAGACCTGCTGGCCTCTTACCCTATTATGGGCTTTTGTACTTGTATATATATCTATTCAATACAATGGAGAAGGCAAGCTTTCTCGTAACACAAACAAAACACATAGAATTGTATTATCATTTTGTTCGTGAGAGATTGCTCAAGGCTAGGTGCACTCATTGCTCGGCATGTGCCCTCACGAAGTCAGCTTGCTGACTTGTTTACCAAGCCATTGCCTAGCAAGTTCTTCACACATTTTCGTGGCAAACTTGGCTTATCCGTGTACCCCACACACCAAGTTTGAGGGGGAGTGAAAAGGATAGAGACCTTGCTCAATTATGTCCTTGATATCCTAGAGAATCTCGTGTGCATTGTTATATAGTTAGTATAGTTTTCTTCCGTTTACACTTGCTATTATTTTGGAGATCCACCGTAGGGCTGGCAATAAGCCGAGCCGCTCACGAGTTGCTCGGGCTCGGCTCGATTTCAGCTCGGTTCGACTCGGCTCATAATCTCAAACGAACCAAACTCAAGCTTAGATTAAAGCTCGAATAACTTAATGAGCCGAGCTCAAGTTTACTGTGGCTCTGCTCGTGAGCTCGTGAGCCGGTTCGATATATTTAGTATATTTTTTAAATTTCTCCATATTAGGTCAAGTGAGTATTTTTACTAAAAGATCCTCATTCCAACTTTGCATCAAATGATTAAAACTAAATAAAATCGGTCTAAATTTGTGTGATTCGAGCTCGAGCTGAGCCGAGCCAAGCTCGAGCTTAAATTTGAAGCTCGAACCGAGCTCAAGCCAAGCTTCTTTGACCTGAGCCGAGCTCGAGCCATCCAAAGCTCGGCTCGCCTCGACTCATTGCCAACCCTAATCCGCTGGACTCCTCTTTATACATGTAAACTATGTATTTAAGTAATGAGTATCTCCTCTGCAGAAACCACCGAGTTCTTCCATCTCTATAGTTTTTGCAATAAGGAATAATGGAAGATTATAGGCACTAACAAGTACATTTTTCTTTTTTATTTTCTTAAGGACAGATCATCCATAAGCAAATAATTTACTTTTTGAAATTTATACCTTTACTAGTAAAATGTATAAATAGAGATGGAACTTAGGTGTAGGTGGAGTTAGGTAACATAGTAATTTGCACTGACCCAAATTGAAAATGGACCAGCCCAACTTCAACTCAACCTACGTTCAGTTATAGGCTCGGTTGGGTTGGGATGGACTGGCCCAATTTATAGATAATTTGTTAGAAACGTCCTACTCTTCATATGCAAAAGTCAATAGACCAACTTAGGCCAATCTAAATTTAACCTAACCCAACTCAAATTTGATTAATGTCAACCTAAATTTAACCCAACCTGTTTTAAATCATATGGGTCAGCCCAACTTAATATAGGGTTAGGTTAAGTTGGGCTTGGGCCATAAGATCACCCAATTGACACCCCTAGATATGAAATATCGATCCAGTGATGCTATTGGTGGTATTCACCTCTAATGCTTCTACAGGTGGAGGGATTTGTGGGATTTGTCCCACAAGTTCATGGTGGCCTATCTCCAAATGCTCCCCGCAAGTGGCGAAGTCCGTAGGGATAATAACTTCAAGTTCGAAATAACCATATGAAGAAGACAGTTGTCACGATGATGTGAAAAAATCTCCTACTTAAGAAGAAACATTGATCTAAATGTCAATGTGTATCTTTTACTGGGGAGGCTTTTGTAAATATTATTGACCAAAAAATAAAAAAAAATCATGGCTCAAACATCTATCAGCTCAACCTAAGCCTAACCCACTTACACCTCCATATTATCCCATGTGAAATACGTGCTACAATTCCTCCTGTCCGATCAACGCAATTAGACGGTGTGCAATATAAGGCATGTCATAATTCCATATTTCAATGGGCGAACGACGGGGTTGAATCGGCGTGTACTGGAACATTTGTAGTCTCCTCACTAAAAATGCTCTCTACGTCCCTCTTTGCTTTCGCTCAAACATTTTCCAACTACTTAATCTTCTATAGAGATGGGGATGTGTAAGCATTAGAAATGTATCAAGGATCACAATGGCTTCACGCTGCGCTCAATCCATGCTTATATAAAATGCCTCATTCATAGGGGGGCTTTGAGATTCTATTGAAATTAAGTTACATGATATGTAAGGGATTAATTTGAAAAGGGTGATAAGTGGGTTGAGTTTCCTCAGTCATGCCGTGCCTCGTGCCCTGTGTATCGTCTGATATCTTTTGATCGGACGGTTGGAAAAGTATTTTATTTTTTTATTCTCACCAGGCCTTACCTTTCTGTGAAGTCTGTGTTTGTGTTTGTGTATATATATATATATATATGCGTATACATACTTTTTAATTATATATATATATACATACATAACAAAAAGTAAGGCCTTCCCTTATCTAATAATTAAATCTGCCCTAATCAAATAATTTTCACGTTAAAATGAAAGTTAAAAGTGATTTTTAAATAAAGATTTTGCCAAAGAAGAGCCACTTGCATGTTAAAAAGAACGCCTTTTTGACATTTTTACATAGAGAAGGGTTGCAGTAGTATGCTAGCAAACTTTCTGCCACCATTTCATCAACTCTTTCTTGCATAGCATTGAAGCAAAAGAAAGTGTGAAATAAAGAGCAGGAGAAAGTTGCATTATGCCGTTTGTCTCTAACCTCTAATAGCTCTCTTAGTAACAACAACCTATAAAAGTTATATATAGAACTTGTTTAGAAAGGTTTTTTCCCATCTTTCATCTTTGTTGATGTATCCTTAAAAGATGCCATGTTTACTTTTGTAGTACTAAAACTTTGGCCAAGCTTAATTGCAGAATAAGTAGGGAATAGGATGGCATACTCTCTCTTATCCTTTCTCTTCTGCTTTGATTGAGCAGATTTACCGGCTCTCGTGGGAACAACTTTTTCTAGAATAGGGGGAATAGGTAATTCGAGTAACATGCTCCAATTGCTCGTTTTACATGGAATAAGCATTCATGTCACTTTATTTATCATATTTTAATCTTTTTGTTTATTTTTATAATTAGAATGACAAATTAAAAGTAGAAATAAAATAGAATTATCATAGTAAAATAAGCCCTACATATCCTGGAATAAGCGATCTTAGATTGCTTATTTTAGAACAAATAATCCTGTTCCCAAATTGGGCCCCATAGCCATTATGTGCTCTTGGCTTCCATGCATGCTGTCAATTCAGAGGAGAATGTTCATAGAAGGATTCCAAATAGCATTTAACATTTGCTTTTATGAAAATAACTTGTTGCACCGGCAGCTAGTATTATGCCGGTTGCTAGTGTTTTTAATTAAAAAAAGTATTTTTTTTTGTCAGTCCCAACCTCCCTACATAGCCATACAATCCGATCTTAGATAATTCTAAGATGAAAAAGATGAAAAATAAAAAAAAATTGGGGTCAATTTTTAATTTTTTACTATTTTTTATTATTCATTTGGAATTCATTTTCGATTTTTCATCTTTCTTTTTGTCGTCCGATCCGAGATGTACGGCCATCTAGGGCACCGTAGGGCCGACCAAAAAAAATTAAATTAAAAACACCTACACTAAAAGATCCTTTGGAAACATAAAGTTAAGATTGGTATTAGGAGAATTCAATGATCCTTCTACTCTAAAAAATTTACGATTATTAGAGAATCTAAAATGAGTATGAGAGACGGCTTTGGAGGGATCAAAATACTAAAAAAGTCAAAAAGCAAAAGGATTAAAATAAAAAATTTATTTAGATGTAAACATTACTATCTAAAACTTTACTAGATTTTATTGTTTAATTTATATTCCCAGATACAACCCAAGAAAATGTGCACTAATTCTAATTTTACAAAGTATATACGACCGATATAAGATAGCTTTATCGTGAATAAGGAGATGACTACTAAGAGTAATACTTGCCGCAATGACGGTGCGTGCTGCACGCACCATCACTGTAGTAGATTTTAAAAAAAAAAAATCTTATTTTTTTCTAGGTCGTTCTCGAGGTCCTCTAACCGTCCGTACTTTTTTTTGCCCGATCGGATGACTCAAAAAAAATTTGAAAAATTCAAAAATTGAGTTCATTGGGCTCGACTTTTTAATTTTCAGATTTTTTTTAAGATCGTCCGATCGATCATTGCATTGTACGGACAGTTAAGGGACTTCGGGGGCAACCTAGAAAAAAATAATATTTTTTCTTTTTTTTGTAACCCACTGCAATGACGGTGCTTGCGGCACGCGCGTCATTGCAGCAAGTATTATTCGACTACTAATGATAAGACCACATGGATAAATACAAGTAAAAGGGTCAAACTTGATGATTGGAAAGTTTTCTTTTTTTAGTCAAAAGTATTTATAGAGCTCCTTAGTCCTTAGCAGAGAGAGTATGCATGTTGACATTTAAACTAATGTCTCCTCTTAAGCGAATTTTTTTCAGCAACACCATAATAACTCTGTGTTCAGAGCCAAAATCTCTCTTTAGGAAAGGAAAGTCAAAAATACTATTGAAGCATAAGCTTTATGGTGATGATTTGAGAGTTACAATATCAAACATGTATGGCGGAACGGATTGTCCACCTCATCCTGGGCGGAATGTTCGTAGTTTTGAAACTGCGGAATGCTTGCGGATTTTATCCTCGCGGACCTGTCGCGCTCGCGGCGGTCCTCCTTCTCGTGCGCGAATATAATTTCCTCTGTGAGGAATATCTCGACTTTGGCCGGCTCAATCCCATACCCTTATGAGCTGGAGCCTCGTGCCTATTCCACCACGCCACAATGTCCAATAAAAAATATATGTCCAATATATATAGATATATAAGAAGATATATTTAAAAAAGATAAAATGAAACCCTTTTCTTAAAGGGAGGAGAAGAAAAGGAGGCTGCTCTAACTCCCTAACATTCTCTCTTCTAGAAGCTTTTTATTCCCTCTACCTCTTTCTACATGCACACACCCCACTCTTTTCTTGCTCTAGTGGGCCCTCCACGACGTGAGCAGGCCGCGACACCCCGCACCCATCATTTCACTGCACCCTCTCCACTCTCAGAAAAAGGCCCAAAAGCGAACAGGGAACCCCTTAAAAGCAGCAAGGGAGGGGGAGGGGTTGTGTAAAGGGAATGGTCCCTGCCTCCCTCTCCATTCCCTGTACAACAAACCAAACAACAATGGGGGGTGGCCTTCTGTCCCGGCATTTAAACCTCACGGTTTCACATTCTCTGTACACCTCTCTCTCTCTCTCTAGAACGCACACTCTCTCTACATCTTTCTGTGTGTGTCTGAAGACTCTGAACAGTAGGTTGAGCTACGACAGTGCTCTAGGCAAAATGAAGTCTTCTTTCACGGGAAGATGGGCAGGGCAATCCGGGGGGGAAAGGGGACATCCTGCCTTCCTCTGAGCACAGAATGATGGCCCTCAGAGGGTTCCAAGTCTTCTTCTGACTTGTGGCACATTTAAAGTGGTGGCATCAGTTAAAGAAGGTGAGCAAGTGTAGAGAGAGAGAGATATACTGTCCTTTGCTATCTTGACGATGTTAGAGAGAGAGAGAGAGAGAGACTGTTCCTGTCCTTTGTTACCTTGAGAGAGAGAGAGAGAGAGAGAGAGAGAAGGGGGTAGGGGGTTTCCTCTCCTTTGTTAACTTGTCTTTGTAAGTAGGGATAGAGGCATTGATTTAGCAGGACAGTTGAGGAAAAAGATGACCTCTCTGATGTGTCAGCAGTATGGATTTACCCAGCATGGGAAGTCTAGAGTGGTTGGGAAGCAAGATTTTGTGTCCTAAAATTTTACAGTACAGAAAAATGTTGTGATATATATCTTGTTTTTGTTAACTTTTTCTTCAAGTAGTTCTTAAACTGTTGTTGTTATATGTGTTAATTATGAGGTAAAATATGTTAAGGATGCCTTGAATAGAAGACGTTTAACGAAATAGATGAGCCTATGCTTCGGTAAATATGATAAAACGTGTGCTAAAAATAAGATATTGTAATGTTATTCTCACTTGTGCCATGTTGGCTGCTGTACGATATAATTACTCAATTGATCTGTGTATTATATTATATTTTATTTATCGTATTGGCTTTTTCTTTGATCAATTGATCTAATATTTTTATCCTTTTTAAGATGAAGAATTAAGATCTACTAATCCTCAATATTTTGGTTAAGTAATTGATCTTGTCAGTGGAAGGAGTACGTGGGTATAGACACTCATAAATCGATAGGATAAATTCCTTCTCTTAGATAACATAAACGGTGAGAGTTGATGTCCTAGATCTTGTCCAAAGAAGAAAATTAATATTTCTAAATCATTAGACTCGTTGACAATTTGTTATGCCATTAAATAGAGATATGACACTCTTAGAGGCCTCATAATATAATTGAGGAGTGTCCACCGCAACTTTCGAGTGTAAGAATTTTTGAACTTCCATAAATTTTCATTTTAGTTATTTCAAGGGAAGGCACCTCAAAAAGTTATTTTTTGTGTCAGTTTATTTTTTTAATGGAATCTTTAAGTTGGTATTTTTAGATTCAGAAAGAAAATATAATAGAGATGGATCAACTAACGCGGCCTTTGATCTACACCTACATAATATTTTAAAAGTCAAAAATAGTTTCCAAACAAAACTTTTATGAAACAGATCTTCGAGGAACTTTTGTCAACGAGTAATGGTTATGATTTAATTCATAAATTTATAATTTTTTGAAGCAAGTAATTGTAATAAAGAATCATATTATATGTAAAAAAACTCTATAAAATGTGTACATGCATAAAACACCCATAGAATCACTGTATACGCAAAGAACCCCTTATGATCATGGAAAAAATCTCTCTTAATGAAGTATGTACAAAAAACCTCTTATATAATTATTGTATACATAAATAATTTGCTATCGTCAAGTCTATCATCACTCACATCATTTAAAAAGTAAGATTTATTATAGAATAAAAAGAAAGTTTAATTAGGAGATTTATGTGTGTATATATATATGAAAAAAAATTGTATATGTGAGATTCTTTAGGGGGTTATTTGCAATCTTTCTTACGTTAAAAGAGACAATTTGGTTCTTTTTCTATGCTTCTTTGAAAAAAATTAAGTGATAAAAATTAATAACTTTTGGTCCTCCAATGGGTGCTAGGGCAATGCTCATGTGACCTTCAAAGTGAATGAGTTAGATTTATTAGTACATAATGCATAAGGTCCCAAACTTGTCTCATTTTCCCTTAATTTTCTATAAGAAATATAACAAACTTTAATTACCCACGTAAGAAGTCATTTTTATATTCCGATTAAAGTTAATTGGGTAAAGTATTTGACACAGTTCATGTAAAATATTTAATTAAAAACTGTTGTCTATCCTTTTAACCGATTATACAAGATTATATGACAAAAACTTCTCTTAAATGTTTACTTTTTAATTATTTAATTAGCACTTCCTGATAAAATATATATTTTAACTGCACTTCCTGATAAAATATATATTTTAACTTTTCTAATAAAAATAATAGTTTTGAGGGGGAGACCATGATGACGCATGCATGGAGCTAAAGCTTTCAAAACGCTCCGAGCCCTCCGATCTGTATGGTCTGGAGAGATCATGCAAGCAAGGGAAATAAACTGCAACTTCAGTGTCCATCAGTGCATGTGCAGGGTGGCCTCTTGGTTTCCAATTTCCCCTCACAAATTACTAAACTCCTTTTCTCCCTTCCCTCACTGTCCAAACTCTCTCCATCTTACAAATCTGTACTAACACAATAATGGTATATCTGTCTGCCCCCACGCCCTTTACCTCAACCCTAGATCTCAGTTGAACCAGCTGCCTAAGACAGTTGGTTCACCACCTCCTTTATAAAAGAGAAGTCTCAGGTTCGTTTTTGGTTTGAGCCTAAAAACTTTCTCAGCCATACAGCCTCCTGATTTGTTGGGATCTTTATCCGCTGGTCTGTGAGATTACTTCTCCAAAAATCAGACGGACCTGGTATTGTCGCCTAAATAGGCAGACCCTTCGACCGAATCGGAATTATCTCTAACTTTAGAGGAAAATCTCGAATTCTCGATTAGAATCCCGGCCGCTCGTAATTAGCTGTACATAATTGGCCTCTGAGCCCCTTCAAAAAAAAAAAAAAAACCTAGATCTCAGTTGCCATTATAATAAGCCTCTACCAGTGCCACCCCTTCCCCTCCCTGCCAAAATAGTTGAATAGCTGATAAATTGATTGAGAGCTCCTTCTCACCCAGGATAACCCTAGATGTCTCCCTTCCCCGTTCATTTGTTGGGTACAATAATATGGCCTGTAGATCATCTCAGCTGGAAACATAATAATAATCCATCCTGTCCTTCTCATTCACTTTCTTTCTGTCCCTCTTTTTATCCCTCCCTCTTGCTCCCCTGTCCCAGAAGATAAACAAAAAATTAAGCTTTGTGAGAAACCCCAATCCCCAAAACTCTCTCTCTCTCTCTCTCTCTCTCCAGACATACACCACCACCTCCAGCTAGAAGATGATCAGAATTGAGCTTAATTTGTGAGGACCTCATCAACAAGAGAAGCAAACCCAACCTCAGGGAAACCCAAGGTCGTTCTCTCTCTCTCTCTCTCTCTTTCTCTCTCTAACTTTGGCACTTTGAAACTTGGTTAGCATTAAAAATAGTATTTTGGTTTGGATTTCAGCACCCAGCGGGGAGAAGGAGAGAGGCTATCATCAACTGCCAAGGGTTGGGGGTGATCATTCTCCCATGTGAGAGTCTTCACCTCGATTAGATTGCCCACAGCAGCAGCTGTACCCCTTACCTTGGGATTTCTCCACACTCCCAAACCCCACCCCCCACAGCATCAAACAAACCCATGATGACCTCTCGCTTCCCACCACCATCATCACGACGACCAGCACCACAGCGCCTCCCCGTGAGCGCCCTCCATCATTACCTTCCCACCTGCACCACTTCCTCCTTCTGCTCCCTCGAAGACCAAGAGCAAGAAGACGACGAAGAAGAGGACCCGCCAGCGGAGGCAGAAGACCACGAAGCAGACAACGGATAAGGAAGAGGAGGAGGAGGAGAAGGGGAGGGAAGGTGGAGCCTTGGCCTGTCTGGAACCCATGTCAGCAATAAGTGCATCCTCCTCCCACTCCCCTTGATGCTATCCTTCTTCGGGGAATCAAGCTTCCTGGTCCGATCCTTTGCTTCATAAAGGAAACCCATCACTGCAGAATCTTCCATCATCTCTACTACTGTTTGCTCTCCTTTTGTTATCCTCTTTGTTATCTTGTTTCTGTCATTGTAGACATGGTGTTGCTGGTTTGGTGTGTTGTGTTTTGGTGGTGATTAAAGGCGTGTGGATAGATGGATGCATATATAGATGTGTGCTGTGCCTGCGTTTTGGAGACCATGAGGCACCAAAGCTTTGGTTTGTCATCTGAGAAGTAATAGAAAAAAAAAGGTGGTTCTGATATCATGCAAGATCTTATAATGGGTGGTGCAGTTCTACTGCACCCCTTGTGAAGGTGAGATTCTGTGACATAATGGTTTATGCTTATCCAATTTCCATGTTCTCTCTGGATGTTTGTTTCGCATGGTTAGACACAAAACAGATGAAGTAAGATCTCATGGTGAAAGGTGGGATAGATAACATTTAACCATGACCTTGATCGATGCATTGCCTCTGTGACTTGATATATCCCTTATCAGCCATGAACCCCACGGAGTGGGAAATTATAGAGAGAAGATGCATTATTCTGTCTGGTTGCTGTTCTTCCTCTCCTTTTCCTGTACATCTTGGAGGTTTGGTGGTTTGGAATTGGATGATAGAGAGAAGATGCATTATTCTGTATGGCTGCGTTGTTCTTCCTATCCTTTTCCTGTATATCTTGGAGGCTTGGTGGTTTCGAAATTGCATGATAAAAATGGCATGCTTCCTCAGATATCGGATATAGAATGATGTGCATGCTTCCTCATGCATTAAGCTAGGAAATTAAGATGAAGACAAATGGCTAAAACCCTTTTCTTTATGGTCTTCCTCTGGGAGTTACACTGCTGGAGGTCTATTTTACTGGAACCCCCACTCAAGTTGTGGTGGTTTTAACTGTGTGTTTGGAGGGGAGGATTTTTACGAAGTGTAAAAGCCATCAGTAGGAATACACTGATCCTAGCTGACCCAGTATGTGCTGGGTACATATCAAGAGAATCACCTTTAGAAGTGTTTAGAAATTTGAGTGTGTTTAATAAAAGGATGGACCCTGCCATATCCTTCTTTTGGTTACCACAAATATGTTTAAAGATATTGCTAACCGAAACGTATGAGAACATAGATGTTTCTGTGTTTTTTTTGGTCGAGGAAGAACCTATATAGATGTTTCAACATATGTTTTTTTTTCCTCCCTGCACTTTGTTCATATATTATCTATTACTCCATCGGTCTTGCTGAAGATTATATTGCATTGTTTGGACACTTCCGGCACATGCTTGTTATACTTGCAAGCAGATCCGAGCTTGTTATTCGTGCAGGATCTGTAATCATGTTGATACCTTGGTTTTCCTGTGCGGTCACAGATGCCTGTGCTAAAGGTTCTTTCTATGCTTATATTATAAAAAGTAGTCTTATTTATAGGAAAAAGGTGCCCTCTTATTAACTACAAGTTGTCAAACATCATACTGATAGATTTCCAGCAGGTAATAAACACAGCATTAGTTAGGGAAGTGTAGTGTCTGCTGGATATCCAGGTGCCTTGTTAACAATTTATGTTCGCTTTCTTTCTGCTTCTGGAACTACAGGTTTAGGTTTTATGTTTCATCCAAGTGGAAAAGAAGAAAAGGTTCCCTTGGTGACTTCATATAGAGAAGCGATGGCCTACAATTCCCAAAAATAAAGAACGAAACAAAAATTTGAAATGTGGCTGGGTTAGTGATTGCATATGCAACATTTCAGGGAATAGGACAGCTATACCTTTAGTTTGCATGCCTAGGCTAACCCCTTCCTGAGGGCCTAGTAAAGAATTTATGAACCTATCCTTTGCTAGGAGGATGACAAATAAGATGCTATTCATTTGATCCTTTATGTTGGGGTTCCTTTTGTCCCCTTTTTAAAAGAGTCTGCTTTGTGGTACCTAAATGTTATAGCTATTAGCAACCTACAGACACTTGTGTGTTTGCAGGTCACAACAAATTTCTATTCCTAGCTCATTATGCTTGTCGGGGGAACATAGGGAACATGATATAATCTCGACTGCTAAGAGTTTTGGATTTTAAGAGAGTATAGCACATGGATGCATGTTTGTATGTAGTGTCTTCCAAGCCATCTGCAGAGAGATCAGCAATGGTTGTATCCAGTATCTTCCATGTACTGGTAAAAAAGATCCAGTATCTTCCATGTCATATGCTGGCAGATCAGATTTTTAACTTTTGCTAGCATAGAAAATGTTTCTCTATAAATCTGTTAATTCGAGGGGAAAGATATAGGTGAAGTTACACTAAGCACAGCAGCAGGTTTCCTTATGGCACTTTTGAATTGGCATCTGTCCTTTAACCTGCGCTTACTAAAGTTCAATATTTCTTCTCTCTTTTAGGTAATAGGGACTATTATGATTAGACAATGTAGAAGGTTAGTCCCCTATATAAGTTCTTGCAAGATCATTTCAGAGATGTTAATGTGAGTTTCATGTACTAGCAGTGATTCAATCAATATTTCTTTGCATTTTCAGTCACTTGTTTGTTTTGTTCTTTTGTTTCTAAAATTCTTAACAATGGCCAAAACATGTCTAGATTTCTGACTATTGTATATTACTGTTTTCCCTACTTGTGATGACCAAATAGGAAAATAAGTACTGGATAAATAGAATTCTTTATCTAGCCATCACATAGAACCCCATGCACAAATCCTTAAAGGTCTTTCAGTGTATGCCCAGTTTATATTAAAGTATTCCTCATTTGTCTCCCTCAGAACTCAAGAAGCTTCTGTTCTATCACATGCTTAATAACTGGTTTTGGTATTCCTCTACTTCAGTAGATGGCATCACAGTATCATAATGTTATATATGTTTATGCTGCACCAACTTCCTTCTCAACTGTGCATATTTTTGCGACTTTCACTGCAAAAGTTAGTACCCAATGTGTGTTCTAAATCCTTCCAATATGATGTTTTCTTTTCTTCGGCTACTTCAGTGTTTCTCACAATTTTTTTCATCCATCCATGGTACCATGACGTTTTCATCTATCTATGGTACCTTAACGTCACTGCTTTTAGTCTCTGATGACACTGTATTTGTACTTGAAATATGTATGTAATGATTCTTTTGTTGAACAATTTAGGGAGCATTTGTCTACTTTCTTGCTTGTAGCCACATGAATATCCGATATTGTAATTTGTACTCGTGCTTATCACCACATGAATTTGTAACATTCCTGCACTTTCCAGCTTGATTATGATAGCCATACGGTTGTCACTTCCTATTATGATCTGTAATCTGCAATTTCTTCCTCACATTGGGTTATCAAGCAAGTGCATCAGTAGTATTACCGTAAACATGCGTTCAGCACTTATTTGCCCATATGATCATGCGTGACCTATCAAACGTAGACCAGACATTGATGCTGTGACCATTTGTTCCTGCTGTGCTCCTTTTCAAGCATAAAGGTAATGGCGAAAAACCCTTGGTTTTTCCACACAGGGAATGGAGATTATGATCCTGAAGTTCCTTGGTAGGATAGAAATGGAAGTTAATTCAGCTTGAATGGCAGGTCATATAGTGCATGGACAGACTTGGGACTGGCTGACCTGGATGAGGGCAAGTAAAGTGTCAAAGATTTGAAAACTAGTAGTTGAAGACTAGATGTTTGAACGTGGGACATTTAGATGGTGGTGGTGTTCTAAAATGCGTTATTACCGGTGATAAGTAGGGCTGTGTGATAAGAGATTATTGAGGTATATTACCTGCTTGTTTCCAAAACACGCACTTTTCAATTTTCATACTCATTAATAAGTGGTATAAAATGTTAAGTAGTGTAAAAGATTATGGATAATATGTATGTGAGCTCACTTGTTAGGTATTTAAATGTGTTTTAAATTTGTTAACTAAATCGTAAGTATTTGATCTCCACAAGGAACTATTATCGGATTTCAAATATTCGTGAAAACCTCCCTATTTTAAGGAAACTAATATGAATATGGATTACTTTGTTATCTTAATTGTGACATAATTTCTTATAAATGGTATAGATATAACTTATATAAATTACGGACATTATATGTAATATAATGAATCCACTTGTTAGGTATTTTTAAACATGTATGTTAATTAACACAATTTTAAATATTTGATCTCTGCCGGGAACTATTTTCAGATCTGAAATTTTGGTAAGATCCTCTTTATTTCATGGAAAACAACGCGACTCTGCATTACTGTGCTATCTCGTGACTTGCTTGTAAATGTTATAAATACGACATATTGTGGATTTTGTCATATAACTACGTATGATAAGGTTCTCGAATGTGATGTTAGATGTCGCAGTATGTACAAGGCATGCATGTCTATTGAGTTGCTATTTTGTTGCTTAATGTTATTCAGGTTTACAGGTTAAGAGTAAGGACGTGCAATTCTAGAACTATTTGTCAAGTCAAATTAAATGATGCCAAACTCTAAAGGATGGTGTCTGAAGTAAACTTGCATTTAATATATGAAAAATTGTCAATCTTAGAAAGTACCATCCTACATGAAGTTTGTTTACAATGTCCTTTTTGTTTTTGACATACGTTTTCTGTACATGTTATATGTAGTTCTCCATGCATCATGGCAATAGGTCAGATAGAGTGAAACTTGAGATGAAGGTGTGACTTTAACAAGTTTGGTCCTACTTCAATAGGGATCGCCGTCATCCTCGTATGCTCATGAATATATTGTATTCTTAATGTTAGATAAGCATGAAACACTTCGGTCCAAGTAATCTAAATATGGTTTTATTGGTTACAGTGCTTGCAAACAAGGTAGCTGCTTGGTAATCCAAGATCTGAGTCTGATCTTAATTTTATTGATGGTCATCTCAGCCTTTTATGTGGAAATCAAATATGTTATTCGGTTAATAAGATTTGATTCCGTAAAAATGACGACAAAAGGGGATTCAAACAGATGCATATCATAAGACACCCGAACCAAATCAAACCAGGCGTAAAATGTCAAAATCTTCTATAAAGTTTCAAGCCACTAAAGCATATATTTTTTTTAAGAAAAGTATAAGCTTTAATATAATAAACAAAATGTGGCAAAAGTAAGTAATAAGATTAATATTTATGAACCGCCACAATGTTATCAGAAAAATCTTAACTTGTCAACCACCAGAATGTTGCCAAGTATTCATATGAATGGATGGCAACGTTGGTTTTGCCATCTAAAACTAAAAAATGAACAACGTTAGTAAAATTAGTGAGTTATTAATGGTCATAAAAAAATCGAATCTAAATGCAAATACATACATTTTAGAACAAGCGGACAAGGCAAATGTCTCTCCACTCTATCATCAAAATTGTTGTTTGATGTGAGAAAAGTAGGGTTCCGACGGGTGCTATTGGTCATTCCAACACTTTGGCATGCCGTCATCACTGAGGCTTAAGAGGTTAATAGAGAAAGAGAGACCAAATGAAAAAAAAAATTTAACATGCCAGAACCTCGACAAATCATCATTTCTTGTTGAGTTAATATTGGGTTATGCTTCATGGACCTTAATTAAGAAAACAAAAAATCTTTCCACAGCCTTCACTAGGTATGGTTGATTGCAAAGATGTTTCTTTTATTATATTTAAATGCATGAACTTTAGTAACGTTCACAGAGGAAATAAGCTTTTCTTAACCTATAGAGGTTTCTTTTTTCTCTCTTTGAAAATTTCATTTTTTGCGAAGTTACATAACCTTGTTCGACATCTAAATAGTTGCCACCACCATCATCGTGACCATAAATCATTTCCTATCAAGGGAGCCAAGTAGATTCAATGAAAGGTTTGTGGTTTGGACAGTGTTTTACTTAGCCATGGTTAACTTTGGGCGCGTGTGAGTGAATCGGTGCCAAAATGGTATATGGTTTTTGCTGATGCACAACTTCTTAATTCATACATATGTGTAAGCTCTATATCTAAAATCGCTGATGTGAATGTAACTATTGCATGGAGAACTAATATTTACATAGGGATCAACTGCTTATATGCTTCACATGTATAGAATGAATGAATGTGAAGTTGATGTTGGAAAATCATTACAAAATAGGGGAATGCGTAGGCAGCAAATATTTAAGATCCAATCTTGTACAAATAATAGGAAGTAGATCCATAGAGAGTAAAAGGATGTTATTTGGTTAAAGTGCTAGCAAGTCGACTCTATTTAGAGAATATATTGCCTCCCGCCTCCCCCATGCAAACAGTCATTGACAATATTATCCTAAGATCCAACAACTACTCGTAGATGTACTCCAAGATGAAGATCGTCCGCGAACTCAACTTCATATTGTCTTAGAAAAGCTCTGGACAAAGTACATAAGAGCAGCAAAAAATGATGCAAAGAAAGACAGATTGATAGAAAATTAAGATAGACCACCGAATATATAAGGATCATGTCGACGTCGATCGCATATGCTCCGCACACAAAGGAAAAACGTAATCTTAGAATCAACAAATTAAAATGACTCTTGGGTTGCACCTGTTTAATTGGTTTATGGTTCGGACCTTCTCGAACCACCCAATATAGGCTTGACTTTCACGTGCGTGTAAAGTTTCTAAATACATCTAAGTTAGAAAAAAAGACACAACTATATAAGACCTTCCTACTTTTTAAGATTTTTAATATAAGACTAAACATAGCATACTACCAAACCAGTTAAGAAATGTTTGAATTCCAAACAAGAAAACCAACAATCCCCACAAATTCAAATTATTTCTTCGATAAAGACAAAACGTGTCCTAAGTCTTGTTGTGATAAGATCTCGGTGGATGTACTTTCTAGTTTGAACCTTCACCTAAGTACACCAATATTTGTCACATAAATTTTAAGTGAACTAAAGTCTTGAACTTAAAATTTTGATATATGAAAGTCAATTGACAACAACTACTCACTAGCAATGATTAAGTTCTTCTGAGTTGGTGCTTTGTGGCCATGCAATTGAATCTCATTTTATGTGTTAAGGAGAGTCGCCAAGACCCCTATACTGCGGCCTCACATTTACACTTACATCGGTGAGTTATCAAAGGATGTACACAACCATCTTGTCATAAAAACCTTGAACTCATTAAGAGCTTTAAGCTCATCCTTACTAGTGGTCGAGCATCTTTCTAGAGAAAGGGACTTTGAGATTGCATCTCAATCATATTGATCCTCATGATTGACCCTTATAGGTTCGCTTATTGTGATCTCCAATCAGATAGGTTCAGTTGTTGCTATAGATGAAACCAAAATAGGCCTAAATCCCATTCTCTTATTGAATCACTTGACTTTTTCAAAGAGTGGATCTGCAGCATTGTCCTTTGAACCTATAAAATCCACGGACGCCACTACTTGAGACACATCATTTTCACACAAATTTTAGTCTTATTCGCACATGTCTCTTTTATTTTTGGTTTTACTTAGAGCTTTTAATCTAAACTATGACAGTTTGCTTATTACAATGCACTAAGACAAGAGGAATAGGCTTCATTATCAAGGAAATTTAAAGAAGACCCTAGCTAATCAACCTCAGTTACTATAGTATCCAAAGTGCAATTATGTCTTAGATGTACAACGCGATATAATTGTCTATTTGATAGACCTCATGGCAATTGCACCTCTTCCAAGAGTAAAAACATAACCAATAATGTCTTTACATGTTCAACTAGCATTACTATATTCCTTCAGGATTACATAAAATCTTTCATAATGTAAGTCCAAGGGTGTAGTCTTTTTCAAATATTTGAGTACTCTATCTAACGTATCTCAGTACATTCTGTCTGAACAGCTTGTATACATGTTTAACTTTATTACTGTAAAAGAAATATCAGGTCTAGAATGATTTGCTCTACCAATTCTTTGTGAATATCTTCATTGAGATACAGGTACACCACTCTTATTCTTATAGAGTGTCTTTGAAAGATCATAAAGCATAACAAGTGATTTAACATGATTATACCCAAATTTTTCTAACACTTTCTCAACATAATGTGCTTGAGAAATTGTTATCATATTAGTTGAACAAGTCAACTTTAGTCCTATAATTACGTTAGCACAACCTAAGTCCCACTCAAGAGAGTTTTAGTCTCATTAGTTATAGTAAGATTAATTTTAGATAATATCATCAACGTATAAACATAAAATAATGCATTCATCACCTTTTATTTTAATATATACACATTTATGAGAGTCATTGATCCTCCATCAAAAATTTTATGCCATTACTTTAGGGCTTGCTTTAATCCATAAAGAGATTTGACTTTCTTCTTGTAACTTGAAAGTATATATCTTTTTCGTTGATCCATATATGTCTCCTAATCAAGATCTATATTAAGGAAGACAGTCTTAACATCCATATGATGGATTTCGAGATGATAAATAGATGCCAATGCTAAAAACACACAGATAGTAATTGTTCTAGCAATATGAGGAAACTGGTCAAAATAGTCGATTCCTTCTTTCTGTTTGAATCCCTTAGAAATTGACTTAGCTTTGAACTTGTCACTTAGGTTTTTATTTCCTCTTCAACATTCATTTACATCTTATAGTAGTGCAACCATGAACGTATCTACCAATTCTCAAGTGTCATTAGAGATAATAAAGTTCATTTCACTTTTAATAACTTCTTTCTAGTGCTTAACTTCGGGTGAAGCCATTGCATCTCTATATATCGCATGATCATCCTCTATATTATAGATGACAAAATCTTGGACTAGATCACTAGATATTCTTGATCTCTTAATTCTCCTTATTTATGTACACTCACTTCATTCATTTAATCTTGAGTGACTCATAGAAGGTGCATCCACCAAGGATAATGAAACATCTACAACAATATATTCATCTCTAGTTGAAGTGGAAGTATTAGAGATAGATTGGGATACTCTCATCTTCATAGGAAATATATCTTCAAAAAATATAATATCATGAAACTGAAAAATAGCATTTAAGTAACCCATACTTCCTAACATGATGGTTATCATATTTGCAAGAATTCTATTATTACGTTTCACTATTCTAATAGATTGAGGACTATAAGAAGCAGTTACCTTATGTATAATCTCTAAATCTTGGCAATATTTTTGAGACAAATTTAAAGTACATTCTTCACCCCTATCAGATCTTAATCTCTTAATAATTCTGTTTATTTGATTTTCAACTTTAGATTTAAATACAAAAATTTTTATCTAAAGTTTCATCTTTAATTTTCAATAAGTAAGCATAGCAATTACGAGAACAATCATCAATAAATGAAACAAAATATTTCTTATTATCTCTTGTTAGTTGACCATTAAATTCAAATAATTAGTACACACTAATTCTAAGAAATCAGAATCTCTGTCAACTGATTTAAATAATTTTCGAAGTTGTTTATATTATACATAAATCTCACACTTTTTCTTAGTATCAATAGCATGCTTAAGAATCATATCAAGATGCATCATTCTTTTCACAATGTTAAAATTAACATGTCCTAATCTATCAAGCCACACATCTTATGATTCAACATTATAAGAATAAGCACCAATTGAATCATTAACTTTATTTGGATAAACACATTCAGTATGAAGCTTAAACAACCCATCATAAAAATAACTTTTTTCCGATAAAAGTTCTCAAATGTAATAAAATAATTTATTACATTTAAATGTCAATTCATAATCAGACCAAACTAAACTAGAGCCATAAATCAAATTTTGTAAAACCGATGAAACATAATGTACCTCATGTAGTGATAGGACTTTTTCTGAAGTAAATTTCTGGTCAACACGTTCTGTCTCATACACCCTGCTTGCAATGAAGTTCTCTATGGCCACGGATGTATCTTTTACAATTTGGTAAGTAAGAAAAGCATAACAATCTACGTAACAATGTATATTGGCTCCTGTATCAACTATCCATTAATTCGATTGATAAATCATATTTAATTCAGAGTAAAGAGAAACAAATCCATCACCAGTGCTAGTACTAGTGGTCACACCATTGACCTATGTCTAGGACTGCAACTTTGGGTGGGTTAACCCAAACCCAAGAGGGCCTACGTGATGGTTGAGTTAGGTTGAACCCAATCAAGTCAAGGTTAAATTGGAGGGTATTTCAGCTCGACCTTAGATGGATTGGTTGGGTTGAGGGTCGGCCAACCCAACCTATCCCAAACTTCACTTAAATATATATAAATGATAACTTAGTTCACTATAATATATTTCATTTTATGTTATATCATTGAACAAAAATTAGCTTATCATATGAACAAAGATGAACTCAAGTAGTATACCTTATTTTTTTTATAACTTTGTTAAGGTAAATAAAAAAGTTCGTTCATATCTTTGTATATGGAATTTTGGTAGTAAGAAAGAAAAGTTAAAAATATGGATTATTAAGGATATAACCCGACTCAACCTGACCCAACTCGATGAAGGTTGGCTTATATGAGTTGGATAAGGTTGGGGCATTGTTGGATGAGTTAGGTTACAATTGAGAAGGTTGGATTAGGAGTCTCTTACATGGGTTGACACTAATCCAACCCAACCCGAATTGTAGTCCTATCCATGTCTTGGAACTGGATGCATTATTTTGGTTATTCTTGTTGTTCTTCCTATTAGGACAGAACTTAACATAATGGCCAACTTGTCCACAACTCCAGCAAAGTTTAACCACATATTTCTTCTGAATTTTTTAGTTGGATTTTACTTTGTTCTTTATTTTTAGATTTTTGTTCTTTGTTTTAAGGACGGGGCTACCAGCAAATTTGCCATAGGAATGAAGTCCATAGACAAAACATTGTCAAGACTGGACTTTTAAGCACCTGCCATCCAATAATTTATTTCGTTGGCTTACCATTCCAATGCAAATTGTAAGGAAAAATCCACCTAATACTAGACATACAAGAGGTGAAGAAGTGATCTAGTCTCAAAATCATTTAACCAGAAGTTAAATTACAGTCTAACTTGATTTTAGATAAAATAAAAAAATCAAGTTAAGGCATTTTATCATTAGGAAACACATACATTCAACTCAAGACAGGAGGCATTCTAGATACATTACAACAAGATTATTCAGCATTTCCCAACTCTGATTAGTGAAACATCATATCAACACATAGAAATTTTGATAAGTGATATTATAAAAGATAATCCATCTATCAATCAAAACTCGACATTCCGAGTATAATTCCATCATCGCACAATCCGGGTCTCATTTCTAGGCCCGGTTACCGGGAACTACCCGTTGCCCAAATGTGCTCCGGGTATTGTCGGGCCCACCAACAACCTCATTTCTGGGCCGCTGCCCTGGTGCCCTTCTGCGCTCGTCGCTCTTCCCCAGAGAGAAAGAGAGGGGGGAGAGCGAAATTTTTTAGAGAGAGAAAGAGAAAAATAGAACCAGAGCGAGAAAAAAGAGAAATTTTTTAGAGAGAGATGAAAAAATTTTAGAGAGAGAGAGGAATCGAAGAGAGGGGAAGCAGCAGAAGCCCCACCCTTCTTCCCCCTCCCCATCCCCAGCGCCACCACCACATCCCCTCCCCATCCACCACTTCTCGCGCCACCATTTTCCCCGCCCGCCGCCACTTCCGAGGCGTATTTCCTCTTCACCGAGTTGATCCTTCCCGCTTGCTTCCCAGAATGAGGTGAGGCGCGCGCGCTCCCACTTGGTTCCTCTTTTTTTCCCCTTTTTTGGCGTTTTTTCTGTGTTTCTCTCCCATTTTGGGGCTTGTTTCGATTTTTAGGGTTTCCGCGGTGATCTAATCGTTGGTCCTGTGTTTGGGCGGAAACGAATCTGTTCTACTGCTGCTGGTGCTTCGTGTAGGGTTTGGGATCACTCGTGAGACGCCTGGGTCAAGGTTGGGGCGCGGAGGATGTCTGCCAAGCCGCAGGTCACCATCACCCTCGGGCGTAGCGGTCAAGTACTGTTCTCTCCTTCCTCTTCGTTGTCTTGTGCTTCTGGGCTTCGACTACCCAAAGTTTGCGATTTGTTTCGTTTGTGATTTTTCCTTTTCTTCCCCTCTGCATCCTCTTGTTTTCCCTGTTGTAGGTTGCTGCTGGTTCGCCTTGTCTTACTCGAATTGTTATATATCCGTGCGTGTGAAGCACTTAGTTGCCTGTTTACATGTTCTTCGTGCTCGGTTGCCCACTTCTTTTATTGTGGCTGGTAACCAATTAGTTGTCGAATTCTCCGTAACTGTTACAAGTTTGTTTAGTAAAACTTGGTGCTGCAAAGCGTCCTAGTTTGTTTTGCAAAAATAAGTTAGCTTTTCATGGGCTATGTTTTGTTGTATGTTGTTCTGGTGACATCGATGCAAGTCTGGTGTTGCTGTGGGTGGTTCTTATGGGGCGTGGATTGGACTGAATCGGTCCTTGCTTTCTGTCAACATGCATTCCTATGGGAATTTTGTATTGTTTGTTACTGCAGTCAGCCAGGCAGGGTTGCACTTCGTAGTGTTCCTGTACCAATGTGATCTGACATGGTCCTACTCTGTAGATATTAACGGGGTGCCCTTGTCCACTAAATGCCACAAGTCAGGTGCATGGACTGAAGTCGACCTCATTGAAGGTCATAAATTGTTGCTTGTGTCCATCGGGTTTCCTGTTATATCACGTAATGTATCATCTTAAGAAAAACCCAGAACCATTACCTATATTGTTTCTCCCAGATACGTATCATCATTGATTTCTAGAGGCAGCTAGCCTAATCTACCACTGGATTAGAAATCAATCTCAACTGTGCCTCCACGTTCTCGTTTATCCTGTGGTTTCAGGTTGTCAAGAGATCTGGGGCCAGTTCAGAAGGTGCTAATTCTGATTATGGGCGTTTATCAGGCGGTAAGAGGCCGGTAAGGGAGAGATTGTGGAATAATTCAGATGGTTATGGTGGCCAATCCCAGAGTAAGCGGTATGTCATTTTTCTCTCTATTATGTGCATTTATTACCTTTAAAAGCATAATCACCATCAAAAGGTTTAGACGAAATCTCATCTCCAATATCATTGAGCCTGATGATATGTTTTATAAATATTTTTGCCTTCTTAAATGCTTTTATACCATAGTCATTTGAGTTTGTCTGAGATTTTTTACTTTTGCCGGCATCTGCTTGCATATCTATGCCTTTATGTGCTTTTCCTCATTTCCATGTGATAGTGATCATTGCCTACAAATGATTTATCTTCCTTGACTTAATGTTCCCATCTGTGTGTACACGTTCTTAACACCATCTTGAAGGCATCACTTGGGTTGGAGGGACTCCCAAGCAACCCTGTGCCAATTCAAGCAGCCAAATAAGGAGTTTGCCTGAGTCGCCTTGGTTCACCTGGGCCACTTTATGCGCTGCTCAACCTCCCCGATTTTAGGTGCAGTCCACCTTATTTTGTGGGCCTTACTAGTCTTTTGAGGACCATTGGACAGGTATGTCATTAGATGTTATATGAACCCAAAAGACCATTGGGTTTCCCTTTTCTCTGCCAGAGTCTTTCTCTGTGGAGTTCAAGCTCTTGTAAACTACTACTTCTGTTGACAATGATTGTGATATTAAGAGGAGGTGATGATGACATTGACTAGAAGGAAAGAGCTTGTGGGGATTACATTGTTGGTGCTTCTTTTGATGTGGACATGGGATTTGGCATTAAGATTTTGATTAATATTCTGTCTTGATTTTTTGAAGGTAGTACAACTTTGTGAGCCTGTGACTATGTTTGGCAATTGTCTAGGTGAGTTAGGCGATGTGAGATGAGCCAAGAGCACCTCAGCTTTTCCTCCTTGCACTCTTTTGTATATACAAATAACATAACAATGGCATCAGCATTAAACCACTTATCTTAAATTGCACACAAATGCAGCTTGTTGCTTTCTCCATTTTTTTCTATAACATGCCGTTGCTTTTGGTCTATCATTTGAGTATTCTTTGGTACTAGCTGTTGTCAATCACAAATTGTCACCCATGTTTGTTCCATTTTAAAATAAATGTCATACATGCTGCTATGAGTTAGTGTTATTCTTGTTTCTGTATGTTGTAACATAATGTATTGGCATAATCTTAATGATTCTTGGATTCTTGCATATCATCCGCTTGGATGTTTTCTTTCTTTCCTCCTCCCACTGATCTCCCTTTATGTCCCCCCACCCCCCCCACCCTCGTGCGAAGCGGGGGAAGCTGCAGCATCACCTTGAGTGCTAGGCAATTTGAGGCTGGGGCAAACTCTTGGTGCCCCCTCCCGCCTCTCCTTTCATTAAATAGCTTGGAATGGAAATTGAATGCACTTACTAAATGGTTGAAATGTTAATCATCTAGTAAGTAAAATGTATTTTCATCCTGGAGAATAACTTGCCTAAGGGTATTCTAGGTGCACTCTATTGCTCCACGGGAGCTCGCTTTAGCTGTTTCTGAACAGTAAAATCAAAATATTTTTGTCCACCTTTCTGTGGTCAGTGAGAATATAGCAATGCCATACTTGGGCTGGAGGGACTATTCATTAGGTTGGTACTTTTACAGCGGTAGAGGTCCTCTGATTTAGGGTGTTAAATGGATGAGAGATGCTTTGTCTGGAGAAAATGTTGTGAGGTTCATGTTTAAAGGATTAGGATCCTGAATATTTTGCAATTCCCTGTGTTATCTGCAGTCATGGTTGCCAAGAAGAACAAAGTGATCTCATTGGCTCAGAGATGCATGGCTGCATAATGATTGTCTATTAAATCTAGGTTTCTCTGTCTCGCTAACATATCTATGATAATTTGTTTTTCTGTTTATTTCCTGAATCCTTTTCAAGTGCTACTTTATTATGCTCACAGTAGAATTTAATTTTATTTGCAGCCCACGAGGGGAGAATCACCAGCGGGGTTCAGGAGATGATAATATGAATGATGATAATCAATACTTGTCCAGTATCCATTATACATTCTTGAAAAGTTATTTTTGTTTTCTTAAATTGGTGTTCTTTGTTTATCTTCAATGTTTTATGTCCTTAATGGTAAAAGACCCTCGAATTGGCCGGAATGACCTCAGATTCAAACTCATGCGAAAAAATTTGCCCAGACAAATGAATGCAGATTCCAAGATGCATGATGTGGACCTTCGTGAAAGACTTTCTCGAACTGCCCAAATGCCTTCAAGATTTGATGTACGCAAACATCAAACAGACTTAAAGACCTCCGGCTCTGGGTTTTCGGGGCGGATTCCTCCTACAAGAAGTGCAGATGATTTGCTGAATATGGATTCCCAAAGAAGATCATATTCTCCAGGGCCTTCTGACAGATTCAGACACAGATCCCCAGATAGGCTTTTAGGCAATTCTAGGGGACTCTCCTCACCAAGAAATTTTGATGATTTGCGACAGCGTTCATCTATAAGGTCTCTTGATCCTCCTAGGTCATCATCTTTTATGGGTAAAACTGTTCTTGATGTTCAAAGGCCTGCAACCTTTGCCGCAAATGCTCCTTACCCTGTTGAATCTTCAAAACCAGCCATGCGTCTTCCTCCACCAAATGGCACGATGAAGAGCTCTTATATGGTATGATTTTACATCTTCTCGGTCTGGTCCAACAATCTATACTATTATAGTTCTTCATTTTAGATCCTGGGCGCCTCATTTGGCCCACTTTTTTCTGCATGCGCCGGTTTGATAGCCGGATTGCTTATTCTGGTATAAGCAATTCCGGATTGCTTATACTGGAATACGCCTTGGTTTGCTTTGGTAATTGTTTGTTCCCTCTAACCCATAGTAGTCAATCCCGTCCCGTCCCGGTCTGTCCCCGCCAGGAGGTCCCGTCCTAGTGAGAAAATGGGACGGGACAGTTTCTGGTCTGCCCCAGTATATGTCCCGATCTGTCCCGACCCATCCCAACCTGTCCAGGTCTGCCCCAACTAGAATTTGTATTTTTACAGGAGATTTTCCTAAGTACTTAAGCTCTTGTAAACTTATTTTGGGAGGTTCGTTTGATGAATATACTCATTTATAAACTCATAAATCTATCCTCAATTCTTCTGTTGCATTAATTATGTGTTATTTATACGTTTATATGTTTATTTTCAGATTATTTATTGTATGCGTATGTCTTACATTTGTTCATATATGTATGGAAAAAATTCTGGGACAAGACACTGGAATTGTCCGAGACACCGGAACGTCCCGCGCCAATAGAAAAATGGGACATGGAGCAGGATGGGATTGATAACTATGCTCTAACTGGAATAAGCCAACCTAATTAGGTTAAATAAATAAAAAAATAGAATATGATAAATCATGTGTCATTGATGCTTATTCTAGGTAGAATAAGCAATTCTAGCATTTTTGCTCGAATTGCTTATTCCCTCTTATTTCAGAATAAGCCATTCCCACCCAGTATAAGAAATCCGCGCAATCAAAGTGGAATTGAAAGAATATTCCCCCTTATTCTGTATCAAACCATGGCTTAAGGAATTCCTGCTCTTTTTATTGGAAGGTGACCAAGGGCCACAATTCATTAATGAAAATCATAGGTAAAGAATTCCTGCTCTGTTACTCAGTAGAGGCGAGAACTCACCTTTTGTTGATTGTTTCATTTTTTTTTGGGTAATCCAGAGTAGCTTAGGTATATCCTGCTATGTTTTCAATCTACATGTTTGTTTCTTGCAAGGGAAGAAGTAAACTTTCAACAACTTTTGTTCCTTTTTACTTTGTCGGAGAACAAGAGGACATCAATGCTCATGTTTTTTGTAGTTTGTTATTTGCTGAAAGAGAATATCGATGCTCTGAATAGGATTTTGGATTGAGGATACAGACATAGAACAAGTGAGCCAAGGATTCCATTGTCATATTGGAGCAAAATGATGCGTCTTCTTTGATGAATAGGAACCATATAGGGTTATAGGATCTTTATCACACTTTACTGTGTCTCAGAAGTGGAAATGTTGTCGTCAGATAAAGTGTTGCGTACCAGTGTGGGCCATATGTACAAGTGTTAACGTTGGAAGATACGTTATGAATGATTTCCTATCAAGGCAGTCCATGCATGTTGGACCCAATAACAAAATAAGCTATCTATGAGCCATCACTCAACTTATTTAAAAGCTTCTGGGTAGATCCGAAATGCAACATCAAGTACTTAAGGCTAGGATAGTGGTATTGTTTATACTTGCTAGGATAAGCCAGCTATTGGTTGCCTGTATTTCGTATATTGAGCATAGGAGTCGCTGTCCCTAGTTACATTATAATTTTCTACTCTCAGTAATATGTTTCTACACTAATGGGGAAAGGAATCTAGCCTGAAATCATTTTTCTGATAAATTAATGTCTGTCAACATCAGGCTCATCTTTGTTTAGCTCATTCATCTGGGTTCAGCTAAGTTAAGCTTATATTATATTTGGCTTATGTAGAGCCATTCTATACAAGTGTTATGTTTGTGCATCTAATATATAATCCAATTTCCTTCTAGAAGGCACTATCCCTATGCCTATCAATACTTGTATGTGAATATTTCTCATTGAACATAAGGGGGGTGGTAAAGCAAACAAGTGGGGAGGTATTACATAGGTCTTCTCACCCATGGCCAGAGAAACTTGGACCTGGAAAATGTAAGTGTTGTCATCGTCTTGTCCACTTTCAATTGCCTCTTCTTTGCAGTATTGCATAGAGCCCATCATTGGTTATTGCAGATGTTTTTTTAAAAAAAAAAATGAGGGAGAGTGGAGGTTGTGCCAACCTCCGAAAGAAGTCTTGAGGGGGAGATCTTAAAATCTCAGATCGGTATCAGGAAGGTAATAGGAATGAGATGGCAAGGGAAAGCAAGGATATGCTCTAGCTTACAATCAATTTTATTTGCGGTCCAGAGCAGGAAGATATTGCGTTAGAGCTTTTGGGGGTGGGAGCAATGGCAAAATGAGAGAATCGTACTTCTTAGCGGGAGATAGACCAGTTCAACTGCCTATTGCAGTTGGTGGGAGGCACACACCTGAACCCGAGAAGAGGGACTCATGGAGATGGATATGGAATAATGGCTGTAGTTTCACTCTCTGTTCTGCCTGACCTGTAGCATGGTTACAGATGGGGAAATGCACCAGCTCATGTGTAAACATATATGGACTATGAGCAGACTGCTGAAAGTCAAACTTTGGTCTGGAGGTTTACTCACAATAGGTTGCTGAAAACCGACAGGTTAGTGTAGTTTAAAAAGTGGCATAGCCATGACAACACCTGGATGTATGGAAAACCTTCTTTGCTAGGAGAGTAGGTAGTCACACAAAGGCAATCAGCAAGTATGGTGGCTGGCTGATCCTACATGTGAGGATGGTGGTGATATGGGGGGAGAGGAACAATCCAGTTCTTTAACAATTTTGGCTGTGGTAGTGTGGGTGATGCGGGACAGCAGGGGGGGTAGAACGGAAGTAGAGAGAAGAGAGGGGGTTGGAGGAGAAGAAGACTAGGGTTCCCGTCCCGTCTCGGGAGAAAACACGCAACGGCGGCTCTTCATTTCAAAATTCTTCTTCAATGCTTTCCCACGAGGGGATACAGGACAATATATAGACTCCTCAAAGAAACCCTATTAGGAAAATTACCAAACTACCCCTAAGACTCCGAAAATAACTAAAAAACATGTGAAAATTGCAGATAAATTAAAAGACTCCCAATGGGCCCCTAATGGGCCAAATGAACTGTACATTGGACCTTAGACTCCATTCCAGCCGCTCTTGGATCCCCATCATTCTCCCCTGGTTCGAAAAAATTCGTCCTCGAATTTTAAAATGAGTCAAAATCCATGGGGGCATGATGGTAGCATGCTCGGAAAACAACACCGATGACCCATGAATCATCGCGCACATGAATGCTCCAACCTGAGGAGAAAATTGTGCCTCGACGTCGCTCCATATGTGATCAAAATCATGCAAACTTATAACATCTTTAATGACCTTCGGCTGATCGACTACATCTCCCAGTAGCGGTTCTGTCTTCGGCTCATTCCCTTTAGTGGGGAAGAGGTCATTATCTGCTATAGGCGTCACTGATTCAACCTCCCCCAAATATTCATCTTCTAGGGCTGGATCGGCCACATAGTGCACTTCCTTCATTTGATTTTCATACTCCTCGATCATTGTTGGGTTGGCCTCATAGATAACATCTTTTGGCTTGGTCAGCCTGGCAAGCATGGCAGAAATCTTCTGAAGATCACTCATCATCTGGGACCTCTCTCGATCCTGATAAGTGGCATTGAGAATAAGAAAGGGTGCCTGGTATCCCTCAGGTCGTATTAGACAATCTCGTCCATTATGATCAATCACAACTTGCCGCTCATCGATCCATTCTCTACCCAAACCGATATATGAGCCATGGGGTATGATCTTGCACCATGCATCATCATAATACCTGACGGATCGGGAAGTACTGCTGCTCTTTAAGAGATGGAAAAATGGCACATACTCGGTTTTCAGAGACCATTACGTAATCCGTGTGGGAGATAGAATCCATAATAGATTGTGAAATAACATTGCCGAACGAAGTTGCCTCAAGATACACCCTAGTTTTCACAGAATTGGGTAGCTCTACCTCAAAGCTAAAATCCATGATGATAAAACGTACCACTGGCCAAAGAAATGATGGACGAGGTCCGCCTCACTGCAAGGATGCCAACGGTACGATCGGCACAAGAATCGGAGCTCAAACCATCATCCTCGATATGTGTGCAAAAAAGTGGCACGCAAAACGAGGTAAGCGGGCACTAGCTGCTGCGAAATCTGTGCGCTGGGATGCTGGCACGCAAATCGAGGCAACTGGGGTTGGCCTTGGGATGCACGATTGGGGTCCTCGGTATGAGTGCAGAAGTGGCACGCAAAACGAGGCAAATATGGGAAATAGCACACTGGATCAGAGTTGGTTTCGCCAAGACGAATCCGACGGCGCGAACGATACTTAAATCGGAGTCCAGAAAGACCTCGAACGGCGAGCTCGAGTGCCCTCGTAAAGCGTGCAAGTGCGGCATGCAAAACGAAACGCTGCTGCCAGGCGGAACGTACAGCGAGGTCGGCTTCGCCGATACAAACCCAACGGCGCTAGCGGCTCGCAAATCGGAGCACCGATGAGTCTGTGGCACTGGCGGTGCGATAAGGTTGCAATTGCACCACCTGTGTGCACTGGTTCGGACCAGAAATAGGGCTGAAGAGGCAGGGTGGCTCTAGCCTTTGGGGCTTGGGTTCGGACCCTGGCTCGAACCAAGGCTGGAATCTGGTTGAACCGGTTGGTGTAGTGGGCTCGGGCCCTTCTTGATCGGACCGGGTTCGGTTAGACCCGGTTTGACCGGCCGGGTCCAACTTAAAGGCACGGGCCCGTCTTCTTCGAGCTATCCAACCCTAACAGCTTAGGGGGGGGTTCTGACTTGGAGCAGAGCCAAGCACCTTGTGGCCTGCGGGGCTGTCGTCGGGGCAGCGTGGGTTGGAGAAAGGCTCGCAGGAAACCACTCCAGATCCTGCGACGGCGTGAGTTGGGGGGGGGGGGGAAGGTGATCCCGCGGGGACGAGGCCTCCGGAACCTGTGTGCGACGGCGGTAGCCTGCAGGAGAGGGGCCTCCGGGTCTGCGGCGGCGGGGAGGGTCGCCGGGAGCGCGGGAGTGGCCCGTCTCGGCCCCGCGTGTTGCAGGGACGGGGGCACGCGAGGAAGACGATCGGGCCTGGTTCTGCTGACGGGAGTTCGCGAGGGGTTCGCCCGGAGCCGTCGTACGGCGGAAGGGAAGGCTCACGGGGAGTTCGCGCTGGGGCCGCGACGCGCGGGCCGGAGGAGTGGGCCGCGGGGAGGTCGTCTCGTGCTTGTGTGCGGCGGGTCGGCGACTCGGCGGCGGCTTCCACGGGACGGGGTCGCGCGGGCTCGAGCGACGAGGTCGCGGATTGCGAACCCCGCCGGTTCACGGCGAGGATGCCGTACCGGGGCTGAGCATGGACAGGCGGGCGAATGGGCAACACAGCCGCAAGAGGGGCGGCGCTGGGCGGGAATTCCCCGTTTTGGCTCCACGTGGCCGTCGGGCGGACGGGCCGTATGCAGGGATCGGGCGGATTTATTCTCTTCTTCCTCCTCTTCTTCTTCTACAACCCTAACTGAGCCAGATGGGGAAGCGGCGGCTAAGGGTGCAGGGAGGAGGGGCTTCGGCCGCAGGAAGGGTGGCACTGGGCGTTCGCGGAGCCCGTGTGTGGCGGCTTCGTGGATGGCGAGCACCTGCGGAGGGGCGGAAACACACAGCACAGGGGGGGAGAGCTGGGTGGTCCATTGCATGCGGGGAGCGCAGGTTGGAGGAGGAGGAGTGCTCAGGAGGAAGAAGACGAATAAGGGGAGCGGTTGTGGTGGGGATCGAGCTTGGGCTCTGATACCAAGTTGATGCGGGACAGCAGGGGGGGTAGACTGGAAGTAGAGAGAGGAGAGGGGGTTGGAAGAGAAGAAGACTAGGGTTCCCGTCCCGTCTCGGGAGAAAACACGCAGCGGCGGCTCTTCATTTCAAAATTCTTGTTCAATGCTTTCCCACGAGGGGATACAGGACAATATATAGACTCCTCAAAGAAACCCTATTAGAAAAATTACCAAACTACCCCTAGGACTCCGAAAATAACTAAAAAACATGTGAAAATTGCAGATAAATTAAAAGACTCCCAATGGGCCCCTAATGGGCCAAATGAACTGCACATTGGACCTTAAGACTCCATTCCAGCCGCTCCTGGATCCCCATCAGTGGGCCTTGGCTTTTCATGAGGAGAGCATTCATAAGTTGGTTATATTTTGTAATTTGGGTAGGTAGTTGGTGTAGAACTTTTGTATGGGAGTGGGGTCATTCTTTTTTTGTGGGAACTTTGTGAGGGACATTTATAGTTGTATATTGTTTTTTTTTTAATTTAATGAATATGCAGTGCCATCCATTTTCAAGGAAAAAGGAATCTCTCCATTGATATTTCCTGTGATCTGCACCCACGTTTTTCCTCATCCTTCCTCCGCCAATTGTTTGTCGTCATTGGCTTTCTCCGTTACACTAATCTTAGTGCTACTATCTAGATGAGGAGCTGAGTGAGGTGCCAGCACTACTACTTGAGTGCCAGCACGTAGCTGTGCTGCTGGTACGAATGGAGTCGGTGCCTTTCGGAGCACTTTAAAATCTGTGTGAATGTCATTTTTTGTGGCCACTGTATCTATCTTCGCAATTCATTGTTGTGTTGTCTTCTCCCCCATCTATGATGGAAACATCTTCTTCAGGACTACTCTCAACATTCTTGAAGCAGTTATGTTCCATGCTTTATAGATGTTAATTATTTAAGTGCTTTCTTTTCTCAGTTTCCACTGCTAGTACGGTGCTTCTAGATTTATCAGTTGCTCAGTAGGCTGTGCTCGCCGCTCGGCCCCAGTAAAGTTTGCAAATGCTTCAGTCTGCTGGTTTACTTAATGATTTTACCTTTCTGTTTAGATTTTATGGTTGCGACATTTTCATTATGACTTGGCATTGCTTTTGTAGCTCATACACCTTTACATTATGACTGTTAGAGCAAATCTGATTTTCCGTGGGTAGATGTAGCATTGTAGCACATTGAGTTTGACTGCATCTTTCTCTCTGTTCTACCTCTCCAGCATGTTTTATTCTTTCTCCTATCGAGTTGTCTGTTCACTTGTTCATCAAGTATCAGATGGCACTATGCATCATGGCATTGGTTAGCAAGCTCTTGCTTTTGGTCCACCATGAGTTTGTGGGGTTGTGTTAGAGGGACATCATATACATAATATATTAGTCCTCCTCAGATTAGAATTGGTAGAGTTATGTCTTAGTACTACTTGGATTGTGATTACTAGAGTCCATAGAATGCAATCTTGAGAGATCTCAGTTTCGGTGCACGAGATCATGGACATTCTTGGGCATTCTCGAACTTCTTAACCCCCCTTAGGGTTGTTTCCATCCCTTGGGGCTTTAGTTTGATCGTTTGATCGTGGTCCGATCTTGAAACTCGATCTTAGCAGCCCATTGGGCACATGTAATTTCGATATCCAAAAATCATGAAACAATAGTAAAAAATTTGGAAATACGTCAGATTAGTCCCTAGGGTTGTTTCCATCGCTTGGGATTTTAGTATTCATCACCAATTTATAAATGTAAAATTGGATCGCTTAGGTTGAAAGCCTCACGATCTAACGGTGAAACTTGAGCCAAAAGGGATGAAATTTATTTCGGAGGAGAGTTGAATATTTATAAATTTATCATATTTTTTATTTATTTTTTAACATGGGGAAGGGGCCAAAACAGTTGGTGCGGTTTGTAGCAAACATACCATAGCACTTCTCTCTCTCTCTTTCTATATATATATATATATATATGAAAAGGATTTAACGTGCCCCAGGACGCATCTAACTTAGATGCGCCCCCCTAAAAAACCCACCCGCCTCCTTTTAAAAAAATGAAAATTTTCATTAAATTTTAAATATTCAAATATGGCCCTTAGGGTTGATCTTATCCCCGGGGCTTTTATTTTCATCGTCCGACCTTGAAAATCAATCGGAGCCGTTCGATCGGATATGTATCAAAAATCAATGTCTAAAAATATTGAAAAATAGTCAAAAATAGGAAATTCATCATATTAGCCCTTAGGGTTGATCCCATCCCCTGGGGTTTTAATTTTGATCTCCAAACAACGACGCATTTGATTGGACAGCTACGGTTAAGTTTTTCGACCCAACGGTGAAAATTAAATAAAAAGGATGGGAAACCACTTAGAATGGGGGTATTTGAATATTTTTAATTTTTTTGGTGATTTTTATTTTTTTGAAACTGGGGTGGAGTTTTATTTATTTTTTTGTGGGGGGGGGGTGCGGCATCTAAGTTAAATTTCCCCATCTAGGTGGTTTTCCATCCTTCTTTATTTAATTTTTGCCGTTGAATCGAAAAACTTAATTGTAATCGTCCAGTCAAATGCGTCGTTGTTTGGGGATCAAAACTAAAACCCCAGGGGATGGGATCAATCCTAAGGGCTGATATGATGAATTTCCTATTTTTGACTATTTTTTCAGTATTTTTAGACATTGATTTTTGATACATGTCCGATCGGACGGCTCTGATTGATTTTCAAGGTCGGACGGTGAAAATTAAAACCCCGGGGATATGATCAACCCTAAGGGCCCTATTTGAATATTTAAAAATTTATAAAACTTTTTAAAAAAAAATATGAGGTGGGTGGGTTTTCGAGGGGGGGCGCATCTAAATTAGATGTGTCCCGGGGCACGTTGAATCCTTTCCCATATATATATATATATGTATGACATATACGATATATATGTACATATGTATATAAGATATAAATGATGTAGATGAATATGTATATCATATTTGAGTATATATGATGTACATGCATCCAAATACTGTTGTTATCATACATATATGCCTTGAGATTTTATCCCGATCTCTTGAGATCTCCACCTCCTTGAGACAAAGTCATGATTTGAGATGACAAAACTTGCTAGAGTCCTATCCACTTGGGTTAGTGTATAGGCACCCTATTCTCAGTTTCTCACTATTATTTGGGAGGAGCGTTATTTGAACTTGTAACTTGTACGGTAAATTATCCCATGCACTTGTATACATATCGAGCCATTGCCCTAGTGTTCAATAGAGAAGCTTTCATCATTTTCCCTGCAACATTTCTTGACACTTAAGTACTTAACGACTATTATCACACTCTTCATTGCTCCTACCTGACATTGACACTTACCAACTGTCATCGCACTTACCGAGTATCATCACACTCTTCATTGCTCCTACCTAACATTCCAATCATACCCCTTGTTAAAAAATAAAAATAAAAATTATTAAAAAAAATTAAATATTCAATTAGGCCCCTTAGGGTTGTTCACATCCTTGGGTTTTATTTTACACTGGCTGATCATAAAAGTCAATAGTAGCCGTTTGATCGAGTGCACACCAAAAACATTGTTAACAATGTTAAAAAAATAGGAAATTAGTCAGATTTACCCTTAGGGTTGATCCCATCTCTTGGGGTTTTAGTTTTGACCCCAATTAAGGTTGCACTTCGTTGGATAGCTATCATTGAGTTTTTCGATTGGACGGTGAAAATTAAATCCCAATGCGTGGGAACCAACGTGGAGGGGAATTTGAATATTTTTTATACTTTTTTATTATTTTAACATGGGGAGGGGGGTTTTGGGGGGAACTTAGATGCACCCCAGTGTGCATTATAGCCACCCCCTATATATATAAAGTAAAGGAAAAGTTTTAATTCAAAAACAAAAAAACAGAAGGGGGAAAAACAGTCCCCCCCCCAAAAAAAAATAAAAAAAAATAAAAATAAAAAGTAAAAAGTAAAAAAAATATTTTGAACCGTTAAATTCAAGTCTATTGGTGAAAATTCAACAACAAAACCAGAAGTGGGAAAACCGTGCACCCCACCCCGCACATGCCTGCGCTGATTCATGCCTGTGTAGAGTGGAAATCCTGCCAGGCAGGCATGAATCACACACAGGCAGAAACCCCCTCACACGTTGAAGATGGCTTCTTGACAGTACACCGCCGTTTGATCAATGAGGGTAATTATTTTTGTTTTTAAATAAAAATAAAAATTGGTTCAGGCCTTCCCTTTTTCACCCTTACCTTCCCTCATGAATTTTAAGCCATTAGATCATAGTTCAAGAGATCCAACAGTTAAGAAATCGATAACAGAAAATTTTCCTGTCGTCTAGTAACATGAAATCAATCCTATATATACATGACTCTTTAAAAATGGCTTTCTTTTCTAGAGATCTTGAACTCTATCATATGCTTTTATGCTTTTTTCAACCAATAGAATCATGTTCATATTTGTTGAGGCAAGAAAATGGGGGGCTTCGAATAATCCCCTATCAGTTGTTGAGAAGGTAACCCTGTGCAAACAAGGGCCCTTTTCCCAGCAAAAGGACAACTGTGAGGCCACCCCTATGGGCCAAAGCAGACAATACCTTGTTGATGAGATCCCGCGTTTCTTTATCACAACATTGGTGGCGCCGTATGTGGGAATCTCAGCCATTACGCATAGTCTTTTACCTTCTCAGGGGGCCATGTAGAGGCAAGAAAAATTAATAAGCCCATGTCGGTTGTCGAGAAGGCAAAATTTTCAATTTTTTTGGGAGGGGTGTTCAGGGTTGGGTGAAGCAAAGGACATTTAGTTGTCCCATCTCAGGTTTTTACAAATGCTATGCCCTCCACCTGCTACTGAAGGGTTGTTTGGTATGTCATAAAATGTAAAATTTAGTTTCACAGTGATTTCCTTATATCTGTTGTACCGTAAGTTTCTGGGTTTCAATTGCTGTTGGCCCACGTGGTACTCTTTTTTTCTGGTTTTGCCTTTCACTCCAAACTAAACTACCGAGAACCAAAATCCAAGAATTTTAAAACCACTGATTTTAGAACTGGGGAACTATGGAATTTTACAGCTTCTTGAAAATGTCTTTGTATATTGTTGTGTTCTAAGATTCCATTTTGGCCTCTTTGTATATTTTTGTGTTCTAAGTCTCCACTTCCCTGCCATTTTTAGTAGAAAATGTGTTTCTTTTGCATAGATAGCTCCTTGAAAAGCTGTTCCGGCACCATGCCCTTCTTAAATATTAGATTCCCTTTGTTTTTCCCCTAAAACTTGCTTTTGTTGTTGTTGGAACCATTTTCTTCACTTCTTTCTATTTTGTTGGGATTATTGGATGTTTATTGGTGTGTGAACTTGCATCATACGGCTTTGGGTTACACTCCAGTGGGAAGGAAAGGACTATTTTTTTTTTATTTGGTTTGGATCCCACCCACCAGCTCACGAGCCAGCGTTAATAACATCTCGATGACGCAAGCATTAGAGCTTTGTTGATTAATGTAGATGAGTGAAGCAAGGTTGCATTAGATTCATTGAATTGTATTAAATGCCACCTGTAGGCTGAGAGAAATTTGGTTAAGCATTCTGCACATAGTTTTGACTTTAAGTGGACGTGAAATCTGATTAAGAGTTTGGAGCTCGAGGTGAGAATTCTAGTATGGATAACATGCATGGTATTAGATCTCAGCCAAGAATGAGAGTGTGATGCAAAGTTTTGAGTGCCAAGAGTTAGCGTAAATGAAGGGGCTTGGCAGAGTGCATCGCCAGCATTCTGAGAAGTGGATAACTTGCAAGGCGCATCATTGCCGCACACAGTGCAGAATATGGGCCAAGATCCGTAGGCAACAAAACTGCTGTATTGGTAAATGGGCTGAGCAACTCCAAAGTGTGCCAGTGCTGTGAACTGTGCAGTAAATGGGCCAAGATAGAGTGACACACCACAGCTGTGCAGGCAAGTGGGCTAAAAGCGAGGGCCACCTCTAGAACCTTGCAGTGGGCCTGAATCAAGTTGGCAAAAGGTGAAGAGCCTACGAAATTGAATTTCAGATGTTTACATGAATTCCTTCAGATTTTTCTTCCCAAGGAGCTGAAGATTCACTTCATGACCACTACGAATGAAGCCCAACAGTCCTATCTACGGATCCTTGGCTTTGATGCCTAAATCAATGGGATTGCGTGAAGTGTCGCACTCCTGTTGGTGCTTACAACTCATCCCTCTAATGTGGCACTTTATGATCAGATCACCCTTTGAGCCACCTGATTGGTGCACGTGGCGATGATTGGGCACTTACATATGTCTGCATGGCACCCTTAGATTTGTGCACTATTCAGGGCATGAGATTGGTCCACATGGTGCTGACACGGTGCCTTTATGGCAGACGCTTGGCAGTGCTTGAAAGCCTGCCACCTCTGCTGGTTTTCTCACAGCATGAGAAAGCCTAATGGTGGTTCATCAATGCCAGTGCTTGTACCTTACAGTGTCCACTACGAGCAAAGAGCCACCACTAGCTACTAATGGTGGACCTCAGGGGGCTGCTGTTTCCCCATTACATATAACTTTTTTTTCTGGAAAAAATATTTTGTTCTGTTCTTTTGCCTGCAAAATCCTCATTTTCTGTTTTTGAAGGTTTTTTCCATTTTCAGGACATTTTCTGTGCTTTTCAGGGATCTTGGTTTCTTGCCTTCCAAAGGAGCATCTTGCCCTTGCTTTTGGGGAGATTACATTTATGTCTGGTTTTTTAATGTTTACATATAGGTGCCTTCTTTAAAAGAAATCACATTTATACCTCCAATCGTTTTGAAATCATACCCCTATTTTTGTGACGTCACCAGTTTCTCTTTCAATATGACTTGTCATATCATTCTACATCTATGTTGACTTTATTTTAAGTTTTCATATACTTCCTTTACCAAATTCTCTTACCTATACTCTAGCTATTTTAAATTTCCACTATTGTATCCCAGGGTCTCCCCTAGTTGCTTTAAGTGCCTCCTTTGCTAAACCCCCCTCCCTCTCCACACACGTACACACACACGTGCATATGTGTATGAAGGAGACTCCCTATGAACCCATGAATTACAATCTCTTTGTTTAGTCTATCACTCCTTGATGTGGGAAACAAATGTTACCAAATGTTTGAAGTACAATTACTTGGCTTGTATTTAATGCACTTTTGAAGGTTACCAAATCTTCTATTTTCTCGAGAAACATCCTCTTCGCAAAAAAGCAAGGGTAGGGCTGCATCTCAATTGACCCTCCCCAGAACCCACAGCGGCTGAGACTGGTGGCGCTGGGTTGCCTGTTTTTCTCCTTTTCTCCACCTCCACTTCTGGTTTATCTCCTCCTTTGCTCATTTCCTTTCTCCATTTCCTCCCTACCCCCCACCTCCCTGTTATTCTTGGTCTCAATAGAGATCTCATCTTGGAATCCTGGAGAGATAGATGTCTCAGAGGGACCTCAAGAGATTACAAACCATGCCCTTAGCACTCTAATGTCTTAACATGTCACTTCACTCTACATCTTCTCATGCTATCTGCTCAATTGATCTCTTCTCCTCCAAGCATAAAAAGGTTATCCTCAGTTCTCCCTTCATCTTTTAAAGTTCTTATTTATTTCAACAGATACAGTCGAGCTTTGCTGCAATGCATTACTCAAAGGGATCATTCTATGTCTTTCTTCCTTGCTTTTCCACAAATGGATTCTGCTGTAGTGCATCATATTCTTGGAGATGCCCCACAATGAAGAGAATGAAAAAGGTAGTTCAGGAGCCATGAGTGAATAATGACGAAAAAGTTTTACAACTGGATGATCTTTCTGATGAGTGATGCCAGCCCTCTTTTGCCTGGGCTTGGGACCACAAATATGAATGTTGAAGAATTAAGTCCCGTACTGGTTCTGGTATACAATTGATAATTTCCTACCTTGAAACTTTATAAAATTTGTCATTATGGCATGCTTTACTGTGGTTGAATTTGGATGTAAAATTTTGCATAGGCTAGAGTTTTGTGCAACCATGCCCGATTGTGCTAAATTTTAAGCAACAGTTCTTATCATGTTTGCTATGTTCTCATTTTTTTTCGTTAATCTTAAGGCCTTGACTTTTGTTGCTCATTCCACTTGTTTGATATTCTTTTTTCTCATTGCAGGCTGAGGAACCAACCAGTGTTAGTAGTTTGCTGCTTTCTCTGGGTCTAGGAAAATATGCCATTCTTTTCCAAGCTGAAGAAGTAAATTTTCTGAACTGTTTAAATAGTTTTTGCTTATTTTTTCCATATAGAAACAGTGGTATTCCTGTGTGTTCTGCATCATAGAGCTTCTATTTTACTGGTCCCACTTATCATCTTTGGTTCAAACATCTAATTTAATTTAATTTTTGTATTTTTTGCCCTCTATGTTCATGAATTCCATCTTTTCTCATTTCTTTTTCTGGGTAAAAGATTCTTGCTTTCGATGAGGATGCTACTGCACCGGCATTAGGACGTTAGTTGTCCTCTAAATTAACTGTGGCACAAGTGTGGGTTTCTTGGCTTCCAATGTTTATTTATCTTTACCTTCTGGGTAACAGAGGAATGAGTCTCCATGTGAAGCTAAAATGCAGGGAACCTTTGGACCTTATGTGATCTATAATCCGTATGAAGCATTATTGCTTGGAAGCAAGGAAGGAAGGATCAGGAGTCGGGCATGGATCAGTGTGGCCCAGACTGATCAGATCAGCTGATTTGGTTGAATCTGGACTGATCCTAGGCTGATCTGGCCTGATTCCCCCTTTTGTTCAAATGGCACATGAAAAAATTCCACGAAATATGAAACGGTGCTTATAATGTTTGGGGACAGTTTGAAGGGAAAAAAAAAAGAGAATTGGGTTGTCAATGGCCCACACCAGGAAGGAGGCCTGAAAGATCCATAAATAAGTTGGCTCAAACATGAAACACTTTTGCTATGTATTCTTATATTTTCATACTGTACATCTGTATATATAATCATATTCTCATATATGTACTACATATAATTTAAATTTGACTAAAAACCTAAAAATTCTGGCCTAGGCAACCGGCCTAACTGGGCCTATGAAATTTTTGCTAGACTGGGCAGTTTGGATTGGCTGATTTGGCCAAGCCTGACGGATCCAGACCAATCATGTAAAGGATCGCCGGATTGAACATTGGGCTCAGATTGGACTGGCGATCCGATCTGATTGGTGCTGACCCTTCTGTGCTTGGAAGTAAACAAAGAGAAGAGATGTAAATAAGGGATTTGAGCATAAAGACCAATGAAGATTGAGAGGGTGGATAGGGGGGAGGGATGGATAGAGAGGAAGAGGGAGAGAGAGGGATTATAGGTGAGTAAGTTTCAATTTTTCATTCTCTTCACATTGTGTGCAGCTCTTCTTCTTTTTTTCCGCAAATGAGTAAACCTGGAAGAAAGGTTATTGTTCATTATCTGAAGTTCACTATCCATCCATTTCAGTGTCTCATTTCTATTTTGTTATGTGAGTGCAATCTTGTTTTAATTTATAGGTGGACATGGCCGCATTAAAGCAAATGGGGGATAATGATCTCAAAGAGTTGGGAATACCAATGGTGTGTTTGTTTCTTTATCTATACATCTGCTCTGGCTATTTCTGTTATGTATGCCTTCCTTCTTTGGAATAAGAATCTGATACGGATCTTAACATATGACTGTTAGTCTGTTGTGAACTACTCTCTATTTGCATATTGAGTTATTCCTTGTATGGAATCTGTTTTTTCATATTCATTAATGATAGTATTTTATCTCCTTGAAATATTAAAAATGGAACATACTAAATGGAATCTTTTGAGTAGTGTGTTATGAATGCAAGATTTTGGAGCAAAAATAATTCAACAAATTCTGATGCAGTGTTTGCCCAATATTAGATACATTAGTCGAAGCCTATTTTTTTTGGAACATATATTCTATATCACTCCATTGGCAATCCAGTTAGCTAAATTCTGTCTTATTTGACCTTCTACTTAATCCAGTTGGCTAAATTCTGTCTTATTCACCTGACATTATGAAAAATGCTTTCCTTCATGGTCCTCTGCAAATTTGTCATGGAGCATTTTGTTACTTTATGATTTGTACCAAATTTGCAAGTGATCTTTTCCTTTCTAAATTTGCTTCTTCTGAAATAACAAACAGGTGGAATTATATCATGTTAGATTATAACTTAAACTTAAAAGGAAATGCGACCCTGTAAAATGGGTCAGGATTCTTGGATAATAATAGTGACCATATTAGAGCCATATAGGTGAAGCTTATGATGTGATATTGTGTAGGAAAGTTTTCGTCATAAAACTGTAAATTTTAGTGTAGGCTTTTTTTTGTTCAATTTACCCCTTGAATCCTTGATGATACTGAACACTTCGTCATGGTGTTTTTCCAAGCCTTTTATAGGTAGCAGCAATATTGTTTAAGTGGCCAATAATGAGATTCTTGGCAGATCCGAGTATGCATCTGCATTCTTTTCTGTTATAAAAGAATGGGCTGTCCTTTGTCTAAATTGTCTAATGAACTACATGTGACAGAGATCCTTTAATTCCACTCCTCTCTCTGAGGGCCTTCACTTTGGAGCCTGTTTGTGATTTTACTTGACAGGTAAACCTCTTTGCTTTCTCAATGCAGACCAGTCTGAAGCCTCTTCCTTTGCTCACTACAGACCAGTTTGTCCCTCTCTACATGGTCGATTTGGATCCATCATAGGAGTTCTAACAAGACTTCACATTTGTATCATCCCTTCAGTTTTTATTTCTTCAAGAAAGCAGAATATTGGACCATTTTGGGCTATCACAGATGTTCAATGCTTCTCCGCCAGAGACATCCATAAGCCCTCTCACAGGCCACAAGGTCTCTGTTTCATTTCACACCTTGTCCCTCCAATTGGCTTGGAATTTATCAACCATTTTGGGCCATCCCTCTCCAGTCTTCAGACTCTCCATGTACAGAAAAATACAAGATCTCACAGCAGTGCTCATCTTTCATCTGTGCTTGTCCCTGTAATGCTTAATAGTTTATGATGTCATGCTTAATAGTTTTTTGCAATGTTTAAAAGGGCGACCCGTTCAATGGCCTGTCCATTTATCGGGTTAAGGGATAAAGGTTCAACCGTCGGGTCAAACCGGAGTTGACCCATAAGGTAATAAAATAACCATAAAAGACACCTGTAAATTTAGATGTGAGTAAAGTATTTGAAGTGTTTTTTAATATATGTATAACATACACAAGTGCGAATAAATATAAAAAATAACAAAATATTTATAATGATCAAATGATGTTTGGATGCATGGAGAAGTATGCGTGTTAGAAAATTGGAAGGAGGGGCTCCATTTGTCCTAGATCGGGTAGCAAAGGGAGTTGGCACCTAGGGATTGTAATAAATGCTCCTGACCAACAAGTGCATCTTCGTCCCCGTGTGGTTCATGCTTCCAAGCTGGGTTGATGGTTTTTTACCGGTTTGACTGATTTATTCTGTTGGAAGCAGTTTTTTGGGAAAAGCTTATTGTTGTCATTTAAAACCCGTAACGTTGTCCAGTTCATGGGTTATCCGGTTTAACCGGCCGGTCCAGTCCAGGTCTTAAAACCATGGTTTATTGTGTTGTGCTAATGCACAATCTTCTTCCTTGTTGGCTGTCTTGGTGATATTACACCTCCTTGGTGTCTTTTGTATAGGATTTTTTTAGAGCTCTTTGACCTATACTTGTACATCTTTATTTTTAATATATACTTGTGGTACTGTCCACTTTCAAAAAAATGATGTCATGCTGAACGTTGCATAGCCATTAATGACTTCCTCAATGGAGATTTTATCTCCCATTATCACCTGTCATCGCACCATAGCATTAGGACTCTTGGCAGCATCCGATAGAGAGATGTGTTCAAAAAATGCCATATTGGTTCTCGACATCATCTTGGAAGGTGGAACGGAAGAGATCTCTAAGAGATGTCGGCAAGATCATATAGAGAGATTGGGTACAGTGGCCATACATCATGATCATCTTATATGTCTTAAAAGATCTTTAGATTTTATGCATTTAGCCATTTAATATGATTAAATTTACACAAGAACAATGCAAAAACATATTTGCACAAATACCAGCATTGGTTTTGTGTTGCCATCTTAGTTTGTTGGAAACCTCTTCTTCTGTCATAGTCCTCACCTCCTCCTATTCTATCGGCATTCTCATCTCCTCCTCTTCCTCCTCCTCTATCCTACTCCTCATTACGCTTCCCTCAACTACCTCTTATTCTTGATATCGGTATGGATTTCATGTCTGTATCATCTGAGAGAGAGACTCTCAAGAGATCTCGTGGATATCGGTAAACAATGGATGTGACAGACTTGTAGGTTGAAAAGTTATTATAAAGGCAGCTCTTCCTCCAATCATCAGATATCTAGCACTCCAATTTATGACTAAAAATTTAGTTATAAAAGGATCCTGATTCTGCTTTCTGAGGTTTTATGGTATAGCTGAGAGCTAGCCTTTCTGCTCTGTGGAGGCAAACCTGCAATCTGACCTGAAGCATTTGCCATCAATATAGCTAATGAAACTTTTTGTAGGTGGGAAGCTGATGGCTTCCATTTGACTTTTGAGTAGATAGTGCTAGACAAGGGTGATGCATGAGTCCAGTGAATGAAGCTGAAGGCACTTGTGGGATTGTGCTTCTACTGTATAATAATGCATTTTAAAAATAAACCTTGAAGTGGCCAATGAGGAAATGGGTATCTTAGATGAATAGCAGTCTAGAGTCAAACTATCCTTAAAAAGTATGATTGATGTAATTGTCTTCAGATCAATGAGTGAACCAAGAATTTTTGAGTTTTCTAAAATGTTAACTAGGCAGCTGTCTGCCTTTCACGTCATGCAGCCAAGTGCTCTAGCTTTTCTGCCATTATTCTTTTGCAATATTCTTCAATACAAGTTCCCATAAATCACAATCATTTTTTTGTACAGTTGCATATCATAATGGGTTTTACATCTGATTCCATGTGTTATTTATCTCCTAAACACCTTTAGATGTCCATACTTGTTTCTGGTTTCTTTAGCGTGCACTCTCTTTTCTAATTTATACCTTGCATAATTGAGTTATTTTAGCAAATTAAGATCATTACCGTTGATGTAGTTCTATTTAATTAACAAGGAAATGAGTAAATAGGCAAGAAAGAGACGTGAACGTCACGTTGTAGTTAAGCAGGCATGTGGCCACGAAGGTCCACGGCCTTGCCTATATGGTGGCTGTTGCTGAGAAGTGTAAACATTGAATGGACTTTTGTCCATCATGTAATCTATGTAATGCCTACAAGTGGGGTTTCCCGGGGGGTATCATCCCGTCTCCAAAAAAAAAAAAGGGGAACTACAAGTGGTGCTAATGGCAACGGGCCAATGAGCTTTAACTTGGTCTTGTCCATGCGTATTGTCGACCTGTAACAACATCATCAGGACGCAACTAGTTGTCTGAGGATTACTGTTTAGTAGAAGTGCCGTTATCACAGCAAGTCGGATGTATACCAGCTTAAGCCAAAGAAATCTCTTGTTGAACAGATTGCCTTTGGTGCGTTTTTAGTATTCTGGGATGCATTTACTACGATTAAGTGAATTTCAAATTTCAAGATCCTTTCTTGCACTCTTCCCTTCCCAAAGCAGGATGGATTAATTAACTGCTACCCTGGTTCTCAAGAGGAGTCTGCTCATTGCAGGGACCGAGAAAGAAGATCCTCCTCGCCCTTTTGCCCCGCACGAAGCAACAACGGCGTACGTGATAGCAGATGCATGCCATGAAGTCTCCACTTTTGAGTACTCCCTTTTTTGTATACATTTCATGTTAAAAACTTTATGGTGATAGATTGCCCCTACTGTTGCATTGATCATAGACTAAAGTTGAGAGTAATGCTTTGTACATCCTCCTGTTATTATTCATTCAAAGTTGGAGACATGAGAATGACCCACAAGACAAAAACAGAGGTCCAACGCAGAGCCAGTGTTGTATGATTTGTCAGCAAGCTTCAATTGGTGGAGGTGAAGGTGTCCTCTTGGGCTTCTCACTGCAGTTCCCAATTGCCATCCTCCTCTCAAAAGCAAGTAGGAAATTCTCTCTTGCGCTAGCAGCTTGTTTGCATGTGTGCGCATCCTGGAAGCGGTGCTTCAAGCACAGCTTCTGGTTGCAGGTTCGGCAGGTGCTGGTGTTGGAGAAGGTCAGCTGCTCCCTGCAGCCCTTTGCGGGGCAGCGCGGCTTACGCTTCTTGGCGGGGTTGCAGGTGCCCGCCTTCGCGTGCCGCCTCAAGGCGTCGCCATTGGATTCACCCACTTCCTTCTTCTCTATGGCCATGGAGCATGTGTTGCACACCACCACGACCCGGCTGTTGTGTTCTGCCTTGGGGCATGCATGGGCCCTGTATGTTCTGTGCTCCAAGCAGAACACCTATGGGTAGAAGAATAAAATTTAAGATTCAAAACATCATCAGGATTTCTATGACCAATTTAGAAATCAATCGAAAGATCTCAATGTTGGAGAAACTGAAAAAAATGCGTGGTCTTGTTCTTGATGCCATTCTTCTTTAATGAACCAGGTAGCTGAATCCGTAGCGTGTATGTAGTAATAACATGATTCGAGTTTTAAAATTCTCGAAAGAAGTTCGGAACTTGTGTTCCGAAAGGGCTCAAGTACGCCATGAGATTGAATTATACACGTAATGTTAACATCCTGGCGTGAGGATTAGTAGCCCTCCTATGATCAAAAGTTTCTTAAACCCTCTAGTCATCCTTTGTTTTTCTTTGGCTAATTTATCAAAGAACCGTAATCGGTTTCTCCGAGCAGGCTATTTCAGGGTGCAGAGGGTGGTCAAATAATAATGTAATTAAATCATAGTTTGGGGGTTTAGGAGCGCAAATTGCGGTCAGGTAGAACAGGCTGTTCTTTCTCAAGAAGTCCCAAAACAAAGTTTAGGACTAGAAAGAAATGATTCAAGATCTGAACTTGCCAATTCGTAAGGACCTAAAGAAGGCGTGTACAAGCTTCCCGTGGAAGAAAGATACCAAAGGAAACAACAAGAGCCAGAACTCAGCAGGTTGAGAGAGAGAGAGAGAGAGAGGTGTTCTGTAGATGCATACCTTGAGGCATCCATCGCACTTGAAAGGGAGGAAATCTAGCTGGTGGCAATCGTCCTGCTCGCAGTGGCTTCCCAAATCTTCAAACGCTTCTGTTCCTCTCCCCATCCTCCCTCCCTCTCTCTCTCTCTGCACACCTGAGAGGCAAACGAAAGAAGAACTTTCTTCCTTGTATATGTGGATTTGGATTTCCTCCGAAGCTCTTGTAAGTCTCCCTCCGCAACCTCCAACTCCCGATCTACGTCTTCCGTTCGGAACGGGATTTGTGGTTCTCTTATACACATATATATAGGTTTTCTATATGGAGTTGGATGGGCATTCGTTCTGGCTTGGGCTCTAAGAAAAGTTGGACCGGGGGTTTGGCTCCTTGCTTTCGTCCGAACCACCTGGATTCTTCTCGACCAAGCTCTGTGGATCCCACACGGCATTCCGACGAACCATGTGCGAATGGGGTCCCGAATCCGGCAGGGTGTCCGAACCTGGACCCATTTACCGGCTGCAAGAACGAGGTCGTTGGCCGCTGCGGCGCCGCGTGACCATAAAAAGGTTCGATGCCGGTTGGCAGAGATGCGTCAGTCGTTGCGTATGCTGATCCATTGAAAATAATGGTGAAGATATATATATATTCAACGTGCCCCAGAGCACAGCTAAATTAAATGCATCATCTCTCGAAAATAAACCTTCTTACAGTAAAAATAAATAAATTTTGTTATAAAATTTTAAATATTAAAATAGGCCTCTTCGGATTGATCATATCTCAGGGTATTAATTTTCACCGTCCCATTTTTGACGATTACTTGGAGCCGTCCGATAGGATAGGTATCAAAAGTAAATGTCTAAAATGCTGAAAAAAATAGTAAAAAAAAAAATCGTCAAATTAGTCCTTAGATTGATCTCCATCCAGTGCTATTTTAGTTTTCATTTCAAATGATGATGGATTTGATTGGCCGGTTACGGTTAAATTTTTTATTCTAATGGTGAAAATTAAATATCAAGAAAGAACATCTTAGAAGATGTATTAAAATATTTTAATTTTTTAATATATTTTTTTTTTTTTTGAAATCTAGATGAGGGGTTGAAGGGTCGCATCTAAGTTCGATGTGGCCCGGGGCATTATATCTCTCTCTCTCTCACACAGTGCATTTTGGCCCCACCAAGGCCTTCTATGTAACACGGTCGCATAGTGCCTTTTGGCCTCATCTTCATGTTGAAAAAAATTATCATAAAATTCTAAATGTTTAATTAGTCTTCTAAAGTAATTTTCATCTCTTAGAGTTTAGTTTTCACCATTGAATCGTATTCGAATTGATTATAGTCGTCCAATCGGATGAAAACAATTTGGTGATGTATATTGAAACCCTAGGGGATGGAAACAACCCTAAGAGTAACATGATCATTTTTTTTTCTTTTTGTCTATTTTTTCATTTTTTTAAAAAATTAGATTTACAAGTACCCAATGGACAGTCACGATTAAGTTTTAAGATCCGACTACGATCGAACGGTCAAAATAAAATTTCATGGGATGGGAACAACCTTAAGAAGACAATTAGTTATTTAAAAAAATATGATAAATTTTATTTTATTTTTTAATATAAAAAAATGATCGAAAATAATATGTGCAACCAAGTTGCACGCTAATGTAGCATTGCACTACAACATTCCTCTCTCTCTCTCTATTAGATTTTTCAAATAAAAGGAAAAAAAAAAAAGAGAAAGGGAAATGGGTGCGTAGGCGCGCAGAGAGGTGGAAACTACCTCCGCACACATCCCACCAGTGTGCGTTTCACGCGAGTAGGGCAGAGCTCCCCGTGTGCTCGCGCTTCGCGCCCTCAAACCGGAATTTCCCATCCTCCCTTCATTGGGATGGGGCGAACTCGAGACCACCCCCCTTGGGAGGGAGGTGATGTCCCACTGCACTATATGTGTCGGACCTGAGAGCCTATCCAAATAGGTAATATTATACAGATGGGAAAGTTTTCCCAAACTTTTTTACCCACCTGACGTGGGTGTACTTGATTGACTTGGACTCCAAAAGTGAGAGAAATTACGTAAATTTGTGACAAAGCCCACACCTTAAGTTTCTCCTTTGAATGGGATAAAAAAACTGGAAAAACTTTCTTGTCGTGCCAGTATTGCTCGTCCAAAATTCTCACTTGTTTCTTTTATAGGCAAGAGGAGAATCCAAAGCAATAATGGTGTTGATGCCAGTGGAACCGCGTTACACAGGTGTCATTGATTTTTTTCCCCCACTTCTCATCGGTGGTTTCTTTTCTCCCCATTCTTGACTTCTAATCCATCCATGACTTTTGGTGGATAAAACTCACTTGATATTCACATAGTCCTGATTTGTTTGCAGGATAACTAGATAAGTAAGAGTGTTCACAATTTGATTTAGTTTGATTTTGACGTAAAATTTTAAAAATCAAGTCAAATCGAAATATAAGCTCCTACTAAATGAAATCAGATACAAAATCTTGAAACTAAATCAAACCAAGTTGAAATAATTTGGTCTGGTTCAGTTTAGTTTGCGGTTTAATCTTTGTAATGGGCTGGACCGATATGTGCATACGTTCTTCAAATAAACAGATCTTTTTAATTAACTTCTTCTGGATCACTTATTTCTAGTTAACTCGAGTTTCTTCAATTAAACATAAGAGATCATATTACCCTTCCATTTTTAGGAATTTACATACTTATAAACTCAAAATTTCACATTCATGTTATACTCTTTTAGATTTGTTCAGTTTATTTAAGTTGGTTCGGTTTATGACGGAGAAAAATCAAACTAAACCAAATTTTTAATTTAATTTGATTTCAACCCAAATCAAGTTAAAAAATAAATAAATAAACTGAGTCAAATCAAACCGAATAGTGAACAGGGAACAACCCTATGATAAGGATAGAACACTACATATACGTGTTATTTGAGCTTGTTTGATTTGGTTACCTGGATTACTTGTTCATTTTGAATGACTCATTTGCGGAACAAGAAATTTTGCTAAAGATCTCAAATCACTTGTTCTTCAATAAAATAGGTAACATATATATATATATATATATATATATATATATATATATTTCTCTTATTGTGATGACACCGAATTTGTTGACCTCTCGGGATTGGGCGGGCATCAACCACCATACATGATCCTATGACTTTGCAAAAACTTGTGTTTTTGGTAAATAAATAACCCACGCTCGGTCATTGGGACTCCCTTTGTGAGGAGGCACCCCTTCTCTCGAAGTTGCGGGACTATTTTACCAAGTTTCTTAAAGAGAGTTGTCTCATACCCCTAGGTATTCTCCGACTCTACCTACCCATCTAAGTGCATGTATCCTTGGATATCTTATTCCGACATAAATAATCTAAATTGCTTATGTCGAAATAAGTAATCCCACTAACAAATTTGGCCTTAAGGTTGAGCCACAACTTTTAACATGTAGAAGATCTTACAAAAAATTAAATTCGATACGGAGATATATGTTTGTAAAAGTTATCCCATGGTCACATGAGTGGAGGATGTGCCTAAGATAAACATTCTTCTTAAATAACAAGGCAAATAGTCCACCATAAACAGGTTAAAATTTTCTTAAACTTTCGAATATTCTTTAGACCGTGGGTAAGAAGAATGAGAAGACTTTTCGGCCATGGTATCCTCTAGAGAAAAATAGCTACTTCACTTGTTGAGGGTGGGTCAAATACCTCAAGACTCCTATCCCTCTTCATGTGCTGTGCCACCATTTCATAGAGTGTACTAGATAGCTTTGCTAGGATTAATTTGGATTTTACTACTACTAATAGTAGATGTTAACTATATTCTATCAATTTTGATATTCATATATTAATATAATATTATAATAAATTTAATACATGTATTGAAAATGTTGATAGTCTTTGAGAATCTAAAGACCTCCTATCCTCCTCTTTTCCTATCTTTGATTCTCTGTTTTCTCGTCAGCCATCATCTTCAGTGTTCCTCTAATATTGATTTTAAAAATTAATATTTTAGATCTCAAAACTATATCAAAATTTAAATTTAAGGGCCCCTTCCATCCCTACTTCCTATGTAACTAAGTTACTTTTCTCTTTGGTCGACATTTTTGTGTCGGTGCCTGCCAAACCAAGCAGACATGCTGCTGTGAAGGAGTGGAATGATGGTCGGAGGCACAGTGGGGGAGGATCGATGTTTGGTGGATGGGGGTTAATCTAATGGGTAATAGGGGGTAGTTAAAAGGACTGAAGGATTGTAGTGGCATATCTGGAAACAAAGTTCTGCAGAATTTGTATGCAAAATGAACACAGTTTTATAATGACGAAATTGTTATTAATCCATAATGGTACATATGCAAAGGCTCTATTTTTGAAGTACTCGAATCCCAGGACAAACAGCCTCATCTATCCACAATTTATATCTTGAGTTAAGAGGTACTTCTTCTTAAGTATTACCATAATTTTTTTTAGATTTATTCTGAAATGGATTCTTGTATAGTTATATGTCATATGACAGGATCAAATACGATCATAATTACTTACCTCGAACATGTTTTTGCGCTGCACTTTAACTGAACGAGATCATCTGGATCTGTGCATCTGAAACACATGAGATCGAATTATACGAAAGATGTATGATTCATTTACCATTGACATGACATGTGCAATGCACGTATAACTTGATTTCATGTATCCGAAGGACGTTGGACGGTCCAAAAACACAGATTCAGACGATCTCGTCCCACTTTAACATATTATGATTAGTTAAATTATCCAAGTGGTGGGGTTGTGGACAAAGGCCCGGCGGCGGCGAGAACTATGGCTTTTGTTTTCTCCTCCACGAGGGCCTACAGCAAACCAATGTGAAAAGAACCGTCAGTGTAGCTTAGGATTCCAAAGTGAGTTTTACTTGGTGTACCGGCTGATGCACTGGTACGGCCAAAATATTTTTTTTGCTCGCATTATGTCCCACGTCTTGGTACTGGTCAAACTCGGATGACTCAAAAAAAAATGGAAGATTAAAAATTAAGCCCTAATAAATAGTTCATTTGAGCTCGATTTTTAATCTTTTAGATTTTTTAGATCATCCAAATGGGGATGGATTGTATGAACATATATGTCAGATATGGGCCGTTAAAAAAAGTAAAAATAAACTAGCTGTAATAAATAGGCCAGATTTGGGCAGGTGCAACAAATAAAACTCTTTAAAAAATGAGAGTTTCTAGACTTCCATGTTCCTCTACTCACAAATAGCACCAATTGTCGGTGTAGCAAGTAAAATTCTTCCAAAAATTAGATCTTTTAGACTTCCATGCTCCTCTGCTAACAAAGAGCATGAGAAAATCAGTGCACCTCATCCTCAGGAACTCCATGGGCAATGGTGAACCATTAGACCTCATCTTTTGGATCCCTTTTGTTAGAATAATCTCACATTGAAAAATAGACAAAATCAACAATGCTTAAATTGATGGTGCTATTCCATTTGGTGCCTTCAGATTTTGAGTTGGATGGTCTAATAATTTTAACATAATATTAGAGCCCACGGTCATGAACCAGGTCGTGTACCTAGTATTTGTGGCATATGTGACAGAACCTAAAATCGATCTATCGAAAAAAAGAATAAAATCAACAATGCTTAAATAAATGGTGTCTATTTCACTCAATACATTAACGTTTTGAGTTTGATAGCCCAATAACTTCAACACCTCTCATCCTCTTATCCTACTTTCATCCATTCAAATGACTTATTCATCCTCAGGTTTAAGAAATGAGTTCCAAATGATCTTATTTTAGATTTCCTAAGCTAGGGCAGCACTGGCATGCTAATGGTCTTTATGCGAACTTTACAAAGTGCGGGGGAAAAAGCATGGTATTTTTTAGTTCTCTAGGTAAGGACGTTAAAAGCATGTTTACTCCCTTCTTGTGAATATGAGATAAATATAAATAATTTATATTCATATATGAATCTTTTAGAATGATATAATTGTGATAAAACTATATTTATATTTATATTTAAAACAGATACAAAATCGATACATATATGAAAAAAGTTAATAAAACCACATAAACTGGCTAGATTTCGTAGATATTTAAACACAAAGCCTTTCCAAATACGCAAAAAAAAATCTAAAGGCATATATTTAATAAATTCTAAAAATATCATACTTTCTTATATATTATCCTGCGTACTCCTATAAAATAATATATTATACTAAATATGTCATTTTAATGACATATATAAAATATTTATACATATCAATTATTCGATCTTTGCAATAATTTTAAAAGATTATATATTTTAGAGAAGTATGTGACATAATATCCAAGCAAGTATAACATTCTTGAAATCTAATATACAACAATGATAAATATAAAATTATCCCAAGAAATTCTTTTTTTGGATAAAATCGCTCTCTCTCTCTCTCTCTCTCATCACTCTTTCAAGTCTCAACTTGTTCTCCATTTCTCCTTCGCCTTCCTCTCCTCTGCCCGCTCAGCTCCCCCATCCGCCGGTGGCCGCAAAGCCGCAAGCCCCGCCGTGGGGCTCCTCCTCTTCTCCCTCCCGCCCAGTCTCCCTCTGCGAGCCCCGCGGCAGCAGGTTGGCGCGTGGAGCGCCCAATTCGCAGAAGCCATGGAGCCTTCATAGCTGCCAAAAGGATTCCAATTCTTGCAGTAAAAAGGCGCCTTCTTTACCGTGAAGACGAAGGCTGGTTTGTCCCTTGCCTTCTTCGGCCTCCTCTCCCCATTGCCGTTTTCTTCTCCTTCTCTCCGTTGCTTGAAGAGTGTGGGAAGGACGGGGAGCGAGGATGCCGGGCAAGGCAGGGAGGAAGGCCGATGGGAAGAAGCAGAAGCAGCAGCAGCAGAGGAGGGACCCCTACGAGGTGCTCGGGGTGGCGCGCAACTCCTCGGACCAGGAGATTAAGAGCGCTTACCGGAGAATGGCTCTCAGGTGGCTGCGATTTTACTCCCTTTTTTTTTTTTGGCGCAGCTTCTCGTTTGGTCTCTTCGTGCTGTAGCAACTTTGGTTTGTGGGTAATGTTGGTTTTCCTGAAAGGGTTTTGTTTTGTTCATCATATGGTTTTTCTTCGTCCGATGCGACCGAGGATTTGGGAATTTGGGTTGCTGTAAAAACTGAATTTTTTGGACAAATGAGGTTTTGGGTTTGAAGGTATTGAGGTTTACAGTTGTGCTTTGGTGTTGCAATTAATTTCCGGTTGTTGGTTTCTTTATCTGTACATACGGACGGTCGTCATGTATAAATCACTTGACATACCTCTAGCGTGGCAGGAGGGGAGTGGTTCAGCTCAAAGTAACAGAGAATGGTAGTGGAGTGAGCAGTTTGGAAATGTTACTTATATGTGATCATTTCTGAACAATGCAGTGGGTTTTTAGTCGGGAGAAGACACTATCTAAGTTGGCTCTTAAAAAGTATAAAGGACTTTTTTTTGTTGGTTACAATGTCAGATGGTATTCGTAAAACTAGGAAGCCACGTGGCATGGGAATGTATGAGGGAAAGCTTCTAAAGCACTCATTTGCACCTACAAACCAATGCATGGAGAAATCTATGGACATTTGAGGAGCAAAACTGTGCGGGCCTCTATGCATTTTGTTCAACTGGTGCCACTAGTCAGGTGAGAAATTTGCCTAAGTCGGTATGAATATAAGAGAACCGTTTTTCTTAAAGTTTGTGGGTCTCATCAAATAATATTTGCAAAAGTAGCCAGTGACACACCCACATGGCATGTTAGATGCCACACATTGGAATTCCACATTCTAATGTGCGAGCAAGCTTCTATACACCTGGTTGCATTGCCAACAAATGCATAGAAAAGTCCATGGACATTTTGGAAGCAGAACCAAGCCACATAGACCCTCTATGCAATTTGTACAATTAATACAACTGGGTAGAGCAGGGAATTATGGAACAGAGTGGGCACCCAAATAGCATGTTAATGTAACTCTGCACATGGCATGCTGGCTTTGATATTATGCAAACTATGGAAGTGTCGAATCTTGACCATTCTTTTTTGGAGGTTAACCCTGTTTTTTTTCATGCCTGGCATTGTCCAGGCATGGAATTTGGCTTTTGTGCTTGCCAGGATGATCTGAATCCATCCATGGACATTGAATTTTGTTGCAAAATTTGTTTTGATCATGGACTAGCCACCTGGTGGTCTCTTTCTTCACCCGTCAGGGTGCGAAGTTGACTTTGAATTTTGAGTTCCTTAAAAAACGTAATTTCAGCATCTCAAAACTGCAAAATTGATAAAAAAATTGTTCATCAAGGCTGATTCTTGCGCCTTTGTGAAATGATAAGTGTGTTTTAAGACCATCAAGGCTGATCTCACTGTGCTGCCTCAATGTACAAACTGTTCATCATGTTTAGGGTTACTTAAAACTCATCTTTTTGCCATTTTTTGGGCCAGCTCAGCTCACATGGCTCATAACTCAGCTCCATTGTCATGTATTTTTACTGAATTCTTTTTGTACTACTGTTGGTATTTGTTGGTCTTTGGCCTGCTTTGCCAGTGGACTTTATCTTGCTAGGATATGGCATGCGGGAGTTCTCTCGCTGTGGTGACGAGCAGAGGCATACTTCAGTAAGTTCAGCTTCTCGCAACTTGACTCCCGCATCTTGGGCCTCATTTTCATCGGTTTCATCACCAACAATGAAGCATATGCCTCCATTTGGTGAACAAAGGGTCATACCATCGAATATCTGAAGCTTGAACTTGACTATGGCATGATAGCCTGGGCTTCACTTGTGATGTAAATGTTCCTGAGGAGTTCATTGTTTCAAAGAGCAGGATTTTCTTATTCTGGCATCACAAGGACTACCCAATCCACTTCCCTTTAGGCTGACACCTCTTTGATTTGATCCAGACTTATAGCAAGGGTGTTGCAGCAGATTCAGACACCCAGGCCGCGGGGGGTTGGGGGGGGGGTGTGGAGGCTTGAGGGGGCCATTCTTGTGGGCCTTGGCAGCATTCACAACCTTATTTGTTATTCTTGTGATGTTATCATTCTTCCTTGATGGGACCCCAGCCTAGCTACAGTTTCCCTTGGGTGACCAGCTTCATTTCTTCAAAGACTTTGTGGGCTTCGCATATTGCTTCATGCCTTTTTAGGCCAAGTTCATGGAAACTTTCTTGGCATGCTGACCTGTCCAGTCAGACCTAGTCTTGAGGCTTTTCCTTGTGTCCTCGAGCTCTTAATTATCAAATGATGAGTATGATAGTTTATGCATGATTCATGGTGTGATGACACACACACAATGTAACATCCCAATCCAACCCTTGTGAGGTGTTTTGTCTCCAAAATGTGCTATACAGGTTATGAATATGAGCACCCCATTTATAATCCATTTATAATCCAATATATATATATATATATATATATATATATATATATATATTTTCGTTTTTTGATATGAGATTTGTATGGTTCATCTCTACCCCAATCCCCAGACATAGTGGTGTCTCTACACCAATTTACCTTATCAATAGCCCTGTCCTATGGGTAGTCATTTTCTATTAAAGGAGGATTGGGTTACTATGCATTTAGTATTCAAAGAGGTCAAGTAGGACTCAATTTTGTGTGGACTATTAAAGGAACCTGAGTCGAATAGAGGAAAGCTTCACTCATTTAGTATTCAAATTGCTTGAGCTCACTCGAGCTTGTCTTCATTATTAAACTCATTGAGCTCGAGCAGAACAATTATAACGGTCCCACTTACAGATCTCCAATAGGTGCACAATGCAAAAACAAAACAATAAGATGTATCAATGTAAAAATATAATAAGAAAGTTATGTCCATTATACAGCAGAAATATAAGGAAAATAAAACACATATCTCAAGAAAATAAATCAACTGGTCATACCTGAAATATTTTAAACTCACTCATGTTTTTGAAAATTATATTTTATAACTTTTATGAGAACTCGTAATGAGATCTCACTAGGGATCATTTATATCCCTATTGTGATCCCTCATTCACCACCCCATTTACTCATCTTTCCAAAAGAACTATTTTCTTCTAGTTATTTTTATCGTGTAATATATTTATTCTATATATGAGATTCATGAAACAATCTAATAATAGCATGAGATGTATTTGTTGTAAAAACAACGAGAAATTGTGGTGAAAATATTAACTAGGTAGTAACAAGTACAATTTTTCTTCTGTCTCTTTAAGTAGTTCATACGCTATTGTCTTTTCTATTCTTTTCCTTTGATGAATAGTGGTAGTCAATAATAACATAGAAAATGTGAAGTCACTTGTTAGAAGTCATCATCATAGGGATCTCAGGGATGAGTCATTATTTGATTTATATCTTAAATTGATTTTTGTTGTTCATAGTCGGTTGTGTTGCGGACGAGGTGACTCATTCTTTGACCCAAAGTGACAGGGATAACCACTCACTAGCAGTCATAGTGGCCGAGCAGGCTGTCCACTGACAATCCTCTCGATCTTCACCTATCCGCCTCAGCAGGCTTCTTAAAACCTACTGGGTGAGATGAGAAAGTAGGCTAAGTTGGGTCTACAGTTTGCTAACTACAGTGTCTATGCCTCAGCCCACGAATGCACTCAAGTAGGATCACTATCCTCTGCTTAAGTCGAGGTCCCGAACCTAGACTCTAGAATCATAAGAAAAAGAGGGATGCTTCGTGTCTCGACACTACACATCGTAAAAGAACTTGACTAGGGCGTCCAACTAATCACCAAGGAACGGATCGTATGGGCTCGTCTCACTAATGAAGTGGTTCAATTCTTAAAAGGTAAATCATCGTAGGAATCATCGTTCATCAACATCATAAGGATTCATCGTCATCATGGAAGGCTTTATTGCCTTCAGTTCATTTCATAGGTTCTTTTCTTCCTGTAGAGTGCACTAGACTGTGCTTCTTATGTTCTGGTTCATGTCCTTGTTCTTATTCTTTCGTCCCCTTCTTGGGTATGTGAGACTGTGATTTTTTGAAATCAAACTTTTCTTTTGAAAAGGACTTAAAAGATTTTAGTTTTCAAAAGAATCCTTTTTTTTGTTTTATGTGTAGACTTTGAGAACTTAAGATTAGCCCTTAGGGAGTCTAGTTTTTTAGATCAGGCATGGATTCGTGCATTTGACCTCTCCCCACTGACCTCAACCAGTGTTAATTACACTAGTCACTGAATGGCAACCTTTGATTAACCGTCCGATAATGCCTTTTAAGATGACATAAATGAGAAAGACATTCGCCACTTTGATAGTCATTTATTAAAGAACCCCTTATAAGATGTCCTAAAAGGATACTTAAAAGACTTAAGTTCACATCAAGGCATATGAACTTATAATTTTTAAGAGGCCTTAAGAGATGGTGCCCTCGGGCAAGATCCTTATTGAGACCCCTTAAAAGATACTAAGGAATTGAGGCAATATCCTTTAAGCATCCTTTTGGAAATCTTTGAGGATTTGGGCAGCATCTCTCCTCTTTTGATTCTTTTTGAAGAGAGGTACAAAGGGTAGACTAGGTTAGTGGCACATAAAGACCACCACATAACCAAGGATAACCCTTGAATAGCTTTACGGCCCTCCAACCAGTATGGAGGAACTGCTCACTTAATCGGTCATTCAACCATTATGAATGAATGGAAATCAAATGACAATATTCAGTATGCATAATTGAGTCAAACATACATCAATACTAAAAAAATTCATTTCAATTCTTGAACAAGTCATATACATGGATCTTAGTCATTCTACTAGTAAGAACTAAGAATGAACCATTAAGAGTTCAGCTGCTCTACCAATAAAAGCAAACCAATCACTTTATGGTCATTTTGCCAATAGAAATGAACCACACAGCATATGGTCATCTTACCAATAAGAATGAACTAATAACTTTATGGTCATTTCACCAATGGAAATGAACCACACAACATTTGACTATTCTATTAATAAGAATGAACCAATAATTTTATGGTCATTTCACCAATAGAAATGAACCACACAACATTTGGTTATTTTACCAATAAGAATGAACCAATAACTTATGGCCATTTCACCAATAGAAATGAACCACAACATTTGGTCATTCTACGAATAAGAATGAACCAATAACTTATGGCCATTTCACCGATAGAAATGAACCACCAATTAATTAACTAGGTCGAAATAATCATGATTACAATCTTATTAAGTCATAGAATTAACATATCCTTCATGTGCCACACACAAAAAATTCTTCAAAGGGATTTTCTTCTTCAAAAAAGGGCAGCACTTCGTCTTCAAGGGGGTGGGGGGGAGCCGCCGGTGGCTCCTTTCACTCTTCTTTTCTTTGCCCCCTCTTTTCTCCTTTTCATTCACATCCCCCCCTCCTTTCTCTCTTCTTTTTTTCTTCATAAAAACATGTCCAACAAGGTATCATGAGAATCTTTCACATGTCATGCTAGAATAAATAATAGTATATATCTGTATAAGATAAGGAGCTAGGCTCCAAATCTCTCTTTCATGTGAGCCTTAGATGGACTTGGTCCATCGGATTCTTTTTCTTTTCCTAAAAAGGAGATTCCATATGTATTTCATGTTAAAACATACAAAACAGATTTCTTAGTGAGGTGATTTTCCTATTAGGAGAGTTTCTTTTGCTCAGTTCATATGTAGTTCATCATACACCCTCATCTTCATTCATCATGTTACACTAAACGAACTCTAACATGCTTCATAATAAGACAACATTTAAACGGCATAAAACATGCTGCATGTGAGAAATCATGTCCTCCTATAATCTTAAACTTCCCCTTTTCGTAGTTCCCAAATCAGAAAACAAACAAACATAATTCTCCCTGAATTTCATGCTTTTACACCTCCTCCAAATTGCTGAAAACCCCAAAAAAGGTAGGTAACAGTGGAGTATCACCCTCCCCCTTGGAGTGAATACCCTAGTTCGAAAAGACTCCTCCGTCCACGGGAAGAGGAGCCAACGCCGCTGCCTTTAGCGGGGGAAGAACCACCCTGTAGCAGCCTTTTCTCTTCATTTTCTCTCTTTCTTCAAGCTTCCTTCAGGAACTCTCTTTCTCTTTCTATTCTTCTGACTCTCCTCTCTAACTTCTTCTTCCTCACTCTTAGATTCTCATTCTATCTCACTGTTTTCTCTTTTCCCTCACTGTTCTTCTTTTCTCTCTCTCTAACAGGCTCTCTCTCTAGCTCTTCCACCTCCTCTCTCTCTCTCTCTCTCATACACACACACACTACTTCTCTCTCTCTATCCCTCCCTCTCTCCCTCCTGCTCTCCCTCTGTATCTCCCACTCTCCACTGTCTCTCTCTCCTTTGCCCTTTGCTGGTCTGACCAGCCACCCCCTCCCCCTTTTTTTTTATAGAATTTTACTCGCTGCACCGCACGTGATGCAGTGAGTTGCTGCACCGCACATGGTGCGGTACTTTTTATTATTATTTTTTGATTTTTTTTGGTGGCCCTCATCATGCTCTACACATCCGTACAGTCCAATCTCCGATTGGACGATCCAAAAAATCTGAAGAATAAAAAACCGAGCTGTTCATTGGGCTCAGTTTTTTATTTTTCAGACTTTTTTGGCTGAGATTGGCCTTTACAAGATGTGTCGGACCTGGTGGGACTGACCTAAACAAATTCAAAAAAAAAAAGAAAAGAAACTGCTGCTACTGCAGCCGTCCAATCTATGGGATCGGACGGCTGCCCACGCGCCTGCCCGCGGCGCAGCATGCGGAACTCTTTTTTATATAGGGAGGTGGTAGGCGGTTTGGGACAGGGAAGGAGAGAGGCGGTGACCTCTCTTGGGTCCCCTTGGCCAGCCCATTAAGGCCCATAAACCCAGGCCCAATAACCCCTGTCTTGGGCCCTTAAATCCTCTAAGAACAGGCCCATTTATGGGCCAATTACAGCCATTAAACCCATGTTTGCAGGCCCAATAACAGTCCACTAGGACCTTTAACTTAAGGCTCATTAGTCTTAAGGGAAAAATTTATATTTAAGCCCTAAGTTTCTTCTTAATTGTATATATGTCCCTGCCTAATTAGTTGGGTCCTTGCAACAATGCTCAGTTCTGCTCATTTCATTTAGACCCATGTGTGTGTTGGGGAGGGGCAAACTAGGTTTCCCTGGCACCAGCCATTGTTATCTTCAACATCCGGGGGGGAAGGAAAGAAGAGGATGCTGATTGCCACAATTCCTAGGTTAATTCATGTTTTAGTTGGATGGTTGGTTTGTCATGTTCTAGACATTCTAGTTGCTCTTTGGGCTATCCCTGGGGCTGGTACGCCTTTTTTTATATTTATGTCCTATTATGACTCAAGGGAGATTCATTGTCCAGGTGTATATGTTTCTAGCTTAGCCAATTGTCATGCAGTCATTTTTCGTTTTGAGAATCCTGGTGAATCCACTGCCTACCAGTTTAGCAAGAAAATGGAGGTTCTATCTGATGTTTTGTATTCTAACTATTGGCTGAGCATGGCCTTTTGGCAGCTACCTTCTATGTGGGTTTTCTACACGACGATACACTTTCTCATTTCTTTTTTTTCCGTTAATGACAAACTGCTTTTAGAAAAAAAAGAACTTCGGGGAAAGAAATTTTTTATCATGTTATTTGTGTATATTTGCAGGTACCATCCTGACAAAAATGCAAATGATCCTGCAGCAGCTGACATGTTTAAGGAGGTCACTTTCTCATATAATGTATTATCAGATCCAGATAAACGACATCAATATGACACAGCTGGTTTTGATGTAAGCAATATCAGTTGACAATTTGACATATAGCTTGCATGGATCATTTTAATTATCACATTAACTTGTGGTTTCTTTTACTTTGTGGATATATTAAGTATTCAGAAATAACTGAATTAACGGATCTTCCAAGTATTGTACTTGAATTGGTGCAGTTAGAATGTACATTATTCTCCGTTTGCATTTTCTCCAGTCACTTTGTCTTGAAAACCTTGGCTAGGGATGCAAAAAGTGATCTAGTGGCTAGGGATGCAGTAACTGATCTGGATCTTCTGCTCAGGCAATTGAAACAGATAATCAAGAACCGGAATTCGATCTTTCCAGTTTAGGACCTGTCAACACCTTGTTTGCTGCACTTTTTAGGTAAACAGGTCTTTTCCTGATCTGATATTGGTTGTGTCCTACAATGCTCTAACATTGTTGCTTTGTGTCCAATATAGTAAGCTTGGAGTGCCAATTAAGACGACTGTTTCAGCAACTGTACTGGAGGAGGCACTGAATGGCTCTGTTACGATTCATCGGCTACAATTGGGGCAAGCTCTTTTCAAAAGGTTAAGCACTTTCTTTCTGGATATTTTGTTCCAATCAGAGTGCAATATGATGTTCCAAACATTCTTACTTTCGGCAGGTAGAGAAGCAATCTGCTCACTTCTATTCTGTAGAGATAACAGAACAGGAGGCAGAATCCGGATTGGTGTGTCGAGTATATTCAGCCAACAAAAGCAAATTCAAGGTTGCACAACATCATGCAAAGTTTTTCCTGTCTATTATAAAGCATGCCATGATGAACAGACTTTTCTTTTAGTTTCTGGAGATTCTACCAAGAAGAATACTTTTATAATCATGTTCGATCTTCTGATAGCTTTTGTCATGTGTTAACAATTTTGGAAAAAGGAAGATGGATAATACCCATCTCTACACTGGTGTGCTCTTTCTGATGCCACTCTTAGTAGCTAGGACATCTCTCCCCCCCCCCCCCCCCCCCCCACACACACACACACACACACTTCCCAAAAAAAAATGTTGGAGGTGAATTCCACTGGGGGTCCTTTCTAGAAATAATATTCTATTCCATCATGTGTAATATTTTTAATCTCTTCAATTATTGTGGCATAGAAAATTTTGTAACAAGACAAGCATCTGCCTAAGGTATCTAAAGCTCCAGTACATATTTTTGGTAGCATTTGGAAACTCATGAAACATTAATTTCCTGTAAAATTTGATTAAAGAAAGAAGAAACAGGTGCCGTTTTCTAATGATGATGCCTGACTTCTGAAATCCCATTTGGGGAAAAAAGTTGGTGGATTTTCACACAATTTTCTAGATTACTCCACGTGGTCCACACTAGGCCAAGAAGCGAGAATTGAGCAGAAAAAAACAGGCACAGATGTGTTTTAACCAAGGCTGACAGGATCAGCACGGATTGGATTGGATTGGCCGATCTGATTGGATTTGAGCCATTCCGATCTGATCCCAGCTCTCGAGCCCTGATCCACCGTTCTGGGTAGATAAGGAGAAGAAGATTTGATTCATTCTGATCCGATCCTGAGCCCCGATCCACCGTTCTGGGTAGAAGACGCCGCCGCTTCATTGCTGTTGCCACCAGTCGCCACAGCCACCGCTGCATCGCCGTCGCCAACTGCGGCCGCTTCATCGCCGCTGCCACCACAGCCACTGCTGCATTGCCATTGCCATAGCCACTGTTACATCGTTGCCTCCGCTAATTCATCCCCGTCGCCGCTGCAGTTGCCACTGCCGCCACAGCCACCGCTGCATCGCCGTCGCCATAGCCGCCGCTACTTCATCCCTGTTGCTGCTACAGTTGCCACTGCCACCACAGCCACCGCTGCATCGCTGTCGCCTTAGCTGCCACTACATCATTGCTGTGATGCTGCCACACTTTCTTCTTCTTCTCCTCCTCTTCCTCTTCTTTCCTCTCCCGTAAGCTGCTGGATTAGGGTTTGGAATGAGTTGGGGTTTGGAGAGTTAAAATGTTAGTAAAAATTACAAAAAAGTCCACAAGAAATTATCAATAAACATGTAAACCTGTAACGTTAGAAGAAGAAGAAGAAGAATCCACTTCATCACCGCTGCATCGCCATAGCCGGCGCTACATCGTTGCTGTGACACCGCCACACTCTCTTCTTCTCATCCTCCTCTTTCCTCTCCCGTAGGCTGCTGGATTAGGGTTAGGAACGAGTTGGGTCTGGTGTTAAAATGTTAGTAACAATGACAAAAAAGTCCACAAGAAATTATCAATAAATATGTAAACCTGTAACGTTGCAGACCGGCTTGGATTGTTATTAGGCCAGATCCAATTGGGGTCAGCGATCCAGATTGGCATAGGACCAACCAATCTGTGCCTGATTCACGATCTGCCTTCCTTGGTTTCAACATGGCAAGATTTGTTTGGATTTTGCAGAACTCCATCTTCTGATGGATTCCGGGATTTTAAAAAACTGAGATTCTTCCTTTCTAAGTTTCACAAGATACAATACCATTTTCACTCATTGAGGAATGCTTTATGGTCATTGAGGATTCCAGTAGTTGGAACACTAGTAATAGGCCGCTCTGCTTTCAAAGCTATTTTAGTTGCTGTCTCCTCTGTTCCCATATTTAGAGATCAATCCCTCTAATCCTGATATTTAATTATAGCCCTGCCCTGCAAAAATACATATTTTTTTGATAATTCCCTGTTGGGGTTGTTTTCTCTGAAAACTTGAAGGGCTTATTCTGAGTTTTCTGGGGTTTAGGGGTTATAAACAAAAATCAGGAGTTAAGTGGTTAATCTCTATATGCAATAGATTCTAGGAGTTAAATTTCTAAAACTCCTTAAAAAATATGCTTGTACATTTACTCTGTGTTATTTATTTTATGTGGTGCTAAGCAATTTATTAAACGAAAATTTCTTCTTCGGTAAATGGAGGATCAAATTATTTTGACAGACTTGTTCATTTCCTTTTTAATGGGAAAGGTTGAATGCTATTATTAATACATCTTACTTCTCTACAGCTATTGTACTTTGAGCAGGAAGAGAATGGTGGTCTAAACCTTGCATTACAGGTAGTAATCTTCTGTAGGATTTATATTTAATGTCAAAAGGATTTGTGATAAATTAGGATGAAAACACATTGTGAATGCTTCTTGTTTATACTTTATACTGATGTTGAAACAATTTGTTGCATCCTCTTCAATTCGCTGTTAATTACAATTGGATATCATATTCATGTCTTTTAGAGTTACATGATTGTCTCTCAACCAGCTGGCTCATGCATCAATAAAATCTTATTGTTTTCGAAGTGATTAGTTCTGTTATGATGTTTTAGACAAGGATGGAAGGACTGAATCCCGAATTGGTCAGGCCAAAACCTATTGGGTCAGACAATCCCTATCCAGCCCAATCCTAGTTGGTGGCATGGCAGCCCGAACTGTAGGCCTTTTCTAGAAAAATTCCAAAAAAGATGAAAAAAGAATAAAAAATTGACATTATTTTTTAACATGAAAATAATATGTTTGAAACACTAAACTTTGAAGAGTAAAACAATGTATTTATCTTTGTATCACTCGTCAATCATTGTCACTACCAAATGAAGTAAAACTATCATAAATGATGATAAATGTACAATCTTAAAAGGAATTAGAAACTAAAGGGGAAATAATCTACATGCCTTAATGATCTCATCTAGAGCTAGAGTCCAGGGCAGAGTTGAAGTTGGAGTTAAGATTGTTGTATTCGATCTCCAATAGAAGATGGAGTTGCTAGATTTGTACTTGTTAAATATTTATTGCATAGATAAGAATTGCAGTCAAACAGATCGCAGCACACTTTTGCACAGGATGTTATCTCCACATACTCCCATCAGATGCTTTGCAAGTTGATGGGCAGCACACCAGTAATCAAATTCTCACAATGCACATACAATGAATTCTCTAGTCTCTACAAACTGTGTAATGTGGTAAGCTGTTTGTTGGATGTCACCTGATGCTGTGTTGTCTAATAATATGATCCACGCCATCTACATATGTTTGTACTCAAAGTAAATGATGTAGCTTATGTAGACTGGATAGGACAACTTTTGGCATCGAATTGCATTTGAAGTGGTTGGAAAGATCGTGAGGGGAGAGAAGGTTAGAGAGGAAAGGGAAGGAGAGAATGTTAGAGAGTGAGAGAATGGAGATTAGATAGAATAGTGAGAAAGAGATAGGTAGTCAATAGAGGGCCAGGGGGGGACCCCAAGGTCCCAGCTTGCTGTAGCTGGCTGTTTGTAAGTGGCCAGCACACAGTGTCAGCTGGTTTCATTTCCAGTGTCTAGTTTGACCAGCTTTTGGAACCTGATTGGTCCGATCCAGGTTCGTCAGCCGATCCGGTTTGAAGGGACAGAAAGGCAGATCAGGGTGGGCATGGTCTGCTAAAAACCAACATGGATAGGCCAGCCTGTGCTGATTTTTGAAGCCCTGATTTTAATTGTAGTTAACAAAATTTTGGAATGACAGCCTTCTTGACAAGCATCTTTCAAATTGGTCTGATGGCCTGATTTCCAGTGTGAGAGAGGCCCCTTTTTTCTTCTTTTTCATTTTTCCATTTTTTTTATTTTTTGGTTTTATTCTTTTCCTTTCAAACTTTGGGGGGGGGGGGGTGGAAAAAGTCAGGTCAGCCATGGTTGATTTGATCTGAATCGATTGATTCTGTTGAAATCATCCAACTTGGCATTTCATAATCTGAGATATATTGGGCACATGGAGAAGACTGTTTGAGAGAAATGGCTAACACTTTTGTGAGAGCGCTAAAAAGAAAGAAGAAAACCAAAAATAACTTAAATGGAGTATGGCGAGATATGGAGTTAGGTGTGGGTGCCACTGGCCTATTAGTTGGGATTTGGTGGATGGTGATGATGATGACAATGGCAACAAGGAATAGTTTTTTAGTCAGAGGGTTCTTTTTTTGCCATTTTTTGGGATAGATGTCTTTTCCTTAATTATGGGGGGCATTTGACTTATTTAGGATGTTATTTAAGGTTTTTGAGAGACAAAAGTGAATTAGCTGTTGTTGCATTATATAAAATGATAAGCCCTAGGAAGGTTCCTAATGGTGATGGATAAGGGTAAATTAGGTTTGTGGTCTGATATCCTGACTCCATCTTGTTAGCGAAGGTGTGAGGCTGGTCACTTATTTGGCACAAAGCTATGTAGCATAAAGCCATTCACCGTGGGGGTGTTCATAACTTTTTTAGGTTAGTTTTTTTACTGACTGTCTAATTTTTGTCATGTACTTGTTCCTTCTTTCACCCACTGCCATTCCCTAAGTATTGCCTGTCTACTAGGTTTTCCGATGAAAGCGGTGGATCGCCTGTCAGAGCCAGCCATTTTTTTGCCTATTGCAGAACTTGGCACTCAAGGATCTGGGCAGATCAGATGTGCTAACCAATAAATTAATCCTGCTTCTCTTTGTTTCTCTCTTCTCATGAACCCACCATTATCTGGAGCCCACCAAACACATGGAAATCCATTACTGTGCCATGTTTTCCTCTAGGGCAGCCTATTCTGAAGAACCTTCTCCTTTGCTCCCCTCTTTGCTCATGTGGATGTTATTGATGCCTAATTCCATCTCTGCTGCAGGCCATCATTCTTTATAACAGAGGAAAGCTGAACAGACAAGCTACCAATCCTTCTTTAATGGGATGTTGGAGAGGACCCGGCATGATTCCAAGACCCCCAAAACAGTACCACCTCTATTTTACCCAATCCACACCGTACCTCAGCCTTTGACCAGTTGAGCTGAATCCAACCACTCAAGTTCAATAAACATCAAATGGCCAAAACAAGCAACCATTTTGTTCCCCTTCCTTATTTACCCAAGAAGTAGCCCAATAAATGTACATCCAAACCTTTGGATGTGGCTATGTTTGCAGCTCATAGCTTGCCTGTTCCCCATCCAACCAGTCCAGTCTGTCGTTTAACAAATAATGCAGCAGAGTCAGATGAGCTACCTGCCCTGCATCATAAAAAGAAATCATCATCTTAACTTCCTCAGGTGTTGAAGACAGCTAATTGTACATCTTTTGGTAGATGAGATGAAAACTGCTGCGATGATTTGGTGCAGTTGCTTCTTTAATGCTAAGGCGTGCAACATATCAATTGAAAGGTGTATCCTAGTGATGCATTCGAAATGTAATGATTATATTTATAAACATATTCTGTTCTGTTTTTGTGGACAGTTAAGCTTATGGGCTCACTCTGGTCATGTGCAAAGTAATGCTGCATGCGGAGGTTGGAGGGAAATAGCTATGAAAAAGATGATTTGCAGTAGTTGGATGAATTTACTCTATTTGTACTTACTCACTTCTCACACAAAACATTTTGATCTACTTACCACCCCTGATAGGGGACATCTGGGGGATCTATTGGGCCATCTCCCGGGTCCACAAGTCTTTATTACTGAAAAAGATATAAATACCCTATTTAGCTTCCTTGTGTTATGCATTCATCCTATGATTTATTCTCTTATTGAGTAAGAAAGCAGATAAAAAGATCTATTTTATATATTTGTACATTCTGGAGAAACACTTAATGCTATCATCTAGGTATTGATATTACTACAATTTGCTTCCTTTATTATACATGCAATATGCGATATCTAGCAAATGATCTTATCATCAACTCTTTTTCCAACAGATTGTTTCAAGAAATTCTGTTGTGGGCATACTAAATTATACCAACATGCACCTTTTCAGTCACCCCAGGCAGGCACCTGGCTTTTAAACAACACCAACACCTAGGTTGTATGTGCCATCTTAGATAGTTTGTCCTTGAATTGGTAATTTGTTACATGATAATGATTATTATTTAGCCATCTTCTTGGAATCCATTGCACATATGCTCCATGATGATGATAATATCTCATATGGGGCTCTAAAAGATTCTAGAAGAGTCATTTCCATGTTTTCTGACTGCTCTTGTGTTGATAAGAGGTGCATGTTTTTTTTTTTTTTTTTTTTTTTTTTTTTTGGGGGGGGGGGTGGATGGTACCACATCATTGTATTAAAGTGAAGAAAAACAGAATGAAGAAAAGGATTTACAACTTAGTATACCAAAAAATCCCAAAAACTCTCAACCGACCAAAAAAGGTACCTCACACCTCATCCAAAGCAGCAAAAAAGGAAGATGAGGTGGAGTTTACATTTCCATGGACTCTCAGCCATTCCCTCACTAAATTACATGTAGAATGTATAACCCGAATGGACTCCCAGCTTCCTTCTTGAAAACCCTACAACTTCTTTCTCCCAAATGGACCATAAGGTGGTGTGAAGGATCAGCCACCACAAAACCTGCTCCTCAGGAATTTGGAAATGCTTGCAATGCCAAAGAAGACCTTCCATACTGCTAAGATAAATATATTGTTGCTGCTGCTTGGCAGCCAAAGCCTGCCATACTTCTCAGGCAAATACAGTCCCCTCCCCACATGAACAGCAATAGACGGCACATTGCACCCAAACTGGATCAGCATGTCACACATGGTTAATCTACCAATGGAAACCCTCCACATGAGGATCTTCACCTTCAGAGCAGAGGTTGGCTTCCACATGTGTGACAGGTCCTCATGTGGAGGATCTTCTGTAAATTGTCCAGGAAAGCCAAGAAACACTAGCCTTTTGGTGGAAGTTTAGCCAAGTTAATGAAAATTGCTAGTTCTGAATAAAAACTCCTCTTTGGAACATTTCCAGTTAATTGTGTTATTGAATGTGACCCTCTCTTACCCCACCCCACCCCTCCTCCCCCCCCCCCCCCCAAAAAAAAAGGAAAAAACTCTTTGGAATATTTGTAGTTTAGTCGTGCTACAGAATGTGACCCTCTAACCCCCGCCCCTCCCCCTCCCCCAGAAAAATAAAAAGAAAGATAAAAATACTAAGCATTTCTGTAGGATTTATGTGCATCTCTAAAGTACTCTTTTGACAGGAAGATAGTGCGAAGACGGGGAGGGTTACCTCTGCTGGTATGTACTTTCTTCGCTTTCCAGTTTACCGGTTAAATCAATCCAACAATGTGGTAAGGACTATGACCTAAAGTATTTCACTTTTTGACCCTAATCTAAACTTGGCTTCTAACTCTTCTGGTCTTGTTCTTTTGTCTTTGAATGTCTGGAGTCCAGATGCCAGCTTCCAAGGATCCAGATACTGCCTTCTTCAAGAAACTGGATGGATTTCAACCATGTGATATGACTGAACTCAAAGCAGGCACCCATATCTTTGCTGTTTATGGTCAGCTCCTTTGCACTTGCCTTTGATACCTCACCTCCATTCGCACATAACTTTACTCATCTTCACCATTCCCAGGTGACAATTTCTTTAAAAGTGCAAGTTACGCAATCGAGATTATGTGTGCTGCTTCATTTTCTGAAGAAAAGGAAAAGCTTCAAAATGTAGAAGCAAAAATACTGAGAAAACGTGCGGAGCTCTCCAAGTTTGAGACAGAGTACAGAGAGGTCTGTTGTTCATTTTTGCTTCCTAATCCTTGACATTTTATTACTTTCTTGAGAGAGTTTACTTTCCTTTCCGAGATTTGCAGGTATTGGCACAATTCACAGAGATGACCAGTAGGTATGCTAAGGAAATGCAAGCAGTGAGTCCGTTTGCTCATCTTTGGCTGCATTAGACAGTCTCCTTGCATGGTTTGTCACTTTTTAAATGCCTGTTGTCTCTGCCTATTTAGATAGATGCACTTCTCAAGGAAAGGGATGCAATTCATGCTTCATACACAACCATCCAACCTCTGAAGAGGAGTTCAAGTAATAGCACGATCATGGCTCCCTCTGGAGAGTCTAAAGGCGACAATGAAGAACAAGCCCAAGATAAAAATTCTCCTACAAGGGACCGACCCGAAAAGAAAAAATGGTACAATATCCACTTAAAAGCAGAGAAAAAGAAGTCCAGTTGAAGATGGTGAGACTGAATTTTCTGCGTCAGACAACCACTTCTTCTTGCCTCTTCTGATGAGGATTTGTGTTTGCCTTTTTCTTCTGCTGTTGTGAATGATGACAGGGCCCTCAAGGTTATCTTCTGCAATCATCTGCTGATCCTTGTATTCACTATCCTCTTCTCTTGGTACATGTCGATGGCAACTTGCCAAGGTTGTAAGTACCTTGGCTGAAGAAAGCATCATTTCAAAACAACATCGGCTGGTGTTTAATCTTCCTTTCTTCTTGGCCCGGGTGGAAGAAGGAAGTTATGGCCTTGGCATGATGTATCTGTTCAATGTGTAAAGAAACTGGCACCCTTTGCCATGGTCTGAATTCTTTTGATTATCTTGCTGGTTTATGGTAATTTCTTTATCTTAATGCTTGCTAAATGGAACTGAACCTGGCGCCCCCAAAGCTCTAGCAGAGTCCAGGTCCCTCTGTAAAATGAGTAGCAGGGCTACAAACTGTAGGCGCATCCGTCCAATCGTGCCCTTCGACAATTCCACGGCTCGATACGATCTCTTGTTTTTAGCCGTCCGACCAAAAATAAGATGTTACTTGCAGAACAAGGGACAAGAAATTTTCAAGTTTGCACCATCACATGTATCTTAATAGAGTAATAATCAGACCGTACAACTCCTTACAGTTGGATCACGTGACTTGTACGAGTTGACATAGCCATTTCTATAATATTTCGATTGATAAATATGATTTTTGATTGACAAATAAATATTTTGATTAACAAATACAATTTTGATTGACAAGTATAATTTTTGATTAACAAATATATATTTTGATTGACAAATATAATTTTTAATTGACAGATATAGTTTCGATTGACAAATACACTTTTCAATTGACAAATAAAGTTTTTGATTGACAAATATATTTTTCAAAATATGTATTTGTCAATCAAAAATTGTATTTGTCTATAGAAATTATATTTGTCAACCGAAAATTGTATTTGTCAATCAAAAATTATATTTGTCTATTAAAATATATATTTATCAATGGAAAATAATACTTGTAACGTCTCCATTCCGTTAATTTGGTTCGGTCATGTCGACTTATTACGAATCATTGGTTCGGAGTTGTCACAGTAGGAACAACTCAATATTTAACATAGGCACAAGATGTAGAGTAACAACACAATCATTATAGTTACAAACAAATTAAAACAAACACTATACTAATATGAAATAATAAACTAATACATCATCTAGAATGTCTATAAGTCCAAATAAAGAAAATACATCTTATGTATAAATGAAATTAATTTATACATCTCTTGTTAACCTATCAGATTGAAAATAAGAAAACAAATACTTACAAAGGTAGTCTTGAGCTCAAGATCAAGTCTTACGGTCCTTAATCTTAATCTTCGTCTCACGATCTTCTGAAAAATATTAATGAGTAAAAGTAAGTCATATAGAACTCAGTAAATTCAGAATTTACAAAGATATAGGTTTTCGTATGCTATATAAATATCAATTCTAACATATAATAGTAATTCTTTAACCTAGTATGTTTCATTGACATCACAACGTGATAATATAAATAACATGCATGAAATAAACACGGTCAATTTACATAAATATGAACATGGCAGTAGATTAATATCTAAAATATAAATTAATTACAGCAATTAAACATGTACATATACTCATACATTAACATAGAATAAGCATATGGAAAAACTAACATGATTATTGTTTTACATAGGTACGGTACGCATAAATTTAAACATGAATTTTCAGTATATATCATGACATAAAAACATACATTAACTTCTAAAATATAACCTTTTATCTTTAAACATAATAAGTGATCACACATATTACATCTTTTACTTTAACATAGGACAAGTAACTATATAATGACATCGGATACTTCTTCTTCTTCTTTACCTAGTGATTATGGTAGTCTACTAGATCTTCGGCTACGTAATCGGAGACGCTTTCAGATCTCACTAGAATAGCATGTAAACACATTTCTCGGATTTAACTTGTTGCCTCGGATATCTTTCCTATCCCCTAAGTCATTAACCGAGTGAACGAGAGAATCTAGAAGTAACCCCCATAGAATCAAGAGATGGCTCATGTTGCTTGACACTTTGGTTTTAAGGAATCAAGAGATGGCCCCCACAGCATAACACTTTAGTCCATGTGGCACTTAGGATCGACATCACCAGCTTGGTACATCCACTTAGCATATTGTAGATACGTTAATTTTGATATCATTTTGAGTAAATTTCATATCATATAATAATGCCTCAGAATAGTCTGATATTTAATCATTAGTTAAATTTTTATTAATCTTTCTGAATTAATTATCTAAATAATATCGGTCAGACAGACATAATTTAAGTTTATTAATGAAATTCATTTTAACTTAGATTTTTAATCAAATATGAAGAATTCTAAAAGACGTCGACCTTTGTAGACGCCATTTATAGTTTATTCTTATTTTGATTATTAATATGATTATTAATTAATTTATTAATAAACTAAAAAGACGTCTTCCATGCACGACGCCATTTAGGTTTCCTAAGTTGATTCTGTCTCTTTTTCCCGATGTTTATCCTTATCTTAATTAAGCTAAAAGACGTCTCCCATGGACGACGCGTTTTAGTTAATTACAGATAAAGATGAATTAGGCTGTATTTATCTATTTCTTAATTGGATTAACTTCAAATTCTTTCATGTTAATCTATTAATAACTGCGGATGTAAAGCCTATAAATACATAACCTCTTGGTCATTAAAAAGTTAGTGATGATAGTGATAATTGGTGATTATTAGAGCGATTCTTTAAGAGAGACGACGTCCAAACGCTGAAGGATCAAAGCGCTGCTACTTTCAGGAGTCTGCATCCTTTTTTCATCGTTTTTTCGTCTATTTAAGAGCTTTCAAGACCAAGGCTCCCAGGGGCCACCCAACTTAGTTCTTAATTAATTTCTGCTTCTTTCTCATATTTTCATCACATTGGCATCACAATTCCATCACATCACTCAATGCAACACACACTCACTAGCATTATTTTCCAATCTATGTTTTAATGAGTTTCAAAGACTACAAACAAGTGAGTTCATTTGTTTAAGTTGCATGATCAAAATTTCTATTGGAATAGATACTACTTCTGCCTAATATTATTATTTTTTGTTTTGTTCTTTACAAGATTCGAAGGTACGAAAGAAGATCAAGAGGAGAGAATCAACAAGAAAAGAAAAGTTGGACGATCCTCAAAGCCCCATAAACATCCAAAGCAAGAACAAAGTCAGAAGGGCTCTTTTTCTTAAGCCGGCTGAAGGAGGAGAATCAAAGACTCCAATATCTCCCAATTTTGAAACAGGTAGGCGATCAATTTTTCTTTTGGAACTTTTTAGTTAAAAATTTATGACCATCACATTCACTTAATTTTTAATAGGTTTATTTGTCACATAAACAATATAAATTTTCATGATAATCACACCCTTAATTTGAGCACTCATACATATAACATAAAATTAACTCATCAAGTAACCTTCTGAATTGCGTCGGCCCTATCCGATGTCATTCAACAGGTTAGTCCATTTTTCGATTTAAGTTTAAAACACCCTTATTTTCGAAAACATGTGATCATGCAATCATACTTATGAACCTATACATGCTCTACGTATAACATGGTCTCTATATTATCATGAATATTTATAGAAATTAATGAGGACATTAATGGTACGATATCATGAATATTCTACTTGATATAGCAATATAAAGCATGTTCTTCTTCAAAATAATATCATTATGATGATATGACCTAGAGACATGAAATAAGAATTATCATGCGTGCATGTTTAATCGTAACAAAACCATATTCGTCTTTTTAGCATGGATTAGTATGGATAAATCATGGAAATGTATGCACTTTACAAATATGTGCGTAAATCGTGTCGTGCATGGCCGACATGATTCGTAAATCACGTCGGTCTATATAGACACGTTTCACCCCTGTAACCAGGGTTCTAAAATACTGAAAGAAGAAGAAAAGAAAAAAGAAAGAAGGAGGTCTTTACATCATCTACAAGATTCCAAAATATCTAATACGTAGCCATGCATCACATACCATATAGTAGATAGCAAAGTACATTGAAACTAGGATTTTAGATATGTAAAAGTACTATATTTTTTTATCGTTTTTCATCACTTGTCTCTTTAACTACGAACTCAAAGAAAATTGCCTCCCACAAGACGGCAAGCTTCCACCACACCCAACCATGCTCACTGGATCGTCCTCATGTCGTGTGGATTGTCCTCGCGTCCTCCTCCTTGCATACCGTGAAGAGAAACCAAGTCGCATCCATTCTCTCTGCGAATCTCTCTCTAGGGTTCTCTAATGACTTGAGGATTAAGAGAGGGACTTGGACCGCACTATGAGCACTTAAATAGTCGTCTAATATGAGTCCTAAGCGGATTCTTACCGCGCTCAGAGAAGAAAGAGCCAGCTAGTGATCGGACTCAGAAAATTCTAAATTACATCGGCTCGACCAGATGCGATTCTACTTTGTTGAATCACGTCAGCTAAGGGCGACGTGTTTTAAAAACTCAGGCAAATTCTAAAAAAATTACAGAATAACTAATAAATTTGTAAATCAATCTCATTAATGGGACTACCAGATTACTAATGGGCCTATAACGGATCTACTAAGATGTTAGATCTTACAATATTTATCAATCAAAATATTATGGAGGTGACCATGTCAACTCACCAAACTGACCAAGTTGGCCACGTGGTCCAACTGCAGAGAGTTGTGCTACAAATTGTCGACGATGGTTTAAGAGAAGAGGGGGAGGGAGGAGAGAGAGTAAAGTGTAAACGAGGGTTATCTAATTTAACTATGGGTATTTTTGTTACTTCAAATTTAGAGTGATCGTCAATTCAATTATAGTTGGTTCTTATTTAACGCCTACATTAGAAGGACGGCATGGACTTTTTTCTAATAATGAGAGAAATTATAAGAACTTATTAAAATATACTCAAATTGAAAGGACTTTTTTGTAAAATTTAAAGATTATAAGAATTTATATTTTAAAACCCTTTTTATATTTAAATGCAGGACCAAGGCGATGCAGCAAATATTACCTTCTTTAATTCAAGGTTTGCCGTGCCGACTCGGACAACTCATACCGTATCAGGACGAATCTGAGTAAGTGCGATATAATCATGTGAGAGTCAGCATGAGTTGTCACGAGTCAACCCGACTCGTACCAAAGGCGCCTGCCCTATATAAGAACACAGCCTAGGGTTTCACATTCCACCACTCTCCCCTCTCCGTTCCTCTCTAAAACATAACCTCTGTGTGGGCGCGCGTGGAAGAAGGTCCTGTGAGCAGAAAGGGGGTTGCTATGATGATGTTTTTTGATCTCGTTAATCTGATCTAGTTCTGGTGTGAGGACGACTCACTAATCCATTCAAAACCTATTCTGAGCACCCCCTTTCCACCCACGACCACCTCCTCTATTTCTTTTGTTGTTGTTTTGTTAGATTCCCATTTTCTTTGCGCTTGTTATTTTGCTTTACGTTTTTCTCCTCATCGCAAAAGGGGAAGCTCTGAATAATCTGAGTTCAGATCTATGGTTTTGTCAAGAAACCAACCTGTTTCCCCTCAGCAAGATTTTACCTTTTTTTTTTTTTTCCTTTCTTTACCTTTGGAAAATATTAGCTTTTCACAGTTTCAGGGTCTCATGTCTTTGGTTTTCACCTTGAGATTCTAAAGGAAAAAGCTTTCTTTATCGTTTGGTATATTGTCCTTTTCAGTTAATATTTCTATTGAGTGACTTTGTGAAATTTTTGTTCTTTGGAGGTGTGCATTTCATGCTCACTGCAAGGAAAAATGAATGCTCCAGAATGGGCATGCCCAACATGTATTTCAAAAGCTTGGCACAAGATGTCTCCAAGCTTAATGATGCATCACATGGACACCCAACTAGTTTGGTGTATTCAGACATGGCTGCATTTTCTTCTTTTTAAACTCTTTTTCACAAGAGATTCTTTTTTTATGACAGTTTAAACGTCATACTATAAAACCCCAGTTATCAAAAATTTTCCCCCTTCAAGTATGACGATTCTTTGGGTTATTAGTTTGGCTGTTGGTTGGACTAGAAATTTGTTGGATGGAATGTGAAGCCATAGAGGGATTGGAGGCCTGCAATCAGGTCTTTGGAAACAACATTACCCTTTTGATCTTGGACTAGGAGTCTTTAAAATGGCCATGTGATCTTTGGGTGCAAGCTAATGAATTGTGGACCAACCCTGGGTCATAATAGTTAGACGCTGTTTTTGCATTTCAATAAAAATGGGTACAAAAGATATTTACTCTGTGAACTCTGTACTCTTGTGGTAACTTTATGCTGGATTTTTTTTTCGTTGATAGGGTAGGTTCCAAGTCTAAAAGTTCTCTCAGTTACGTTTTTCTATTTACTTTTTTGCATTGTTCTAAAGTGCTGTGATGAGGCTATGGTGGACTAGAGTTTCTGATCGAGCAGTTGAAGACAAACCCTTGGCTGTCTGAGCACATCTATTCCTTTTTGTACTTTAGTGCCATGCTGTGGTGTGTGCTGGAAGGCATTCATGAGTTTTAGTTGTTTGGTGCACATTGCTGAGGCTTCAAGTGTAAACGTTCCCTATCTGTTCTGTTCTGTTATTCATCTTCTGGCTTTTTAGTTGTTCTAAGATGAGGGTGTTGTGCACTAGAGATACTGATCTGCTAGGTGGAGACAATCCCCAGGTCTAAGCCCACCTACACTCTCTGATTTGAAGCCTATGCCTGGATCATGTATATTTGGTTTGTTCATCTCTCAAATCCTTAATGTAGTTGTATTTTTCTTCTAGTTTTTTGTTGATGAATCAGTTCAGTTACAACCAAAAAACACTTGTCCTAGACGATATGTCCATTTATTCTTAGCGAGTACCCCTTGTGTTTTGTTGTCTGTACACTTCGCATCTCTAATTACTCATTGTTTTCCCAAAGTATTTTTATAATAATTCACCCTAAAATGTTATTTGCATGCATCCATTACCAATTCCAGCGAATGAATGTTTCTCCTGGTATAATGGCTTGGATGCTAGATCGAAATTTGTGGCTATCCTGATCAATGGCCCTTAATCGATCATGCCATTAGACCCTGGAAACACCACATACATTTCGAAAACATGCACAACATATTATGTTGAATTTTCGTTTTATTATTCTGTAGTGGATGGCTATTTTATTTCCTTGAATGTATAAGCATCCATCAAAGAAGAGACTTCTTTTCTTTGGGTATAGAAGTTGATGTTTCTTTGCCTCCTTTTTTAGCCACAAGTTTGTTTTTGTTTATGTTTTCCAAACTGTTCTATAAACTCTTGCCAAGTGACAGTTGCACAGTGATTATCTCACTACCTTGAGAGACTTTCATTGTAGGAGGATGTGGAATGCAATGGGCACTGCAAAGCTTGATTCAGAGAGGTTAAGGTCTACTCTTTTGACTTGAATGTCAAAATAGATTTGGATAGGATCGAGATTATGTTAAAATTTTATGACCTCTCAGTGATATGGATCAGATTTGGACAAGTATAGATTACTAATTGAGTCTAGCTAGCTAGCTGCCTCATAGCCTCTCCATTTAACGGGGTAAGTCGGGTTTTATGCATTTGGGCGGGCCCTGGGATGACAGTTGGTCTGTAATTGTTGTCTAATTAAGCAAAAAAATTTCATCAGGTGTCAAATTTCTCTCTATTAGCGTTGTGAGATTTGAATCTTTCCAGACAGTGAAAATACTTGGCTTGAGCCACTTGTTCTGAAAAAAAAAGGGTGATCCTAATGAGGTTGGAAGTTTTCATTCGATGTGAAATGTAACCAAAATTGGACTTGTGAGATTCTGAAAATACTTGGCTTGAGTCACTTGTTCTGAAAAAAGGGGGAGGTATTGATCAGATTATATTATATAGCCAATCAAAATCCCAAGGTGTTTAATTATCAAATGCTTAGGAAATGTTGAACAGCTAGTTAAACAATATGTAAAGAGGAACAAGTCAGAAGGGAAAAGAACTTAGGTCTCACGTTTCAAGTTTTAAACAAAAAAAAACATCTCAGATAAGCATTTGAACTTTTACTCAACGTTGTTAAGGGCTAGTTCAGTATGTCTTCCCATGAATGTGTTTAAATTTAATTTCTTAAATAAGCATTATATTTAAGATATTAAAGTTTTAAAATATTGAAAATAATGATTTTTGTTAATAATCACTGAAATTTTTGGTATCTTAGATCAAGTACAATTTACGGACTTCGACTTCTAAATTCAACAAGATAGTTTTTTCAAGGCAGATTTATTTGCATGTCAGTGGGATATTTTCTACACATCTACTTTGAGAGATTAATGACCTGGCGCCTGAAAGTGCAAGTCAAATTGGATTATATTACAGGTTCGAATATTATTGGTTGTTGATTATAGATACGAAAGAATCGCATTAGAGAGAAGGGATCTTAGGATGCCATTATTTGTAAATCTAGTGAACGAAGAGTTTTTTTTTTAATTTAAAATCACATTTTTCGTTAAGGGTGTTTTAAAGAATACTAGATTATAATATTTTCTTCGCACGTGAATTTCTTAAAAAGAAAATTTGAGGATTGATATACTTGAAAATTATATCTAATGTGTATGTTTTGTTTGGTCGATTATGATCATAATATTTAGTAAAGTTTTAAATATTTATTTTTCAATGGTGAATTCATATCTTATATGGAATGTGGATATATACATGATTGTGTTTTTATTTGCAGGGAGCACAAGCAAATAAATTAGTTTGAACTTTTAATAATAACATTCTAATATGCAAGTATTGGTTTTGTAACGATCAATTGTCGTTTACATGTAATTTGTTTATCTACAAAAGTTTAGACTAAAAAGAATGCCACATGTGGAAAATACTATTCTATAATGATCGATTTGTGATGAATGAAAAGAATAATGGTGGGTTTTATGTCTTACGTGTGATATTGATTGTAGCTGTACATGATTCTTTTTACTTAATCGGTATTTAACTCATATTAATTTGTTTTTAAAATAAAAACATCCGTATGCGGCACAAGAAGATGAGTCACTTTCAAGCACCTTAAATCATTAAAATGTATAAGATAAAAATTCACATCTACACATGTTGATTATTGTAGATATTTATTTTATAAGGTTAAATCTGCAGTTTATGAGATAATTTTTATTAGTGAAAATAAATTTTAAAATTAACATAGTTGTATGTATCTAGAAAGGTGCCTTAATTTATCTGAAGATGACCGAAACATGTGTAAGAGGTCTATCTACGTTGTATGAATTTACGTTTTACACAACCTGGGCATAGGATCATGTGTAGATATTTAATTTTAAAGGTGAATTTATATTTTATATGTGTTGTGGGTTGTGAAAGGAAAAGATATTTTAGAGAACTTAAAATAGCTTTAGTTTTCACGCGCACACACAATGAAGATGCGGCACTGATCACCATCAATCTTAAATTCTTTACATAAGTATTACAATGTCTATATAAATAGTTATTTATATGAATTTATTTTTTACATATAATTTAATTACATATAATTAAATACATAATAACATGTTTACATCCAAAAAGATCAAAGCGATGAATTCATTGGGTAATAAATTAAAATACAACAACAGTTGGTTGAGATGGATTAGGCAGAGTGGGAGGGAGAATATATAAGTTCGTGACTGAATTATGTAGCATAAAATTCTAAACCAACTGGAGGTTAAAACGTTAAAAGTGGGTCCTGATGGGAAAGCCTGTGAAGTTGTACAAACAATAAGACCAGGAAAATTCTAAATTGATGTGAACCCGAGGTTGAAACATCAAACAGGATGAAAGAGAGAATAGACGCAGGTGTGAAATGTACAACCATGAATCCAACGATCCTCTACAGTAATATAGTTTATAGATTTGTTTCATTTTTTGTTAAAAAAGTATAAAAAAGCCGATGATATTTTCTGTTTTACCTCACAGCTGACCCTCAGTGCAATGTTGGGGTCAGTGGGGGCCAGGCAGTGGGGTTAAAAAAATATTTTTAAAATTTTTTAGGTTGGCTATGAAGTGCCTTACACGTATGTGCAAATTGATTTTTGATTTGATGATTGTGAAAAAATTGAAAAATGAAAATTTGATTCCTAATAAATAGTTAAAAATGCCTTTAGTTAGGCCGAATCTAATAATCTATATTGGAGTGTTGTGGTGTGGTGTGCTACAGTGCGCATGTAGTTTAGCCATGAATATTGTTTTGCATCCCTCATATTAAGAAAAATAAAATTTATCAAAAAAACTTAAATATCTGGTTATCCCGTTAGGGTTGTTTCCATCATTTGAGATTTTATTTTTACTGTTCGATTGTGATTCGATCACACATATTGAATCACACATATCATATCTTTTCATTTTATATAAGACAAACAATCATATAATGACATCGGATAACTTTTTTTTTCTGTAGGTAGTAGTTATAGTAAAATCACTACATCTTCGGCTGCACACTCGTGTGACGTTCTTAGATCCCACCAGGATAATATGTAAACATATTTTTAGGATTTAATGTGTTATCTTTACTATCTTATTTAACCCCTTAGTCATTAGTCGAGTGAATTGGAGAATCTAGAGGTAATCCTTATATAGAATTAAGAGATGGTTTCTGCTATGTGGCATTTTGATCCCGAGGGAATCAAAAGATAGCTTCCACAGCATAATACTTTGGTTCACGTGGCACTTAGGACCCACATCACCGGCTTGGTGCATCCACTTAACATATTAATTACTTCATTAGCATCTTGCATGCATATATACAATTCTATTTAACACAGAACATGTTTTAGTGCAATAATAGAGTTTATAGCATGAACTAAATATAAAATTAAACTAAATATCAATACCAAATAACCCTTTAAATCATGTTGGAGACATGTGACATGATTTGTAAATCACGTCAACCTCCCTCGATGCCTTTCATGGGGTTAATCCAATTTAAGTTGAAATACCATTAACTTTGAAAAACTATGATCATGCATGTACAATTATGAGTTTGAACATGCTATTAACGGCTACATCAGTCTCAACATAATCATTAGTATTTACAGAAAATGAGTAAAATTCTCATGGTATGAATAATGTGGAAATCCTACTTATCATCATAACATGAAAGACGCTTTTTCTACAAGAATATTATCGTCACAATATATATCAAACATGAAACAACCAAATCTTACATGTATGGTTATTAATTACAAAATCCTAATTACCCTATTGCATGGATTTAAATTTGATATTTTCTAGTGAAGAGCTATTCCTTAGTTATGTGAATCTCATAATCGTTGCAGGGTGTTGTGAGGCTTGTCAAGATTACATGTTAGGCATCACATTATTGTTCACTTATGTATGTGTATTATGAATGGGTGCAAGCATATGTTCATATGTGAATGCTTTCTTAAACAACTTGAGACTATGCAAGTTGATATACTCACCATATCTATCATATTTGACTTAAAATCATTATATTTTATCATTTTTTGAGAAAAGAATATAGATCGACTATAATTTGATAATATCTAAAATTTATTGTCATCCCTTAACTAATTGCCAACCATTTTTATTTCTTTGTTAGATGCTATGATTTTTGAAAGAAATTATAAATAAATATTATTTAGTTTCAGCAATTTATAGATTGTTCTAGAAATAAAATGCTCAAAACCTTGATAAACTCTATATCTTAGATCATGTTCGAGTTAAGTTTGAACTAGTCCATAGACATTAGTTGTGGAAAGGATAAAGGGGACTTGAACTCAAACTTTGAGGAGTCCCTTTTCTTGTGGGAAGAGGAGTCCAAGAGTTGTGGTGTTTGTGTGAGACCCACAATTACATATGCAGAGATAAATCAGAGAGGGGAATTGATCTATGAGTCAGTCTTTCACCTACCCCCCTCAGGGTACTATCTGCGACCCCTAGAATTTGTCATGTAGAACTTGTGGGAGAATCTAATACCCTTCCCATGTTGACAAGGATGATCCCGCCGTTGCACCGCATAGATCTTCCTTCATTGTAACAACTAGGTAAATCTCTTTCCCATAGTCTGGGAGATTTACCAACAATAGTATCAAAGCTAGGTTAGGCCTTTGTTTTGTTCCAAACTTTTTTTTTCTCGTGATCATGATGATGGTAGTAGCTCAATTAAATACATCAGTGGGTGTAGACATTTGCACTACCCAGAGGTGCGATAGCCATAGGCATGCCACTTGCTGCTACACAGGGATGTGCCTCCTAATATTGTCGCACATGCATGTAGGGGTACGCACCCTGCTGCTAACACGAGTGCAAATGGGCTTGCATCTGCTGCTACTCCAGGCTGGCATGCAGGGGGGTGCCCCTCCTGTTGTGCCACTCGCAAGCACACAGGGGGTTGTTCCCCATGTTGTACCAAGTAGGGGCATGCCCCCTACTGTCCAGAGAGTGCACGGGGGCGATCCTCCCTACTGCACCATGCTATGCCACGCAAGCACACAAGGGCCACACCCCTGGTCTACCAGGCGGGCATGTAGGGGCGCCCACTGCTACACTAGGGAAGTGTTGCATTACGCAAGTGTGTGACAGCCAAAAGCACGTCATCCTGCATACACCGGCCATGGCTGAGCTACATGGAGGGACGTGTTGCATACTGCCGTACAGGGTGTGCCCCTATGGCTGCCACACTGTGTGTAGAAGTGCTCCCCCTGCTACTTGTGGGAGACTCTAGTAGCCTCCCCTTGTCGACAATGATGATCTCGCTGAGTCCGTTGTTTGACTATGTAGATCCTCCTTCACTGCGACAACCAACCAAATCTCTCTTCCATTGTCTATTGGATTTACCAACGTTATGAAATGCAACTAAGACTTTGGTTTCCACGCACCTACCTATGTTTGTCACATGCGCAATATATGGTAACCATAAAACTATCTCCCATGTGTTTTGATGCATATGTGTAATATATGGTAAAGTATTGAGACACACATCTATCTCCTCTCTAAGATATCATCTAAAATGCATCTAATTTGGATTCTAATCATTATAGTCTTTGTTTTCTGTCTGTACCAAAATGATATTTGGCTCACCTTTAAATTTCTAGCTATCTACCTTTGGAATTAGAAAATAGGAGAAAGATGGACTATGGTGTACATCACTGTCTTTCTTTCTAAGAAAATTAATGATGTGCATTTTAAAAGGCCTAAGGTGATCGGTGAAATGTCCACCTATTCCTCTTCCTCCTTAAAACTTGTTTGATGAACTTAAAGGTAAATGAGTAATTTTATTGAACTCAAATCCATTTTACATTTTAATCCTCAAATGAGATTTTAAATTTAAGCATAATCAGTCAACATTACTCTCTTTTAAACAATATAATTTCAGAATTAGCTTTTTTTGAATCTATATTTTTTCAAAAGTGTTTGCAAATGCTACATAACATTTCTTTGATGCTTAAGTCCCTTATACAATCAAAATATTTTTGGGTTGCCTAGCATTTAGCATCATCTACAACCTTATTTTAGCATATGAACAAGCCATTGTGTTCTATAATTGAATCACATTTAAGGTCTTCAAGTCTCTCTTATATTAAGGATGCATATGTTACAAATGATCATTAATGAGTAGGAAACCCTACTAAGGTTATTATACATGATGATTAAAAATCATTTAATAAAAACAAGAAAGGAGTGAAATGAGTAAAAATATATTACTTGTAAAGAAGCTTTGGTTGCTTTGTAAATCTAATAATATCTTCACTTTTTGTATAGATAAATTTAAGCTATGCATTTTCTAGCAAAGCCTCATTATATGTTGCATTATATAGACATACTTGACATCCCAAGCTTTTCTAGCAATAATTGAAGCCCATAATGTCATTGTATCAACAAAAATACTACATTGCATGTGATAACACTATAATTATTTGATTACTTTTATTAAATCAGCAAGTTTATAGTACAGTACAAGAACATTCACTGATTGATAGGAAACCTCGCAGAAGCTTCATTAATAGTCCAAAGATATAGAATGGATCATAATTGGCATATACGATTAATAACAATCATCCAAAACATTGAGAAACTAGAATCAAAGTAAAATCCAAATGAGAAATAATTGAATGTGCAAGCTAGTGAACAACATTATGTGATTTTTGGTTTTAATAGTGTTGTCGAGTAATAATATGACACGTATGGCTTGTGCTATTATTTATCAGCCACTCACATCATTTTCAAAGGAATGTTGTGATTTGCAAGTTTCACATTTCAAAATACTATTAACAACAATCATTCTATATTGAAAAAAATCTAAAATTTATTTGTATAGACTTGCTTGTTTTCTCCAAGATATATGTCAAATTGGTATAAATGATCAGTGATAGACTAGAAGTTGAAATCATTTAATTCGAAAGAATACATCACAAAAAATTAAGGTGTCTTATGCCATCTGATTTAGTTGGCTACTGATACGTACAACCATCAAAATAATAGGAAGGCAAATAATTTATTGCACACGTTCAATGTAATTCAACCACAGTGCCTCATCATCATATGTGTGGTGATTAGGCAGCTTCCATTTTTTCTTGACTAATGGGATGAACATCCAACTCTCATTTCTTTGTATATAATACTCTTTAACATAAATCTAAATAATATCATATGTGAACATGGATCTTAAGATAACTATAGATGACAATCAAAATCTAGGGAATGATCATCTCAGCATACTTAATTAAAAAATCATGATAAAAAGAAATTCTACATTAGTCTTTGCTGTTTAACTTACAAAGAAAAAAAATGATTTCAACATACAAGTGATTGATTACAAGATGCCTAACTACAAATTCACCATGAGTTATTCAGTATTGCATCAACAACAAGTAATATAATAATAATTTTTGATTGAAATCCATTTAATAGATAGGAATTGATCACCAACAGCTTTTCCAAGTGGACATAGAGCTCTACTAGAAGCCCTAATAATCATGAACAGAAAAGAGACCTTTCTGGAGATGACGCCTACATTCCGGACCCTTTGAGAAGTAGGCTTGAAGCGTACTTGTCTAACCTTAGGGTGGGCCCCCCAGGGAAATACGAGACAAAACACCCAAGAACAACAATTATTCCACATCAAGTGGCCTCCTACTTCCTCCCCACCTCCAACCCCAACTTCTCCACCCCCATGTGAGTAAAACTCCGTATGATCCGTACAAGGATCCGTGAATTGGGATAGGGCCACCATAGAAGCTTCCTTGCCTAAAAGGATTACAAAACATGTTCTTCCATGTCAATTAGCTTTCGGATCCAAATTCCCAACCGGAGAGAGAGAGAGAGAGAGAGAGCATGTGCACGTGTGTATGTTAGAGAGAGAGAGAGAGGGGGGGGCATCAAAAGACAAGAAGAAAACAGTGGGGAATGTTAAGTAGGGGCTGCAGCAATGCATGCAAACGGACAGCCCATGAGGGCAGGACAAGCTACCCGACAAGAATCCGTAACCGGTAGCGGACAAAACGGGCCTCAGAGAACCGAAGCTTCGGATCCGAGGTTCCCCAGCCCCACCTTTTTGTGGTGAAATCCACCAGCGTGGGGTTGAGGGTCCCCACGGTCGTTGCCGCGTGAAGGGACGCGCTTTTGCGGGCCCCACTTCAACTGACACTTTTACGTGTCGGATCAAATAATTAACCCACGCCAACGACAAATCATCACCAATAATAGCATAAACATTAGTATAAAAATAGGAAGATACGAAAATGCCCTTCCTTTGGGGCGGTGGGGGACGTGTCCCCCTCTGCCACGTCTGGCAGTTAAAAAGGCCCTTCAAATTGGTTTAGTAACCACTAACATTCCATGTAGAAATATAAAATAACCTTTTTCTTACGTTTTTTTTAAAAAAAAAACTTTTATGAGTCTGGTTTAGTTGTTGAGTAGATAATTAAATGAATATCGACTGAATTCCACTGCTTAAAATTATTTTTTTATGTCTCAACAGATCCTCATGCCTCTCTCTTTTAAATACAAATTAGTTTATTAGACCCATACACAACTATGGAAAATCTTCATGCTTGCACTCTCTCTCTAATTTACTGTGACGCATTTCTATTCTCTATTCTCTACATTTTTCATTGGGCTGAATTTGATCTACAACCTCTCGGGAACTAACCACAACTTGCAAAATTTATAAATCTCAACATATTAAGTCAATCACAATTCAATAGAAATAGTTTTTTTTATATTTTTAAATACTTGTTAGAAGTCGTAGATGGATATAAATTGAGTTCAGTTCAAAAAAGTCACTGAAGATCCTCATGCTTGTCTCTCTTTTCCAGTCTAAACTTTTTTTAGGCAAGTGACTCAATAACTAAATATTTATGATGACTCACAAATATGATGGATTCGAATCTTACGAGTCCCCTTATTAGGAATAATTTCATATCGAATATAATTTTTTTAACTAATTAGATAATAATTTCAGATCAATTCCCTCCTTCCCAAATGGGAAAATTATGAAGTGCCAAGTGAACTAGGAGTAGTTGATATCTCTCTTCTCAAGGTTATTGTAACGTCCCTCCACCCCACAATAATTTACAAGGAAACACATATATAGTATAAATAGACAGAGAAAGGAATAAAGTATAGAAGAAGAAGTGAATGGTGGGGGGAAGGAGAGGAGGGTAGGGAGGGGAGAGAGAGCAGAGGTGAGCAGAGCAGCTCCTGTGGTGGGGAAGACGAGAGCAGTCCCCTCCTACCTGTGAGCGTTTGGAAGATAGCACTAGCCACGGCAGGCTCCTGCACCTGGTCGGGCGACCTGGGTCGGCCCCCCTCTCTTTCTCCATCCCCCTTTCTCAGGCAGAGGATGGCCCAGAAGCGGCAGCCCGAGGAGGACAAGGGGAAGGGAGGGGCGGCCTACGATGGCTGCAACCCCGGGGAGAAGCGCCAGAGGCTCCCTGACCTTGGGAGGTGAGATTGTTATATGCTGGGGAAGTGGGTGTGTCGGTGGGTGGGAAGGGACGTGTATTTGGGCATGTTCCCGATTATTATATCCGAGAATATGGATGAAAGTTCTAATTTTTTGATTCATACAGATGGAATTCGCATGCGCAGGTGGTGATCAGGCCAATATTTTATTCAGAAACTGATCTGGGTTGTGTTAACCTATGTGGCTTCGTGAGGGGGAAAGCATGGGTTGTGTTGTCCTTATGTGGAGTAGAGGTGGGTAGGAGCTGGGATTAGGTTTTATGTGTTCATCTTTGAGGAATGGGAGGGCAAAGTTTTAATTTTGACTGTTACTTTTATGGTTGGTTGGGGGGGGGGGATCTGCTTTCAGGATTGGGATGCTTTGGATTGTGGGGTGATGGGTTTGTCCCTTTTTTCTTTTTGTTGAAGCTACTGATGGTAATTTTGGACTGCTCTCCTTTGTTTGTCTCCAGTGTCATAATGGAAGTGATGAAGATGAATGCCCTGCGTAACCTGCTGACCATGATAGAGCCCCAACTCCGCAGAGTTGTAAGTTGCATGGAGTATTCATTTTTTTTCCTCCACGGATGATGAATTGGACATGTTTGTGAATGTCTGCTGATCTTGTTATGGATGGGTTTGGTTTCTTACCGGTTAGAGCTTTGGCTTGCTTGAGAATCATGCAGCTAACAATTTGCAGGAGCAGTGCATGGACCTGTATTTGAACTCAACTTCTGTGCATTTCTCTGATTTCCTTTGTATATCTTGTGTCTCTCAAGTTCCTTTCTCGTAGTTGACATCATTTCCTTCAGCATGCAGTCACAACTTAATCTTCATCCCAAATTTCAGTCACACAACTTAATCTTCATCCCAAGTTTCAATCAACTCATCTAACAGAAATTAGATGTGCAAAGCTTCCAAACTAAAACTTAACTGAGGGTGAGTATTATGTCTAGAATTATTAACCATCCATAAGGAGAAGATGAATAGAATCTTGACATTTGAATTTAGCTCTAGTTAAGTGGATTTTGGAGCTAAGGTGTGTCACCTGTTATTCATTATCAAACATTCTTTTTCTAATTTCATTCATCTTTTCTTGAAGTCTTGCTTAGGTGTGTTGAGCTCTCAGTGTTTATTTACTAAGTACTTTGACCTACTACTGCATAGGAAGTAATGGTGTGAATTTCTTTTCTGTTGAATCCTGCACCCATTAATCCCATCAAGGGTCATTCAATAAGGCATCCCTGGCCCAGCCCATTCCACCTGGGTTCTACTCTTTGGCATCCATTCTTGGGAACTTATTCTCACTTAAAATGAGGAATGAGTCCACTTAACTATCTTTGGTAGTCTTTCTGGGAAAACCTTCCGAGAAGAGGAGTTATTCTAGAGAGAATGAGAATGTCTTTGAAGCCTCCTTCCCATATTCAAAAGGCCTTCCCTCAAAAAGCAATCACTCTTTCAGAGATAAAAAGGACATTCTTACATAAGCTAAAAATGATAGCGAAATGGCATTCTGATTCTAAGAATTGATTTGCTTCTTAGAGTGAGGAATGAGAAGGAAATTCTAAGAATGGATGCCAAAGATAATGAAAAAGACTGGTCTAGGTTGTTAATTATGTTAAATCAAGGCATCCTTTGCTAAAGTGCTATTTGGTCGCACTATTTGTTGTGGATTCTGTCTGGCAGATTTTCCCAATATGTATGAAATGACAGTTTGTGTTACCAAATGAATGCAAATTATCCAATGCTCGTAGAATCCGATTCTATATATTAGACACATCTCTCTCCCTATGTCGTGCACCCAAAGAAAAAAAATCAAAAAAAATATTGGAGACTTTGAAATCGATGCGCTAGCAGCATTGCTTTATGGACGTTTACCATTTTACCTTTGGAAGAAGGAGTGGTTACTGGAGGAAAGGGACAGACTATGAACAGAAAGTCCTTAAGTTGCACTTAAGGATACATGTCCCAATATAAACACTCGGCTCAGTCTGACGTAACAACATGAAAGGATTACTTGGTACATGTTCCAATATAAACACCTGGCTCAGTTCAAAATAACAACATGAAAAGGTCTGCAACTCCTTGGGATCAGCATATTAGGTAGCGTTTGTTTACACTTTTGGATCGGATTTCAAGGTTCCAACTTTTTAGAAAAGCTAAAAGTTTGAGAAGTGTAAACAAATGGCCATGTGTCCCATCAAGTTTTTGGATTTTTCCAAAAGCTTGAAATTTGAAAATGGGATACTTGTCAATACCATGGCCATTATCAACCCCCAGTATGAATTCCTCTAAATTCCTAAAAACGATTGATGATGGGGGAATCATTTCTCCACTAGCTTGGCTCATCAGCCAAGGTGACCAAAATGATAAATAAACGGGCCCTTAATGAAACTCTCTGCACTTGAAGGTTGAGATCAATTTGCAGAATGTTATTTATCTATGATGGTTCTGGCTCTTAAAGTTTCAATGCAAAGCAATATCCAATAGATATATTTGTTTTTGATTGCTGATTTTTTTTGCACACATAAGCCCTTTAGAGGTTATACAGGCACAAGATACTGAATGAATAAATATTCATTTCCTTCATTTTTTTGTCAGGTAAAAGAGGAAGTAGAGTTGGCATTAGGAAAACATGTGGCGACCATGAAGCGGTGAGAACTAAACAAGCATAATTTAATGCTAGTTTGTGATTGTATTAAGGGCTATCACAGCTGATTTTCTTTGTGATTATCATACAGGCAATGCGGAAAACAAATATATCCATCTTCCTCGAGAAGCTTGCAACTTCAATTTATTACCAAGCTCTCTCTTCCTATTTTCACTGGGACAAAAATTGAAGGAGAGGATTGTTCTGGAATAAATTTAGCTCTGGTTGACAGTATGACCGGGAAAGTAGTTGTATCTGGCCCAGAGTCTTTAATGAAGGTGGAAATAGTAGTTCTAGAAGGAGATTTTGAAGTTGACGAGGAAAATTGGACGTTTGAGGAATTTAAAAGCAATATTGTTAAGGAAAGAGAGGGCAAGAGGCCACTTCTTGCAGGGGATGTGTTTCTGGATCTTATTGATGGCACTGGTGTACTAGGGGAGCTTGCGTTCACGGACAACTCAAGTTGGACGAGAAGCCGAAAGTTTAGACTAGGAGCAAGAGTTGAAGATGGCTATTTTAATGGAATGAGAGTAAGAGAAGCGAAGACAGAACCCTTCATGGTCAAGGACCATCGTGGTGAATGTGAGCACTTCCAAATTCTGATTGTGCATTACATAAGATATAGATTGAACATATCTTGTTCTGTGCTGTATGTGTACAACTTATTTTACTATTATCAATTGATGCCATGCTACAGATTATAAATCATTTATAATGACATGCTATGCTGAATTTCAATATATGTTGGCGCTTCAAATATCTCTAGCTTTGTTTATGTATTACCTTTTGAGTATCCAGGCTAGTAACAAGGCACTTGCTTTAAAAAATTTTACATACAGGCTTTAATTTTTTACATATCCATGTTATGTGAACTAGTTTTCTAGTGTTTGGCATCGTTTTAAGGTGGTTTCCCCTGTGTACCAACTGATTTATGTATGGTTTTAGCACAACAAATGGGGAGATGTCATGAGATTGACAGCTGGCCAGGAAAAATTGTTCAAATCGATGGGTTTGGTCTTGAGTCCTGTGCTGATCCAAGATTGATGGGATAAGGCTTTGTGCGATAATGATAATGATCTCATACGTCTATACTTTTGTTAGTTCAGTGTAATTGCATGTATCCTCTTTGTCATAACCGTCACCTCTATTTGTTTGCATTGGGCACTAACTATAGTTTATCGTAGACATAAAATGATTTTTTTTAATGTTCCTCCATCACAACGAGGGTACCTTTGATAACTTATTTGAATTTCTGGGTTCAATGTTAACCTGAAGGGGGATAACTGCACTATATTTGTTACTGACCAATATAAAGTGCAGTCAGGTTTCAAGAAAGCATGAAAACTCCATTGAATTATTCATCTTCAGAAAACATGCAGTAAATTATCTTTTTATAAAGAATGGAACTAATAACTTCGAGTACCTGGAGTTCACCTGTCCGGCAGGCCAAGGTTGTTTGTCACTAGGGAAAAAAAAAAAATCTTTTATGGTTCGTATGCCCAACATCTGTATGATTTTTTTCTGAGGTTCGATAATGCCATTTTTAAGTTCTTATATAGTGTTGATAAGGGACAAATATTTCCAAGGTGATTATTTCTAGCACTACAAATCTGTACTGCATCTTTTGCATGTCATTGTTGCAGTGTGCTCCTAATAGATTGGAAATTGTTTAGCATTTATAGACGAATGGAGGATCTGGTGAAGAAACAACCTATTTTGTAGTTACAAGTAGGGTCTTGCAGAACAGTATCCTGTATTAACTTTGAAAGTTAGGTTTAGGAAGGACTCATTGGCTAGATCATTGGAAGTTTGGGAAGTAATTTTACAGGTGCTTGTGTGAAGGTGCTCACGCGACATATGATACACGATGCTTAAGCTAAACTAAGCCACGAGGATACTCAGATTATACCATGAGGAAAATTGACATCTTCTTTAAGTTATTATGTCAGCCTTTTGTGAGTCATGGTAGGGTTTTTGCTTTACAAGGGAAGTAAGAGTTGGCAAGTTTGACCTACAACTTCTCACCTGATACTATGTCTTCCTGATGTAAGTTGAGATCATCAGAATCCCAGCAGGCTCGTTGTTTAAGTATTAGGTGCTCGGTAAGTTGGTCAAAGAACTGACCATCAACGTCCGAGTGTTTGCTCAGAGTGTCACACAACACAACTCAGGTTGGTCAAGACATTTGAATACTTTGAATCATTTGAAAAGTTGGGTGACAAGGAAGAGGTTTTTACATGGTTAGTTAAAAGAAGTGTACGTGTCTCGACTCTTGATATAGGTGGGCAGTAAGACAAGGAACTGAATTAGTTGGTGACATGAATAAGACTTTGCTCACTTAAGTTATTTCAGTGACTAAGGTGGGAGGCATAGGTAAGTGAAATAGAAGCTATCCAGTATGAACATTGTTGGAATGCTGCAGAGAATATATTGGTTCTGTGGACACGCCCAATAAGCAAATTTTAAACTTGTCAATGAATTCAGTATAGATGTTCGATTCTGTTGAATCTTCTATCTTTTTTTTTTTTTCCCCTTTTAAAAGCTAAGCTAGAAAAACAAGCCAGAAAAAACAATCGTCATTGCTAATTAAATATAAGAACATAAATGTTTAACATATACCTAAAAGACTAAAACATCTTCAAGGACTGTGCATTTAATAATTTGAACCCCAGTCCTTTGCTCGAAATCTTTCTTATAGCATTTTCCTAGGATAAAAAGGGGTTCTTGAAGATGCTGCTTATTATTATGTGCCACTGGAATTGTTGTATGTATGCTGTCATGCAAACAGACAGAATCTCAAGAATAAATTCTTCCTTCACCCCCTTGATTAAGGTGTATATATGAAATCCCAGCCTTTTGCCTGATCCAAACTTGAATTTAACCCATCTGGCACATTACCCAAGAGGTTTTTGTGCTTCCCTAATCACCGCCAATGATCCCCAGGGGAGAGGCAAGAGCTAATTAACTTTTCAAAGTGAAGGGTGGGCCTTATATCCTTTAACAAAAAGTGACTATAACCCCTTGCATTCTGAAAGTAAAACAAAGGCTCTCCTGTCATGACATGTTGTATCCATTTGAGACACTCACATATGATGCTTTCTGCAGAAAATTCTCCTTTTTTGGAAGGTATTTTCAGGACTTGTTGGATTCTTGTAACAATTAGTTATTCAGGCCATATGGTTTCCATCTCAACATGGGTTTGGGATTCTTTTGTACCCCTTAACACCCTGATAATGTATGTGGCATTAGGTCACCTGGATTTAATTTTACTTGCAAATATATGGTGGTGTTACAATTCCTTTGTGAAACGGTTTTTATAACCAATGGTTAGCTGTTCTACACTCTGGAATTCTCATATGTAGTGTTGGTTGGGTTCAGGGTGCGTATGAAAGACTTCGTGATTTCAGATAAGCTGGTACACTGCTGGAAGTTCTTAATTTTCCTGTTTTAATCAATATGGATGCTTGATGGGGAGATATCTATGATCCCCTTCTTCCCTCTGAGCCTCCCACTCCAGAATCCTGCTTTGCTGGCCAGTCTTTATGATCTTTCATTGATTTACCTTATCTCTGTGGGGAGGCATCCATGACAGTCCTCTCTCCTCCTCTGAGCCTCCCTGGCCCGGATCCTGATTTTCTGGCTGATTTTGTGGTAATCTGTCATTGATTTATATTATTTCTCTAGGTACTTAGAGTGCTTACGCTTGGTAAAGCAATAGGACCAAACCGTAAGCAGCCGAAGTGTCGGATCACTATTTTTCCTCCTTAGAGGTATAACTGTTTTTCTCTTTGGATTTATGAAGAAAGAATGGCTGTAGAGTGTTAGATGAGGATGTAGTGACTCTGAAAATTGAATCAAAAAAATTTCCGACCAATTCTTTTGGTATGAGTGCACATTTTTAGATGCATGAACAGCTCAAACATGGATGCTTCTGTAAGTTCTCATATCAACGGCAGATCCATGGATTCTTCTTGATGAAAATTTCAACTTTATACTTCATGCTGCATTTTGGTTGATTTCTTATTGGAGATGTCGAATCTAATGGCGCCTCAAGGTTCACACGTTCGTGATGCACCCATGTTAGACTAGGTTCTCCTTTGAGTTAGCTTGACTAGGATGCAGGTAGGTGGTGAAAATTTGTGGACTTTGTTACTGGGGGAACTGAACTTTCATTCACTTGATTAAGTACCTAATTACGGATTGCCTACTTGTATGCAACATTTGGGGGACAAAATTTGGACTCTGTGGTCTGACTTACTCCTCCTGAGATGTGTGCCTAGCACCCCCAGTTTGTTCTTAGCTCCTTTAGTCAAATGCAGGAAAGAAATCCTAAGTTGTTTTGCTTTCTCACAGTGTGATATGAATGATCTTGAACCTGGAGTAGAGAAACCTGGTAGGAATAATGCAAGCAGGCCAACAGCATACCAGTTTTTGTTTGGTGACAACATGCTCTGGTTCTGTGGCAGTAAGTGACCCTGACATTTCCTCCTTTGTGTGCTCCTCGATAATTTCCTTGTTTTTGTTTCCTGAGCCTTTGTGCAAATAACAGCCTTCCCCTGTTCATGCTTTTTTTCTTTGCGGCTTTTATAGTTTGATGTACAAATATCTGATTAGAAACAAACAAACAAATAGGACTCATGGATTTATCAGAATACTAGTCCACATTCAGTCACCTTGTTTTTAGTATCTTGTCTTTTCTTTGGTCCTTTTAGTAGTAGTACCCCACATGCTACATCCTTGATGCCTACTGTCAAGGTCTATTCCTGTCTTAGAGAGAAGTTTTCCATGGACTCCAGCACTATTATGTGGCAAACAATATATACAGTGTACAACTAGAGGGTACTTCTGGGCTCAACAATGATCATGGTATTTCCTGAAATCTTTCCAACTTGGCCTTCTTAGCAATCATTTTTAGGATTAATGTCTTGCCAATTTGCCATTGTATCGTTGTTGATTTTGGACACCAGAATGGTCCTACATGAAAAGACAGGGTTTCTAACTGACTAATTCCCCAAACTTGCATCATTGTCGTTAACCTTACTCTGTGCTTCACACGTTCTTTGTTCCCAAAACCTATACCAGTTACATGGTATGAATTCAGAAGTTATTTGTGTTCTTTTCTTTATGGCCTGTGGGCAGCTTGGTATTAGCAACTGAAAATTGAGAGCATTTTTGCAGTGTACAAGAAACACTACCCCCCAGCCCTTACAGATGAAGTCTGGCGGCTAGAGAAGATTGGGAAAGATGGTGCTTTTCACAAACGCCTCAGCAGTGAGAACATCAACACAGTAAAGGATTTCCTTACATTGCTGCATATAGACACCCAGCGACTACGAAATGTATGATCCTACTGCTCCTTTGATTTATGAACATGTCATGAATTTATAACTCATTTTCTTAGCACAATATGCCACTTGTTACTGTTCTAAAGTGGGGAATATCTTTTGAGGAGAGCCGACCTGTCAACTGATCATGTGTATATAATCGTATAATTTTCCTGTTACCTGTATAATAAACAAATCTTCAGTACTCTGGTAGTTTATTATGTCTTCCTCTGTATGAAAGTATTAAAAAGAGAGAAGGAAAAGTTTGTATGTGTTACATTGATTGCAATATCTGTTTGTAAGATATGCAGATTCTAGGCACTGGCATGTCTGCAAAGATGTGGGAGGTTACTGTGGAACATGCTCGAACATGTGTACTTGGCAATCGCACGTACATGTATTACCTCGGGCCACAACAAAAAACAGGTGTTGCTTTTAACATTGTGGGAGAAGCCACAGGCATCATTTCTGAGGGACAGTACATTCCAGCTGGTGAACTTTCAGATGCTCAAAGGGCATGTCCTTTGCACTCATCTTGCTTATTCCTTATTGTAGACGAGTACATTGCTTCTTGATTCATATGTCTAATCATCCATCTCAGGTTGAGGCACATAAGCTTGTGAAGATGGCATATGAAAACTGGGATGATGTTTCTCCATGTGATTCTGGGACTGTAACAGGCAACTCTTCACATGCATCTTCAGTTTCTTATCCTGTCGGCACACAGCCCTTGGCAGAGAGCTTTTACAATGAATTTTCAGGCTCATGTAGGACAGATGCACTGGGTTTTGCACACCCTAATGTTTCGTCACCTGATATGATATCATCCATCCTCCCTATGGGAGGCAGAAGGTGTTTGGAGCAATCTGTTTTGCAAGCCATAGACAGCATGGAGTCTAGATATGAACCCAGCTTCCTGAGCCATGACATCTATACAGAATCAAGAGATCTATGCTCCTTTCCAGGCTCCCTGATATTTGATGGAGAGACCAGCAGCCAAACGTTATTTGGAGATGACCAACTGCAGTATTTTGACTCTGATACACCCTTACTCTCCAACAGCTTGCAAGCAGACTCGCCTGCTGACATTGGGAGTGCAGTCACTGGCTTCCTTGCAGCAGCAGCAGCTCGTGGAAGGGTAAACAGAGGGTGGAGGATGCTCATATCTGTCTTGAAATGGAGATTTTCCATAAAGAGAATTGTTACGTTGAAGAGGAGGAGGAGACTGGAAAGTGATAGATATGGCTGAGGAAACTCTCAATGGAAAACAAGTAGATGGTAGCATCTTGAAGTATGTGCAGTTAGAATTTTCTTGTCTAGCTGCTGTTGCCTGTACATATGGTTAAGTGTAGTAGGTCCTGCTCCGTTTTGCACAAAACTCCGGTGTACATAAAGAAAGGGATACATAAAGAACCAGAAAATGGGAAAACAGAGAAAGGACATCAATAAGACAGTCATACTTGTTCTTCCAACTATAGTTCACTGTGAAGGAAAAAAGGTGACTTCCAACTAACCTTTGCATTCAAAACAAAGAAGCTTCCATATGATTTGGTTCTGTTCAATGCCTGCTTCTGAACGGGTGTGAGTTTGGTGCAACAACATTGCAATCATGCAATCTCTAGTATTATTCTCTATTCTCTTCTTGCTTGGGATACCTGACCGGCTTTGATTGTGTTGCGATTCTATAAATCTCTTGTCCATGGTGTCTTGTACAGCACATTGTTCTGGAAAGTCATAAGTTTGTCAATGGATATAAATGGTACATCATTTTGTTCATTTCCCTTCAATAATACAACTGGAAAATAGTTGAATTGCCATGCAACTTGCAGTTTAGAAATAAGTTTCTTAATGTTTCAGCAACTTGCTTCCCTCTCAATCCTTGCATGGCTAGGTTTGAGCCCTTAATTTTCATCCAACTCCATTTTTCCTGAGCACTTGTTCAATAGCTTGCCTCCCTCTCACTTCCTCTTATTTTCTTCTTTTTATTTTTTTATTAGGGAGTCTCTGACCTAGTGGTTAGAAATCTTGGTTGTGCACCACGATGGTGTATGTTCGAAATTGAAAATTTCTGCCTTTTTATTACGAGGGTCAACTTCTTTTCATGGGTTGCTAAATCCTCGAGCTTGGGACATCAATTACAAAGCACCTGTTTTTAAACCTTTGTGATTTCGATAACTTAGTGTTGTAAACTGGATGCCCTAACATGAAATTGGAGCAATCCTTCTAAGTACCTTTTAATGTACTCACATAGAATCCTCCCACCCCTCTCTCTCTTCTCTCTTTCATGGCTACGATCAATGTGACAATTATTTACGATATTTGAAAATTCACAGTTTAATCACATTTTTATTACAACATGTTTTTACAAAGATATTATAATTCATGAAATCTTTAAAATCTTCACAAAGTCAAAAGTCATGGTTTAATCATTTTCTATTTAAAACTATCATATTTTAAAAGAAAGGAATTGATTTTTACATTATATATATATAGATATATATACATATATATTACATCATAACATAAACTAATTTTTATACAATAAATTATCATTTTTTCATGATTATTTCATGAAGTCTTGAAAATTTTCAGGGATTTGAAAATTTTTTACGGTTGATTTTTTCTCAACTCTCTATTTAATAACATTGGCTATGTTTAGGTTGACGGATGTAGCCACATCCTCCTTCACTCCCTTCCCTTTTTTCTTTTACTCAATGAAAAGCTACCTTCATTATTTCAAAGTGAAAAGAAGCCTGGACCATCCCCAATATCCGGCATAGGATCAACATTGGATCAATGAATCACTGCGAGAGCGCTGGAAGCACTAGTGGACCCCAAGACCCGGAGAACCTGAAACAACAGGAAAACAAAGACACAAGGAACAAAGAGGCTGCAAGATTAGAGGATGGAAGAAGGAAGCAATAGGGACAGCAACACTAAAACACCTAGCCCAAAGGGTACCGGAGACCCCAAAGGATGGGGAGAAAAGGAGAGCCATCAACCACAAAACAAAAACAAAGTAGATGGCAAGGGCGAAAGGGAAGGTGGGGCGATGGTGGTAGGGGAAAATGGATGATGACCAGTGGGTGATGAGGGAGTAGCGGAGGGAAGGTAGGAAATGATAAGAGGTTGCAGAGGGGAGCAGGGGGTGACACCAAGGACAGAGGAGGGCAGTAGATTGGGAGTAAGTTGATCGCAAGAGTCGGAGGGGAGGAGAGAGGGAGAGGTGAGCCGGTTATCTAACGAAATCCCCAAAAGAAAGAAAAGTAAATCTAGAAGCAAAGATGAATGATGACAGAGGACATAGGCGAATGGGGAAGGGGAGGGCAGGTAGAAGGGAGATATGCGTCAGGGAGGGGAGAAGGGAAGAGGAAGGAGGAGAATGATGGAGCACATGCGGATGGGGAAGGGGAGGTCAAGTGGAGGGGAGATTTACGTCAAGAAGGGAGAAGGGAATAAAAGAAGGGGAAAAGGAAGGAGGAGAACGATGAAAACATATTGGGGGGGGGGGGGTGCGGCTCCTTCCACCCAGCTAACACCGCCAGTGATGAGGGAGACCATCGGAGGGCCGGCAAGGACTTCGCCGAAAGGGGCCAAGGATGATTCCAACAGGTAGTTGGGCGTTCCCACCTACTGTGCTCACTCCCTTCTCTGTCACCTTACAAAATACCCTCCAACTAGCTCCTCCTTACCCTCTCCTCTTTCTCTTAGCAAATGCTTTTCCAATAGCTCCTCCTTACCCTCTCCTCTTTCTCTTAGCAAATGCTTTTCCAATAGCTCCTCCTTACCCTCTCCTCTTTCTCTTAGCAAATGCTTTTCCAATAGCTCCTCCTTAACCTCTTACAAGTAGATTCACCTCCTTTCTCTTCTCTTTACCCTTTCAATAGCTCCTCCACTCCCAATTTAGTAACATTAGCTATGTCTAGGCTGAAGGATGTAGCCACAACCCCTTCACTCTCCTTTCCAATAGTTCCTCCTTCCATCAAGATAAAGAGCACCCCATTGTGACAACTGCCGCTATCAATGTAGCCAAGACTTGCATACCATCCTCACTATGGCCTATCCATGCACACCCTGGCCAAAAAGCCCATGCATGCCATATGCATTGACAGATGCACAACACATCGATAAGAATGTAGATTGCTGCTACCGCCTCCATCTTCTTCTTCTTGTTCTTCTTTCTTCTCCTCCCACATGGTCTTAACACATGCACAACACATCAGCTAGAATGTAGATTGTTGTTGTTGCCTCCATCTTCTTCTTCTTGTTCTTCTTTCTTCTCCTCCCACCTGTAGTAAAGTTGTGCTTGCCGCCGATTGTGATGTCATTTAGTGCTAACAATGAGTCGAGCCACTTACAAGCCACTGAACTTAGCTTGGTTTAACTCATTTAATCAAATGAGTTCAACTTGACCTCTAAATGAACCTTGCTCTATTGAATGACGCGAGCTTGATAACAATTGACCTCACCTCTTTAGGCTCATGTGCCTGCTCATTAGATATTTTAATCATTACCCTTCAACATGATAATATAGATTATATATTATTACTTATATTAACTTATTTAACTTTAATATATTATTACTTATCTTATTTAACTTTAAAGTCTATAATGGGCTTATTAAGCCCGCTGCCAATTAAGGAAAGGGCTAAAAGCCCACCTAGAAACTCACATGCACACATGATGAAGGGGGACATGGTTATAGAACTTTATGTCTATATATTTTGTAATTTTGGATCTGGGATTAAACCCACAACTATCACAATGGTTATAGATCAGTTCTCCCATCTTCTCATTATTGTCTTTTCCTCTTCTTATAAATATTTAGTATTTCTATTTTTTTATTTGTTTGCTAATGAGTAAAGCTTGGACTTGAGCTCGAGCTTATTTTTTTTTTGGAATGAGCCAAGCTCAAGATCAAGAGTCAAACGTGAATTAGGCCTGAATTCAAGTGTGGGCTCAATTTGTTGTAAACAAGCCCAGTTCAAGCTTGCCGAACCTTCTATCAGCTCGACTCATGCCTTACTCTAGTGTCACCCCAGAGTTGAATCTCCCTTTTATGGTGATACCACTTGTTGGGACCAAGCCATGAGATCACAAACTTGAGGAAGCAAGATAGTCTATTATGAAAGATCCACATAAGCACACATATAAGAAGGCGCTAAGATTTACATAATTTAGTGATCGAACTTACGTGGACCGAATGCGATCACCATTATACAAAATCCCTACAATAGATATTAAGGAGTGCGGTTCCTGTGTAAGTGTAGGTTTGGATATGACTCGGTAAGCACAACGGAAGGAGAAGGAGTTTTTCTATAAACCCTTCCATAGAGAATGAGAAAACCTCTGCTTGAGGGAACGTTTTGATAAACTCTCCTCTCTGCACTAACCGAGTACGATCCAAACCCGCACTTAAGAGAATCCCTTCTCATACTTGAGACATCTCTCCCGCACACACTCCCGCACCAATCTTTACGCTGTGTAAATTCACCCATCTGAAGTTTGCCCCGTGGGCATTGGACCATCAGGCGGACCATGGTGAGAAACTTTGTTTTGTATTAGTAGGATATCTACCTTAAAGAGAGACCCCCTTGAAGAAAAGAGAACCAAAAATTCCACCATGTTTCTGCCCACCTAAGTGAGGAACATGGATTCATGATCTTTTTACAGCTTTACAGTGGAACAGTTAGTGTGGTACTCAAAAGAAACTTACCTTATGCATTGACGTCCACTGAGGGTCTGTTTGTTTCGACGCAAAATGAGCCATAGGAAAAAAATTTCTCGAAAAAAAATATGTCACACTCACTTATTTGGAAATTTGTAAAACTTAAGTCAACGGAAAACTTAATTCATTCGCTCATCATTTTCTTGATTTTGACGTCCATGGGATAAGAGTGAGTGCCTTTTTTCAAAAGAAGTGAAAACATTTTTATGAGCACCAAATAATGAATTTTGTTCTATTTTTCTTATAAATGTACTTTTTAAAAAAAATCATTTCCATGTGACCATATTTTACCAGTAACTAAACAGACCCCGAGTGGAAATTGTGTGACCAGCAGAAACTGAAAAAACCAACTGCCTTGAAATCATTTGTTTTAAGAGAAAAGAGACAAAAAGAATGCAAGTACAACTTTTGTGGGTTGGCTTGATGTGTTTGTTAGCCCATACTCGTGTGGTCTCTTCTTTAGGAATTGGGAGGGTGGATAAAATGTGTCATATTCCATAAGACGGCTTTTTCTTTTCTTTGAGTAATACTTGCTGCACGGATGCATGTTGCAACAAAACTGCAATGTAGTATTGAAATCTTTTATGAACTCTAAGAGGACGTATGAAGTATGAACCCAGTTACAGGTGTAGTATTGAAATTTGAAACAACTTGTAGGCGTTAATTTTTTCAAACCAGACAGGGGAACAGGACAGCGGTGGCTGTCATGCCCTCTTATTGTCATATGATTCCCAACTTCTGTCATCCTCTATCTTCCAATCTGGTATTGCACAGTGTGCTCCTTCCACGCATTCGTCTCCAGGTAAGTCTCATAGAAGCTCACTTTACCACTGGTTTCCACGGCCAAAACAGCAGTGCTCCTCGTGCCACACATCCCCTGTGAAAGAATGGGCATGAGAGTGTTCACAATATCAACAGTCTTGTGCAGAGGTTCCTAAACTTACCAGTTCTGTGTCGACTTCGACGAATATAGAGCTCAAGTTCAGTTCCCAATCGGGATCGCAACCGGTGTTCGGGAGACGATCTCTATCGGCTTTGACTCTGTCCCTCATCAGCTCTTCGACCATTGCCCTGGCAGGGATTTCTTCCTCCTCATATTTGTATAGAAGCTCCTTGAAACCTTTACCAAGACGTAGTGCCTACAAACCGACGAAAACAACACATTCTTGTTGTGTTGAGTGCCATATTGACTTAAAACCTAAATTTAGATTGATATAAATTTACCATCATTACTGTTCTATGGTAGCTACTGTTCAATGCAGTGCCTTTGCCATAAGCTGATAAGCATTTGCTAAGAAAGTGAGTTTTCTAAATTTTGTGCATGATAAGGTTAATGGCATAAGTAATATGTCTGCAGGTGATAGTAAGGTCGTATTTGGCGCAGCTTCCGTTTCGAAGTACTTTTGTGTTTTCATTTAGTTACTTTGTATTGAAGCCATTAGATCTTGGAAGTCATTTATGTAGTATTATACTTGTATTTTGGCTTCCAACCAAAAGTTACACGGGTGAAGCTTCTAAGATTGAAGAAAGAGTGAGGTTGTTATGAAAGAGTTGACTTTTGTAACAAACTAAAATTAGTTATAACCTCTATTCCTCAACTCATTCTATGTCAGAAGTGGAAGCCAAAAGTGACTTTTAAATAAAAGTTTTGCCAAACAAGTCCTAAATATCCTCTAGGAGGAGAGGACCATCGCCAACAGTCTCTGCTAAAGAGCATGTTTAGCTGTTTTTCAGGTCTACACAAAATCTTGCGCATATTCAGTTTCATCCAACAAGCATGTTTAACTGATCCCCATAAAGTCTAAAACTTTTATACATTATGTATTAGTTTTCACCCAACAAGCATCATAGGTTGAAAAGCATGTTTAACTGTTCCCTAAAAGGACTAAATTTTTTCCACATTTATGAGTTTTCATCTAACAAGTATGTTGAACTGTGGCCCACAAGGTGTAAAAGTTCTACACATTATGTAGCAGCCTTCATCCAGCAGGTAGCCCCGGCCAAGTGCATTAAAACTTCATTTTGCACTGGCATACCTGTTGGATGAAGACTACTACACACACAGAGGCTTCTTAATTTTAACTGATTGATTCCGCGAAAACACAAGCAGAAGACATAACATAAAGAACTAAATCTTTCAAAAAAACTTCAGAGCGTCAGACTATGAGAACTGCTTAGCAAAATTTGTTTCATTTGGGAACACAAAACTAGACATGTAAAAATATCATAGGCAAACGGAATAAATGGATAATTATGATCTCGCATAGGTAGTAGCATCAAAAATAAAAAGTAGCAAAACAGTAGCTAAATTCCTGCCATAGAAAGCACTGTTTCTAGAGAAGTCTATGTAACCTCAAGAGAAAAATTCCACCTCACCTTGTGCCAAGGGGTATCTAGTCCTGCATTTGTGAGCACATGGAGACCCGGGGACACCAATTCAATGGTAATGGGTTCTCCCTTTGGCCGGTTGGAGACATAAACCATGGTTTTGGAACAAAGATCAGCTAGGATCAGGTTGAAGCCATTGTACTTATCTGCTTCACTTGCTACTTCCTCTGCAAACTCCAGTGGACTCTTCCCACACTGAAATCAAAAATTGATGTCAGAAACTAAGAAATTTGGACAGAAACAAAAGACAGATTAATAGGTAGACAGAGAGAGAGACAGAGGCTAACCTCCAAGAACTTGGCTGGCAAATCCCCTCTGCTCTTGGCCACGGGGATGGTATCAGGCTCCAGCACATTGGTCACAAAAGCCAATCTCCCATTCCTTGTGCATCCAAGCCATGTGCCCCCTGCCAGCCCATCCCTTCCTCCCAGTATCTTCTGGGTGCCCTCCCCCCACCATCCCACTGGCTTGGTAGGCCTGGCATTCCATGACCACATACAAAACTCTCAAGAAAAAGAGCAACAACTAACTGATATTAAATCAGTAAATTAACAAACAAATTATGACCTCCAATAACCACATATTTATATTTGAATTTCAAGCAAAACCAAAAATCTCAACAGCTGTTCATCCGACAGGATCCAAAATGTGTCAAATAAAAAGCAGAAACCTTGCATTTCTTGAAGACCATGAAAGGTCACTGGCAAGTTCGAACCAACAAGAACACAATGCAGCCGAAGACAAAGATTACAAAAAAAAATAGAAAAACAACAAAACCATAAATAAGAACTAGAGATGATTAGAGAGCATGCCTGTCATGGTACTCATCTCTGTTGAGCACAAGGAGAAATGAGTACAGAGGGTGACCTTGCCAAACCCACGCAGCTATACACATGCTTCACCCTCCCCTGTTCCCTCCACTCTGTTCTTCCTCTCAGTTCCTTCTCTTCTCCAGCACACCAGGCGGGTCTATAAAAGGAGGGGAAAAGAACAACCTTTAACCTGAGATGAAAACAAAAAACAACAGGATTTATCTATGGGTGCGCGCATCAGCTACGGCCTCCAAGTTCACCTGCCAACTGCCCCCCAAGGACCCCAACCCAACTAAAAAACTAGATCATATGAGGAAAACCCATCAATAAATCCCAGAGTAACAAGGATTTGGAATGGCAAGTAGCCGCCGAAGCCATTGCCACACCGAAATCTGAGACGTACCCACCACCAGAATTAATGGAAGGATGGCTATTTATTGCCGGGTAGCATTGTCAGGTTTCTTAATCCACGCATATGTAAGCATTCAGGTTAGAAAACGAGAAAAACCCAGAACAAGAGATTGAACAGAGCAGATTAGGCGGCAAATACAACGAGACCTACAGGAAGAATGTTGCAAGATTGCACCTTTGGTGCGGATTCGTGTTGGGTAACGCCGGGATTAGATTGCGGAAGCGGTTGGTGCGGATTGGAATGGAACCCGGGAATTATGGGAATCGCTTCTGTTCAAATATCTCGCTGGAATCGAATCGCTCAGCGTCGGATTCTGGATGTTGGGGGCTGTGGTTGCGCCGACATACATATAGCCGTCGGATTTGGCCTTTTTGGTCGTATCGCTGACGTGGAATGCAAAGATAACGCCGGTCCACGTGTCACCGGAAAAGTTTGCAAATTTCCGGTAGGCCGTGTGGCGGCCGCTACCGGGTCTGAAATCCAGGGGGGCCGCAGTTTATTATTATCTGGTTGTGGTGGATTCGCAATGTATAAGCCAAAGAGCAACATTGAGGATGCGTGATGAGTGCATTCAGTTAAAAAGAAATTATTTTTTGAATTTTTTAGATGATCTCCAAAGTGTTCTACAAGTGCGGCTCAAATTTTTTTAAAAAAATCAAATTTTAATAAACAGTAAAAAATGCTTTTAATAGATGGAGCCCAATAACAGTTTATCATTTTTCATATTTTTTTGAGTCATCCGATTGCAGATCAACTTGTACGGATACATAGGACACCTCGAGGTCTATCTAAAAGAATTTAAAAAATAATTTTCTTTTAACCCACTCCATTGACCCTCAGTGTAGCATAGAGATCAATGCAACCGTTTTTACTCTAAGTCAAGAGAATGATTTGTTGCACCGTCCAGTCTTTAATTTAAAAAAATGTTTTTTTGAATTTTTTTTGAGTGGGCCCTATTATTTACTACATATCTATATAATTCGATTGGACGATCCAAAAAAGATAAATATAAAAAACTAACCCCCATGTTGGACAAACATGTAAATCCGATTGAGACCCATTTAAAATTTTCAAAAAAATAAGTTTTTTATAAATTAAAAGTACTGCCAAGCACACCACCTGATGGTAAAGCAAATTATTCTTGATTAGGAGATGACTTTTTAAAACACAAAGGTAGTAGATAAAACAAGGGATAAAACATACAAGTAGAACTGATAAAGCAATTCCAGCTAATGAACTAGATGTCCCAAGTTTGATTCCACTTGAGGACAATGACTTGATAGGTTGCGGATGAAGCCAGGTAGGTTCCTCATTAACCCAAAAAAGGGGGAAAAAAGGCTAAAACATGATGAATCTCCGATAACCTATCTTGCACCAAAAAGATTCAAAATATATACACAACAATACACGTGAAATATCTTCCCATTGAAGGCAGTTTTTTTTTTTGGAAATCAAGGGGTTTTTTTTCTTTCAACATTCTTTGTGTCTTAACATGAGTTGTATTGCCTATAATTGTTGTGGTTATTGTACTTCCAAACTCCCCATGATGTCCCAGCTTAGCGGGACTCTATCTTTGCACCTCCTATATAAGGTTATAATGCTACTTCATGTGGAGGCACACAAAGAGAAAGAGAGAAGTGGTTGAGGGGAAAATTGTAGTTATTAACAGAAAAAAATGAACATAGCCAAGTAGAAGATGATAACAAGAAAAGAGTATATAAGGCATGGAATCAAATACTATAAAAGCTCCATGGGGCGCACAAAGTAAGCATGATCCAAATAGCCCACAACTACCACAACTACTGTTAAGAGGCCCACCACGGCCCAGCTATTCTAGCTGGGAATTCCTTCCCCGTTTCATTGCAGAACAAAGCAAGTAATTCGATTGAATGGATTTCTTAACCTTAGCAAGAACGGCTTTTTTGGGAATAAGGAGAAACGAGTAATTCGAACAAAAAGTTCGGATTACTCGTTCTACCTAAAATAACTATTACCGGCACTTATTTTTTTCATATTTTATTTTTATTTATTTTATTAATTAAAATGACTTATTCTTGATAGAATTAGAATAAGGATACCATATAAAGATGAAACTTGTTCTGGTATAAGTAATCTGCTGTACAAGCAATCTTGCTATCAAACAGATAAAATTCTTCGGGTCCATGCATTGGTGAGAAAATGCAAGGCCTTGAGAGCATAACGTAACTTAACCTTTGCGGTCGCAGTCTAGATTCTCTTATTACTAGTTCTCCATCCATGTGACGCACAGTAAAATATCAAATTTGAATCAACATATTTTAGTTTTGCAAAAAAATAGAAACTCTATTTTAATAATTCTTCGTAAAGAAAGATAAAGAGAGAGAGAGAATCCTACTATCACGTGTTCGAGTTTTAGTATTATAGTATAGATGAGTGTCGCCTAGACAAGTAAAACATGTTCTAATTGGGTACACAACGAAGCCCGCAACCTACTAATGATGCGCACTTGGCCGAATAAGGCATTAGAAATTTAGGAGAAACTAGAAGTAATTACTGTGCAGCCTCCCATGGTGCAGCACATCTACGCATTGGCTCCAATTGGATGGCACGCACGGAGTTAACTCCTACTATACTCGATACCCCGCAAGTAGATGCAGTGACTACATACCATCCGAATTTGCCGATCAAGTGACAGGTGCACTGTACCACCACATCGACAATGTAGCAAGTATTTTTCAGAGAGAAATATTAGGCGGAGATTGAAATATTCTTCGGAAGTGTTCAGACAAAAAAGGTGATGTCCGAAGACTCTGAACTGAAGGGGATGAATGGACGACGACTATTTACATCTAATAACCTTCATATTCCAAATTGAATTAGTTGAGTCGTGATGTTAAGAGATGCCATGAAGTTTCCAATAACCTCATTCTTAATCCCGCAAGTTGCCCCACATTGCTCCCTCTCCAACAAGGTCAGAACTTAGCTCTAAGGGATAACATCCATGTAAGGGTCTGGCCTATGACTTGAAAACCTATCAATGTTCATATACCACTATGTTGCCATTTTTTTAACTTTTGACTTAAACATCGGATGATTTTATTTTATTTTAAGTAAAGAACTCATCCCATCTGTTGTACTGCAGGCCTCACATTAAAGTCCAATGTTATACATGGATTAACTGATGTGAAACTTTGGGACACTTTTTCATGGAAGCCTAGAGTTTGGTCACAAATAATGATGGACGCTTCGGAAGCCCGGTAAACTCGTCCTAATTACATTTGGTGCCTTTTAAGGTCCTACAACTTAGTTCCAATAAACTTGATCACAGAGGCCTAGTTATACTAGTTAACTATCATTTTGGACAAAGCTAACAACTATGCTTTACATCTATATTATAAGCAAATAGAAAGAAATTATAATTTTTAACTCAAGAATCAGATTTATTCCGAAATAATATAGGATAAATATATTATTCATGATGGATAGCCTGTGTTTTTTAAAAAAACTTCAAAAATCCAATCCAACAGGCATGAGTCATGACCCTCTGGCGCTATCCACCCATTCAAATCTTTAACGGGATTAAAAATATTACCTGCGCTGTTCTACGGCCAGACCACATAGAAAGTTCTGGCTTTAGAGTAGTACTAGCTGTATGCCCATGCACAGAAAAATTATGATTTAAATAAATAAATTATTATATTAATATAAATTAAATTAACTTTTATAATAAAATTAAATTGTCAAAAAATTAATACATCAATTCAAAAAAAAAAAGACCTATTTAAAACAAGCTTGTTCCTCTTTTTGGCTTGCGCATTACATTCAAGTTTCCAAACCTTTTAAGAGATAGCTGCTTTCCCTGTTTGATAGGTCAGAATATCACTCCCTTCAATCGAGCTCAGAAATTCCAATCCATTCAAATAGAAAAAACTGCCTAATTACCAATTGGGGAAGCTAGGAAGTAGAATTTTAAATTTAGCAAAGAATAAGATTTTGTCACATATTTTTTTGACAGGAAAAACTGAAGAAAGAAATGGAGGGCAGGCCGAGTATGGAATAAGATATTGAGATGTTTTGCGTCTATGCACTATATAGAAAGTTTAAATTAGATAAATTGGCGTACCTTGGTCGTGTCTATCCCTTCTTCAATATGATTTCTTTAGCAAGAAAAACTGAAGAAGGAAATGGAAGGAAGGCTGGGTATATAAATTAGTAGTAGTATCCGACTTTTGAGAGAGATTTTCTCATGTATACAGAAGTCTTTAATACTTTATTCCAAAATTTAAAAACAGAAAAACAAAATCCTTTATGCATATTACATATTTCTTTTAAATAAAATCGTATAATGATCTGTTTGCATGTACATATATACGTACATGTACTGCTGTAGGAAAATAATGATGTGTATGTCCTTGTGATATTTGAATAAATATTATCCGTATTTCTCTCTCTCTTCTTTTTCTCAATATACCTAAATGTATACATACACACACATAAAAAGAGACAGAAAGAAAAGTGCACTCTAATTGTTCATAAATATAAAAATGAATAGAGAGAGGGTCCTAATTCATCATAGAGAGAGAGAGAGAGAATTATTATTTCAAAACATAAATGTTGAGAAGTCTTAAAAAGAGAGAGAGAGAGAGAGAAAGTTATTCTCGTACTGCCATGTGTCATTGTTGTAGTTTTGACGTGAAAACTGCATTTTAAATATGTCGTGTTGCATAAGCGTGAGTTTGGTATTTCCAAAACTAGAACTAGTATCCCTTGACGAACAAATGCATATTAACGTAACTTTCATCTCTATGTCAAGAGCAAAGAACTTGAGATGATGTTGATCTTGCATTGGCATTAATTATGCATGACATCAGACCCAACCCACATCGAGGATAAAGGCCACAAACCCTCTAAAAGGTTTCAAAATGGTGAACAAATCATAGAAATCAATGAACCTCTTGTCTTGAAGGCCAACCCCCAATCTTTTGTTTCTTCTATTCAAAGGACCCACTAGAAAGATGCTTAAAGAGGGCTGCACCAGCTCAAGCTCCCCCCCCCACAAAACCTAAAATAAGATGAGAGAGGGTCCTAGTCCCTTCACCTTTGGACATAATGACTACGACAGTATATGCATTCTACATTCCAAAAGAAAAAAGATGATGATCAAAAGGGGGACCGAAGGAGCAAAGATGGATCCTCATTGATGCTCAGTCCACTTTGTGCAAAGATAAAGAAATTTTGGACTCAAAAGACGGTTCCAAGATTAGAACTGTGATCACGGTTGGTCAAAACGTTAACTCTTCCGTGCATGGCCTCTATTTCCAAGCATGAATGGTATGCATCAATTCATGCACAGAACAGAAAGATATGTATCACTCACTCTGGCACCATCACTACGGGCCAGTTTGTTTTATGGATACGATATTTCGAATTTCTTATATCCGGATCTGTTATCCTTAGAACAATAAGAGTTTTCTTTGGAGTATTTTTTTATATTCTAAGAATAAGTAATTCCAGTCTTTTAGGTGAGTTGAATTATTTCACTTGTGCCGAGAATAACGCATTTGTACCAAAATTAACGCGTCCGCATTCTCAAACTCGGATTTACGGAATAAACGTCATAAGTCATCTTATTCGACCCCTTATTCCGGAAACAAAATAGCCCTAAGTATTTGCTTTGGTATCACTATAGGGACGGACATGGTGTACTATCTTTTGGTGACGGATGATTGGATGATATGGAAGTCAAGGTTGAGTGGCTAAGCTTGGGCAAAACTTTTAATCCAATCTCGACATTTGAGCCATCCAATGTTTAGTCAGAACATTGTCTAAAAAAAAGAGATTCCATCTACGCATGATCTGATAGTCTGGAACCCGTGGGAATCAGATCTAGTATTTTTTTTTTTTTTTTCTTGGACCAGAAGAAGAGTTCTAATAGTTGCGTCATGCCGTAGGGGCAGCATGAGTCATGTAATCTTTGGTTGGAATGTTGTTTAAAAAAAAAAAAAGATCCCACCAATGCATGCTTTTACAATCCATGACCCGTAAGAATGAGATAGGATAGTTGTGTCCATGTGGCAGCTGCAACAAATATTACTTGGCAAAATAATAGGCAAAGCTTGAAACACACTTGTGATGTGCCCAAGCTCAGCCCAGTGAGTTACGGACGAAGCCTATTTGGATATGAAACTTCATAGTCCAAATTGGACTGGTAGAGGGGAGCTGCCTGTTGCATGCAGGCGGCACTACAACTAATGTGCTGCGTGTAGCATTGAATCGCACAGGGAGAAGATGGGGTCCCTTTTTCTGAAGAGTAATACGTGAGGGTGTCATTTGTACCGTCTTTCAGTGCAATTAGTAAATTTAAAAAAAAAACTTTTTAAAGTGGGTCTCGAGGTGTCTTATATGTCCGTACAAGTCGATCTCCGATCGAATAATTAAAAAAAATTTGAAAAATAAAAAAAAATTGTTAAGTTTAACCCATTAAGAGACATTTTTTATTATTTATTGGGATTCGATTTTTTATTTTTCAAATTTTTTTGAGTCGGAGATCGACTTGTACAGACATATAAGATACTTTAGAGCCCACCTAAAAATTTTAAAAGATAGTTTTTTTTATTTATCCACTGCACGAAAGGCAGGTGCAAAATGCACCATCAGTCCAACAAAAGCAACAAATATTACTTTTTTCTGATTTATTTGATCGGACAGTATATGTGGATCATTAGAATTGTCCTCTCCTCTTTTTTTAGTCAAAAATAAAAAAATTTACATCCCAACGCAATTGATCGAACCAATCAAATGGTTCAACATGGCATTATTGCTGCAGTAAGTCAGTGAGTATTACTTTTAGTAGAGTTGTGAGTATTAGTATAGCACCCAAAGACCAAGCTGCACACCGTGATGTTACGAGATGCCATAAAATTTTCAAGTATTCTGATTATTAATCCCACAACTTGCCCCACATTGCCTCCTCTCCAACAAGATCACAAGATTCACAACTTAGCTCCCACGAAAGGGACATCCAGGTTGTGCCTACAAAGGAGGGGGGTGGCATTTTTTGTTTTAGATATAAAGTACATTTCTTGAACATTAATATTACTCTAGATATAAAGTACAACTCAGCAAATATTACTCTCGATTCTTTATTTTCAAAATTTTTTGCACTGCCTGATATACGGACATTAAAGCATGGTTGAGTCGACCAAAAAATTTCAAAATTTTTTCTCATTTTCTAGGCTGCACCCCCTGCTTGCTGTTAGTACTCTTATATCTATGTTATAGGAAAAATATAAATTTTAACTCAAGAATCAATTTTAATCTGAAATAATATAATATAAGTATATTAATTATAAAAATCTAGCACATCCATCCTAAACTAGTTATATTTATCTTGCAAAAAGTCTTAATGGGATAGAGCATTTACCATTGAACCCCTTTTTACCCTCCCATTTTCAATCTTACTTTTGTCAGCCTATTGCGTGGATTTAATTATTTTTACTTTTCATCCACTTTATTTATTTTTAAAGGACTTTTTAGATATCGACTCCTATAAACATAACATAGTGAATTCGAAATAAAATCCTTGTATCTTACCTATTTGGTATTAGTCCATATAAATTTAATATAATTTAATAATAAATCTTTTCAGTTAAGAATAATTTAAGAAGTAATTATTCATAGAATATTCTTCAAACAAATGTTAAAAAAGACGAAAATACTTGAAATGATTCTAAAAAATCAAACATTGAGTCCTAATAAATATTAAAATGTGACCTTGATGTCAAGCTTAATAATATTTTTTAAAATTTTTAGATTTTTTCTTTAGATCATTTGATCATAGATCAGGTTGTCTAGACTTATGAGACATGTTTGGGTGACCTAAAAAAAATATTTAATTATTTTTTCTAGATTAGCAACTGGTGCAACACTGGCTACGGGTGCAACAAGTAAAATTTCAAATTTAAACAGGGGTATAAGTGACTTTTTCAAAGTCAGTTAAACTTAAACTTATGTTAATTATGGTACAATTGAGCAAAATTGACAGAAGCTAATGGTAGAGATTAAAAATTAAAAAGTCTAAGTTTATAAAGACTAATATCAAAATATTCAAGATACATAGACTTATTTCGAATTTATTATGTTTATAAGGATCGATATCCAAAAAGCCAAAATGTTATTTATTTATCAAATTTGTTCATGCACGTGTGGTTAAAAGTTTTTTCATGTTATGCCTTGTTATAAGAGTTAGCCTATGACTTACGTGAGATATTGTTCATTTTGCGCTTTGAATTTTAACTTGGCATCTCCATGAGAGCAAGCAGATAGAAAAATATATTTGTTTATTATAATGATTATAAGAATGAAAACTTAATTCAAAATATATTGATTTCCCATAACTTGCTTACATTATTCCTCGCATATGAGTTTCGAAGGATAAGAACGCGGATAAAATTTTTAAGGCTAGAATTGATCTACATATAATCTTTGTAAAGATAAAGAAAAAGGTAAAATTGAGCCATCTAATTAGGGCTGCAAAGTTTCACCAGGTCTAGTTACACTACTGGTCCTAGTTTGGGGTGAGTGGGGTTTCGGTTGAGCCCACCATTGACCTTTTGCTAGGTTAGTATGGGTTGAATCCTTAGATTAAGTGTTTTTTTTTTGTTAAATATATTTATTTATTTTATGAAAGAGGAGAGTCTATATCGCTGAGCCACAAGTTTTTTGTTGAATTCTTAGGTCCATTTATCCTAAAAAGTGCTACAATAATTTTAAAAAAGTATGTATAATGTAATTAATATTTTAAAATATATTATTTGAGTTAGAATCAAGTTGGATCAGTAGATCAAGTTGAGCATGTTTGCCAATTTTAGATGAGTTAAAGTTGAATTGGCTTGAATTGATATTCAAGAAAAATATTGAGTTGGGTTCAAATTGCAAGTCTTGTACGATGACTTGTGGTAGAGTTGACCATAATATTAATATAGCACAAGTTTTTAATACATTTTTTAGCATACTTCAAATTCTTACTTTAAAAAAATAGGTCAAGTAATGAAACATTTCACACCTGTCAATTGTCACAATTCTTCTCTCACCCCCTCAAAAAAGAAAGGAAAAAGGAATCACAATTTTTGATGTCAAACTCAAAACTCAAATTTTGTTTCCCTCTCATGTGTCCAACATCACAGGACACCCCACCTACTCATCAATTATGGACGAGCCATAGAGGGGTGACAAGGGCTTTCACATTTTGTTCTTACTCGCCAAAACCCAGCCTCCCCCACGGCTGCCCCCGCCCCACCCGCGGCAGCCGTTCCACCCACCCAGACACCCGCGCACGTTGGTGGGTCTCCAGCCCCCGTCCCTCTCATCGCCTCCGTGGATCCCCTCCTTGCCAAATGGGGACGAAGCAGCCTCGTGGGCGCAACCCCACATGGCGGCGACGTAGAAAGGCGGCACCTTTACGGGGGGCGGAAGAGGGAGATAGCATAGAATACCAAGAGAAAACTTGGTCTGACGCGGGGGCATATACTAATCATTTCCTCAGCACAATCCAGCTCGAAAGTTGCAGGCGGGCAACTGCTGTGACGGGGTTGTCAGGTCTTGGCAGGAACCCGCCTATGATTGCGACGGGCGCCCTGTTGGAATTGTGTCAAAAGATGCTCCTTTTATCGACTTTCGGGCGCTGTCATCATCTTCTTCTACCTTCCCTTCTGCCCTCTGCTCCTTCCCCTTTGTTCTCCACTACCCAGGTGCGGTAGCACTGTAGCAGAGTTGCCCACGGCAGCAGCAGAAGAATAGCTGTAGAGAGAGACAGAAAGTTTAGAGAGAGAGGGGGAGAAAGAGAGAGAGAGGGTGATGGCGTCGGGAAGAGGCGGGGTGGTGTACGGGGGGACGACCCAGAAGTGCATGGGGTGCGAGAAGACGGTGTACCTGGTGGACCAGCTCACCGTGGACAACAAAGTGTACCACCGGGCCTGCTTCCGGTGCCGCCACTGCAAGGGAACCCTCAAGGTTCGGCAGTCCGCTCTGATTTTTCTGGTTGCACTTATCTTTCTCTATATCGGTGGATCATGAGTTGCAAGTTTCTGTTCATCTTCTGGGAGATCATAGGACTATCGTTGATCTGTGTTCTTAATGGTTTTCTCTTAAAATTTCCTCCTTTTTGTTTGATTAGTGTGTTCTCTTGGGGGGTAACTGTTGACGACTTAGGTGATGCCTGGTTATATCTCTCTTCTATGTTATAATCAGTTTGAGGTGTGGAAAATTTTGTTTTTTTGTTATGGGTTCTTAGTGGATAATTAGACTGAAGAGAAAAATGTTCTTTGTTTCCATAATAGATATGATTGGTTGACATGCAGTTTGGCTTTAATAATAAGCTCCTGCTGTCTGTGGTTATTGTAAATTTGATTTAGTTTTGTCAAGCATGAGAAAACCATTTCTGGTCTGACATCTGATTCGAGTGTCATCTTTCTTAGAAGGTGGCCAAGCCCGCACTTCGTTTTGTAGTAGAAAAGGGGATGTGAATGCAAATCAGATTGACCTTCAGAGCATAAGGATGATCCATCAAGATACAAGGGAGTGAGACCCGTAGTTTCCAGATGGAAACAACTCCGATTCTAACTAGGAGATAAAACAAAGGATTAACAGATACAACCCCTCTCATCAAGAAAGAAGAGACAGAACCAAAACACTCCAAAAAGTGAGAACCAAAAGTTTTTGGAGAAAGCAGACAAATGACAACATTCACATAATCAATTTTCTCTGTCCGTTAATCCTTTGGCAGATAATTTTATCCTCTGATGCATTCGGCTCCATACTCCAGAAAATGGTAACCTTATCCATAACAACAAAGGGACTGTTACTACACTCCCTGAAAATTCTATTGTTCCCTTCGAGACTAATAGCCCACACTGGCAGTGGCCTCATCCGCCAATGAAAATTTCTTTGTATAGGACAGGCTGCCTTCCACCTTTCAGGTAAATCAAAAGGACCTCAGGGCATCCACAAGTACACATGAAGACATTTGCATAAGGTTCTGTACAGTACATCAATGACACTGCAAGATAAAAAGAGATGATCAGTTGACTCCTATAGCACAACATTGGCATGAAACCTTAATCTTCGGAAAAATGTTCTTCAACATTGACTTTTCAGAACAGCAGTTTAATCTTGTTCAGAATCTTACATCTAAATCCATCCTGCTCCATCACACTCTGCAACTTGCCTTGAAATATTTTTTCACAAAGGATCTAACAGAAAATCTTATATATTTTTTTTTCCCACCTCCATATCCTTCTGTCCTCTATTTGCTCGGATTTGAACCGAGATGTTTAAACACTGCTTTCTAAGAGCAGCGTGTCTACCGATTTCACCATGACGGCTTGCTTGAAATAATAATAGCTCATTCATATTGAATCGTCGAGATTCAAGTTAATGCTTTCACCATTGGTGTTCTTTTTGATCTCTATGCATTTCACCGCTCTACCAGAAATTCCCTCTACCCCTACTGTACTCCAACTTGGTGGTTTCCACCGCCTGTCCAGAGTTGAGCCCTCAGATTTTTCAAGTGATTCATATCGTCAAGTGTACCCATTTCAAATTTCATTCGGATCAAATGATCCGCAGCAGCCAATACATCTCTTTCTTGAGTTCAGAGTTCATCTGTTTATTTGTTCAATCCCCAATCATAGACAAGGCAGAAGGACTTTCTATTGGAATCCCATCTAAGTGCAGTGAACTGTGAAATGACCCGGGATATTATTGCTACAAACGATAAGCAAAGATCAAAAACTCTGATACAAAATAATATTGCTTTATCCTCCCACGAGGAAGTGCCAAAACACCATTTCGGACTCAACTGGTACATTCCAAAATAACTCTGACTTTGACATCTTTACCTTTGGCCATGGACCTCCTTTAACTTTGGATTTTGGATCGACTTAACTCTTCTATTCTTGACCCGAACCGAAGAAGAAGAAAGGAACATAAAATGGAAAGTGTTCAATTGGAACATAAAAACGTGACTGAATTGGTGTTAGTTACTCTTCGAGACAGAGTGGAAGAAGGGAGGAGATTCTCAGAAGAACCTAGATTCCAAATGAATAAATTGAAATTCGAAAAGGATCTTTATTATTCTCAAAGAATGAGGGACAAAGGGATTGATCGAGAAAGATCTCTTGTTCTTAGCTCAAGTTTTAGCAAAGGCTGTTCTATGGGGTCACATTAATTGGTGAAAGACCTGAAAGAAAATGTTGCCGTTAGTTCAGCCTTGCTAACTCCCAATTTCTACCTCGGTATACTAAACTTCATATTCCATCTGCTCGGTATGGAATTGTCATTGCAAAGGGATTGAATTGGCTGGTTTTTATTATCATTATTATTATTTTGAGAGAAAGGCAGCCGCCTGATACGCTCAAAAGGGCCTCTTTAGAGCATCAGTGATCTTCCTGAAGTGTGATATTTTGCCATGACTGATCACAAATGCTAAAGAACAGGTAATGAAGTTAGCCAAGTTCATATGTAGAATGATCCCAAAGGATTATTTGGTTTAAGCTTCCATCTACTGCAGTTCTTGAAGTACAACTACTATTGTGTTTTTTTTTTGGAAAGTGGATGGTACTACACGTATTACAAAGGAGATGAATACAATTGTAAGGTAGAAAGAAAACCAAAAAAAATTCCCCCATCTAAAAACACCAGGAAGGTGTGATACTCCTATACAGCCCTCCTGAAAGGGGAAAAAATTGAGTTATGATGATCTGCATTACAATAGAAGTTCAATATGGAGTACTGGTCTTTCTTCTAAAGATTTGTCCATTACGCTCCATCCAAATCGTCCAGGTAGTGGTGTGGAGGATTAGCCACCAAATGATCCAATCCCCCTTCGAAGGGCTAGGGTCTCCCTCACAAGAGAAGGAGCTGCTCTACTGTGGGACTTGGGCAGAAAGCACACTGAATCCTGCGGGAAAGGACCTGCCAGACCTTGAGGGAGAAGGAGCACAACAGCAGGAGGTGGTTGCAGCCTCACAGGACTCTTCATCCTCCCCACAAGGGCAGCAAGTGGTGGCACAATCCTGCAAGTACCGGCCAAGTCTACCACAAGTTAGGAGGCAGTCTAGGGACACTCTCCACATGAGTAGTGGGTATTGTGTTAATTGATCAAAGTATAAAGGGTTTAAATGATAAGTTAGAACAGTGGAAGAGTGTTTTGGAATCTAAAGACATTAGGATTAGTTGAACCAAGTCTAGGTATATGAAAAGTAATTTTAGTAATTTAAGGATAAGCCATGAGGATTTGGTTATGATCAATGGTGAAGTGATCGCAAACAGTAACAACTTTTGATATTCAGAATATATTATTCAGAAGAATGGGAAGATCAAAGAGGATGTTGCACATATGGTTAAGGCGGGTTGATTGAAATAAAGAAGTGCGTCTAGAGTCCTATGCGATCGATGGGTCCCCTTGAAGCTTAAAGGGAAGTTTTATAGAATTATTGTAAGGCATGTTATGTTCATAGTTTAGTAAGTATGGGTATAATATAAAAAATGTGTTCGAATATTATTTAACTTAAACTTTGAATTAAATAATAACAATTTAATTAAACAACCAACGAAAAAGATACAACAAAATATAAATGGTTTTTTTCTAACAAGACTTAAAAAATTGTAATGAAATATAATTATCTAAAAATAGATGTTAAACGAATATGAACTTATCTCAATGAAAAGATGTTTTTCATCATAGAATTTCATGTCCTATGAGATTTAAATATGTTATCATCATAATCATGAGAGCCTTATCCTAATTATTTTGAGTTGGCCACATGAATCATGTCCCACCATTTTAACCGATCCAATATTATATAAGTTAAGCCTAGTAAGGTCTAGTCCTTTCTTATTGTGCCTAACCACCTCATTTTAGGCCTCGATTGAGTTTTTTTATGCAAGGAAGGCAGAATCGACACAGATCGGATTGGAACCGATCAGCCGATCTGATCAATTTTTGACCGGACCGATCAGATCCCGAGACCCGACCCCCGGTTCCCTTATTGGGATCAAGCGGATCAGCTAGGATCTGGCCGGATCGGCCGATCCGTAGCCCAACGGGTAGTAAGGGCCTTGGGGGGCTTATAAAACCCCCCAAAGCCCTCCCCCATCCCCTCCAACTCATTTCCTCACTTCTCTCTCTTTCTCTTCACTTTCTCTCTTCCCTATCTCTCCAAAGTCTAAAATTTTCTCCATCTCTCTCTATTTTTTTTTTTTATATCTAATGTATAATAATTGTATATTACTATTAATATATTTTCCTCCCTCTATCAAATGTTTTTACTTCTTTTTTCTATGATTGTATATTAGTATCTTTCTCTCCCTCTCTCTCTTTAATCTTTTTTATATCTACTTAATATAAATAATTCTTCCTCTATCTAATATTTTTATCTACTTATTTTTTTCTCTTGTAATTTTTTTATCTAATATTTCTCTCCCTCTTTCTAAATGAGATTCTAGGATTCTACAACGATCAAATGGACGGTTCAAGGAGCTTTTTGTAATAACTTGTCTTTCTATCACGTACACTCTCTCTCTAACACTCTCTCTAAAACTTTCTCTCTCTCTCTCTCTCTCCCTTTCTTCCCTTAGATATATTAGTATTTATAATTCTCAACAATAAATAAAATCTATAAGTTTATCGAGTTGTGGTTTGGAAGAAAATTAAGAAATGTGCATTATTCTTTTTTTCTGTTGAGGGTGACTTGGTTTTAGATATAAATGATAATAAAGATATTGATTTCTGTCATCAACAAAAATATTTAGTATCCTTATTGTCGTTTGTATCTAAAACCAAATAATTTTCGATAGAAAAAAAGAGTGGTATACATTTCTTAATTTTTCTCTAAAACACAATATGGTAAACTTATTTGTTTTATTTACTATTGAGAACCATTAATATTAATATATATAAGAGTAAAAAAAAGTAAGAGAGAAAATGTTAGGGATGAAAGATAGAGAGAGTATGTATTATAGGGAGACCAATTACTAAAGAAAAAATAAAACTGTCTGAATTGAAGAAATCAAGGTAGAGTTGCTTATTGTTTTTTTAAATTGTATACACATATTCCATCCACTGCTGTGCACACACCATCATTTGCTCAGATATATGTATTCAGAGGCAGCCACATGTCCCACCTACTCAAATTGAGTTAGATTTTAGTGGAGAGAATGATGGGTCTTTTCTTTCTTCTGATGACTTAGATGGGGATGATTGAGTTTCATCACTTATGTACTACATATGTCATGTATAATATTAACTTTGAGAAACTTATGAGTTTTTTTTATTTATTTATGATTTTTTATATTTTTTAAAAAATTAACTTTTTTTAAAGAAAGTGTGGATCCGGCCTGGATTGGCCGATCCGATCGGTCTAGACCCGGACTGATTTGAGTCCGATCCCAGAGTTTGCCTTCCTTGCTTTTATGCTCCACACAACTTTAATCACACCTTCTAAGCATGGTCGGCCGGGTCGGTCCGGGTCGGATCGGATCGCCCGGTCCGCTCGGAATCCGAGCGGTCCGAACCGACCCCGAGCCCCGACCCAGCGACCCCAGCCCGGGATCGCTGGGATCGGGTTGGGTCGGCCGGGTCGGCCGACCCCAACCCGGGTTGGTCCGGGTCGGACCGGTCCGGCCGACCCGGCCACCCAACGGCTAGTTCAGAACTAGCTGTTGGGTAGCCGTTGGGAACCCATTCAAATGGGTTCCCAACGGTTAGGAGGGGCTTCTAAGCCCCTCCAAGTCCCCCCAAGTCCCTATAAAACCCCCTCCTACCCTTCTCTCCCTCATTCACACAAATTCTCATTTCTCTCTCTCTCTAAAACTTCTCTCTAAGCTCTCATACTCTCTCAAAGACTCAAAGCTCTCTTAACTTCTTTCTCTCCAAACTTCCAAAGCTCTCTAGAGTTCTAAACTCTAAAAGACGGACCGACGGACTACATCAAATTTTTTTCATCATATTATTTTTATTGCATTTTAATTTTTCTCTCTAACCTCTTTTTGTCTTTGTAGCTTTATTTCTCATTGTCTCTCACTCTCCCTCGAGGTATGATATGAAATCTCACTCTCTTTCTCTATGTTTTTTCTTATTTCTCACCATTTCTCTTTATGTAATTAGTTAATTACTAATTATCTCTTTCCCTATTAATATATTTTTTATTTTTAAAGATGTCGACTTCTGAGCATAATGAGGCCACATCTGTCACCTCTCGTGGTGACCCGGGATGGAACCACTGCACCGTCGTAGACATGGCTTCACGCAAAGTCAAATGCAACTACTGCAGTCAGATTATTTCGGGTAGAGTTTTTCGTCTAAAACAACATATTGGGGGTGTCAAAGGAGAAGTGAAGGCTTGTACTGCTGCACCACTAGAGGTAAAAAATCAATTCAAAAATTACCTACGACAAAGAGAGTTGGAAAAAGGAGCAGCATCAACGATGAGAGGCCAAATTAGGGAGGAAATGACACGGCCCTCAGGTCAAGGTATTCATATTCACCCTCCGGGAGATAGATCTCGGGAGGGAGACATAGACCCTACCAGAAGGAGATCCACTGCATTTGAAGACTTTTCTCGAGGTATTCTTTGATTTAAAATTTTCAATTAATTATTTACTTCTTTATACTTCATCTCGATTAAATTAGTCTAATCATCTATTTTAATTTAAAGATGATATACGTTGAGCCATGGACGAAAGTAGACGATCTTTTGCTGATGAGGATGTGTATAGACGCACCGGTCGACACGTTGGGCAAGGGAGTGGATCCGGACATGGATCCAACAAAGAGGAAATTCATGACTTGACTAGGGACAATGATCCTAGAGTGGGTCCTATAGATGCTTTCCTAACAAGACGGAGAGGTAGACAACCATCAATCACAGCTGCTATGAAGAACCTGAAAGTATGCAAGGAGAAGATTGGCCGTGCTGTTTCGAGATGGTTTGTTTATAACAGTGTACCTGCCAATGCTGCAAAGGGTCCTTATTGGGAGGACATGATTGAGACTATTGGAGATGTGGGTAAGGGTATTCCTGGACCAACCCCCAAGGAGATATACAACACTTATCTTCCTCAAGAGGTAAGTGATCTCCAAGAGTATATCAAGTCGTTTGAGCGAATTTGGGATGAAAGAGGATGCACAATAATGGCAGATGGCTGGACAGGTGAGTACATTGAATTAGTTTAACATATTTAGAAATTAGAATCTTAGATTAACAGATTATATTTTTAGTTAATTTAGACATTCGCTAACATCTATAACATTATTTGAATAAGAATTACGAGAAGAAGTATGATTAACTTCCTTATATACTGTCAAGCTGGGACTGTATTTTGGAAGTCCGTAGATGCTAGTGGAAAGGTAAAGAATGCTGAATATCTTTTCAAGTTAATTGATGACATTGTGGAGCAGGTGGGAGAAGATCGGGTTGTCCAAGTTGTAACAGATAATGCAGCTTCATATAAAGCTGCTGGCCATATGTTAATGGAGAAGAGGCCACATCTATATTGACTTCCTTGCTCTGCTCATTCCCTAGATTTGATGCTAGAAGATATTGGGAAAGATGTAAAAATTACTGAAACAGTGAAGTCAGCCCAATTCATCACATCCTATATCTACAACCATAACTATGTGTTCACGTTGATGCGTGAACACACTGGACAGAGGGAGTTACTACGTCCTGGGGTAACTCGTTTCGCCTCCACATACATTTCCTTGGAGAGTATACAATCACAAAAACGCCCTTTGAAGCAGATGATTTCAAGTAAAGGATGGGAGGATTGGATGACAAGGCACGCGAAGCATGATGCTAGAGACAAGGGGAAGCAGGTTGAGGACTTGATTGAGAGCCGAGAGTATTGGAAGGATATAAAGATGATCTTGAGCGTAGTTGAACCTCTTGTGCGGGTTCTGAGGATGGTAGATGGAGATAAGAAGGCCACAATGGGATATTTATATGAAGCTATGGACCGTGCAAAGGAAGACATTGCTAGGGCCAACAAAAATACATACAGAAAGTGGTGGGATATTATAGATGCAAGATGGGATAGGACACTACACCATGACTTGCATGCGGCAGGTAACAAAATAAGTCAATCCATATTGGTCGCCATTTTATTTCCTATAAATTTTATTTCATTTTTAATTTATTTTTCAATTCTTTAGGTCATTTCTTCAACCCAAGATACCAATATAGCTCTGCTATTCAACATGCGCCCAATGATGAAGAAGTACTCCGTGGGACTCAAAATGTAATTCGGCGTTTGTTACATGATGAGGATTGAGCTATCATAGCATGCAACAAAATGCATCACTATAGGCTCCGGACATTACATTTTGGTACTCATCGTGCTCAACAGGCAGTCATGTTGCTTTCACCAGGTATTTAGAATTTTACACATAACTAATACTTTCAAAAAATTGTTATCAACTTATCATGCTTAGGTTTTACAAATTACAATACTAATTGTTAGTTGGATCATTATGGAATTACAGCTGATTGGTGGATGGATCATGGGAAGGCTCCAGGTTATGAAGATCTTGCTTATGTTGCTATCCGTGTATTGAGCCAAACCACCTCCTCTTCTGGCTATGAGAGGAACTGGTCTACATTTAGCTTGATACACACCAAGCAAAGGAACCGATTAAGCTCAGCGAGATTAGAGCAATTGGTCTTTTGCCACTACAACATACGCTTGAAATTAAAGAATCTTCAAAAAATTCAAGAGAACCAAAGAGAAGAAGAACGATGGAGAGATGAAGTTGCTGGAAGACCGGTGCAAGCAGAACAACAAGTTGAGGAACCAATCGATCTGGACGAGATATTTGAGGAGCAGAACCCACTGAATGCATGGGTGGATGCAAGGAATGTTTTGAGTCCATCAAAATTTGATCCAAACGATCGGTCATGGGCAGAAGGACAATTAGATGGTGTCCCCTTGTCCGTTGAGTTTCAACTTCCACCTCCTTCAAAACGGCAAAAGAAATCCACCTCACAAAGTTCAGGTAAGGGTAAAGGTAAACTAACTCATGTTGATATTGCAGATTTAGAAACTGTACAAGAAGATGAGTCAGACGAGACACCAGAGCCGAACGACAAGGTCGTTTACCAAACTTCAGACGACTCTACTTCGGCAACGACTACCCCTGACGATGACGATGATGATCCACATGGAAGTCAAGGTGGATCCTTGCAACAACGGTCATCTCGAGGACGTGGATCAAGTCAACATGGTGAAGCTCCTCCAATGATTTTCACAGGAGAGCAAGAATTTACGCATGCTACGCATGATGATGACCACTCCAGTAGGTTGGCTAAGGGCACATAAGCAACAAATAAAGGCAAAGGGAAACAATAACAAGAGTTCCTAAAGAGAACATCCTCTCAAGAGCATTCGTCTGATGCATCCTCTCAAGTTCCATTAGAGGGTTATAGTCCTTATGGATATCCAGGTACATATTATCAACATCCACCACCCTATGATGCATCGAGTTACTTAGGAGGATATCCCACTTATCCTCCAACTTCAGATATTTCCTCTTATCAATCCTCAACCTCAGAAGGATCTTATCATGAGCCAAAGACACAAGGATGGATACCGGTGACAATAATCTACCCATTCACAGATGAGTATAACCGATTTGTACAGGAATATGAACAATGTTACCAAGCTTATATGTCTTGGGCCGATTATGTGCAACATTTGTATAGCACCTACAATGTAAGGCTAGAATAAATGTATGTCTACTTGTTCTGTCACTTTGTGTGAGTGTTTTTTTTTTATTATCATGTAATACTTAGGGGTAAGGTTTTATCTTTTATGTCCCCCCCATGTATTGTATTCAAGTTTTTTTCAAAGTTAATAAACATTCAAGGGCTTACCTAAGGTCCTAGATAAGTTTTGGGTAAATATAATTTTTTCTGATTTTTTGAATTTTTTTCTTATTTTTTGGACTTGTTTTTCTATTTTTTCCCTGTTTTCTTCTATTTTTTTCCCTTTTTATAAATTGGATCGGCCAAACCGGTCCGGCTCGGTCCGGACCGGTTCGGGATCGGGTCGGATCGGCCGATCCACTCGGTCAGGACCGGACCGATCCGAGTCCGACCCCCGAGTTGGCCTACCTTGCTTCTAAGTAGTCCCAAACTTGAAAGATGGTGCACATAACTGAATCAAATTTAAAGAATTATACTTTCATTTTTATTACAAACAATGGCACACTAAACATGAAGTATTAAACATTTATGTATAATATGTGAATTAAATCCCAGGTGTCAAATAACTGTGTAATTATTCCAATCTACCAATTTGATATGGTGTATGGAAATTTTGTTCTTAACTTTGTCTATATACTTAATTGACTATGGCTACATTGTATGCAACTAAAGTGTTGGGCAGTGAGGAAAGAACACATAGACAATGAGTATAGCAGAGACGTTGATGTTGAGATGGATGTACAAAGACTAAAATGGATAAGATTGGGAATTAGCATATATGTGTAACGTTAAGCTTAGGGGAAATTGACTTAGATGGTATGGTCAAGTGCACTGTCGCCCAAGCTCGGTGCCAATTAGGACGTGTGATCAAATTTAAGTGGAAGGTGGAAAAAGAAATTGGGAAATGCCTAAAATAAGATGGTTGGATGTAGTAAGAAAGGAATTGAGCTTCTTAGGTTTGACCACAAGTATGACACTATATAGATTAAAGTGGAAGGATAGGATTCATGTAGTCAACCCCTAGTATATGGGATTAGGCTCTGAAGAATAAGTTGCAAGAAACATGTTCTAGTGCCATTCTGGAAGTCAGAATTCTCTTGAGAGCACTAGACACCAGTTCTGCTCTTTGGTTCATTTTTTTCCATGTCAAGGAGATTGTAAATGCAATGAATCTAGGAGCCCTAGAAAAGGACATGAATGGCACTTGTCCATCTATATTACTAGGATGCTTGCACATACTTTTTTAATATTCCCAAGGAAGTTATTTTTTCCTTTGAAGAATGAGGAATTGAGGAGGTAATGTATTTTTACATAGAATATTCCCTTTGCACTCCTGGAAGAGCATGTTTTTGTACAGTAATCGCATATCTCATCTTTTCTTTAATTATGCTCCATTTAATTTCATTTTCATGGTTCTCCTTCAGCTAAGTAACTATAGTTCCTTTGAGGGTGCCCTATATTGTAAACCACACTTCGACCAATTGTTTAAGATGACTGGAAGTCTAGAGAAAAGTTTTGAAGGTAAAAGGATAATTGTGTAGTTTCTTTCTATCTGTTTCTCATGATGTGGTTGTTCATGAAAAGTTTGCCTATTACCTTCAGGTGTTCCCAGAGTTGCTAAAACAGAGAGATCTGTCAGTAATGAGGTAGTTTTGTAAAGCTTCATGATTTGAGACATTCTTTTACTCTATGGCCTTTCATAATGTAAACAGCATGTGCATTCTTCATAATGCTTGGTTTAATTTTTTTACAGGCATACTCCAACACCAGGGTTTCAAGCATTTTTGTTGGAACACAAGAAAAATGTGTTATTTGCAAAAAGACTGTCTATCCAATAGAAAAGGTGCACTTCCCTCCTTTTGAGCTTTTATGTCCATTTGTTTGAACACTTTATCTTTATTATGAAACAATATGGTGGTATATTTCTTACTTGTCATATTTTTCTTACCAACTTGGAAAGTTATCTGGTAATCTTTTTTTTCCCCTAAAAAATATTGGACCTTGACTACAGCCTTAGAATTCAGTGGCACAGATAAACCTGATCCATTATTCACATTGTTGTTTTGGAATTTTGAGTTGCCATATTGATAAGCTTTGGTTTAGCCTTCTAGTTTTGAGATGTAGATGGTTCAGCTATTTCTTCAATAAGTCACCAGAAATATACAAGTAATATCGCTCTGTCTATAAACCCTCTTTCCTGAAATAAGAGTAATACTTGCTGCAATGCCCATTGCAGTAGTTTTTTTTTTTTTTTGGAGGGGGGGGGGGGATTTTTTTTGAGGTCGGGCCCCACATGCCTACATGTCCGTAGAACCCAATCTCCAATCTGACAACCCAAGGGCATTTTTCACTTTTCATTGGGGCTCAGTTTTTTTTTAAGAATTTTTTGGGTTGTGAGATTGGGTTGTATAGACATGTAGAGCATGTAGGGCCTGTCCTTTATAGGGAGGGAGCTGTGAGGTCCCCCCTAATGGTACCAGTTATATCACTATATCTCTAGGGGGATCTTATGATCAAAGTCTTGGATTGTTTAGCTCATCTTTTGGGGTGTACATTTTCACTGCCACATTGGTTCTGGCCATTGCCACCTTGAGGTACAGATGCTTTTACATCTTCCAACCAAAGAATCAGAGTTTTGTGTACGCTTTAAGTCCTTTCTTTAATATTTTTTCACATTTTTGATCTTTTGAAGTTTTTTATTAGATAATACCAAATCCTTAGGATTGTTTTGAACCAGTTTCTGATTAGGTCAGGTTCAGCTGATCCAGTTCAGGTTTGAGCTGATGGATCTTATCCAAGATCTTGGTTTTTAACACCATGGTCCTAGAGATTATAATGGGGCCTGATTAACTCCCCGTGCTACAGGATTGAGGCACAGCAACATCCTAAAAGGTAGGATATGCACCCCCCCCCCCCCCCCCCCCCCCCAAAAAAAAAAAAAAAAGAAAAAAAAAAGAAGAAGAAGAAAAAAACCAAGTTTATATCCGCTGGGAGCGGATCTTACCTTTTAGGATGTTGCAGCAGCTTCGGTACATCAAAATTCACCGAGGGGTAAGATTTGATGTGGAGAAGAGATTTTTTTTTTTTAAAAGAAGAACATAAAAGATTTGGGCCGTCCGATCATACCGTGTCCTCCCGCGCAAAACATAGAGTGCGTGCTCTGCATTTTGCGTGGTCTACTGGATCATGATGCGGCAGCACTTGATACAGTCTGCTGCCAATGGACTGAACCCTGGCAGTGGATTACACACACACAAAGAGAGAGAGAGAGATGCCTACTGGGATTCAACTTTTGTGGAAGTCTGTCAGATTGCAAAGCATACATCATAATTTTGAGAAGTGCAGGAAGAGTTCCATATTCAGGTGCAAAGGAAAGATGTAAAACATGGATGAGATCCCAAAAAGGAGGTATGTATGATGCCTTTCTCTTCATTGGTAAGAAGGCTATGAGGATTAAAGTAGGTATGTGTGAAGTCTTTCTCTTCACTGGTAAGAAGGCAACAAGGATGATGTTACATGACAGTTTAGAAGACTCTTACCAAAAACCAGTTCTTGCAGGAATTCCAATGCTGAATTCTCTTAGGTGATGACTTATAGTTTATATAAGGGCTGAACAAATGGCACTGCCCTTTCATGCTGCTGATGCAAGAGGATCAGGTGTTCTCAATGAAGAAGGTGAGTATGAGAGCGAAGGCAACTTGAGACTTGAGAGAATGCTCTCTCACATAAATGAAGGTAGTGGTGAGGAAAACATATTGCATGATGACAGTGGATCGAGTGTTATCTCCCATGAAGAATTTCACAGTAGCATCCCAACAGGATCATATTTATACGTCTATCTGGAGGCCAAGCGCCAAATGCAGCTTGTGCTTTCAATGTTTAGATAAGGAGCACAAAGCAAGTTATCTTTGCTTTCACGAAGATGATGATGTCAATCTAATATCAAGGGGGATAGCAACCAGGAGGAGTCCTGTGGTAATATCATCACCGTTGAAGCTCTGTGGCTTGTGCAGTATGATAAGAACATATAAGCTTTGCAAAGTTATCTCATCGGTATTATATAGAAAAGGGAACTTGATTAGCGAGGATTTGCTTAATGCTCTGAAAAGATCTTGGCTGGCAGAGCGGTCTTGGAAAATTAGTAATAGCAAACTAGATGAGAGGAGAATCCTGTTGTTATTTGCTAGTGCAAATTTCAGCTGTTAGGCACTCCAAAAGGAAATCTTTTTCTTTCTAGTAATATTTCAGTTAAATTGTCAGAATGGGAAGATAGGTTGGATATGACTATGGCGGCTCAGTCACCAACGTGTTGGTGACTTGGTGTCATCTGTGGGCATCCCATTGCAACTATGGAGTGGTTCAGCAATGAGAACACCTTGACCCACTACAGCTACTACAGCTGCCACAAAAAGCAGCAGGGTGGTGGTAGGAGAGGCACAATGCTGATTAGTTACACACTCCCTCACTTCCAATCAATTTAGGTAGATAGAAGGGAAGCCATACATATGTGCGTGCATGCACGCGTGTACACTTGCACACAATGTGTTTGTGTGTGTGTGTGGTGGGGGGTGGGCATCTAAGATGAGATGACGGAAAAAGAATTGAATAGTGCACCCGCAGTGAGATCGGCTGATCATACAGCATCACCTGGGGCGTCAGATGCGCCTCGGGTGCGTTTGATTCTTTCCCATATAGCTTGTTGCAGGATTTTGTTCCGCTGGCAGTGAACTGTAACTAGAACCAGCGGATGTAATCATGTGACTCTCATTTTTTTTTTAAGGAGAATGGGGTGCATGGCGTGGTAAGTGCCCACGCACCACCAAGTGAAACACGGACTGCTCAGCATTTTATGTGGGAGTGTGCAGTGCATAGTGCATGCCTATGTGGGAAGTGGGATATCTGCACAACTGTGGGCATCCGATCACGCCCTTGCATGGAATGTAGAAATCGGCCGATCTTGATCCGGATCGGCCGATTCGGATCGGGATCGGCGGGTCCCGATCCGGCCGGAATCGGCCGATTCCAGCTGATTCCGGCCGATCCTATCCCGATTCGGATCGAGAAGGGTCTCAACCCGCCGATCCGTGCCAGAGGATCGGCCGATTCCAGCCAATTCTGGCCGATCCGATCCCGATTAGGATCGAGATCGGCGGGTCCAAATCCGCCAATCCGTGCCGGAATTCCATGCGCCCTTGGGCATGATTGGATGGCCCAAAATTTTTAACTTTTTTGATTTTTTGTTAGCATTTTTTTATCGCCAAATCCTACCCCCTCCATGAATTTTTAGGCATCGAAGGCACCGCAACACCGGACAGTCAATCAAGTGGGGTGCATCTATGTTAGATGCACCCAGGGATGTTGGTAACTATTAGGTGAACCTCCACCTGTGAGTGCCGTCCCACTAATTAAGGCCTGCAGCAGAGAAAGAACCGAGGAGAAAAGAAAACGGGGTTGAGGTTTGGGTGGGAGAGGTTTGGTCACAAGGATGGTGGTATCGGTGGGTACCAATCTGTACCGGTATTGGGCATGTTATCAGTTTTTTATTTTTTAATTTAAATGACCGGTATCAGAATAACACCCCCCCCCCCCCCCCCCCTCCAAACAACCTGCCGATACCGATATTTACTAGTATTGGCCAATACTGCCAAGCATGTTTGGTCATCCATCAAGAAACCCTTTGTAGCACTTGTGGTTGCTACAGTTCACCTATTTCATCATCAATTGCTGTTACCGATATCAATACGTATCGGTATCGGCCGATACTGCCAACCATGTTTGCTCATCCATCATGAAACCTTTTGCAGCAGTTGTGGTTGCCACAGTTCACCTATTTCATCATCTATTGCTGCAATAGCCGTTGTGGCTGCCATAAGTATTGCTATAAAGGACAATCCACTGCCGTGAAGCTCAAACCCCGTGGGTTACAGGAAGGTTCGATTGTATGCACCGCACCCTTACCCTTTCCGTCTGCAAAGAGGCTGTTTCTGCTTTGAACCTGTGACTTTCGCAAAAGCAACTTTACAGTTGCTCAAGGATCCTCATATCCAGGCAGTCTATCTGCTGACTAGATTACATGATACTACTAATTTCATTGGTTGCTTTTCCATCCTTCGAAGAACTATAATGTAACAGATGAAAAACTCTGCATACTTTGCTTCCATTTCTAACTATGTTTCATACAATTTTTTTTTTCTGTTTTCAGGTGGCCGTTGATGGCAACTCATACCACAGAACATGCTTCAGGTGTGCTCATGGTGGTTGTGTAATCAGCCCATCCAACTATGTTGCACATGAGGGAAGACTCTACTGTAAACACCACTTCTCTCAGCTGTTCATGCAGAAGGGAAACTTTAGTCAACTTGACAAAAACGAACCCACCAAAGAGCTAACTAAGGATCCAGTTCCCGAGGATAAAAAACAGGAATCTGAGAAAACTGTGGCCATAAATGGCAAAGAGTCAAAACAGGAACCTGAGAACATTGTGGCCAAAAATGGCAAAGAGTCAACTGCTAACTCGACATCTGAACCCACAGAGGGCACAGTCGAGGACTCCGTATGACAACATATCATGTTGAAGCAGAAATGGCTCTTTTCTTGGTGCAGCCATTGGTATATTGTTGCATCTGTCCCTTTCTTTTTCCGGATAGGTGACTTTCAAATGTGGTGGCATGAGAGTTGGGAGCGATGTGATAGGAATATTTCTTAGTTTCAAGTTCTCTTTCTGCATATGTATCTCCGCAGATCATGTTTATTGCTAATTCTTTGGTATGAGTGAGTTGAAATAATAAATTGTGTGCATCATCCGCTTTGCTGCGTGGTTTGTAATTTGTGCTTTTACATCACATGCACTGTGCGACCTGTCTTGAGAAAGCTGTTTCCTGCTGTCCTTGTGTTGAAACCTGAAAATGATGGTTTTATTGTGCATCTTAGCTGGTGTATAATTCTCATGCTGACTGTTAGGATGTCATGATATTTCTGTCTCAGGTTCTTGAAAAGATATGCAATGACATCAATGCTGAGGGATTTTACAGCTTTGTTTCTTTTAATGTTTGTAGGCTACAGTTCATTTAAGTAGGATCTTCCGCATGATTCTCGATGTACTTCTAGGAGGCATATCTGATGCATATAGATCAGGTTTTTTTAATGGGAAATGTCTTTGAAGGGGATTGCATCAGATATTTCATGCATCAGAAAAAGACTTTGAGTGGGAAGTGTCTTTGAAGAAGTTTGGCATCCAATATTTCAGATAGTTCATTTGCATTTGCATACATTCCCCTCTTAGAATAAAATATTTGTAGAGATCTATCCCGGGTTTACATTTTCTTTTACGTCCTCTTTAACCTGAGCTTGAGTGGGCTGCATCATTATAGCTTTCCTATGATGCCATGTAGCATCCGCTGTGACCCTCAAAGAATCGATTTTCATCACAAAAACATCTAGATGGTAGATCAAACATGTTTACTTTTGAGTATAAAAAGTTCAAAGTTGATACGGCTCAATTTGGAGCTCCAATGAAGAATAGGACTCAAAATTAAAATGCAAAGGTTAAGTGTTGACGTTCTGCATTGGATGTATGCATCCTCCTGAAAGTAAGGCCAAAACAGAGAGGTTGACAACAGGGGTCAACGTATGAGTTATCCTAGTATTTTAAGAAAAGGTACAACGGATGGGGTTGCACTGTTTCATTTTTTTTTAAAGCAATTTAATAATCAAACTGAAAAAAATGGAAATGTACGAGGATAGATGATCTCACGAGTTCCAAGATTAGCTCAATCTGACCTAGCAACTGGCCATGCTCTCTCAAAGTTGGCTACCATACGCCTCACAAAACATCAATTAGATGTTAATACCCTAAGCTTAGGTGTCTAAGACAACCTGTTTGTTGACACCCCCAATACATAAAACATCAAGGGAATAGAGAGAGTTCCAAGAAGGTCAAATTATCCAAGAAACCTGCTTGCATTCCTATTTCTCCAGGTTTCAACTTTTAATCCTTAAGAGAGTGCTCCATTATGTTCTCTTGGAAGTCAAAATGGTACAGGAGGATTCTGATGTCTAATGCCTTTTCCTCAGAATAAGCCGAAATTTATGTAAATCTAAACATGTTTTTACATAGAAACCGACAACCTTATAACATATCCTGTGTATTATATAGAGGAATAATATAGGTGTCAAATCATATTCCAGGAACTTTTACTTTTGTTGCTAAACCCCTGAAATCCTCGTTTTTATGATATTTCACCTAAGTATCCATATAATCGCTAGCCGTCGGGAGAATGTTCAGAGAATAGCGTTAAAAATTAACTCATACCACTTTAAGAAAAAGCGACAAAGGTAACAAGGAAATGGCAGCACGGGTATAGCGGGACATGGTGATTGCATGGGCATAATCACAAGTAGATGATTGGGGCTACAAGGCCAAAAAACGTAATACTGACTGCCTAATAAATAAATAAATAAATAAAACATGTTCACTTTGAAAAAAATAAAGGGTTTTCTACATATATACCCCTCAAATACACCGTATTTGTATATATACTATCAACTCTCACATATTATCACCAATACCCTTGAAATCTTCAAAAGGTTACATTTATACCCCTCCCACCAAACTTAGGTGAATTTCAATGAAATATGTTAAAAACATTGCATAAATTATGGCATCATCGGAGGTGTCGGGGTACAAGAGGCAAGATTTTAGTGAATTGAGGGGTATATATGTAAAATATTAATGAATTTAAAGATATTTATGTAAAATCATTAGATTGAGTGGTACAAGTGCAACTTTTAAAAAATTTCAGGAGTATTAATCTAACATGTGAGAGTTGGGGGTATACATATAAATATGGTGTATTTGAGAGGTATATATGCAAAAAATCCAAAAATAAATAAATAAAACCTGTTATTTCTAACTTATCAGAGTTGGGCCCCGCAAGGTCAAACGGTGGAACTTGACGCAGCTGGACGATGACTGGTCTCGTACAAGGACCAAAGAAGGATGGGTAATACTTCAGCTGTAACCGTTCCCATAACAGGTGTGGCGGGGTTTAGTCCATGCGTCATCCCATTCCATAATGAGATGGGAGTTGCAGCTGCAATGTAGCAAGTATTACTCGAAAAAGATATTATAGTGAATCCCTTACATTTAAAACTTTGGTGGTCATGTTGAGATTACAATTATCGTGTAACTATATTTTGTTAAAACGTAACTTGCTAATTAGCATATAACTACTCATTTGCAACTTGGTGATCACCTTGCAAATGACATTACCATGTAACTATATTTTGTTAAAGCATAATTTGCAAATTATCATTTAGCTACTCAAGGCATGTATTGGAATCTCGGAGTATATCTTGCGAGTAAGGTTACTTTAGCTAGACACAACCTCAGTAACTTCTGCTTGTTCACTTTCTCTTTCGTAAAATAACTGGGAATCTACACGATGACAGCATACACAAATAAAACTCCCATCTTTTTCAAAATAGAAACGTAATGTACTAAATGCACAAGAAGTTTATATTGGCAAGGCAGCAAGTATTACCTTGTAGCCCAAAAGATACCTCATTCTCAAAAAAGAGTACTACCTGCTGCAATGCCCCCAAGACATTGCAGCTGCAACCGCCATGAGTACTAGATCACGGATTGGGTTTCTGCTGCACCCTCGGTGGGGCATTGCAGCATGTATTACTCCTCGAAATATAATTTTCATTAACAATAATATTGGGCTCAAAGGATTTTCAGTCAAAGCTAGAAGTACCAACATCTCGTTAAAAAAGATAAACAAACAGTGATATTCGGCGCAACAACATGCCCTCTTCATTTCCAAGATCCTAGTCAGTTTTTCTTTTCAGTTTAACATGTTTAACTCCCTAAATGCTCCTACGTCAAGTTTATGCCCAGGCTATCAGCAACTCTTATCCAACAAAAAGAGCATACAAGTTTCTGAGACCCAGCATTATGATGTGGGTCTAGCATAGACGGTAAACCATTTGCAGAGTATAGTAATTAAGAGTTATCACTGTCTGTCCATTCTTTCCAGTCTTTGTCAACATGCCTTCTAGCCCATAAAAATGCAGCTCGCGCAGCCTGAGGCCCACCAGGCAGCTCGCTTTCAGTAATTGCATCACCCATATCGATGAATGGCATGACCACCAGGGTCCCAGGGCCCCCATACTCTGTATGCAAGAACTCACTCAAGATCTGTCCACAGTCAGGGCACATTGTGAGTCACACAGTTCAACGCTCATTCGTTTTTTCTTGAACGTGCCAAAATCAAATTCAATTCACGAATTACTAAGACGAACTAGAAATATCACTCCCTGTAAATTTGACAATATGTTTCATGTATCGGCAAACTAATGCATTAAGGGATTGTCTGGGTTACTTGGAAAAAGTGAAATCCTTAAACCTTGAATCACTGGTTTCAAAAACTAAAGGAAACAAAATCCCTGATTTCAGCTTTTATTGAAACCAAACAGAATCAGGGATTCCTTTTTAAAATGGCCGACCCTGATTTTAGATTTCAGTATTTCACATCAATCCAAACAGAAAAAGAAACCAGAGATTTCAGTATTTTTATATCAACCCAATAGTAGGTGAACAAAATAGCAAAGGCTCGGAACATTTAAAGGAACCAAAAGTAAAGCCTAGTTTTCTTCTGCAAAAGCAGAAGTATAGGAATACAAATATGAAGTTCTACATTTAAACAAATCAATGTCCTACGTCAATGGCAAACCAAAAATCATGTCTAGAATAATGAGAAGAAATTTTCATTGCATGAATGGCATTTGCTATATTCACTTAGCAACAAAACTACAGACTCTTTTCCTTCTACTCACTCAACAAGAATGTTTTCTTTCCTTATTCCAAAGAAGCAATGCAAATGCAAACTGCCAACAGGTAGGCAAAAATTTCCTTGCAAAATGACATGCGCTTGGAACATCTTTGGATAGAAAAGATGTAAATGGATTGTTATTTTTGAAAGGCAAACTTTTGAAACATTTTACCAAATGGAAAATGCTGGTCATTATAGGACAAGCTAATACAGCTCTTTAACCATCAATATGGATCTCATATACAACAATAACTTCACATGGTTTTTAATCCCAGGAGATCAAGATGTCTAAGTTTTATACTGAACCGATGAGTTTTCCTGACCATCTAAGGCTAGAGACAATCATATTTATTTTCCATAGAAATTAAGGCAAGTGTCCATATCCAGCATAAAAGCACTATACGTAACTATATTACTCTCATGGAGCTTCTAGAATCACAGTGAAAGACATTTCTGCTCCAAATTCCCTCTTTACCTAGTCCAATTTGAGGAAGGCAGCCTCCTATTCTAGACTTGACAGGTTCCTTGTGTCTGTGGTCTGGGAGGAACATTTCCCTAGGCTCCACACTGAATGTCTTGCCTGGCCAGTATCCAATCACAAACTGATCCTTTTCAAGACCAATAGTAGCAAGTTTTCCAGGCACATGTTCAGACTTGAGAAGTATTGGCTTAAGAAGGAGGGCTTCATGGATGCTGTTAGGAGGACATGAAAGGATGATAGGCAAGGTTGTTCTCACATGGCAACCTTGGTCTGGAACTTGAAGGACCTGAACGGGCTCTCATAGTGGGGAGCTTCTAAAACCCTACTGGCAAGGCAGCTAAGGACAATATCCTAGAAAATACTGTGGCATTGCATGAGTTGGGGGAGGTAGGCCTACTTGATGAGGAGGACAAGAACCTCAGAATTAAGCTTAAGGTGGACTATGAAGAAATTCTTCTTAAAGAAGAAATGTATTAGAAGCAGAGATCCCGGAAGAGATGGCTAAAAGAAGGGGACAGGAACTCCGCTTACTTTCAGAGGATTGCTTCGAGAAGACGAAGGATGAATCTTATTAGATTGAGGAATGATGACCATGTTATCTCTTAGTCGGAGGCCATTCAGAGGCATGTGCAGGATTTCTACTCCAGGTTGTATACGGAGGAGGATTACTCCAGATCCTCTATTGCTAATGACCTTTTACCTCAGGTGACAACAGAAGAGAGGCTTATGTTGATTGCTCCGAGATGAGGAGGGTTGTCTTCTCTTTAGTCAGTGACAGAGCTTCTGATGCAGATGGTTTTCCTCTACTGTTCTTCCAAAACTGATGGGAGATAGCCAATGATAATCTTTTCTTGGCAACATTGGAATTTTAGGAGGGGAGAGCACACCTAGGGAGTATTAATAAGACATTCTTGGTGCTTATTCCCAAAAAGGAAGGGGCAGATTGCTTATCTGGCTATAGGGCTATCAGTCTATTGAACAGTATGTACAAGATTATTACAAAGATGCTTAACTTCAGGCTTGAAAAGGTGGCGGACAGAATTATCAGCTGGAACCAGGGAGCCTTCATCGGGGGCAAGACAGATTCAAGAGAATTTTCTGGTTGTTCATAAATGTATCTTTGGTTTGAAGCAGCAGAAGAATAAACGTCTGATTTTAAAATTAGGTCTTGAGAAGGCTCATGGTAGAGTTAATTGGGAATGTTTGTTTCAAGTTCTTATGAAAATGGGTTTTGGAGATAGATGGGTGGCCTGGATCAGAGCTTGTCTGACTTCTGCTTCTTTTGCAGTCCTCGTCAATGGGGAACCCTCCGCTTCTTTCTACAGTGGGAGAGGGCTTTGTGAGGGGGATCCTTTGTCCCTGCTTCCTTTTTTTGTGGCTCACTTGTTGAGTAGAATATGGGACATGGCAGCTGTCGATGGATTGCTCACTGATTGTAAGATCGGCAGGGTTAGGATATGTATAACCCATCTTCAGTATGCAAATGATATCATTTTGTGGCCAGACTTATTTTGGAGCTTTTGGATGAGGTCAGTGGACTTGGGGTCAATTTCCACAAGAGCAGCCTTTTTGAGATCCATGTGGGGACGAAGGCTTTGAGAAGGGTGGCTTTGATGTTAGGTTTCCAAATTGGTGACTTCCCTATCTCTTATTACGGTCTCCCACTTTCTCTGGGTGCTCTTCGTGCTCAGGACTGGCAGAGGGTGATTCATAAATTTCAGTGCAAATTGGCAGGTTGGAAGGGAAGATTGCTCTCATATGGTGGGAGGATGGTTCTATGTTAGTATGTATTCGACAATATTCCAGTCTACTTCTTGTTCATTTTCAGTGTGCCTAAGAAGGTTGCTAAAAGATTAGATTTCATTTGAAGGCAATTCTTCTAGCATGGAACTGAGACCATAAGAGAGGGGCTTATGCCATCAATTGGGAAAGGGTCTGCATGAGCAATGATAATGGAGGTCTTGGCTTGAAGGATGTTCATGCCTTCAATATTGCACTTCTAGCCAAATGGATGTGGAAGCTAAGAAGTTCAGATACAGGGATGTGCAAGGAGATCATAGGTCTAAGGTATTACAAGAATTCCAAGAAGACCCCTACGAGATGCTGGAATAGGGAACCTTTCTCAGCTTCTCATTAGCCTCCACGATGTTTGCTTGGATCCCACTATACAGGATGGATGGTTGTGGAAATGGGGGCCTAAAGGAAGTTTCTCTGTCAAGTCTGCATATTCCGTTATTACGAATGGGGGCTCCACTCCCCTTTTACTAGGCTTGTGTGGTCCACTAAAAGTCCACTTAAGGTCCAGATTCGCATGTAGAGAATTTCCCTTGGCAGGCTACCCATCACTAATAGGTTGGCCAGATTCATAGACAACATATAGAGATTATGCTGCCTTTGTGGTGAAGTTGAAGAGATGGCTGATCATCTATTTGTTACCTGCTCCTTTGCGTTAGAAGTATGGCAGTTGATCTTTGCCACCATTGGGCAGCAGATGCCGCAGGCACCCTCTATGGAGGAACTCCTTTGCAAGTGGAAGACGTACAAGGTTCATAAGGATGACGGTCACATGTGGTGACTCATCCTCCATGCCACCTTTTGGGCTATTTGGGGCAAAAGGAATAGAAGAATCTTTCAGAATGAAGCTTTGGTTCAATACAAGATTGCCTCTTTTATTGGGGATAGAGTGAGGTAATGGGCCTCGATTTTGTGCAAAAAACTTACTTGTAAATCCTCCTTTTTTGATATTTTGAGGGGTTTGCAAGTGGTACAACTTCTTGGTGCCTATCGTATAGGAGGACTCTTTTTTGGAACTTCATTTTGCTTGTACGCTTGTAATCTTCTTTTGATTTAATGGAATTGTGGTACTATCCACCTTCAAAAAAATTATCGTCTCCCCTAAATTTTCTCTGGTTTCTTTCCTGGTGGATTGCCGATAATGTCTCTGGGAAAAGGATGAGCCCACAAGTACTCTTCAGATCTGTAACAGCACAGTATTTTCCACCATTTGATAAAATCAGAAATGCCACTAGCTGGAGCCCACTGGGTGTCCAAGGTTGAACAGAAACTTTCAAATAACAGAGATACAATATCTAGGAGACTTTTTTTTATTTTAAGGACCCCTTTAGTCAATATAAACATCTTGATGTAAACTTTTTGCACTTTACTTGAGTACATTATGAATAATTTTAATTAGGAACTGTTTTTTTATTTATTTTCAACACTGTATCTCTGTCCCCATTCAGGACTACTGTGGGCTGTTTTTTGTTGCCAGTGAAGGCAACGAAGGAAAGATGAGATGAGTATACTGCCGGAGGCCACTGCTACTGCTGCTGCCCCTGATGCTTATTATTGTGCCGACATAGCAGATTCCTATCGCTATGCTGCAGTCAAATTAGGTAATCTCTTTGGCTTTATTCTCCTTAGTCTACTCTTTCCCCTTTACCAGAAACTAGCCTTAGCCAGGCTCAGATTCCTAGGACGAAGACGTAAACCAGTCAGAACTAATTTTGCCTCCGGTTCTGTTATTTGATTCCTTATTTTGAAAGGTGAATCCAGGGTCTTGACCGAGTAAACTTAGCAAGATGCTTGTCGTACATTTTTTGGAAATGCACTTGATCTTGATTTTTTGATTTAGAATTTAGATTTGTATTTATGCCCTTTACCTGAATCAATCAGATGATTGCGTAGTTCTTAGACCCGATCCTGCTACCCATAAATGGAATAACGTTAATTACATCCTCCTAAAAGGAAAACCCTTGATTAATCGTCGGAAGATTAGAATAACACCCTTTAAAATGATATAAATGAAATATACAAGATTGCATTTGAAAAATGAATGAATTTCAGTTTTTATTTGAGAAGAAAACTATTTTTTTAGTTTTAGAGTTGAGTCTGCGCAGGGGTGCGCAGACTCAGCTTGCTTTTGATTTTATTTGATTATCCTTTGGAAAATATGGCAAAAGATTTGATTTTTTGATTTTTTATTGATGGATAATGATGAGAGACATTTTTTAGTCTTTTTAGAATGATATATGTGAGTTTATTAAAAATTTGTTGAGTTTTTATGTTTGGAAGTGAACATGAAGTTGAGTCTGCGCAAGGATGCGGTTCGGGACCTAACCTAGCTATCTCTCCTATCGGATTATTTGAAAATCCATGTTGTTTTTGTTCTTTTTGTTTTTATCTGGAGAATTATAGGTTGGTTTTATTTATTTTTATTTATTAGACTATGAGATCTTGGGATTAGCCCTCAGGGAGTCCGGAACTTCGGATCAGGCGAAGATCCGAGTATATGACCTCTCTCCACTGACCTCGGTCAGAGTTAATTATGTCAAGCAACTGCTCGATAACCCTTGATTAACCGTCCGTTGATGCCCTTATAACATGCAACACCACTACTACAGACAGCATATGCATATGAAGATATGTTTTAGGTTAAGCTCTTGGCCTCACCCAAGTTTAGGATGGGTTTATAATTGATTGGGGGACTTTTTAAAAGGTTTTGGATTGACTCCGAGTTATCTGGATTGATTCTAAGTATTTTAGACCCATAAAGGTATTTTTGTAATTATGCCAAGTTGGAAGGTATAGGGGTATTATGGTCACTTTAAGTTTTTTAGCATTTTAGGAAAACTTGAAAACCCTTAGAATGTATTTTAGGATCATTTTAGACATATTTAAGTTATGGGGGTATTTTGGTAATTTTACCTTAAATCGGGTTTGTTAGACTTAGAGTCTATTTTTATATTTTTTGAGATTATTTATTTATTTTTATCATACTGAGGGTATTTTTGTAATTTCATTAAGTTCTAGGGGGCATTTTGGTCATTTTGGGGATTTTATATATTTTCAGATTTGGTTTCTGATTTTTACTGAATATTACTGATTTTTACTGATTTTTTTATTAATTTACTGATTTTTATTAATTAATTAAATATATGAAGGGCACTTAAGTCATATTTTTGGTTTTATATGATCTTCATATTTAGGTTTCTGATTTTTACTGAATATTACTGATTTTTACAGAAATTTTATGATATTCATATTCATTTTATCCATTTTTAAATAATTTTTACAAGTTTTATTAATTAATTAATCATGAGGGGCATTTAAGTCATTTTTAACTTAAGTATACTTTTTATGAATCTATGTTTAGTTATGTATGGGGTGAGACCAAGATTAGGTTAAGAGAATGCACAGATTTTTAATTCAATTTTTAGAATAATTAGAAAATTAAATATATATATTAAAAGTATTAAAACATGATATTAATTATTTAATTTGATGACACACAGGCACACAGTTTGACATAGAATAGCCATTTTTATTTCAGCAGAACTTCACCTTATGAAGAAGGCTTTTACAATAGACAGATCAGTAGAGCTTCCCCTTAGGAATGAACCTTAGGAAGAGAGTCCTCCGGGACGAGAGGATCCTCCGAAACGCAGCAAACTCGGGTAAGAATCACCGAGTTTGGTCTTGAACGCAGTAGAACCTCTCCTTGGAAATTTCCCACCCTTTAAGTATATTAAGTATATGGAGTGGTATATGCCTTGTGTCTGTTCTTTGAGGACCATGGGGTCCTATTTATAGGCCCCAAATTGGGCCCGGTGGGGGGTGCCACCGGGGAAGCCCAAGGTGGGAGGTGCCCACCGGTTTCCTTCTCTCCCCTCCCCTTTTCTTTTCTTTTTTTTAATTCAAGAGGGGTGAGAGAAGAGAGAGAGTGGGAGTGGGGGGGGGGGGGGTCCGGTGGGCACCCCCACCGGTTCCAACCAGTGGGGGGTGCCACCGGTTTGGACCCCCCACCGGTTGGGAACCAGTGGGGGGGGGAGTAAACCGGTGGGGGGCTCCTCCTCCTTTTTCCCTCCCCTTCTTTTGTTTGTTTGGCTTTTGGCTCTTAATGAGCCTTTCCCCAATTAATTTCCTCATTTGGCCAAGTGTGAAAGGGGTTAAGATAAGGGATTAAATGGGGTTCTTTTAATGGGATCCTTAATCAAGTGTAAAAAGGATTTAATAACCCATTAACTCTCACTTTTAATTAATCTCCCCCCCCCCCCCCCCCAATTATTTTTGAATTTCAAAAGAGAGAAGAGGGAGGGAACTCCCCCCCACCGGTTCCTCCTCTCTCTCTCCTCCCTCCTTTCCTATTTAAATAAAGGGGGAGAGAGAGAGAGGGGACCACTTAGCTCTTTCCTATTTTGGGCATAGTTCCACTTTGGGAGTTTGAAGATTTTCTTTTTTTGGGCTGCAGATTTTGGAGCCCTGTGGGACTGGTTTTTGGGTCTATTTGGACTCCTTATTGAACCCTATATTGGGTCCCTTATTGGGCCACTTTTGGACCCATTATCCTTGCTATTGGGCCTCCATTGGGACTATTTTGGGCTCATTTTGGGACTGCTCCTAGTCCATTTCGGGACTGTTTTGGGCTCCTATTTTGCAGCATTTGGAACATTTTTATTGCTGCATTTTAGGGCTCTCCTTTTGGGCCTCTTCATTAAGGTTATCAAGGAGATTTAGGGGCTGATCTTGGACAGCATATAGGAGTGATTCGGGGCTGTTTTTAGGCCTTTGCAAGAGCCTCGATTAAGACCTCTTGGCCTAGGTATGTTTCTTGCCCCATTGCCCTCCTAATATATGCATATAGTCCTATATATTCCCATGCATATAAGAGGGTCTTCATTTAACATCAACCCTCATATCATAGGTGCATGTTTATTTATTTTTGTTTTGCATAACAGTCTCATACGAATATGAACATGTGCTATGCATATTTTCCATATCATGAGCTCACATTAATGTGAGCATATGCCATGTAGTTTTCTTTTTCGCACAATCATGTGCATATGCATGATTGAATAATACTATTGCGCATGAAAAATTTTCGGGTCAACAGATGCGCAGACTCGTTTGTTATCAAATGAGAATGCTTGAATTTACCTTGATTTTTTAATTGGTAAGAGGAGTGGAAATCCCTTTATTAGTATTTTGATTGAGATGGATGACATTTTTTATGGAAATCATAATTTAGAATTTAGATGTCAATTTGATTGTTTTTTATTAACAAGAAAGTCTTATTATCATTTTGTTTGTGTTTTTTAAATTTGAAATGAAGAGGCTTTAGATTTGATTTGCAAGGTATGAAAAATATTTTTTTTATGTTTTCTTAGTTGATTTCAGTAAAAAATACTTTAAAGACTTATGCTTTTTATGTTTCGAATTTGTAGGTTTTTAAAAGATGAGCAAGGTGTGCAAACTCAATTAAAGGGAGACCTCTTTTAAGTATTTTTTATATTTTGCAAAAGGCAAATTAAGGTTTTATTTGATTTTTTGATTTACAAGAAATATGTAGTTTTATCTTAAAGTTTTTTATTTTATTTTTTGAAGAATTAAGGTTGAAAAAACTTAGATTTTAACAATTAGGGTTGAGTCTGCGCAGGGGCCTGCGCAGACTCATCTGTTACAAGCCTATTTTTTACATTTTTGTGTAATTTCAAGGGAAAATTTAGCATTTTTTGTTTGGGTTTTTGCTTTGTGAAAAATATAGGATTTATCTTTGAGATTTTGACTTGATTTGAGGGGAATTTAATGGCTAAAATACCAGTTTTTAGAAATTTAGGGTTGAGTCTGCGCAATAGGGCGCATACTCATTTGTTATAGAGCTTCTTTTAATATTTCTTATTTTTTCACAAGGGCAATTTGGGGTTTTGTTGGGGTTTTTTACTTATAGGAAGTATAAAGTTTTTTATTTGAATTTTTGGTTTAATTTAGAAAGAATTTACAGTTAAAAAATCAAATTTTGTGAATTTGAGGTTGAGTATGCGTAGGGGTGTGCAGACTTAAAACAACAGCGCAAACTCAAGCCTGAAAATAGCTTTCTTGAGTTTCCTACATAGTTCAAGTTGCATTTAAATACATCAAGGGGTTAGTTTCAATCATTAAAGTTAGAATATGAAATCCGGAATCGAAGAAAACAAATTGTATCCCATTCCCAATCGAATTTCCATGATTATAAGTGCGCAGACTCAAAAATCTGAGCATAATTTCATATTCATACCTCTTTCAACCTGAAGTGATCCAAGAATCACTTTAAATTTGAGGAGGATAATACTGAGAAATCTAAAAAGTTGAGTATGGCTACATAAAGCCTTTTTCAAGGAATATTTCTTATGTAGGTTTTTTCAAGTAACATGATTTTTTCATGTTTATCCATTCTTTTTGGATCATTTTACAAAACATTAGAAATGCTTAATATAATGATTTCAAGATGAATTTCAACCTTTCATTAAGGGAACCCAATGAAGGTTTAGGATCTTCATGAAGGATCATGCCATGAAATAACTCAAAGGACCACTTCCCTTAAAAGGGATATGTAACGGTTATGAACCATAGGGGTGACTGTAAAGGGGGGCGTGCCGAGCATCCAACCACTTATCCAAAAGGTGTCCTTAATGCCTTCGAGATGTAAGAAAAATCCACAAGGAGTAATCCAAAGCATCTCTATATTTGGGGAGCAAAGAACTCCACCAATTCCCTTAGAGGGTCACATATAGCCATGAACCATAGAGGTAGCTGTAAAGGGGGGGCGTGCCGAGCATCCAACCACTCACCCAAATGGTGCCTTTAATGCCTTCGAGATGTAAGAAAAACCCATAAGAACTAATCCAAAGCATCTCTACGTTTGGAGAGCAATGAACTCCACCAACCTATTGAAACATTTGAGACATATCATCTAAATGAACCCATAGCAATGGGAACATAAGAGTGATATTCTTTGTATGAGGGCTCTTGATGGATTACCCAACATTAGATTGTTGACACCCTTAGATTGGAATATCCTTCAGAAAACATCGGAAGAAACTTAAAATCTTAAAACATAGAACATTATTTCGGATTGAAATATTAAGAGCTTAATAACCTAAAGTTCAAGCTATTTAGGACCTTCATTGGGCCTCAAAGAGACAGCCCTAGGCCCAATGAACCTCTGGACATATTGGGAGAGGATCAAAGAATCACCTCAAGCCCAAAAACCAAGCTAAAGGAGGTGCAGACTCAAAAACTGCAAACATGCGCTGAGTCTGTGTAGGGAGACGCAGACTCAGAACAATAAGCGCAAACTCAAAACACTGTAGCTCGCATAGGCGCAGACTCACTTGAAATCCGGATTTTTGGTGAAAAATGTGTTTAAACCTAATCAAAATGATGGAAAATAAAGTATAAAAGGTATAAAACCTAAAACCTTTATTTAAAATATATTTTTAATACATTTTCTTAAGAAAATATCATAAAGAACTTGAATATGAACATATGAAAAAACTTAAGCATATGTTTCTTCTTTTCCATAGATCTCTCATTTTGGCTCCATGTTAGAAGGTTTATACTAAAAAAAACTCATCCCCAACTAATGAGGAAACCTCCTTAAGAACCTCTAGGGCCTAAACCCTTAGCGATTCAAGGGAAAAATCCTATCAAAATCGATTCGGTTATGAACATGAAAACAGAAACTTAGATCTTAAGATTCATGGAACTTGGGGGATTTCTCTTGATGTTTGGCCTTGGAGAAGTATCATCCATAGAGGGAATGTACTCCTAAGGGACATGGAATGCCAAGCCATCTTGAAAACCTCCAAAACCCAAGACAAACAAAATGAAAATCAGTAAATGCAAAGTTCAGAAAACCGGGATAGCAACTTAGATTTCGGGTCATATCTCCATCTTTAGGAGGTTTTAAGGCTTGAGAAGACCATTTCTATAAACTAGAAAGGCCCCTCTACCATCCCCACACAAAAAACACAGATCTTATGAAGGAAAAAATAACATAGAAAATACAAAAAAGCCAGCAGACTCACAAGAACAGAAAAATCTGAACATTCATTTTCATTTCTTTTCAATACTATGGATGAATATCAAGGGGGAGATAGAAACTTCTATGAAGATCAAAAGGAAGGAATACTTAAGAAAGAACATAAAGAACATGAATAAACCCATCACCCATCCCCACTCTACTTTGGAGAGGGGATGAGAAATGGGGAATGGCTTTAGAAGCCCCTTCTCTTGCTCTCTTCTTCTCTAACACTCTTCCTTTCTTTTTCTCTTCTTCTTTTCTTCTTTTTTCTCTCTTGAGATGTAGGAAATGGAAGAGAATGGAGGAGGGAGACGTACTCCTCCTTGGCCTCTCACTTTTCTTCTTTTTCTTTTTTGTGGGCTTTTGACTCCAACTCTTGCTTAGAGAAGATGAGGTTTCTTTTATAGATAAAGTTGAATTACTTTTGGAGGGTATATTAGGCATCCATTAGCCTTACATTAGGGATAAGAAACCCCACTTAAGAGCCACCCAATAAAGTCACAATACTTGGAGAATCTTCATTGGCTTCCTTTTTGCTTTTCACTTACTCTCTTCTAGAAGTATCTTTTGAAAGGGGGACCACTTTCTTTTTCTTCTTATCCACCTTTGGGCAGATTTGAGAATGGGTCAAAGGGGTGAGAATATGACATGGGGGGGACCATTTGAACCCTTTTAAAGGCTGCCACGAAATTGGGCCTTAGCCTTCACTTTTTGGACCCAAAGTGACCCTATTGGGCATCTCTTTGCTTGAAACAATGGGCCGGGCCTACCCTTTGGATTTCTTCTTCATTTGGACCTAAAAATGATCCTTTTAGACTCCCTTTGGCTTGCAAAAATGGGCTTGGTTGCTTCCCATTAAATTCTTGACTTCGGCCTTTTTTGAACAATTGTTTGGATCTTTTCTTGCTTGAGATAATGGACCCGGTTGTGCCATTCAATTTCCCTTGACTTGGACCTTCTTGATTGATCTTTGGGGCTCTTGCCTTGTTCATTTTTTAGGCGACAACAATGCTCCTATTGTGTGAATGATACTTGGAATACAAGTCCATCCCCATGAGTCCTTTTGTATGATATTTCCAGATTCCTCAGGAGGACCTGGTTAGAATTCTCCATTTTCCTCATTCTCAGATATCCATTGATAGAAGGTAAACATAAACAACCCAGTTCACATTATGCATAGTTTTTCTTTGTAGACCTACAGGGTTTGGCAGGCAAGGATTTGGACTTCCCTCCTCAGAGGCAGTAGCAGATATTCCTTTTTTTCATTCTATTTACAGAGTTATAGATTGCAATTTTCTGCTTTTCTTACCTGAGACAATGGTCCAGCTTGTTTCCAGAAACAGATGCTTAGCTGGATGTCAAGAGAATAGGAGGGCAAACATGATCACCTCTGGTAAGGATTTTCAAACAACCGAGTATGCTCACATGACTGAAGAATTTGAAACTCTCTCATAATTGTCACGAGAGAGCTGTTGATTGTTTCACCCAGCAGCAACGATGCTTTGAAGTTTGAACACATAAGCAAATCTTTGATCAGTGGCAGTCCTCCTGAAGTAAAACATATGGCCCCAGATTTATAATTAAGCATACATAATGAATTGAAATTTGGTCTTATGTGCATGTATTAATCTGTTTCTTATTGTAAAGAATGGTTTAAAAAATCAGCTTAAGTATATCTTGACTGATTAATGCTTCTGATTTGTTGCAGTGGAAAGAAAAACATATATTAAACCAACATATGCAGCCAATATTGACCATGATTCTGGTCAGATTTTGGATAATAATTCCCAGTTGAGGGACCACTCATACACACATGAACTCGACCGAATACCTGAATTCAAGAAGACAAGAACTTATTCCATCCATGAAAAGTGCCTACTTAATTTTTCATGAGCATCCTCACAATAACACTTGGGATCCAGAAGATAAGGTGCTCCACAAGAATACTTGATATAATTATGTTTAACCCTTGAAACTATTAGTATATTTACAAATAAGCCCCCCAATCCAACTATTTATTTATAAGCCCTCACAATGCCCCATGAATTGGTGCAAGGCCCCAGAATGTTACAAAGAAGCCCCTACAAAGGACTTTTTTTGTAAGAAAGTTGTAATTGTGGGGGCTTATTTGTAAATAGTTGGATTAGGGGGAGTTCCTTGTAATATCAAAAGTCTATGAGGGTTGAAGATCAAAAAGCCCTAATATTTTGGTTTGAACTCCGGTAGAATTTTAAGGATTCATTTATTTTAGTTTGAACTCCTCTAGAATTTTAAGGATTCACACAATTAACAGTTGGATATCTCTTATGTATGTCCATGTGATATAGATAATTACATAACATAAATTAATTTTTATGGAAATGCATAATACATGCCAGTCACAACCGATTCCGCCATCTAACCAACATAATATGGTGAAACACTTCGTTGGCTTCCATCAATGATAGTTAAGGTGACACAGTGTTCCTGGAGAAAGATTTCACCATCTTCCTATATCAAGAAGGGAACCTGACTCTGCAAATTCCTTTGTCAAACAGAATCACTTCTTTACTCGTACCTTTCTTTGTCGAATGTCAAGAAATATCTTCCAGCAGTCCAAATGTGTGACATACTCAAAAAAGGATGATCTGCAGAAAGTACCTGAAGCTTCTAATATAGTTTTCCACCCAATACCGAAATTATAAGCAACTCTTCAACATTTCAGATTCAGTAGTGTTCCTACTTAGGATGCTTCTCTCATGACTGAAAAAAAGGTCTGATATTGCTCTCGTGATGAAAAAGTGTAGAAAGGCCAAATGTCTTCATTTACTTGATGATCTAAGAAATACACATCACATGTCAATATGAAACCACCGGACCCAAGGGTTGATTGTGAAATAGTATTAGTTGACATCCGTAGAAAGGCAAAAGCTTATTGAGTGCAATGCTCGTCAAGAGCTGATTGACATGACCTAGTAATGGTCAATGATGTAGAATAAAACCTATGTTATCCAAGGCGGTCGCCTTGCTCACCTAGGCGATGAAGTAGGTTGAGGCGAGCCAAAACTCTTCGCCTCGCCTCATGTTCGCCTCACTCACCTAGGCACTTGTCTATGATGTCTATGCTATATGTTTGTTTCTTTCTTTATTATTCGGTATTGCTTTTTCTTATTCTTAGTTATTCTAAAGTGGTTAATGTTTCTTTTTAACAATGTCTAACACCCATTTTCTCTTACATACTGCCACAATTCTTCTTATATGTGATGATTTCTAAGACCATCCCCTACTTATATGAGCAGTAGATAGTCTTAGGACATTGACATGATTAGTGCTTCTCAAAATCTTACGTATGAATACCTTAGATGTTTTCTTGATTTTCCTTATATAAGACAAACCCATGGTTCCCTTACTCGCTTCTCACCTCTGACTGCATAGAATAAAACAATTCGGAATACATGTCAATGATAGGTTATACTTGGTCATTGATAAGTAAACAAACATTGCTGCCCATGGGATGAAGCTTTCATGCGAGGTTGTGTGGCATTAATTTCCTAATACTTTGAACCCAACATTCATACCTTCACATGATTTTAATGCATTCCCCGATCCGGTCTGATACAAAGATGACCGATTCATGACAAATATTTCACTGCCAAATTTTGATGCATTCACACAAATGTACAAGCTACTGATGACAAGTACAAGTATAACACAAAAAAACTATTAACAAAGTCTTACCATGCATGCCTCAAATTATACAACAAGCATACGCGTGAAAGAGGCCAATCAAAATAAGAACTCTGCAATCACCAGAGTACTACTACATGGCTCTTAGGAGGCACTGTGATCATACCAGATAACGAAAATAGAATCAAACGAAGACAAGAACAACAAAACATCCGTGAAAGCAACAAAAAGGCTTGATCTTTGCGGATGAGAGGACAAACTAACCTCAGCACAAATCCCCACAATCTCTTCCACAGAGCTCCCAAAGATGTCCTCCTTGGACAGCCTCTCCATCATATGGCTGCTAAACTTGTCAGTCTCCTGGGACACACAAAAAAAGGGGCACCGAGAGAGTTGAACAAGGGAAAGAAAGAAACCAAGAACCATAATCCCAAGTTCCATCATTCCACCGCAATAAACCGTAACAAAACCAAAAACCCAGTAAGAGAGAGAGAGAGAATACTGACGGCGTCAGCGAACTCGGGGATGGGGTCGGGGAAGACGTACTCGGCCGCCACCCTCCGGAACTGCAGCGCGCCCTGCGCAGAGCGGCTGTTAGGGACGCAGCGGAGTAGGGGAAAGGAGGCAGGAGAAGGCGGGGCGGAAGGGGGGACCCGAGCAGCGGCGGGAGCTGGAGAAGCCGAGGAAGAAGAAGAAAAGGAAGCAGAAGCAGCATGGGAGGGCGGGGGTTGTCTGGAGCGCTGCAGCTGCTGCGTGGGAATGCGGGGCGGGGGAGTGGCGGAGGCGACGAGAACCCCGCAGCCCCAGCCCATCCTCTCTCTCTCTCTCTCTCTCTCTGTCACCTCACTCCCGGTGTGGTTTCCTTCTTCTCTGGGTGCTCCGCCCCGCCCGGCTTCCTCTCCCGGAGAGCGATATGATAATATCCGGGCGGCAGAAAAAAGAGATACAAATGTTGAAACCAACGGGTGTGCTTTTGGTTTAAGTTCACTTTTTTTTTTTTTTTTGGATAATTGAAGTAACTCATTTTTTTATTTTTTAAAAGTGACACAGTGGTTAAATATATACAAGTAACCAGAGTTCTAATCCAAGAGGATAAGTATCCCAAACAACATCAAAGACTAAATGGCAAAAAAGTTTTTAGGCTCCAAATCAGTTTCAAATCTGAGATCTTCCGTAAGAGAGGCAAGTAATGAGACCAACTATCTTAGACAGCTGGTTCATTAAAGTAGCTGACTAGCAACTTATTCAAAAGTGTGGTACTTTGGTTACTTAAAACCCACTTTGGTCGGGGTGCGCATGAGATGCGCACTCGAGGTGGGCCCACCTCAGATGCGTCCATCACGTGCACACAGTGGGCACTGAGGAAACCCGATCCCATTGTTTGGCTGCGCATAACTGACTTTTGTGAAATAGTTTGGTCTCATGTAAGTATTATTAAGAAAGCAATGATATTTAGGGTAAAATAGATGGAGGTCAGTTATATTATATGATGGTTCCACAGTGAAGTGTGTCGTCGTGGTCTCCTCCCAAGAGGACCCACTAACCTCGTCGCCTCCCATCCCTCCTTCATTCCTCATGTGCTTCCTCCTCCTTCCTCCCCTTGTGCTCTTGCTTTCCTTTTCTTGGGTGGATCCCCAATCCTCCACCTCCACCAATTCCCTCCCACCTTTGTTATCTTCCCTTCGCCGTTTGACCCATCACCCCCTGCCACCCTCACTTCCACACCTCCGCCGTGTGCGCCTTCGTGCCCACCGCCGTTGTCCTACCTCTCTTCCCTTCATCTCACCCCTGACCCCCTTTCTCACAGGTAACTGTTTTGTTTCGGTAAACCTGTTGGGTCTTACCTTTTTGCTCCACTTCTCGGTGAGTTCTGACCCCCTGGTTGCCGCCGGCGTCAGCTTTCGGCATGTATATTTAGCCCTACCTTCGTTTTCTCGCTCCCTCTTTCTATTGTTTCTTTTATGTGCGGTGTTTCGGTTTATCCCATGTTCGACGTAATGATTTCATGGTGGTCTTGCTAGTCTCCTTGGGATGATCCTCAGAGATCTCGATTTTTTCATGACGGTGCTCGAGACTCTAAGCTTCGTCCGTGCGTCGTCGTCGGCGTGCCTTTCCGAGTCCCCCCTACATCTGCTGCTCAAATTGTTCATGCAGCCGTTCCGGCGGTCATGCCGGCTCGCTGAGGAGGCTCGCCCTCCTCCGCTCGGGGTCGCTTCACCACCGCCAACCTGGGTTCGCACGAGAGCATGCATGACCCTTTTTTTTATTTTTTTATTTTTTTTGGAAGAAGCATACTCGGTGCCATGCACCTCGATTGTTATAATAAAATCAAGTGGAATGGATGATGTGCAGTCACCTCCAAAAGAGTACAACACATCTTAAATGATATACGTCAGCAATCTATCGGTTGGACTACAGTTGTATTAGCAACCCAACATCTCCCATATTAGATGACTTTACGAGTATCAGTTTTGATATTATTGTATTAACAATGGATGTTTGATATTTTTTTATTAATTTAATATTATATATTAATAATTTATATTATTATAATAAATTTAATATATATGAGCTAATGTTAAAAATATTAAAAAAATCTTTGAAAATTTAAAGACCTTCTCTTGTTTTCTTTCCCTACCTCTAACTTCCTCCCCCTTTACTATTCTCGTGTTGTAGGGTAGAATGCCAATACAGACTATTGTAAAATGCCATTTTCTTTCTAGAGTGGCACCAGCATACTGACAATTTATTCCCATGAGATGGAAGGTATAAGTTTGAACTTTTACAATGTTAAGGGCTTATAATATTTGCTGTACCGCATCTGATGTCGCGAGGATAATGTAGAGTACAACACTTCACCTCCTTTCCCCACTTGTCCTACTTTTTCTTTTTATATTTTTGACTTTTTTGAGTAGAGAGAAAAATCATCTGTAACTTTCTGACCGTATTTATTATTATCCTTTTCCGCTCCCCTCCCATTAAAACGACACGAAACCCTTTTAGATTTAACCTAGTCACTTTCTAGTTTATCATTTTCAAACAAATTTTATCACCTTTAAACGCAAAAAATTATCACTTCTAAGTATATTTTTATCACTTCCAACTGTAATTTATTCACTTCTTATGTAGCTCAATTCTATCACTATCGAATTTATCACCTGCAAGCATATTTTTATCATTTATAATTCAGTTTTATCAATTCTTATGTAATTTTATCACTTCTTAATGCAGTTTTACCACTTCCTACATAGAATTATCACTTCCAAATAAAATTATCTCTCAAGTGTTTTATCACTTCCTACGTAAATGAAGTGATAATTTTGCTTGAAAATAATAATTTGACTTTTGGAAGTGATGTTTTGTTTGAAAGTGATAATTTTGTTTAGGAAGTGATAAAATTGTGTTAGAAAGTGATAAAATTAAATCAAGTAGGAAGTAATAAAAATGTGCCTAGAAATGATAAAATTACACTTGAAAGTGAATAAATTGCAGTTTAGAAGTGATAAAAATATACTTAGAAGTGATATTTTTTGTGCTTGTAAGTGATAAACTTGGTTGGAAAGTGATTTAACCGGAAGGTGATCGAGCAAAAACAGGAAAAGTTTCGTGTCCTTTTCAATGAGAGGTGAGTGGTAAAGGACAACAGTAAATGCTATTAGAAAATTACATATTATTTTTCTCTTCACTCAAAAAAGTAAAAAAAGTAAAAAAGAAAGTGGGACAGGTGGCGAAAGAAGGTTGCATGTTGCAATCATCTTATTTTTCAAAATTCCTACCCCACCAAGTCATGTGTAAAATACTGTCAAATGTTGTACATGGTCATAAACAATAATTTTCTTTTTTAGATTGTTATAAGTTATTTTATGTTATTTTTTCTATACATTTGGAGTGTTATAAATTGCCCCATTATAAAACCACTTTGACCTTTAAAATTCTTCGTTTAGCTAATTTTCAATTTTGTCTAAAATAAACCATGACTGGAGATTTAAATTTTCACTTCAAAGAACAAGTTCTCTATAATAATTATTTTTATAATCCTCTAACTTTGAGAAAATATTTTTTTTCCAAAAAAAATTTCATCCTGTTTTTCAGAACTCCTACTCCACTAAGTCATTTGGTGAGTTGCAAAATAATGTCAAACGTTGTAAATAGTCCAACATTTTCTTTTTTAGATTGTTATAAGTTGTTTTATGTTATCTTTTCTATACATTTGGAGTGCCATAAATTGTCACATCATAAAACCACTTGACCTCAATAGTCCTTCTTTTAGCTAATTTGCAATTTGGTCTAAAATAAACCATGACTGGAGATTTAAAACTAGTTCAGTATCAGAGATGTTATTTTAATTGATTTTAAAATTCGTGATTTCAAAACTGAGTTTTTTCGATATCCTACAACACACCAACAAATTCGTGGGTATTTTTCCTGTACCACAATAAATTTGCTTTGGGACAAAGCATCTCTTCGTCGCAGTGAATCCCACATGCTGCTAAGCCGCGGCCCATTAATGGTGCAGTTATGAAGTACTAACGAGTAATACTTGTTGCAATGTTCTCAAGTGCTGTACACAAGGACATTGCAGCGGGTAAGTTATTATTATTTTTTATTTTTTTACGTCAGCCCTAAGGTGCCTAACCGTCTGTATTGTGCAATGGTCGATCGGATGATTCAAAATAATTTAAAAAATAAAAAATCAAACTCCAATGGACAATAAAAAACATACGGACGATTAGAGCACCTTAGAGTCCACCTGAAAAAATAATTTTTTTTCGTTCACCCACTAGAATGTTCCCATTGCAGTTGTGGAAAGGAGAGAGGCACTGCAGCAAATATATTACTCCTAACACTCATTAGTTGGACAAGAGAATCAACTAAAAGGACCTAAAAAATTTGACAGTTTGATCTGTTATTTTCATTCTATTGTTTTTAACCACTTCATAACGTAAGATGGAATAAAATTGGAACCGAAGATCTTATCATCTCAAACTTAAGCCTGAAATAAAATTGCCGAAGATCTTATTGGCTCAAACTCTAGCCTAACTCGAGACATCCAGTGGCGCTGCACTCTAACACAATCTCAGACAGAAATAAAAGCACAACTCTGACCCCACGACAAACGCAATTTGAGAAAAGAAAAATAACACTACTACGAAATCAATCAAAATGTTATATCATTAAAATAAATGTCAAGGACCCTGTTGTCAATCATAACAATAATACTTCCAAATTGTTACAAACTTACAATTGAACTAGATCAACAATTCTCACCTCGATTAACTCTTACCATGATAATTAACTACAGAACGCTGCAGCAACGTACTCTAGTTTATCACAAACTTACGACCTCCTGACTTGATATTAAGTATACGTTGTGGAGGAAGAGACTTAACGAAGATTTAAGTTCCAGAATATCATACAAAACCTCGTAAACAGATGAAATTCTTGTCAGCTGAAGGGCCAAGAGTTAGATGCACAAAACCTCGTAAACAGATGAAATTCTTGTCAGCTGAAGGGCCAACAGGTAGATGCACAAAACATTAGAAATCTAGTATAAAAACATCTTTACAAGTGTAACCGTGACATGATCCACAAAAAAAGGGAGAAGGTTACCATGATCATATACATGTCTTCTTACACAGGTTTCTCTTACAGATGCAGGGAAATTAAACAAAATCAACACAAAACCCACACTTTGTACATAAGCAAACAGGCTATATACAAAAGCCCAAGTCCTCACAGGTTCCTCTCATGTGGCTCCAGCCAAGGAAATCCAAGCAGATCAAATACCTCCCTTTCTGTTTGACAGTGTACGCTAGTGCTCGGTTTTGCACCCTGCAAAACAGTTGAGACATCCTTTTATTATGAACTCCAGCACACATGAAATGACCATACACATGCAGTCAATAGCTTACCCGTTTCCCGTGAGAGCTTTGAGCAGCTAAAACTAAACCGGTATCGTCGAGCCGATAGCCTTTGGATTCTGCCAGTAGCCTCAACCTGAAGAACATCCAAAGTTGCTCTTAGAGAAATGATAACAGCCAAAAAAAAAGGGCTAACATAAACTATAGTTTGTCCTTAAATAGCTACTGCAGACATTAGTTCAATATGGAGTCAATGACGATTGCAATTGGTGAGGGAAGGAAATTAAGCGACATTCTTCTCATTAAGCTTGCCAGCATAGATGTGTTCTGAAGCATTTCAGTGTGTGACCCAAGCTTATAATGTGAGACAACTCACAAATACTTGGGCAAATAAGAAACTTAAGATATCTGGTAATAATAAAATCAAGAAAAGGAAACAATGAGACACCTCCTGCTAGATAGCAAAGTAGGTGTCTTCCCAACTCTAGAATGTAAACCTACGTTGATCTAATACGCAACTCTTCTACACACAAATGTGATAGAGTGTAGAATGCGTAAGACACTTGCACTAGCAAACTGTTGAATGCCAAGGGTTGACTTTAGTGATAATAGAACCTCAAGTATGTGATTTATGAAGCTTCATTTACTGTAGAAGGTTGCAGAACAAACTGCATGGAAATTGGCCATGAAGAAGGCCTTGAAAGAAGGCAAGGTTCACCAGTCAACTCTCCATGGTTCACAGGAACCTTGCTGGGAGGATAGAATGAGAGATACAGTGACCTGAAATGATCAGCACAGAAACAGAAAAGGGAAGATCAGAATAAAATGAAGGAATGCCCCCGCAAACTTGAGACTCGAAGCCTAAACCAAGAACCTGAGTCTCTAAACCAAGGGTTACAAATCCCTAGAACAAGTTTCAAGTCCCCAAAGAACGGAGCTCCAAGAAGCCCTCAGTCCACGTGGAAAGACAGCATTGAGTCCCCAAAGAACAGAAAGCCAATGACCCTAGAACAAGGTTTCAAGTCCCAAAAGAACGGAGCTCCAAGAAGCCCTATTAGTCCACGTGGAAAAACAGCATCGAGTCCCCAAAGAACAGAATGCCAATGAGACGTGCATGAGAGAGAGAGAGAGAGAGAGACTCCAGCGAACAAACTGTACCCACAACCTGTTTTATATTAGATTCTACCAAAAACACTAAAAAAATAGATAATTAGATACCCATGTACAAGAGCCGGCCAGATGACCTGGAAAAACTAAATAGAAAGGACAAAACAAGAAAAAACAGGATTCGATATGAGAAAATAAAAAAGTACAAGCAAACCCTGATGAAACTACCTGCTTTCTGCACGTTATTAAGCTACAAATGAGTTAAATTATAACCAACTCCAAAATACATCAATATATATAACTACAAATAACAGTATATAAAATTACAAATAAATCATTCCCTTCAAAGCCAAGTTGTCCCCACCAATCCTCATCCAGCTCCACTGGCCCTGGTTTGAACCATCTGGTTTCCCAAATCCATGGACCACAAGGAAGTCAGAGTTGCCACTTCAGATGGTCTACACCAACAGAGTCCTTGCATTTCCAATAATAAGTTATGAATGAACTAAATAAAGTATTCCAATGGACACAGGTTGAAAGCTAAAAATTGACTACTTCGTTCAAATAATGTGTCAATTTAGTTTACATGTATTTCTTAATGACTCCTCTAACCAAAAGAATTGGCCAAACACCCTAAAAGGGCAGCAAAATCTGGATTTCAGAACTAATGCATTTTATATCTATCATAACGTAGGTATAGTCCTCTGAGGATAATGAAAAGTGACTTACAGCAAACGGACTTTAAAGATGGGCAACAAGAAAATAAGTATTTAAAATAAATCTGTATTACTCACCGCCGATTAAGGACATCATTTCCTGTCCATGCAATTAATCCAAAAGCATATATATCCCTTGGGTATACCTGCAAAGGAGGTTACATCAATAAGAGATGATAGAAGTGAGACGTTAAAAAAATCAACAGAAACACCAACACGTCTTGTATGTCAGATTCTCCTATCTAAATCAACACAACCTCTATTTCACAGCACGTCAGAAATCTGAATGAAACCACAAGAAATATGACACCATGAACGAACACATTGCTAGATGATGAACCTTTTCATTGTAGGATAGCTCCTCCATTTAGAGAAATCCAAACCCACATCACAGAATATTACATCAAAATTCATGTATTTAGTTGTGTTGCATTATAACATAGTTGAAACCCACTTATTTCAAGAAATACCATACCTTAAAATCGATGCGGTGCCGCTGTTCTTGACCTGGATGTGTGCAGAGGCCAAAGTACGTATCAACACCTGAATCAGTTCCCTGCAATTGTTTTTCTCAAGAAACTAGAATTTTACTAAACGGGACTCTAGCAAGCAACACAACAGAAGAAACTTTTTTTTAGAAGGTGACAAAAGGCACATTTCCTTTCAAGTAGATAAATTTTACAAAAGCGGAAGGAAAGCACGAAGGGGTACAAAACCACCCCACACCCCCATATAGGCAAGATAACATTACAAGCCTTCCATTTTTTTTTGGGGGGGAAAGTGGATGGTACCACAATTGTATTAAATAAGAGAAAAATATACAAAAAATGAGTACAAAGGGCGCACAAAACCCTCTTTATAGAGAACCCATAGGGCGTCCTCCAACAAGCCTGCCACTATTACAAAGATGGAAAAGGAAACACCAAATAACAAAGGAAGAAAAACCCAGCTCAAGAAATTAGGAAGATCCTTCACTGAATGGATAAGTGAATGCCCTTATTCATGAGAAAACTGCCAGATCTTCCCCACTCAGTCATCCGATAAAAGCCTCTTTTAAGGATATCAAAGATACTGTTAAGTCTTCATTGGACCTTCTCCTGTTTCTCTCACACCAAATTGCCTAAAGTGTAGCTGGTAATAGCAAGAACCACATTTCTTTGTTTGAATGGACCTTTTTGCATCTACCTTGCATAAGCTCCAAGATCAATGAGGATTCAACCCAGTGAACATGTACCTGGTTGCACAGTTTGATTATTCCGCATTGACAAAAGAGATGATCAATATTTTCTTCAAAGGTACCATAGTACATACACTTGGAATTCTGAATCTGCATAAACTTCTTATGTCTGTCACTAGTAGGAAGCCTTCTCCAAGCCACTCTCAACAGAAAAATCTTGATCTTGTTAGGTACTAGTTTTGACCAAACAACTCCTTTCCACCACACCCTACATCCCCCATCATCTATTATTCTCACAAGTGCATTGACTAAGAATCTGCCTTTCTTATCCCACACCAAAATTCTTTTGTCTTCATCAGGACTATTTAACTGAATTCTACTGAGCATTCAGGATGGGCAACAATGGGAGAAACTATCCACTCCATAATAGAGAATATATATACTATTAAGAAACAATTCAACAATTACTAAGATTTGATGGTCCAAACTAACAATCACTTCAACGCATTGACAGTAGCATGTTTCACTTGGACCCAGGCCTAATATGCAGGTGCCATGGGCATTATCCCCCATGCCTATTATGGTATTTGATTTGCATTGTCCCCTTCACATCACTAGGGCAAAACGATGACAATGTCTAGCCACGTTAGACTATAGCAGTAATACTCTCTCGAGAACCAAGAGGAAGCTAGTCCCCACCACAGCACGAAATCCCTAGGCAAACCTTGTGAGACACTAAGACTACCTACGGAACATGTGGCTATGATAGCATGAAGTTTGCAAGCCAAGGGCAATTTTTTAGCTCCCCTAGGGACTATCACGAGCCAGAATATGGAGATACAGATGCAATGTGGGCACATAGATAGAAGGAAAACTTGACAAAAGAGCTCCCTTGCAGCATGGAGGCAAGGGATTGCCGTCCGTGACAAACTCCGGAGCTTCTCATGACAGCTGGCAAGATGCCCTTGAGTATATAGCAATGCTCTCTTGGACAACCAGTTCCTACAACAAGCAGGCTTGTGAAGTTTCTCCGAAGCTCGCTGCAGCAGCCAGGAGAAGGGATGCAAGGAGGAGGTGGGAAGCAGTTAAAACTGTGGGGGAAGAAGAAGAAGGGTGGTTCCAGAGGTGGTGAAAATTACAGGGGAAGAATGAGAAAGTGACAAATAAAGGGGAAATTTGATGGCAAATATATGAGCAAGTGTTGAACAATAATGCAGAACATAAAGTATGCCTATTCAATGTAGCAATAGGCCCACTTTCAAAAAAAGAAAAGGAAAAAAAAAAAAAGCTAGAGGCTCAGGGGTGACGATGCAGCATTTCAACAGGCCCATGAGGGGCGAAAGCCGCGAAACTGAGCAACAAGTAAGGAGGGAGAAAATGATGGGGATGTGGAGGCAGATGAAATACAGAGGAAGAGGGTGGTAGGCTAGTTCTATGAATACGAGTAATTTTTTTTCTAGTCAAGAAAGAAAGGAGAATGGTTAGGGAGGCAATAAGGCGGCATAAGATATACATGATCAGCATATAGAGATGCCGATGGGGAGTATAGTTTTTGTGATACCATAGGCCTTACTCATAGTTAACTTCTATGCCACGTGCCTCCACATGGAGTCATTCGACTACATTTCTGCATCTTGTCACACAGTGACCCTTCTCAAGGAAGTGGATGCATTAGTTCGGAGAGAGCATTAGTTCAGAGAGAGCAGAAGGCCACCTCTACATCCTACCACTCCCCTACTTAACCATTCCCCTTAGTCCCTTCCTATAGACAACATTAGTTAAATCTTCTTCTTCCTCCTTTATGGTGTCCTTTTTCTTCTCCCTTCTCCTCTATATAAACTTTCTGAAAAGTCCCCCCCCCCGCCACCAGGTTAGCAGAACAATAGGCCCTGCTAAGAGCATGACACCCTTGCTGCAAGGAGTCACCGACATGGAGAGATAATGCCAGCCTGCCACTGTAATGACAATGCACTCTTCCTTGTTGCTTGACCATGAGAAGCTATTATGTACGTATTCCACTATGACTTTATTCATTTTGCTTCTGACTTGATCTAGAAATAGGAATCTTGGTCTCTAGAACAAGGATCTGACGTTGCATTTTATATAGTGGTTCGAGGATGATCCAGTCGATCCAACAGTCCCAGTCTCAATTTGGGCTTAGTGACTCACCAGAGGGTGTTTGATGTGCTGCGGGACAAAGGGAAAGAGGGGGAATGGGAGAGGGATCCTCGGCCTCGCACCAGAGGATAGAGAATTCCCCGGCGTCGCACCGGGGGCAGATTCCTTGGAGTCGCACCAAGGAAGATGGGGGTTGGGGCTCTCTCTCACAGAGAACCGAATCTGGACAACTCAGGTAAAAAAAACTCATTTGTTTCTTCTTCCCATTTTTTCTCCTGATTCTTGAAACAACAGACATATATATAGAGGCTAGATGTGTTATCCTGACCCTAGAGTTTCCCATCCGACTTTAGGACTTCCCATCTCTTATCCACGTTTCTATAATTCCTAGAAAATAAAAATAAAAAACATAATGGACCATAAATGGTCCTAACAAGAGCAAATGAAGGGAACTCCAAGCATTACATAAGTAAGCCATGCATCGTCTCCTACATCAATATACCAAAATTGATGCGGGTCAAAGGGAAAGAGGGGGGGATGGGAGAGGGATCCTCGGCCTCGCACCAGAGGATAGGGAATTCTCCGGCGTCGCACCGGGGGCAGATTCCTTGGCATCGCACTAAGGAAGATGGGGGTTGGGGCTCTCTCTCGCAGAGAACCGATTTGGACAACTCAGGTAAAAAAACTCTTTTTTTTTTCTTCTTCCTATTTTTTCTCCTGATTCTTGAAACAACATACATATATATAGAGGCTAGATGTGTAACTACTGACCTTAGAGTTTCCCATCCGAGTCTAAGACTTCCCATCTCTTATCCAAATTTCTATAATTCCTAGAAAAAAGAAAAAAACATAATAGACCATGAATGGTCCTAATAAGAGCAAATAAAGGGAACTCCAAGCATTACATAAGCCATGCATCAGATGTGTAGGATTTTGGACCATGAGTCCGTAGATATTATATTCAGCTCGTTTGGGGCTCGCTTAGTCTTTTTCTATTTTTTTTAGGAATTTTATGTATGATTTTTGCACTATTTTTTATTCAGAGTCTTTAGGATTTGCTTTCTCTTTAAATACTATTGTGATACTTTTTTCAAATTAATGGATGAATAAACACAAACTTTTAGTATTTTCTTGTGTTTTTCTCTCTGACGGAGAAAACAACCTTGAGACAAGGTCGAAAAAATCCTGCAACAGGGCCAGGTGAGATGCTTCCGATCGTTCTGCATCATTTTTGGTATCGAAGCAACTCTCCATCCAACCACACCACCACTGGTGAGATACTGCCAATTGCCGCTGCCACTTCCTTCCTCCTCTCCTCTCTCTCTTCCTCCACATCCATGGTTGGCAGTACTGACCGATACTGGTACATACCGGGCGGTACGTATCGTATCGGCCGACACCGGTACCATTGATTTAAAGGGTACCGGACCGGTACTCGGCCGCTACTGGGCCGATATTGGTACCCACCGATACTGGTACCGGTACTGCCATCCTTGTCCACATCACTGTTCATGCTACAGTCCCATAGGTACTGTTCATGCTACTGCACCCATAGTATTGTTCACGTGAATAGTACCAATTTACGTGAACAGTACCACACCCACCCTTGCTTCTCTCTCTCTCTCTCCCCCATATTCTGCGCAACAGGGCAGGAGATCCACCAACAGCCCCATGCACCCACCACTACCTCGTTGTGCTTCCCAGTCCGTTGTGTCGAGTGGTGCACCAAGAGCATAAGCGCACTACCCTCATTCCAAGCACCCCCATGCTCCATTCGATGAATCGATCGCAACATCGGCCACCACGGCGACAACCCGACCTTGTCCAGTGCGCCCCACCACCACAACACCTCATTTTATGTGCCACCTTGTACGCACTTCAAGGTCATCCGCACACTCTCTTGCTCTGTTTAATGTGTTGTCGGCATCTCTAAAGTGAGCCCAGCTTCATCCAGTGTCCTACTATCGTTAAGCCTCATTTTGTGTACCACCGCAGCACACATCCTGAGGACATCTGCACATGTTTTTGAGGCCCGTGCCAACCGCCTCGAGCTGCATGTTCTCTTCTGAGCGCGTCCCATAATGTCTTCTCAAGCTTTTACCTTCAACGTGACTTTGCCTAACAAAGAACGTGCCACATTAGTTCTGAATGAAAGGGGGCATGAAAACTTTATTTCCCGTCCCATTGTTGAAGAATGGGGAGATTATTATGGAAGGAGAACAAGCTGCGTAGAATTCTATCAATGATGTATGGGCATGCATTCATCGAATGTTGTTACCTATATCAATGGAGCACTGCGCACTATTGATTCCCAGAGTGCTCACATCTATCTAGGAAAGGAATGGATAGAAGAAAGATGTACTACCTTGGATCCCGAGCGACGGTTGTGCACTCTCCAGCCGCCTCACTTGAAAGGAAAGTTTATTTTTCCGATCAAATATTCAAGTGTGGCAAAACCTCGACCCAAGGATGCAAGCAAGGTCGTGAAGTTTGATGCTGAGTTGACAACCATCCATGTAACTTCAACAGTAGTGGTCTCTCTTCTTCCACCTGATCCACCCGCATAGGATCAAACTATCATCATTGCAACCGGTCTTCATTTATTAGAGAAGCCCTTTACTGACAGTACAAGTGATGTGGATTATTGCTTTCTGATGCTTGGAATAATGCTTTGTTTACAATGCCTGGTTTAGATTTGATTTTCGAGCACATCTTTGAAGCCGATTCATTGCATGTGATAATCTCTGCTAAGTTGATTGCATGGGATGGCACATTATTTATTGAGTCGGTACTCCACTCGATAGTTGATGATGTGTTCAAGGTAGAGAAGCCGTTGACTGTTACTGGTGATTTTGGCATTACTGCATATGATGGAATGCTTGTGATCGATGTGGCTTTTAATGATTTTGACATGATATGGTGTGATGTTGAGGTGCACTTTCAGTGTTAACTCGAGCCTTTCCTCTACATAGTGATCTCTCTGGCATCAATCATTTTCTTGGATTTGCCGCTCTCATCATTCTTCCATAGATATTGCTGCATTTCAAAAGTCAAGGACGAGTTTTTTCAAATCGGAGGAGAATGATAAGAATCCAGATCTGACAATGCATTTTACATGGTGGTTTGAGGGTGATCCAGTCGATCCGACAGTCCCAATCTTAGTTTGGGGTCAGAGACTCACCAGAGGGATCTTTGATGTATAAGGTTTTGGACCACAAGTCCGTAAATGTCCTATTCGGCCCGTTTGAGGCTCGTTTAGGTTTTTTTTCTATTTTTCATAAATTTTATGTATGATTTCGCATTATTTTTTAAGGTTAGGTATTTTGGTCCAGAGTCAAGGTATTTTTGGTCTACAATTAAGTTTGTAGGATTTGCTTTCTCTTTAATTAATATATGAATACTAAACACAAATTTCCAGTATTTTCTTGTGTTTTTCTTTGTGACGAAGAAGACGACCTTGAGATGAGGTCAAAAAAGCCCTGCGACAATGCCAGGTGAGACATCCGAGGATCGCGGGGTAAGATGCCTCCAATCGTTCCACATCAATTATGCTAAGGTTAAACTTCTTGTAGAAAGAGAGAACAAAAGCATTTCACTGTGCACAAGAAGCTTGACTACGTTGTACAAGTAGATTTCTAATGTTTCATAATGGATAAGTATAGCCCAAAAACAAGCAAATCACTAGCAAATATATCATAAGTTAAACATGCACAATTTTCTCAAATTAATACTATTACGTCATGACACTATCTCTATATTATCTTCTTGAAATTGGCAGTACATTCTCCTCTTCCCAACCCCACCCCCACCCCCACCCCTCCCAAAGAAAAGGAAAAAAATATAAGACAAACAGATCTATCTCTACTGTAGAAGTCATTGATATCATAGTGTTAGGAGTTCCCCAAATTCGGAATGTCCACTTAAAAGAAAATTTTTTGTCACAATAGAAAGTTTGTAAACTAACATACCTCTTCACTATGAGTGCTAAAGACAAGATCCTCCCTCAGAAAATTGATGTCTTTCAAATACTTAACATATTTGGCCAAGAATCCTTTGTGGCTGGAGACAGTGAAAGGTTAGCCTCTTGCAACACTATAAGAAACATATAAACTATGAGATGATAGATGAATCATACGCTACGAGATGATAGGTGGATCATATCATATGTAAGAATGAAATAATGAAGAACATTTCATTACAAGCATGAAAAGTCAGAAGGCAAAAGCACAATGAAGATTACAAATGACATAAATAAATAACATAAATATAGTTAAGTTATAATGTTAACATCACCAATATAAACGACAAAAATGACTCGGTGCAAATTAAGAAAAATGACAAATTAGCATCAGGGAGAGTCACAATGAATAGAATCAATTGTCAAACTTTAATTATAAACAGAACAAACGGTAGAAGAAATGTTTAACCAGAAATCACTTTCAAAACCAGGTCTACAATAGGACTTAAATTAACTAAAAGCTAACATCATAGGTAAACATGATGCATATTCCAAACACAATCTAGTTAGAAGCATATAAAAGCAAGATTTTTAAAGAAAAAGAGTGATAACAGTCACCAGAATGAATGAACATAACATAATTATCTAGAATCTTAAATGATTTCATCGCATTACCCCAGTGGTTTTAGCAGCTAACTTTGCCTAATTCAGTCAAAGTAAGTATGATCCCGCCACTCACCAGTCACCATATTAATGTAAAGGATGTAAGTAGATAAACTTTTCATAAGGAACGAACCACCAAAGTTCACCAATCTATTTCAAAAAATTGAACAAATCTAGTAGCAAAGTCAAACCTACTACTTAACAATGAATTTCCTCTCCATTAATCCACTTTGGCACTAGCTTTTATTTTTCTTCATTTTATTTCCTTTCCCCTATCCCCCTTTCCAAAAGGGATGTGGCTTGTATCACCAATCGCAACTTTGTATAGACCGCCAAGGCACCTCCCAAGGCACAACAAATACCTCTAAGCTTCTCTTCCCCATATTTCTTTCATTGTGTTTGGAAAAATCTACGTACTCCAAAGCAAGCATTCCACATTCCGCATCTGTGAGGGTCCACGCAGGCACCCTCCACCTATAGTTATGTTGGTTTGAGAATCTATGCAGATAGAGTGAAGGATATAACCACACAAGACAAATAGTAATTAAAAAAAAAATCTATGTTGGTTTGAGAATCTATGCAGGAGTGAGGCTAACTCTGGTGGAAACCCGAAAAGGCGCTGGAGGTAGTTAAAAAAAAAGACAGAAAGTCAACGATTGCTATGTAGCCTTGATAGGCGAAGGAATAGATACCCCTACTGGGGGGTCGACTGCAGCGACCTCGGGAGTGAAAAGTGGTACATCTAGATAGCAAATAAACATCAAGTCAGAAAAGCACTGAAAGGTACCGAAAAAGATTAAGCAGTCATATAGACATCAATAGTCCCACCGGTCGAAGGCTGTGCCTTTTGAGGTAGCAATGGTTTACCTTTTGGGAAGAGATCCTTGAGCTCAATCCCACACTCCTCTGCTACTAAAAAGAAAAATAAAAAAGAAAGCCGAGAAAGCAAATGAGTAAGCAAGTCAAAGTTGGACCGACTTCACCAAAAAAAAATTGAACGTCGTCCAAGAACAACAAATACAGGCCTCTTGCCTCGGCCATGACGAAAAGGAGGAAAGAAGTGGGCTAAGTGCAAAAGGAAAGGAAGAACTGAGAGCAATTTACTATCAAAAGTTTGAAGGACAAAAAAGCAAGATGAAAGCCTACGAATCATAGCAAAGTTACAAAAATCGACTCGTTACAATCAAAGCTTCGGCTAGTTATGGTCACTTTCACAACGTACCCTAAAACGCCAAGAGTGGGTTATTCATACCAAAAGTTTGACTTATTACACTCAAAGCTCCGGCCAGTTAGAGTCACTTTCACAATGTGCCCTAAAATGCTAGAAGAGGGTATCCATACCTAAAGATCGACTTGTTGCAGTTAAAGCTTCGGCCAGTTAGGGTCACTTTCATAATGTGCCCTAAATGCCAAGAGTGGGTTATTCATACCTTTCGACTTATTGAAGTCAAAGCTTCGGTCAATTAGGGTCACTTTCACAATATGCACTAAACTCCCAAGAGTGGACTATTCATACCTAAAGTTCGGCTTGTTAAAGTCAAAGCTCCAACCAGTTAAGGTCACTTTCATCATGTGCCCTAAATTGCCGAAGAGGGGTATTCATGCCTAAACATTTTTGAAGAAGTTGGCAAATGCCGGAAGATGATCTACCCTTACTCAGAGGCAATAAAATCTTAAAGGATTCACATAACAAAGAATGGGTATACTCCCCCCCCCCCCACCAGTCTATGTATTCGACCCCCACCGGTGGTGGGGGGTCAAAAAAGGAAAACAAAAAAGAAAGAGGAGGAGAAAAAAAAGGGAAGGGGAGGGTGCCACTGGTGCCCCCCATCGGTGGCACCCCCCCCCCCCCCCCACCCACCCAACCGGTTCCCATCTCTATCCTTTCTCTCCCCCCCCCCCCCCCACCCACCCAACCGGTTCCCATCTCTATCCTTTCTCTCCCCCCCCCCCACCCACCCAACCGGTTCCCATCTCTATCCTTTCTCTCCCCCCCCCCCATCTCTCTCTCTCAAAACCCCCCACTGGTTGCTAATGTGGCACCAGTAGGGGGGGGGGGGGGGGGGTTGCCACGCCACCCTCTTGATTTCTGCAGAAAAAAAAGAAGAAAAGAGGACTCTTGTAGAGAAAATTTGTGCGTAGAAATAAAAAGGACAAAGATAATTTATTTTCTGGTTATTATTGTAATATTGTTAACAAGAATAAAATATAAGTGGGTTTATTTCTATTGGTGAAATAGCCCTCATTTCTTCATGGTTTACTCTTATTGGTATAGTAACTAATTTTTAGTGCTTCATTCTTAATAGAATTACCATGTGGTTATTGGTTCTCTCTTATTGATATAGCGGCCATATACCAAATGAATCATTTTATTAAAGTGACCATTTTCTATTGATTTCTCTAAAATTTAGTTGGTTTACTCTTATTAGTAGAGTAGCCATTATTTTACTGGTTCATTCTTAATTGAATGACTATGTGGTTATTGGTTCTCTCTTATTAGTAGAGCGGCTATACACCACATGAATCATTTTATTAAAGTGACAATTATCTATTAGTTCCTCTAAAGTTCATTTGGTTTACTCTTATTAGTAGAGTAGCCATTATTTTTAGTTCATTCTTAATAAAATGACCATGTGGTTATCGGTTCTCTCTTATTGGTAGAGCGGCCATATAACCCTTGAACTATTTTATTAAGGTGATCCTAAATTATGTAAAGTGCTTCAATCGAGTCTCATGTTCTTATAATTGTGGTTCGTTCATATTGGTTGAATGGCCAACTTGTTTTGGTTCCTTCATATTGGTTGAAGGACCATTAGGGAATATCCTTAAGTATGCGGTGGCCTTCATGCCCTATTAATTAAGGATATCCTTTATGTCCTTCATCATCTCAAATGAACTTAAGAAGGGGAGATATGTTGTCCAAAGAATCCCTTATCCCTTTAAAGTAAGGATGTAAACGGGTAGGATACGGATACAAAAACAGGTGTTTTTGTTTTCCGATTCCGATAAGGATAACATGTTTCCGTTTTCGATTCCGATAAGATTAGAAAGTGCATTATCCGTTTCCGATAAAATCGGAAAGTCTATTTTCCGTTTTCGATTCCGATATCAGAATCGGATATTATTTTCGATAATTATCGAAAATTACTGATTTCTTGATTTATTTGTTTAAAACATATAAAATGAAACCTAAATATAACCAATACGTCTTAGTATATTAGATAATGATTAATTATATTAGATAATGATTAATAAGATTAAAATAATCTTAAGATTAATATTATTCTTAATAATAAATTTAATAACAATCGGAATCGGAAATCGGAAAGCGGATACGGAAACAAGAGTTTCTATTTTTGATTCCGATAGCTTATCGGAAAATCCGATTCCGATTCCGATAGCTATCGGACGGATATTTTTTATCGGAAACGGATATTTTTTTTGGGTAACAGATCGAAAAATCGGATTTCCGTTGACAACCCTACTTTAAAGGATATTTAAAGGATACCTTTGACCATTTCATCTTCTTTCCAAGGTCCTAATGAAGGTGGTGTCCAAAAGACTGATTTTCTTAGTACTCTTAAAAGACCCAAAGTCCTCATGAGAACTCAAGAATCCCTTTAGTATCCTTCAAAGGGTCCTTGTAAATTTTCTCAAATAAAAGAAAAAGAATCTCGTTTGCATGCATCGCACCAAGGCAATTTATTTTATCAATAGGCCTTAATAGACAGTTAATCAAGGGTTGTCAGTCATTGACTGACGTAATTAACACAGACCGAGGTCAGTGAGGAGAGGTCAAGAATACGGATCCACGCTTGATTCAAAATCTTAGACTTAAGGACTAATCCCAAGTTCTCAAAATTTACATTAAAAAAGGAAAAGAGAAGATGTTTTTTTAAAACTCCAAGAATTCTCTTTTAAATCAAAGTGCTCTTTCCAAATTCAAATTCTTTTTAAAGAATTAAAAAAAAACAAATGATAAGGATTTTAAAAAAGGAAGTCTCACAGGGGCATATATATTTCAGTCATTAATAAAAAATTTGACTAAATATTTTTTATTTTCAGTACCTTTATTGTCGCTTGAATCTAGAATCGAATAATCTTCAGTGAAAAAAAAGAGTGATATATTGTTCTTAACTTTCTTCGAAAGTACAATATAGTAAACTTATTGATTTTATTTACTGTTGAGAACTGTTCATACTAATATATATATATAAGAGGAGGAAAAAAAAAAGAGTAAGAAAGAAAATTTTATAGATGAAAGATAAAAAGAGAATGTGTTTATACCACTCGCTAAATAAACAAGATAGAGTTGATTTAGACAACAATCTAAAGTGAAGAAGTCAAGGTTTAGACAGAGAAAATCATTTGCACATTTTAAAGATTTTTTACATTGTTTTTTTGAACGCTCAAAAACTATATAGGGGAGAAGGGGGATCAGTCGTGATCAGATTGGATCCGATCGGTCTAGATCGGGCCGATCCGTACTCGATCCCCGATCCTTCGTTCCTTGCTCCCACCTCCCAAGTGCTAAAAGATGAAGATGACATCAAGCAAGAAGAAGACGATGTCAACCAATCCAATGGATATTGAAGATTTGGACACCGTATAAGAGGAAAGAGTTGTTCACTAACCATTGTATGTTTCATTCATGTCAGCAAACTCAACTCAACGAAACCTTAATCCCAAATAATTGGGGTCGGCTATATGGATTCTCTGTTTCCACTCTAAACGATTTTGGACTACCTCTTTTGAAAGGTTTAAAGCTTCCAAATCATATTGTACTACCCTCTTTAAGTTATTCTAGGTCTACCTTTTCTTTTCTTCCCCTCCTTTATCCTAATATGCTCAACTTTTCTAACTGGAGCCTTCCTAGGCCTACGCCTAACATGCCCAAACCATCTCAGTCTCCCTTCTCTCAATTTGTCCTCAATTGGTACCACTCCTACCTTTTCTCTAATATACTCATTACGAATTTTATCTAGCCTAGTATGTCCGCACATCCACCTTAACATTCTCATCTCGGCAACACTCATTTTAGAGACATATTGCTCCTTCATCGGCTAACACTCGCTATCATATAACATTGCAAGTCTTATCGCCATATCGCCGTACGGTAGAATTTTCCTTTCAGCTTCGTTGGGATCTTATGGTCACACAAAACTCACGTAGCAAGTCTCCATTTCAACCATTATGCTTTAATCCTATGGCTAACATCCTCCTCGCACCTTCCGTCTTCTTGGAGGATCGAACTAAGATATTTGAATGGGTGTTTTGGGGTATTGCCATTCCATCCAAGTTAACTCCCTCCTTATCGCCTATCCGACCTTCACTAAACTTACAATGTTGTTTTAGTCAAGGTAGGCCAACTCGTGGGTCGGACTCAGATCGGTCCGGTCCTGACCGAGTGGATCGGCCGATCCGACCCGATCCCGAACCGGTCCGGACCGAGCCGGACCGGTCTGGCCGATCCAATTTTAAAAAAGGGAAAAAATAGAAGAAAATAGGGAAAAAAATAGAAAAACAAGTCCAAAAAATAAGAAAAAATTTCAAAAAATCAGAAAAAAATTATATTTACCCAAAACTTATCTAGGGCCTTGGGTAAGCCCTTGAATTTTTATTAACTTTGAAAAAAACTTGAATATGATACATGGGGGGGGGGGCATAAAACCTTACCCCTGAGTATTACATGATAGTAAAAAAAAAACACACACACACAAAGTGACAGAACAAGTAGACATACATTTATTCTAGCCTTACATTATAGGTACTATACAAATGTTGCACATAATCGGCCCAAGACATATAAGCTTGGTAATATTGTTCATATTCCTGTACAAACCGGTTATACTCATCTGCGAATGGGTAGATTATTGTTACCGGTATCTATCCTTGTGTCTTTGGCCCATGATAAGATCCTTCTGAGGTTGACGATTGATAAGAGGAAGCATCTGAAGTTGGAGGATAAGTAGGATATCATCTTAAGTAACTCAATGCATCATAGGGTGGTGGATGTTGAAAATATGTACCTGGATATCCATAAGGACTATAACCCTCTAATGAAACTTGAGATGATGCATCAGACGAATGCTCTTGAGAGGATGTTCTCTTTAGGAACTCTTGTTGTTGTTTCCCTTTGCCTTTATTTGTTGTTGATGTGTCCTTAGCCGTCATCATCCTGCGTAGCATGCGTAAATTCTTGCTCTCCTGTGAAAATCATTGGAAAAGCTTCACCATGTTGACTTGATCCACGTCTTCGAGATGACCGTTGTTGCAAGGATCCACCTTGACTTCCATGTGGATCATCATCGTCATCGTTAGAGGTAGTCGTTGCCGAAGTAGAGTCGTCTGAAGTTTGGTAAACGACCTTGTCGCTCGGCTCTGGTGTCTCGTCTGACTCATCTTCTTGTACAGTTTCTAAATCTGCAATATCAACATGAGTTATTTTACCTTTACCCTTACCTGAACTTTGTAGGGTGGATTTCTTTTGCCGTTTTGAAGGAAGTGGAAGTTGAAACTCAACGGACAAGGGGACACCATCTAATTGTCCTTCTGCCCATGACCGATCGTTTGGATCAAATTTTGATGGACTCAAAACATTCCTTGCATCCACCCATGCATTCAGTGGGTTCTGCTCCTCAAATATCTCGTCCAGATCGATTGGTTCCTCAACTTGTTGTTCTGCTTGCACCGGTCTTCCAACAACTTCATCTCTCCATCGTTCTTCTTATCTTTTGTTCTCTTGAATTTTTTGAAGATTCTTTAATTTCAAGCGCATGTTGTAGTGGCAAAAGACCAATTGCTCCAATCTCGCTGAGCTTAATCGGTTCCTTTGATTGGTGTGTATCAAGCTAAATGTAGACCAATTCCTCTCACAGCTAGAAGAGGAGGTGGTTTGGCTCAATACACGGATAACAACATAAGCAAGATCTTTATAACCTGGAGCCTTCCCATGATCCATCCACCAATCAGCTGTAATTCCATAATGATCCAACTAACAATTAGTATTGTAATTTGTAAAGCCTAGGCATGATAACAATTTCGTGAAAGTATTAGTTATGTGTAAAATTCTAAATACCTGGTGAAAGCAATATGACTGCCCGTTGAGCACGATGAGTACCAAAATGTAATGTCCGGAGCTTATAGTGAATCAGTGATACATTTTGTTGCATGCTATGATAGCTCGATCCACATCATGTAACAAACGCTGAATTACATTTTGAGTCTCATGGAGTACTTCTTCATCATTGGGCGTATATTGAGTAGCAGAGCTATATTGGTATCTTGGGTTGAAGAAATGACCTAAAGAATTGAAAAACAAATTAAAAATGAAATAAAACTTATAGGAAATAAAATGGCAACCAATATGGATTGACTTATTTTGTTACCTGCCGCATGCAAGTCATGGTGGAGTGTCCTATCCCATATTGCATCTATGATATCCCACCACTTTCTGTATGTATTTTTGTTGGCCCTAGCAATGTCTTCCTTTGCACGGTCCATAGCTTCATATAAATATCCCATTGTGGCCTTCTTATCTCCATCTACCATCCTCAGAACCCGCACAAGACGTTCAACTACGCTCAAGATCATCTTTATATCCTTCCAATACTCCCGGCTCTCAATCAAGTCCTCAACCTGCTTCCCCTTGTCTCTAGCATCACGCTTCGCGTGCCTTGTCATCCAATCCTCCCATCCTTTATTTGAAATCATCTGCTTCAAGGGGCGTTTTTGTGACTGTATACTCTCCAAGGAAATGTATGTGGAGGCGAAACGAGTTACCCCAGGACGTAGTAACTCCCTCTGTCCAGTGTGTTCACGCATCAACGTGAGCACATAGTTATGGTTGTAGAAAGAGAGTAAGATTTCATATAGAGACAATGAGAAAGAAAGCTACAGAGACAAAAAGAGGTTAGAGAGAAAAATTAAAATGCAATAAAAATAATATGATGAAAAAAAATTGATATAGTCCGTCCGTCTGTCCTTTAGAGTTTAGAACTCTAGAGAACTTTGGAAGTTTGGAGAGAAAGAAGTTAAGAGAACTTTGAGTCTTTGAGAGAGTATGAGAGCTTAGAGAGAGAGAGAGAAATGAGAATTTGTGTGAATGAGGGAGAGAATGGTAGGACGGGGTTTTATAGGGACTTGGAGGGGCTTAGAAGCCCCTTCTAACCGTTGGGAACCCATTTGAATGGGTCAAATGGGTTCCCAACGGCTAGTTCGGAACTAGCCGTTGGGGGCCTGGGTCGGCCGGATCGGTCCGACCCGAGCCCGGGTCGGCTAATCCGGCCGACCCAACCCGATCCCAGCGATCCCGGGCTGGGGTCGCTGGGTCGGGGCTCGGGGTCAGTCCGGACCGCCCGATTTTCGAGCAGACCGAGCGATCCGATCCGACCCGAACCGACCCGGCCGACCATGGTTTTAGTTCTACTTAACTTGAAACTCTTAAACTCTAAGGTGCTCCTCCAAAGCTTTAGTTTTTTATAACTCCTTGCGTCTCATCTACAACACAATATCATATGCAAACATCATACACCACGGAATGTTTTCTTGTATATCTTTTGTTAAATCACCCATAACTAATGCGAAAAGGTAAGGACTTACTACTGATCATTGATGCACTCTAACAGAAAAAAGAAAATCTCTTATTTCCCCTCTGACCGTGCGGATACTAGTAGTTACTCATTCATATATGTCTTTTAATACTTGTATGTACCTAGTAGATACCCTCTTGCGCTCCAACACCCACCACAAGACATCTCTTGGAACTTTATCATAGGCCTTCTCCAAATCGATGAACACCATATGTAGATCTTTCTTTAAATCTCTATATTTCTCTATCAAGCTCCTAATGAGAAAGATAACTTCCATAATTGATCGACCCGGCATAAAACCAAATTAATTGGCCGAGATAGTTGTGTCAGAATGTAAACGATGTTCCATAACTTTCTCCTACAACTTCATAGTATGACTGATGAGCTTAATTCCTCTATAATTTGAGCAATCTTGGATGTCTCATTTGTTTTTAAAAATAGGTACAAGAGTGCTCTTCCTCCATTCATCTGGTATTTTCTTAGAGACTAGGATTTTGTTAAACAGTCGGGTCTACCATTCCACTCCTACATCTTCTAAACATTTCCACACTTCAATAAGAATTATATCAGGGCCACAAGCTTTACCTATTTTCATCCTCTTCAATGCTTTCTTGACTTCTAAAAATCTAATCTTCCTAGTATAGTTTACATTATGCTATGTTGTACATTCTATGTCCATAATGTCCCCACTATGATTATCATTAAAAAGATTGTCAAAGTAACTTCTCCACCTTTCTCTGATGTCCTCATCTTTCACCAAAATCTTTCATTCACTATCATTGATGCACCTAACTTGATTAAGATCCCGACACCTTTTCTCTCTTATCCTTATCAATCTATAAATATATTTTTTTCCCTTCCTTAGTTCCAAGTTTCTCATACATTTTTCAAAGACTTGAACTCTTACCCGACTAACAACCTTTTTTACTTTCTTTTTTGCTATCTTGTATTGTTCATAAGCCTCATTATTATCACACTTTGACAATCTTTTATACCATTCTCTTTTACTCTTCACCGCCTTTTGTACCTCCTCATTCCACCACCACCTCTCCTTCGCAAGTGGGCTATGTCCTTCAGACTCTCCGATCATTTTTCCAGCTACTTCTCTAATCTTAGAGGCCATATCTATCCACATAGTATTAGCCTCCAAATCCGACTTCCAATCACCCATATTGAGAAGTTCATTCTTAAACATCACTTGCTTCATCCCTTTTAATTCCCACCACTTTGTTTTAGCAGCAGTCTTCCTTTTAAACGTATCCAACCACCTCGTGATCTTAATATTTAAGACTACTAATCTGTGTTGACTTGTTAAAGCCTCTCCGGAGATAACTTTGCAATCCTTGCATAAAGCGCGATTTGTTTTCCTTGTGAGAAGGAAGTCAATTTGACTTATATTTTGTCCACTTTTAAAGATCACTAGATGAGATTCCCCTTTTATAAAATGAATATTTGCTAATATAAGGATCTTTGTCAGCAAACAAGTCCAAAAAAATTTCCATTACTTCACCATTTCATCTAATGGAAAATTAGTTATCTTGCTTCACCACTACATGTCTTTGTCGAGCAGATATTAGAAAATCTACATTCTTTTTTTATGCAATAAGGAATGCAGCAAGTGTCCAGAGAACGGCTGTTCACGGGTCCGTTTGGTTTGATCTGAGTAAAATTTCTCAAACCAAACCAAACCAAACTGAACGACTCCTAGAGCCCAAACCAAACCATGGTTTGAACCAATTTTTATTTTAATTATTAAAGTTGGAACCCAAAGTCTTTGGTTCTCATTGGGTTTGCTCCAAGATCAAATGGGAGCAAGGGCATGAAGAAGCTCTGAACATGGTAGCCGGACCTGGGACTGCTTTATAATACTTCCGATCTCTTGTTTTCCTATGTTTCCCAATGTAAGACTAAATAGGACCCAAGTCCATCTCCTCAGCTTCTACAAGCTTTTTTCCGACCACGGCACCAGAGCTTCTCGTGGGGAGGAGGATTCATGGACGGCAGCAAAGATGCAGAGATCAGATGGGGCTCCCTTCCCAGGGTTCATCGCAGCATGGCTAAGGCTGGGCCGGCTCCTGCTTGCCCCTCCTCTTCCAGGAAGGATCGTGGTGGAGCTGAACTGCGGTGGGCACAGAAGTGCCATCAACAACTCTATCAACTCCGGAATCTTATAGCACAACAGCATCTTATACCTGAACCTGAAGGAGTAAATCAATGGCTGCAGAAGTTCTCCATCACATGCAGGGTGAAGCCTTCCCTTTCTCCCACCCTATCTCAGTTTCTTCCTCCTCTTTTGCATCGCCTTGGACAAGTGGGGTTGCGTCTGTAGTTCTCCTGCTTAAATCCTATATTGGCAAATAAATAAGAGAAAGGACAGACAAATCAGTATATAATTTTAACAGGTACTCTTACCCTTTAAGTGGCCAGGGCTTTTTGAGCACACGTATGAGTTGTGGCCGTGGCCCAAGCGGGCCCAAAAAGCCCATAACGTATGCAATAGTTAATGTATGAACCAATTAAATAACACATTTCTAAATTTTGGTTTGAGTGGTTTGGTTCAGTTTCCATGGTTTGAGGCTTTTGAAAAATGAGCCAAACTAATTAGTTTCCAAACTGAATCAAACTGATATTTTGGTTTGGTTTGGTTTATCAGTTTGAATGAAATAGTGAACACCCCCTAGTCCAGACTGCTACCGGGGCAGAAAAGGGTTGAGCCCAGGCATGTGACACAGGCCATGACAGTCCTTTGGACTTGGTAGAGGGTGATGAGCAGTGATCCAATTCATGAGAGCAAAGGAAATATTAACATTTTGTGTGTCAATCAATGCAAGGTAGGCCATGATATCAAAAATTGGCTGGTTCAGAATGGAACCAGGCAAACCGCAAGCAACCAGGTCAATCCAGTTCTGCCAATCAAACGGTCGAACCAGCTAGTTTATAATAAAATGATAAGAATAAATCTGAACCAGCTCTAAATCAACATCAACCTGCCTCAACTAGCACAGAATGTCCAAACCAGTCAAAAACTATACAACTATAATTTCTTCCTTGGTCCGAATCATTTGCACATTTTCAAAATATTTATTACTTTATAAAAATACCTTTATAAATAATAGAACCTCCTTGTAGGTTGTGTTACTTCCTTTCCGTTTTAATGAATCTGTGACTTTCGTTGCTTTTCAAAAAAACCCACTTGTAGATCACAGAACAGACCAACCTAAGCTTAAACCTACCAGTTCCAAGCAATAATGGGAAGAGCGCCAATTCTAGCCCTAACTCAGTCATTAAAGTCATAAGGCAACCAAACCGAGTATGCAGGATGAAATCACTTCAATGATGTCTTCTTCCATTGCATAAGGTCGATACTAGCAAGCAATTTCCCTAGCGTTTCATAATGTATTTGACACTTTGCCCTAATAATGATTCCCTAGGGACCTGAAAGGTTTTCAGGTTAAATTCAGGTTACCGTACTGTAAACAACAAAAATATTTCATAATCCACAGCTATAGAAAAATAAATCTCTTGGTTAGGAACATCTAATAAGCATATATAGATATGTCAACATCTATGGAAAGCAAGAATTGCAAAGGGGAAGGCTTTGGAGAACAATAAATTGGACTACAATAACTAAAAGTTGCACCACTAGCTTCAGCTTACAAACATGGAATGAAAATTTAGCTGATGATGAATGCAGCTGATTTAAATTGTGATAGGTGGGAGTCAATATAATTTAGGCAGAGTATCTAACAAAATCAGCTGAAAGATAGCTGAATAAGTTGAAAATCATCCAGATTGGCTTGGGAAAGTCAGTATTAGTGTTCCATTGACAGGAATTCAGGTGGAACCAGATAAGAACCAGGCCTTGGTTATTTCCTCTTCTTAAGTAAAACATTTCCTCTCTTGTTTTGGACAAATCACCAGAACTGGTCCATATAAAATTCACTCAATTTTGACCAAATTTTCTGAGATCAGTTGAATTACCAACGTGGTTCATCTCAAGATGCCGAATGATTTTCACTTCAACATATATCAAGACAAAATTGGAGAATAAACAGGCGAATATGAGATTCATGCTATAGTAAATAGACAATGCTGTATGTTAAATCTACTAGTCAACGTATCTAGATGAATGGCACAGAAGCTATGCTGGCATCACAAAATTCGACCTTTGCCCATCTGGATGGGTTATTATTATGTCCAAGTCCCCACAAAAAGCCTTTCCCCGTCTATATGAACCTCCGCAAACAACAATTACCTTCAAATTGACGATTGAGAAAAAGAATATTATGTAAGTATATAATAAATAATACATTTGAGAACAGATGAAAAAAGATAGCAGTTAAAATAAAATGTCAAAAAAGTAACAAAAGAGAAAAAATATACACTTTATAAATGATACTCAAGAGATAAGAACATGCAAGATGGAAGAACATGGATTCTGACTCTGTAATCATATAGAATCAATTTGTTTAAGCCTAACAATGTAACCACATTGTTTTTAATGGTTACATTTTAATTTTTTGTAAAATGTATGAAAGACCAACAGGTCAAAACTATAACAGTGATAAACAGTGTTTTAGAAAGTGCGCAGCTGACTTGTCTTTTCTCTAATTGACCTATTGTGGTGGCTTCCTTTATTCTCTACAGTTTCATAACCTTCATTGTGAAACCTTTCGAGTACTCATTTTGTAGGCTCAAGCCTGTCAAGTATCCTCAGGAACAGCACTACACAGTGAATTTTAGGACTTCATATTTTCTATTGAAACTGAGTTGAAATGATATTGATATTACCACTCTCCCATCAACCAGTGAGGATCACAGTTATGGAAAACCATTTCATCACATATTATATCATTTTCAGAATGTTCTGCATCTCATCTTCCCCCCCCCCTTTTTTTTTCCATTTGAGCCACTATTATCTTTTCTCATATTCAGTCTTCTGATCCCCTATCAATAGGCTCTAAGGCTATGTTTGGCATTGGGATAGGGATGGGTTAAATCCATTTTATCCCCGTTCTGCGTTTGGTAGGCCATTTTCATGCAGCATGGTTGGTAGTATCGGCCGATACTTATACGTATCGGTATCAACCAGGACCGGTACTAATACCTCCTGAATCGGCCAATGCCGGTCTTTGTAGTTAAAAAATAATAAAATATTTTTATTAATTTTTTATTGGCTGGTACCAGCCGATACCAATACATATGAGTATCGGTATCCACCGCTACCGGTACTGATACCGAGATTGCCATCCTTGCCGTACAGGGATAAGGGAGGTTAAGGCTTTTGGTAAGCATGGGGATAAGTCACCCCAACTTTACTTATCCCCATTTTCTTAACTCCATTTTGACAACCTTTTCCATGCCCAATGCCCTAGCTGCCCTTTTCCTTTTCCCTTCTTCTACTTGAATGACTTATGTAATTAATGTTACGTAGTACTTCACTATTAATACCAAATGCCAACGTATGGAAAATAAGTTGCGTATAATTAAGAGTAATTTATGTTAACACATTTTTAACACTTAAAAGAATTGTTGTTAACCCATATTTACATTTAATACCAATATATATCAACATTAGGTAGAATAATTGTTGTTAACACATTGATGTTACATAGTACTTTACTGTTAATACTAAATGCCAATGTATGGAAAATAGGTTTCGTATAATTAGATGTTAAGAGATTTTTAACACTTAAAAGAATTGTTGTTAACCCATATTAACATTTAATACCAATATTTTATCAACATTAGGTAGAATAATTGTTGTTAACACATATTTTATCAATATTAGGTAGAACATGTTGGTGCATATAACAATTTAATTTACTTGGTTTACCAAAAAATTTAAGTTTATGTAGTGTTGGTGCATTTAAAAATGTTTCTAAATCTCCTTATCTCTGCCAAATTAATATTAGTGCACACCCCTTTAATTTGGAATAAGCGGGGCATGTTGGTCTTTTTTTGGACCTGATCCTCATTACCATCTTTGTTTGCACCAAACGAGGAACACTGAACTCCATTTTGACAACTTTTTCCATTTTAACACATTTTTAACACTAAAAAGAATTGTTGTTAACCCATATTAACATTTAATACCAATATTTTATCAATATTAGGTAGAATAATTGTTGTTAACACATATTTTATCAATATTAGGTAGAACATGTTGATGTATAGAACAATTTAATTTACTTGGTTTACAAAAAAATTTATGTAGTGTTGGTGCATTTGAAAATGTTTCTAAATCTCCTTATCTCTGTCAATTAGTACTAGTGCACACCCCTTTAATTCGGAATAAGCGGGGCGTATTGGTCTTTTTTTGGACCCTCATTACCATCCTTGTTCATACCAAACGAGGAACAAATTATGATTGTTTCTTATCCCCTGTGTTACCAGACACACCCAAGAATAAGGATAGGATTAACTTATCCAGGGATGACTTAAGCTTATTCCCATCTCATCTTATCCTGATACCAAACAGGACTGAAAGGATTGAATTCACTAGCCGATTCTAATAATAGAAATAAGTGAAGGTAGAATCTATATCTACAAGCTCTTTACCTTTTATAATATGCTAGCCACTTTTGAATGATGACAGGATCTATATCCAGGAATTTTTCACTTGAACATCTGAGATGGCAATAATGTCTCAGCTTTCTTACTTCATATGAAAAAATTGATTATTTCAGATAAATACTTGATGTTGGCTGCTTATTTTCTATATTGCGCCCTTTCCAACCCCTTAATGAGTCAGATGTGAACAGCAACAGCGTCAAAAAGGTCTACTCCAATCAACAGACAAGGAGCAGCAGCAGATGAGGGAGCAATTGTACCAACATAGAGAATATACTGCTGCTGGAAAGACGACCACAAAAAGAGAAGGTGCACATGAATTAGGCTACTAACAAGTGGTTCCCCCAGGAGAGCTGCAGAACAAAAGTTGGTGACAAGTGTATGTGGGGATTTTTTATTTAAGCTTACAGAAACACCCTTTTCTCCGAAAGTGGTTAGCATCACAAGTTCACTAATAAAAGGAGGAGGTATACAAGTGCAAAAAAGAGGTACTCCCAAAGTCAACAAGAAAAGGGGCTGAATCCCCTTCTCCCGAAGCACCAGCACATTGCCTAACTCTGTCACAACTGCGAGAGATCAGCTTGCCCTGGCAAATGCAGAAGTTTCCTCTCACTCCATACAGCCCATATTGTAGCATTCAAAGCTATCCATCATCCACGCTTATCTGGCGTAAGGCTCCAAGGTCAGTGCCGCCAACCACTAATCAGCTGTGGAACATTAGAGGCTTCAATAAAGCCTCAACCAAGCATGCAGAGATCTCCACAAATGAGTGATCCAGGGTCTCCTCCATATCATATAAGTAACAAGCTGTTCTCACGATATCCATTAAGAAGGCCATAAGGAAACTAGTGGGTGGACTAGCATGGCAACTCTCCATGAGGAACTTAACTTTTCAAGGTGGTATGAGGCTTCCAACTCTCATGGAAGAAGAAAAATCTCAAGCTCCCATCAGCAATCATTCTATATTTAGACTTCACAGAAGAGGAACCATCCCTCTCCCATACCCACTGCCACCCATAAGTAGCAAGCTGCTGAAGAGACCAGCCACGAGCAAACCACCAGCTCAGGTGTCTTCTCCTCATGGATGTTTATAAATTCAGGTATTCATTCAAAGGTACATATTGAAAAGTTTATAGGCCAGTAGCCCCCTCCCCCTCTTCAAAATGTAATCATCAGTGTAAGGATGTGATCAATCCTTCTATTTGTTAAACCCTACATGTTACATCCTCGTAGCTAAAAGTCAATGTATAAGGAAGAGAGGTGTCATAATATTTTCTATTAACTGAATCAAACAGTCAGCAATAGAAAGAGGCATTGCCAACAAAGCCAGTCATCAAGATGTAAATCAACAGGTCAACTAAAGGAAAGACTGCATCATGTTAAAATTTGTCACATACCCCAGGTAAAATGGCTTCCGCAGCTTTCTGTAAGAGAGCCTCCATCTCTTTAACCTACCTTGCTTAAAACATGGAATAATTAACCCTAAATAAACAAAATAGAGAGACTTTCTGGCACATGAGCATTATATCATTACCTCCTCCCGTGGAATCTTCTGTTTTATGTCATTGAAATATTTAACTCCTAGTCTTTGAGCACTAGTCAATGAGTCCTCATTTTTCAAGTCATCTAATGTGCGGTGTCCTTTCTCATAAAGCTTAAGAGCAGTGGCAGGTCCAATTCCCCAGACCTCTCCAAATAAGGTGACTGTTCGGACCTTCAAATGCAGAATCATAAAGGTAAGGTGAAAATTTGTAATTGCTACTAATCGAGCATACTAAAGAATACCAACTGAAAATTTGTATAAAAAGCATCATCGCAAGGAATAGCACCTTATTGAACAAAATGGTAACAAGCCGAGAACAACCAACATGGTGCACAGTGAAACTTTCAGGAAAAAACCAGCGTAAGTCACAGAAAAGAAACAGCTATACAAGATTCAATGAAACATTTTAATTCAAACCCTGTGTGGCAGGAAAAAAAAGTAGAAATATATATAGTTGTTCTTTATCTAAACAAGATATTTGCCGCGATTTCAATGTTAGCACAAGGACTTCACATCAAAAATGAAAAATCCAATATCAAGAGGCTAAGGGTGTTCACGGTTTGGTTTGGTTTGGTTTTAGAGAAATAGAGACCCCAAACCAAACCAAACACTTTTGAAACCAAACCTAACCAAACTGAAATAATTCTGTTTGGTTTGGTTCGGTTTGGTTTAGCCATCATAATGAGACCTTCTCTCTCAAATAAGTCTTCAACCATTTAATAATTCATATAATAAGTGAATAATTCTTATAAACAAAGATTAAATACACTATCTAGTCATTCTAATTAACTTCTAATAGATTAGGCATATAATGATGAGAGAAATTAAATTATTTTAAAATAAGGGGTCATATTACTCTTTACACTTCAATTTTGTTTAGAAAAACTTATATTACAATTTACATACAAATGGAGGAAGATGTTCTTAATTCAAATAGAAAAGATCATAATACTCCATTATACAACAACCACTAAATATTTACACTAAATTTATGCCCATATAAGTAATTCGGTTTGTTCGTTTTGGTTTGATTTGTGAAGAGTAGAAATCAAACCAAACAAATTTTTTTGTTCGGTTTGGTTTCAACCCAAACCAAAATTTTATAGACCTCAAACTGAACCAAATCAAACCGAATGAATGAGTTATGTTTGGTTTTTCGGTTTGAACCAAATAGTGAAAACCCCTATCAGGAGTCGTGCAATAGTTTATTCAATCAGTCACTGAATAAACTATTTCGGCCGTTTCGGGTCATATCTAGCCGACACGGCCGAAACCGGTCCGGTAATGGCCAGTACGAAGCGAAAGCCCCTTAAAACGGGTCTTTCGCCTAGAGCCTCTCATAGATCTCAGATCTGAAAGAGGCTATCAGCAGGAAGTGTAAGGTTCTCGTTTCTCGGGATTGTGGACGCAACAGAATAAAATAAAATATTAAATAAAACGATCCATGTCCGTTTCGATAAACAAAAACCGAAAAACGGGTGATCAGACATCACCTTGCGCGGATTCGAATCCGCGTTCGAACTGTTCTGTCAATGTGACATTGCCAGCCACGTAGACGTTGGCTTCTAGCGAAGTCCACACGATTCTCCTCACGACGGATTTTCTCACGATCCTCGCAGCCCTCGAAGAAGCCGACCATAGTTGTCAGAAACCGAAAATTGGGTGATCAGACATCACCTTGCACGGATTTGAATCCGCGTTTGAATGGTTACGTTAGTGTGACACCGCCAGCCGCGCAGATGCCTGGCCTCTAGCGAAGTCCAAGTGATTCTCCTCGCGACGGATTTCCTCACGATCCTCGTTCCTCGCACCCTTTGAAAAAGCCGCCGTTCGCCGCATTATGCGGTCGATTTCCCGTTCCACAGGAGTCGGAGAAGACGGCGAAGCAGGCTCTAGAGAGGAGGACGGCCTGGGGCACCAGAGAGAAAGAGGGAGAGAGGAGGCAACGGCCAGGGCTGAGTAGATGCTTGGCCTGCTTAGCCACTCGCTATATTTTATACTTATTGCGCGATTTTTTATAAAAACCCCGGAAAAGTATAAAACCAACTTTTAATCCATCGCCTTGGGAATCTTTTGCGTGTGACCCTCTAGGCCCAACTACCAGTCCAGTTAATGGCCCAATAATCAAGTGACTCTTCATTGACTTAATTAATCAATTAATAACTCATATTAATTAATTAATCAACCAAATTAATGTCGCACATACAATTTGACCGGGCCTTTGATCACGTTAGATGTCAAGCAACACCGCGTGAACTCGGAAGGTATTGGGGTCAAACAACCCACTTTTGGAATCTTTTCGCGGACAGTTATCACGTGGATTTAATCATTCATTTGCACAATGCTTTCGAGTCGACTTGAGATATGGTGAACTATTGAATCTTAACTGGTCGACTTACTTGGATCAGATGTTGTCGTATAATATCGGAAAACTCATTTCCCGATATTATTGACTGCCCTGACTAGGGATTCATGTGCATCTTAACTAGAGCATTCTCTCTCTGAATACCGAGAGCATATGATTCCTTATTAAACACTCAATTCCATTCGACGGTATCCTACTGTACCCGATCATTAGTTGTTTAGAATCCCGTAAATAGAGATCTGTAAACCAAAGTCAAAGTACAGAAGTCCACTGATAATGTGTCATTGGTGTCTCAGGTACGAGGACCATCTACGCAACTGCGACAATAAAATCAAGTTGGTTGACGTTAGGTAAATTACTATCCAGCGATTCAATCGGATCAATTCAGTGAACTCCTTCTCTAATGAGCACCTACATATTCGCCTTAGTGTCTCCACACAAGTAACTATAAGATCAGTCACCCTCATCATATAAGTATGAGTAATCTGTACTAGTCTAATCGGATATTTGATGTCCTTTTAAAATATCATCTGACTATGAATAATTAAAAATATGTGTGTATAAACGATCAGTTTCATTAGTATGACATCATCATAATATGATCACTATTGCACATATTCACGGACTTCATTATGAAACGATAATAAAACGGATTACACATAATGAAATAATGTCATTTTATTAATAAAAGAATGAGATTATACAAAGTCAAACTGACTTGTAGGCCACCTAAGACTAACAGGAAGGAGGGGGGAAGGGGGGACTTTATTGCCGCCGCCAACACCTCCGATGACGTCATCGAGGACATTTCGAATGGAATAAAAAAGAATATTCTTGTAAGTTTTTTTTATGTTTTTCCTTTTCTTTGCTAATATTTAAGTTGTTAAAAACATTATTAGTTGAGTATTATTTTCTTCCTCTAAAACGGACAGAATTCCAAAATTTTACTTTAATTAGCAAGTAAAAATTGGAACTTATGTCTAATTACCTTATTTAAACATCAATTAAAGTTTAAGTAAACTTCATTGCATTAATTAGAGTAGGAACATGTTGTCAATTAACTTAATTGTGGATTAATTAGACAGAATCTTTAAATTTTACCCTAATTAGCAGGTAAAAATTAGGACTTTTGTCTAATTACCTTAATTAAATGTCAACTGAATCTTAATTAAGCTTCAACGCATTAATTAAAGTAGGATCATACTGTCAATTGAATTAATTAGTGGTTAATTAGATAGAACCCCTAAATTTTACCTTAATTAACGAGTAAAAATTGGAACTTTGTCTAATTATCTTACTTAAACATCAATTGAAGCTTAGTTAAGCTTCATTGCATTAATTAGAATAAGAGCATGCTGTCAATTGAATTAATTATGGGTTAATTAGGCATAACTCCTAAAGTTTACCCTAATTAGCGGGTAAAACTTGAGACTTTTGTTTAATTACCTTAATGAAACGTCAATTGAAACTTACTTAAGCTTCATTGCATTACTTAGAGTAGGAGCATACTGTCAATTGACTTAATTGTGGGTTAATTAGATAGAACTCCTAATTTTATCCTAATTAGCAAGTAAAAATTGAGAGCTTTGTCTAATTACCTTAATTAAAGGTCAACTAAAACTTAATTAAGCTTCATTGCATTAATTAGAGTAAGAACATGCTGGTAATTGAATTAATTGTGGGTTAATTAGGCAAAACCCTAAAATTTTATCCTAATTAACAGGTAAAAATTGGGACTTTTGTCTAATTACCTTAGTTAGACGTCAACTGAAGCTTAATCAAGCGTCATTGCATTAATTAGAATAGGAGTATGTTGTCAATTGAATTAATTTTTCGTTCATTTAATTGATGTACTTACATCTCTTTATCTTTTAACTTTGTTAATGTAGGATCATGGCTGGACGTCAAGGTAGTGAGGGCATGATATATAGGATCCAAGGTAGGCCCACATCATCTTAATTGATGTTGTAAGAAGAAGAGTGAAATGTAAATATTATGATAAAGAGATGGATGGTGGAGTGACTAGAGGAAATGAGCATTTGAGAGGGATCATAGGACAGGTGAGGAAACGTACTCTTTGTCCTCGACCAGTGGCTAATGAAATGCAGCAATTGATGCTTGGACGAAGAAAGAACAAAGAACAAAGGGCTGAAGAAGAGGTTGAACTCCGTGAGGAGATTTCAGGCAGAGAAAGAGGAAGTGGAAAAGGAAAAGGAAAGTCCGCCTCAAGCCGTGCATTTCTATACATGAAAGGAGTGGATAGTTTCTTAATGAGTCTACTGATGAAGACACTAAAGATTCAGCCATAGATGACCGAAGCTATGAGAGAGTTTGATGACCCAAAAAGAAGACGAGTCCCGACGAAGAGGTGTTGGACCATCAAGAACAACAAATGCCGAAGGATCTGGATCAGGGACTTACTACAATACAACTGGTATAGCAAGACATACAGATACAAGGTATGATCCACAGAGAGTAAGTCTCATGGACAGTTATGTGTTCAGACGGCGTATTAACCGAGGGATGACCTCCGATAACATGCCACAAACATATAGAAAGCATGGTGGTAATTTACACAATCAAAAATCAAACAAGCATCGGAAAGAGTGCGAAAGTCAACTGAAATAGCATGACATGCATTTAAAAGCATTTGCAAATGGTTTTTGCATGAGATGTGCCCTTACATGTAGTTGAATCTCCATATTTCTAGCCTATGATTGATGCCATAGCAAATGTTGGCCCGAATTTAAAGGCCCCAACACGTCGAGACATATATAGACATGACCTTGATGGAGAGTATGATGAGCTTCAACAGTGAGTTGAAAACTTTAAAACTGTCTAGAGGAAGAAAGGATGCACATTTATGTGCGATGGCTGGACTGATACAACGAAGAAGTCCATGACTAAGTTTTTAGTTTATTGCACTAAAGGTACAATTTCATGAAATATGTTGATGCATCAAACTATGTAAAAATTACAAATTATTTATTCAGTTTGATGGATCAAATGGTACAGAAAATAGGAGAAGAAAATGTTGTCTAAATTGTCATCGACAATGAAGCAAGTTACGAGGCTACAGGGAAGAAGTTAATGGAAAAGCACATGCACTTATGTTAGGGCCCATAAACATTATATTGTATGGACTTAATGCTTGAAGACATTGGCAAGGACAAACATGTGAAAGACATAATTGAGAAAGCACAAAAGATTACTCAAAACGTTTGTAGTCATCCTAGGATTTTGAACATGTTTAGAGAAACAACAAGTGTAGGCCAAGATATCATCTGTGTAGGACCAACAAGATTTGCTTCAAATTTCATTTCTTTGGAGTCTTTGCACAGGTTAAGAATGAGCTTAAGGCTTTCATGTACAACAAGGAGTTGCGGGATTATATAGATAAATTTAATGTTGACGGTCAACTTGATTATTTAGACGTGCTTCAAATCATAGAAGAGAAGGATTTCTAGCACAAGGTCTGGCGTTACATGAAAGTAGTGACCCCTCGTAAAGGTCCTAAGAATGGTGAACAGGGATGGCAAGAATGATATAGGATATCTGTACGAGGCCATGGATCTTGTCAAGTTAGAATTGCAAAAGGCATCTTCTAAAAATTATAGTTAATAGTGGAAGATTATTGATAAATGATGAAAAAGTACATTACACCATCCATTGCATGCAACTGGTAAGTGATTAATTGTACTGTTAAATCATCCACTAATTTAGTTATTTTATATTCTTACTTACTAATTCTACATAAATGCAAGTTATTTTTTAAACCCTCGAATCATGTAGAATACCAATGCACACATTGATGCAGAGGTGCTTCAAGGCACCCTCTAGGTCATTGGTCGCTTATCGAGCACAACAAAAGAAAGAGTTGAGGCTGAAATGTCAGTCTATATTGATTTTATATCAATACGGATAAAAAGTCTACTTAATTACTTATACTAATTATTCATTTTATCCTTATAGATGAGAATTATAGGCTGGGGACTGCGACATATTCTGAGAACCAATTGCAATACGCTATATCAAGAGTGAGTCCAGGTATACTAAGTCTTTGTGATTAAGTTGGATTCATATGTATTACTACTTACATAAGAATTAATCTTGATTTATAATTATTTCTTTTCTATTGGTCGAATAATTGAGTGGTGGATCATAATGAAGAATAGGGACCTGGGCAATAAGCCATTGGCCTACATTGCAATTAAAGTGTTGAGTCAAACAACAACGGCAAACCAATGTGAAAGAAATTGGAGTACATTCAGCCTTATACACTCAAAGGTCGCAATTGACTAAAGGCTGGACAGTTAGAAAAAATTAGTATATTGTCATTATAATATGAGATTGAGTACTAAAAACATCAAGTTGAGATAGGAGAGAGAAACGAGTCTCAAACTTGCTGGACAGATGTACCCAGAAGACACAGTTAGCCAAATTGATGTAGAAGCATGATTTAATGATGAGCATCCTTACAATCTTGGGTTGAGAAGTGAGCTCAAATTGATGAGCTAGTTTTTGATCCTGAAGATATAGAATGAACATAGGATATATTAGATGGAGCTGTTGTAAGGGATCCAAAATTAAGAACATCAAAAAGGCGAAGAGCAGATCCAACTCCTTCAGGGCTACGTCAGACAGAGCATGTGCCTTTATTTATGCCTGATACCAAGCTTGAGACTGCTAGACACTCAGAATCAGATAGCAGGCCACTCACTCCTAGACTGGTTGGGCCACCATCATTGTTAAGAAGAAGTACATTAGTACTTGAGAGGAGTAATGTTGCTACCAGAGACGACTCCGCAATTGATGAGATGAAGCGAATTTATGTAAGACACGCTGCAGGGAAAAGGAGTATACGATCAAGTAATTGAGAAAATACAAGAAAGGGATTCTAAGCAACAAGTATCACAAGGAAAGAAAGAAAGCAAGAACATAAGGAGGTTGATTATTGATTATGATGATGATGATGACAACAACGACAACGACACATAAGATCCTATTCATGATTCTGGTGCAACTGCAAGTGCTACTACTGGTAGTAGAATGTTTGCACCTAGTTTCTCCTTGCACATTGACACTGTAGAGGACAAAATTTGAGTCAAAGAGGTCATGATTCACAAGGTTAGATGGACAAAAATCAGGTTATGGAGGTAGCCGACAAGAAGCAGACATGTATGGCTGGGGATATCAAGCAGAGTATAGAGACTTCCAATTTCATCTAGCCAGTAGCACTTATAGGTCAGCATCTTCCTCTTATCCTCAAGGTGCTTCTTCTCATCTTGATTTTGGATTTCTATCAAGTCAACAAGCTCATACTCCAAGAGGGATCCAGAGAGGGATGCACAACTTGGTTGCATCCTTGTTTGGTTATGTTGAATATAGGAAATATATACAGCCTACTTATAGATATCAGCAACAAGCGGATGAATCAGAAGGTTATACAAGCTACTATCAATATTAGTGTACGCACTTCTGTTTTTTATGGGCAAGGATCATTTTACTTCATTAACATTTATTATTTTTAAATGTTTATTACACTGGAAGCCTCGTGCACTAGGTACGCCCTTTTTTTTAATTACACTGGAAGATCATTTTTCATGTTTAATATGTATCAAATAATCATTTAATATGCCTTATGCATACTTCTTTTACTCAATCCACTATTGTCACACTCTACACATGTCCAATTAATTTTTTAAAATTTTTATTGATTTTTTATGTTTCAGATTTTTCTGGTATTTTTTATAATTTTTTAAACCAATATCAACCGATACTGGTACCCTCCGTTATTGGCACTGAAACCGATATTGCCATCCTTGACTCCAAGTGTACCCTGCTGCCAAGGCTCAACAGTACTTCACAATGTTCACATAAAAAATCCAATATCACAAGCTTCACATTACTTTATTTAATCACACACTCCAAGTGAACCTGCTGCCACGGCTTCAGTAGTCACCAATATGCAATATGAATATGAAATCTTTTAGGCTGTACTCCATTAAACATTCTGGAAACAGCATAAGTTAGGGCATTCAATAATCATATCATGCAAATTCAAACTACACTTTCTAAACTAGCCCCATTTCTCAGTCAAAAGTGGCATTTGAGACTTTCTAGTAGCAAAACATAGATAACTTGCACCCCATGTTGGGTTCTCAAAAATGTGCCCAAATAAGAACATTGACAAGGGACTTAGTTTGACTGCTATTCAGATTTTTTCCTTTCAGAATGCTAACACTCAACTCTAGTAGCCTCACATTTGCATGTTAAAATTAAATAGTCTCTGTGACATCCTGTGATTTTGGCCTAGGCTGTGCCAGCATCTAGCCAAGGCTGGGGACATCACCTGCAGATTTAGAGAATCCCATACTCAGTAAGAAGACGATTTGCATCATTAAGAATGCTGGAAAGTAAGCAGAATCAATTGGCAAAGACGAGCTTTTCTGATTTTTACAACACTTCTATGTCTGTAGTGGAAACTGAGGAATAGCATGCTTCATGTTTGTGTGGGATTATGGTGTTGCTGTGTTGTTAAGTACTCATTTTGACATTAAAGCTACATAAGCTTGATTTGATTCATAACAAGTATCAATTTCTGTTGTGGGAAGAGGAGAAATATTTAGTCTTTGTATGACATCCTCAGTGTGTCAACCGTCAAAACAAGATTCTTCACTGTCTCCTTCATTTGAGCCTGGTAAGACATGTATGTCACCACTTTTTACCCAGGTTCCATACATGCCCATTCTACAATAGAATTGGTACCATGACCCACCTCCCTAAAGAAATGAAAAGCCATTTCACCAAAAAGGCAAAAACTAAGAAAATCAATTTCACCAAAAACTCTGCAATATAAATGTGTTAAAAAGAAATAGAGTGCAGTTTCCAAAGATGCCTACAGTACCTTTTCATCATTTTCAAAGTGCTCCAGCTTTGATAACTTTCCAGTAGACACAATTTCATGAATCTGCAAGTAAAACAATTTAACACTAGTCATCTGACTTGTCCATCATTTAAAACAACAGAAATCTTCCTATTAGTCCATTGTGGTCAACTCAACTCTCTTAGAGGTTCTCTGGATCCAGACCTGATCCAATTCAATCAGAGTCTAATATTAAGGGCAACACGCAACATAGTAAGTAGCACCATTTATCAGGGTAATGAATATTTCACGTATAAATAGTCTCAGAAGATAGCAAGAAAGAATAGAGGAAATAAGGAACCTCGTGTCTTTTTCCTACACTAACTTTTACATGGATATCAACAGTGTATTAGGGCTGTCAATGGACTGGCCTTGGCAAAATTCATCCAAATGCTAGGCCTCAGTCCATCCGAAACCACTTTCTCTTCCCCCATGCCTGAGCACGCCCAAATCCAATTCGAGCCTTGGGCTGAGGCTGGCAGACTGAACTGGACAGCATTCATCTCCAATCTCATGGACTGGTCCCAAGTAGGCCGAGCTGCTTGTTAGACTTGTGCTGGAGTTGTGCCACCTGTTGAATATCTGCCCCTCCTAGAGAAAGGAGACAAAGGGAAGGAAAGACAGGTGCTACTTGTGAGAGGAGATGAAAGGATAAGACAGAATGGCAATGGAGATGGTCACCTCTGGACTGCTTGCGGAGAGGGGAGAGAAAAGTAGGGGAGGAGAAATGCATCACTTAAGAGGGAAGCACCAGGAGGAAAGGAGGAGAGAACTTTGTTATGTGTCTTGCACACACCGTACCCATGCCCATCTACTAAGGGTTGGGATTGGGACAGATTTTCCCGTCAGGCTTTGGATACCAGGCTTATAAGGTATGGAAAATCTCAGAAGATGGTTCAAAGGATAGAGAAAACATCAAACCTTCTTTCTTACTTTTTATTACACTTTTACATGTGTATGAAAGACTTGAGGGTTGGGCTGGGACAGCTTTTCCTCCCAGGTTTTGGATACCAGGCCAATCTCAGAAGATGGTTCAAAAAGGATAAAGAAAAGATCAAACTTTCTTTCTTACTTTTTAACTACATGTGTATGAAAGACTGACACCTTTAGGCATACGAATTTCCTTCTTATTTTGTCAATCTTCTTTGACTACACCTTTAGGCAAGATGAAGACCGACGCATGAAAAATACATAAAGCAGAGAGTAGCATTAACCAAAGTTAAGTTTCCCACCTAAACTCAGATTTTTACTCTTCCATGAAGATAATCTTCTCTGAAACTTCACAGTCAGCAGATTCAATTCAGCAATCTTTAGCTGCCTATGGTTGAGAAGCATACCAAAGTATCTGATAGGTGGTGTCCACCTTACAATGCACAAGGCTGGCCGGCCATTCACCTCTTCTGCTGACAGATTAATTCTTATAATTTCACTTTTATTTAAATTAATTCTCAGACCTGAAATTATTTCAAAGTGCCAAAATAAGATCTCAAGATTATTCAAGTCCCCACCACACCCTTCTAAGATAACACCGTCCGTAGATTAAAGTGGATGAAAGTGAAATAAATTGCACTCTGATCTACCTATGATAACCCCTGATAATTTATTCTTTCTTTTTGGCCTTTTACACATTCTGCTAAGGACATTAGCTATCTAAAGGACTAAGAATAGCGATAAAAGATCTCCCTTCTGAGCCCTTGAGAGATAATGAATAACCCTTTACTTTTTCCATTAATAAGCACGAAAAAAAAATCTACTGTAGAAACACAGTTAGAAATCCATTTCACAAATACGTCAGGAAAGTCATGCAACTTCAAACCATCCACTATAACTCCATTGCATGAGCTGGCATGATGCCAAAAACAAAATATAAAGAACAAAATGTTCAATTTGTGTTTTTTCCTAAAACAAAAATCAATATTTCCAGAAAAAATTTGTTTCTAAAAGAAGAATAAATATTTTCAAGCACATATAATAGATAAGTGATCCACCCTATTCTATTGATTAAAATGAATGACATGCAAGTCAAAAGCATTTGAAAAGGCATTGGGGAGACTTCCCAGTTTGGTCAGATTAAATTCTATTCTCCATGTTCAAAATTCAAAATGCCTTTTCTGTGGTATTCTGGATGAGAATGCTGGTCATTTGTTTTCGCACTGTGGAGTCATTAATGTTTTGTGGAAAACCATAGGTTACTTCTCTCCTTTCAATGGAAGGACTTCCAGGATATTCCAAATCTTCTTGAAGATTGGAATGGGATTTGTCCAAACCTCTCTAAGCACAAGATTTGGTCCATCATTTTGCCAGCTATATTATGGTCTATTTGGATTGAAAGGAATTCAAGAATTTTCAGTCAAAGATTCAACCGGATATCTGATATTTTGAAAAGAGCTGTCATGTGGTTTCATGACTGGGGGAAAGCTGCTGGGTTACTTTCTAATATGGAGGACTCTTCTTTGTTACTTGCTGCTTATGATTACAAGAAGCTGTTTCTGTAATTTGGCTTTTTATTTATCCTCTGGATCAATTTTAGATGGTTGAGTTAGGTAGTTGTGAGGGTAGTTTCCAATTCCTCTTTGACACTGTATCTTGACTTCAGTCATATTGTAACTTCTCCTTTTTATTAATGAATTGTGACCTTCGGTCACCTTCCAAAAAATCACTTCTAAGAGATATCTGCACAAAAATAATTTCTATATAATCACATCACACAAGGTGAACGCCCTTGATTGACCACTAATACAAAGTACCAAGTTGCTTTACTTCCAAATTAGAGAAAAGGACATTGGGTTTTTGCATTTCCTTGAGTCTTTAGGCCATTTTGCCACCGGCTCAGATAACGATCCAATAACCGCTGCCAAGACAACATTGTCAACAGGATTTCGTACGTGTTTCATAAAGAAAAAACCTAACAAAAGAGGGTAACAAAAAGAACGAGAAATATGCATAAACTCTGGATGTATGGATAAAGTGGACTACATCAGATGCACTATGTGAAAAGAACGAGAAATATGCATAAATTCTGGATGTATGGATAAAGTGGACTACATCAGACACACTATGTGAATGACAAGTGTCAACTATAATTAAAAGAGAGATTCTGGCACTTTATATTCCCCATGTCATATGAGGAATACACAGGAGGCCTAAAGAACAGATTGACGCAGAAATAAGAAAGGAGATAAGTGAACAACATCAGAATGTCATGTGATTAGAAAGGCCTAAGTAAAGATTGTTATAGAAATGAAAAATTCAAGAAAATATCAAGAAAGTTTCAGTAGTATCATACAGGACAAAATGAAAAAGTGCTCAAGGTAGCTGGACATACACTAAGTAGACTGGGCTCACACAACATGCTGGAAGTTCAGAATAAGTGGATAGTAGACGGTTATCATAATTACTTGTTTGCATTAACCATCCATTTCATGATATGCATATTCTAGATTTTCAGCAACTGTCAGCAACTGTATGATATGATAGTACTCCCAGTTACTGCATGCGTTATTGACATGGAGGTCTTAAATGTTCTCATGCATGCTGTCTGTGATTGCTAAGGCAGATTTCCTATCCATGAGCAAGCTTTATGGGTTTTAAGCACACCTCCATTATGATAGCACTCAAGTGCCTGACAAGACTTCACTAAGCAAGAAACTGCAGCAAACACAAACATGGTATCAAGACGGGAAAATAAGGAGAGAGTGACAATTTGTAATTGTTTCTTACAGCATATACAGACCTTTGTCCAGAATGTAGGGACAAGGATCCTAAATGATTGATCAATTCAGACTGAAACAAAAAGCTGAAAAATTAGAAACATCGTTAACAAAACAAAAGAATTTATCAGGTATATAAAGACTATAACATCTACTTTCCAAGTAAAGCTCAACGGAAACCAGACTAACTCTTTAACATTTAAGCGTTTTCAAGAATTATATAGACATGTCAATGAAATATATGAATTCTGCCAAGAATGACCAGACTTCCACCACAAAAGGTAACTGACTTCAAAAGAACAGAGACTAAGGAGTGTTCACCTACATGATCTTGCATAGACTTGCCAATTGCAGGTAGATGTTTGACCTGTTCGGCACTTTCAATTTTAAAAGGTAACTTTTCTATCACTGGTATAGCTTTGTAGTAGCTGAAAGACCTCCTGTCATCTCCTAATGCTTCAAGCACATTATTTACAGAATATCAGCAAGCGTGAATCTTAATGACTATTAGTAACTAAAGGATTTGCATCAAGGATTCAAGATGCATTATGATCATACCTCTATAGATGTTGATAAGCTTTCCAAAAATATCCGTAATATTCCGATTTAAATTGGGTGGATTGTACAATAGTGACAGCTGCAGAGCATGGCATCCATATAAGTACCAAGAAGAATACTGAGTCATATAACATGTTGAAGAAGGAAAAGGATGTGCACCGATCTATCTTGCAAGAATCAGCCACACAAAGAGAATATGTCTAGAACTAGTTATAGTCTACACTATAGATGAAGCAATGCTAAGGGAGATTGCAGGCAAAATGAACATTTAAATTAAAATTGTAAAAGTCTATCGAAACAATAAGAACTTCAAATCATACTTCTTTTGATGTGTCAGAGTGATCTGCTGAATGATTTGCAGAACCTGTGCTAGATCTGTTGCAGGTTTGATCAATAGTATCTTCTTTCAAGATCTGAGCCTCATCTCTGTCATACAGACCATTATATTTATGCTCTGACCCAGCGGCATTATTTTGCTCTCCCATCTTTTCACCATCCTTTGGAATTTCTTCTTGCCTTGGTTTTGAGGTTTCAAGTGAAATTCTGGTTCTCTTGGTTTTTGATGAATCATCACATAAGACAATGCCAGTTAACATTTCAGAATGCACCGGTACTGCTGGTTTGTTGGCCACACTTCCCCCTTCCAGTTCTATCCTTAAAGCATAAGAATCCTCAGGTAACCTTTCTCCTGATCTCAGGCTGCTCTCCAGCCATTCATAGAGAAGTATATTCTGCAACAGATATATAAAATTAAAGATCTTGATACTTAAGTTCATTAAACTCTGTAGAAAGCACGCTTTGAGATAAATCACAACAAAATTAGCATCTATATCTCGGGAATTATAAACTTAAAGGAATCAGAATTCAACTAGTTAGCATTCCCCACATTACATCTAAAGAAGGTTGCAGTTGCAGAGACAATGAATGAAGACTTGTTTGGTAATGCTCTGAGAACAGATGCAGGTGGATAGATTGTTATTGGAAAATCTGAGTAACTCCAGCAACAGTGTAAGGGCTCACAAATAAATTATGGGGGTATCTACTGTTGGTTCGGGACCTGACCTAGCATGTCTCTCCTATCGGATTTGAGGGATCCGGTCGTATTTTAGGATTTTTTGTTTTATCAGGAGAAATATAGGTCGGTTTTATGTATTTTATTTATTGGACTATGAGAGTTTGGGATTAGCTCTCAGGGAGTCCGGGACTTCGGATCAGGCGAAGATCCGAGTATATGACCTCTCTCCACTGACCTCGGTCAGTGTTAATTACGTCGAGCAACCACTCGACAACCCTTGATTAACCGTCCGTATGATGCCCTTCTAACATGCAACATTACTACTACAGGCAGCACATGCATATGAAGATATATTTTAGGTTAAGCTCTTGGCCTCACCCAAGTTTTATAAGGTTTTGGATTGACTTCGAGTTATCTAGATTGATTCCAAGTTATCTGGATTGATTCCAAGTATTTTAGACCCATAAGGGTATTTTTGTAATTATGCCAAGTTGGAGGGAATAGGAGTATTATGGTCATTTTAAGTTTTTTAGCATTTTCAGGAAAACTTGAAAACCCTTAAAATGTATTTTAGGATTATTTTAAACATGTTTAAGTTATAGGGGTATTTTGGTAATTTTACATGAAATCGGGTTTATTAGACTTAGAGTCTATATTTTTCCTGAGATTTTTTATTTATTTTTATCATATTGAGGGTATTTTGAGCATAAGAGAGATTTTGACATTTTTTAAGAATTTTATGTGATTTTTACAAATTTTATTGTGGATGAGGGTATTTTTGGTTCATTAAGTTTTTAGGGGTATTTTAGATATTTCGAAAATTTTATATGTTTTCAGGTTTGGTTTCCTGATTTTTACTGTTTTTTACTGATTAATTTACTGGTTTTTATTAATTAATTGAATATATGAAGGGTATTTAAGTTATACTTTTGGTTTTATATGATTTTCAGATTAGGTTTCTGATTTTTTACTGATTATTAGAAATTTTCTGATATTTATGTTCATTTTACCAATTTTTAAATAATTTTTTACAGGTTTTATTAATTAATTAATCATGAAGGGTATTTAAGTCATTTTTAACTTAAGTATATTATTTTTATGAATCTATGCTTAGTTATATATCAGGTGAGGCCAAGATTAGGTTAAGAGAATGCACATATTTTAATTCATTTTTTTAGAGTAATTAGAAAATTAAATATATATATTAAAGTATTAAAATATGGTATTAATTATTTAATTTGATGACACAGGCACACATTTTGACATAAAATAGCCATTTTTATTTCAGCAGAACTTCGCCTTATGAAGAAGGCTTTTACAAGAGACAATTCGGCAGAGCTTCCCTTTAGGAATAAATCTTAAGAAGAGAGCTCTCCGGGACGAGAAGATCCTCCAAAACGCAGCAAACTCGGGTGAGAAACACCAAGTTTGGTCTTGAACGCAGCAGAACCTCTCCTTAGAAATTTCTCACCCTTTGAATATGTAGAGTGGTGTATGCCCTTATGTGTGTTGAGTTGAGGACCATGGGGTCTTATTTATAGGCCCCAAATTGGGCCCAGTGGGGGGTGCCACCGGGGAGGCCCGAGGTGGGGGGGTACCCACCAATTTCCTTCTCTCCCCTCTCCTTCTCTTTTTTTTATTATTTAAGAGGGGTGAGAGAAGAGAGAGAATGAGAGTGGGGGGGGGGGGGGGGGGGGGGGTCCGGTGGGCACCCCCATCGGTTCCAACCGGTGGGGGGTGCCACCGGTTTGGACCCCCCACCGGTTGGGAACCGGTGGGGGGTTCCTCCTCCTTTTCCCTCCCCTTTCTTGTTTCATTAATGGAACTTAGCCCATTAATCTCCTCTTTGGCCAAGTGTGAAAGGGGTTAAGATGGGGGATTTAAATGAGGGCCTTGTGTGGGATTCTTAAACAAGTGCGAAAAGGGTTTAAGAACCCATTAATTCTCACCCCTCTTTAATCAATCTCCCCCCCCTCCCCCCCCCCCCCCATTTTGAATTTCAAAAGAGAGAAGAGGGAGGGAACTCCTCCCCCCCCCCCCCGCCCACCGGATCCTCTCTTGGAACCGGTGGGGGTCCCCCCCACCGGTTTCTTCTCTCTCTCCTCCCTCCTCCTTGCCTATTTAAATAAAAGGGGGAAGTAAGAGAGGGGGTCCACTTGGCTTATTTTTCCATTTTGGGCAATTTCCACTTTGGGAGTTTGAAGATTTTCCTTTTTGGGCTGCAGGTTTTGGTGCCCTGTGTGGACTGGTTTTTTGGGCCCATTTGGTCTCCTTATTGGGCCACTTATTGGGCCCATTACCCTTGCTATTGGGCCTCCATTTGGGGCCATTTTGGGACTGTTTTAGGCCCATTTCGGGACTGTTTTAGGCCCATATTTTGCAGCATTAGGGGTATTTTGTTGCTGCGTTTTTTGGGGCTCCATATTGGGCCTATTTATCGGAGTCATCAAGAGGATTTAAGGGCTGCACTTGGACAGCATATAGGGGCGATTCAGGGCTGTTTTTAGGCCTTTGCAAGATCCTCGATTAAGGCTTCTTGGCCTAGGTATATTTCTTGCCCCATTGCCTTCCAAATATGTGCATATAAGTTTATGTATTCCCATGCATATAAGAGGGTCTTCATTTAACATTAACCCTCATATCATAGGTGTATGTTTATTTATTTTGTTTTGCATAACATAGTCTCATACGAATATGAACATGTGCTATGCATATTTTCCATATCATGAGCTCAGATTAATGTGAGCATATGCCATGTAGTAGTTTTTTTTTTCCGCACAATCATGTGCATATGCATGCTTAAATAATATTATTTCGCATGAAAAATTTTCGGATCAACATCTACACAATTATGTAAAGTATAAGGTCATATTTGCAAAAAGATAAAAGGGTAAGATGTTACCAACACTTTAAAAATCAAACCTTAAAAGGACATAATTGTAAATCTATGGATATAAACAACAATAATGAAATTTAGGGTTGAGCAAAAATAAGCTTAAAAGATGAAGGTTTAAATTATAAGTTAATGGGCTTAATGGGCCTTTAAAACAAACTTTAAATAGGCTATCTTTATTTAGCTTTCTAAAATACTATAAGTTGCTTAGCTAACAAGTAGGTTACTTGGCCCTCAAGTAATCTTTGTGCCACCTCACATGAACACCTCAACATGTAATAATTAAAGAAGGGGACACCTTGCATCCTTATCCCTTATGTAATTATTAAGGGACACCTCACCACCTCCTCTCTCCCTTATCTTCTTTCCCTCCTCTCTCTTTATATAGGGGGCAACTTTAGGGAGAAAGAGTGAGAGATTAAGAAGGATACAAAGAAATGAAAGAGAAGGGTAAAGAGAGAAAGGAAAAAAAACTTGCATGCGAGAAATTATAGAGAGAGAAAGAAGAAGAAGAAGAAGAAGAATCAAGGGTAGGAGAGAAGAGGTCTACCTTGTGGTTGCAAAAACGTGAAAAGACACACAAGAGGAACCCCCATCACCTATAGCAAACCATCCAAGTCTGGAATTCTTCCTTTAGAGGTGGGCCGATACTCAACCTACTCTCCTCTCTCATCTATTTTTGGGTTTCTTTTGAGGATTAAAGAGAAGATATTTTGCCATAAAGAAGGGAGTGTTATGTCAAATTCTTTTTAGATATTAGTGATGGTTCAACACGATGATGGTTTCATCTTTTTACATCATGCAAGATTCGATTAACTTGTGGGAGGCATGATACTTGAAAATTTTTCATTTAAAAAGGGAAAAGGACAGCATGCAGACAGTCATCCAAGCAGCTACAATTCGGTAGAAAGCCTTATGGCAAATTGGAATCAGATGTGTCCCTACCAGCAGGAATTACTTTTATGGGAAACCCTTCTGCCAGCAATACTATGGGCCATTTGGAGAGAAAGAAATCTCAGAATCTTCAGCAATTAGTTCTCTCGCCCAACAGGGATTTTCGGACATTGTATTCACTTCATACAAGAATGGTCTTTTAGAAGATTTGGGCACAAGATCTCAGATTCTGCAACTTTATCAAAATTTGCTCAATGGAAAAATGTCTTTCTTTGAGGGTTCTGATGTAAGTTGTAAGGGGATATATTTTCTGGGAAAGGGTGTTTTCTGTGGTTCCTGGGTTTCTTGTAATGTCTACTGTCTTGGTAGACAATCTCTATGTTTTCCTTTCCCTCTCTTATACCCTTGTAATCTCTTCTTGATAATTTCAATGAATGAATGCGGCTTTTGCTGCCTTCCAAAAAAAAAGGACAGCATGCATAGTTGCTTTCAAACCGACTATAAGAACATGTCATACAATGGAGTAAATTTTAAATTGGAGAAAACAATAAGGTGACTATTCCATCATAATGCCTAGCATGATATCCATCATTATTACATCCATTCTAGAATACATACTATAATCATATGTTTTATGCATGAGTTTTTTACACGTCATCTTTTTAATGATTGATTTTAATAACAAGGATATGCATACACCCATCTGGTATGTATGATTAAGAGTATCAATGATTTAACATGAGAGGTCAATGTAGTTCTTACGAAGGCGAAACTTTAAGATCTATGATGACAGGATTTACGGTGTTTAAATATCCAAATAAAACGATTAAAGCTAAAACTTGGTTTTCATTTATAAGAATGTGATATTCTCCTACCTGGGGAGTGAACAAGTCATTTCTTGTAAGAACTCTTAGCACTTTTATAATAAGTTCTTTCTTACAGATTATATTATATAAGTGAAGATTCATATTTTTCACATAAAAGACTGAGATTCTCGCGTGATTTTCACGAAGAATAAGTTTATTATAGAGTAACATCATTCCACCATTGGGAAGGGTCTTTAGAATTGTCCCTTGAGAACATAGGGACAATTGCAAGTGAAAGAAAGATAGGGTGTCTCCTATTGAATTGGAAAAAAAAAGAGAAAAAAAAGGGGTTTAGAAGTCTAAACTCAGGACACCCTAGAGCATTGGCAAAATAAGCCACTTGAGTGCACTCGAGACTGGAGCCAAGATGACATAACATTGGATTGTGAGTTCAGTTGGCCAAGAACATTAGGCAACTAGTCAATCAGATAAAGACTATTAATAAATGATATATCCCTATTACCTCCTTTATTTAGGGTGAGCTACAGAATCGGAGGGGCGACCGACTATCAAGATCGATCGAGAGGAAAGTAAATGAAAAATGATCATAAGTAAAATCTAATCGTAGCTCAACTCCAAGGAAGACAAATTTTAGATTATATATGAATTTTTATTATTATATAATCACTTATTTATACCATCCATGAAGAGAAGACAAAATATTAAAAAATCCAATATCCTAAAAAGAACTCAATATCGTGTTATTCTGATGTTAAAGATTTTTTCGAGATTTATTGCTAGATCATACAATTGCACGTATTTTCCTTATGATATTACATTTTATTCTTTCCTCTAAGATATGTGTTGAGCTCGAAGTTGCGGTAAGGGAGCAAATGATCTCTACTGAGCTCTCAACCAAGACTCATACGATTCCTTATTTATTTATTTTTTCAGGATAGGGACCCATGCACTAATATAAGGGTGTGGAACCTTAGTTTGATGCCAATTCAATCATTTTGTAATATTGGTTAGTGGGTAAATCATTGTTGTTATACTCCATTTTGTATTCCTTGTACTCCAATTGTATAAGGATATATTTAATGAAATATAATTTTTTTCTTTACTTCAATATAGTGTGATTGCTTCTTATATTACAATGTTATGTCCTACTAATCAATCCAATTGTAAGGTGTATCTAGATTTTCATCTAGATTGGGGTGACATAACCGCATTAAAAGAAAAAAAAAATTACGATCGTACTTATGAGATTTGTAATGTGGGGCTGTTACAAGCAGTATAATGAAAAGCAGGTTGAATCCGATTCCCATTTGTCATATTCAGGTCCATCTTCAAAGTTGAATCCAGTTTACAAAGCAGAAAAACCAGATTGTCAAAGAATCTAGAGACACTACATTAGCTCTTTTGAAAATCTGTCCTACTTTAAGGCATTACAAAACAACACCTAAAAAAGCATGAACTTTTCCCAGAGATAGGAGAGGTCTAAGGGACAAGAAATGTATCTGTTTCTCAGCTTAATTGAGGAGCTTTAACAAAGTGAGCTGCAGTCATGCTACAAAGATAATCAATCATCTTTCAAGGTGCAAAGATATAAACATTATTCACATGAGTTTAGACCCTACTTCAATACCTCTAGTTGATGATTAATCCAAGCACATGAGAAGAGATAGAACTTTCTCAACCACCCTTTTTTCCTTCAAAACTAAATATGAAGATCGTGAGGCAATTTCACGGTGAATTGAAATAAGCATGTCCACATGAACACCTATGCATGCATGCATGCCCGAATGTCTTCACGGCCTGCACCAGCCCCACAATGCCCTCACCACAACCATACCACCCAGCACTGTGGTGCACCCACATGACAAATCTTGATGCCGCCAGCACCCCTGCCCACCTGAACTGCACTACCCTGCATCACACCACCCTATTGCACCCACCCGCCAAACTCCAGCAGCGCACCCCCCCCCCAAACAAAAAAAACCTATCTCTACATACACACCCTACCCCCACCCCTAAAACACCGGCATAAGGTCTTGTGTTCATTTCTGCAGTGTGCATGTGTGTGTTTTTCCTTTTGGAGAACTACTAAAGAGTTGGTTTAAGGACTCGGGATGACTATTTGAGAGTTGGAAATTTGCATGTGGGCTTGTGGTGTAATGACCCAGTCATGAGCTAGGCAAGAGAAGAGGGTTACCTATAGGAAAGGGCTACCCGCAAGTGAAACTGTATGGAGCCGCCATGGTGTGAAGCTACCACTACGACTAGGGACTAGGGCGAGAATGAACCGGATTAGTCATGTATCTAAAAACGGAAAAAGGTTACTAAACTATATATGAATGGATTGTATTCATAACTTGTAAGGCGCCTTTTGAGGACAAAACTATACGAACTTGGCCTAAAGCAGACAATACCTCATAAGGGGTGGATCAGGTGGTTACAAAACAGTACTAGAGTAGGTCCATGCAGTACGATATAGGCTGGTTCTGGATTGAACCATATGGAAGCTAGTTGGTCCAGTCATGACCTACGCAGGAAGCATCTGACAGTATCTTCTTGGGATATACCCACAAGACTTCCGAAATGCCTGATAAGAGCATCAGGCCATTCCTCTGGAGCATTCAAGATATTAACAATGCAGTCGTCGTCATATGAGATAGCAGAGATGATTGGGGGGAACTCAGAGTTTGCAACTACATGGAACATAAGAAAGGATGGGGTGAGATGAATATAAGAAAGATCTTGAAAGGATTCAGAGTTACCTAACATGACCAGCTGAGTTCGCTCAGTCATCACAGGGAGCATATGCGCATCGGGCTCCTCAGAGTAAGAAGCTTCACTATAATCTACGAGCTGTTCATCCCATAGCAAACAGCAGCAAGAGGAGTTTCAACAGCAAGACGATCAGTAGCGGGAGAAGTCCGCATTCAAGGAGAAATTGGAAGCTCATTGGGCTCGTAGGAGAAGGGCCCTTTCGCTACTCCATGGTGATCACGGAAGGAGCCGAACAAAGTTGTCGTGGACCCTTGGAAAGCAGAAGGAAGAAGAAGATAGATTGGAGAACAAAGGCAAGAAGGTAGACGAGTACTAGACCGGCCTAGTGGAGTCCGGTTCGCTTCACTTAACTTAGGATCCGAAGTGGTACGTATACAATTCAAAGTTCAGGTGGCAGGTAAGTCGTCGGGTCCTAGAATGGCCCACGACTGTTTCTCTTCCTTGCCCAAAAGGGCTTCAATGGACGCAATAGAGGACTTGCCCACGACTGTTTCTCTTCCTTGCCCAAAAGGGCTTCAATGGACGCAATAGAGGACTTCAACTTGCCCGCCATCTTCCTCACAAGATCCTTGAAAGGTGGAGCTAACCAGCCTGCCGCTGACGCCGCAAGAAGTGCAGGATCTGTCTTTGGGAGAGAGGGTGGGTCTCTTAGGACCATGAGAGAATCTGAAGCATCAAGAATAAGTCAGTGGCTGCCACCATCGCCTTTCAAACTGAGCACTGACTTCTTGGGAGCTTGATTGGACCGAGTCGGCACCTTAAATTGAGTTGACTCAGTTGCATCGGAAGACGCAGAAGCTTCAAGAGGACGGCTCGATGTCCTTGCCTGGAGTTTGAAGGTCTTGAACTTCTTATACTCAGCGACAACTTCAGCCTAGGTCCAATCATGAGAAATAGACTTGGAAGATGACTCTGATTACTGAGTGATGCAAATTCAAAACCGACAGCCTCCTAGCAGAATGATGAATTTATGAGGCATAGAATGCGGGTCGTCAACCTCATTCAGGACCCGGGAATATTCTAGGAGGACCACATTGAGAGACCTCGGGTCCACTTCGCTCAAGATCCCAAAGCTAGAAGCAATGGCAGAGAAGGAGTCTGCATTCCAGATGTGAAGTGGAATGCCAAAGAGCCAGCACCAGACTGGACCGGCTCTATGGCCCAGCAAATGGACCACTGGGAAATAAGAAAGTGTAATTTCCCACAGAGACAGTCTGCAGGCGAGTAGCGTCTTCCTTCCAAGAGGAAGGAAAGGCAATCAGAAAAGAAGCATCCTGCAATTACCTGACCCAACATTCTGTGTCCGAGGGCCAATTGGAGTGGAGGATCCTCAAAACAGAGCATCTGACATCAGCCAAGGGAACAGAGGTAATCGAAGTCTTCAAGGAAAAAACCATACGGTTCTCAAGTTTGAAAATTATGCTACTGCAGGGGACCCAGGGATGGAGATGGGATTAGGGCGGATCTTGGTGTGGAGGATAGGTGGAAGCGAAGACGAAGGCAATGGAGGGGACGGGGAAGTAGCGGCCGAGCAGTTGAAGGAGAACCAAACATGCATGAAGCCCTCCTGTGACCAGCTCTGCAGCAATGAAGGCACTTGACTGGTTCTCTGCATTCCCTGACCCAGTGAACCTTACCCATGCAGTCCTCACTGGAGAGGTGAAGCAGGGGGAAGCAAGATGGTGAGTCTCGGACCTTCTCCTGCTGGAGATCTCTGTCCACTCCCTGACTCCCACACGACGTCCGCGGCCTCCCCTCATGGCCCGTAGTAAACCCCCTATCGAACACATGCTCTGTCGACCTGGACCGTTCAGAAAGGAAACAGTTGTTTCTATAACCTGTAACCCGATCAACTGTCCTTTTATATTTTATATTATAATATTCTAATCTAACATGTTTATGAAAAATATATTTTGTATTCCATATTATAATATTACAATAACATATTTATAAAAATATAAAATCTTTAGAAAACTTTAACAAATTTGGAAGTTAAGGCCTAGCACCTTAATATATGCTTATATATAGTATAGTGCTTACCTTCTAGATTTTATTTTATTTAAACTTGTTAATTTACTTTCTTTCATAGGTATGACTTTATTATCTTTATTATGCTATATGTTCATTCACATGATAAATTTGAAGCTAGAAATAAGCAGATTGATGCTTATCTTATAATAATTGCATTTCATGCAGTGAGTGATGACGCCGACTCGATGCTTGGCTGGCAAGACCAAGGCCAGGATTATAGTCGACTAGAGCGATGAGCGAAGTCAGCAGGAGAGGGAACCCCGGGGGAGGGAACAGGGGAGGGAACTCTGGGAAGATTCTTCAGGGACAAGGGAAGGATGGATGGTAGTACAGAGCAAGAGCCGGCGCAACTCGGCTCTTCGGAGGCATAAGGTTGAAGGTGGGCTTCCGGTAGACAGAGACGTCTGCATTCGGTGCTTGGGAAAGGGTCACCATGCGGTTGTGTGTAGAGAGCATGTCCGATGCCTCCAATGCAGGGAAGCAGGCCATAGAAGGAGACACTGTCCTCTTCTTCGACAGCCTTCCAGTAAACCAGAAGGGAGTGTCATACAGGATCAATTGACTGGTGGCCAGATTGCTGCTTCTGGTGGAGCGAACGGCATGAAAATCCTTCCTGGCGTGGTGGAAATTCCGTGGTCAACCGAGGTTGAACCAGCTAAGAGAATGCTGGAAAGCTGTGTCGTTATCTCTTTCCGGAAGAACAGTAAGGAGGAAGCTGTAGACAAGGAGGAAGTGAGGAAGAGGCTGCAGGAATTATGGCCGGGTGTCAATCTTTGGTGCATTTGTAGAATCGATATTGGTTCTTTCCTTGTGAGAACTGACTCGGAGTCGTGAAGAAGCTCTGTTTGCTCCACTGGGAGGCTCGAGGTGAAGGAAGGTGTCTCCGCTTTTGTTTCACCGTGGAAGGTCGAGGTTGGCACTGACCCAGCAGAGGACGGTATCGAAGTGTGGTGTAAACTCTTTGGAGTGCCCCTTCACCTCTGGAATGTTAATTCGTTCCATGCTATTTGCTCCAAGTTTGGGAGACTCAGAGAAGTAGATGGCAAGTGGCTCAGAGGAGATAATCTTTCATTTGCTCGGGTTAAAGTCTCCGTTGATCAGGCTGAAGGTATCCCGGATAAGATCAAGATCTCAGCGATGGGTGCAGCATTCTGGGTACGTGTTGAGAAGGAAACCTCTGTTTTGACCAAACAGCCTGAGCAAGACTGGTCCTGGGCAGACGTGGTGTGCGAGTACAGAAGATATAGACAGAGAAGGGATGGAAGTGCTGGAACAGGGGAGCCGGACTGCGACGATCCTCCTGTTCTTGAGGAAGCTGGGACTGAGTCTGAGATTGCTCCCAAGGTGACGAACTCAGTTGAACTGAGTCAAGTGGAAGCGAAGAGTCAGGTAGAATTCAAATTGAGCATTCATGGCGGCAGAGATCCTAGGCCCCACGAAGGTAAAGGAGTTCTTGGGAAGGGCCCAGATTCCTCGAGCGGCAGAACTGAACAGACTTCTGCTCTTAAAGATGGTGCAAGCCTCTTAAAAGGATTGGAGGAAGCCCATTACGGTGGTCCTGAGATGATGTTGACGAAGTCTATCCAAGGGTGTGAAGGTTGTGGGGTGACGGGCGAAGAAGATGAACAGGTTTGGGGTCGGATTCTGGATCCGGGTTCAGACGGGGTCCATTATGACCTGTTCCGTTTGGATCCTGACTTACCTGCGAACCGGGCTTGTTCTGGACCGGTCCGGGTGTCTGCTGTTAACCCGATCCTGAGCCGTCGTCGTCTTCCCCGAGCGTCTGCAAGCGGAACTCAAAGAGGAAAACAGAGCATCGGAAGGGAGGTTCCTCTGAGCCACAGAGCGAGAATTTCTCCCTCAAAGGCCCTGGTTTGTTTTAAGTCTTCAGTGGGGATTGACCAGGCAGAGAGTGGAGAGTTGAGTATTGGCCAACCGGTATCATGTAATATTCCGGTAGGGGAAGCATGGGTTAGTGACAATTCGGAGGAAGCCAGACAGATCAATGAGGAGTCATTTGCTTCAATTGGCAGACAGGATGGTATGGAAGAAGATTGTTTGAACGCTGTGAGGAACATAGGGAAAATGCAGGAAGCAACGCTGAGTACCCAGATTGTACCCTACATTGCGAGTCAGGTGTCGCTGGCAGTACAGAAGGCTACTGACGAAGATGCTTGGATGAATGAAATTATTCTGTTGGGCCAACGCATTGGTGTGTCCTTTGCTGGTAGGGAGGCTATGGTCTTAAGCTTTCTGAAGAAACTGAGAAGGTATGATGCTCTACATCATTCAATCAAGAGGAAGGGAACGGGTGGAGGAATTAAAATAGGAAAGAGGGAAGCCAACTTCGTGAAGAACAATGAAATTGTGGATACTCTAAGAGGGAAGAAGCTCAAGGAGGAGGGGAGGATCACTATTTTACCATGAACCTGGTTTCGTGGAATGTCAGAGGTCTCAATGGGAAGAGTAAGGTGAGAGCAGTAAGGGACCTGGTGCAATCTCTCCAGCTGGACTGCATCTGCCTACAAGAGACTAAAATGCCTAGCTTGGACAAAGACACCTCAGACAGGTTGAATGGGACGAATCTGAACGAGGTTGTTGTCCTCCCTGCAGATGGAGCTAAAGGAGGCCAGGTGATATTATGGAATGGGAATAAATTTGAAGGGAAAATATGTGATATGGGCACTTACAGCATCTCGGTATCTTTTTTATGCAAGCATAGAAGGTTAAATAATGACAGCTGGGTCATTACTTCAGTGTACGGGCCTCATACTGAACACCAGAGGAAGTCCTTTTTTGAAGAACTGTATAGATTGCAGTCCTTGTTTTCTGAAGCCTGGTGCATCTTGGGGGATTTCAACTGTGTTAGGTACCCTTGGGAAAGGTCAGGGAGACAGAAATGGAGTAAGGACATGGAATCCTTCAACCAATGGATTAGAGAGGTCAAGCTAATGGATATGGAAATACCGAACAGGAAATTTACATGGTCTAATCTACAACAAGTCAGCACACAATCAAGACTTGATAGAGTTCTAATTTCTGCAGAATGGTTCAGGAGATTCCCATTGTCAAATGTAAAGGGGCTCTATAGATCGGTTTCAGATCACATCCCTCTGCATCTCAGAAAGGAGGATAAGAAGGCAGGGTTCAGAATTTTCAGATACGAGCTGAAGTGGCAGAAGGAAGCTGAATTCAGAGATTTGGTGAGGGATTGGTGGAATCAAGCACCAAAGACAGTTTCTGCAATTCAGAATCTCCAGGGGAAACTTAATTGGACTAGAAGATGTATGAAACAATGGGCAAAAAAGAAATTTGGAAGGGTTTCAGCAGAAAGGCAGACTATGATAAGTAAAATTGAAGAGCTGGAGCTGAAAAGTGAGTCTGGGGATTTATCTACACAAGAAGTGCAATCTTTGAAGGATCTCAAGAAGGCTTACAATGAAGAGCTTTTGAAAGAGGAAATCAGGTGGAAGCAGAGGGCAAAGGAACACTGGCTTAAGGAAGGAGATAAAAACACCTCTTTTTTCCACGCAGTGGCAAGTGCCAAGAAGAGACTTTTGACCATTGAGCATATCAAGGAAAATGGAGCAGTCATTGAGGAACCTGAGGAAATCAAGACCAGGTTTGTTGCCTTTTATAAGAACCTTTTCTCAGAAGACCACCCACTTAGGCCCCATCTACAAGAAGGGTTGCTCCCTGTGTTAGAAGATGCTGATGCTGAACAGCTGTGTGAACCTTTTTCAGAAGAAGTCAAAATGGCAATTTTTAGCATGGACCCCAACAAAGCCCCAGGTCCTGACGGCTTCTCCCTTGGATTCTACCAATTTTGTTGGGATATTATAAAGACAGATGTGGTAAACTTTGCCCAAGAGTTCTACGATAGGCCGGAAGGGATTAAACTTGTGAACTCCACACACATTGTCCTGATCCCGAAATCAGAGGGAGCTGATAGAATGGCTGATTTTAGACCCATTAGCCTTCTCAATGGATATTATAAATTCATGACCAAGATCCTTTCAACCCGGCTCAAGAGGGTCATCCATAAGCTAGTAGGGTTCAACCAGTCAGCCTTTGTGCAGGGAAGATTCATCCTGGACAATTTTATGGCTGCTCATGAAGCCATTCACCACTACAAGATTAGGCATAAGCAAGGTGTGTTGGTAAAGCTTGATTTTGAGAAGGCCTATGATACAATCAATTGGAATTGTCTACTCAAAACTATGGAGATCATGGGATTCAATGCTAAATGGATAAGATGGGTAAGGTGTTGTATTTCTTCCTCCAGATTCTCGGTGCTGATCAATAGAGAACCATGTGGTTTTTTTAACAGCTCAAGAGGTTTAAGACAGGGAGATCCTCTCTCTCCCCTTCTTTTTCTGCTCATTGGACAGATTTTGAGCACCCTTTGGGATAGTGCAGCTCAACAGGGCTTGGTGGAAGGGTTCAGGATTGGTAGAAGCCATATCCAATTATCTCACCTTCAGTTTGCAGATGACACTCTCCTGTTTACACCTGGAAGTATTGAGGACATCCAGAATATAAAGAGTTTGCTAATTTTGGTGGAAGTCATCACGGGGTTGAGAATCAATTATGAGAAATCTGAAATTGTTGGGTTGAACATGACTCAGGAAAGGGTACATGATATTGCAAATTCCCTAGAGTGCAGGGTAAGCAACTTCCCTATCAAATATTTGGGGCTGCCCCTTTCGAATAGTGTCACTAGGATCAGGGATTGGGATGGCCTCATAAAGAAATTTGAGAACAGGCTGGAAGGATGGAAGAGCAGCTTTCTGTCTGGAGGAGGAAGATTGATCCTATCTAAGTCGGTTCTTTCTTCATTGGCTTTATACTACGCTTCTGTTTTGAAGATCCCTAGAACCGTGGAAAAAATCATTGAATCACTTAGGAGCTCCTTTTTTTGGGCAGGAGGGAAAAGGGAAAAGAGAGGAATGCACTTGATTGCTTGGAAGAATGTGTGCAAAAGCAAGGAACAAGGAGGCATTGGCCTTTGTGGGATTGCCATCTTCAACAAAGCCTTGTTAGCCAAATGGTTGTGGAGAAGAGGAGAGTACCCGGATGCTCCTTGGGTTGCAATTGTCAATGACTTGTACTTTCATGGTGAGAGCAAATGGAGTTTCTCTCATTCTGCAAGATATAATTTATCTCCCATATGGAGGAACATTCTTAAATGTGCTGATTTTATGGTCACCTCTAGTGAAATCCAAGTAGGTAATGGCAGGGACATACGATTTTGGAAGGACAAATGGTGCTCCAATCTGGATTTGACTGTGGTTTTCAGCAATCTTTTCAGCATTGTCCTGAACAAGGATGCTTCGGTTGAAGAGGTTCTGTCTCACAGCAGTACAGGCCAGGTTAACCTAATGCTTAGAAGAAACCCTACTGATGTGGAGACAGAGGAACTGATAGTCTTGTTAAACTTAATCAATGGGGTTAGGATCTGCAGTGAGGTACAAGATAAGAGAGTCTGGAGATGGACCAATAATGGGCTCTTTTCGGTTAAATCCTTGGTTCAGCTTTTGAATGATGGTGGTACTAGGGTTTGGTGGAAGGATCTTATTTGGTCTAACCACCTTCCCAATAAAATAAGGGTGTTTCTATGGAAGATTGCCTGGAATAGAAGTCTCACGGGAATGAGGGCGAAGAGACTTAAACTTCCTGGAAGCTCCTTATGTATGTTCTGTGCACACTTTGAGGAAGACCAACTCCATTTATTCTGCAAATGTGGCATTATTTCCATCCAATGGAAGAGTATGTGTAGGGTACTTGGAATTGGTTGGGTGGAGCACATTTCTGTGTTGAATCTGCTGAAATGGTGGACTGCTGCTTCTCCGTCAAAGGATCTCACACATGTATGGTTTCTATTTTGCCCGGCCATGTTGTGGACTATATGGTGTGAAAGAAATAGAAAGAAATTTAGTGACCAATTCAGCAGTGCGAATGAACTCTTGAAGAAGACATTTAGATGGGTGGAAGAGTGGGGACGTGCAGCTGGTATCCTGAATGATGGCAGCTCTGTTATTTCTGACAAAACCAGATTGTGGAGGCAGCTGATCGCTTAGTTAATCTTCGTTGTAATCCTGTTTTATCTTCTTGATAAAACAGCTTTTTGCTAAATCTTTTAAATCTTTGGGACTTGGATGGGGGACTGTCCTATCCAAGAGTGTGCTCTCATGGGCTCTCCTGTACCTCTTTCACATATATCTATGGAATTGTGACTTTTGTCACCTTCTAAAAAATTGCATTTCATGCATATGATGAAAATTTTATAATTAAGTTTTGTGTAAAAATGTGTACCGATAATTTAACCTTTATGTATCTACTTATGTTACCTTTTAAGGATAAGGGTAAGGATGTGGATATTCAAGGATAAGGATAAGGTTAAGGATATACTTTTTATTTTAAGGATAAGAATATAACTGTTATCCTCACTGTAAAATAACCTTTTTTTTATCCCTAATACATATGAATAGTACTTGTGAACAGTGCAATGTACCATACCACCTTATAATGTAGGAGACTAGTGGGGCCCACAAAGTGCACCGCGTTATACTTTCTGACATGGCGCATCCTTGCGGTACGTAATTAATATCAATCTAACATGTCCAAAAGGGCGAAGGCCAAAAGCTCGATGTGAATGCAATAAAGCAAGGAATGAAATAGCAAGTTGCACTGTATAGCAACATTCAGGCGAGTTGGTTAACACGGATCCCAATTCATCATACATCATAGTCAATCCACCTTGTGATCGGTTCGCAGAGAAGAGCTTGAATGCCTCATTGCTATCGCTTTCATTCATCTATTTGCTTATAGATCTTGTTTGTGGTCCACGTCGGTCACTCAGCTTGAACGGAGAAAGCGGCGCTTTGGAGAATGAATGAAACTTCTCTTCACCCTCTTTGTCACTTTTTTTATAAGATAATTTCTAAGATATTTACAGATCGACCCCTACTGCCTAGAATTCTTTCTTCTCCACCAAGACAAGCTTCCCTTTATTAAGGGAATCAGTCTCATGGACTGTGTCTATCTGGCGCAAGAGTTAACTCATGATCTGAACAGAAAGGTCTATGGCAGAAATGTTATATTAAAGTGAGATATGCAGAAAGCGCCGTCTGGAGTGGTCCTTTCTTTTTGCAGTCCTCAGGCACTTTGGATTTGCTGATGCTTGAATTGCACTCATTGAGAGAATGTTCTCAAATTGCTGGCACCGGGTCAGTGCATGAGAAGTAGGTGCATGGGAAGCAGGGCAGGCAGCAGTCCCACAGGCAAGGGAAAGAGCATAGTCAACTCCCAGCCAAATAAAGACAACTCTGCAAGTTTCATCCCTTAATCAAAGTCTTGAATTTATTGTTCGAGTTTCGTTAGCTGAACATCATTTCTCGTTACTTCTGATGGTTGGGTTGAGTCCCGGCTTCCTTGCCTATTTGACTACCAGTCAATGAATGATTGATTGATTAACAACAAGAAAAGAGTAACACTACAAGACATCAAGGAATTTTCTTGTCGCAACAAGATATAATTAGTGCCAATCTGTGAAGCGGTAGGAAGATAAAGCTCCCTAATAACCCTTTCCATGGGCGACCCAACATAAAAATTGTTAAATGTTTCCATGTTACATATGAGCCAAGATAGAGGCACGCCAGCCTAGAGAATGGAATTGGTGGAGGTCTACTCCCACAGATTACATTCATTTATTTTTCCCTCTCCTACCGCCTCCTTTCTATTGTCTCCTTGGCTAGTGGGGGATGGAAGGGAACCCCCAAGTACACTTCGTTTTCTCTTCTTTTATTCTGCTTGCTGCAGAAGAAAGAGTTCATGACATGATGCTCTCACTTTTCTCCTCTTTCCCCTTGTGCTGATTGTTGATGTTGAAGCCTGGCTTGCTCCTGTTGTTTCCATTGATCCTGTTGCTGCTTCTATTGGCATCTTGAACAGGTGCTTTCTTCCCTTCTTTCGCCTCTTTTTTTTTTTTTTTTTTTTGGGTGTTTCTTTTTTCATTCAACAGTGACCCTATACTAACATTTTCAATAAAGGCAGAAAGAAGCAACATGATACAAGGGTACATGAAACATGATCTTCTTTACCTTGAACAGATTGAACAGACAATAACATAATAAAAAGATTTACTTAATTCATGTGGTAAAAATGTGCAGCAGCCTTTTATGTGGACTTGGAAAAGAGAAAATGTTGAAAAAAAAAAAAGGCTCACCCCCTTAAAGTTCTTGAGTTTCTCAGGACCCAATTCCTGCAAAGTTGCTTCCAAATTCACAGCAAAGATATGTGTAACTGTCTTTTTGAATTTGTCCTCGACAACAGCACCCATTTGCATGAGTTTTTGTTTCCAAATCTACATTAAAAAACGCATGTTGAATCAAAGGGATTCATAAATCAAATGATTAAAAGATGCATTCAAAATCAAACAAAGGGCCAAAAGAGACAAAAGGAAAAGACAATTTGTTAAATGCAATTTGAAAATAGAACATCAATAGTATGATGCATGCCCTGGAAATCCTGACAATAAATATCTAAAAACACTGAAAACCAGCAATGTTAGCATATCCAATCAAAGCTCATGAAATGTATGATACATATTCATACCATGCTCAGCCACAGGCCATGGAATCGCAACACTTCCTTTTTTTCATTTTTTAAGGTGACATTTTGTTTTCCTCTTGACTGTTCATTGGCTCCTACAGATGGTTGTCGGGACTATCTGTAAACTCTACACCTTATGGATAAAGTCTGGTCATTGACAATCTTCCAAAAATTGCTCATCCATCATTCAATTTTCTTCCTCCTCTTTTTCTTTGTAAATCTGAAAAGAATAGCAATTTGAGACATACTTCTTTTTAAGTGATAAAAACTTATCAAGTTACTTTAACCTGTCATATGCCATCCCAAAATCACACGGTACCTATGGTAGTGAGAGGTAGAAGCCCCAAAATGCAAAGAGGTGACTTCTCCGTGAACCTCTGATGTGGGACAAAGTGGCTTTTGCCAGTAACTCCCCTCCTGTCAACAAGCCTCTCCTCTAAGGGCAAAGGTCATATGGCAAATGGACAAAGCTATTAGGGGCCAACGCAAGGAAGCAAATGTAGAGATAAAGGACAAAACCCAAAGCATTGATACCACGTTAGGAAAAAAAATGAAGAGTTGGGGGAAGGGGGGGTAGGGTAATCCTTGTGGCAGGAGACCTGCTATAAAAAAAAAATGAAGAGTGGCAGCAACAACACAAGGAGGTCATCACAAATGGGATATGCAGGCCCACCTATGATGGTGATGACAACCCTGGTATGTCCAGTGGAACCCCTAAATAGAGGAGTCGAGGGAGGATCCCTTTTACTCTCTAACCCCTTATATCTTGATACGCCCGTGCGATGAAGGGACACGCATTACTCACAGGGCAACAGACGGGGAAGCCGCGCAAAGCTTGTGGTATCAAAAAGGCCTAAAGTGAGAGCTAGACAAGGTTTTTGAAGGGTTGAACAAAGGGCAGAATTTGTAAATGGAGCCACTGAAGGTTGAAGGGTTCATCTTTTGATGACACAAAAAGATAAATTATAGGACATAATTTGACAATATTATGGAAAAAGCCCCCTACTCTTGGCGATACACCACAGATCAACAGATGAAAGCAAGCTGAGAAGAATAGTAAGAACCTGCTAACTTGACAAGGGAGCAAACTTTCTGGTGACCACGGAGCCACCTCCCAAAGCAAGACATGGGGTTTGTAACAGCTAAAGAACAGCAAGGGAACAAAGCAAGGGTGAAGGATGAGAGCGGCAGGTGATGATAGAGAAGAAGAACAGCAAGAAGCGACTTGCCAACCAAAGGAGCAAACTTTATGGCGAGCACGGACCTACTTGCCAAATGAATGCATGTGTTTGGTGACAGCACTAGAGAACCGCGAGGGGGAGGAAAGCGAGCGGCAGACGACGATACATAAGACAAACTCGAGAAGTGGGGGACGAGGAAAACGAGACTATTATTACCTGAAGCCTGCGAGGCTGGACGCCCTTCTGGAGCAGGAAGACGACCATCCAGCGGAAGATCCCCTGGGAATCCACGTCGGGGGGGCTCTTCTCGTTCTGCCGGGTTCTCCTGGGCGCCATTTCCTCGTCACGGGCGGCTTCCTTCGAATCAAAAGAGGCGCCCTTTTATATCTCTGGGAGCACACCTGGTGGCTTGATCGTAGATTCGCAGGTGTTCCCTTGACACGTTGAGGCGGTGCCGACCGCCTAGCGTCTCTAACCGGGTTCCGCCGCGTTAACCCGGGCCTCGGCTGTTTAATTTTTGATAAACCTAGAATAAGAGATTGCGGTACAATCGGATCAAGTCTGGACAGTATAGAGAGGAGGAGGAGATGAGATTTTAAAAAATTCCATTTCCACATAGCCGAACAATCCAACAAATCTTATTGCCTCTTCTTTGTACTGACCAGATTATGATCATGCACAGAGAGGAACCGAATTTAAAATAAGATAATATATCTAATCACTAAAACTTGTTCAATTTAATTGTTCCATTTTTTTATCTTGCATATGAGAAGAAAGTATTCAGAATAAATTAGAAACAACAATTGGAGTAAAAAGTTTAAAGTATTTTTACTTTTCGATCTTTATAATCTTCTAATATTCTTTATAAATATTTGTAATCTTTACATTCATTATTAGTCCTTATAATTATTCAAAACATTCTTAAAAGGTCTCTCAAGTCTCCTTAAAAATTCTTCTGAAGAGACTTTTTAAGGATGATGCAAAAAATGCAAAGATTACGAAGACTTATAAAAATATTAAAAGATTATAAGAATTACAAAATAAAATTTCAAAAATTTAATATAGGGGCATTGAATGACCTCTCAAAAGAATACGCACGTACCTTAAGAGCTTCTTCAACAATAAGCCTAAAGAAGATGTATTTGGATCATCATAGATTATTTCCTTGTTTTCTGGATTCTCTGTGATGATTGTGGTGGTAATCTTCTTTACCTATGATTTTTGGGTCTTTACTGAGAAAAAAAATGTTTGTAGATATATCTCAAGTTTCAACTCCATTACACCCATCGCCACACCCCCCCGCCACACCCCGGTAGACGTCAAAGCTTTAAGTTAATTTACGTTAAAAGAAGTCCTTATATTAGCCGAGGACGTTCCTTACTCGTGGACCGGTAGTGTCCTTTTAAATTGTAATCACCTTACCACACCACATGAATTGCGAAGGATATAGGTTCTTGATCGGGATTCATTTTTTCCTGGATATGAAAAGTAGGGACAGCTTTCCTTCATGCCTCATTCTAATGATTCGCATTTATAATGATCTTAAAAAAATCAAACAAATTTATGAAAACTTCAGTTATAATATATTTACAAAATCAAGTCATGTTTTCCAAAAAAAAAACTAGAAGCACAAAAAATGATTCCTTGAAAGTACATTTTGTCAGTCTGAAGGGGACTGGTATGGAGGGGACATGTTATGCAACCCCCCCCCTCCCGCCCCCCACCCCCCACCCCCCCCCCCCAAAAAAAAAAAAAGGAAACTTCCCATTGATCTCCGAGCAGATTGGGCCCTCATGGACATGAAGAGTAGGAGTAATAGGGAGAAGAACAGTGCTAGTCGAGGACACTAGCCTCCAATGGAAAAGAAGATGGGTGAAGGCAAGAAAAAGAAAAGAGGGAAGACTGGAACGTTGGTGTGAGGGAAACTTGCGCATTGTTATTGTTGTTCTTCTTATTATTATTATTATTTAGACAACAATTCAAAGATCTTTTTAATGTAATCGAGTCACGTCAATTGCCTCTATTGCATTTTTATATAAAAATATACACACTTACCGGCACGCGCGCACAACGCGTGTGTACACATGCACTATCATTTGTTTCTACTGATATATTTTGAAACCCTCATATCATGAGTAAAGAAGATTCTACTTTTACTGCCTGCATGCTTAGGTTATAGCCTTATAGGTCAGTAACCTCATCTTCAAAATGTTGGAAAATCTTCAGGTTGAAGAGGATCTCACCTAGAAGGTATAAAACAAGCTCATTTGTCCACTGTCCATTGCCTAAAGTGCTGCTTCGCATGCAGACTGTTTTTCTTTTATTTTTTTTCCAACTGTCCGATCAAAGATCGAAGGATACAGATACAAGAATGAGGTGGCTGGCAATCTTTTTTAATAACAAAATACATCACCATACTACCGTCCGATCAAAGAGATCGGATGATGGGATGGCAGTCTCCTGGCAGTGTAGCAAACGTTACTCCTGTCCATTATGAATAGAACTGGGAGAGCATCTTACATCACTCCTTTGTTGTAAAACGTGCACTTTCATGTAATCCAGGAACAGTGGAAGCATAATGGAAACGCTGTTGGGTCTTCCGTGAGGCATGATTTGGCACAATAATTTCTTTTTACTTTAAAGCTGCAGAAGGAAAGCATCTCATGAACAAGACACTTTTAATTGACTTTGGTGATTTTTTTCTTACCTTTTAATCATCTCGTTGATGCTTGTTTTCTTAGTTATTGCACTGCCTTCTTCTGCAGTTCTATAAACATATGATAAGATTATTGTGCTTCTATCAATTACCAATAATCACCACAAGAACAATTACCTACTGAAAAAGCATGGAAACGAGATCTGTCCCTTACAATAATTTCTCTACGAAAGACTTGTGAAATAGCTTTCATTGCAGAGTGGCAATCTTCACATATCCTTAGATTCTTCACAATTCTAATGGGACACCCTTGTTCCAAGCTCATAAGGCCGAAAGCAACAGCCAACTTCTCACTGTGCCAAGAAACAGCTTGCTCTTTCTCTTCCTCACTGAGATCAAACAATACACACTTTGTATCCGCAACATATCCTCCTTCAATGGTCACCCTAGACAACACGTCGCTCAACTTAGTCCTTATATCCACAATTTGAGGGTGTAACTTGTCAGCAGCTAGAAATTCATGAATGATTCCATCAACCTCAATGAAACTACACCCAGGAACCGAGCCGACAGGCATCTGCACCCTGTTCCTCACAGTGCTTACCTTATTCCAGCGATTAACCGATGCATATAGATTTGAAAGTAGCACATATCCTCCCCCATGGTTGCTCGGGTGACATCTCGACATCCGATCTGCAATGCATTCAGCAAGATGCAAGTCTCCATGAACTCGGCAAGCACTAAGCATGGACCTCCATATGATGACATCGGGCTCGACGGGCATGCCGTCAACTACCTCCAGAGCCTTGCTTAAGCAGCCTGCACGGCCGAGAAGATCAACCAAGCACCCGTAGTGTTCGACTTTAGGTACAATGCCCCAGGAGAGAGTCATCCTGTTGAAGATGGAATAGCCCTCATCTACAAGGCCAGAGTGGCTACAACCATTTAGAACTCCCAATAGGGCAATATCATCAGGCTTCATGCCTTCCTCAATCATTCTATAGAAAAGCTCAAGAGTATCCCTGCCATGACCGTGCATTGCTAGCCCCGAAATCATGCTGGTCCACGTCAAGATGTCTCTGTTAGGAGCTGCACCAAAAACTTGTCTTGCGCAGTCGATTCTTCCACACTTGGAATACATGTCAATTAAAGCCGTCGCAATGTTAGAGGTCTGACAATACCCGCTTCTGTCAATGTATGCATGAATCCACTTCCCCTGATCCAAAGCCCCAATTTGTGCACAAGACGAGAGAACCGAAACAAGAACAGCTTCATTGGGCTTTGTTTCATTGCAGCTCAACATATCATGGAAGCACCTCACTGCATCATTGTACCTCGCAGCTCGGACATACCCGGAGACCATGACGGCCCAGGAGACGTCATTCTGATTTGGCATGTTTCTAAACACCTCCTCTGCAACGGCCACTTCCCCAGCCCTCAGATATCCACCCACAAGACTAGTCCACGAGACCACATCTCTAAGGGACATTTCCTCGAACAGCTTCCTCGCCTCCCCCATCCTCCCAAACACTGCATACATGTTCACCAGAGAATTCCCCACATACAGATCGGAGAGGAAACCCGTCGCCGCCGCCCGCCCGTGGACGGCCTCACCCGCCGCGGAGGAGGCCCTCCTGGAGCAGGCGGCGATCACGAATGTGTACGTGTACTTGTCGGGCGCCAGGGGGGTGCCCGGCCCGCGGGCAGCGAGCATCCGGCGGAAGAGGAGGAGGGACCCGTCGGGGTCGGCGGGATCTTTGGAGTGGGCGCGGATGAGGGCGTTCCAGATGGCGGCGGAGAGGAGCGGTGATACCCCAGGCTGGCCACACCATTCGTCGAACAGGTGACGGGCGTGGAGGAGCGAGCCGAGGGAGGCATAGCGGCGGATGAGGTGGGGGAGGAGTGTAGCTGAGGCGGGGAGGGGGCGGGTGATGAGCTGGGCATGCAGCTGCTTGAGGCGGGGGAGGGAGGAGGAGCATCTCTGGAGGAGCTCGCGCAGGTGTTCGCCACGGCGCGGGCCAGAAGCGCAGGAGGATGGGGTCCGAGAAGGGGTACCGGTGCGCGTTTCGGTTTCGGAACGGGATGGCGGGTCCATTGGGTTCCCTCTATTCAGGCTTCCGGGTTGGTATTAGCGGAAAGTCACAGCAGAGAGCGATGCCCCTATTCAGTACAAATCTTGAGGAATCAGATTATCTGATGTCATAAATTTTTGATTGACAGATCTAACATCACCATATATTGTATGATTGTCAACTTTTTAACATCATCACATATTGTATGATCATCAACTGATATTTAGTCATTTAATAAATTTACTCTTATATTTTATATTTAATATTTGTGATCATACGACTTGAATTTTATAGTCCTTACTTTATGGTGGATTTGTTTCGAGATCTATGAATGATTTCAACCCTTATACTCCAAAATAACTCAGGATCCGAATCATGCTCCCTTATATTGGAAACCACTGTAGGCCTCATCCGTGCGGGCACCAGTCCCTAAGACAGGATAACCATGCCATTCACAGCCTCTAATGAACGGAATAGCCGAAAGGTAATGCAAATCAAAGGCACATCCATGAGGCTCTGCAGTTGAACCCGGGACAATACGGAGTCCAAAAAAAAACATAAACTTATTTCTTGGCAGATTTAAGTCCGACAGCAACATGCTTCAATTGAATGCAAGGACTCCAATTGGCAAGGGGACTCTTAAGTCACAGCTGGTAGTCTCTAATTCAAATTCACCTGGGAACCACCCAACTCTGCATGTCGCAAAGATCTTGTACTAACAACTTGACGCTTTAGTTCGGGTGAATGCATGATCTCTTTTCCGATATAAATTATCAAACTATCTGACCAAAGATTGCACGATACAGATGTCGAGCTGAGGTGAGCACCGAACTTGTTTTTTTTCCTTTCTTTCTTTGAAATTGAAAAAAAAAAAAAAACACTTTTTCCACCGCTGCACAACCGTACGATGAAAGAAATTGGACAGCTGCTTCAGGCACGGTGCAAGCCCACACATATTGCACCACGCCCCAACAGTGAAACAAGCATTATTCCACCGCAACAGGTTCACATGGCCTAATGAACTAATCCAACTACTTATGAACTTCATCTTGCCCCAGTCTAATGGAGGTCAACGCCTCGAGAGAGCTTTTGAAACCCAACGTTCCACACCGAGCCTAGTCAGAAAATAACCCAGGTGTCTCTTTAGCAAAGTGCGAGGAGAGCTTTCTCCGTTCATTTAATTATATTAAAGGAAAAAGAACGAAAAATACAATGAAGTACAACTGCCGTCCTATCAACAGATCAGAAGGTGCATGGGTCTTAAGATCCACCGCATGTCCCGAGGCGGTGCAACAACCACATGGAAGTGGTTGTACTGCAATGCCCCCAGGGGTGTGGCACCAAGCATTCCCCTAAAAGAAATGCTTCATCGAATATGAAAGTAATACTGTGAATCGTTCTCAATGCATGATCGACTCCACTATCAACCTATTATTATCCGCCAAGAAAATTGAAATGCCAAAAGCACCCTTTCACTTGATGAAATAGGTCATTGGTCAAGGCAAAAGTTTCAGTTGAACCTGCAGAAGACACTGTATTTCTGTGGTGGCAGAACCAGGCCCAGACTAAAGCATGGACAGGCAAAAGCTTTGGTAGAGCTACAACTGCATGATGTGGCAGCATTAGGACGTGCATATAGCACTGGTTAAGTGATTACGAGGAGCATATAATTACTTGCCACATTTACGATGCCAACGCTCATCAATGAAATCAGAATTCTAGCATCTCAATGACATCAAACCCAGAAAATAATCTTAATTTGCTTTTAATGTAAAAGCAAAAACGTTCATACAGTGGCAATTATAGCAATAAGATATATCCAATTACATGGAAATCGTAATTGAAGAACGTCTACCAAAGTTCAAAAGGAAAGCTCATTCCTTGACTGACTGCGAGAAGGAAATTTACAGCGCTAGTCCTATAAATTCAATGTTACATAACCACACCACTGCAGCCAAAATATTTTTTTTCCTACACAGCATCTGTTACCTCGAGATGTGAATAAGTGAATATAGATAAGAACCTTGCATCCGTAGAACCAGATACTAATGATATCTATTGGGCTGGACTCCGAACCTGCAACCTTTTCCTTTCAAATTCAAGCTGCTCGCCAGGAAAAAAAAAAAAACATAAGGCAGTGATTACTCTAGGCAAGTTTCACATGTGAGTAAATTTCAATCACTTGTAAACGTGAGATAAATGCTCACCACTTTCCTGACCCTATCATTGGCAGCCGGGGTCCCCCCAACAACATTTTCAGGGAGATATGGACTGCTAACGCACACTTCATCCATTACAACTATGTCAGTTTTATCCCAGCGAACAGGAAGCCTGATCAGATAACAAAAGTTATGAGCCAGTGCAAATGCATCGCAAATAAGAAAAAAAGAATTCAATCAAAGCAGCTGGTCATTTATGAACTACTTCCATCAAGAAAGACTTCTATGCATTCATCTGAGCCTCTAAAGAAATTACAAACTAGCGCAACATTTGACATAGGCTTGCCAAACGCTTTAAACCTTATCCCTAAGAGCTCTTTATCTGATTAAGGTAGGATGTCCTGGAGTGATAATTTCACATGTTAATGGAGTCCTTGGCTAACATGATGATGGCAATGATAGTTGCCATAATGGAACTTTCAGGGCCAACAATTACAGCCATTCACCAGCAGAAAGTCAATGTCAGGCAGGCAGTTGGTCAAAAAACATCGCCAATTTCTTGGATCCTTCGTTAGAAATAGATGGCCCATGTTGATGGGATACAGCTGATGATGATGATAAGCAATTATAGCTTTTCATTTTCCCGTCCCAAACATAATGGCATTAATGATTAACCCCAAAAAAAACTAGATTTTTCACTTAAATAACGAGTCTAAATCAAATCAAAAGGAGCTATATGTGCGTCCATTTAAAGAGTATAAAAGTCAATGACATCAGTACTTTGAATAAAAATTAAATTGTACATGAACAGCCAAACTAATTGAAGCTTATACTTCAAAAAATATTTAACACCCATAAGAATCCATACAATGCTTTTTTTAATTATGAATGTATGACAAACCACATATGAGTTAGTTCTATATAGCTACAACCTAGAAATGCATGGTGATAACATCTGAATATAATTCAAAAGGCTCGTAGAAAAAGGAACAATGCCTCCAGCATATCTATTGACACTAAAAGCATGAAATAAAGAGATTTCAAATTGAACTTTGCATCAGTGGTGAACCTGCTGTTCAACGGTCACATAAAAGCAAACAGTAAAATAATCAATATTCATACATGAACTTCACATCAGTGTGAAAGGTGTAGCTCCGGTTGTCATTAAGCTTAGGAAAAATAGGCTTAGATGGCTTTGGTCACATGCATCATCACCCAAGTTTGGCGCCAGTTAGGAGATATGATCAAATTCAAGTAGAAGGATGGAAAAAGAACTTGGGAAAGACTTGCAATAAAATGGTTGGATGTGGTAAGTTAGGATATAGCTTTCTAGATTTTACTACAAATATTTAGTACATCTATTGTTCTCCTGACCAAGCAGGTCGTTGACCTCTTCATCAAGTTTCTGACAGCTCTATGCTTCAAAGAATTTGCTAGTAAACTCTAGTTTATAATCCAATTAATTTTGAGACTCTAAGAGAGATTATATATATTGTACATAGTCAAAAGAGGATCACTAGTTCCACTCAGAATAGGATAAAAGTTTGTTACAATGTATCTGGAGGATTTAATTTGCTACAATGTACCAAGCACCAAGCAAAAGGAAGAGTGGTACTGGAATTGAGATTACTAATCTCGAGACTATCGAGGAAGAGGATGAAACGCCAGAACCAAGTGGTGAGGTACAAATATCAAACCTCAAATGACTCGACATCAAAGACGAGCTCCGACAGTTCTGAGGATGGCGAAGATGCTACCAGTGCCCCAGCCCCACCTTCACCAATTCAATTCACTGGAGAACAAGAATACACACATGCTACTCCCGATGAACATCATGGTAACAAAGCAGGACGGGAAGAATCTCCCATTCAAACATTTCAGCAGATCAAGGAGGAAGGACAAAGGTAAAGTTCCTCAGTATGCAGAAGCCAAAGAAGAACTTAGGAGGGAGAGAAAATATCAGGAGCAACTATCAGATACATCATCATATTCTCCATACGAAGGATATAGTCATCCTTGTGGATATGTAGTTTACCCTCCTCAACATTCTGATACATCCGACTATTCAGGGGGTTGTCTAGAATATCCACAATTGTCAGTCATTTATACCAATACGGATGACTATAGCCGGTATGTGATGCAATATGAACAATACTACCAGAGCTATATGTCATGGTCTGAGTATGTAAGCCATATGTTCATTCAGTATAATGTACGTTTGGAATAAATGTAAGTTCATAATCATATATGTAAGTTTGTTCAAGATTTTTTTGTCCAACAACATCTTATGTACTTCAAATCAATGTATTTCAACACAATTATGTATTAGACTTGTGTTTTATATTTTTTTCATATTTGTTTTAATTTTTTTCTGCTACCGAACCAGCCGAGCCTGACTCAGCCAGGATCGGGTTGACTCGGATCGGACTCGGACGATCCGATCGGTTTTGGACCGACCGATCCGGGACCCGATCCCGGGTTTCTTAACCTTGCTATTTTCAACTAACCACTAACCCAAAACTCACATTACTTGGTAACAGTCCCAACACTAATATAGGCACCTCACCCAACTGACCCATGAATACCTGATACAGGAGCAAATGACTTTCACCTCCATTCCTTCCCCTAAACCTGGTTGGAGTCGTATGGCAAGTGGCACTTCCCGAATCTGCAAAGCCAAATGGAACAATCCCAACGAGCAAATTGGCTTTAGTACCCTACTATTGAATTGACCTAGGGACCAAAAATTCTTGTTAGTGGGCAGAGATCTCAGAATTAATATAGACACAGAGTGCTCATGAGTACCTGGTATGGGAATAAATGGCTTTCAATGATAGCTAAAACGTTAATCCTAATTTTTTCTGATCTTGGATGAAGGCATTATGTAAAAGTAGGCTGTGTTTACCCCCTTTAAACCTTTGTTGCTTTGAGCGTTGCTTCATATAATTTCATCCATTAGACAATTCTTCTGCTGACAATGATTGCTGATCATTCTCAATTTATACTCTTGTAATGTTGCTAATAATTATGACCTATAAGCTGCTGACGCTCCAAAGGACTGTCAACTGTGCTTTTTAAGTCTTCCCCACAGCCAACAAAACTTTTTGACAATAGAATGACAAGAATTTTGTTTTCTTCCTGTGCATCATTCAACCAAGTTTTAACCACGTCACGAAACTCATCTCCAAACATGAAAATTCTAGGGCCTTGCCTTCTTGATCAGAAAATAGCAAAATAGGAACATGATCCCATGCAGTATGTGGCACTGTTTTGGCTTTAGCGCTGGGAATTTAAGTAACCAATCTGTAGAAACAAAGAATCTACTAACCAATCTGTAGAAACAAAGAATCTTCCTGCCTTTGAAAGGATTAGAAACATGCATACTGATTGAAAGGATTAGAAACCTGCATACTGGACCATGTGAAAGCTAGATTAAGAATTTCCTACTCCAGCACTTGATCCTTAATTCAATCTGCAAATGATTTTATTTCATGAAATTCACAATGGTTAACTCTCTCCCAAGATAATGACTTAAAAGTTTCAAGTGCCATAGCAGGCTTTTCCCCTCACTAAATACTATTTAGTTCGGAAAAGAATGCTTGCTTCCTATCTATCTGATTAGGGCCATAAACACCAATGAAAGTCTATCTTGTGCCATTCTCCTCATCAACCTCCCTACCACAGTGGATTTGCTCTTGAAAACCTCCTCATCTCATAAGATAAGAATACCTCCACTGAGTCCCAACACTGGTTTAAAGGCCCAGGATTTAAATGTATCTCCAGTCACTCAGTTTGACTTTTTTTTTCGAATAAAGTCTGGATAGTACCACCAATTATATTAAATAAAGAGAGGTAGTACAATCATTAGTTAGGAGAGATTCCTAAGAAAGAGAAATTAAAAAAATCACTTAAACACCTATCTCCTTATTCCAAGATTCAAGAGAAATCCCCAAAATAAACCTAGCCCAATTAAAAAGCAAATTTACAGCTTTAAGAGAAATATTTTCAACATAGATGTTACTTCCCAGGAAAACGGCTTCATTCCTTTCCTTCTATATGCTCCAGCAGATAGCATGAGGAATAATGCTAATAATATGGCTTCTCTAAGAATTTCCAAGTTGCTTCTTCAATGTGAAAATTTGATACCACATGTCTTGGACATCATGAAAATTTATTGAAAAAGGAGATAACCGCCAAAGACCTCCAAACTTCTAGACTTATGGGACAGCCAATCATCAAATGATCCACGTCTTCCTCCAACTGACAGAAGCAGCAGAGAGTATCCCCATCCATTTTCCATTTTTGGCGATATATTTTTGTGACAATCTTTTCTGAAAAACCAGCCACATGAAGGCCTTCACCTTTAACAGAAACTTGACCTTCCAAACTTCATTATATTTGGGATAAGAAGGGCAATTGGTTTCCAACAAAGAATACAATGATTTCACTGCAAAGATACCATTATTCTGCCCCCACACAACTTTATCCCTGCCTTCAAGATCAACTTTAACAGGATCCAAAAACTCCAGTAGACTAACATATTCCAGCTCCTCTTCCTCTTTCAGCCCTCTTCTTAATTGAATGTTCCAATCAATGAATTCCCCTTGAATCGGATAGTATTGATTTACTGTGCACCACTGATCTATTGCAATTCTATAGATCTTCTGGAATTTGCCCTTCAAATAAAAATCTCCCAACCATTTATCCTTCCAGAAATAAGTATGCCTGCGAGTGACCTCTTCCTCAACAGGCCCTGGAACAGGTGGGGCCAGAGGAGGCACTCTAGCAGTATCCTCAGGCTCTATCGGAATAGGCTCTCAATTCTTCATCCAGGAACTGCGACTTGGCAAGGGAGATCTCAAACTGAATCGAAAAGAGAAAATATCAATCACCCAGATATCCAGAAGTCGCACCAACTAACATATTCCTCAAAACGCACTGTGCATGAATGTGACAGAATCATGAAAAGGATCCCCACTTTAAGGCGATCGTTGTCGATAGAGGAAGAGAAGAGAGAGTCCGCTGATTTTGTTTTTGTTTTTTTATAACTTCTTGGTTTTCCTCGAAGTTTGTGTAGCACAAGAAGAGCGTGTTCCCATGCTACCCTTAAAAGTCGTACAGAATAAACAGTTCGTCAGGAAACCATTACCCTTTCAGCGGATCCAATACAAAAAGGAAATTAAAATCGATTTTTCGAACCCATTTACCCCCTTCTGATCCAATTCTTTTTACTGACCATTACCGATCTTCATTTTGACCCATTTCTCTAATATTCTGCCGGTCTTGAGAATTCCTTTCCATACAGGTGACAGCCTTGTACAATTGTGTGTATCCATATAAAACCTGTGATGATCATGATAATGTTTGTGAAGAATAACAGTCTTCCATAAAGATTCCCCCACATTCATCAGCTCCCATAACCATTTTCCCAGTAATGTCATATTCATCAAATGAGGATTCTTAACTCATAATCCTTTTTTAATTGGTCTACAAACCAAATCCCACTTCATAAGAGATATGCCCTTACTATCCTCTCCCTGTTTCCAAAGAAATCTGCCTCTGATTCTGTCCAGATTAATTATAACATTTTTAGGCATCAGAAAAATAGTCATGAAATGATTTGGAATAGTAGACAGCAGTGCATTCAGTAATGTAATTCGACTACCCAATGATAAATATTTAGCCTTCCATCCGGTCAGTCTTTTTCTGCATTTGCAAATCAACATTTCCCAATCAGACATTCTCAAACTTCTATAATGCAATGGCAGTCCCAAGTACATCATAGGGAGACGACCAACCTTACATCCCAAAAAGTAGCACATGCTTCAATCATTTCAAGCTCCATATGAAGACCCACCAATGAACTCTTGTCAAAATTAATTCTTAATCCTGAACAAGCTTCAAAGCTCCAAAGAAGAAACACCAAAATTCTCAATTGTTCAATCTCTCCCCTTACATACAACAAAAGTGTCATCTGCATATTGCAGGTGTGAAATTCCAATTGGTAAATTACACACCTCAATTCCTTGGATCCATCCCATATTCTCTGCTTTGAAAATCATTTTACTTAACATATTTGCCACCAAAACATACAATAAAGGGGATAATGGATCACCGTGCCTCAGTCCTCGAGAAGAAGTAACCAAAGTTGTTACCATTAATAACAATTGAGAACCTTGCAGAATTGACACAAGCTTTCACCCTGTTTATGCACAGTTCAGGAAAATTATGGATTTCCATTATATTCCATAGGCATTTCCATAACACTCTGTCATAAGCTTTATTGAAGTCAAGTTTGCACATGAGTCCCTTCATCTTTTTCTTTGTCATCGTAAACAAAACCTCATAGGCCAAAAGAAAGTTATCCTTCAATCTCTTGCCATGCATAAAAGCAGACTGATTTTGTTGAATAATGCTACCAAGAACCTGCACTAACCCGGATGCAGGCACTTTGGAAATGATTTGTAAGAACCATTTAACAACCTAATTGGTCGAAAATCAGTAAGTTCTAGGGAATCCTCCTTTTAGGGTAACAATACCAAAAAGGTCCGATTACTCCGCTGACAATTTTGACCTGTTCTGAAAATTTCTTGAACTGCCTCTATAACATCTGACCCAACAAGTAGCCAAAATTTCACTGGTAGAAGAATAATGGAAACCCGTCAGGACCAGGAGCCTTGTCACCTCCCAAATCAAAAACAGCCTCTTTGATTTCTCTGTCAGATATATCCCTTCTTAAAAATTGTTGTTCCTCCGTAGATAGCTTCAAAGCATCTGCATCTTCCCAAGGAGGGTACCATCTTCTCTCTGTGTAGAACCATTCAGTTGACTATTATTGAAGAATTTCCATAGTATTTCCTGGATACAAACTACTTTATGCATCAATATCTGATTGGGCCCCTGACAGACCTAACTTTTCTGCTCCGTTCAAGATTGATGCTACATGAAAAGGAACTTCACGTCAAACAGAACTTCCCTCCACCCCTCAGAAACCTCTTAATTTTGGATGCTTCAGCTATAGAGTTGCCTTGGATAATATTAACCACCCTTTTCCCAATCCTAGCACCTGTCATGGCTGTCAATGGGGCCCAGCTCAGGCTGGGTCAACCCCAGCCCAGCCTGAACCTGTGATGCCCACTCTGAAAGTCTAACCCCATCCCAACTGGATATTTTAAATTTCATCTGGGGCAAGGTCCGAGAACTTTAAAAATTCACCAGGCCTGACTTTGGCCCAGTCCAGCCCATAGAACATTTCAATACTCTAAATTTCATTTGAGTTTTAAATATACATTGAACAGGCCTTACCCTGACCCTCTGGGTAGTTGGCGCCTGTGTTAGAAAGGGCTGAGCAGGGTCCTCAGTCCTCACAGACTTGCCAGCTTCAAACATTGGTGAAACTGATGCCTGCACAGAAAACCAAGTTTAGTCCCACATTGTTATTCATTATGTTAGAATGGACAGGGTCTACAGATGAGATTTCACCCCCTCCTTTTCTTGGCTTTGGATTTGGGACCATTCCGCAGAGAACTACTGGCCCAGTGAATTTTGGGATTCAAATAAATAGAGGGGGACGTGGATACTATCACAAGATGTATTAAAATAAGAGGGAACACAAGTATAAGAAAGTGTAAGCTCTAAAAATCCCCTATACAAAAACAACCAAGGTGGTGACCAACTTTTTTTTTTTTTTTTAAGGTGACAAAGTCACAATTTCATTAAATTAAGTAAAGTTTTTTTTAAGTGGATTAAAATAAGTAAAGTTACATCCTCAAAAGGACAATACAAAATACAAAGACACCCTACAATCCCAAAATTCCATTACACAACAGAGCCCATCTCTATTTTATGAAGAGCATAAAATAGATCAAAGGATAAAACGGAGATATTCGTATCCTGGGAAAGGCACTCCTTCACCAGATACCAACATTAGATAGATGAAGAGTTCTGATGAAGGACAATGCTCGCAGCTCTTCCCCATTCAAACATGAAATGCACAGCTCTTTTGACAATGTCAAAAGGACAACTGAATTCTTCAGAGAAGTGTCTTTTGTTCACCCAAAGCATAGCAGGTAAAAGTAGGGACCACAGTTTTTTATCTGGATAGGACCTACTAATCAGCTCCCATTCTTGTAACAGATCCATAATTGTAAGGGGTGCACTGCATTGGACTTGAAACTGCTTACACAGAGAACTCCACAACACATTGATAATCCCACACTGACAGAATAAGTGATCAAGGTTTTCTTCAGAGTCCACAGAACGGACACCTACAATTCTGAATTTCTATGAATTTCTTTACCTGTCACAGTTGGCAATCTTTTCCAAGCCACTTTCCAAAGGAAAATCTTGATCTTATTTAGAAACAACTTAGACCAAACAGCTCCTTTCCGCCACACCCTACAACCACCATCATTAATAATCCTTGTAAGTGCATTCACCTTGAATCTGCCTGTTTTCTTCCAAACCCAAAGTCTTTCCTCTACCATATTGTTGCTTATTTGAATACCACTGATAGTGTTAAAAAAAGACAGCAACTCAACCTCAGTCGGATCACTGCGGAGTCTGATATTCCAGTGGGACTGCTCACCATTTGAATATATTTGGGCAATGAAAATTCCTTTGTCCTCTGCAATTGAATACAGATTCATAAATTGATTGGCAAAGGGCAAGTCCGAGCACCACCTGTCTTCCGAAAATCTGATCCATTCTCCATTTCCAATCTGAAATTTGATTGCAGGTGCAATGATATCTATTGTGCTAAGAATATTCCTCCAAATTGGTGAAAGGTTAGAAATCCTGGATGGCTGTAACCACCATGTAGATGAGTGACCATAGTACTTTCCCCTGATAAATCTTCACCCACACCAAATTCACATCTTCTCCCATTCTCCACGGCCATTTAGCCAACAGGCCCTGTTGAAGACCTGCACCCCCCTTGATCTTTAGACATGCAAACTTTATCCCATGCAATCGAGTGAAGGGCTTTCTTTTCTCTCTTCCCTCCTGCACAGAAGAAGGATTTCCTCATTGATTCTATAGATTTCTCAACTGATCTTGGGATTTTAAACATAGACAAATGATAAGTTGCCAAACATGACAGAACAGATTTAGACAGCACCCACCTGCCACCTGCTGACAACTTAGCCTTCCAACCCTCCAATCTTTGATCAAATTTCTTAATTAAAACATTCCAGTCGCTTGCTCTGATAGTACCATTAGTCAATGGTAAACCAAGATATTTGATTGGGAAATCAGACCATTTGCAATTCAAAACCCTAGCAGTACTCATCACCCTTTCCACAGCCATGTTAACTTCTACTACCTCAGACTTCCCAAAGTTGATTTTGACTCCCGAGATCCCTTCAATTAAAATCAGCAATTTCTTCATGTTCACCAACTTATCATTGGACCCTGAAGTGAAAACTACGGTATCGTCTGCAAACTGCAAATGAGAAATCTGAAACCCATTCCTACCAACATTAAATCCATCAACCAAACCTTGTTCAGCTGCCCTGCTCCATAATGAACTGAAAATCTGACCAACTATGAGGAAAACAAGAAGATGGGATCACCTTGCCTTAAACCTCTTGAACTTTTAAAGAATCCACATGGTTCACTATTGATTAGAATGGAAAACCTCGGAGTAGAGATACAAGACATGACCCAATCAATCCATTTCTGCTTGAATCCCATCTTAAGTCCTATTGACACATTGCCAACTGATTCTACATATGCTTTCTCGAAATCAAGCTTTAGAATCGCACACTCCCTGTTACTAATTTTCTGGTTGTGTATGGCTTCATATGCTGCTAGAAAGTTGTCCAAGATAAATCTTTCTTCCATAAAGGCTGATTGATAACCTCCAATAACTGACTCCAACACCTTTTCAATCTATTTGCCAACATTTTTGTGATGATTTTATAGCTTACATTTAGTAAACTAATGGGTCTAAAATCTGAAAATTTCTCGGCACCTTTGCATTTGGGAATAAGAACTATAAAAGTAGAACTAAAACCTCTAATGCTAAGAGGTCTCTCTTGACAAAAGAGAGCAGGGATGAGGGAGGTTGGACTCAGGTTAGAGGGAAGAGGGGGAAGCCTATGTTGAGGTAATTTGCAACCGTGTTTTCTTCATCTGCTCTCCCAGTAGAGAAGGACATGTATTAGATGCCTCAGCAAAGGTCACTAGACGAAGGTGTGTAAGGAGAAGATTAGGTGAATTGTGGAGGAGAGGGGCACAAAAGGAGGGATTGTAGGAGAAGATTCTTTCGGCAGAGGGTCGCGACTCCTCAAGCTCTGAAGCAGGGAGATGCTGCTCCTCTTGCTCTGAAGCAGGTGTCGTCTCCTACGGCGCTTGCTCAGAGTCGCCTACTGGAGCAAGAATCGATCGTCATCCCATGGTCACAAGAGGCATTAGAGGCGAGGAAGATTTTGGAAGAGTGTTAGTCTTTATGCCGGTAGAATCCAGTTCCAGTGTTCGTTCAAAAGTCTCTGTCAGCATCTTGCTTCAACAACTTCAATGGTGTTGGCCTTCGGTGGAAGACTAGTGGTGCAAGGAAATAGCTTCGCAGTCTTTCCTTGTTAGAGCTAAAGAGATTGCATGGAGGCAGGAGGTAATTACTAATGAAGTTCTTAGTTTTGATAAGTTGATGGTCATATGTATTTCTTGGAGCATGGAGGTAACGACTGTCTCGGCTCAACAGGGGAAAATGCTTTAAATGAGACTGCTTGGTATTCCTCTACACCTGTGGAATGCCACAACTTTTCAAGATATGGTTTCTAAATTTGCTATTCTTAGCAGGGTGGATGTGTGTTCTTTGGAGGGGAAGCAGCTCCGGTATGCTAGAGTCTTTATCGAAGTTGACCAGCATACTATTGTCCCATCGAGCGTCAAAATTATCGTGGCGGGAAGAGCTTTCCGGGTGGATGTTCAGCTAGAAAGGGAGGATGCAGAGCTTGTTCCATCTAATAGAACACCTGAATGGACCTGGGCCGAGGTGGTGTCAGAATACAAAAAATACAGATCCGGCAGAGATGATCCATCAGTGTCAAAGGCTTGTTTTCCTCAGTCGCATAACAAGGCAGGCGGTAAGGTTGAAACAGGGGCTCCAGTAGTGGTTGATGATTCTGAGCCAACTCAGGCTCAACCCAACAGGAGGGCAGTTTATGTGGAACCGGGGAATACTTGATGTTGCCGAAGCTTATCACGGTCGGATTCCGAGACTGGAACCCGAAATTGGATCAGATCGATGAAGAGGACCGACGGGGATCCGGGACGAGACGAGGGTGGAGACGGGGCTGAGGATCCGAGGCCGAGAGGTACCTGGGGGAAGGCTCGCCCGGAGCGAAGCCGAGACTCCTTCGGCCGAGGCAGACCAGCCAGCGAAGGGCGTCAAGACCGGGGGGAGAAAACCCGAGGTCGGTGGCCGAGACCGACTCGGAGAGGTCGGCGAAGATTCAAACCGAAGCCCCTGCAGAAGGAGGAAGAAGAAGAACCGGTCAGGAGGAGTCCCGGGCTTCGGCCCAAGAGAACCCCCTCCAACGGCTAAGTTAGTTTCTGAAGAAGATTCGATTCAGAAGGGAAGGAAGAAGAGGTAGCTTTAATACTTTTGGACTGTTGTCCTTGGTCCAGAAGACATACATTTGGTAATAAATAGCCGTGTATTTATAGCAGATGATAGAGGTTGCTTAACGGTGGCAGCCGATATAGGACTATGTTTTGGGTTTACTGATAAACCGCCATAACGCCTAACCCTCCCACCGGAGTGGGCCGGATATGGCTACTGGGCCGAAGAGGGCGGGGGGCGCTTTTGGGCCGGATGCCGCTTAGTGGGCTGAAGCCAACTGGGCTTAGGGTCGTTGGGCCGCTGATGGGCCGAGGACCATTGGGCTGCTATTGGGCCGAAGGCCGCTGATGGGCCGAAGACCACTGGGCTCCTGTTGGGCCGGGGGCCGCTGGGCCACTGATGGGCCGAAGGCTGCCAGTGGGCCTCTTACTGTTAGCGATGTTGGGCTGATCCCAGCATTTGGGCTGTTTTAATGGGCCGAATCGGATTCTCCCCATCACACAACCCCCTACTCTTGTCGTTCTCAATTTCATAAGACGGCGAGAGTAAAGTCCGAAGCTTTTTTGGGAGAGCAAATTGGTACGAGCTTCGTTTGAAACCTCTGCTTTGTTCCGTTTTTTGAGAAGATCTGCCTCGGGTCGGCCGAGGGCTGGTGAAAAACACCTTCGTCTCAAGCCGGGACTCGGTGACGGATGCCTTCGTTCTCAGTTGCGAAGGGGCGAGTACTTTAGTATATCGGGACATCTGACAAGGGCGGGAAAGATCTCAGACTTCCCGCCCTCACGGTCGTGTCATAAAAAACACATGACACGTGTTGCGCATCCGGCCGGTTAGCCGAAAGCGCAAAAAGATCTCAGCCGTTAACAGTGATCACGCAGATCGCGAGTCACTTCGGCTCTCTGCCCAAGACTTCACCCGGATCGCCGTCTCTCCTGTTTCTGGCACGAGGATCGGAACACGTGGCGAGCATCAAGACGAACAGCCGAAGGGTCAAGCCGCGCCCGGCCGTCGATTGCCTCCTCTCGATCCGGCAACCCGCTTGTCATCATGGCGAAGGCAGGACACGTGTCGCGCATCCGAATAGAGCGGCTCCGAAGAGAGGAAAAATCTCGGCCGTTGATTCGGCACCGGATCCCTTCAAGTTTTCCTATAAATACTAACCCTCCTCCCCTGGGCACTGTTCCGCTTTCTTCTCCCCTTGTGCCTGTGCTTCCCTGCGAGTAGCTTCTCCAAGTGTTCCTGCTTCACCGGCGGAGAGCGAGCCATCGTGGGTGTTTGAGGGCGCCTTGTCCATCGCTGGAGAGTTCTTTGTCGCCGAGAATCGTCGCCGGGGAATTTCTGTCGGCGAAGAGACCGATAGCTATCAGGGAGACCTTTCTCTGAGGGTAAGCCTCAGTTCTCCTTCTTTTCCGCTGTGATTCATGTCCAGTTACTCCCTTTCGGCCGAAAGTAACTCTTCGGCCGAAGGCGGTTCTTCTTGCTCTTCATCCAGACCTCCCCAGTCTTCTTTGTCGTCTCCTTTTTTCTTCAAATTCTTTTGCTTCTGCTATGGCGGATGAGGCGGAGACGCTTCCGGCTGCAGAAGCCGAGCCGGTTCCGACTGTTGCCGAGCCTTCTACTTCCGGCCGTCGCCCGGCCGAGATGGTTTCGGATGTAGTTAGTGTCCTTGATACCGATACTATCAAGGTTATCACTATCTACTACCAGATTCCATCTTGAATGGTTCCCGTTCGGCCCGGGAAGAACACCAAGACGAAAGCCCACGTGATGTTGCCGAAGCTTATCACGGTCAGATTTCGAGACTGGAACCCAAAATTTGATCAGATCGATGAAGAGGACCGACGAGAATCCAGGACGAGACGAGGGTGGAGACGGGGCCGAGGATCCGAGGCCGAGAGGTACCCGGGGGAAGGCTCGCCCGGAGCGAAGCCGAGACTCCTTCGGCCGAGGCAGACCAGCCAGCGAAGGGCGTCGAGACCGGGGGGAGAAAACCCGAAGTCGGTGGTTGAGACCGACTCGGAGAGGTCGGCGAAGATTCAAACTGAAGCCCCTGCAGAAGGAGGAAGAAGAAGAACCGGTCAGGAGGAGTCCCGAGCTTCGGCACAAGAGAACCCCCTCCGACGGCTAAGCTAGTTTCTGAAGAAGATTCGATTCAGAAGGGAAAGAAGAAGAGGTAGCTTTAATGCTTTTCGACTGTTGTCTTTGGACCAGAAGACATACATTTGGTAATAAATAGCCGTGTATTTATAGCAGAGGATAGAGGTTGCTTAACGGTGGCAGTCGATATAGGACTATGTTTTGAGTTTACTGATAAACCGCCATAACGCCTAACCCTCCCACCGGAGTGGGCCGGATATGGCTACTGGGCCGAAGAGGGGGGGGGCGTTGTTGGGCCGGATGCTGCTTAGTGGGCTGAAGCCAACTGGGCCGAGGGTCGCTGGGCCGCTGATGCGCCGAGGACCATTGGGCTGCTATTGGGCCGAGGGCCACTGGGCCACTGATGGGCCGAAAGCTGCCAGTGGGCCTCTTACTGTTAGCGTTGTTGGGCTGATCCAAGCGTTTGGGCTGTTTTAATGGGCCGAATCAGATTCTCCCCATCAATACTCATTGTATTAAGGTAAATGGAGAGCAGGGGAATGTTCAAAGACTAGAAGAAAGAAGAACAAGGGAGACGGTTAATTGTCTTGATAAGAGTACTCAATTTCAGGGACTACTAGGGAAGCATCCTATCCCGAACTCGGGTCTACCTTCTGAGTTTAGGAGTACATAATCGCTTTACTAGAGAAATCAGGGGCTCCGATAATGGTGAAGCCTTTTTTCTTTCAATTTTGGGGTCCAAGTTTGATGATGAGTTTTTTGGGACTGGGGAAGACTGACAGGCTTTTTGATGATGTTGCTGCGTTTGAGGCTAGGGTGGCAGGTTGGAAGGTGGAACAGGGTTTCTCTCGATCAAAGGAAGGCGGTTCTGATTGGAGGAGGAGGCCGGCAGGAGATCTGACCCTGTCGGATCAGGAAGATGAACAGGCTCGGGCCTGTTTTGGTCAGCAAACAGGTAAGTTGTCGGGCCTTGACGGGAGTTTCGTATCGAGTAAGTTAGTTGAGTCCTTCCTTGGGACTGTATCGGGTAAGTTGTCGGGGCCTTCAGCAAGATGCTTACAACCTGATCGGTTCCCTTCGGGTCTTTCTTCCTCACCCGATATCCCCCGGCACACTTTTACGGCAGGCGAGCTGCTATGGGAGCCATCTTCGCCAACGTCTGCTGCAGGAAGCCACAGGGATTTCTTCCCCAGTATCCACACCTCTGATGGAGTTTTCTCAGATGGAGTGGGGTCTTTGTATGGGAGTAACATAAGTACATCCCAGTCCTATTCCGCCGGTTATGTGAGTTATCTGGGAGCCAAAACTGGTAACAAGTCTGAAGCAATGTCATGCAGGGATCACAGATAATTTGACAGAAGGACTTGTGACTGAACAACACAAGTCAACTGGGAATGCCTTGATATATTTCTTTCAGGCCAGTATGCCGATGCAAACAGTGTCCAACAACATATAGTGGCAGGGCCAAGTAAAGGATGTAGATGATAGAAAGGTTGTTATAGTGGTAGGTGAAGATCCTTCGGACGAATGTGTACCTCTTGTCGTCATCAATCCAGGGGGCAATATGGAGTGGTCCGATGATACTATTAAAATCATTGGAGGTCTGGTGGGTATTTCTTTCTCCGGTAAAGAGGAAGTGGTCAGGAAATTTCTGAGGAAGATCCGAAGGGACTTGAATCTTTCAGGAAGTTCAAGTAGAAGAGGTAAGGGTAGTGAGTTTAAGATTGGCAGCAGGGAATTGACATTCCTTCAGAATAATGTGCAGCTTGAATGTCTTAGGCCTAGGAAAGGCTGTGAGAAGGGTAAGAATGCTTAGAATCTATGAATATTGTTAGTTGGAATGTCAGAGGATTCAATGGAACTGTTAAAGGAAGAGAAGTTAGAGCAATGATACAAATGTATAAAGTTCAGATTCTATGTTTGCAAGAATTAAAGGGTGTAGAGAAGGATGATGATTTAATAAAAAGAATAGGAGCAAGTAAAATGAAAGGGTGGCAGCAAAATCTGCAGGAGGATTACGGGAGGGGAATTTTGATAATATGGGACCAGGATGTTCTTCAATGGTGCAACACTAGGGTGGGTGCTTTCAGTATTTCAGTAGATTTCAAGCTGAAAAGGAAGAATTTCTACTGGACATTCATAGAAGTGTATGGTCCTCATGACATGGAAGGAAAAAAGGACTTCTTTGGAGAATTAAGTGCTCTTCAAAATGCTAGTGCAGAGGCATGGTGTGTGGGAGGGGACTTTAATGTTGTAAGGCTCCCAAGAGAAAGAGAGAATCAGTCTATCTGGACCTCGGAGATGGATTCTTTTGGAGAATGGATTAATTCTTGCAACCTCATTGAGATGGATTCCCTAGCAGTACCTTACACTTGGTCTAATGCAAGGGCTAAGTCTAAACATGATAGACTTTTCATTACTTCAGAGTGACAACAGAAGTTTAGTAGACTTGCATTGAAAGGGTTGCCTGGAGTTCTTTCAGATCATACTCCTCTATTGCTATCTGTTGGAGAGAATAGGAGGAGGAAGGATAGAATTTTTAGATTTGAACTTGTCTGGTGAAGCATGAAGAATTCTTTGATCTGGTCACTGCCTGGTGGAAGGAGGCTCCTCCACAATCTAATGCTTGTTCTAGTCCGGCTTCTAAACTCAAGTGGTTGAAAAAGAAAATAAAAGTCTGGAGTGAAAGCACATTCGGAGTCGCTGCTAGGGTTCAGCAAGATTTGATCAGGAAAATTGACAATCACATTGTATATGAGGAGCAGGAGATTGGATCAACTGCAATAGATTTTTTCGAGAACCTATTTAAGGAAGAGGAGGAGTGGAGGCCATCGATCAGCTCAAGTATATTCAGGCAGATCTCAGAGCAGGATGCAGATAACCTGATAAGACATTTTTCTGAGGAAGAAATTAAGACCTCGGTATTTAGCACGGATGTTCACAAGTCACTGGGACTGGATGGATTTTCAATAGGGTTTTATCAGCATTTCTGGGAAGTTATTAAGGAAGATGTTATGGCAACTATGAAAGATTTTGAAACAAGGCCTTGAAGGATACAATGTTTCAATTCAACATTCATAGTGCTTATTCCTAAGAAAGATTTTGCAGAAGGGTTAGGTGATTATTGGCCTATTAGTTTGCTTAATAGCAACTACAAGATCATCACTAAAGCTCATGCAGCAAGACTCAAACAAGTGATCAACAAGGTGATAGACTCCAATCAAGCAGCTTTCATACAGGGCAGATATATTCTTGATAATTTTATGGCAGCATCTGAACGTATACATGATCAAAGGAGTAGGAAAAAGGAGTGTGTTGTTTGTAAAATTGATTTTGAGAAAGCATATGACAAAATTAATTGGAATTGTCTTTTTAAAGTGCTGCATCTGATGGGTTTCAGAAGAAAATGGACAGACTGGGTAGCTAGTTGCATTAGGACAGCTAAATTCTCTATTCTAATCAATGGAGCCCCCTATGGCTTCTTTGGGAGCTTGAGAGGATTGAGGCAAGGTGATCCTTTATCACCACTTCTTTTCATTATGGTGGGCCAGGTTACGAGTACTATGTAAGCTAGGGATTGTCGCATCATTGAGGGGATCAAAGTGAGAAGGATGGAAGAGGAGTTTACTCACCTACAATATGCTGATGATATGATCTTATTTTCATCCACTAAGGAAGAGAAGATTGTTAATTTGAAGATCTTGCTGAAGATTCTTGAAGCAGTGACTAGACTCGAGATCAACTTTTCCAAAAGTGAGATGGTGGGGATTAATGTGCCAAAAGAAAAGAAGGTTGTTATATCAAATATCTTCAATGTTCAGTCGATATCTTTTCCTATCATATATCTAGGACTGCCTCCATCCGACATGAAGTTAAATTGTTCAGATTGGAATCCTCTAGTAAGAAAGTTTGAATTTAAACTTCAAGGATGGAAAGGTACCCTACTTTCTATAGGGGGGAGATGGATATTGTCTAAATCAGTGGTCTAACTTGGCAGTATATTATTTGTCCATTTTTGCTATTCTTAAGACGGTATGCAAAAAATTGGAGTCTATTAGAGCAGCTTTCTTTTGGAAGGGTAAGAGTCCGGAAGTTAAGGGTGGACACCACATTGGATGGAAATATGTATGCAGAAGCATAGAGGAAGGGGGACCATGTTTAATACCAATCCATATCGTCAATAAAGCTCTTCTAATTAAATGGATGTGGAGGGTTGAAAGGGAGGACCAATCTCTATAGGCAAAAATTATCATGAGCAAATATTTTTGTCCAAATGAGTTATGAATTAGGAGTTTGCAGCTCAGTGGTACAGTGTCCAATGTCTGGAAGAATATTCTACAAACATGGATTTTTTTCAATTGTTCTACTTGCATCAGAGTAGGTATTGGTCAACTTGCAAAATGCTGGGAGGATGCATGGAAGAATGGAAGAGCTCTCAAGGATAGATTCTCAAGTTTGTACAACATTACTGCTGTAACAAATTTAAGCATCAGTGATTTCCATACTACATCTCAAGGAATTGTTTGGGACTTAAGATTTTGTAGAAACTTCTTATATGAAGAAGAGAGGGACTTTCTTCAGCTCAACTTGTTGCTTCAAGATTTCCAACGGGTTAATGATGGGAATTATGTCAAAAGCTGGAGATGGGATCCAGGGAGAAAGTTCTCTGGTAGTACTGCGACTAAGGTTCTTAGTTCAGAAGGGGGTAAACGTTAGCTGGGCTTCTCAGGTTTGGAACAAATCCCTACTCATTAATATTAGAATCTTTATGTGGAAAGTGACTTGGGACAGATTACCTACGGGGGACAAGCTCAAGTTTTTAACTCCAGACAAAAGAAAGTGCATATTATGTGAGATGTTTACAGAGACTGTGAAAATTTTATTTATCAACTGTAGTATTGTGGATGCTATATGGAAGACATTTTTCATAGCATTAGACAGTGTACCAAGGTGTTTCAATTATGTAGGCAGCCTATTTGAAACTTGGAACCATATGTGTCCTCACTATCAAGAAGTAAACATGTGGGAATCTATGCTTCCTGCCATGCTTTCGGTCATTTGGAGGGAGAGGAACTCGAGAATCTTCAACAATCAATACTCATGTCCAACTGGGATCATTGGGAATTGTATTCACTTCCTCCAAAAGTGGAATGTTCGTAAATCTGGAGAAAAGATCTCTGAGTCTATCATTCTCTCTAAAATTTTACAGTGGAAGACAGTCTTCTCTTAAGGGATGTTTCATTGGAGTGTTATTGTGTTTTTTTGGGGAGGGTTTTCTGTGGTTTTTTAAATGTCTATTGTCTTGGTAGACATTTCTTGTGTTTTTTACCTTTTTTCTCTTGTACATTTTTTCCTCTTATCAATTGAATGAATATGGCTTTATATTGCCTTCCTTCCAAAAAAAAAAGAAAGAGGTCTCTCTTGAAATTCTCTAACCACCTCCATCAAATCATCCTTAATGGTGTCCCAGAAGAATTGGTAAAATCCCAACGAGAAACCATCTGACCCCGGAGATTTATTAGGATTCATTTTCAATACTGCCTCTTTCAACTCTTCCTCTTGAAATGGGGTGCACAGCCATTCAGCCTAATCGCTCTCCAACCTTGGAAGAAGGTCTCCATAGGCTGTCCTCAGTAAACAAGTCCCTACAAATTTTGATAAAAAAACTCAATCTCTTCTTTTGAGTCAATTAAGTTATCATCAATCCTCACATGATCAATTTTCAGAACTCTTCTTTTAGCACTTGCCACTGCATGAAAAAAACAGTGTTCGTGTCTCCTTCTCTAAGCCATTGCTGCTTCGCCCTTTACTTCCACTTTATCTCTTCCTTCAAGGCCCAAATATTATACTCTTTCTTATAATTGTTGCGATTTTGATGATATTCAAAAGAAAGAGTCTGCCAGTCAGCTTTACTTTCTAGAATATCAATATTTTGCAACAATTGCTGTCTGCGTATGGCTGCCAGTCCATATATCTGAGAGCTCTATCTTTTTAAAGAATTCCTGACAAATCTGAGTTTATTATAAAATGTGACACCTGCAAATTCAGCCACCGGGATTTCCTTCCACCAAATAGAGGCCATCTGTTTAAAGCCTTCCTCCCTCTTTGTGCCACATTAATTCATACATGAACAGTCTCTGTTTTGAACCATTATCACCAATCATAAAGAGGAGTACAATGTGATCTTAACACTGTTCTGTTCAAACCTTTAAGATGGGACAATGGGAGCTGTTACAACCACCTTGTAGATACTAGGTCTCGGTCAATCCTTGACTGAATACAATTTTGCTGAAGGTTAGACCAGGTAAACTTCCTGTTAGGAATTTCTAGGTCTACCATATGACAATCTCTGATCCAGTATCCCAATAATTCCATTTCCTTGCTCCAGTTATAATTTCCTGACCTTTCCCAAGGATACGTCACACAATTAAAGTCACCTAAAACATACCATCCCTCATGAAAAGGTTGACAACCTACTAAGTTCTTGAAAAAAATCAATCCTCTGCTGACGATTATGAGGACCATATACTGAAGTGATCACAGCTTGTATATTGGTGTCTTTGACAGAAAATCTGACTGAGATACTGAACTCCCCTGTATCACACACTGATCCTTGCAATCTGTTACCATTCCATATAATAATCTGACCACCACTAGCTCCTCCTGCTGAAATACAAACTCAATCAGTCATCCTGACCCCTCCTATCCTTCTGATCAGTTGGTCATCCACTGAACCAACCTTAGTTTCTTGCAAACAGACACAATCCACTCTTGATGAGCAACAAAGATCCCTGACAGCCCGCATTTTGATCTCCCCATTAAGTGCTCTGATATTCCAAGACAGAACTTTCATTTTTGCACCATTTTCCTCCCCCCTATCTTCTTATCCCTTAGACAATCAACCACATCATTAGTCTTAACAAAATTTAATTCTCTTTTACCAATCTTGACACCACCTCCCTGCCCTTTACGTTTTAAGGAATTTAGTAAAACATCATTCCTTCTCAATTTTCTGATGAGCTTCTTACAACTTCCTCTCTCCCTTGAAAAGACACTCCAATTTTCTCCCCAAACTGAATAATATCAGTCGTCCATTCATCTGCTTGATCTGCGGAAATAACAGAGAATGACCTTGCTGGACCTATATATTGGACAATTGCTTTAGACATTACATACTTTCTATCATCCTGTAATGCTTCCTTTCCATCTTTGTGACCTATTGCATCATGCTCTGTTTTATTGCAGTTCGCTCCATCACCGTGAATCCCTTCAACTTCTAAACCATAGTTTCCTTGAGATAAATTATCTGAATTGTTTTTTTTCTGAGCACCAATAAGGATGCATTAGCTCTAACGGTCTACCCCATCTGCAAACCACAAAATCAGACCCTTTAGGTGTAGACTGCACTGGTTGAACTGGTTCACCGGGAGAACCTTAAACCGTAAGATTTAAGCAGACACCATCTCCAGTCAGAGACCTAATAGGAGACAGTTGAGCACTATCCGGCCCCGAAAACTTCCGGAATGGCCTGGCTTCCAAACCCTGAGCTTCCTGGTTCACCGTAGGTATCAAACAGATCGGTACGCTCAGCTTCAAAGGCCCTCCGTGATCGGGTGAAGAAGATAAATCCATTGGACATTTATCGGTTAATCCCACATAACTTACACAATTGGTAAAAATACCCGACAGAATCAATAGCTCTGAAACCAAAGGCCCGAATGACTTACCCGATATTGGAGACCCACGAAGCGAACCCGAGCTTTGCACCGCCCGATACTATATATCTTCCATACCTAACTGCATCCCCACATCTGCCACCTCCCTTCTCCAATGAGATTTGAGGAGCCTGTTTGCCTCCTCCAAACCCACCACCGAGGCCTCTAACACTGCAACATCCAAAGCATGCTGTTCCGAATCCTCCTCAAGCCCTTCCACCTCGGCCCCCCAAGCAGCTGCATCATCATTACCTTCATCTGGAACACTGCATTGCCAAGCCTGACCACCAGGGTTGCCAATATAGTTACTCTCCGATCCCTTGTGAGTCACTCGAATTAAAGATTTCCGAGTTTCACTCGGAGAAGGATCGTCCGTCTTCTTCTTCAAAGACCATGAACTCTCCGGCTCCCCTGTTTTGCACAAAAAAAGCCTCCACTGTCTTCTCCGTGATCCCTGTTGTGGGCTTAGGTACAGCGACCCTATCTTGAGCTTGTCTGTGGACCCTGTACGCTGCTGCAACCTCTGCCCAATTCCAGATAGTGGATTTATGGCTACCCTCAGCAGGTCTTGAAGTAGATAGAGCAGGAAGTTCTTTCTTGAAGAACACCCAATAGCAGTTACCGCCCACTCTACTCTTCACTCTATCAGGGTGCAGTCCACATTCTCAACTTCTACCAACACTCTAGCATAGACCCACATTTCCATTTCTATAGTTCTGGTAACAATACCCCTGAGGATTGCAAATTTCTCCACAATGGTCCGAAATGCATCCACATTCCAGACATGCAGCAGAAGACCTTCAATCCAACACCAAACCTGAACTCCCCCCAGATACCGGCTGTGTGCCACAGTTCCTGTTCCAGGAAGAGAAGATCAGAAAGACAACCCCCTTCTTGAAAGATTTAAGGGACAGTCCCTCATTTCTCCATCCTGGAGCAGACGAGCTGACCAAGAACAAATCATTCTGGAGCTACGTAACTTTCCAAGAGTACTCACCTGGCCATATATCTTTAAGAACAGAGAGAATCTTCAAGTTCAAGGAAGGTGCCTCCCTCTCCTCTGGGAAACCATCAGCAACAGCTGACACAATCAAACGTTGATCAAGGAGTTCTTCAGTCTTCCACATTCCACAAGGCTGGTAGTGCGGACTGGATCTAGTTCTGTTCTTCACTTGTTCTCCCTGGAAGGTTAGCACAGAACAACTACTCTGCTTCCAAGAACTCCTCTTATGGCCTACCCCATTACAAAGCAGTCACCTGACCGAATCTCTACGCTTTCTAGCCCTGTGACCCTTTTGAAGGCATCTGATACAAACATTCCGGACAACTGGAGTAGGTGGGCCCAGCTTCTGATTCATCACCTTCCTACTTCCTGCTGGATGCCTACTCTTCTTGACCTCCTTCCAATCCCATTAACCATCTCCTGCTGAACTCTCTCTCAGACAATCACCCTCCATCTCCTCTTTCCTCTACACTCTCTACTCCCTCTAGGAGGTGACCAACTTTACCCTCCCAAAAAGGACAAAAAAGAAGACTGAGAGGAATTGGCGTTGCACAAAAGCATCCTCCGCACCTTAGCTTTCTCACAAATAAAGGAAATTAAACCCTCCTCTGTCTTGGACACCCTCTCAAATATCCTAGCATTGAATTCTCCCCAACTTGTCCAAAGTGTGGTATGAAGGATCAGCCACCAAATCTTGCAGTCCTCTTTGAATTTCATCGCCTATCCCACCCCTGAAGCAAGGCATCAACCATCCTAGGAAAGAGATGCAGACAACATAGTTTGTCTAGGACTTGCTTCCACACCTCCATGGAGAAGGGATGGGTCAGAAAGAGCTGATCCAAAGTCTCATCTGCTTGGCCACATTACATAATGAACAGGTGGCATCAACACCATCAATAAAGGCAGCCAAAATGTGCATGTAGGAAGTCTCCCTTGGGCGATCCAAATAAGAAGTTGTGCCTTCGGCAGACTTCTAGTCTACAAGACAAGCTTGAAGAATGGAAACTGCATGCCTCCATCATGTATTCAATTGGATGCTGACTTAACAGCATCCCATCTCCAATCCCAATAGTCTTTTGTGCACTGAATTATGGAGAAACCCTAAAGCAGAAGCAAGAGCTCCACCAGCTATGAGAATTCATTATCATGAAGGTCCTTCTAAAGGTAGGAAGCCATCCTCCTGAGTCCCACACCTGAGCTAGCACAGCCTAGGGAGAGCAAGCTAAACCAAGGAGCAATGAAAATCTCTCCCTCAGTGGAACATCAGCACACCATTTATCCTCCCAAAAAAAAGCCATCTTTGACCATGATGAGGCCCAACATTATGGGTCCAACCAGGGACGGTTAGCCAATCCGTCATGGCCCGACTCGCCAGCCTGCCTTAGGCCCAAAGCATTCCTCCTTCAGAGGCCCAACCAGAAGCGAGGCCCACTATCCGACCGTGGCCCATTAAGCCCGCACGTGGCACCACAGGGTCCGTCTACCTCAGCAAAGCTCGTACAACTTGGCCAACCACTGAGGAGAGGACATGCGTCCAGGGAGATACGCCCCTGAGAGGCGACCCCTACATAAACTCCTCTCCCAACAGCAATGCTAGGTACGCTCTAAAAACCTAACTCTCAATTCTAAAAGAACTTAAGGCCCTGGCCACCACATCAGACAAAACCTCAAACTGACTTAACCGTCAAAAGGTTTACCCCGGACGCCAAGTCAGGGTTTAACACTCCTTCCTTGCACGTTGAGGTCATCTGCCGACCTCCTAGATGTCGTTTGGGGACCACTTCAACGGCCCCTTACAAAATGACGAAACCACCAAAACCCGAGTTCAAGGACCAACGATCAAGAGGAGGGCCGAGCACAAGATGCTCCTCTACCTAAATCCCATGCCCCATAACCCAAGAGCAATTCCAACGCAAGGCCCAACAGCATTCCGAACTGACTAAGGTAGTCCGAAGCTTGGCTGGCCTCCCCGAGGTAGTGGTGCATCTCACCCGAAGGATCGAGGCAAGCCCTCAGCTTACAATTCAACAGCCAACAGTTGTCGAGCACGCCTTGTTCCACCCAACTCACGCACAAGTAGCAGCCGAGGCGGGGGCATCCTCCAGCTCAACCCTGGTTGTTGCACACCCTGGTCGGGTGTCGACACTAGCATCCCAGCGACTTGCCCAGACCTTGGCCACCAGTATATGGTTGAGGATGCGATAGACCAGCGCTCCGACCGGCTACGCAGGGAGATGATAACCCTGATCGGCCATGGAATTTCGAATCAGGTCAAGTACCCGAATTGGGACCCGACGATCCCAATCCAATCCATGTTTGATCAGTCGAATCGGCCGATCCTCAAGAATCAGGCTGATCCTGGATTGGCCTGATTAAAAATCATTTAAAAATTAAGAAAAAATCAAAACATAGACAAAATCCAAAAAAAATAAGAAAATATGAGCATATTATTCCATGAATTTACAATAAAAACGAATGCAAATCATGTACATCCATCAAAAAAGAGCATTAAAGATGATTAACTCGTTAATAGTTAATATTTTACACTAACTAAAGAAGATAAGTTATGAAGTTTTTAACATGAAATTGATGAAAAATACGTTACAAAGATCACATTTGTGATCCTTCATCATCTGGCATATTCAATTGAACATTAATTACACAAATTATACAAAAGTCCCAAATTTTAAACCCTAATTAGGGTTAAGTTTAGGGATTTTGTGTAATCACATCTAATTAATGCACAATTATGTGCAACCGGACTCTAATCAACTCAGTTGAGTGTTTGGCATGCTCAATTGAACATTAATTACACAAATTATACAAAATCCCCAAATTTTAAACCCTAATTAGGGTTAAATTTGGCAATTTTGTATATTCAACATTTATAATTTTCTTTCAATGCTAAAGATTGATAGCTCTACATTGATACGGGCAGATCCTTCGCTTAAAAAAAAAAACTTAGGATGGATCGGCCAGAATTGGCTGGGGTCAACAGGGATCAGCGGATCCGTGCCGATCGCGGTGAAAGTGTAGGGGGGACAGTGATCCCCCCCCCACCCCCACAAATCAGATTGGCTAGGGCCGATCCCAATTCAAATCGGCTGATTCGGATAAAGATCAGCCGATTTTGCAAACCATGTGGTCGGCGATCTTCAGCCGAACAACCTTGAGAGGAGCAAGCCTCCACATATCCCTGTTGACCAATGCCGTCCGAAATGTCAAACACCCCGGCAAGTTGGAGATGCCTCCCATTAAGCCTTACGACGGATCCACAGATCTCGCCGTTTTCTTGGAGTGATGCTCGACCTAGCTGGACTTCCAGGATGCGTCTGATGTTGTGAAATGCCAAGCTTTTCCGACCTTGTTGGAAGGCGCGGCAGCCTCCTAGTTTTAGACCCTACCAGCACAGTCCATCACAAACTTCGTCAAGCTCACCGACCTCTTCCTCACCCACTTCACTAACCTCGCCAAGCCCAAGAAGAACTCGGCTAGTCTCCTTACCGTCAAGCAAAGGCCGGAGGAATCTCTGCGGAGCTACGTCACTAGGTTCCAGGCCGAGTTGTACCAGATCCCCAACGTTGAGGTGCCCACCGCTGTCACTGCAATGACAAGAGGCACCACAGACCTCGGATTGCATGGTTCCATAGGGAAGACGCCTCCGAAGACTATCGTCGAGATGATGGCCAGGGAGGCGAAATATAGCAACAGGGAAGCCGTGATGACCACCCATTCCAATCGAGCTCCCGAGGAAGAAAGGAGAAGGGTTATACTCGAATTTAAGGAATTGAACCTCTCTGACACTCATGGTCGAGGCAGCCTCGCCTACCCTTTCGGTTGGGCAGTGGGTCATAGACACCACAGCCCTAGCCCTAGCCCTATAACGTCTCATCACCACGAAGGTTTGGCTTCGGATATGGTTGCAGAAACTGAGGACGAAACCTTAAAGGCCACTCGGGCTTCGCCACGAAAGCAAACGCATATTCCTTCGTCTACCTCACCATCCCTACCAAGTCAGACATCGTGCGATGAGGAGTCAGTCGAACTGGAATTAATGCTAGAAGACATTGGGGGAGACAGCTTACTATGAGAAGGATTGCCGGCCTCACAGACGAACCGGCTATCTCCAACCTCCGCCCGACCTTATTCTCGATGAGGTCATCGAGCTCTATACGGCCTATCACGCACCCGCAAAAAGGCAAAATGAGAGGGGGACAATACCCCAGGTTTCTTTATATAGGAGATGGGCGCAACGCCAATGACCGACGCCTCCCCACACGTAAACCATGTTGATGGGACTTGGAAAGACAAGGCGTGCTCGAGATGGGTGTGACATGTGACCTTTTCGATCCCCCTGCCCTTGCGTTCCTCAAGCCGACCGGGGAGATCGGGGAGCAGTGATGAGGCTCGACATTATAGGCCCAACCAGGACCCGGCTAGCCAGCCTGTCAAGGCCCGACTCCTAGCGTACCTTGGGCCCAAAGCATTCCTCCGTCAATGGCCCGACCAGGAGCGAGGTCCACTATCCAGTCACGATCCATTAAGCCCCGCCGGGACCCATCCGCTTTACGTGGCACTAAGGGATCCGTCCACCTCAGTAAAGCTCGTACGCCCTAGCCAACCACTTAGGAGGGGAAACATGTCCGGCAAGATAACCTCACCCACCCTTGAGAGGTGATCCCTATATAAACTCCTCAACAGTGCCCCGGCCACCACTTCGGACATAACCTCGACCTGACTTGACCGTTGAGGGGCTTACCCCGGATGTCAAGTTCGAGTTTAACACTCCTTCCTTGCAGGTCGAGGTCGTCTGCCGACCTCCCAAACATCGTCTGGAGACCACTTCAATGGGCCCTCGCCGCACCCCGGAGCCGACCTATAGATTGGACTTCAGATCCGAGAATAGCTACTTCGGGTCGTCATCAGACCATTACTGAGAAATTGTTGCATCCCAATCAGCACAACATCAATAGCTTGCAAGACCTCCTTCAACGTACAAGAGCTAATTATAGATGCTCGAAAGGGTGAGCTACTGAGCTCCTACACACTCTCTTTTTTTTTTTTTTTAAAGAAACATGGATTGTACCACCAATTTTATTAAGTATAAAGAGAGGAAGTACAATTAACCTAGGTAAGAGAGATTCCTACACAGGATAAGTCAAAATAAAATTAGACATACTCAAAAATATTATTCCAGCAATCAGCCGGAACACCCAAAATATGACGAGACCACATGTGCAAGAAAGAAAGAGCTCTAAAAGAGATGTTCTCAACATAAATTTTACTTCCCCGAAAGACGGCATCATTCCCTTCACGCCAAATACTCCAGCACACTGCATGAGGTAGAAGACCCAGCACATCCTTCTTTTGACGAAGCTTTGATGAAGCCCGCAGATTCTTGAACAAAGTGCGCATCTCCATAACAGTTTGAGGTTATTATTGAAATTGAGAAGTCTACCAAAAACAGGCCAAACCTCCTTAACCACTATACAATTAACCATTAAATGATCCACATCTTCAGCATCACTACCACAGAGAGGACAGAAAATATCATTATCTTGGGACCACTTCTGCCGGTAAACTTTTGTGATAATCCTCTTTTCAAATGTCAGCCACATGAATGTCCTCACTTTGACAGGGCATTTAATCTTCCAAATCTCTTCATATCTACTGCAATCTGACACTCTAGATTGTCTACAGTCTTTTTGCTTAATCATTTCCGCCGAAAGTCCTTCCTCTAATTGAAATTCCAGAGCCATTTGCAAAGGAGAGCCAAATTGAAGTTTTAGATGTCTTTAATGCAAAGTCCTCCCTCCTTCTTTCATGCCAAGTCCTCCCTCCTCTTTCTCCATGTAAATCTTTTGCCAATTGATGTCATGCCACCCCCTGGTATTCTCCCTGCTACCATGCTAGAAGAACCTGCATCAAATAGCTTTGAGCTTCTTTGCCACTGTCTTGGGAATATGTAAAAGGGATAAGTAATAGATGGGAAGTCTGCCCAGCATCGAATGACAAAGCACCAGTCACCCACTGTACAAAAGGAGCCTGCCCTTCCAACTTGTCAGCCTAGCTTCTCACCTTTAAGTGATCTATCTACAGTCAAAGCAACGGATAGCACTTGGGAAGAGTAGAAGCCCAAGATAAGTGATGGAAAACTGCCTGACAAAACAGCCCAAAAGCTCTACAGCCATACAAAGAGACCCACTCTCCAACAGCAATGCCTACAATAAGGCTATTCTCAAAGTCAACCTTCAAGCCACTAACATCCTCCAGCATCTGCAACATTTGTCTAACCACATATACCTTTTTTTTTTTTTAAGGTGACAAAAAACTTGTCACAATTCATTGAAAAGAAAGTGGATGTTACAAGCACAATAGCACAGTCAAAGATTACGTGAAACCCAAAGGAGCAAAGCACCTTACTCCTATAAAAAACCAGACCCTTGACCCACCCAAGAAGACCAGCCCTTCCCCCTACTCAGGATGCTAGAATCAAAGACCATGATTTATCCAGAAAATAAATCAAAAACAAAACCACATACGCCTGTTGAACAAACGGACAGATAAAGAGGATGGTATCATCCAACATACTACAAGTGAATGATCTGCCTCCAAGACATGAACTCTGAAGCTTAATACAATACACATCTCCATAGCAGTAGGATCACCCTGCCTGAGGCAGCGTCCAGCCATCGTTTACCAACACCCAGACATGGCTGAAGACATGCAAGCTGAAATCCATCTTACCCATCCGTCTCTAGAAACTCATAACAGATTGAGTATGCAACAGGCAATCCCAATTAACATGGTCATAGGCTTTCCAAAGTCGATCTTAATAACCAATGCTTGCCTCTGTTGGGTCTTCATAGCATGCAAACATTTGCATGCCACTAGGAAATTCTCCTGAATATGCCACCCTTTAATAAAGGCTCCCTAATTACCACTCACCACCCTATCCACCACCTTGTCTAGTCTAAATGTAAGCATTTTGGTAATGATCTGATAGACACCAATCAAGAGACTGAAGGGTCTATAATCCTGAAGCCTCTCAACACCCTTCCTTTTGGGAATCAACACCAAACGTATCTTGTTAATACCACCCAAGTGAGCTCTCCCAACTACCCCGAGTAGGAGACAAGTAAAAGGACTACCCATAGTAGGATTTGCAAGCCATTCTGTGTCATACCAAAAACAACTCATAATAGTTAGTTCAAATAAGGATGGTCAATAGTGTAGCTGGCATCAATCAGTTTACCTTGATAAAAAGCATCACTTAGTTGAAGGTAATTTTGTTTTCCTAGGCATAATGGCATATGGTAAGCAATAGATGTTACCCAAGTGAAGCAATTTATAATTCTTAATGAGAGTTATCTAGTATCTCATATCCTCTACATATGAAAGCTAGAAAGTCATTTCGCTGGTAGAAATATTTTTTCCGAAAGATGATATAAACTGGCAATTCACTTTCTATTTTGAGAAAAATCTGTGGATTGCACCACCAAACTTATTTCCAAAAAAAAAGTAGCACAACCATAGGTGTAGAACAGAGATTCCTCCACCACCTAAAGAAACATCAAAAGATACAACTCAAGGCCAAATACAAAACACTACAATTCCCACCCAAGATTGAACAAGAATTTTAAGAATATGCCTAGCCCACTTATAAATAAAGGGCAATACAAGAAGACACATGTCCTCTAAGCATATTTTACTTCCCTAGAAGATGGCATATTCTTAAATTTATACGGGATAAGCAAAGAATGAATAAGAAAGATTTCAAAACTATGTTAGAAGTTAGAACGAATAAGAAATATTTTAAAACTATGTTACCATCTATACCATAAAATAGTTTTTACTTAAAGCAATATTACAAGCTTAGTAGCAGGACTTGCTCATTTTGCCATCGTTCCCACTCCCAAAAGTGCTCACGCTCTCCATTCCCACTCCAACTCCTAAGGAAAATTTGAATGATAAACTAGATGACCCCCACTCCCATATTGTTCACTTTACCGCTCCTAGAAACTATAGTTACAGGTGTGGCAGAGTTGTTAGCAGTTGCTATAGAAGTCTATTGTAATTTCATTTGGAAGTAGGCTTAGTAAACTCATAGTATGTCATTAGTCTTGCAGCTTGGCAGATGAGGACTCTCTCCTCGTCCCTTTGATTGTACTATCTCCATTTATTGTGAAATAAAATTGGTGGTATGTGACATACGGCCACAATTTCTTTTGGGGAAAAAATAATTATACCATGAAGTATCCCATGTGTTCGTTGCCTGTACTACTACAAATATTCATGGGTTGAACTCTCAGGTCCTGTTATGCTTACCATATGATAGATCCTTGGTTCCTATGAACGTGGAAACTGTGCTGCATTGGCAGATTACATTAACCCAATCCAGTTGTTAGTTCTCCTATTGACCAATTTACAAAAGATGTATCAAATTCTTCACGTTTCCCCACAAGCTTCTTGCATTTTTATCCATACATAAACTACTCAAGTCAGGTAGGAAGCAGACAGATAATGTAGTCAAGTTTTATAAACCAATGGAGACTAGTGTCCCTCAAATCATGCCTTCTTATGAGTTACAAAAGTGCAAGCCCTGAGAGAAGAATTATTGACCATATATCTAGGATGTAGGGGCTGCAATGAGCTACCACACAAAGAAAAATTCTTACAGCCCTTTACCATAGGTATCAGAGTCCAGTGTGGACAAACCCAGAAGTAATTGTACACTGAACAGTTTTCTCACTTAAAAAACCGAGGTGCAATGCCATCACAGAACATCCAATCTTCTCTTCAACCTCCAAGGCATCCAGATCCAGCAGATTGTGCAAAGTTAGGACGGCCTTCTCAAAGTATTCATGGAGATGATTGAGCCAACATATCTCCAATTCTAGCATACACTTCTGAAACCGCAGGTCGCATATAACTTCACCACCACAGAGCTCATAGCATTGTGGAGGTATGGCTCTTTCATAAATAGCCAGTCCATGACCCTGGCTCTTCCATAAATATCCAGTCCGTGGAATCTGAAGAACAAAGATTTATACACCATCCAGAAGACAACACAATATCCTTTTAAAAGCTTGATCATCAAGCCCACATCTTATCTGCTCCTTCCTTCCACAACCTTGTTCCCCTGTTGAATCCATAGTTTTTTTTTCCGCATCCAACATGGATTTAAGAGCAATAAATAGTTAAAACCCATGTCGTCAAATTAATGCCTGAACAAATTAAAATAGCGGGGGAGGCACTGTCAACGCACGTTTGCCCTTCTTCAGGACAACTTATTACAGAAAAGAGACCACTCTAAAGAAGAAGATCACCATCAAAATAGCCAAGCTTGTCGCTTTCTCTTCTCCATCTCAGCAGCAAGAAGAAAACAAAAGACGCAGGGGAACACAAACCCAACTGCGGGAACAATGCACTTACGTCTTGTACAACGCGTCAAAGATGCTCTGCGCCTCCGTAGTTACCCCCATCCCAATCCTCTCGGCCTCGATCTCTGCTTGCCTGCGAAATCCGATCCCCAAATTCCAGAACCATTCAAAGACGCCAAATGGGAACTAACATAACTAGGGTTTTCGTCAGCAAGGCCTACTAAGATAACATATGGGTAAGGGGAGAGAGAGAGAGAGAGAGAGAGAGAGAGACAACGCACCGGATGGCGGCGTCCTCGCGGGCCTGGAGGGAGGCGAGGTCGAGGTAGCACTTCGAGAGGTCGAGGGGGTCGTCGGCGCGGGCGAGGAGGGAGAACTCCTTGATGTAGTTGGCCTTGAGGAGGCGGACGTTGCCGCGGCGGGGGGCGCCGACCTTGGAGGCGGCGCCCTCCTGGACGACGAGGATGTTGGAAGGGCGGTCGAAGGTGATGACCTGCCCTTCGAACTCCTCCCCCAGCGTCGTCTTGATGGCCAACACGCACCCCACCGCCAGCTCCTCCCCGGCGCTGTTGACCCCCGCGTCCATCCCCTCCGCCGCCGCCGCGGCCGCTGCTCGTTCTGCTGCTGCTGCTGCCGCCGTGCCGCGGACGGCCGCTGCGACGGGCGGGGGGGCGGCACAGCGCACGCGGCTGGCGATGAATGCGCTGGGCACAAGTCGAGATGGGGAGTTCCGAGTTCGAAAGGAATGGCCTAGGGGTCGTTTGGTTCGACAAAAATACCTGTAAAACTCTGTAAAATGCCGTCTTCTATTTCTCGTGGAAATAAACTGCTTGCAGCATTTTACGGGGTTATGTCAAAGAAGAGTAATACTTGTTGGAAAGGATATTGCAGTGGGTAAAAAGAAAATAAAATATTTTTTTTAAAATCAGCTTCGAGGCTTCTTATTCGGTAATACAGTATAATGTTCGATCGGATGATTTAAAAAATTTAAAAATTATTATTAAACCTAACCCATGAAAAAGTATTTTTCATTATTCATTAAGTTGGTTTTTAACTTTTCAGATTTTTTTAAGTTGTCCGATCGGACATTGTATTATGTAGTCCGATAGAGAATCTCGAAATCAACTTAAAATAAAATAAAATAAAAATTACCTACTGTAATGCCCTCATTAAGATTGAAAGAGACGTTACAGCAAATATTAGGAATCAAAGATTGAAACAGCAGCCTGTCTTGTGGTTTTGTTAGCGTTTGGCAAAGGTGCTAGGTTTCGCAGGAGTATGTGAAGGATGAGTTCGTTGGCACTTGCACGCGATCTCGAGAATTTGCATTGTTAAAAAAACTAAAGATGATAAAATAAAGGTAAGGAGGAGGAGAAGGATTTAAAAAATCTCAGTTTTTGAAAGGTGTAGACACATGCATCGGGGCTTCCTCCATTTTTTTTAATATGTAAGAGGTCATTTGATGCCTCATAAAATACTGTAAAATGTCGTCAGCAGCTATAAAACAATACTTTCTTTCTGTTTTCAGTATTTACGTTACTTTTTTTTGTATGTTTGATGTGTCATAAATGATCACATTTCAAAATTGATTGATTCCTAAAATTCTCTTTCTAACTGATTTCAATTTTCATTCCAAAATCACCATAAATCAAAAATGGTGATTTTGAAACCAGTGACTTTAAAATCAAAGATTTTATCTTCACTAATTTAAAACCAGTGATCTCAAAATTGAGATTTTATGACGTTTTATGACACACCAAACGAACCTTAAAAGATAGAGGATACTAGAGGAATTCCCCACCTATGATCTCTTTGGGAGCACAAAAATCTTATAAGTATATTTGGAAAGTAAAGGAAAAGGTTTAATACAATGTGGCAAGGCGATAGATGGTTAGAATGGTTAATTTGTCACAGTTTCCCTCCTGCAAGAGGAAGTAATAATAAAGGGTAGTGGTTTGCTCATAAGGAAATGAGATTCCCTGTACCTCTTTTCCTTACACCCTGTGAGCCCCAAGATATATGGGGGCGAGGAGGTGATGGAGTTACATGAGCCCAGTGACCCATTCACCCTCTATGTCTGTGTCTTTGGGGAGCACGGGGCACAGAGGATACCTTTTTGTTCCCAAGATATTTTGAAGTATCAAGATGGAAGAAATACGTCCTTTTTTCACAATCCAATATCCTTTTTTGCAAGTCTCAACAAACGCACCCTTAAAATAACCTAGGTCAGAATCAGATTTTCACAAGAATTATTGGAGAATATGTTAGATTTAGATTTTAATTATTATAATATTTAATTATTCCTAAGTATTTGGAGAAAAAAAAAAAGGTGTCCACTACAGATTTTACAAGAATAAAATTTATATTCAAGAGAGGGAAATAGACTCTCTGAACAGTGATAGATTTTTTTTCTTGAAGAAATCATGCGAGTTTCCAATCATATTTGTACATGGATGCCTTCTCCTTTGCCTATTGATATTTAGAAATTGTCAGTGCTACGGGTAACAAGTCTTTGTTTGATTCTTCTTTAGTTTTACATTCTTATATTAAAAATTTATAATAGATGAGTTAATGATTGGAAATGTTAATGCATAAACTATCTCAAAGAAGGTTAACAACAAGCTAGTATATTAGGAGTCTAAAAGTTGCCTTATATATACGTAAGACATATTCCATGGCATACTGCAAAGGAATGGTTCTAACCTCCCTCTTCATAAGCTCAAGCCCCGCTTCGTCGACTCCCAGATAGGGCTAATAGTTTTAGGAAAGTCATATCCATCATTTGTAGATAAGTGTAGATAGGATCTTAGTTGAAGATTTGTCATGTCGGAAGTAGAGGTCCAAAACGAGAGGTGCACTTTCAAGTAAGCACAATCGGAACTAGAGGTCCAAAACGACAAGATTTGTCATGTCGTCATGTTTGTGACAAAAGATAAGTTCACTTACTTTGATAAAGATCTCTCAAAATGTCTTGGCAATCTCAATGGGCAGGCATAATTGAGCACCAATGATCAGGGAAAAACACTGACAACCCAAATGACCACTGAAAATGCTCGATAAGTATAGACCCGTGATTCACAATGAATGCCTAGGCATGGTGGGACACGCCCATGCTTGACTATTAAGACATTCCTTTATAAACTCGCGAGTGGGCCATCAAGGCTCATGATTCCATGAACAACGATAATTGAAGTATTTGTGTTATTAACGGTGATGTAGGCGATAGAAAACTCATCTAGATGCCTTAAAAAAGTCACCGAAGGAAAAGGAGATGTACAAAACTAAGTACACATGCTCAAAACATCTAGAGACCTCGTAATTGTTTGATCTTGCCTTCTCGTCAACTTTCTAAATGTTGATTTAAGCATATAAAATGTAAGGATTGAAATTTTAGATAAGATTATCAGGTCTGATTCGACTTATTGGTACTCGGTGTGAAGTTTTTTGAGGGTCTAGAGTGAACTCTGAATCGCATCCGCCATGTTGGACACCTTTTGTGAAAGACGTCCACCTCTGACGCGATTCAACGTTGTGCATGCGCACCCTGTGGTCATGCATGGGGACGCATGGCAAACCTCTTGTCTTGTCATCTAAAATGCGTCTTGAGAGGTGGACGCAATTTGTAAAAGACATCCACCTAGTTCGATGTAATTTAATTGACTTTTGCATAGTTGTGACTTGCCCTGTGACACCCCCAAACCTGGCTGAGAGCACTTGGGGATGGGCCTTGGGTAGAGGGGTGTAACCTAATTTCCCTCCCTCTCTCTTCTCATTTCTCATCTCTCCTTTCTTATCCTCTTTTCCTCCATTCCTCCTTTCTTCCAAGCTCTTCATGTTATACTTTAGATTTTGAACCCATGTTATTTAATTAATAAAATTATATTTATTCGGCCCATTTAGTTAATTTAATGAGATTTAGTTAAATAAAGTATAATTACATATATTTAAATTTATTAAAGATTATTAATTAATAGGCTAAAATATATTTAATATTTATTTAATAATATAATAAAAATTTTAAAATAGATAAGTCAATAGTTAAGTCAAAACATGTCCAATAAGTCCATTAGCGTCCCAATTAGGAAATTACTTGTTTTCAACACTTGGTCAAACTTCAAGCTTTATAAATTGTGCAACAATAGCATATTGAAGATGTAATAACTTCGTACATAAAATTTCAAAATTCATATAGTAGATATAGTTGGAAAGAAGATACTAAGAACTATAATTTTATCTAAATGGTCTTTAGCTAATTCAATTGTTAAGCAAGTCAAATTTGAGGAGTATTAGTTAAAAAAACCTACTGTGTGTAGAAATTTAGTTCTTAATTGCAAACATATTCACTTTATTTATTGATTAAGCCTCGATCTGTTGGAGTCCGACTCTACAATGAAAAGAACTCGATTTATACAATATTAGAGAGTATAAATAGAGTCTTAAGATCGTACATAAATCCTCTTGCACGTAGCTCCAGATTTAAGATAAAAATATGTTGTTATTTAAAAAGAAAGAAAACGTTTCTTAATTAATTCTTTTGGAATTCAATTCTAATTCATTGATTGTATTCTTGAAAGCTTTGAATAGGTGGGAAGGAGTTTAGACAAAGAGGAATTATGAGTAGCTACGAGAAGAGCTAGGATTTGAGATCGATTCTTTACGTTCTAAAGGTAGGTTATAATTCATTGAATATTTATTTTGTATTATATAAAAAAATAACATTTTGACTTTCAAAAGTAGTCAATTTAAACTTTTGAAAAGATGATTAATAAGTCTAAAATCTTAATTTTCATTAGATTTATGAATCCTACCTAAAATCCTTGATTTTCTTAAGTTCTGGTTGACAATTTGAGTTCGCGTCATGGGTTTTTGACGAGACTTTAATCGCGTCAATCCGATATGACACTTTTAAAAGGTAAAATTGACATCACGAGTCTCTAATACAAATTTAAAATCACATCCAATTTTACTGACGTCACTTTTACTTAAAGATTAAGGGGTCATAAGCATGTGACTACAGTTATGAGCACCTCTACTTACATTTATGAGGATTTCTAGCTACAACTTTTAGAACCTATGACCAATTTTAATGCTGAACTTAAATAGACTATAACTCCTTTGTTTTTTAGTTAAATGATTTGAAATTTTGACCAGTACTTGTTGAGATGCCTAATTTGTGATAACCAAATTTTATATTTTTTAAATTTATTTACTATTTATTTTATGAATATTTTTTCAACCTATATAGTCTGTCCATATTAATGACAGTTCAGATTTTATATGAATTTTGATCGATTATAACTTTATGAATACTTATCCAAATCACCTAATTTTTTTACCACACCTTGATTTTGACAAGTTCCACATGCGAGTAAAGTTTCATAAATTTTGAATTTATATTTACCTATTATTATATTATTTATTTGATTGACTCAATTTGACTTAAGTTCTTTGTACGTGCTTTTATGATTTAAATTACTCGTTTGATGTCCGAATTATGTGAAACATTGTCCGCACATTTCCTTTGACTTTTTGGATGTGTTCACCAAGTTTGATCAATTTATGAATCTGTTTGTTATTTTCGACTTTATTTATTAATTTTTTAACTTTAAAAATTAGCTTTAATGGCCGAAAAATACATTTGATATCCTGAATAGTATGAGAAAATTCTTAAAACTTATTTCACTCTCCAATAATCTATTGGCATTAGTTTTATTCTGATTTTCATCTGCATCATTACCTATATGCTTTGGTATACGTGTAAGATTCCTTATGATGTAGTTTGGATGCATGTCCGTTAACAATTTAATATGATACATTTGATATAATTTGATTGGCACATAATTTATAATTCATATTTTATTATGTCTCATTTGAACTCAACTTATTCTTTGAAATTTTATATACACATTGTTTAACTAATTTCATTAAATTTGTTCTACACTTACGATCTATATTTGTCGGTACCCGTGGCTATCCAAGGTTGGCCGGAGTAACTCGTGGCTACCCAAGGCGTTGCTGCTCTGTCTCAACGGGACGACAATTACCGTTTGCAATTTCACTATTACTCTTGCATATTTACTTCCCAACCATATAATTTATTTATTGCTTTATTGTGCACATTTCTTGCCTATCTCTTCACGTGTTGTGATTGTGTGTAGGGAAACCGGGATCCCTACTGAGCCAATTTCCCAGTGTGACTCATTCTCCTATGTTTTCAAGTGAGGGTTTCCGACGGGCTTAGGAGTTTCGAGAGTCATTTGGAGTTACGTGCCTAAGAAGGGCCCATATACTGAGTGGGCCGACCCATTAAGGAGCATCCATATCTCTTACCAGGTCGAGCGAGTCTTTCTGGCCTATGTAATTAGGTTCCCGCGGGAAACCTTTGAATCCAAAGCAGACTCCACCGCCCTGCGAGCATAAGGTGACTTACCGCTGAAGTCCTTTCCGAATCCCCTTCCGATCTGTTGATAAGGAAAACCAACGCCGAATAAGGAAGCCAGAATTCCATCCTATCCAGAGACGGGATCGAACTTACCCTATACGTCCTTCTTGTGGACTCTTCGATTGTCTTCAACCTTCCCTATAAAAAGGACCCCCCCTCCCCCCCCGATAACCTCAAAAGGTATGTTTTAAGCTCCATACAATTCAGCCAAGGCCTTTGCTCTCTTCTGTGTACTGCCTTAGACATCGAAAAGAATTCTCCCGAATCAGAATTAGGATCTCCTCTAACCTAATGTCTATCTTCCAAGAACAGTGGGAAGACTTCTGTGATTTAAAAGAGTTCAGCCGCTTGATCTAGATTGGACAAATATCCGACCCTACAACGCTTACAATCTTTTGTTCTAAAGTATGTTCCAATGTAGTTGTATTATTTTCATTTCGGCATCTACACACTTATATTTCCTTTCAGTTGTGAATAATTTACTTACTTGCTGAGTTAAGTCAGACTGTAATAACTTATACTTTTCTCGCACTTTCTACTTCACAATTCGATATTTAATTACTTGTTTAATCTAGTTTATCACTTATTCTTTAGACTTTCTTTGTGATCCTAGTTTGGTTCAAAAATAACAATCTAAAACCCATTTAATAATCAAATCTCTGATTATAAGACGTCGAGTCATTACAGGAAGATCTTCTCATGGAAATAGTATAAAGAATGCTTTCTCTTATGTTCTTATACATCTACAGTCCATTACATTTCCATATGTCTAAACTGTTGATCATAGAGTGATTGGACGATTGACATCCTAACCAATATTCGACCCATTCAACTGTCAAATATGGCATAAAGTACTTCACCCCAATTAGACTCAACCACCATTTTGTCTTCCCCCCTTTTCTTAAGTGTTGAGAGTTTTGCATGGTTGCTTGTATGTAGACATGTCGAGCTTAAGTTTCTTTCATATCGTGGTCACTGTCAAAGGGAGAAATTGTGCATGTTATCCCCTTATGCACAAGGATGCAAATGCCCATAGTATGATTCAAACTCGTGACTTTCTAAAGTTGAGAGGCCACCGAATATCAATTGAGTCATCTCCAATTGATCATACATGAATACCTCACAAAATGATACTTCTCCTATCCCCTTATAAGGTTGTAAACAGAGTGGATACGGAGCATATATGTCTTCTACATCCATCCATTTATAGTAAACAAAAAATCCATATTCGCTTCGTTTACGAATCAAATACAAAGTGGATTCGTTTGGCAGATATCCTCCGAATTCAAAATGGATATGGATAATATTCAAATATCTAGATAAGAGTCTTCGTAGAATGCTATATTTGTTTAAAAAAAAAAAAATTATAATTTTTTTATTAATTATATGTAACATTCCTGTCCAAATGATACCGAACTACTTTGACTTGGCTCACTTGGCTCAGTGTGTTATCGGGCCGAAACTCAATCTAAATTAAGAATGATAACCTGGAGGGAATTTAATGCAAATTAAAGATATTATGAAAGTAAGGTATATTAACAACAACAAATTATCTGGATTATTCATACACAGTCACAAAAGATAATGAATTTCAATACTTAACAACCACAAGTCTAATAAAGACACGTCCAAAACAAAATTCTGAAATTTAAATAATACAATTTCATTAACTTAACCACTACGTATCCACTATGCACTCTGATCTAAAAGTAACTTGCACTTACGAAAGAGATGAGTCTCTAGAAGAGAACTTAGTAAAGATCCTGCGCCCATGAAAGACTACATAAATCAGTACTGAGAAAAAACACAAAATATCACATGATACAAAAACATTTTAAATCGTTTCAATAGTCCAATGATCACTATCAGATAATTAAAATCCACGATCTAATAATCATCTCAAGAATCAACAATCACCACCACTCATAGATCTCATAAGGTCATTCATATTGGTAACTCAAAGGACATACTTCTGTTATTTTTCATTCATAACTAGTCATCCCTACCTTATAACCAAAATATAAGTCATTCATAACTCATGAAATTATTTAAATGATCAAATATTCACTCGCACATCATATTCTATAGTTGATTCATATTAATCATGTGCCTATCGATCTTTCTAATGACCCGTTCTAGGGTCTATTGACAATCTGAATCACATCTGTCTAATTCTATCATTAATTTATTAAGTCATTCCATGATAATTCATATTCTATCAATAATCACATCATATCAATCATAAATCATTAAAATAATCATATATAAAAAATGATGTGATAGAGAATTAGCAACACTAGCAATCTATCAATCATCTATATCATATTTCGAATTCAAATATACTGTCAAATTCCTTATCCATTAATGCTGCTAAGTCCTTTTTGGATCTTTGAAAATCTATGAAGATGTAACAAAGAAGCAAGGTCGTCCGAGAGACACATCACGTTACTACTGAATCCAATTCCTCAGTCGAGGTGCGCACACAAGTGAAATTCTCCCACTGCCCTCAATTAGTCAAAAACACAAAAAAGTTCGGGGTCTAGACATCTAAACCCTATCTATGAAGCTGAGTCCGCAGTCTTGACCTGGCCATATCTATGAAGTTGAAACCCTCGCTCCCTTACTTAAAAAGAGAGATCTATAAGTGGGTATCAAATGCTAGTGAGGCTAATCAATCATTCAAATCTCAAAACATAAATCAATCATATCAAATAATTACATGACAAAAGTATGATATGAGAACAAAGAATTGTAAGTGATAAATGACTCAAATAATCTTAATTTGATCAATTACAAATATCATACATGAATCTCAAGTCAAAACATATCTACCGGTGGTCAAAACTGCTCAAAATAATAAATTTTCATCATTCTTGGTCCAAACAGTCGATCGGATTGGTAAAACGTAGACCGTTTGGGCAAATAAAGGCCAAATAGAAGTTCTGGCAAAGACAATGGACTACTTTTATCCAAACAGTCGATCGTTTATGTCAGTATACCATGACTGACATAAACTATTAGCAAATTGTACTGCACACCTCCACTTTGGAAGGATCATAACTCACAACCCATACATTGAAATCAAGACTCAATTTTTTCGTATGAAAGTTGACTTAATAAACTATAACATATGCAAAAATCAAGTCAATTGGACTATTGTACAAATCATGGTGTTCAAAGTATTAATTGACTATCATGTTTTTAGAGACAACCACACACCTATGAATATGGAGTTGGATCTCACTCAAACTAGGGCCAAATATCATCAAATTTGATCATCAAATTTGAACTGAAGCTAGTAGACATATATAACTTGAAATCTGAAAACATGCATGCTATTTCAATTTTCACATTGATCATAAATAGCATGACAAGTAGAGCTAAAAATCGAATTTCGGGATTGTACACTAGAAAGCATGACAATTAAAGGGCTTCATATCCTAAATCTCATATAAATTAGAATCTAAGAGCATAGATTTAAGAAACACCACATAAAACATCAATTCTACTACACGCAAGTTAATCTAAGATTATGGAACTAACATGCACACAAGGATCTAGGAAATCACTTCATGGCATCATCCTACCTCTCATTTGACCTTCTCCAACCTAATGGGTATTCAAGAACCACATCAAAGCTCCAAGAGAGGTAGAAAAAGACCTATAAGTCTTCACTCCTCAAATTTCTCTTCCAAGGAATGATCTCCACTAAAGTAGCTTTAAGGACACCTTCTCCAAGAGCTCCAAATGGGCCTCCAAACTTTAAAGATCACCAAGCTAACCTTCCATGGACCTCTCCTCCAACATCTACAAGAACGATCACCCCAAGAAGCCAAGAGAGTGAGAGAGGGAACTGGAAGAGAGTCGAAGGAGAAGAGAGAATGGTGGGGTCGGATTCGACACTACCCTCCTATATAAAACTCAAAGAAAATGCAATCTTACCCTCAATCTTTGTAAAATTGACCTTATAACCCATGTGAACCTAATGGACCATCTAAAACTCATCTAATAAGGTCCAATATCACTTCTAAGGGGCTTAGTTCATATCCAATAACTTGAGTCACTCAAACCACCCATTTATGTATATTTGTATGAGTTCTAATTCTCCGATTGGGCCAAGTCCACTAAAAGACGAAGACAACATCTAAAACCCACTAAGTCGAAAATAACACATCTAGTTAAGAACAATTTACAAAAAAAAATCATTACAAAACTCATTTAACTTAACATAAATCATATTCATATAAATTAAGCTGATTCACTCATGGTCAAACTCAATCAAAGCCATTAAATCGGTTCGAAAATCATGAACCGGAGGGTCGAAGTATTACATTATCTCTAACATAATGAAGTGTTAGGTCTTTTTTTTACAAGTATCTCTTAAGGAATCAAGAAAATTACCATGTCATATCCCTTCTTCTTGTTCTAGACTAGTACACTTAATGCGTTAGCAAGCTAGATGCGCCTGCCAATCACTGATTCTAGGGACTAAGGGTTGAATTTGCATACTTATCTTTTCTAGTGGATTTCCCTGTCTGAATTTCCAGTGCAAACAAAAATGTCTTCAAAGTTTGCCATTAAAAATGGCTAATTCCTCATTTGTTCAAACTGCCTGAGACAAAGCTAGAAGTTCTAATCCCCAAAATTGCAACACATGCAAATATATTGAAGGATTCAACAAATGAAAGGAGAGTAATCCCCAAAATTGCAACACAGACAAATATATTGAAGGATTCAACAAATGAAAGGAGAGAGAGACAACCCATCGCCTAAATCCCAGCGCAAACTGCGAACAAAACACAAACGCGTAGCAGAGAAAAGCAATCTTTAGCAACAAGAGTGGATTTGCAAGCTTCTGAAGTGGAAATCTGCCTAAACCGAACTTGCATTTGACGCTACAACTAGAGCAACCGAGCCTACTCCAATGGACGTCAAACTCAAATGCAGCCACTTTAGACGGCGAGAAGCCTCCTGGAGACCCCGGCAGCACCATCACCATGCGCTCCAAAGCATAAGGAAAAAGAGAAAAATAAAACAACAAAAATGAACATTACACACACACATCAGATGCAGTAGGCAGCCAGTGGAGGCCGATGGAGGTGGCCTGCGGCAGGCCGACGGTAGATCTGGGGGCCATAGGTAATGGTAGAGGCGAGCAGCTGGCGGTGGCCGATGGAGGCGGCCTGTGGTAGGCTGGCGGCGGACGAGCGACAGATCTCAGATATGGAGGCCAGAGGACGTGAGGAGAATGGCGATGGTGGGTGGCTGATGGAGGCAACCACAGATTTGGAAGCTGGAGAACGGGACAAGAATGGCAGAGGCGGGTGGCTGGTGGGGGCCTATAGGTCGGCAACGGGCCGACGGTAAATCTAAGAGTTGAAGGATGGGAGGAGAAGCGCAGAGCAGGCGGCTGGTGGAGGCGGCCTGCGGCAGGCCACAATGGAAGATCTGGAGGCCGGAGGAGAATGGCGGAGGCAGACGCACTGAGGAGGGAGGAACTGAGGGTGCCGGCAGACAGGCTTGACAGGGGTGTTCTGGGTGGGGGCAGTTGGAAATTGGGGCTTAGGGTTTCATCACTCAAAAGTCTTATATGAACGACATACACCGCTAGATCTTAGATCTGACGGTTGTGATTCACTTTTTATATGGAGCGGAAATAGCAATTCGACGATCGCTTCGTTTTATGAGTCAAATCCTAAACGGATATCCGATATGTTGGATATTACTTTTGGATAAATATCCACACAACCAAATACAAATTCAAAGTGGATCCGGAGAATATCCGGATCAATTTACAGTCCTTCCCCCTTCCCTCCGCTAATGAAAGAAATCATTTGGGAAAATTCTCTCTATTAGTGGTATGAATTTAAGAGGTTTCACAACGATTCTAACATTTTTAACAAGTTATGTAGTTGACTATTACACTATCTTGCTAATACGCAGGTTGAGCATAAAAATTTGACATTAACATTGGAATTAACCCGTCCAGACAACCTTAAAAACTCCGCTCACAACAGAACAATAGATTGTGGGGTTTGTTCGATCTGGAGCGCAGTACAGATCAAACGGCTCATAAGCGCGGTTGATTACATCCTTCACTTTCTCAGTGAGAAGCAGCAGATCCAGCAGTTCCCGGGCTGGCGGGACCCGTTTTAGTTCCGCAAGCTCGATTTGGTTCCACCGGCTGGTCCGGCCCCGTCCTGCAGACCTCTAGCCCACCAACATTTTCGGGTGGGGCCCGGCCCGGCTTTGTGCACGTTAGCTCATATCTACTCTGGCAGATGAGGAACCGCACATGGACGGGGGAGAGAGCTGTTACACTGAGCAGTGGCGCAAAGTGCCCACAATAGGATTTGCATAGGTTAAACTCGGTTGACACTCTCCAACACAAAAAAATCCTTTTAATTAAGATCGGCGTAGCTTTTTTTATCATCAAAGGAATATTAATCTTGCTTAAATGGGTAAGAGTTATGGCTCGATGTGTGTAAACTATGATTTAATTTCCAAGTAACGATCGAATTTGACTTATCCAAATTCATACACAATCTGCGTCCACATGAATTCATCACAAAGACTTAATCACTGGGATGCAAGCGTGTCCTTAATCATATCTTCTATACACATTGATGTAAGAAAATGTTTAACTTATAGGCTGATAATCCATTGAAAAATCAAATTATCGAATACCTCAAACGATTATGAAATGCATTCACTTTAGAAGAGACTCTTATTAGGGGATTAGAACTTTATATTAGGTTAAAAAAAACTGTCTAATTGTATGTTAATTGCTGTATAAATTAATATTCGGTCGGGTAATCGGATCGTTGAGTCATCAATTATCATTTTGCATCACACCTAGTTCCCACCCCTTGTAGATTAGGCATATTGATCCCCGGCGCAGAGGACTTCTCCAGGGAGAGAACCTCCCAGGTCAAAGCGGGTCCACCCGCGACCAACCCCTTCAGGCGCAGGTTAGAATCCCAAACCCCACACCCCCCACGCCCGATGCGACCAAAAAGGGTGGGCACGGAGGCTTCCACCCGCGGGCCCGACCGCTTTCCTTCCCTCGGCCCCACCCGAACTCCGCCAACACCCGCTTCTCCCTGCGCGCCCCCGTCTGCCCGTCCTGCCCGCCTGCCCGTGCCCTCTACCTTCTACTCCTCTGCCGTGCCTTCCCCTCTCTCTCTCTAACCTCACCCTTTTCTCTCTCTATCGGAGGGCACGACTCCTCTCTTTCTCCCTCTAAATCCTTCGAGTTCTCCACGGGGAATTCGCCACAATTCCTCTTTCTCTCTCTACCCTTCCCCGCTCCTCCTGTTCTTCCCCTCCGCGTCCACCTCACCGCCGCCTCCAAATTGGAGCTCGGATCGAGGAATCCGCGCTGTGTAGGTGATTCGATCAGCTGCGCGTCCTAATCGAGCTCGGCAGCAGGGGTCGCGGGGGAGTCTAGGCGATCCGGCGGCGGCCGCGGAATTAGGGTTTTGTTCGCCCGGTTGGATCCCCTCTCGATGGGCCAGGATCTAGGGTTTTCTGGGATTGGGTTGGGGCGGGGGTAATTCTAGGGTTTTTGGGGCGGGCCTGGGCGGCGGCGGGATTGATGGTTCGCGTGGGGGGAGGGATCGGAGCCCGGGGAGCTGGGAAAGATGCAAGGGCATGCATGGGCGGGAAGGTGAGGAGAGGAAACGAAGGCGGCACATGTGGCCGGCCCCTGCTCCCGTCACAGCAGCGACCACAGCAGCAGCGGCTCCACTTTGCGCGTCCCCTCCTCCAGTAGAGGCAGCGGCCGGTTCCGACCACTCGACAGCTGATTCCTTTCTGAAGGTGATTGCCTAGTTCGACATTCCGAGCCTCGTCAATCTGTTGTTTTTGGCGTTGAAATCGAATGATGAAGATGACACTGCTGTCTGGCTTTTGGATGATTATCTTGTTGTGCATGTTTTAACTTCGGAGTTACATGTGTATGTGTGTGTGTGTTATGTTTGATCGAAATTTGGTTTTTTATCACCTGATTACTTTCAAGACTTCTTGTTTAGTCAGTTTCTGAAATGGAAGGATGAACTTATGAATAATGATCTTGTTCAAAGCGTTACTATCATTATATGTTTTGTCTGCCCCTTTATTTTTTATGAAAAAATTTCAAAGGCATGCGTTTTTCCCATGCTGTCCATGGAAATCACGGAAGATTGTTTTGTTCTTTTTGCTTCGCATGTCAATTTGTATATTATTTTCTTGAAAATAGTTGTGTAAACCGCCTTTTTCCTCCGTGGATAACTTTTTTATTCCAGCTCTCTTGCCATATTTCTCTGATTCTGAATTGTTCATCATCCACTATGGCCGACCAGTTGCACTTAGGTTTCTGCATGCCTTTAAATCATTTGATTGCCAATAATGGGGATGAAAAATTTCCACACTATTTATTTATTCACATGTTTGGTGTGCATGCAGTGGTGCATTACGTCTCCATGCTTACACTAGTTTCTGACCCAAGAACTTGAATTTTGAGAAACAAAAACTTCCATGAAACATGAGGTTGTATGGTGTTATAGGTTGCTAAAACTATAAATCGCAGTTAGATTGCATCCATGTGGGATTGTGAAGAGAGGCGAAAGTGTTAAATTGCCTTAATCATCTTATCACATGTTATTGTTAGGTCATAGTTTCATGGATGGCCTGCATATGTGCTTTGCACAGGTCTAGCACATACTTCACTGCCTAGGCAGGGTGAGGCGATTTCGCTCACCTTGCCCTACTTCACTGCCTAGGCAAGTGAGACAACTGCCTTTGATAACATAGACTGCGAGAGAAGAATGAGAAAGATAGGAGGTTAGAAGAGCACGAGAGGCACTTTGTGGCGCCCCCCAACTAGCTGTCGGCAATGGCTAGTTTGGCTCCACAATGTCTAGTCAAACCAGGTGTTATGCAGCAGATTGGCCTAATCTGGAATGCATCAGATGATCCATCCACATACGATCACTAGGCAGCATGGAGTTGTCACGTTCTTCCAAAAACCAATTTGGACTGGTCAATCTGTTCCTATTTTTGATATCTTGACTAAAACTGATCCTTTGGTCACCATGATGTGGTCTGTTGAACCATTATGAACATGAACTCGATACGCTTCACTGTTACATTAAAAATGTTGTTGCATATGCAAACTAAAACTATGGGTCATAGATACCCAAGGTCCACTGCCACCTTCCAAAGGGGAGAAGATCAGCCCTCATAGGAAAACCTTCAGGGATCATTGTGGGCTTGAGAGATGAGCTTCTTAAGTGAAAGTACATCATGAAGCTTGGAAGCCACCTTCAAAACACATTACGGGTTAATGTGCATGCATGGTAATAGTATGTTGCCCTAGGTGACTAGAGGTTTTTAATGCACCAGACTCATGATGGGTGTCATGAAAGTGAAGTCCACCCTCACAGAAGGGAAAGGGAAGAACAACTCAAGCCGAAGCATGTGCGACCTCATTTCCCTCCATACTATTCTAACCCCAGCTCTAGATTAATCATAGATGGGCTGTTGGGTGGGCAGACATTGTGCTAGAAGTGTAGCAAAAAGGGAAAATCATATCGATCATTCTCATTTGCAAATCATTGAAGGGGGCACTGGCGGTGTTGTGTTGCCTCTAAGGTTCAGTGGGTGGGTGTTGTAGAATTGAATGGGCTACAGGGAGAGGGCTGCTGAGACCCACAAAGGATGCAGATATCAGATTCAATTGGTTGATCTGAAATTGGTCTTTTTCCTCTTCAAATCAGGTTTTCTTGTCCAATCTGATATAGTTTGTTCGGGGTTTGAACATGCCAGATACAGCTGCAGCTTGCAATCTAGACTTTGTTCTGAAAAGGGGCATCGATTTGTTTATACTTTTAAGGGAGGCTGAAATTCAACTATCTCATTTCTCTTGTTTATCTCCTAGCTGATGACTGTCTTTCCTATTACTATTCCCATCCCTGTTATTTGTGTTGCTTGATTACTTTCATGAATGTTTGCAATTAGTATGAGCTTTGAAAAGCATTCTGTTGGCTCGTTTCACTTAATGGAAAAAACTTCCCACTTTCTTGCTAACTTGCTTTGACGGCCAACAATTTCTGCATCTAGGTTATTGTTGAGTGTCCCATCCCTCAAACAACCCACCCCGCCCCCCCAACACACACACACACCAAAAAAGAAAAAGAAAACATACACACACACACACACAAAAGGAAAAAAAGGATCCTGCTAGCACAAGTAATATATTATGAAGGATAGTTCCTGCATTATGGGGGGTAGAAATCTAAGCCTTAGTTGATATGTGTCTATGCATTGCTTAGCTTCCAGAAGAAAAACCGTAGGAGACATGGTGTTATACAGTTTACTGAAAAAAGAAACAAAAGCCTGAAGAAATTTTCAGAGATCAAAAGTTTAGCTCCAGAAGCAATCATGAATAGACAGAGTGCATCCATCTGACTTATGGAGTAGTAAATCTATGGTTTCACAAAGTTTGAGGGGCTAATGGGAGTAGCATCTGCATTGGGCAACAGCAGCTTCTAGAAGGTATAAGTGCAAGTTTATCCAGGTTTTGTTGTCGCTCACCTATTTAAACAACTTTTGCTTTCCAATTTGGTGCTGATTTTAAGTTGTCTCATTATTGATTGAGGATGCCTTCAAAAAGTTTTGTTGCTCGAATGGTGCTGTTACTGTAGCCTGGCATTAAAAAAGTGAAATGATGATTTTTTTTAAATTTCTTATGATTGTTTGTCCATTATGTGCTTACATTGCCACATATCTTTACCTGTTTCATGAAATGGTTGGACCCCTAAAACATGTTATCATCTGTGCTTGTTATCTTTGTTGGAAGTCAGTTTCCCAAGAAAAGTGAGATTTATCAATTGTCTTAAAAATTAAAGCTCAGACAATAATATCTTTTATGAACTTGTATGGGTTAGGATTCAATTTCAACTAAAGTTCTGAATGGCTGAATAATGGAACATTTATCTTGTTGCATGCCATTTTTGGGACAGGGCAGCCTCTGTAGGTCAAGACACACTATCAAGAAGGGAAGCTTAGGAACAGGACAGTGGAACAGAGGAAAGGTTAGGAACAGGATAATGGAACAATTGCTTTCTGATGGCTTTAAAATTATATAATTGCCAGTTATTTGTAGTTACTATTTTTCGAGAATCTATACTTTGTTAGGCCTTCTACCGCTTAAATTCGTATCTACCTAGTAACAGTGTAGGCTCTTTTTTGCAGCTGTTTCAGCATTTCTTCTGATTTTTTTGGGGTTTTTGTAGGATGGTCGTGAAATTCATGTTGGCGATTGTGCACTTTTTCGGGCTGACAACTCACCACCTTTCATTGGATTGATCCGTTGGTTTGCTCCTGGCAAAGAGGAGCATCTGAAACTAGGTGTGAATTGGCTTTATCGGCCTTCTGATATAAATCTTGCAAAAGGCACCTTGCTTGAGGCTGCACCAAACGAAGTCTTCTACTCATTTCACAGGGATGAAATATCTGCTGAATCACTTCTTCATCCATGCAAGGTTGCTTTTCTTCCTAAGGGTGTTGAACTACCTTCAGGGGTTTCCTCATTTGTTTGCAGGCGAGTATATGACACTACAAACAAGTGCTTATGGTGGCTGACTGATCAGGATTACATCAATGTAAGTTGTACATCCTGCTATCTTTCTCTTTACTGGCTGGCAATTTATTTTCTTCAATCCTTTTGCTATCGCATATAATGATCTTGCTGGTCCTTTTTTTTTTTTTTTGCTCAGGAACGGCAGGAAGAGGTAGATCAGCTATTAGACAAAACACGAGTAGAAATGCGTGCTGTAGTGCAGTCAGGTGGGCGTTCCCCAAAGCCACTGAATGGTCCTTCATCGACACAGCTGTTAAAATCTGGTTCTGATGGTGGACAGAATAATGGTACCTCCTTCCCTTCACAGGCCAAGGGGAAGAAGAGAGCTGAGAAAGGTGATCAAGGTTCTGAGTCCATCAAACAAGAATGTTCTTTGAAAGCAGATGATGGAGATTCTAGTAATTTTATAGTTGACAGCTCAATAAAAGATGAGATTGCAAAAATAACTGACAAAGGAGGGCTTATAAACAATGATGCAGTTGAGAAGTTGGTGCACCTCATGCAGCTTGATAGAGGCGAAAGAAAAATTGATCTTGCTGGTCGTGTGCTCCTGGCGGATGTGCTTGCAACTACAGATAGAAATGATTGTCTTGGCAGGTTTGTGCAGCTAAGGGGTGTCCCCCTGCTGGATGATTGGCTACAGGAGGCACATAAAGGAAAGAATGGTGATGGCAGTCCAAAGGAAGGTGATAAGTCTATCGAGGAGCTTCTCTTGGCTCTGCTGCGTGCACTGGATAAATTGCCTGTCAACCTCAATGCTCTTCAGACTTGTAACATTGGCAAGTCTGTGAATCATCTGCGCAGTCACAAAAATTCAGAGATTCAGAAGAAGGCAAGGAGCTTGGTTGATGCTTGGAAGAAACGTGTTGATGCAGAAATGACAAAGCTTGAGATGGCAAGGCTTAATGATGCAAAGTCTACTGGATCAAGCCAGGCAGTTCCATGGTCTGGTAAACATGGTTTTTCTGGAGTCTCTTATGGGGGGAACAGACGCGCTGTCTCTGGTGAGGTAGCTGTAAAAAATACTGTAGCTCAGTCTTCTGCATGCAAATCTTCACCAGCTAAGGTCGGGCATGGAGATTCAGTTATGAAGTCAAATGCAGCACCATCAGGATCCCCAAAGTTGCCGTCAACCTTGTCTGTGCCAGTGTCTGCTGCCACAAAGGATTCTCAGACTAAGACAGGAGGCAGTACTGGGACTTCTGAACTGCCAATAGCAACAAAGGAGGAGAAGATCAATGGTTCCAGCCAATCTTGTTCTAGTGATCATGCAAAAACCATGGGCTCTTCATGCAAAGAGGAGGCTAGGAATTCAACTACTAGTTCAATGACTGCTAGCAAGGCAAGTGGTGGTTCATCTCGTCACCGAAAATTATCAAACGGTCTTGTAGGAAGTGGTGTTTCTGGAATCCTAAAGGACACTGGGTTGGGCAAGCCTGGTTCTCAGAGTCGTAGCACCACATTTGAGAAAGCATCACAGTGTGGTCTGACCGGTGAAAGAACAATTGATTTGCCTGTTGCCGAACATGGAAGCCACAGACTGATTGTTAGGTTCCCAAATCCTGTACGGAGTCCTGCACGGAGTGCCAGTGGAAGTTCTCCAGAGGAACCTTCAGTCATAGGCAGTAGAGCATCATCTCCTGGGACTTCTGAGAAAAATGAGCACATTGATCGCAAGGTAAAAATGAAAACTGATGTTTATCGAGCTGGTATTGCAGAAGATGTGAAAACAGATCTATGGCAGAATGATGATGTGAAATGTGTGGCCAGATCTGATGATGGTGGCAGATCACCGACAGATCTTGATGAGGAGCACAGGAATACTGATGAAAGTGGGAAAGCAGTGGATGCATCAAGGGCTACCTGTTCATCAGCTCGAAAGGCGGAACCGGTGTCTGGGAAATCATTTGCAGCATCTTTGAGCTCCATAAATGCCTTGATCGAAAGCTGTATCAAGTACTCTGAAGTTAGCGTTCCTGTATCTGGTGGAGATGATTTGGGGATGAATCTGCTTGCCAGTGTGGCTGCCGGAGAGATGTCCAAATCTGACTTGGCTTCTCCCACCGGTTCCCCCAGTGGGAGCTCACCTACTGCTGAGGACCCACGTACTGTTGAGGATGTTAAGCCAAAAATTTCTTGTGATGATACTGTCATCGTAACGCAAATTCCTCGACAACCAAAGGTTAATAGAGAGATTGATTCTAAGAAACATGGAGCCAGTGCTGTTCCATTGAAAGTCAAGGATGAGATACAGCAGAATGATTCAGATCATATGGCTGATTCGATTGCTGATAGCAAAAGTGTTGAACCCTTGCAGGAAAATAAACCAACAGTTGAGCTCAAAGAAGAGTATCCTGTTTCTGCTGCATTTTCATGTAATGCAGAACCCTGTACAAATTCAGAAAGCAAATCTGTTGATGTTGCAGCTGATGTATGTGTACCTTTGTTGAGTTCGTCAGCAGATGTTAAGGATGAGCGATCTGAGGACTGTTTGGTCAATCAGCGTAGGGAAAGACGGAAAGCAAGTGGGGCTGTTACTGATGGTTTGCCAGATTGTAAAAGAAAGGCTAGAAGCCCATCATCAGGGGGAAATGAATCAGTTGATTGTGTTCACGAAAAGGCTGCAAAAGGCAATGTGCCAGTGGATGTTGGGAGTGATATTGATCATTTTGTTTCTAACACTAAAAAACATGAGAAGGAAGCACTTGAGGGAAGTCCACATCCTTCAGATGTAAAAAGCATAGCTGATGAAAGGCTAAATGATGCCATTTCCACTGAGCAGTGGCTAGCACCTAACATGGCTGTTTGTCCAGAGGATGTAAGCAGAAATGTTGACAAAGCAATGACTGCGTCAGACTCTGCTGGCACCTGTTCAGAAATTGCTGCTGGTAATAGGAAAGAAAACACTGAAATCATGGCATCAAAGAGTAAGTTGGAGCTAAGTGATCATGAAAAGAAGGATGACACCAACCTTAGACAAGCTCTTGATGATAAAATTGGTTCTTCTGTGCTCTCTACCACTAATGGTACTGAGGAGAATAGGGAGAGGAAGGAGATTGTTGAGCAGCATTCCTGTTCATCAGCCAGTCCTGAAGAACCACCCATGGCAACAACATGTGATGATAGCCAATGTGGAAAGTCTACAGGCCGTTTTAATGGGATTGAAGATGATAAGATGGGTGAAGTTGCATGTTCTGTGGAGGCTTCTTCAGCAGTCAACTCTTCTGCACCAGTTATTACTTCAAAGCTCAGTTTTGATTTAAATGAAGGGTTCTTGGGTGATGAAGGGAACACAGCACCACTGGTTGTTTCAACTGTACCAGGATGTTCGTCCACCCTACATTTGCCCAATATGCCACGGTTTACTGTTTGTCCCATGCCAAGTAGTTCGCCTGTTTCCATCACAGTTGCTGCTCCTGCAAAAGGCCCTTTTGTTCCTCCTGAGACCCTACTGAAGAGCAAGGGTGAGCTTGGATGGAAAGGATCAGCTGCCACCAGTGCATTTCGCCCTGCAGAACCGCGGAAGGTTCTAGAGATGCCACTTGGGATGTCTGATATCCAGTCATCTGACAGTGCTGCCGATAAACAATGCCGTCTCCCACTTGATATAGATCTAAATGTGGTTGATGAGAGAGTTCTGGAAGACAATGCATCCCAAAGCTCTGCTAAGGAGATGGGCCAGAAAATGGGTATTATCAGTGATCACTATGCACCAATAAGAAGTTTTGGAGGACTGGATCTTGATTTAAACAGGGCAGATGAAAGCACAGAGAATGGAGAGATCCCAGCAAGCATAGCCCGGGGCGTGCGGGTGCCTCTTTTGCCAGTGAGATCAGCATCTAGTGTTTTCCCTAATAGGGATGCCAGTGTCTTGAGAGATTTTGATTTGAATAATGGCCCCAGCCTTGATGAAGGAGGTGCAGAACACATAAATCGAGGCCAGCTCACAAAGGGCAGTACCGTGCCACTCTTACCATCCCTTAGAATGAACAACAATGAACTAGGAAGCCTATCTTCATGGTTTCCTCCTGGTAACTCCTATCCGGCTGTTGCAATTCCTTCTTTCTTGCCAGACAGGGGAGATCAGACTTACCCAGTTGTTGCTGCTCCTGGGGCTCAAAGGATGTTGGGCGCAGCCGCCGGGAGTGGTGCCTTTGGGAGTGATCTCTACAGGGGTCCAGTGCTTTCATCTTCTCCTGCAATGGCCTTTACACCAGCTGGAGCATTCTCATATGCCAGTTTTCCTTTTGGCTCAAGTTTCCCCTTGGCCTCTGCCTCTTTTGCAGGGGGGTCAACGACATATGTAGATTCTACATCAGGTGGGGGTCCGTGCTTCCCTGCTGTTCCAACTCCACTAGTAGGACCAGCTGGGGCTGCCCCAGCACCATGTGTGAGGCCCTATCTAATAAGCCTCCCTGAGGGCAGTACCAGTGGTGGTTCCATGAGCATGAGAAAGTGGGGTTGGCAAGGGTTTGATCTCAATGCCGGTCCAGGTGGCATAGATGTCGAAGGGAGAGATGAGAGATTGCCTTTGGCAACAAGGCAACTCCCGGTTGCTAATTCACAGGCTTTTGCTGAGGAACAGGCAAGGATATACCAGGCGGCAGGTGGGGTTTTGAAGCGAAAGGAGCCCGAAGGAGGTTGGGATGTAGAGAGATTAACTTATAAGCAACCTTCCTGGCAGTGACTTGAGCCTTCAATTGGGCCAAGTTTTGTGCTATGGCCTGGGTGGTCTGGTGAGCTACCAGTACCTCTTACTCATGGATGTAAAAAAATTGTGAAAGTGTTTATGAGATGCACCCTGGTGCATACGGTTGAGTAACAGGCACAGGCACATGTTTGGTGGGTCCATTTTCCCCCCTCTTGCTTCCTCACTAAATTACACACACAAAAGCACCTGCATCCTAGTATTTGCCTTAGGATTGTGAGGGGACTGTCGGATTACTCTCTCACCTTGCTGTAATTCTTGTATATGTTTGGAATCCATGTTTCCTTGAAATGATTTTTGTGCTTCAGCTGTTGCTGCCCATTGCCTAATCGCCCAGCCCCTCCTGGCAATTGGTGGCGGTGACTTCAGATCGATGTTTAATCGGACTGGTGCATTGTGGTAAGCAATATTATTTTTAATTTTTTAATTCCTTCTTCTCTTACCTCCTGAAGAATCAATTATGGCTCTGTAAATCATGATTGCAAGAGTTGCTTGCTCCCTCTAGTTTCCCCCCCATGTTGGGATGTCTCCCTCAAATCAATTTCCACGTGGCCCATGGTTTCCAGTGCCCACTGTTGGGAAACACAACATCTTCTTGCCTTGTTGTCCTTTGTCCTTTTGATGTTAAAAATAAATAAATTCGTTCAGTCTTTTTCTTGAATCTGCACTGGCTGCTGAATCATCTGAGCTCTAACATCTTGTCTGTTATCCAGATTGGACATTGTGGAGTGAAATAAGCGTCTTACGTATGGCAGTCTAAAATCTTTTGGATGTGTATATTTTATCCAGGCCTATAGTTGGCTTCGAATGATTTTTGGATTTCTTTTCCTAGAAGCTTTTTTTTTTTGTTCATCCTTTTCTATGACAAGTTCTAATATGTTTATGTGGTATTATTCTGTTCTTTATTCATCTAAAAAACTGCTCTTGGTTATCAAAATTCTCTATTTGTCCTTTTCACGCTGTGACCAAATGGTGGGAAGCTGTATCATTTATTTTTCCTCCTTTTAGCTAACTTTGAAACCAAAGGGTACCGTAGAGAACTAATACCACCCAAGATCATTCAGTTGGTCACACCATCATTTGAACCAAAATGTATCTTAGAGAACTAATAGCTACCCAGGATTATTCGGTTGGTTACACCATCATATTGCATCGTTTTCAGTTGATTTGAGTAGCATGCAGGCGGCGGATGCTGAGAAGGCCTATGGAGAGCCTAAAGTGACCATGAGCTTCCATGTACGTTATCGGTGGGATTTGCCCAGGCCTAGAGTCATTTCTCAGGTCAGTTGTTTGATTGGTCGTTGGTACCCATTTAAGAGCTCTTCCTACTCGAAAGTGACAAAAATTTGGGACCTGGAAGGAGGGCTGGAAAACAGAACCACGAGCAGCCTGATTATGCGGCTGATTATAGGTCCGTTAATGAATACGCTTCCTTTTTCCGCTTAAGGTTTGGAATTGTGCGGAGCGGCGCGGAATGTCCTCCTCTCTCGGGCTGCTGTTGGAGGGGAGGGGCCTTCCTCTCGGCGGGACCCCGCCCCCTCTCACTCCCTGTTAGTTTGTCTTCAGGTAAGTTTCTTGCCTGGGGGTGGGGGGATCCTTACTGTTCCTACTCCTATAGGGCAGTCTTTGTCACTGCAGTAACCCTTTTGGGTCTCACTGGTTCGGTTGCAGCTTTTAGGTCTGCCTGCTCTATGCTCCCTCGTCGTGATGTCTTCGTACTATTATGCGTTTCTCTTGTTCCATCCACTCTTGGTTCTCTCTCCCCGTCGGTTCTGGTGCCCTTTCGTATTTGCAGATTTGTTTTTTTGATGGTGTTGTTTATTCCCGAGAATCTTTGCTGGCTATGTCTACTTGCCGTCCAGGCTTTTTTGGGGATGCTGTCCATAGGAATTTTCAAGGAGACTCATTACTGGAAGCAAATACCCCCTTCGAGATGCTCGTGTTTCTATGCAACACCACATCTCCCCCACATGAGAATGGTCATCCGAGCCTCTTTCCATAGTATTTGCTGCCGAGTTCGTGTTGCCAGTGTTCGTTGTGAGTGGAGTTGATCTACTCTGCGTTGAGACCGAGAAGCAAGCTTCTGTGGCTCTCTGTGGATACCACCTCGAAGCCTTCTCTAGTGACATCGATTTCCAGCCGGACTTCGTCCAAAGCTTTTGTAGTATGAAAGACCCGCTGGCCTTTAGACTAGGTTGGAACATTGTCTAGTAGTTGTACCCGGTTTGCTTGTTTGACCCTATCTCTTCCATACCCACCATGTTGTACATCTCTCCCTGTCTGGGTAGAGGTTTTGTTTTGCTTACCTCTTTCTCTAGCATGTTCTTCTGCTCTTGTCGGTGGGGTGTGTTCCCTCTTTATGTAACCCAGCGTGTACTATCTTGGGTGAAATGACAGTAACCTCTTAGACCAAAAAGAATACTCTTCCTATACTAATATTTAATAGTAATATCTTCTAAATTGAATACATATGATATATTGAGAATTCATAGATCAATTAATTGAATAATCCTTTTAAATAAGGTAATAGATGTGTTCTAATTTCACACGGAATCCAGCCGGGTTGCATCCCTAGGTCACGTTGCTGCTAGTAAGTGGGTGGAGGTTCTTATGTTATATCTTTAAATAAGATAAAGGTTTTTTATATATAAGTCCTTATAGTTTAGTGATACTATAAATAAGTTTTCATAATCTGATTATTGACAAATAAGTCCTCATAATTTATCGTGAATTAGTTAAAGGTTCATGAAGTTTACAAATAAGTCTTTGAGAATATTACAAATAAATCTCTCAAAAGATTTATTTATAAAAAAATTACCATTGTAGGAGTTTATTTGTAAACAACCAGATTAAGGAGATTTATTTGTAATATCACAAAATTATAAGAGTTTATGTGTAAAAATCCTTAAGATAAAGGGGTTGGATTCCCTTGGTCATGTCGTTTGTCGTGCCCATGCCCAGGTTGGCATCGATAACGATGGGTGACATTATGATACACCCAAAACCTGCACAACGACAGAGAACAGGAGACGTACGAGGGGACCCCAGGGCAGGGACGGCGTTCTGGTTCTGGGTACCCCAACGTACACGCATGCAAACTTGTCCCCGTCAGTGGCATCCTGACAGGACCAGAGAAAGGGCACGCATAGTGGGGTCACACAAGTATGCCTGTGAATAGTCTTTTGGGGTTTTAATGTCCTGTTGTCTGTTGACTGTGAGATTTGTACTTATCCTTTCATGAGTAAGCTATTGTCTCTGAGAGACTCATATCTCTAGATCTTACCGAAATGTTATATACATATATCCTCATCGCCAAACATTGTTTAAGGATGAAAAATGACTATCTTGCTCTTAGAATTTGCACCTATATAAGAGTATAGGTGCAAATCTCAAATGGTATAGGGATTCATATAAGTATAGGTGCAAATGTCAGAGTATAGAGACTGTAGATGTCTCTTTCGAGGTATTATCTCTAGAGCGGGGTAAGATTTTATCTTTTTTCTTAGAAAATGGTCTTCATTGGGAAGAGATGTTGCGTTCTACTTATAAATATATGTCTATTTTTACTATATCTGACGTGAGACTAAAATAATTTGCCGTTTTTATGCATCTACATAACCCTTCAGTGAAGGTAGACGTGTGTGAACCTTTTTGAACTGCTGGACGGATCAGGCTGGCTAGAAGTGCTCAGACAAGTTGGTGGCTTTTGTTCAATTCTCGCAGACGACGTCAATGTAGATGTATGAAAATTTACGTGCCTCCTCTGAAGCATTGTCTCCAGAGTGGAGGTAGGATTTCGTCATTTTCTTTAAAAAAAGATTGTTGGGAAGATAGATTGAACTTTGCTTATAAACACACTTTTTTTTTTATAACATCTAATGTGGGACTAAAGTAATTTACCGTTTTTATGTCTCTACAAGGACATATATGAGTATAGGTGCAAATCTCATAGAGGATAGGGACGTATATAAGAACGTGCAAATTTCAAGAAACACATTAGCCGTTTTGGTCTTTAGACCCTGTTTCAGTTATCCTGAAAAAATGGCCTTGACAGTGAAAGTGTGCATGTAATATTTTCAATAGCATGTAAAGGTGTTGGAGATAATAGCATGTTTATAGTAGAGGTGCAAATATCAAAGATTACAAAAGTATATGAAAAAACTCTTATTCTTTTTCATGTTCTATATATAATTTATATTTGACCGTAAATATTGTTGTCTACTCTTTGTTTCATGGTATTATGTCCAAATCGCATTATCATTATCTTATGTGTTCGAAGATCAAGTTATTCCTATAAATAGTAACTTTCGGCATTTAATTTCTATACCTTTCTATTATTAAGAGAATGAAGAGATTCAAGAGGATGTTGCACATAGGAATAAAACAAGTTGATTGATGTGAAGAAATACATATGTAGTCCTTTATGATCAACATGTCTCCATAAAACTTGAAAGAAAATTTTATAGAATTGATGTGAGATCTACTATGTTGAATGAAATTGTGAGACTGTGAGGGAAGAACATGTGCAAAATGCTATGTAGTAGAGATAAGATTCTTAAGTTGCATGCATGGAAATGTTAGAAAAGATAAGATTCTAAATGAACATACACAGAGAGACGTGGATCTATCTCCTATTGACACTAAACCTGGGAAAAATAAGCTCAGCTGGTGTTCAACCATGTGCATTGGCAGCCAAGTTTAATATAGATTAGAAGATGTGATCAAATTTGGTTGGAGGAGGATAAGAGAAGTCGGGGAGGATCTAAAATGAGATGGTCTAATAGAGTAAGAAATGACTTAATATTCCTAGACATAATTACAAATATAACAATGGATAAATAAAAACAGTGAGATAGATTCACACAACCGGTCCTATAAATGAGATGAGATTTTGATGATAATGAGTCAAAGGGTTGAAATCTCTCTCTCTCTCTCTCTATATATATATATATATATATATATATATGCACACATACATGTATATATTCATACATATGTAAATATAATGAGGAAAAGAGGAGCATCAGTGATAGTGTGGACTTATTGTCATGGTAAGTCAAAGAACAGCATGCACATAAGCGCATTTCAACTAGTGATTATTATGGAAATTAATATGCAACAATAGCATATTTATTTAGGGCTCTACTGAATTTGCAAAATTATGATCTCCAAAATCCCATAAAAGCTGTTAATTGGAGAAATTTATTTTCGAAACCTCAATTTAGGGAAAATCTAGGTCAAATATTCACGGGACACATGATCATTTTTTCCAGCCCTTTTATTAATTTTCCAATTTTAAAGGCAACGACTGAAAGACAAATGGGATAATAATAACATATACTGCGTACACATCCGTTGTTCCAATTTTTCACTATTTTTCCGATCCCTCTGAAAATTCGAATTTTAGGGGGCCTCGTAACCTCGTCTATACAGAATTGTGATTCTGCTAGGATACTGGCTCTCTTTGTGCCACTAGCTCGCATCCTAATTCTGAACCATCTGATGATGATCACATGGTTCCATAGGTGACAGGCAATGAACTTGTTCTTGAGTGCATGGCAGGCTCTTTGAGGAATGCTAACAATACCATTCTTCGAGGGAATCAGATGGTGAAAAATAAAGGTGGAAATAAATGGTACCACCTTTAATAGTTCATGATCAGATTAATGATCTAACAGTTCTTGGTACCGTGTGACCAAAGTATACGGACACATGATAGCACCACTCAACACACACATATGGTTGTTTTCCTCTAGTCGGGTCTCTTTATTATCACATCCTAATCAAACACTTAATTATCACATCGCTCTTGCATGTATAACATCTCGTGCTGTTCACCATGTATTCTGCATAAGAGTAACATGCATAAATTTAGCCTGTCATATGATTTTACTTGGAACCAAGAATTCTTGAGAAATGCTTGCTGCAATGCCTCTGGACAAGCCCTCCCCAATTGATGGATCGGATGGCACATCGGGTTTATAATCATAACCTTGGTTGAAAATTGTTACAAAATTTGTGCTGGAACAGTACAGCTGCCCGAGGACCGAGCCTCTCCGAACGCACGGACAATTGGGCCTGGACTTTTAGCCCGGCCCAACTGATCCTTCACATATGGCCACCCTGCAAGTTTGGTTAGCTAAGCAATTCAGGTATGTACAAGGTCCCATTTCTATCCTTTCATAAAGGGATACCTCAATTTTGAACAGGTTGTCAGAACACACTGAACTGGGATCATATAACTGCAGACATGGGATCTCCATTCGGCTCAAATGGATCTTAAATCCTAACTAAAGCTTGCCAATAATAATAATAAATAAATAAAAGAAAAGGTCTCTCCGGTTAAGCTACCTTTGCCAATTATAAGGAAAAAGAAGAGGTGAATAATACCATCCTTTGTTTTGGCACACAGGTTATGAAAGTTTCCTTGGCCTACATAAAAGGGGAATTTTCCTTGGCTAACAATATAGTAATGCATTATCGATGTCTTCAAACTATCAAGACATTCCAGAACTTGTTTTGTACTTGTTAAAGGGAAAAAAAGGTACAATCAAGAACTCGTTAAGGAAACTTACAACAGCTCTAGAAAGTTCCCATTGATGAATATGGTATTTTAATCAAATGATTGTGTCCAACTATACAATCAAGATCTGATGCTTGAATGCGGGCTGAATGACTTCAGATTGGCAGCAAATATAAGCTGAAGTTCTCTCACGCACTCTGCCATCGTGGGCCTCCCACTGCTCTCGATGCAAACACAACGTGAAGCAAGATTTGCAAACAATGAAATTGACTCCATTGTGTACGAGCTCCTAGCCATGTCAAGATCGATCACCTTACGCAATTTCTTACGGTCGCTCAACATGCGCCGCATCTGTGTCATGTCAAGAGAGCTTCTGCCATTGGATTGCTGCAGCTGTGCCCTTAAAAATAGGTTAATTAGAACATGTCACTCACCTGTAGAACAAGGCTTTGATCTGTAGGCCCCTGGTTCAAGTCCACTGCCCTGCGGCCAGTCAACAGTTCAAGCAGAACTACACCAAAGGCATAGACATCGCTTTTTAATGTGAGATTCCCAGTCTGTGCAGAAAGAAAATAAGATGATTAGAAACTATAATGGGAAGAAAAACTCTCGGTTTCTCTGGGGCATGGCAAAGAAATGCCTGGTGCAAGGGCAGAAGCAGATAACCATTTACGCTGTAAAAAAATGCTACAAATGTGCCCATGTTCGTGCTTGCCATCATCAATGTGTAACATATATCATCAGCAAAATCTTATACAGGAAGCATTTTGTGAAGCAGGATGATTTATGATATTGGTTATAAAGTTATAGATGAAGGAACTAAGAATAGCCAAGTGACCTGATCACTGTGACTCTTGATTTGGTGCAAGAGGGTGAAATCCATTATGATCCAAGGAGAAAGCCAGAAAGTAGTAGCAGTTAATGCCACGTTTAGTTCCCAGAGTCATTCATCTATGCTCATGCAAGCTGCCTGTCTGTAGACAGCATAGAGTACTAGACATATTTTCAAGAACATGATGCAAATGAAGCCTTCTGCTAAGTCTTTTCCAAGTATCTTCTCTTTAAGATATAGCAAAACATGGTAATAGACAACAAATAATGTCAAAGAGCAGCCCTCTTTTGCCAAGATGTTAAGTAAACTATATGTAGATAACACTGATTTAAATCTGTGCTTACTACTCTGATACGCATGAACCAGGAGGAGCACTGCTTTTCATAAATGTTTCACGTGGTTAAAGTCCAGTAAATACATTAATACCAGATACTCATTCACCAAAGATAGAAACCTACAGCATACATCACCTTGCTATATGTCTAGTGAAAATGTACCAGAAAGATTGGAAAAGAGTACATGAGGTACTGCAAATTCAAGATGAAATATCAAATAATCTGGGACATTCGCAAGTGAGCACCGACTCACTGGCAAAGGAAACCATGATAAAATGACAAATCATGGTCCATGTGGTGCAGTACATGTTGACAGTTCAGTGAGTGCACTATCTGATGGATGAATGGTATCAGCGAACACTAAGCACAACTAACAGTAAGCAAGAAAGGAAGAGGCAGAAAAACAAGTCATCAAGATATAAAACATCCATGACTGTGGTAGAAAGTCTCCTGCCATGAATCTAAGATAAGGAGAGCTTCCCTCGCACAGGACTAAATCTCAAAAGGAAAAAAAAAGACTATATCAATTACATAATTTTCAAATCAGGACTAAATCTCCAATTATGTAATAAAGACAGAAGTCTAGTGCAGACGTTTTCAATGTATACTCCCTCTGAAAGATGCACTCATTATGATCTATCTAGATGTTTCAGCACATGGTGTGTGCAATAGAATATACTGATGAATGCCATTAATGCCACCAGGGATTTTTCTCACTCACAATACCATAGCTGTAATGGGAGAAAAGGATGAAACAACTTAATCTTTTTGCCGAAAATCCTACATTGATTTAACCCGAAACAAGATCTTGAACAAACATCACATTGCCAGAGAAGGGTTCATTGCATAATGCATATATACCACTATAACCTATTCCATTACACATGCCATTGTTTCAAGGACTTGAGTGCAAAATGCATGTACGACGACCGATGGCAAGGCTAAGGCTGCAAACTATTGACCTCCCCAAATCCCAGAGTGGCGGGAGCTTTGTGACACTAGGTTGCCCTTGCATACATCCATACATAAAGATGCTGGCATGAGCACTGCATTATCGCTGCCTACAATCAAGATAGGGTGGATTTTTTTTTTTCTTTTAAAAAATCAGCCGAGTTGGCACCTGGGTAAAATCCATGTGCAGTTGGATCGCCCAGGGGCAATCCATTGCCCCAGGTTCGCCAGGGTGCCTTGTTGCTGCGGGGAACAACGCATATCAGTTCCCATACGTCTATGTGTTGTGTGTACGTGTATGTACATACGCACGCACGCACTACATACACACATTATGAAAGTGAATACTAGACAAAATAAAAAAAGATTAGTACAGAACATGCAAGTCGCATGGGCATGTGTGTGTCAAAAACACCCTAGACCCAAATGTGTAGCACCTGATAGACAATCAGATTCTCACTCCCTTCTGTTGGCTACCCTTGGTCCCTTCACACAGGAGATTTTCCTTAACAAAACATCACTTTCTCTTCCCGATCCTAGCCCTTTGCTCCAGGGATCCTTGATTCTTCATGATCATGAAGTTTTCATACGCCTCCTTTCACCAGCTAGCAGATTGAAGTTTGGAGCCCAACAAAAAGAATCCGTCACCTTTTGCCAGGAACAATATGCCCTCATCATCAAGGGGCAATTATGTGGGGTTACCCCTGGGTTTGAGATCATCCTTCAGATCCTTCAATACTTAAGAAAGTGTCTGTTGATCCTCCATCCATGTACAAATACTCAAGAGTATTCCTTTCCACTAGACAAAAAATTGATTATTGACCAAAACAACACTTTCTTTGCAAAGACAACAAATGGCAAAAAGAGGGCATGTGATTCACTGCCCTATGCAAGTGGTATCCTGGAAAGGAAGAAAGAATGTCCTGGAGCCACACAAAAGAACCACCACCTGGCTGACTCAAAAAATGTCATAAAAATGTCATTGCTCTGTGTTGCTGGTGATCTCAAATGGGTTTGTCTACCAGAACCTCAATTAGAATGTTGTCAAAGTATGTGAAACGAACCTGTGATGAAGATGCTTCACCAGTGGAACTTAGACACACAATCATTTTAACTTTTAACAGATCATCGATATCATTGAGAACATTATTCCATCTACTTGGGTTGGTTAGACCAAATAAACCCCAAAAAATGAACAAAAGATTTGGCAAAATTTATTGACTATATATATATGGGCCGGCTATAACACACCCTGGGGTGCAGCTACATCCCCATTTCTATAAATAAATAAAAATAAAAATAAAAATCACCAAGAATTTTAAAATATTCAAATACCCCCTCTAGGTTGTTTCCCACCCCTTAAGATTTAATTTTCACTATTGGATTGAAAAACTTAATCGTAGCTATCCAATCAAATCCATCGTTATTTGGGGATCAATACTAAAACCCTAGGGATGGAATCAACCCTAAGGGCTAATCTGACGAATTTCCTATTTTTTTGACTGTTTTTAGTATTTTTGAATGTTGATTTTTGATACATGCCCAATCTGAAAGCTCCGGTTGATCTCAAGATCAGACAGTGAAAATTAAAGTCTCGGGGATGGGAACCAACCTTAAATGACCTATTTGAATATTTAAAAATTTATGAAATTTTTTATTTTCTTAACATGGGGAGGGTGGGTTTTTGGGTGGATGCGACACACACACACACACACACACACACACACACACACACACACATATATAATATATATATATATATATATATATATATACATACATATATATATATAGAGAGAGAGAGAGAGACTTTGAACACAGCTTAGCAGGGAAAATACTCACGACCTGAGCCAAGTGATGCACTAAACAAGTTCCTCAAATTTTGAGTCTTCGTATTTCAATTCTTAAAATCTCACATCCATTATTGAAGTGCAACATTTCAAAACTAAATTGGTTGGGCATGATAAGCATGTCTATCTGGAAGGACTATAACACTGTTTTTTTCTTTCTGTTAAAACATCCTTGACCAGTGTTTTGATGAACAATGCTTCATAATTTAAACCTGTAACATGTATTGCACTTTGTTTTCCTTTATGATCAATGGATGAAACATATGAGGTGGACATTAGGTTAAGTAGTATCAGCCTGCAAGTGTCAGTTAGATAATTTGCCTTCTAGTTTCTATGAGAAATAAAGAGAAATGAGATTTGGCAGGTCGATATTTCTTTTGCATGCCAAGGTCCTCCTGGTTCACATGATCAGCCGATATCAATCTCCATCAGCTGAGCTGGATAGGATAGATGTCCCCCTGTCTGATTCTAGAGGCCATTCCAATTCCCTCTGGAAACATAGAAAAAGGGAGTGAGAGGAACCAGGGCCAGATTGGCCCACCATCAGCTGGCATTGTCTGATCTAAGCCAGATCAGCTGATCTGAGAGAGATCTATGGCCTTTTAACTGAGGGTTTTAAAGCCCCCTTTTCCTGCACGGATCCCAACCCCCTGAGAAACCCTCATTTGTCAACCAAGACTCCGCTTCTTCCTCTGCTGTGAAATTCTGCAAAATCAGATAAATTTTGAAAAAGAGGCTAAGACTAGCTTTAAATTTCACTCAAGGTGTCTTTAAGATGACAATGATCAATCTTCTTCCAATTATCCACCATATTATTAAGCTTTAAAGTATAAAACTTAGTCATTTATTGAAGTAATATGTTTTATTCCTATTACCCACTACAATGATGTTACATTCATAGGATTTGATTGCTATAGTGTTGTAGTAAAATTCGCTCAATTTATTAATTTTAATGATCTTTTAAAATATAAAATGGAGCCAAAGCGAGGATGAGGTTTCTTCCATCAGACCAGCCAGATCAATCTGGACCACATTAAGACCTGCCAATCCGGGGTCCTGATCTGATTCTGCCTTGCTTTGAAGGCCCTGACATAACGTCATGCTTTTCAAAGAGAAGAAATACATTATCCCTGCTAAACTATGACAGAGAAAGTTAATTAAAAGAAAACCATGAATCTGATGTAAATTCTCTGTCAATCATGAAAAGTTGATTGCAATTGTCTAGAAAAACTTGAAAAGCTACAATAAATATGAAAAATATTCACTTATCATGATTCTTGCTAATATCAACAGTTCAATTTAGAAAGACGAAATTAAATCATCTAGGTTCTAATCCAACATCATTGAAATGAGACAAAATAAAGAGACTTGAAGGATGCATCCCAGCATTTGATTAATTGAACAAAGTGAAATCACCTATAATATATTAAACATGGAAAGGAATAGATGCATACAGATGTATACTCAGGATCAAAGTAGCCAAATGTACCCAGCACTCCTGAGGTGGCATAAATGTCCTGGCCTTCTGGCATTAGCTTAGCAACCCCGAAGTCAGAAATCTGAATAGAGCCAACATTGTAGCTCTAACTTTTATTTCCAAAACAAATGTCCCAGTGGGTAGACAGATTAAAAGATTTCAATGTTACCGTTTACCTTTGCATCAAAGTTTTCACTCAGAAGTATATTTGTGGATTTGAAATCCCTGTGGACAATAGGAATGCCAATTGCTGGGCCTGAATGGAGATAAGCAAGGCCTTTAGCTGCTCCAAGTGCTACCTTGAGCCTTAAAGGCCAGTTCATCTTTACTTCACTTATTCCTGCATCGTCATTAATGGAATTATAAGTGCAACTCTTGAACAAGCTCTGTTCTCCAGGAATATCTGCTATACTGACCATTCAAATGATCTTGCAGGTTCCCATTGCGCATGTATTCGTAAACTAAAAATCGTTGCTTCCCATCAGCACAATAGCCAAACAGTGACACTAGATTTGGATGATCCAGTCTACTCAAGATGTCAACTTCTACTCGAAATTCACGTTCACCAGCAGCCTCCTTAAATGGTGCTACATCCATTTTCTTGATTGCCACAACCTTTTGTAAATAGAAGGAAACAGTCAAAACAAGCAGAGAGAAAATACGAAAAATCAATTTTTCATAGTAGTTTCCTGACAAAACAAAACTACTTTTGCACTTCTGTGCAAGTAAATCCATGTGAAACCATATGCCACCCTCTAATAAGTCAGGAGATAAGCAACAGCACTGCAATTTAAAGAAAATATCATAAAAACATTTCATGGTGTCCCAAAAGAGGAAAAAAAGGCTGAAGTATGTCAGACTTGGCATTTTAATATTCTGGGGGATCCTTATGCAAGGTAAAACTGATTTGTGGATATGATGATACAACATTCCTCGACGAGGAACAATTGAGATAACTGTAAGATATCTGGATGCCAGGAGGTCCATTGTATCAAACTGCTTTTACCACTTGCACGATTGCAACTCACTGTTACTGATCTAGAGGATAAACCCATCTATTAGCTTAAATATAGATTGAAAGACACTTCAGATCATTACAACATGCTCAGCAGCTTGTGCAGCTTAATTTGGGTGGAGGAGACATCCATGTTCTTAATCAACCTACCCGGAAAAAAAGTGTGGTTTTTGAAAGGGATCATAGCAGCACAATTTCCACATGGACTCATATTACAGATAATGCAAAGCATAACATGCATGATGAATTTTTTATATATACTTTCTGTTACCAGTATTTTAGCACAGAATTTACCAACCTCTCCATTGCGCAGAATTCCTTTATACACCCGGCCGAATCCTCCTTTCCCTAGGAAGTTCTCATCACTGAACGAAAATGTTGCCGCTTCCATTTCCTTCAGTGTAAACACCAACGAGCAGTTGTGCCTCCTTGGACGAGGGTTTTCAACCCCAAGTTGCCAAAACTCCACAGGCTTATATACCCCTAGCAAACAATACAATAAAATAAACCACAGAAACCCAGAGCAAATTCCTAACCGCAAGAAGGAAGAACAGAGCAAACACATACAAGGATCAATGTGGTCGTGCGATTTGCTCCTACGCCTTTTGTTCCACGCAGAGACTAAATTGAAAGGCATACTGAGTCTTCAGAAAGGAAAGCACCTAGCACTAAAGCACAGAATCAAATTCCTCTTGTTCTATGAACACCCAGCCAGTATATCTCAGCTCAGCCATCCATAGACCAATGCCACCCTAAGATCACAGCCTCTAACAGTACAACCTAACAAGTATATAAATCAACTTGCAAAAGGAGGGACGATCCCTTGAGGTCACAAACGTGGCAAAAACAACCGGGACCAGACGCAAAGATGGTGCCTTTAGATGAAGACGAGGAAAACCCACGAACCAAACCGCGAATGGGACCCGGAATCATAACAATGGGAACCTAGTCCGATGGAAAAAGGTGGAAATGGGGGTGAGGACGGAGCAAGCAAGCTCCTTTGGAGGAGTAGCGTAGAGAGTACATGGGGAGGAAGTGAAGCGAGAGATGTGGAGTGCACACCCACCAGGCCACCACCCCAGACCCTTCTCCGGGCCTCCCCCTCCACCCACCCACCCTTCCTCCAACGCCCACATCACCCCCGCTTCAGCATGCCGCCACCCACCCCCCAAAATGGTGTTTTTTTCTTTTCGCCAACAAGTAAGCGGGAACATAGAAGGAGGAGTGGAGAAGTAAGGCATGCTTGGGGAAGAAGGCAACAAAAGGGTGGTGACCCATGAGAGAGGAGATGTAACAGCGCAGTGGTAGACTAGAAATAGGGTAGAGAGGCAAAACCGCAGTAGCAGGGGTACCGTGGCTTGCCTCCTTCTTCTTCTTCTTCTCCGTCTTCATCTTTCACTAGAAGGATCAGCAAACGGCGCCGACCACGCAGTGGGGTAGACGACACGGCGGGGGGCCGGTTTGGTTGTGGGGCTCGTCTGCGTCGCCATCGCCATCCGAGGGAGTCGCCGGATGGTCTCGCCACGCGGCCCGCCGCCATTTTTTTTTTAAATTGGGGTTGTTGGTAGGGGGCGGGGGGAGGGGAAGTTTGGTGGGGCAGATGATTAGTATGTAAGTTAAATTCTCATCCATAGATGGAATTATAGATTGACCTTAAATTAAACTTATCTTCATCCGTTTCTAACTGTAAATTTTATGAATTAAATTAGATCTTCAAATTATATATAATTTTTTTTTAATTGGATTATCTAGTATTATGTTCAACTCACGACGACCACTTGGCCACGTTCCCATGATGTGGCAGATGTTCATTCGGAATGAATAGGAATAGGTTGCAAATTTTGGAACAGATTTGTCTTCGTTGTAGTTTTCTAATTACTAAATAATGTTGTTAGTAGATGCTATTTTAGTGTGAATTAATTAAATTAGGGATCTAAGGTTTTAATATGTATGTGCAATTAAATTCTTCGTATGAGAAGATATGGACAAGTCAGTACAATAATATATGTATATATTTGTGAATAGATTTTAATCCATCAAAATATTACTTTTTAATTCTTTATGACATACAATAGAATCCGCTTCAAATCATATCCGCTCCGATCTATGGAAAAATAAATACTAAATGTAAAATCTGATCCGCGTGGAAGAATTTAGAATAAAAGTTTATATCCTAATCTATAATAAGTTTCGTACGGATTAAATAGGACATTTCCTGTTCCAATTTAATCCATTTGTATTCCAGTTTCTCCTCATTTGAGGTATCATGTGGATTAATAATGTATTTTATTCTGAATTTTGATTGATGAGCTATCATATTGATGATGATGTCAAAAGATTTTGATGTATAGATCAGATTTCTTAGTATGGAGTTCAATTATTTGAAGAGGATGACATTAACTAATTAACTGATCAAGATAAAACGCTATCTTACTTATTAAAGAAACTGAATTTACTGCGAGTGTGAACTGATATGCTGCGTGTCTTTACCTCAATTAGAATTTGATTAACTCTTCTAGTTATATGATGGTCTATCATGAACGTTAAGGTCATACTCGACGCAGCTAATTAATAGTATTATTTAGGCTTTTGGAAGTTATGGTTCAGTTATCTCACCAAAAGATACTAGTTCTTAAAAGCTATGTATATAATTTTTTTCATGTACCTGAAAACTCTAAATTAAAATTTCCTTGATTTGAGATAAAAATATGATTGTTAAAAAAGCTTGATTTATATGCCTACTCAAAATCAGTTATAAGTTCTAGCACTTAATATTTTTTAATACTAAAAAGGGTGTACTCAAGGATGGCTTGCAGAAAAAAGTTTTGTCAAACACACCATATATCTCATGCATCACTTGGAAGCCAATATAAACAATTCCATGAGTATCAGTTAATTCCTTATAACTAAGACTTGCTGCATCATGTGCAGTGTGGGCAACACCTACATTGTTCGTGCGGGCGGGCGGCTAAAACAACAACAATTTTTCAATTTTTTTATTTCTTATTTTTTTTAGGTCGATCCCATCACGTCCGGCATATCTTGTACATGCCGATCTCTTATCGGACGATCTAAAAAAATTCAAAAAATTTAATTGAGCTCAATAAATAGTGAAAAATCATCATTCATTGGGCTTGTTTTTTATTTTTTATTTTTTTTTAGATCGTCCGATAGAAGATCGGATTACATAAACATGTAGAACATGATGTAGCCCACCATTAAAAAAATTCTAAAAATAAAAAAATGAAAAAATTAGGCTGCACCTGGTGCAGTGCGGTCTCAATTGGGTTCTGATGAGACACGAAAAGTACAGGTATTCAGCATTCCAAACATGCCAAGCATCAATGTGTTAAGTATGGTGTTAAAGATGACAATAGAAGGCTCTGTTCCTTCTAATTGTGAAAGCTCGTGGATCTCAGGTTCAATCAACCAATGCTTAAGAAGGATATCATATACGTACAGGATACTTTACACGCCCTATACTATCTAAACATCCTCCATATATATGTAGCTCAACTATGAAAATTTTGGCTCCGGCTGCGAAGCTTGTTATTCTGTGTCATCACACGTCTTGATCGAAGGTGTCTCCAAGCTTCAGTCGTGCTCTGCAGCTGCCATGAAGTTTGCAGCTTTCTTCCAACTTGCAAGTGGTGCATTCGTCCATCCCTGGCGCTACTTAGTGGAGGAAGACCAGTTGTGGGAAGATCGTTGTTGCTTCCTTGCTCCCTCTGGTGCCCATCTTCTCCGACGAGTTCAGATTCCAGTTTTGCCCACTGGTACATGCATGTCGTTTGGGCTTGTTATCCAATGGTTATTATCCTGCAATTTTTTCTATGTTTTTCCTAGATTGCAATGTGCTGCTCTATGTGCTGCTCGTGCTATCTTATCTTCCCAGTGTGTTGTCTCTTCATCTCCTTGTACCCATGCACTTCCCACTTCCCTTTGTCCTTATTGTAAGTTTCATCTAATTAATGAAAGCACCTTTTCTGTCAAAAAAAAAGACTAATATTGTTATAAAATCTCAAATTCTGCTGTACTTGTTCTATTTCAGAATAGTTTTAGCAATATTTGGATTAGTTCTAAATAAGTAGAACTAAAATTCATTGGTTGTTATTTGCCTCTGTGACAGATGTTGCAATCAGAGTTAGACAATGGGAGAGTAAAGGATCTCTTCTGTAATCTGGTACAAAGGATAGAAGGAAGATCGAGCTTGGTTTGTTAGGAAGGGCAACAAAGGCTTACCAAAATGCTTCAAGTGGAAGGTATTCTAGCACTCAAGTTAGTTTTAACCCCACTTTGATAGCATAATGGATTATGATGGGATTAGTTATTTTAGATTGTTTGTTCCCGAATAAGGAAGGTTTCACTTTGACAGCGGAATGAAATCTAAGACGGAATATCAAATTCTTGGGTGTGAGTGGAATTGCTCGTTCACCTGATCCAAAAATAAACAATTCTGACACGGACTAACTAATTCCTCTAATCAAATGAGAATTAGCCTTATTCTAAGAACAAGGGGTCTTATTCTTTCCTTATTATGCAAATAGAACTAATGAGTTGTTAGAATAGTTTTATAGTGAATAAGAAATAAAAATAAAATAGATTTAAAATAGTGGAATGTTCTTCACTTTTTCCACGAAATCAAAGCCTAAGATTATGTTTTCAGCCCTTGTACTCCATATTTGCCATTGCTCGTATGATAGAGCCTAATAGATAAGAAGGTGTTAGAATAGCTTCACCTTAAACAAAGGATAAAAATAAATAACCTAAAATGGTGCAGCCTTCTTTACTCTTCACCTTAAATTTTTTGTTAGATGACTTAATAAGGTTAATATGACATCAAAGGTTATAGTTATGTTTATGGGCTTCACATCTCATGTTTATCATTGTGCATATGATACAGCCTAAGGTGACTTACATGTACAAGAAGTGTGTTAGAATAATTTCATATTAAATAAAAAATAAATCAAAATATACTTAGGAACTTGAAACCCTCTTCATTGAATATTTTAAAATTTTGGATAAATAGAAGTGAAAATTAAAAAAATAATATTAGAGGTTGTCCCTACTTGGGAACGTGAAGACGAGATGAGAACTCAATTTCCTTACTTCTTCGGTAGTTTAATTCTTTGGATGTGATCATGCTCATATTGATTGCTTGTTTAAATTTTGCGACAAAATTTCTTCTTAGAAAGGGAAGGTGTAGTACCTTGGCCATCTTGTTGACAATTTTTGAATTAGTTTATTAGCTTTGACCAAGTCTGACCAAAATTGAACTAGATTAAATTCTTTTAATTTTATTTATTTTGAGTTAAATAGATTTTGTATTGCATATTTGATGATTTATGTTTAATTGAATGATTTATGTATGATTTAAGTGAGATTGGATTAAATTTCGTCTTTTAGTATGTTGATTCAATTAGAGATGCTTGATATTATATCATTAATTGGTTTAGTGTGGTTTGATTAGTGGGCTATAGATTAGACTTGTTGGGGTATTATTGGACTCATTTGAGTGGGTTTTAGCTAGTGTATTAGGTATATATGGATTTGAAGGTTCATTTTAAAAAACTTGAGGGTAGGAATGTAATTTATTGGGTTATATATGTAGAAGAAAGAGAGAATCTGACCCCCTCTTCTCTTCTACCCCTTCCACTCTTTTTCATCTTCTTTACTCACCTTCTTGATGCTTTGGGAGAGATCCATGGCTTACATGTGAGTGTAGAGTGCTCTTGGGGGCTTGCATGTTGGTTTAGGAGGCTTGGGAACCTTGAAAATTTGTTCCTGAAGCTTTTCTTGATATAGATCCACTATTAGAAGGTGAGATTCATCGAGTAAAGCTTGAATTTCTTCTTTTTTTTCCCTCTTGAAACTTTGGTGTGGTTCTAGAAGATCAATTAGGTTAGAGAGAGGTAGGGTGATGCCATGATGTGTTTCTTTGAAATTCTGTGTGTATGTTGGTTCCATGGGTTTCAATTGGCTTGCATGTGTCTAAATTTATGTTTCTTATAATTATCATTCCTCCCAAGTTCTTAATTGGTGATAAATATTGTGGTTTGGGTGGTGAACATCATAGTTTTCATGTTTGGAAGAATGCAGTTCAGAAATGAAAGATTGTCTAAATTGTGATACTTAATGTAGTCTCTAGAATAATTAGATTGATATGCATGTTATAGAATTTGTAAATATATATATCTAGTTACTCTAGTTTAAATTTCATGGTATTTGACTTTAATTTGAGTGAAATCCAACCCCATCTTCATAGGTGTGCAATTGTCTCGAGAACATAATAGTCAGTTAATGTTTTAGTTAGTGCGGCATGTGTGATACTTCAATTAACTTGATTTTTGACTATATTATATCTTACTTGGTCCTCTTTCATTAAAAAAAGGGGGATCTCAATTCGGATGTGTGGATTTCAAATAGCATGCGTTCGAAGTCGGGGTTCAACTGCATTTCTCTGTTGATTCTGTCTCGGGTTAGCAGCACTATGCAAAAAGGTCGACCGATTCGATGAAAAGGTCAACTATTTTTGCTCAGAATTGATATCCAAGAGTTTCAACTTCTGTTAGACTAAAAAGGTCGACTGCTTCTTGTGGTTTGTTGACCGTTTTGACCTAAAAATGTGATTTTGAGGAGGCATGACACTATTTGACCTCTAGTCTTCATGCTTTGATATTGGAATCATATTTAGTGACTATGATGAACTAAATTAAGAGCATTTGAGTAGTTTTCTCATATATCTATATATTCACTCATGATGTTTTGTTCATTTAGAGAATTTCATGAAATGACTTATGTTCCTAAATTTGAATGGCTGACTAGCTTCACTAGTATTTGATATCTACATAGATTTGTCCTTTTGGAAAGGGAGACGAATTTTAGCTTCATAAATAGGGATAGGTCAAGGCCCTAGGCTCAACCTCATAGATAGGATCTAGATGTCCAGACTCTGAGCTTTTTTGTGATTTGACTGACTAAAGACACTAGTAGGTAAAACCTACTTCTGTATATTCCTTAGCTAAGGATTGGATTACGTAGTAATGTTCTGCGTCTCTCAGGCGACCTTGTCTTTTTTATACACCTTCATGGATTTTTGAAGATCCAAGAAGGGCGGAGCGACATTAGTGGATGAGGAATCTTGTAGGATTTCTAAAATCTGAGATATGATATATATAATTGATAGATTGCTAGTATTTCTACTTTCATGTCATACGATTTATTTACATATGATTACTTTGATGATTATTGTGATTTATGTTTAGTAGTGATGTCATGGGCCTTCATGGATCTCTATCAAGCTCCCTATTGTGAGATCTAATCTCTTCATTTTTAGGTTTTGCGAAGTGGGAAGAGTCTTGAAGGAGTTAGTGACTTTGACTAGACATGCTGACTAGAATTTGACTGTTATCTTCTTTCTTGTGCTGAACTTTGACTATGTAAGAATTTTATTTGAACTTTACATTTACTTATATGTTAGATATATATGAATAGTTTAATGTATGGGACTCCTGTATATGCATTACTCTCTTCTTTCGTATTCTTACTTATCATTCCCAATATATGAATTCTTCATTGGTCAGCTTCGGACCTGGCGACCAAGTGAGCCACTCTGGAGTGGTTCAATGTCATTTGAACCAAGGTTTAACAACATTGACAAGGAATGCATCTGGACATATCATTTTTAAATTTGCTTTGAATATTTGTCAGGTACCTTAAGTAGGGGTGTTCACTATTTGGTTCAACCCGAAAAATCGAACCGAATTAAATCAAATTTTCGGTTTGGTTCAAGTTGAAAACACGTTTGGTTTGATTCGGTTTTGAACCTCTTCAACCCGTGGAAACCGAAATAATATTAAATATTACACACATTAAACACACGACCAACAACAACCCAACGCAGCAACCCTATAAAACAGTACACCATCAAAACAACTATTGTGGTGACAGCGGCGTGCTAGAACCTTTAAAGAGGTAAATACTTTTTATCTTGCCGATACTAGACTAAAAGGGCTGCACGGTGTGGCACCAGGCTGGCAGGCTCCTTGCCGCCCAAGTGAACGTATGTGGAAATCTTAGTCTGATACCGGACACTTTCTTTCGCTCCCTTCTGCGTAAGGCCTATAAAGAAACGTCCACTCTGCTTGCCAGCGTTCAAGTGGGCCGGTGGCTGATGGGCTTTTAGGTTGGCTTAAAATCAATGAAAATTAAATAAATGAGTTTCAATTAAATTAATTTTTTTTTTACTTAAGTCGGTTCAAACCAATCTAAACCGAAGTAAACCGAATATTTTCGGTTTGGTTCGGTTCGGTTTGTAGGATGAGTCGGTTTGGTTTGATTTGAAATTTTTTTGCCATAGACCGAACCAAACCAAACCAAACCAAACCGTGAACACCCCTAGCCTTAAGTAAGCAAGATACATGACACTATATTTACAAAAGGAACTTTCTACGACAAATGTTGTTTGACGGATCCTTTTTAGGTTTCAAGAGTTGTTAGAAATGCCTTTCTATCGGGTGGGTCCACAGTAGAGGAGCCAACAGTCAAATTTGGGATCATCGAGCTCCGAGATGATCTAGCAATGCAAAGAATTTGGTTTCCAAAGGAAAGTTATCTTGGAGTTTCCCTTTAAATAAGATAAAGAATTGTTGATGGCTCATTAACTTTGAAGTGGTGTCAATGGGACTAAGCCAGCCAACAAAACCATGAGCTAATTAAGCATGAATCAGGTCCCACGCCCAAAGTTGATCCAGGATGCTGCTTAACAGGCAGCCTTACGTTTAAAGCTTGATGTGTGATGTAATAAGCTACTAATATCATCAAATGAAGTCATTCTGCCAGCTGGTAGGCGACACTTAGGATGTGTTTGGCAAAACTTTTACTTGAAAGTAACTTTTGGCTTCTACTTCTTATATAGAATGAGTTGAGGGAGAGAGATTATAATTAATTTTAATTTGTTACAAAAGTCAACTATCTCATAACAACCTACTTTTTCACCAATCTTAGAAGCTCCCCCCTTGTAACTTTTGGTTGGAAGCCAAAATACAAAAAAAATACCATATAAATAACTTCCAAGATTCAATGACTTTCATAAAAAATAACTAAATAGAAATACAAAAATACTTCCAAATGAAAGTTGCGCCAAACACGGCCTGTCTTATACAAGTATCGCAGTTGTACCGAATCGTACTACTGGATCATACTGCAATGTAAACTTCTACAGATCTAATGTACGTGACCTGGTACTTGGATTGCTGCTGAAACTGCATGGGTGCAGCAAATATTACTCAAATGTGCCTAATGTCTTCTGACGATTCAGAGCCTTTGGCACACTGAACCATTCAAAACCAAGCTATAAGAGACCGGACTACAAAACAACTCGCTATTTGATTCCATGAAGAATAATGTTTGTTGCACACTGCATGCAGAGCAGCACCATACATGTTGCAGCATCCGATCCCACAACTTGGATCATGTGAGTTGCAATCCCTTTATTTTATTTTTCTTCCTGACTGTCCTACCACAGATGTCGGTATGACAACCAAGCTGAAGTTTCCCATCTCGGTAATAATAATATATAAAAAAAGACACCACTACATTGCCATACAGTGACCTCCGCTCAACATTATCGGACTGTAGCGCCAGATGTAATGCAATCCACATGGATTACAACAAGCATTACTCTTCCACGGTCTGTCACGTGGGGTACTACGACCGGCAACCTATGGGAGGCTGCCCACTACTGTTAACCATCAAAATTTAGAGAGTTCCACTTGCTGCGCTGCCTGGAAGTGCAATAAGTAGAAAACAATTCTTTCTGATTTTTTTTACAAGTCTGCCCCAATATGTCTCTCATGTCTATACAGACCAATCTCTGTTTAGACGATATAAAAAAAAATCTAAAAATAAAAAACCAACCACAATAAACACTAAAAAGAGCCCACAGCGAGCCGAGCGCAATTAACAATTTATTTTTAAATTTTTTTTTTGGGTCATCTGAAGATTGCCCCGTACAGACAAATGGACATGTTGAACCAACCTAAAAATTTCAAAAAAATTATTTCGGGCAATGCAGCAAGTACAACTCGAATTAAAATTCTGTCTTTGATATGTTACCCTACACATCAATGCTTCACATACCTTTTTCTTGTGAAGGCGAATCCATCCATCAGCATCTATCTCAAGCAGATAATCAACATCAAGGCACAATTGTCCACCCAAAACGCCAGCCAGAAGCAGGCATAGGCTTCTTTAATTCCATGCATAGATTTATGGATAAGATTTGCAGACATCAACTAGAATTTTTCCAGAGCCAACAACTACCCCAGTGAATTGAACCGGCATCCAATGCTATACCAGCATGTGCTCACCCAATCACCATGATTTGGATCTCTCATTTCATCACAAAAGGGCCCCCAATGTTCAACATGAAATCTATCGGTCCATAGTTTCTCACTGTTAAACGTATTTCCCTCCGAATGAATATGAAATTCCAACAATATAAATGTCAGAAAAGTAATATCTAAACTTAAGCTACATCCATCAAAATAATTTGATTTTAATCTAGTTCACCTTGAAGACAAAAATACTTTATTTGATACAATTTATGTATTTAATAAAAAAGGAGAAAAGGATTAATAAACCCTAATAAGAAACAAAAGAAACATACCTAGAGATTGCTACTGAACATGAGTTCCTAAACAATGACCCTGTGCTATATAAATCCTATTAAGGCCACTGCACCTGAACCCAGCCTTACCCATCGCTTTGTTATGGCCTGGTAAAAGCCTAAAAGGGTCGTTACACTGTGATTGATTTAATGTACATACATCCACTACAGTCGTGAGAAGAAACATTCGCGTACACGACATGTACAATAATGACCTCAATGCCAACTTCCTAAGAGTGAGGGCGGGAGAACAAGGCCTGATAATGTGAAGATTTGTAGTCATAGTTTTCATCAGCAATACCTGTAGGATGTGGGAATGACAGCGGTGGAAAATCCTCATCTTTTAGCTGGTAATTCCTCTGGACTGTCGATCTGGAAAAATAATTAAACCGCCCTGTTAAGATGATACATTAGAAGCATCACAAACGATCCCAGATAAAGATTGTAACGCTAGACTAGTCCTGCAATGTAGAATGAAATAACGTGCAACGGAAAAGTAGTGCGAACTAGTGTCTCTAAAAAGGAAAAAAGCATTTTCATTTTTGTCTAATTCAGTCAATATTTTTTTCATCATCAATACTCATTATGAGCAGCAAGTTGATTGACTAATTTATCTCAAGTAAAATGAAGTGGTTTGACTGCTTCATGCAATTCAAAAGCAAACATACCCGACTCCATAACAAAAAAACCATGCAAAAGTTCTACACCAATGTTATTCAATGTATTCAGAAGTAGAGAGTCTTTCACTTAATCCATACTCAAAACTCTTCTAGTTTGGCATTAAACGTGATATTCTTTGATACCATATTCTTATTGGCCATATGTCCTTTGTCGAAAAATGTTATCTGACATCTGTTTTAAAATCCTCCAAGCAATAAATAGATGGGGACGTTAATATACATTAATCTAACTATAGTCAGGCACTTGCTTAGGCTGCCAAAGGTTGCTCAGCCCATGTAACACCCTCCCGGCTGCCTTGTTGCAGAAACAACCTACCTTCTTTCAGGTCTATTTTAATCACTAGAAATAAGTTAAGCCTCCTTTCCGAGTCTACTGAGTCAAAGAACCAGGCAGAGTGTTCTCTTTGACTCGAGAAGGATTCTCTCAATACCGCTCCTGGTTTCTCCGCTACCAGGGAGTCCCACATTCTGAGGCCTGTTCCATCTTCTCGACAGCACAGGAATACACTGCTCCAGAAGCTCTCTTGGAAGCCCATCCGGCACCTCCATTCTCCTTCTGACATCACTCTTATCGAGGTGAGAGTTGCTGGCTGCATTTCGCTGGGTTCCAATGCAACCAAGTCAACCAAGCAAATGGTTCCTGTTGCTTCGGGCGAGGAAGATCAACAATCCCTGTTTCCAGATCCTGATATCCAGCTTCAAGCCCGGGAAGCTTCGGATCCTGACTTAAAATTGAACTGGCCTATCTTAAGCCAGTCCGTTTCAAGTCTTTCATCTGAACCAGTGGCTCTCGAGGCAGACTGCGTCTTCTTCATCGCGACGAGCTTTCCGTTCTGGGTGATCACCTGCAACTTGTCCAGCTAGATGAAGACGATGACCCTGCTCCATCCCCTCTGGTTCTGGTTTTTGGAGCTCCTTCACAGAAAGGCTTACCTACATCTTCTTGGACAGTTTCCTCCTGTCAAACCTCCAAACAGCTGAGTCCAGAAGGTTCAACGATGAAGGCTTCTCCCTCCGGGGTTTCCGGTAACAACAAGCCTTCCTTGGACCTGTCTATCTGTATTAATCCCATCTGAGGTCAGTCCAGAACCACTCTCTATCTCTCACCCGATCCTTGCTGTTGGTCCACCAGTTTCCAGCCAGTTTTTTTCCTTTTCCCCAGAGGAATGCTCCGATGCCCTCATCAGGCATATCGGTGCCTTGGTGGGTATATCATACAAGGATAGGGAGGAATCTCTCAGAGGCTTTCTTAGAAGATCCAGGAAACTTATCAGTCTCCAGTTATCTGCCAAGAAAAGACATCAGGGAAAAGGCACAAAGATTGGCAAGAGGGAACTTTTATTTGCTCAAAGTACCCAGTCTAATTTAGTCATCAGTGGCAGAAGTTGTCACTCCGAGGGGAACATTGGAGGCCTTAACGGCAATTCTAAAGCAAGAGCAGTTAAGACTATGATACAGCAGTATAATGTGGATCTGCTATGTATTCAGGAAACCAAGATGGAACTGTTTAATGATTCTTTAGCTCTAAATGTTGGCGGGAGAGATTGAGAAAGTGGGATAATTAAACATTCCTGTGGCATGAAGGGTGGTATTCTCCTAATGTGGAATGATCTTTTGATGGATTGTGTTGACAGCAAAGTGTCTGAATTCTCTATTTCCTCCACTTTTATTAACAAGAAAGACGGCTTTCTATGGACCTTTACAGGAGTCTATTGGCATACATTAGCTTCCCTTAAACCTTCTTTCAACCATAAACTCTGCCAATCAAGCAACTTCTATTCTCATCCTTGGTGCATAGCTGGAGATTTCAACGCAGTGAGATTCCCTCAAGACAGATTAAATCACAAAAGATGGGAACCTGAAATGGATTTGTTTAGGGATTGGATCCGAGATTTGGTCTGATTGAACTATACACCCCAGGCCTGCACTTCACTTGGACAAATTTCAAGGAATCTCAGTCTATGTTGAGGTTTGACAGATTTATTGTCAACACTTCGTGGCATTTCAAGTACCCACTAGCTCAGGCCAAGGGACTTCCAAGAATGGTATCAGATACATATCCCTATCAGCCTCTCCTGTGCTCCCAAGTCCAAGTTAAGCAGGGTTTTTAGGTTTGGGCTATCATGGATGAGGCATAATGATTTTCCTGATATGGTAACTAAATGGTGGAATGAGGCCCCTTTCTATGTACATTTTTGCAGCATATTCTATTGCAAACTGAGATGAATCAAAGCTCAGATGCAATCATGGTCTAAATCCACCCTTGGTAAGGATGCTGATCCCAGAATCAATCTTTTAAATAGAATTGGGCAGCTGGACTCAAAGAATGACAATGGTTCTCTTGAAGCTTCCGAAAGAGTTGAGTGGAGCAGGCTCAAAACTGAACTTTTTTTTTTTTGAAGGTGACATTAAGTCACAATTTCATTGAATAAAAGGGAGGGTTACACAGAGAATGAATAGCCCAGAGGGCATCACAGCCAGGATCGGACAAGCCCCGTCCTGGTCCCCATCTACAGCTGAAAGGATGAAAAAATTACAAAGGATGTTTTATCAAGCAAATAAAACAGAAACACACTAAGAACAGCCTATCAAGAAATCAATTCCTTCCATTTTCTGGCCTTGTCAAAAAAATCAGAACTCCCCTCCTTGAGGATACCAGCAGCCCTTCTCCATTCTTCCACCCATCTAAATGTACTTCTCAGCAGCTCATCAATACTTCTGAAATGGTCATTAAATTTCCTTCTATTTCTCTCACACCAGATGGCCCACAAAAGGGCCGGGCAGGTCAAGAACCACAGTTGTTTAAGATCTTTATAGGGACAAATAGTGCTCCACCAATGTAGGAGATCCAACACAGAAGAATGCTCTACCCAATTGAGTCCAAATAATTTACAAATAATCTTCCACTGAATGATAATAATACCACAACCACAGAATAAATGCTTTTGATCCTCCTAAAAAAGAACACAAAAAACACAAGAGAAACTCCCAGAGATGTGTAGTTTCTTAGCCCTCCTTCCCGTAAGAATTCTACACCAAGCAAGCTTCCATAGGAACACCTTGATCTTATTTGGAAGATGGTTAGACCATACTAACTCCTTCCACCACACCCTAGTACCACCATCATTCAACATTTGAACCATGGACTTAACCGAAAACTGCCCATTGTTGGTCCATCTCCAAATTCTTTTATCCTGCACCTCACCAGAAATTCTGACTTCACTAATGCTATTAATTAGCAATACTAGTTCTTCTGCTTCCACATCCGTGGGATCCCTTCTCAAAGGTAAACTGATATGACCTGCATCTATATGACATAACACATCCTCAACTGTAGCTTCTTGGTAAAGGGTTATATTGAATAGATTGCTGAAATGCTCAGAAAAGACCACACTGGAACACCATTTATCTTTCTAAAACTGTGTAACCCTGCCATTTCCCACCTGAATAGTACTCGAAATATCCATAAATTCAGCACATCTAACAATATTCTTCCAGATTGAAGACATGTTGTAGCTGGTTGAGGGATAAAAATTCCATTTGTTCTCACCATGAAAGTATAGATCCTTCACAATCACAGCCCAAAGAGTATCCGGATGCTCTCCCCTTCTCCACAACCATTTAGCTAACATTGCTTTATTGAAAGTAGCCACTCCGCAGAGGCCAATTCCACCTTGCTCCTTACTTTTACAAACATTGCTCCAATTGATCAAATGAATACCTCTCTTCTCCCTTCTCCTTCCTGACCAAAAAAAGGAACTTCGAATAGCTTCAATAATTTTTTCCACAGCCCGAGATATCTTAAATATAGAAGCGTAGTAGATTGCCAAAGACGAAAGGACCGATTGTGACAATATCATTTTCCCTCCTCCTGAAAGAAAGTTGCCTTTCCACCCTTCCAATATATTCTCAAATTTCTTAATTAATCCATCCCAATCTCTCACCCTTAAGGCTCCATCTGATAAGGGCAAGCCCAAGTATTTAATAGGGAAACTATTCACTCTACATTTTAAAGATCTCGCAATCTCCAGAAGACTAGGCTGTGGCACATTCAAACCCACAATTTCTGATTTCTCATAATTGATCCTCAGCCCTGTGATAAGTTCTACCAAAATAAGCAATCTTTTGATATTCTGAATATCCTCCTTACTTCCCGAAGAAAACAGCAACGTATCATATGCAAACTGAAGGTAAGATAGGTGTATATTGCTCCTGCCTATTCTGAACCCCTCAATTAAGCCAAGTTGAACTGCATTATCCCAAAGAGAGCTAAAAATCTGACCAATAAGCAGAAAAAGAAACGGAGACAATGGGTCTCCCTGCCTAAGACCTCTTGAATTGCTGAAGTATCCACACGGTTCTCTATTGATCAACACAGAGAACTTAGAGGATGAAATACAGCTCATGACCCATCTTATCCATCTTTCATTGAATCCCATAAGGATCATTGTTTTTTTGAGGCAATTCCAATTGATTCTATCATAAGCCTTCTCAAAGTCGAGCTTTAATAACACTCCTTACTTATTTCTGATCTTATAATGATGTATAACCTCATAAGCTGCCATAAAGTTATCCAAGATGAATCTGCCTTGCAGAAACGCTGATTGATTAATGCCCACAAGTTTATGAATCACCTTCTTGAACCGAGTTGCTAAGATCTTGGCAATAATCTTATAGTATCCATTGAGTAAACTGATGGGCCGAAAATCTGTCACTCTTTCCGCTCCCTCTGACTTTGGAATAAGAACAACATATGTGGAATTGACCGATTGAATCCTTTCCGGCCTGTCATAAAACTCTTGCACAAAGTTAACCAAATCTTCTTTAATAACATCCCAAAAAAATTGATAGAACCCAAGAGAAAAACCATCGGGTCCCGGTGCTTTATTAGGATCCATACTAAAATCAGCCATTCTAACTTCCTCCTCCACAAAGGATTCACTCAATTTTTCAGCATCTGAATCTTCTATCTTAGGGAGTAAGCCATCTTGTATGTGGGGTCTCATCTGAAATTCTTCTGAGAAAAGATTTCTGAAAAAAGCCACAAATCTGCTCTTGATCTCCTCGGGATCTTCAATGACACTTTCTTCTTCTTTGATATGATCAATAGACAGGTATCTTCTTTTAGCACTAGCCATCACATGGAAGAAAGAAGTGTTTTTATCACCTTCCTTTAACCAATGCTCCTTAGCTCTTTGTTTCCAACCAATTTCCTCCTTCAAAAGTTCTTCATTATAAATTTTCCGGAACTCCTTCAAAGAATATAGCTCTTGATTAGAAAGATCTGCAACCTCACTTTTCATTTCCAGTTCTTCAATATTGCTCTTCATTTTCTGCCTTTTTTCCTTTTCCTTTCGAAATTCTGTTTAGCCCATTGTCTCAAGCATTTCCTGATCCATTTCAGTTTGCCCATAAAATTATACACTGCAAAATTTGCCACCGGTGCTTGATGCCACCATTTGCCAACCATTTCCTTGAATCCAGTTTCCCTTTGCCATTTCAGCTCATATCTGAAAATTCTGGAGCTCCTCCTCTTGTCCTCCATCATAATGAGCAAAGGTATATGATCAGAAACAGACCTGCACAACCCTTTCACATGTGACAAGGGAAATCTCCTGAACCAATCGGGTGAGATCAATACTCTGTCGATCTTTGACTGAATACTGACCTGCTGTAGATTTGACCAGGTATAATTTCTGTTTGGGTCATCCACCTCTATTAGTTGAACATCTCTGATTCACTGATTAAAAATATCCATACTATTGCTCCATTTCTGTTTACCAGTCCTCTCCCATGGAAACCTTACACAATTAAAGTCTCACAAGATACACCAGGCTTTCGGGAAAAGAATATGCAACCTATATAGCTCTTGGACAAAACCCTCCGTCTGTTGATCAGTATGGGGTCCATACACGGATGTAATGACCCAACAATCATTGTTAGAGCTTCTATTCTTATGTTTGAAAGCAACCGAAATGCTGAAGTTGCCTACATCACAGACATTACCCTCAAACCTGTTTCCATTCCATAGCACCAGCTGTCCTCCTTTAATTCCATCTGCAGGAAAAACTGCCACTTCATTTAAAATAGACCCACATACTCTAATTAAAGAAGATTTGTCAAAATTGGCCATCTTGGTTTCCTGTAAACAGATGCAGTCCAAATGATGAGAGTACACCAAATCTTTTACAGCTCTCATCTTAAAGTCCCCATTGAGACCCCTGATGTTCCATGAGATCAAATTCATAATGTAACAATATGTTTCCCTTTCTCCTTGGTCTTCTTCCCTCTCAAACTGTCCAGGACTTCATTGTTTCTCACAAAACTTACTTCTCTTTTTCCAATCTTCATACCTCCACCCGTACCTTTCCTCTTAACTGATTGCTGTAAAATGTCACTCCTTCTCAGCTTCTTAAGAAAGCTCAAAACCATATCTTCCCTGCCTTCAAAGGATACACCTATACGCTGTCCAAACTGCACAATTTCATTCTTCCAGACTTCTTCATCATCATACAATTTCACTGCCAACGGTAACTCACTGGCTTCATACGGCATTATCTGTTTAGACTGTATCTCTTCCTGCAGATCCCTGGCTCCTAGATCCTTTTTCGAACCCTCAGCTTCCAGCTCATCTTGCAAACTATAAGAAACGATCGCTCCTGTCTCTTCCTGTGGCGCCCCATCCACCCTATCACAGATCCAACCCTTCCCTGCAACCTTGAGGAGATGAACCTCCGGAAGACCAACACTATTCCCCATCCCCCCTCCATCAGCCCAAAGAGGTACTATGTCAACCTGACCACTCCTCGAATAAGGTACATCATCTTTCTGATCCCACAATGAAGAAATCTTCTCTCCGCTGACCGGAGTATTCTCTCTTCCGATACTCTGTTCTCCGTGAAGTGCGATGACAGTGGGTACTCAGGGAAGACGACGACGGTTCGGAGGCAGTTTAGGGACTAACGACTGAACCGGACGAATCAGACCCCGGTTCGATATTAAGACAGAATCCGATATGTTAGGTTCCTTAAGAATCGAATCCCCTAACAAGAACGGATCGACCCGCACTTGTTCATCTTCCTCGCCCGATAGCCCAACACCAGAGCTCCCCTGTATGACCTGTTCAACCCCCGCCTCGGAACCGCAACCCAGCTCATTAAAGTATCTGGCACCCTTCCCCTAAACTGATTGCTGCATAAGCGGGCCTCTCAAGGGATCTGGGAGAGCCCCCAGTATCCCTTTACTATCATGTAACTTGGGAACCCCGCAATCTTGAAGGCCTCTACCTACACCTGACTGCCTCTTCACCTCCTTCTGACTCGTTTCAACTGAGTACGACTGGTAAGTAGCCTTCTCTGACTCGGAACCGGACTCAACCAGAACTGGATGAACACTGAGTTCCGGCTGCCCTGTTACAGCCCCGCCGTCTCTGTTTGTCCTGTATCTTCTATATTCCGCCACCACATCAGCCCACGGCCATTCCTGCTCAGTACATTTATCCTTACCATCTTCTTCCATTGTGATATGGATCCAGAAGATCCTACTCCCTACCATAATCTTGATCTTTTCAGGAATATCTGTCTTCCGCTCAACTGAGATTTTTACCCGCACAAAGGATAAATTGTCCCCCCTGAGTCCCTTGCCATCCACTTCTCTAAGCCTCCCAAACCTGGAGCAGATCGTCTGGAACGTGTTGATGTTCCACAGATGAAGAGGCACCCCCTGGAGCCTACACCACAGCTCAATTCCCTCCTCTGCAGGGAATGTTCCAACATCTATCCTCCACTGAGAAAATTCCACAAAAAAATCCTTCTTCACCTCTAGCCTTCCAATGGAGCATGCAAGACCCTTCCACGTTTGTGATTCTGAGCTCACTAAAAATGAATGAGAATCCAATCTTCGAATGCTCCATCCCTTCACCTCCGGCCAGAACTTCAGCAGAATGGCTCTTGCCTCCCCACAGTCCATTGCGATTCCAGTGCAGTTCTTCCGGAATGAAGCTACAACACAATTCTCCAGTGTACGCTTTGCTGCTGCAACCTCTGGTGACCATGCGATATCCACCACACCTTGGAAGACCTTCGGAGAAGGCTTGTTATCCAATTTAGGACCTTCGCCAGGGTTCAACATCCTGTCACCCACCTCTGGCTTACTGGTAAGGTGTCGGAGAGAAGGACATAACCTTCTTCTGTGTCCAGCTCCTTTGCAATGGAGACACCGGACTGCTTCTCCACACCTAGCTGCATGATGCCCCTTACCCAGACAGCGAATGCAGACATCTCGTCCCACAGGCAGAGCTTCCGCAGCCAAGGTCCTCCGGCGACCAACTCTGCGAGGCTCCTTCCCTTGCACTATAACCCACCCTTCTTCCTTACCAGAATGATGGTCTCCGGAACACCCTCCCTTCTCCGGGACACTCTCCGTTATTCTTCCCACACCCTCCTCCTGACTCCATCAGCTCCTTCCCTTGCACTGTAACCCACCCTTCTTCCCACCATTAGACTCAAGGGGTGCCCCAGGTTAAGCCAATACTAGGCTCAAAACTGAACTTAATGAATGCATGTTAAGAGAAGAGATCAAATGGAAATAAAGATCAAAAGAACTTCGGTTAAAGCAAGGGATAAAAACACCAAGTTCTTCCATGCAGCTTCTAGTACCAAGAAGAGTATTTGCAAAATTGACAATATTAAGGTGGGTGATTCAACTTTTGCGGATGAAACTAATGCTAAGAAGGCTATCATTAGATTCTATACAGACCTCTTCTCTGAAAACAACCATTCCAGACCCACCTTCTAAAAAAAACAACTATTCCAGACCTAATTTTGTTCAAAGTCATTTCCAAACACTGTCGGAGGAGAAAGCTAATAGTCTTACACTCCCCTTTCAAGAGGAAGAGGTAAAAGCTGCTGTTTTTAGCAGGAAAACTGAGAAATCACCAGGTCCGGATGGTTTCTCTATGGGCTTTTATCAACAATTTTGGGAAGTCATCAAAGAAGATCTTATGCAGGCAATTAAAGATTTTGAATTAAATCGACATATGATCAGTCATTTCAATGCCACCCATGTGGTGCTTATCCCAAAGAAGATAATGCACTTGCCATTGAAGAATTTAGACACATTAGTCTTTTGAATAGCTCTTACAAAATCATCACCCAAGTGCTTGCCAATAGACTAAAGAAGGTCATCCATAAACTCATTGATCTTAATCAGTCAGCCTTTATACCTGGCAGAAATATTCTTGATAATTTTATGGAAGCTCATGAAACAATACATGACCTTAAAGTAGGAATTCCTTGCTCTTAAGCTTGATTTTGAAAAGGCTTTTGATAGGCTTAATTGGCCTTGTCTTCTCAATGTGACGTCTCTCATGCTTCAATGTTACATGGATCAATTGGATCAAAAATAGCATCTCCACAGCTAAATTTTCTATCATGATTAATAGTGAATCTTGTGGCTACTTCGGACTTCTAGAGGACTTAGACAAGGTGACCCATTGTCACCTCTACTTTTCATTCTTATTGGACAAGTTTTCAGTACTATTTGGAACAAAGCATTGGAATCCGGGTGTTCAATGGGCAGAAACAATTCCATCATTTCTCACCTTTAATTTACTGATGACACTTTGGTTTTTTCTCCTATAGACATCAATAGCATCTTGAACATAAAAATTCTCCTTAGGATCATTGAATCCATTTCAGGTCTAAAGATCAATCTTAACAAAAGTGAGCTGATTGGCCATTGTGGCGGTGCAAATATCATATTACTTGTAGAGCACATCCTAAATTGCAAGTGGGGTTCTTTTCCTATCAAATATCTCGGACTTCCTCTGTCAGATGGTTCTCTAAAGCTTTCGGATTGGAATAACTTGGTCAAAAGATTTGATAATAAGCCTGTTGGGTGGAAATAAAAAATCATCTCCTATGGTGGAAGATGGATCCTTTCCAAATCTGTTTTGTCCTCTTTATCCACCTATTTCATTTCCATCTTCAAATTGCCAAAGTCTATTGAACGGAGAACTGAAGCTGTCAGAAGATCCTTTTTCTGGAAAGGTAACATCCCTGATCAGAGAATCTACAACCCCATTAGTTGGAAAAGGGTTTGTAGACCTATTAGTGGAGGAGGAGCAGGTCTTTCACCGATTGCCTCCATTAATATGCATCTCCTCTCTCTAAATGATTATGGCTTCTTGGTGATGGGAATATTTCACTTTGGAAATCAATTGTTAGAGCCAAACATTTCTGTACACAATCTCCCTGGGACATTTCCCCCTCTTGTAGAAGTGGTATTTCTTCAATCTGCCACAAAGATCCTTAAACTATGGTGGACTCAAAGTTCCCTGGGCTAGACTCATTTGGAAGAATGTTTGGCCTACGAAGATTAAGATCTTTGTGGAAATTAATCCAAGACAGACTCCCAACTCTGGTGCGGATTAAGAAATTCAAATCCAACATCAAAGACACGTTTCTTCTGTGGCAACTTCAAGGAGACTTCTGCACATTTGTTTTTGCAATGTGGCATTATTTCTGCTGTCTGGATCACCCTTTGCAAATGTCTTGGCTTGTCATGGCAGCAACCTCATTCTATCTTGAATCTGATCACTTTATGGGATGAAATTAGTTCATGCAAGGAGGAAAAGGACAATTGGTTCATGCCACTAGGACTTTGAATCATCATGCTTATCAGCTTTGTGTATTTGGGGAATTTTCTTTTATGATGTTATGATGTAACTTTCTGTCAGTTGGGGCAGGTTCTGTGTGCGCTATCCCTTTTTAGGGGATTCTCTCTTTTTGGCTACTCCCTCTGTCGCCTACACTTTGTCCTTTGTCCTTTGTATTTTAATATTATCAATTGTGGCTTTCGTCACCTTCCAAAAATCACTAGAAAGAAGTTGAAGCATATTTTCATATAGTTGTACATATTTACATTAAAAGAGGAAATAAATTATCAAACTTCTCACTTTGTTTGTGATTCTTCTGTCAGGTTTCTTTTCCTTTATTTTCCTCCGCTTGAATTTAGAAATCACTATGTTTAATATGTTGATTTGCTTACTGTTTATTTAAATATATCTTACTTGTCTTTATTTATTTATACAACATGATTACTTAACTAGTAAATTTCAGGTTAGGTTTATTTTTTTAATATTGATTAACATGCTCCATTATACAAATAAAAATAGATTTTATATGATGGAAAATGTAGATAATAATTCTCTTGAAACATACTAAGTTCTATAAACTAGGCTTCGCCTAGGCACCTCACCTTGGCACCTAAGTAGTGAGGCAGTAGGCCACCGCCTTGGTCGCCTTGGATGCCTTGACAACCATGATTTTAACTGAGCTGTTAATGAAATCTTTTATTTTATAATTTTTGAACTCAAATCATTTTTGTTTCTTTTGTTTAGAAAAGTGTGCATATGTTTTGCACATGTTTGTCATTTATGTTCAGCTACTTTGTAGGTTAGAACTACCGTTCATTAAATGAAAAACACAGCAAACTAGTTCACCTTAGGTTGACAGGTTCCCTCTTCAAATACGGTCAAGTACTTTACTCTTAAGCTCAAAGCTCAATTTATTTCGGGCCTAAAGTCAGGCTTGGGCCTGATTTTTCTTAGTGGACTTGGGCTTTGCTAAGCCTGGCCCAAGCCCAGCCCACTGACATTCCTAGATGGAAGGAATTGGAGGTCATCAGCCAGGGAAGTTAAAGCTGCATGGAATTGACAGTGCAGCTGAGGATGAACATGGGGTAGCCATCATTCAGAAGCAATTGCCGTATATGAGAGATCTAAGGGGATGGATGGCATACCATGCCTTGGAGGAACTAATGGTCAGGGTAGAATGGAAGGCTTAATCTAGTGACTTCAAGTATACAGATATCGTCATCAGGTGCCTAAAATGTTCTTTTACTTAGTTTAACAATATTCCTTTTCTAATACCCACCTACTCAACAAGGTTGAAAACCACCTAAATATGGATATGGGATCATGCCACCATAAAAGCGAACATAGATATCCTTCATTTTTTTTTCTTTATATATCCTTCATGGGGAGACTCGTTGAAGAAAACCAATCAGGTTTCATCAATGGTAGAAAACTCAAGAACGTTTCTTTTTTCTACCTCATTAAGTTCCTTTCTCTAGGTTCTCATTCGGAGGGCCTCCCTTCATCGCCTACCCATCTGTGACAGACTTGCTCGATATGTTGATGGTCTTCCTACTTCCTACTATATGTCCTCTGTGCGTGGAGGGGGAAGAGTTCATAGATCACCTGTTCAAAAATAATGCACATTTGCCTGTGAGACTTGGCAGGTGGTGCTTGGGAAGCTTCATGTCCAGGTTGGACCCGCTACTCTTGGAGACACAGTGGACTCCCTTCTTATCAACTGGGGGGCTGTGCACTTATCCAAAGTAGACAAACAACTGTGGTGGTTAGTCCTTCATGCAACTCTGGGCCTTTTGGGGGGAGATGAATAGGAGGATATTCAAGCAAGAGGCCTTGATTCCGGGGAGGATTGTTTCTTTCGTATCCTTAAAGTCAGGCAATGGGCACTTGCCTTTTGTGATGTGAATTCTTCCACGTTTTTTACTCTTTTGGGGGGCGATTGAGTCTTGCACCAGCTTGGTGCCTTTTGTATTCTGGGCTTTTTGAAGACTTTTTTGTTATACTTCTTTTTACATTCACTTCCTTTTTTATATACTATATGTGGTACCAACCACTTTCAGAAAAATGAAATTCTTTTCTCAATAAAGAAGAGTAAGAAACCCTTGCATTGTTTGTAAGCTGGATTTCAATATGGCTTATGATAGGGTTTCTTGGGAATGTCTGTGGCAAATCATGGAAAACACAGTTTCCTTGGACAGTAGATTACTTGGATCAAAAATTGTGTGAGTATAGCCAAATTTTCAATCATCATTAATGGTGAAATCTATGGTTTCTTTTCAAGCTCTCAGGGACTTAGAAAGGGTGACCCCATATCTTCTGTGCTATTTGTCTTGGTGGTCAATATGCTGAGCAGAATGTGTAATCCTGCAGAAAATCATTCTTGGATCAATTCCATAAAAGTTATGGATTAACCTTTTTTTGGAAAGTGAAGTTATGAATTACCTTATTCCCTCTCCCATTTGCAGTTCGCAGATGGCACATTGTTATTCTCAGAAGGGAGCCTGGATCAAATGGACAAGTTGCCGTTCATTCTCAACAGCTTTCAATTATGTTCAGGGTTACAGATTAACTTTGATAAAACTGCCAACTTGGGTATTAACATGGACAGTGACCTGATTATTTTGTTTTTACCACTCCATTTTAAGGCTCCTTCCTCATCCATTGGGAACCACTAATTTCTAAGATGCAAAATAAGCTGTCTGTGTGGAAGAGTAGAAATTTATCCTTGGGAGGAAGAATAACATTGTTAAATTTTGTGCTTTCCTCTATCCCCCAGAGCATTCATATCCGTCTTTTACATGCCAGTCAAAGTTAGAATACAGTTGCATAGAATAAATCGCAACTTTTTTGTGGGGTGGCTCAAATGAAAATAAGAAAGCCATTCCTTTAGCTAAACGGGAGACTATGTGCAAACCTGTCAAAAATGGAGGTCTTGGAGTAAAAGATCTTTTATTCATGAATCTAGATTTTCTGGGCAAGTGGCTTTGGAAGCGTCTGACAGGTAGTCAAGCATTATGACAAAGACTTATTCTTCGCACAATGTTTGGCATATGTCTCCAATCTGGAAGGGCATATTAAAATCTGCCAAGTGGGTTGAAATGAATGTGCACATAAAGACTAGAAAAGGTGATACTATTCAGTTTTGAAAAGACAAGTTGGCTGGTGACTTTACTTTGGGATCTAATTTCCCTACATTATACTTCTTAGCAATGGCTAAGTGGCAAAAGTTGAATGATTGCTATCAGAATGGAGGAGGAAGGGTTTATTGGCATATTATACTCATAAGAGCCCTGAAGGATGATGAATTTTCTGCTTATTTGCAATTCCAAAATATTTTATCTGCACTCCATATTGATCCTGCTATCCCATATAAAGTTATCTAGAAGTATAACCAGGGGGTGTTCTCTGTCAAATCCTTCTATAATAATCTTGAAGGTCATGTTCCTTCTTATCAAAAGCACAGGGTGTGGAAAGTGAAGTCCCCTCTTAAAATAAAGCTTTCATGTGGCTATTGTATATATAAAACTGCTTACCAAGCTTTATAGGAGAAAATGATCCAAGGATTGTGATATTGTATGTTCTTTGACATCTTTTCATAACCTGCACTGTTAGTCAAGACTTATGGAAATCAATTGCTCCTATAGCTCATTTTCAATGATGCTTCCACACAGTTGAAGGAATGTGGAAATATTTCCGCATGTCGAGGTTGCACTCTACAAAAGAACTAAGAAGACAAATACTTCTTATCATTCCTTAGACAATTTGCTGGAATATATGGAGTGAAAGAAATGACATCATCTTGAAGAGCTGTCGCACATATATTGAAAATATCTGCATCAAAGTAATTTCTTACATTTATTCTTGGAGCAGATACATTCTTAATCTTAGAGCTGATAAGTGGAGAGAAGCTCTGGAGAACTCATTGTAGTTTTCTTCTCTCATTTCTGTTTTTACATTTAATGTAGTTTGCTGTTGTGGTTGTAAGAGGAGCCTCGCCTCTTCAACCTGGTTGTACTACCATTTATTTTTTTAATAAATTTGGTGTTCCAACCTTAGCCACTTTTTAAAAAATATCCTTCACTTTTTTGGAAGTTTACACTATAATAAGATCTGATGTATATTGTCAGTACTAAAAAGCTCTAGTTACTTTTAGTCTTTCATCCCAGTTTCAGACATAAAAACAAAATATGGGAACAGGAGCAGCTGAACCCAAGATATGAAATTAAAAAACTATTCAAATAAAACTGTGGACACAATAAAACAAACAGACACCAACATAAGATAGACAAGCTGCCTCCTACTCCTGGCCACCTGAGGTGTAAGGATTGGTCCAATGTTGTGCAGAGATTTGAGAGTAGATTGGTAGGGTGGAAAGGAAGACTTCTCCCCTATGGGGGTACGGCTTACATTTTGCAAATCGGTCTTGGATAGTCACCCTAGCTACTTCTTATTTTTAGGATCCCTAGGGTAGTGGCTGCCAAGTTGAACTCTACCCAAGCTCGGCTCTGTTGGCAAGGGGTGGAGATCCGAAGAAGGGTGGATATGATGCCTGCTGGAATAGGATGTGTAGAAATAAGGAGAATGGGGGTCTATGCTTGAAGAACATCCATAGTTTCAACCTGGCCCTCCTCACCAAGTGGCCATGGAAACTTGTGTCTTCTGATTCAAGATTATGATAGTATGTCATTACTTAGAAATACTATGGGCAGGAGAGAATTGGGATGTGTCCCTTTCTACCTGATACAATGTCACCCCTGTTGGGAAGGGATTACTATGCTCTGATATTCTCTTCTCAGCTTCCAGATCAAGATTGGTGACGGGAGGAAAAGCCTCTTTTCGAGAGAATCGTGGTGTGGCCTACGACCTCTTTAGACCATGTTTTTGAGATTGCTTGCTATTGCACAAGATCCTTATGCAGCGGTCTATAAGTACTTTGAGACGGATGTCCAGCAGCCTTGTTGGAATCCTCTCTTCAGAAGACATCTTAGAGATGAGTAACTACAAGACTTGGCCCCTTTGCTCAACTTATTGCAGGTGTCATTTAGCACCAGAGTTGCCTGATCAGTGGTTTTGGATATGGAATGCACAGGGTTGCTTCTCTGTTAGGTCTGCCTACAGCATTCTTGCTGATGGAGGGACCCATTTCCCCTTCTTCTCAGTGGTCTGGATGGCCAAGAGCACTGCTAAGGTGCAGACCCTAATTTGGAGGACCTCCATTGACAGACTTCCGACTTGTAATAGGCTGGCTAGGTTCTTGCCTGACGTACCTTCACAATGTGTTCTTTGTGGCATGGAGGAGGAATCAAGAGACCATTTATTCACAGCTTGTTCACTCTCGACTGAGGTTTGGCTTTTGTTGAGTCAGCAGCTGCATCATGCTCTTAGTTATTAGGCTTCTGTAGATCACCTCCTCTCTAGGGATAGATCATGGCCCTCTGGAGGGAGACCAGATTGTTTGGTCGCTGATCTCACACAACCATCTGGGCTCTTTGGTTGGAGTGCAACAATAAGATCTTCGGAAGAGTAGCTAACTCCCTCGGGCATGTATTTGGGTTTATTTCCTCTAAAGTTAGGGATTGGGCGAGAGTCATTTGTGAGATTGGTCATTGTAACTCTTCTATTTTTGATCTTCTGGGAGGGAGTTGAGGGGGATCCTCACCTTCTCGGCGCCAGTGTATAGGAAGAATTTTGCTTTGTATCTTCCCCCTTGTGTAATTCTCTTCTTTTGTTGATAATACATGTGGAACCAACCACTTTCAAAAAAGCAAAAGATAGACAAGCAAATCATACCCACAACAGCATACACTATTCCCTTAGATCCCAAACAAGCAGTAGAAGATCCCAGAAATTGAACAGCGGACATGAGATTACATGAACTGTTTATACCTCTGGTGGATTTGGGGTGAAGATGGTTGATCTGGTGAAGAGTGTGTTGAACCTTGTTGATATGCACCTTGCTTTTGATCAAATGTATCTCTTACTGGACCTCCATCCATGTCCTGTGCAACTTCACCTGTAGGAGAGAAATGCACTGGCCCAAGGGAACCAAATTCAAGCTGCTCAGAGGATGAAGCATGGCTAGCACCAGGATCATAAGAATAAAGCATCATGACAGAAGGAACTGTAGGTCCAACTGCACTCATGCCATTTGAATTTACAGCAGGCAATGGATACATGCTATATGCCATGTTTGCTGACCCATGAATGCTTGTAGAGCTGAATGAACTGTTTTGGTTCTGATAGGAAGCCAAAGGATCACGCCTATATGAATTCCATGGCTTCTCAGGTCGATTATCAGCTGTGGACAACCATTCAGACCTTGAACCTGGTTTTTCTGTTTGGTTGCGACCATGAGTGCGTCCAGCAGCTCGAGATTTTGAGTTTATCCAGCTCCCTTCTCTGTCACCATGATCCCTTCGTTCATGGCCATAGTTTCCCCTGTGGTTACGTGCATTTGAAGCTTGTCGATCCCTGGATGATACTTTCTGAAAGATTTTAAAAACATAACTGTGAGTTTCAACTGGCTGATAGAAACCTTGTGAAGAGAAAACTAAAGAGGCATATCCTTATGCGTCATGAAATATCATACCACTGAATATACGGAGGCATCATATGAACTATACATTTTAATATAAGGATCAGACCTGCATTAGGGCATTTTTGCCGCAGATTCTAAACTTCAAATTGGAAGCACTTTTGAGCTTTCACGAATTTCAGCCCAGTTCAATTTGAGGGGTGGGCACCAAACTGAGACTTATTGATGTGGTTTCTTGGCTTCCAAACAAAAGCTCCAAATTAAAGCTTAATGGGGTCACTGGGAGAGGCTTGACTGGTCTAACTGCCTAAAATCAGTCTACTCACTCAAGAAGTGGAAGCCAAAGGTGGCTTTGCCAAAAGCGAGGCAACATAAGCCGGATCTAGCATAGGTTGCTTCATCTTCATTTTTGTTATGTTTTGAAGGCATGGACCAAGGTGAAGGAAGTCAAGGAGGTGAAGAGAGTGGAGGAAATGCAAAACAACCTTTGGGAGCAAGATAAGAGGGCCAGCATCAGCATGCATTTCATGTTTTTGGAGAAATGGCTATTGATCTAGTAGTCAACCCCTCTCCATTGACAAGTTTTAATACAAGCTATACAAAAACAGGACACTCTTTCTGACTTTAGGGCGGTCCTTCCTCCAGGAGATATTTTTTAGAGGCAACTTAAGCTAGTAACTATAGCGATCTCCAAGGGAACTCCAAAAAGATTTTGAAGATATATCACCATCCTTATTTGGATATAGACATAGATAATATATGCAGTAGACACATAGCCAACATCACGATCAAGAGAATTAATGCACTTAATCTAATCATTTACACAGGTTATCTTGATGTCATCATGTACTTATCAAACACAGTAAATTATTGATGAAACAACAATAATTTTGAAGCATATGAACTAATGTTACTACATTTATTCCCTCAGACATTGTACATCTTCAGTTTTAACATGTGAATGTAAAGTATTGTTGCTTTTTATTTTTATGATTTCCTGAGTACCTTTTGTCTTTCCAATTTTTCTCATTTTTCGTATATTCAGCATATCTCAATATTCAAAATTTAAATATGTTCATTAGTTTTTTGTTTGGTAGAACTGGATTCAGCTAGGCTTCAACTATGTTGACCGATACAGCCAATCAAATCCAATCTGTATGCCTGATCCAATCCTGTAATCCTTGAAATAAATAGGCTCTAAATCTGTGGGATGTGCAACTTAGGATAATATGTTGCTGCTATTTACGAGAATGCAGATCATTCATATGTATAGCTGAGGACCCAAAGAGAGAGGTAACTATAAGCAGGCAACATATCTCAGCATCAAAAGATTCTACTGTTTGGAATAAACATCAGGAAAAAGAGGTGCATCAGATAGATTAGCTTACTGGGTTTGGCAGGTATGTTCCTGTTCCACCGCGATACCTTGGAACTTCATCTCCATAGCGTCGGTACATACCAGACGGTCTACTTTGACCTGGGGGTAGTTGTGCTACAGGTACAAACTGAGGATAATTCATGAACTGAGTTAACAGGTTCATGTTGGCTAATAGTGGTCTCCCAGGGCCATCCCATGGGAAATGACCTTGCAGATACATCGGTGTAACAACAGGCGATGGGTACATCATGGGCCGTGTATTTTGGCATAATCTTCCAAATTGCAGATGTTTCCAATGACTGGCTAAATCACTGTTGAGGATATCAGGTTTATGTTCCTCTGAATGTTCATAAGATGTGCCTTCCATTGAACCTGTACTAATGTGAAGATCTGTCTGTTCAAGGTCCTCTGTTGATTCAAAATTCTGATCAGATGGATTCGTATGTCCATTCTCAAGTCTCCCATTATCAAGCTGGCTTGTTGTTCCATTGGAATTCTCTGAATTGTATGGGTACACTGGCAGCATTGTCAAATATGGAACTGGAGGCCCTGTTGCATAAAATGCAAATGGCATCATTCCAGCATTATCCCCTGTCCTCGGCCGTGAACTAGCACTAACAAGCACTGGAGCAACAGGAACCATTGAATCTGAACTACTTGTTTGTGTTGATTCATAATCAGGTGTTGATTCATAACCGGATGACTGATGAACCTGGGAATCCATAGGACCCAATGAACCAGACCCTGTGCTTCTCTCTACTACATCTGTACCCATGGTCGAGAGTGGAATCCATTCTTTGTTGTCGTCTTCTGCAGAAATTGAAACGTGATCAGAGGATGACTCTTCATACTGCCGCCCACTCTTTGATTTCCCATAAGGTGAAGGCAGAGTAGTGGAAGTTGCTTTTCTTCCATGCTTATCCCTTGCTAACCTGGATAGCTTTGTAGATGAACCATCCCATGAGCTTTCGGAGGAAGACTTGCTTCTTGAAGGACTGGTCGGTGTGCTTGCCATAAATCTTAAACTCAAATTTCTGTCACTTGTATAAGTGTCCTGACCTCTATTATTCTGGTAATTGAGAGTGTCACTAAAATCTTCCCTTGCTAATCCTCTATTATCTCTAACAAGCTTACGCTGGCCTCTAGTATAAGATCCACTATTACTAACTCGTGAGGAAGATGAGTTAAATCCTCCTGTTGAAGACACATTTCTGTCATCAGAATGAAGCATTTGAACATTTCTCTCACCCGTAACTGACATTCTTATAGATCCATTATCCTGGTCTGGCCAAAAACCATGATCAACATCTTCTGGCTCTGCTTCTGTGATGCCTGAGCTCTCATTGCCAGATTCAATAAACTCTTCAGGATTAGATGCTAACCCAGCATTAGGATAGTAATTGGCCATCTGGGTGGAATCAAGATCATGGGGAAACTGCACAACAGATCCCCAGTGAGGCTTAATTAACGGAATGCTTTCCGAATGTATTCCAGTCAAATTTTGCTGTAGGTATCCCATTGATGCAAGCACAGAAGAGGATGAAGGGAATGGCAGATGAGCTGGTGTATTCATTGGAAGCTGAACTTGTCCATTGAAATTACCCACACTGGATGCTGCTATCATGTTGACCAGATCCTGCTCTTCTTGATGCATCCCTGACACTTCAGGAAATGACGTAAACTCTTCATTTGTTGCCACAAAGCCAGAGTCTTCATGATAACTATTTGAACTGCAGTTTGAATCATCTGTGACATCAAAATTTTGCTTGGATGAACCATGTCTGACAGATGAAGGATCATTAGCAGAAGATTTGCCACTACGACTACCTACCATTTCTGAGCCCAAATTCTTCCGTCTGCTAGAATGTTCTGGTCTTGCAGAAGGAACCTGACTTTTAACTGTTTCTTGCATTTTAGTTCGCCTTCGAGAGGAAACATCAGCAGATGTGTCACTAAGTTCAGGACTGGATCTTGTCCTTGCAAACTGAAATCTACCAGACCCTTGACCTTGATACCCATTCTCAAGGTAGTCAGGCCTAGAAGCCTGTTGACCCCCGTCACTTGGGACATGTCCGCTGGAACTGAGAGTTCTTTCGAATCGATCTGTGACTCTGGAGTTGTTTTGATTGATATAGTTTCTCTGAATTTGTGCAGAAGTTGCAGACAAATTGCCAGTCCTATTGTGAGTAGGTTGGTTTGCAAAAGAAATAGAATGAGAAGGGACTCCCTGAGGAGAAACAGTTTGGTCATCATCATCTCCATGGCCAGCCAGCGGTCCATCCTCAACCATCATTTTGTGGATTGCGTGGTTCCTGAAGTTCTCAGGAAAGTCCACAGATCCTGTGTTGCTCAAAGGTTGCATGTTCTGCAACTTAGGACTGGGAGCATCAGGACGGTGACCACTCCCATGCTGTCTCCATGTATTCATGAAAAACTTATTGACTTCAGCAATTAGATTATCTTTTGGGCACTCAAGCAGCCCAGCTAACCTTTTTGCCCCAAACGCAAAGGCACTGCGTATTCTATAGAAATTGCCTGAGAACATTTCAGAAAATGCATTAATTAATGCCATTAACAACAGGATGTGAGTAAGAAAGCACGACAGACAAAAGATTCTGGGCTTGATACGTGTGACAAAACCATGTGGTATTAGGTGCAAAGTGGAACAACCAAAATCAATAAATACAGACAAGCACACATCTAATAAGCTGCATACTGTCTTCGAAGAAACTAGATAGCCAGAAACATTGAAGGCTTGGTATTTCAAGAGAAGAGACCATGTCCTTGAAGAGCAATACAATAAGTATTTTACTATGACCTGAATGCGCTGTAGGCAGTATCGGCCGACATCGATATGTGCTGGTATCGATTGGCACCGATACCAGTAGGTTGAGGGGGCATCCGATACTTGAAACTATTTTTTTTTAAAACTATCGGACAGTATCAGGCCAAAACGGACTGTTTTTGGCCAGGTACTGGTCCGGCATGCCCAAAACCAGGCAGTACTGGTCCAATATCACGTGAAAGAGCCCTTTAAAGGGTGTTTTTCACTCACCTCTCACAGATTTCAGATCTGTGAGAGTGAAATCTGTGAGAGGTTGCGAGCAGGAGGGGAAGCTTGAGCCTTGAGGGGGAGCCTGCTGCCACGGCCGCCGCCACTGCCTCCGAGGAAGAGAAGAGCGGAAGAAAAGGAGGAAAAACAAATTCCTTTAAGGTATAAGTTTTTTTTTGTTTTTTTTGTTATGTTTAAGATATTAACAACTTGTTTGATTGATACTTCTTCTCTTCTTATTAAAATGGACAAAACCCCTCAGTTTGACCCTAAATTAAGGGTTAGAATTGAAACTTAATTAAGCTTCATTGCATACATTAAAATAGAACCATGCTGCCAAATGCATCATTTGTAGGTTAATTAGACAAAATCTTTAAAATAGGAGCATACTGTCAATTGCATCATTTGTAGGTAATTAGACAAAATCCCCAAAATTAATCCTAATTAAGATTTAAATTTTAGGGCTTTTGTCTAATTATCTTAATTAAACATTAATTGAAGTTTAATTAAAGTTTCAAAAAAAATAAAGTTTAATTAAACTCCATTGTATACATTAAAGTACGAGTATGCTGTCAATCGCATCAATTGTGGGTTAATTAGACAAAATCCTCTTAATTAGGGCTTAAAATTTGAGTTTTTGTATAATTACTTTAATTAAATGTCAATTGAAACTTAATTAACCTTCATTGCATACATTAGAATATTAACATGCAGTCAATTGCATCAATTGTAGGTTAATTAGACTAAACAACCCAAATTTGACCCTAATTAAAATTTAAAAATTGAGACTTTTGTCTAATTACTCTAATTAAACATCAATTAAAGTTTAATTAAGTTTCATTACTAGAATTGTGTTAATGCACTGTTGAACCAAAAAAGAAGAGGAAGAAGAAGAAATATTCATACCTCAAAGTTGCTGCAAAACCAGCAGTAGAGAGTCTCCAAATCTGCAGGGAAAGAGCCTCCTGCAAGCCTCCAACAGCAGCCTCCAAACCTGCACCAAGGCAACCTTCAATCTGCATCAACACCAGCCCTCCTACAACAGCACCAGCAGGGGAGCAAACCGCAGCCCAAGAGAGGAGAACCGCAGCCCAAGAGAGGAGAACCGCAGTCTGGCCGGCCTCGAAAGGCCCCCCTGTCGGTCCTTCTTTTAGCCTCACTTTGTTTGCAGAATAAGTTTTTACGTGGGGCCCACTGACGGAATGGCGTATACCAGAATAAGAGATGTTTCGGTTTGATAGTTTTGTGGGGCCCGCTAATGGAATAAGAAGAATAAGTGATTCTTGGGTCTAAGGGGGGATGGCTTATTCTCCTTATTCTCCGAATACGCTATTCTGCACCGGTATAAGCCATTCTGCTTGTCAAAGCAAAATTAAGCTTATTCTCTCCTTATTCTCCCTTATTCTTCTCCTATTCTCCAATCAAAGTGGCCCTTAAGGATTGAGAGAGATAAGAGATAGGGATGAAAGGGAAGGGATAAACACAAAAAAAAGGAGCAGAGAGAGGCCAGGGATAATTACGAAAATAAAAAAAATAAAAATAAAAAAAGAGAAGAAGGAGAGACCGACCGGCCGGTCTCCTTCTCCATCCCATCTCTATCCTCCTCTCTCTCTCCCTCCATCCTTATCTCTCCCCATCTCCATCTCCATCTCTCTCTCTTCATCCTTATCTTACTGTAGCGCAGGTACTGTAGCTACAGTACCGATAGTAGCCGGCCTCCTTAAAGCCTATAAATAGGCCCCTAGCCGCACAAGAAGAAGCCCCCACCCGGCAACCTCCTGCTCCAGCGCTCCAAGCTCCCTACGCCAGTGCTCCAAGCTCCAATCTACACAAGGCTTGTAATTTTTTTTTTAGAAAAAGAAGTTCATGATTTTTTTTATATAGATCAATTTCCATATGAATTGCATGTTTCCTTTTAGATGGTTCTTCCATATTGGTTGGTTGGCCATCAAATTATGAATCAACTTAAATAAATAAAATAAAATAAAATAAAATAATGGTGCTTCCATATTGGTTGGTTGGCCATTCAAAAAAAAAAAAGAATTAACTTAAAAATAGAAAATAAAAAATAATAATTTAATAAGATGGTTCTCCCATATTGGTTAGTTGGCCATCTAAATTAGCCTTTAAAAAAAAACAGAAAACAATTAATAAACAAAATAGTTCTTCCATATTGGTTAGTTGGCCATCTAAAATTAATTTAAATGAAAAAAAATAGAAAACAATTAATAAATTAAATGGTTCTTCCACATTGATTGGTTGGCCATCTAATAGTAAAAAAAATAGAAAACAGCAAATTAATAAATAAAATGGTTCTTCCATATTGGTTGGTTGGCCATCTAAGAATAAATCAATTTAAAATGAAAAAAACAGAAAATAATTAATAAATAAAAAAATTCTTCCATATTAGTTGGTTGACCATTTAATAATAAATTAACTTAAAAACAGAAAACACTAAATTAATGCAATGGTTCTTCCATATTGGTTGGTTGTCCATTCAAGAATAAATTAACTTAACTTAAATTAAAAAAAAACAATAAATAAATAAAATGGTTTTTTCATATTGGTTGGTTGGCCATCAAATTATAAACTTAAATTAAAAACAAAATATAGTAAATTAAAATAATGAAGATGATTCTTCCATATTGGTTGGTTGGAAAAAAAAAAAAGATAATAAACATGGTTCTTCCATATTGGTTGGTTGGCCATTCAATAAATTAAAAAAATAGAAAATAATAAATTAAATAACATGGTTCTTCCATATTGGAAGGTTGGCCATATTAATCTAAAAAAAGAAAAGTTAAATAAAAATAATGAAGATGGTTCTTCCATATTGGTTGGTTGGCCATATATATATAGATAAAAAAGATAATGAACATGGTTCTTCCATAATGTTTGGTTGGCCAATAATTTAATGTTTGGTTCACCTAAAAATCTGTTAATCAATCAATTAATAAATTTGTCAATCAATTAATTAACTAATTAATTAAGTTGTTAATAAATCAATAAACAAATTTGTTAATTAACTTAACAAATCAAATTAAGTTGTTAATCAATCAATTAATAAATTTGTCAATAAATCAATTAACCAATTAAATTAAGTTGTTAATGAATCAATTAAATTAACAAGTTTATTTATATCAACCAATTAAGTTAAATTGTTAATCAATCAACTAATTAAATCAACAAATTTGTTAATTAACCAATTAATTCAACCAATTAAGTTGAATGATTAATCAATCAATCAATTAAATCAACAAATCTGTTAATTAATCAATTAAGTTAAAACTATGTTAATCAACCAATTAACTCAATCAATTAAATTAATTTGGTTCTTCCATAATGCTTGGTTGGCCAATAATCTGTTAATTACCTAATTAAATCAACTGATTAAATTAATTGGCCCTTCCATATCATCTAGTTGACTATTTGTTAATTAGTCAATTAAAACAATTTAAAAAAATAACATGGTTTATCCATATTGGTTGGATGACCAAGGCCTTTTTTTCAAAAAAGATTAAAAAAAAAAAAATCAGGTTCATTCATATTGGTTGAATGGCCTAAATTTAGTGGTTCTATCCTATTGTTGGATTGCCCACTTAATTAATGGTTCACTCTCATTAATAGAGTGACCAAAGATTATGATTATTGATTCATCCCAATCAATGGGGATAATCAGTGACTTTTATGGTTCTGTCCTAATTGGGGGTCAGACTACGAAGTCGTAATTATCCTATTCATAGGTAGACCAATAAGAATAAATCTTTGTTCATTTTATATTGATGGGGTAATCATTAATTAAAGTGATTCTTTCCTATTGATGGATTGATCATTAAGTTCTTGTTCATTTATATTGGTTAAATGACCTAAAATAATGTTGTAGTTCTTTCATATTGGTTGAAGGACCAATAAAGAATATTCATAATTATGTGGCGACCTTCATGTCTCATCAATTAAGGATATCCTTTAAACTGTCTATGTCTTCTCAAAAGATCTCAAATGAGAGGACATGTTGTCCAAATAATCCTCCATCCTTTTAAAGGATACTTAAAGGATGATTTCAAAAAATCTTCCTCAAAATACTCACCCTTTTTGTGAGAACTTTAAGATTCTTTAAGTATCCTTTAAAAGATATCTATGGAATCCCTCTCATAAAAGAACAAAAAAATAACTTGTATGTTGTATTCGACTCTTGTTTGTTTCCTGCTTTCTTCAAGTCTTAATTAGACGGTTAATCAAGAGTTACCAATCTTTGATTGGTTTAATTAACACTGACTAAGGTCAGTGAGGAGAGGTCAAGAACATGGATCCACAGTCGATCCAGAAGTCATGTTTTCAAAAACTAAAATTTCTCTTTTCAAATTAAGATTTCCACAAAGATTTTCAAATCCGACAAAGATTTTTCAAATCAGAAGGATTAATCAAAATGAGAGTCTCACATGCACTTACATCTCTGTCTCTTTGACTTTCTTATTGTAAGATCATGGTTGGACGTGAGCAATCTAGTGCGGGACAAGGGAGCACAAGATCTACGGTCGGCCCATATCACCTTAATTAATTCTGCAAGAAGACGAGTGAAATACAAATACTATAGTAAAGAGATGGAAAGTGGAGTAACTAGAGGAAAAGAGCATTTGACAGGGATCAAGAGACATGTCACGAAGTGTAGCATCTGTCCCCAACCAGTATGTAACAAAATGCGAGCATTGTTGCTCGAATGGAGAAGTTAGAAAGAACAAAAAAATGACTAGGAGGCTGAACTCTATTGAGGAGATTTCTAGCAAAGGAAGTAGAAAAGGCAAAGGGTTGTACACCTCAAGGGGTGGCATTTTTATACATGAGAAGGATAAGTAGATTGTAAGGGAGTTTACTGATGAGGAGTTTAAAGATTCAAACACTAAGCTTACTGTAGTTAAGAGAGAGTTTGTTGGCCTACGTAGAAGTTGAAGCTCAACGAAGAGGTGCTGGACCATTAAGAACATGGACCTACTCTAGTATAGCTCGACGCACAAGCGTTGGTTCTACACCCTATGTAGGATATAATCTACAGAGAGAGGGTCCCATGGACAATTATATATTCAGAAAGCACACTGCTACTTAGTCAAAAATCAAGCAAGTCTTAAGGAGTGAAAAAGTCAACTGAAGTAGCAGGACGTGTTTAAAATCATTTGTAGATGATTTTTTCATGCATGCTCACATATAACTGAATCTCCTTACTTTCAGCCTACGATTGATGTCATAGCAAACTCTAACTTGGTTTAAAGGCCCCCGTACGTCAAGACATATATAGACGTAGTCTTGATAGGGAGCATGATGAGTTTCAACAGTAGGTTGAAAACTTTAAAATTGTCTAAAGGGAGAGAAGATGCACACTTATGTGTGATGACTGGATTGGTACGATGAGAAGTCTATGATTAACTTTTTAATTTATCGTATAGAAGGGACAATTTTTATGAAATTTATTGATACATTAAACTATGCAAAGAATGCAAAATATTTATTCAGTTTGATGGATTACATGGAGCAAAAAATTGCAGAGAAAATATGATCCAAATGGTCACGACAATAAAGCAAGTTAATGGAGAAGCGACAAATACCAATATTGTCCCATGTGCAGCATACTCTTTAGACTTGATGCTGGAGGATATTGGCAAAGATAAGTATGTAAAAGAGACAATAAAAAGAGCACAGAAGGATACCTAGTACATTTATAACATGTTGAGTAATTTGTAAATTTATATTATTTCTCATATTTTGGTGATAACAAAACCCTAGAAATGTCAGTACAAATGTTTAGACTTTAGCTAATTTCTAACACTAACTGTATTCAGGTTTAATCAATTCAGCTCTTTGAGAAAATCGATAAGTGTTCTATCGATTAATGCCTTGAATGATTCTTCGATTAACACCCCCATATCGATTAACATTTGAAGTGACGATTCGATTACTAATGTTAGTCGGGTATCAATTGCACTTTAAGTCTTATATCGATTAGCACTTCGATTACAACTTTAAATCTTCAATCGATTAGCTCTATCGATTACAAGTTTCACATCGATTAACGCTTTGATTATCGACTCAAATCTTATATCGATTGACTTTTCGATTAGCGCATGCAGACACACATATCGATTAACGCTTTAAGTGTTGATTTAATTAGCGCTGGAAGAATCACTTCCATTAACAGTTCAAGAACCACCCAATTATCGTTTTATATTGACCATCGATTAACACCTTATCGATTTACGTCATATCACTTCGATTATGTCTTCGATCAAGGTTATATCGATTCGATTGATTAACAACCATTTCGGTTAACGATTATAGCGCCTTAACGCTAATCATATCTTTAATCTAAGTGAGTCTCACTTCAATTAGAAGATGACTTACAGCGATTACATTATCAATTATATTTACTATATGTGTTGCAATTACCAATGAAATTTGAAATCAGTTAGCCGGTACTCTCAGTATGTATTTTATGTATATTTTTTGACTGAGATCTCTACCATATCTTTGGATGACAGATTATGTACCTTTTCGATACTACTATTGTGTACTATCTTTAATTGCGCCGAATCTCTGACAGATAGATTTTCTTATAACTCTTTGCTTTACTTTTTATCTCTATCTGTTAGACCGAAAAGCTATCTAGTTTAATCAATTATCTTTTTATAGACTTCTACTAACTAATTGACACAAGGCAAAGAAAAGTTAGTTTCATTTCTTATGTTTAAAGTGTTGTTGCAAGACCCTGATAAAAAACAGGTTCTGCACCCGACGAAGCTTCCAATGACTAATTCAGCTACCTCGAACAGAAGTTCAATAATGCTCTCTCTATGTTCTATCTCTGGGAAACTCAAATGTTAGACTCAAGCGGGAATGTTGCATCTCTCTCTTGATCAGTCTAACAGACAGATTTTTTGAAGACATAAATAGAAGATTTTCATCAGAGAGAAAACAAATCCAAATATCAGGCATAGACAAATCCATACTACTGAGCACAAGTGAATTCGAGAGGGAGAACTGCGCCTAAACGCCAAGCAAATAGCTGTGTGAAAATTTCAAGAGTTCTACTCCAGCATTCTCTACAAGAAGCTCTTGAAGATCTTCCTCAGATCAAGACCAACGTTCTTTACTGTTTCATTAATTTCTTGTCTTGATTCATATTGTATTCTTTGAGAAGAACACTAGGCTGTGTACAGTTATTTGTGTAATTGCTTCCTTCTTCCCTCTTATTCTGTGCACATTTAAGTTTCTGCATTCAAGTTTTTTTGTCTTAGATTTTTTATTAACCCATTCACCCCCCCTCTCTGGGTTAGTCTAGCCTTGGGCAACATGACCATCCTAGGACCTTGAACATGATGAGAGAAACAATAACTGGAGGCCAAGATCTCATCCATCCAGGATCTACGAGATTTGTATCCAATTTCATTTCTTTACAGTCTTTTCACATGTTTAAGAATGAGCTCAAGGGTTTATGTACAACAAGGAGTGTATGAATTATATGGACACTTTGAATGTTGATGGTCAATGTGATTTTTATGAGGTGGTTGGAATCATAGATGGTAAAAAAAATTTGGGACCATATATGTGGCTATTTTAAATAGCTGGAACCCCTCATAGAAGTCCTAAAAATGGTAGATAGTGATCACAAGAATGACATGGGATGCTCGTACAAGGTCAAGGATCTTGCTAAATTGGAGTTAAAGAAGATATTTCCCAAAAGTTTTAAGAAATGGTGGACTATTGATAGCATATGGGAATCTACACTACGCTACGACTTACATATAGCTGGTAAGTAAACTATTGTACTGTTAAATCATAGATTATTTAACATTCTCATTTGCTCATTCATCTAAATGAATACAAGCTATTACTTGAATCTTCGGATCTAGTATAGTAGTATTGCACACATTGATGGAGAGGTGAATCAAGATATCATCAATGTCATCCGTTGCATATTGAGCATAGTAGAAGATAGAATTGAGGTTGAAAGACAAGTGCTTATCAATTATACCAATGAGTTATATAAAGGTCTAGTTAATTAGTTATGTTTCCATCTGTATGTTAATTGTTCATTTCATCATTATAGACATAGATTTATAGGTTAAGGATCCTACGCATGTTAAGAAGCAGTTGCAATATGTTATTGAAATAGTGGGCCCATATATATTTAGTGATTGAATTGGACTCACGTATGTCACTACCCAGATAAGAACAGATCTCAATTTATATATGTTTTCCTAGTGGAATAGTTGAATGGCGGATCATGGTGAACAATAAGGATATGGGCAACAATCCATCATCGGTAAGCTAATGTAAATGAAACTTGAGCACATTCACCCATACACACTTAAAGGTTGTAAATGGCTAAAGACCGAACGGTTAGAAAAACTAGTGTATTGTCACTATAATATGAAATTGAGGGTCAGAAATATCAAGTTGAGACATTAATTGAGAGAGAAACCAGCCTCACAAGTTGCTGGGTAGATGTACATAGAAGATGAAGTTGGCCAAATTGATGTGGAAGCATTATTTGACGATGAGCATTGCAATCTTGAGTTGAGATGTGAGCTCAACTTGATGAGCTCTTTTTTATCCTAAAAATACAGCATCGTCAGCAGGCATATTAGATAGAGCTGTTGCAAGGGACCTAGAATAGAGAAAATCAAAGAGGCCAAGAGAAGATTCATCTCCTCTTATTGAGCCTTAGAGGGATCATGTGCCTGATACTGAAGAGCCTATGAGACATTTAAAATGAAATAGTAGGCCAATCACTGCTAGAATGGTTGATCCATCACCGTTCTTAAGAAGAAGCACATTGACACTTAAGAGAATTAATATTGCTGCTAGAGATGATCTTGCAATTAAATAGATGAAGCATATTTATGTGAAAAATATGCCAAGAGAAAAATCTGTAAGTGAACGGATATAAGAAACGAAACACCAGTGACAAGAACTGTAAAAAGGAAAGCAAAGCCAGAAGGAGGTTAATTGTCAATTATGATGACGACGACGACGATGATGACGACACAAACCTCCCAGTGATAATGCTAGTGCAACTGCGAGTACTATTGTTGGTAGTCAATTCTATGCACCTAATTTCTCCTTGCAGATTGACACCAGTAGAGGACAAGGTCAGCATAGACAACGATCAGGTTATAGAGGTGGCCAACAACAATAAGGAATGTTTGGCTGGAGATATCAAACAGAATAAGAAAGCTTTTAATTCCATCCAGTCAGTACTAGCTATGGGTCAAAATCTTCTTCTTGTCCTCAAAGTGCTTCTTCTCATCCTGATTCTAGATTCTAATCAAGTCAGCAAATCCTCCAAGAGGCATTCAAAGCGAGATGTATGACTTGGATGCCTTCTTCTTTGGTTATAGTGTATATAGGAAATACATGCAGCCTTCTTATGGATTTCAGCAGCAACAATCAGAAGATGAATCAGAAGGTTCTTCATCCTATTATCTATATTAGTCTACTCACTTTTGTCTCTTATAGGTAAGGATCATCTTGTTTTGCTAGAGTTGTTATTTATTAATGATTATTACACTAGTATATCATTTCCATGTTTAATGCGTAATGAATAATAATTTAATATGCATTATGCATGCTTGTGAAAGCTTGAACCATAGAGTAATTTTACCTCTTATAGTTATTCAACCATTTTTACCCTTAAAACATGTCAAATTATTTTACTAAAATTTTCTAATTTTTTTCCAGTTTTCTGATTTCTTAAATGTGTATCAGCGGCTGATACCGGTACTAGTAAGTATGGGTATCGGTACCCACCAGCACCAATACTAATACTGCCATCCTTGCCTGAAGGACACATCTTTCCACACGTGCAAACATGTCAAAGCTCCATTAAATGGTTTCAGATTGACCTTTTATAATATATGCATATCACTTCCTTCAAAGAAAAATGGTTTTTAAGGTTGTGCATTCAAAGCAATTCAAGATGTAAAATGGTGAAGGATGGGTTGTGTCGCCTTGCTGGGTTTACCTGGCACAATCTGTGGCCCCACATGGTCGGAAAAAATACTTATTCATCTATTTAATTTTGGATATGGATTAGGCATTAGCCATATGTTTGTCTTCTAAACAAGCCTGTAGCCCACACATGGTTATCAATACATTTAAAGATTTCTTTTTCACAGTATCCACATGGCAGGCCTACACTCTACAGTTGTGCATGTCCAAGCACGGATATCTCATTCCTAGACATCGGGTATATCAGTAAATCCTGTTAAGCTCACATGCAGAGTCACAATGTGTCTGACCAGGTTTTTTTTGGAACAGAATAAAAAAAGGTTCTTTTCTCATTAACGAAAGTTCTAATTGTTATTCTTTGGTGAATATGATGTCACAATATTGGCTGTGACAATGACCATGAAGGCAACCCAAGGGCAGTCACCTTCCCTGTCCACCACGTCCAAGGACAATAGCATCAAAACAGTAATGATCCTGTCAAATAGTTCACATGGCATCCTACTTAGTTCCTTGATAAGTACTCCAGTCTTGGATTTGGATTTGCCAACATCAGACATAGAATTGCAATGCCAGATGCTCTAAAATCTTGTCATCATCAGACTTGATTACATTACAGCCTTAAACTACAATAGGAATGATAAAATTATTCCTTAGCCAATTAGTTATCTGGGGTCAAAGCATGCCCCATTCCAGATCACCAGTTAACATTCTTTCAACAGGAACATAACACAACAACCTGTTTTCTCACAATATAACAAAATGAGATACATAAAAGAAACCCAGAAGGATCAAATAAGCCTCTGTGATTGAGGTAGGTAGAGTAGTGGGTGGTTCCACCAAAGTCATGCAACCTTTTATAAGAATGTCAGTGTACACCAGTAAGAAACTAAAAGTGTTATCTTTAGAAAAAAAGGATATAATGAAACGATTTTCCCAGAAGTCAGAAAATTTCATGATAATGATTTCCATGAAAAGAAGTAGATTTTTTAAAGATGAAAACTAGAGGAAATTATGCGCTTCAAAAAAATTACGGAAAGCATTAAGGGTGCATCTGAAGTATCTAAGAACATAAAGGAAACAAGATCAATGCTATACTAATGTATTATTGGGCTGAAATTAAGCAAAGCAAATAAAAGATGATGTTCTCGGGTGAATAAAAGAATCTACCAAGCTCTCATATCTCCCTAGGCCTCAGTCTCATAGCCCATGCTCTAAACCTTGAAGACCATCATCTGTGCATGTTTTCCATTCTATAAAGCTGCTGGCTTGATATACCATGTCTCCTCTATCCAGCATTTCCTTCTCTCAGAGATATTAGATGCTATTCAGTTGGTCCTACTCATCAACCTAGAAACAAAGAATTTATGCATATAAAGATTTTTCCAAAAACGCACATTTTGACTTTTCCTTCTCTTCATGATTAGAGATCCTATTTAGCTGGTCTACACAGCTGTCGAAGCAGTCGGGTCAAGAAGACCAACAGTGTCGCAAACCTTATTGGGAACATTCGGTATTTTGTCGACGGGTCAAATGGGTAAGTCAGTCGGGTCCTTCGTCACAGGTAACTTTATTCCATAGGGCAAGTTACCGGGCACCGAAAGGATGCCGTCTTTACCCGCTCGTTTACCGTGGATTCTTCTTCCCCACTCGTTACCTCTGTGTATCGGACGGAAAACCCCTGGTCTACCCAACAACTTAAAAATTCTACGCATCTATAGATTTGCTCTGTACACATTTTTACTTCATGCCAAAGTGACTGAAGAGCATAAACAGTCCAGAATCACTTCATGACGTGGACCATAAGCCTGACAGCATTAAAAATTCAGCATTTCCTCATGTTTCTGACTTTATTACAAATAGCATGAATCTGCTTGACAAAAAAATGGGCGTACCCGGTGCACAAGGCTCCTGCCACCGTGGGGTCTGGGGAAGGGTCAATGTATGCAGCCTTACCTCTGCTAAGTAGAGAGGCTGTTCCCTTGGATTCAAACCCATGACCTCCAGGTCACAATAGGGCAACCTTTATCATTGCTCTCAGGCCCGCCTTTCCATGAATCGGCTTGATAATTTTACCAAATGTTCCCCTTTTGCAGCTCAGGGTGCAACACTGGGGTGACAGCTCGAGACCTCAATTTTCTGCTGCAAGACCCTCAAGAAAACCTGAAACAAGATATTTTGGACCCAAGATCTTTGAGACAGAATGGTCCTTCAAGCTTGGGGAAGGGCTGTGGGGAACTTGTCAGATGTTCAGACTTCTATATTCTTTCCAAGCTTTCTCAGTGGCCTAGCCTGATCAACTCCTTATTTTATTTTCTGGATAAAATAAGGAGTTGATCTAAGGGTTTAGTCTTTGCCCTCACGTTTTTGAGGGTGCTGTACTGGCTGCGGTTTGTTGCAGTAGCCTTTGTTTTCTCCACTTTGTACTCTTTTTACTCTTACTAATGAAATTGCGACCTGTAATGGTCCTTCAAAAAAAAAAGATCTTTGTGACAGGGGCCTGAAGTTAGGTTTCCATCAACTCCTTTTCTGCCTCAATAATGTTGGCAGAAGTTTCTTAGAAAAATGATGTTGGCATACAATTAGGTGAAAGAAACTTATCAGATAGCTAAACTAAGCAAGGATCTTGGATGTATTCAATGTACTAAAAATGAAGATCACAGAATTTTGGAAGAAGATGTAGAAGTTAGGAGAGATGGAAGTGTTTTTCGAAGTCATTAAACAAGGAGGTTCTGGATGTTTCTATCTTGGATTTGCCCAAGATCTTGGGCCTTTTACATATTACCACAAAGTCTGGAAAAGGGTGATCAAAGAAGCATTAGGAAAAGCTGAAGGGAATATCAATGGACTGACAGTGACTTCACTGAAGTGTAAGAGTGTATGGGAAGTGTTGGTACATCTCTGTTGACAAACTTTTTCGATCAAATTTTAAAGTCAGAAACATGCTTGATGAGTGGAGAAAGAGTGTAATAAGAACAAGACATTCAAAGTTGTCCAGATTCCATGGGTATAAAGTTAAAAAGTCATACTTATGAAGTTGTGGGAAGGAGTGAAATTAAAACAGATGACAGAAGTGTCAGCTTGTTTTCATGCCAAGAAGACTGACTGTTGAAGCAATTTTGATATTTAGGTAATTGATGGAAATGCAAAGACAAAAGAATCTCTACTTGATTTTTATCAATTTGAAGAATGCCCGTGCCCGAATGCCCAGAAAATTTATTTGGGGGACACTTGAAGGAAGAGATTCCAGAAATTAACATATAGTATAAGCAGTGGAAGAAAGAAATGATTTCTCATTTGCACTGAGGACAGCTTTGAGGCTTCGAGCAGATGTCGCTTTATCTCACAAACCTCTTTTGAATTGGATGACATACCCAATTTCATTTATGAATGAAGAATGGAGAGAATAAGGAAAGAAAAGGGTGGGAGAGAGAGAGAGAGAAGTGGTCTGATGGGGGTCCAAGGGACCCCCACTGGACAGGAAGAATCCATGCTCTCGCTCTCTCTCTCGCTCTCTCTCTCTCTCTCTCTCTCTCTCCCCACTGGATTGTAAAGAAGTGGGAAAGCCAAAAAATCAAAATAATTCAAGAAAGGGCAAAAGTTCCAAACTTCTTTTGGACGGAAAACAAATGATCGGGTAGGGGTGCAACCGGATCCATTTGGCCCCCCACTGGATAATTTTCACCCTCTATAAATACCCCATAAAGAGGGCTGCTGCGAGAGGTTTAATGGAGAGTAGACTTCGGCCAAGCTTGTGGAGATTTTTAAGTTCTTTAGTTAGAAGGATAAGGCCACAAGGGTGCTCCCTCCCCTCTTGGCTTGGTGGTTTGCTTTTTTCTTTTTTTTTTAAAGGAGGTCAAGAACTCAATGCGGTCCTGAGTTCTTCTTGACCACTCAATGTATTGAGGGCATATATAAACAAAACAAATCATATGTTTGAGTTTGACCAATCTTGATTCATACATGAGAATGGGCATTAGGTTATGTTGGGCTGTAAATGGATCCTTATTGGGTATTAAATCTATTAACACTTAATGGAGTCCAAATAGGTCAACCCAAACTATCGTGATGCTTAGCTCCTAAATGGACTCTCATTAAGTGCTGCCGGACCTAAAGTGGGCCCTATTAACAGTTAGGGACTTAAAGGATACCAACGGATATTCAATTTATCCTAATTGATACCTTCAGTTATTATCCTTTTAATAGTAATCGTTCTATGGATGGTGTTAAAGTATCATTACTTCATATCCTCAAAGTCAACATCGATTAAGGTGTACCTTCAAACATCGATTAAGGTGTATCCTTTAAAAAATCTAAAAGGATCCAATGCATGAAATTTGATAAACATTAAACACTGGTTTGCTAAAGTTTGACTTTGTTTCATGGTCCTCTCTCTTGAATCTGCCCATCATCCAAATCCCCTATTCTCCACATATAGACATTCCTAAAACATGTTTCAAATCCATACACATCATATTTCTTTGAAACATCCTCATACTTCCTAAGATTGACCATGGACTACAGTCAAACTAAGTGAGCTTAACTAAGGATCGCATATGTGTAGTCATGTTTGTGTGTGGGTTTGTTCATCCTTTACGGCAGTTAATTAAGTGTCTTCGATCATTTGACCGATGTATAATATTGACCCAGGTCAGTGGGGAGAGGTCAAACTTACAGATTCACATATCCAATCCAAATTTTGGGATTCCTTGAGGACTCACTCTAAGTTCTCAAGATCTACCAAAAGCACCAACACTTAAAAAAAAAAAAGTAAAGATAAAAATTAACCAGCATGATGGATTGTCTCCCTCATGTCTTCCACACATCCCTATACTTTTGAATCATACCTCTAGATATGATAAATTGCGCAACTCAATGTTATTCATGAGTTTTCACATAAAGGGGCGAAGTCAATTGACCAATAAGAAAAAAACTGTCAACGGGCAAAATAAAGAAAATTATAACTACAAGCAAAAAGCTTCCCAAAGTTTTTCAATGCCAATGAAGTATAATACCTTTACTAACACTCCTTCCAAGGTTATTGTTTGTACGCAAAGGATCAATGACATTGAAAAACTTAGAAACAAAGGGTTGGCCTTGATTTTCCTGGCCACCTGGAAAAACGGAGTACTTTGTACTACAATCATCAAGGTACTGTTTGCTGAGCAATAACTTCCCGTTATCCTTTCGAGGAGGTTCCGCTGTATGATATTCAACATAAAAAAATGTGGAAAGAGACAGTTAAAATATCTGACCATTTGCTTCAAGACTTTGCCTAAAAAAGGCCAGAGGGGAATTACACTTAGCTGCTACCTGTCATATCTGGTAGTGAGCTTATCAGGACTGGACCCCAAAGGCTAACACAAAAGTCATCCCAGTCAAAATTACTGAAAAATTCCAGAAACCTATAAAGGACCTATTGACAGAAAAATAGCAAAGAAAATATTCAGTTGCAAGCTTGATGTTCACAACAAAGGCAAGAGAGACAACAGTAAACTTACCTCAAGTGGCCCAGCAAAAGAATTATTGAACATATGAAATATATAAAGAACCAAGATCTCCAAAGCATATGTTGAGATAAGTCCATGATGGGCACCCAAGATACGGCTCTCATAATAACACCAGGCCTTTATTAATATAATACTGCGCTTGAACAAATGATCTTGGTCTATAACTTGGTCAATCTACAGATCAAGAAGGTCAATAAGCAAAAGATTGCATGAGAAGTAAGGACAATATTCAATATTTTAATGCTTAGCCATGTGTCGGAAACAGAGCCTCACCTCTTCAAGGAAACAAAGGGTGCATAATCCACCAAGCTGATTAAAAGATATATCTACCACAATGTTTTCCACAAGACACTTTATTATCTTCACCTAACAAGGATCAACAAAAAGTAAAAAAGAAGGTTATTATAGCCATCATAGCATTTTGCAGAATGCACATCAAAATAGAAAGGCAAAAGCCCTGATTCCGGACAACATGGAACATGGCATTGAAACCCAGAGCAAATAAGAACAGCAAGAAACATAGAATGGATTGATTAGAAGCATTATACCACAGTGCAAATCTAATCAATGCCTACGACTGACGTTATAAATCAAAAAGTAATCTATAACCAAAAGGAAGGAACATAAGGGGTTTATTTTCTTAGTAAAATAGACAACTCCCAATTTTGACCCTAATTTGCGGTTAAAAATTGAGACTTTTGTCTAATTACTTAAATTAAACATCAATCGAAGCCTAATTAAGCTTCATTGCATATTTTAAACTAAGAGCATGATGTGAATTGCATATTTCGACGGTTAATTAGATAAAACCTCCAATTTTGACCGTAATTAGTGGTTAAAAATTAAAACTTTTGTCTAATTACTTAAATTTAACATCAATTGAAACCTAATTAAGTTCCATTTCATATTTTAAACTAGGAGCATGCTGTGAATTGCATATTCGACGGTTAATTAGGGAAAACCCCCAATTTTGGCCCTAATTAGCGGTTAATAATTGTGACTTTTGTCTAATTACTTTAATTATACATCAATTGAAGCATAATTAAGCTTCATTACATATTTTAAACTAGGAGCATACTGTGAATTGCATATTTCGACGGTTAATTAGGGAAAAGCCTTAATTTTAACCCTAATTAGCGGTTAATAATTCGGACTTTTGTCTAATTACTTTAATTATACATCAATTGAAGCCTAATTAAGCTTCATTGCATATTTTAAACTAGGAGCATACTGTGAGGCAGAGAGACATGTATTTATCTCTTATATGAAGAATTGACTTTAAGATATATCTAATTACTTGTATTTTCAAGAGTCCATGAATTATATTAATTTTTTTTTTTTTTTAGAAGATGATTGAAAGTCACAATTCTATTGATTAGAAGAATGTGGAATACAAAGAGGACCCATGGACACCAAACAACCTGGTGGGACAAACCCCCAACCAAGTTGTACTCTAAACTGAACAGAAATTACAATGGATCTGTTTTATCAAGGGAATAAAACAGAAAAACAAAGTGAGGACCATTAATTAAAATGAGCCCTCCACAACCTTGCCTTCTGCAAAAGAATAGCATTCCCATCAGTCAAGATGCCCGCAGCAAATCCCTACTCTTCTACCCATTTAAAAGTTTTCTTCAACAAATCAGTAACATTGCAACATTGATCACTGAACTTTCTCTTATTTCTCTCACACCAAATAGTCCACATCAAGGCTGGACAAATGCTAAACCACAAATGTTTCTGATCTGGAAAAGGACAGACTCTGGGCCACCAATTAAGTAGCTCCAAAACAGAAGAATGATCCACCCATGTGATTCCAAATAATCTGCACAAGATCTTCCATAGGATGATAATAATGCCGCAACCCACAAAGAGATGGTCTTGATCTTCTTCAAACATTGCACAGAAAACACATGAATAACTCCCTGGGATATGAAGAAGTTTGGCCCTCTTACTAGTAAGAATTCTAGACCAGGCAATCTTCCAAAGAAAAACCTTAATCTTGTTTGGCAGGTAGTTAGACCAAACTAGATTCTTCCACCAAACCCTACAACTACCATCATTTATGATCTGAACAATAGAGTTGACTGAAAACTTCCCATTGATGCTCCATTTCCAAACTCTTCTGTCCAGAATCTCAGCACAAGTTCTGAAATTGTTAATAAGGTTGATGTTGGAACCCCTTTTAAAAAAGAAAAGGGGGAAGGGGGGAAGCCCCCCCCCCCCCACCGGTTGGGAACCGGTGGGGGTGCCAACCGGGCCCCCTCCCCCTCCCCCTCTCTATTCTCTCTCTCTCTCACTTGGTATCCGGTGGGTACCCCCCCACCTCAAGGATTCCGGTGGGTACCCCCCACCGGTTAAGGCTTTCAAGCCTACAAATACCCCCCAAGGGGTAAGAAGAAGGCATGCCCATTTGGTCCAAAATCCGGTGCTCTTGCCCGGGTTTACTGCAATTTGGAGGAGATATTTTCTTGGAGGGCTCTCTTCCTAAGGTTTATTCCTAAGGGGGAGCTCTGCCAAATTTATGTTGTAAAATCACCGTTCTATAAGACGGGATTATGCCGAAATAATGAATGAAATGCCACTATTTGTTCTTGAGCATATGTGTGTGCATGTGTGTTCATAAATCTATTACTTAAGTAACATTATATTCTTATATTTTTACATACATAATTAAATTATTAATTAGTTCAATAACTAATTAAAATGCATAAGTACATAATTAAATGATCTAAAATATCCTTGGCTTCATCCCATACATAATTAAATCTAGACTCATAATCAAAACTCAATAATGGAACATTAAGACATAAAATAATATACTTAAGTTAAAAAATGACTTAAATACCTCCCATGCTTAATTAATTAATAAAATCTGCGAAAATTATTTAAAATCAATAAAATGGATATAAAAATTAGAAAAAATCTGTAAAAAAACCAATAATACTCAGAAAAAAAATCAGAAAACCAAATCTGGAAATTACATAAACCCCAAAAATATGACTTAAATATCCTTCACATATCGAAATGCATACATTTGTCTCATACACTATGGGGATGGTGAGAAGAGATATATTTTACATCCCAGAGGGGCTATAATTGGAGATACCATTGTTTCTAGTACAGAAGTTCCTATATCAATGGGAAATGTCCTACCTTTGAGTGCGGTTTGAACTATTGATTTACGTAATTGGAAGTAACCAATTAGGTTTACGACGAAACCTAGAAATCGATCACTGATCCAAATTGAGTACCTCTACGGGATATACCTCAACAGAAAACTGTTGAGTAACGGCAGCAAGTGATTGAGTTCAGTAGTTCCTCATAGAAAATTATTGACTCTAGGGATATGGTAATATGGAGAAGACAAAATTGTTTGAAGCACGGACAGAACCGGGAGCGCCCCTTGTTTCAAAGAGAGGAAGACGGGTTATTCACATTTAATTTGATGGTCAGAGGAAACCTTTGCACGCCTCCGTTACCTTTTGGGAGGCCTACGCCCCATATAAACTGTCTACCTGAGACTGTCCCTTGGCCCGTAGGTCCTGACACAAGGTTAGAATTCTGGCTCTTCCAGAGTGGTATCTCAATTCTGGCTCGGGCCCCCCCGTAAGGGGGCCTTCTTCGCCCTCCACCTAAACTGCGCAGGATAATCCCAAAGTCAATCCCAGTGAACAGTAAAGCTTCGTAGGGTCTTTCTGTCCAGGTGCAGGTAGTCCGCATCTTCACAGACATGTCTATTTCACCGAGCCTCTCTCCGAGACAGTGCCCAGATCGTTACGCCTTTCGTGCGGGTCGGAACTTACCCGACAAGGAATTTTGCTACCTTAGGACCGTTATAGTTACGGCCGCCGTTTACCGGAGCTTCGGTCGCTGGCTCCCCTGTCATCAGGTCACCAACTTCCTTAACCCGCAACTCAGGGTCATGTGATGTCGATGCTATTTCCTTCCCTGGTAGGCATAGCCTGCGTATGAGCCATTGTTTGTTTACGGAGACCTGGTATAGCTTCTTGTTCATTAGGCAAAGTAGCTTGATCATGACCACCTCTTCCAACCATATAGCAAGTTCAGACTTTTACAGATCTTTGAGAGGCTCCAACTGATCTTCCCTTATGAGATTGTGTGTGAAGACTTTGAGAAGCTGGACCATCAACATGAGTGAGATTCTTCATCTGAGAGTCATAGACAATCTTCACAGCTTCCTGTCCTCCTTCAAAAGGGGCTCCCATGTTTGCTGTGTCGTCCTTCTCCTGAAGAGTTTCAAGAGAGTCATGAATTCTTCCTATCTCCCCAGGTTTAGATACCTGAACCAAATCCATTGCCGAGTCATGCTCTTGGTCTACTTGATGCGTTGTGGCCGTGGAGCCGCAAGCGCCCCTCGAATAGAGCCCTTTCCCAGAGAATCTGTAAAGATAAGGATTAGCCCGGAAAATCTCACGTTTAGGGAATCTGATGAGGAATCACCAATATACGTACCTGAAGACGCAGTCTAACGCTCGTTAAAGCCCTTACGGCTTGTTCCTGAATTCCAGATCAGATTGAGAGTGAAGACCATGAGAAATCCACTCCCTTTTACCCAAAAGGGAATGGCCAAGCTGAGTCCACCAATAGGGATCCCCTCGGGAAGAGGAAGGAATGAAAGTCAAGAGGTTATTAGGATCCGCTCAACGCAACGGAAAGGAATCGAGCTCAACGAAAAGCAAAGATCTCTCGAGCACGTGTACGGTACGAAAATGGCAGACGACTCCAAGTTGGACACACTAACTGCTCGAATGGCAAAATGAATTGAAGCTCAAACTCGTCTAACATCGCGCATGGATGAAATGTTTTAGCGTCAAACGCTAACAGATGAAAATGGAAAGAACCAAGCCACCACTCTAAACCAGCATAGTGCTAATATCAAAAGTATTATGAACACACTTGAAAGAGTGGAAAGAAGGCTTAGTGATCTGGCACCACGATCAGACACCAGTGGCATCCAACATTGTGGCTAACTCTATTCGATCATCTAACTAGCTTTCGAACTGGATAGTACTACCTTAACTGGTATCGTGCAATCAAAAAGTCAAACTTGTCGGAATTGGTCAAACTATTTTGATCAAAAGTGTATTACAAGGGAATCAATCGTTCGTATAATTTTTCCATAGAAAGAAAAAATGGTATGTTGCTGCCGTTTTGAAAGGAGTAAAATCACCGAAGTAATGTCTAAACCCAACGATTCAACAAAGCAAAGATTAAGGATTCCGGAACAAGGGAACACTATTTTCAACCGTCTCAACAATTGGATCAAAATAAGGAATAAAATTCAAATTCAAATAGAACCCCCAATTCAGTTATTTCAACTACGTCGAATGATCTTTCGAATTGGTCAAGACTCTCCAGTTTATGGCCGCTTCTCTATGGTACCAGTTGTTGTTTTATTGAATTTGCTTCATTAATAGGCTCACGATTCGACTTTGATCGTTATGGATTGGTACCAAGATCAAGTCCTAGACAAGCAGACCTAATTTTAACAGCCGGCACAGTAACAATGAAAATGGCTCCTGAGTTCAGCAGTTTCAGGTAAGCGAATAAAGTAGTGCTAACTATCTTCGCTGCATCAAAGATAGGTACAGGTAACCGGTGTGGGACTTTCGAAATAGAATAAGCTGTTTGGCGGATGCAGCAAACCAGACTTCTATCAATGTGAGCGAACCGCTTCGCAAGGGACGCGAACGAATAGACTGAAATTGTCTGGTTCCATATCTATCCAATCTGAAGACGATTCGCCGCATATAGGAAGAGGAGATCTTAACCCCTTGGCAAATGAAGAGATCCGCCTTCTAGGGGGGGGGGGGGGGGGGGGGGGGGGGGGGGAGAAAGCCATTTAGCATAGACGGTTGTCTTTCATAAATATCTCTTAGCTTTTTAATAGTCCTTCCTTAGTTTCTACTTGAGTAGGTAGACTTCAACAAGTCTACGTGTGAACGGGGCTAAGCGATCTGCCGAAGCTGTGGGATGTAAAAATGCATCGGTAGGGGAGCGTTCCGCCTTAGATAGAAGCACCCGTGCAAGCGGGTGTGGACGAAGCGGAAGCGAGAATGTCGGCTTGAGTAACGCAAACATTGGTGAGAATCCAATGCCCAACATAGATTTACAAAATTTGATTGAATCAACCTATGGTTCTTAAGGTTGTTGATGCCAAGAAAGATAAAGAAAAAGAATCTTCTTTCTCCTCTAGTTGCGAAGGGTACTGCTTACTACAGATTCGAGTGAAATGGCTGGTGGTAATGATGCGTGGTAAGGTCGCTGCTAACGAATCATAATCTGATTCTTTTCTCGAGCACATCTGAAACATGGTATCTTTTTTTTTTCTAGAGTTTTTTTCGATTTATTAATTCATTACTCAAGGTGTGCTTTTTTTGTTCATTAGTATAAACCCAAGAATTATCCTCGTGGGATAGTTCTTCGGTTGTGTACATTAAGGTAGGGATTAGGCCATTAGAGCACAGTAGTGCGGCGGCCGTAGCTTTAAAGCGAGCGAAGCGCCGGATTGGTTGCGAAACGAAGCGTAGCAAGATCTATTGTTGTTCCGCAGTTCAAAGAAAATAACAAGGAACGGAGTGACGAAGTTCGGAGAACAAGGAAGTTGGAAGGCAAGAGACGACCAGCTTAGAACTCGGCATCCCAATGAACAGCTATTCGTCTTATCCAATTAATTAATAAAAATAAGTAAAATTAATAAAAAAATCAGTAAAATTCAGTAAAAATCAGTAAAAAACATAAAATCAAATCTAAAAACATATAAAATTTTCGAAATGACCAAAATGTCCCTAAAACCTAATAAAATTACAAAAATACCCTCACATGATAAAAATCAGTAAAAATCACAAAAAATTCTTAAAAAAATATCAAAACATCTCATATGCCCAAAATACCCTCCAAACCTTCATAAGATGGATAAAATTACCAAAATACCCTCAGTATGATAAAAATAAATAAAAATCTCAGAAAAAATATAAAAATAGACTTTAAGTCTAGAAATCTAATTCGGGTAAAATTACCAAAATACCCTTACAATCCAAACACACTTTAAATAACTCTAAAATACCTCCTAAGGTTTTGAAGCATTCTTAAAACATTAAAACTCATTTAACATATTAAAGTGACAATAATACCCCTATACCCTCCAACTTGGCATAATTACAAAAATACCCTTACAGGTCTAAAATACTTGGAATCAATCCAAAATACTTGGAGTCAATCCAATATACTTGGAACTAATCCAAATAACTTGGAGTTAATCCAAAATCATATAAACCTATCCTAAAGTTGGGTGAGGCCAAGAGCTTAACCTAAAACATATCTCCATATGCATGTGTTGCCTGTAGCAGTAGTGTTGCATGTTATAAGGGCATCATACGGACGGTTAATCAAGGGTTGTCGAGTGGTTGCTCGACGTAATTAACACTGACCGAGGTCAGTTGAGAGAGGTCATATACTCGGATCTTCGCCTGATCCGAAGTCCTGGACTCCCTGAGGGCTAATCCTAAGCTCTCATAGTCTAATAAATAAAATAAATAAAACCGACCTATATTTCTCCAGATAAAAACAAAAAGACCCAAAACGCCATGGATTTTTTTAAATAATCCGATAGGAGAGACATCTAGGTTAGGTCCCAAACAGTTGAGCATACTTAAAAGTTCCTCCACTTCTAGTTCAGTGAGGTCCCTTCTCAGATGAAGATTAATAGCTCCTGAACCATAAGCAGTCAAAACCTGCGCCACCGAAGCCTTTTTACACTGAGTGGTATTGAAAAGATTGCTGAAAAGAGAGGAGAAAACCAGGCCGAAGCACCATTGGTCTTTCCAGAATAGAGTATCACATCCATTGCCAATCTGGATGTCATAAGATAAAGCCATAAAATCAGCTTCCTTCACAATGTTTTTCCAAATAGGGGATAGATTGAAGGTAGTAGACGGAAAGAGACTCCATTTGTTATCAGCACAGTAGTACAAATCTCTGATAATGACAGCCCAAAGTGCTTCCGAACTCTCACCTTTTCTCCATAACCATTTCATTAACAAGGCTTTATTGAGAGTGGCAACTCCACAAAGACCAATACCTCCTTGTTCTTTACTCTTACACACATTTTTCCAGTTAATTAGATGAAGTCCTCTCGTTCCCCTTTTACCTCATGACCAGAAGAAAGAACTCCTAGCATATTCAATAAGCTTCTCTACAGTTCTAGAAATCTTGAAGATAGAGATGTAGTAAATGGCCAGTGAAGAGAGAACTGATTTTGATAAAATCAGTCTCCCTCCATCAGAAAGAAATCTGTTTTTCCACCATTCCAATCTATCTTCAAATCTCTTAATCAAATAATCCCAATCTCTGACTTTAATGACCCCATCTGATAAGGGTAAACCGAGGTATTTAATAGGGAAAGAATTAACTTTACACTGTAGTGCATTAGCCATATCCTGTAAGCTGTCAATTGACACATTTACCCCCACAATCTCATATTTCTCATAGTTAATTCTCAACCCAATTATAACCTCCACCAGGATCAACAACTTCTTAATGTTTTGGATATCCATACTGCTTCCTGGTGTAAACAATAGGGTATCATCTGCAAACTGGAGGTGAGATAATTGGATATTGCTTCTCCCAATAGTGAATCCTTAAATCAACCCCTGTTGGATTGCCTTATCCCAAAGTGTGCTCAAAATCTGTCCAATTAATAAGAAAAGAAGTGGCGACATGGGGTCACCCTACCTTAAACCTCTGGAGCTCTTAAAGTATCCACATAGTTCTCCATTAAGCAAGACATAAAAAGTAGATGATGAAATGCAGCACATCACCCAACTTATCCATCGATCATTAAATCCCATTAGCTCCATAGTTTTATGAAGACAATTCCAGTTGATTCTGTCAAAGGCCTTCTCAAAATTGAGCTTAAGGATGACACCTTTCTTTTTTTTGTACTTATAGTGATGGATAGCTTCATAAGTAGCTATATAGTTATCCAAAATGGCTCTCCCTTGTACAAAAGCTGATTGATTGAATCCCACAATTTTAGAGATAACTTTCTTGAGTCTGGTAGCCAGGATCTTAGTAATAACTTTGTAACACCCATTGAGCAGACTAATTGGACGAAAATCAGTCATACTTTCAGCACCTTCAATCTTAGGGATGAGAACAATAAGAGTTGAATTGAACACCTTAATCTTGTCTGGGTTATCATAGAAATCTTGGACAAAATTAAGCAAGTTTTCCTTGATGGTGTCCCAAAAGAATTGGTAAAAACCAATAGACATCCCATCGGTCCCTGGAGCCTTGTTAGGATCCATACTAAAAACCGCCTCCTTGATATCATTTTCTGAAAAGGGAGCAGACAACTCTTCAGCATCGGAAGCATCCAACTTGGGAAGCAATCCAGCCTCCAAGTTAGGTCTCAAAGGAAAATCTTCCAAGAAAAGATTTTGGAAGAAGTCAACAAACCTATTCTTGATTTCTTCAGGCTCTTCAATCACAGTCTCTTTATCTGTAATATGATCAATGGTCAAAAATCTCTTCTTTGCACTTGCCATTGCATGGAAAAAGGATGTGTTTTTATCACCTTCTTTGAGCCAATGTTCTTTAGCTCTCTATCTCTAACTAATTTCCTCCTTTAACAGCTCCTCATTCAACAACTTCTTCAGTTCTTTGAGTGACTGCAATTCAGTAAAAGAGAGATCCCTACTCTCACTTTTCAGCTCCAAAGATTCAATTTTGTTCTTCAAGGACTGTTTTTCCTCAGCTGCCCTCCCATATTTCTGCTTTGACCATTGCTTCAAGCCTTTTTTGATCCTCTTCAATTTACTCTGAAGATTGAGTGTTGTTGAATCAGACCCAGTGTTTTCCTGCCACCAATTAATTATCATTTCTTTAAAACCTTCTTCCCTCTGCCATTTCATCTCATATCTGAAGATTCTAGGTTTCTTTCTCTTGTCTTCCATGAAAAGATGCAATGGGATATGATCCGAGACAGATCTACATAACCCTTTAATGTGTGACAAGGGGAAATAGTTGAACCACTCTGTGGAAATCAGCACTCTGTTAATCCTAGATTGAACACTAAATTGCTGAAGATTAGACCATGTAAACTTTTTATTAGGAATGACTAAATCCCTAAGATTAGTCTCCCTAATCCATTGATTAAGGAAGAGCATCTCCTTACTCCATTTCTGAGCATCAGACCTTTCCCATGGGAATCTAACATAGTTGAAGTCTCCCACAATACACCATGCCTCAGAAAAAATAGAATGCAACCTGAAGAGTTCTTGAAAGAACAAGTCTCTCTGCTGATCATTATGCGGACCATAGACTGATGTGATAACCCATTTAACACTGGTGGATCTTCTGTTTTTCCACTTGAAGGCAACTGATATACTGAATCTGCCCTCATCACACACAGATCCATCAAACTTGTTCCCATTCCACATAATCAGTTGACCACCTTTGAGACCATCTGCCGGAAGAACAACAATTTGATCTAATGAAGACCCACCCAGTTTTTGCAAGGGGAAGTTATCAAAACTGGACATCTTAGTCTCCTGAATACATATGCAATCTAGATGAGGGGAGATAACAAGATCTTTCACCGCTCTTGCCTTAAAATCTCTGTTAAGCCCCTTAATATTCCATGAAACCAGATTCATGATGTGATAATATGTATCCCCCCCTCCTTGATCCTCTTGCCTCTAAGACTGTCCACAAGAATATTGTTTCTGACAAAATCTGCTTCTCTCTTCCCTATCTTGATACCTCCTCCCGTACCTTTTCTTTTAGCAGAATGTTGCAGGATATCATGCCTTTTCAATTTCTTGAGAAATTTCAACACCATCTCTTCTCTGCCAAGGAAAGAAACTCCAATGTGCTGGCCAAACTGCAGAATTTCTTCTGTCCAAGCCTCTTCGTCACAGACCTGTCTCACTATCAATGGCTCAACACCATCTTCAAATGAAATAATTTGAGTATGCTGACTTCCGCTATCATCATGACCCATTTCTAAAGCCTTATAAAAGTTAGACTCCATCCGATCATCAGAAATCCCACCTTCCGCAGTGACCTTATGACTGAGTAATCTCCGGCCTCTAAGCATCCCCGAGGAACCATCCTCAGAACGCACCAGTCCTCCCTCCTTCGGATCATTTCCAGGGCGATGGCCGTTACTAAGCTGAGGACATAGAATGGAGGAAAAACCTCCATTGAAATCTGAGAGGCCCTTAGCGGAACTCTAGTTGCCGATGCAGCTACCCGAGCCAGATCCTTTGCGAAGACGACGACGGTTCACGAATGGTTCACCATCGGGTATCTGAACCGGCCAGGAAGAAGACATAAACAGCTGAATCGGCTCGACAGTGCTCCGATTTAAGTTTAAGTAAAGATCCGAGACTACCGGGTACCAACGCATCGGATCTCCACCTGAAGTCTGATCCTCCAGCTCCAAAACCCGGTATTGTACGTCTCCCCCACCCAAAACCACCTTTTCAACATGCTCCTTTATGCCATCTGTCGGCACCATTTCGGGAACCACCGGCGCCTCCTCCAAAGCTCCTCGGAAGGAGCATAAAACCTTTTAACTCCCCACAGCGCCCTTCTGCCATGGATGGCAGCTTCGGCCGATACCGGTACCCCCATTTAGGGCCAGTACCGTTAAAAAAAAAAAAAAATACTGTACCGGGCCGATACCGGCCCGGTATGGCCGTGAAGCACCATTGTCCCCTCTCACAGAAACAGATCTGTGAGAGGGGAAGCTCGTTTTTTGCAGTGGGAGGGGAAGGGAAGGAGGGGAAGGAGGAGGGGAAAGAACCGCCACCCGCCACCGCCGCCGGAGACGTTTTCACCCTTTTTCGGAGACGTTTTCACCGTTTTGGGTGGAAGAAAAAAAGAAGATAATATTTTAATGTAGTGATTATTTTTTAGTTGGTAACTAATTCTTAGATTATTTACGTTCATTTTCTTGCTAAAATAGACAACCCCTAATTTTGGCCCTAATTAGCGGTTAAAAATTGGGACTTTTGTCTAATTACTTAAATTAAACATCAATTGGAGCCTAATTAAGCTTCATTGCATGTTTTAAACTAGGAGTGTGCTGTCAATTGCGTTGATCGACGGTTAATTAGGAGAAATCTCGAATTGGGACTTTTGTCTAATTACTTAAATTAAACATCAATTGGAGCCTAATTAAGCTTCATTACATGTTTTAAATTAGGAGTGTGCTGTCAATTGCGTTGATCGACGGTTAATTAGGAGAAATCTCTAATTTTGGCCCTAATTAACGGTTAAAAATTAGAACTTTTGTCTAATTACTTAAATTAAACATCAATTGGAGCCTAATTAAACTTCATTGCATGTTTTAAACTAGGAGTGTGCTGTCAATTACGTTTATCAACGGTTAATTAGGGGAAATCTCCAATTTTGGCCCTAATTAATAGTTAAAAATTAAGACTTTTGTCTAATTACTTAAATTAAACATCAACTTGAGCATAATTAAGCTTCATTGCATGTTTTAAACTAGGAGTGTGCTGTCAATTGTATTGATCGACGGTTAATTAGGGAAAATCCCCAATTTTAGCCTTAATTAGCGGTTAAAAATTGGAGCTTTTGTCTAATTACTTAAATTAAACATCATTTGAAGCCTAATTAAACTTCATTGCATGTTTCAAAGTATGAGCATAATGCCAAATGTTTTTATATTTGTTTCCACTTTTTTTTTTATGTGTTGTAGGAACATGACTGAACAGCAAGAGCAAGACCCAGGGTAAGCCCATATCACCTTTGTTAATAGTGCAAAGAGGAGAGTGAAATGTAAATATTGTGGCAAAGAGATGGGTGATGGAATCACTCGAGGGAAAGAACATTTAGCAGGGAAGACAGGACATGTGACAAGGTGTACTGTCTGTCCCCGACAAGTTGCCAACGAGATGCGTAAATTGTTGCATGGCCGGACAGCACAAAAAGCGCAAAAGAATAAAGAGGAGGTTGAACTCCAAGACAAAATTTCATGTAGACATAATACAAAAGGCAAAAGGATGTATACTGCGGCCAGTGGCATTTCTATACGTGAGAGGCAAATGGCTGAACAAATTGTAGACTCTAGTGATGATGATGATGATGATGAAGATCCTGAGATGGCTGCAGCTAAGGTGCACATCAATTTGTACGAGGCAATTGACATTGCTAAGGTGCACATCAAGAACGCATTTCCCAATACTTATATGAAGTGGTGGGACCTTATTGATGTCAGATGGGAAAGCACATTACACCACGACTTGCATGCAGCTGGTAAGTGCAGTCTTATACTGTTACATGAGACATTATTTATTAAATTGACATTACTAATTATCCACCTAAATGCAAGTTATTTTTTAAATCATCGAGTAATGTACAGTCAACAAGTGCACATTGATGGAGAGGTGATCCAAGGCACACTAAATGTGATTGCACGTTTGTCGAGGATAGTAGAAGATAGAATTGAGGCAGAGAGACATGTATACTTAGTGAAGATCTGACTTTAAAATTTATCCAATTACTTGTAATTTGAAGAGCCTATGAATTCTATTAATTGTTAATTCCATCTTTGTAGATGGAGGCTTATAGGCTAAAGGCTGGAGACATATAATGAAAACTCTGTGCAAATTGCCGTAGAGAAAGTGAGCCCAGATATACTTAGTCATTGCATTGTTATCATATGTGCATAAGAAACGAAAACATACATTGATTAATTTTTTGGTTTCTTTTAATGATGGCATAGCTGAGTGGTGGATTATGGTGTACAACAGAGATAGGTGTTATAATCCATTGGCTTCCGTTGCAGTGAGGGTTTTGAGTCAGACGACATCGGCAAGCTAATGTGAAAGAAAATGGAGCACGTTCAGCCTTATACACTCAAAAATTCATAACCGGTTAAAGGCTAAACGATTGGACAAATTGGTGTACTGCCATTACAATGAGATTGAGGATCAAAAACAACCGGTTGAGACAACAATTGAGGGAGAAACGAGCTACAGGGCACGCAGAAGATGTTGTTGGCCAAATTGATGTGGAAGAGTTATTTGATGATGATAATCCCTTGCAGACTTGGGTTGAGATACGAGCAACTGTCGATGAGCCAATTTTTTATCATGATGATACAGAATGGGCAAAAGGCATACTAGATGGAGCTGTTGCTAGAGATCCAGAGTTAAGAACCTCAAAAAGGCAAAAAGAAAATTCACCTCCTCCTTCACATGAGCATCAGAGTCAGACTGAGCATGTGCCTTTATTTGCACCTGATACTGGGCTTGAGCCTGCTAAATACTTAGAATCAGATAGTAGGCCAGTCATTCCTAGAATGGTTGGGCCACCATCATTCTTGAAAAGGAGTACATCTACATTTGAGAGGACTAATCTAACTGCCAGAGACGATCCTGCCATTAATGAGATGAAGCAAATTTATGTGAGACATACACCACGAGGAAAAGGATTATTGAATCGATTGAACTTGCAAAATGATCTAGAAAGAAAAGAAAGCCAGCATAAACAGGCATCACAAAAGAAAAAATCAAGTAATGTCGAAAGAAAGTTAATTGTTGATTATGATCAAGATGATGATGATGATGATGGGACAGAGTCTCCTAGTGATGATGCTGGTGCAGCTGCAGGTGCTACTACCGGGGGCGAAGTGTATGCACCTTCTTTCTCCTTACATATTGACACAAGAAGAGGACAATATGAAAGTCAAAGAGATTATGATTCACAAAGTCAATATGGACAGCAGTCAGGTTATGGAGGTGGCCAACAAGAAGCAGGCATGTATAGCTGGGGAGATCGAGTAGAGTATGAAGGCTTTCAATTCTATTCATCCAATAGCAGTTATGGGTCAGGGTCTTCTTCTTATCCTCAAGCTGCTTCTTTGCATCTTGATTCTGCAATTTCATCAAGTCAACAAGCGTATACTCCAAGAGGAATTCAAAGAGGGATGCACGACTTGGCTGCATCATTGTTTAGTTATGGTGAATATAGGAAATATATGCAACCTTATTATGGATATCAGCAACAGCAACCAGATGATGAATCAGAAGGATCTACGGGTTATTATCCATATTAGTATACTCACTTATGTTTTTCATAGGTAAGGATCGTTTGATTTCGTTAACATTTATTATTTGTAAATATTTAGTACATTAACATAATATTTTTCATGTTTAATCTGTATGAAAATAGTCATTTTGTATGCGTTATGTGTACTTCTTTGTCTTAACCCACTTTTGTCACACCCAACACATAGCTAATTAATTGTTTACATTTTTTCTGATTTTTTCCTGATTTTTTCTGATTTTTTCTTTTTTTCTGATTTTTTTGGGCCCCTTTAAGCCCGTACCGGTCGTACTAGCCGGTACCGGTACGTACCGGTACCGGTACTGCCATCCATGCCTTCTGCCTACCCTTCGAGGCCTTTGGGAATACCCCAAGGATACCTTTCCCGTCTTTTGATCTTGGAAACCCAAGATCATAAGTGACACTGCCAGTAATAGGTCCTTCCTGCCTTTTCGCCTCCCCCTGACTCAGCTCTACTGAGTGCACAGCCCTACAGGCCTGGCCTGACTCAGAACTAGACTCAACCTGAACTGGCAAGAGGTACTTTTACAGCTCCCCTGTTTCAGGACCGTTAGCTCTGTTTACCTTGAATTTCCTGTACTCCGCTACAACCTCAGCCCATGACCAATCCTGCCGAGTAGGATCATTCTTTGCTACTTCTTCCTCCTGTATGGATACCTAGAAAATACCACCTCCGGAAGAAATATTCAATTTCTCTGGAATATCCTCCATCTTGTCTATAGCAATTTTCACCCGAGCAGCCGAGATATCAACTCCCCTAATGCCCTTCCCATCCACCTCTTTCAGTCTACCAAACTTGGAGCATATAGCTTGAAAGATTGTTACATTCCACAAGTGAAGAGGGATCCCCCTCAGAGAGCACCAGACTTCGATCTCCTCCTTCACCGGATTAGTCCCAACGTCTACCTTCCAAAGTGAAAAATGTAAAACAATAGCCTCCTCAATCCCTACACGACCCCTCGAACACGCCAGGTTCTTCCACGATTCTAAGTTAGCATGAACAAGAAAGCAAAATTTTCCCAGTCTACAGATACACCAACTTTGCACCTCTGGCCAAAGACTCTGCAAGCTGCCCTTCACCTCCTCGCAGTCCACTTCCTGCTGATGAAGATACTCCTGGAACGTAACCACGACGCCTTGTTCCAAGAAAGCTTTATCTGAACCGACCTCCGGTGACCAAGGAATCTCCAACACTCCCAAAAGAACCTTAGTGGAGGTCCGAGCACCAGAGCTAACAACAACATTCGCCTGATTACCAACCTTCAACGGATGTTTACTAGAGAGTCGGGATGCAAGACAGTTGAATCTTCTGTGCCCAACACCTCTGCATAGGAGGCAACGAACTGCTTCTCTGCAACTTAACGCATGATGTCCCTTACCCAAACACCGAATACATTCATCTCTGCCCACTGGCAAACCAGCCGAGGCCTTCATCCGAGGGACTGTGCCTGCATCCTTCACCTGGACTTTGACAGGACAAACAGTCTACTCCTGGACAGGCAGCCAGCCCTTCTCTCTACTCTCAGGCACACCCCTCTCACCTACCACACTTCCTCCTCTCCGCATGATGTCAACTGAGTCCAGACTTTAAAAAGGTTGAAAAATTGAGTCAAGTCAGCAAACCATTCATCCCTATAAAGCCTTGTCCTCTCAAGCCGAGGTTTAATGGTGCAACCGGTTAAAGACTGAACGATTAGACAAATTGGTGTACTACCATTACAATATGAGATTGAAGTTCAAAAACATCCGGTTGAGACAACAATTGAGGGAGAAACGAGCTGCAGGACATACAGAAGATGTTGTTGGCCAAATTGATGTGGAAGAGTTATTTGATGATGATAATCCCTTTAAGACTTGAGTTGAGATACGAGCAACTGTCGATCAGCCAGTTTTTGATCCCAATGATACAGAATGGGCAGAGAGCATACTTGATGGAGGTGTTGCTAGAGATCAAGAATTAAGAACCTCAAAAAGACAAAAAGAAAATTCACCTCCTCCTTCACACGAGTATCAAAGTCAAACTGAGCATGTACCTTTATTTGCACCTGATACTGAGCTTGAGCCTGCTAGACACTCAGAATCAGATAGTAGGCCAGTCACTCCTAGAATGGTTGGGTCACCATCATTCTTGATAAGGAATACATCTACACTTGATAGGGCTAATCTAACTGCCATAGACGATCCTGCGATTGATGAGATGAAGCAAATTTATGTGAGGCATACACCACGAGGAAAAGGATTATTGGATCGGGTTAACTTGCAAAAGGATCTAGAAAGAAAACAAAGCCAGCAAAAACAGGCATCACAAAAGAAAAAATCAAGTAATGTCAAGAGGAAGTTAATTGTTGATTATGATCAAGATGATGATGATGATGATGATGGGACACAGTCTCCTAATGATGATGCTGGTGCAGCTACAGGTGCTACTACCGGGAGCGGAGTGTATGCACCTTCTTTCTCCTTGCATATTGACATTGAAAGAGGACGGCATGAAAGACAAAGAGATTATAATTCACAAGGTCAGTATGGACAGCAGCCAGGTTATGGAGGTGGCCAACAAGAAGCAGGCATGCATAGCTGGTGAGATCGAGTAGAGTATGAAGGCTTTCAATTCCATCCACCCAGTAGCAGTTATGGGTCAGGGTCTTCTTCTTATCCTCAAGCTGCTTCTTTGCATTCTGATTTTGGAATTTCATCAGGTCAACAAACGTATACTCCAAGAGGGATTCAAAGAGGGATGCACGACTTGATTGCATCATTGTTTAGTTATGGTGAATATAGGGAACATATGCAACCTTATTATGGATACCAGCAACAGCAACCATATGATGAATTAGAAGGATCTACGAGTTATTATCCATATTAGTATACTCACTTATATTTTTCATACGTAAGGATTGTTTGATTTCGTTAACATTTATTATTTGTAAATGTTTAGTACATTAACATAATATTTTTTATATTTAATCTGTATGAAAATAGTCATTTAGTATGTGTTATGTGTACTTCTTTGTCTTAACCCACCTTTGTCACACTCAACACATATCTAATTAATTCTTTACATTTTTCTGATTTTTTCGATTTTTTTATTTTTTCTGATTTTTTTGGGCCCTTTAGGCCCGTACCGACCGGTACGGCCGGTACCGGTACCGGTACTGCCATCCATGCTGCCATGAAAAATCTTCCACATCAACACCTTGACTTTCAGCAAGCTTCTTAGGGACCAGATGTGCTTCGCAAAAGGGTGGAGGAACCTCCAAAAGCAATGAGATGGTATGCCGAATTGACAAAGGACACCATTCCCCTCCCACTCCACATCCATGAATCAACCTCAATAGGCTACACAATGAATTCTTGGATGGAAGATAAGAGAGAACCCAATTGATCAATTTCATGATCCTATAGATTACTCCAAAATAATGGTGTACGTCCAACCCCGGATGCGGAGGGTTAAAAAAATGAGCCAGGGAAGCCAAAGGGTTAGCTGAGGGAGAGACAAGGTAAGGGAACCTCACTGCAAGGGTATCATCACCGCACCATTTGTCATGCCAGAAGGAGCAAAGCTGGCCATTCCCCAACCTTACCCAAATGCCAGTTACCAAAATGTCCACCGCACTGAAGAACGTCTCTCCATACATAGGAAATGCTACTCCTGCTGGAAGGGGACAAGTCCCAAAGACTGGATGAACCATAGTACTTCTATCTGATGACCTCTAACCATAGCCCAGTAAGTCTGTCCGTTCTGCTCTTTTCCATGTTCTTCAGTGCCAAGCTTCCATAAGCACTTACTAAGTAGAGTAGAATTGAAATCTCCAATGCACTTAGTGACCAAACGCCCTACTTATTTAGGCCTGCAAACCCTTCCCTAATAGATATCATACCACCCCTAACTCCCGCCCCCTTTCCTTTCCAAAAGAAGTTGTTCTTGATAGCATCCAACTTTTTGGCCACAATCTAGGGAAACTTGACAAGAAATACACAGGTAAGCTGTCAAGGAATGACTTGCACAGTACCAACTCCCCCCGTACGAGAGAATTTTGCCTTTCCCACCCAGCCAATCTGTGCTCAAATCTGTACACCATAGGTCCCTGGAATGAAGGCCCCAGCTGATAGAGACAAAACAAGGCACGAAACCAGAAATCCCCCCACTTTGCATCCCAGAATAACAGCTGACTCCTGAGTTCTTCCTTCCTCCATGTTCACACCAATCACCTGGCTTTTCTCAAAATTAACTTTCAACCAACTCACTTCCTCAAGCAACTCCAACATAAGTCTAATAACAAAGAATTGATCCTTAGTATCAATGGCAAAAATGATAGTATCGTCTGCATATCGGAGATGAGTAACCAACATACCAGAAGGGTGGGTTTGAAAGCCTCACATCCGTCCAATTTCTTCCGTCCTCATCCACATCCTGTTGAGCACCTGAGTAACCACAACAAAAAGGAGAGGGGACAAAGGATCCCCCTCCCCAAGGCCTCTGCTACTGTGCAAATATGTCGTAGGCTCCTGTTGACCAACATAGCAAACCTAGCTGAAGTAACGCAAGCATTCACCCAGCTGATCCAAGTGTCCCCGAAACCCATAGATTCCATCATGTGAAAGAGGCACTCCCACCTACATCTTGTCATAAGCCTTCTCAAAATACAAGTTAATGATTAGCCCTTTCCTATCTTGCTGCTTCACAGCATGAATGCATTCCTGGCCCACTAAAAAATTCTCACGGATAAATCTCCCTTTAATGATTAATGGAGAACCTTGTGGCTACTTTCGCAGTTCAAGAGGCCCGAGACAAGGTGATCCCATTTCACCTCCTCTATTCCTCTTAATAGGGCAGATCTTCAGTTCTCTGTGGGATAGAGTAACAGTCCAAGGATTCATGGATGGGTTCAAAGTTGGAAGACAGGGGCTTCATGTCTCTCATTTACAGTTTGCAGATGATACAATGCTTCTTACTTCTGGACTTGAAGAAAAGCTTGTGAATATGAAAGAGTTGTTGCTCCTTGTTGAAGGTATAACTGGTCTAAAAATCAATTTTGAGAAGTCTGAGGTAGTAGGGGTTCATATGGCCATGGAGAGAGGTGAATATAGCAAGAAGCTTGGAATGCAAGCAGGCTGAGTTCCCTATTAAATATCTTGGCTTACCTCTAACTAATGGCACAGTCCGGGCTAGAGATTGGGATGAATTAGTCAAGAAATTTGATCACAAACTAAAGGGCTGGAAGGCAAAACTTCTGTCAGCATGGGGAAAGATGGATATTGTCTAAGTCAGTTCTTTCTTCATTGGCAACTTATCATATGTTCATTTTCCAAGTTCCCAGGGTGGTTGAGAGGATTATTGAATCAATGAGAAAATCTTTTCTCTGGGCTGGTGGCAAAAGAGAGAAGAAGATCTTTCATTTAATTGAGTGGGTTAAAGTTTGCAAAAGTAAAGAACAAGGGGGATGTGGAATGGTTAAGTTGCAAGTCCTCGATAAGGCCTTGTTGACCAAGTGGTTGTGGAGGATGGGGGATCAGGTTGATGCAGTTTGGGTGAAAATTCTTAAGGCTAAGTATTATGTTAATTCCTCTAGGTGGTCCCTTTTACCATCTAGGACTTCTAATTTGTCACCGGTTTGGAGAAACATCCTTCAGACAATGGATCTTATTGCACCTGCGGTTAATCTTCAGCTTGGAAATGGCGTATGGATATGATTTTGGGAAGACAAATGGTGTTCTGATATCTCCTTTGCGTGCCAGTTCAATAACCTGTACCAAATTGCAGAAGATAAAGGGAAGCCCATTGCTCAAATGTACTCTCATGAAGATTCCTTCCCTTGGAATCTAAAATTCAGAAGAGACCCACCTGAAACTGAACTGGAAGAATTGATTTCTCTTTTGAATATTATCACTACAGTTCAGCTGAACAGTGATGTGGAAGATAGCAGAGTATGAGTGTAGGATAACAAAGGCAGGTTTACAGTCAATGTACTTGTGAAAATATTAAATGATGGAGGCTGCAGGGTGTGGTAGAAAGGAATTCTTTGGTCAAAACTTTTACCAAGCAAGATAAAGATTTTCCTTTGGAAAGTTGCTTGGAAGAGGCTTCCAACTAGTGACAGACTTAAGAAGTTCATCCAAATTAAGAATTCAACTTGTATTTTCTGTGGCACCTTCGAACAAACTCTGGATCATCTTTTCTGTGAGTGTGGAATTATCAATGTGGTCTGGAAAACCTTACGTAAGCAATTGCATATTCTATGGGATGAACCTCCTTCGGTACTGGACCTGATGAAGGGATGGATGCAGAAAGGTTCTGGCTGCTCAAAGAATTATGGTCTTTGCTTCTCCCTGCGATGCTCTGGGCTACTTGGAATGAGAGAAACAACAGAAGATTCTCTGAAGAGTTCAGCAATATTCAAACTTATCCTTGGACGTTTGAATGGGGAAGAGCATGAGGTATCTAAGTGGATAAGGATGGTTACTCCTATCTTATTCCAAAGCAGAGGATAAGTAATTGCTAATGAGCAAGAGTGTTTTCCTTTTACTCACTTTTTGTTGCCCCTATTTTATCTACTGGATAAAATAAGGGGCAGCTTATGTTTCTGTTTTTAGGGGTGGTGGTCTTAGTACCATTTTTAGTGATCTTTGTTATGTTTGTACTATTCTCTTTTGGAACGAAACGTGGCTTTTGTCACCTTCCAAATAAAAATCTCGCTAGGCCCCTTGATGAGGAGACAACAATCTTCCAATTACTGATTATAGCCTCTTAGCCATCAACTTAGTGATAATTTTGTACATGCCATTTAAAAGATTGATAGGTCTATAGTCCTGTAATCTATCTGCCCCTTCCTTGAATAATTACCAACAAGGTGTTCTTGATCCCCTAAGGTGGGCTCTCCCATCTAAAAACTCAGAAATAGCAAGCAAGACATGTGCACTAATGATCTCCCAACAATGATGATAAAAGAAAAGAGGAAAGCCATCGGGGCCAGGGGCTTTGTCCCCTGGCATAGAGAAGATCATGAGCAATGGACGGCCTCCACCCTTCCTCCATGGTGAGTAAAAGGAAAACACATGCTGCTTGATGGCCCAGTCATTTTCAATTAGCTGATTCCCACGTCTAAGATTCATAATGGATTTGCATCTCCTCCTGCTCGATGCAAACAAAATAAGCAGTGTTGTTGTCCCCCTTCATTCCTTCAGCCATCTCTCCCTAGAGTGCTGCTTCCAGAAAATCTCTTCCTTAAGCAAGGCCTCTTTGTATGCCTCCTTCAATTTCTCAGATGCTATCTATCAATTGCTTGGGAGATGGGAAAGATCTTCATCTAATTGCTTGGGATCAAGTCTGCAGAAGCAAAGAGCAAGGAGGGGCTGGTCTGGTGAAAATTGACTTCTTCAATAATGCAATGTTGGCAAAATGGCTGTGGAGATTAGGGGAAGAAGTGGAGAGTCTCTTTGGGCGAGAATTGCGAGGGAGAAGTATTAACATAATACATCCAGATGGTGTTTAGTACCATCTAGGTCTTCAAATCTGTCCCACATCTGGAAAAATATTGCACGGCAACAGGATTTGGTTTCTCCAGCTGTCACATTTCAACTAAGGAATGGGGTGTTGGTCAGCTTTTGGGAAGATAAATGGTGTTCAGATGTACCATTTGCTGTACAATTTCCTAATTTGTATCAACTAATAAAAGAGAGAGGTTTCAGTGCCTCATATTCTCTCTCATGGGAATGTTTCTCAATGGAATTTTAGTCTCAGAAGGAACCGTACAGAAACAGAAATGGAGGAATTATTAGGGGCCTTAAGGTTTATAAGTGAAGTTCAATTGAACGGGGATCAAGAAGAGCTGCTATATTTTGACAAAGGCAGAGGGAGACATAATGTCTAGAGCTTGCAAATGGAAGGATCTCACTCTCTGAATTTCTGGTTTACCATTATGTCAATTTTTCTTTTTTTTTGCTCTACTTCATTTTCTGAATAAAATAGAAGCATAGGGTCCATGCTTCTGCTTGTTGGGAAGGCCTTTTTCTGTTTGGCCTTGGACCTTCTATGTACCTTTCCCTTATTAATCAAATGCGACATTGTCGCCTTCCAAAAAAACTTCATCCAGAAGACCGGCATTCTCAAGAGAATCCGACCCTGAATCTGCTCCAGGATACAAACCATCTCCCTCTCGTCAGGGAGAGACCTTGAGGCACCCCAGGTTGAGAGTTCCCTTGACAACTTCTTCAATTTGAGCACCACAGTACCTATAGCCGAAGCTGTGTGAACAGGTTGAGGCCACACTCTCTGTACTAGCTCTATAACGCTATCATCATGGAACCAAAATTTCTCTAATCTGAAGAAAGGTTTCCTCCTGGAGAGACCACCAGTCTTGAGGAGGACAGGCTTGTGGTCCGAAAGTGGCCTCACCAAGCAAGAAGCCTCCAAATGAGGGAAATACTCTTCCCACTCAGCCGACACTAGGAATCTGTCTAGTCTACAGCAAGAAGGATATGCCCTGAGGTTCGACCACGTGCAAAAGAATCAGGAGTCGAAATATCAATCAGAGCAGCCTCATCTCCGAGCTCCTCTCCTTCTTGCAGAACTCAAACTAACAGAATTGCCGAACCATCAAGTTACTCAAACTTGTGTAACTATCAGACTTAAGTGGACAAGTGAATGACAGCTAAGTATTTAAAAGAAGTCTACTTTTTGCACGGTGGCCAAGGTGTCAAACAAGACATTAAGGGATATGAAGGTGTATTGAGGCAAGCACCTTTCCTCCATGCTTGCCTGAGCAACTGTTAAACAAAAAAAAGGGGGGGAGCAAGAAGCAGCAACAGCACCTGGCGCAGTAGCAGAAAGAGAGATAGAAGTGAGGGCCCAGCCCTCCTTTCATACCCAAAAAAGAAGAAGAAGAAAGAACGAAAAAAGGATAAGGGAATCCAATCCAACTCTACCAGTGGTGGAGTGGAATTCCACCCCCCCCCCTGGAATTCCCCACCTCAACCAGGTGGAGAAGACCCACCCAGTGAGGCTGGGGACTCTTTCCCATCTGCTCTTTCCCGCCTGTGGTGGGAACAGTCCCACTGTTGTGGGTTTTCCCACCTGGTGAGGATGGGGAAGCTTCCAGTGGGAGGAATCCAGAGAGCCCACAGGCCTTTCTCTCCCTCCCTGATGCATCCGGTGAGGGTAGGGGAGGCTGCGGCTCCTCTTCCACCTCCCCAACTGACTTCTTTTTTTTAAATGTGGGTGGTACCACAAAATATATTAAATCAAAAGGAGGGGAATGCGCAAGTGTAAAGTATAAGACCTATAAGTCCCCTATACAAAAAATCACTAAGATGGTGTAAACAGTCAAGAGACCGCAAAAGTAACAAAAAGGAAGAGCCGGGGCATGCGCACTACACAAAAGCATGCCCCACTCCTTGACTCTATCACAAATAAAAGAACCTAGAGTTCCACGTGGCCTGCACTGACCCCCTCAGCGCCGTACGATCCAAGTGACTGGACGGCGCTGCGGCACATTTTTTTCTTTTCTTATTCAATTTTTTTTATTTCTTTGGGACATCCGATCAAAAATCCGAAGGTGCAGCCGTACAGTAAAGGGCGTCGTCGAGACACGACGCGTTTCAAGCTTTCTGTCATTTACCCGAAGTTCCATATTTTAATGTTTAGTCAAATACTTGTTTGGAGTTATTAATGATTTTGAATGCAAGAAAATCAGAAAATTTAGATGAAGCTAAAAAATATAAGAAAGATCCCACTGTGGGAGTTTATGAAGTCTTGACCGTGGCTAAAAAGACGGTTATCTCTACCCTTGTACTCCTTTCATGTAATTATTTTGCATTATCATCATTACTATATGTTAAATATTTACTAGAGCATATCAAGGACCTTGTGATTTTGATGAAACTGGAATTTGAGTTCCCCTACAACAAAAACGGTGATAATTCCAGAAGATTCTTAATCGCACGGATAGACCGTTGGATTGTTAATTGGTGAGGACAATGGTTCCACTTTTGTGAAACGGTGCGTGGATAAACGAGCTTCGGCTTAGCACTGAATTACAAGAATTGGTGTCTTGACTCTTTAATGACAATTTAATAATATTATCCTTGATTAATTTATATTTTATTTGACTTTATATTTTTCTTTTAACCCAGCATGCATCATATAGGACTTTGAAATCACTGTGACAAAGATTAATTATTGATTAAGTTTCAAACCATTAATCAAATAATTTCAACATGATATGAAATATTCCATTCTGAATTGAATATCTTGATGATCTTTGAGGTTCGCTTGAAGATATCTTTAGAATTCTATCCTTCTTGGACGCTTTATCCAATGTTTCTTATTTTCTTTTAAGATCCATCATGGCTGCAGCACGTCCACATTGACTGGCAAACGCTCCCCATGATGAAACCTACAGTGTCTACGACCTGGGGTACTTCCCACTCCGAGGAGGTTGATCGACTTTATTTTATTTCCTTGTCTACCTCATCCAGACATGATTGATTCTATTGATCTCTTTGAACTATCTTTATTGATAATTTTGAGAAAAATTCCAATCATGTGATGTTAAGAGCGTGTCTCATCACACCTTGGCATCACCTTTTCAGTACATTCCATTTCATTTCACTCCCTTGCAAAGACGATGCCAAGGTGAGGCAGCTGTAGACACGCTAATTTTGACGTCATTTCGAGTAAATTTCATATCATATAATAATGCCTCAGAATGGCCTGATATTTAATCATTGATTAATTTTTATTGATCTTTTTGAGTGTCGGGTTTAATAGACATGTTTAAATTAATCAATTAAATTGATTTTAACTCAAATTTCAGTTAAAATATGAAGAAGTTTAAAAGACGTCGACCTATGGGGACGTCATTTAGAGTTTATCCTTATTTTAACGTTTAAATTTGAATTTTAATTAATTGATTAATTAACTAAGACACGTCTTTCAGTCACGACGCGTTTTAGGTTTCCTAAGTGGTTTCTGTCTCTCTTCCGGATGTTTATCCTTATCTTAATTAGTGTAAAAGGCGTCTTCCATGGGCGACGCATTTTATCTAATTAGAGATAAAGATAAGTTTTTCCCGAATGTTTATCTTTATCTTAATCAATCTGAAAGGCGTCGCGAATGGTCGACGCGTTTTATATAATTACAGATAAAGATGAATTAATCTGTATTTATCTGTTGGTTAATACGGATAAATCTTAAGATTTCTCCATGTAAATCCGCAGATGCCAGGAAGTCTATAAATACCCTTCACTTGAATGGGTGAAAAAAAAAAAAGAATGAGTGATTAGTTGGTGATTAGTTAATGATTGAAGCGATATCGAATTGAAGATCGAAGCAACGACGTCCAAACGCTGAAGTGCTGCTGTTTCCAGAAGTCGGCGTCCGTTTTTCATCCAATCTTCATCCATTCAAGATTAAAGCTTTCCATTCTTCACCAACCGGCATAAGTTTTTCAATTCATTTCTGCATCTTCATTCCTATTAATCTTACATTCTTCATCACATCACTCCATGCAACACACACAACACTAGCATCATTTTCAAAACCAATTTTAAAGGGTTTCAAAGATCAATGCTTTCTTACATTCTTTTCTTATTCAATTTTTTTTATTTCTTTGGGACATCCGATCAAAAATCCGAAGGTGCAGCCGGTCAGCTATATCTGCCCCGACCCAACTATATATTAAAAAAAAAAAAAAAAAACACTTTTGGTACCCACCTCGGTTTCCGTGCAACAACAAAATTATTTCAAAAAAAAAAAAACTCAAGAAACTAAACCCTCCGTAGTCTTGCACTCCCTGTTGAAACAGTTAGTTACAAAAAAGAAGAAAGAGAAGAGGAGTTTGTATAAATTTTACACATGTTCACCCATGTGAGGACATAAAAGAGCAGAAAATAAAAGTAAAACGACAATGCAAAAGGGGTTTTATATAATTTTACACCCACTCTCACCAGATGGGTCTCCATTTAAATGCATGTACATGTGCATAACTTCCATTTGATGAGGGGGATGGTTAATTTGAATGCAACCCGGTGATGGTATGCCCCACGCAAAAGGAAGTTATTAAACTGCCTTCATTTAAAAAATCAAATTTCTTAAGCTCCAAGTTTGCAGCTTGATGAGGGTGCACTTGCGTGGGATGAGATGCAGCATAATGAGGGTGCACTTGCATGGGAAAAGAAGCTTCTTAACCGCCTCCCCAAGGGACCATAATTACCCCCTGGGGGTCCATTCACAGACAGAGGAAAGGAAGGGCAAAGGTTGAGAGTTCCCTTTTGCAATAAGGACTCCCTCAGTCTCTGTTTTGAGTGGTAAGGCTTCAACCTCAGTCTTTGCGTGCCTTGGGTTGAAAGGCTTTGGCCTAATTCTCCTTTGTTATCGCATTATAACATGATGATGTGTGCATATGATCATTAATTATGAACTATTGTGACCATCTTTCCCACATGCACTGTTACATTTAATATCATAACATCACTTATGATGTTATGTCACAAACAAGTAAATATTAGTCACATATTAATGTGACAACATATTAACGTGATCATGTTGATGACTGTTAAGCTCGATTTGATAGTTTGATTGTGTCGATCAAGACTGTTAAATATCAATTCAATGGTGTGATTACGTTGATCACGACCATTCAGCTAAATTCGGCGATCTAATCATGCCTATCATCACTGTAAACATCAATCTGATGGTCTGATCATATTGATCACAACCATTAACATAAATCCAACAGTCTGATCATGTTGATCAAGATCGTTAATACAAATCCAACAGTCCGATCACTCTGATCATGGCTTTCAACTCAAATCCAACGGTCTGATCTTAGTGATCTCGATTGCGACCTAAAATCTAGCAGTACAATCTTAGTGATCTAGACCGTAAACTCAAATCTAACTGTCCAATCTTAGCAATCTCAACCGTGAACTCAAATCTAACTGTTCAATCTTAGTGATTTCGACCGTGAACTCAAATTCAACAGTTTGATCTTAGTGATTTCGACTATGAACTCAAAAGCAATGGTCCAATCATTATGAACTCGACTGTAACTCAAACCCAAAGTTTTAATCTTAATGATCTCAACCGTGAACTTAAATTCAATGGTCTCATCTTAGTGGTCTCAACTATAAGCTCAAATCCAATAGTCCGATCTTAGTGATCTCGACCATAAACTCAAATCCAACGTTCTGACCTTATTGATCTCACCCGTGAACTCAAATCCAACAACCCGATCTTATTGATCCTGACCATGAATTCAAACCTAATAGTCGAGTAATGTTGATCACGACCATTGATGCAAATCCAATGGTCCAATCATGTTGATAGCAACTGTAAACACCAGTCTAACGGTCCAATTATACCGAGGGTCTGTTAACATTAGTACAACACTCCAATCATGCTGATTGAGTCTGTTGACACCAATCCAATGGCCCGATCATGTCGATTTGAGCCCATTAATATTAATCCAACAGTCTGATCGTGTCGATCGACTCTGTTGACATTAATCCAACGGTCTGATCATGTCAATTGAGTCTATTGGAACCAATCCAATGGTACCCGATCATGCCAATAGAGTCCATCGACACCAAACCAATGGCCCGATTGTGTCAATCGAGTGCTTTAACATTAAATCCAATGGTCCGATCATGCTGATCAAGTCTGTTGACATTAATCCAACAGCCCAATTGTGCCGATCGAGTCTGTTGACGTCAATCTAACAGTCTGATCAAGCTGACTGAATTCGTCTTACACCAACTGATCAGTCCGATCACATTGATCGCATCCATTAACATAAACTTAACGGTCCAATGATAGCATCCACTGATATAATTTTAACAATCTGATGACATCAATCATGTCTGTTAACACAAATTTAACGGTCCAATTGCATCAGTCATGACCGTTGACATACTTTGACAGCCCAATTGTAATTGATTGTGTTGGTTAATACAAATGGGATGATTTGATCATGCTGATCAAGATCATAAACGTCAATTTCCAAGATCTAATCATACTAATCGGAACCATGATCGTAAGTTCGATAGCAGAACATGTCAATTGTGACTATAGTCACAGATATGCAGTGATTAGCAGATTTTGTTTGTAGTCCTTCATGTAACAATCTGATCATAATAATCAGAGTTTTAGTTATATGTGGCACCTTCATCATGACGAGCACCAAGGCTCCCCCCGGGCAACCAAGAAGTTCCACTTAAATTTGTCTTCTTTGTTAAATGCACTTTTAATACTGATTGACGAACCTGTCCATCACACTCTCCAATGATTCTGATTGACAAACCTGTCCTTCACACTCTACAACGATTCTGATTGACAAACCTGTCCATCACAAACTCCAACCTGGCTGCTAGCATTACCTTGATGATTTTATATACCCCACTCAAAAAGCTAATTGGTACAAATCCAGTAAAGATTCAGTATCTTCTTACTTTGGCACAATGACTAAGAATGTCTTGATCAGCCCCTTAAGATGAACGCTTCCTCCTGAAACTCCTGAATTGCTGCAAAGAGATCAACTTTCATGAGATCTCAGAAACGTAGAAACAAGTGAATGGAGAAACCATCAGTCCATGTGCCTTATCTCCCACTAGCTCAAAAACTGCCCTTTCAGTTTCTTCTAGACATACGAGTCCCTTGCTCCAACTACAGTCTCATCCAAGGCGTAAGGTCCAGAACAACTTGAGGACTCCACTTATTCTCCTCCATACAAAATGAGGAGAAATCTATCACACGGCTTCTGACATCCACTTCCTTGGATAACAGCTGGTCCCCATTAAGCTCCTGATTGCTCTTCTTCTTTCCAATGCTACTCGATGGAATTATACAGTGTTGTCTCCTTCCTTTACCCATTTGTCTTGACCTCCACTTCCAGTAGAGCTTCACCTAAAACAGGAGGCCTTCGAACTCAACTTTGGATTTCTTTCTTCTCTCTACTCTGTAATCATGCATCTCTCTTCCAGCACATCAATGCCCTCAATTTGCTCCAGTAGCCGGTCCTTTGCTTCGTTCTTCAGAAGTCCTTAAGCATCCAATCTGATCAGTCTCTACCTCAATTTCTTCAGCTTTCTTATGAGATTGGCCATTGCAGTAGCAACAAGAATGTCCTCTATCTATCAACCTATATCTAGTTGATTGAACCTCTTCACACCAAACCAAGACCTCTCAAGCAAAAAGATCAGCTTGCGTTTTATCTTCCCATTAGTCTTTAGCAAAACAGACATGAGGCCCTTCTAAGCATTCTACGTAACTTAGAGAAATGTCCCTCCCAGTCCACCAAAATCTAGAATCTATGTAGCCAAGACAAGGAGGAGAACGCTCCCTGAAGTTGGACCAACTGAAGAACGCATTGGAAGTTGTGTGTCAATCAGTCCTGTCTCTCTAATAAACTGAGTCAAGTCTGCCACTCTGCTTCCCCTTTTGCTCCCTTGGATATTCTCTCACTTAATGTCACTGCATTGAAGCCACCCCTGACACACCAAGGTCTACTCCTCAGTTAGCTAACTTTTACCTTCTTTAGAAAAGGGGATGTAGGTGCTACAAAAGTCCCAAAAAATTCATCCTCCAAATTCTGAAATGTAAGGATGATGGCATGCCTTTCTATCCTTTTGAACCGCTAAATCACATGCGCCATGAACCGGTTCCACAAGATCATAATGCCTCAGAAGCTTCCTGTGCCAATGATTTCATCCTTTTGTCAACCTATTCCCTGTCTCTAACTAAGTAGTCAGACGCATAAGCTGACTGAGGTGACCGGAGGGGTCGCCTCAGCCGCAAATGCCTAGGCCAGCGTTTGAAGCGACATTTTTATTAAAAAAAGTCATAAATAATTCAGATATTTAAATAAAATGCCAAAAGCACAAATAAAATCATTCAAAATGACATATTCCTTCACTCAAATATAACCAAGTAAATTTAAGATCAAGATAATTGAATAAAATTTAATCAAATCAAAGATCTAATCAATAAATTCATAGAAATTTTGCTACTAAATAAACCCACCATAATGAAAATTTATCAAAGGAGTGCTAAACAAATACAATATAAACATACAAATTCAAATGTTCATTAAGAAAACAAGTAGACAACATCCAAATAAGCCTATGAATACATGCTAAATAAGGAGAGAGAGAGAGAGAGAGAGAGAGAGAAGTGGAGAGAGAGACATGGAGAGAGGGGGGTGCGGGGAGAGGAGGGGGAAAGAGAGAGAGAGAGAGAGAGAGAGAGAGAAAGAGATAGAGTGCAATCGACAGAGAGAGAGAGAGATACACAGAGAGAGAGAGAAGTGGAGAGAGATAGAGAGAGATACAGAGAGACTAGTTTAAAAGGGCTTGAGGCGATTGTGAGGCGCTTTTCAAAAGCCTTACAAGGCGTAAGCCTTAAGGCACAATGAGGCGTAAGCCTCACTATTTTAGGGAAAGGGTAGTAAAATTATCAAAGAAAACTAAATAATGTTGATTTGTCATTAATAATACTATCTCAACCTAATGATAGGGCCTGAGTGAAAGCCATGGACAACTAGTTGGCATTGAAGCATGAACTGCCGTAGTTATTGCCCTCTCTTTTGGTGTTGGAAGTAAAATAGTTGAGCTCAGTTTAAATCCTCTTATTTTGTTTATCTAGTAGAATTGTCACTATTGAATCATATCTTAAGAACAATGAAGGTGGCATAAGCCTCAAATCTACATTAAAGTATCCCATGGGCTTACTGCCTCACGGAGCAAGCCTCAAGTAAACGGTGTGATTCGCATGCCTCAATTAACAAAAGGCGTAAGCCTTAGGAAAATAGTGTGAGGCGTAAGCCTCAAGGCGTTTTCCTAGTGCCTTACCTTGAGGCGTATGCCTCAGTACCTTGAGGGGATGTCTTTTTAAACAATAGGAGAGAAAGGGCTTAAAGCCCGCTTCTTTAAAAGTTACAGGGGTTTTGAGTCCCTATAACTTCACTTAAAAGATAAAGAAGGGTGAGAGAGAGAGAGCAGTGGACAGAGAGAGTGAAGTGGAGAGAGACAGAGAGATATACAGAGAAAGAGGGCTTCGAGCTCTCTTCTTCAGAAGTTACAATGGCTCCGAGCCTCTTTAACCTCACTTGAGAGAGAGAGAGAGAGAGAGACTGAAGTGGAGAGAGACGTCACCATCGGTGGAGCCATCCGTCGCTGTCGCCGGACTCGAGTGCAGGTCTTCGTCAGAGGGGGATGCGCTGTGGAGGGGGCAAATGGGGATCAGGCTCGAGCTCGGGGGACCCCAATTAGAGTTTCAATTAAGGGGGGAGGTATATATGTAATGAGCATGGGGCCTTTTGGCCAGGGCCGAATGGGCCAAGACAATGGACTAAAACGACAGACCAAACCAGCGGGCGAGGCGCTCTAGAGCGAAGAAGGCAACAGAGGCGTGCAGAGGCGATCACCTTTGCATTTTTAAAGTGATTCCAGCGATCGCCTAAGCGACGAAGGCCAACGTAAGGCGGCTTACCATCGCCTCGCCTCACCTCATCGCTTAGGCAATCACATCAACCGCCTTTGGTAACATACACCCCCCCCCCCACCCCAAGCTCCTTGTTTGAAAAACAAGGAATCCATAGCTCATGTTTGAGAGTTTTTTGAAAAACCTATGTGGAAACAGGTAGTGGGAGAGGCACTTGTGGCATGTAGAAATAATCACGTGGGCAACAGAATCAACTACTGATATTTGACTAAGAGCATGCATGAAGCATCACGTACATCTTAGCCTCAGTTATAGATGAATCAACCAGTGGAGGAAATAAAAAAACACCACGAGGAAAGTCCTTACTTCAAGGAATATACAACATATGGAGATTGAGACATGTGTCAAGGGATTCCTTATGTTCATTATTGTATGCACAAAAGGGCAACTGAGAATTGTACAAAAAAACTAATTATTTCATATCAAGTCTGTGCAGTTTATAAATCTAACTCTACCCAATGCAAGAAATCCAAGAGGAGATGCAATATTGGATCTTCAAATCAGGGCAAATACCCTCCATTTGTACTGGTTAAGTGTTGAACCTTTTTATGGAGATATAAAATCAAAAATAGAAGAAGAAAAAAAATTAAAGAAATGAAGAGAGAGGAGAGAGAGGGTACCGGTGGGTACCCCCACTGGTATGCACCCCACCCCCAACCGGTGAGCATTGAAAGCTCAACCGGTGGTGGGGGTCCCTCTCCTCCAAAAGAAAACAAAAAGAAGAAAGAAAGAGAAAAAGAAAGGAAGAAGAAAAAGACAAAAAATGAAGAGAAGAAGGAAAGAAGAGAGAGAAGAACTAGTGGGAGGTCCTCCCCATTAAAAAAAAGAGAAAAAGAGATAAAGAGGGAAAGAGAAAAAGAAAAAAGAAAGAAGATGACCATTAATGACCTTGTTTAATGGGTTTTAATGCTCCTTTAGAGCTCTCCAAGAATGAGGAGCAATCATTACCCTAATAATGAGGGATTTTTTTATTCTCATTAAGAGAGGAAAGAGAAGGACCATTTGTCCATTTATTAAGAAAATGGAGGAGGAAAAGGAAAGCACCCCCACCGGTTGCCCAAAACCGATGGGGGGTCCAACCAGTCCCCCCCCCCACCTGTTCACAATTGATGGGGGGTGTCCACCAAGCCTCCCACTCTCTAATCTCTCTCTCACTCTCTCTCCAAAAAAAAAAATCATCTGGTGGCACCCCCACCTCCAAAATCCAACGGTGGGTACCCTTACTAGTTAGGACCCCCATGGCCTATAAATACCCCCCAAGGGGTAAGAAGAAAGCATGCCCGTTTGGCCCAAAATTTGTAAGGGGCATGGATGGCAGTACCGGTACCGATACCGGTATCGGCTGACCGGTACCGATACCGGTATCGGCTGACCGGTACCGATACCGGTGTCGGCCGATACCAGTACCGATACGTACTAGTACCGGTGCCAACCGTACCGGCCGGTACGGGCCTAAAAGGGCCAAAAAAAATTAGAAAAAAAAGGAAAAAAATAAAAAAATTAAACAATTAATTAGATATGTGTTGAGTGTGACAAAGATGGGTTAAGACAAAGAAGTACACGTAACACATACTAAATGACTATTTTCATACAGATTAAACATGAAAAATATTATGCTAATGTACTAAACATTTACAAATAATAAATGTTAACGAAATCAAACGATCCTTACCTATGAAAAACATGAGTATACTAATATGCATAATAATCCGTAGATCCTTATGATTCATCATCTAGTTGATGTTGCTGGTATCTATAATAAGGTTGCATATGTTCCCTATATTCACCATAACTAAACAATGATGCAGCCAAGTCGTGCATCCCTCTTTGAATTCCTCTTGGAGTATACGCTTGTTGACTTGATGAAATTGCAGAATCAAAATGCAAAGAAGCAGCTTGAGGATAAGAAGAAGACCCTGACCCATAACTGCTATTGGATGAATAGAATTGAAAGCCTTCATACTCTACTCGATCTCTCCAGCTATACATGCCTGTTTCTTGTTGGCCACCTCCATAACCTGACTGCTGTCCATACTAACCTTATGAATCATAATCTCCTTGGCTTTCATGATGTCCTCTTCCAGTGTCAATATACAAGGAGAAAGAAGGTGCATACACTCCGCTCCCGATAGTAGCACCTGCAGCTGCACCAGCATCATCACTAGGAGACTGTGTCCCATCATCATCACCATCATCTTGATCAAAATCAACAATTAACTTCCTCTTGACATTACTTGATTTTTTCTTTTGTGATGCCTGTTTTTACTGGCTTTGTTTTCTTTCTAAGTCCTTTTGCAAGTTAACCCGATCCAATAATCATTTTTCTCGTGGTGTATGCCTCACATAAATTTGCTTCATCTCATCAATCACAGGATCGTCTCTGGCATCTAGATTAGCCCTCTCAAGTGTAGATGTACTCCTTCTCAAGAATGATGGTGGTCCAACCATTTTAGGAGTGACTGGCCTACTATCTAATTCTGAGTGTCTAGTAGGCTCAAGCTCAGTATCAGGTGCAAATAAAGGCACATGCTCAGTCTGACTATGATGCTCATGTGAAGGAGGAGGTGAATTTTTTTTTGTCTTTTTGAGGTTCTTAATTCTTGATCTCTAGTAACAGCTCCATCAAGTATGCCCTCTGCTCATTATGTATCATCGGGATAAAAAACTGGCTGATCGGCAATTGCTCGTATCTCAACTCAAGTCTGCAAGGGATTACCATCATCAAATAACTCTTCCACATCAATTTGGCCAACAACAACATCTTATGCATGCCCTGCAACTCGTTTCTCCCTCAATTGTTGTCTCGACCGGATGTTTTTGAACTTCAATCTCATATTATAATGGCAGTACATCAATTTGTTCAATCGTCAGCCTTTAACCGGTTATGAATTTTTGAGTGTATAAAGTTAAACGTACTCCAATTTCTTTCACTTTGACTTGCCGATGTCGTCTAACTCAAAATCCTCACGGCAACTGAAGCCAAGGGATTATAACACATATCTCTGTTGTACACCATTATCCACCACTCAATTGTGCCATCAGTAAAAAACAAAAAAATTATTCAATGTATGTTCTTCTTTCTTATGCACATATGACAACAATATAATCACTAAGTATACATGGGCTCACTTTCTCTACGGCAATTTGCACAGGGTCTTCATTATATGTCTTCACCCTTAGCCTATAAGCCTCCATCTATAAAGATGGAATTAACAATTAATATAATTCATATACTCTTGAAAATACAAGTAATTGGATATATATTAAAGTCAATTCTTCATATTAAGAGATAAACATGTCTCTCTGCCTCAATTCTATCTTATATTGTCCTCGACAAACGTAGAATCACATTCAGTATGCCTTGGATCACCTCTACATCATTATGCACTTGACAACCGTACATTACTCGAGGATTTAAAAAATAACTTGCATTTAGGTAGATAATTACTAAATAACAATTTAATAAATAATCTCCCATGTAATAATATAAGACTTCATTTACCAGCTGCATGCAAGTCGAAGTGTAATGTGCTTTCCCATCTGATATCAATAAGGTCCCACCACTTCATATAAGTGTTGGAAAATGCGTTCTTGATGTGCACCTTAGCAATGTCAATTGCCTCGTACAAATATCCCATGTAATTCTTATCATCCTCATCCACCAATTTTAAGACATGTACGAGAGGTTCCACCAACTTCAGATAAATCTGCACATTACTCCAAAATTTTTCGTTCTCTATGATTTTTCCCACTTCCAAATGTTCACATTTAGATTCATTGGAGGTGGTCCACATATACTCCAAGAACTCCTTATTAAACATAAACCCCTTAATCTCATTCTTGAATTTGTGCAAAGATTCTAAAGAAATAAAATTAGATGCAAATCTTGTAGGCCCCGCACGGATGAGATGTCGGCCTCCATATGTTTTTTCTCTGAACATGTTCAAGATCTTAAGATGACCATAAATAAATTGGGTAATTCTTTGTACTCTATTTACTGTCTTGCTGACAGTCGGGTCCTTACCAATGTCTTCAAGCATCAAGTCCAGACTATGCGCTGCACATATGACCCAATAAAAGTGTTTGCGCTTGTCCATTAACTTCTTCCATGCAGCCTTATAACTTGATGCATTATCAGTGACCACCTGGACAACATTTTCCTCTCTAATTTCCTGCACCATCTGATCCATCAAACCAAATAAATACTTGGCGTTCGTTGAATAGTTTAATGCATCAACAGATTTCATAAAAAATGTCTCTTCAGTGCAATAAACGAGAAAATTAATCATGGACTTCTTCGTGGTACCAGTCCAGCCATCGCACATAATTATGCATCCTCTCTCCTTCCAAACAGCTTTAAAACTTTCAACCCACTGTTGAAACTCCTCATATTCTCCATCAAGCCCACGTCCATATATGTCTCGACGTATGGGGGCTTTGAACCCACGATTATGATCTGCTATTGCATCAATCATAGGCTGAAAATAAAGAGACTGAACAACATGTAAGGGAACACATGTATACAAAAACCATTTGCAGATGCTTTTAAAAGCATGTCCTGCCACTTCAGCTGACTTTTTTACTCCTCTCATTGCTTGCTTGATTTTTGGCTGAGTAAAACTCTGTCTTCTAAAAAGATAATTGTCTATAGGACCAACTTGGCCTCTAGCTTGACTTATGCCTCTTGTTGATAGTCCATCACCTCTCATTCGGGCTTCGTCTTCTTCTTGATGCAACAAACTCTCCCTTCTAACTGCAGCCATCTAAGGATCTTCATCATCATCATCATTACTAAAGTCTACAATTTATTCAGCCATTTGTCTCTCACGTATAGAAATATCACTGACCCCAGTATACATCCCTTTGTCTTTTCTATTATGTCTACCTGAAATCTCATCTTGAAGTTTAACCTCCTCTTCATTCTTTTGCTCATTTTGTGCTTTCCGGCCACGCAACAATTCACGCATCTGGTTCGTGACTTGTCAGGGACAGACATTACACTTTGTCACATGTCATGTCTTCCCTGCTAAATGTTCTTTTCCTCAAGTGATTTCACCACCCATCTCTTTGCCACAATATTTGCATTCCACTCTCCTCTTTGCAGTATTAACTAAGGTGATATGGGCCCACCCTGGATCCTGCTTTTGCTGTTCAGCCATGATCCTACAACAAGAAAGAAAAAAGTAAAAACAAATATAAGATCATTTGTCATTATGCTCCTAGTTTAAAATATACAATGAAGCGTAATTAGGTTTCAATTGATGTTTAATTTAAGTAATTAAACAAAAACTCCAATTTTTAACCGTTAATTAAGGTCAAAATTGAGATTTTTCCCTAATTAACCATCTATCAACGCAATTTACAGCATGCTCCTAATTTAAAATATGCAATGAAACGTAATTAGACTTCAATTGATGTTTAATTAAGTAATTAGACAAAAGTCCTAATTTTTAACTGCTAATTAGGGTCAAAATTAGAAGTTTTCCCTAATTAACCGTCCATCAACGCAATTTACAGCATGCTCTTAGTTTAAAATATGTAATAAAGCGTAATTAGGCTTCAATCGATGTTTAATTTAAGTAATTAAACAAAAGTCCTAATTTTTAACTGCTAATTAAGGTCAAAATTTGGGGTTGCCTATTTTACTAAGAAAATGAACGTAAATAATCTAAGAATTAGTTAACAACTACAAAATAATCACTAGATTTAAAATATATAGCATACCTTTTTTTTTTCACCCAAAACGGTGAAAACGTCTCCTGCAATGGGTGAAAACATCTCCGGTAGCGGCGGCGGCGGTAGGTGGCGGCGGCGGCGGCGGCAGGTGGCGGCGGCGGCGGCTCCTTCCCCTCCCTCCCCTCCTTCCCTTCCCCTCCCACTGCCAAAAATAGCCTTCCCCTCTCACAGATCTGTTTCTGTGAGAGGGGAAAGTGAAACACCCCCTTAAAGGATGTTTCACGGGCGTACCGGTTCGGTACCGGCCCTATACAGTTCCTTTTTTTTTTCCTTTTTTCTTTTTTAAAACCGGTACCGGCCATTATTGGCTGAACCGGTACCGGTCCCGACCATTATTGGTTGAACCGGTATCGGTCCCGGCCGGTACTGCCATCCATGCCGAGGGTTAATCTCAAGCTCTCATAGTCAAGGAAACAAAATAAATAAAACCGACCTATATTTCTCCAAATAAGATAAGCCAAACAAAAAAAAATAAAAAAATATGATAGGAGAGATCTAGGCTAGGTTCCAAACATTAAGTCATTTGGAGTATTTAGACCACAAGATGCCAAAGTGAAAATTTGTACTCTAAACAAGATGGATCCTTTTAAGTTTTAGCATGGGGAGAAGTAAAAGTGAAAATTTGTACTCTAAACAAGATGGATCCTTTTAAGTTTTAGCATGGGGAGAAGTAAAAGCAAAGAATGTGAAGCATGCTACTATAATAGTAATACTCTAAACAAGGGCAGTGAAGGGGGAAAAACAGCCATTGTTAACCAAACAGCATCAGATATTTTATCCTAAGAAAAGGGGTGATGCTTTTTCTAGGAGATGAAAACATACTTCTGCCTGAATATACTGTACTTCTTTGACATGGAATTCAGCATTTTCACTCTTTTCTTCATTCTCTAGCATATCACGGACATCATTGGCCCATGTATCCTTCAAATTTAAATTCTTACTGAAAGCTGTCATGTCAATGTCCCCATCAGGTAAGTAAGTCTTGAGAGGTACTGAGCCAAATGTGAACACCTGAAGATAAATATCTTTGTCAAAATAATTTGAAGGTTACAGAACAAGGAAAAAAACAACAGAGTTCAGTAATCAGAAAATAAGAAACCAGGCAGGATTTCTCAATTCTTCCACCACTACATGACTCCTTCACAATTAATATCAACATAGGCTACAAGATAGTTGTTTCACTAATAAGGCAGGTACGCAGCCAACAACAACCATGCCTTTTATTAGTTATTGCAGGTACCTCTCCCAATGTCCTTCCTAAGAATACATTACCAGTTGCTAGTTGCCGCTAACTGATAATAAGTCAATGTAAGATTGAGAAACATTTTAGGTACTAAACTGGTTATATAGAAACGTCAGTAAGAAGACCAACCACTGTAGAATACAAAAAAAAAACTAAATACAGCCATGTAATAAGCCAGCATCTCCCCTTAATGAGACCTGTCTGGAATGCACATGGCTCCAATGAAAAGGAAGACGAGGAACTATAAGGGGTAGCACAGGATAAAGAAATAGTGAAATAGTAGAAAGGATTTGTATCCTAGAAAAATAACACAGGAAAATTCGCAGCCTTACAGAAAGAAATTATAGAACAATCATCATTGTTGCCAGAACTAATATAGGCATGGAGTAACTCATGAATACCTGGTATAGGACTAAATGGCTTTTGCCTTTTGCCAACTCTCCCCCTTTCCTAATCGCAAAACCAGGCAGAGTCATACTGGAAAGTGGAAACAGGCTTCCCAAATGGGGGAAACCAGGAGCAAACCAGCTCTAACAACATGCTAGTGGAACTAAAATACATAGAGTGGCTGATGAATACCCAGCATGGGACCTGAACGGCTTTCACCAACAATCATATTCTTGTGTCGTGACAATGCTCTTATAGAATTGTATGGTATCAAAACCAACCAAAAGCAAAAAGGTTTCCCTACTAGAATTCAAACTCTCCAAACTTGAAGCAGATGAAATTCTAAGACTTCTTAAATTTGCGCAGATCCAAATTCCCACTCAAAGTAGTCACTCTCACCGTGACTCAAAAACAAAGAGGAAATGAGAAAAACCTTGGCGGTGAAAATGACATTAAAATCCTAAAATGGTAGCTCACACATGAGCCCTAAAAATAAGCTTTCCAGATTCAGGTCATAATAAACATTTGGAAATTCAAGCATAAAGTTAGATTTCACTGAATGGTGTATGTGATCTGCCACTTCTTACCATGATCTCATAGACACTCAGTCCTGTGCAAGTCATGATACTCAATCCACACAATTGCAGTATGGGTAGCATCATACTCCGAGGTTCAAAGGACATTATTCTCAATTTAGCATCCGTCCTCCAAGGAATGTCTAACATTGGCATCTTTATTTACCTTCTAGAAAATCCCACTATGTTCCACCTTTGCTGGCTCTGCCTGCTGTACTCACTAGCAGAAAACAGTCAATGTACTGATGACACTTGCCTGCAGCCCCTTTTGCAGAGACTAGGTGCATGCAGCTGCTTGTGCACTTCCATCAGATGTTCAAACGAATCCTCTACCCCACTAATGAACCACTAGATATAAGGAATTGGAGACGCTGGAGCAATAATTGGAATAATCCCATAGAAAACTAGTCTCTGGAATAATCTCTTCCAAGTGAAACAGTTTTGGAAGTTGTCGCTTTTGAAGACCTAAATCCCACTACCCAGGCTTGTCACCTGCCAAATGTGACAATAAATTAACCAAGCACCAATTCACCAACTATGCCTCTCTGTCCATTATGTATAATATGCACTGCTAGAAGACAACTGCCCGAATTTTGGCCATAAATATCCAAAAGTTGCACATGGAACTTGCCATCCCAATCTGACATAGAAGGCATGGGAATACCATGAAGGTGCACAATCCCTTTGAGGAACAATGTGACAACATATGATTCAACCACCAGCTTTCTACATCCCAAAAAATTGGCACTCTAACAACTAATCTACAACCAGCATGGTTGCAACTAGTACAACAAACCTTTATAAAGAAGCTCCAAAGCTATTGCATCCATACAACAGGGCTCAGAAACCCTTCTCTTTCTGGATGAAGGGAATCTCCTTTTTTGGTGGAAATAAGCGGAAAGCTAGAGACTTTGGAAGCCTACTGTTTTCTTTCCTGCAACTAGTACAATAAACCTTTAAAAGAAAGTCAGCCAGTGTAAAAGATGGGTTAGAGGATGGTAAATAGAGGTGAGGCAGTGAACGAGGGTGACGCTTTCAGGTTGCCCGTGATAGCTCCCAAGGGTAATCGACTCACCTGATGGTGGAGGATATCCAGGTGGCGAAGGGGAAGAGGCAGAAGGGCCCAGAGGTGAAGCATAGAAGTGTTAAGTTTCCAGTGGATGTGAGTGTGTATATTAGACACCTGAGACGGACACTGGGCGAAGGAGTGCAAAGATGCTGTCAGATGCATTTTGTGCAGACTATGGATCACAGGAGGTGGGCCTTCAAGCTGGGGAGGTCAGATAAGTTAAAAGGAGGCAGCGCCAGACCGGCTCTTGACTCTGAGCCTAAGACTGGATCGTCCGTGCTGAGGCCCAACCTGGTTCTTCTGCTCGGCTGGTCGAGGTTCCCTAGTCCCAGGTTTTTGGAGCAGTGTATTGTTGCATTTGCTGAGAGGTCTAAGGATTGGAGAAGGGAGTATTGAGGTGAAACAGGGAAGATTAGTACTTTAGTAGTACTCTTCTGTTGAATGCTCTTCATCAGGCATGGCCTTCAGATGTAGAATGGTGGATCAGGGAGCTTTGTGATGCCTCCTTTCTTGTGAAATCTGCTCTACAAATTGGAGAGTAAAACCTCTACAATCCAAGGAATTGAAGCTGGGGAAGCTCTTGTTGAAGTTCTTCCCACGGGCATTGTTGAACCATTTTTCTGAAGGGTACAAAAAAAAGAGAGAGATGAAAGAGGAGCAAGAAAAAAAAAATCAACAATGGCCCATTGATGGCCTTTAATGGAGGAATAAAGAAAGGAAGGAGAGGGAGGCTAGACACCCCCCCCCAACCGGTAGGGGGTCTTGCCCCCATTAAATAAAAGGAAAAACCCCCCAACCGGTGGGGGGGGAGCTCTTCTCTCCATTAAAAAACAGAAAAAGAATGAGAGAGAGGGGAGAATTAATGGGTATAAACACCATTAAGAGGGGGTTTTTAAAGCCTTGTTCTGCCCCATGTTATTAGAGCTCCCACTAACTCACATTTAATTCCCCCGTGATTAGTGGAAACCCATCTTTTTACACCTAAACCAATGGAGAAAAGAGAAGAGGGAGTTAATGAGGGTTATTAATTAAAGGAGACAAAAAGGAAAATGGGAGGGGGAAACACCCCCCACCGGTTGCTTAAAACTGGTGGGGGTCCAACCGGTGGCACCCCCCACCGGTTCCCAACTGGTGGGGGTGCCCACCGGGCCCCCCTCCTCCTCTCTCTCCTCTCTAATTCCTTTCTCACTATCTCTCCAAAAAAATCTTCCGGTGGCACCCCCCACCTCAGAAATTTCCGGTGGGTACCCCCACCGGTTAAGGCCTCCAAGGCCTATAAATACACCCCAATGGGTAAGAAGAACTCCATGCCTCTTTGGCCCAAAATTTTCTAGGGAAAACTCTGCCCATTTGAAGACCAAATCCGGTGCTCTTGCCCGGATTTGCTACGTTTGGAGGATATTTTTCGTATCGGAGGGCTCTCTTCCTAAGGTTTATTCCTAAAGGGAAACTCTGTCGAATTTATATTGTAAAATCACCGTTCTATAAGACGGGATTATGCCGGAATAATGAATGAAATACCAATATTGTTCTTTGAGCATATGTGTGTGCATGTGTGTTCATGAATCTATTACTTAAGTAATATTATGTTATTATATTTTCACATACATAATTGAATTATTAATTAGTTTAATAACTAATTAAAATGCATAAGTACATAATTAAATACTCTAAAATATCCTTGGCCTCACCCCACACATAATTAAACATAGACTCATAAAATAATATACTTAAGTTAAAAAATAACTTAAATACCTCCATGCTTAATTAATTAATAAAATCTGCAAAAATTATTTAAAATCAGTAAAATGAATATAAAAATTAGAAAAATTCTGTAAAAATCAGTAATACTTAGTAAAAATCAGAAAACCAAATCTGAAAATTAAATAAACCCAAAAATATGACTTAAATATCCTTCATATATCCAATTAATTAATAAAAATCAGTGAAATTAATAAAAAAAATCAGTAAAATTCAGTAACAATCAGTAAAAAACAGAGAACCAAATCTGAAAATATATAAAATTCCTGAAAAATTACCAAAATGCCCCCTAGAACGTAATGAAATTACAAAAATACCTTCACCTATGATAAAAAATCTGTAAAAATCACAAAAAATTCTTAAAAAAATATCAAAACCTGTCCTATGCCCAAAATACCCTCCAAACCTTAATAAGATGGGTAAAATTACTAAAATACCCTCAGTATGATAAAAAATAAATAAAAAAAATCTCAGAAAAATATAAAAATAGACTATAAGTCTAATAAACCCGATTTAAGGTAAAATTATCAAAATACCCTTATAACTTAAATATGTCTAAAATGATCCTAAAATACATTCTAAGGGTTTTCAAGTTTCCCTAAAATGCTAAAAAATTTAAAATGACCATAATGACCCTAATGCAACATAATTGTAAAATGCCCAAAAACAGACTTTAAGTCTAGAAATCCAATTTGGATAAAATTACCAAAATACCCTTACAACCCAAACACACTTAAAATAACTCTAAAATACCTCCTAAGGTTTTGAAACCTTCCTAAATCATTAAAACTCATTTCACACACTAAAGTGACCATAATATCCCTATACCCTCCAATTTGACATAATTACAAAAATATCCTTATGGGTCTAAAATACTTGGAATCAATCCAGATAACTCAGAGTCAATCTAAAACCTTTTAAAAAGTCTCCCAATCAATTATAAACCCATCCTAAATTTAGGTGAGGCCAAGAGCTTAACCTAAAACATATCTTTATATGCATGTGATGCTTGTAGTAGTAGTGTTGCATGTTATAAGGACATCAACGGACGGTTAATCAAGGGTTGTCAAGCGGTTGCTCGACGTAATTAACACTGATCGAGGTCAGTGGAGAGAGGTCATATACTCGGATCTTCGCCTGATCCGAAGTCCCAGATTCCTTGTGGGCTAATCCCAAGCTCTCATAGTCCAATAAATAAAACCGACCTATATTTCTCCAGATAAAACAAAAAGACCCAAAAAACGACATGATTTTAAATAATAAAATAATCCGATAGGAGAGATAGCTAGGTCGGGTCCCGAACAAACAGGCATCTAAGTGTGGATCTTCCCATGCTCATGGAGGTTCCATCATCTGGTGTCAGATTCAGGCCATTCCTCTTCATGTGTGGAATGTGGAAGCATTTCATAGTGTGGTCTCCAATTTTGGCATCCTCAGAGAAGTGGATACCAAATCTTCAGACTTTAGTTTCTTGGTCTATGCTTAGGTGAAGGTTGAAGTCGACTGCATGAATAACATTTCCACGTAAATTATGTTTGGTATTGGGTGACAATCGCAAGGGAGGAGCCTTCTGAGGACAAATGGGGCTTCATCTCCAGCTGGTTGATCATGCGCTGAAGTCGTCAGTGAACATAAGAAGCACAGGACATGTCAAGATCAGTGAGGGTGCCACGGCAGGCCAGCTTGTTGAAACAGGAGCACCAAGGTTCACCAAGACCGGAGAGTTTCTCCCTGTGGAGACTCAGTCAAAGTTGAAGCAGCCAAGGTCGTGCTGTTGTGAGGCGTTCTTGCAGTGGTCAGGTTGTTGATGGTGGTCTCAAAGGCTGAAGATTTGGTTCTTTTTCGGAGAGATTCGGATGGCTTGCAGCCTTCTATTGGGTTCCCAAGGCTGTTTGAGGACGTCGCATGGCTTGAGGCTTCTATGGGGGACAAGCTTCTGAGACAGACTACATTCAAGCACATCACAGGATTGAGGATTTAACATCTTCAATGGCTCCAGTACAAGAGAGTTTGGGTTGGGAAGGTGTATGGTCATGGGCACATCCACCCAATTGACTGTTTTGAGTCCGAACAGGGTAGCAGATTCAGGGGAGTCATTTTCAGGTAAGTTAGTTGGGTTGTCCCATTACCTGCCCACTTCTCGGCTTTCGGATTCTTCAGTTGGAAACACCAGGCATATACGTCCTTCCTCTGTCTCATGATATGCAGTTACCCAATTGTTAGGGTTTTGCCCAATGCTTTTGAGGGGCTGTGATGGTGTGAAGACCTATAGTAGGAAGCCACCGGCAGTCTTGGGCCAGGTGGTCAAGGAGGCGGATGGGAGGGTAGCTGTGGCTACCTCCATGGCTTCTCAGGAGGACAGACTCAAGCTTCTACTGGGTCTTTCCATTTTTGCTGGCAAAGGGTTTCAGTTGGGGTCGATATCCCTTCCGATAGGGGGTTTGATGCAACTGTAGGAGAGAGGTGAGTTCTTACCTACCTCTTATTTCCCAGAATTTACCCCACTTTTTTTCTTCCTCCCCTCTCATTCGTGCTTCTCCGATGTCTCCAATGTCTGTCACTGGGGACCAAGAAGCTGTTTTGGAGGTTTGTCTGGACTCTGGAGCTTTCTTCTGAAGTGTTGGGGGGAAGTGGGTTCAAGAATTTGCCACTGGCAAAGGATTAAAACATATCGGTCAATCCAAAGCATCACAATCAACCTCTAACAGCTTCTTCAAATCAGTCAATCCTACAATATATCCACTAACCATTTTCAACTTATTGAATTGAAAGGTTGAAGGTATGTCCCCATCAACCAGTTAATTGAAACTGCCAACAATCTGATAAATTTGAGATTGAGAAAGCTGTGAGTCTCTTGGATGATATAAGGGACATGCCAATTCTGAATTCCCCACCTACTGCCTGGTCCCCCCCACTCCCCGCCCAAAAAAGGAAGGGAAGGAAAAAAAAAGTTGCCAAAATATGTCTACTATCTAAGAATAAGCATGCCTTCCCCAGTTCCCTCGTCATAAAGTCCCAAGCGGCACTCATAAATCCTACATGAGTCCCAACTGAGGGACTGTATGCCACTACATCCTGAAAACAAATGACAATACATCTACAAATGAATAGCTGTGTCACTAAGTCATCATATTTATAAAGATGCACACTGCATTGGTACACCAAAAGGCAGCAGCACAACCATTTGTCTAGGCCATCGCTTGAAGGCAACCTTCCACTTATCACCAAGCTATATATGGATGAAATTTCAAGATATCTTAGCACCATCTTGGGATCCAATATATTATTAAATTGAGGAATGGAGAAACAGTACACCACTGTGCTTTTGCTGATGTCATGATTGTGCGCATCCTCCTTGTATTGTGTTCATTAAGGCCAAAGACCGGGCATCCCATCTTCTAATTGTCTTTAGGATCATAAGATATGTTGTTCATCAGACTTTTTATAACGATGTTTCATGCAAGGAAGGAAGGTGGCGAGGTGGCCGATCCGATCAGATTTGGCGCGGTCTGATACGATCCCGTGCCCCGATCCTCCGATCTGCGCCAAGGTCGATTGGATCGGCCAATCCTTGGCACAGATTCCAGATTGAACCGATCCGGTTGTGACAGCTAGTTTCAAAACCTGGCCATTGTTAGCCATTGGGAACCCATTCAAGTTTGAGGGTGGGAGAGGCCTTGGGGTCTATCATGTAATAATTAAGGGTAAGGTTTTATGCCCCCCCCCACCCGGGCGCGGCCCCAGGTATCCAAGCTTTTTTTGCCAATTAATAAAATTATAATGGCGTATCTAAGGTCCTAGTCTCCTAGATAAGTTTCGAGTTGGGCAAAGGGAACCTTTTTCTGATTTTTTACAATTTTTCACATTTTCTAAAAATTTTAGCATTTTTATGAGCAAATGGGGGGACTGAACTGGAATGGCCCGAATCAGATTGGATTGGATTGGATCAGCCGATCCGATCAGTTGGGACCAGGCTGATCTATGCCCAATCCCCAACTCTTCCTTCCTTGGTTTGATGCATCTAAGTGGTGGAAGACTTCCCTTCCTACATGAAAGACAAATCATAGAAGGACCCTCCATTGATGTGCGCTTAAATTCATCCACCACACCTTGATGTGAGTTTAGCTATGGCAATTTGGTTGCATGTTCCTTCCACTCCCATAAAAGGGCAGGCACAAGCTTGGTACACCCAACCTATAAGGTGCAGGTGTCATATATCCTCAAAACATTCCTCTAATAGTGTCAGTGATTTAATAGAAATTGTGCTATGACTAATTCTCTAGATGATCTTCCTAGAAAGAAGTGAACAGGACTTTATAAAGGATAAGGTTCTTCCCTATATCTATATAGACCATATCTTCCTCCCATAATACACATTTCTGTCATCGAATGAAGGAGGCTCTACAATACCCACAAGTATCAATTCCCTCAATGTAAAGTCCTTACACTTGCTATGCAGCCTGCTGAATTAGAGCATTATTTATCCTACTGACGTGTCTACTCACGAGCAAAAAAGCACATCAAGTCCTGCTATAAGACGATTGTCCACACAAAATGGTCAAAAAGGGTAGGTTCTGTGTAATAGGTACATGCACGGTACTTTACTGCCAAGGCACTATGGTAAGCCTCAAGGTCCATGAAGGATGCAAGTTCAACAGTCCTCGGATGGGATTAACTGCTAAGGCACTTTCATAACCCTCAAAGACATTCCACAAAGGATCCATCTCCAAAAAGACTACAATGCCAAGTTCAAGGAGCTTCACATTCCCAGTTCTATCCTTATTAACAAACTACTAATTTTTCCAACCAAAAAAAAAACAGAGCACTAATTTGCCATAGTAAATAAATGGAATCCCTAACTTCTAAAATGTGGCAATCGACACAAAGTCGGAGAACACGGGCTACCTGACACGAGAAACACTTCATGATCAGCCGCTGGACATAGCTCGCGACTGCATTCCTCCGCTCCTCCGACCGCCGATTTGGCTGGATACGTTCGATCAACTCGGCCGTCCTCGCCTCCGCCACAGACCATCGGTCAGCATCCAGGATCCGGGTCACGCCGCCCACCTCATTCGCCAGGAGACCATTCAGAGGCACGGAACTTGGTTGTGCCCAGCCTTCATGGTCGCCCATGCAGGGCGAATCCGCAGCAACCAATCCGCGCTGTTCCCACACAATTTCCCCACCCCCTTTCGTCCCCTCTTGCCTTCTTCAACAACCGCCACAACACAACACTACCCTATTAACAAAAACATTAACAGCCCATAGCAGGAAAGAAAATAGCAGATTACGATCGTGCCAGAAGAACACATGCGCAATAAACCATTTGGATCACAGAACACCCACTTCCTTCCTCTGTAATCTGGGAGAAAACCTAATTCTACGCCTCTTGTGATCGATTCAACAACAAACGCTCCACCGTCGCTGGTAGCCCGCTATGAAGAACCGACCAAGAGAAGCCTCCCCGGCCGGCAAGATCAAACCCATCCTTTCCTCGGCCAAATCCCGCAACCCGCGGCTCCACCGGCAGCATCCAGCGAGGGCGGGCGATCGGGGGACGAGATTGTTGCCCCGCTTCGATTGCGTCTGAGAAACTTGAGAAATCGGAGGAGAAGGAGGAGGTGGCGCCGGGGGGAGGGGGTTGCGCATATGAGGGTTTCGGCGACTGGTGCGACTCGTGGAGGGTGGGGGCGGGGCCGGGTTCGGCGGCGAGGGGGAGAGGTAGGATAGAAAATGGGAAATTGTGATCGCTCCAGTTTTATACCCAAAAAAGAAAAAGGGTGAGAGAGAGAGATGAGATGAAGGGGGTAGAGAGAGAGAGAGAGAGCTAAGAAGACAAAAAAAAAATACGTTGGTGCTACTATGATGTTTTTGATGCTGTCTGAGGGGGAAAAGAAAAAAAAATTGTAAGTTGAGAAAAAAATAGAAAGTTTTGGAGGTCTCTAAAGAATTCATTAACTTCTTAACGTATGGAAGTTCAGTTCTAGGGAAAATGTGTAAAAGGAAAAAAATGAACTTACAGATGTTGTAAATTTTTCAAAGTGTAATTAGATTTTAACTAAATTATGATCTTTTGAGTTTAATATCTTATTTTTTATTAAATTAAGAGTTATTCATAAAATACATCGACGTCAAAAAGGTGAGATTTTTTTTTTCATTAGAAAATCATAGCAATGATCTATGCAAAACAACTAAATATATCAACAGGGCCAAACAAACAGGGGAAATGTACACTGGAGACATTTAATGTTTAATGAATTCTTATAATTAGCAAAGTAGTATATGCAAGTGCACATCTTGAGTAATTAAATAATAGAATGATTCAATTGTGATATCAGCCATAAGAAGATAATATTACTAGAAGACATTGCATTAAAATCTGGCTACGCATACACACAATCCAAGCCGTTGGATCACACAAATTTACCACAATAGAAATGTTACTCGTGAACATATTTGACTTAGATTCCATCTTTGATGCTTGTCTGGGTCCAACACTCTGCTGCACCGCATGATGTGGCATGTGTTACTCATGAATACATTTGACTGGAGGTGTCGATTTGATGTTTGAGGCTAGTCTGGGTCGAATCCAAGTTGCATAACCACAAGGTCAACCCTCAGCCCAAACCCTATGAACGGGTTGACTTGGGCCACTATGACTTGGGCTGTTTCACAATCGGACCTAAACTGGGCTTGATTCCTTATCACCTACTCCTGTGACAAAACAGAGTAAGGTGCTTCAAGCGACAACACATAGTAACGTGCTTCAAAACTAGAGTACCTTCACAAGAGTTCATCTATGAATTTCAATTCATGTTTTAGTAAGATTAAGTGAGAATCCATTGTGAATTCACTGTGAACTCATTTAACTGGTTAGTGAGCTTATAGCCCTAATATATTGCTGCTCAAATTGTGAAAAAGAAAAAATATAGCAAAGCTGACAAGGAGAAGGAAGTGGATATAGGAAGAAAAAAAGGTGAAGATTATGAAAAAATAAATCAATTCTTCCACCCTCGTTGTTGCTATTAGATGGGTGGTCGGAGTGCTGCATCCCTCTATGGCAATGTGTGTTGCTATTGGGGGAACACCCGCAACAGCATGTACACTGTAGCATCAGAAGTAGGGGCAAAGGCCGCAAAGCTTTATTTAATCCGGAAGAAAATAGATCTCCAGAAGATTCTGAACTTGAGGGGAGTCCCACAAGAACGGGACCAATAAGAATGGAGTACTCGAAAATCCGATATGATACGAAATTCAATTTACACCTTCCAAATGTGTGAACTCAATTCCTCTGATACCTTCGTGATTCTAGATTTTAAAGAGAAATGTTGGAGTAGCTATATAATAGTCTTACATCGATTAATAGCTAGTGCTTATGATCTTGGGTCTCTTCAAATTCAAAAATTCCTGCCACCTCCAGTGCTTATGATCTTGAGCCCTTCGAACTCAACACCCGGATTTTGTGATTTGTAAAGTGTTGAGATTCAGAGGCATAAATTTATATGCACTGGAATTATAATTTAGAAACCGATATAGGACTAATTGTCCAAGACCACTATGGGCTAACAACCAACACTCTCCCTTACGGCCATCATGGGCTATGGAAATGAAAGAGAAGGCAAAAGAAGTTAGGACTAGGATCGACGTTCTGATACCAAGATGAAATCCCAAAACCGCGATTTTTAGATTTCATCCGAAAATGTATAATCCCTTGGAGGATACGTGGAATATGAATTGAATTTGGATTCCTCTCTCTTACCTGGAGTTACGATGGAGTTGTATTCAGAGTGGGATTCCTCTCATTTTTGAGTTTTGGTCCGATTCATTACAGGTTCGAATCTTTTGTCTCTTTTTGCGGATGTTTGTTTCTCTGTTGATACTGTCAAATTTTGTGATCGTACTCTATTTACGTCCACATATACGATGTGCTCCAAGTCACAACAATTCCTAACTTCATGTATACCGTTCTCTAACAAGTGATATCAATTCTCACTCCCCAATGAATTAAAAAACACATCTCACTGTGATGGATTTCAAGATGTTTTGGATCAACAAGGGCATGCCATTGGGCCTATATACGAGTGTCGAAAGTTTTTGCCTTCTATCACCTTGCATTTGTAGCTTCAAAGCCTTCCAACTAAGTTAACGAGGTTAATGAGGTTCTTGTTTTTAATTCTAGGTGCTGAGATTTTAGCTTTAAGCTGTCTGGGACTCGAAGTATGCCGACCTTCCCTTCCTTGCGTTTTTAAATTTTTGATTGGCCATTAGCACTGCTTCTTCTTACGAGTCATTTGGTTCTTCCACCTTTTCAATTAAAACTTCCCCTTTCACCTTGTAGAGATGGATAAAACACCTAACGTGTCATCAACTATAAGGTTTCATTAACTTATCCTCTCAAAAAGAAAAAAAGAAAAGATTCCCTCAATTGGTTTACCACCGAAAGTAAGCACAAAGAAGAGAGATGAGAATATTTTTTACAAAAAGTCTCCCATATGGAATCAAAAAAAAAAAAAAAAAACTCCTTAAGGAAACATCACATTGACTTGACTTGTCACTACTGTCGCATCTCATAAGTGCAAAGTCCCCGTCACGAAATAGCCTTCTCAAGTGATTGCGTGACCTTAAATTAGGGGCAAGTAAAGTCAGATTAAGTACTTTTAACATAAATAACACCCGCTGCATCCCACCTGAGTGTGTGTGTTTTTTTTTTTCTTTTTTTCTTTTTTTAATAGTAGGTCTCATCATATTCTACATGTCCATATAGTTCGAATTCTGATAGGACAACTTAAAAAATCTAAAAAAATAAAAATTGAGTCTAACTGTTCATTGGGTTCAATTTTTATTTTTTAATTTTTTTTGGTCGTCTGATCGGATATAATCCGAACTCTGATAGGACGACTTAAAAATTCAAAAAAACAAAAAACAAAAAAAAGTATTGCTGCTCTGCATTGCCGGGTACAGCGAGTGGGACTCCTTTTAACATAGATTTGGGTCAAATTTAATTAGGGATAAGTAAAGTCAGATTAAGCACTTTTAACTTAGATTAGGGTTAAGCTAAGTTGGAGAGTGCTTTGTTGAGTGGGGTTCGGTCTGAAGTCAAACATGTTTAAATCCTCCTTATTGAGCTGTGCGTGTTTATTTTAATCGTGAATAACGCGAAAAATAAAATTTTTAGAATACTTATATGCTATCAAAGACAAAATTCATGTTAAAAACATGTAAGTTCTAGTGAATTTAAAAGAATTATTTAAAAACATCTGAATTTCTTCGATATATTCGGTTGAACTTCATAGCATTTTGACTCGAAAGGGATATCAGAGGTGTTCATAACAATATACATAATTCAGGGCATTACATTATATACAAGTATGATAGCTTGCAGGGTATATATATATATATATATATATATATATGTTATCTTTTAGGGCTAATGAATGGATATTTTAAAGAGGCGATACCAGGGGTTTACAACAACATACATAAATCAGGGCATTATATACAAGTATGATAGTTTGCAGGTATGTGTATATATATTATCTTTTAGGACTAAATGAATTTTAAAGAGGTTATAGCAATAAGGCTTTTATATGAGAAAGACTACGTCGGATGCAGTGGTAAAGGGAATCCACATATCGACAATCGAATCATTTAATGGTTCTTGATGCATGCCTTTTTAAAAAAAACTTTCATGCATGTCTTAGTGGTCACTTTGGATGTCATGAGATTGATATTGTTCATGGAAAAAAGCAGAGCAATTTCCTGAATCAGGTGCAAAATTGATTTTAAGCGAATTTATCACATAAGGTGGAAAAAGATCACATTTAGATGGATTTGATCCTTGTTCTACAGGACGTGAGATTGTAGACTGACAAAGAGGATTTTTTGCACGTATACCCCTAAAAACTAGTCCGTTCATATCTAGATCTCCTAACTCTCATATATTATATGAAATATTTTCTAAAACTTCAGAAATGTTATGATTATATCCCTCTATCAAAATGTTGTACACACAAACCGAATATGACAAAAAGATTCTAGATATTTTTACATATATTCTCCTAATTTCATCAAAAAAATTGCACATATATATCCCTAACTTTGCTAGGGTTTACAATATCTTTCTAGCATCTTCAGTTGTAGTTCACGGCATTTTGACATATGAATATAGCTGCAATATTTCTAAAGTTTTCAGAAGTATTTCATATAGTATATAAGAGTTGGGAATATAAATACAAATATGTAATTTTTAAGAGTATATATGCAAAAATTCCTAAAAAAAGGAATACCGATTATTTGTTACTAAATGACTAAAAATAGCTAGGCTAGGATGACCCGATGATCAAAACAGGTGTCTCTTGCTAATTAGCCACATTTATTGTAAAGTGTGGCAATGCCTAAATGTAAGTAGCTGATAATAATGGGAAGTAGTAGTTTTATTCAGTCACACGCAAGTCATGGTTCACGTTACAATTCATAACAATGTCTTCCCATCTTTTGCAAGACGACAAAAGGACTGCTATCATGAAACAACAAAGCAGAGCAGATGATGCAACACAAGAAAAGACTAACAATTGCCATAATTGTCTGCTACGCAGATCCACTTTGAATTGAAATTTGCTATGGTATTTCCTGTCACTTATTTTATCACTTAGGGAATAAAAGGTCCCATCCTTTGCTGTTAGCTAAGACAATTGTATTTAGACTGAGTGTAGTTATTATAAAAAGAGAATGATTTGCTGCACCATACATGATGGAGCTGTAACGGGTAGCTTCATCTCGCTCCATCACTGTCGCACATGGCTCCGCTTCCCGCATTAAATGTATCCTAATGTTAAAAAAAGAATAAAAAAAATGAAAAAAATTTATGCTCTTAAGATCATCAGGATACTCTCGAGAGCTTCTTGAAGCTCTCGAGAGTATCAGAGCAGTCAGATGCTCTCGAGAGCATCAGGGTGTTCTCGAGTAGAATTCGTCGACTGAAAGAGTTAGATCGACTCGGATCTCTCATGATCTGGTATGAGTCAGGTCAACTCGTACAAATTTGGTCGAGTCGGATCGACTCAGGTTCGCTATGACACAGTACGAGTCGTCCGAGTTGACGCGAGTCGATCCGGTACGACAAACTTTGTTATCGAAACATCTTGAGCACTCGGATACTCTCGAGAGCATCATGACGCTCTCGAGAGTATCAAGAAGCTTTCGACTGCATCATAATGCTCACAAGAGCAATAAATATATATATATATATATATATATATATATATATATATATATATATATATATATATATATATATATATATACATATATATTTTGATGATGTTAGAGCGACATAAATGCGGGACGTAGGGCTATGTGCGACTGTCCATGGCTGAATGGCCCGTTCTGGCTCAACTATGTCTCATGCAGCAAGTCATTCTCTTGAAAAAATGGAATGGAGGATGACTTCAAAATTGTGATTTTATTTGTCATCATTACATATTTAAGAGTTTTTAATATGCCTCGATTAATGCATCGCTGAGATAGCATAGTCTCTTTCATCTTTATTCTTTAGGATGGTATTCAGATTTGGTGAGAATTTAAATTTCTTAAGATTTGTGGGATTCTCACTTTCTCAGGTGACTTTGAAATGTTAACAAACACGCAGAAAGCATAACGGAGAGTTTAGTACCCTAGATTTTAAAAATCTGTAACTACTTCCGATGTTCGCACCATCATATTTTTGAACAATACCACAAGACTGCTTGAATGTTAAGGCATAAGAATGTAAACTTGAATTTACAAAGATTTTAAATCTGTTTAATAGACTGTAATTTATTCACGAAAAATACGTAAACACTAAAAAGTATGATTAAATCGCAATTCTTCCCCAAAAATAGCAGATTTATATTACACTCCTTCAACAACCAATATATTGACTTGAGATTCTTTCACAGAAATCCTATCTGTAAGTGCCAGCGTGTTGTTTTTAAATTTGTGTGAATTGCGTCCTATTACTGCGGTAAGGACCTTAAAAAAAAAAAAGAACATGAGACCATCCCCCCCTTCGTGTATGGCATACGACGGGGACTGGGATAGGATTGTCTGGAAGTTTGAAAGAAGGGTTAGAAAGAGGGCTTTTGTCCCTGAGTGAGATCTACTTTATGCAAGGGCGTATTATATAATCTTCCATTTCATTATCTTTGTTTGTTCAAGATTCTTATATCCGTGGGAAAAAGAGAACAAAAAACTTGGACTTTTTTCATATGAGATTATTCTTACATGAGAATGGAGACAAGTGTAGAGGTTGGCATGCTGATTGTTGGGAAATAATTTACTAAATCAAGGAGAATAGGGGTTTGTCTATCAGAAATATCATGGATTTCAACGAGGCATTTTTTTTATGACCATGAAAATTAGGACATGTTTGACAAAATTTCTACTTGAAAGTCACTTTTGACTTTCACTTTTCACATAAAGACCCTGTTTGGATGCAACTTAAGAAAATGTGAATAGATTTATCATAAATTCATTTATCATAGACGTGTTTTTATAAACTCACATTTGATTATTTTGCATAAATTTAAGGGAGTTTATGAAAAATATGAGAGAGGTTCCAGTGTAAACCAACTCTTAGTAGATTTATACAAAACAAGTTTCTGGGATTGTTTTGAGTTTATAGTAAATGCAAGTGAGTTTATGATAAACTTGTTTTTGTACCATCCAAGTTAAGGCTATGATCGAAAATGAGCTTATCATAAACGTAAATGTGTTTATGCTTACAGTGAAATAGGACAATAATGACCTGAGGGAGAGAGATTATAACTAATTTTAGTTTGTTACCAAAGTCAACTCTTTCATAATTAACCTCATTTTTTCTCCAATCTTAGAAACTTTATCTTGTAACTTATGGTTGGAAACCAAAACACAGGTAAAACTACTATATTAATAACTTTCAAAATCTAAGTGCTTCCATAAAAACTAACTAAAAAGAAGTACAAAAGTACTTCCAAATGGAAGCTATGCCAAACACGCCCGACCAAGGAGATGGGCTTTTGGTTAGAAGTAATTTGATAGAGAGATTATAGGAGTAAACTTTGGGACTTGCAACTTGCAGTGACAAAGCAACGGAGTGGGATTCATTCGAGGAATGAGATCATCTGGATCTGTGCATCTAAATTGTCCAACGCCTTCTAGACACATAAAATCGAACTATACGAGAGGTATATGAGTCATTTACCTTTGAAATGACGTATACAGTGCATGTGCTGCTCGGTTTCATATGTCTCGGAGGCGTTGGGCGGTCCGGGCATAGGTCCAGACAATCAAGTTCCTTCACTCATGTAAGAATCAGTCTCTCTACAAGCATTTTAGAGTGGAGTTAGGAGTTGAATCGAAGATCAGTTTCTTGAAGGACAGAAGCCAGACGCTTGGCAAACTCCTCCTCTCGGCAATTCATTGCTAGAGACCAAAACATCACGGTTGCTAACGTTTGGCCGCCTATCTTTAAAAGGGATCTGTAAGACAACGAGATTGAGGAGTTGGCCTCCTTGCTAGGATTGCTAGGTAGATATTCAAGGGGAGACACTAAAAAATATTCGGTTATTCCCTTTTTTTTTCCTTACAGACGTTCTGCTTGCCGAATACCTTTTTAGCTCCTGATTTTGGAGTCCACATGCGAGAATCAGATGAAGTCCATGCTTATTCAGAAACATATAGATATTGAAGCCTGTGAGCAACAAAAGGGGTCTAACAACAACCAATGAGTGCAAGGACTAAGAGTCGAATGTGTTTTGGTCATCAGATCAAGCTATTTAGACAAGAGACGTGCTAGACTGGTTAGATAACAGAGTAACATTTAAACTGCTTGTTAAAATGCTTGTAGAGAACAATGACCGTTGTGTATCATGTAAAGATAAAGATCCACTCCCCAGACTCAGTTTTCTTCACGGGGATGGACTTACGTATAGGAAAGCCATTGAGCTACCTATTTGTAACCTCCATTGATTGCATAATGCAACATAAGTAAAATATATAAACCCTAAAGTAAGGAACGGTATTTATATGAATTGCCTTCAGTTGGTCGTTCATCTCCGGCACACCAAAACTGTCAAGATTTTTTTTTCCTTTTCTCTTTCACTTTTTTGAACAAAATCAAAGAAAAATGTGTTCTCTCCAATTGAAGGGAACACTGGACACTTGAGTATACACCATTTCAGTCAGATCAAGAGAGTTTCTACAAAAATCTATCAAAACTGCCCTATCCAAGTCGCGAGAGTCCATCCGAGCCATTTTTGTGCTGGTTTGATCTGACTTAGTTTTACAAAAGCCCAGCCAGATCAAAGTCATGAGTCATCCAAGCCCAAGCATTGTATATCTGAGACAGACTCTTAAATGTTGGAAAAGGCTTGTGGGAGAAGCACATGCAGGAGGAAAGGCTTAGTAATTAAATGCATGGCTCTTGGCCATGAAAATTATAATAATGAAAATTATAAAAGCTATAGCTCCCTTATTTGGTAACCTCATATTATTTTTTCTCAGCCCGACCAGAGATGTGGGGGAGGAGGCATGCTTCTCTTTCAATGAACTGTTCCCTTCTTTACCTGTTCTACTTTTGAGCTTCTACCTTTTTCCAATTTCTCAACCTGTACGGTCAATGTGCAGAAGCAAAAAATATGAATGCTCTTAAAGGGAAACTTGATGTCATAGCCAATAGGCAAATGAAACAGCAAAAGTTTACACAGCAGGAATAGTGCTTCATCCCTAAAACACTAAAACTTGGTTCCTATGATTTCAATCTCACATATAAACTGCAACATACAGATCAAAAAACAACCCAACCCTTGGACAGTTACCCTATTTGTCACACATGATTACAACACAGTCAAAGTAAAAGAATATGCACGCCCAACACATTTTAAGATTTTGTGCTCTTTGCGGCAATGACCTTGTCTCTTCTGGAAACATGCAATTACTAATACCAGTGTCAACTATGCAGATGCAAACCCAAACCCATTACTTCAAACTTGCTGGACTGTCTTAATCTGTATGTTAAGATAGCTGAAGGTGAAGGATAGCTACTACATAGCTGGTGGTTTCATTTAAAGCACACAAGCTTTCTCCCACAAAAGATAGTCCTGCAACGGGGAACAAAAATGAATCGATCAGAAAGTTATGATATTTGTCAATAGGTAACAACTTGACAGGAACAAAGCTGGGCACACTAAGAAATGTAAACTTGGTGGTCATGCCAGATATTTACTACGCATAGCTCTCTGAACGGAAACACAATACAACTTCTGACACAGTTAATCAAAAACTAATCAATAATATGCAATAACCAGACCAAGCAAAATTTTGGACCATGAGTAAGAGGAATTAAACTTTGGAAACAAACAGGAAATGGTGTGAGAGGATGATACGTAAATGAGAATGAGTCCCAGCAAAATAACTCACTAAAATTTTAAACTTCCAAGGATGATTTCAAAGAGGAGACACTTGAGCAGCGAGAATCCACTATTCCACTTCCAAGGAAAAGCATTCATATACAAACAAACATCTGATGTGCCATACTTAAAATTCTCAGCAGGCATAAGAACACCTAGCTAAGGAAGAAAATTTCTAATGAATGTTCCAGTGTATCATGCCATTACTCTAACCGTGTAGTTTATAAACCCACAATAGTGGTGATACTGCCATTAAAGGAAGTGGAGGAAAAAAAACAGAGGATGTGAAAATCAAACCCTTAGGAAAGGAGAACTTGATGATATATTTGTTGGGCCAAGGCAGGGGTGCATAGAAAGAAGCTTTCTGTTATCTTTTGTTTTTCTCAAACTCTGGACTGTTTTTCATAACATCAGTCATTTTCCATTTATAATCCACCATTGGCCTTCAACAGAAAAGTGGCAGGAGGGCACATGTTCAACATTCTAGTGAACTAATTTCTCACTCACTTTTTTGTTAGCTATCAGCCATTATGGGACATCTGTCGCTATGCCTTCCTAGTTCCTTCAGCTTGCATATTTCTCTATGCTTGTCCTATACTAGGTATTCACAACAACTTGTGCCTATACTAATACGAAAAAAAAAGGCTATTTAATGGGTTGAATAGTTGCTCCATCCATTTTGGCCAACATCACCTTCACATTGCCCTTTTCAACTTCTCAACACCCCCCCCCCCCCAACACACACACACATCCTTCTCAGAAGATCCCCAAGCTATTCCTCTGAATTTCTTCCCCTTACTCAGGAACATCTGTTCCTTTAGGATCAACAGTGCCCTCTATCATATTCTGGTTCTCTTCATCTGACAGGTTTCTATGTCCAATTTCTTTACAGAAAAGGCATTTGATTGCCTTTCTACAGTCCCTGGCCCCATCCCCTTTCTTAGACATCTGATACTGACATCCCTGTTGCATCTCTTCCCCTTCACCTTCTTCCATCCCATTGTATCTCCTCCCCTTCACCTACTTCCATCCCCCCACCCCCCCACCTCCGAAAAAAAACTTCATGTTCATACCAATTCTCACTTGCAAAGTTATCAGGATAATAGCAATGGCTATTGCCCTGCCCACCTCATGGATCTCGAGTGGTTCCACCATTGCAATTTCTTCCTTTACCTGCTCCTTGGTCCTCTTAAACATTTTGAAACATCCGTAGGAAGTTCAACATTCATGTCTCAAAGCTTGAAAATTTAAGGCATCATCCAAATGACAATCAGAATTATTTAAATACGGTGCTAACCCTCACAATTTCAGTCCCAGAAAACCCACTTTTGAGCTGTATGTTATAACCAAATGAGGCCAGAGGAAAATGAATTCACATAGCTTTAGGCAATTCAAAGAAATTTAGGGATAGGAATAACTGTAGCTATGTTGATAAGATCAAAATAATAAAACGTATGAGTTAACAGCTGAATCAGGAAGGCAGGCAAAAAACGATGAACATTAAGTATAAGAATATTGCATTGTAGATCTTACATACCAATGTGCTTGTTAGCATCCAAAACTTAAAAATACTTTCTCTTAATAAGGAAAACTACAATTCAAACATCCAGGATTTTTCATATGCAGAATATGCAATTCTTAACATGTAGGTTCAAAGCTATGGAGTTGTGATGATTCTTTCAGTTTTAATCTCAGAAGAGAACTGGCATATACCTAACGGATGAATGGAGATACATCACATGAGAAAAGATTAGCACTCAGAATGATGCGAATAAAATATACTAACAATAGCGAGCACCCATTCCGCTGCTTTTTCTTCTTTTCCTTCCGCTTTGATGGAGGACTGATAACTACCTTGATCGCAGCATCAAAAACTGCCTTGATGTTCTGTGCAGAATCAAGCTATTATACATGATCATTATGCCACTATGAAGCATGGAGCTGAGGAAAAAACAAGCTCAAGGTACCTGCTGGGTTTTAGAACTGCATTCTATGTAATATGCAGCACCAATTCTTTTCCGGAGCTCCTCTCCCTATTTTTTTTTTAAAAAAAGGAAAAATAATGTTTGTTATATAGACTGCAGTAATATTTAGATGGCCTAGCTAGTGTGTAAACTCAACATGGTGCAGATACAATACCTGAGCAGTAGTAACAGGCACCAAGCCAGGGTGGTCAGACAAATAGTGCCTATCTTCACGAAGATCTGCAACCAAAATAATGCACATGTTATCTGAACTTACATGTCATAATGTTTTAATGAAATACATGTGAACAGTATCCAACCTAGGAACATTATTTCAAATGAAATACGTGTCAATACTAGCTAAGGTAGGGAGTAACACCCCACCCCGATTCTTTTCCTTTTTTTGCCCTCTTATCCTTCCCAAACTTATACAACAGGTGCATCTTATTTTACACATGTACGCGTATAGTGTATCCATCATGACCATGTTACAGCTTTAAGAGGACAATGTTTGATTTATATGTTAAGCAGAAACCACTTAAAGTTGTAAGACATAGGATTCAGAATAATACACCATAGATCAAAATGTACACCTCGTGCACATTGGAGGGATCAATAGACTTATCAACAGTCAGGAGACAAGTGGGATCTGGTGGACACAATAGAGTCAGATGGAAAAACCACCTACCCATCCACTTGATGTTATCAAAGAATCAATCATCCTTTTCTTTCTAGTAGTAGAACCAACCACCTTATATTCACATTGATAAGGTAAAAAGGTGATCCCAAATATAGTGAAGGGCATGAGGACAATATGGAGTTGAGGGGGGGAAAAAACAAGAAAGCTTCATAAGGAGGTGAATCACATCATGCATATGAAGACATCATAAGTGGGAAACAGAATAGTGAACTCAGGGCAAAGTTACAAGCACCAGAAGTAGGTAAGAATGATGGAGAAATGAAAAGAGAACAATATGAGAATATAAAGCTCATGAATAGAGATACAGTCACCCTGGTCGCCCAGTCTGGATCAGATCGAGGCCAATCTGGTTTATTTAAATAAAAGGGTTTTTTTATTTTGTTTTGCTTTATAGGGACTTCAATGATGTTTAGTGCTATAAGTGGTTATTTTCTTGCCAACCCTGTCACTTTGCTTGCTGCAGGTGCAGTGCTGCAACAATGTAGCCACATTGGCTGGAGGCAGGCACTGATGGCTATACATCAGCAGCTACCGGCAACAACTGCCACTATGAGCAGCAAAGAAGAATAACGAGGACAAGGAAGAGGTCTATGCAGCAGTCAGCCATGGTGGCAGTCGCTTTAGTCAACAACCAGGTAATAACCAAAGATGGATTTTCCTTCCCTTACCACCAGGGAAAGCTTCCTAGAAGACATATCCCCTGATCCACTTGCCGTTTGCTTCTCCATCACCTTACCCTATTTCTTGTCTATCCACTGGCCAATTCCACCATAGAACTTCACATCACCTTGTCGATGTAGCATGGCGCCCAGTGCCCCTTTTGGAAGTGTCTGAGGTACCTAACCCTCCCATCTCCCACCTTTTTCAAGCTTCATTCACTCTGTCCCATCTCCGTCCCGTCCATCCTGTTTCGCATCTCACTCCTGGATCATCATACCTCTTTTTCGCCCTCCTAGTGAGTCAGTGACCTAACAAATGGTTATCAACTTATCGTGCAACTTCCCTTTCTTTATCCTTTTTTGATGTCTAAGGGATACACACCCCAACGCCTGGCAGACAACTTGCATCCTAACCCCAGGTGTAGTATGCATCCTCATGAGCTCGTTGGGCATGATAGGACAAGTCTGGTAGACCACCAAAGTGCACGCCAAACTGGGCCTGGTCACAAAATTTCCAATTCTGCAAGTTAATAAGACTAAGTTGGAACTTTTTCCCAGCATTTATAAAATGTTTTAAGCATATAACATTATATGCTATTCACTTAAGAAAGCAAGCACATGCTATAGCAAAAACAACACGAGAAACAATAAAGACTTAGATTTGGGCCTTCTCCAAATTCTCATCCACTCACCCAATTTTGTGCCAGCCAGCACCACTGGTACTCCCGGAGCATAATGTTGAAGTTCAGGTATCCACTAAGCAACATGAACATGGAAAGAACTGTCTGAGTAGACAATTTATATTTAAAAATCAAGTGATGTTCTCCATTTTTCCAGAGATATGACACTATTTCATGTTTACCATGAGCATACCTTCTTCATGACATTCTCATAGCTCGCCCGGCTCACCAGTGAGAAGGCCAGGACAAAAACATCCGCCCCTCTGTAGCTCAATGGCCTCAATCTATTATAATCCTCTTGTCCTGCCAAAACACACAGACAGATCACCAAAACTCAAATGCCCAATTCATCAGTAGAAAATCTGAAAAAGACCCAATTCATCAACAGCCAAATGTGAAAAAAGAGAAGCATCACTAACAAATCGGAGGTTCGCGGTCCGAAATACTCTTACCAGCAGTATCCCAGAGGCCCAAATTAACAGTGATCCCCTCGGCGACGACATTGGCGCTGAAGTTGTCGAACACGGTGGGCACGTAGTCCTGACAGTCAGAACCTCCTTAGAACAGTGGCAAGCACAACCAGCCGAAACCACCCAAACCCAATGAACAACGGAAGAAAACAAGGCAACGAGAAGAAGAAACGCGGCAAGAAACCACAAGGCCGTCCCCGATGGGGAGGGCAGGAGGGAGATTGCTCACGGTTGGGAACTTGTTGCTGGTGTAGCAGATGAGCATGCAGGTCTTGCCCACGGCGCCGTCCCCCACAGTGACACACTTGATGAACCTGGCTGGGTTGGACGCCATTGCCCAGAAGGCGAGGAGGGCAGCGATGGGCAGACGGAGAACTGCAGACAGAGGGAGAGGCGGTGGGCGGGGAGGAGCGGTGAGGAAAAGAATGTGTAAAGTTGGCTCCTTTTTGAGCAGAGAGAGAGGGGGCAACAAGGAGCAGGAGAACTACAGAGGGAGATAGATGTGGAGGGTGGGGGAAGGAGTAGTAAGAAAAGACAATGTAAAGCCACCTCCTTTGTGCAGAGAGAGAGAGAGAGGGGTCACATGATTCCCACAGGCCACCTCATATACCCCCCCCCCCCTTCCCTGCAGGTGGAAGCACCAGGGAAGGAAGGAAATGGTGGGTTTAGCACCTTCCTTTCACCCAATCATCAAGGAAGCATGAAAAGGAAAAGAAAACTGTGAGTTGGATTCCCCTTCTTTCCCATGATATCTCATCTCATTGTGGAAAGAGAGGGAGGGATTTATGTAGATAATGTCCAGCTCCAGCCGGTGGACAGCAGGAGAGCTGAGGGGGATTGTGATTTGTCAAGTGTGTCAAAAACTTTAAAAGGTTTAAAGATGGGGCTTTGTGGGGTAGGAAGTCTGTTAAAGCCAAAGGTGTGAAGACAGGGATTAGTATGCGTACCTTTGCTAAATTATAATTGTACTTTAGGCCTTTGGTTTGTTGAGAACTGAATTTGTGTATGTACTTTGCTTGTGGGCCAACATGTGCAGATATGGCCTTGTGACCTAACTAAACGGTCCTTTAAAAAACGTAACTAAACTGTGTTTTTAATATGGCTTTTGTTAAAAGCTCTAGCGAGGCTGAGTTCTTTTACACACAAACACTGGTTAGATTAAAAAGTGATTAAAGGATGTGCTATTGCAAACAATGCATTTGCACATCTTTCTCGCATGACAACATATAGAAATATAAGCTATAAAACTATGATAATTATGTACTATTTAACGATTAAGTACCAGTACGAAACAAAATATTGCCTATAAGAAATAATTAAAAGCTAGAAGAGAATTCACTGGACAATATTCTAATGCAGTACAAATGGCACTTCAGTCGAGGATCAACAGCTGCATAGTGATGGAAGGAGGGTATATCCTTGAATATATTCTTTGCAATAACAATATGTAATATAGCATTTCACAAGAGCATTCATGTAAAACCACCAAAACGCACTAGCAAGAATTTAAACATGCAGATGAGTGAAAACTACATTATTAGAACTTTAAATTTATAAATACTATCAATCACGTCCACAGTTTCTATAAATTAATCACTTATTAGAAATCTAAACTACCTACCTTGTCTATAGAGTGCCTTCCACCCTGTCTAATCTATTCAAGTTGCATCACTTACCCAAAAAAGAGGAACCCAAATGCTCAATATGACCACCCTCATGCCCCTTGGAACAGTTTTTGAGAGCAGTATAGCAGATCACCCAGCTTTCACACAACTTTAGCTTAAAGAAGTCTATGTTAGCTAAAAGAGCAAAGGATCTTTGAAACTAAGAAAGGCAGACCTTTGTTATTTTGATTCCTCATGGTTGCTTCAGATGAGCAAAAGGCAAGCAGAATCCTTCTCCGTAAAGGAACAGCTTCCTTGGGAGCAATCCCTGGGGGAAGCCTGACCTCTCTGTGGAGATGGGCTGTGGAGGTCAAAACCTTGGGAAAAACCCATGACAAGTCCTCTGTTTCCTGGGTGGGATCAGAGAAGAGGAGCATCTGGACGAAGTATTTAGTGGTTGGGAGGCCCAAAGGGAACAGCTTTCACATCACTCTGCAAGAAGGGAAAGTTTGAAAAAGTGTGACTGAGATGGGATCTGAGAAGGTGTGATCAAATGAATTATTATCTGGGTCATTAAAGAGAGTTTATCAGCTTTTAGATCCAAGTTGACATCATACACATCAGAAGTCTCTTTCGAGTAGATTCCAACGAACATTTTTGATTATCCAGATGGTGATCTATCTGTCATCATCCAATCTCATCTCAACTAAGACTGAGGTTAATGTGATACTTGAATTAGATGTCTGAAATAGATTATCAAGTCTATCTATCATCCATAATCAGAGAAACAAGAATTTTGCTAAGGTCAGTGACATCTGTAGCTCATCAATGACAATGAGTGGGGAGTGGAAGGCCCTTGTGGTGCCAACTTTACCCATATAATTGGAAGGGACATGATAAAGGAGGAGGGGAGAAGGGGGACTCTTTGTGGACCGACCTTACATATGATTGAGCCCACATATTTTCTCCGGTACAATCTGTCACTAAAAGCATGTCATGATGCTGTCAACTAAAGCTGGCATAGGAGTTCATGATACATTAACTGGCCATTCTCCATCACTCTAGGGAATGCAGAAGATATTTGGCTACATTTGTGGTAAAAGTAAGTTGAAGGGCAGCAAAGATATATAGAACAAGTTGAAGGACTCCTGCCAGGAATGCTGTTAATGTTTCCTCTCATACGAGAAACGCCTCTCTTCTATTATGATTCAAACACATTCCGTGGAAAAGGCGTACTTGGCTGTGCAATTTTGATACTCACATTTTTTTACCATTGGGAGCAAATATGGGAGATGAAATAGGAACTCACCTTTGCTTGAGTACGGATTGAAGATGGAAAAAGTCATCATCAAGGCAGGCAGAATTTGATTGGGACCGTCGATGGACGGGCCCAATCCTGTGGGTTCGCCCAGTGGGTTAGGGATGGGTTCTGTACCTGTTCAAAAAAAATCCGAGATCAGCCGGCCTTTGCCGATTTGGTCCATATTTTCTTTTTGGCAAATTTGTAACGGGGGATCAAGTCCCTCCTAAAACTGGATCAGCAAGATTCCATTCCTATCTGAATCAAGAACAGCTGATCTTGTGAACCGTGGTTACTATATACACGAGAGCTGAAAGTGAGAAGATTTTCAAACTGAAGCAAGAGGAGATCCTTCACGTTTGGAAGGGTCAAATAGCTGCAGTCATAAACATTGGTGGGATTTGAATTAAAGTGTGGCTGCTGCTAGCCTCTTTCCTTTTAGGGTAAGTTTGGAGTAACACTTGCTATATCGCATGCAGTGTAACAAGTTACTGCACCGTAAGATATGCGACTAGCTTTTTTTTTTGAATTTTTTTTTTGAATTTTTCTTATAGTGGTCTCCACCATGTTCTATACGCTCATATAATCCAATTTATAATTAGAGGACTCAAAAAAATCTGATCACTGTTCTTAAGTTCGATTTTTTTATTTTTCAGATTTTTTTTAAGTTGTCCATTTGAGATCGGATCCATACAAGAAGTTACAAGAAGTATCTGACGCGATGGAACCGACCTAAAAAATAATAAAAAAATAAAAATTTGTTTTTTTGCTGTTGCAGCTGTCTGATCTCGCTCGTGCCGTGCGGTGCATCAATTGTTACCGGGTAAGCTTGTTGTCAAAGGATTACAAAGACTATTGGTCAACCATAAGTTTAGATACGTGCTGAGGATTTGGCAAACGTTATAATCAATTGGCTTGTCCGATGCCAGCTTTTTAGTATGAATTTGTTGATTCAAGGTAACTGTTTATGTTGCACTTGCATTTATTTAAGATAGATCTTTTGTTGGAATTTGAATCATTCAAAATTATATTGTAAATTAAAAACTGACTTTAAAACTGTGAGATAAATAATTAAAATGAATATATTCATTGCTCATTTAGTGTCTTGGACTTTACTTTTCTCATTTATTTGGGGGAACATTTGTTTTGTCAAGAAAAAGCTGATCGCTATTTTAGGGACTATTATACATATTTTGAAATAACAACTATTTTCTATTTCCACTAGTCCTTGAATCATTCAAGCTATCATGATTCATAGTAGACATAAACATAAATATATTCATGAAAATCCAAAGGGACGCATCCCACCGAGAAACTATCAGCATGGTCATCATAGCCTGATCCCAATTATTTACAGTGGGTTACATGAATCTTATCCTGTCATTTTAGAGGGTCCAATTCTCATGTTTCTAGTTAGATGCATGAAGGTCAAGTCCTTTCTTAGGTAAGAGTCTCACCATCTCATTGATGTCTTTTATGAATTCTTCTATCTTCTTCACTCAAATTTGGTCATGCTTTCTAAATGTCATCGAATTTGGATCAGGGTGCACACAACTAAATTATTTGAGTATATTTTCTCCACTCTTACATAGATAAGAGTTATACCTAAGTCGAACTTGGATGTCAATATGGTTATATACTTATTACATTGAATCACAAGTCATAACATAATGCAAATTAATCATATTCCCCTTGCATAAATGAACATACATCCGGACACCAACTATTTATGAATATTTTATTTCATGCAATTTAAAAATAGCTACTTCAATGTTGAAAGAGATCCATAAAGTTAGAATATAGACATTAGCCGCCGCATGGTTGACTAGGGCCAAGTAGTTCTCTTGGACTTATGGTCAGAGGCTGACATTCATATTTTTAACCATCCATATCACATAGCCGATAATGCCACCAAAATATTTGACAAGTAATGCTTACTATTATCTGGGATATTGCAATCTGACTTGATCACAATGCGCTGACTGAGCCATCATGTGATTACTTGTATGTGGAATTACTTTTTCGAAGATCATTTTGATTTGAAATTATCGTCTAATTACGCAACATGATCGGATCTACACGGAATGATCTCCTACTTATGAGAAAAATATAAATTAAATCTTGGTCTCTTGTAAATATGTGCACACCTGACCAATGAGTCACCACGTCCAAAAAATGTGCTGACAATATATATATATATATTTTTATTATCAAATTTGGAGAGTATTCAAATTTGTCCACGCCATCTTAGTCGGATAATTGTAAAAATGAATACGATCCGACAATTCAAATCTCATCAGTTGTGATTGTTTACTCATATTTAGCTCAGAGATTGCTGTCCGATCAGAACGGCAATTGTAACTATATTGCAGCAAGTATTACTGGCGAACTCATGGCACTAGAAAGATAACCCGCAGCTCCCAGGTCTGGTATACCGGGCCGATCTTCACCGTCGGCCCAATAACGGATTTGGGCCCCAGCACACACCTTACAGAAGAAGAGTAACATTTGCTGTAATGTCTTCTCCAATTTCAATAGAGTTGCAGTGGGTAAAAGGAAAATAAAATTGAATTTTTTTAGATTGGTCTCAAAGTCCCCTACCCGAGAAATATACAGAGCAATGCTCGATTTCGGATGATTAAGAAAATCTAAAAAATAAAAAAAAACGGTTAATCGGCTCGGTCTCATTAAGAGGCATTTTTCATTGTTTATTAGGTCGATTTTTTTACTTTTTGAATTTTCTTGAGTGACTCAATCGAGCATTGCACTGTACGGCCAAGTAAGGGACTTCGGAGCCGACCTAAAAAATTCATTTTTTCTTCTTCTTTTATTTACTGTAATGCTCCCACTGTGATTGACTTGCAGCAAGTATTACTCACAAAAGAAGAACACCTAACAGGATACCCTTGTGCTTAATCCGATAAGCAACCGTTTACCTCAACCCGCGACAGCCGCCCAGCACCATTCCCCTCCGCCGTTACAGTCCCCCAGAAAGAAAACCCGTCACCACCCCCCACCTCTTCCCCTCCCCCTCCTCCCTGAACCAGAAACAGAGCAAAAGCTTAATTAGCTTCCTCTGGAAGCCTCTGCCTCGCCCCCTCAGAAAACCCTAAGCTCGAAATGGAGTACAAGAGGAAGAGAGGCCGCCTTTCCAAGAGCGCCGCCGCCGCCGAGCCCATAGACCTCCAGACCGCCGCCAATGCCGGCGCCGCCCCCTCCTCCTCCGCCGCCGCCTCCCCCATGGCCGACGCCGACCACGGCGAGCCCGGCGCCCCCGATTCTCGCCGGCGCAGGGGCCGCCCGCACAAGCCGGAGGCCGAGCAGGAGGCTCCGCCGCCAGGCCAGAAGGAGGGCAGGGGTGGCGGGCGGCAGAAAAAGGCGCAGCGCCACGAGCCGGTGGGGCACAACAAGGGCGGCGACCCCGCCAAGGGGCCGTCCTCACCGCGAAGCGCGCTAGTGGTGGTGAACAACGGCGGGGAGTGCGGCGACCGCGCGGTGGTGATCGCGGAGCAGCCGCTGAGGTGGGACCAGGTGGCGCGGGTGATGCCCTCCATGGACGCCGTGGTGAAGGTGTTCTGCGTGCACACGGAACCCAATTTCTCACTGCCGTGGCAGCGGAAGCGGCAGTACAGCTCGAGCAGCAGCGGGTTCATCATAGGAGGGCGGAGGGTGCTGACCAACGCCCACTCCGTCGAGCACTACACGCAGGTTAAGCTGAAGAAGCGTGGGTCGGACACCAAGTACCTCGCGACCGTGCTCGCCATCGGGACGGAGTGCGATATTGGTACCTCTCAAGCCTATTTCTCTCAGTAGCCAACAATTTTTCTTTTGTTTTAATTCTTCATACATGTCGATGCTCCAGTTATGACATATTAGTGTGTGCGCATTTCTGGTGTTCTTTACCGTGTAGCCGTAATGATGCTAACGTTTTCCTTAAACTTGTACATCCAATCCAAAGTGTTAACTAGATTGCTCATGTTCTGTGGCCCGGTTGACCTCGCTCTCTGCCTATGGAAGTAGTGGTAGTTTGTTCAAATCGGCTCGGGATTGAAATGGTGAGGGCTGGGCCCCTTTTCCTTTTCTGAGGATTTACCCAGGGCAAACCAGGTTTTGTTGAGATCCAAAGAAATTCTGGGGTTTTTGAGTGATCTGTATGATAATTGATAACAGACGTCTCAATCCTCATCCGTCTGATGCTTATAAGGCTGACTTGGTCACACAACAAAGTCCAGCACAACTGAGTCAACAGCAACACATATCAGATTCGAGTCTATCCTGTTCCCAATAGCCGTGTAGTTTGATTCTTGTTGTAACAACTTCCCGCAAATATTTGGGAACTGAGAATCTATTGAAACAAATGTAGCTCATAATACTCTATAAATATGAATAAAATCACAAGAGGGAGGACACGTTCTTTGTCCATCCCATCCACATATCTCTGGTATTATCATGGTATTAGAGCCCATGATTACGAACAGGGCCATGCACCTCGTATTTGTAGTCCACGTGACAGAGCCTAAAATCGGCCTGTACGTGAGGGGGTGTATTAGAATAGTCTTACATTCGAAAAAGGACAAATTAAAAAGTGTTAGATGGTTCTACTCCACTCAATGCCTTAAGGTTTTGAGTTGGATGGCCCAATAACTTCAACATGGTTTTGCGTTGAATCCCAATCTCCCTGGTCCCTAATAAATCTCCATTTGAGATCTTGTTTAAAACATCACCAGATTATAAGTTCGATTAGGTATTCGGCTGTCTTTGATTTCCTTAGCTTCACCCGTACACAAAACACAAACTCCAGTTTCGATCGCCTCCGTCTCTCTTCCTCGGCTACAGTTCCATGCATCTTGGATACCGCTGTCTTGATCTTAGAACTGGACGGTTGTATATATCTCGCCATGTGATCTTCCATGAAGATGTGTTCCCATACGCATTTCAGTCCAGCACAACCACCACTCATGTCCTAACTTCCTCCACTTGTGTCTCCCTCCTTCCCCTCCCCTACCGATATTGTTTGGACGTGTCCTCTCCACCTTCAAGCACCTGCGAGCAATGGATCCCCTCCTGAGCTGCCACACACCAATAGTGAAACTGCCATCCCACCCCCTTACCCACCACCTGTGTTGTCATCCCTACCCTCACCACCTGCAACAGTTCCTCCACAAACCTCATCCATACTTGGTCCTACCTTGCCACCCAATGCTACCGTCACCTCCACCCCACCACCGCGACCCCCCCCCTCCCCACCCCCCCCCAACATACACACACACACACACACCTACACACACCCACCCCTACTCGAACCCACCCCATGCAAACCAGGTCCCAGTCTGGGATATGTAAAAAGAAACTACACAGTGCCACCAAACACCCGCTGCCCATTGCTCTGGTTGCCACTAATACATAACTGTCTAGCTTCTCACGGACTTCCAAGCACTCCACCTCAAGGAATTTCGGATCGGATCCGGTCCACGAATCGGGACCCGCTGATCCCGATCTGAATCGGGATCAGATCGGCCGGAATCAGCCTAAATCGGTCGGAATTGGCCGGAATCGGCCGAATCGGGACATGTCGATCTTGATCCGAATCGGTCGATCCGGATCAGGATCGGCCGATTCTGCATTCCATGCTTCACCTGGCGTTGTGCAATGGATCATGAGTTTACATCTCTTTAAAAGCAAGGCACATGGACCCTTGTGCCCTATCAGCCTGGGATGAACATAGTGGGTTGCAAGTGGGTATACAAGTTGAAGCGGAATCCGGATGGCTCTGTACTTCGTCACAAGGCTCACCTCGTCGCCAAAGGATTCTTCCAACAACTTGGAGTGGATTTTTTGGAGACCTTCAATGAAACACACCACTATTCGTGTGTTCTTTCAGTCGCTGTCTCCAATCATTGGCCTCTCCACCAATTAGACGTCGAATGTGCATTCTTACATGGAGATCTCCAAGAAACCGTTTATATGCAACAACCCCCTGGCTATGTCGACACCGTCCATCCTAATCATGTATGTCTGATGCGGAAATCTATTTACGGACTTCGTCAAGCTCCGCGTGCCTGGTATGCAAATTTCTGCATGGCTCTCACTGACATGGGATTCTTCATCTCCACATCAGATCCCTCCTTGTTTATTTATGATGGCAAAGGTTGTAAGGCATTTCTACTCCTTTATGTTGACGATATTGTTCTTACTGGATCCAACCTAGCTGTCTTATGTCAGATCATTTCGATGCTAGAATCTCAATTTCATATGAAAAACATGGGCCCTCTAACCTATTTCCTTGGTATTGAGATGAGGTGCACAAAGGATGGTTTGTCCCTCAGTCAACAAAAGTACATTAGTGATCTCCTATCCAAGATAGACATAGTTGGGTGTAAGCCAGTCCGATCACCCTCATCCACAAAAAAACTTGAACAAAGTGGTTCTGCTTTGGATGATCCTCACATCTACAGAAGCATCGTTGGGGCTCTTCAGAACATCACTTTGACAAGGCCAGATCTTGCTTTCTCAGTTAATCAAGCTTGCCAATTTATGCATCATCCCACAGATGAGCACATGTTAGCTGTGAAGCATATTCTACGATTCCTTAAGGGAACTATCACTCATAGTCTCTATCTACGCCTTGGTCCGCTACAACTGAATGCATTTTGTGACGCTGATTGAGCAGGTTGCCCTGTTGACCACCGTTTTACAAGTGGTTTCTGTATTTTTCTTGGTCCTAAACCCATTTCCTGAAGTGCCAAGAAACAGCCTACAGTTTCACGCTCTTCCACTGAAGCAGAATACCGCTGTCTTGCTCAAACGGCTGCTGAAGTTCACTGGCTGTGTAGCTTATTTCGTGAAGTGGATCTATCTCTTTTCCAACGTTCTATTGTCTAGTGTGATAATGTTTCCGCAATGGCTCTTATGCACAATCCTGTGTTTCATGCTTGCACAAAACACAGAGAAGTTGATTATCATTATGTGTGTGAGTTCGTACTCTGAAAGTGGATGTCCGGTACATTTCTTCTGTTGATCAAATAGCTGACATTTTTATGAAAGGGCTGCATCACCAGTGTCTACTGTTTCTGCAGAGAAAGCTGAGTCTTGATCCACTCAGCTTGTGGGGGGGTGATAACAGATGTCTCAATCCTTATCCGTCTGATGATCGTGAGGCTGACTTGGTCACATAACAAAGTCCAGCACAACCGAGTCAGCATTGACACGTGTCAGATTCAAGTCTATCCTGTTCCTAATAGCCGTGTATTTTGATTCTTGTTGTAACAGCTTCCCGCAAATATCTGGGAACTGAGAATCTATTGTAACAAATGTAGCTCATAATACTCTATAAATATGAATAAAATCACAAGAGGGAGGACACGTTCTTTGTCCATCCCATCCACATATCTCTAGTGTTTTCAATAATAACTGTGTATGGATAGTGATAACTTTCTGGACCTTTTTTAATGGAAAAAATGACATTAGCTCTTAAAAAAGAAACCATTTGATGGGAATTGAAATTATTTTAGAATGTCACCACATGGAACTTGCTTTCTATTTCTTGCAAAAATGTCTAACATCCTTGGATTCTACTAGGCGAACTTATGATGAAACGTAAAATAAAAAACTCTCATAGAATGATAGAATATTTCATCGTCCGAGGTTGGTCAACACTTGGTCAACTTCTAGGTTCACAATGGAGGTTGGGAAAGAGGAGCTTGAACTTTGTGGTGCTGTAAGAGTGTGGATGTGGGTGCTCATATATGTCGTTGTTCACATAGTGGAGCTGAAAGGTTTATCATCACCGATGCATGCACCATGTGGGAAATGGGAAGAACTCCCAATTAGTGATGCATGTGTGTTTGTTGTGCAGTGTTGTTGCTTCATGGAATAAGTAGGGAGATCACTTATGAACATCAAGAAGGCATAAAGGTTCGCTTTAATATATCGTACGTGAGGAAGCCAGCCGTAGGAGTCTCCTGTGTGTAGGAGTAGTAGAGACTAGAACATATAAAAGGCGAACATAGTTGAAGATGCAGGCAAGTCATGCATGAGATTTGAGTGCAAGCTTCAGGGGATACCTTGCTTTCAAAATGTTTGGGCATGCAAGTAAAGTTTTTGTAAGCATGAAAATAATGAGTAAGGCAATAATAGTTTTTTAATTGTATTAAAATGTTGATTTTTTAAAATAAAGATATTGAAATGTATTACAGATTTTATTAAAGCAAAAATGGAGGAGGTACAATCAGGAGAGAAAAGGTTACTTCCTTAAATCACACTCTGCCCATAAACACAAAATAAGAGCTACAAATTGCAAGGTTTAAGCTCCCTCCTCCAGCAGTCAACTGAAATGCCAAGAATAAGCCAACACCATCTAGAAAGGAAAGAAATAGCCCTAGGGCAAAAATTTATAATGTATGTTTTACTACTTTGGAAAATGTGGTCATTATGTTCCCTCCATACACTTGCTTATATTTACGTTTTGCACTTTGCCCCATTTGAAACAAACTCATATTTCTTGCACTCTTTGAAATTTGAACTGCATGTGCGTGACTCCATAATTGTCAGGGCGGTAAGCCAACCCATGGCATACTTGGGGTCCTCGAATGCCTAAGTGCTTAGGCGCCTGCTGAAGTGGCACCTGGACTGTGTCTTGACAATCAATTATTGGGGGAAGGAGGGAGGGAGAGATACTCACAGATAGGAGGACAAACACTTGAAAGAGAAGGGAGAAGAAAGGATGGACACACAGAAAACTTAGGAAGAGTGAGAGGATGCTAATGGTTACAAGGAGTTCCAAATTTGTGGACATGGAACAAGTAAGGCTTGTTGCCTTATCGTGGCCATCATAGTAAGAAAAGAAAATATAGGAGTGCCTCATTATCAAAACTGAGATTTATTCACCAAGGAGGGGCGATGCCGAAGATCACGAGGAAGATGAAATAATGAGGTAGATGAGATGAAGGGCAATCATCCACAAAATCCTATTTATACTAGGATTGAGTTCCGATGAATCCAATTTGATTCGCCCATGAACTAGCCTAGGCATTGCCCATAGGCGTGTTAGGCGCTCCTAAGTATGCCTAGCTGGTGCGTAGGCATGCCTTTTTTAAGGCCCAATGAGGTGTTTAACTGCTTCGGCCTTGAAAATAAGCATTGTCGCCTAGGCGTAAACCTTGACAACTATGATGAACTCACAGAGGATTCTCTACACCTCCATGCTGAATGTGCATTGAATGAACAAGCAGTTGATATCTTCCTTCATTGATATGCTAAAAGAACATGTAATACCATCCGTAAATTTATATGATTAATCTTCTGTCAAACAACTGCCACATGAAAGCTCTAACTTTGGAAGGTGACGACTTTCCACACTTATCCACACTTTTGGAAAGGTGAATAGGTGATTGTCTGCCCTAGGACTGTGTATGCTTTTGTTTTAGAGAAGATTTCTCCCAACCGGACCAAACTGAACGTGGGTGAAAAAGCCAACCAGAACCGCATTGGCAGTTAAGGCGGTTCTCGCATTCACTCTAGGCAACAAGGCCCAGATCAAGGCATCTTGTTGCCGGCCTTACCTGGTTGCCTAGGCGAGCACCTCAAGCACTTTTGATAATGTAGACAATGACAAAATCATTGTTAATAGATATGATCAACTTCGTATGAGATTCTTGATGCCCTCTTATTCCTTTAATTTATTTCAATGTGTAGTGCCATAATTAGTTGAGACATGGCTTATTCCTTTAATTTCTTTCATTGTATAGTGCCATAATTAGTTGAGACATGGTCTTTCTTTGATAAATCTCTTCTATAAGGGGGATGTAAATTGCTAAACTAATATATAGTCTATTATCTAAGGGATTGTAAATTGTTGAACTGATCTATGGTTGAAATACATACAAAATATATTTATTCTTACAAATATATATAAAGTAAGCATGTGCAAAGTGCATTCCTTTGACTTGTTTTCTTGTAAACAGCAGTTGGAATCTATCCTCAACTCATTCCCAAACCAACCATTACCTATGGGAGCTTCAGTTAGAGAACACACATACACACACGTACATACACACATACATACATACATACATACATACGTACGTACGTACGTACGTAGAGAGAGAGAGAGAGAGAGAGAGAGAGAGAGAGAGAGAGAGAGAGAGAGGGAGAGAGAGAGAGAACATAAACTGACTGATAGGTAGAGAGAGGTAGGTCAGGAAATAGAGAGAAAGAGAGAGAAAAGATAAAGGCTGTACTGGATCGGGGGGGAAAACGTTGCATTCAGGATATGTCTCCAGAGAGAGAGAGAGAGAGAGAGAGAGAGAGTAAGCACAAAACATACCCAAGTCAGAGGACGTCACTGGAGTAGGGGTAGATTGCTGGGAGAATGACCAAGTTTTACTTTTAGGATATATTATTATCGTTATAGATAAAGATTTACTAATTGACTTATGAAGTCAGCTTATGGCCTTGAAGTGGTAAACATTTAATGGACAAAATGTTTTTACTTCCTTGGACAATGATGGTGAACAATTTGCTTCTGTATATATCTATAATAGAATTAATTTTTTTCCTTCTTAGAATGTGCACAGTGTACCTTTAAAAGTGACACTGACACATCATTCAAATTTGACATGACATAATTGTGTTTGTTCAAAGGCATGAGCTTTTAACTTTCCTTTACTCCATCGCCCTTTTGCCTCCTCGCTCCATCACCCTCTTGCCTCGTCAGTCTACCCTCTTTCAAGTTTCCTTATCGACTGTGGTGACCTGGTCTGACTATGACGACCTCACATGACTATGGCGACCAAAATGTTCCTGCAGGTGGCTGCACGATGGCCTTCACCTAGGCAATGAAAACACTTGTTACTCTGGATGCTTGGTCTCCAAATACAATAGCACCTGATCAGTTGCCAAAGAAGAAAAAAATATACCACTTGTCTTTGCATCCTTGTGATCTCCTCCTCCATTATCCCCATTTCCTGATCCCCCTCAAGGCTTTTGACTCCTTAATGTTGCTGATTCTTCAGGAGTGCTCCAAGGGCCATGAAAGTTGTGAGGAGCTCTGTAGATTTTGGATGTTCAGCCTTCCTTCCTGAGCGGAAGTGAACAAACAATCCTTCAAGTTCTTATTACTGTCAAGGCGAGTAGACCCAAGTGCACCGACTCTGGTGGAGCTCCTCTAGGGGTCCTGTTTGGACTCCTCATCCTTGTATGCTCTGCAATCAATACTTCTATGTCCAAGTTTCTTGCATTTCCAACCATGGATGGCAGTACCGGCCGATACCGGTACGTACCAGTATCGGCCGGCACCGGTACCACTTGACGCGGGACGACTACCGAAACGGGTCCGAACTAGTGTCACGATCCGAAACCAGCAAATGTAGCGTACATGTACGGCAAATACTCATCGAGAGTCCATGTTTTCATGAAGATAACCACGCAACGCAAGTCACACGCAACTCGAGTATCGTCCGCTCACAGTGATAAAATAACAGGACCGGCGTAGTAAGGACTACCGCTAGGCTAGGACAACATCAAACGCAATCAATATGCTCAATTTAATGACAAGGGATGGACCTCACACTCACAATCCGGCAGTGAATATTAAATTCGAGTAGCTAGGGTCCCTAACATCACACGCACGGGGGCCTATTTAATCATATAGTGGAGAGCAAATGTTGGAGAACAGGGCCAAATCGCCTAACCTGCCCACTGTCGAGTGGGGTGAAACTCGGACTGGCCGAACCTGCCAAAACGCTCCCAGATCACCTCGAAAGTACTTAATGAGGCTCCACGGAGTGGACGAGCACCTTGCTGCGCGCTGGAGCCTACTTTGACTCCTGCTGGGGTGCAGTGGTGAGAACCCACTGGAGTTGCAGGAACCGAGGGGAAGTTGACTTGCGTGGGGGCCCGTCCGGAGTTGGTGTGCAGCGAAGAAACGGTCCACCAAGGGGCCACCCGGAGCTGCGTGTGGTGGTGGTGAGAATCACCGAAGACCTCTCGGGTGGGGCTGCCACAGACAGGTCAGGAGGCCCTCGGCAGGCGGGAGAACCCGATCCGGCGCGAAGGCGGGGCCGACGGGGGGGGGTCGTCTCGGACCTGCGAGCCGCCGGGGGGGGAAGAAGGTGCGCCGGGATGGGGGTGTTCCCCGGAGCCCGCGTACGGCGGTTGGCGGACGTAGGAGCCGCCCGGGGGTCGTCGGCGTGTGACAGGGAAGGAGAGGAACCGGGACGGTGCACGGGCTCACCGGAGGCCCGATCAGGAGGCGAGGAAGGAGTCGTGGCTGGCGGTCCCTTGCCGGGATGGCCCGACTCCGGCCACGTGCAGCAGGAGATGGACACGCAGAGAGGCCGGTTCGGCCCGGGGCTGCGGCACAACGGTGGCGAGCAGGCGGGCTCGAGCGGGAAGACCCCTGTGTGCGGCGGAGCGTGCGGAGGAATCCTCGGGCAGGTCCGTCGGGCTCGCAGGGTGGCGGCAAGGATGGCCTTCCGGAGCCTGTCGTGCGGTGGGAAGACCGCCGCGGGGTGGCCGACCAAGGGGGAAGTACCTGCGAATGGCGGCTGCGTCGCGCGGAGTTGCCGCGGGCAAGTCCAGTGGTCGGTTGCAGGGAGGGGTGGGGAAAGGGTGGAAACCACAGAGAGAGAGAGAGAGAGGAAGAAGACAAGGGAAAGGAAGAAGAGGAGTTGCAGCGGGAAGGGGGTGGGGAAGACGACAGGGTCTAGGGCTTCACGCCCAAGACGCACACGTTCGGCGGCTGCAAACTTTTTTCTATTCAAACATCGTCAATGCCCCTCCAAAAGAGGTTACAGTGCCTTAAATAGAATAATAAAAAAAAAAACCCTAATAGCCACCTAATGAAGCAAATGACGTAATTAGCCCTAACACAATGCAGAAAATGCTAAATAAACAAAAAGGAGATAACTGGGCCTCATAATGGGCCTTACATCAATCCTAACTGCTCCTCAATACAATAAACACATGCGAGTCGTCCTCCTCCGACGGTACACGCGAGTCGGATCGAACCGGGTCCATGCGCGGGTGTCCTCACCAATTCTCCCCGGCTGGGAAGAACTCGATCCTGTCGAGTATGGGTCTCGCCCACTCTGATATCGCTCCAGAAGGTCCGGGTCGATCTGCTGCAGCTCCTCGCGTGTGATCCACGTGTCGTCTGTAGACGGTCGTCCTCTCCAGTGGACCAGATAGCGCTGATAGGCTCCATCCCTAGAAGTAATAACCTGCTCGTCCAGTATATGATCAATCTGCTCTCTCCGTGCTGGTAAGGAGGCTGGAAGTGGACACTCTGGGGTGGGGTCACTCGCAAGGGGGGTAGAAGGCTCAAACGGATCACTGGGTATCACTGCCGGGTCCCGATAAGCCACCAAATCTGAGATATTGAATGTGTTGCTGATGCCATAGTCGGATGGTAGATCCACCACATACGCGTTCGGTCCAATCCGTTTTATCAATCTGAAGGGGCCGGCTCCCCGAGCTTGCAGCTTCTTGACGGTTCCGGAAGGAAACCGCTCAGGTCGAACCCTGATCATCACGTAATCTCCCTCATGAAACTCCTGGGGTCGTCGATGTGCATCTGCTAGTTGCTTGTAACGCTCATTGCTGATCTCAATGTGACGACGGATATCCTCATGCATACTCCTAATATGATCAGCCAGGTGTAGACACCGATTTTGGACCACCCTTTTGGTCATGAACCCAACCCACCATTAGCCTGTCATCACCAAAATCCCCTCATTTCAGCCATCTCAGCCCACTACCAGCCAGGCCCATTAACCAAAACCGGACTCTAGCCACCCTTTTCGTGGAAGGCCACCCCTCGCCTTCTACCCCCTTCGAAGGCTAGCCACCTTGCCTTCCACCCTTTTGGTCACCCTTTCTTACCTTTTCGTGGAAGGCCAGCTCCCATGCCTTCCACCGCCTTCGAAGGCCACCCCTCGCCTTCCACCACCTTCGAAGGCCAGCCACCTTGCCTTCCACCCTTTTGGCCCCCCTTTTCACCTTTTCGTGGAAGGCCACCCAGTCCGCCTTCCAACGCCTTCGAAGGCCACCCCTTGCCTTCCACCACCTTCGAAGGCCAGCTACCTCGCCTTCCACTGTTTTAGCCACTTTTTTCACTTTTTACCACATTTTCATGGAAGGCCAACCCCCTTGCCTTCCACCTCCTTCGAAGGCCACCCCTCGCCTTCTACCCCCTTCGAAGGCCAGCCGTGCCGCCTTCCACCACAAGAATGGAAGGCATGTCACCTGGCAGTCCACTCCTTAACCATCCCCTTGACTCTGTCTTCCCCACGATCTCCTCCACTCTCCGCCCTCGTTCCCCACTACTCCGACCACTCCCCACTCCGGCGACTGCCGCGTCCACTACCTCCAACCCTTGACCACTCCCTATTGGTTGAAGGGTGATTTACGGGGATTTAGACCCCTGTTTTCTCCCCTTTTTTCTTTCGCCTATTTAAACCCCCCATGTTCCCTCGAGCAAGGGGGTTGGGTCGGAGGGGTTGGAAGGAGATTAAGAAGGAGTTTCTTCCTTGGAGCGGGTCGACTTTGAGGAGTCGAGCGGGCAAAGAGTCAGAAGGCTGTTTCAGGAGGAACGTTACTCCAAATGGACTTGTCTTCCTAACCCTCTTTTACTTTTCACCTTTTTCACTTCATTGCATTTCCAATTTCCATCCATGCCGTAACATCCTCCCTCTTTCACTCTCTTTTACCTTCAACACATCATTTCACTCTTCACACACGAGCACTTATCTGCATGCATACATCCTAGAATGACTTAGCACCTTTTACGCCCAGAGGTTCCAAACAAAAATCGGGAGGTGGATGGCCATAACATATGGTCACCTTCCCTCCCAAACACCCATCCGGTGCGTCTCCCTCTAATTTTAGTTAATTTTTATGTTTGCATGAACGGATCCTACATGTCACAGTTCTAATTGGGTTACTGTCTTTTCTTTGTCTGTCTTTTCTTTTCAGGGGCTCTTACCAGATTCTGCGCGTGCACTACCGAGCTCTCCTCCTCTGGCCGGCTGGAGGAAGAGAAGGAGAAACCACCATCTTCCGCTCCCACAGAACGCGATCACATCTCCACCATCCTGCGGAGCACAGGGACCGTAAGGTAATGCTCCTGGCGATCACATCATTTATTTCTAACCCCCTTTAAATCGCCACAGTGCTAAGACGAACGGAGAGGAACCCCCATCCGAAGCTCGCAGCCGCGGCGGCGGACGTTCCGGACGCCTACACCAGGGACTGTGCAGACTCGGACGTACGGGACTGGATGGGTAAAGGAACAAGGTCAACGGGTCTCCTAGGCCTATAACCGGTAACAATCTCAAATGGACACATGCCTGTAGACCTATTGACCGAACTATTATATGCAAACTCAGCCTGCCATAGCATCTGATTCCACCCTCGCGTACGCTCACCCACAAGACACCGCAGCAAGTCACCCAGACTCCTATTGACGACCTCGGTCTGTCCATCGGTCTGAGGATGATAGGCGGTGGAGAATTTCAGCTTGGTGCCCATCAAGTGCCAAAGGGTCTTCCAAAAATAGCTGACAAATCGAACATCCCTATCCGAGACGATGGTCTTGGGCAGCCCATGCAGACGAACAACACTCTCATGGAATAACTGGGCCACTCGAGACGCATCTGATGTCTTCGAATAGGGGATAAAGTGTGCCATTTTGGAAAACCGATCGACGACGACCATGATAGAATCGTGCTTTCGAATCGTTCGAGGCAGGCCCAAGACAAAATCCATACTAATGTCCTGCCACGGACAATCCGGCACGGGAAGAGGGGTGTATAGACCAGTATTCTGCTTCTTCTACTTTGCCGTAGCGCATATGCGGCACTGAGCAACAATGCGAGCAACGTCGCGCTTCAGGCTCGGCCAGAAGAATCGGTACTCAACAAGCTCAATGGTCTTATTCCGGCCAAAGTGACCGGCTAGACCCCCAGCGTGAACTTCCCACATCAAGAAATCGCGGACGGAGGTCCGGAGAATGCACAACCTGGATCCACGAAACAGGTAGCCCTCCTGGAGGACGTACTCACTGTGCTCTCTAGCGGGCCCGGACTGCAGGGCCGAGTGGATCAGACCAAAGTCGGGACAAGTAGGGTACTCGTCCCGCAACCTCTCAAATCCCGTGACTTCCACACTGACAACTGATAAAAGGGAAGATCGCCTGCTCAGTGCGTCAGCCACGCAGTTCTCCACACCCGCTTTGTGAGTCAGGACGAATGTATAAGCTTGAAGAAATTCAACCCATCGACTGTGTCTCGGGTTTAGCTTCTTCTGGGTATGGAGAAACCGGAGCGCCTCATGGTCAGAGTATAATACGAACTCCTGCGGTAGCAGATAGTGTCTCCAATACCTCAAAGCCTGCACTACCGCATAGAACTCCTTGTCATAGGTGGAGTACTTCAGCTTAGCATCATTCAATTTCTCGCTGAAGTATGTTATGGGATGGCCCTCCTGGCTCAAAACCCCACCTATGCCGACACCAGAAGCGTCGCAAGAGACCTCAAACACCCTCGAAAAATCAGGCAAACGAAGGACATGTGCTTGGGTCATGCTCTCCTTGATGTCACGAAAGGCTGAAGCAGCAGCCTTCGTCCACAGAAAGGCTCCCTTCCGAATGCAATCAGTGATCGGAGCCGTGATGGAGCTGAATCCGCGAATAAATCGACGGTAGAACGTCGCTAAGCCGTGAAAACTCCGCACATCATGGATAGACTGCGGCTCAGGCCATTCTACCACCGCTCTGATCTTTTCGGGATCAGCGGAGACGCCCTCAGAAGACACGATGAACCCTAAGAAGATCACTCGATCTGTCATAAATGCGCACTTCTTAAGGTTCCCATACAAGCTCTCTCGACGAAGAGTAATGCACACCTGCCGTAGGTGCTCCACGTGGTCCTCCCTAGAACGGCTATAGATAAGTATATCATCAAAGTATACGACCAAAAATGTGCCAATGAACGGTCGTAATACCTGAGTCATGAGCCGCATGAAGGTACTAGGGGCGTTGGACAGGCCGAAGGGCATGACCAACCACTCATAAAGTCCATCCTTCATCTTGAAAGCTGTCTTCCACTCATCCCCAGGTCTAATCCGAACCTGGTGATAGCCACTCTTCAGATCGATCTTGGAAAATACAGTGGCTCCCGCCATCATATCAAGCATGTCGTCGAGGCGAGGAATGTGAAAACGATATCTCACCGTGATGCGGTTAATCGCGCGACTATCCACGCACATTCTCCAAGTGCCATCTTTTTTTGGAGCAAGAAGTGCGGGGACGGCGCAGGGGCTCATGCTCTCGCGAATGGAGCCCCTCGCCAGGAGTTCCTCAACCTGCCTCTGGAGCTCAGAATGCTCCTTGGGATTCATGCGATAGTGTGGCAGGTTGGGTAGGGTGGCTCGCGGAATCAGGTCGATGGCGTGCTGGATGTCACGCATAGGTGGAAGACCTTCCGGAAGATCCTCAGGAAAGATATCCTGAAACTCCTGGAGAAGAGAGGTGACCTCGGTAGGGTGCTCACTCGGGGTCTCGGCAGTAACCTCTCTAACCGCTAAAAGGAACACATGATCACTCTCAATCAAATCATGCTCAAGCTCCCTGGCAGAGATAAGCTGTAAAGCTACAGTAGAAGGTGTGCCAAGGAGGGAAGGCTCGCGAGTGCTAGTAATGTCCGATCTGGTCGGACGGGAACTTGAACATGTGTTCGCCAGAGCCGTGCTGAGAATGGTAGCTGAGCTAACAGGCGTGGTGCTAGAAGGGGTAGCACCACCTGAAGGAGGTGAAGGGGTACTCGGGGATGCTGAAGAACTCCCCTGAGAAGTACCCTGCTGAGAGGACGCCCTAGGTCGGGAGGGCTGCAAAGTGATGAGCAGGTCGCCGTACTGGAATATGCAAGTGTTGGACCGGCCCTCCAGGGTCACGTCCATATCATACAACCACGGCCTGCCAAGAATAAGACTCCTGACCTCCATAGGAAGAATATCACACCAGATCTCGTCCTCATATGGTGGGAAGTGAATGGGAACAAGGCACCTCGTCTGGATGGGAATGGAAGTAGAATCCACCCAAGAAACTCTGTAAGGACGAGGGTGACCAACAGCAGCCAACCCAAGGCGTGCGACGACATTAGTGAAGATTGCGTTGATGCAACTACCACTATCAATGATCACCTTGCACACCTTGCCATCAACACGGTAGTAGGTGTGAAAGATAGTAGTGCGGCGCCAATCATCACACACCCTCGGCTGGGTTAGGATGCATCTAACCACGCCAATCCTATCCTCACTAGGACGCTCCTCATTATCACCATCCCACATAAACTGAGCCTGGATGCAACCCACGATCTCACCCTCAGAGTGAAAATCATCCGCCATCTCATCTCCAGCCTCATAGCTCACAGGCTGCAATGCGGGCTGGTGCTCCTCGGGGTCTACCTCTCCCATAACCATGGCCCTAGTCGGACACTGAGACTTGAAATGCCCAAATCCCTGACAATTGTAACACCGAATACGGGATCCGCCCTCCTGGGAGGACTCTCCTCTAATCGGGGCCTTCCCCTTATCCTCCCGCCTAGGTGGCGGGGTTCCCACAGGGGGACAGACAGGGGGGGCCGGTAAGGCGGGCACTGGGTCTCTCTGGGGAAAATGAGGGCGAGAGGGGGGGTCCTGACGACTGGGGTCAGCAGGCCTGAAGGCCGGAGCTCTCTGTGGCACCCCCGGGGTGGCGCGCTGATCGATGGGACGCTGGTAGGGCGGCCGAGTACGTGGGGGGGAATCCACCTCAAGCTCAAACTGCTCCATCTCTCTCGCGACCTGATAGGCATGCTCGATGGTCGTTACATGCTGACGGAACAGTTCCTGCTGATACACACGACGTAGACCCTTTCGAAAGCGGGAAAGAGTCAACGCGCTCTCCTCTCGAGCCCCACATCTCATCAGGTACTCATCAAACTCGGCAATGTACTCAGAAACAGTGCGAGTCCCCTGCGAGATGCTCTGCCACCTATCAATGAGGCGGTGGCGGTAAGTCGGGGGAAGGTATTTCTCTCTCAGCTTAACCTTCATGTCTTCCCACGACTCAATGGGATCATGCCGACGCTGCTCAAGAAGGTCCTCGACATTCGACCAATAGGTCTGTGCCTGGCATGTCAGCTTCATCATGGCGAACCGAGCTCGCCGAGCGTTAGTCATACCCATCCAATCGAAGTAGCGGTTCATGCTGGCCTCCCAATCAAGATAGACCTTCGGGTCCAAGGACCCGTCAAAAGTGGGAGCATCCGCACGAGCGGCCCGACGGTCATCCAGGTCCCTCAGGACGTGATGGGGCCTCCGCTCCTCCTCAAAATCATCCCGATCGTCCAGATCATCCCGATCCCTCGGACGTCGATGGCGTCTAGGCGCCTCACCAAACTCGGGCTGAACCCCTCGGGCGTACCGATCATACCGATCACCTCGATCATATTGGTCAGCTCGATCGCGACGGTCGTGTCGATCCTCTCGATCGTGTCGATCGAATCGCACGTCCTGGCCGCGTCGCTCTAGCCGATCATCACGGTCACGAAGATCCCAGTGATCATAACGATCAATCCCATCCACCTGACGCCTCGCGCGTCTCTGATCGGCGCCCTCAAACCTCTCACGCTGCCTATGATGCCTCAACTGTCTACGCGCAGCAACCTGGTCTATCAACTCATCACGTGGATCATAATCAATCCCGTCATCGGCAAGACACCGATCGTCAATAGGATCAGCCCTCGGAAGGGCCTCATCATGAGGAACATGGACGGCCGGAACAGGATGTCCCGGGTGACGGGGAACTGGGGCATGGGCAAGAACTCCTGGAGCACCCATGTGACCTGCTAGGTCCTGAATCGTACGCTCCGAATCATCAACTCGGTTCTCACCAGAGCGGTTCGAACCTCCCCCATTCGCCTGGCGTTGGTCCCACAAATCCATGCGCTGCACGAGCCGACTAACTGTCGCGGCTAAATCGGAAACATCTGGGGACCCCGCCTGCGAGCCTGACGCAGGTGCAGACATGTGGAAAATCGCACTGCTACGGGTGGGCATGCAAGGCAGACATAGTGACAACGTGCATCAACTGACACCTAAACGACTAACATGCATAATATGGATCAACTAAACACAATGATACACTAACTAGATGGAGACACGCTAAAACTAACAAGATGAATAAGATAAATAGATGAAAATGCAACAAAGACGCCCTAGCCACAACCTACGGCTCTGATACCAAATCTGACGCGGGACGACTACCGAAACGGGTCCGAACTAGTGTCACGATCCGAAACCAGCAAATGTAGCGTACATGTACGGCAAATACTCATCGAGAGTCCATGTTTTCATGAAGATAACCACGCAACGCAAGTCACACGCAACTCGAGTATCGTCCGCTCACAGTGATAAAATAACAGGACCGGCGTAGTAAGGACTACCGCTAGGCTAGGACAACATCAAACGCAATCAATATGCTCAATTTAATGACAAGGGATGGGCCTCACACTCACAATCCGGCAGTGAATATTAAATTCGAGTAGCTAGGGTCCCTAACATCACACGCACGGGGGCCTATTTAATCATATAGTGGAGAGCAAATGTTGGAGAACAGGGCCAAATCGCCTAACCTGCCCACTGTCGAGTGGGGTGAAACTCGGACTGGCCGAACCTGCCAAAACGCTCCCAGATCACCTCGAAAGTACTTAATGAGGCTCCACGGAGTGGACGAGCACCTTGCTGCGCGCTGGAGCCTACTTTGACTCCTGCTGGGGTGCAGTGGTGAGAACCCACTGGAGTTGCAGGAACCGAGGGGAAGTTGACTTGCGTGGGGGCCCGTCCGGAGTTGGTGTGCAGCGAAGAAACGGTCCACCAAGGGGCCACCCGGAGCTGCGTGTGGTGGTGGTGAGAATCACCGAAGACCCCTCGGGTGGGGCTGCCACAGACAGGTCAGGAGGCCCTCGGCAGGCGGGAGAACCCGATCCGGCGCGAAGGCGGGGCCGACGGGGGGGGGTCGTCTCGGACCTGCGAGCCGCCGGGGGGGGAAGAAGGTGCGCCGGGATGGGGGTGTTCCCCGGAGCCCGCGTACGGCGGTTGGCGGACGTAGGAGCCGCCCGGGGGTCGTCGGCGTGTGACAGGGAAGGAGAGGAACCGGGACGGTGCACGGGCTCACTGGAGGCCCGATCAGGAGGCGAGGAAGGAGTCGTGGCTGGCGGTCCCTTGCCGGGATGGCCCGACTCCGGCCACGTGCAGCAGGAGATGGACACGTAGAGAGACCGGTTCGGCCCGGGGCTGCGGCACAACGGTGGCGAGCAGGCGGGCTCGAGCGGGAAGACCCCTGTGTGCGGCGGAGCGTGCGGAGGAATCCTCGGGCAGGTCCATCGGGCTCGCAGGGTGGCGGCAAGGATGGCCTTCCGGAGCCTGTCGTGCGGTGGGAAGACCGCCGCGGGGTGGCCGACCAAGGGGGAAGTACCTGCGAATGGCGGCTGCGTCGCGCGGAGTTGCCGCGGGCAAGTCCAGTGGTCGGTTGCAGGGAGGGGTGGGGAAAGGGTGGAAACCACAGAGAGAGAGAGAGAGAGAGGAAGAAGACAAGGGAAATGAAGAAGAGGAGTTGCAGCGGGAAGGGGGTGGGGAAGACGACAGGGTCTAGGGCTTCACGCCCGAGACGCACACGTTCGGCGGCTGCAAACTTTTTTCTATTCAAACATCGTCAATGCCCCTCCAAAAGAGGTTACAGTGCCTTAAATAGAATAATAATAAAAAAAACCCTAATAGCCACCTAATGAAGCAAATGACGTAATTAGCCCTAACACAATGCAGAAAATGCTAAATAAATAAAAAGGAGATAACTGGGCCTCATAATGGGCCTTACATCAATCCTAACTGCTCCTCAATACAATAAACACATGCCAACACTAGGGAGACCCATCGTCGAGCCACAGAGATGCTGGGTAGGCTGCAGTCGTCCTCCTCCGACGGTACACGCGAGTCGGATCGAACCAGGTCCATGCGCGGGTGTCCTCACCACCACTCCTGTAGAGGGTATCGGCCGATACCGGCTGATATTGGGCCGGTACCGGCCGGTACGTACCGGTACCCACCGCTACCGATACCGGTACCGGTACTGCCATCTATGTTTCCAACAGACTTGAGGCATTCCTATAATTGTATGCTTGGTGCCCTGTACCCAAACATCTAAAATAGAGATTGCTCCTAATGCTCGGCCTCCATCTCTTTTTTTCATATTCAATGCACCAATTCCCTGTTTTGCAAAGATTCTTGCTACCTACTGTGGTCCAGCTCTCTGCTTTTGAATATCCTGGCATGCTGATTCTGCTGAACCGCTTTATGATCTCTTTAGCCTTCTTTCATATTTCTCTTGCTCCACAGCTCCTGAACTCCTGCCTGCATTGCCCAGTCTTGCTGACACTGAAGCTCTTCAGGTTTCCTGCACTCACTGCTCACCACTGGCCATCTTTACCAGATATATCTAGAACACTAAACTTGCTTTCAAAAGATTGGCCATGCATGTATCTCGTGTTTTAAGTGTATTATAAACAATTGTAGGATGTGTGATTGGGTGATGACTATATACGTGTGTATGTATGTATCTGTGTGTGTAAAGGCTGCCCAGTGCCTTGAGGCTTCTGCTAATTCAGGATGTGGGGAGGGTCAACTGTATACTGTATACAGCTTTAGCCTTGCGTTTCTGCAGAGTGCCTGTTTCTGGTTTTGAACTCGTGACCTTCAGGCTACAATGGAGCATCCTTACCGCTGCACAAAGGCTCCCTGTCTGATTTTTCTTAATGTAATGTGGTAATTTCACTATTGCCATACTGCTCCATGTGCGTTAAAATTTGTTGCCTTCTTCTGTTTTATTAAAGGAAATATGAAAATAAATGCAGTTCATTGTGCAGTCATCACTCCATATATGAGAGAATTACATCCCAAACTGCCAATCGAAGTCCAATAATTCTGTACTTCATCTTATCTAGATTTATTTTTATGCATTTTTTAATGTCTGTGAAACTCATGTTACCTGCCCTCCACCATATCAAGTTTGAAAGCAATGACTGTAAATTTTTCTTGTTGTCTTCCATACACAGTTGTGTGGAATTACCATGTTAATAAATAGGTGCAATTGTCTTCCAATTCACAGTTGTGCTGAATATGCCATGGCTAATAAACAGGTACAAATTTTGATAGGTATTGTCTTTCCTTCTAAAATTACCTTTCTGCATCAAATCTTTGTTTAATTTGGTTTTTTCCTATGTGAAAATGAAACTTTTCTTTAATCTATTCACTAAATCCATTCTTGTTCGTATAACTGCTGGGATGTGTATTTTGATTGTGATATATTTCTTTGATGCTCAGCTTTACTGACTGTTAATGATGATGAGTTCTGGGATGGAGTGTTGCCTGTCGAATTTGGTCCTTTACCTGCACTACAAGATGCCGTTACTGTTGTTGGTTATCCAATTGGAGGGGATACTATCTCTGTGACTAGTGGTGTTGTTTCACGTATGGAAATCTTGTCTTATGTTCATGGTTCCACCGAACTTTTGGGCTTGCAGGTTAGAAAATAAAATATGAAACATTTCATCACTCATCTCACAAGAATTCAGTATTTTGTCATATCAGTTAATAAAGGATTTAACATATGGATTGTCTTTCTTGTCTATCTAATGTGTTTATTTTATACACAGATTGATGCGGCAATAAATTCAGGAAATTCTGGCGGGCCTGCTTTTAATGATAAGGGAAAATGCGTTGGCATAGCGTTTCAGTCCCTTAAACATGAAGATGCTGAAAATATTGGATATGTTATACCCACACCTGTAATTCAGCACTTCATCCGAGACTATGAAAAGTCAGGAGGATATACAGGTATTTTGGGTGACAATGGTGATCCTTATTCAATTTGGTCCCACGTGATCCTTATTCAATTTGCTTCCACATATTTTTATTCTCCATAATTTCTGGGCATTTCGTTGTCCTCTGTCTTTATTGTTGTGCAACAAATGACTTTAATATTTGATAGTGTTTCATCCTCTGGGTCTTCCCATGAAAAGAGCTGCAGGTCAGTGCAACGAGGCCCCCTCTACTGTGGGGTCTCTGGGTCTTTCTGTGATTATCGTTCATTTTATGTTGTATCATTGGACATGTGTAATATGCCTTGTCATCTCAGATTTGTGTTTCAAAGCATCTTTTTTTGACTTTGTTCCCATCACAGGCTTCCCCATTCTTGGGATTGAGTGGCAGAAGATGGAAAATCCTGATCTGCGCAAGGCTATGGGAATGTCACCAGATCAGAAAGGTGTTCGTGTTAGGAGAGTAGAACCTACTGCTCCAGAATCTCAACTTTTGAAGCCATCTGATATTATACTTAGTTTTGATGGAATTGATATTGCTAATGATGGAACTGGTGAGATGCTCTTTAACCATGTCTTTGTTAGGTTATAGTGCATCCATTATCTAAGCCGAGATTGATAAATGCCAAGTCACCAAGTGGTTGTCCTACTTTTTGCTCATTTATTTCTTTGTGTTCTTTCAATATACCCCATCCTTCCTAAATGATCTTGTATGCAAAAAAACATGTTGTAGAATTTGTACAGTAAAAAGAATAAAAAAATAAAACATCTCCATAACTGATCATCATACATTATACCCATTCCTATCATCAATGAAGCCGAGATTGATAAATGCCAAGTCACCAAGTGGTTGTCCTACTTTTTACTCAGTTATTTCTTTGTGTTCTTTCAATATACCCCATCCTTCCTAAATGATTTTGTATGCAAAAAACATGCTGTAGAATTCGTACGTGTAAAAAAATAAAAAAATAAAACATCTCCATAACTGATTGTTGTACATTATACCCATTCCTATCATCAATGTAGTTTCCAAATAGGTATCAGATGAGGAGGAATTCTTGCACAATATATAATGTTCACGGCTGGGCTGGTAGGGATTTAGATATGCTATTAATATGTACTCATATTTTTCTATGATTTCATGACTTGGGAATACTATGAAAATGTCTAATCTCTTTTCTTGAAATGGAGAGAACTACCCTAAAAAATCCACGCAATTCTTGAAAGCCCCTGAAATCTGTATTGAATGGATTTATATCCCAGATATTTATGTATCTTTTATTATTTTTTCAGTTCTAGTTGAGATGGTTATTCTGATACATCTATAATCCTGAGCTTTGGAAATCTTTAGTGATTGGACTTTGTAATGTTGAGGGAAGTTGGTGTTTTACCACTAGACGTCAATGTTATCTTCTGTTTGCCATGCTTTAGTGTGTTACACCAAAATTGCTTCTTTTGTGGTGTTGTAGTTCCTTTCAGGCATGGGGAGCGTATTGGCTTTAGCTACCTTGTCTCTCAAAAGTATACAGGAGAGACTGCTTCAGTGAAGGTTCTTCGCAAATCAAAAGTTTGTGAATTTAATATAAAACTGGCAACTCACAAAAGGCTTATTCCAGCTCACATCAAGGGCAAGCCTCCTTCATATTACATCATTGCTGGTTTTGTGTTTACATGTATATCCGTTCCTTATCTTCGCTCTGAGGTTAGTACTTAGAATGCATGTGTATATTGCTTATTTCATTGTTTTTGGCCATGTTATTTTTCCTGTTTAGGACCTTGCTGATAACTGAAAGGATTCCAAACTTTGGTTTCTGATGTAATTGCTCTACTTGTGATCATGTTACTCAAAATTTGTAGCTATCTTATTCTTATACTTGTTCCCTTGATAGTCATATTTCCTGTAGCTATACTTGGATTGTTCCAGTTTACAACATCTGAACACTTCATTTCTTGCTGTTCAAGATGCTGCTATAGATCTTACCAGCTGATTATCAAGTGCAACCCCGAGGCATTCCGACAATGCTTCTTGCATGTTTCAGCTTGTTTTTTAAGTTCCGAGATAAAAATGGCTCTCAACTTGTACCAATATGCCCTACCTGTGTCTTAGCTGACCTCTTAGTCGAGCATAGAGTGACATTTAAGTGATTAGCAGATTTTCGGAATACCATTCAAAAGTAGTCTGGGTCTCAAACAACACTTGCCATCTAGCTTCTTGGCAGTTTCTCAGGATATGAAAAGTAAAGATATCTTTGGGAGATCTTGACAGGATCTCAGAGGGATTGTGCAGGTTTCTAAAGTAACTTGTCATCTCAAAGGGGGGAGAGACAACTTTGGGTCCTTGGAGAAAAGTATACCCTGGAGAGATCTCGAGAGATGATATTCTATGCTCTCAAAACCTCATTTGTAGATGTCATATTTGTGCTGGTGTAAGAGAAAAGAATAACTACACGGCATAAAAAAGAGAGTATGACTTCATGCCATACAGTGTAGTAATAACTCATCAACGAGTTGAAAGATTTGTTGGGAAAAAGTCCAGGGTGGAGAAACAGCTTCTAGTTTCCACTAGCATCAATGGCATCAATGGGAGAAGTACAGCTGGTTTTTCCACCCGTTCTTTTTTGCACAGTCAGTTGCGGACAGATATTGTTTGGGGGGGGGGGGGGTCAACATGATTTCTTAATTTGTTGCCAAACAATTAGGATTGCCTTGGGTGGGGCTGATGTGGAAATTAAGAAAATCCTTTTGACGACGGAAAGGGGGCAATTGTCAACTGCCAGGAGCATGAAAGGAGGGAAGACACCAAAGAAAGATAAGGGTAAAGGGGAAAAAAAAAAGGGGGGGGGGGTTTGCGCAGGGGGATAGGATGATGTGATAGAGGGGCAGAGATGGGAAGGGGATTGAGCAATGGTTTTTGCAAGAATGATGATAGTATCATGGAGTGTGGAGCAGAGATGGGAAGGGGGTTGAGCAATGGTTTCACAAGAATGATGATATCATGATAGTATCATGGAGTGTGAGGGGGCTGGAAAGTAGGGGAAAAGGAAGGCAGTGGGAGAAGCTCTTAGAAGATACAAGGTAGATACTGTCTCTGTGCAAGAAACAGAGTGGGTCAGGAGGAAGGTGTCTTAGTTATGGAAGTGCTGGTTGTGGATGATTCATTGCTTCTGGCTTCTTTGAAGGGTTAGAATGCCTTGTAACACCTTGGTACTAGGACCTTTTTTATAGCTTCTCTTACTAGCTCTATGCATGTGCGATGCATGGTAAAATATCAAATTTGAATAAACAAGTTTTAGTTTTGGCGGGAAAACAGGAACTCTGTTTTAGTAATTCTTCATAAAGGGAGATAGAAAACAGGAATTCTGTTTTAGTAATTATTCAGAGAGAGAGAGAGAGAGAGAGAGAGAGAGAGAGAGAGAGAGAGAGAGAGAGAGAGAGAGATCTGTTTTAGTATATATAGTATAGGTGGGAAAGGATGCATTCTGTGTCTTGTAAAGCTGTCTCATGGAAATATAACAAACATGCTGATCTGCAAATAATCTAATGAACTCATCTTTTTATTTGATGTCGATGTGACACTACCAATAAAGTTGAAGTGGACTGGGTACATCTTTGTCTTTTGTCACCGATGTGTGAAAAGCTGCATCTTTCTCATTCTTTGGAAAGACAGTCAAGTTCTTGCTGGTCTTTTAATGGTTTGCTGCCTCCGTTTTGCTCATCCTTGTCCGTTCACAATCAACAGAACTGACCTGCCTTGTTGATTTGAATGTCAAGGTGCAGTAGCCTTCTTGACCAACTCTTCATTATTTACTCCCAAGAGATAGAACCCTCTTTCCTGGGATCGGCTAGCTTGCTATTGTGAATATGATATGCTGCTTCTGTATTCCCCATAGATGGGTCAAAGATGATCCCATCTCCGGGATCTCCTTCCTTAAATGAGAAGGAATGCCACCTTTCGTGCCACTGCCCTATTGCTTGCTTCTCAGAGTAGATAAAGATAGCAGAAACAAAGGGCCACTCAGGCAAGGGTTCGTGAGGTTGATATTAGGCATTTTGCCCATTAAATCTTCTTCAGATTAACTTTCCAAAGATCGTAGTGTGCTTCAGAAACCTCATTACCGTCCTGGGACTCTTCCTCCTTTGTTCTGCAATGGGTAGACTATTTTCCAAATTTTTGGCAGATAGAATCCCCAGCCCTTAATTGATGGCAAGCTTTTCACCGATGCATGTGGATGGGAGTGCGATGACATTTGAACACCTACAATTCAGGATGCCAGATTTATCTGCAGGGAATACATATTTGCCCCTTGCTTTGTTATTAACCATAGCCTCATCAAAGGACAACTCTGGGACATTTTTGTGATTTGCCACTTGAGATTTTGAATACTGTCACTCAGATGTGCCTTTGTATGCATCATGGCATGAACATGTGGGCTATGGACCACTACTGCCTTTTCTGTGCCGCATGTTTATCCTTGCCAGAGCTTGATGTCTGAGTACGTTGACTCAGTCTTTTTTAGCCTTACACCGGACTCCATCTGCTCTGCATGGTACACAGGGTCCATTTGGTACCCAGTAAAACATCTTACGGAATCAAGTTCTCAGGAAAAGTGTTTCAGGATTGATTATTTGCTTACTTTAAAAAAAAAGATTGATTTCTTTGGTTACACTGAAAATCGAAAGTCAACGGAAAATCATCCAATGGCAATACCAAATCCTGATTTCAACATCCGTCGCCAGCAGACAATGCCATTTTCCGGGCTTCAACGTCATGTGGCATTTCTGCATCTTCTCTCTTTAGTATGTTGAGCAGACCCTGTATACTTAGTAGGATTAGGAAATAATTTTTAATTGTAATAAATAGATAATTTTTTTTTCTTGGGAATTATTTTCTTTGTAATATATTTTCTCCTTGCAAAGGATTTACCCCAACCAAATGGTCCCTGGCCGGTGGGTTTTTGAGGAAATTATTTTTTTTACAAGAAAACAAATGCAGAAAATCACTTTCAATGTTTTTGCAAAACAAACAAATGAAAATATTTTCATAAATACCAAACAATGAATTTTGTTTTCATTCTTTTTGTAAAATTGTCTCTTAGAAATCATTTTCTCTAGAATATATTTTATGTAGAACCAAATGGACCTACATTAGCAATCTCGTAATTTGAAAATTCTTTTTAAGCCAACAAATGTATGAAATGATTTTCAGGAAAAATGTTTTACAGAAAAACAAATGACTGAAAAGATTGTTAGGAAAATATTCTCAGAAGTATCAAATCACTGATGTTTTTTTTTCCTTGTAAATTGATTTCCTTAGAAAACCTTTTCCATTCTAGAACCAAACAGACCCTTAATGGATGCATGGACCACCTCCTTGTACTTGAAGGATCTTCTACTAGCTCGACTGGGCACTCTACTTCAAGGATCTTCTGCTTTAATTTCTGTCATCAATGTAAAGTTCTCCATGTCAATTTCGTAGCCTCTGGGATTGTCGATTTCTGTTCAAATGACAGGACGGGCATAAGACAAGTTGTTCCACATCTTTGTCTCTAGCAACCCCCTTTTAAACTCCATAGGGGTAACAATAGATTGAGAAACATCTACACTCCATGGCTGCAGCAGAACACCAACACGATGAAAGACATGGGAACCTGGTGTAGCTAACATTATTCCTATCCTGTCATTCCATCGTGACTGATTATTGAGTGCATTTATGTAGGTGAATAAAACAACACACTAAGGGCTTGAGACTTGGTGTTTGTGTTGGAGAAGAAAAGGAGCTTTTTGATCATCCAACATACTAGTCTTCCAAAATTGCCCTGCAGGACATGAATGCTTCAATGCTTGAAGAAGTTCTGTCCCATTCAACCTGCCACTCTATGGATCCAATGAGGCAACCCCATAAGGTCTGAAGGTTCTGATCAAAGTGAGGGAACCAGGGAGCATCTAGTGTTAATAACTCCTCCTGTCTATCTGCCGCATGAGCTCACCATTGCATCTGTTATATGTTATCAGATCCATGCGGTGAAAACTACTATGCTCATGGATTTACATTTCCAGCAAACCAAAGTGTTTCTACATGAAGATGCTTGATGACCCTTGCTCAAGCAACAAAAAACAAATATTGCTTTTGATGATTGGTCTCCACAACTGTTGGACTTTGGCATTTGGAAGTCACTTTCTATGGATTACCATATGCCAATCTTCCTCAACCAGAACCCTTCCCTGTGGCATGGCCTTGTTATGGGCTTGGCAGGAGATGCTATGTAAGGACATGGCTTAACAGCACCAGGAATCTCTTCTGCTTTCATCATTCTCTCCCTTGCTCTTGCTATCCCCATCACCTGTTATCCCCAACTCTCTCTGGTTATCTTTGCTCATCGATGATGAGGTGGATAAGAAGGAAAGTGAATTAGGTGACTGAGCTTTGATGTCACAAACATCAGCTCAGCATGTGCATTACCCTTCCAGGCAAATCAATGACTTGGTGACCGCATTGGTCTTTGAGCCTGGACTTTTCTGATCTCACTAAGAAGAAGCATATTTTGAGAAATATTCCTTATTTGAGTATGTTTGGCAAAACATTTAGTAGAGAAGATTTTTCTGAAAAAAGACTTTATTTATATTGGTATTTCAATGAGTCCTTGAGCTCTTAGCACTTGGCAGTCATTTTGAATTTATTTTTTTTATGACTTCAAATGTATTATATAGAACTCATTGTTTGGGCATGTCTTTTTCAATATGATTAAAGAATGTCAGTCTCAAACTGATCATTGCTGGTGCTATCCATCTTGGTACAAATGATTTTCTTTTATCTTGAACTTCCCATTTTATTTTGTGGCATTTGGAACAATAAAGAACTTCACTTTGTTTGGAGGGGCAAAAAATGAAACAATTTTGTCCACATGCAAGTCATTCTGATTTTTTATTTAATCCTTTCAGTATGGAAAGGACTACGAATTTGAGGCACCTGTCAAACTATTGGACAAGCTCCTACATGCAATGGCACAATCAGAAGATGAACAGCTTGTGGTGGTTTCACAGGTTTATGACGTCACTTTTACCTTAATTTAAGCATAATTTGGCCTTGCGTCATGTTCCCATTTTACATTGGACTTTTCTTTTGAACACACATAACAGAAAACAGTTCGCGTATTGACATTTTTCACATGCTCTCTAGGTACTTGTGGCAGATATTAATATTGGCTATGAAGACATTGTCAACACGCAGGTTGGTTTTCCCTGATTTCTTGGCTTGTTTGTCTCTAAACATCTGGTGGAATGATGCCTTCTTGTTATTAGAATTTGTTTTCTCAGTAATATACCCTACTAAACAATTTTAGCATTAGTAGTTATTATCGAATGACTTATGTCTCTTGCTATAGTGCTTTTAATTTGAAGATTATTTCTTATGTATTGCAGGTCCTTTCTTTTAATGGTAAACCAGTTAAGAATCTGAAAGGCTTGGCAACTATGGTAGAAAACTGTGAAGATGAGTTTTTGCGGTTCGACTTGGACTATGATCAGGTCTTGTTTCCTAATCTGTTCATTATTTTGTGCGGTGACGTTTAGTTCTATTATTTGGGAATAATATTCATAATGTATACAAACTGAATTGTACTCTAAATCGGATGTCCAATCTCTCTTATAGGTGTCTTTGACTTTCTCCTTGTGCTTAGCTTGAGAAAGTTGTAAAGTTTCAATGGATCCCTAAATACATACACACTTGATCTGACTCTTTAGGGCTAGAGATGTGCAAACAGGCTTTGCTCAAGGAAATAGTGGTGATTACTACTTTGGTGTCGACAACATTAACTGATATATGTCTAGTCCAAGTGTCCAAAACACACTTCAGACATTGTGAACTAGGTGAACTTGTTTACCTTGTCAGTTGCCTTTATTCGAAGCCATGCTTCTATACCAATCCTAGTTGCAGGATAGCTGTTAATGTTTTTTTGAAAGTGGATAGTACCACATAACAGGAATTCCTCTGTTTCAAAATGTGAAACCCTTCAACCCCCACACTGGTTCTTAAAAATAGTCCCTGAAAATTACAGAGATTAATCCCCCACAAACAACAAAACTCATTCACATTACAGGGACATCCCCCCCCCCCCCCCCCCCCCCCGCCCTTTTCAAAATACCCCCCAGAGAAGCCACAATGACTGAAAACACGAGCCTCAGACTCTCCCCTGAAGACAACTGCTTTTGGCCGTACAATCCCTTTTACAGCTTACCTCTTAAACCCTCGAGGGAATCCTTCTGGGCCCCTTTTAGAGCAGGAGGCAGATGAAGTCGAAGGGTTGCTGGAGACCATCGAATCCGCCGCTCGGATGCCGCTGTTGACCCGCTCAATCAGACGTTGGACTGTTGCTTTGGATGTCGTCTCCATGGCGATCCGACAGTGGCCGCTATGGACCTAGCTTCAGCAGTTGAGAGTTCTCTGCAGGATTCTTTCTCTGGTGGTGGCGGTCGGCTCACTCTGCTTGCCTTCTTCAGCTGGGCAATCATGACACCCAGATCTGCCTCGCCGGAGACCGACGACCCACCACCGCCATCGTCCTTCTCTGTGCGGTCTGGAGGAAGATCGCTAAACATGGCGTCGAGGGAGTCCGCCCACCCATCCTCTCGCTTGACTTCAATTGCTGTAGACGAAGAAGAAAGCCTGACGTATCCACCCTGATCTCTTTCAAATGCCTCACTTTCAACCATCGGAGGCAAAAAAGATGGTCCGACAGGTGCGCCGCCCTCGGGGCCGGCCGTCGACTGTGCGCACCAACTTGCAGAGGTGGCTCCCCAGCTTCGTGCTGGACTGGAACCCTAGAGAGCTCATCGTCGTTTAAGGCCACCCCCGTCTTCGGATCTTCCCCCTCCCGAGGTACCGCTACCTGGATGCGACCTGCCTCCCTGCGAAGCAATCACCCCGGAACCCAGCATGTCCTTTGAAATCTGAAAAGGCCGCTCTTCACTCCCCTTACCCGCCCAGTTCGCACGGGCCTCAGGATGAGCCGGCTGGTCTGGCCCACTAGGAGAATGGGCTGTCGTCTTCCACCTTCGGTCATCCTCAGCTTGGGTTTGTAAACCCTCTCCTCCTTCGGCCGCCATCGACCCCTACGCACCATCTCAGCCCAGGACATCTCCTGCCCCTTCCTTTGTCCCTCTTCCCTCTCCTCCATCCAAACTTCATACTCAAAGCCCCAGTGACAAAGCAACACCCTCATTGGAAAACCCTCCTCTTCCATGGCCACCAATGCATGGGCCTTAATCCTGTGTGTATCCCTCAATACCCTCTCATCCACCATAACCACATGACCCAGATTCTTCGTCACCTCTATAACAATTTCTTTCCGCCATAGATGCAACGGAAGTCCCTCACACACAACTCGTACCAGCCTTGGCATTTTTAGCACCCTGGCTGCCACTGCAGGATCCCACCTTTTTATTCTAACCTTCCGCCCAAACAGATCTACTGACCCCTGCCTAAGAATCTTCTCAGCTCACTCCCTGTTCGGGCATCTCACCAGAAAACTTCTCTCCTCTAGCCTCCAAACAGTGCATTCCTTCACACACCCTCATTGCTCTGACAAACCCTGAACAACATCACCCACCCTCATCCCTGCACCTACTCCCTCAATAACCAAGTGTGAATCTAAAGCTTCCCATCTCGCCCTCCTGGATAGAGATCAAGACTTCCCTCCCCGCGCTGAGTAGAGACGGTGGCAAGACCTTCACCGGAGCTACCTTCTCCATCCATGGCTCTTGGATCCTCCTTTCCCTTAGCGCACAATCCTGCTCGAGATTCCTGCTCTGACTACAAGCCCTACAGGCGACAGCCGCACAACACTGGTTTGTCCAGTGTCCTGGATGGAAGCAGCGAAAGCAGCTTCCCTGCGGAGCTCGACGCCTCTGGAGTCTAGCGTCCCACTCTCTTCTGTCGCTCTCTCTGGTCTCGCCCAGTCGCTTCGCAGCATCACTCTCCTTCCTGGTGTCTGCTTGCTTCAATTAGAATAGCTGTTAATGTGTGCACTGCTATGTATACTGTTCTGTAGGTTGCTGTGTTCATGCTTACATTAGCGTGAACCCAAGAGATTTCAGCAAGAACCAAAAGCTTGCTCATTCGTGATAAGCTGGTAGCATAAGAACCGAGTTAAATGAAGTAAAGGAACTTGGCAAATGAAGTGAGACCACTTGTGATTGTGCCAGTATAAAGGCCTGCTTTTGATCTTAGAAATTTTACACATATAAACATGGGGTCTTTGGTGGTTCTGGAGAGGATCAGAGGTTGAACTTAGGAATACTTGTTGTCAAGGGTGCAAATGTTATTCTTATTAGATACGTGATTGACAGAAAGGATTGATCCTGTGTGCATGTGGGCAGAGCTAGGGTGTACCGCAGTATGATTATCATGTTTCTCTATCTGCTACATCTTAGATATTAGTTCGTGTCCGGAATAGAAACATCAATTCTCGTTGGTTAGTCTTCACATGTTCCTGCTTCTAGAATCGTATGTTATCACTATTGTTGGTTAGTTTTCACATGTTCCTGCTTCGAGACTCATGTTATCACTATATTTGAGAATTGCTAGATATCCAAATATATTGTCTGCTGTTTTTGTTCCCCTTTTCCACTGTCTTATGATTTTGCTGTCTGTGTTCTTTGGTCATAATTCATAATTGGGAGTTTTGCTTCCTACAGATAGTTGTCTTACAGACGAAGACTGCCAAGGCTGCCACACAGGAAATTCTCACTACACACTGCATACCTTCAGCAACGTCAGATGACCTGAGGGCATAAATAGCCATTTTATTTTATTTTTTCAAATCATGTAAAAAGTTTTATCGAGCTGTTTTTGCAGAATTCCAGAATGCATGCAGCGGTAGGCTGCACGTTTAGTGTACCGTCTATTGCGTGACAAAAATACCAAGAGCACAGTTCTAATGCGGAGCCCTTTTTTTTAGCACTTACCGTTCTCCCTCCCAGTTGACAGTGGATGTCGAACACAACTTTACTCGTACTCCTTTCCTTGAACTTCTGCATGCTGATCTGGAAAGTGGAAGTAAGAATGCCTATAACATTTTTCTGGCTTATATGATTACCAACCATAAATTCTAATTCTCAAAAGGATACATGAAAAATAAATGGAGGCAAGTTTGCAATGGAAAGTGGCTATCCGGATTCCGGTAGCTGCGGATGCTAAGGAAGTCGAAGGCACCCGTCTTTATGCATGCATGTCATCTTGCGGCTGAGAAGGACCCACGTTTAGCAGAAGCCATCTTTTGCATGGTTTCTTTTCTCTGAATTTTTGTTTTCATTTTCTTATCTGCAAACCCGTCTGTGGCTCTTGTAACGTGTAACTCGGTGAAGAAACAAGAAACCCACGGGCTTTCCTTTTGCATTGTGTTGTTTGGTGAACTTTTTCTTTGGCAGGACAAAACTTTTACGACAATTGCCTCATTTGGTTACAGAATTAATTGTGATACTAATATTTTGAGCCTAAAATATCAATGTTGTAATTGATATAGGAAGAATATGACATGTCGTCAGAGAGAAGATTTGGGAGTTCGTGATGCGTTTTCATTTGGAAGAACATTCAGCCTCGTTTCAGACATTTTTTTAAAATTTTGATTTTTTGTTATTCATTTGGGAAAAAAACTTTTATCCCGTTTTAATTTTTGCATGTTTTTAGCCGTGGATTATCCAAAAAATCTAAGTGGAATTTTTTTTCCCTGACAGTATCCCTATCTAGTTTAGATTATTAAGCAAATTTCAGGACCAGATACCACATTTCAATATTTAGGAGGTGGCCTTCCTCTCTTACGTTCTCGTTTTCTTCGCTGCCAAGTCTTGCATTTCGTTGTCATTCGTGAGGACAAGCCCTCAATCTCTCATGCTCATCTCTTTTGGGATTCATCAATCATCATCGTCATCCAAGTTTTATCTCATCTATTTAAGGTAAGTTACATGAATTTTATCTCGTCATCTTAATATGAGATTCTTCAATCAAGTGATTTTAATGGTAGTACGCCATATGTTGAGCTGAAGTCTGCCTCTTCTTTGGTGATGTCATTTTTGTAAATCAAGTATTACGCATAAATGATCAAACACTAGATTCTATCTAACTTGTTGGGCCACAAGCCTACTCTGCTTGACTCTCCTTGCCTTTTTAGTCCCACTTTCTACTTCACAAATCAAATATGAGTAATACTTGTTGTAATGTTCTAAGTTAGTATAATTGCAACTGCCATCTGATTATGAGATTGGATGACGAGAAAGACAATGTATTATCTCACAGAAGGTGGAGTAGAATTTAAAGCTCCTGTTATTGCATGGTGGTTACAGAGTTGACCTAAATGATCTCTAATTCACAAATGAGGTATAAACAATCATATATTAGTCGATCTATTTTCAGTAATAACATAAATATTTTAATATTCTCTTGTAACAAGTGGCATTTTTTTTTAAGAAGGGTGCATTAACGGGATATGTACACATATAAAGATAGGATTAGGGTCAATTCCTGACCAAGTTCAATATTTCCTCTCAAAAAAAGAGATTTCCACACAGTCTAATGATTCTTACCTAATTAAGTGATAATTTTGGATCAGAGGCTATATGAGGGGAAGGACAAGGGGAAAAAAGGATAGTTAATTTAGGTCTCCTTGATGGAGCTAAGACTTGTTTTCGACCCCCTAACAGAGGCACATTACCTAGCCCCCTTTCTTTTTTGCCAACTTTACTGGGAGCTCTCCACAGTTAACGTTCCCCTAAGTATTTTAATTGTCAAAGTCTTGTACACGGTTGACGTTAAAGTATTGAAGTCTTTAATAGTTAACTGTGTACAAGACTTTAACTGTTAAAGTGTTAACTATAGGAGGCTCTTGGTAAATTTATAAAAAGCAAAGGGGCTAGGTAACGTGTGCACTTATAAGGGATCGAAAATAAGTCTCAACCCTGCCAGGGGCCTGTCATTGATTATCCTAGGAAAAAATTCTGCAGCATGGCAAGACGGAAGGATACCAAGAGTTTGTGGACTTCCGACTAACTGTAATCCAGTACCAACCAAAAGAAGGTCACAGGTGAAGCCAACCACCCAGCCGTTTGGTTGACTAGAGAGAGAGAGAGAGAGACGGAATGATGTATAAATTTCAGGAAAAGTTATCTATACATCCCTATTATCCTTATCTTTAAAGAAACTATCCTAGTACTCTAAAAATCTCTAAATTCTAGTCCTAGTGCCCCTCAGATTAATTGTCATTTATTAAGAGAGAATTTTCAGAGAATATTCCATAGGAGTAGTTACTTTAAAAGAAATGTACACTTTTATCCTTAAATAAAAACATAAAAAATCCTCTCCCTCTCTCTCCACGCACGGCCCGACTAAGGGCTGTCACTACCGAAATCATGACTTAGGCTTTTTACTAAACATTGACTACTTGAGAGTGCCAAGAGGAGCGGCATGGTTTTTAAAGTCTTTGATTTACGGGTTGAAGATGGAGGCAGACTATGTTCAACGGGCAGTTGGGTTGCGACCTCGTCTAACCGGACCCTCTCATCCACACTTCAGTTGTGTAGCCGCCACGGTTAGGTGTGACCTGCTATGCTGGCAAGTTCCTCTAAGGAAGGAGTCGGCAAGCACCTGTTACGTTATTCCTCAAAGAGGCTTCAGGCTATACTCTCGCCATCTCAATACTGAGGAAGACAAGAGTGGGGGGCTATGTGATGAGGCAGAATCCGATTCGGCCCATTAAAACAGGCCCAAACCCAGTTCAGCCCAGCAGCGGCAGTAAAAGGCCCCCTGGGAGCCCTCGGCCCATAAGCGGCATAGAAGCCCTCGGCCCAGCAGGCAGCCCAGTGGTCTTCGGTCCATCAGCGGCCTGTAGGCGGCACAGTAGCCCTCGGCCCAGCAGGCTTCGGCCCGTCAGTGGCCCAACCCCCTTCGGCCCAACAGCCGTGTCCGGCCCACTCCGGTGGAGGACTAGGCACTATGGCGGTTTACCAGTAAGCTCGGATATAGTCCTATATCGGCTATCACCGTTAACTATCCTCTATCCTCCGCTATAAATACACCGCTATTTATTGCCAAAGGTATGTCTCCGTGACCCTCAAGAACCCTAGTCCAAATAGCATTAAAGCTACTCTTTGCCTTCTGAATCGAATCATCTTCAGAAGCTAACTTAACTGTCGGAGGGGGTTCCTAAGGGCCGAAGCCCGGGACTCCTACTGACCGGTTTCTTCTTCTCTCCCTCCTGCAGGGGTTCGGTCCGAATCATCGTCGACCTCCCCGAGCCGGTCTCGGCCGCCGACCTCGGACTCCTCCCTCCGGTCTCGACGCCGTGCGCCGGCTGCTCCTCGACCGAAGGAGACTCGGTTCCGCACTGCCTGCCCGTCAGCCGGAGGGACCTCGGCCACACCTCCCGGAGGCAAGCCAACATCTGACCGGGCGACCCTCGGCCTCGGATCCTCAACCGCATCTCTGCATCCCTCGCCTTCCGAATCCCCGTCGGGCCTCTTACACCGATCCGACCCAGCTCCGGATCCAAAACTTTGGATTCCAGCTTCGGAATCCGGTCGTGATAGCTTCGGCTACATCAGGTATCAAGATTATTTCTTTAAAGGTAGGGGTATAGCGTTATTCGTGAAGAGTTGGGGTATATAGGTAATATTTTCTTTTTTTGTAAATTCGAAACTTTAAGGATATAGGAGCTTATACGGTGCTTTTGAGAGTCTACCGCAAAATGTGAACCCTCTCTTTCATTTAGTTCAGGTGCCACACGGAGCTCGGGAAGGTGGGGGACCGTGTAAGAAGATGAGTGGGGAGCTATGGCTGCCGCAGCCTTCCCATGGCAGCAACCGCTCTGATGGCGATTCTGTAGAAGGGGACCGGGGGTTGGCCTTGCTGAATCAATTGGAGCACATACTGGAGTGCGACCCCCTTATGTGAGTGGATCTTGGTTCCCTTCTTCTTCTTTCTAGTTTTTTTTTAAAATTTTCTAATGCAACTGCGAAATGGTGAGTACTGAGTTGATTTGATCAAAAAGTGATTTTTCCCCCAGTGCTCGGGTGTTTGTTGAAATGGGTGCGTCCCCATTTTTAGGGTTTAGAGTTCACGATGACTGTTTGTCTTCACGGCAGTGGATCATGCGTGTTTGAATGACTACAAGAATGAAGAGGGCGGAGTAAAAAGGGAAGGTTGCGCTGGATGGTGGGTTAAATAGAAAGTTGTGGGGGGGGGGTGTTGGCTGAAGAAGCACATTGCATATGGTCTTGTAGCCATCCGCGGAATCTAGCTTTTCGATGGTGAACATTCTTGTACTTAAGTCAGATCGCATATGGTCTTTCGATTTTCTTAAGAATTTCAAGTGTGATGTGTTCTTAAAAGAAATAAATCTAGTTGCTTTGGATTGTTACCACACAATTTTTTAACATATGCAAAAAAAAAAAAATGTAGTTAGGGTCTTTCTTAGTAGGTGCCCTTGGAGACAAAGCCAGTGAAATGGAAACAGTATAATTATTTGGGTGTTGGACAGCAAGATGTATGCAGATGGTTGAGTATAGGACTTGAAGTTGGATTAATTTTTTCAATGCAGGAAAATGAATAAAAGCAGGAAAATAAATAATTTGAAGTAAAGTAAATTCTTTATAGTTGAAATGCTGTGATTGCTGCTGCTAAGGTAAGCAGTTGATGCATATTGTGAGGTGCAATTTGGCAAGGAGGCTCCACCAAGAAACAATGTAAATAAACTCGTGGACTTTTACCAGACAACATGGTTTGCCTTTTGGCTAGTTTAACCTTTTATGATGTGTAACCTCTTGTTTGTATACTGTGTTATCGTGCTTTTTGTTTGCATGAGGTAAACTTTGATTGCATGTGATGGATTGTGCAATAATAGTTCAACAATCTATGACTAAGTGTTGAACTTTTTTTTTTTTTGGTTTTCACACAAGATCATGAACTTGCTAGAAGATGAGTGAAGCCTAAGTAGAAGAAGAAAACACGATTAAGCAGGTAGAAGAAAAATACAAAAGGAAATGAAATTGATTAGGTGTTGAGTTTTAGCAAATTAAATGTTAGTGCTCAAGGGTTTTACGTACTTCTATATATTGTTGTTAATTACTTCATCTCATTGTGATTTCATTTATGGCCTAAAGTAGAAAAGGACATATGGTTACTGCCTTTTGATTATCTTCTTCTGCATAAGGTAAACTTGACCATTTTTAGTAATTGTCTGTTTCAGTAACATACAATATTTCGAGAATACTACAACTTTAGCTGGTGTTGTTTCTGTATTAGCCTACATGACAAATATTAGTTTGACTTCTGCTCACTCATATATATCAGACTGGATAATCAGAGAACTAAAGATGGGGTTTGGGGGATGGGATTATGCTAACTATATATGTGTTCATTAAGGATATCAAAGGTCTTTAAATGTTTTAGTTTGAGGTTTGGCCAAATAATTACCCTTATAAGAGCCTTCAACCTAGTTTGTCCATGGATTTCTTGGAAATGTTTATTTATGATGCCCTTTCATTTTCAGAGGATCACCTACTTTTTGCACTAGATATGGTACATATGTCAAATGTTTCATTGTATTTCAGAAGTAGGATAATTGCACTCGATCCTTATTTAATTTCCCCATTTATGGACTTGGGTCGGTTACTTACTAAGTCATCATCAACATTTTTGGTATTGACTCTTCATTATGAGGTCTTCAAAGTATTGGTCTCACCCTCCGGTATTCTGAAGGAGCTATGAGAGTACTAGACTGTGGAACCAGTTGGATTTCTCCAGAATACTGATTGCAGTACTCACAGATCATGTTACACCAGAGATTCTGAAGTCAGGTAGGGGGGAAATTGTTTTTTGGTGAACATTTGTGTTGAAGGCTTACGACTCATCATTCTGGAGTTAATTCCCTGCCTTTATAGACCATTTCCTGTTTGAAGTTATCTTGGTCTGGTGCTTGGCACCACCTTGTAGAGGGTTTGATGTCAACGAAAGGACATTCAAAAAATGTTGCCGAATCATTGGATGCTTTATTGAATGTAGCTGACCTTGGATTGATGAGATAAGATTTAGGGTGATGATGATAATGATGATGTTTGTTTGTTTGTTTGTTGCCAAATTGCAAAGAAATAAGATACATGTCTTTAGAGGTTTTATCTGGAATAATTGTTTATTTCTAATATACGTAAGTAGTATCTTGTGAGGAAATCCATAAATATATTTTACTGTTTTATCCCCGATTGATTGATTTTCGTATAGGATATCATTAGCTTACTGGACGAGTGCAGTATTTTTTCTGTTCTCATAAGTTTTTCATCAGGTTGTTATTCTCTTCTATACATCTGCCAGCTATGACAAGGCTATACTCCTTTTATTGGAGGCCTTTTCCCAGATCTGTTACTGAACAGCTTATTTCTTTCTGTCAAACACTAATCTTTTGCCCTTATGTTGTAGTAATGAACTTGGGCTTGTCCATCCAACTCAACTTGCAGCACTAAATGAACAGTCAGGAACAGCCACATCTTCCAACACCATGCAAGTAATGGGTGGAATTATGGATGAAAGCATACCAGAACAAGGGGTGATATTGTATGACGAGACAGTTTTCTGGAATAGTAATCACAAGTTGGCCATCTCAACTGCTGCGTTGCCTCAGTTATACAATGCAGTTCTGCAAGTGTTTTTCAGTTCAGTGAGGAAATACAAAATATCTCCTGACCATGATCAATTTCTCCAAGATGAAATTCTGAGGCACAGTAAATCACTCTTACTTCTTAGCTGCGATTTTGGCAGTGCATGGAATTCAAGGTTTTTGTCTTTCTTTCTCAATCCAGTTTCTTTAGTTTTATCCCTCCTTGCATAACTTCAAAATTTATCGTGTACTTTACAAAGTTGAAAACTCCACCCAAAAAAAGGTTGGAAAAAGGATATCAATTTGGCTTTAACTTTTAAGTGCATTTTGATGAAAGTATCGATCAAGTATCAGAAACTAATTTAAGTTAACCAAATATATGTTGCAACTTCTTGTTCTGCGCTTCAGCAGACATCTTATTTTCACTTTCTGATTGAGGAACTGGAAATTTTCTCTGATCTTGCAAGTTGCCTTATAGTCCCTTTCTTTCTAGCATGGTGCTTCTCTTTCTTCCCCTTCCTCTTTCTTCCTCCTCCTTTTCGTTCTTTTTCTGCTTCCTATGGCAGTGGTATGGTTTTTCCCTCCTTCCTTTTCTCCTCCTCCTCCTCCTCTGTTTTCCACCCTTTTCCTCCTTTTTACCCATGCACCTTCTTTTCTCTAATTTCTCCCCTCTTCCATTCTTCCATGGTCTTTGTTTGGTGCTCTCCTGTTCTTTCTCCTCTCTGCTTTCTCCCGATTTTTTGACTTTTGTCCTCCTCTCTCTAGCCCTGTGCCAGCTGTGGGTAATGGCGACATGTTGGGGGATGGGTTCCCATGGGAACTGACTCTTGCACATGCCCAGTTTCCATGTCATCTTCTGTAAAAAGACTCAGCAAAACCTGTCCGCATAATTTTCACCTTGCACATTTTATAATTACTGTTGCTCCTATTTTCTTTTGGGAAAATATTTTCACACCTTAATGCCTAGGATGTTACAATTCTTGGGCGTAAGTCCATGGAACATTGATTTTGAATGAGGGAACTGGTTAGCAAAAGGAGCAACCTCTATTGGGGGGTCTTAATCTGTGTTACATTTTCCCTGAAGCATTGTTGTAAATGCTTTTGCCCATCACAATTGGTTTTATCTTTGTGCTGTCACTCAGGAAGCTGGTAATTTCAAGGAAGCCAAGTTTATTATTGTTTATGGATGAACTTCAGTTGTCAGCTCTTGTTCTGTCATATTCGCCGAAGAGTGAAAGTTCTTGGTGTCATAGGTAATATAAAAAGGTTCTTTTATGCTTTAGTAAATCTTGCAGAAACTTTCTGACATGAAACTGATAAATTTCGTCAGGTTCCTACCTGGTTACTATTCTTTATTCTACTTTTTCATTAACCATTTGTTGTTATGCTTTTACACTTAAGACCAGTGAATATTGTGCTTTTTTAAGTATATAGACTTCCGTTAGTGGATATTTTTCTGAGTTGGTCTCAGAAACTGATAAATTTCAGTCAGGTTCCTACCTAGTTACTATTTTTTATTCTACTATTTCATTACCATTTGTCGTCAGGCTTTATACTAAAACGAGTGAATATTGTGCTCTTTTTTAAGTATATAAACTTTTGTTAGTGGGTATTTTTCTTGGTCTTGAAATGCTTCATTATTTCTAACTCAATTTTCCCCCTAGGCGATGGACAATAAAAAATATTGCTCAGATATCTGGGGACATGCAGCATCTAACGGAGATAATTGGAGAAGAATCAGAGCTGGTGAAGAAAATAGCTGAGGTCTATTGTTGGTTCTGATTATGGCTATTGGATATTGAAGTTTTCTTTAACTTCTTACAGATCATTTGAGGATATGTTTTTAGCTTTTCTGGAATTCATTTCATTCCAGTGGACGTTGAATTTCTTCTTTCCTTCACAATTTGCTAATGTACACTGCTTGTGCATCTCTGACTGTACTGGTTTGTTTTCTTAATCCTTTGTATGCATTTTATATTACTAACATGAAGAGATTAGTGTGAGTTTTAAATTCTCAGTTTTATTTAGTGCAATTAAATCTATTACATGCTGTGAAAAATAAGCGGACATGGAATGACAATTAAGAGACTGTTTCCTGCACCTGTTATTACTTTGTAAATCTCACCCCCTGTTATTCCTTTGTAGGTGTCTATTTTAACTTCTTTGGTTTTTTCTGTGGAGTACTCAAAATGATTATGTCTCACCATTGACAATAAGATGGTGATGAATGACTATACTCCATGTTTGGAGTCGGTTCCACTGGAACAACTTAGTTTGAGACTTGCTGGGGACATGTATCAATTTGAAGATGTTTATATCTGAAATACACTAAGGCACCTTGTAAGAAAGTTCCAGGGCAGTATCCTTATATTTACTCATTTTCTTGTTGATTAGTATTTTCCGAAGGTGCAAGACTTTATCTCTGGAGAGTACAGCCACTAAGTATTGATATATTGTTGACAGTACCTCCGCACCTGGTTGTTCACATTTCAGGTACTCCCATCTGGTAAAGGGAGTATCTGAGAATTATGGGGATTGTTGCATTTTCAATCTTGAGAATTATGCTGAATGGTTAATGTAACCATAGTTGTCAACATGGGTAACAAAATGAGAAACAAAATGAGAAATGACCTTCCAAAAAATAAGGAGAAACAAGAAATATTATACATATTTTAAAGAAATCTAAATAAATTATTTAAAGAGTATTTTAGAAGTATTATTTGGCCTATAAATCTTTTAATATTTATTGAACCTAACACGAAGATCTTTACTGTGTTATGTTTTTTTAAAATTTTTATAGGTTTTTTGAAGTAGTCTAATTTTATATTGTATAATTTGATAAGTTTTTGCAACTTTTAGAATGTGTAGATAATATTCTATTCAAATTAAACACTTTTGTAATTAGCTTTTGTTATGGACATTATTTGGATGTTATTGTTGCCGAGTTTTCTTATGGGGATTGTTGCATAAATACCCATCTTTCCCTTTTTTAAATCTGACCTAATCCCATTCAATAAACAGCAAGAGTCGGCTGCACATGCTGTTAGGAGCCTAGAGGAGGCCAACCTTTCTCTCTTGGTTAAATGGCTATGGAAATTGGGTGCTGGTGACTTGGGTCTATGGGCGGATATCATTCGGCGGCTCTACCACCCTAGAGACAGACCATGGGATATTTGGCCAACTTTTCCTCATAAGGTGTCTCATCTTTGGAAAGGTATTTTGAGCAGTTGTGATATCTTACTAGCAGGAGTCCAGTTTGTCTCCCTAAGTGGTCTTAAGTGCTTGTTCCGGACGGATAGGTGGTTTGGTGGGATACCCCTTAGTGTCACCTTCCCAAGACTTTTTGCAATTGCTTCTCAATCCCAGGCTCTGGTGTTTGACATGTTCAATTTCTCTAGGCACCAGGCTCCCACTTTCAGAAGGCATCTTAGCGAGGCACAGATGGAGGATTTCAGTTGTCTTCTTTCGACCCTGCAAGATTATATACCCTCGTGCTTCGTCCAAGACACTTGGTCTTGGAAATGGGAGGCTAACAGATCCTTCTTGGTTCGATTGGCTTATCTGATCATCACTGATGGTATCTGCAGACACCCTGTTGGCTAACATTGTGTGCTCAAAGTGAAGATCGTTATGTCGAGAGTTTGCCATGGTAGGTTGCTCACCCGGGTGAGGCTGGTGCATTTCTTGGAGGTGCAGGATACTTCTTGTCTGCTTTGCAGCTTACATGAAGAGATGATGGGTCACCCATTTCCCGACTGCTCTTTCTCCATGGAGATTTGGCACCTGCTCCTAGATAGATTGGGGATACAGCCACCTCAGATGGTTTTGGTCGTTGATCTCTTTCTCTTCTTGTCAGACAGTACCCAAACCCTACGGCGGATCACAAGGTTTGGTGGCTTATCCTGCATGCCACTATCTGGGTGATCTGGGGGGAAAGGAACAAGAGAATCTTCAAAAGGGAAGCTGCTGTCCAGGAGACGTTCGTTCAGTTTATCTGCTTCAGAGTGCGGGAATGGGCTCCCGCTTTTTGTATAGGCGTTGCTCAGAAATATAGTTGTTAAGGCGGTATGGTGACCCAAGGCGTACTTGGGCCCCCCGAGTGCCCAAGTGCTTAGGCGCCCGCCTAGGCATCGCCTAGGCGCCTAGTTGATAATAATATATTGAATATTACATTAATGTGACATTGATATAAGAAATACAATAAAATAACACCGATATGACATTAGTATGAAAAATAATAGGTAGTTTAATGGATTGAAGTATCCAAATTAAATATGTGAATGAAAAATAAGTATAAAAATGATATTTCAGTAAAAATTACTGATCTAGATGTCTGTCAACATATTCTTCCAAAATCTGGAACTTAATGATTACAACAATAATGAAATAATGTAAAACACATAATAAAAAATATTATCACCAACAAAAACGAAAATTTGTAATAAAACAATGTTAATTGAATGAAATATACAATGAGAGAGTGGGAGACTCAAAAGGGGTCAACAAATCTAATATGGGCGCCTAGGTGGGCGCCTTGGGCGCCTTTTGGGCCTGTTGAAAGGCGGACCAGTGCCTAGCAGCTGGAACTCTGCCTTGGCTCCTAGGTGATGCCTAGGCGGCGCCTAGACAACAATGCTCAGAAATCTTCACTTTTTGTTTTGTTGAAGGATGTCTGAGCTCTTTTTTACCTGGGGGATCATTTACACCGACTTGGTGTTTTCTTTTGTCTTCTTGGGGCTTTTGAGAACTGTTTTTAGTATACTTGTAGATCCCCTTTTTTATTTTAAATTTGTGGTACCATCCACTTTCCAAAAAAAAAGAAGGGTTCTTGCCTGTGCATAACCAGTGGTACTTGCCTCATGCTGTTGCCACTGTCATCATTGCCTCGTGTCATCATCACCTCCGGCCATCAGCACCATGCTCCGTTGCCCATGCTGCCGCTGCCGTCGCCTGCATACACCGCTGTCTTCCTTGCCTGTGCACGCCATTGTACTCTTCTGTGCGTACAGCCGATACCATCCTCCCTGCTTCACTGTCCCCTTTCTTCTTCCTCCTTCCTTCTTCCTCATTCTTTTTTCATAATGTTAATTGTAAGGAAAATAGAGGAATAAGGGGAAAAAGGTTCAGACAGACACAGGAATACTGTTCTCAATCTGAAAGTGTGTTTCCTACTCTGTTTTGAGGACATTTCACTAAGTTTATAGGATGCATCACATCCATTTCCTGAATGCATTTCTCAGGAAATGTGTTTCCCACTAAGGTCAACATTTCCCTGCCACTATTCATGTAAACCACATGAAATCATAATGAACATGCTGATATGCGTTGCACTGCCATTACTTATATTCTTTACAGAAAATGGTATAACTTTTATGTTGTTGATGTGGAATTGTAGTGCCTTTTCAGTTTTGGTTTTTGTTTATAAACCAATCTTGTGTTATTGTCCAGAGTAACATGGCCTTTTAAGTGAGGACCATTTAAAACTGGGAAGTGTTTTACTCCCTGGCATATTCCCAGCAGATTCTGTTGTAGTGTATAGTTTGGGAAGTATGTGCATCCATATTCATCATGATTATTCCCAAAATATAAGCAATAATGTGAAGAGCAGCTGAAGAATGGCCTTTCCCAGAAGGCAACAATATTCTATGAACGTATCATATGTCCAGATCATCATATTTGCTTTATTTGATACAAAGTTATTTTTTGCTTGGACATATGTAGCTGCCATTGGTAAATTGATTGTTTAGTACCACTAATTATACTTCTGTTTGCAGAAATCAAAAATGAATTATCGTGCCTGGAATCATCGTTGTTGGCTCGTTTCGTATATGACACTAAGCCAGGTGAGATTTGAACTGCTATCCCAATTTTATGTAAGCAAGGTAAGAGTTGGTTAGAACATCTTACACAAAATAACATGAGGAAGCACATTGCATCTCGCAGATCGATCTCCATAGATCCTAGGGTACTAACTGGACTATAATGATATCTTCTTCTGCAATGGTAGAGTATGCTAATGCCAATTATATTTCTTCCCACCCACCCACCCCCAAAAAAAAGGAAAAAAAAAAAAGAAAACCACATTTCCACTCAGCTGACTCAAAATTTGAGGTGGAATTTAAGTTGAAGGTACTTGTACAAAAACTTTGTCCTTTGTTTATTGCTTGAATAGACCCACATTAAAAATGGGACAAAACAAAATGTTTAACAGAAAAGTGCCCTCCTCACTCAACGCCTTAAGGTTTTGAGTTGGACAGTTCCTTAACTTCAATAAGCCCATGGTTACGATCCGGGCCATGCATCCAACATTTGTCATGGTCTACATGACAGAGCCTTGCCTGCACATGAGGGGGCATGTTAGAATATTCCCACATTGGAAAAAGGACAAATCGAAGTATGCTTGAATGAAAGGTGCCCTCTCCACTCAATGCCTTAAGATTTTGAGTTGGACAGCCAATAACTTCAATATTTAATTTGATATTAGAGTCCATGGTTATGAACTGGGCTGCACACTCTGTGTTTGTCAGCGCTTCATGCGCCATAGCCTAAATAGGCCTGCACCTGAGGGGGCATGTTAGAATAGACCCACATTGAAAATGGAACAAACCAAAATAATTTCAAACAAATGTGCCGTCTCCACTTGATGCCTTAAAGCTTTGGGTTGGACAGTCCAATAATTTCAATATTTATAATTAGTCATATTTAGCTGGGAACCCTGGTGATAAGTGGAGATGTTTCTTCACCTGTAACCCTGGTGTTATTGTTGCTTTGGCTGGAGGGGAATGTCTACTCTTCAGGTTGTACCACCTGTATTTATTATGGTAAAGTTGGTGGCACAGTCCACAAGTTCTTTGAAAAAAGTTGGACCCCAAACAATTTGAAGCTTTTATTCCTTAAAAATAATTGTAGTCTTTTTGTTTTTGTTTTTGTTTTTGTTATGCTAACCTGTAAAGAATTTCTACAGCAGTTTACTAATCTTGAAATTTATTCTATCTGTATGTACTCTTTGACTCTTTATTGTTTTGCCTAGTTTCTATCTAATAATATGGAAATCACTCAGATTGTTGGCATGCTAAATACTGGTGTCTCTCATTCTTTTCAGGTGCTTAATGAGCTAAACAAATCAAGAAAATGGGCAGAGATGCATGTTGCTGATAACTGTTGTTTCCATTTCCGCAGAGTGAGCACACACATCTTGTGAGTGTTTTGATTTAAAAGTTGCTGTCAGCAAATGGAAAACCCTCTTCTGTTTATTTTGAGAAGCATCATGTGTTGAATTGTTGCCTTCACCTTTTGACAATTCACCTTTTGACAATTCTTGACCTTTCCTTCATCATCATCATCATCATCATCATCAAAGTCTTATCCCATCTATTTGGGGTCGGCTACATGAATCCTATTCCGCCATCTTAATCTATCAAATGTCAAACTTAAGGTAACATATAGCAATGTCATGTTTTTTTTAACATTATCTAACCATTTCATCTTAAGTTTTCCTCGATGTCTTCTATCCTCCTTCACTCTAATTCTATCACACTTCTTAATTGGTGCTAAACTTAGACGACGATGTACATGACCAAATTACTGCAACCTATTCTCCCTAAGCTTAACGTCAATAGGAGTTACACTTAAATCCTTGCGTATATATTCATTCCTAATTTTATCTTTTCTAATCTTACTACACATCCACCTTAACATCCTCATCTTAGCAACACAACTTTTGCACATGATCCTTTCTCGCAGCTCAACTCTCGGAACCATATAACATAGCAGGTCTTACAACTGTCTTATAAAACTTATCTTTGAATTTTAAGAAGACCTGCCGATCACAAATGACTTCAGATGTACTTATCCACTTCAACCATCCTACCGACTCTATGAATGACATCTTCTTAGATCTCTCCATTATCTTGAATGATATATCCTAGGTATCGAAAGTTGCTACTTCCAAAATTAACTCCTAGGAAACCCAAAATTAAAGGAATATAGTAGGTAGTATCACCCTACCTCTCAATAGGAAGATCGTCGTTGAAGCTTTGTCGGACTGCCGTTAAGCCACCGCCGGATCACTGCTAAGCCGTTGCTGGCTTGCTGCCGGCTGCTTCCTCCCCTTCCCTCCTCTCTCTCTCTCTCTTGCCCGCCCTTCTCTTCTTCCCCTTGGCTGCCTTAGTCAACCCCCCTACCCTTCTTTTATAGAGGGAGAAAGGGAGGTGGGGAGAGGGTAGGGCGGTGTAGAGGGGAGGGGCAGATGTGGTGGGGAGAGAGGACACTTGGCAGGAGAAGAAGAAAAGGGGAAGGTGTAGTGGAGGAGAGAGATAAGTTGTTGGTGGGAAAGAGGGAGGAAGGTGGTGGAAGATTGTGGAAGGAGCGAGGTGGCACGACGAGGTGGCAGGGGATAACTTAAGAACCAAGTAAGCGCTATCCTATCCATTCTTTTTAAACAATTGTATATATACTCCTACTTCTTCACCAAGTAATTGATAAAGGTCTTTTTTTGGGCTTTTTAAGGGTACTTTTTGAACCTTAAATAATTTCACTTAAGACCCTATAAAAGTATTCCATATATTATAAATCTTAAACTTTTAATAATTGTGTTTATACTTTTTATGAATTTATAAATATGTCCTTAAATTTGTGTAGGGTCTTACAGCGGATGATTCAGATGGATGTGAAAAATGCTTTCTTGTATGGCGATGTCCAGGAGGAGGTCTACATGGAGCAACCTCCAGGGTATGTTGCTCAAGGGGAGCTAGTATGCAAGTTGAAGAAGGCCATCTATGGCTTAAAGCAGAGTCCACGTGCTTGGTTTGACAAGTTTAGTCAAGTTGCTTCTGGTGTTGGGTTAAAAAGGAGCTAGGTTGATCACTTTGTTTTTGTTCGTCACTTATGTGGTGATCTTAGTAGTTTATGTAGATGATATGCTGCTCACTGGTAGTGATACATATGGGATTGGAGAAGTTCAGAAATATCTGGAAAAGCATTTTGTGACCAAGAACCTTGGACATCCTTGTTATTTTCTGGGCATTGAGATTGTTCATGGAAGAGGTGGTGTATCTCTTTCACAGAGGAAATATGCTCTAGATCTTCTTAAAGAGATGGGATTACTTGGGTGCAAGCCTGTTGATACTCCCACAGTTCTCCACAAGACTTGGATATTGAAGAGAGTCTATACTTTGAGGATGTTTCAAGATACATACAGCTGTGTGGGAAACTTATTTACTTGATTGTCACCGGGCCTGATATTGCATTTGTTGTTGGAGTAGTCAGCCAGTTTATGCATAAACCCAAGAAGCGTCACTGGGAAGCTGCATTGAAGATATTGCATTACATAAAAGCTGCTCTAGGAAAAGGATTGCTGTATAAAAGAATGGGCATTGAAGTCTTTTCAGATGCAGACTATACAGGGTTGAGGCTTGATAGGAGGTCTACCTTAGGATTAGCTACTTATGTTGGTGGAAATTTGGTCACCTCGAGAAGCAAGAAACAAAGTGTTGTGGCTAGAGCTAGTGCTGAAGCTAAGTATAGGGCAATGGCTCAGATTGCTTGTGAGATGATGTGGCTACAAAGTTTGATGTCTGACTTTGGAGTCACATCTAGTGAGCCGATGGTTATGAGATGTGACAATCAAGCTGCAATTCACATTGCTAAAAATCCTGTGTTTCATGAGCGAAGAAAACATTGAGGTGAACTGTCATTTTGTGAGCGATGTAGTTATGTCTTAGAGGATTTGCACTCCATATACATCTAATGCTGATCAATTAGCAGGTTTGTTCACTAAGTCCTTCGGGACATCTCGATTTATTACTATTTGTAACAAGCTTGGCATGCTTGACATGTATGCTCCAGCTTGAGAGTGTTAGATTTAGTAATATCTTCTTTAGTTTTCTCGTCCTTATTGTGTACCTAGAGCACAACGTATTGTGTCCAGGTATATATATGTTTTGTCTTCCAATTAGTGAATTAATCAAGAATTTTGCTCTAATCCAACAACAGGATAATGATACAAGTTAAAGCATAACAAATTAAAGGATAATGATAACTTGTATCTATGTTTAAAGGATAAGGATGCAAACTAAAGGATAAGGATGCACATTAAAGGATAAGTATACCAATAAAAGGATAAAAATAATGATACTTTAATGATAAGGGTAAATTAAAGGATAAGGAAAAGATACTAAAGAGACATGGATACTTAAAGGAGAAGGTAAAGGATAAGGACACTTGAACATAAGTTAAATGATACTCAAACAACATGGATACTTAAAGGATAATTAAAGCATAAAGATAAGGATAGTTAATGGATGGTGTAGATGATAAGGTTAATGAGATTTAAAGGATAAGTTAACGAACAAATAAGGATACTTGAAGGATAGTTAGGGGAACTTAAAGGATAGGGTAAGGATGAGTTAGAGAATGATGATAAGGACGTTAAATGATAAGGACACAAGGAAAACAAAGTGAAGGATAATGATGCAAATTATAAAGGATAAGGATGAGGATTACAATAAGGATAAATAAGCTATCTATATTTAATGGATATGGATACAAGTCAAAGGATACAAAATAAAGGATAAGGGTATGGAAACTATCTATATTAAGATAGTTAAGAGGAGGATACCAATTAAAGGACAATGGTAAGGTCATAGATTCAAGGTTAAGGATGACTAGCCATATTTAAATAAGTTCAGATAAGGGTAAATATACCTCTGAATCTGATTCAGATTATCCATCCATCTTCCTTTCACTCAACTTAGCTATTTATTGATCATATCATATTTACAACTCTCATTTCTCACCCATTATTAATGAAAATCCCAATCACATACCCACTTCACTGCATGTCTCACTATGCACATGATTCTTTTAATCCTCAGATGACAATGTGTTTCACCCTTGAAATGTGTTAATCATGCATTTAAAAAATCAACGAGACAGAGGGCCACATAATTTCACAACACAGACAAGTGAAAAAACCTTCAGATTAATTAACTTGCATGTCCTGAAAAGTCAAGGGTGGAGGAAAAAAGTGCAAACAACGTATCATAGATTAAGAAAGACATCTTAGACAGGAAAAAGCCAAAGATAAGAAAAATAGAAAGCAACAAAGATGCATGGTTAATACTAGGAGAGAAGAAAAGAGGTAGTCCAATGTAGTCGTTTTGTGCTGAATGCCATTTTCTCTGGTGGTTTTTTTATTTTTTTTCACTTAACTGTTGAAGGGTTATTTGATAGAACATAGTTTTGTTCCACCTTTCTTCTTTTGATTTGTTTTTCTCTTTTTTTTCCCTGCTGTCTGGGATCATCTTTTGTTTTCCTTTTTTCTGTACATAATACCTACATTGTATCATCTACTTTCAGTGCTGTAAGCAAGCAAGGCTGTGTGTATTGCACTAGCTCAACTGTATAAGAATGTAGAAGTAAGAGCTCAGTGCTGAATGTCCCTTTTTTATTTTGCATTGCAGCGACTAATGCTTAAAGTACTTGAAGAAAAATCTGTTGAGCAGCATGGAACTGCAGGACTCAATGTCAAGTCTGACATATATACATTATGGGAGGTATTTATCTTTTACATTTGGATGAAGGTTTCTTGGACCTATATCGTCTATTCTTTGAAATGGCCTTTGATGCGTAGACTTGTGTTAATGTGTATTCACATTGAAATAGGATACTAAGAGCTTATCTTTCCTGGGGATAACATTCCATTCCTCTGTGCAGGATTTGATATATGCCTAGTTTCTTCCCTGAAATTGACATCATATTTATTGGAAGGGATCCTGTCTTTAGTAGGAATAAAAACGTGTTGCCTGTTAGAGTGACGTATTACTAAGTAAATTCTATCGCTCAACATTAAGAACCTAACCAGCCCTTGTTAGCACCTTCCTTTCCATTCCCCCAATATCCCCAGTACTCTCTTCTGTTGTCCATTTCTATTAAAAAACTGTGTGGTGATTAGATCATCATTGAGTTGCCTACTTGCCTTGCACTGCAACAATAAGCTTTGACTGTGTGACAAAGAGTTTGAAGGACTCCTATCTAGTTTTCTTGTATCCTAGGTTGGGGGCTTGCCAGTCTAACAGAAAGCATTTGCGCTTCCTTTGACTAAGCAAAAATTTTCCCCTCCAGACTTCTGTGTTCGACGTACCTCAGAGAAAAGAGAAATGCTTGCTGCACTGGCAGCCAGTGTTTTAATGTATATATATATATATTGCAATTTTTTTCGAGGGCCCTATTATGCCCTACATGCCTGTACCATCCGATCTTTGATCGGACGATCCAAAAAAACCTGAAAATTCAAAAACCGAACCTCAATGAACAGTAACATATAGGTGTTGGTGGGTAAAAAATTGCAATTTTTTAAAATTAAAAACACCGGCAGCCGGTGTAACACTGGCTGCCGATGTAACACACCAGCTGCCGGTGCAAGAAGTGTTTCTCCAGAGTGAATAGCTTCAGGCTCTCAGTTGCCAGTTTCTGAGTTGTGAGGCTGTTTTGGTAATGGAGTGGCCAGCTTCTCTTAAGTATCTGTTTGTTGGACATTATTTTCAATACCATCTTCTTTAGCTTTCCTTATGCACAGAACCAGAACAAAAAGGTACAGAGGCAAGTGAATAGTTTCTAGATAAGTAAATGACTAAATGGTAATAGCTGGTTGCTGGTATGAGAGAGGTGAATATGGAATGGGTAATGAATGGGGATAAAGTTATATGACAAAAGGAGTGAACGAACCAATACCAGGCAGGTAATTGACAGGGGATCCCATAAAGATGTGACAAGGAGGAAAATTTAGATTTATCTCGATCAAGCCACAAGTACATGTACTTGGATAAGACAAGATTTGACAATTAAATGTGGTGTCAGAAGGAACCACAACATCTTATATTCACAAAAAATTCGATAGGGTGTGGGCATGGCTCTAGCCTCCAATGCAATTCCTTGTGGGCTTGCAGGTCTGATTTGCTAGTTCCACCACACTTGAGTTTATACTTGTATTCCTGTAAAGTTTAAATTCCCAGAGAGAAAGTAGAATAGACATTCTTAGAAACAAAGGCAGTGGTTTTGTCCTGCAGTTCAGATTTTGAATTTGAGAGTAGAGGTAATTATAAATCTATATCAAAAGGTCTGCCATGTGACTCATGCTGATGTAGGAAAAAGAATCAAAATGGCACTTGATGCCAAGGACCAACTCAACCAGGCCTTGACCCCAAATTAAGGACCAAAAAAGAAAAAAAGGTAATAAATGTTTCCCAAATGTAACAGAATGGAGAAGCCAATGCCTTGCACTCTATAGAGAAAAAAAGGTGAATGGGCTAGTTGCTAATGTTGTATCCTTCCGGGGCATTTTCTCCTTGGGGAGATCTTTATTTCCTGATTGCCAGTAATTTTTCAACTTTGAGTAGAATGATAAAGTATTTCCCCCTTGAAGGTTATCTTTTTAATTAGAATGACTCAAGACGATGTTATTTTGACAGGAAGAGTTCAAGTGGAACTGTTTGCTGATTCAACGTTACATTGGGAGAGAGGTAAATATTATATGCTTGGGAATGTTAGAAAACTGCCTCGTAGCACAAATATTGGTATATTGTGGTAGACATCCCACTTGTACATGTATACCAAATTTTCAAAATGAATTTCAAGTGCTTACACCACATGGTAAGGTGGCAGCATGCTCTCATTTGACCTGGGATAATAAACTTTTGGATGCTGTTAGGATATCTGTCTGTGAAAATTCCTAAAGCTTTGGTTGCAAATCGTTCTCAGTTTTCAAATATTACAAGGTAATATTACTTAATTACTCGTGAAAAATTTTAGTGACACCCCATATTTGAAAAAGAGGAGGTTTGTGTTGATCTTGAAAATTTTCCTATTTTGAAAATTTCTTGCTGGACACTATCAATAGGAAAGCAGGGCACTGCATCAGTTGTGTGCTTTTCGCTTGTGAGGATCCCATACCCACAGCTATAAGTATTCATCTTCTGACCGTGTGCAGGCCTTGTGGGTTCATCGCCGATTTCTTTCCAACTTCTGGCTGATCAATTTTGCTGACGACCAAGATTATATTCTTTCCTGTTCAAAAACCCGTAGTGTCGATCTTGATGTGGCTATCTTTCTCCAGAAAGAGTTTCAACTGCTCCTTTCCTGTGAGAATAAAACATATGATGAATTTGAAGATGATCAGATTCAGACTGAGCAGGCAATATCGTATTTCCTTTGGACATTAAAGGTTTGTCATTTATTTCCGATTTTTCATCGAAATGACACCATCTAACCCAAAGTTTTTGTCATGTTAATTATGTATTTCTCCTTTTCCTTTTGTTGCTCCTCTAATGTACAAGCAGCAAATCCCCTCATCTTGTCATCATGGACTTCCGGAGAAGCTGGGGGATATTGGGGAACTGAAGGCCCTCTGGAGGAGATACTGTTCGCAGAAGACCATTCTCTGGAAAGATCTGTTGGCAGGATCAGTCTGGGAGGATTTACTTAGTTGAATTACAGATCAAATTAACTGGAATGATTTCTATAGTGAAGCCTGTGACTGAACATCATTTATGCTATCCATCAAAGTGCCATGTTTTGTTTGTTCACTGCAGTCATTTGGGCAGTAGTGGTCCTGGCTTGACCATTTACACAACCATGTTTACAGTTTATGACCAGATCTGACTAGGGCTGTAAACGGGTATGATATAGATACGGAAACAGATGTTTCTGTTTTCCAATTCTGATAACGATAACCTGTTTACATTTTTTATTACGATAAGATCGGAAATTGCATTTTCCGTTTCCGTTTCCGATAAAATCAGAAAGTCTATTTTCCGTTTCCGATTTGTTTCTGATTCTGATATCGGAGTTGGATATTATTTTCGATAATTACCGAAAATTGCTATTTTTTTATTGATTTATTTAAAACATATAAAATGAGACTTAAGTATAACCAATATGCCTTAGTATATTAGATAATGATCAATAAGATTCAAACACAATGAGTATAACCATGTATCTATAAAGTTGCATTTAAAAATCTTTAATAATCATTGGAATCGGAAAGCGGATACGGAAATAGGTGTCTGTTTTTTATTCCGATATCTTATCAAAAATATCCGTTTTCGATTCTGGTAACTATTGGGTGGATATTTTTTTATTGAACATAGATTTTTTTTTTTTCCAGTAACGGATCGAAAAACCGAATACTCGAGTTTCTATTGATAGTCCTAGATCTGACTAAAACCCTTTCTTGGTTGGCTCTATTTGACTTAATACAGGTTAATTTGAGCTTGTCCGTATTAAAAAAAAAAAGAGAGTAGGGGCAACAGAGTAAAATAGCATCTCAATAACCTATAAATTAGTGAAATATCACTATGAGAATATGAACATGGATTTTCATCATTAAAAATTATACTTTCTTAACATTTATAAATTATATACTTATAAGAATAATACAATCTGCGGGCATATTTTTTTATTTTTTTAGATGACGTTATGGTACATTTATGTGGGGGGATATGGCTATGTGCGCACTCCAAGTGACGGAATGGAATTAGGAGGTTCATTCCACGTCAACTTACTAAGGTGCAGTAAGTAAAACTCTTTAAATCTTTAGATTTGATTTAATGACATTTTGATAGAGGAGTTTAACCAAACATTCTTGAGATTTCAAGAATATTGATAACAATATGTGAGAGTTGGAGGTATATATGTAAATATGATATTTTTATAAATATATATGCGAAAATCTCCAAACAAATATGATTAAGGATCAGATTGGATCAACTAATTAGATATAACATTCATTTAACTTGCGGTTGAAACAGATTAGATAGTGTTAACACATCCACTCACGTCATGAATTGGATCAAATTGCATTGCGTGTTAAAATCATAAGATATGCAATAAAATTATTATATCAGAATAAAAAAAGTTAATAGGAAGAAGAAGAATTTTACGTATACTAACGTTGTAGAGCCAGTATACTAACATTCTGGAGCCACCAATATCTTGTGTTCTTGCGTCCATGCGTGTGCGCACATATGTATGTGTGTGCACATGCGTGTATGTATGAGATGGTGCACGTGTGCGTGAGCATGCATCCGTACCTGCATGCGTGTGAATATAAACTCAAAATTTACTTTTTTTTTTTAAAATTTAAACTCAGAATAGAAACACATATAAGTTCTTTAGATAATAAAAATAATGACAAGGACAAATAAATTAATCCATAAATGTTAATAAATTTTACAGATCTCATTAGATTCCTGCATGTTATGAGATGTGCACCTGTGCGTGCGCATGCGTGTGAACATATATAAACTCAAAATTTACTTTTCTTTTTTAAATTTGAACTCAGAATAGAAACACATTTAAGTTCTTTAGATAATAAAAATAATGACAATAGAACTGGACAAATAAATTAATCCATAAATGTTAATAAATTTTACAGATCACATTGGATGCCTGCATTTTATATTGAATTTGCAAAAACAATTTAGAAAAAAAAAGAATTGCAAAAGCAAAACCTGAAGCTACCGAGCCGATCCTACTTGAGACATGTCATGCATAGTTAGCAAATGTTAACAGGCTCCCACTGTGATCCTGGAGGAACACCCTACGATGTTAAAGTATGTTGCAAGGAAGCACAATAGTATGTGACTTGTTGAGTGAGTAATGGATAATTTATCTTGATTTGACACTTTCGGACCTTTCTTACTAAAAGGAGTTAAGTAGAATCTCTTGAATCTTCCGATCTGGGACTATTCCAATACCTCAGAATTGCTATGCATTCTGTCACCCTACTGCATGGTTGCGAGAGAGCTTAATAGGCCACCGGGCTGACTTCTCTGGGCCTCGGCTGACCGAGGGACGTCCTTGGGCTGTCTTCAGGCTATCAGTTTGTTCCTAATGGACCGAGCACATGAGGGAGAAAAGTCCCTTGTCAAAATCTAATCTCATCTGCCTCCAAGTACAGATTGGATCAAAACATATTTATTTTTTTCATCGGCTTACGATCATCTCATCCATAAAAAGTGCATGTGAAAAGTTTTTATCTAAACGTGGTTCTGATCTGCAAATGTGCAAATTAGGTCGAATTTTACATATTAAGATCAAGTTAGATTACACATCCATCCGATACATCTGCAGCTCTACCTATTCTTATCCTCTCAGGATACAAACGGGTCAATCGTCTGTCACATTTCGTTTGGTGTATCATGTATGTGCGGCAAAAGATGGCATTTGTAGCCCATCGTAAGTAGAAGAATATTCATATTGAAAAATTTTACCTATTTTTTTATTATCTAATTATGTTATGACGTGCGAGAATCAGAAGTACGACTAGAAGATGATCTTGTACATCACATAATTTGCATGGGGATCAAGACATTATGAAAAAACTTAAATAGTTAATGATCATGATTAGAATATCGTCTAAATATAGAAAAAAATAGTATCCGAATTCTTATGTCTTTACCCGCATGTTATCTTTGGATTATACTGTAGATCGTTTCGAAGTCGTGTTTTTAAAATAAAAGGCATAATTTTATTAAAATAAAAGTTTAAGCAAATGTGTTTTTGTTAATTTTTAATTATTCTGCATTCTTGAATTGCCATAACAATCACAATGTAGTCTTCTGTACATGTGCAGGTGCGTTGCAAGGGAATATAATCCTTTGGACCTTCTTTCCTCTACAACCAATAATTTTACGATCAAAGGACCTATTTATCCTCTTTTCATGTGTCTGAGGGCACACAAAATACAGAAGAGAAAAACATTTATGTTATAATTTTACATATATATATATATAATATATATATATATAGAGAGAGAGAGAGAGAGAATTCTGCTCTTTGTTGTATGGGTTCAAACGCTCAATTACAATTTTACTAGGTTAAATAATGCGTGATAGAAAGGCGGTACTGTTGTGTTTCCAAATCAATTTGAGTCAGATCAAAGACAATTACTATGTGGGGAAAGTCCACAAACCTAATTTGTTTGGCTAAATGTCCTTTATAGTGTGACTAGATTCTTTACAGTACATGTTGCCAATAAGAAGGCACCAAGGCCCTATACAATAAGACAAGGCACAAGATGCGTTAGAAGGATAGATGGCACTAACGCTACATCACAAAGTTGCTCATCATTGCCCTTGTGAAAATTTTTAAATACTCTATTTTACAAAAAATTGACTGTCGTGAGTCTCATTTGAAAAATATACGACTAATTTTGTAAAAAATTCTTATTTTCTATTGAAACTTTCGCAACACCTTTACCGAAGAGTATACTATGCAAATTTTTTATAAAATATTTATTTAATGCATCATAAAATATCGTAAAATCTCAATTTTAAAATCAGTAACTGATTTTATAATCATCAATTTATGTTACGATGATTTTGAACTGAAAATCAAAATTAGCTAAAAGAAAGATGTTGAGAGTAAATCGGATTTTAAATAAAATAATTTACAGCAATTCAAACATAAAAGAAATCATTTTACAACTGTCTGTTTACAAAGTTTTACAATATTTTACAGCATATAAAATGACTTCAAAATATAAAGGCATTAAAAATACAGTGACCACGCACTACGTGGTCCAAGCGGTTGTTGCTGTAATACTTTGGGCAAGTATTTTTCAATTTCTTAAGCACCATGAAAGCAGAAGTAGCTAGAACCGGATTAGTTATTGTTGGAATGACTATATATATATCGGTTTGTAAGAGTTATTGTGATTTTGGGTCCTTCAGATTCAACACCTGAATTTTGTGATTTGTAAGATGATATCAGAACAAGAGTCTGACCCAACTTTCTCTTCTCAAATTTATCTTCTAATTTGTGTTACCTCTTTTCATCTAATTTCCACAGTTCATCTTAGCCATGAAGGAGAGTGTTAAAGTGATTATATAATAGTTCTACATCATCCGCATTTTGTGGTTTGTAAGAGTTATTTTGAATTACTTATTTCAAAATAAGAAATATTTCTTTTTGATAGTGGGGTGAAATCTAAAGTAACATATCAAATTCTTAAGTGTAAGATGAAATTACTTATAATTCTGAATGTTAACAAATATGACGTGGAATAGCCAGTTCCTCTAATCAAATCAGAATTCATCTTATTTTGAGAATAAAAGTTGTTACATAATCTAATGTGTGTTGTGTAAAGGCTTTTGGTATGCAACTTCCAATCAAGAAAAGAAGAAACTTATGTTTTCTGACTCCGTTCATGACAAAAATAAAAATCAGAAAAAAATTATCTGATCTATCAAGTAAACATCAGCATCCCCACAGACAAGGCGAATAAAGAATGGAGATTTTTTTCCCGAATTTAATTAACATGAAGACAAATGAATTAAAAATTTAACCGTTTCATATTTCAAGGGAAAAAAACACATGTAATTAATTGTATGTATATTATTGTTATTGGTAACCATGGCCGCTTTATATTATGTATGTATGCTATTATAAGAGATAATGTGCACCGCCTGTTACGGATCCATGCCCCGGCGCACGATAGAGATGGGAGGACGAGGAGACGGAGGAGATGGGGGGGTACCGGCATCCGCCGCAGCGCTAGGTGGCGGGGAAGAGCGGCGGAGCGTCGCGGCCGCCCAGATCCATGGAGGACTTGGCAGACGACGGCGGCATCACATACCGGGCGGAGAAGTCGCGGTAGACGTAGTCATCGTCTACGGCGCCGCCCTGCGCCCCCGGCCCCTCGTCGAAGTTGAGCGCGTAGCTCAGCGGGTCGTACTGGAACTTCCCCACCCTCGCGGCCCCGCCACCGCCACCGCCACCGCCGCCTCCGCAGAACGCCCCACCCCCTACCCCCACGCCACCGCTGCCCCACCGACGATGGTGGTTCCGGTTGAACCGCCGGATGAAGGTCTTCCACCGGGGCCCCGCCACGATCTCCGACCACTCCCGCACCTTCATCAGCGCCCGCCTCCACCACGGCCCGTCCGCGGGAGATGCCACCGGCGCCCCCGCGGGCGCCCCTCCGCCGATCCGCTCCCAGGCGGCGCCGCGCGCGGCGGGGCCTCCGGATCCGAAGCAGGGGACCCAGAAGCAGCAGCAGCCGCGCCTGGCGAACATGAGATCGGCGTCGTCCAGGGCGGCCGCCGCGGAGGGGTCGTCCGGCGGATCGGATCCTCCCCGGTGGGCGTAGCCGGAGTGGGCGCCGGCGTCCATGGCGTGGAAGGAGGGCGGCGGGGGGGAGGAGGAGGGAGAAGAAGGGGGGAACCACCCGCCCTTCCTCCCTCCTTCCCTCTCTCTCTTCTCTCTATCTATCCTCTTCCTCCTCCTTCTTCCTCTTCTTCTTCTTCCTGGCCTCTGCAAAACCTGGTGTCGCGAGGAAGGGGGAGCGGAGAAATGGGAGCAAACGGAGGGGATCTCTGGTTTTCTTTGGGCGAGGCGGTTTTTATAGGGGGGAATTTGTGGAGGGGGGTGGGGGCATCCGCCAGCTGTGGACGACGTGGCATCTGCAACGGCTGGATGGCGGGATGGGGGGAGGAGGAGGAGTTGGGACCCACATGTAGCCTCTTAAACTGCCGGGGGCAGCTAACCTTGTTTATGGTATGACCATAATGGTATCCCAACGGTTAGCGGATTTTTTTGAAATCGTAATGTTGATGGATTTTTTAATTATGTAATTATACTTATGGCCTTTCTTAGAAGAAAAGTTATCGGTGGGGTTTTTTTCATTTTTTTGCACGGTTTGTATCTGTGTCCTCTTGGACGACGTCCGAGAGAATGATGCCGATGGCTTCACTTGTTGTAAAGAAAGTTTTATTACATTTGTAACCCTAGAAATAATTTTATGTAAATAGCATGTTGTTAGAAATATCTAAGTGACGTTGGGGCACCCGAGTTTTCTTATGCGAGGGTAATGTATATTAGAACTTGGATCCTATTCTATTCTAATTTTTTAACTTGAAATTTTAAATTTTTTAGAATCTATTCGCTTCCATCATTATTGTAGGCTTATTCGTTACTAATCTAATCCTTAGTGTCTCTATGACATGTGACATCAATAAATAATCCATTGTGTTTCTTTTTAAGAAGGCAAACTGGAAAAAAAGTACATCCCACCCATTCCAATCCATGAGTGATAAATCCAACCTTAGTCCTGCATGTAAGCACTGATCTAAGAGGGGAGTACACGAGTTCAACTTCAAAGGATGAAGTGGGGGATTAAAAGAGAGGTAGATGAAATGACATGTCATTGTCCAACCATTGCTTTTGGTGCAAATAAGTATTAGCCCATTTGACCATGGAAACAAGCCCATTAACGTTACAATCAATGTACTAAACTTAAGTAGAGTGTATAACAACAATAAAAATATTTATATCTTTATGTCATTATCATATGTATAATCCTTATTTTTAACATTATAAGAGCACCCAAAAGAATTTATTTTGCTGAGATTATCATCTCTTGCGTGCAATAGTATTTTGTTCACATTATGACTGTTGAAAAGCCAACTCCTGTATTTGGGCTTGCAGCAGAAAGAGAAGAGTTTAGATAAACAAATGGTAAAACCTCATTACAAAATTAAAAGGGATTTTTACTTTTCAGTCTTTTAAAATTTTCCGATATTTCTTATAAGTTATGCAATCTTTATATTTCTTATTGGTCTCTACAATTACCTAAAGCATTTCTAAAAGGCCCTCAATCCTCCGTAAAAGGGTCCTTGGATGCACTTTTTAAGAATGATTCAAAGATTGTGGAGTTTTTTAAGGATATATCAAGATTGTAAGGGCTTATAAAGAATATTAAAAAATTATATGACTTACAAGTAAAAATTCCCTACAATCATGTTATTCACCATTATAGTAGAGGATGCTCAATTGACAAGGTTTTCCATCCTCACAGGTAAATGCCAAGATCTACGTTGCAGCCTGATATGATGTTCCTATCCTCATGCTATGTACTTGTGCACACACAACAGTCCAATACCCATCCTAACTTCAATATCTAATTTCATAACTGGTTTTATGTAGACATTATAAACTACTAACACAAATGCCAAAAACAAATTCAAACTAATCGCTGATTTTGGTCGTATTGAGGATCATAGATAACGCTTAAGTACTGTCAATGAGATAGACGCACAGCTCACAACGGATACATAGGAAGGCATTTTCACCTTTTTTTTTTTTTTTCCTTTTACGGACCATATGGAATAGTAGTTACAAAGTGTCCAACCCTACTGAAATTATCCGGTTTCACAACCCACGAAACCCATCCAGCCTGGAGCGGGATTTGAGCCCCCCTCCCCCCACACTAGGGAGGCAGGAGATGTCCACTGCACCACTGGCGTGGGATAGAAGGTACTGTCACTGTGCTTTTTCCTATTTGAATCAGGATTTGGATCAGATTTAGTCATTTAACTGGTACAATCAGATCCAATTAAGCTTGGACCCGGCTGATCTAGTGACTCGATCTGACGTTAGAAACTTGGCCACCGGGGAAGAAATCAAGGGGGATGCCATCAGTAAGAACTAGAAAAAGATCAACACGATGCACTTACTTCTTTATGGAACCCATTTGTTGGGTTTGAACATATGGAACACGTGAGTATGGATGCTGATGTGAGGGAACCTTGAGTGGGCCGATTGATCCCCAGAAGATCCATTGGTGGCTGGGCATGTGTCGAGCCCCGGAGCTAGGGCCGGCAATAAGCCAAGCTGAGTCGAGCTTTGGCAACATTGAACTTGACTTGATAAAAGATTTCTAGCTCAAACTTAGTCCGAGTTTCAATTCAAGCCTAAATCTAAGCTATAGTTTGGACTTGATAAAAGAGAACTGAGCTCAAGCCGTGTCTGAGCCCAACATAATAGCATTACTTAAGAAAGTGGCAAACAGATACAGTACAAGGAGACAACATGGCACCAAGAGAAACACAGCATGGAACATAATAGGGGACAGGGAGTACAACACTTTGGATAGGGACAACACAGAGCATATAGATGACTAACTGGTCCAAGTTGCTTGAGGAAGAGAAAACCCATAGTCGACGAGGCACAATGCCGGTGAGGTCGAATCTCTGCTGAGGAACAGCTGAGGGCTCGGAGCACCAAACAGACCTCTGAATAGGTGGTGAGGAACACGACAGGCACCTCCAGACAGCACACAGCTGCGAGCAAAGATGACAGCAAATGAAGAAGACGGAGCTCGACTGAGCACGCCGCAAAATCGGATGTGGGATGGAGCCTGGAATCTTGAGCTCAATTTAAAATGCCGAAACCACCACAGAGGAATCTTCTGATGGATGAAACCTTAGCTCTTCACACAAGACGGAGACTTTGGCACTATCTTCAATCTATGGAGTAGAGATGATGTTGGCCGATGGGCAGAGACGAAGCCAGACCAGAACATGGGTCTACAAAATGGGAACTAGCGAGCAGTGACGGACGTAGAAATTTTGTCCAGTGGGGTCCCTTGGATCATTATTAAATATATCGATATTTTATTTTATTATATTAAAATATTAAAATAAAAAATAAAAAAAATATATTTTAATCATTATAAAATTGTTATATTTTAATAAAAATGATACACTTCGTTATAAAGATTTTTTTCTTCCAAATACACTCAACGAATTTTTTATTAAATCATAATACTATGTAAAAAATTCAGTGGAACTGAGTCCCAAGTGAGACTGGAGTCTTATGGGTCATCTAAAAAATTCAGTGGGGTCACCTTATACCTAAATTTGAAATTTACCTTATTAAATTAAGGCACTTCTAATAAAATTTCAAAATTTCAGTGAGGTCCTAGGACCCCACTGAAATAAGCTGCGTCCGCTACTAAGCAAGAGGGAAGTACATATGCACAGAAAGAGTAGAAAGCAGAAAACCAAATAAGAGCTGCAGCCGAATTTTGACGAGACGACATCACTCAGTCAGTAAAGAGAAGGAGATGAGGGCTAAACAGTATCAAAATTTATCTCCACCGCACTCCTACATGATTGCAAAATCCGTATCCCTCTCTCTCTCTCTCTCTTAACTGATTGAGTCCCATCTATAGGGGACGTAGACGATCTCCACTCTTACAGAATGGTCCCCAACTCTTCTCGCATCGGGGCTGAACCATAGTTAAAGCTTCCACTGAACAATTTATACGTGTCTAAGCCATTTAATTGACTTGATTGTCGAATGGTTTACCCTTAAGACCACTCAGGGGGACCCACTGATAGCCTTTTATTGGACAGAAAGATTGCTCTAGGTGGTCCCCTCCAGCCATTCGCGCCACCTAGTCGGCCTCCGCTGCAGCAGATGTAATCCATCCAGAGCTCTGCTTTCAATGCTCAGGTGCTTGGGCGCTGTTTGGGCTGTTGCCAATTGCGTGAAGGATGGAATGCACTGTCCTTTTCTTCCCGCATCAGATGTTTTCAATATTATTAAATGTAATCCTTACTTTGACCATACACTATTGCAGAATCCATGTAGTATTTAATTTGTGCATTGTTCAGTACTTTAAGTTGTGTACATATTATTTAAGGGAATGATTACTTTGACGACAAGAGCTTGTTTGGCCTCCAATCTTAATATATGTTGGATAAAGCAAATTTTTGGCATTAAAAAGACGAAGGACAAACAAATAGCATAATAATATAATCTCAATGGGACAAGATAGGCGTTTGTATGTTCTCAGATAATAATGTGCAGAAGTTTTATGTTAACTAGATCATGGATCCTACCTAAGCAGACAAATCAATTGTGTCCAGTCATGGACTGGGTTATAGAATAAATTGCTCAGCGTTTACATAATGATTTTCATAATTTGGGAAGGTAACTTCTTTAAAAGATGACCACCAGGCTGTTCACCAATGGAAGCAATGGGCAGAACAATCTTTCCTAGGATAACCAAAATTTGTTACAAGGATTTGTGCAGAACTGACAGACACTAAACATGTTATAGACAGAAGAACAAATTCAATGAGGATTTTTCCTCCCACAAAGCCAGCATAAAAAGCTGTCCTCTGGCTTTACCTACTCATCCATCCATTGATCCTCTCACCCTTGACTGGATAGCTTATGAACTGTAAAGAAGGCTTAAAAAGCATAAACCTGATGCATAGACACAGTAGATTTCCCTTTCTCATGCAAGGAAGGAAAAATGGGAAAATTCAATAACCATGACTGTAGCCCATGTAGTTCATCCTAAACCGCAGACCGTGCTGATTGTAGATGGTGTCCCCATAGTCCACAGGTTTTATCTCCACCGAGCGTCTGTGGTCTGATTCCTGAACTGCACCAAACACAATCTCCTTTGTTGTCTCGCAGCTCTGTTCATAATAAGTTTGCGGCCCCGCTGAGTAATGCCGCTGCTGTTGCAGGTGTTGCTGACGCATCTGCTGTTGTTGTGGCTCCCCATCCCATGAATAGGTTCGGCTATGTCTCATGTGGTGAATCTTCTCTGGGTCCTTTGACATGAAGGCATAGGTCTTGCGTGGAGTGGGCGTCCTCGTCTCAATAGGTGGTGGTGGCTCATCCTCATCCTGGATGACATAGCTTTCTTGCGTGGGCCATGTGTTTGGCTGCTGTTGCTGCTGATATTGATTCTGGTGGGGGTGACTATGCGTCTTTCTTCTAAATATTGGGAATGCTCCGAGGATTTCTGTCACAGATGAGCTTGCACCAGCAATAAGCTTTACGACCGAAGTGAAGAGGCTTTCTTCTTGCTTTTCTGATTCATCTTCAACAGGAACTAGTGGTGGTCTGACTGAGGATTTAAATGGCTTTTGATATGGACTTGGAGGGATGCCTGATTTTGTAGGGGCTACCGGTTCCTACAGAGTACAAATGGAGGGCAAGGTATTATTCATGTATCAGATGTTTGAAGTTAAAATTCACATAAGAGCTTTAATGCTGAAAAAGTCTATTTGTCAGCTCATACATCTTCCCATGCAACAATGCACATGACTGAACAATTGAACAATCAAGAGAAAAAAGCTGAAAATGTGTTTACCAAAGAAAATGGATGACAGAGGACAAGAAAAGAAAAAAGAAAAGCAGAGCTGAACTGTTGACAAACTGATACCAGTTTTGCCATTTAACAGAGGCCTTAACAATTTGACAGTAAATGTGGATCAGGTAAACCTAAGCCAATCAGAAGATACAAAGCTATCCAATTTCATTCAAGTATGAAAAACATATTCTGATAAACATCCAGAGGTGGCATGATCAGAAGGGTGTCCCATAGATTCTTTCCAAAAACTGGAAGAGAACACTTAAGTTGCAAAGAAATTTCAGGCACGTTATATAGCCCAAGAGCTAAAACTAAAGGTATTCACTGACCCCTTTCTGACTTATGCCTTCTTGTCAATCAATTAAAAGACAAATCAAATTACTCACAGATTTGGGAGAAACCATCCCACTCACTCGACGCTGTAGTAATGCGAGCATGTAACCAAAGAAACCAGCTGCAAGGAGTACTGCAATTCCTGCAATTGCATCTAAGACATCTCAATCAAGACCTCAAACCCTGAAATATCTCATTTGTTTCTCAAATGCAGGCTGAAACCAAGCACATAGGCCTTACGTATGGTCCACGCAGCTGGTTTCAACTGCTTGAAAATTCCTTGATGCTGTAGATATAGATACTAAAGGGAATCAGTGGTCAAAATTACCTAAAGGGAAGCCAGATCCATAATGATAGGCACAGTCATCAAAATGCAGCTGGATCTCCCTAATTGCCTGGTATCCTCGGTCAATGACTAAAAGAGAGCAGCTGCTACCAACGTAAACCACTTCAAAGTCATTAGAAAATCTTGCGTCTTCACTTGGTCCATCAACATGTCCACCTTTGTTCCATTTGCCCCCAGCAATTGTTGTGACACCTGCAGAATATTTGCATGTAGTATGCTAGGTCAATTTCCATTTCTCTTGCTTTCTTTTCCTGTTACTTCAATTTCACTCGTCACATGTTGGAAGAAATGAAATGTAAGGTTCAGTCATCACACAAACAATAGCCAGAATATAGTACAAATATTAGAAATGTAAACTTCGGACTGAAATATTTCCTACTGAAATCAGCAATCAAGGCAAGACAAATTAAAAATGACAATTTACTTGATCACTAAGGATTGAATATTCCAGACTATTTTACTCGGCATCATTAGGCGATACTCTTTAGCAATCATGTATACTCGATGCAATTAATATGGAGCTTACCCAGTGTTGAGGTTTAGTCCCAAATCAGATTCTTTGTGGGCACTTCCTTCTGTATATGTTGAGGATTCCTTCAACTCAAGGGCTAAGTTGGGGTTAGAGTTTGGGCATTTAACACGGTACCAGAGCTGGGCCTTTCCCAATGGGCTGTCCGTTTTGGATTCTACTCCACCCGACCTGTTCATAGCACCATTTATGCAGTAACCATCCGGATTCAATGGGGGGGGGGGGGGGTTGGTGGTGGTGGCAGGAATTGGATTCTTTGTGGGCACCTTCCCTCTACATATGTTGAGTATTCCTTCAACTCAACCCCTAGGTTTTGGGTTAGAGTTTGGGCCTTTAACACCCAGGAAGCCAGAAATCCTCTTGCCTGTGTATAAAGGGAACGACTGGGAAGTCCTCAGCCGGGTGCATTTCATTTTCATTTGTTTTAGAACTTCCGGTTTTTTCCAATTGACAGAACAACATTCGCTGGATTCTGAAGTCTGACAGATGCTGAAATTCTTATGTTTATATGTGGAAATACTTAGCTATGGGATTACCACAGTCAATAATCAACCAGGGGAAACAAAGACAAGGAAACTATGAGAAGTGAGAACAAGACAGATACATTTTGAAAAGATTCTGAATCACTGTTCTGTCATTTGACCAGGGAAAAAGACAAAAAGCTGTCAGCTACCTGTTATAAATAGCCGAACATTGTAGAAGTGATGCGGGACAGCAGAGGGGGTAGACCGGAAGTAGAGAGAAGAGAGGGGTTGGAGGAGAAGACTAAGGTTCCCGTCCCGTCTCGGGAGAAAACACACAGCGGCGGCTCTTCATTTCAAAATTCTTCTTCAATGCTTTCCCACGAGGGGATACAGGACAATATATAGACTCTTCAAAAAAAAAAACTAATAGAAAAATTACTAAACTACCCCTAGAACTCCAAAAATAACTAAAAACAAGTGAAAATTGCAGATAAATTAAAAGACTCCCAATGGGCCCCTAATGGGCCAAATGAGCTGCACATTGGACCTTAGACTCCATTCCAGCTGCTCCTGGATCCCCATCATTCTCCCCAGGTTCGAAAAAATTCGTCCTTGAATTTTAAAATGAGTCAATATCCATGGGGGAATAATGGCAGCATGCTCGGAAAACAACACCGATGACCCATGAATCATCGCGCACATGAATGCTCCAACCTGAGGAGAAAATTGTGCCTCGACGTCGCTCCATATGTGGTCAAAATCATGCAAACTGATGACATCTTTAACGACCTTCGGCTGATCGACTACATCTTCCAGTAGCGGTTCTGTATTCGGCCCATTCCCTTTAGTGGGGAAGAGGTCATTATCTGCTATAGGCGTCACTGATTCAACCTCCCCCAAATATTCATCTTCTAGGGCTGGATCGGCCACATAGTGCACCTCATTCATTTGATTTTCATACTCCTCGCTCATCGTTGGGTCGGCCTCATAGATAACATCTTTTGGCTTGGTCAGCTTGGCAAGCATGGCAGAAATCTTCTGAAGTTCACTCCTCATCTGGGACTTCTCACGCTCCCAATCATCTGCTCGTTGAAACCTCTCTCGATCCTGGTAAGTGGCATTGAGAATAAGAAAGGGAGCCTGGTATTCCTCAGGTTGTATTAGACAATCTCGTCCAATATGATCAATCACAACTTGCCGCTCGTCTATCCATTCTCTACCCAAACCGATATACGAGCCATTGGGTATAATCTTGCACCATGCATCATCATAATACCTGACGGCTCGGGAAGTACTGCTGCTCCTTAAGAGATGGAAAAATGGCACATAGACTCGATTTCCAGAGACCCTTACGTAGTCCGTGTGGGAGATAGAATCTACAATAGATTGTGAAATAACGTTGCCGAACGACGTTGCCTCAAGATACACCCGAGTTTTCACGGAATTGGGTAGCTCTACCTCAAAACTAAAATCCATGATGATAAAAGGTACCACTGGCCAAAGAAATGATGGACGAGGTCCGCCTCACTGCAAGGATGCCAACGATACGATCGGCACAAGAATCGGAGCTCAAATCATCATCCTCGATATGCGTGCAAAAAGTGGCACGCAAAACGAGGTAAGCGGGCACTAGCTGCTGCGAAATCTGTACGCTGGGATGCTGACACGCAAATCGAGGCAACTTGGGTTGGCTTCGGGATGCACGTTCGGGGTCCTCGGTATACGTGCAGAGGTGGCACGCAAAACGAGGCAAATTTGAGAACAGCACACTGGATCCGAGTTGGCCTCGTCGAGACGGATCCGACGGCGCGAACGGTGCACAAATCGGAGTCCGGAGAAACCTCGAACGGCGCACCCGAGTGTCCTCGTAAAGCGTGCAAGTGCGGCACGCAAAACGAGACGCTGCTGTCAGGCGGGACGTACAACAAGGTCGGCCTCGCCAATATGATCCCAACGGCACAAGCGACGCGTAAATCGGAGCACGGACGAGCCCCAGGTGTTGGCGGTGCGATAAGAACTTCTAATGCACCCCCTGTGCACTGTAGCAAACAAGGTTGAAGAGGCAGGGTGGCTCGAGCCATTGGGGGCTTGGGTTCAGACCCTGGCTCGGTGGAAACTGACCTGGTTCAACCAGGTTGTGAATGGCCTTGGGCCAGACCGGGTTGAACCGGTTTGACCGGTTCTGGCTTGAAAGGCCCGACCGGTTCGTCGTCTTCTTCAGTTCGCCCTTCCCCAAACCCTAACAGGGAGCAAGGTGAGAGAGAGCACGAGGAAGGGGAAGGTAGCGGCGGCCGAGCGCGGCGGCGACGTTGGCGCGGCGGGGCGACGACTGCGACAGCGCCTCTGTTGTCAAGGCGCTCGCCTAGGCGCCAAGGCACTTTCACAAGCACCAAGGCGCTGGGCGCCTTTCCAACATGTGAAAAGGCGCCTGCCTAGGCGCCCAGATTTTTGAAATCTGGGGTTCTTGCCCCTTTTTTTTTATTTATATACATATATGTATATATATACACATATAATTATATAAATACATACTAATACATATATATAGACATATTACATACATATATTTAGATTTATATATACAAACATGCATATATATGTATATGTATACATCTAAATATATGTATCATGTATGTAAAATGTGTATATATATATATATATCTATCTATCTATCTATCTATATATATATATATACATATTCATATTCCATACATACATTTAGATATATTTGTGTATATATATGTATATATTATGTAATTAGACATTTACACACATTACATACATACATTTATACATAGATATATATGTATGTATGTATATATATGTGTGTAAATCTAAATGTGTATATATATATATATATATATATATATATATCTTAAATTAAAATATTATATGCATATATATATATATATACAAATATGTATATATATATATACATCTATATACATATACATATTACATACATACATTTAAATATATTTGTGTATATATATGTATGTATATATATGTGTGTAAATCTAAATGTATATATATATATATATATATATATATATATATATATATATATATATGTATGTATCTAAATGTATGTATGTAATATGTGTGTAAATCTAAATGTGTATATATATATATATATGTATCTAAATGTATGTATGTAATATGTGTGTACATATATATATATATTATATATATGTATATATATATCCTAACTTAAAATATTATATTATGAAGTTAACGTCTAGGCGACGCCTAGGCGGGCGCCTAAGCGCTTAGGCGGTTCAGAACCCCGAGCACGCCTTGGTCGCCTTACCGCCTTGACAACTATGGACAGCGCCGGTTGCGACGACGCTGGCGGTGGGAGACGGCGATGCCTCCGGCAGCGTGGCGGCGGCGAGAGCAGGCAGGTGCTCCGGCGATTCTCCCCTCCTCTTCTTCGTCTCCTTCTTCTTTCCTCTTCTTCGTCGGGCCTGGGTTGTAGGGGGAGGCACGCGGGAGGGTTCTCCGGAGCCGGCGGTGGCGGGAAGGGAAGCTGCTGGCGATGGGGGCTCGGGCAGGTCCCGTCGGCCTCGCAGGGGAGAGACAGGGAACGGGGGGGGAAAAAAAACCGGACTACCCCTGCGGTGGTGGCCTCCGGGGCCTGCGTGCTGCTGGGAAGCTCTCCGGGAGCGCGGGGGTGACTGTCTCTGGACCTGCGCACCGCCGGAGGGGACTCGTGGGGATCCTGCTTCGGCCACGCGTGCGGCGGCTCCGCGAACTGCAGGGTGGTGAGGCTCGCGGGGGTCGTTGCCTGCGCGTTGCGGTTCGAGCGGGGTGGCGTGGGTTCTCGGGCAGGTCCCGTCGGGCTCGCAGGGGAGCGACAGGGGACGGGAGGAAGACCGGACAGCCCCTGCGGTGGTGGCCTCCGGAGCCTGCGTGCTGCGGGTTCGTGGGGGGTTAGGCCTACAGTTCCTTGCTGCGTGACACAGACGCTGTGCAGGGGAGAGAGTGAATCACGCACAGAGAGAGAGAGGAAGGCAGAGAAGAAGAGAGGGCAGTGGAGGCACGATGGAGATCGGAGTTGGGCTCTGATACCAAGTTGATGCGGGACAGGAGGGGGTAGATCGGAAGTAGAGAGAAGAGAGGGGGTTGGAGGAGAAGAAGGCTAGGGTTCCCGTCTTGTCTCGGGAGAAAACGCACAGCGGCGGCTCTTCATTTCAAAATTCTTCTTCAATGCTTTCCCACGAGGGGATACAAGACAATATATAGACTCTTCAAAAAAAAAAACTAATAGAAAAATTACTAAACTACCCATAGAACTCCGAAAATAACTAAAAATATGTGAAAATTGCAGATAAATTAAAAGACTCCCAATGGGCCCCTAATGGGCCAAATGAGCTGCACATTGGACCTTAGACTCCATTCCAGCTGCTCCTGGATCCCCATCAAGAAGGATATGAAACAACGAATCACCCAGAAACACACGTCAATGTCCATGGAATTGCATGCAACATATGTTAAAAACACAGCATGTCGGACATTCAAAAGTATTGGGGCATTAAATGCTCATGGTTTGTTTTGTGTTACCCACTAACTGCAAAGACATCTCAAATTCAAAAAGCCTTGGATCACTCCATATGATAGATTGACAATGCTCGAATAGAACACACTGTATCCTATAGAAGTTGGACAAAAAACATCCCCAAATGATGAGATGATGCCATAACTTCAATATTAATTCATTGCATCTAGGTGAATGTATGGACGAATAGTAAGGTAAAATTTGACATATTCTCATGTAACAAGCAGCATCCAGCCGACCTTTACATGGGCAACCATCTCACAAACTAAACCTCCATGTTCTTCATGATGCCAAAATGAATGAGAACTGCTCAATACCCAACAAATTATTTGACAGAACAGATCCAGTAACCAAGCATTTTGTGTTAGCTATTGAGAGAAGCACTTTTCACGTTGGACTTGCATCAGATCACTCATTCTATCATATTATGTGCCCTCGAATATCAGGCACTTGTCATATGGTGAGGCTTATTATGCTAATGATGCTTGCATTACAATCGAAACAATGGATGACCATTCTCTTATTAGTCAAATATGGAGTCTGAGGCCACTTTGTCAAGAATTGGAATCACACAGACCACCCTTAACAGCATGAAGCACCATGGGAAACAAGGTCACAGTTTCGACCTCATCCCGACACAACAAGCTGTTGCATGCCATGAACATAGTTCGTAGGCCAATAAGCTTGGACTTTGCCCTGGCCCTATTGGGCATACCTGGGGTGTTTACCTCATAATCCTCAGGGGAGAAGAACACACCAGCTTTATCTGATGGAGTCAAGGGGCATTAACCTATATCAAGCTAGAAATCCTGGTCTGATTAACATGCTTATCCAAAGATAGCATGCACCACAAGTTCAAGTATATATCTAATTCAATCAATTTCATTATAATACATTTTAAGTCTGTGAGAGGTTTTAGATGTTAACAAACATAAGTTTACAGCAACCTTTTCTGTTTACCTGTATCACTGATTTTTCTAATGGCCATGTTCATAGCGTCAGCAACATAGATATTTCCCCTGTCATCTACCGTAAATCCCTTAGGGTGGTTCATCCTTGCTTCTCGCAGCCTTCCATCAACATGCCCGGCAAATCCTTCTGATGAACCAGCAAGAAGCCTCGGCCTGCTGTCTGCTTTTCTTCAAACATGTTCACACAGAAAGAAGGTTACTACTTAATTGGAATGAAAGAAAATACGACAATAGAAGACAAAACGAAATAACAATTATCAGGAACAACATATTTGTCCGTTGAAAGAGGACTAGAAAAGAAACCAATCAAGCACTATGTTGAAAGGGACAGGTTCCCGTGCTCAAGTCAGCCCAGGCCTGAAATGGTGAGAGGTGGGTCATGGGTCCCTGCCCTCCCTAGGATGTACCTGGAGCAAACTAGACTTATCTTTGAGATCCCAAAAGAGAGAAAGAGTCATTTTCTCAAATAGTGAGCTTTAAAAAAGTTTAGCTGAATATGACTGATTTTAATTGAATGAGTCAACTTCAGAGTATTCCACCCAGGCAAATGGGGCTTAAATTTTCAGCCAATGCACATAGCAAACTTAAACCAAAAACACTGGAACCTTGGAAGAAGATACCTGGTATGAGGAAAAAAAAATTGAACCTACCCTTCACAAGAAATGAGGGACAAAGAGAGAAAAAAGGGTAATCTAACAACAACTCAAAGTTGACACATCCACATAACATTCACAAGAAAAAAAAAAAAAAAAGAGGAGAGAAAAACTCGTCAATCACCAGAATTAAACACATAGGTTTGTCAAACCAAAAACCAAATGCAGCTACCTCAAGTGTTACAATACTTGTCTGTGCAATAAGCATTCCAAAGATCACTAAGCGGATGGGCTTCCCCGGGGGTTCCCAACCGGGAACATACCCAAACAACTCTTACCAAGCGAATCTAACAACAACCTTACAAAACACAGATGAGCAAACACAAACCCACACCATTTTCCCAAATAAAAACACAAGCCATCCGTATGTGAAACCAAAGATCTTCCAATCATCACGCAAAAAAAAGGAAAAAAAAAAAAAAGAGAAAATCAACAAGAAGGAAGAATACAGAAGGTGGGCATGAAATTTCCAGTGCTCCAGATGAAGAACAGAAGGCAATCTAACTGAAGCAAGCAGGAAAGGAAGCACCCACATCTGGACAGCGGCGGCGAGACCCTGTAGATGTTGCTGTTCAAAGAGTCCAGCACCAGCAGATCCCCCTCGGGCGCGACCTCCACCGTGAATGGCTCGATTCCCAGCTTGCTCCCGTCGAACACCGTCTCCACCGTGTACCCATCTTCGAACTTCATCATGGGTCGAGCCGCGGCGATGGCTACAAACGCATCACAGACGTACCCCGCATCAGCCAAGGATCACGCCGCAACCACGGCGGAGGCAATGCAGGAAGAAAAGGGGCAAAAGAAGACGACCCATAAGAGAAAAAACCTGTCTTGGCGGCAGATTTCAGCGACCAGAGCCGTTTCAGGAGGGCGGAAAGGGCGTCGGAGGCGAACCCAGTGACCATTCCTGCGCGCATCTGGTGAGGCCACAGCAAAAGGGGGAGGAAACTCATGAAGCAGAAGAGGTGGAGGGGGCTGAGTACTCACTTGCTGGCGCGGCAGGGGCCGCGGAGGCCGGAGCGAAGGCGCCATGGAGGAGCACGGAGACGAGCAGGGCGGCCACCAAAGGCACTTCCTTCTCCATGTCTGCTGGGAGAGGGGAAGGAGTGAGGGGAACAAGTGCAAAAAGGAGGGAACTTTGAGGGAGTAGTGAGCTCCAATCAGTGGTATCTCATGGGGAAATCATGGTAGGAGTGAGAGGGAAGGAGCTCCTGCCATGGCTGCTGCCTCTTGCTGGGATCGGGGGGCGGCTAATCAGGCAATGCAGGGTGGTGGGGAGGACGGGGGAGGAGAGCCCACCACTATTATGCTCCCAAGGTCTGCTTTTCTCATGGGGGAGAGGGAAAGGAAAAGTTGCAAGAGGGAGCTGGGATGGACCCCCACTTTGTAGAGAGAGGAGGGAGAGATGAATAAGAGTGGAGGTGAAAGAGACAAAAGGGAGGGGGGGCTTTTGGGGAGGGAGTGATGCAGTGCTCAATGCTCTTTCACTCTCGTAGGCTGGTTGGTGGGGAGAGACTGAGGACCGAGTAGTGAGAGGGCGTGTATGTGGGCGAGTGAGGGTGGGAGTAGACAGAGGACATGTATGCGGGTGTGTTGTGTCGGAATGGAGAGAGAGAGAGAGAGAGGGGACATGTTTGTGGGTGTGTCCGAACGCAGAGAGAGAGAGAGAGATCTTTAGAGGAGAGAGAGTGTGCTTTTAGGAAAGTAAGGGAATCAATTAGGAATGCAAATGTGTAGGATTCGCTGTGGATCTAAAGTAGATTCATGGACTTATCTTTTAAGTTATTAGTTTAAAAATTGTTATCCCTTAATTGTCCTATAAATTAACAATTAGTCTGATAATTGGATCTCGGTGTATAATGTATATTCGGTCAGAAAAAAATTATATCCGTTACCTAATTTGTTATACATATTGGTTTAAAAAGATTATCCGTTAATTAACATATAAGTTAATAAACAATTCGATAATCAGCTTATCGTCGGGTTCGCCGACTCGAAGAGTTGGACCAACTCAAATCTCTCATGATCTAGTACGAGGCGGGTTGACTCGCACAGATTCGGCCGAGTCACATGGAAAAGAACCTCGTAAATCGCATAAACTCAATCGAGCCGCACCGACTCAGATTTACCATGATACGATACAAGTCGTCCGAGTCGACACGAATTGATCGAGTATGACAAACCATACCTATCAGTTACCATTTGCATCCCTATGGGTCTGTTCCAATGGAGAGAGAGAGAGAGAGATCTTGAAGGAGATAGTGTGCGCTTCTTGAATCAATGCTGTTGTGCTGCTGGTCTCTTGGTTCTCTTTTGCACAGTAGCTATTTAGGTTCTCTTGTCAAATAACAATTTGACTCCGTGTCCAACAGTCCTCAATCTCATGCCACTTTCTGTGTTCAATGGTGTGAGAAAGAGAGCAATTGGTTCTTCTTTCCTTTCACTGCATGTGTGATCAGACTGAGTCATTTTAGTATATGTACTGTTTAATTTTTTATTGAACAGTTGAAATATATATATATATATATATATATATATATATATATATATAAAGAGAGATGAAAAAAATATGAGATAATTAATTCAATATTCTTGGCAATGGCTGAGATTTATTTCTCGGTCCTTGTCAAAAAAGGGAGCATTAGAAAATTCTTATTTTTTAGTGTCATATAATTTCTAGTCTTTGCTTTTCAGGATATGTAATTAATGATCTCTCGTGAATAGTTACCGTTTGACCAACGTCTGTCACATTTTTTTACTTCCTATTTTACCCTTGACACCATTGAGAAGATTCTTGTCATCCCTTTCTCCCTTATTTTGTTCAGCATTCGTCCTGCCTTTAAACTTCCTTCAGTCAGTATTAAAGAAAAATTGTACGTGATTCAAAGACCTATCTTTAAATCATTCTGAAGAAGAGTTATAGAGAAACAATAAATGACTTAAAAGTAAGATTACTTAAAGTAAAACAGTTGAATGATTTAAAGCATACAACACATAACATGCATACATTTTGCTTGTAGAAGAATATCATTCAACATTCATCATTCAACATGCGTACACTTTTATTGAAGAAGAAGATCTTTTTTTTTTTTTTTTGTCAATAAACATACTTACTTTCCATTTAACTAGCAACCAAAGTTCAAATACAAACGAAAGAGATAACAAGAACAAGAAATGCAAGGGGGAATGGATGAACTCTTGATAAAAACATAATCAGTGGTTGACGCTGAAACATTAGAACCCTAACAAGACAACAACAATAGTTTAAGGAGAAAATAAGCAAAAAGAGAACTAAAGTCGTCATCTGAAACCAACTTCAGGAGTCGAGCATGCCTGCAAGGATGTACGGATAAGTACTGGACTTGAGCACCACCACAAAAGATCATTCAACATTTATCATATTATATTAGGTTATTACAAGGCCTTCTATTGTGACATTCTTTTTTGCATCTAGAACAAATGTATACATGTTCTACTTTTCCCCTTAAATGTATTCGTTTCTTCTTAGTCTTTCGGATAATTTGTTTATTTCGGGTGGCTTGATTTGAATATCTTTTAGTTGTAGTGGATCTGGCATATCAAATGTGGTGACTAGTTGTATAAGATTTTGATATACAACCATATACATATGTCTGTTATAAAATAGTGATACATACTGAGCTACAGGTTATATTGTAGGCAATTGCAGCACGTACATGTTTGCAAGGTATTTTCAGAAGTTATCAATGTCTCCCGGAGCAAGTTTGTTGATGGAGGTCGATTGCGTACGCCTTCATACTTTCCATGACCTTAAATACATTCCAATCTGATTGACGTATTCTTAAACCTCGTCTCTGATAGAGGTTTTGTGCGATTAATCTTTCTAGCTTAGGGCAAAATGGAGTCTCCCAAGTGTCAGTATCAATTTTTCTCTTTTCAACTATTTTCATAATTTGAACTCTAATCTTGTTAACCATATGAAGAATGGGTAGAGCACGAACATCATGTATCCAGGCATTGAAGAACTCGACTAGATTGGAATATAACTCTCCATGTCTGTGATCGTTTAAACAGAAAAAAAAACCTTTAGAATTAAAGTACATAAGAATAAACTTGAAGGTTAAATGCGTATAGTGCTAAAGTAAAATTTTGAGTGAGTTAAAGTAATGAAAAGTAACTTTTAAGGTTAAAGACATATAGTGTTAAAGTAAAACATGAAGTGGACCAAATGAGAGAAGAAGAGGTTCTAAAATAAAATGTAAAAGGGTGTAGACTAAAAATATATAAGGTTAAGGTGACATTAAACGAAATATAATAATGTAGGTAGGGTCTTAAAGTAAAAAAGAATACGTATTAAGGTAAAATACATAGGGTGATATAGTAAAAAAATGAGTAGGTTAAAGTAATGAATAGTTACTTTAAAGGTAAAAGACATATAAAGTTAAAGTTAAACATGGAGTGGATTAAAGTAGAGAAGAATATGTTTTAAATAAAAATGAAGAACACATACTGTTAAAGTATGAATGATGTTCATAACTCCTATCTCTCTCCAGGAAAGAGTGCGTATGACCAATGATCGATATCATTTCTCAATATTTAATCTTTTGTCTCAGGAGATTGAACTCCATTGCACACATGGCTGCCTGTATTCGTATTCAGTAACAACCTATGCAATTCTTAAGAATTTTTGTAAGAACTTTCTTCATAGGGGCATGATATCTTTCAGTAGTTTGGTCTATGAAGTTATGCTTGATGTGCTGAAAATAATATGAATGGTAAGTATTTGAAAATATTTTGGTAAAACTTCCTTCAAGTCTTTTACCCTATCTGACATAAAGACCATTCTTCTCTCCCTGATGAGTGCTTTCTTCAGGTTTTCAAGAAACCATATGCAATTGTCATAACTCTCTGAATCGGTTATGATGTATGCTACAATGAAGAACTCATTGGTGCCATTTAATGCACTAGCTGCAAATATTACGCCCTACACTCTATGTTATTTGATATGAGTTGCATCTAAAAATAGTATATCTGCACTCAATTTTATATCAACAAGCACATGACCGAAACATAAGAAGTAGTTTTTAAAACATTGTGCCACCACTTGAAGATCTATAATAGATCCTAGATTTGTCTCTAAAATATAAATATTGTACTAGAGCAGCATATCATAACTTGTGCGGACATCTCCGTATATAGAATTAATAGCTACTTCATTACCCCACCAAGTTTATTATGACAATGTTACTTTAAATTTTAAAACATAACAATGAATGACTAAATGTAAAATATAACTGAATTAAAATAACATTTTAACTAAATTAGCGTAATATGTGTACGACTTAAAGTATCAATTAGAATGATATAAAATAATCTGATGACATATTTGAAGTAGACGTTTGAATGATTTAAACTAATATACTATCATTTTTAAAGTAATTTTGTTAAATGATTTGTAAAATATTCGAAAGTTACGTAATATAAAATTAAATAATGAAAGTGTAGTTGATCTTACGCGATGATAAGAAATATCAATGCCATATTCTCGACGCATGTCTCTCTTCATATCACTTGCTCTATAAATTGGTATATCAGTTAGTTTATTCTTCACAATACTTGCAACTCACTTCTTTGATGTTCTTGAATGGCCTTAGCTCATAATGTTGCATCCACATTTGTCTATATTGTTCATTAGCTTAATTACACACTCTAGCCCACCACTAATAAGGGATGCATGGAGACGCCAATCACATTGAGGATCCTTGCATTTTACTGTTAAACATATTATGTAACGACTCGCCACTCTATAATCGGAGATCCGATTACTAAATGGGTACCGAATCGTTAATTTGGAGCCAAACTAGAATCTTGATAAGTCTGGAAAATAAATAATAAACTAAGCTAAACATTCACATCGCATTGAATTAAAAGGAAATGCAGGAATTAAAAATTATTACAATGCGATTCGACTCAGCAAATAATTACATACTCCAACAGAAAGAAAATAATTAAGCATACAAGTCAGAAAATAAAATGACAACTACATCGGGGCATACCCCGGAACAACGGCTGCTGGCGTACGACCCAAAGCAACACTCTCCTCGCTACGCCTACCTAGAACCCTCACTTGAAAACCGCAGGGGTGAGTCTCATTGAAAAGACTTAGTAGGGATCCTTCGATCCCCACTGCCTACTTACGCACCCACAAGTACAGCAACACAAATATAGATAATTTAAGCAAATAAATCAGTAAACATAATTCCTAGATTTTGATATAAAACACATACATTCGAAATATAACATGCACAATTCTGAAACCATTCTACCATGGAGCCCACAACCAGCGTCTCGGCAAAACACGCTAACCACACGGCAGAACGCAAGAAACTCCGACCTGCTGAGACTAAATAGCAACCCCTCGGATAGCGTGTTGGCTACTTTGCCCTGACATGCTCCAAGTGGTTCTTCTTCTCTCAGCACGAGTGACACTCCGAATGTACCACTCCCACACCGGTACTAGTTATACCCCGGGGTACACCAGGTGACCCTCTTTCTAGGCGTCACCCCGCCACTCCCACACTGGTGCCGTGTCACTCCCACACCGACACAGGATGCCTAAACACTAACAACTGTCACTCTAGGCCCACGATCGCACAAAACACAACACGGTGCGATCCGATCACATAGAACCCATCGTCATCGAGTACATTTCTAAGTATGCAATTAACTAAACTATCTAACAATATAAACACGTATTAATTACAGGGATTAATGGAATTCTGGCTTGAATCGTGTTGCCCAAGACCGACGTCATTCAAGCTTCCTAAACTGGTTCATATAAAAACTGGCCTCAGAAGATGGCTTAAAACGTGTCGTCATATGTAGCCGCCTTTTGAAAGGCGTCGTTGTCCCTAGTCGCCTGATAACGACAGAAACATAGACATACCTCGGGGTGATTTTACTTTAAAACGCGTCGACCATGGAAGTCGCCGTTCAAAAGGCGTCGTTGTCCCTGGACGCTCATAAGTCCAGAGACAGAGTCTGTTATTTGGGCTAAATCGCGTCGCGGGTGGAAGCCGCCTTTCTAAAAGGCGTCGCTGTCCCCCGACGCTATTTAACCCTCACAGACAGGTTCTTCCTCCGCCATTTTCCAATCCACGGGGTGAGATTTCCTCCCCCAAATCGTGTAAAAACACAAAAAAAGTGAAGGAGGAGAATAACCTAAATACCCATTAAAACACCCAAATTCTCATTACATGTAATTAGTATTTTCACCCCACGAAAACTCCTAAACATGCTCCAAAGCGGGAAAAATATGGTTTTTAAACGAAATACAACGGAGATCGTCACCCTACCGATTACTCGAACTCCTCCTAACTCCAAGCCGCCAACCCGCCTCGTCACACGCCGCCGCCGGTACCGCCATGGACGCCGTTACTCCACCGGGATGTCGGCCGCCGTCCGAAGAGAAAAACGCCGCGGAGGAGATGGTGGTGGTAGTGGTGGGAGTTAGGAGGTTGATGGAGTAGAGGGAAAGATGGAATGGAGGGAGGGAAGCAAGGAGAGGGGGAAGGGGTCGCCGGAGATCGGAGGGAAGAGAGGAGAGAGAAGAGAAAGGAGAGAATGAGGGAAATGAGGAAGGGTTCGCGGGGTCAAACAGAAACTGGAGAAAACGCGTCGTCTAAGTCCGACGTCATTCAGATGACAAGATTGTGCCGTACTCTGACAAAGTATGGTCGTATTCTAAATGGCGTCGTCCATACAAGACGCCATTTAGACGAAAAGACCGGGGCCGTACTCTCGCGCCCTAAGGCCAACCCACGTGGCGCCCACGTGGCACAGCCTAAAACACGTCCACATTGATGGACGCCGTATAAACCGTGTCGAGCAAGCTCGACGCGAAAAGGAAACTAAGTCCCAGCCCCACCAGGACCCAAATTAAAGGATCCGACCCCGAAAACTGACCCGATAACCGGATCCGAAACCTCAATCCTTATATATTAAGTCGTTTTTCAAATGTTGTCAATCAAATCTCTTACTCATGACAAAATTAGTTAAGTCTAGCTGCAAATGTTCTTTATTCCTGAATATTTGTCCTATTGAATATATTGATCCTGCCATTTTTTATAGGCTCCTTCATACAGTGTTAGACTGTTGCCCGTGTAATGAATACTTTTCTTTTGTGGGACAAGGAAGTCATTGATTGTTGAGGATGGTTGGAATATTTATATGTTAAACTATTGTCCGATCAGATGTCTTAAAATAAATATCAGATGTCTTCAAGTAACTGTCGACATGTCTTAAAGACAATGTTCGTATGTTTTAACGTAAACGTCAAAATGTCTGTAAACATTCATATATTTTAAAGTAAACGTCGAAATGTCTGTAAACATTCATATATTTTAAAGTAAATGTTAAAATATCTTAAAGTAAATATTCATATATCTTAAAGTAAATGTTCAGATATTTTAAAATAACAGTTGAAGTGTCTTACAAAAAATATTCATATGTTTTAAAGTAAACGTTGAAATGCCTTAAAGTAAACAGTCATATATTTTAAAGTAAAGTTTCGATATCTTAAAGTAATTGTTGATCAGATCACTAATATACATGTCTTTTATAATTATTTTGCAGTTCAATCATAACACTATAGTAAAAATACCTTTTGACGTAGTGTATCAAATGGCATGATACATTACAGACCCACTGACAAAGTCATTGGTTCAAGATGCATTTGAATGTCACTTACATGGGATGGGGATCAAACATGTAGGTGATTAGTTGTAGTCCAAGTGGGAGAATAAAAGAGTTAGGGTGTCCTAAACCAATCACATTAGATGTAACATATTTAATTCTTGTATTCTTTATTTAGTGATGAATGATATTTCTAATAGATACATATGTGCGTCTATGTAGACTGACACATGTTGTGTCTGCGCTGATAGAAATGTATGCCCTGTAAGCCAATCACATAAGATGTGATGATATCATTTCATGTAATTATCTCATTCTTATTAATAATAAATGACAATTTTTCATCATGTCTTATCATTTTATGTGCGTTCATCATTTGATGTGATGAAGTCCTGCAACACATGTGATGATGACTGAATCATAATGAGATTATGATAATGAGATCAGTCATCTAGATGCATATGTTCAAATTGTTCTTGGTCATAGGATCTCCAATATGGGACATTGAAGAACCGAATAGATTAGTGCACGTGATACTTACTATTATAATTAGGGTAACTGATCTCATAGTTACTAGTGTGGTGACACTAAGGTACATGGGCAGGTGCTCATTGGTGGAATGAGTTTATTAAACTGATATGACCTAGAATTCCCAAATGCTCATCATACTGGCTATCAATCGGTATATTCTATAGTCATAGTAGCATAGTTGGATCCCAAGGATACTTTAATTGAGTGACACTGAGTATTTAATTACTGACTTAAGAATCTCAAGTTTGTGATTTTATATAATCAGTTATTTTGACTCGGTGGGATTCTTGCGAAGGTAATTGAGTTGACAACATAGAATTATTCACTTTCAATATGTGATCGGAGAGAGAATGTCCTATAGAATAGTACTCGAAAATCTCTGGCCAGAGTTAGATAATTAAATGAGAAAAGAGTTTTTTATTTAATTAATATTGAGTACAAGATTTCATTCAAGACATATCAGGGTTTGACAATTAAACCATATCCTGATCTGACTGGGACATTGTATGGATGATGATCTATAGCTATGTGGTATCTGTAGATGAAATGTTACGATTAGTGGGTTGCATATTTCCGATGTCTTTTGTGATCATAGGTGTAGCTTAGTGCCGCTTATGATAAAAAAGTCCACAGAATTCATCATGCGATGATGGATTATCGATCATGTGGTAATCAGATTGAAATTCATTATAAGATAATGAATAATAATTAATTAAGTTAAATAAGTTATTATTGACTTAATCAGATGAAAATTAAATAGACAATTAGGCCTAGAGGGTCACACACAAAAGTTTTTTAACGGATCTGGAGAGGATTTAAGTTTTTATAAACTTCTGGATTTTTGTGAAAAATATTAAGAGTCTATAAATAGTTGCTACGGAGGAACCCTAGCCAGTTTTCAAGATTTTCCACTATGACGAGCTTTCATCCTCCCTCTTCCCCTCTCTTTAGAGCAGTCCTTTCTCTCCTCTCTCCTTTTATGTTGAAATTGAGATTCAGATAGAGTTTGCAGAGCGCGGAGGAGATCCAGATTGCCACAAAGAATCGTGTGGATATGTCTAGCGGTTGGACGCTTGAACTATTCGTGATCCCAAGATCAACCACTCGTTCGTCTCCAATTCGACGAGAGATTTTCATCCCCTTGATGGTGAAGATTCGATCTTCATGTTTTGTTTCTTATTTTAATGCGATCTAAACACCTGAGAATTGATGCACGTGGATTGAGGGAAAATATAATTAATTTTTATTCCGTTGCACTATCTTCTTCCTGCCACGATTCTTTACAGTGGTATCAGAGTCAGGTTCTCGGCTCTGTTTAGATCGTTTTGATATACTCTGTGTTATTTTCGTCATCGCATGTGTGATTTTCGGACTGACCTCGTCAGGGGCATGCATACGATGTCGTCGGCATTCCGAGTGTCAGAAAGGGTTCTTAACTAGTTGGATGTATTGTAGAAGTTGTGGGCTGTGTGTTGGGCATTAAAACGATGCTTAAGGGTCGTTTTGAACCCCCTCAAATGTGATTTTGTCATCCGTGTGCACAGTCTTATGGGTGTTGTATTTTTATTTTACGACTCCCTTTTCTCATCCGGATCGTCTTGGAAGTGTTCTAGGATTGTTGAGTATCGAAAAGCACTAGAGGGAAAATTGGTTTTGTGATTTTTGGGCTCTGGATAAGGGAGAATGGCTAACGCGATTGTTTAGAAATGTTCTTCAAAAGGCTGAGAAAGAGAGATAATAAAACGAGAAAAGACAGACTTCAAGAGAAAATATGAGTGTTTTGGAGTTTTTAATTTATCGTTAAGAGATAACCAAAATTAAATAAATTATTTTAATAGAATATGTACGGACTATAACTATATAAGTACTTTAGCAAATATTATGTAGTGGGATTCTTGAAAAATAATATTAAATGAAGACTGATAATTTTGTGAGTCAACCAATACGGAGGGTTTATTTGCCAAAATCTCAAAGAAATATGATTAATTTCTAAAGTAAAATAAGATAAAGTAAATATTAAAATAAATTCACATTGATCTTATTGTACAAATACGAGGAAGGCTCCGTTGCCAACGGTGGCATACTAGAACAGTGCCCCCTACTTAAAAGGTAGATTATTTGAATTTTAATTTCTAATTCAAAATGTTAAACTTTCTACACAACGTGAAAATTATGTAGATCTAAAAAAGCATTTATTTCTGATATCTGGGGGTGGTAGATTAGATAGAATTAAATATAACACTACCAATATCGCCAGTGTTATAAACTTTTGATGCATCGTAAAAGGGTATCAGATGTATCCGACTTTTAATTCATGGGTACTTTTTAGTAGAAAAGATTTAACAATTTAAATTAGAGATTAGAATCTAAATCATATATTTTCAAAGTGGGTGATGCCATTCTTATTTTATCACCGATGATAAGAAAAATCTCATCTACAGATGTCTCAAAAGTTAAATATTTTAGAAAGGAAGGCATAAAACATGAAAAACTAATCAAATAAAAAATTTAACTCCTTTAGGTAACAACGTTAATTAACTGAGATGCTGAAGAAGGCACATGTAAAATGGTGGCAACATTATGACCTAATAGAACTCGAGGCTTAGGGTGCATTTGATTCTATGTAAAATATATTTAGATTGAAAAGGTTTTCTAAGGAAATAAATAGGACTGGAAACGGAGCAGATATGAGCTGGATATGGGTTTCCCACACCCGACCATTTATCTTATTCGAATAATCCACTTCATAATATGAAAAATTAAATTTTATGAAGGATGTTGCAGAAAATTTAAATATTAAAAATGACATAATAGACTGGATGATGACTAACGTTCAGCAAGTCATATAAGCCAAACAAACCATGAATCGGAGACATAACAAATTCGATGATGACTAAATTGGACAAAAACTTGTGTTTCGTAGAGATGTTTCAGATTACTTTATTATGTACTCACATAAAGGATTTTTGTTTACATAATCAAAACTGCAAAAATTGCTCAATCATGTAAAAAACCTTCTTGCCGTAACGTGATGTCTTCTTAACGTAACCAAACGTGTATAAACCCTCAATTTTAATTCTTAAATGACGAATATGGATGTACCATTAGTGTTCTATAATAGAGGTATATAAACAAAAAATGCTCTCCTTAGGCATGTGATTTACACGACATTTTGATTCGTATCCTATGTTGAAGTTGACATAAGGAACGGGTTAAGAAAGAAGTTCTTGGTTTCAAAACTGCTCAAGTGAATAATGTTAAAATTAATGTCACATTCTTCTTGATTGGGATCCTTATCTACTTCTGAAAAAGAGGTCAATTACGTAGTTGTCGGGCCACTTAGACTGCTTTCCTAACTATGTGATGGTGGGAAACAATAGCTGATGAATCAGTAACAATTCAGATCAGATTAACCAATTTCCGGCCATGACAATCACATTAAACAGGCTTAAACCAACATGGTACGAAAAATAGAATAAGAAACAAACCTGCGGGCAAGCAAAGGTATGCAATTAAATGTGGAATGTTTCCTTGACATGAGAGTGATCAGCCTGTACAAACTCGTATCTATAGAATGAATGAAGCCTTTAGTCAAACATGGATGAAGTATGTACTAGTTCAGTGTGATCTCTGAACAGCAATAGAACTGCCCGTAACATTTATCACATTTCGGCCAATTCCCTCAAGCAGAGATGCTCCCATCAAACTGCAGCATCATCTGCCCTCAGAGAGAATGGACGAACAGTTTTCTGTAGCTCACAAATGCCATGCAAAACTGGCTTCTGGAAGGCCAAAGCCATGTAAAATAAGGGCCACTGGCCAGTGATAGTAAGGGTGGAGGGAGTTTAGTTCACTTATAACAGTCGAGAAGAAAATAAACTTTCATTCGCGTACTATTGATCTTTCAAATGAAACATGCTCAACAATCTCCGATTTTTGAGTCAATACAGTAGCCAAGGCTTGGAGCAGATTGGTTACACCGCTGACTTCTTCGACATAGTACTTGGCCATGCTCGGCTTTAGGCCAACTGTGCATGGATATACTTTGGGATCAGTAGGAAGTGAGGGACTTGATGCCATAGCATCAATGCTCTCAAACATGTCCTCATCAGATCGATCATCTCCAATGCACAATATAAAATCCGGTGGATTCCCATTGCTCATCAGTGTTGAGAGTACCTTTTGGACAGCCAACCCTTTACCAATTCCCTGCTTGGTACACAGCTCGTGTTTGTTACCATTAGGTACACAAAAATAGTAGAAAGAAAAGGGAAAAAAATGCATAACTGAAGAAGGCAAACCTGTGGCTTGGCCTCCACAATATGATGACCCCTAGAAACAAGCACGGGCTCATTTGCCAGAACATTCTCAAGGTGAATCAATAAGTCTTTTGCCTGCCGGGAGCCAAAGTCAGGATCAGCTTCCTGATGATGCCACACCAGTGCGGTCTTCTTCGATTCTATATAGGAACCATCGGTAGCCTCTGTGTATGATCTCATTATAGGTTCTGCTATCTCTTTCCAATCAAAATTACCAGAAGCTACACCAGACTCCCACCTGGAGGATCTACTCCACCTATAGGAACAAAAGAAATAAACGCACCCAATTCAGTCATTTGTAATATATATATATATATATCTTCAAGCATAATATATCAAAGATCTGTTGGTCCTTTTACCTTAAGAAGTAGCCATGCTCAGCAGCAATCCCCAAGGTATCTATGGGAGAAAACCACTCACTGAGAGTATCTTGTCCTCTCCCACTAACAATAAACACAGTATTTTCAGGATCGGTGCATAAGTTTTTGAGTGTACAAATGATTTCATCACTTGGAGCCTTATTTACAGAACTTTTTGGCATGATTGTGCCATCATAATCCAAAAAGAATACCCTCTTATGAGTGCTTTTGTAAGATGAAATAACATGATCAATATTTAGCCTCCCAAAACTTAAAGGAAGGGCAACAACCCTGAAGTTCAGACCAAAACCCACACTCCAATATTTCTTGTTATGGTGATCCCTGCATGCTCGCTGAAGATCCTGGGCAAAGCTTCTGACCCAATAAACCACATCATGGGAGTTAACATAACGGTAATGCTTTTCATGTTGCAACGCCTTCTCAAGTAAGGTTAAATGCGTAGCTCTTGCTAAAGCGTTAGACACTTCTTCAATATTCCATGGATTAACCCTTATAGCTCCACTAAGAGATGGAGAGCAACCCACAAACTCAGAGACAATAAGAGTGCTGGTTCTTAAGGATGTTGAATCTTTATTGATTTCCTCATTTTGTTGCCTGCAAACAATGTATTCATATGGGACTAAATTCATCCCATCTCTGACGGCATTAACAATGCAACATTCTGCAACAGCATAGTAAGCCACTTTTTCATAATAATGCATACCTTCATCAAGCAAGACAATGGGAAAATAGTTTGGACTACCATAGGCAAAGTTAATCCGTTCAGCAATTGATATTATCTCATCCCTTGCCTTCCTGACATCCTTCCCGACTCCCCTTGGTGGATTAGCAATCTGAACAAGAACTATTTCTCCTTGCAAATCCTGTCGATCATTCAAAAGCAACTCCAGGCTTGAAAGCTTTTGGCTAATGCCTTTGAAGATATCCACATCATCCACACCCAAAATCAATCTTTTTCCTTTGTACTTTTCTTCAATCTCCTTAATTTTGGCTATCGTATCTGGAAAACTCAATATAGATTTAAGCCTGCCCATGTGGACACCTACAGGAAGAATTTTAATGGTAACCGTCCGACCATAGTAGTCCAGTCCGATGTAGCCACGCTTCAATTCATAATCCAAGCCAAATAGCCTATTGCAACAAGAAAGAAAGTGGCGAGCATAGTCATATGTGTGGAAACCAACTAGATCTGCATTAAGTAATCCCCTTAGAATTTCCTCTCTGACTGGCAAGGTCCTGTATATTTCTGAGGAAGGGAAAGGACTGTGAAGGAAAAAGCCCAGTTTCACTTGGCTCATTTTCTTCCTCAAAAATGTTGGGACGAGCATGAGGTGATAATCATGAACCCATACATAGTCATCATGTGATCTCATAACCGACATGATCCTTTTTGCAAATTCCTTATTGGCAGCAATATATGCTTGAAAAAGGGCATGGTCAAAGAGGTTATGCAGATTTGGTGACAATGGAAGCATGTAATGGAAGAGAGGCCATAACTGCTCCTTGCAGAAACCCAAGTAAAATTTCTTTTGGATGTCTGGGTCCAAAAATGTTGGTACACAATGGTACTTCTGATAAAGTTCCTGAGCAACTTCTTCCTGTTCACTTGCATCAATAGTCTCCTTCAAACAACCAACATATATAACTTCAGTCTCGGGGGAGAAACCATCGCTCATCTGCAGCAGAAGTGAGTCTTCATCTCGCACGAAGCACCATTTCCCATTTTCCGGATCCTTTTCAGAAACCAAAGGGAGAAAATTAGCTGCTAAAATTATCCGCCCATTGCCAGCTTCCCCATCATTCCCACTGCAAGAAACAATGTTATGGACAGTCATCGTGCGGGAATTCTTTGCAGTAGCATCAGGTTTATCCAATGCACCCCCAGATACCACATCCAAAAGATTTGAACAGTACTGGTAGACCATATCAATAGTGTGAGGTGATTAGTGGTGCATATCCACTGTGGCGTATCACCAAGTAAACTTGAGTGACTTCAACTGTATAAAGATGAAAGTACAAGTGTTAGGAAACCGCTAGTAAAAGTATATCTGTATTCTATGAATGCATGATATTTGACATGTCTATAGTTACACCAGGTAAAAAAAAAAAAAATCCTATTACAAATGAACAAAGACTTTCTCATACAATGGACAGTAAAGTTATGTCTACAATGAGCAGTCAGAACTAAGATCTCTAAGCATCATATGGTAAAAGGTCATGGAGTTAATGCACTGATTTCTATACATCATATCATAAATGAACGAAGGCAAGAGAAAAAATAGTAAGTGAAAGCAAGAAAAGAGACAGCAGCTGAACACACATGCAGTGGGCACCAGTCATTCCCTGATACCATCAAATGGATGTTTAAGAGACTAAAACATTCTCCAAACATGATTCCCAGGCCATAACTTGTTAATGGAAAAATGGAAATTTATGCATGTAGTATAGATATAATCCTGAACTTCAGATCAGTAGCCATGTGACAAATGTACAGAGTGTATACACTATTCCCAAGTTACAAAGAGAAATGAAAGAAAAAAGTGATGATAGTGGACAGCTTATTTCCAGAAAGATCTACATCTCTTAATCTACAGTCAGACCATGGAGTCTTCAACTGTCAAGTTCTTATACGCTGCTAGCCATCAATAACTGTCATACAGTCCATCAATGACTACACTTGCAGAATATAACATCATCCTGCCCAAGATTAGCTGAATGGAGTTTCTAATCTTCTATTATTCTCCCCCACCATGTGACCTAAATTCGATTAGTAAAAACTTAAGCAAAAGGCAACATCAGATGAAAAACCAAATGATGAGTTTCCTGAAGACACCTGTAGACCAATTTGTGTTCATTTAAGGGTCATTTGGTTTGACATAAAATACTACAAACTTTTACAAGATTCCACATTTATTCTCCCCCACCATGTGACCTAAATTCGATTAGTAAAAACTTAAGCAAAAGGCAACATCAGATAAAAAACCAAATGATGAGTTTCCTGAAGACACCTGTAGATCAATTTGTGTTCATTTAAGGGTCATTTGGTTCGACATAAAATACTACAAACTTTTATAAGATTCCGCATTTATGTCTCACAGAAATGCAGCGTTTTACAGCATTTTGTGGTATTTTATTTCAAGCCAAATGGTCACTTTGAAGGCATCACTCATGCACTACATTTAGTTTTTCATGTCTATACCTCAATAAGGTTATGCAGATTCCAGAACAGAATGCATCACCATTATTGGTCTAGAATGCACAGGGGGTTATTGAAGCAAATCTCCACGCATATTTAAGAAATTGATCAAGTTAAACATTGTCTTTTTCCATGGAATTCTAAGGGGGCATTTGCATTCTCAATATTTCCCCGGAAAGTAGAGAATCACAGGAAATATTTTCCAGGGAGTAAAAAATCTCGGAAAGTATTTTCCTGCAAAACAAAAATACATGTTTGCTAACCTTATGGAGAGGTTGGAGTTCTCACGTGATGAGAGGAAGATATGGAGAGAGTGTGACGTGAGAATCTTACGTAGAGAGAGAGAGAGAGAGAGAGAGAGAGAGAGAGAGAGAGAGAGAGAGAGTAGTTAATATTTCCTGTGGAAATATTTTCCCACGGGGAGGGGTGGGCAAATAGATCTTGGGGAAAACAAGGAATATTCTGAGAATATGTGAAATATTTTCCCAACTAACTTTTACTCGCATTTGCAGAACATGTGAAAGTTAGTTGGGAAAATATTTCCCGGGGAAATTTGTGGAAATGCAAACACCCCTGAAAAGTCTCTTTTCTAAGAATTATCTACCTACAGGCTACAGCAATACAGTCCATTGCTAAGATCCTATGGCAGAAGTTATCACATGACCTCATAGGCTTCCCCCAATATTAAATACAATCATCAATCAATGACAAGAAGAAAGCAAATTCCTACTTGCAAGAAAGGGGCCTATATCAAATTCCTGCTTGCAAGAAAGGGGCCTATATTTCATGTCCGGTGTTACACATACACATCTACCATTATTTCTTTACAAGATGGCTTAGGAGCAAAAATAATGGAGAATAGTAAAATGATATATAAGCATCGGTGGATATCAACAATCTTCACAGGGTCAAGTAAGCATGTGGAAAAGACAAATAAACCAGAGTCACATGCCAAGCAACTCAGAAGAGCTTAATCAGAGTGTAACACAAGATATCAACGACCGAAAATCCGAAAGAAACAAGCTAATTGAAAACAGAGAAAGAAGAGGTCTTAGGTCAAAAAGAGTGCACAAGATTGACACTATAAACCACCAAGCACATAGGCAAGAGCACTTTTGTCAAGAAGCAAAAGAAGCAGTTGTACGTACCCTCTACCTGAAGCAATCCGCAGGACAACGCTCCCAAGTTCCTACTGTTTCATCTGTATGAATAGTGAACACCTCTCTCTCTCTCTCTCTCTCTCTCTCTCTCTCTCTCGGGCAGTGCAAGAACATGGACAGGGGTTCGGATGAGAAGAACAAGAATCTTTAAAACCAAAAAAAGATGGCCTTCCTGGAAGCCTCGCACTCTGCGGATTTCCATTTACGGAAGAACCAGAAGCGAAAATTTCCAGAGAAGGGAAGCAAGGGAGGGGAAGAACACAACAACCTACCCCTTTCTTCCCTTCCCTCTGCCTTGCCCCTTTCCTTGTTTTCCTTCCCTGCGACAGAAAATTTTCAAGAACAAGGAAAGGACCTTTTCCACCCCCTCGTGATCCTGCGCCGAGAAAGCATCGAACTGACCCATCCCGCAAGGAAAGCCTCGCCGGAAAAAGGACAGACCCGGGAGTTCTTCCGGCGCCCAGAACGTCATTATTCGATCGTGCAAGCATCGGGAGACCCGAGAAAGCTCTGCAACACTGTCAACCCCCCCACCCCAATGGGAGGACAGCCCGAAGCAGGCACGCGAAGAATCACAGAAGGAAGAGAGGAAGGCGAGAGAAGCTAGAGAGTTTACCATGGAACCTGGAGAGGAACAAGTCCGAAGCGACCGCCCACAGCTGCAAGCAGAGACACCGAGGGAGGAGGAGGAGGAGGAGGAAATGGGTCACCCTTCTTGAGCGTATGCTGCTGCAGGGGGGCGAATCAGCTCTGCACTGGCCTTCTTCTTCGCCGGAAGCAGCTTCTGGCCACCATAGAAGGCAGAGTAGCAGGAGGGAGCAGGATGAAGGAATGGGGTTTATATACAATAATTAATTAATATTTTGTTATTTTTTCATATAACTTCCAAAAACGAAATATACTTCGACACAAGTTTCCCATACATATAAAAGGTATATATAAAAAATAACCCCTTATATGTTTAGTATACACACATGTAACCCCTTAATTTGGTGGATGATATGAAGTTTGCGTATTTTTGTATGTACAGTAATTCATAGGGAGATATTTACAAACAAATAGTAATTGTTAGAAGGTTTTCACACATCCATCATATTCTAAGGTTGTTTGCTAAAACGTCATATTCTTAAATAATTTTAAATATTTAATTATAATTATGGTCACGTTTAAAACCCACCGAAACGCCCCTTTCACCCGTGCCCTCGGGCATAATAAATGGCCTTTTCCCGTTGATTGCAATCGACCTTCAATTACGATCTATTTACGATTCTGCCATTCCTATCATCCGGATAAACCAGCCGATATAATATAATAGGTTATGCATTTAGCAATTTAGCATTTACTTTGTCTTTTTATTTTTTGCCTTCAAAATAATTATTAGATCTTGGGGCAATGTCCATGTATTATGATTTTGTCATATGTGTGGACACATATAAGGAGATTTTATAAAATTTATCATATTTTGCAATTAATTTATTTAATTTTTTATGTTTACTTATGAAAAACTAAAAGCGACTCCTTCAGGATTTTGTAAAAAAAATCTTGAAAAAAGAGGCTTTCCAGACTAATGTGTAATTAAAGATTATTCAGTATGATTATATTATAGGAGATAATATTTAAAACTGAACATTTTTTTTAATCATATCAGATTACGTATGGTTATTGTGTTTCATGATAAATGTCCAGTACGATATCCAAAATAATTGTCAATCCAGAAATATCATACGTTACTGAAGATTTTTGAAATTTGGCCTGACCTGAGCCATTTATGAAGATGAGGATAAGCTTGGATCCTTTGGGGGAGCATTCTTGAAATTAAAAAATTATTAGTGTTTAAAAACAAATAATTGAGAGAAAAAAAAAAGAGGAAGCAGAGGCTCTGGGGGTGTCGTGTTAGACGTGGCCCCTCTTTAATACCATGTCACTAAGGATTAATTAATTACTTGCTAATGAGGAATTAATACATAAACTCCTACATTAAAAACACTACCCCGGGGGTGTTATCATTTCTAGCCTCTCTGATCCAATAGAATAATAACTCCCCTCTTGCCCATTGTTGGTTGCATCATTTAATTTATTGGTTTTTGCATCCATGCCCATATTATGAAGCGGAATTACGTTTAACCTTCTTAAAAGTGCACCTATTTATGTATTCTCACCAAAATTCTCTCTCTCTCTCTCCTCAGTTACCAAAATTTGATGTTATTAGATAATGTAAAAAAAAAAATTTAAGATCCAAATACTATAATTAGACATGGACCATTGCGGATTGCTTATAAATAAGTATTAACAGATGCGATGTTCATATAGGGGTGTATTTATGTATACATATCCTACAGGGTGTTTCTCAAGTGTACAAGTCTCATTAAGGGTGCTTACAAGAAAGGGCAGTTACCAGAATATACGAACATAGTTGCTTTATTAATCCATTGCCATTACTTTAAAGCCCACTGGAAATATGAAATCCTAATGCTCATGTCAACTATGTAATGAAGAGGGAAAGACCAGGTCTAATGAAGAGAGCAAGCCAATCTCTCTCTCTCACACACACATGGTTTGCGTACCGGATTGATTCGTGCCGACTCAGACGACTCGTATCATATCAGGGCGAATTTGAGTCGGTACGACTCGACCGAGTCTATACGATTTAGTCATACGACTCGTACGAGTCGGCACGAGTTGACCCAACTCGTACCGAATCATGGAAGATCTTAGTCGATCCGACTCTTCAAGTCGACGAACCCTGCTCTCGGAAAACTAAATGTTGGATAGGGAAATCCTTGTAGGACATGTATGTTTTGTCTGGGAATCGGGATTTCATTCCTGGAATCCAGCATGGTAGTCCACACCCACTAAATACTGGTGCAACATGATCTACATGAAAAGAGGGAGGTCTTCTCATTTCGATAATCACTAGACTTTGAGGTGCATCATTGCCAAGCAAAGACAAATTAGAGAACAATTCGGAAAAGAGATAAACGTAGGATTTCTTGTATATGTACCCTTGTAGACTATCATATTTGTGTATATATACTATTGAATTCTTTTTTTTGAACATCAATATACTCTCAAATTCTACATATCATCACAAATATTTCTGATATCTTCATAAAAGTTGTAATTATACTCTTCCGTTAGAATGCCGTGAACCCCAACCGAATATGTCCAAATGATGTTGTCACTTCTAATGAAAGTCAAAAGTATATGTACAATGTTTTTGGTGATCTAAGAGTATATACATAAAAATGTAAAAATCTTTTTGTCACATTCAGTTGGAGTTCACTGTGTTTTATTGAGAATGGTATATAATCTCAATCTTTCCCAGGATGTTAAGAATATCTATAATAACATGTGAAAGTTAGAAGGTTATGCATATTTAAATATGATTAATATACAGGGTATACATGCAAGAATCCCACAACTGTAACCGGCATAATCGTAAATATGGCCGGAACAGAGGGCGAAGAGCCGTGCCGACCTTATCCGGGGGTGTTTGCCAGCTCGGCACCCGCGGGGACGCGCAGCGGCGTAGGAACCCCCGCGGTCACGCTCGCCGAGTCCTCGTCGCAGCTGAAAAGCCTGCCAACGTGTTCCCCCTCCGGTTCCAGCTGTCGTTTTCCACTACCTCGCCGACCACATTCTTGTCCGATTTACCCAAAATGCCCTCACCCTTGGTTACCAATTTTGGGATGCAGGCATGTCGGATTATGTGCGGATCCAAGTAAGATCTGTGATTATATCTGTTATGTTAATGGTTTAAAAAGACTATCCGATGACGGTCCTATAAGGTAATTATTGGTATCGGACTTTCAGTTTACCATATGCATCTGGTCATAAACAAAGTGTATCCACCTACCTTATTTGCTATATATATAATTGAACAAGTTTATTCGTTAATTGACCTATAAGTTAATGGTCGATCGAATAATTGAGTTATCGATTATCATTTGTATGCCTAGTTACCGTTAATAGGATCTAATTTTGTCATTTATTAGCAATATTCGGTTCGGGAAAAAAAATCGTGGTTAGTTTTGCTCTGTTCTAACTCTAAGTTTTCGGGATCGATATGTATATATGTTCAAATTAATATTATATAATTTTAAATGATTATGTCATTTTTAAGGAGAGTAAATGTGTACAACATATTAATGCATGTACAGTTCGGAAAATAGTAAAAAGATGAGTATTCTTATCTAACCTTCAAATTCTTGGACTTAAGCATGTGTTTTTTCAATTATTTGTCCAATTTATAAATGTTAAGTGCATAATTCTGAGAATTACTAATAATGATGAGGATCTCTTTACATTAGGCCGTGTTAGGTGATAGAATTGACGGAGATTGTTCCTACATGGTATATAAGAGAGTGCTCAAAATATATCTTAGAAAGGGTCTGAATATCTCATTCTCTCTCTACTTTTTTATTTGATTTCTTTGTGAGTGATACTTATTAAATCACATGGGTGCAACTAAATTCTTTCTTATTTTCTGAAATCTTTTTAAGGGCAGGCGATTCAAAAAATCTAAAAAATATAAATCGAGTTCTATTTTATTGGACTCAACCCATTAAAGATATTTTTTATTTTTTTATTTTTTAAGTTTTAGATTTTTTGGATCTTCTAACCGGAGATTGAGTTATAAAAATATGTTAGACATAATGGATCCGATCTTAAAAAATAAAAATAAAAAATAAAAAAATCAGACCGTATCCCATGCCATGTAACAAGTATTACTCTTTTCTTTATATGACGCTGTTGGACAATCTTCTATCATTGCGTGTGATTGGGGTTCACCTTCTGAATTTTTTAACACTTCACATAAAATATCTGATATTTAACCTTTTGATGTTTCTGTATAAACCTTGGCCTAAATGTTTCAACTTTCTTTCAGGAGAGTGACATCTCCACAACACCCCCACCCCTTCTTTCATGTGATCGAATTAAATAGTAAGATCCTATTGTATCACTTTTACACATAAATCTATATCTTCGTCTTAATATTTGATTTTTAACACTAGGAATTATGTGTCATTATTTAGTCGTGAAAATTTCTATATATTTATGTGATATTAAATTTTATGTATGTCTATAAATCAAAGTAGAAACTTATCTAGAAAGTTCAATCCAAAGAAAAGTTCAGTCTTATCATTAGAGCTATAGGATTCTTTATTGCTACAAAATAAGTTTAAAATATTGTCTTTACAGGTTTATTTTAGAAGTGATGCTTTTTATATTTAAATAATTTTATATCTTCTCTCTCTTTCTCTCCTCTATGCATTTGTGTAGGTATTTTAGCTAGTATAAATTACTTTGAAAGCTTGTCACCACAAGAAATATATCCACATGTATGTTAAAACTTCGTAAAGAAATTTATTGGTGACTTAAAAAACCACCTAGATACGCTTAGGTGATGTTCAGTAAAAATTAAAAAAATGGCTTATTCGGGCTAACGAGGATAATAACATTTCTTAACATATGAATGAGTAATGCTTGCTGCATTATGGCACGTCTTGCCGTTCGATCCAGCATATTGGACGGCCCACAGCGGACTATTCTAATTTTTTATTTTTTTGTCAAATTTTTAAATTTTTTTTTAAACATCCGATAAAAAAATCAGACGGTGTAGTCGAAAAGTTCAGGTGAGCTCCGAGCAGTCTGCATATTTTTTATTTTGAAAAAAAAATACTTTTGATACCCATCTCAGTTATGTCCAAAAAAAGGATTTTTTTTCAAAATAAAATATATAGTCAGCATGGAGCCAATCCAAGCTGGTTGGTTGTATCGTCTGATTTTTTATTGGACGTCTCAAAAAGAAAATTAAAAAATTAAATAAGAAAACAAAAAATAATAAAATTTCCTGCAGTCCGATTGACTTAACTGGACGATCAGATTGAGGAGATAGACTTAACCGGACGATCAGATTGAGGAGGTCAATCCAACAAGCATTAGCCCTGGATATGTTTAAATCTTTGCTCATTGGATAAAGATTAAATCTTTCACAAAAGGCCCAACATCTTGCCATGGATTCTAAAGCCTTCTCGTAATTCAAACGTTCAAAAGATGAATCGTGGCAAATCAAGATGTTACCTGTGGGAGTTGTTAAATTATTGGGACTTTTGTACATATACGTTTGTAATGTATTTCCCTAACTCCCGCATCTGATTATAAATATTCCTGAAATTCATAAAAATTGCATTTATATTCCCATCAAAATGCCATAAACTCTAAGAGTAAGAAAGTATGCCAAAAAGGTTCAAATATTTTTGCATACATATACCTTTGATATTCACCACAATTTCTACATATGCCTTTGAATTCACCAGACAGAATCTTTCTAACACATTTGATTAATAGTTCATAACATTTGAGAGAAGGATATAATTGTAATTTTGTTAAAGATACGAAGGGTACATGAGAGCTAGCAGTATACATACAAATATAGTAATGTAAGGATGGATTATACATATATATGGAAGTCTTAAATTATTTTATTCTTCGGCACTGGGAAAACCAAAACAGCCTTGATTATGCACAGAGGAGGAGAGAGAAAATGCTTTCTATTTTTATCCATCACTGCGTTTTGACAGACAGCGCCAGGGGGCTTTTGTCGCCGTCTCTCTCTTCCCCCCCCATCCCGTTATCGCGTCGCCGCATCCCATGCGAGTGCGGACAGGACTGCTTCCCGCCTTCCACCTGTCCCTATCTCTCTCTCTCTCTCTCTTCAATGGAGCAGGTTTGAGAGAGAGAAGAATTAGTTGGAGACGTCCGTATTGAGGAGTGGAGAAGAAGAGACAAGCATGGGGAGTGGAATCCTCTGCGTCTCTTTCTCTTACCTCCGTGCACGCTGTGGCGGACGTAGAAACTTTGTCTAGTGGGGTCAATCGGAAAATTTATTAAATTTATTGGTATTTTATTTTTGTTATATTAAAAATATTAAAATAAAAATACAAAAAATAAAAATATTTTAATCATTATAAAAATAATATACTTCAATAAAAATGATAAATATAAATATAAATATATATATACTATGTAAAAAATCCAGTGGGATTGAGCTCTGAATGAGACTGGAGTCATGTGGGTCATCTAAAAAATCCAGTGGGGTCACCTTGTATCTAAATTTGAAATTTATCTTATTAAATTAAGACTCTTATAATACAATTTTAAAATTTCAGTGGAGTCCCAAGACCCCACTGAAATGAACTAGGTCCGCCACTGCATGCACGCCTTCACATACATGACGAGGGAGTAACCACCATTTTAAGATAAAATGATTTATTTATCTTCTCTCATGTATTTAATTGGGTATTTGTTTTAATATTTTGTATAATTTTATTATAAAAATTATATTAAAATAAAAAGTAAGATGACTTTTAAATTATAAATTATATACAATTATCCTGTTTGGCCAGTACATGATAATTTTTGAAAAGTCATTAGATTGGTTGGACGAGGACGGCAAGAATGTGTTAGCTGATGCGGTAAAGATGTAGCAGCTCTAACTCCTCTTGCTGCTGTCGTTGTTGGTGCTTGTTTGGATGTGGGATGCACCCAGCTCTGTCCCTGGTATCCTTGCCATTCTCATACTCATCAACTGGGAAGAGAGACACAAAGGGGTATCCTTGCCATTCTCATACTCGTCAACTGGGAAGAGAGACACAAAGGGTACCAGTTGGAATCGTCGGCAGGGCAAGTAGGTCCATCTCTGCGAGTAGATCCGTGCTGCAGTCGAAGTCTAAGACTTGCAGTTGCTGGTTCCCATCAGATGGAGGAGAAGGTATACAAGTCGACAAATACCCCACAGTGGGTGACTGTGCCAGTAGCACCATTGCATCTTGCTGCTTGATGGACGCTCATGAAGCTGACGTGGCAGAGGAGGAAGCAGTGGTGAATCCAGCTTCGAAGAAATTAGTGGGGTGATAGTGTCTACCAAACACCTATTTTAATAAACTTTCATTGTAAAAATATATATTTATAATAAAAAGTTGCATTATAATGCAACCAAATATCTCATAAGAGTGCACAGAAGAAATAGAGATGGAGGCCCAAAAGATCCCATTTCTTCTGCACCAATGTTAACGTCTTGAGTAGTTTTTTTTTTTTTTTTTGTCATTCTTGAAGTAAAGATCGGCCCATGGAGAGTAAGTAGGGTAAATTTTAAATTTAGTATTCGTAGAATTGAGAGTGCTAAATTTAAATTTGGTATCGTTCATGCTCTGATCTTTAGATTGAGTGAATCGAAATTTGGTTGACGCCCTGACGATGACTTTTCTTTTAAATTAAGGATGGTTCAATTGACCATATATATATATATATATATATATATATATATATATATATATATATATATATGATTAAGATTTGATTCCGGACAAAATCTAATATTCTCCTCTCGCAGGAAAAATATTTTGCATAGTTTCAATATATAATTTTGTCTAATGAGGTGATTATTCTGTGTACAAATTGATCTCCGGAGAAGTAATCCTTTGGATAAGAGAAAGGAATCTTGTTACACACCAAGGTCAAGTAGCAGGAGGGGTTTTTAAGCTCTCTACGCACTTGAACCCGAGATCTCTCAACATATAACCAGGAGGATTATACAAAAATGGCTTTTAATGCGACTATATGTTTCCATAGTCATTAAGCAATGGGTTCATCCTCATTCTCATATGTTAATTTATGGGACAAAAATAATATTAAAAAATTACCCTTGAGCTAACGGGTCATTCGATAATCAGGTTGTCAATTACCATTAACATTTTACTCTCTAATCTCCAAAGGATGTGTGAAATTAATTGTATTACTCTTTATGAAGAATTGTAGTACAACTACTATCTAATCAATAGATCAAGCGACGCATAGATGCACTGATCAAATAGCAGTTATATTGTAACCTATCAAGAACATTACAGCAAGTGTCTCCTAAACCAATGTATCGTGAATGTGTACCTAGTTTGGACTTAGTTTTTATGTTGAACTTTAGATCGATCATAGATGATTTTGAGTCTTAAGTGAGTTGACATAATCTATGCACTACATTATATGGAAGCCAAGATGGGTAAGTCAGATCAACTCATTTTTAGAATAATTCAGCACGAATTATTAAATAGGTCAAATTCAAATCAAATTTTATTGAATCGGCCATAAAAAGGTCAGAATTTGACTCCACACGTCGGCTCCAACATCAAACCCTATTTGACTTTGGTACGAAGGAGAAGACTGTGGAGTGTATAGAACTATTTGAAACCTATGAAGTAAAAAGAATATATATACCCATATTTTAATTGTGTTGATTTGACTTATGACTTATCCTCCTTGGAACATTCTAGTACTTGGAGTAGGGAAAAAGGTAGAAGGCCGGTTAGATAAGCAACATCACAACTTATCATATGAAGAAGAACAGAAGGGAAGAGAGGCATCAAGGCCTGGTTGACAAAGGAAAGTCTTAGGCTGGTGAGGCATCAGTGGGGGCCAAAGAAGAAAAGAAAATTATGTTGATGTGGGGAGGATGCAGATAGACGTCAGATCCCACCTTGTTTGATATATAACAGGTAAGCACAACAACTATGTTTAGTGGATATTGGCTCGCCCTACCTCTTTCTTCCCATTTTAACACATTTGCTTATTTAATTTACCGCTGCCAAACATTAATATTAATGGAAGACAGCTATGGTTGGGTAGAGCTTATAGGACTGTAAATGGAAAATTGATTCAGATTATTCGACGTGCACCGAGAATTGGCAAGCAACATACATGAGGTATTGTCCGCTTTGAGTTACAGGTATTATGACTTTGTCCTTTAAGAAGTGTCTCTAATATGACTACGAAATTTTTTTAAATATAAAAGTGTGACCTTTCTATCCTTATTTCCTATGTATCATATATACTCAAAATGCATGACCTAGATAGTATTGTATATGATACTATTGCTTTTTCATTTATATATAATTTATAAGACATACATTTGTTACCCCCTTACTTTTGAGCACGTCAATCATACATTTGTTACCCTCTTAAAATGTATGTAGGGTTCATAAAATTCTGGTGCAAGAGATTTCATTCCTTCTAAAAGCCACAATTGTCATCATCTCTCTCTCTCGGCCACAGATGTGACCAGATGCATTTCTTCTATATGCTGCACAGTCCAAGATAGGGATAGCTTGCTTCCCTTTGTTGCTACTAAACAATAATCCTTTGATTTTTATGAGTCCACTCTTTTGATTAATTTAGTTATTATTAAAGCAGTGGGTCATGCTAATGCAATAATGGTACGTAGATATACATAAGCAAAGCAGATTACCCTGTACTACGATAGCCATATGCATGCTCTAAAGCTTGTAATGCCCCCTTCCCCAAAAGCCTTTTCTTTCGGATGGTGCAACATTCCTTCGTGAGATGAGGTAATTTACTTCCATCATGGAGCTGGTACATATTTATACATGCTATGAGTGTAATGTGAAAAGGATATGTTCAATTATATATTATTCTACTTCGGGTTTGAATGAGACAGTCAAAATTATGTCAAAAGGGTGTAGCGAAACGTGTGCAAATTTTATTTGTCAACATTCTACATGATTGTCCGTACTCCCCACCTCAGTAGTCAGCTAGGGGATGGACATTTAGGTAAGGTGTCCACCGGGATTTGAACTCTGATGGATTTGAGTAGGATAAACAGACTTATCACTAAGGTAAAACAGTTATAATAAAAAAATAAAAAATAAATAAAAAAAATGTATAAAAATTTAGTTACATAATAGATAATTCTAGTATGAGCTATGAGCCTATGTTAATGAAGTCTCTCTAGATCTCTCTCTCGCTATGGGTTTTTTAATAGGTGTAAAATAAGCACATATTTTCTTTTTTGTATCTTTCAATTTGGTATTGTAAAGGAGAATTTTGTTTGGAAATTAGTGTATGCCGATGAAATCTCTCTCTCATATTTGTAGGTGAGTTTTTTTTAACCGTACACATATTTATCGGTGACCAGGGGCAGGGACAAATTCCGAGTGATCATCTAGAGTTGGAGATAATTTTGAAATGATCAGTAATTCCGTCTAATTAGGTAAGAAATCCAGATCCATTTGATCATCCGAAACAGTAATCTTACGAATGGGGGATAAATATTCTAGGGAAGTTTTTAAGTTCCAACCAAGAATAAAATTTGAGACCTCTCAATTGAGAGGCAAGTGGTGAACCAACTGCACTAGAAAATTGATTCTATTTGTAAGTGTGTATTCATCGTTCCCTTGTTGTGGCAACATCACCCCACCTACAAAGCCCTTGTTGCTAAAACACCTGAAGGGAACATTGACAAATGCTATGTCCACAGGTGTTAATTTAAAACTTTACGCATAAAAAGCATAGGAAACCTACATTACTCTTTATCATATCGCTGATCACTCTCATATAAAGTTCCATCCACGGTGCATTACATTTCATTCTTTTCACAATCTTAACACTTCATAAGACTTCGATTTGTCTTCTGTGTTATGGCTTCATATCAGTCTTATGACTTCAAATCACTTGAGTCAAGACTTTTTAAACTTTCAAATCTGTATTTCAATATGTTTTCATTATAATGAGTTAAGAACAAATTAATCATTTGATCAAATAAAATGAAAAAAAACTTCAAATGTACACCTGATCTAGGTACAAAAATATAGAGAAATCCATTTGGAAACATTTCTAGAACTTTAGAGTAAGGGAAAATTGCCTGGAGCGTCCGATTAAAGGTGCCCATTTATTTCTTCCTGTTTATTAGGAAAATGTATGTTGAAACTTCCTACTTTATAGGGAGACTTATTTTCTTTTTCTCCATGTCATTAAAAGCCTTTAGAATACCAACTTACTCTTATTATCTTATTCATCCGTCAAAATAAAAGTTACAACTTTTATTGAAGAAGTTACAATTTTATCATTCCACCTTTTGTCTTGTGAATATAGCTTTTATACTTCAAAGTTAACATTTTTAACACCTTTATATTTCAACATTTAAATTATTAAGGACTTAAGTGTTAAAAGCCTTATAATTAAAGTGCTAAAATGTTATACCTGTATTATGTTCTTTAAGTGTTTAGACTTGAGTCCTTAAGAGTAAAACTTAATGCACCGGTAGCTAGTATTGCACTACTAGTGTTTTTAATTTAACCCACCAACTTACGTACATGGATTCAATCTTGAATTGGACGATTCAAAAAAAAAAATTTAAAAATTAAAAATCGATCCACAATAAACATCAATCTAAGATCGGATTGTAGGATCATGAAGGTACCATGGGACCCTCTAATTTTTTTCTTTTTAATTAAAAACATGACAGTGGGCATAATACCTACTGTCGATGCAACAAGTTTTACTCTAGTCTTTAATACTTTAGTCTTAAATTCTTTGAGTTCTAAATATCTTTAATCTTAAAAACAAAGATTTATGGTACTAACTTAGATTTAGATTCTTCTTTAAAATGAGACAACATGCAACAACAAATACACAACACCTCTACGTTCTGAGCTGATCCCTTATTCTTAAAGCACAACATTCAGATGAAGTCTGACTTGGACTCTCTGAACACCTTCTGGAACCTCAACTAGTATAGCATTGGCGCCAACCCTTTGTATTGATCATGGGTGTCTGTTAAGTCAATCTCATGACCATTTCGTTACATTCTTGTTCCCATTAATTTACAAAAGACACTATATTCATTATGTGTAATGCGCACTTTGTTGTTTCATAATGAAGTTCGTAAATATATACAATGAAGATTGAATTATGATGAGATCATAGTAATAAGATCAATCTTTTTTAAATATATATTCTTAATTGTTCTTGGTCGGAGGATATTTGAGCAGAAATTAAATATTAGTGAGGTTAGTACATGTTAATCCTGCTCATAAAATAAGGATGACTATTATTATAGTCACTTGCGTGAAAGTAATAAAGTGAACCTGTAGATACTCATTGGGGAATAAGTTCACTGAACTGATCCAACTTTAAATTACTAAATTGTCATAATATCTAGGTGTCAACTAAGGAATTGACAATCACAGTGACACAATTTGTCCTCAAGCTTGAGACACTAAAGACACATTGTTGATGCACTGTTGTGTTTTGATTGTGACTTGAAAATCTCAAACTATAGGATCTTAAATAGTCAAATACTTGGACTCAACGAGACAACTTCGAAGGTGATTGTGTAACACTCCGAATCTTAGGAGGGCATATTAGTCTAATGTAGCTGAATAAATTAGGTCTTAGTCAGTTTAGATGAGTAGATAATTCATTAAAGTATAACAGGTTCTTAGAAGAAAAGAAGTTAGAAATTGGCTAAGCCCCAGATAATTAATTAGACAGGCAAAAGAGGGCTCAAGTGTAGTATCCCAAATCTTACAAAGTCCTTTATAAGTTTTAATAATAAAGAAGAAGAAGAAAAAGAGAGAAAGACAGAGAGAGAAAGAAATGACAAAAAATAATAAATATTAAGAAAATAAATAATAAGAAAAATAAATAAATAATAAGTATCGAATAATCGGTTAAGTAAGTTAAGGAGAGCTTACTTAATTGATATAAGTCATTAAGTTAATTAGTTATTTGATATAAAGATTAATTAATCGATTACCAGAACACGTGTAATTGAAATATCAATTATTATTACTGTAACGAACATACATAATCGAAGTTACTATAGTAAATACTTGTAATCGATTATCAGAACAGATGTACTTGAAATATTAATTACCGTTACTATAGCGAACACATATAATCGAAGTTATTGTAATAAATACTTGTAATAGATTGCTAGAACACATGTAATTGAAATATCAATTAGCGTTACTGCAATAGTAACTGATAATTGATTACTATAATACATATAATTAAAGTTAAGTTATCAATTAACATTGTTGTAGTAGTAAGTTATCAATTATAGAAGATATATCAATTAACGTTACTATAGCAGTAAGTTATTCATTATAGAACATATATCAATTAATATTACGGTAAGAATAAATTATCAATTATATCAACACTTGTAATTGATTCTTAGTAAAAGTAAGTTATTTATTTTTGCCACTTTAAAAGATGACTCATGAGAGACACTTGGACTTCTAGTTACTAGTGTGGAGACACAATAGTAAACCTGTAGGTGCTCATTAGGGAATGAGTTCACTGAACTGATCCGATATGAATCGTCGAATGGTAATTTACCTGACTGTCAATCGGCTTGATTCATCGTCACAGTGTCGTGGTTGATCCTTGGACTTGAGACACCAAAGACACCTTGTCGGTGGACTTCTGGACTTTGACCTTGACCTACGAATCCCTATCCACGGGATCTCTAATAGTCAAGGATCGGATCCAGCGGAAGACCTTCGAAGGTGATTGTGTGTTCAATAAAGGATCGTTCGCTCTCAGATAACTGGAGAGAGAATGCTCTAGAGTAGATCCGCAGGAGTCTCTGGCCAGAGCAGAAACAATATCAGAAAAGTGGTTTTCGGATATTGTAAAGCGGAGTCTGATTCAAGTGAGTTGACAATCTAGGGTTTGATAGTTGACTATACCCTAGGTTAACTCGAGAGCATTGTGCGAACGAAGGATTATAGCCACGTGGTAACTGTGGACGGACAGGTTCCATGAGTGGGTTGCTGAACCCCATTACCTTCCGGGATCATGCGGTGTTGCTTGGCACCCAACTTGATCGGAAGTCCGATCGAATTTACATGCGATGATAATTCGGTTGAGTAATTAGTTAATATTTAGATATTAATTAATTACAATAAGTCAATAACTAGTTATTGGACTTAACGGGCTGAAAACCGGACTGGTAAATGGGCTTAGAGGATCACACGCAATAAGATTCTCAGTCGGTGGTACATAAGTGGGATTTATATTAACTCGGGGACTTTTGTGAAAAGTCACGCCGTCTTAATATATACGTGCTGATGAGAAACCCTGGGCCAAGCTCCAGGATTTCCCTTGCTGGCCGTCATCCTCCCTTTCTCTCTCTTCCTCTGGGCGTCCCGTTCGAGGCGCCGAGACAATTTCCGTTTCCGCCGCGTGTGATTCCCGAAAGTCGGGAATTCACGTCGGCGGGATTTCAGCAATCGTTGCGGTGACGGATCTTCAACGAGCGAGCTGAAACGGACGAGGGATCGAGGACGAACCGCCGCGGAGGATCGCGTGGATACCGCTGGAGGCCGGACGCTTGTGCGGCTAGCGGCATCGCCTCGACGGAACCGAGACGGAAGCGGATTCGAATCCGCGCACGGTAATCAGATTCCAACCCGTATTTTTCGGTTAGCGTTTTTCGTTCCGAATCGGATAAGCGGGCATCGGACGGGTTTAATTTTTGTTCTTCGTTTCCGCTGCGTTCTTCGCGTCCCGCCCGAATCCCAACAGTTTAGATATATCATATGCTTTGTCACATTTAACATAATTTTAAGCATATTTTAGTTCTGAAACCTACTGAGTTGTAAACTCATACACCCAATTGTAAACTTTTTCACGAAAGTGTCTAGCAAGAAAATTAGAGTAAAGTTCAGGTTGAAACTTTTGGAGAATCTGGGGCATAGAGATTTTGCTGTACTAGAACGTAGTTCCATTGTGTAAGATCTCAATTTATGATTTAACTTGTAAAAAATTTAATTGTAGATCCCAATACTGAAGCTTGAGTGACTATTCATATAATTAAATGTAACGACTCGCCACCCTATAATCAGGGATCCAATTACTAAATGGGTACCGAATCATTAAAATTTGGAGTCAAACCAGGATCTCGATAAGTTTGGGAAATAAATGATAAACTAAGCTAAACATTTACATCATATCGAATTGTAATGAAAGTGTAAGAATTAAAAATTATTACAATTTGACTTGACTCAGTAAATTATTATATATTTCAATTGAAAAGAAGTAATTAAGTGTATAGGCCTGAAAGAAAAATGACAACTACATTGGGGCATACTCCGGAACGGTGGCTGCTGACGCGCAATCCGAGACAAAACCCTCCACGCTAAGCCTACTTGAAACCCTCACCTGAAAACCGCAGGGATGAGTCTCATCGAAATAGACTCAGTAGGGATCCTTCGATCCCCACCACCCACTTACACACCTACAAGTGCAAAATACAAATATAGGTAATTTAAATAAATAAAGCAGTAAACACAACTCCCAAAGATTCCTAAATTTCGATATAAAATGCATGCAGTCATAAATGTAATATGCACAATTCTGAAACCACTCCACTACGGAGTCCACAACCAACGTCTCAGCTAAACACACAAGTCACGCGAAAAACACTGACCCGCTGAGACCAAACAGCAATCCCTCAGATAGCGCGATGGCTACTCCGGCCTGACTGGCTCTAGGTAGTTTTGTTTCTCCCAGCACAAGTGACACTTTGAATGTACCACTCCCACACCGATACTAGCTATACCCCGGGGTATACCAGGTGACCCTCTCTCTAGGCGTTATCCCATCACTCCCACACCGGCACCGTGTCACTCCCACACCGACACAGGGTGCCTAAGCGCTAACAACTGTCACTCTAAGTCCACGATCGCACAAAACACGTCACAGTGCGATCCAATCATGTAGAAATCATCGACCTCGAAGTATGGTTTTAAGCAGGTATTTTAACCAAACTATCTAACAATGTAAACACGTGTTAATTACATAGATTAATGAAGTTCTGTCTTGAATTGCATCGCCCGTGGCCGACGTCATTCAAGACTCCTAAACTGGTTCACGTAAAATCTGACCTCAGAAGATGGACTAAATCACGTCGTGCATGGTAGTCACCTTTTAAAAGGCGTTATCGTCCCTAGTCGCCATTTACGACAGAAACAGAATTAGGGCTCGGGATGAACTTGGCTAAATCGTGTCTTGGGAGGTAACCGCCATTTAGAATGGCATCGCTGTCCCAAGACGCTATTTAGCGTTCGCAAACAGGTTCCCCCCAACCTTCCTGAGTACTAAAAGTAGAATTTCTTCCCCCAAATTGCATAAAAACGTACCAAAATAGGGAAGGAGGAGGAGAATCTAAATACCCGTTAAAACCTATCATTCCCCAATTTATAAAGTGACAATTTCCACCCCGAAAATCTCCTAAACATGTTCCAAAACGGGAAAAACATGGTTTTAATTAAAACACAATGGAGATCGTCACCCTACCGGTTACTTGAACTCCTCCAAACTCCAAGCCGCCGAACCGCCATGCCACAAGCCGCCGCCAGTACCGCTGTAGATGTCATTACTCCATCGAGACGTCGACTGCCGTCCGGAGAACAATACGTCGCGGAGGAAATGGTGGTGGTAGTGGTGGAAGTTAGGGGGGGGGGGTTGATAGAGTGGAGGGGAGGAAAGGAAGGAGAAGGGGAGAGCGAAGGGATCGGAGAGAGGGAGGAGAGAGAAGAAGATGAGAGAAATGAGGGAAATGATGGAGGGTTTGCAGGGTTAAACCAAAACTAGCTAAAACGCGTCGCTCAATACCGACGCTATTCAGATGACAAGACCGGGGCTGTACTCTCGCAGCCCGAAACTGGCCTACGTGGCGCCCACGTGGCACAATCTAAAATGCGTCTCCCTAATCAGACGCCGTTTGAACCGCGTCTCGCAAGCTCGAGGCGATAAAGAACTTATGCCCAACCCTACAAGGATCTAAACCAAGGGGTCCAACACCGAAACTGACCCAATAACTGGATCCGAAATCTTAATCCTTACATTAAATATATTTATATTAGTGAATTTGGAATTGTTATATTGTCACTTATGTATGTGAATGGATGGTTTAGTAAGTATACTTTGCAGGCTTCCTCATACCACAATAATATGAGTTGAGATGGCATTGTTTGGAAGGGGGTGTCGCAGATTGTGTGGTCAATAAAAAATTATTCATTCTTAGTATTTGCATGCTTTATAGAATGATATCCAAGAATTCTTTGGCCATGACTGGATTGCATATCAAAAAATAAATTTTCTAATGATACCTATAAATAATATTTAATTTGTCGTGAACGAACATATCAAGATTTGATAGTTAAACTATACCCTTAGTTTGCTTGAAAGCATTGTATAAACGAAAGACTATAAGAACATGATAACTAATGACAAAAAAAGTTTACAAGCGGGTTGCTTAACCTAATGCCTTTTAGGATCATTCGGTGTTACTTGGTACCTACCATAATCAATCCAATCAATTTAATGATGAGATGATATCGATTAAGTTATAATATATGTTATTAAATAATTAATTAAGTCAGTAAGGTGTTATTAGACTTAGTGGACTCAAAACCAGATTGGTATATGAGCCTAGAGCATCACACGTAAAAGATTCTCGATCAATGAAAATTAAGTGAGAATTTATACATGTTCAGGAGTTTTGTAAAAAATCACTAACTAGTATAAATATAAGCATGAGAAAGAAACCATGGTCCAAACTCTAGAATTTTTCTAACCCTAGATTGCCCTCCTCTCTCTAGCCGTCCCCTATAGTAGGGGGAACCCCCTTCCTCTCTCTCTTCCACTTCCGTCTCGTATCCTCGGAGGCATCTTGCATGTTGCAAGCATTTGTGAAGAGAGGGAGAATATGATATCGACCAAATCCTACTAGAGAAACGAGGACAATCCTTCAACTAGAGAGTCGCGTGGATAGCGATTGGGATACGAGATGGGGCCGGCATAAGTAAGAAGACGTAGCTGCTGCTCATTGCTATAAAGATATTCATCGAACTCCATTTCAAGATGATCAAGTTGTAGGAAGTATAGAGTGGTAGAAAATGCAAAACTCATCAGAAGAAATTGTTGGCTCCCATTGTTGTTGTTGGTAGTACTAGCTCTCAAATGACCTAAATAGTTTTGAGTTTGAAAGACTTAAAAGATTTAAATATCTTCCAATGTTAAGGTCTTACCACCTTAATGACTTAATACTTCACACCTTAGTACTTTAACTTCTAAAATATTATGATTGTATTGTAAGCTAAAAGGTGGACTGATAAAACTGTAATTTTTTTGAAAAATTGCAAGTTTTATTGTGATGGGATGAATAAAACAACAGAGATGAATTTAATATTCTAAAAGATTTTATTGCGATGAGATGAATAGAACAAAAGAAATGAACTTAATATTTTAAAATTTATGACGACATAAAGGAGGAGAAATAAATCTCTCGATGAAGTGGAGAGTTGCTGGTACATTTTTTTACTGACAAAGAAAATAAAATAAAAATTAAAGGAGTTCCATGCAATTTTCTTAAAGTAAAGATCAAATCACCCAAAAAGCCGCAGGTGGAGAAGATTACTTGTGCCGTTGCAGCAGGCATAGGCAACATCACGTCCTGTCACATAAAAAGAACGGAAAGGGAAGGCCAACTTGATAAGAAGTGGAAAGGCGCACAAACACGAGTAACCTTTTGGATCAAGGATGATGTAGGCAGACTCATATCCTACCTTATCTAAAGTGTGGTCTTTAGAAGAAAAACAGTTTTGTAATTCGTGTATTTGACTTTATATTTGACATCATATACATAACACAAGTGAGAGTTATAAATTTTACTCATGCATTTGTCATTCATTCACCTTAAAATTTATGTTATGTATGTGGTGTCAAACGTAGAATCAAATACAAGAGTCACAAAACCGTTTTCCTCTTTAAAATGGATGCGAAAGGCCAACTCTTGATAAGATATGTAAAAGATGACCTCCATCAGCAGCTTTTGGATATAAAGGATGATGTACTAGATAGGAAAGTCAATAGATACGTGATGAGGTTGGATAGTGGTCTTCCTCTTTCTTGTCTTCTAAGTAACGAATACTTATCCCTATCCTCAAAACATAATGGAAAATAGATTAAAAAAGGTTAGATTATTAGAAAGTCCCATGTATTAGCCTAAGCTTCTTGCTATATTTCTTGCAGAAAATACAAATTCTACTTAAGCTTGACATGGATGAAGAGTATTTATAAGCTCTTTCAGTCAAATGTGTGTGCAATTTCAAAGTATCAAGCATTTGTAAGTTAAGAGAATTTATGAAGTAGACTTAATAAATAATAAAAGTTATTAATCAAGGTTTTTTTATAATAAATAATGAAAGTGAGTAACTATGGGTTTCCCTATGATTGAAGTCGAAATGAGAGCCATTCATCAGATTCTGACCTATAGTTTATATAGGTAATAAAACAATGAAGAAATAAATAAATAATGATATATATATATATATATATATCTATTATCCTTATCCGAAACGGACACGAGTACATCTTTTCCTTAAGAGATAGATGGATAAATAGATACTTGAATGTTCTTTGACTTCCTCACAGTTGATGATTAACACATCCAAATTGGCTGTCTTCTCTTTCTTTCCCCTTTCAAATTTTCCTCACAAAAATATATCTGTGTTATATATGAAATGTATATTTGCTATTGTAAGATATGTATTTACGTGCGTTGGCTTACAATGTGTCAGTACATGTAAATTTGTCAGCTTTTGTCACCAAGGATGCCATAACTAAACCACCCTCTTTTAGCTCTTAAGTAAAGATCGAAATTAAGTAAATGTCCCTCTCTCAGGTAACCAAGAGATGGAGAGAGAAAGGGCAACTTGCCTTTTCGCCAAAATAAATGTGTTTTAGCTAACAAACAATTTCTCTTTATGGGTATTTCTAAAATGGCATAGTGTAAATGGCTAAATGTGTATTTTATTACTGACAAGAAACTTTGTAAGAATGGTAAAAAAAAAAAGGTAGTCTGATCTGCAAGAGCAGTATATTTGTAACAAAATTCTTTTTCCAATACATAATTATGTAGCTTGTTACTTGTTTCTCAACATTCCTTCTGCTTCTATGAGTTTTCAACATCCAAACCATGTACCCTACCAATATATGAGTAGATTTATTACATGTGTTCAACTTTTTTTTAAAGGGTCAGATGGTCAAGTATGTACATTATACAGGGCACCAGGATACGATTCTGGGCAAAACTCACTATTTTCTCTCAAAAAAGAGTATTCTACAGAATTTCAATAATTCTATCTAATAAGCCAATTAATGTAGGTCTAAGCCGGATCTCTAGAGAATTAATTCCATGGACAAGAGGAAATAATTCTACAGCACTCCAAGGTTGACGGAGGGAATTTTTTTAGACTCCCGACTGACTTGAACTCAAGATCTCTCAAAAAAAACCAATTGACGTACATGATTAACTCTCATGTGTTCAACTTGGTTCTTGCAGTCATCGATTGTAGGTCGACATGGTGTAGATCCTATTGATTATGGAAGTCTAATTTCCCCTTACGTGTGCAATCAGAGGAGGGAGAAAGAAGAATCGGAAGGGGAGAGAGAGAGAGAGAGAATGGCTCTCCTTACCTGTGAGATCAGATTCCACATCATGAAGTGTCAATTAATGATTTTTTTTTTTGAACACGATAACCTAGTGGAACAGGGGAGGGAAAATCTTACAGAGGAAGGGTTCAAGATTCGACACAACAGCCGGAATGGGCATAGGCAAGGGAAAAAAAAAACACCCACGAACACCTCTGTGAGGGTCGAACCCGAAGCCTCCCCGTTATAAATGAGGAGAGTCTCCCACTGCATCATGGATGCATGGATAACAAGAACTCTTTCCTGCACTGAGGTGACTGGACTAGGAGTATGACAATGCGGGTGACACTTTTTCCTACTTAATTAATGACAAAATGGAGTGGTTTAAAATGGCAAGATGCGAAGAACAGAGAAAGAAAGAGAAACGCAGGATGATGTGGCTTGAATAGACAGGCTTTATATTATTCTTCATGATGCTCCATTTCCCTTTCGGAGTGATTGCAAAAGGATTAGTTAATTGCAATTAATACCCCTTTTGCGTTTGGGGTAGTTGATCCATGGAAGACGCTCTTTTTTAAGATATTGACTTTGATGTTAGCCTTATGAAAGGGAGACAATACAACGCACGATAAATCACCTTCGCAATTTGATCGTCAAAAAAGGATAGATCGATAAACTTCTACCATGGTAAGTAGGGGTGTCAATTGGACGGGTCAGCTTGTAGCTCTGCCCAACCCAACCCGTATTAAAAGAAATTGGGTTGGTCCAAATTATATAAATTAAGTTGAGTTAAATTTGAGTTGACATTATAAATTAAATTTGCGTTGGGTTGGGCCGTAAATGGGCCGGCCCAATTTAATCTGTTGACTTTTACGATAATTCATACGAAAGGTTAAACTCTTCTAACAAATCATTTATAAATAGGGTCAGTCCAACCCAACTCACTTACTATTGAATTTGAGCTGAATTTAGATTAGATTAAAATTGGACTACACTATTTTGAATTTGAGTCAGATCCAAATTATCACATAACTCAACCCAACCCACCTAATTTACATCCATAATAGTAAGTGTGAAATAGATGACTATCTCAACTACTATTGGTCTTAAGTGAAGGAAAAACAACACTGTTAATGCTAATGATGTCAACTCAAACTAAGTCCTATCAACTTAGATAAAAAGAGCCAACTTGGAACAGCTCCTCAAGCAGGGCACTCCAGCCCCATTAGAAAGGATTTTGATAGAGTTAACATTGGCTGATGCGGTTGGTACTGAACTGCCTTGGGTGGAAGGGACTTTCGACTTCAACATAAAAAAAATACTAAGTGAAAGTACTTATACTTGATTTGAGATAATGCAAACTATTCTAATCTGCAGTCATTTTTACCTCATGTAGGAAGTTCTAATTTGCAACTTTTAACTGAAGGCTAAAAATTAATCAAAAGGTAGTTGCAACTGACTACTAAAATCTTGTATTTTCCTTTCAATATAACTAGCTTAAAAGCCTTAGCAGTATGAGAGTGCTTTTAATTAGAAGTTACGACAAACACAACCTTAATGAGAACAAATAACATAACTTCCACAGTGTGATTAAAGTATTGAGAGAGAGTAAAAATGTTTATTAGCACTAGATCTTGACGCAGTTTCATGTCAAACTTGATTTATAATTAGCCTCTCATAAACCTAATATCCAAAAATCTTTGATTTATCTTGTCCTACAGCCCTGAACTGTTGCTAGTAGCCTAGTAGGGGAAGTAGAGATCAAATGAACCAAGAGGGCAAGAGCCCTCTGGTGCTCTGGTGGAGGAGTGTGCTCATGTCATGGCATTGCAACAGGTTGAACAAGTGACATGATGTCTCCTCATATGAAAAGAAAAAGGAGATGGAGAGGGCCAACTTGAGGAGATAGGAAAAAAGAACCAAGAGGTAGAGACACATCAATAACTTTACACTGAAGTGTGATGTAGTAGTCAGAAGCATATCCCACCCTATCCAAAGCTTGGTGTCGGCTTAGGCACATCAAGCACATAGTTAGTGTTGCCTTGTCAATCTATTCCGGTCGGCCTTCTCTTCTCCTGTTTATTTTTTTCCTCATAATGAGTCCCTTTCTAGTGAGATTATTTCACGCAGTACCAATAATTTACATCTAACTCAAATCGATCTTCAAAGTAGTAATCCTACAAATCAAGAAAAATAATCTCATGACCCATTTTGGCTAAGCAGAAGGAAGAATTTTTAAACTCCTAATTAATCGACTTGAACATGAGACCTTCCAGAAAGAAGTTAAGAGATGAAGCCAACCGACCTACCGGGTTGGTTCCCATGAGAGTGTAAGTACGTACTTCCCACAGATAAAGCTTGCAAGACAACATGAATATAAATATTTTTTTCTTATGAGTGATAAAAGTATATGCAAGAATGGTAGAAATGCAATATAATCTACAGCAAAGGCATACTTGTGAAAAACCATTTTCTCTTTATACATAATTGTGCAACTTATCATTTCTTTATGTGCTTTCCTCATGCATCAATCAAAACTTTGTTATCCAAACTAGGGACCCACCCATTCTAGAATTATTAGATTACAAGAAGTGGGAGAGAGAAGACCAAAAGGCACTTATTTTATTTTATGAGTTGGCTTATCGTGATGAAAGAGTGATGACAATGTTGATGATGTTTATCCACAATTGATAACAAATCAAGTGGATTTAAATTAGTAGATGCGGAGAACGGAGATCAATAGGAAACGCAGGGCGAAAAGAACAACTTCTTATAATCTCTATGTTTACTAAAAAACCCATAATTCCATGTTTATTTGAAAAACACTAGGAGGTTTGAAAAGAGTTTCTATATGTTTTAGAAAAACTCGTTAAGAGGTTGTAAAAGCATAGAATGGGAATTTTCTTTCAACACTGGTTGTTGAAAAGGTAATTTAGTGCTTATAAAAAAGATTTTTCATTTTCCTCATAGATTAGAGGGAATAAAAAGTAAAAAAATCCTTTAAAAAATTACATTGAGATAGATATGATTCGAGATGGTGGCTAATCGAGTTAACTTTATCTCTAACAATTTGGAACGCACATCAAGCCTGAGGTGGTAGCTCACCAACTTTGGTCCATCCCCTACTCCGAAGCAGCTAGTTCATAGACAACCCACATTGGTTCACAGCCTTAAAAATGGGCATAGCTCATATTCCATTTTCAAGTAATGTTAAGGTAACACAAATTTTGACACACTTTTTGTCATATTTATCTGATTTTTTTCACACTATCCTCATTAATTAATTGAAAAATGTACCAAAAATATTTTAAAAGCTTCTTTAATGAAGGATGTGCAACACACACGTGGAAGCATTTCTTATAGTGAGAAGAAAAATATGCTGAGTATTAGACATGCAATACAATCCATAATAGAGGTATTCGATAAAAAAAAATCTCCACGTAGATAATTGTGCAACTTGCTGTTTCATTCTCAACAATTTTTATATATCGATTAGTAAGTATTTCATTACCCAAGCTAGGGACCCACCGGTATACAATTAGTTCAAAAAAGAGAGGAAGGAAAAGAGAAATTGAAAGCGTTCATTTTAATTTTAAGAATTTTTACTTTTCAGACATTATACTTTTCTAACATTTCTCTAAGCTCCTACAATCTCTATATTCCTTGTTAATGCTTATAATTATTTCTTCCACTGCAAAAAAATTTATCTTGAAATTTCCATCTTGAAAGCTAGGGCCTGTATGGATGCAATTTGTAGATGTGCTTATAGTTTATCATAAACTCATTTTTTATGATAATATAAGCTTGGATGGTGGAAATAGGTTTACCAGAAACTCATTTAAATTTCCCATAGACTCAAAATCTCCTCAGAAATGCATTTTTCATAGCCCTATTTTGAGTTGGTCTATGGAGACTCTATCAGGTTTATTCTAAACTTATGTTCACACAGAACAACCAACCACGAGTTTAAGGACAGATTTATGATAAATGCATTCAACATAATTCCATCCACGTTTTCTTCTTCTTCTTCTTTTTTTACTTGCATCTAAACAAGGCCTAAGAGACAAAGTAAAATGACATTTGTCTTCATAACCTTTTTTTTTTTTTGGTGGCTTACTTGGTCTGAATATTTAACTTCTCCTACGTGGATAATCCCCAAATGGGGAACTTTTCTTCAACTGCATCAACCATCAGAGAAAGTTTGATGTGGCCCATCTTGCAGCTTTGGACCATCACTAGTTCTAGAGAATAGGAAGCAAACCCACCAAGAAGGCAAAAGACTTTGGGGAGAAGATTGCTCATGTCACTTTAGCAAGTGAAGTAAGCCACAGACACATCAAGATCACATTGACCAAGCAAGATCTGATAAGAACTGGGTGAGGGTAAAGGGAGGGTAAAGAAGAAACAAACCTTTGGGTGAAGGGAGAGGGATGTAGGCAGACTAGATCCTACCCTATTCAAAACTTGCAAGGAGTTCACATAGCCAAAAGAAAAGTGAAAGAACATCTTTAATTTCCAATTGAATCCTTTAGACCAATTTGTTGTACTGAGCCAATTAAAAGGTACCACATCGACAGTCATACAGCATAATCATAGGTGTGGAGGCTTAGGTACTATTTAGTTTGACATAACTTTCTTTAAAATATTGTAAAGTATCGCATTTCTACATTCCTGTAAGATAATATAATATTTTACAATATTTTATATCAAACCCTTAGAGGAATTTAACCTCTTGAATCGTACGTCCGACATGTAAGACATGGATTTAAATCTTTATTTCTCAACACCATTTACACATTTATTAAGATTTTACAGCTAATTCAAAGGAAGAGTAAGCCAAAAACAAAAAAAGGCTCATCTTAGGAGATAACCTGCCTTTGTAGCTAGTGTTTGTTTAAATGGTGTATTATGCCCTTTGTGATGAAACATAGATGTTGATAATAGTACTTAATAGCCAATGACAAACTCATTGATTCAGTGATACGGAAACATAGTGTTTGTTTAATAAATCTTAGGAGACAACTTCATAGCTAGTGTTTGTTTAACGGTGATATGATGCGGAGAACAGAAAAAGAAAACCTCAAATGTCATCGGATGTTGACCTTGATGCGATTTCAAACCTTTTAGCAACATGGAATGAATGTGGAAAAATCAATGTCAATGTGGAGGAGATTTTAAAAGAAAAGTGTCAATTTCTTTTTAGTTAAAGGGACTTGCACTGCATCGGGTCGGGTTCGGTTTGGGTCAAATTTATACTCCATTAGAACTCTTCTGAAATCATATCGGGTTAGTCTTCGCGCAATCTAACTCTGAGAAGCCATTGGAGATCATGTTTGGGAATCTCCAAAGTCTAGAATCTAGGTAGAAGCGTTACCAGTGGAGGCAAACATAGCAAAAGGGATAGAAAACCAGCATTCTGAAGAAGTTGTTGAATCTACTGGAGTTGAGTTGCAAGTTGATTCATGTCAGGAGTGGTGCCACGCAAGGTGGTGACCGGCGTTGTAGAGGAAGCAAACTCCGCGATAGCAGCGGTAGGGCGAGCCCGACACTCCCGTCAATGCTGAAGCTTTCAACATGTGTCCATAGTGTATCCACGATTATGACAATAGTGATAGAAGAGGGGGGCTGTCAGACCACTAGAGTCGCTGGAATGTAGAGGATTTGAGACACGAGGAGAAGGAGCCGTTAGCGTCTCCAAAGGAGGAGGATGCTTGGAGGTCTCTAGGGGATAGGGGCGAGAGGAACGCGAGACAGTAGCAAGAACCATCCCAATAGAGACGGAGGAAGTCCCTTAGGCATGAAGACATGTCTCCTCGGCAATAAATTTAGTAAGGGCATCATCTAGAGTCGGCAGCATGAGACGATGCAAAAGTTGTTTGCGAAGAGTCTCGAGCTCGGGACATAGATGCATCAAAAAATGGTACAGGTATTGGCGATCCTGCTAGAGACCACAAGAACATGTGGAAACACGTCCAAAAACATGCATAGCATCCAACTCAAACCAGATGTGTATAAGCCGAGTGAAGAACTCGTGGATCAACAGTTCTCCTTGATGAAGACAATCAAGTTCACTATGAAGTTGATATTTGCGAGTGCCGTTGAACTGTACATAACACTTGGTCAGATGCAACAACTGTGCATGAGAAGTAGTGAACTCTAACAGATCCATTCGAATGGAAGGATCGACTGAACGAAAAATATGCCCCATAACAATTTCATTGATATCCTTTCATGCCTACAAAGTGGGCGCAGAAGCAACAGGAGGTGCAACGACAGATGGAGCATTAGTAGTAACAGTGATAGTCGATTTATTAGTAAAATAGATATATCAACATAATCCCAAAGCTTGGCAGTGCGAAAGTTGGACTGAACAGTAGTCACCCAAATAGTATAGTTGTCAGAACTGATGAGTTGGACGTCCATCTTTGAAATATCGGAGAGACTAATGGATGCCATGATGCCACAAGAACCAAATGGTAATAGGTATCTTATGTCTCAGGTGGTGACTTGATCCATCTAGGGGGGGTTTGCTGGAGGTGACTGGATTGCCCTGTTGTGGCCAAGCGCAGATGCTCAACAAGGTCACTCAAAGTTGGCCCAGCACTACGTTGTCAACGATAGCCTGGGCAGGTCCTCGAACCCCCCCCCCCCCCCCAAGACACAGATGAGCAGTAGGTAAGAGGTCAGACCGTTCGACATGACAAGGATGATGGTGGTAGGATAGAGAATGCAGTGCGGACGATGATGGCAGGACCGTGTACTGCTGGCCAAAAGGCAACCGGGCGACATGTGCAAGACACGGCAGGGCCTGACGACAAGCGGCCAGAGGGATCGTGCGGTCATCCAGGCAAGATGCTGCAGCACGACGCGAGCTGACAACGACGGCTGTGCAAAGGGTCACCCATGGCTGGAGAGACGGAAACAGAAAAAGAGAGAGAGAAAAAGGAAAATTAAGATTCTAGCTCCGATAATATGTGATGATTGGGTGAATGAGAGAACATGCGCTCCTCTTTTATATTATGTACATATATATACAAGGGCCCAAAACAAGGCAAGAGGCCAACAGGCCAACACGTTGCACATACTAAATCTAGGCCTACAACTGTACGTACATGAACATATATAAATACAGTAATTTTTATAGGGGGTGTACATATTTGAACCATGTTGACAGTTCAACCCAACTTAGATTCAACTGAACTAAAGAATACCCATTTTGAATTCCCACCCTTGTAAGTAACCCTCTTTTCTACTTCCACATAACCCTGATGGCGGATGCTACACTTACATAAGCCTGCATTCCATCCTCTTCCAAGTACTCTTTTTGTCGGCCATATCAATATAATTCTCTAAAGCAGAAGCTGATTCCAGATGGCTTCTGTAATAGCTACCATTGACTAACCCCAATCTACTGTCAATCTATGATACAGATTTGGTCTCTATAGTGGTAATGAGAACAAGGTGGGAAAGTGGGATTTTCTAACTTACCGTTCATATTTGCTCCAGTTGTGGGAGAGGTTTCGGGAGAAAAAAACAATGAACTTTAGTTCTAAGGCCTGTACTTGCCAATTTGTAATACCAGGTTGTTTTACTATTGTCTTCAATCATGTCCAGGTTCAGATCTCGAACAAACAGAACCTATTTGCCTGATGATACATTTGTTTGATACTGAGTTATTGATAGCGAAGAGTTCATACTTACTAATAAAAAAATGAAATCCCATATAGCAAAATTGGATTCTATTTTGATCCAACCAATTCTGCCGCCTCACAAAATTAAAATCAGACTTTTCACAAGTGCAATACCAGCAACAATTGACAATTCATCTAAGGATCCGTCAATTGACAATGGAATAAAGCAATTGCCGGCACTCCCTCGTTAATTTTTATCACAGCACATGTTTAGGTATAACAAACAGAGATAAAGAGTTCTCACAGTAAAACTAGGGTGGGTACATCTCAAATACTTTGTACCCCAAAATAATCTAGACATCAAACTTTTCCATGTGATGACTATCAAATATACAGAATTCTGCAATCAACTAGCGGCTGAAAGGCTTGACGTAAAAAAATTATACCATGTAGGACATTCCTGCTTGCATGATATTCATGTGTGGTACACTCAAATTTGCAGCCCCTGCCCTGCAGTTCCTCCTCAAGAATGCATAAAAGTAGTTTATGACCAACTTCTTTAGGAACAATGATTCCTTCCTTGCCCTCACATCACCATGGGCAAGCAGATATGTAAACCCGGACTCTGTTGCTTCCCTAAGGGCTGCAAGCTCATATTCTAGACTTGGGTCTTCATCTGAGGACATGACACTAGATGGAAGGATCGGTAAGCCTTCTCCCCTACTGGAGTTGTTAACATCTTCAGCTATCTCACCTGACAACAATGGCATTCTGAGATCTTCAGGCACACTAGGACTAGCCATGTTCTCGGACCTCACCGATTCAATCTCAATCTCCAATTCTGTTATACTGCTCTCAAGTGCAATTTCCTGGGCTTCCCTTCTCAAGAACTTTTCTAAGCTCTCCACTAACAGTTGCTCAAATGTGTGGTGGTCCTCCTTACGGACGTCTTTGTATCCATAACGGGCAATGCAGCGAAACATGTGGTAGTCTTTTGGGCAAACCCGTCGGAACAAGAACCTTTCCTCCTGTGGAACAACCGGAACAGGTATGTATTTGATGCAAACAAACACAATTGTTGAGTGAATTGCTGGGAGGCTGATTAGGAACTGCCCCAATATGGAAGGAATGCCTTGCACAAGCTCATTATATAGCAATCCAATCCCTGGAACTCTTACCGTTCCCAACGTGGAACCAAGTTCAAGCATGAAGTCCATAGAAATTTTCTCACGAATTTCACTCTGATATTTAAGCACACTACCATAGTTCCATGTGTACATTATACAAAGGAAAAAGGAAGCAAAAGCAAGCGGCAACCATCCACCTTCAGCTATCTTTGTGAGGACAGCAGATAAGTAGATCAACTCTACAGTACCAAATATGACAGGGAAGCAAATAACCAAGAATAAATTGGTTTGCCATATTAGAAGCATTACAAGGGTTACCAATGTAGTGCTGACTAGCATCACTCCAACCTCAGCAATGCCTACAAAACAAATCGGAGCTTGATCAGTACTCGGACTTTACATTTTCTTCTCTTCCAAGATTCGCAACTTATTCTAAGTTGTATTTGCTTACTAAAGGTTGTAAAATTGTATCTTCCTTCTTTAGTTATGGTCTTTTTCTGGTAAGCTATCAAGACGATTTGTCCATACTACTCTTTTATTGTTCCGAGTGTATCAGGCACTGTACAGAAACCATGTGGAACTTTTCTTACAAAGGAAAGAAGACAATTGAGAATAAAGAAAATTGAAAAGACTAACAAAAAGAGGAAATTTTGCACCGTGAAGAGCAAAGGTCATAGTGACAGCTGGTGTCCTCTGTAACCACCCCCCTGGCCACCCTGTGGATAAACATCATTAAATGAGCTGATACATTGTTTGCTTTTTCATCCTTTTCAGTGGGCAAAGGAATTTGTGAAGAACACCTCTGCAGATAGGAAGAACGCCATTGCGCAACAATTCATCGAATATGAGACTGAGATCGATCTGTTATCAGAGCATGGAGATGGCTGTATGTGCCAAGTAAAAGCTGTCTTTGGAGAAAGAGGAGCAGTTCCTGAAGGAAGAGCTTCGCAAAGTCTTGGCTAGGCTTGCGGATCTGGAGAGAGATTATCAGCAATGCCAAGATGAACTTTCTTTGACAGAAGATCGGTTGGCTTCTTTGTCCGAAGCCATGGAGAAGCTGAAGGATGAGGAAAAGAAGCTTGCTGATCCTGAGGAGCATGTGGGAGATGGTTTACCCTCACTTTCTGAACGCTTTGGAGGGCTCTAGATATGCCTTGTATTTTGTCCCTTCTTTCTGAATGTCCCCTTCATAGTGTGTTGATGTAATTCCAAAGGAGACTTGACGTCTGTAATACAAGACAATCAATGAAAAACTCTTTTCGTAAACAATGAATGGGTCATGGTGTTGCGTCGAATTTTTATTTCTTTGTTATTTTACCACTTTACTAGTCAAACCCTTTCGTGTGATACCCCGCCCTCCGGTTCACGATTCCCAAACCGGTTTACTGGCTTTGACTAAGTTTGATTGAGATCGAACCAGCTTAATTAATTCAACTTGTTTGACTTAAATAAATTTTGTGATGAATAATAGATGATTTATGTTTACATAGATGATCTAGATCAAAGTTCGCTGACTCGTGGATCCGGATCGGATCAGGTTCGGCCAGATACGAGTCAGATCCGATCCTACTCGGACCGACTCGGGCCGACTCGCACGAGTCAGGCCGATTCAAGCCAATGTAGGCTAGTTTTTTTTAATAAATCTCTCTCTCTCTCTCTCTCCGTTTTTTTTTTTGAATAGTTATCTAATTATAAACATCATACTTCACGTCCATCGTTACTGTGAATGATTATAAGTCACATTTAAGAAAAATACTCCAATTTAATAGATTTAAATTTGTAAAAAAATTAGTCCAAGATACTAATTGAGAGGAATTTAGTCTAGCGATCTTAATTTGCAAAAAAGTAGTATATCACATCTCACAAAAATTTAGAAACCACTCGATAAAGTGGATCACACTTTATCGAGTCGGATCGCACCGAATCGAGCCGAACCGTGACTAGCTCACACCGCAGCGACTCGTGTTCCTATCGTGCGATCCGGCACGAGTCAGCCCGATACGATGCGAGACAGCTAGATCCGGAAACATCCCAGCCCAACTCGTACGATCCACCCGTACCAGCGACTCGGGATTGTCCAGATACGAGTCACCTCGTACAAGTCGGTCCAATCCAATACAATACGGCAAACCTTGATTTAGATATGGCTTAGTGGTTGTTTGGACCTGATTTTATCTTTTAGTGGGCTTGGCCCAACTAGAATATTTGGAATTTGTAGATAAGTGGATTTAACCCAATTAGAATTGTAGATAAGTAACTTTATAATGACTTGGACTAATGGGTTAGATTTTGGGACCCAATTAAGAACTGTTGGGCCTTATACGGTGAATTTTAGTAAGACCACTGAGTGTATATAGGTGTGGAAACCTATTTTAGATAGTTAGAGGGTAGAATTACAATTCTTTCATGTTCTATATATGAAGGGAGGGTGGGATCCGACCCCTCCAGTCTCTCCTCTCCTCCCACTCTCTCCCAACACCCTCTCTCATTCTCATGGCTTATGGGAGATTCCCCTTGTGCATTTTGAGTGGGAGTCCATGGAAGGCTAGCTTGGTGATCCTTGAAGTTTGGAAGCCCTTTTGGAGCTATTGGAGAAGGTGTTCTTGGAGCTAGCTTAAAGGAGATCGACCTTAGAGGTGTAATTCGTGCATGGTGGTCTTGGAGTTCCTCTTCTTCCTCTCTTGAAGCTTGGATTGGAGTCTAGAAGGCCTTGTGGAGTTGATAAAGATCAAGTGAAGGTAAGGTGATGCCATGAAGTAGCATTCTTAGATCCTAATGTGCATGTTGGTTCTAATGACTTGGATGGACTTGCATGTGCCTAAATGATGTTTCTCATACTAATCCCATCCCCTCATATATTTATTTATGATAAAGAAGGTGAAATGGGTGTTAGACACTATGGTTTTCACGCTTGGATTTGTGCAATCCGAGAAGATTGTCGAAGTTTTTATGCTTAGTGTGATCTCTACAGTAACTAGATTGTATGTTTTAGAATTTGTAGTTCTATGTCTAGTTACTACAGTTTAAATTTCATGGCATTTGGGCTTAATTTGAGTGAGATAGACCCTCATCTTCATAGGTGTGTGGTTGTCTCTGGCAAAAACATCGCAGACGTTTAATGTTCTAATTCTTATTGGTTGTTTGGTGCTCCAATTGGCTTGAACATTTTATATGATATAGCTAACATATATGGCTAAAAACCCACAATTGTTATTAAATTTGGAGTTCATTTGATGGGTGTTTTAATCTCACGATTTTAGTGTTCGCAATAGACTGCGTAGGAAGCTGTCTGTGGCCCCTAGAACCCATGCCAACACCCTAATGCATGGTGTTGACACCATGGGTTCCCGACAACCTTTTGGCCTCTATAAAGCCAAGGTGTCGACACCCTGATGTAGGGTGTCAACAACATATGCCCTGATTGATAGTTTTGGGTATTTTTTACCATCCGAACCTTGTGGAACTTCGTTGGTTATGTCCCTATCCTATGGTTATGATTAAATGGATTAGATTCATGGTTTTCATGTATAATGACTCAGGTGCATTTGTTCTTTGAAGGTACATTGATATATTGAGTTATGTTCTCTTACCTGTCTTAGATGACTGGCCTCACTAGCACTTGATACCTACATAGATTTGTCCTTTTAGAAAGGGGACAAAGATTTAGCCTCATAGATAGGGGCAGGTCAGGGTCCCAGGGTCAGCCTCATTAATAGAGTCTAGATGTTCGAACTCCGAACTTCTCTGTGATTTGAATGACCAAGGACAATGGTAAGTGAACCTCACTTGTGTACACACCTCGACTGAGGGCTGGACTATGTTGTAGGGTGCTGCATCCCTCAAACAGCCTTGCTTCTTTGCCACACTGTTGAACCCAAAAATAATCTCATATACAGATTTGCAGATTTGCATTGTATGAATATGCATATATGACGCATGCTCGCGTCGATGTGAAATTCCTATAGGAGAATACACATACATAGGCATGACGATATGTTCATGAAGGACCATGTCATGCAAAATGAAATGTATGCCTATGATATAGGTGAATACTAGAAATCCATAAGAAACCATGGGCTCGCATTACGAGGGCAGCGGGGTAAGAAACATACCTAGGCCACGAAGGCCTTAATCAGATTTTTTTTAGGAGCCTAAGGCAGCCCCAAGTTGCTTGCTTCGGCTCCCGCAATCAACCCCCGAACCGCCTTTGCGATGCGCGATAGTGGGACCCGTAGGGAGACCCCAAATGCAGCGATAAGAGGGACACCAAGTGCTGCAAAACAGAGGTCGAAATCAGTCCCAAAGTGGACTAAAATCTGTCCCGAAATGAGGCAAAATCAGTCCTAGAACTCCCCCGAAATGGAGGCCCAATAGTGGGAGAGATAGGCCCAATAAGTAGCCCTATGGGTGGGGTCAATATGAGGCCCAATAAACCCCCAAATGGGCCCAAATTCAGTCCCAAAGTGGGCTGAAACCTGTCCCGAAATAAGGTAAAACCAGTTATGGAACTTACCTAAATCAGCCCCGAAACGAAGGCCCGGTGTTGGGAAAGGTAGGCCCAATAAATGGCCCAATGGGGGAGCCCAAAAAGAGGCCCAATAGGCACCCCTAACAGGCCCAAACCAGTCCCGGAATGGGGCCAAAATGGTCTCCAAACTTGCCCAAAATGGCCTCAAATGAAGGCCCAATAACAAGGGAGGTAGGCCCAATATATGGCCCAATAAGAAGGCCCAATAGGGAGCTCAAATGGGCCAAAAAACCAGTCCACAAGGGGCACTAAATCTGCAGGCCAGAGAAGGGGAAAATCTGAAAACCCAAGGGAAAAATTACCCAAAGAGGAAGGTGGACCCCTCTCTCCCACTCCCCTTTATTTAAATAGGCCAAGAGGGGGGAGGAGAGAGAGGGGGAACCGGTGGGGGGAGCCCCCACCGGTTGGGAACCCCCCACCGGTTCCAAGAGGGAAACCAAACCGGTGGGGGGGGGGGGGGGGGGGGGAGGAGATTTCCCTCCCTCTCTTTCTTCTTTAAAAATTCAAAAAAGGGGTGGGGGAATTAATTAAAAAAGGGGGGAGTTAATGGAGTTCTTAACCCCATTCATACTTGGTTAAGAACTCCATGCAAGCCCTCATTAAAACCCCCATCTTAAACCCCCTTTCACACCTAGCCCAAACCTGAAATTAATGGGCAAAAACCCCCTTTCACACTGGAAATCTGAAAACCAAAGGCCCAAAGCTCATTAAGAGCCAAAAAGTGGGAAAGGAGGGGAGCATGGGGAGGGGAGAACCCCCCCACCGGTTTCCCAAAACCGGTGGGGGAGACCCCCCACCGGTGGGGGGCCTAACCGGTGGCCACCCCCCCCACCGGTTGGAACCGGTGGGGGTGTCCACCGGGCACCGGGCCCCCTCTCTCTCTCCCCTCAATGCTCTCTCTCACTCCCTTCTCTCACCCATTGAATAAAAAAATAAAAAAGGAGAGAGGGAGAGAGATTGGATCCGGTGGCACCCCCCCACCGTATGCCCATCCGGTGGCACCCCCCACCGGGCCCAATTTGGGGCCTATAAATAGGACCCCAAGGTCCCCAATTCAAACACACACCAGAAGCATACAAGTTGCCCACATACAAGGGTAGAATTGCGAGGGAGAGTGCTGTCCGGCTGAAGACCAAATTCGGGTTTTAAACCCGAATTTGCTGCGATTTCGGGAGGTCTTTCTTTCGTCCCGGGGAGTCCTCGCTCCTAAGGTTCAATCCTAGGGGAGGCTCTGCCGGATTTTTTTGTAGAAAAGCGTCCTGTTATAAGGCGAAATGCTGCCGAAATAAAATCAGAATTTATGTGCTTATGTGTGTCATTTAAATTTTATAATTATCATATTTTAAAATAAAACAATAATAATATGTATATATTTTCCTAAAACTAAATAAAATTGTGTACATCCACAACCTAACCCTAACCTCACCCCACGAATAAACCGAATTCAGAAATCTGCATAAAATCATAATTAAACCCCAAAGATAATTTATAATTAATTAATCAATAAAAATTCACGAAATGAATTAAAAATCAGAAAAGACCAGGAAAAAATCAGTAAAAATCTGTAAGAAACCTGTAAAAACCTGAAATGTGATATAAAAGTCATAATAAACTTAAACACCTATATATATTTAATTAATCAGCTAATTAAATTAATAAAAAAATGGATAAAATTACCAAAAAAATCAGAAAATTGGAAATCTAAAAAAATGTTAAATCATTAACCCTATATCTAAAAACTTAATGTAAAATTACGAAAATACCCTCGTGCGTAATATTTACTAAAAAATCCTCATACATTTAAAAATCAACTCCCTAACTCCCATAAAACTTGAAAACCTCTAAAACTCACTCCTACATGCTTTTAAGCTCTTATACTCTCATAAAACCCCCATAATTACATAAAAACCCCTAAGGGTGAATAATTGCAAAAAAAAACCCCTGTGGGATTAAAAATTGGGAATCAATCCACATAACTTAGAATTAATCCACCTAACTTGGAATCAATCCTAAATAGTCAGGAACCAATCCCAAACCATATAAAAATTATCCCCAAACTAGGGGTGAGGTTAAGGATCCAACCTAAAATATGCCTCCATATCCATATGCATGCGCTGCCTATAATAGTAGTTTTGCATGATTAAGGGCATCATACGGACGGTTAATCAAGGGTTGCCGAGCAGTTGCTCAGCGTAATTAACACTGACCGAGGTCAGTGGAGAGAGGTCATATACATGAATCTTCGCCTGATTCGAAGTCCCGGATTCCCTGAGGGCTAATCCCAAGCTCTCATAATCCGATAAGATATAAAACCAACCTATAATCCTCTAGATAAAAAAAAAAAATGGATTTCCGAATAATCCGACATAGGTAGGATAGATATGCTTAGGTCAGGTCCCGAACATTCGAAGGTTTTTTCCTTCGCAAACACACACCTTCGTGGATGTCCAAAGATCCAAGAAGGACAGAGTTGCATTCATCGACTAAGGAGTCTAATATAACTTTCAAACCCAAGATATGATAAGATGATTGATAGATGGCTAATGTTGCTACTTCTCTGTCATACCAAGTATTTATTAGTACATCGAAGACTAATGATTGATGTGATGTGACGGATGATTTGATGTGATCTATGTAGTCAAAGGCGAGAGGCGAGCGAGGCGACCAAGGGTTTGCCTCAGCCTCAAATGCCTAGGCGATCGCCTAGGCATTTGAGGCGATGTGTTTCTCCCATACAACATCGTGAAGGAAGAAAATGACAATATGAGGAAACTAAATAAAATATCCAAGATAACCTTGAGAAACATTGATCATGACCAACATGTAATCATCAATTTGTATAAAGCACTCATATATGAAGTGCATGGTCATAGGAATCATAAAAAATAAGTAAATAATGTAGCAGCATGTAAGAAAAAAGGGAAAAAATGTGCCAGCATGTAAGAGAAAAATGGTATTGTACATTGTTAAAAAAGGCATTCATTTTGGAATAATTAAGAATAAGAAAAGCAGTACCAAATAATTAAAAAAGAAACAAACATTTGACAGACTTTATAGGCAAGTGCCTAGGTGAGTGAGGCAAATATGAGGCGAGGCGAGGCACTCTTGGCTTGCATCAACCTTTTTCATCGCCTAGGCGAGCGAGGTGATCGCCTTTGATAACATAGGATGTGATAAAATATGATAGATATGAATTGACCTTGGAATGGATCAATGATGTGTGAATATGAACCGGCTTCTAGGGTGGATCAATAGAATAAATTATGAATCGAATATGGATGATTGACACATGATACTTGATAGATTATATAGACTAATTAATGTGTATACACATGATTAAGTATGGCTTAATAGATTAGTTTGCAATAAATGACATTGACATAATGAAATAGATGCTTTTCCCTTGATAAGAATTGTGATTACCATATGAGATAACATAATGGATCCATGGTGTAGAATGTGTTTGTTCGAATGATTACTTCCATGGGAGATGACAATGTGATCCATGGGTGGCTTAAGATGAATGATTCATGGTAGACAAATAATTGTGATATACTTTGGCGAACTTCTCTATTATGATTATATTCTGGTGATTTCCTTAGTAATGGTTTTCATGGCCTTCATGGGCGCGGGATCCCCTATTGAGTTCTCTTTTACAGACTCAGTCCCTTCATGGGTACAGATGATACTCTTCTGTGGATCAGAGTGGTGTGGTGGATGCATGGTGGTCAGCATTATGAAATATGGTATCACTTACACTGGTGGAATCGTATTTTGGACATGTGCATTTGTGTAGACCTATGGCTATGTAATCATTTTGATTCCTTATAATTAATTGAACTAGTTGGGACTATATATGAACGATCCAGTTATGTCTGGTTGATAATTTTCCTGATGTCCTTAATTTATATTAATTATCCCCAGATATTAGTCTTTAAACTGATTACGAACCAATAATGGTCTGAAATAGGGCATTAAACCGGGTTCGGTTATGCCCTTGATCTTGGGATGTTATATTTCGGGTTTTAACCAGACCTGGCCCCCTCTTCCTTTTATCTGTGTGTCCTTTCAGGTTTTCACACAGTGGGATATCCGATTTTACCTGCAATGCCCTTTTGGGTTTTCACTACAACTGGGTTTGGGCCCTCTTTACCCTTGATCACAGAAGATGTGATCAAATTGGGTGAAGCATCAGAATTTTCTAGGCCTTTTGGTTTTCTCCCATTCTTTTTTTTTTGGTTGGTCGCTCTCTCTTTATTGATAAGATGAAATGAATGCTTTGTGCTTTTGGAAAAGGAAATTTAGGTTAGAAGGAATTGAATTCAATAAAATTAAGAATTATGACATCACAGTGAAAGGAAAGGAAATGCCAACTGTTGTTTATTCTAAAGATATGACAACAATCAAAGTGAATTAGGTCATTATTTCACAAGGAAGCAGCAGAAGTCAAAAGGACTTGAGCCCTTTATTTCAAAAGGATGCTGAACATCAAAAGGACCTATGCCATAAAATTTTGAGTGACAAAGATCGAAAGGATTTATGTCACAGATTTTCAAAGGAGTCACATGGTTATTTGTGCCTGGTCACCACCTCCATTTTGGTGACAACTGACAAGTCATTTGGCAACCCAGCCACTGGCATTTTGGTGTTGAATCATTTGGTACCCCGGCTACCGGCATTTTGGTGACGAATCATTTGGCGACCCAGCCACCGAGGCAAGGATGGCAGTACCGGTACCGGTACCGGTACGTACCGGTCCGGTACCGGTACCGGCCGGTATCGGCCCGGTACCGGTCGGTACCGGCCCAAAACCAGTCCGGTACCGGCCCGGTACCGGTCGGTACCGGTGCCGGCCGATACCGGTACGTACCGGTATCGGCCGGTACTGCCATCCATGCACCGAGGTGCAAGACGAAGGCCCAGTAGACCTAAAAAGTGCTTAACTTTCATTTGTTGATAGCAAGGTAATTTCTTGGTCCAGCGACTGGAGTGCAAGACGAAGGCCCAGTAGACCTAAGTCGTAACTTACTTTCATTTGTTGATGATAAGACGATTTCCTAGCCCAACCACCAAGGTGCAAGACGAAGGCCCAGTAGACCTAAGTCATGACTTACTTTCTGATTTGTTGATGGCAAGATTTTGTAACGATCACTAGAATGGGAAGAGGCCCCTAGCAGTTCTATCACTATTTATCATCTTGTAAATGTAAACGAGCAGACTGTACAGCAAGTGTTGCTAGATCAAGGCAGAGTGATTTGGAATTTCAAATTTAGAAGAGACCTACCTCGCTTGGAATAGAATTCAGAGATTTTATGAGTTTGCTTCAAATTCATCATTGGATGAACACTGGAGATGGAAGCCTAAAGGTCAATTCTGTTTCAAACCTTTGGTGAAGATTCTTGATGATGGTGGGGTGTAGGTTTTGGTGGTTATAGACTGGTGTGCTGTTCATCCTTATAGAGAACATATTTTTTTTATGTGAAGAAAAGTTTGCATATTCTGTGATGGGTCTGATGAGACAGTCGATCACCTATTTGCTAACTGTGGAATCAAAAGACCTGTTTGGAATTTTTTCCAAAGTTGTGTCAGTTTGGGGGCACAATTATTAATGTATTCTCCCTCTGATGGAGTGGTGGAGGAAATTCTGTCCTGTTCATTCAGAGCACCAGTGGTTCCTTTTATTGCCAGCTGTTGATAGACCACATGAAGAAAAGGAATTATAGAAGACTTATAGATGACTTTAAGAATACTTTTTTGAAGACCTCATTGGTTTTGGACAATGAGAGGCCTTCTGCAGCAGCCATGGGTAACCTGGGGGCTTTGGATATCTCACTTCTTGAGTAGTGGAGAGCTTTTCTTGCCTTCATTTGATTTATCATCTTGACAGGTCAGGTTTTGATTTTGAGAGGGTCTTTTGCTTTTCCATTTCTTTTTAAAGTAAGCCTTTGAGATTCTAGAAACTTCCTTTCCTCTCCCCTTCTCATCACTCTCTCTCTCTCTTTCCCCTTCTTTCATCCTCCTGTGCATTCCTCCAGTACCAATATTAATATTATAAACCTCAAAAATATCAATATCAAAATTAATGCTATATCAGAATTAATACTCTAACCAAACAGGGCTGTAATGACTAGTGGTCTCAATCACTATCCAAGAAAAGTAATGGGCAGAAAATTGTGAAATTTTCCAGAAGTAAGAAAAGATAACTGCTTGTTTAAGATAAACATGTACATACGAGAACACTCAATGTTGAAACAAAGGAAGAAAAATCAAGGAAAGAAAACATAAAGGCATCCGTTGATGAAGAAGAATATACTTAACCATATGCATTTGCGATGTCTGTGGTGCTTCTGAAAGTGGCTACAATGACTATGCACATGATCATCAAAAACCAATTGATAACTGGTATGTATATTTGGCCCATGCGCTTCCGAGATGTGTGGATTATCTTAAGTCTTGGAAAGCAACCTAGAGCCATAGACTGCTTTACGCAAGAAAATGTTGCAGATATCATCGCCTGGCTGGCGATCATAGCAGCAAGAGTGGCTATAACAAAGACTGGCCAGAAAAGCACCTCTGTTCATGACACCCACAGGTCAATCATCAAATCAGTCAAATACTATGAAACTCTTCTAGAGATTTCTATCACAGGACAATCCAACGATTCATAAAAGGGATTGGTATGTCGAATAGCAATCCCTTTAATGGAACAGCAGAAATGGATCAATCCAAACATATCATATCCTTGTGAAAATCATAATTATAAAATAACAATTGCACTATACTGGATACATTTAGTTAATAGCATGTGGCTATCACCTGGGACAGAATCATAGAATACTCTTTCCACAGAACCAGGATTCTTCATTAAATATGCAGCTTGACCCATGTATGCCAAAAGAAGGCAGGGGAACACCACACATGTAAAGCCAATCTGCAGAGTAAACCGTATCCAAGTTAACAAGGCAGGTTAATTTTATTGGCCTTCTAACAAAAAGGACCAACTGCAAAAAAAGAAACAGAAAAGAAAATGAAAACAGAGGGCAAAGATTATGGTACAATTACCTGTATAGGTTTCACAGAAAAATGGCCAAGATCAGCAAACATCGCCTCAGCTCCTGAAATAACACGCTAACCATTAATGAAATTCCAATACGTCGATGAATCCTTGACAGGCAAAACATAGCACAGAAAATAAAATAAAATCACTGTCATGATACAGGCAACAACTCTCTGATATAATATGCCCATTATCTCTCAAAGGGAAATGTACCTGACATGAACTATTATATTCTGTCATGTGCATAAAATTCTAATGCAGTTCAGAATTGATGATGAAACTGATTCATGTTAGCCAAACAAGATATGAAGGGCACATGAACTAGATGTGATCCAAATTCTCATTCCAATTCAATAGAGGACATGTATGGATCTTAGATGTAACCAAAGCGAGGACACATGTCATGTTTTAAAATAAAACAATTTCCATGAGCCCAAGAAGATACTTGTTCTATGACCATCTGATGATTCTGATCTGCATACAGGAATTTGGCTAGTTCAGATAAAAGCTATGATCAATCAAATCAAATTACTTTCCTTGCAGGTTTCAGGTTGGACTAGATCAAGACCTGACAGCAGGCATTGGTAATCAAGAAGAGGTGGAGATCCTATATGGTGAACCTAACATGGACTCACTTCATAAAAAGTCAACATCAGAAGTGGACCTCCATCCCTAACAATGACAAGTGTCGTGCGGAGGGGCTGCAGGCTTTTCCAGCAACATTAGCATCATCCATGGGAACTGTGTCATCCAATATGAAACAGCCTGCCTTCTCAGGGGCCTGTGTTAAGACGTGGAGCTCCAGACAGTCCCATATCCATTTTGTGTGAGAAGGTGCATTGCACTGAGGCACCCCACTCTCCTCCCAACAAGGTGTAGGCGCCCGGAACGTCCCCCGCCGCGGCTGCGAGCTTCGGACGAGGGTTTCTCTCCGTTCGTCTTAGCACTGTGGCGATTTAAAGGGGGTTAGAAATAAAAGATGTGATCGCCATGAGCATTACCTTACGGTCCCTGTGCTCCGCAGGATGGTGGGGATGTGATCGCGTTCTGTGGGAGCGGAAGATGGTGGTTTCCCCTTCTCTTCTTCCGGCCGGCCAGAAGAGGAGAGCTCGGTAGTGCACGCGCAGAATCTGGTAAGAACCCCTGAAAAGAAAAGACATACAAAGAAAAGACAGTAACCCAATTAGAACTGTGACATGTAGGATCCATTCATGCAAACATAAAAATTAACTAAAATTAGAGGGAGACGCACCGGATAGGTGTTTGGGAGGGAAGGTGACCATATGTTATGGCCACCCACCTCCCGATTTTTGTTTGGAACCTCTGGGGGTAAAAGGTGCTAAGTCATTTTAGGATGTATGTATGCAGATAAGTGCTCGTGTGTGAAGAGTGAAATGATGTGTTGAAGGTAAAAGAGAGTGAAAGAAGGAGGATGTTACGGCATGGATGGAAATTGGAAATGCAATGAAGTGAAAAAAGTGAAAAGTAAAAGAGGGTTAGGAAGACAAGCCCATTTGGAGTGACGTTCCTCCTGAAACAGCCTTCTGACTCTTTGCCCGCTCGACTCCTCAAAGCCGACCCGCTCCGAGGAAGAAACTCCTTCTTAATCCCCTTCCAACCCCCTTGCTCGAGGGAACCTGGGGGGTTTAAATAGATGACGGAAAAAGTAGGAGAAAATAGGGGTCTAAATCTCCGTAAATCACCCTGGAGCCAATAGGAAGTGGTCAAGGGTCGGAGGTAGTGGACGCGGCAGTGGCCGGAGTGGGGAGTGGTCGGAGTAGTAGGGGACGAGGGCGGCGAGTAGAAGAGATCGTGGGGAAGACGGAGTCAAGGGGGTGGTTAAGGAGTGGACGGCTAGGTAACATGCCTTCCAATCTTGTGGTGGAAGGCGGCCCAGCTGGCCTTCGAAGGGAGTGGAAGGCAAGGGGTGGCCTTCGAAGGAGGTGGAAGGCAATGGGTGGCCTTCGAAGGAGGTGGAAGGCAAGGAGGCTGGCCTTCCACGAAAAAGGTGGAAAAAAGTGAAAAAGGGTCTAAAAGGGTGGAAGGCAAGATGGCTGGCCTTCGAAGGGGGTAGAAGGCGAGGGGTGGCCTTCGAAGGAGGTGGAAGGCAAGGGGGCTGGCCTTCCACGAAAAAGTGAAAAAGGGTGGCCAAAAGGGTGGAAGGCAAGGGGGCTGGCCTTCGAAGGTGGTGGAAGGCGGGGGGTGGCCTTCGAAAGGGTTGGAAGGCGGACTGGCTGGCCTTCCACGAAAAAGGTGGCTAGAGTCGGGATTTGGTTAATGGGCCTAACTGGTAGTGGGCTGAGATGGCTGAAATGAGGGGATTGAGATGAAGGGCTAATGATGGATTGGGTTCATGACCAAAAGGGTGGTCCAAAATCGGTGTCTACACAAGGCCCCTCCGGGACACCTATTTTGCAGTGGAGTGGAACGGAATGATAAATAGGTGTTCCGAAAATCGAGACTGATTTTGGACAACCCGAAAAATGAATGAGCTATATCCAAAGATGATATGCGAATGCGGCAAATGCATGAAAGCTAGCCATTCGAGTTGCAAGAGTGGTTTAAGAAAAGGAACAAAGTTCAGTACTAGAGAATCACAGTCCGTGGGACCCCCGGGTGCTGGAACCGCGAGGCCTTGGTGTACCAGAATATAGCGATCTGGCCCAAGGGGATCTCGAGCATGAAAGGTGTAGGAGTGCGACTTGAAGAACTCTCAACACAACGGGCGCGTGGTGGCCTGGCGCATCATGGGATCGCCAAGTGAGAGACTCTCAAGCGCACTTGCTGAAAAAAGGAGAAAGAGGTCTTGCAATTCAAAAGGCTAACAGACGTACAACTGCCAGAATCACAGATCAGCGATGGGTTAAGCAGTGTGATGAATCATGGTCATTGCCCCTAGGACGAGGATGAATGCTTATGCAAATGCATGCTGGGTTGAAATTTTTTAAAAAAACAAATTCCTAATGCAGTTCCTAATGCAAACAGGAGGGATTTATTGGCCAATCGAATAACTTGGAGAATATAGACTCCTCATTGTTTTGTTTAAAGAGGAACTCAGAGTCTATACGTCCGAAGTTATTAGCCTCCTGTGTCTTCAATCCTACTTGCTTCGGATTCCCTGCAGCTGCAAGAACGCACATCAGTAAATGTAAATAATCAATGATCCACAATATCTTAATGTCGAGTTGCAAGGAAGCGAGGGACAAAGGTCCTTGTCGAGTCGAAGCCAGTACGGAAGATATGGCCATTCTCAAAGTAGAATGCCAATCCGGCTGCTTTCGGCTTCGACTCGACAGCAACAGCATCCACCTTTTGGACAAAATCCTTTTCCTGTATACACAGAATGAAGGGGAAGCAGTTAGTAATATCTGTTTTCGACCCCTTACCCAAAAGAGCAACTACCTTTTCCCTAGCCTTCGCATAGGGTCAAGGGGCCGTATCCAACTAACCAGACAACAGGGAGAGTATTGAAATTGATGCGACAAGTAAATATGCAAATGCTGGTGAATATTAACAAATGAGGTGTGTGATGAATGAAAACATGTTTTTTTTTTTTTTTTTTTTTTTGTCCGACCACCTGGTGACTGCCCAAACTTAGGCTGGTTGAATGATGAAAGGGAAATACACACTCAACTTCCCAGATATCCTAAGCTCACATCTAGATTGATTTGGGCCTCTAGACTCCTCAAACTAACCTTGACCGGTTAAGACTCATACTGATGACAATACCGTCATGTCATGCTTAGGCTCCCAGCTGCTTCCGACCACCAAGTTTGCCCAAAAAGCTTTCGAGGTAAATGATTTGCCCGACCCGGGTCTCTTTTCTCACAATCTAGAAGGTATATGATGGAACACCTTGGAACCCTAACGGTCAACCGCGCGACGCTGACCCGGAATCAGACGCCGTCGCACCGATTGGTGACGCGCATGCATTGACCTAAGCCCGAAGTTGTAAGAGTACACATTGAGATTATGGTTAAGAAATTAGTTCACCAGAAACATCGACATTACTCTTCACCCATTTTGGACTCCTGTGATCATGTGAGCATGTGACGATTTTTGAAAACGAACCATTTTGAAATGATGTTCAGTCTTTAGATAGCTATCTCGTGCTGAACCTTGGGGGAGAAAAAGTGAAGAAATTGTGGAGACAAACCTCACAGGAGGATCAACAAAACCGTTAAAAGGGCGAGCTGTGACAAAACGGACCCCTTTTGACCTCTTAGATGCCCCTATTTTGACTTTTCAGGCCTTTGGTAAATTTCATGGCCAGGCACGGTCACGACCAGACTTTTTTCATGATTGCTTGAACCCCTTTTCCTTTTTTGTATTTCTTTTCCGCTCTTGACATTTTTTTGAGGTTATTTGATATTCCGCCTGCGGGGACACTGCCCTCTTCACGTGCTCTGGTCCTTTACATTTCATTTCTGGGCCCTTTTTTTTTTTTTTTTTTTTGAGGGGTTACATCCATCGGGTTTTTGAGGAACCGCAGTTTGCTGAGCTCGACTGTTTAAGGGCGTCAACTATCCTGATCGGTCGAGAGACGAAGAGCAAAGGCTGCATTTGACAGTGCACTAAAGACTTGGAATTCATTTTAAACAAGTTCTCTTTGAAAATCGTGCAGGTGTGTGCATCTCAGAATGATCGTAGGGATCCGTATGGAAATAAAGTAGACACGTTCAAGGTTCTGGTGGACCAAAATCTTAGCCAAATCCTAATGTTAACCCAAACTATCATGCAACTAGACCTAGACAGGGGTTTACATGGCAGTCACCGGACAGTTGGATTTTGTGTTTTTTTATTTTTTGTCATTTTCATAGGAGTATGTACATACTTACAAATATTTTTGATGCTTTTTGGATATTCGATTTTTTTGGGAGATTTTGAAATTTTTGATTTTTTTGTATTTTGAGGGTAAAACTTCTTCAAATAGACTCCTATCCAAAGGAAAGCTTTTCAACAATTTTCAAATATTTACACTTATTTGCTAACTAGAAATGAAAGAGCTTACCTACCTCTACAACTTGTGGATAAAGAGGAAGCTATCCAATCCCCAAGCGATTATGCACAAGACTCAGAGGGTGAGTCAGACATGTTGCAAAGGTGGGTCCTTGAGACACAGACCCAATGATGGCAGAATTGCCCCAAGAGTGTGCTACGACCGGTGATAAAAGCCTGAGAAGGGCAGGTGTGTGAAATAGTAAGGGAATGAGAGCGGTGGGTACCTATTCATCCCTCACTAAGGAGGCTCCTTCTCGTCGAGTGGTTGGTTCATAGAACAACAGCTGTGTTGCGAAATCTTCTGCATCTTCCCTCTGAATTTCATTGATTGTTTCCTTCAACTCATCCTCAAGATAGTGTATCTTGAGTACTTCTTGATTTTCCTTCATAAAGTGATCTAAGATACTCCATTTTCTTGATTCCTCAGTTGGTCTGATTAGTATGTAACCCAATTTGAATCCTCCAATGGTCGGATTTTCAAAGATAGGTTCTTGAATTCCCTGCTCCTCTTTGTCTAACCCAGATCCCGAACTATATCCCATTTTGTCCATAAGCTGCCAACCTATGCTAGGCTGGGACTTGGGCTGAAAGTCGACCGATGAAAGGATGGGCTCTGCCCCTTTTTCAGAAGTGATCATGGATAGAATTTGTTCAGTCGAGACTAAATCCAAAGGCTCAAGATAGGGGGTACCCTTCATTTTGACAATCTTCCCCTTGTATGGGAATTTATAGCACTGATGATTAGTGGAGGGCACTCTCAGGGTCTGGTCCATCCAAGGCCTTCCCAAAATGGCGTTGTATATGAACTTGGCATTAAGGATGTAGAGTTCAAAGATCATGGCCACTGGCCCAATTTCCAGTTTCCCATTTGAGACCATCATGGAAGTAGACTCAACCTTTTCTGGGTCGATCCCTACTTTCTTGGGGGTCTTGAGCGGACAGACATTGATTGATGCCCCAGTATCCAACAGGATGGAGCCCAATGAGTGACTCCTGAGTGTTGGGGTCAAGCATGAGGGAAGGGATTGGCATTCAGGGGGAGCTAGACTCTTATCTGTGAAGGATATGGTATGTGTCTGGGTGACTGAGAGAATGGCATTGGTGACCCCCCTGATAGGAAGATCTTCATTGAGTGTAATGCGCTGGAGGAACTTGAACAATGTCTCCCTGTGTGTAGGAGATCTCCCAATCAACTCTAGGACTGGCATCTTGGTGAGAGTTTTCCCTAGATGCTGTAGGATGTCATACTTAGACAGATCTAAATCCTCTTGAGAGTCCAAGGGTTGACTTGTTGGGGGAATGATGAGATTTCTCAGTGTAACGCCAATCGGACTGGGGTCCACTGCCTGATCTGACTTTAGGGGTTGAACTGGTGGTGAATTCATTAGGCAGAATTGGGTTACTGGACCTGGCTTTGGTGTTGGACACAAGATGGATAGAGGAGGTTCTCTGATTGAAATTGAAGGAACTTAGACCAGAGTAACTGGGTTGATGGCTGTTGGTTGTTCCCTAGGTCGTATCAAGACCAAAGGTTTGTCTTAGATGATAGTGGAGACTCCTTGCAACGGCTCTCTAGGTTTGGTCGTCCCAGTAGGGCACTCACGCCATATCCCAACCTCTTCATACTCCCAGTGCTGTCCTCTATGATCGACGTTTGGTTCCAAATTTTTGACAAGGGTGCTCACCCTTTCTAGAGAGCTAGATGGATCTTGGACCACCTGATAAGAGGGCGGAGGGCCCTTGACTTCCAAGGTTTCAGCAGCCTCTTTCATGTGCCCCCAATTGATCTTGGCACTGGAGAAAGGGGGAACTGCTGAATATGGTTTCTGATTGGATTGGTTGTCTGATCTAGACATAGGACTGGGTGACCTAAAGAGCTGCCCCAAGGCATTCACCTGTTCATTGATTGTCACTCCCTCTATTGGTGGAATCCTCTTACTTCTGTTCTGATTTTTAAAAAAGGATGGCAAAGTGGAACTCCAGATCTGAGATTGAACTACCCGAGCTCGATTATAAAGTTGTGCGAATGTGTGAAATTCGCTCAGCATGAGAATAGACCGAAGCTGCGGGGTAGCGTTATTGACCAGCATGGTGATAGCTTGAGATTCGGGGATTTCCACTTCTGCCCTAGAGGCCATTGCCCTCCACCTGTTGGCAAAATACGTGAACTCCTCTTCAGGCTTCATCTTCTCCATCACAAGATCAAACAAGGTGGGAGGCATGGTTGTCATATAACTAAACTGAGTGATGAATTTTTCAGAGACCATATCAAAATTGATTAGGTCTGTGGCGGGCAAGGAAGAAAACCATCTTAAGGCCTCACCTTCTAAGGATTTCTGGAACAGATGGACAAGGAGGACTCTGTCGTAGAGCCATTGATGGGAATCCATGAGGAAACTTGACAGGTGATCATGAGGGTCAGAGGTGCCATCATATTTTCTGTACTCGGGAGCTTTGAATCCTGGTGGAAAGTAGGCCGGAGGGAGCTTACAATAGCTCGAGAGAGAGTGTGGTTGTTTCAGGATAAGTTTCTCGGCCATGAACTTACGCACACAGGTTTCAACCTCACTTTTATAGATGAATTCTTTCTGCTCAGGAGGAGGTGTAGTTGGAGAGACTGGAATTGACACGACGGGTGGAGCAACTGGGGTAAGAGTTGGCTGATTGATGCGAGTCTGAGCTCTGTTGGGAGATCCTTGGAAGTGAGTTCCCCGAGGAGTGGCATCTTGGGTTTTGCCGCCAGAGGCCAACCGGATGAGTTGATCAGGGGTGTACCGTGATAATACGGCAGTAAGTTCCGGATCCTCACTTGGGTTTCAGGGGGTTCTATTGGACATTATAAAGTCACTTTCTGAAGAAGAAGATTCATCTAAGCACCTTCTCCTAAATTCCTCTCCAGGTGTTTGGAACATGCCCACAAATGTTGGTTGTGGATCCTCTTCAATCTCAAACAGAGGGTTGCGTGTAACATTGTTGTCGAACTGGTCCATGTCATCATACACAGCATTGACATACATTCGGTTCATTATGAAGCACAGACCCTAAATGATTTTATGTTCCATTTAAAATGTTTGCCAATGTTTTATGAAAGTTGGTTTCTAACAAATCAAGTTTAACCCTTAACGACCCTTCACTTTTCCAAAGCTTGTTCCACCAAGATTCAATTAATTGTCTTTAAATTTAAAACAGTTCATTAATTCCTCAAACAAACCCAAGGTTCCTATAGGGTGGTTTCATGTACAACCTGCTCGGCGGCCAAGTGGGAATCCCTGGCTCGCGGAGACTGACGGAGGTTCCCAACAGAATAAGACTAGTCACACCCGAGTGGGAATCCTCAGATAGAGAGTAAGATCCTGTGGGAGAGGTGACTAAAGATGTGATGCCGGCTCTTCCTTAAAACCCCCGCGGAGAACACCCTAAAAAAGGCCCAGAAAGTTAACAAGCAGCAAGTTATAACAAATCACCAAAACATGGAGCAAAACAGCGTACAGCAACAGCAAGCAGAAAAGGACAAAGAACCGACCAGGAGTCGACGGCCAGGGGCTGGCCGTCCAAGAGGTCGGACGGCCAGGTGCTGGCCGTCCAAGGAGAAGTAGACGGCCAGGGACTGGCCGTCCAATGGGTCGGACGGCCAGCCACTGGCCGTCCAGTTGGAGGTCGACGGCCAGGGACTGGCCGTCCAATAGGTCGGACGGCCAGCTGCTGGCCGTCCACTGGGGTGTCGACGGGGCGGTCGACGGCCAGGCCCTGGCCGTCCAAGGGATCGGACGGCCAGGTGCTGGCCGTCTAATGGTATGTCGACGGGGAGATCGACGGCTAGGCCCTGGCCGTCCAAGGGATCGGACGGCTAGGCCCTGGCCGTCCAAGGGATCGGACGGCCAGGTGTTGGCCGTCTAATGGTATGTCGACGGCCGACTACTGGCCGTCCAAGGACTTCGACGGCTAGGGGCTGGCCGTCCAGAGATGATGCCGAGTTCAGGGTCCTTACCTTCTTTTCGTTTGATCGCGACGCGTGCAGCGGGCTATAGGTGTCCCATCGTGATCGCCAAAGGGCTGTAGGCGCCCGGAACGTCCCCCGCCGCGGCTGCGAGCTTCGGACGAGGGTTCCTCTCCATTCGTCTTAGCACTGTGACGATTTAAAGGGGGTTAGAAATAAAGGATATGATCGCCAGGAGCATTACCTTACGGTCCCTGTGCTCCGCAGGATGGTGGGGATGTGATCGCGTTCTGTGGGAGCGGAAGATGGTGGTTTCCCCTTCTCTTCCTCCGGCCGGCCAGAAGAGGAGAACTCGGTAGTGCACGCGCAGAATCTGGTAAGAACCCCTGAAAAGAAAAGACAGACAAAGAAAAGACAGTAACCCAATTAGAACTGTGACATGTAGGATCCGTTCATGCAAACATAAAAATTAACTAAAATTAGAGGGAGACGCACCGGATAGGTGTTTGGGAGGGAAGGTGACCATATGTTATGGCCACCCACTTCCCGATTTTTGTTTGGAACCTCTGGGGGTAAAAGGTGCTAAGTCATTTTAGGATGTATGCATGTAGATAAGTGCTCGTGTGTGAAGAGTGAAATGATGTGTTGAAGGTAAAAGAGAGTGAAAGAAGGAGGATGTTACGGCATGGATGGAAATTGGAAATGCAATGAAGTGAAAAAGGTGAAAAGTAAAAGAGGGTTAGGAAGACAAGCCCATTTGGAGTGACGTTCCTCCTGAAACAGCCTTCTGACTCTTTGCCCGCTCGACTCCTCAAAGCCGACCCGCTCCGAGGAAGAAACTCCTTCTTAATCCCCTTCCAACCCCTCCGACGCAACCCCCTTGCTCGAGGGAACCTGGGGGGTTTAAATAGATGACGAAAAAAGTAGGAGAAAATAGGGGTCTAAATCCCCGTAAATCACCCTGGAGCCAATAGGAAGTGGTCAAGGGTCGGAGGTAGTGGACGCGGCAGTGGCCGGAGTGGGGAGTGGTCGGAGTAGTGGGGGACGAGGGCGGCGAGTAGAAGAGATCGTGGGGAAGACGGAGTCAAGGAGGTGGTTAAGGAGTGGACGGCCAGGTAACATGCCTTCCAATCTTGTGGTGGAAGGCGGCCCAGCTGGCCTTCGAAAGGAGTGGAAGGCAAGGGGTGGCCTTTGAAGGAGGTGGAAGGCAAGGGATGGCCTTCGAAGGAGGTGGAAGGCAAGGGGGCTGGCCTTCCACGAAAAAGGTGGAAAAAAGTGAAAAAGGGTCTAAAAGGGTGGAAGGCAAGGTGGCTGGCCTTCGAAGGGGGTAGAAGGCGAGGGGTGGCCTTCGAAGGAGGTGGAAGGCAAGGGGGCTGGCCTTCCACGAAAAAGTGAAAAAGGGTGGCCAAAAGGGTGGAAGGCAAGGGGGCTGGCCTTCGAAGGTGGTGGAAGGCGGGGGGTGGCCTTCGAAGGGGTTGGAAGGCGGACTGGCTGGCCTTCCACGAAAAAGGTGGCTAGAGTCGGGATTTGGTTAATGGGCCTAGCTGGTAGTGGACTGAGATGGCTGAAATGAGGGGATTGAGATGAAGGGCTAATGATGGATTGGGTTCATGACCAAAAAGGTGGTCCAAAATCGGTGTCTACACAAGGCACCCACCACCGAGTGGGACAAAAACCTGCAGCCTGCCCTCATCAAGATCCATGGCCAACAAAACAATTATTGGGCCCACAACCACCCCCCTCACGTAAGGGCTAAAGTAGGATGACGTGGTCTTGCCAATGAGGCACCCACCATTTTGAGGGACACAATCTTGCAACCTGCCCTCCTCAGGGTCAACGACCAGAAGGGACAGTTCCTCCCGAACCCACAATCACCCTCCTGTTATAGACACAGGTAGGATGGCATGGTCTCTCTAATGAGGCACCCTTCTATCAGGAAAGAACAAAACCATGAGGTCCTTCCCTAGATAATACCTTGATGGCAAAGCCCTGCAGCCCCTTCCCACAACAATAAGTTTGTGAAATATTTCCCCTTTTCCTTTAAGATTAAAATAATGATAGTTATACAAGAAGGGATCTACACAACAAATTCAATCCAAAAGAATTGACCTAAGTTTTACAATAACTATCATTCTTGCCACTCCCTAGCCCCAGTTCGGTCATCTGAGTGGTGGGCAAATGGCAATAGGATAAAACTCTCAGAATCTTGCATGCTGTAGATAATTAGGAATAATACACATTGGCAGATTATATACATTATCCAAAAGTCATCCATTAGAAATTGAATGAACTAAACGCTACCATACCAAAAGCCCATACATTACAATAGAATAATCTACATGAGTCAAAATCTGTTAATGCATGGTCTTGCAAATAAGTCCATCTACAATAGGACCAGGAGAATAACAAGTGTGCGTGCATTATCATTAGACTTTTGTCAAAAGTTACGCAAGTGATAAGTTGATCTTTCAGTTAGACGTTAGTAAGTTTTTATTTTGGTTTAAAATGACATTTTTGGGCTATAGTATATATATATATATATATAGGAATGCTACAGTGCGACGCACTATAGCAGTGTGTAACCGGATTGCACGCACCCATATTTAAAAAATAAATAAAATTCATCATAAATTTTTAAATATTCAATAACTCCCCTTAGGATTGTTTCCATCCCCTGAGACTTTATTTTTACCATCTGATCGTAGTTCGATCTTAAAACTCAAACTTAGCCGTCTATCAAGTACATACAAATTTTAATTTCTAAAAATTATGAAAAAATAATTAAAAAATAGAAAATTAGTCATAGTGCCATAAAGATTGTTCCCATCCCCTAAGGTTATAGTATTCATCACCAACTAACTCACACAATATTGGACGGCTACAATCAATTTGAATACGGTGAAATTTAAGCTTCAAGGGATGAAAATTACCTTATCGGGGTAATTGAATATTTATAATTTTATGGTGATTTTTATTTCTATTTTCAACATGGGAGTGATGCTAAAACGTACTATATGTATGTGTATATATATATATATATACAATATACATCTCTTTTTTTTGGTTAAAAAACACTCAGTGTGAATAACCCTAAACCCTAAACACTGATGTGTGTGTGTGTGTGTGTGTGTGTGTGTGTGTGTGTGTGTGTGTGTGTGCGTATATATATATATATATATATATATATATATATATATATATATATATGTATATATATATATATGTATATATATATATATATGTATGTATATATATGTATATATATGTATATATGTATGTATATATATGTATATATATGTATATATATATATATGTATATATATATATATATATATGTATATATATATATGTATATATATGTATATATATATATATATATAAAAGTTATTCGCACTAAGTGTTTTTTAACCAAAAAAAAGAGATATATATAAAAGTTATTCACACTAAGTGTTTTTTAACCAAAAAAAAGAGATGTATATAGATCTTTCAATATTTGTTAGAGATGTATATATATATATATACATATATATATATATATGTATGTATATATATGTATATACATATATATATATATATGTATGTATATATGTATATATACATATATACGTATATATACATATATACATACATGTATACATATATATATATGTGTTATTTACACTTAGTGTTTTTTAACCAAAAAAAAGAGATGTATATAGATCTTTCAATATTTGTTAGAGATCCATGCCTTTGACTACATTGGAAACTTTAATCTAATCATTCCTGACAATTTAATAATACTAAATAGATTCAAGATTATTTATTTAACATAGTAAATCTTAAACTGTAAACTATTTTTGAGTACTTTTTGATAAAATGAAGATTATAGATCATCCATTTATTACTCCATTGATTTTTCCATGATATGTAGTATCCAAGATCACAAGGCTTCATTTAAACTTGAAATCAAATAACTAAACTCCATTTATTTATGTACCACCAAAATTCTCTTATGGCTTGAGATTTTTGTATGTTAACATCTCGATGTCTTGTAATCAAAATCATTTTAGGTTATATTTAATTAACATGGTCAAATTTTTAATTACAAACTATCAGCTGAGCCATGTAAATGCAAAGAAGTGCTATCTGATGCTAGCGCTAATGTTCAGTAAACGAGATAAAACCATGAGTCAAGCTGCTGTCCAGCCTAGGACATAGGGATTAGAAAAATAAAACAAAGAATTTTATGACATTAAAAATATCATCTAAATAACTAAGATGGCATGCCAAATGTTATTGACAACAATTTCATAATATTTTAGTTCTAAAACTTAAATATGTCATATAAGATAGTCTGTATATACAGATAATTATAGCAGCTCAGGTACTCCCTTTGATTTCTGAAAGGGATAAATTGTACTTCATCAAGGATGCTGACTCGTTTCTGGTGCAGGTGCCCGATAGTTTTCCCGCTTCCACTGAAGTTACACATATTGATTCACTGAAGGAGGCTATCAGTCCAAGTGAACAGGATAATGCTGCTCAGAAACTTTATGATCAATACCGTTATGTACCGGTGTTTTTTGATGCAAACACCCAACGGAACTACTTTGGTTTCTGCAAGGAACAGTTATGGAGTCTCTTCCATGTCATGCATCTATTGCCACTAAGGCTATATATTTTCTTTGATCATCCTAGTTTTCAAACATATACTGCCGCAAATAAGAAATTTGCAGAGACGATAAAGTCAGTTATGCAATCAAAGGTTGACCATGTCTGGGTTTTTTATTATAAGCTCATGCTTGTCCTAGCGTTTTTGAAGGAGAAAGTGAGCCAAGTGAAATTGGCCTTCTTCTTCCACGTTCCGTTCCCTTCTCCAGGAATATACAATACCCTGCCAGTTAGAGATGAAATTTTGAGGGGCTTACTCAATGCCGATTTAGTTGATTTCCATGTATTTGAGAGTGCTCGCCACTTTGTTTGTTGTGCCAAAAGGATAATATATGGTCACGTTTGTAATTTGGAGCATGACAAACTCGTCCTGTAGGTGTCCATGTGAGCAGGCTAGATTCCATAATGAGTTCTCCGGACACGAAAGCCAGAATTAACAAGATTAAGGAAAGATTCAAAGGAAAGGCACTGGTTTTGGGTGTGGATGACATGATCTTTGGAGGCATCAGTCAAAACCTTTTTGGTTTGGAGCTGCTTTTGAAGGAACACGAGGATTAGGAGAGAGAGATTGTCTTTGCTCAGATTGTCGATCCACCAGAGGCAATCGGAGAGGATGTAAAGAGCAGAAGGGAAGAGGTAATGTCCATTGTCAAACAGATTAACTCTGTATATAGTCATTCAGATTATCTTCCAGTCGTCTTGTTCTGTGAAGGTCTGCCTCGTCACGAAAAATTGGCTTACTATGCTGTGGCAGACTGTTGCATAGTAAAAGCCTTTTGATTTCTGAAAGGGATTAGGCATTAGATGAAGCTGCTGTGGAGATTCCTAACATAATGACAGAGCAAAATAGTGCTTCAGATAATGGGAATGAGTGAAATGCGCAGATAATTGTAACAACTCAGGTACACCCTTTGATTTCTAAAACGGATCTGGCATCGGATGAAGTTATTGCGTAGATTCCCTGCACAATGACGGAGCAAAATAGTACTTTAGGCAATGGGAATGAGGAAAATGCACAGATAATTGTAGCAGCTCATGTACTCCCTTTCATTTTTGAAAGGGATCAGGCATCGGATGAACTTGCTGCGGAGATTCCCTGCACGATGACATAGCAAAATAGTGCTTCAGACAATGCGAATGATGGGAATGACGGAAATATACATATAATTGTAGCAGCTCATGTACTCCATTTGATTTCTGAAAGGGATAAATTGTCCTTCATCAAGGATGCAGACTCGTTTCTGATGCAGGTGCCCGATAGTTTTCCCGCTTCCACTGAAGTTACACATATTGGTTCACTGAAGGAGACTATCAGTCCAAGTGAACAGGATAATGCTGCTCAGAAACTTTATGATCAATACCGTTATGTACCGGTGCTTTTACTATGCAATAGTCTTCTTCTTCTTCTTCTTCTTTTTTGTAGTTATATGCTCCTCCCTCTCTCTGCCATCAAAAGAGGACGTCGATACCCCTCTCTCTCGCTGCGGTCCTCTCTCTCTCTCCCTGCAGTTCTTTCTCTCTTTCCCTGTGGTTCTTTCTCTCTACCAACCGACGCCCCTGTGGCTGGCCCTAGTTGGAGGCTACATCGGCTGCTGCTGGTTGAAGCTTTCTTGGCTGCTGTGGAAGGCTTCAATTGGCTATTGTTGAGATCTTCTTCTGCTGCATATTTAAGGTATGTATCCTTTTTTTCTTTTCTTCACACACACACACATATACATCTTTGTGTGTTTGCATGCATCTAAACATTTATGCATGAATGTTGCATGTGTATGGAATTTTTTTTTATTCAATAAACACCCATGCTGGTTGTTGTTCGATTTGTGTTGATCTTGTAGTGTTCCTTGCAAAAAATGTACTCCTGTGGGACGAGGTTCGTCCCACATCTAAGTGCATTAACTATGCAACAGTCTGCTACAGCATAGTAAGCCAATTTTTCGTAACGAGGGAGACCTTTACAGAACAAGACGACTGAAAGATAATCTGAATGATCATATACAGAGTTAATCCGTTCGACAATAGATATTACCTCTTCCCTTCTATTCCTCACATCCTCTCCGATTGCCTCTGGCGGATCAACAATCTGAACAAAGACAATCTCTCCCCGCCAATCCTCGTGTTCCTTCAGAAGCAGCTCCAAACCAAAAAGGTTTTGGCTGATGCCTCCAAAGATCATGTCATCCACACCTAAAACCAGTACCTTTCCCTTGTATCTTTCCTTAATCTTGTTAATTGCGACTTTTGTGTCCGGAGACCTCATTATGGAATCTAGCCTGCCCACATGGGCACCTACAGGACGAGTTTGTCATGCTCCAAATTACAAACGTGGTCAAATATTAACCTTTTGGCACAACAAACAAAGTGGCGAGCACTCTCAAATACATGGAAACCAACTAAATCTGCATTGAGTAAGCCCTTCAAAATTTCATCTCTGATTGGAAGGGTATCGTATATTCCTGGATAAACGAACGGAACGTGGAAGAAGGCCAATTTCACTTGGCTCACTTTCTCCTTCAAAAACGCTAGGACAAGCATGAGCTCATAATAAAAAACCCAGACATGGTCAACCTTTCATTGCATAACTGACTTTATCCTCTCTGCAAATTGCTTATTAGCAGCAATATATGCTTGAAAATTAACATGATCAAATAGAATATATGGCCTTGGTGGCAATGAATGCATGACATGGAAGAGACTCCATAATTACTCCTTGCAGAAACCAAAATAGTTCCTTTGGGTGTTTGCATCCAAAAACACCGGTACATAACAGTACATATCATAAAATTTCCGAGCAGCATTATCCTGTTCGCTTGGGCTGATAGCTTCCTTCAATCAACCAATACGTGTAACTTCAGTGGAAGCGGGAAAACTATCGGGCACCTGCATTAGAAACGAGTCTGCATCCTTGATGAAGGACAATTTATCCCTTTCAGAAATCAAAGGGAGTACCTGAGCGGCTGCAATTATCTGCATATTCCCATCATTCCCATCATTCCCATGGCCTGAACCACTATTTTGCTCTGTCATTGTGCAAGGAATCTCTGCAACAGGTTCATCCGATGCCTGATCCCTTTCAAAAATGAAAGAGAGTACTTGAGCTGCTACAATTATCTGTGCATTTCCCTCATTTCCAATGCCTAAAACACTATTTTGCTTTATCATTGTGCAGGGAATCTCCGCAACAACTTCATCCGATGCCAAATCCCTTTTAAAAATCAAAGGGAGTACCTGAGCTGCTACAATTATCTACGCATTCCCCTCATTCCAATTGTCTGAAGCACTATTTTGCTCTATAATTATGTAGGGAATCTCCGCAGCAGCTTCATCTGATGCATAATCTCTTTCAGAAATCAAAGGATTTTTACTATGCAACAGTCTGCCACAGTATAGTAAGCCAATTTTTCGTAACGAGGTAGACCTTCACAAAACAAGACAACTGGAAGATAATCTGAATGACCCTATACAGAGTTAATCCGTTCCACAATGGAAATTACCTCATCCCTTCTGCTCCTCATATCCTCCCCGATTGCCTCTGGTGGATCGACAATCTGAGCAAAGACAATCTCTCCCCGCCGATCCTCGTGATCCCTCAGAAGCAGCTCCAGACCAGAAAGGTTTTGACTGATGCCTTCAAAGATTATGTCATCGACACCCAAAACTAGTGCCTTTCCTTTGTATCTTTCCCTAATCTTGTTAATTCTAACTTTTGTGTCCGGAGACCTCATTATGGAATCTAGCCTGCCCATATGGACACCTACAAGACGAGTTTGTCATGCTCCAAATTACAAACATGGCCAAATATTATCCTTTTGGCAGAAGAAACAAAGTGGCAAGCACTCTCAAATGCATGAAAACCAACTAAATTTGCATTGAGTAAGCCCCTCAAAATTTCAACTATGACTGGCAAGGTATCGTATATTCTTGCAGAAGGGAAGGGAATGTAGAAGAAGAAGGGCTATTTCACTTGGCTCACTTTCTCCCTTAGAAACGTTGGGACAAGCATGAGCTCGTAATAAAAAGCCTAGACATGGTCATCCTTTGATTGCATAACCGATTTTATCCTCTCAACATATTGTTTATTTGCGACAATATATGATTGAAAATCAACATGATCAAAGAGAATATATGGCCTTGGTGGTAATGGATGCCATAGAAGAGACTCCATAACCGCTCCTTGCAGAAACCAAAGTAGTTCTTTTGGGTGTCTGCATCCAAAAACACCGGTACATAATGGTATTGACCACAAAATTTCTGAGGAGCATTATCCCGTTCACTTGGGCTAATAGCGTTCTTCAAGCAACCAATATGTGTAACTTCAGTGGAAGCGGAAAAACTATCGATCACTTGCACCAGAAACGAGTCTGCATCCTTAATGAAGGACAATTTCCGAGATATTTGATCCCTTTCAGAAATCAAAGGGAGTACCAGAGCTGCTACAATAATCTGCGCATTCCCATCATTCCCATTGCCTGAAGTACTATTTTGCTCTATCATTGTACAGGGAATCTCCGCAACAACTTCATCCGTTGTCTGATCCCTTTCAGAAATGAAAAGGTGTACCTGAACTGCTACAAATATCTGCGCATTCCCCTCATTCCCATTGCCTGAAGCATTATTTTGCTCTATCATTATGCAAGGAATTTCCGCAGCAACTTCATCGGATTCCTGATCCCTTTCAGAAATCAAAGGGAGTACCAAAGCTGCTACAATTATCTATGCATTCCCATCATTCCCCTCATACCCTTTGCCTGAAGCATTATTTTGCTTTGTCATTGTGCAGGGAATCTCCGCAGTAGTTTCATCCGATGTCTGATCCCTTTCAGAAATCAAAAGGAGTACCTGAGCTGCTACAATTATCTACGCATTCCTCTCATTTCCATTGCCTAAAGCACTATTTTGCTCTATCATTGTGCAAGGAATCTCCGCATCAGCTTCATCCGATGCGTGATCCCTTTAAGAAATCAAAGGGTGTAACTGAGCTGCTACAATTATCTACGCATTTCACTCATTCCTATTATCTGAAGCACTATTTTGCTCTGTCACTATTTTGCTCTGTCATTATGTTGGGAATCTCCGCAACAGCTTCATCTAATGCCTAATCCCTTTCAGAAATCAAAGGGCTTTTACTATGCAATAGTCTGCCACAGCATAGTAAGCCAATTTTTCGTAACGAGGCAGACCTTCACAGAACAAGACAACTGGAACAGAATCTGAATGACCATATACAGAGTTAATCTGTTCCACAATGGACATTACCTCATCCCTTCTGCCCCTCACATCCTCCCCGATTTCCTTTAGTGGATCGACAATCTGAACAAAGACAATCTCTCCCCGCCAATCCTCGTGATCCTTCAAAAGCACCTCCAAACCAGAAAGGTTTTGACTGATGCCTCCAAAGATCATATCATCCACACCTAAAACCAGTGCCATTCCTTTGTATCTTTCCCTAATCTTGTTAATTATGGCTTTTGTATCCGGAGACCTCATTAGGGAATCTTGCCTGCCCACATGGACACCTATAGGACAAGTTTGTCATGCTCCAAATTACAAACGTGGCCAAATTATCATGCTTTTAGCACAACAAACAAAGTGGCGAGCACTCTCAAATGTATGGAAACCAACTAAATCTGCATTGAGTAAGCCTCTCAAAATTTCATCTCTGACTGCCAAAGTATCGTATATTCTTAGAGAAGGGAAGGGAACGTGGAAGAAGAAGGCCAATTTCACTTGGCTTACTTTCTCCCTCAGAAACGCTAGGACATGCATGAGCTCATAATAAAAAACCCAGACATGGTCAACCTTTGATTGCATAACTGACATTATCCTCTCTGCAAATTGCTTATTCGCTGCAGTATATGCTTGAAAATTAGCATGATCAAAGAGAATATATGGCCTTGGTGGCAATGGATGCATGACATGGAAGAGACTCCATAACGGTTCCTTGCAGAAACCAAAGTAGTTCCTTTGGGTGTTTGCATCCAAAACATTGTTGTCAAGGCGGACGCCTAGGCGTCGCCTAAGCGCATAGGCGCTGGTCACTGGACGAAGCGGCCCAGCGCCTGAACCGGGCTTCAAAAAGCGGCCCAGGCGGTTCGCTTAGGCGCCCAGGCGGTTCGCTCAGCCCGCCTGGGCCGCCTAAGCGCCCGCTGGGTCAGCCCATTACCCGGACGGGCCGGCCCAAACTACCCACGGCCCATTTACCCGGCCGGCTACCATCGTTAAATACCCCAAACCCGATACGATCATCTTCTTCCCCCTTTCGACCCCGGCACCCCCTTTCGCTCGCTCCGCTAGGGTTCACGGCGTTCGCCGCCCTCGCTCGTCGCGACGCCACCGCTGCTCGCCGCCGATTGCGTCCACCGCCGCCGGCGATCGCCTCTGTAACTGTCGTCGTCTCCTTTGCCTGTTGCAGCTGGAGCTGTCGTCGGCGAGGCCTTCTTAGCTGCCGTCATCTCCGATTCTCCGGTGAGGCTTCCATCCCCTCTCTATATCTCTCACTGTCTCTGTGTCTCACTCTCTGTCTCCATCTCTTTGTCCCACTCTCTCTGTCTCACTCTATCTCCCTGTCTCTCCGTCTCCATCTCTCTGTCCCACTCTCTCTATCTCCCTCTCTCTGTCCCACTCTCTCTATCTCCCTCTCTCTGTCTCACTCTCTCTCCGTCTCACTCTATCTCCCTGTCTCTCCGTCTCCATCTCTCTGTCCCACTCTCTCTATCTCCCTCTCTCTGTCTCACTCTCTCTCCGTCTCACTCTATCTCCCTGTCTCTCCGTCTCCCTCTCTCTGTCTCCATCTCTCTATCTCACTCTCTCTGTCTCGGACCCCCACTCTCCGTCTCCCTCTCTGTCTCCATCTCTTTGTCCCACTCTCTCTATCTCCCTCTCTCCGTCTCACTCTATCTCCCTGTCTCTCTGTCTCCATCTCTCTGTCCCACTCTCTCTCTCTCCCTCTCTGTCTCACTCTCTCTCCGTCTCACTCTATCTCCCTGTCTCTCTGTCCCACTCTCTCTATCTCCCTCTCTCTGTCTCACTCTATCTCCCTGTCTCTCCGTCTCCCTCTCTGTCCCACTCTCTCTGTCCCGGACCCCCACTCTCTGGCTCCCTCTCTCTCACACGCCCACGCTCTCTGTCTCTGTCTTACTCTCTCTCACACACCCACACTTTATGTCTCTCTCTGTCTCACTCTCTCTCACACACCCACACTCTCTGTCTCTCTCTGTCTCACACACCCACACTTTATGTCTCTCTCTGTCTCACTCTCTCTCACACACCCACACTCTCTGTCTCTCTCTGTCTCACACACCCACACTCTTTGTCTCTCTCTATCTCTCTATCTCCCTCTCTCTGTCTCACTCTCTCTATATCTCTCCGTCCCACTCTTTGTCTTACGCTCTCTATATCCCTCTCTCTGTCTCACTCTCTTATACCCACTCTCTTTCTGTCGTACCCTCTCTCTCAGACTCTGTCTCACTCTCTCTCACTCACACCCTCTTTCTTAGACCCACTCTCTCTTTGTCTCTCTCAGACTCTCTCTCTCTCTCTCTCAGACCCACTCTCTCTCTTTCGGGCCATATCTGTCTCTCTCTCACTCACACTGTCACACACCCTCTCTCTCTCTCATCCTGTCTCTCTGTCTCTCTGTCACAGACCCACCCCCTCTCTCTCTCACCTTATTTGTTTCTCTCACCATCTCATGTCACAGACCACCCACTCTCTTACTCCTTTTTATTTGTCCCATGCCAGATTTTTATCTTTAAAATTTAAATGGAAGAAGAGTCAGGGTCGCAGTCCGCATCCGTGCAAGGAATGTTAGAGAAGAAGAAGGCCAAGTCAAATGATCCGGGATGGAAGTATTCCTATTGGCCGGATGAAAATGATAAAAATAAAGTGAAGTGTGAACTTTGTGGTTTGGTGACAAATGGGGGGATCAAAAGACAAAAAGAACATTTAGTAGGAGGATTCAGTGATGTAAAAAAATGTCCAAAGACAACAAAGGATATTTCTGAAGAAATGTTGAGTTGGATGGCAAAAAACAAGAAAAGAAAAATTACAGTCCAAGAGTTTGTGTGTATAAATGAATCATCTGACGAGGAAATTCCCCCCAAATCGGATAAAAGTTCTTCATCGTTGAAGAAAAAGCCAAACAAGGGGCCAATGGATGCTTTTGCAAAGATGAGTGCAGAGGACTTTGTTGAAGCAAGGAGACATGGAAAGAGGGTTCAAACAACTTTGGAGAGTAAATGGAAGAAAGAAGAAAAATTGAAGCTTGATGAAGCTGTAGCCACCTGGTTTTATGATGCTGGAATTCCTTTTAATGTTGCAAAGTTGAAGAGTTTTGAGGTGATGTTCGAACTTACGGGGCGATTTGGACCGGGATACAAGCCTCCAAGTTATCACATGTTGAGAGTGCCTCTCTTAAAAAAAATGGTAGAGAGCACACATCAGTTGCATGATGAGTATAAGCAACATTGGAAGACTTATGGTTGCACCCTCATGTGTGATGGATGGACTGACAAAAGGCAGAGAAAGTTGATTAATTTCTTAGTGAATTGTCCAGAAGGGACTTATTTTATGGAGTCCGTTGATGTTTCAAATCGTAAAGAGGATGCATACCTCTTATATGAATTGTTGGATGCTATGATTGAAAAAATTGGAGAAGACTATGTGGTGCAAATTGTGACAGATAATGCTTCATATAATATTGTTGCAGGAAGAATATTGATGGAGAAGAGGAGAAGATTGTTTTGGACACCTTGTGCTGCACATTGCCTTGATCTCATGTTAGAAGATTTTGACAAATTAAAGGCATATAAGTGTGTCATTTCAAAAGCCAAGAAGTTGACTTCATACATCTACACACATACACGTTTACTTGACTATATGAGAAAGGAGACAAAGGGAAAGGAACTTGTGAGATGTGGAGTTACAAGGTTTGCAACTGCTTTTCTTACATTAGAAAGGTTGCACGATGATGTTGTAAGGAGAGGCTTGCGTAGGTTGTTTGTTTCAGAAGCATGGCATAATAGTGCATGGGCAAAGACAACTATGGGAAAAAATGTTGCTTCTTTTGTCTTTCAGGTGAAGTTCTGGCATGGTATTGAAGATGTCTTAAGAGCCTCACAACCAATTTTGCAAGTTTTGAGATTAGTTGATGGAGATGAGAAGCCTGCCATGGGATACATGTATGCTGCCATGGAATATGCAAGGCAACAAATTATTGTAAATTTTGGTTCAAAGGAAAAAAATTATCAACCCATCTTGAAAATTGTAGATAAAAGATGACAAGATCAAATGCATCGTCCACTACATGCAGCAGGATATTTTTTGAAACCCAAATTATACTTCGAGGCCAAATCAAAAGATATTGCTAATGGTAAAAAATTTGAGAGCAGTTTTTATGAATGTGTTGAAAAGATGGTGCCAGAAAGAGATATACAAGACAAAATAAGTGATCAAGTTGCAGACTATATTTGTGGAAAAGGCTTATTTGCAAAGCCAATGGCAGTTAGAGCTCGTGAAAGGAGGCTACCAAGTGAGTAAATTCTTGCAATATCTCTTTATTGCTTGGTATTTTTTTGTTTTACAAGTTAAATAATTTTACATTATACTAGAGTTACCAGTTAAATTCTTTTTATAGTTGAGTGGTGGATGCAATTTGGTGGAGATGCACCGGAGCTCATGAAGATAGCCTTAAGGATCTTAGGACTTTGTTGTAGTTCCTCTGGTTGTGAGCGTAATTGGAGCACATTTGAGTTTGTAAGTATTTAACTTGAGATATATCCTTAGTATGTTTTTATTTTTTTCATTCAATTTTCAGATTTGAATTTCTCTAGTTGTCTTTTATTTGTCTTTTTTATTTATGTAGATTCATACAAAAAAGAGGAACAGGTTGGAGCATAAACGATTGAACGATTTAGTGTATGTTCAATACAATCGGCGCCTTCGTGAAAGATTCATAGAAAGAAAGAATCATCCAGAGAAGAGTGATCATACATGCTTAGCAGATTTGGATTGGGGAAGTGAGTGGATGACTAAGGACGCAGAAGATTTGGTTCATGATGATGATAACGATCTCACATGGGCAGCTGTGGACATAGCCATGGGAGCATCTGAAGAAAGACTCAGGAGAGGCAAAATGCCACAAAGAGGAAGTACTTCGCAGCCCATACCCATGGTTAGTGATGATGAAGAAGAGAACCATTCAGATCAGGAAGAAGAGGCAGAGGAAGAAGATGATGATGATAATGCATCTTGGGAGTCAGATGGTGAACATGATGATGAAGATGATGGGGACGAGGATGGGAACATGGCTCCTGAGCATGCACCATTTGGCTTTAAAATTTAGAGAACTTTAAACTTTATTTGAATTAGTTTTGTAACTTTTGTTAGACATTTGAACTAGTCTTATTTGTTTGCTTTCTTGAGTATTTAGTCTTAATGTGTTGCTTCTTATTTATTTTATGCTTAGTGATGGATGTGATATTAGGAATTCAGGAACTTTATTTAATGTAATGAAGTTATCTTCTTTTATTATGTGTTTACATTTTTGCATCATATATATATTGTTGTTATGAGTATTATGTTGCAGATTTTGGAAGAGGAACTCCATAAATATGAGGTTAGTATTTTATCTTTGAAATTTTGTTTTTTTAATTATTGTTCAGTCACATATTTAACTTTGGAACTTTATTGTAATATTTGTTTTCATGTTAATGTGATATTATTGCTATTCTCTTCATATTTTTTATATTAATGTTAAGTTATTGTGATATAAAATATATTATTTTGAAGTGTACGCCTAGGCGGGCGCCTAAGCGGTTAGGCGGTCGGAGACCCCGAGCACGCCTTGGTCCGCCTTACCGCCTTGACAACTATGATCCAAAAACACCGGTACATAACGGTATTGATCATAAAGTTTCTGAGCAGCATTATCATGTTCACTTGGACTGATAGCCTCCTTCAATCAACCAATATGTGTAACTTCAGTGGAAGCGGGAAAATTATCGGGCACCCACACCAGAAACAAGTCTGCATCCTTGATGAAGGACAATATATCCCTTTCAGAAATCAAAGGGAGTACCTGAGCTGCTACAATTATCTGTATATTCCCGTCATTCCCATCATTCGCATTGCCTGAAGCACTATTTTGCTATGTCATCGTGCAGGGAATCTCCGCAGCAAGTTCATCCGATGCCTGATCCCTTTCAAAAATGAAAGGGAGTACATGAGCTGCTACAATTATCTGTGCATTTTCCTCATTCCCATTGCCTAAAGTACTATTTTGCTCCGTCATTGTGCAGGGAATCTACGCAATAGCTTCATCCGATGCCAGATCCGTTTTAGAAATCAAAGGGTGTACCTGAGAAGTTACAATTATCTGCGCATTTCACTCATTCCCATTATCTGAAGCACTATTTTGCTCTGTCATTATGTTAGGAATCTCCACAGCAGCTTCATCTAATGCCTAATCCCTTTCAGAAATCAAAAGGCTTTTACTATGCAACAGTCTGCCACAACATAGTAAGCCAATTTTTCGTGACGAGGCAGACCTTCACAGAACAAGACGACTGGAAGATAATCTGAATGACTATATACAGAGTTAATCTGTTTGACAATGGACATTACCTCTTCCCTTCTGCTCTTTACATCCTCTCCGATTGCCTCTGGTGGATCGACAATCTGAGCAAAGACAATCTCTCTCTCCTAATCCTCGTGTTCCTTCAAAAGCAGCTCCAAACCAAAAAGGTTTTGACTGATGCCTCCAAAGATCATGTCATCCACACCCAAAACCAGTGCCTTTCCTTTGAATCTTTCCTTAATCTTGTTAATTCTGGCTTTCGTGTCCGGAGAACTCATTATGGAATCTAGCCTGCACACATGGACACCTACAGGACGAGTTTGTCATGCTCCAAATTACAAACGTGACCATATATCATCTTTTTAGCACAACAAACAAAGTGGCGAGCACTCTCAAATACATGTAAATCAACTAAATCGGCATTGAGTAAGCCCCTCAAAATTTCATCTCTAACTGGCAGGGTATCGTATATTCCTGGAGAAGGGAACGGAACGTGGAAGAAGAAGGCCAATTTCACTTGGCTCACTTTCTCCTTCAAAAACGCTAGGACAAGCATGAGCTTATAATAAAAAAACCAGACATGGTCAACCTTTGATTGCATAACTGACTTTATCGTCTCCGCAAATTTCTTATTTACGGCAGTATATGCTTGAAAATTAGGATGATCAAAGAAAATATATAGCTTTGGTGGCAATGGATGCATGACATGGAAGAGACTCCATAACTGTTCCTTGCATAAACCAAAGTAGTTCCGTTGGGTGTTTGCATCAAAAAACACCGGTACATAACGGTATTGATCATAAAGTTTCTGAGCAGCATTATCCTGTTCACTTGAAGTGATAGCCTCCTTCAATCAACCAATATGTGTAACTTCAGTGGAAGCGGGAAAACTATCGGGCCCCTGCACCAGAAACGAGTCTGCATCCTTGATGAAGGACAATTTATCCCTTTCAGAAATCAAAGGGAGTACCTAAGCTGCTACAATTATCTGTATATTCCCGTCATTCCCATCATTCGCATTGCCTGAAGCATTATTTTGCTATGTCATTGTGCAGGGAATCTCCGCAGCAAGTTCATCCGATGCCTGATCTCTTTCAAAAATGAAAGGGAGTACCTGAGCTGCTACAATTATCTGCGCATTTTCCTCATTCCCATTGCCTTAAGTACTATTTTGCTCCGTCATTGTGCAGGAAATCTACGCAATAGCTTCATCCGATGCCATATCCGTTTTAGAAATCAAAGGGTGTACCTGAGCTGTTACAATTATCTGCGCATTTCACTCATTCCTATTATCTGAAGCACTATTTTGCTCTGTCATTATGTTAGGAACCTTAGCAGCAACTTCATCTGATGCCTAATCCCTTTCAGAAATCAAAGGGCTTTTACTATGCAACAGTCTGCCACAGTATAGTAAGCCAATTTTTCGTAACGAGGCAAACCTTCACAGAACAAGACGACTGAAAGATAATTTGAATGACCATATATAGAGTTAATCCGTTTGACAATGGACATTACCTCTTACCTTCTGCTCCTCACATCCTCTCCGATTGCCTCTGGTGGATCGACAATCTGAGCAAAGACAATCTCTCTCTCCTAATCCTCGTGTTCCTTCAAAAGCACCTCCAAACCAAAAAGGTTTTGACTGATGCCTCCAAAGATCATGTCATCCACACCCAAAACCAGTGCCTTTCCTTTGAATCTTTCCTTAATCTTGTTAATTCTGACTTTCGTGTCCGGAAAACTCATTATGGAATCTAGCCTGCCCACATGGACACCTACAGGATGAGTTTGTCATGCTCCAAATTACAAACGTGACCATATATTATCCTTTTGGCACAACAAACAAAGTGGCGAGCATTCTCAAATACATGGAAATCAACTAAATCGGCATTGAGTAAGCCCCTCAAAATTTCATCTCTAACTGGCAGGATATCGTATATTCCTGGAGAAGGGAACGGAACGTGGAAGAAGAAGGCCAATTTCACTTGGCTCACTTTCTCCTTCAAAAACGCTAGGACAAGCATGAGCTTATAATAAAAAACCCAGACATGGTCAACCTTTGATTGCATAACTGACTTTATCGTCTCTGCAAATTTCTTATTTGCGACAGTATATGCTTGAAAATTAGGATGATCAAAGAAAATATATAGCCTTGGTGGCAATGGATGCATGACATGGAAGAGACTCCATAATTGTTCCTTGCATAAACCAAAGTAGTTCCGTTGGGTGTTTGCATCCAAAAACACCGGTACATAACGGTATTGATCATAAAGTTTTTGAGCAGCATTATCCTGTTCACTTGGACTGATAGCCTCCTTCAGTGAACCAATATGTGTAACTTCAGTGGAAGCGGGAAAACTATCGGGCACCTGCACCAGAAACGAGTCTGCATCCTTGATGAAGGACAATTTATCCCTTTCAGAAATCAAAGGGAGTACCTGAGCTGCTACAATTATCTGTATATTCCCGTCATTCCCATTATTCGCATTGCCTGAAGCACTATTTTGCTATGTCATTGTGCAGAGAATCTCCGCAGCAAGTTCATCCGATGCCTGATCCCTTTCAAAAATGAAAGGGAGTACCTCAGCTGCTACAATTATCTGCGTTTTTTTCTCATTCCCATTGCCTAAAGTATTATTTTGCTCCGTCATTGTGCAGGGAATCTACGCAACAGCTTCATCCGATGCCAGATCCGTTTTAGAAATTAAATGGTGTACCTGAGCTGCTACAATTATCTGCGCATTTCACTCATTCCCATTATCTGAAGCACTATTTTGCTCTGTCATTATGTTGGACATCTCCACAGCAGCTTCATCTATTGCCTAATCCCTTTCAGAAATCAAAGGACTTTTACTATGCAATAGTCTGCCACAGCATAGTAAGCCAATTTTTCGTAAGAGGCAGACCTTCACAGAACAAGACGACTGGAAGATAATCTGAAAGAATATATACAGAGTTAATCCGTTGGACAATGGACTTTAATCTAATCATTCCTGACAATTTAATAATACTAAATAGATTCAAGATTATTTATTTAACATAGTAAATCTTAAACTATAAACTATTTTTGAGCACTTTTTGATAAAATGAAGATTATAGATCATCCATTTATTACTCCATTGATTTTTCCATGATACGTAGTATCCAAGATCACAAGGCTTCATTTAAACTTGAAATCAAATAACTAAACTCCATTTATTTATGTACCACTAAAATTCTCTTATGGCTTGAGATTTTTGTATGTTAACATCTCGATGTCTTGTAATCAAAATCATTTTAGGTTATATTTAATTAACATGGTCAAATTTTTAATTACAAACTATCAGCTGAGCCATGTAAATGCAAAGAAGTGCTATCTGATGCTAGCGCTAATGTTCAGTAAACGAGATAAAACCATGAGGTGTTGTCCAGCCTAGGACATAGGGATTAGAAAAATAAAACAAAGAATTTTATGACATTAAAAATATCATATAATTAACTAAGATGGCATGCCAAATGTTATTGACAACAATTTCATAATATTTTAGTTTTCAAACTTAAATATGTCATATAAGATATATGGTATAATCACATAAAAATATTGTAAATTTTGCATGCATGATTAATTATTTTTAATAAATCATAAATTTTATGTTGTTTTTGAAATGGATATGGCTTAAAAATTTATATTACAATTATTATTATTTTCATTGTGTTAACAAATTAAGTTAAAATTGCAATAGGTGATCAAGGGTTTGCTTCAGCCTCAAATGCCTAGGTGAAGCTCTAAAATGAAATGAAAGCCCAGGGAAAACCGTTTGTAAATCAACATTTATGGACGGCATGCATAGCAATTAGGTCTATGCTTACATATGTGCTTTATGTTCTGACACTGTTAAGCCACAGAAAGAAGGCATGTTAGTGACAAAAAGATGCATATTCTTGAAGTTAACATGCAAAGCCCCCCCCACCCACCCACCCCCCCTCCCCCCCCCCCCCACACACAAAAAAAAAAGACAGTGAAGAGTATGAAGGAAGATCTTTCGATTAAACCCCAACCCCCACCCCAAAAAGAAAAAGGAAAAACTTCGAGGACAAAGTAAAGGATACCTGTAATACACAGAACGCAACCGCCAAGTGCTGACCATGCTCTCGTACTGTTCTTCATAAAGAAAAAATAGATGTAGGCAGGGTTGAAGGCCCGCAAAACTGAAATATCATGTTTGAGTATATTATATATTCCAATGGAACCTAAGCTGAAGAACCAAAGTGCCAGAATCGGAGCAAACATGAAACCAACTTTGCCAGTTCCAAATCTCTGTATACTGAATAATCCCACCAGAATGACAATGGAAACTAGGACAAGAGCATCTGCAATTGGAATTTCCATCATTCAAGTTGAACACAAGGAAAGAAATAGAGAAGTTCTGATCAGACATTTTACGTAAGTCCTGATTCTATGAGCACAAGTATCAGAAGCATTAGATGAAAGACTTGGTTAACTACCTGTCGTAAATCCCGGAATTTCACCTTGAAGTCCACTAACTGCAGACATTACTGCATTCACGAAAAGACTAGTAAAAAGTCTAATTATGATCATGCAACACACAGGATTACTGGAAAGAAGAGCAGACTGGAAGGAGTTAGAATACCAGACATTGACGGAGTGAGAATACCATCGCCAATAACCATGGAAGTCCCCATAAGAACCAAAATTAAGAGAAGTGTTTTTAAGGAAGATCTTCTCTCCAGGCTAGCTTTTATGCTCAGTGCCCTTTCTAGCTCAGGGGTGGGTAGCTTGAGCTGAAAACTGGAGATCTCTTCATCGGCTCTCTGCCTATTTGGAAGTAGACTAACTTTGGCATATCTGGATATAAGTGAATACAACGCAAAGGTGCCTCCTGAAACCAAGATAAAAGAAGGTTCAGATATAATGTTCCATTTCCATGACAAATTCTTGAAATAAACATTATGGAGCAAACATCATGGAGCAAAGTCGAGAGAAAGAATATGTAAAGAAGTTGAAATGAAAATGTCAAAAAATTTCACTGGACAAAAAGGGGACAGTAACAGGCTGCAGTCAGATGTGTATGCATAAACAAAAAAAAATGAAGGAATGAGTTCTGCACAAGGGTCTATACCTTCACCATTGTCATTGGCCTTGAGCACTATAAAAACATATTTTGCAAACGGGATCAGTGCTATTGTGTACATGACTAATGATAAAGCTCCCAGAACATCAACTTCGGATCCTATCGGCACCTTGCTAAACACATCACTAAAGACATACAAAGGACTTGTGCCTACATCACCGTATACCACACCAAGAGTTTGGAATGCCATGGCTAGAGTCCCCCAGACTGAGAGATCCTGAGCTCCATCAAAATCAGGAAAACAAAGTAAATGGTCAAGTAAAACTCTCCAAAGACAACAGTGATAGCAGCTATGCACAGTGAAATCAAGATAGTACAGATGCAATTCAAATTTTGATTTGGTAATCTCACATTTGATTGAGAATGGAGAAAGCAAACATGCTAAATCATATTTGGTCACATGTTATTTTCAGTACCATCAAACTTGTCAGTACTATTTGTTATGTTATGCACAAAAGAAATCATGACAACCAATGGTTGTGAGGTAAATGCAAGACAATTTTCAATTGGAATTATTCACCACCCTTCAACCCTAGATGAAATGATTAAATGGTATATAAGCCTATCCCTATGACAATTTCTGGACACAATATTCACATGAATTTCACCTTCTCTTTTGGACGAATACCCTGAGTTCCTTCTGTTAAAGAAGTTGAGTCCAGAAAATTGGTGACAACCGTGAGCAAATAATGGACCCCAGAATAAGAAACTAGACACCAGTCCACTCATAATTATGTGTATCCAAGATGACACTCATATCATCTTAAATATGTATACACTTGTTTGAACATTGAACAGTCTCCGATGACAAGAAAGGTGACATTAGTAGTCAAATTTGTTTACAACAATGGAGTTATCGCTATGATCATGTTGGACAGACAAAAGTAATCCCACTTGTACAAAATACCCTGAAAAGGGACTCTAATGACGATGCTGATAGTAAACTCAGAATCAGAGAGTTAACAATATGTTACAGGCAAGATATCCTATAATGCTCTAAACTCAGAACAAGAGTATATCAATCTATTACAGGCAAAATATCATATAATATTCTCCCCTTTCTTGCTCATTTTACCGTTAAGAAACATTTGGAAACGCTTGTTTTTCCCACATTAGGAAGCAATTAAGCTAACAGAAATATTATCAATGTGTAGACTAAGAAATTTTTGAAGTTGTCAACTCTAACCAGAAAATCCATCAGATTTCTCAAGCACTTAGTTGAACTGTCACCATTTTCATCATTTTTTTTGTACAGTGGATAATAATACCACATCATTCTTTATATTGTTATCCAGAAAAGACATGCAGTTTAAGTAACACAGGCTGTCATTTTATGTACACTTGCTTAAGAGTGCATGCTTGCAATCACCTCAACAAAAATTGCAATGATAACAACCAAAGAATAGAAACATCAATTAAGTGTTGGATTTTGGGCAAAACTGCTTAGAGACACTTCCCCTGACCAGACTGTTGACAGGGAGACAAAAAAGTTTTACCTAAATTGTAAACTTGGCACCCTCCAATCAGACAACAATAAAAGAACGAAAGAACACATGTTGAACTAAATGAGTTTCTTCGGCAATTCCCCGTTACCAATATATCCTAGTGAATTATCAAGTACTCAAATGTTCAAGACTGACCATAACTTTTTTTAAAGTGGATTGTACCACTGCAATATACAAATGTAAACAAAAAGGTACAAGTAATGTGGTAAAGAGCTCTCAATCTCGTTGTACAAAACACCAACATGGTGCCCGCACCCTATCCTTCCAACAGCCTGAAAATGGAAGAAATGTGCACAAAGTCTTTACAATTAACTCTCATCCACTCTTTCACCTTACTAAACACAAAAGAAAACAATCTCCCTAAACACAAAAGAACTGTCCATAACATCATAAGGATTCTCAGACCACAGAGAATACCAATCAGACTAACCATCAAATAGGTATGTTTCAACAGGGCATAAAGCTCTGTTTCTTCATGATCCAATCTTCACCTGCACCACAAGTGAGTTGCAGTCAACTTTTCATAAGATCAGTTGATAGATTTCCTGTTTGAGCCTGTTATTAGGAAAAGCTAACCATCCGGCGAGCTCTTACAAGATTCACCCAGGGACATACAAAGATACACATCTACTGTGCACCTTCCAAAAAAGAAAGATAAACATCTACCGTGCACACAACCAGAAAAATATCTGCCATACACACAGCCAAGATCAATTAATTAAAATGTAGCCAGAGCAGTATCATGAGATACCAGCATGATAAAACATACTTTCTTGTAAATTTACTGCCTTTCTCTGTCAAAATGTGGTGACATCCTCACATATACTGATATGCATCATTCCCACAGAAGGAATATAAGAAATAGACGAGTCCACAACCACAAGGATTGATGTTTAAATTTTACCATATCCATCTTGCAATTTAAAGCAGAGGATCATTCTCTAAAGTAGACAAGATCCACCAAACCAAGCAAGGATCAAAAGAAGAAACTCAAATTGGACTCCATCTTTCCGATGTTAAAATATCATGAAGCGAACAACGATCAACCAAACTGAATAAAAGAAAAGAAACAGAAGTATGCAAGTCAAAACGCAGCACAAGGAAGCTGCTACCCTCTCCAAACCACCAACCTTACCTTCTGGTGCCGCTGGTGGGCGTCGGAAATGTCCATGGCCTCCACATCGAAGGAGTCCACCCTCTTGGGCTTCTTCAGAAGCCGCCTGCGCAGGTACCCCATCTCCCCAACGCTGCTCTCCCCCACCTCCCAACCCCCTCCTCCCCCCTCCATGTACGACAGCGGGGGCGACTCCGAGTCCACCTCGCTCCCGTCCACCCATCTCGACTCCGACGACGCCAGCCGGATACCCTCCTCGTTCCCCTCCGACCCTCCCTCCATCGCCCCCCCCCACCCTTCCTACTCCTCCCTCTTCTGCCTCCGCCGCCACTAACCGCTCATCCAGATCAGCTGCCACTCGTCACAGAGGCGCCCTGGGCGCCATTGCGAAGACCCATTTGATCAAGGCGGGAGCTTGGGGATGGAACCCCCGCCCCTCCAACCCCACCCGAGCTCCTCCCCCGTCGCCATGGCTGCAGGGTGCAGAGGCCCTCCTAGCTCCTCTCTACTGCCATGGAGCGGCCAATGGGAACTAGTAGAGATACTGTGAAACTCGTGTCCGCTAACCTCCTCCCATAGGGATCTGCGCCAGCTACAGCGGACCATACGGCGAATGAGAAGGGTGTGGGAACCGGTAGACGCGTGGTGGCGGTGAGCGAACCGCAGTTCCGTGCCGCGGTTGAGCGCGCCGCGCCGGCTGGCCAATCACCAGGCGTGTACTCTTGAGGTGCTGTTTTGTCTCTTCTGCTGTCAAATTGTTGAGATGGGGAAATAGTAGCCGTTGGATTGGAGGCTTTCTTGGAGGATCACTTTGATTCGCCTTGTTTTACTGGACCACGTGGACGCTGATGTCTGGTGATTGTTGTGGTGACGACCATGTTGACGGCAGGTACAAAAGTGGGGCCGCCGAAGGGTTACGTAGAACCATAGTGGTGTCCGAATTGGGAGATGAATCAATACGCTAGATGCCACTCGACTTGTTTGTTAAGGTAAATAAATAAATTTGAATAACCATTTGAATTCAATTCATTAAGCGCCATTTTGATCGGAAAATAGGAGAAGAGTAAAGACGAGTAAGGAGAGAATAAGCTTAAATTTATTTTGCCAAACGGAATGACTTATACCCGTGCAAAATAGTGTATTAGAAAAATAAAGAGAATAACCCATCCTACCTTATATCCAAAAATTACTTATTCTTCTTACTCAGTCAGTGAGTCCCACAAAACTATTAAATTGAAACATCCCTTATTCTGATATACGTCATTCCGTCAGTAAATCTCACGTAATAACTTATTCTTCAAACAAAGTGAGGCTAAACAAATCAAGTTTGAACATAGGAGAGTACATAACATAGAAGAGTACAATTCGACTGCGTTCGTGATAGAGCTCCTTTAAGTACTTATTAAGAATTCAATTTAATAATTGTTAAAAACTCATTTAAATATTCATTAAGACCTTTTCTAAATATTCATAAGATTATCTTATTCATGAATAAATCTAATTAATAAGATATTTAATATTTTATAGTATTTTCTATGAAATGACTAGGGATGCCAACAATAACTTGATACTCGTCATGATTTGACTTGAATTCATAAATTTAAAATTAATAGATTTGAGCTAAATTTATGATGTTTAATATATAAATGAGCCAAGTTTCAATAACTATTATAAATATTTGGCTCGAACTTGAATTCGATTAAAATTTATTGAACCAAGTTTCGGCTTAGCTTGGCTCGTTTACACCCCTAGGTCAGAAAGACGTAGAAAGGGAGAGCAAAATAAAACTAATTTAGTAAAACTTTATTCATACTTTTTATTTTAAAAAATGAAGAAGAGAGTATGGTCATGTTAAATTTTGGGATGGGGAGCTAGTGTTCTCGGTGAATTATTCGTGATCGGATTCTAGGAAAGCTTTAGGTATGTTTGGTTGCACCTAAAATATAATCGGATAGAAAAAGTTTTTTAAGGAAATTAGTTTACGAGAAAAATAAAACGTAATCGATCATTTGCACTTCTAAAATTTCATTCGTTTGTCTGCTCGTATTTTTTTTTTTTGAAAATGATTTCATATATTTATTTGCTTATAAATATTTTTTAGCATTACAATAACATAGATATGACAGAATCAAAAGACTCTTTTTATATTTTTATGAACCAAGATAATATCCTAACTCGACATTTGATTGAACAATTCAAATAAAAAAAGTCATATCTGCGTATGATCAACATTTGAACCTCAAGATCAAAGGATATATTTTTTTTCTTTCTTATTTTCAACTTGAGGTAAATTTGGTCCATTTCTACGTAAAATTATAATATCTTAAGTTTTAAGAGTATAAATATAAGTAATTCCAAAAGGAGAATAATTTACCACACCCTTAGGAGTTATTACGTCGTGTGTTGATACAATCAAACTAAAAAAAAAGTTCTAATTTTTTTTGAAGCTCCCAACATTTTTTATATGTCCACATAATTAGATTTTAGATTGGACATCCTAAAAAATAATAAAAGTTCAAAAATCAATGTTCGATGAATAGTAATACACTATTTATTGGGGATTATTTTTTTTTGAAGACTTCTAACATAACCTACATACTGATATAATTCGATTTTTGATCGGACATCTCAAAAAAAGATAAAAATTAAAAAATTGAACCCTAGTGAACAGCAGTGTACTATTCATTGGGACTCGATTTTCTATTTTTTTATTTTTTTGTGAAAGTCCCTGACATGTCTTATATGCTTATCTAATTTGATTTTAGATCAAACATCAAAAAAGAATAAAAACCTAACCCTAGTGAACAGTAATATACTATTCATTGAGTTAAAATTTTTAAATTTTCATATTTTTTTGAGTTATCTGTGAAAAATCTAATTATACTATAAGTAAGATGCAGGCAACCTCGGGGGACATTCAAAAAAATTATTTTTTTCTCTGTTATACTTGTAAAACAAAAGAATCACAATATTGCCCTTTCCTGTCGCTTTCAGAAAGACCCATGACTTGGGGAAAATGGCATCCGGGCTCACGTCCCTGACGCCAAAATCCTAAAAAGTGGGCTGTTTTGTGAAGTCAACAGAAAACCACTTTCGTTGACTCCGGTTTTACTGATTGCCAAATGAAGATTTCCCTTTCGGGAAATCGTTTTCTCGCAACACGACGGACCCTAAATGGCCTATTATGCTCCATAGTAAGATGAGAAATAGTTATTGCATCACCTGCTGCGTCAATGCAGAACGCTGGTGTGCGCTCGTCCCATTGACAGATTGGACGGCGCATGTAGAGTTAAACCCCACTCCAGGCCCTCCGGTACAGTGCAGAGACCACGGTTTACAGGGGCTTCTAAATTTCTAACAAGACATGCGAATACTATAGGTCTGAGTAAAGAAAGATGGGTTCTACTTTCGTCTTTCTACGTCTTCTGTAAGTATTTGTTGGCCCGGTGAGTGAGACTGGTAATGAGCCGAGTTGCTCACGAGCTATTCGACTCGTTTGCCCAAACGAATACACCTCGTATATGCAAACGAGCCGAGCCCAAAGTTTTACCAAACTCGGCTCGATAACTCGTATAAAAATGTATAACATCTATTTAATGTCAAACACTTCTAACTCAATGAGTCACGCAACACCCAAGCAGACAACAATCCGTCAACTCGTTCGTCAAATAACCCAACTAACAAGAATAAAAGGAATCCACAGCTTTTTGAGAAGACGATAAGAACATGCAGGCCAGCACTTGCCCGCCCACCTACCGTTCCTTCATGTGTTTAGACTTGTACTACTGGTTGGTACTTTTTTTTGTCCCTACAACGTTTCTATAAATTAAAACCCCCGCACCTTCTATTATTATGCAGTGTTTGGTGGCCGGATGCCTGAATGGGTATGGGCCATAAATCCAATGGACTCATCTTTTTGGGCTGTGGTTAAGTAGGCCGATCATATTAATTGAACCTAATTTGTCTAAACTAAATAATTTTTTAATTCAAACAAATTTGGCTCGAGTTCGGCTTGAGCTCAGGTCGAACTTGACTTTTTGGGCTCGAACCCGAACTCGAGCTTGCGTTTAAGCTTGAATCATGGCTCGGACTCGGCTCGAGCTCGTAAATTTTTTAATGAGCCGAGCTCAAGTTTTACAAAGCTCGGCTTGGCTCGGCTCATTGCCAACCCTACCGGTGAGTATGGCAAACTCAAGAGGAGGTGAATTGGATTTTTATTTTTTATTTTTGGAAAACATAATATTTAAAATTTGAACGTAAGAAAGTGATTGATGAGTTAGAACACACACGCAAAGAGCACACGAACTTGTAGTGGTTTGATCTTAATCAATTGGACTTACGTCCACTCCTCCACACCTCGTAGGGAAAATCACTAGAAGAACAATCTAGTACACACGCTAGTTTCGGCCTATCTAGTCACACGCACGGTGTATGAATACACCCACAATGTAATAAATCCAACACACACACCGCACCAAGTAAATGCAAGAAAAACAACAAAAGAAGAATGGAAAAAAGAAAAGGGCTCGAAGATAATGTCGTTGCCGGAAGCCCTCTCCCAAGCTTGGCTTCAAGATGGAGCTTGGGAAGAGCTTGTTTTCTCTTTGAATCTCTCTCTCTTTTCTCCTCTCTAAGGTTTTGCTCTCTTGGAAATAGCCCCTCACATACTTCTTACTTTGGTGGCAAAAACTTGAACTTCAATGGATGCAAGTTTTCTTTTATAGAGGCTCCAAATCTATAGAGCCGTTCGTAGTAGATGAGGCTCCAACGTTACGGAACCTGAAAAAGAAAAAATCAGTCAACCGATTCGATGGATCCGTCGACCATTGACATAAACCAGTCGACCAATCTGAATGCTTCAGTCGACTGTTTTAGGATTCTAGAACTTTGGTTTTTGGTTCCTGTGATCGGTCGATCGACACGGTTCGATCGGTCGACTGATTGCCCTCGGGTAGAAGTTACATTGCATAGTGGGGGGAGAGAGATTAACATGTGGAAGCAATATTCCCTTAAATGATACTTTTTTCTAATGTCTTTACTTTTTAGGCCAGGTAGAACACCAATATCGTATGTGTGTCCAGAAACTCATGCTAAAAGCCAAGGAGGGCCGAGCCAATTCAGAGGTGTGTGGCCCAACAAATGGGATAGACTCTAGTGTTTGATCATTTATATTAACAATATATAATATAACATTCTATAGAAATCTATGACTTTAATTGGATGTAGCAAAGTGTGAGAGTTCTAATGATTTTTGAAGGATGAACTTTTAATATCAATACACATACGGATCTTAAAAATCATCAATTCATATATCGTAAACCATAAACTTACTAAGATATGGTTTAACATTGGGCTAAGATCAGCCTCGACCGAAAATCAACCTCAGATCTCATTATTGCTAGAGATCATTTTGTCAGCTAAACTGAACCCGATAATTATGCCAGGTAGGCTGGACATATTTTGAGAGGCAAGGCTTAAGCTTAACCAGGCTAAGGTTAATCACTTTTATTATGTTCAAAAATATTTAGACATCAATATGTGAACGTGTAAATGGGAAAGAAAAAAAAAAACCCACCTCTTGCAGCCTCATTGTCGTTGCCCGGTTCAATTTTGATGAATTTTGAGATCGAACTAATGACCCAAATAAACCACCTTCTCAATCTCCAAAAACTTTGTCACACTCCAATTGAACAATATTCATACCAAATTGACAACATCAATGCTAGAAAGACATCTTTTTGTCCAACTTGAGTCATTTGGTGATTGAGTCATAAATTTGATCAAATCCCTACAGTTGATTGGAACTAGTTAGTTTCTGACTAGGATCAGAATCAAAATGGAATTGGCTGGGACTTATCTGGTTTTGGAATCTTGTTTTTAGTATCATACTTTGAAGGTGGAGAACTGGTGGTTCAACCTCCACTGTGCTGATGGTATATAAGTAGCTGCTGGCCATGGTGCTGGTGCCAACCGTCATCATGCCTCTCTCGTTGGAAGTTGTAGGACATGTTCTAGTCGCACTTGATGTTCAAGCTTTGATGATGTCTTGGACATGCAGAGTTGCAGACCAAGCACATTGTATTGGGTGGGAATAGATGAAGGTCATCTGTAGGTTGGACGGTTTTAGAGGTTGAAGAGATGAGTCTTCAATTGAAGGTTGTGCATGGACTGTGGGTAAACTTCTGAAGACTGGATCAATGACTTCAGAGAGAGTGGAAGTTAGGATGAGCCAAGTACAAATAAGAATGAGAGAATTTGAGACTTTAGCTTTTAAAATGTAAGAGGTGCTTGACCTAAAACTTTTTACAACTTAAACTATTTTTATAGAGATGCCTTCAAGATATTTCATGCTACTAAAACTATCTAGGTATGTAAATGTTAAGGTACATGCACACAGAAAGAACAAATACAATTGCCACTTGCAAATTGAATGAAGAGAAAGCCTTGCTGCATAGGCAGCTGGTCCTGTATACAAGTCATCAAACTTTAGAAGGAAAGAAAGGCCACAAAAAAATGGAAAATGAACACAGATAGACCAAATACAATTGCCACTTGCAAATTGAATGAAGAGAGAGCCTGGCTGCACTGGCAGCTGGTCCTGTATACAAGTCATCAAACTTTACAAGGAAAGAAAAAAGGCCACCAAGAAAATGGAAAATGAACAAAGAAAGAACAAATGCAATTGCCACTTGCAAATTGAACGAAGGGAAAGCCTTGCTGCACAGGCGCAGCTGGTCCTGTAAACAAGTCATCAAACTTTATAAAAAAAAAAAAGAGAAGAAAGGGCACCCAGAAAAAAAGACAGACTTCAGTTCAGTTCAGGGACTGAGGACCTATCCCTGCAAGCTCTCTCAAGTTCATCGTAAAAGCGTTTGACCCAATCAGCCAGAGCATGGTCAATAATAGAATGGTAATTACGCTTCTGTTCATGTTCCTTGATGGAGAAGGTTGAGGTCAGAGCTGCTATCAAAGCATCATGCACCCCTACAATGTCCCATGGATTGACCCTTGTTCAACAAAGAAATGGAGGGCAACTAGCAAACTCAGAGACAATAACACTGTGAGACTTTCTTTTTGGATTTAAGATCTTTTGATTTGAAAAATCTTTGTCGCATTTGAAAATCTTCGTGGAAATCTTGATTTGAAAAGAGAATTTTAAGTTTTAAAAACATGCTTTCTTTTCTTTTAGATAGACTTTTATGATTAATCCTCAAAATCTAAATGACTTATGGATCGACTATGGATCTGTATTCTTGACCTCTCCCCACTGACCTTGGTCAGTGTGAATTACACCAATCAATGATTGGTAACCCTTGATTAACCATCCAATAAGACTTGAAAGAAAATAAGAAATAAGTAAGAGTTGAATACAACATACAAGTCATTTTTTTGTTCTTCTTAGTGAAGAGGAGTCTATGGATATCCTTTAAAGAATACTTAAAGGATATTTGAGTTCTCCCAAATGAGTGGGTATTTTGAGTATCTTAGAGTACTAAGACGACATGTTTTTAGACCTAGACTTCATTAGAATCCTTTGAAACAAGAAGGTTTCTTAGAATTATCCTTAAAGTACCCATTAAGAGAATGGATAATTATTTGGATAACATGTCCTCTCATTTGAGATTTTTGAGAAGACATAGACTGCCTAAAGAATACTCTTAATTGATGACGCATGAAGGCCACCGCATAATTAATAATATTATTTAATGGTCCTTCAACTAATGTGAATGAACCATAAAATTCTTTTAGGTCATTTAACCGATATAAATGAACCAGAAAATTCTTTTAGGTCAATCTATCAGTAGGAAAGAACCACTTTAGTTAAAGATTATCCCATCGATATACAATGAATAAAGATTTATTCTTATTGGTCCACCTATGAATAGGATAATCACGACTTCGTAGCCTGGGCCCCAATTAGGACAGAACCATAAAAGTCACTGATTTTCCCATTAATAGGGATGATTCGATAATCATAACCTTTAGTCACTCTACCAATAAGAGTGAACCATTAACCAAGTGGGTAATCCAACAATATGATAGAACTACTAAATTTAGGCCATTCAACCAGTATGAATGAACCTGATTTTTTTATTTATGTATTTTTTTTATTTTTTAGAAAACCTTGGTCATCCAACTAATATGGATGAACCAAATCTTTTTAGTTTTTTAGAAAAAAAAATATTATGTAGTGGAACGCAAAATGACCTTTAGATTATGTGGTCGACCAACCTGTATAGGGGAGCCAATTTAATTTTCTGTTTTTTTATTTTGATTAAGTTATTTAATTAACAATGAATGATTGGCCAAATATTTTTATTTTCTGTTCTTTTGTTGAAGTTCTTTTAATTAACAAAGGATGGTCACCCAAATATTATGGAAGAACCACTTAGTTAACTTTAAGTTTTTAAATTAAATTCTTTAATTATTGGTGAATGATCAACCAAACATTATGGAAGAACCATTTTATTTTTTGTTTTTTTTATTTAAGTTTTTTAATTGTTGAGGAATGGTCAACCAAACATTATGGAAGAATCATTCGATTAATTTTAAATTTTTAAGTTAAATTCTTTAATTATTAGTGAATGGTCAACCAAACATTATGGAAGAACCACATAATTGACTTATTTCTTAAGTTATTTATTTAAGTTTTTAATTGTTGAAGAATAGGCAACCAAACATTATGGAAGAACCACTTAATTGACTTTGAATTTTTAAGTTAAATTCTTTAATTATTAGTGAATGGTCAACCAAATATTATGGAAGAACCACTTAATTGACTTATTTCTTTAAATTATTAACAAATTATTGGCCAACCAAATATTATGGAAAGACAAAATTTAATTGATTGATTAACAAATTATTGGCCAACCAAACATTATGGAAAGACAAAATTTAATTGATTGATTAACAAATTATTGGCCAACCAAACATTATGGAAGAACCATTTTAATTTAATTAGTTGATTAACAAATTATTGGTCAACCAAACATTATCGAAGAACCATTTTAATTTAATTAGTTGATTAACAAATTATTGGCCAACCAAACATTATCGAAGAACCAAATTAATTATCTGATTTTTATTTAACTTTCTTTTAAAAAAAAAATTAATATGGCCAACCAACCAATATGGAAGAACCATGTTATTTATCTAATTTTTATTGAACTTCCATTCTTTTAAATTAATATGGGCAACCAACCAATATAGAAGAATCATGTTATTAATTATATTATTTCTGTTTTTAAATCACTGAAAAAAGCGTAGCCAACCAACCGATATGGCAAAACTACATTAAAAATTATTTCTATTTTTTTTAAAATTAAAAATGTGGCCAACCAACCAATATGGAAGAACCACCTTAAAAAAATATTATTTCTATTTTCTTTTAAGATTAAAAAACGTGGCCAACCAACCAATATGGAAGAACCACCTTAAAAAAATATTATTTCTATTTTCTTTTAAGATTAAAAAACGTGGCCAACCAACCAATATGGAAGAACCACCTTAAAAGTAATATTATTTCTATTTTTTTTAAGATTAAAAATGTGGCCAATTAACCAGTATGGAAGAACTACCTAAAAAAGATATAAGCAATTCACATGATAACAGAGAAATATATAAAAAAACTTCTAAACTTCTTCCCTAAAAATGAAAAATTACAAGCTTAATAAAAAAATATGCAGGCCCTCTATTCTTTCTGCTTTTTTTTTCTTGTGCAGGTATGAAAATCTGTCGGGCCAAGGGCGATTTTCTATGCTGCCATAGGGGCCTGTTTATAGGCTATATGGAGGCCGGCCTGGGGGGACGGGTAGCACCCCCCACCGGTGCCACCTAGGCGCCGGTGGGGGGCGGATATGTGCGGGTGAGAGAGAGGGAGGATAGGGATGGAGCGGGTGAGAGGATAGGGACGAAGGGAGATAGAGATGAGAAGGAGAGAGAGAGAGAGAGACGGGCAGAGATGGGGATGTGAAGGAGATCGGTCGGTCTTCTTCTTCTTCTTCTTCTTTTTTGTAGTTATATGCTCCTCCCTCTCTCTGCCATCAAAAGAGGACGCCGATACCCCTCTCTCTCCCTGCGGTCCTCTCTCTCTCTCCCTGCAGTTCTTTCTCTCTTTCCCTGTGGTTCTTTCTCTCTGCCAGCCGACGCCCTTGTGGCTGGCCCTAGTTGGAGGCTACATCGGCTGTTGCTGGTTGAAGCTTTCTTGGATGCTGTGGAGGGCTTCAATTGGCTACGGTTGAGAGCTTCTTCTGCTGCATATTTAAGGTATGTATCCTTTTTTTCTTTTCTTCACACACACACATATACATCTATGTGTGTTTGCATGCATCTAAACATTTATGCATGAATGCTGCATGTGTATGGAATTTTTTTTGATTCAATAAACACCCATGCTGGTTGCTGTTGGATTTGTGTTGATCTTGTAGTGTTCCTTGCAAAAAATGTACTCCTGTGGGACGAGGTTCGTCCCACATGTAAGTGCATTAACTATGCAACAGTTTGCTACAGCATAGTAAGCCAATTTTTCGTAACGAGGGAGACCTTTACAGAACAAGACGACTGAAAGATAATCTGAATGACCATATACAGAGTTAATCCGTTCGACAATGGACATTACCTCTTCCCTTCTGCTCCTCACATCCTCCCCGATTGCCTCTGGCGGATCGACAATCTGAACAAAGACAATCTCTCCCCGCCAATCCTCGTGTTCCTTCAGGAGCAGCTCCAAACCAAAAAGGTTTTGACTGATGCCTTTAAAGATCATGTCATCCATACCTAAAACCAGTGCCTTTCCTTTGTATCTTTCCTTAATCTTGTTAATTCTGACTTTTGTGTCCGGAGACCTCATTATGGAATCTAGCCTGTCCACATGGACACCTACAGGACGAGTTTGTCATGCTCCAAATTACAAACATGGTCAAATATTAACCTTTTGGTACAACAAACAAAGTGGCGAGCACTCTTAAATGCATGGAAACCAACTAAATCTGCATTGAGTAAGCCCCTCAAAATTTCATCTATGATTGGAAGGGTATCGTATATTCCTGGAGAAGGGAACGGAACGTGGAAGAAGAAGGCCAATTTCACTTGGCTCACTTTCTCCTTCAAAAACGCTAGGACAAGCATGAGCTCATAATAAAAAACCCAGACATGGTCAACCTTTCATTGCATAACTGACTTTATCCTCTCTGCAAATTGCTTATTTGCGGCAGTATATGCTTGAAAATTAGCATGATCAAATAGAATATATGGCCTTGGTGGCAATGGATGCATGACATGGAAGAGACTCCATAATTGCTCCTTGTAGAAACCAAAGTAGTTCTTGTGGGTGTTTGCATCCAAAAACACCGGTACATAACAGTACATATCATAAAGTTTCCGAGTAGCATTATCCTGTTCGCTTGGGCTGATAGCTTCCTTCAATCAACCAATACGTGTAACTTCAGTGGAAGCGGGAAAATTATCGAGCACCTGCATCAGAAACGAGTCTGCATCCTTGATGAAGGACAATTTATCCCTTTCAGAAATCAAAGGGAGTACATGAGCGGCTACAATTATCTGCATATTCCCGTCATTCCCATCATTCCCATAGCCTGAACCACTATTTTGCTCTGTCATTGTGCAAGGAATCTCTGCAACAGGTTCATCCGATGCCTGATCCCTTTCAAAAATGAAAGAGAGTACTTGAGCTGCTACAATTATCTGTGCATTTCCCTCATTTCCAATGCCTAAAACACTATTTTGCTCTATCATTGTGCAGGGAATCTCCGCAACAACTTCATCCGATGCCAGATCCCTTTTAGAAATCAAAGGGTGTACCTGAGCTGCTACAATTATCTGCGCATTCCCCTCATTCCAATTGTCTGAAGCACTATTTTGCTCTGTCATTATGTAGGGAATCTCCGCAGCAGCTTCATCTGATGCCTAATCTCTTTCAGAAATCAAAGGATTTTTACTATGCAACAGTCTGCCACAGTATAGTAAGCCAATTTTTCGTAACGAGGTAGACCTTCACAAAACGAGACAACTGGAAGATAATCTGAATGACCCTATACAGAGTTAATCCATTCCACAATGGAAATTACCTCATCCCTTCTGCTCCTCATATCCTCCCCGATTGCCTTTGGTGGATCGACAATCTAAGTAAAGACAATCTCTCCCTGCCGATCCTCGTGATCCCTCAGAAGCAGCTCCAAACCAGAAAGGTTTTGACTGATGCCTCCAAAGATCATGTCATCGACACCCAAAACTAGTGCCTTTCCTTTGCATCTTTCCCAAATCTTGTTAATTCTAACTTTTGTGTCCGGAGACCTCATTATGGAATCTAGCCTGCCCACATGGACACCTATAAGACGAGTTTGTCATGCTCCAAATTACAAACATGGCCAAATATTATCCTTTTAGCAGAAGAAACAAAGTGGCAAGCACTCTCAAATGCATGAAAACCAACTAAATTTGCATTGAGTAAGCCCCTCAAAATTTCAACTCTGACTGGCAAGGTATTGTATATTCTTGCAGAAGGGAAGGGAATGTAGAAGAAGAAGGGCTATTTCACTTGGCTCACTTTCTCCCTTAGAAACGCTCGGACAAGCATGAGCTCATAATAAAAAGCCTAGACATGGTCATCCTTTGATTGCATAACCGATTTTATCCTCTCAACATATTGCTTATTTGCGGCAATATATGATTGAAAATCAACATGATCAAAGAGAATATATGGCCTTGGTGGTAATGGATGCATGCCATAGAAGAGACTCCATAATCGCTCCTTGCAGAAACCAAAGTAGTTCTTTTGGGTGTCTGCATCCAAAAACACCGGTACATAATGGTACTGACTAGTAGCTTCATCTGATGCATGATCCCTTTCAGAAATCAAAGAGAGTACCAAAGTTGCTACAATAATCTGCGCATTCCCATCATTCCCATTGTCTGAAGTACTATTTTGTTTTGTCATTGTGTAGGGAATCTTCGCAGTAGCTTCATCTGATGCCTGATCCCTTTCAGAAATGAAAGGGAGTACCTGACCTGCTACAATTATCTGCGCATTCCCCTCATTTTCATTGCCTAAAGTACTATTTTACTCTATCATTGTGCAGGGAATCTCCGCATCAGCTTCATTCGATGCCTGATCCTTTTTAGAAATCAAAGCGTGTACCCGAGCTGCTACAATTATCTGCCTATTTCCCTCATTCCCATTATCTGAAGCACTATTTTGCTCTGTCATTATATTGGGAATCTCAGCAGCAACTTCATCTGATGCCTAATCCCTTTCAGAAATCAAATGGCTTTTACTATGCAACAGTCTGCCACAGTATAGTAAGTCAATTTTTCGTAACGAGGCAGACCTTCACAGAATAAGACGACTGGAAGATAATTTGAATGACCATATACAGAGTTAATCCGTTTGACAATGGACATTACCTCTTATTTCTGCTCCTTACATCCTCTCCGATTGCCTCTGGTGGATCGACAATATGAGCAAGGACAATCTCTCTCCGCCAATCCTCGTGTTCCTTCAGAAGGAGCTCCAAACCATAAAGGTTTTGACTGATGCCTCCAAAGATCATGTCATCCACACCCAAAACAAGTGCCTTTCCTTTGTATCTTTCCTTAATTTTGTTAATTCTAGCTTTTGTGTCCGGAGAGCTCATTATGGAATCTTGCCTGCCCACCTGGACACCTACAGGACGAGTTTGTCATGATCCAAATTACAAACGTGGCCAAATATTATCCTTTTGGCACAACAAACAAAGTGGCGAGCACTCTCAAATACATAGAAACCAACTAAATCTGCATTGAGTAAGCCCCTCAAAATTTCATCTCTGATTGGCAGGGTATCGTATATTCCTGGAGAAGGGAACAGAACGTGGAAGAAGAAGGCCAATTTCACTTGCCTTACTTTCTACATCAGAAACGCTAGGACATAACGGCATTCATCATAAAATTTCTGAGCAGCATTATCCTGTTCACTTGGACTGATAGCCTCCTTCAATCAACCAATATGTGTAACTTCAGTGGAAGCGGGAAAACTATCGGGCACCTGCACCAGAAACGAGTCTGCATCCTTGATGAAAGACAATTTATCCCTTTCAGAAATCAAAGGGAGTACCTGAGCTACTACAATTATCTGTATATTCCCGTCATTCCCATCATTCGTATTGCCTGAAACATTATTTTGCTATGTCATTGTGCAGGGAATCTCCGCAGCAAGTTCATCCGATGCCTGATCCCTTTCAAAAATGAAAGGGAGTACCTGAGCTGCTACAATTATCTGCGCATTTTCCTCATTCCCATTGCCTAAAGTACTATTTTGCTCCGTCATTGTGCAGGGAATCTACGCAACAGGCTCATCCGATGCCAGATCCCTTTTAGAAATCAAAGGGTGTACCTGAGCTGCTACAATTATCTGCGCATTTCACTCATTCCCATTATCTGAAGCACTATTTTGCTCTGTCATTATGTTGGGAATCTCCGCAGCAACTTCATCTAATGCCTAATCCCTTTCAAAAATCAAAGGGCTTTTACTATGCAATAGTCTGCCACAGCATAGTAAGCCAATTTTTCGTAACGAGGCAGACCTTGACAGAACAAGACGACTGGAAGATAATCTGAATGACTATATATAGAGTTAATCCGTTTGACAATGGATATTACCACTTCGCTTCTGCTCCTCACATCCTCTCCGATTGCCTCTGGTGGATCGACAATCTGAGCAAAGACAATCTCTGTCTCCCAATCCTCGTGTTCCTTTAGAAGCAGCTCCCTTTCAGAAATCAAAGGACTTTTACTATGCAACAGTCTGCTACAGCATAGTAAGCCAATTTTTCGTAACGAGACAGACCTTCACAGAACAAGACGACTGGAAGATAATCTGAATGATTATATACAGAGTTAATCCGTTTGACAATGGACATTACCTCTTCCCTTCTGCTCTTCACATCCTCTCCGATTGCCTCTGGTGGATCGACAATCTGAGCAAAGACAATCTCTCTCTCCTAATCTTCGTGTTCCTTCAAAAGCAGCTCCAAACCAAAAAGGTTTTGACTGATGCCTCCAAAGATCATGTCATCCACACCCAAAACCAGTGCCTTTCCTTTGTATCTTTCCTTTATCTTGTTAATTCCGGCTTTTCTGTCTGGAGAGCTCATTATGGAATCTAGCCTGCCCACATGGACACCTACAGGACGAGTTTGTCATGCTCCAATTTACAAACGTGACCATATATTATCCTTTTGGCACAACAAACAAAGTGGCGAGCACTCTCAAATACATGGAAATCAACTAAATCTGCATTGAGTAAGCCCCTCAAAATTTCATCTCTAACTGGCAGGGTATAGTATATTCCTGGAGAAGGGAACGGAACGTGGAAGAAGAAGGCCAATTTCACTTGGCTCACTTTCTCCTTCAAAACGCTAGGACAAGCATGAGCTTATAATAAAAAACCCAGACATGGTCAACCTTTGATTGCATAACTGACTTTATCGTCTCTGCAATTTGGTTATTTGCGGCAGTATATGCTTGAAAATTAGCATGATCAAAGAAAATATATAGCCTTGGTGGCAATGGATGCATGACATGGAAGAGACTCCACAACTGCTCCTTGCAGAAACGAAAGTAGTTCCTTTGGGTGTTTGCATCCAAAAACACTGGTATATAACGGTATTGATCATAAAGTTTCCGAGCAGCATTATCCTGTTCACTTGGACTGATAGCCTCCTTCAATCAACCAATATATGTAACTTCAGTGGAAGCGGGAAAACTATCGGGCACCTGCACCAGAAACGAGTCTGCATCCTTGATAATGGATAATTTATCCCTTTCAGAAATCAAATGGAGTACCTGAGCTGCTACAATTATCTGTATATTCCCGTCATTCCCATCATTCGCATTGCCTGAAGCACTATTTTGCGCTGTCATTGTGTAGGGAATCTCTGCAGCAGGTTCATCCGATGCCTGATCCCTTTCAAAAATGAAAGGGAGTACCTGAGCTGCTACAATTATCTGTGCATTTCCCTCATTCCCATTGCCTAAAGTACGATTTTGCTCCGTCATTGTGCAGGGAATCTCTGCAACAGCTTCATCCGATGCCATATCCCTTTTACAAATCAAAGGGAGTACCTGAGCTGCTATAATTATCTGCACATTCCCCTCATTCCCATTGTCTGATGCACTATTTTATTCTGTCATTGTGTATGGAATCTCCGCAGCAACTTCATCTGATGCCTAATCTCTTTCAGAAATCAAAGGACTTTTACTATGCAACTGTCTACCGCAGCATAGTAAGCCAATTTTTCGTAACGAGGTAGACCTTCACAGAACAAAACAACTAGAAGATAATCTGAATAACCATATACAGAGTTAATCCGCTCCACAATGTGAATTACTTCATCCCTTCTGCTCCTCACATCCTCCCCGATTGCCTCTGGTGGATCAACAATCTGAACAAAGACAATCTCTCCTGCCAATTCTCGTGATCCCTCAGAAGCAGCTTCAAACCAAAAATGTTTTAACTGATGCCTCCAAAGATCATGTCATCCACACCCAAAACCAGTGCCTTTCCTTTGTATCATTCCATAATCTTGTTAATTATGGCTTTTGTGTCCGGAGACCTCATTATGGAATGTTGTCTGCCCACACGGACACTGACTAGACAAGTTTGTCATGCTCCAAATTACAAACGTGGCCAAATATTATCCTTCTGGCACAACAAACAAAGTGGCGAGCACTCTCAAATGCATGGAAACCAACTAAATCTACATTGAGTAAGCCCCTTAAAATTTCATCTCTGTCTCGCAAGGTATCGTATATTCCTAGAGAAGGGAAGAGAACGTGGACGAAGAAGGCTAATTTCACTTGGCTTAATTTCTCCCTTAGAAACGCTAGGACAAGCATGAGCTCATAATAAAAAACCCAAACATGGTCAACCTTTGATTACATAACTGACATTATCCTCTCTGCAAATTGCTTATTTGCGCAAGTATATGCTTGAAAATTAGCATGATCAAAGAGAATATGTGGCCTTGGTGGCAATGGATGCATGCCATGGAAGAGACTCCATAACTGCTCCTTACAGAAAGCAAAATAGTTCCTTTTAGTGTTTGCATGCAAAAACACTGGTACATAACAGTACTGATCATAAAGTTTTCGAGCAGCATTATCCTGTTCATTTGGGCTGATAGCCTCCTTCAATCAACCAATATGTGTAACTTTAGTGGAAGCGGGAAAACTATCAGGCACTTGCACCAGAAACGAGTCTACATCCTTAATGAAAGACAATTTCCCAGATACCTGATCCCTTTCAGAAATCAAAGAGAGTACCATAGCTGCTACAATAATCTGTGCATTCCCATCATTCCCATTGTCTGAAGTACTATTTTGCTTTGTCATTGTGTAGGGAATATCTACAGTAGCTTCATCTGATGCTTGATCCCTTTCAGAAATGAAAGGGAGTACCTGAGCTGCTACAATTATCTGTGCATTCCCCTTATTTCCATTGCCTAAAATACTATTTTGCTCTATCATTGTGCAGGGAATCTCCGCATCAGCTTCATTCGATGCCTAATCCTTTTTAGAAATCAAAGTGTGTACCAGAACTGCTACAATTATCTGCGTATTTCCCTCATTCCCATTATCTGAAGCACTATTTTGCTCTGTCATTATGTTCGGAACCTCAGCAGCAGCTTTATCTGATGCCTAATCCCTTTCAGAAATCAAAGGGCTTTTACTATGCAACAGTCTGCCACAGTATAGTAAGCCAATTTTTCGTAACGAGGCAAACCTTCACAGAACAAGACGACTGGAAGATAATTTGAATCACCATATACAGAGTTAATCCGTTTGACAATGGACATTGCCTCTTACCTTCTGCTCCTCACATCCTCTCCGATTGCCTCTGGTGGATCGACAATCTGAGCAAAGATAATCTCTCTCCGCCAATCCTCGTGTTCCTTCAGAAGCAGCTCCAAACCAGAAAGGTTTTGACTGATGCCTCCAAAGATCATGTCATCCACACCCAAAACCAGTGCCTTTCCTTTGTATCTTTCCTTAATCTTGTTAATTCTAGCTTTTGTGCCTGGATAGCTCACTATGGAATCTAGCCTGCACACATGGACACCTACAGGACGAGTTTGTCTTGCTCCAAATTACAAACGTGGCCAAATATTATCCTTTTGGCATAACAAACAAAGTGGCGAGCACTCTCAAATACATGGAAACCAACTAAATCTGCATTGAGTAAGCCCCTCAAAATTTCATCTTTGATTGGCAGGGTATCGTATATTCCTGGAGAAGGGAACAGAATGTGGAAGAAGAAGGCCAATTTCACTTGGCTTACTTTCTACCTCAGAAACGCTAGGACAAGCATGAGCTTAAGATAAAAAACCCAGACATGGTCAACCTATGATTGCATAACTGACTTTATCGTCTCTGCAAATTGCTTATTTGCTGCAGTATATGCTTGAAAATTAGCATGATAAAAGAAAATATATAGCCTTGGTGGCAATAGATGCATGACATGGAAGAGACTCAATAATTGTTCCTTACAGAAACCAAAGTAGTTCATTTGGGTGTTTGCATCCAAAAACACCGGTACATAACGGTATTGATCATAAAGTTTCCGAGCAGCATTATCCTGTTCACTTGGACTGATAGCCTCCTTCAATCAACCAATATATGTAACTTCAGTGGAAGCGGGAAAACTATCGGGCACCTGCCCCAGAAACGAGTCTGCATCCTTGATGAAGGACAATTTATCCCTTTCAGAAATCAAAAGAAGTACCTGAACTGCTACAATTATCTGTATATTCCCGTCATTCTCATCATTCGCATTGCCTGAAGAACTATTTTGCTACGTCATTGTGCAGGGAATCTCCGCAGCAAGTTCATCCGATGCCTGATCCCTTTCAAAAATGAAAGGGAGTACATGAGCTGCTACAATTATCTGCGCATTTTCCTCATTTTGCTATTTTGCTCCGTCATTGTGTAGGGAATCTACGCAACAGCTTCATTCGATGCCAGATCCCTTTTAGAAATCAAAGGGTGTACCTGAGCTGCTACAATTATCTACGCATTTCACTCATTCCCATTATCTGAAGCACTATTTTGCTCTGTCATTATGTTGGGAATCTCCGCAGCAACTTCATCTAATGCCTAATCCCTTTCAGAAATCAAAGGGCTTTTACTATGCAACAGTCTGCTATAGCATAGTAAGCCAATTTTTCGTAACGAGGCAGACCTTCACAGAACAAGACGACTAGAAGATAATCTGAATGACTATATATAGAGTTAATCCGTTTGACAATTGACATTACCTCTTCCCTTCTGCTCCTCACATCTTCTCCGATTGCTTCTGGTGGATCGACAATCTGAGCAAAGACAATGTCTCTCTCCCAATACTCGTGTTCCTTCCGAAGAAGCTCCAAAGCAAAAAGGTTTGCTTTATCCTCTCTGCAGATTGCTTATTTGTGGCAGTATATGCTTGAAAATTAGCATGATTAAAGAGAATATATGGTCTTAGTGGCAATGGATGCATGACATGGAAGAAACTCCATAACTGCTCCTTACAGAAACCAAAGTAGTTCCTTTGAGTGAAGCATTCAAAAACACCGGTACATAACGGTACTGATCATAAAGTTTCCGAGCAGCATTATCCTGTTCACTTGGACTGATAGCCTCCTTCAATCAACCAATATGTGTAACTTCAGTAGAAGCGGGAAAACTATCGAGCACCTGCACCAGAAACGAGTCTGCATCCTTGATGATGGATAATTTATCCCTTTCAGAAATCAAAGGGAGTACTTGAGCTGCTACAATTATCTGTATATTTCCGTCATTCCCATCATTTGCATTGCCTGAAGCACTATTTTGCTCTGTCATTGTGTAGGGAATCTCTGCAGCAGGTTCATCCGATGCCTGATCCCTTTCAAAAATGAAAAGGGGGTACCTGAGCTGCTACAATTATATGTGCATTTCCCTCATTCCCATTGCCTAAAGTACTATTTTGCTCCGTCATTGTGCAGGGAATCTCTGCAACAACTTCATTCGATGCCAGATCCCTTTTAGAAATCAAAGGGAGTACCTGAGCTGCTACAATTATCTGCGCATTCCCCCCATTCCCATTGTCTGAAGCACTATTTTGCTCTGTCATTGTGTAGGAAATCTCCGCAACAGTTTCATCTGATGCCTAATCCCTTTCAGAAATCAAAGGGCTTTTACTATGCAACAGTCTGCCACAGTATTGTAAGCCAATTTTTCGTAACGAGGCAGACCTTTACAGAACAAGACAACTGGAAGATAATCTGAATGACCATATACAGAGTTAATCCGTTCCACAATGGAAATTACCTCATCCTTTCTGCTCCTCACATCCTCTCCGATTGCCTTTGATGGATCGACAATCTGAGCGAAGACAATCTCTCCCTGCTAATCCTCGTGATCCCTCAGAAGCAGCTCCAAACTAGAAAGGTTTTGACTGGTGCCTCCAAAGATCATGTCATCCACACCCAAAACCAGTGCCTTTTCTTTGTATCTTTCCCTAATCTTGTTAATTCTAGCTTTTGTGTCCGAAGACCTCATTATGGAATGTAGCCTGCCCACATGGACACCTACAAGACGAGTTTGTCATGCTCAAAATTACAAACGTGGCCAAATATTATCTTTTTGATAGAAGAAACAAAGTGGCAAGCGCTCTCAAATGCATGAAAACCAACTAAATCTGCATTATGTAAGCCCGTCAAAATTTCAACTCTGACTGGCAATGTATCGTATGTTCTTGGAGAAGGGAAGGGGACATGGAAGAAGAAGGTCAATTTCACTTGACTCACTTTCTCCCTCAGAAACACTGGGACAAACATGAGTTCATAATAAAAAATCTAGACATGGTCATCCTTTGATTGCATAACTGATTTTATCCTCTATACAAATTACTTATTTGCGGCAGTATATGCTTGAAAATCAACATGATCAAAGAGAATATATAGCCTTGGTGGTAATGGATGCATGCCATGGAAGAGACTCCATAACCGTTCCTTGCAAAAACCAAAGTAGTTCTTTTGGGTGTCTGCATCCAAAAACACCGGTACATAACGGTACTGACCATAAAATTTATGAGCAGTATTATCCCGTTCACTTGGGCTGATAGCCTTTCTTCAAGCAACCAATATGTGCAACTTCATCTGATGCCTGATCTTTTTCAGAAATCAAAGGGAGTACCTGAGCTGCTACAATTATTTGCACATTTCTCTCATTCCCATTACCTGAAGCACTTTTTTGCTCTGTCATTGTGCAGGGAATCTCCTTATCAGCTTCATCCGATGTCTGATCCTTTTTAGAAATCAAAGGGTGTACCTGAACTGCTACGATTATCTGCGCATTTTCCTAATTCCCATTATCTGAAGCACTATTTTGCTCTGTCATTGTGCAGAGAATCTCCGCAGCAGCTTCATCCAATGCCTGATCCCTTTCAGAAATCGATGGGAGTACCTGAGCTTGTACAATTATCTGCGCATTTCTGTCATTCCCATTGCCTGAAGCTCTATTTTGCTCTGTCATTGTGCAGGTAATCTCTGGAGCAGGTTCATCCGATGTTTGGTCCCTTTCAGAAATCAAAGGGAGTACTTGAGCTACTACAATTATCTGCGCATTTCCTTTATTCCCATTGCCTGAAGCACTATTTTGCTCTGTCATTATGCAGGAAACTTCCGCAGCAGCTTCATCTGATGCCTGATCCCTTTCAGAATCGAAGAGAGTACCTGAGCTACTACAATTATCTGCGCATTCCACTCATTCCCATTGCCTAAAGCACTATTTTGCTCTGTCATTGTGCAGGAAATCTCCGCAGCAGCTTCATCCGATGTTTGATCCCTTTCAGAAATCAAAGAGAGTACCTGAGCTGCTACAATTATCTGCACATTCTCCTCATTTTCATTGGCTAAAGCACTATTTTACTCTGTCATTATGCAGAGAATCTCCATAGCAGCTTCATCCGATGCCTGATTCCTTTTAGAAATCAAAGGGAGTACCTGAACTGCTATAATTATCTGTGCATTCCCCTAATTTCCAATGCCTGAAGTACTATTTTGCTCAGTCACTATGCAGGGAATCTCCACAGCAACTTCATTCGATGTCTGATCTCTTTCAGAAATCAAAAGGAGTATCTAAGTTGCTACAATTATCTGCGTATTCCCCTCATTCCCATTGTCTGAAGCACTATTTTGTTCTGTTATTGTGCAGAGAATCTCCGCAGCAGCTTCATTCAATACTTGATCTCTTTCAGAAATCAAAGAGAGTACCTTAATAAAACAAATTTCACACATCAATAAAAGCTATAAAAATTGCTGTAAATCTTGGTACTGAGATAACATGCAATACTCCTTAATACGTAGTTTCCTTATGCTTTATGACTTGCTTGAGAGTATCTAAGCATAACTTATTCCAATCTGTACCAGAAGAATGCCACAGTAAAACATATGATAACCCTTCAACAACCGTTGAACTGGCTCACATTGAAATATACACAATAATGACAAGAAACCAAATAGTTTTGATACAGCGAAACAATACAACCTTAGTTGTTGTATAAGGATTTAAATCCAAAGTCATTCTGAATAAATTGCACACCGAAATATCACCATACACGAACTCCATTAGTCTTTCTAGGTGATTCTATGTTTGGAAAGAGTCTGATTTATTCTCCTAGGACTGATATTGTGTACATAATGTGTACTAATGCATCTGAAGAATTTACCGCCGATTATGACAGAGCAAAATGGATCTTACAAGGCAATATAAAAAAGTTTTATTTCGATGTGAATGCAGCATAGACGAAGCATACGTTTATGTCATATTTTCTTTTGAAGTCATAATTGCAGTTAGCAAGAAATAATTAAGTGGTGAATTATTGGCAATTTTCACATATAAAGGTAAAATAGCGCTACTGAAAATCATGCGATCAATAACATAATATCAACAAACAACAATGGTATATCACATGGACGATTATTATTTAATGTAAAAGAACGTAGGGGTCATAGACTTTTGATTGAGCGATCAAAATTTTGGAGAAGAAAAGATCACGGAGATCTGAATTGCAAAGTTGGTTGATTTTGATACGAATAAGATAAAAATTTTTGAGATATAAAGTTTTTGAGAACTGCATTGGTTGAAGATAAAAAAATGAAGACAGTGACATGAATGTACCATATATGAATCAAGTAAGTAACTGAGGTAACTCTATTTACATGGGTGTTGAGTTTTTGAATGAGATAAAAAATTTTATTCGGGTGAATGGTCTGGACTTTATCCCTTCATTTTTCGTTCTCCACATTTTTATGATAGACAACCAAGACATGTCAGCTAATTGAAGAGAAGGTATGTTTTAAAGAAATTTTAAATAAGAAGCAAGGAGAAAAAGTTAGATATAACTCAGAAACAAGTAAACTTTTCTAACACATCTAGATCCGGTTTTTGTATGCCCTGAAGACTATGTTATATCTACAAGTCATGTTTAATTCTATGTTCAGATAACGATATAAAAATAAATAAATAAGAAAGTCATTATATTGACATTTCTAACACATCTGGCTTTTGCATGCTTTTCCCTTCTTTTATTCTTTTGTTCTTGAAGCACCTTCACAACAGTATCGTTGTTAGTCAACGTTTCAATTTTTCTGATGTATTATATAAATTATGATAGTTTTATCACCTTTTCATATTCTCTATCGTCCATTGTTGAATAGTTTTATCACCTTTTCGTACTCTCTATTGCCCATTGTTGAATATTTGAAGAAATCTTGAAGAAACAAAAACAAATGTATATTATGCTCTTTCAACGGATCCTCACAACTAAGATTAAACATCTAAACTAAGTAATGACAAGAATATCTATAACTCGATGATGTTATTTCTATTATTAGTCTGATTAGTGACAAAAATATCTATATCATGTTAGTGTTTTTAGGAAATATTAGGTGAAGAAATATATTAGATATAAGAGGCACAGTGCTACCATTAGATCCAAATTATTATTTATATTAAATAGTCGAATTAATGTTGCATGACAAAGAATGATAAAAAATAGAAGAATTTATTTTGAATTCTCAATGTAAATTCAAAGACAAAGAATTCAATAGAAATAATAGTACAAAAAGCTAAAAAATTCAGGATATGTTGCGTTATTTAAGATTATTCCACCAAGCATAAAAATTATGAACATGCCTTGTAAATTAATTTGCAAGTAAGGAACAAGGTTTTTAATATTTAGATTAATTATCCATGCCATCCACTGACCTGTAAGAGTACCTTAACCAATTACAGAGGTGCAACAAGTGTCTTGAATTGTTTCCTGTTATAAAAGAAGATGCAGGAGAATTATGGGAAAAGTCAATTTAGCATAAATAGATGGCACCAATAATACAATTAAAATAAACAAAAAACTTAGAATATTTGCCTCATCCAGTACACGCAAACGAATACATCTATTTAAACATGTAAATGTTCAACTAAAGATTTGAGATGTGAAAGCAGACCCATATGGACGGGAGGGTTGAGAACACAACTGTCCGCAGAACAAAAGATTTGAGATATGAAAGCGGTAGATTCCCACTTACGGAAAAGACCCAGCAGAGAAAATTCCCAGAGAAGGGAAGAACACAACAATCTACCGCTTTCTTTCCTTCCTTCTTCCTTTCCCTTTCCTTATTTCTTGCGAAAAGAAAGTTTCAAGAACCGAAAAGCTCAAGCAAAAGACGACATCAGCTGGAAAACCCACTGATGGGTTTGTAAGGCAAATGAGAAAAAAATGGATTCCCACTTACGGAAAAGACCCCAAAACGCTTGAAACAGGACAGAGGATAGCCCGAAGAAGGCAGGCGAAGAAACACAGAAGCGAAGAGAGGAAGGCGAGAGAAGTTGGAGAGTTCACCAACCTGGGGAGGCCCACACCGAGGGAGGCGGAGGACGAAATGGGACTCCTTTCTTGTGGGTATGCTGCTGCAGGGGAGCGTCTCAGCTCTGCACTGGCGTGTTCTTGGACGGAAACAGCTGCTGGCCGCCGTAGAAGGCAGGGAGAGAGAGAGAGAGAGAGAGAGAGAGAAGGGAGAGAGAAGGCAAAGAGAGGGAAGGGGGTTGATATGGGAGGACGAAGAAGCGCGGGTTTTATAGACATTTAATTCGTTAGCGATTTTTAGTATAACCTCCAAAAACACAACATATTTTGAAACAACTTCCTAAAAGTATATATAAATAAATAGCAATTTTGGAATACACGTCCTTGTAAACTATGGTTTTTGTGTACAACTTACTCCCAAATGTTATTATAAATACTCTTAAAATCATAAAAAAAGTTACAGTTATATCTGTCCGTCAAAATACTATTAACTCGATCTATTTCAAAATTTTGATATATATATGCCTCTAAATTCAATAGAACTTTACATATGTACTTGTAAATTTACTAAAATTTTAGACATATATCATTGACCTTATTAGAATTAGCTGACTTTTTCTAGCATATTCGGTTGACGATCACGGCATTTTGACAAACAATTATAGCCATAAGTTTTTCCGAGATTTCAAGGGTTTAACGGTACACATACAGATATGGTAATTTACATAAATATAAGTACAAAATAACTAAATAAATAACCCCTTATATATTTTATTATACTAAAAATAACCGCTTATATGTTTTATTATACACACATATATTTTATTATACTAAAAATAAACACAAAGATTATAATTACCTATACACACTTCGGAAGACTACGTTTACCTTCCCAATACAAACATTTATGCGTGCTTGAAGACTTAAGTCTATTCAATCACAACCCCACCCCCCTCCCTCACTTGATCCTACCCGTTGGATTTTAATTTTCAGCATATGGTCGAAAAACTCAACTATAACCGCCTAATTGAGTACGTCTTTAGTGGGAGAGAAAATTAAAATTTCAAGGGATGAGATTGTGATGCCTTGCAACCTTAGAACCCAATCATGGCTGTAATATAATTAACTAATTCATTAGTAAGGTCCATTAGCCATTCAAGTGTATTAAAAAGAGCCCATAATTTTTTTAATGGATCATAATTAGAAAGTCCATTTATGAATATTTACTTATTCTAGTGAATTATATCTTAAAAACCATTAGGCCCAATAAGCCCATTAGAATAAGCACATCAGTGTTACTAGTTGGAGTCCAACCAAATGTAAACTTGGACAAATTTATGGGTTCGGAGTGCATAAGACAGCAGTCCAGTAAAATAGTGATAACTTTTTGCATATAAGACCAAAAAACACATGGCTAGTACCGTTGTAAAGAGGAAACTAATATCTACAACTTTGTAGAAGAGTGTTTTTTTTTTTTTTTGTTAATTCTTACATTTTAGGAGACGAATTTGATGGTTTTCGAAAAAAAAAATAAAGGACTGCGGAAATAGAAGTCCTAGTTGCATTAGGAATGCCTTTTTGACTTAGAGAGCAAGCCTTCCACAGTTGGAGTTCGACTCCAATGTGGAGAGGGAAGCTAAAGGGCTGTATTAGGAAGGAAAAGAGCAAAAAATAAGCCATTGGGGGCGTGCTTATTTCCACTTGCACGTAGCTCCAATTTTAAGATAAGTTTATGTGTTGTTATTGAAGAACGTAAAGTGTGTTCTTGATTAATTCTCTTGAGGGTTGATTCTAATCAATAAATTGCGTTCTTGTTGGAGGTTTAGAGGACATGGGGTAAAGTTAGGAACGCTCAAAGCAAGGAGAATTCATGGAGGTGTGTTAGGAGAATTCAAGAACTCATATAAATCTAATATTTCATCAAAAAAGATAGACAGATAATTCTAAGAATAATTATTTTGTATGTATATATTATTTTAGTTTTCAAAAGATTCTTCAAAGTTTAAATATATTACGAACATCATTCAATTTGACTGAGAACCATTAGACTCGAAAAAGAGAGGGCAATAATCAACTCCCATAGCCATGGCGAGGGCCATCGATCGATACAAAAATCTGATGTACGTACTCTGTGCCTTCATATATACTTAAAAGTAGGAGGTAGAAATTAGACTATATATAGAGAAAACAATATATATAACAGGAACTTTGCATGCAGTACCAGCCTTCTGGTGCGCCATTAGTCCAAGCAGGCGGTGTGGTGCCCAGTGCCCTCCCTTTCGATCTCCATGCGTACGTAATTGGATCATCGATCCTTCCCCCGATCGAGTCATGGAGTAGATGCCCTCCCTTCCTCCATGCGGAACTGGATCATCTTCCCCTCCGGATCCATAGAGTATATGCAGTCTCCGTCGCCTCGCCATTTAGCCGGGTCCCAAGAGAACGGCGACGGCGCGCGGCTTAGAAACAGGCAGCGGTCATCTCCGAGGCTTAGCAGCCTCGACCACTCCCGCCTAGCAACATCCAGGCGGTACACCACGTAAGCGGCCTCGCTGACGATATCTTTCCACTTGTCGTAGACGTACAAGATTTCTCCTTTGGATTCCACCAGGTATGCATCTTGGCGGACCATCCCGTGCGGATGCGGTAAGCCGTTGTTCATGTCCAGCACTGTCACCTTCAGCTTTGGAAAGAAGGAGTCCACGGCAAGAATCTTATTCCCTCGGTTAGATAGAGCATAGATCTTGCCGTTGAGGACGACTACCTGACGTGGGCAGTGGACTCTCCACAGTTTACCACGGCCATCAGCTCCACGAAAAATGCAGTCCTTCCACACGGCGTCTCCAGGACGGCAATATTGGACACTTACCCCCTGCAAGGCCAACACCACGCAGTTGGAGGACCTAGGAGGAGCAGTCATGCGCACAGTGCACTTGGAGATATCGAAGCGGGGAATCGGCAGCTCAACGCCGCAGATGCCCGGGCCCAGGTTGAACGGGTCTTCGATGCGGATCTGCCAGCCCCCCCAAGACAGGATGCGGCTGCCCCAGGCCGCGGTCTCCACCATCAGGATAAAGTACCCGTGTGAGTATTCCTTGAGCAGGGGAGGGAACCGCCAGCAGCAGTCTGCGCGCTCGCAAAGGGGAGCACAACTAGTGTGATACTGATACGTGAGCGGAGGGGGCAAAGAGGACAGAAATTTCCGCTTGCAGGAAGTGAAGGCGGATCGCCATGCCCAGCAGACGCGGCCGACGGCGTGCAAGTCCGGGAGGGAAGGCAGCATCCGCTCCATGACCAAGTACAACGCCGGTCCGGGGAGGTCCGACCAGTCCCTGCTGCTGCACGGGTGCCCACACGGAGATGGGGCCGGCACCGGCGTCGTCAGGTACAAGAAGCTCGTCCTCTTCTTTTCTGTCCCCATCAGCAGCGGTAGCAGAGGAAAGAGGGAGAAGACGGACAACGCAGGAGGAGGGGTGCGGTGTAACGTAGGCTGCTCTGCTTCCGCCGCCCGCCTGGAAACCTTCTCCTTCCCCCATAGGTAATTATTAGTATAAAGACCTAATTTCTCGGGCCAGTGGCTGCAAACGGGCCGGAGCCAAGAACCTGAATCACTAGTTTTCAATTCCGATTCGGATAACAATTACCTTATTCCGATTTCGATTCGGACAACTTTGGAAAGTGTTGTTTCGGATTCCGATTCTCTCATCGGAAACTGAACCTGTTCCGATATATAATTATCGGAATCGTTGACTAAACCATTTATATAAATCTATCCATTTATTATAAGATACAATAAAATTTTAAAATTCTCAACGTAAAATGTAATTCAATTAAAGAAATAAATTGTTTTGCGTGCAAACATACAACAAAGAAAACAAGGATATGATGTCCAATGTTCCAACCTGAAATCGTTCAATTTCACTTAAGTTAAGAAATTACCAAATCTCTTTTAGAGAGAGAGAGAGAGAGAGAGAGAGACTATGCAAGGAGAGCAAAAATCTGTAGATGCCACCCTGCTGGGACTTAGCGGAGCTGGACTGGGGCACCGAACCCAACGGGAGGCCCATCCTTTTTCTCCTGCAACGCCTTTCTGCTACCTTTTTGTTTGATACCTTTTTGCCTTCTCCGTAGTACTTTTTGTTAATTCATATCCTTCTATCTAACGCCCTGTTTGATTGGAGTATCATAATTGATACAATATTAATTTTGATATTGATATTTTTAAAATATTGAATATCAATATCAAAACTGATATGATACAATATTGTGGAGTTTGGATAAAGTTGTATGAGTATCAAATATGATATAAAAACTGTTTGGATGACTTTTCATATTAATTTTAATTTACTATAATAGCTATGTGGTCATTTTGGTGTACTGTAAAATTTATAAAACATCATAAACTACTATAAAGTAATATCTTCTTCTACTTGGTGTGCTATAAATATTTTTAATCATCACAATATTATTTTAAAATAATAATAAATCAAAATTAAAGATTTAAACTGTTGCAAATTGTTGGGTGTAAATAAACATCTTTCTATTTGCATTTTCAATCCAAAACCATTTAGAATAAATCAAAGACTTTTGCATTAATGATTTTAAAATCAGATGTTTTTAACAAATTTAAAATTAAGTTTTTAACATTATTTCATGTGTAAATAAAATCAAATTGTACTTAAGTACTATAGATTTTATTTTAAAAGTAAAATTACGAGTAATTACGAACAAAGTACAATGCTAAAAGTGCTAAATATTAAAACAAATACAAGCAGGAGGTGGTGGTGGAGAGGAAGAGAGGTGAGGGGAAGAGATGGAGACGTCAGGGGACAGGCACTGCTCCCTCCATCTGTATTGGTTTTAATACATGTAGAAGTCTGTATTAAATCCGCTACTATTGGGGGTCTTCAACCAGCATAACTTTCAAAATTAATAGAGGGTAACCAAACAACTAATTTAAGTGCTTTTAATATTAATATTAAAAGTAATAGTGATACACCCAGTTAATACCATAACCAAACAGGGCGTAATATAACATCATAGACTTCGGCAACATTGTATATCTTTTAGCTCTGAAAGGTAGATATATCTGTTATATTACTACTTACTTTTTGGCAAAATTTTTACTCTCACCTATCCTCTAGTCGGTATACTAGATGAGACTTTTCTTATCTGCGGTAAGACTACAAGTTAGATAAGGAGTGCACAGGCCATATTTAGAAACCTGAGGGACAACAAATCAGTTTCCAGAAGATATATGTACCTACAGTCTATTGGAAGTTCTCCATCCTCCAAGGCAAAAGTGATTTTGTGCCAAGACTAAAGTAGTTTACGTTAGACCAAGGCTATTTAACATTAAGAGGAGGCAACCAGTCACATCAGGCAATTCAAATTTGCCTATGTATTGGAGTCGTCGGCATGTAGAGAGCAGATCTCACGACAACGAAGTGAACAAGAGCCAAAAACTCTGCTTCTCTGCATTCCTGTGCTTCCTGGTTTGAAGAGCTGAGAAAGAGAGAGAAAAAGAGCTAGAAGGAGTGATGAACCTGAGAGGTTGAGCCTTCCACTCCTCTGCACACTTAAAAGACCCTTGGAGTTCTTCATCAGATCAAGACTTGTGTTTCATTGCTTTTATTTTGTATTTCTTGTTGTTGACCAGTAGAGAGTGGGGGCACAAGCCCTTGGTTTTGCTGCCTATGTTGGGCATGTTACGTACAGGGCAGAGTGGTGGGTTCTGTGAGGAGTCCCACTTTGCATGCACTTTTCAACCGCAAGTGAGAGACCCTTCTTTCTTCTTTCCCTTATCTCTAAAGACTCTCTGCGGGTTGCTTTCCAAGAGGCTATAACCAGAGTGCTTGGATTTTGAAGCATAGAACAAAGGAAGACGCCCATCTTATGGTTCTCTTTCCGTTCCTCTCGAAATCTTCACCATCCATCTCTCCACGCCGACGTGAAGGTAATCACTAACTCCTTGCCATGATCTGTATTCATGCACGTTTCCGCTTACATTGCTATTTTAATGTGTGGAGATTTGTCAACATTGGTATTAGAGTCAGATTTTTGAACTATGGTGACGTGGTCCTTGATCAAAGAAACTTGTTCCAGTGTGGCAGTCTTGTCGAGCCGAATGGCTCCCTTGTTGGTTCTTAGTGACGAGGAACCGGGGAGGGTGCCCGAAGAACTGACGGACTATGACGAGGAATCGTCCAGCAACGTCCCCGTCCCATCTTCTCCTCCAAAGAGACTTACGGCGCCGGAATACGTAGCCTACCTCAGAAGGCTTTGCGGTGTGCATTCAGAGCACAACCAACCATCCGAAATGGAGCGTGATGGTGGCCACAATGAGTCCCACGTCCACGAGGACGAAGACGACACCTGCAATGGTGGCCATGCAAATGGGGGACGGGATGATGAGGAGATCCTCACAGCCTCAAAAAACACGACATCAGGAGCGACGACCATACATGGCACCCCCCTGGCGGGGACGGGACTGGTGCCTGCACCCCTGCGCGGGTGGGCGCCAGCCCGTACGCCCCCGCCAGGGGGAACCAGCCCGCCCGCCCCCGCTAGGGGCACCCTTGGCGCCTGCGCCCCAATGCAGGGTGGCTCCTGCACCCCTGCAGGGGAGGGGCAGCCCGCACGCCCCTCTCCAGGGGTGCCAGAGGGCGCGCCCCTAGTAGGAGCGGGTCTTGCGTCCGCACCTTTGTATGGGGGGCGAGGGGAGGGGATTGTATTCCACATAATCAATGGCTAAGATCATGTAGGAATACGATCTTTTTTCACAAATATTTGACCACAGATCAGCCAATGTGGTAGCAGAGATCAAGTGGTCAACATATTTTCTTTTTTTTAAAAAAAATTATAGTTGCCGCGCTGCAGGAGATGTGTATACTGTGAAATAGCTACCCCTTAATTATTATCTCCTTGCACTCATGGCCTCACCACGTGATAGAATATTGTTGAATCGGATCTTTCTATTTCCCTGAGAAAGGGACATTAGCTGATCCGAGCTTCCAGATTTGGGGAACATGGGTTTCAAAGGAGATATTAACTAATGTGATCTTTTTCTCTTTCAATAGCCCGGTGGTTGGGCGCAAGAGCTCTACCTCAGTGATGGCATTATTAACACTTCTCGTAGGATGGCATAATTCTTTTGTATTGATCCGAGGCATCCGATTGTGAATGAAGTCTGCATGGGAATGTTACTATATTTATAGGCTCGAGGATGTTGAGTTTTAACATCCTCGAGCCTATATACATAGAATGAGTTGAGGAAGAGATGTTATAATTAATTTTAGTTTATTACAAAAGTCAATTCTTTCGTAACAACTTTATTTTTTCTCTAATTTTGGAAAGTAATTTTTGATTGGAAGTCAAAATACAAGAAAAATATTACATAAATGACTTTTAAAATCCAACGACTTTTATAAAAAATAATTAAATAAAAATACAAAAGTACTTTCAAATAAAAATTACACCAAGCACGGCCTAATAAAAAATCAACCCAGATCCATTTTCGAGGTAGTCGATCATCACATAATTGTGAAGACTCGTAGCCACACCAACAACAGTGTTAACCCAAATATGGAAACCTCGTGTCCAAAATCTTTGGTCACTAAAATTTTTCATCCTCGTGAGTGTGCATGTTAAAGACCCTAATAAAACCACTTGTTATATATGTATGGAGAAACTCGCCAGTACTAGGTGACTATTAGAATATAAAAACAGAATTACATAAACATATTTGAATAGTCTGCTCCACATATTATCGGACAAATAATAGAATTTTCTATTCAAATTTAATTTTCATCAAATAATACTCAAATTTGAAGTATATATTTGATTATTATAAATTTAATATAAAGTATAGCATATATATGAGTCAGAGAATATTACGAATTTTTCTACTTGAAGAAGGTGATGACGAACATAATAAGCATATATGAATTAACCTTCGTATCGCATACGTGACGCTCTGTAATAATAAAGGGCTTCACACGTACCGACTCCTTGTGGACATATTTTACAAAGTTTAGGCTTTTTGTATATATACTGTTAGGAGCGAAAGTCTTTTTATTTATGCGTCTAACTCTCGTATACTATATGAAATGGTCCGAAAATCATAGGAGTATTGTAATTATATCCCTAGGTCAAAATGATGTGAAGTCCAACTTAATATGCCAAAAAAGAGTACCCTTAAATTCACAAAAAAATGTATATGTGCCCCTGACTTTATAAAAGTTTAACATTTTTACATGTATACTCCTAAATTACTAAAGTTTTGCACAGATACTCTTGACAAATCTTTCTGGCATATTTTTATTGAAGTTTACGGCATTGTGATGGGGGGAATGTAACTACGATATTTCAGAAGTTTTAGGAGATATTTTATACAATATATAGTATAAATACAAATATACTAATTTCTAGAAGTATATATACCAAACAACGCCAAAAGCTTCACAATACGCCGCCCCTCTCTTTTCCCGGTAGCAGGTTAGCAGCCAGTCGCCATCTCTCTCTCTCTCTCTCTCTCGGTCTTCTGTCTCTCTCACTCTCTCTCTAGACCCTTCTCTCTAAACTCTGCTCCCCTTCCACTCTTCTCCTTCTCTCTTTATATAAGAGTCTCTCTCTCTCTCTCTCTCACTCTTCTGTGTGTCTCTGGATCCTTCTCTCTAAACTCTGCTCCCCTTCCACTCTTCTCCTGCTCTCTCTATATATAACAGTCTCTCTCTCACTCTCTCTCACTCACCACAGAGACATGGGTCTCTTCCTCTCCATACTCTTCCTCTTCTCCTTAACCCCCTCCGCAGCTGCCTCCGTGGCCCACCCCGCCTACGACGCCGCTGACGCCCCCTGCGGCCCCGCCGCCGGCGAGGTGCCGGCGCCGGAGAGGAGGGAGGTGTACGACGGTGGGCGGATCATCGACATCAGCCACCGGTACGTGGAGGACATGCCGTCGTGGGAGTCGGGGGACAGCGTGGGGCAGTTCCTGTGGCTCCCTAGGAGCATGAAGAACGGCTCGCTGGCCAACTTCTCGGTGATGAAGCTGCCCATACACACAGGCACCCACGTTGACGCCCCCGGCCACGTCTTCCAGCACTACTTCGAGGCCGGGTTCGACGTCGACACCCTCGACCTCGCCGTCCTCAATGGTATCTGTGGATCCTGCTCGTCTTGCCGATACCATAACACTTCGTGTGTGTTTGATTTGCTTGATGGTGTCCGGTGGGTCTCTTTTTTTTTTTGTTTGTTTGTTTGATTTGATTGTGTCAAGAATTGGAGAAGAGAGGAGGGTATCTGTGATCTTCGAGTTTTTTCTAGTTTTGGGTATTGAAGAAAGATAGCTTCTTGAGTTTGATACCATGGTGGGTTTTTTGGTCAGTGAAGAAAGGAGGTGTCTTTTTTTTTTTTAGTTTGATATGGTGGTGGGTATGGGTATTGAAGAAAGATGATTTTTTGAGTTTGTATGGTGGTGGGTTTGGCTTTTTGAATCTTCTAGATGTACTCCTCTTGAGGTCTGTTGTTTTGGATGATGTTGTGATAATCAAAACATGGGATTTATCATGTTTTTTCCCCCTTCCCTCCAACTCATGTGAGAGTTCTTCTTTGGGGCATACTTTTGAGTTTGATATGCCTAATATGGAACATACTTGTTTACCATTAGTCAGGGTTTTGAGTGTCCATGGGTTATCAAACGCCATATTAACCAAGGGCATCTTATTACTTCAAATTATCTAATACTATTAATCATAGAATTGTCAGTTGTCGTGCTGTTAGGAAGTGATAACATATAGGACTTGACTGGTGTTTTTTTTTTTTTTGGCCCTCCAGGCAATCTTAAGCATTATTCTGAAAATTGAAATCTCATTTCCTATACTTGATGAGGCTGCCTTATAAGTTTGGTGGCTGTTCATTCGATTATTTGCATTTGTGCTTTTTTATATTCCATCTCTTTCCTTAAGTTTTTTCTAGCATATCTGTTGTTTGAACGCTGGCTAGTAATCCATCTATTGATATTTTAACAGGTCCAGCATTGTTGGTGGATGTTCCAAGAGATAAAAACATAACTGGTGAGCACTGTCTTTAAGTAGGCTGGGACGTTAGACTTCTACAAGAAAAAAAATCCATTTTGTTAATGATTTTTAAGTTTGTTAAGCACACAACCTATTAAGAATTCAGTAGACATTTTTTAAAATTTTTTATCAATATGTTAGCTAATTATACCTTTTTTTTAATAAATGCAGCTGAGGTTATGAAGACTTTAGGCATACCCAAGGGAATAAAACGGGTGCTTTTCAGGACGCTAAACACTGACAGGTAATTTCCTTTTATATACCTTTAGTTATAATATGGAAGGCATATAAATGTTTTTTAATTGTTTAAATGGAATTGAGTTCATATCTTTAATTCAGCTGTATCAGATTTGTCACCAGAGGTGTGAAGTTCTTTCATTGTTTTATTTCAATTCTAATCATGCCTCCTTAAGAGTATGCATTCAGAAAGGTTTCTCACAGCAATCAGATCACTCAAAGGGATGATAGATGTGGTGGTTTTCCAACTTAATATTTTGAAGCATGTAATTCCCAGGGTTCTGGACTGGATTCATTTATAACTTTATTGAAGCCATAAATATGCCTCCATGTTGCCTTATATAAAAGTAAGCGAAGTGTTTGTCTTGAATTTTTTTAGAAGATGATGTCCTTTTTGTCATCTTTGAAGATTATTTATACAGTTGTCTTACCTTGCTGAATTCCTTATTCTAATATCTGCATGATCTGTTTTACTGAATGGTGCTTTATGTGGTTAATGCTTGTTGAACCGTTTTCCTCTCTACAATCAGCTTTTATGTGATGTAAGCTATATGCATGCTGGTCTAGGATAGGAATAGGATAAGTGGTCTCATCTGACTCAAGATCACTACTTGGAAAGATCCTCAGCCTACCTTGGGGTTTCTTTTCCTTCTTTATACATATTGGGATCAGCAGACCTTCTCCGTGTCCTGCTTCCTCGGCTGTCTGGCAACTCTGGCATGCATTCTCCATGTCTGCCAACTCGGCACACCTTATCCACATCTCGCTACTCTGGTAGCAGGCAATTCTGGCAGCTGCCGGTTCCCTCCCCGTCCCCTCCCCCTTTCTGTGAGACAATTGGATCATCAGTGTACAATATGCATTGGTTTTAGAAAAGATTTGTATGGCTTAGAAAGACTATTTTTTAACTGACCTTTAAGCTAATAATTGGTCAGACAATTGGATTGTCAGTGTAGAAAATATGCATTCGTTTTAGAAAAGATTTCTATCATTACCTTATTTGCTCTGCACATTGCTTAATAAGACCATCTGTTATAGGACCTAGAAACTAATGAATGGTCGAATAATTGGGTTAGCAGTTACCATTTGCATCCCTACTGCCATCCACGTCTGTATCAAGCACATTGGCATGCCTCTAGACAGGTTTCCTGACCATGAGCCTGCCTCTTTGAAATGGGGGCATGGGGCTTGGTGGGATCAAAGTCCAGCTGTCCGATCAAGATCAGATGCTCTGTGTTTGTGTCTATACATACGCACACACATACCAACTTTTCCTTTTTGGGTGACATGGTGCTGTTTTGTGGGTGAGATGGTTCAGTAAGGCCGTAGGATCTTTTGCTTTCATTGATAAAAAGTAATCTTAAGAAAGTAAAGATGAAATGGTACAGAAAGTTCTTCGCTTTGTTTTGAATCAGAGGAAATATATCAGTTTTACCATGTATCCTCATAATTGCTCTTTTTGCAGGAAACTCATGTTTAAGAAAGAATTTGATACCAGTTATGTTGGGTTTATGAAGGACGGCGCACAGTGGCTTGTAGACAACACTGATATCAAACTTGTTGGTAGGATGGAATTGATTTTGCTTCCAATTAGATGATATTGTTTAATGATTCTTTTGAGATTCAAGCATAGAAATCCCTTTGCTTCAGCGATCAGTTGCGTGATTGCTTAAATTAGAACTATTTGATGCTTAGAATAAAGTCAGAAGTATAGTTTGGTTGTCCCTGGGCAAGCACTGACAACTGGGTTTCTATTCAGTGTCAGTGTGTCTTCCTGCAAAGCTATTAACAGAAGACAAATACATCATATTAACCGACAGAAGCTTTAAGTGACGGCTTCTTTATCTGCAGTGCTATGCTCCAGTAAAAACCCACAGACCAGTTAATTACAGTTGCTGGTAGATGTTTGAATGCAATAAATCATTGAAAATCAACTTGAATGTGGATCGGTCGATGCATCTTGATGGTGCTTGACTTTAGAATTGGAGTTTTTGGAGGTGTGCTTTAAACAACTGAGTTAATGACAGATTTTATAAGAATGTGACGATTGAGCACTCCATTCCTTAAAAGAATGAGAGTAATTTGTGGCCCACACCCTTTTTATGGAGGGAATAGGTCGTTTTATGGAGGGGAATGTTCTAAATGGTTTATATCTGGTGGGCCTTGAAGGAGGTGTGGCCCATTAAGGACACTGTTTCAAGGCCCATTGAGGACCCATTTAATTCAACCCGCTAACCCGTAATATTAATCTTTAATCCCTTCAGTTAGTGAGTGCTAAACCTCATTAATTTCAGTCATTAGGTAAATTATGTTTAAGGAATTTTTCATTGTTGATACAGGTTAGCTGATATCATGTACTTATTATAGCTGTCACCTGTCCGTGTCGATTTGATGATTTTGCTTAATTAGTCCAGTTAACTTTTCTCTTTACTTTTTCCCTTTCTTGCCTATGATCCCTTGCTAGTTTGCTGATGCCTTAGCCTTGTTGATTATAGGAGTTGATTATTTATCAGTTGCTGCATTTGACGACTTAATCCCTTCTCATCTGGTTTTTCTCAGAAACAGGGTAAGTAAAACTTTCTTTGTCATTCATGAGGACTACCTTGATAATGGCTATTCTGAGGTTTTTTATATTTTGAGAATGTCAGTTGTCACTTAAAATCTACTTAAATTTCCTTTATCCCTTTTGATGACTTGATATAGGATCTCCTTTTTATGTTTAGTGTCAACAGCTGTTGCTTACCACAAATATATCATCTTCTTGGAAAAAATTATGCAAGTACCATTTGACTATGACCGTTCCCCACATACATATTTTCAATGAGTTTGTTTTTGGTTTTATTGGAGAAGCATCACCATCAGATTTGATTATTTGTAAAACGTCATTACCAATATATATATTTCGAATGATTTAATTTCACTTTGAGGATCAACAATTCTATTTCTACCTGCGATAGTTGTCCCAAGTTTGATCAGAGATTGGCATCTGGGAAATTTAAGGAGATAAATTCCATAATTTTAATAATTACATTCCTTAACATAACTATTATGTGTAAACCTTGTCTCGGATGATACCATTTCCTAATACTAATTGCAGCTGATCTTTTAGTTGTTTGTCATGCACGATCTTGGAGATGCAAAGCATGACCCCACCGAAGTAAGCCTTGAAATTCCAGGGCTACAGATGGGGGAATCATTTAAAGATTTGAATGGTGATAATAACCTACAGAACTGGTTCTACTTTGCTCCAGAGATGAGAACGTGTCTCCTAGGCTGTGTATTTGCAATATTCTTCATCTAGAAGCAACAGAGCCAAAGTCTAAGTCATTGATTTCAGCTATCCAGCTAACAGAAGCTGACCTTTGTGGAAGGTTGTTTCCTGATGGAATGTTCTCAACGGCAGGTTGAATCTGCAGTCTTCTTATATCAAGGGGATGGTACTTGCTGATTACTTTGCAAACCAGAATGATTCTGTTTCATGATAGTCTTTTATTACTAGCAAAGTACATCATAGCTGGATCATTTGGTCATATAAACATTAGGAGAATTGTATTACCCGGTATCAGGCCAGTCCTCAGTTTCCTTGATAAAAGAAGTATAGCCAGGGTGGACAGAAAGGCCCTGAAATAATATAAGCACATAATGACTTGTGAGGACATGGTACAGAGTCAAACAGCTTTTGCTAATATACCACCCCCTCAAAAAAATAAAGAAACAAAGATGGCAAACAGAAGTGGAGTCGTAGAGTAAGGGTCAACCTCAAAGCTGTGATGCCAAACAAGGGGAACCCAATGAGTGAGCTGGCTCTATTACCATGTTATTTATCTAGCACTGATCCAAAACTCGAGGTAGTGGGTGCAGGGGCCCAAAACTTAAGACAGGTAAGTTGGCTACTGCATACCCTCCAGGGGACTAAGGCGCTTTTGTCAACAACAATCATTAAGGTGTGTTTGGTAAAACTCTTAGTTTAAAGCTATTTTTCGCTGTTACTTTCAACGGGAAAATGTTTGAGTGGAAATAGTTATAGCTAATTTTGGGTAGGTGCAGAAGTCAAACTTTTTCTAACTATCCCATTTTTACCCCAATCTGAGAACCTCTACTTTCAAGCTTGGGGTTGGAAGCCAAAAAAAGAATCAAAACATAGCATAAATTGATTCTATGACTTGGTTTCTTTTCCTCAGAATAACTGGATGTAAGTCCAAAAGTGCCCCCAATTAGAAGCTATGCCAAACACAGCCCAAATAGTCTCATTATCATGATGAACTCTCGATTCCTTTTTTTTTAACCCATTCTTCCCCTTTGAGTTCTAGACATGAAGTTACATCTTCTCAAGGTTTATGTATGATCCACAAGGACCTCAGATGGAGAATTCCTATTGGCTTCAAGCGTTAGAGAAAAGTAAGAATAGTAGGATCATTGTCGAGTCTGATCTAGATCCCGATATCTGAGACGGAGAAGCATAATGAGAGTGGACATGAAGTTTTTCCCTTCAGATTAAAATGCATTGAACTGCCTCTATCTTCTGCTTATCAGAGCACAAACAGGCAGAGCATCAATGAATTCCAGAGTTCAACTAATATACTGGAGGAGTATTATCATCAATAAAACATTAGAGAAGAAAAATGCCTTTTCAGGCAGAAAGAAAGTACTATATTTATATAAAGATGGGAATACAAGAAGGTACGACATTGTACTATAAGCAACATTAGGATCTTCAGTATTAAGCTATTAAGTCCTTTGTCCTTTTGAACATTATCTTTTGGATCATTGTAGAGTACTAAAAGATGATGTCACTAGATGTTGTCTCAATACAATGTTTATGAACCTTATTTTTACAACATACAGAGGACAAGTTGGTTGCGTGCAATTTATAAACAGTTTCTTGAAAGCCACAGGCTTCAGTTGGAAACTTGAAAGGCAAAATCTGAGCAGGAAGACTTGCATTACGATGAAGAAAATGTGCATGGTCAAACAAGGTACAGCCAAGAGTCTCAAGGGTGATAATCAGATTCTTTACATCCAAGATAGACGACTTTTCAGCCAGATATTTTGAAGAAATCTTGAATATTTCTGGGATTTTTAGCCGTGGCTTATGTAGACTGGTCGTCTTCAGATTCAGTTAAACACTAGGTGCAGGACCTTCTTTCAATGAAGGTGATTTAAAGGCTTCCAAGCAGTACCTCTTAAGGAACAAAATCCTAGCTGCCTCCTCCCTAATTTTGGGTGAATTTTGGGTGACAATAACATTATTATCCTGGGATACCATGAACGGGAAAAAAAAGAAAAATCCAACTTATAGGTACTCATTAACGTATGACCTTCTACTATGAGTCTCATGAGCTTGTTGCACCTAGCTCTTGGCGTTCTGCTTTGTATCAGTTCATGTAGGCAAGCTTTTGTAGCAATGATGTTTGTAGTGTTTATGATAGGAAAAAGAAATAGCAGCTATCATAAGTTGCCTTCAAGCAGTCACCCATCCTGATTGAATGCTGTTGGGGCGACTATATAATAGTCTTACATTGGTTAATTTCAGTTGTGGCCAGTGCTTATGATCTTGGGCCCTTCAAACTCAACGCTTGGGTTTTGTGGTTTGTAAGATGGTATCAGAGCAGGGCATGGCCCAACTTTATCTTCTCAAATTTATCTTCTAATTCTAATTTGCACCGCCTCCTCTTATCTAATTCCATGGCCCATCTTGGCCGTGAGGGGGAGTGTTGGAGCGACTATATAATAGTCTTACATCGGTTAATTTCAGTTGTGGCCAGTGCTTATGATCTTGGGTCCTTCAAACTCAACACCTAGGTTTTGTGGTTTGTAAGAGATGCTGTCTCCGCTGAATGTTAAGGAACCTTTTTTTTTTTTTTGGGGGGGGGGGGGGGATGCCCTGAGCGGTTCATATGTGATGAGATATTCCCCTTAGTTGGGTTGTGCTGGCATATGATGTTTTAAGTGATGTCACATAGCCAAAACAATTCTCGGTTGATGATGGCAACAGTTATACAACTGACTCAATATTTTAAAATCACATCCCAAAAGGACAGAAGCTGGTTAGTTAATCAACATCTGCAGTTCCTTAAACCAAGATAAACTGTGACCTTTGGTTAGTTTCTTTAGATGATATGATTTTGCCACCGGCTCGGCCTTGGTCTTTTTTTTTTTTTTAACCATGCATAATTGAGTGTTAGTGTTCTTTGATGTCGTTGGCAACTTTGAATCTCATGAATATATTTAATCTTACAAGTCTTTAAGAACCATTTCTTGGAATGGAATTGGCTGCCTGCCTGGTCTTCATCCCGAGACTTTAGTGAGCTGGTGTATTTGGGGCGTTTCATAGAAGATTAATGATTTTGTCCATTGACGGTCTCTCAGTTTTTTGCATGTAGTTACATCTTTGCTGTACTCAATTTTCAAAACTATTTGGTTTTCATTCTACCTGCATGTGGTCCTTGGCTTTTTCTTTTTCTAATGATGTCTAGGAAGGCTATTGACTAGTGTTCAAATTCACAGGATATCATCCTCGTGGAAGGTCTAAAGCTAGATGATGTGAAGCCAGGGATCTACTCTTTGCATTGCTTACCTCTGAGATTGCTTTGTGCTGAAGGGTCTCCAACTAGATGCATTCTTATCAAGCAATAAGAGGTCCTTAGAGGCCTTGTTAATAATGAAAAGTTGCCGTTCTCCTTATGTATTAAGCTTTATGAGTGTCTTTGCTAGCTCTGACGAGCATGTGTATCTTCTTAGCATGCGGCCTATGCTAATTTAGATTTGCTTTATCAAGATTACTTCGCCTTCATAGCATGTGGTCATTTGGTTTGACATAAAACACAATAAAATGCCGTAAAACATTGCATTTTACGTCAAATGAAACAGCACTTACTGCATAGTTTACCTTAGAAGGTGAATGACAGTGGGAGTTACATCACTATACAACGCTTGAGTTATGCAATTGCCAACTTTCTGGCTTGCATTCTATGCATTGATTTTTTTTTTTTCTTCTTCTTTTTTAGAGTTTGCTAAGTATGTAGGTTTTACATCAAAACAGCACATAATTAGAGAAACAACTGCCAGGTAGTACAGCCAAAAAGGCACTTTTTAAAAACTTTTTTTAAGTCCAACCTATACATTGGTGCAGTTCAATCTACCATTTGCAGCCGCGCGATCAAACTCTTACACCCAAATTGTGATGAATATTAAAATCCAAGGGATAAGAACAATTTTAGAGATTAATTTGACTAATTTTTTATTTTTGATTATTTTTTAAAATTGAGATTTACATGTATCCGATAAACGGTTAAGATTAAATTTCAATTTCGAACTATGGGTGAATGGTTAAAAAGAGATTCTATGGGATAAAACAATCTTAAAGGATGGTTATTAAATGTCTATATATATATATATAATATGAGAATGAGACTCAAAACAGTACACGTAGTCTAACTGCATGCACTATAACAATTTTGCATTCTAGCATTTCTTGGAGGGAGGGAGAGAGAGAGAGAGCATGTGTAGGCAAGTTCTGCGTTGCTTCTAGTGTGTGTGTGTGTGTGTGAGAGAGAGAGAGAGAGAGAGAGAGAGAGAGAGAGAGCATGTGTGTAAGCAAGTTCTGTGTTGCTTCTAGCGTGTGCGTGAAGGAGACGTCAAATGATGGAGAGGATAGCAGAAATCACTTTATATCTTTCGAATTATGATAGAGATGTCTTCGCCTAGATATTTTTCTAGGAACTACTAAATCTCCATTAGTTGATTAGGACAGTTGCGCAGACGATTCTTACTAACTCGTAATACGTATAAAGACTACCTCAAAACAATACAAGTCTAACACTTGACTGTTCTAGAGTCTTCCCACAATTTCCTTTTTCTATTTAGCACTACTTTTTCCCTTTAAAAATTCATCCTGCCACGGCAATACAAATGCATAGGCACCATGTTATCTCATGCTCGGGGGGCGGAGATGACGAAGAAAATGGCCAATTGGAAGCAGGTTCCGCAAGGAAAGAAAGGGGAAAGTTGAACAGAAATTGGATATATAATAAAAAAAAGGTAACAGCAGGGGAGGAACCGATCAAGTAAATAGTCCCAGCAGTAGCAACAAGTGCAGAAGGAGATGCAGGAGAATAAAAAACAAATAGGGACAGAGCAGGTGAACTGCTACAAAGGAGGAGAAAGGGAAAGAGTAAAAGAGAGAGACTTCCATAAAAATAATTTTTCCATTCCTTTTGACATTTCGTCACAGTACAAAATTAATATCCATTAATAAAAAAAACGCACCAAATTACCATGTATCAGTCTTATGACTCTACCAACCTATCTTATGCCGGGATAAGAAAAACCCTGTTTGGAGAACCCTAGTCTCCGGGTATTCTCTAGATATGACGAGATGTATTCTATGAACTGAGAGTCATCTGCTGAGAACTGAGATCACACTATAGACACAACAGACAGCCAGGCAAAATTAACAACTTACTCGTTGAACCATCGGACAAGAAACATGAAACAAATCAAATCTTGACAAATATCTTTTCCTGTAGCTTTCTGGATCCTATCAGGATAACAGTACTGACAGCTCTCCTGTTTTAAGAAGCCTAAAAAAAAAGGCAAAACGTAACCGTAATCCTGGACAAAATATTGACTAAAGCTTGACACTTGTTAAAACTGTAGCAATAGCACTCAATAGGCCATTATAAGCAGCTGAACCACCATGCGAAGACCACGTCCATGGGCCCTAAAAGGTTCATCCAGTGATATTATTCAAATAACTCTGGCATTGTATGTGACTAATAAACACATTATAACTCAATCAAAATAAAGCTATTATCCAATGTAGATGTACTCTGCAAACAAAAAGCCAAAGAATTGCTTGAATTCCCTCACTTGGTACATGAGATTAATAAACCGTAGGAATCAGTTGTGCAAAAACAAAAGAAAGAAAGAAACAGCAGCAAATGAAATTACCTACTCGTAATAGCTGGGAAAACTTTTTATTATAAATTTCCCAGCCAAAAAGATAGAGATGTTCTGGGTCAGGCTGGCTTGGAAGCCCACCAGGTTCAGCCTGCCTTAAACACAGACCATGCCTAAAAACAGAGCTAACTCTCTCGGAATGGCCAGCCCCGCCTCCCAATACCCAGAAACCCAGAAGAAGGATGTACTTCAAACCTTACTCACGATGCTGGGACTCAGAGACCCCTTTCTCACGTGATCCCTTTTGAGAAGTCCTAAACTTCAGCACTTCAGCTAGACAACACCCCACCACCACAACCCTAAACCTTGAGAAGTCCTAAACTTCAGCACTTCAGCTAGACAACACCCCACCACCACAACCCTAAACCTTGAGAAGTCCTAAACTTCAGCACTTCAGCTAGACAACACCAACACCCCCTCCCCCCCCCCCAAAACCTGCCTTCTAGATCATCCATAATCTCCCCATCCTCTCCAACCCACCATTAGCCCAAAGCGGGGGTCAAATTGCCTGAAAAATGGCAGCCTGGCCCTGGACCCAAGATCAAAAGGGTGCACTGAAGATGATCGTGCCTGACCATGCAGTGCACAAAGAACCTAAGGATACAGTATTTGTATTTTGGAACTATTATGATAAGTTAAAGATATGTCAAGTTTACCTTCATGGGTACAAGGTGTAACAACTCAATCCGACCCTTGTGAGACATTGTCTGCTTTGGGCCAAATCCACATGATTTTATCTTCAAAAGATGCCTTACAAGTTATGAATACGAGCCCTTTATATGTAGCCCAATATTTTTTTTTTAATATTTTGATATGGAATGTTCCGATTCATCCCTGCCCCAGCCCCCCAAACACAGGGGTAGGCAGCCCTGCACCACCGCTGCACCTAGAAAGTAGCCTTATCCACCTGCTTGACTTGTGACCGAATCTTTACACGAGAGATGTCACCAGCATTGCAAGGACCAAAGGATCACATGGAGGTTCCTTTGTGGTTGCTTATCTTTCCTCTCCCCTCTTCAAACCTTGCTAGCAGACATCCAGGCTATCCCTTCCTGATGCCCTGTTTGGTTGGAATATTAAATTTGATATAGTATTAATTTGGGTTTTTTGCATATAGACCATCCTTAAAAGTGAATGGACAAAAAAAACCATTCCATACTAGGTGGTCATTTGATGTGCCATAAAATACTGTAAAATATTATAAATTATCATAAAATGATATTCTCTTCTACTTGGTGTGCCATACATTATCTTACAATGTTTTCAAAATCATCTTAACTCATGTCATCCATTTTATACAATTTTAATCATTCTAATACTATATATTTCAAGATAATAAATTAAAATTGAGGGTTTGAACTATTAAATTGTTGGATTTAAATTAAGGTCTTTCTATCACATTTTCATTCTTGGTCCAAAACAACCTGAAATCAAATCAAGGATTTTCATACTAATAATTTTAAAAATAGATATTTTCCTTCAATAAATTTAAAACTAATTATTTAAAAATATATTATTCCACATTAAATAAAATTAAATTAGCTTAAATATTATTAATTTTATTTGAAAAGAAATAAAAAATAATTACTAATAAAACACAAACATTAAAAATGCTAAATGTTAAAACAATCACAAACACACAATACGATGATCAAATTATACACTACGTTATTAATCACAAACATACTGAATACGAATCTTATGCCTCCTTCTAAGATAATTCCCCCTTCTCGAGCAATTCCATTTGGAAGCTCTCCCAAGTGTTGAAAAGGTCTTGTACTCACTGCTTTCTCAAGCAATGCAGGCGATGTATGCAACCATGTTATACCTCCTTCAATAGTATTTGGGGTCTATGTCACTATCCCAATCCGTATTTGCTTTATGATATAATAAAAAATTACTAGGTGAAATGGTGGCCACCAAAATCAATTACAGTCCAAAAATCAAATGAACAAAAGATAAAAATATTGTATAGGGTCCAAACAAAAAAATCAAAAAAGCAAATGAATAAAAGATAAACAACACTGTACAAATAAAAGACACTAATCAAAGCTCAAATCTGATGACTCTCTTGGCCAGTGATGAAATAAACGAGACTTCATGCAGAGAAAGGCCATATCATACTCTCCCTTCACAAGCTATCAGAGTGGGAATTTGCTTTACAAACATAATTATGTAGAGGGAATCATCTTTGGATAGCAGCTGTTGAGAAAAGGTTGGCCAACAGTCTAAACATTGTTTCAATGGTATAATAGGAATGCTACAATGCTGCAAGCCCTCTTGGGTGGCCTGGCTAAACATATCAACAACTATCTGATCTCAAGCAGACAACTGATTCTTTTTGAAAAAAAAAAAAAACATAGGGAAGCACATGCCCTTCATGCAATGAAGAGATGAATGGCGACAACTGTTCGATCGATCACATCTTGCAGCATTTTCAGCCATCTAATCTCAAGATCAAATAAGTCGGCGGATTTGCAAACTCAAACTCTTTTTTTTTTTAATTAGAACTATCTGATCAAAATCCAACTCAGCCACCATGCGATCAGACCAAGGCCTACCAGCATATGTACCAGACATACACATGCATACAAATAAAGTGTGTTTACAAAATATAAATACAGTGTGTGCACGCACGTGGATAGTACACGCCCGTATACACGTGCCTAACAGGTATATGCCACAAAAACTGCAGTCACATCATAAATAGATAAATATGCCACAAAACAGTTGCATCATAAACAGAAGTTACATGTTGTGCAGTAGGAAAACTCCTAAAAGCTCCTAATTGAAATGCCTCCTAGAACCAGGAAAAAGAAACTGGCTGCACTTCAGGAAGAGATGAGGCGTAAAAATTCTCCAACATGAGGACTGAGCAGCCTGAACCACGAAAGTAAAAAGGAATATAAAATATTTGGATATCAAGATTAACAGCTAAAATCTCTCACACTTATTGTGGCAAAAACAGATTTATTCAAGTGAGCTTAACATCAACAAAGTTTTATATAAATTCATCCGCAATAACTGACAGAGGAGACAACAAAACCAACAATGCAGTCTGCACCAGAATGGCACTAGTATTGGTATACATCCTTTTGTTTATTGGTTTGAACCAATGAACAAATTTTCATCCTTTGCCTTTGACTATAGACTTACCAGTTTGGATGCTTTTTCTCTCAGGCAATTGTTTTGATCTAAATTTTTACAAGAAGTGATTAATAAAAAATGGATATAGTACATCCTTCAGAAATAGGAAACTGTATGTTCCATAGGTTCCCTACAAAGTTTGCACCAGACCATCTTTTGTGAACCTCCCCTACTTTTCTATGGGAGGATGAAGACTCATTGCTTCCATTTTCTCACTGTCTACAAATTGCCAATAGAAATATGACATGGTGGGATTTGTCCAAAACCTAATGCTCACATTACTTTTGTGTTTCTTCTGCACAATGTTAAAAAGGTACCCCCTTGAGGCACAGAGGCATAAACCTCGAAGCAAGCTGCTGCCAAAATGCCTTAAGACATGCCTCAGACCTCTTGGTTGAGGGGGATGCCTTTTATGTGGTGAGACACTTTGAGGTGGCAAGGCAGCTACGTAGGTAATATGTGCACACCTTTCTACAACCCTTATCCAAGGGTTCACATTTAATCAAAATAAAAGAACAGAGGAGAAGCATCAAAAACTGTATGAAGGCATTGACGGTTCAAATATTCCAGCCATTGCATGGTGACTAATGTCATTCCTATTCTGGTCAATAGAAAATGATCAAGGGGGATAATCCCCCTTTTTCATGTTTCTTGTTCCTGTTCTACTGACAAAGAGCATCATTAATACACAAAAACTTGAAATACATGTATGTTTATTTTTCTACTATTTTGATAATGATTTCGTAAATTGCTGAGGCTTATACCTCCATTACACCGGAGGCTTGTGCCCCTGTCTTGCACAAGAGGCATCCTAGTAATTGGAACAAGTCATGTTTGATATGTTTCATGCACATAGATATACAACATTCAAAGTAATTGGTGAATAAGCTTAGTTGGAAGTATATCTTATGTTGATTAGATAAACGAACAAACTTAGGGATTTGCAGTAAGGTGCTCCAAAACTAGAATGTCTAAAGTACATTGACTTCTAGTATGACAGCAGAATTATTATGGAACTTTTGAACATTCTCTTTTGGATCATTGTAGAGTACTAAAAGATGTTGTCTCAAGACAATGTTTATGAACCTTATTTTTACAACATACAGAGGACAAGTTGGTTGCGTGCAACTTATAAACAGTTTCTTGAGAGCCACAGGCTTCAGTTGGAAACTTGAAAGGTAAAATCTGAGTAGGAAGACTGCATTACAATGAAAAGGCTTCCAAGCAGTACCTCTTAAGGAACAAAATCCTAGCTGCCTCCTCCCTAATTTTGGGTGAATTCTGGGTGACAATAACATTATTATCCTGGGATACCATTAACAGGAAAATTTTTTTCCAACTTATAGGTACTCATTAATGTATGGCCTTTTACTATGAGTCTCATTAGCTTGTTGCGCCCAGCTCTGGGCGTTCTGCTTTGTATCGGTTCATGTAGGCAAGCTTTTGTAGCAATGATGTTTGTAGCGTTTATGATAGGAAAAAGAAATAGCAGCTATCATAAGTTGCCTTCAAGCAGTCACCCATCCTGATTGATATGTTTCGTGCACACAGATATACAACATTCAAAGTAATTGGTGAATAAGCTTAGTTGGAAGTATATCTTATGTTGATTAGATAAACGAACAAATGTAGAGATTTGCAGTAAGGTGCTCCAAAACTAGAATGTCTAAAGTACATTGACTTCTAGTATGACAGCAGAATTATTATGGAACTTAGACTTATTCAAGATGATAATTAGATTGATATGCATTTTTTCCCCAACTTCTTAGGTCCATACTAGTGCCATGCTATTTGCTTGACAGAATGTCAAACAAATGTAACTACTAATTGCCTCAAAGACATCCATTCAGAACTGAGATGTCCGTGCTAAATCTTCATCAAGCTGCACTCTTTCTTTTGGTCTCCTTTCCATTGTGTAAGTTTGTTCCCAATAGATAACAATGTCTCTTCTTACTGTTGTGCATGTTTATTAAAGAAAAGACTATCAAAGATCAGAAATTCTCTCCATACATTCAGCGAATTTGTTTACTGTCATGTTGGAAAAGGGTTGGATTACAGAAATGGCAGCTCATGTGAAATCATTAGACAGCAATCACTTACTGAAAGCTGGCCTGGAGGACTTCTATGGGCATTCAGCACCTCCATGGAAGAGATTCCTTCCGGGTTTGGGACAGATTTCGTAGCAAATGATCAGAACCAGGGAATTGATTTTGCTAAAATTCCATACTCATAACCAGACCAATGGTAATTAGCATTCACCAACTGTGTTCCCCATTTAATAATCCTAAGGAGTATCATGTACAGAAACATGTGTTTTTCTTTTGAGTTTTTAATTAAAGACAACATTTGGACAAACCAAAATACTGAGATGACAATAGCATCCATTTTTCAAATGATATATCATAACACTTGGTCTGCCTTTTATCAGTATTCTTCTTGAACACATAACTCATCTATTAAGTTCTTGATCAACCTATTAGATTCAAGTTCAACTGCAACATCCCAGTAGATTAAATTGCATATAATCTGCAGATGATATACTGTTTATGTAATCTTTATCTCCCAAAATGACATCAGAAATGGTCCTCAGATTTATAGCATTACATCAATGGAGAATACCATGTAGTTCAATCCACCTGAAACCAGTTTTCCCATTTCATGAATTCACTGAGAACATGCATGTATCAGGATGAGAGAAGAGATTTGCTACGAGCTCTACCTTCCTTGCATGGACAAATAGTCCATCATCTTCCAAAAAGTTTCTCCTTTAATGGAGAAGCAGTAAGTGTAATTTGATTTGATGTAAAGTACTCTAAGTTTACTATAAAATCCTGTAAAATCACACAACCTCTACACTTTCCGAATTCATTACCAAAGAATTATGATTTCTCAAAGATACTGATTTCTTACAAGTCTCTACTTGTTATCAGCTTGGCAATGGAAGGATTATTAGATTTTGGGAAGACTGTTCATGCCTAGATGAAGCATTTTCATTGAAGTACAATAATCTTTAAAAGACTAATGCTCGGAAGGGCAAGACTATTAGTCATTTTCTGGTACCAAGAGGTCATTCGTTGGCACCCAGAGGTTTCCGACTGATAACAGAACTAAAATATTTAAACCAGAATTGTCTTCCACGTGGATTTTCTACCTTCTCTAGACAAAATTATGGAGTGCAAAAATGCACAACATTTCAGACACAAAATTAAGATTAGGGAGGAGCTACGTAATACATGCGGCCACCACCTGCCCTCCACCCCTAGCAGCCAGCTGCAGCTGCAACAGAGCATACCTCCTCCACCGCCCTGCACCCCTAAACCATGGAGCAAATAGAGATGGTGACGAACCTTGCGGTGGAGATGGCGATGGCGGTGAACCTAGTGGAGGAGATGGCAATGGCAGAGGAGATGGAGAAGTTGGGAGAGAATGAGAGGTGGAGGCACCTGGTGGAGGAGAATGGCGATGGCAGAGGAGATGGAGAAGTTGGGGGAGGAAGAGAGGCGGAGGCCAGGATCAAAACCCTTGATGGCTCGAAGCCTTCCATATCAGATTTAACACAGGGTCTTTACTGTATTAAACTTGATACACTTGGGGCTTTTATTATGAATAAATTTTAGATTTGATATTGGTTAACCAAACACCAAGAAATCACTGCTATTAATATCCGTATTAAAAGTGATACTGATATTGGCCTCGAATACTGGAACCAAACAGGGCACAAAGGACCCAAGCCACCAGGCTCAACTGTGCATCTAACACTCCCCAGCCCCCACCAAACTGACCAAAAAGAAGTTCATGAATATACCAAGTATACCCCGAGCCAAGTGAACCTCATGTAAAATGCAAAGGTAACCATCCCCACACGGAATCAAGCATGAGACATAGGGAATTAATCGGAAGCCGTGTCCCAACTGCTATACCTGCCCAGTCTCAAGCACAGGTCTAGGATACCCACCAATATCAAGACTTTTGAGGATATAGACATAAAATGGAGGATCAGATAAAAGTGTCTTATCTAGTATGGGAAATGCTCCTCACAGAATGATGGATACAGGTTAAGTAGGGGCATGTTAAAAAGGCCAGATACAACTTGGTGGCACATGGTAGATATAACAATCCAAGGAAAGTACGAGAAGCAATAAATCTGAAAAATCAAAAGAAGCAGAATCTAGTGAAAATGTCCTTCACACACTTGTAGGCTTAAAGAGCACAGGAATAGCCACTTTCTTAAGCCATCACCTTGAAATTTTGTCAGAAAATCATCATTTACGAACAGTTAAAATTAAATTTCAATGCTCCCCGTCAGGCCAATGCTAACAAGCAGTTTCATGTCTCCAAACCAGTGTGTCGAATCAGTAACAGCTATTTTCCATGTATAGATCAATTCGAAAAGTATAATCTTGGAGTACACTAGGAAGTAGGATCTCATATAGTAGAGTCACATCGCTCATGAATCATGACAGTAGTGGATACAAGAGATTAATATCAAAATCACAGTATCGCTGTTACCATCAGCGAAAAAAATGGTGGGATACGACGAATGGATCCCAAGTTACAAGAGGAGGAAAAAAAGAGAGCCTCAAATCTTGGTATTCGACTTATTTTTCAGCTAAAAGCAACGCCTGTATCGTTAGAAACAATAATCCCCAAAGAAAAAAAAAATGTTCATACCTCAATTCTTCTCCTCCTCCACGGCTTCCCTTGCCGCCTCCTCCTCTATCTGCTTCTTATTCCGCTCGATCGCCGCCGCCACCTCCTTGGGCATGTACTTCTCGTCGTGCTTCGCCAGCACCTCCATCGCCCTGAAGAAGCACGCCCCTCTCCTCGCCTTCTCCGCCGCCGCCGCCGCCGTCCTCCCGCCCCCTTCCCTCTCTGCAGCAACCCCCTCCCCCTCGCCCTCGAACGGCCTCAAGAACCCTTCCACCACCACGGAGTGCCACTCCCGGAACAGATCCGGCAGCGACCCCTCCTAGCGGACGAGGATGTCTGTCATCAGGTCGGTAATCACGAACTCCATCTCCGGCAACGACGGCGAGGGGTGCACGACGCTGCCCTCGAGCACGAGCCCTCCCAGACGGAAGCGGTCATTGGAGGGGTTGGAGGCGAACCTCTCCAGCGCGTAGCTGGGGGTGATGTAGAAGACCAACTGATCCTGGAAGTTGCTTAGCACGATGGTGATGAAGCCGGCGACGTAGCCGAAGGTGAGGGCGTAGGTCCAGAGCTGCCGGTTCTGGAGCTGCCGGGCCCGGGGGGCTGGCGGCGGAGGGTGGAGAGGTGGCGTAGTAGGAGGAAGTCGGCGGGGGCGGGGGCCGTAACGGGATCCAAGCGCGGCGGCCATGGAAAGGGAAAAAACTAACTGGGAGGAGGACTAGAGTGGAGAGTCGGCAGTCCGAGCTAGACCAGAGTTCGACCCGAACTCAAACCGGATAGATAAAAAACCGACCAGATCCAGTTTGGAGGGGATCCGCATCCGTCGTCTCGATCGGAATCTATGTCAAACAACACAATCCCTCTCTCTCTCTCTCTCTTCTCTTTCCCAGGTGTACTCTCTCTCTCTCTAACCTCTCTCCATCACCACCACAGGCATCAGGCATGGCTCTCTTCCTCCTGCCCATCCTCTTCCTCCTCTCCCTAACCCCCTCCTCCTCCGCCTCGGCCGCCCACCCCGCTTATGACGCCGCTGCCGCCTCCTGCCACCCCGCCGCGGGCGCGGTGCCGGCGCCGGAGAGGAGGGAGGTGTACGACGGGGGAAGGATCATCGACATCAGCCACCGGTACGTGGAGGACATGCCGTCGTGGGAGTCGGCGGAGGGGGTGGGACAGTTCCTGTGGCTCCCCAAGAGCATGAAGAACGGTTCGCTGGCCAACAACTCGGAGATGAAGCTGCCCACCCACACGGGCACCCACGTCGACGCCCCCGGCCACGTCTTCCAGCACTACTTCGAGGCCGGCTTCGACGTCGACACCCTCGACCTCGCCGTCCTCAATGGTATTCTCTTCTCTCCGATACTATAATACTTGTTGTGGGTTTAATTTGCTTGATAGTGTCTCGTTGGCGTCGTTTTTTTTTTTTTTTGGGGGGGGGGGGTTAATTGTGTCAAGAATCGAAGGCGAGAGGAGGGTGTTGTTGTTCTTCGAGTTCTTTCTAGTTTGGGTATTGAAGAAAGATGGTTTCTTGAGTTTGATATGATCGTGGGTTTTTGGTTATTGAAGAAAGAAGGTTTTTTGAGCTGGATACGGTGGTGGATATGAGTATTGCAGAAATAAGGTTTTTACGAGTTTGATATGGTGGGGTTATGAGTATTGAAGAATGAAGGTTTTCTTGAGTTTGATATGGTGGTGGTCTTTTTTTTCTTTTCCCCTGGATGTTACCATATTTGTTGTGTGAATACTGGCTAACAAACCATCTGTTGATTTAACAGGTCCAGCATTGTTAGTGGACGTTCCAAGACATAAAAACATAACTGGTAAGCACCATCTAAGTAGACTGAGACATTAGACTTCTAGCAAAAGTAATTTCATTTTGTTAATGATCTCTAGGCTTTGCAATAATATAGGTGCTATTGCTGCAGAGGAGAGCTAATTTGCTTTTAGTTTGTTCATTCATCTCAGAAACATAAAATAACTTTAACTCTCAGTAATAAGTGTCTGCTATATTTCATGAGATCCATTAAGCATGCAATTTCTTAGGAATTCAATAGACATTAAATTCTATTGCATTTTTTTAGGAATATTCTGGCTAATTATACTCTATGAATGCAGCTGAGGTTATGAAGTCTCTAGGTATACCCAAGGGAATAAAACGGGTGCTTTTCAGGACGTTAAACACTGATAGGTAATTTCCTTTATATCTTACATGGATCCACCTTCAGTTATAATGGAAGGCATACTAATCTTTTTTAATTATTTAAATGGAATTGAACTCATTATCTTCCATTCAGCTGTATCAGATTCGTCACCAAGGTCGCGACATTCTTTCATTGTCTTATTTTACTTCAAATGATGCTTCCCTGAGGATATGCATTTAATATGCTTTTTCACGGCAGTGTAGAGCACTCAAGGGGATGATATGTGATGCGGTGGTTTTCCAACTTACTTTTTTTTAAGCTTGAAATTTTATAGGGTTCTGGACTGGATTCCTTTAGAACTTTATTGAAAATATAATCATGAGGTTCCTCCATGTTGCCTTATATAAAACTAAACAAGTGTTTGTCTTGATTTTTTTAGAAGATGAATCATCCATTTTTTTGGTCATCTTTGAATATTATTTTTACAGTTGCGCTAGCTCACTGAATTCTTTATTCTGTAATATCTGCATAACTGCATTATCTGTTTCACTGCATGGCACTTGATGTTGTTAATGCTTGTTGAGCCATTTTCCCTCTCTACAATCAACTTTTATGTGATGGAAAAGCTATTCTGGCCTAGGATAAGAATAGGATACGTGGCCTCACCTGATTCATGATCACTACTTAGAAAGATCCTCAGCCTACCTTGGGGATCCTTTTTCCTTTTATATATATTGAGATCAGCAGAGCTCGCTGTTGGGCTTCCTTGGCTGTCTGGCAACTCTGGCACACATTTCTCCATGTACTGTGAGTCTGCAACTCTGGCACACCTTCTCCACATCCGGCTACTCTGGCGGCAGGAAATTCCAGCAGCTGCTGATCACCCTCCCCCTGCCTCGACTTGCTCCTGGTAGGCTGGACCCGCAAAACAGGATGAGGGGCTCTGCCTCCTATTCTTCCTTGCTCACTCCATCACGGGGATGGATGGACAGGTGGCTGCAATGGGGGAGGAGGTAGGTGGATGGCTCTAGTGAATCACCAAAGGTGCTCCCCGAGAGCACCTTGGGTCATCTTGAAGACTGTTATTGTGTGATTCTTAGGCATGAATTCATTTCCTTGGGCCTAATTTGGCAGTGTGTGATGATATGTGGGAATATCTGGATATTCAAATATTCTGGGCTTTTTAGATGGTTTGCAGATTGGAAAAATGTTTTAAAATCTTGAGGTCTGTATCTAATGTTGGTTTTGGTAGAGTTGAATGGGTTCCTTTGATTTTTGATCAATTAAAAATTGTCATTTATACTTTGGGTAATGCCCTCGATTAACCCAATGCGAGATTTTTGCACACCGCAATTATATTGCTGCAGTATATACTGAGTTTCTCATCTTCTGTGCATGCAGAAATCATGGATCATTAGTGCCCCATAACTCCACTCTCTTACCGGGCTTTGGGTTGAGATGATAGTTCTGAATTGTGCATCCTTGATAATATTCAATGTTCAGGTCCATGGTCCGACAGCCAACTTGTGGGGTGGTTGTGGCACACCTCAGTTCATGGGAGAAGAGCCATGATTTGAGAACAGGTCCAGGTTGTTGAAACGGGGACATACAATTTTTATGTTGCACTATAATCTGCGATAAGATTATTGGGTGGGATCCTGTCCAAGGAGGAACATCCCGCAAACTGTGTGGGTGGTCGAATTACCTCGAGCTGCCCCGTTAGAATATGGCCTGGTCATATGAGGTGGCCTGGGCCCGCCTGGTTGTATCCTAGCATGGAGGAATGCTCCTCTGTTGTCTGCTGTTCTGGCATGACCTCTCTGCGTAGGAAAGAAGCTGCCCATTCTTGATTGGCTGACTTTTTTGTTTTAATAAAGGATGTATATGAACAGGTGGGGCTATGAACAACTCAAGCTGTTCAATCCTTGGGTCGGATCATGCGAGCTGTTCACAGCCCCAGCAATTGATGAAACAGATTTTGTGTGCAACAAATGCGGAAGGTGGTGCAGCTGTGTCACGTGTGCCTGAGTGGGTTTGGTCAACAGTGGGCAATTGGATGCTGCCAATTAGGGATGCAAATGGGTCTGGTATGGCACAGATCCAAAGATGAATCTGTGACTTTGTCTGCTATGCTATTGGTTTAGAAAGACTATTTGTTAGACCTATGAAGCTAATAATCAGACAAATAATTGGATTATCAGTGTATCATATGCATTTGGTTTAGGAAAAAAATTGTATTCATTAGCTTATTCGCTATGCATATTCGTTTAGAAGACTGTTTGTTGACTTATAAGGACAGTTACCATTTGCATCCCTACTGCCAATCACATCTGTGTCAAGCACACTGGCATGCCTCTAGGCAGGCTTCCTGCCCATGAGCCCTTGGCCCGCCTTTTTGAAATGAAGGCATGAGGGCTTGGTGGCGTCAGAGTTCAGCTGTCTGATCAACATCAGATATTCAGATGTCTGGGGCTAGATTGTGGTCCTCTCTCTCCACACACCCCATACATATGTATGTATGTGTATAATATCTATCTAAAAACATATACACCCAAATATCTATATATCTATATCATCATCATCATCAAAGCCTTATCCCAACTAATTAGGGTCGGCTACATGAATCCCATCCTGCCATCCTAAGTGCCAAATTAGACGTAACACGTAGCAATGCCAAGTCTTTTCTAACTACATCCGGATACATATACATATAGATAGATACACACATACTATGTCTATAACACACACGAAAGCTTTTCCTTTCTGGGTGACATGGTTCTGTTTTCTGGATGCCATGGTTCGGTAGGACTCTGGGTTCTTTTGCTTTCGTTGCCAGAATTTATGTAAAGATGATATGATACAGACAGTCCTTGCCTTTGTTCTGAATCAGAGCAAATATATCACTTTTACTGTATATCCTCATAATTCCTCTTTTTGCAGGAAACGTTCTGAATCAGAGCAAATATGTCACTTTTACTGTATATCCTCATAATTTCTATTTTTGCAGGAAACTTATGTTTAAGAAGGAATTTGATAGCAGTTATGTTGGGTTTATGAAGGATGGCGCACAGTGGCTTGTCGACAACACTGATATCAAACTTATTGGTAAGATAGAACTGATTTACGCTTTCAATTATATGATATTGTCTAATAACTTCTTTGAGAATCGAGCATTGGAAGTCTCTTTGCATCACAGTGATTAGTTGTTTGCATGCTTAAGTTATAACTATCTGATGGTTATAATAAAATGAGAAGTGTCTTTTGATTGTTTATAGGCAACCATTGACAACCCATGGCTGCGAATGGGCTTTTTAAGTGGTGTCAGTGTGTCTCCCTGCAAAGCTATTAACAGAAGACGAATGCAACATGTGAACCACACAAGCTTTAAGTGATGGCTTCTTTATGTGCAGTGCTATGCTCTTGTACAAACCCATAGACCAATTTATTACAGTTGCTGTTAGATGTTCAAGTGCAATGCATCAATACAAATTAACTTTAATGCATGTAATATTTTTGTTGCCTTTGCACATCGATGGTGCGATTGACTTCAGAATTGAGGTTTTGGGATGTGTGTGTTTTAAACAACTGAGTTAAATGACAGGTTTTGTAAGAATGTGACAATCGAGCACTCCATTCATCAAAAGAATAAGAGTAGCTTGTGGCCCATGCCCTTTATATGGAGGGGTTAGGCCATTTTCTAAAGGGGAAGGAGTGAATGGTTTAGATACGGTGGGCCTTGAGTGAGGTGTGGCCGACTAAGGATACCCATTTTGAGGCCTGTTGAGGGTGCATTTAATTCAGCCCGTTGACCTATTTTATTTAATCATTAATCTTTAATCCCTTCAGTTACTCAGGGCTTAAACCTCATTAATTTCAGGCATTAAGTAAATTGTGTTTAATGCATTTTTCATTGTTGAGGCATGTTTTGTTATCATGTACTTTTAGAACTGTCAGGCACCTATTTGATGATTTTGCCTAACCAGTCTGGTTCATTTTTCTGTTTCCTTTTTCCTTTTTTTTTTTTTTTTTTGCCCTATGATCCCTTGCTAGTTTGCTGATGCTTTGGCCTTGTTGGTGATAGGAATTGATTACTTATCAGTTGCGGCATTTGACCACTTAATCCCTTCTCATCTGGTTCTTCTTGAAAACAGGGTAAGAAAAACTTCCTTGGTAATTCATCATGATTACTCTGATATTTTGAGGTTGTTTAAATTTTGAGAATGTCGGTTGTTAATTTTTGAGAATGTCTGTTGTCAAATCTATTTAAATCTCATTTATCCCCTGTGACGACTTGATGTAGGATCTCCTTTTTATCTTCGGTGTCAACAGCTGTTGCTTTCTTAAAATATATCATCTTCTTGGATAACAACTTTGCAAGTACTATAGGACTTTGCTCATTCCTGACATACAGATTTTAAATGAGTTGGTTTTGTTTTTATTAGGAAAGCATCACTATCAGATTTGATTACTTGTAAAATATCATTAGAATGATTTAATTTCACTTTGAGGATCAACAATTCTGTTTCTACCTGCAATAGTTGTTTATCCAAGGGATTTGTGTATCATACATATAACCTTGAAAAGGTGTGAGTTCATGTCTAGAAGAGCTCAAAGGGGAAGAGTGGTTAAGAAAGAGGGAGTGTGCATCATGACAATGAGAATTTAGGCTGCGTTTTCAATAGCCTATGATTGGTTTTGGACTTCTATCCAGTTTTTCGGAAGAAAAGGAACCAAGTTGTGGAAGCCATTTATGCTATTTTTAATTATTTCTTGGCTTCCAACCAAAAGCTCGAAGTAGAGGTTCTTAGATTGGGATAAAAATGGGATTGTTATGAAAAGTTTGACTAGTGCAACTACCCAAAGTTAGTTATAACTATTTACACTTACATTTTCAGGTTGAAAGTAAAAGCGAAAAGTTGCCTCAAACTAAGGGTGCGTTTGACTCAGCTTTCATTTGGAAGCACTTTTGCACTTCTAGTGAGTTATTTTTGGAGGAAGCCATTAGATCTTGGAAGCCATTTATGTAGTATTTTACTTATGTTATGGCTTCCAGCCAAAAGCTAGAAGGTGGAGTTTCCAAGATTGGAGAAAAAGTGAGGTTGTTATGAAAGAGTTAACTTTTGTAACAAACTAAAATTAGCTATAACCTCTTGTGGGAGACGTGAGGGAGACTTTAAAACCCTCATGCAGTTACTTCTTTTGTTCTATTTTGGGTTAGACCTTAAAGAACTTGGTATGAGTCTTTAGAGAGGCTAGCATTTTGGATAAGGTGTGTAGATCCATTAATTTGACCTCTCCCTACTAATCTTGGTCAGTATTAATTAAGTCAATCAAATGTTTGACCAGCTTTGATTAATTATCTGATGATGCCCTTTAATATAAGTCACGCACTAACACAACATAGGTTCAAGTCAATAAGTCAAAACCATGCCTTTTTTTTTATGAGAAGGAACTTTGAAATAATTCAATTATATTCTTCGAAGTGTCTTTGTATCCTTAAAGGATACACATTAATGTAGTAGGTCCATTAATTCCTTTTGGCTATCTTGACGGATATTTAAAGGATGCACATTGTACGATATGCCTATAGTACCCCTCTTGGAATCCTTAAAGGATACTTAACGGATGTACGTTCACTAATGTGTCTGTAACATTCCTTTTAGAAGGATATGATCAGGACATACTACCCTTTAAGTATCCTTTAGGATCGAAGTGATGGGGGATAGAGGAAGAAGGGGGATGGAAGACTACTGGCGTCGCACCAGCAGTGGAGAGGCCTTCGGCGTCGCACTGATGGCTTGGGCGTCACACCCGACCCCGTTGTAGGGTAGATTCAACCCCGTTGCAGGGTTGTCTTCTTCGTCGCAAAGAGGAATTCTAGAAAATAACTCAAAATTTGCAGTAAATATTCATTGAAAAATAAAATATCTTACAAGAGTATTTAAAGAGAAAACAAACCCTAATGACTTCTTAAACTTTACTCTGGACCAAAATACCCTTGACATGAAAAAATAGTGCGAAAATCGTAAAACAATTTCTTGAAAAATAGAAAAGGACCTAAACGAACCTCAAATGAGCTGAACAAAATATATATGGACTTGTTTAACAATAAGCTACACATCAGACGAGCTCTATTAAGTTTTCGAGCCACACTGAAGCCAGAACGACTCTTCGACGATAGTATACGCACTCCATGTGTAACGCAGTGGTGTGCTACTCTTGGATTCCCATCATTCTCCTTGGTTTAAAAAACCTCGTCCTCGAGTTTTGTACAGTCAGAAGATCATGATAGTAACTGCAACATGTAAGGACAACACTGCAAATCTAAAACTAATAATTGCATCGAAGCGCATAGAGCATTGCTTTGCATCATTTGAAAATTTGCACCACGCTTGATCAGAAACACGTGGTCTAGTGGCAAGGTTCTTGTTTGTGAGGATGGTTAGTTGAGCTTATTATCCATCGGCTATAAAGAATCCTCCAGTAAATGAAGACCGGGTGCAACTATGACAGTCTGATCCCATACAAGTGAGTTAGATCGAGGTAGAGGGGCCACTCTAGTTGATGTGGCCAGGGGAGCATCAAGGTTTGACCTTAAAGACAATAAGGATAACGATGGTGATGATGCACTATTGATGGTGTTCAAAGAACCTGAATTTGTTGGGATGACTATCGAGTCAGCCTCATATTTCGTGACCTTACTTGAATCTTCAGGCTGGGATGTTGCCATACTTGAAAGATACTTGATTGAAAAAATGATCTTTCCTTTCATGTGAGGCGACTGGAGGGTGCACCTCTGTCGCTCGTGATCCACGGTGGCATGTCGTTCTTCCATCCAATCTCTACCAACTTTCATGTATGACCCTGGCTTGGGAAGGATGATACACTATGCCCCATCAACGTGAGAAACACCCTTGAAAGGCCCATCGAATTCCACAAATACTCAGTCACCATGTAGTACAATTTCTCTGGTCTTGAAAAGTAAATCGTCAAGTATCTGTGAAATAGAATTCTCCTCCAATCCACTATTGAACACAAAGGCGACGTATGCCTTGTTGGGCAACATAATTCCAGTGTAGAAGACTGAGTAAGTCATCGCTACGAACGATGCACAAAGGTCAATGGCAAGGGATGTCGGTGGCAGCGGCAATGATAGCAACATAAGCAAATGGCTGCAGCAGCGCGATGGCTGCGGTGACGGGGATGGCTGTAGCAGCGCCGGCCCGGGCTTGTTTGGGCGGCGGTGACGGGGATGTAGACAACGGAGCTGCTGGCCGCTAGGGCTGCCGGCGGAAGGTGGTTCCTCCCTCCCTCTTCTTTTTTTTGCGCTTTTTTTGGAGTTGCAAAACAAAGACCGAGAAAGATAAGGAAGAAGGAGAGGAGCGGTATGAACAATACCGCGTGTTCACTATTCACGTAAACAATATTGCAGGTATTGTTTACGTGAATAGTGAACAGTAATCACCGTAGTTCCGGTGCAAGGGCAGCGTAGAGAGAGCAAAAAAAAGAGATGGAGGAAGAAAGAGGAGGATGAAGGGTGTGGCAACAGTGGCGGTCAGTGAGCTACTGTAACAGGGCGGCAGTGGTGAAGATGGACGGAACAACAGCATGGTAGGGATCGAAGTTTGCTTTGATACCAAATTTGATGGGGGACAGAGGAAGAAGGGGGATGGAAGACTACCAGCGTTACACCGGCAGTGGGGAGGCCTTTGACATCGCACCGACGGCTTGGGCGTCACACTCGGCCCCATTCGCAGGGTAGATTCAACCCTGTCGCAGGGTCGTCTTCTCCGTTGCAGAGAGGAATTCTAAAAAATAACTCAAAATTCGCAGCTAATATTCATTGAAAAATAAAAATATCTTACGAGAGTATTTAAAGAGAAAACAAATCCTAATGACTCTCTAAACTTTACTCTGGACCAAAATATCCTTGACATGAAAAAATAGTGCAAAAATTGTACAAAAAATTCTTGAAAAATAAAAAGTACCTAAACAAGCCTCAAATAGGCTGAACAAAATATCTACAAACTCGTCTAATAATAAACTACACATCAGACGAGCTCTATTGAGTTTTCGAGTCACAATGAAAGCAGAACAACTCTTTGACGGCGGTAGATGCACTCACTCCATCATATGTAATGCAGTGGTATGTTGCTCTTGGATTCCCATCATCGAGCCATAATGACCCATCTTAATTATCCCTTAAGCATCTTTTAACCTTAAAGGACATTCATTAAGGGCAATGTGACTTTTTTATATCTTTTAATGTGATCCTTTAACGGTTCAAAGTGAATCACATTAATGGCCCGTTGTATATCCTTTAATGCAAGTTTCATTTGAAGCCATTAAGTATATTTAAATGATCCAATAAAATTCCTTATCAATGATGAATGATTCATTAACAAGAGTTCACAAAGTCGAAGTTTGGATGATGATCCATTGTGATTCAATAAAATCCATGACATAATTTAATTGGTGCAACATAGTCACCACCTAATCAAAATAAAAATGCAGAAGCCCAAGAAAACATGGACTTGCATAGTACCTTTTTGTTGTCGTTCGGGGCTGCTTCTTTTATTATCAGTGTTGCTGCACGTGGTCCACTTTTGGTTGGTGCTTTTGTGGTTCTTTCGGACAGCACGTGGGGGGTTTCTTTTGACCTTGGAAGAAGACCCATAAGGTAAACCCTAGACCTTTACTTTATTTCTCAACTATCATGCATGTATGCCCCTTTATTTCATGCCATCCTTTTTGCCAAGGGTAAACCCTTGGTTCTGTTATTTTCTTTACTCCATGGATATCATGCATATGGGAGCCTTATTTTGTTTCTTTGAAAACATGTTAAACACCTCTCTCCCTCAACTCATTCTATGCGGAAAGTAGAAGCCAAAAGTGGCTTTCAATTAGAAGTTTTGCCAAACACGCCCTAAGAGTTTCACCGAGCATGTACTTAATCATTCTATTGGCAAAGGTGCTTGTCCCATGCTGCATATTCATGAGCCACCTAATGACCCAAAAAAAAGGTATTCATGAGCCACCTTGCCTGTGTTAGTTTTGGGCCTCTGCATCTACTGCCTTGAGTTTTGGATCAGAGCTCGGTATAGTAACATGGTAATAGAGCCAGCTTGCTCATTGGGTTGCCGATAGGGATGCAAAGCATAACCGATAACCCAATTATTCTACAGATCATTAACTTATAGGACAGTTAACACTTAACAGATAGTCTTTTTAAATTGATATACATAACGGACAAGGTAACAGATATGATTTTTTTTTCTTGACCGAATACATATGGTACACTGAGATCCCATTATCTGACTGATTATTACCTTATAGGACAGTAAATGAAGCCGATAGCTTAACAGATACGGTTATGGATCTATCTTAGATCCGCACCGAATCTGAACCGTTTATCACAGCTTTGGGAGTGTTGCTTATTCTGTGACTCCACTTGGGATTCACCATCTTTTTCTTTTTTTGTTGTTCTTTCAGGGTTGGGAGGGGGGATTATACTAGCAAAAGCGATTTGTCTATACAAGGTCCTCGCAAGTCATTCTGTGCTTACATTGGTTCAGTTTCTTTCTGCCCACCCTGTCATACTTCTATCAAGGGAACTGGGGACTGGACTGATACCGAGTAATACAATTCTCCTGATATTTAGATGACTAAATTATCCAGCCATGATGGTCTTTTGCTAGTAACAAAATAGTATTGTGAACCAGAAACATTCTGGTTATGGATTCCTGTTTGCAAACTAATTAACAAGTACAATCCCCTTGAGATAAGAATCCTGCAATGGATAGCCAGCAATCAATGACTGGGGTTTTGGCTCTGTTGCATCTATGAAGACAAAGGATGTTGCAAATACACAAGCTAAGAAGAAATGCTTTCACCTCTGGAACAAAGTGGAACCAGTTCTATAGGTATCTTTTGCTGGTCACAAAATAGTATTGTGAAACAGAAACATTCTGGCTATGCATTCCTGTTTGCAAAGTAGTTAACAAGTACAATCCCCTTGAGATAAGATTCCTGCAATGAATAGTGTCCATCTTTTGACTGTTGTCAACTAATCTCTTCGCAGCAATCAATGACTTAGGTTTGCCTCTGTTGCATCTATGAAGACGAAGAATGTTGCAAATTCACAGGCTAAGGAGAAATGCTTTCACCAAGCAGTTCTGTAGCTTATACTCACCATCCAAATCTTAAGGTCCCGTTTGATATTGGGATAAAAATGGAGAAGGATAAGTATAAGTGAACCCAGTGTAATTTATCCATATCCCTATTCTTCGGTATGTTTGGTATGGGAAGGGATAAGAGAAAAGTTAATCCTGTTCTCCGTTTGGTTAAAACGTAGATAGTGCTTGGGATAAGTTATAAAAAAAGAACTTCTACCCTCCTTATCTCATGTTAAGAGGAGTATGCTTAAATATAATCATGTTCTTTTATGAATATAATGATATATTAAAGATGCTTATTAGTAGTAATGCTTTTATTTGTTTATGAATGTAATTATATATTAAAGAAATATACTATATATTAAATATAATTAAAATTTTTAGTATATATGATGATATACTAAAGAATCTTATTAGTAGTAATGCTATCAATAAATTCTTTTATGAATATAATATATATTAAATATGATAATATATATTAAATCCTATTATTTTTTTACAAATATGATAATATATTAACGAATCTTATTTGTAGTAATAATAAGGGGAAAATAGGTCAAATTGTGGGAAGTGAGAGGGATAACTCATTCCACCAAAACAATGACTTATCCTTTTGTTTTTTTGAAAGTGGACTTATACCTATGTTTAACCCCCAAAATGGGGTTAAGTCGACTTATCCTTATTCTCCTTAACCCTTCTATCTCCACCGATTTTTGACATGCCAAATGAGGAATGGGAACACAATGGAGATATCCCCACCTTATCCCGATACCAAACGGGGCCTAAATGCTTCCCCTATGTGGAATTTTTGTTTCAAGGCTTTTCATTAGGGTCATGCTTTGCATCTCCAAGATCATGCATACCAAGCAACTAAAAGATCAGCTGCAATTACTATTAGGAAATGGTGTTATCTGAGATAAAGTTTTTGGTCAGACAATGTATCACACATAATATTTGTGTTGGGGGAATGTAATTGTAAAACTCTGCTTTAAATTTCCCAGATGCCAATCTCTTATCAAACCTGGGAGGAGAACACCCATTGGGTTCAAGTGTTAGAGAAAAGTAAGGATAGTGTGATTGTCATCAAGTCTGATCTAGATCTGAAATCTGAGATGGAGAAGCAAAATGAGGGCGGACATGCAGTTTTTCCCTTTGGATTAAAATGCACAACATCAATGGGTTCCAATGTGTTCGACTAATAAACTGCAGGAGTATTATCATCAGTAGGACATTACATAAGAAAATGCCCTTTTAGGTGGTAAAAGATGACATAATGACGAGAAAATAAGAGGGTACTATATTGTGCTGTAAATGACCTTTGGATCTTCAGTATTAGGCTACCAGCTCCTTTGTCCTTCTGAACCTTTTTTTTTTTTCACTTTTGTATCGTTCTAGAATACTAAAAGAGAAATTTAAAATTTCCCCTTAGTCATTTTTTTTTGAAGGTGACCTTTAGTCATTTTTTTTTGGAAGGTGACCAAAAGGTCACAATTTCATTAAAAGATAAATACACTATGTACAATAGAGAGCAAGACAACTCTCAAAAACACCCACAGACCCATTACAATGTTAAATCCCCTTTTCCAGAAAACCCTCCCCCCATTATATCTTATCAAAAAGATAAGATATAACATACAAAAGGCAACAAAATGACTAGGGGGATGTTGTCCCCTTAGTCATTTTGAAACATGTCACTGGATGTTGTCCCAATTCAATGTTTATGGACCTTATTTTTGTGTGACACTGAGGACAATTTGGATGCATGCAATTTATAAATTGTTTCTTGACAACCACAGGCTACAGTTGGAAACTAGAAGGGTTTTATCTGAGTAGAAAGACTTGTATATATGATAAAGAAAATGTGCATGATCAAGGACAGTCAAGAGTCTCAGGCTGGTTATCAGGTTCTTCACACCCTAGATGGATAATGACTTTTTTAGCTAGATTTAAAGAAATCCTGAATATTTCTGGCTTCTTAGCTGTGGCTTATGCAGACTGGTTATCTTCAGATTCAGTTAAACACTAGATGTAGGACTTTTTTTTTCAAGTTAGTTGCTTTCAGGGAATCTTGAATGGGTTTCTGAGCAATCCCTAAGGAACAAAATCCTAGCTTCCTCCTCCCCAATTTTGGGTGAATTCTTGATGACCCTAACAGTATTATCCTTGGATACCATTAAAGGGGAAAATTCTTAACTTATAGGTACTCATATGGCCTTTTGCTATGAATCTCATCAGCTTGTTGCACCTGGTTCTGGGCTTTTTGCCACATAGGAAAGTTTTCTTGTAACAATGATATTTGTAGTATAAAGAAATATCAGCTATCAGAAGTTGCCTCCAAGCGGTCACCCATCCTGATCAGATGCTCTCTCCACAGAATCTTAAGGAACCATTTTTTTTTTTCTGATGCCCTGAGCTGTTGACATCTGATGAGATATTCCCGTTATGTTGTGGTATGGCACAGTATTTTTGCAATTGATGTCACGTGGCCAAGAAACAATTCTCTCTTGATGATGGCAACAGTTATAACACTGAACTTCATTGGATCAATATTTTTAAAAGTCGGATCATGAAAGGGAAAAAAAAAGAAGAAGATTATTTAATCACATCCACAGGTTCTGAAACCAAGATAAACTGTAAATCTTTGGTCGTTTGATTAGATAATAATGGTTGTGCAATTGGCTCAACTTTTCTTTTTACTGCACTTAATTGAATGATACTATTCTTTGATGATGTTGGCAACTTTGAATCTCATGAGTATAACTTTACGAGTCTTTAAGAACCATTTCTTGAAATGGAATTGGCTGCCTGCCTGGTCTTCATCCGGGGACTTTAGCAAGCTGGTGTATCTGGGGCTTTTCGTAGAAGATTAGTGGTTTGTCCATTGATGGTCTCTCTGTTTTTTGCATGTAGCATCTTTGCTGTACCCCCAATTTACAAAATTATTTGGATTCTGTTCCACCTGCATGTGGTCCTTGATATGTTATTTTTTAATATAAATGATGCCTTGGAGGTCTTTTTCTTTTTCTAATGATGTCTAGGAAGGCTATTGACTATAGTGTTCAACTTCACAGGATATCATCCTCGTGGAAGGTCTAAAGCTAGATGATGTGAGGCCAGGGATCTACTCTTTGCATTGCTTACCACTCAGATTGCTTGGTGCTGAAGGATCTCCAATCAGATGCATTCTCATTAAGCAATAAGAGGTTCTTAATGGCCTTGTTGATAATGCCAACTTTAACTTGTCAGTCTGCTCACATATATTAAGCTTTATCAGTCTGTGCTAGCACTATACTCCACATGTAGATGAGCATGTGTATCTTCATGCCATTCAGTCTTTAATTTTTTGAGTTTGCTAAGTCTTTAATTTTTAGCGTTTGCTGACATTGTGCTTGATATATATCACGAAGCTAAGTCTTTAGTTTGAGCCATGTAACGTTTTTTGCTCTCAAATCTGTTTTAATTTTACCGTTTGCTGACATGCGTTACATGACGAAGCTAAGCCTTGTCAGTTCAATACGGTGCAGTTTAAATAAGCTAGGAATAATTTTTTGGTTGTAACTCGACTTGAATGTGCAATAATTCAGCCGAAATCATTGATGAAACAAATGCGTATGGCGAAAGAACATTGTGGAACCAATTTAGGTATTATTTGTTGAAGACTTAAAGAATTATGACTACATGTGCATGCACGTCTAGATGTACATGCCGAGGAACATGTTTGTGTTATATATATATATATATATATATATATATATATATATATATATATATATATAGAGAGAGAGAGAGAGAGAGAGAGAGAGAATATTATTTTGCGATCCGGATCACCTGTTTGGTCATTTTTTCAAGGCTTGCTTAGTGTGTCGTAAAATGTCATAAAATTTTGATTTTGAAACCACAGTTTTAAAATTTGTAAAAATAATAATTGGTTTAAAAAATCATTGATTTTAATTTGCGTTGATTTGGGACTGAGAATGGAAATCAACTAAAAGAAGGATTTTAAGGACCAAGTGGGTTTGAAACATGACAATTTATTATGGCAATTTATGATATTCCAAATGTCCAAAGGTACAAAAACAACATAAAATAATTTACAGCAATCTAAATAAAAAAAAAATATTATTTTATATTTGTTTATGATATTTTACAGCATTTTATTGCATATCAAACGATCCCTTGGTGTAAAACAAAAATGAATATCATCATATATTGAGCATATATGTTCATATAATCTAATATTTTATGAAACTCACTAGCCTATTTCAAACTCAAATAGTCATATTTCACTTTCATTTATTAATTGATAGTGCTGCATGAAAATGAAATAATAGGGTCAAAGGAAAGAGTAGTCTTTATTGTTTTCGTATGAGGGTACACAATGTTTATTTAAATATTTACGTACGTGTATAATGTGCTGAGCGTGTTGAACACTAGCAGAGGGAATCGAGCCTTCAATTGTTTTCCCATTTTTTATTGTTGGATGTTTGGATGACAGCATTGTGTAAGATTTGTTAGAAGAACCAAGCTGCAGGAAGGATTAAAAATGATGGGGATAGTCCACTGTCTATTATCCTATGCACCCGCTCCTGTACAATAAATTTTAGATAGTAAAATGGTATAGTAACATTATTTTTTAACACAACTTTTGACACAATCTAGGTGGTATGTATACATTGGAAGGTGCAATGTTAAAGGTGTGAGACTTTTATACTTTTTCTCTAATGGGTGTGTGCCACTTAAGTTATGTCAAAAGTTGAAAATAGTGTCACTGTATCATCTTCCTTTTAGATAAGAGATAACTTCGTCGTCTATATATATGTCTTACGTACTAATTTTAGATAAGAGATAATCTCATATTAACCACTCTTATATGATAAGTTAGTTCCAAAAACATTGTGCTTATTTACATATTATCCTACATATCCTCTTATGTATATAACATTTCAAAATCACCATGACGATGGCATATGCATAAGAGTGTTTAAGATCATAAACAAGTGAGTATGACATTTTTGAAATTTAACTTAGAAGAATAGTGAATATGAAATTATCCTTTTGGAGAAGTATAAAAGTTAAATATTTTCGAATAATTTTATTCTAATCTTAATCTAAAAATTCTTATTTGGATGAATGAAATACAAAGATTTTAAAAATCCCTTCATAAAATAACGGGGCGGCAAGTTATTCTCTAACAAGAGGTATATATCTTTGGGCAGGGACCAAAACTAGACATGGAAGGAAGGACAGGTAAATGAGGCAAGTGTGTGGTGCAGGTGTGGCAGCTCCGTCCCCTCCATCTCAGTGGCTCCTGCTTTCACGGACCACTCACCCACCCCGCAGCCCTGCATGATGCTGATGCTGATGGAGACTTGGCTGGACCATATCTAATAGAAGCCCACTGGGGAGAAGACATTACATGTTCACCATCTTCTCTATCGATGGATCTAGTTTAGGACCACAGCAAGCTTTCTACCCTAAAAAGATGAAGTAGGCTAAAGCACATATATTTTACTGTGTCTGTTCTGTTGATTTGGACTAGCTCGGTTGATATCTTTAATATCAAAAGATATATACGTAGACAAATTAAGCTTTCCAAATCGATGGGTTAACATCTTCTAGACTCCGATTTTTTATTTCTTCTAAACCGTTTAACATCCGCGAAAAAATCTACTTTACCATGCATCTTAGATTTTTGTTTTCTTTTTTTGACGGTCTGTCTAATTAATCAATCAACTAATGAGTACTGTCCAAGGTCAAGAAAAACCATAAGGACTCCATTCACTGTGTATCAAACACTTAATTGAGAGTTCTTTCGAGTCCCTCAGTGTGGGGGTATCGAGTGAGATGGATAGGCCAGAGTACACGTTAGCATTGAGAAGTTGACAGCGTTAGAATTAACTTGTGTGGTAAAAGATGATCTTCTCGAAGGAGCTCGAAGCAATAGGAAATTTTAACTGTCCTGTAAATTTCACGTTCCTCGTTACAAGGATAGATTTACAAGAATAACGTTCCTTTCTAAATCTGTGCCAAAAAAAAAAAACACACTTAAGTGGGGTCTCGATCTCATAAGTTGATCGGATATTCTAGACTTCCAATATCTCTTATATAAGAGTTGAGATTTTTTACGTCCTTCGATAAACCCTAAAGAGTCAGTAAAGAGAGGTAAAGGAGGTCAAAATTTTGAAATCATGGAGACATGATTGATTTTGACAATTTTTGAATCTCTTCTTTTTTTTTACTTACCTTCTACGGTCTATCGAGAAACGTAGAGAATTCAGATTTTTTATATAAGTTCATCTCATATTCGCATCTCTCTCTCTCCGCGTGAAGATATTTTGGGGCATTGACCACCATAGTTACCTAGTTCACTTGTCACCATATCTACTTACACATACAACCTTAAACCATAGTTGGCATATGGAGAACAAAAGATCTCTAAAGAGAAACAAAAGCTGGCCTCCAGCACTCTTGCTTCTTTTCTAACAGGGATAAGAAATCCCTGCCGTGTTACAGCATGGTTACACTACCAGAGCTTAGGATCATAGTTAAACTGAGACATACACAACAACCACAGGTAGCAGCCTCTTCTCCACCGCGCCAAAACAAGACAAGCTAGTACGTAGCATGGAGGAGGAGCCCAGGGAGCTACTCCCAGATGCCCACATGCAAGAAGCCGTCCTCGGTGGCGTAGCCCCGGAACATGCCGTTGCAGTTGAAGCCGTAGGTGACGTCGCCGGTGCTGGAGACGGCGATAAGGCCGGCCTTGCCCCCCTCGTCCAGGCGCTCTCTGATGACGTAGTCCACGGCCTCCTGCAGGGACACCCCCTTGTACTCCATGAGCGCCGCCACGTCCCGGGCCAGCGTCCCCCGGATGATGGCCTCGCCCTCGCCGGTGCAGGACACCGCGCACACCTCGCACGCGTACGTCCCCGACCCGATGATGGGCGAGTCCCCGATGCGGCCGGTCATCTTGTTCATGAGCCCCCCCGTGGAGGTGGCGGCGGCGCACCGCCCCTGCCCGTCCACCACCACGCACCCCACCGTCTCCGGCGCGTACACGCTCAGCGGCAGCCCGTTCATCTGCAGGCCGCCGCCACCGGCGGCGGCGGCCTCAGTGCCGCACGTCGCCGTCAGCGGAATCCTGTAGTCGAACTGCATGGGCAGGCACCACCAAGATGGACGAGAGATCAATGTCAGAGACAGCAAGAATATATAGCAGATGGGAGCTCAGAAGGTAATCACCACGGTGGGGGAGGTCTAGCTAGAAGAAGGTTGGGTGTCTTACCATGATGGTGTTGGCTTCCTTGGCTAGCTTCAGCATGCCCACGTTCTCCTCAGTGATGAAGTAGTCGTTGTCGACCACCTCTACGCCCTGCCCAATGTCACTAACACATCAGCCCCCACAGGCTGTAAAAAATTTCAACATCTAAAGGTAAGGAAGAGATGGAGTTCTCTCTCCATCTCTGCCACCACACCCAACTGTGTCACATGGAGACAGGTGATGCTAGCAGGATTAGAGAGTAGATATGGACCTAACCACTTGGAGAATCTTCTAGGAAGTGTCCAGATACCTCCCTTTCATGTACAGAATAAGACATGAGGTGGAGATTCCCCATTCTATCAAAGTTGGACTTTCCCTTGTACCGTCTAAAGAGGCACGGCCCTTCACCTATTTTTCTTTCAAATAATTTTGTTTATTTGTTTTTCCTTCCTCTTTTCCAGTGGATTCCAGCCGCCATAGCCCACAAAGTCACTAGCATACAACTGCACCAAGGCCACAACGTGGCCAACAGTCCTGTCCTGTAGTACCTTAGTGGGTAGCTAGCCGACAGCCGTGTGGTCGAGGACACTTCTATAAGCAAGTATCTCAACGTTAGTACACAACTTTTTTTTAATACGCTTTATTACGCTCGTGAGATTTGATCATTGAATCATAAAACTCATTAATGTTAAGATAACTTTTGGCATGAATTTTTTTATAATTGATTTATTTAAAAAAAAACATCCGATACAACAATTAGACGGCTTTCAGAATGATATACTAACACCATGTATTATCTTGTGATAATATTATAGCTCTAACATAATTTTTTAATTGTCACCCTATCAGGTTTTGTGGCCGGACGTCCTCTTCCCTTGTGATAATATTGTTATATCTTAACCTTGATGCGTAGCGTACTAGAGAGTCCTGGCGACTGATGGCCACACCACACCTCTCCTATGGGCCGGCCCCAAGACGGGCCCATTAAGGTGACCACGTGCTGTTATGGTTTAGCACGTAAAAGGTGGGTTGGCAGTCAACTTTGCGCGCTAACGTCGGTTTTGAGGTTTTCAAGTTCTGTTGTTACTAGAACTCCTCGCCATTTGCTTTAAAGAAACAGAGCACACGGGGGGCGAATCTTAAAGATTCCAACCGTAGGGATCTCCTCTCTCTTCTCTCTCTCTCTCTCTCTCTCTCTCTCTCTCTAGCGTGTGTGCCACTAACGGGCCCGCGAGGGGAGGCACGTGGAGACCGGATCCTCTGGAACGCATGCGCGGCCAATAGGGAGGTGCCAACGCCCCCATGCAGTGACGAGGGGGTCGTGGCACCCTTCCATGGGGTGGGCACGTGAAGATGGCCCCTGTGGCTGTGTGTGGTACGGCTGTGCTTGTCTCTTCTCAAGGCCAAGACAAGAGAGAGGAGAGAACGAGGGGTGTTTAAACGTTAATGGTGGTGGTGGTTGTTGTTTGTTACCTGGTCACGGGCGAACTCCTCGGCGCCCTGGAAGGCGAGGTAGGAGTGGGGGGAGCGGTCCATGACGAGCCTGGCGAGGGACACAGGGTTCTTCACGGTGGTGACACCCGACACGGCGCCGCAGCGCCGGCGGGGGCCGTCCATGATGCTGGCCTCCATCTCCACCGTCCCCTTTCTCGTCAGCGCCGACCCCCGCCCCGAGTTGAACACCGGGTCCGTCTCCAGCTCCCTCACCTGCACCACACCACGGATCGTGCACGATGTCAGACGACCGGATCTGATGGTCCATACGTATCACCTCGACCAAGAGTTAAAACAGCGCAGCAACGTACGAGAGGAGGAAGAAGACGACGAGGAACAGGAGAAGAACAAGGACAAACATGAAGAGAAAGAAGGAGAACAGGCATCCCCAAGGCATGCCGAGCTGTTGTTATACGGATGCATGCTTGTCCGGAGAAAAAAAATAAAAAGAAAAGATCCCTCAGGGACGATAAATTTAACACGAGTACAACATCAATACTGCCAAATATATGATGTAAAATCGTGAAATCCCGAAACATAACAACACATGCCTGCCATTTCGAGGCTAGCAAATGGATGAAGAGAAAAAGGCAGTGATATAGGTGCATACGACGAGCTCGACGACGTCGATGGCCGGAAGGTTGGAGCGGAGCGCCTGGGCGCCGAGGTGGAGGCACCGGGTCAGCAGCTGCTTGGCCTGCTCCTGCCTCTCCAGCGGCAGGTTCGGGTCGACCCCCGCGCCGCCATGCACGGCGATGGCCCAGCCCCCCGCCCTCATGCTCCTCACGTTCCCTCCTCCACACATCCTCCCTCTCTCTTTGTACAACACCCCTTCCTCTCCTCTCTCTCTAGCCCCCCTCTTTCTCTCTCTCTGCCGAGGGAGAGGAGGCCAAATGTCAAGAAGAGCAGGAGGAGGAGGAGGAGGCGGCGGCTATGAGAGAGGGCTTGGGGGTGTTTGCTTTGCTCTGCTCTGCATGGGTTTATATAGACGCGTGGCCACCGCGAGGGGAGGCGCTCTAGCGCAGCTTCCGCCTGGATTCCAGCCGCCGAGTTATTAAATTGGTTTTTGGGGGCCAGCAAGGCGATTTTGAAGTCCGGATCAAACCTCGCACTTGCCCAACACAAACCCTCCTGCACCTTATTCTACTGCCCCTACAAGCCTAGAGGAAACGTGGCACCCTTTCATTGGTCCGGTCTATTCCCATAGGCGCAGCAACTTTTAACTTGGAGAGCTTCCCCCACTTGTCCCGGTGAGGTCTGGGCCCCATGGGCACTGGATCCGGTCTCCCACTCGGTGCCAGGGGATCTGTTTTCCGCCCCGCAGGATTCTGTGCGGATTCGGATTCCGTCGTCCTGTGTCGTGCAGAGGGCTTTTTTGTTCGGCTCCTCGCCCGGATGTTTTGACGGTCCTGCCCTTGCCCCGTGGGCAGCCGTTTTGGTCGGGCCCCCGGGTCTGGTGGGGGTAGTTGGGACAATCCGGTACTCGGTGGAATCTGACAGCTCTGAGGAAAGAGAGTGGGGTCGTTTAAGAAAATTATGAGCTGTATAAGATCTTCCCTTAGCTTTCAACAATTTGGATATTTCTCATTCCAAAAAGAAAAAAGAAGAAAAGAAAAGGATGTGTAATAGTGGAAGCTGCTTAGCTTATGGCTTTTCCTGTAGAACAGGGATTTATTTAATTTTGGGGATCAAAATTCTTGGAACATCTGGAAGGTAAAATGTCCAGTTAAAATATAGAATAAACTGTCCACCAACTTTGCTTAAACAGAAGACAAGGAGTGCAGGAAGGGAGCGAGAGAGTCTTTCATAAAAACTTTCTCGTAAATGAAAAATGTAGGGAGTTTTTTAAAAACTTCCCAATCCAGTCTAAGCCTCGACTTAGAAGATCTCCATTCTTCTTTTAAACGGTTGGCAAGTTTGGTGACTTCGAAATGGATGTCCCAAGATTTTCATTAAATGAGGAACTGATGGAAATTTTTTAAATATTTGATGCCATGATATTTTATTTGAGGAAAGATCTTTATTAGAGTTCGTGGGGAAATCTGCCCACGAATTTGGGTATCATAAAACCATCCCAAGAAAAAATTATTGCATTTTGCTTCACGGTGGTAAAGAACACGAGTTTTTCATGCAAAATGTGTAGTAGATGCCTCTTGAGAGAGATGGGTTAGAGAGTGATGCATTTAGATAGATAAAGAGAGGAGAGAGATGGTATATATACATATATATATATATGTATAGAGAGAGAGAGTTCAATTTTTTATTTATTTTATAGAGTAAGATTCTATGAGTATATAAATAAATGATTTTTAGGATGTCTCATATGTAGAAATCAATATATAGATATAATTTTTTTATTCATCATTCATATTTAAGTCAAAGGATTAAACTAGATAATCATATGAGTGAAACAAAACAAATATAAATTCACAGTAAAAAAAATATTCTTATTTCCTATGCACATGAGTAAAGTGAAAGTAAACATAAGCAGTATAATACCTTAAAGTTGAAATTGCTTAATTAGTCTTCATGTTTTGGAGCGGATACAAAGAATCAATTGTATGGAGTTTCAACTATAGTCTTGTACCTATTACCGTACGGGATATCAATGAAAAATAGGTGGACAAGTAAGAACACCAAGATACGCAAACAATTAATATTGCATTGAAGAAATCAATTATAAAAATTAATACAATTAAATTAGCTCTTCATAGACAAACTTGAGATTTGCAATCCTAAGTCAGACCGATTGAATTCTAGGGATTGACAACTTGTCCATTCAGTGACTTTGGCACTAGAGAGAGAGAGAGATGCCTCTTGGGGATACTAAAGAGGCAGATCCATCCCAAGGATTCCGGGTAAGGAATGAGGGGAGAGTACAAGGCTGCAGCTGTCTTAGATGGATTGGTAGGACACTTTTAAAATTCGGAGATCGTGTTCTGATTGGATCCACAAAATTTGGTCCCCTCCATCTACTTTGAATGGCAAGTTAGAAAAAATAATAATTTGTATGTGTATTTGGTATCCGTTTTTGAGAAATGATTCTTGTAAATCACTTGTTGACACTAAACATTAAATGCAGTATCTATTTTCTTCTTTTATGCATGTCTATTTTTACTTTGCTACCGTGTCAGCACTCACTAATCATTTTCTTACTTTTTCAAAAAATATATTTATTAAACATGTTTATGTTAACTCAGAAGTCGGATTCCCTAAATTAGTATATATATAGATATAAATCTAGCATCAGTTAGTGGTTGATCTGATCTAAACTTCTTGATTTGTAAACATTAGGCCGGATTTATCTCACACCCTCTCCACATTAGCCATTAATTAGTGGATTTTAAGCATGAAGCGTACGTATTACAGCATCACAACATAAGTCATGATAAAAAACTAACAACTGATATTTAAAATGTTATTGTATTAATAAAGTTAGCCAAATTGCAATACCAATTTTAAATGGTCAATCTAAATTGGACTGGACCGAAAAGCTTCCGCATTAATCAACTGTCGGCTCGATGTTTAAAAAAAAGAGTAATACTTGGTGCACACTCAATTGGGTGTGCGCCGTACCCTCCACCCTCACGTGAATTCACGGGAAGTGGGAGAAGGATGGACACCCCATTGGTGCGTGCACACCCGATGAGGTGTGCACCAAGTATTACTCTAAAAAATTTGTGGTATATACAGGTTCTCTTTTCTCTTCTTTCTTAGGAGAAGGGGAAAAGGAAGGGCTATATGACCAGGTCCTGGGTTGATATGATGTTGTGGGGAAGTTGTCACTTTGAGGCTGACTGAACCTGAACTCTCATCTGACTGTCTTTAATTTGAACTCAAACTCTACTTCATCCTGTGATGAGATCCACTATTTGACAAGATAAGAATTATTTGATAAGATGAAGAAGTATCAAGTTTACTTCTAACATACATAAATGAGGGCATATACAAGGTGCATACAAAGAGCCTAAGAGGATCTAGTCTCCTTCACCCCAAACTAATCAGAAGTACCTTCATTAGTCATGACCTGACTCTAACCTAAAGTGTGTATATATATATATAGGTGTATAATATGATCCACGTATTTTAAACATTTAATTATGTTTATCAAGTTTTAATAAGATCTTGGAGACCAACCTTAGCCTACTTTAGATGGGTTTAGACTAAACAGTTGTTCAACTTGACTTGCAATAAGGTGGTCTCAATCCAACCCCATCAAAAATTTGAATTAGGCTAAGCCAAGCTTAGGGTCCCGACAAAAAGAATTCACCAGGGCATCTTTATCAAGCAAAACAAATGGGGAAAAACAGTTTGGTAACCTCGAAACTCGCCCTAATTTAATATCTTGGCCAGGTTTTGATCGTGTTAGAGGCAACATTGTGGGGACATGAACTTTTTTTCTTTTTTTTTTTGGCTATCTTCGCCTACGTTTGTTATTGGACACTTCTCCTTGTTCTGAGGTGGCTGTGTGGTGGCATGGTGACCCCACATGACCCCCTTCACAAGGGTGAGTGTGAGATTCGTTTTCTTCCCCACCATAACATAAAGGAGGATGCCACAACTCCACGTCTCCCAACAATCCATTTGTTTGTACGCATGTGCATGTACGTTTGTGTTTTTTTAAAAAGGAATTAGCTACTTAAAACTATTTTTATTAGATAATTTAACATAATAAGAAGAGGGGTCTTAGTACAATTGTAAAGTTATTTTATTGTAAAGGTCACTGAAAATTGGAAAGAGGTCTTTTACAAAAAGCAGAGGTAAGACTGCATAAAGCAAAAAAAAAAATTATTTCCTATGACAACTTTGAGATGAGATCTTCTAAATGTCATCTTTTAGACTAACACGTGCGTTCTCACATGATACAAGGTAAATGTGCGCCCGTTTTATTCACCCTGTCTTATGTGAGTGAAAATATATCTTAATCTGAAAAATGAGGTCCATAAGATCTCACCTTACAACTAGTCTCATGAAAATAAACTGTTGTCAGATAATTTGACTAGATTAGGGGAGAAATGTGTTATTACCACAAGCATATAATTCGACTTGCCTAATATTTTGACAATTATGATAGAAGGTTTCAGGACTTGGTGTTCATTTTTTGTACCAAAATAATCTAAAAAATATTTTCAGAAGCTTTTTTCATTAATAACTTAGATAGTTTCATGAAAAGGTGCTGTTTGAACAGCTTTAAAGTATACACAGTCACAGATTCCATCAGTGACCATTACAAGACTGCCATATAAGATGGTTGGTGCTTCTCAGCCTATTATGAAAAAGGAGCATATCTTCATATAATAAAGTACAACTTAGATGCAGTTACTATATAGTATATAGCAAAGAATCTATGTAAGGATGTAAGAACAGAATCTCCCATTTCTCATGTTTTTAACTGTGGTGATGTTCTCCAAAGAAAGCAACAAATTAGGAGGACAGAGCACATGGTGGGTTACCTTCCACTATGCATGCTCTCTTTTCCATTTTCCCTATGATGATTCAGCAGTCCTGAGTTGCTGCAAGAATCTAGCAAAGGGGTCGGACCACTTTAAATTTTTTTATTTATTATTATATGTTAGGGCTTGGGCTACGCAAAAACTATTATCCTCATGTGGACATAGCTGAAGTGCTGGTCCTGGACTTGGCTTGTGAAGGGGACAGAGATTTGGCTGACGTGCCATTGTTGGGGATGGAATCTTTTGTTAGCTACGGCAGCTGGCGAGATGACCCCCGGGCTCACTTCACTTCCCCACTAAAGAAGTGGGAGGGTAGGCTACGCAATGTCCTCAGTGTTACTGAGCAGTGAGTAATTAGGTTGGTATTTCTCGAACTCTCTAAATATAAAAAATATACATTTGAAGATCATTAGGTACGCAAAAAATGTTGTCCCCTCACAGGCTCGCATTGAATCTGCAGATAGTGTGTGAAATTTCTTCATGAGATGTGGTCTTGAATTTAACATTATCATCCAAATGAGTGTGAAGGAGTCACTATTATGTAGAAATATCTTTATTAAAGGGAAAAAATATTGGCATTAGGAATTGAAACCTCCTCAACAAGAGAACATGTATATAGTTAATTGTTTTTTTAACAGTAACCTAGTGGTCTGGGGCATAGTCCCCAGCTCCAGGGAGCTAGGATCGAGCCAACCCAAGGCCATCCTTGGCTTTGGTGAAGATAGATAGCTTCCTATGAAGGAGAGACTTCCGCGGGATTGAACCCGCGCGCGGCTCCCCGAGGGAGAGCGAGGTGTCTGCCCAACACCATTATGCTACGGGCCTGTGGACATGTATATACTCAATTGATCCACCTAACAAAAGAAAAGAGTGATATTCCTTTAGTATCCTTTTTGTCAAAAAATAAAAAAAAAGGTAATCCCACATTATCTTCACCAAAGCCAAGGATGGGAGGCTCCCACTCCCACCTAACTCATCCCTAAGCCTTTCAAATCCCACCCTGGGCAGAAAGGTTTGCTAATGGAGTAGCTCTGCTCTCCCACTTACCTCTCACTTGCTAACTTTTCTCCTCCTTTACACTGTTCAGAACCCTCTCACATGTATGGGAAATTTTTATTTCTTACTTTTGACAAGCTCCCCCATTTTACTATATTGAATGTTGACTCTGATATTCACCTTCTCTTTCTATAGCTTTCTTAGTACTAGAGCAATGAGCATTCATAGCCAGAAGAAGCTCAAGTAGAATCCTTAAAGATGTAATCAAATAGATACATGATTATACATCTAACCAATTACAATGGAGGGAGGTTGTATGTCTTTTTAAAAATGTGTATCTCTTTAAATGCCTATAAGAGTAGTGTTTAAGAATTGTTTTCTTAATGTTATCAAAGAGAGATGTTTTGGGCATTACCTCCACAATGGACTGGATGCTAATTTTGGTTCCTAAATGGTGCTCCAGTTGGAGATTTTTAATGCATTAGAAGTTACTCCCTCCTCAAATCTCCATCATGTGATTTGAAAGCAGACCTGTTCAAGGCTATCTAACATTTTAGTCATTCCTCGTGAGTAGGGATGTAAATGATACCTGAAAATCTGTTTATCCGTCTGTTTTCTAAGTTTAAAGATCACAAAAAGATACAATATAAAGGATAAAGATAACTATAGTCTCAGTATCTGAATGATTTAGGATAAGAAAAAGAATACACCTTTTTCCAAATTCGATATCCGAATATCCATCCATTTTCTTTTAGTTATCTTGGTTGTTGATTATATCTTATTTAAAACTTTTATTTCTAAATGAAGTCTCCAATTATACCTATATAGTTTATTGTCCATGCCATTATTTTAAACCCTTCTCTCCTTCATTTATTAGTTTGCAAGGTTCACTTTCACAAATGTCACATGTACAAGTAAATTTATAAGAACTACTTAGAAAGAACTTATATCTATGTATATTTTAAAAGTAATATTCTTTTGCTCCCTCTAGAAGCAATAGAAGATTAAGTTTATGTTGACACATAGTATTGTCTAATAATTTAACTTTTATGTATATATTTCTGATAATTTTAAAGGATGAAGATAAGGATACATATATTTCTTAAAGGATAAGGATAAAAACAGACATATTACTTTAAAAAAAAGGATAAAGATAAAGCCAGTATTTGACCGGACAAGTATCCTTTTACATTCCTACTCATAAGATCAATTTTAGTGCAAGCCAAGCACTAAGGTCGCTTTGGTGGTAGTTTTAGCAAGCTTCTATATGTTCTTTAGGGTAGGCATATCCATTGAAAACCTATGCAATTCATTATATTTGCTTACTAGCAAATTTTTGGACTTGGAATCCATTTGGTATGTCGCAAATGATTGCGAAACAATATTTTCCTTATATTTAGATTGCTATAAATTATTTTATGTTATTTTTTTCATTCATTTGGAGTGTCACGGGTAAATTGTTATACTCCAAAATCGGATGAACCCTATAGTTTATGTTTAGCTGATTTTGGGTTTTAGTTTAAAACCATTATAATCCAAAAATCAAAAATTTTAAAACTAGTGATTTTAAAACCGAAGATTATATTCACATTAGTGCTTCTAAAACTAAAATTTGACAATATTTTGGGACACAACAAACACACCAAACGAGCCTTTACTTGAACCTTTCACTTTGTTTGCAGAATAACTTAAACCAGAATAAGGTTCTGGGGATTTCTTAAACCAGAATAAGAGGTATTTTGATTTGGTAAATTGTTGGTATTCCACTCAGAATAAGGAGAATTACATTGCGCTATTCCGAGTGATTTGGTAGGAATAAGTGGAATAATGAGTGAAATAAAAGGTAAAATTAAAAGAATTAGGGGAATTAGATATTCCAGGTAGGTTTGGAAAGTTGGAGGAATTGGAGGAATTAGGCATACTCTCAACCAAATCAGAATATGGCCTTTATACCAGCTATTCTGGCCCTATTCCACAAACAAAGTGTTGCAATTGACCAAATTAACGTCCTGGCCATAAGAACATGATTAATGTCAAAGACGGCAACCTGATCCCTTTTGCTGGTTTTTGGTTTTTATGTACCCTTCAAATGGTAGGTGTTAACATTTAGTCAAATTATTATTTTAATTGCTATATGCCTATAATTTAAATAAAACATACAATCATGTTTGCCTAATCAAGTAACATGAGAATATTATAGAAAAAATTTCTAACATTGTTGGCATAAATACCATACTATGATTTTACCTGCTTAAACGTTAAAACTGAAAGTTTCTCTTCCTCTCTTCTTCTTCTTTTACTTTTTAGGAGTATAATTATCACTTCATGTTTAAGTACTACCTCAGCTGTAGTTAAGATGGTGGAGACAAGATAGCAATAATCTAGGTGATTATGTTAACATATCATGATGAGGGTCTTCCACACAAAAGTACTAAATGGCCACCCATTGGAGTCTTCTCTTTAGTTCACGTGCTTCCATATGAATTTTGATGTCGTCCACACAGTAGATGCACGCATCCTGTGGGTGTATTCTATTGAAAAAATGAATTACTACATAACGTGATCATCCGTATGGAACACAGGAGGCATTAAAGGGAAGATCTCCTAGCTAAACATATCACTTAGGAGCATCTTTATGTCTGTAAACTACCGTATTTATATGTATATCCTTAACTCCCAAATGTTGTTACAAATGCCTTTCACATCTTTAGAAAGTTTGCAGTTATATTCCTTTTGTGATGCCATGAACTCTAATCGAATATGCTAAAAAAATTCAGATACTTTTATGTATACCCTTCAATATTCTATAATTTTACATGTGTACCCTAACTTCACCAAAATTCATAATTTTTTTGGATTTTTACATATATGTCCCACAAATACATTGTATTTGCATTTACACCCCCAACTCTCATATAATGTCATCAATACCCCTGAAATCTTCAAAATGTTGCATTTATACCCCTCCATCAAACTAAGGTAGATTTGCCAAAAAGATTATATAAATCATGAAAACATCGGAGTGTTGGGGGGTACATATGCAAAATTTTAGTGAATTGAAGAGTATATATATGCCAAATATTAGTGAATTTAGGGATATATATGCGAAGATGGAGGGGTATAAGTGCAACTATCTAAAGATTTTAGGAGTAGTAATGATAATATGTGGGAGCCGGTGTATATATGCAAATATAGTACATTTGAGGGGTATACATGCAAAAAAATCCTAAACTTTTCTACTATATTTTGTCAAAGTTCACAACATTTTGATGAAATGATACAATTATAATATTTATAAAAACCTTAAGGATATTTATAACAATATGTGAGAGTTAGGAGTATATATACAAATCTATAGTTTATAGGGGTATATATACAAATAAACTTAAAATTTAGGTATCTTTTTTTGTACTTTCCAAGGACTTGCAAAGAGTAAAAAGATGATATGTTTAGCATAACTTCTAAGTAAAAGTATGCTTAAGATTTCTTTTCTTTAGTCTTACCTATTTTGAAGGTAGGATATTCTTGAAATTTGTCTATATTTTCCTTTTTTGTTTTTCAATCAAAGACTTCAAATCATGACTTCTTATTTCTTAGATTGGAGACCAAGAAAACTAGTTAAGGGAAAGTATCTTTAAACTAACTATCTCGTCAAGTAGGCCTAAATCAAGCAGGGCTTGGTTGGAACTCCCTCGAGACCAGGATTTGAGAATGTGAGGATGCTAACTTCCGGGGACAGGAGGTGGCAGATTAGGCTACTTGCATGATCCTCCAATTTTTTTTTGCGATGGTACCATCCTCTAAAGAATATTTACATGGTTTTAACGTAAGCTTTAGGGGGCTCAACATGGTTTAAATTTTCTTCTTTTTTGTATCTCATTTAAATTATCTTGATCGACATGACTGTCTTGAATGATTTATATGGAATTGGCATGAAAGGACAAGGCATAACCTAGTGTATACTTTTTACCACTACGGTGGCCTCAGAAAGACCAAGGACTAGTCATAACCTATCGACATCATCTACCACTACCACTACTATGGCCTTACGAAGAGACTGCCATGCTATATACTAAACGGCATAAACTTAGTGACAAGTCCTACTACTACCTTGGCCTTTGAGAAAGGCAGCCATACCATATTTTGTTGTATAGCTTAAGTCATTAGTATCATACTGTACTATACTATGTTGTATCTATCCCATTAAGAATTAGCTACATCTACATCGTTTACTATTATTACCACTTTCATATATCTCTTGAAGGGCCCAAGATCATAAGCACTGACCACAATTAAAATTAACCGATGTAAGACTATTATATAGTCGCTCCAATATTCCTTCTCACGGTCAAGATTGGCTGTGAATATTAAATAACAGGAGGTGGCGCAAATTGGATGATAAATTTAGAAAGATAAAGTTGGGCCATGCCCCTGTTTTGATACCATCTTACAAACCACAAAATCTGGGTATTAAGTTTGAAAGACCCAAAATTATAAGCACAGGTCACAACTAAAATTAACCGACGTAAAACTATTATATAGCGGCTCCAACAGTTAAGAAATTATTCTGACCATGATCTGACTATTCATCACAACCTCTGCCATGTTGCCAAATGGGGGCTCAGATTGTCAGAGCAGTATCTCTCATTTCTCGTATTCTTAATTGTGGTACTTTCAGTGAAGAGACAAACAAAGAAAGGTCACATGGTGGTCTATCCTTTACTAGCTATGTGTCATTTTCTAATGATTCACTAATCCTTAGGTGCAGAGATTCTGCAGGAATCTAGCAATAGGATCGGCCCAAACTTTGAGGGGGGACTTTTTATGCAAAAAATTATTGCCCTCATGTAGGCTTTATTTTAAGGGTGCTCTAGAACTCGGCTTGGGAAGGGTGACATAGATTCAGCTGACGTGGCCTTGGGTGGGAGGGGACATGGAATCTTTGGTTTGCTCCATTACCCTCAACAGTGCGAGGCACCATCTCACATTCAAGTTGGATGCTCAAGAGTGGGGGATAAGAGAACTTGCATGAAGGCGAACCAGACAAGGTTTCTTTTCCAAGTCCAATCAGAATCTGAAATTTGTGAAAAGTGATTCCTAGGAATGCAACAAGGCTGTGTTGAGGTGGACCCACATTCGGTTCCTAAGTGAAGTGGGAAGCAATTCTCGTCTCCAATGCTACGTACCCATGATGGTTGGGTGGAGACATGTCCCCATTCCAACATTTTCGTTTCAAATTGGACTGGGTTAAAACCATCACTTGACCTATGTCAAAATGCTGATTTTAGTAGAGAATATCACCTACATAATAATGAGCATGTAGTGAACAGTTGCTTATGAGAGAAGGCATATGAAAAAGAGGTGTAGATAATGGTGATAAAAATGTTAGGTGTGTAGACAAGAAAAGAAGTATGATTATTGTCAGTGGCGGATTCAGGACCCCATTGGATTTTATAAAATATAAGAGGCTCATTATAATTAGTCTATTAGAATGACTGACCCACTGATCTCGACCTATTAGAGTGATTCCACTGGCCCATTGATTCTAATTTAATCGAGTGACCTAACTAGTCCACTGTCCGAATGACCATAGTGAACAAAATTTCTACGTTGGCCACAGATTATTGTATATATACTCTTGAGATCATACGTACATATTTGGTTTTATACTGCAGATATCATTATATGCCTTAAGATACGGTATACTAGTGAGGAGATGTCTGATGCTTCATTGGTGACTCCTTTTAAGGGTATGTTTAATAGGTTTTCTAGGTACTTTTAACCAGCATTCTCCTGTAAAATCTCTCTAAACCTTAGCATTATACTCCTCGTGATTGACAACATCTCTCGTATTTTCAAGGAATATTCCATATCCCAAGTTAAACAATTAAGAAATCTATTACTTTAACCTCTATTTTAGATGTACATATGAATATATATATAATATGTATATAAATGTCCCATTCACACACACGCACCCAAACATCTCCTTTCGCGTAGCAGTCCTTCTTGGACGCCAACCAAACGAAGAAAACATCTTGATGCACTATCTCCCCTCAAGAAATTTTATGTGCCAAGTATTAGGCAAGAGGGGGTTGAAGTCCAAGGATTAGGGGAAAAAGAGTAGGTTGGAGTTAAGGGTGCAAATGATAATTGGTAATCCAATTCCTTGACCAATTATTAGCTTATAAGTCAGTTAATAGACAATAGTGGATAAGATAACATACAAATCTCTCCTAATCAAATGTGTATAATACGTTGATAATCTTACCATTTGACTAATTATCAGTGTGAGTTAACAGATAATCTCTCTAAACTAGTATGGTCATAAATCCATCTTAGATCTGCATCCAATCTAGCCCACTTGCATCCCTAGTCACGGTTCCTTCAAGAGAGAAAGTGGGCTTGCAAATTCAAGCTCGACGCCGATGGGAAATGGCCCACTTTCTCTCCTCCATTGTCCATGCCTACCCAAGCCCAATTCTAATGGAAGATTTAAGTTTGGCCGGTGGACAATTCTATTTATATTAGAGAGCCGTGTCAAACACTCGGACATGACACGATTTGTGGACGTCCGTATTTAACCCTTTACTTTAAAATTTTAAAATAAATATTAAAAAATTATCAGAATACTTATCTATATATTAAAATTCAACATATTTTAATTACATCTTTTATATTCTAAATAAAATTTAGTAACTATATTTATTATATACATGTATAATGATGTATTAATGTGTATATATTCATATATTCTCTATGTCCTTGTGTCATAATTTTAAGATATCGCAATTTCCCACACACGTGTCCGTACCGACACTTGACACTCATCTCTGTGCCTCACATATTATAATCTCCAACCTTATATCACTTTGGTAGGTCAAGCTTCTTGCTACAGTTATGCCGCTTGTTAAAAATCCATCGCCTATCAGAGAAAGAAGGGAAAGGGAGGGGAAAAGATACAACTTTGGAAGAGGACCAAAAAAGGAAGGGGACTTGAAGAAGACTGACGTCCGAGATGTACCACATGCTTGTGGTTCTTTGGATTCTCATTTTTAATAAGAGTACCATATTCTTTTTTTTCCTTTTTTTTTAATAAGAGTACCATATTCTTTTTTTTTCCTTTTTTTTTTAATAAGAGTACCATATTCAATGTTGATCACATAAATATGTTTGAATCTTCCAAAATAGCATGACATTTACAACTCCCAGAGCTAGATACTCAATACTGATTAATAGTATGCGTTGTTAAGGCTGTAACTAGACGTTTGCTTGGAATAAAAGTAGTACAAAAATGAGGAAAACGAGATGAGATACTACCATGAGTGCAACTGTGCAAGTGAGGTGGACCATCTATGATCATGCTGTGAGGGACCATGTAGATTGTGTTGGGCTTGGACCGTAGTAATATTTCTTTTATTTTTTTTAAAAACCTAAGGTAGTGGGGGCAATTTTAAGTGGTCTATCCATATCATATAATCTTTCATCAGACAAATAAAAAAAGAAAACCTGCTCAATCGAACTCCGAACAGCTACTTGTGTGCAGTACAACAAATATTACTTAAGATAGAATTGCCAAATCTTATTATGTTTTTTGTAAGGGACTTTTAGCATAGCTCACTGTTGTATTCTATAAGTGGAAACCATGTGGATATACAATATCTTACGTATAATCATTATCCAGCCGTAGGTGTCAGAAAATCGTTTGGCAATCAGAATATTGGGTCTCCCATTGAATAAAAGAGAAATAAATTATATATCTCACCTAAAGTTGACATTTTTATTTACTTCAACTGTTTTTTATATGAGTAACACGTGCTGCACCGCATGTCGGGTGCGGCCAATTTTTTATTTTTTATTTTTTATGGTGGGTCCTATCATGTTCTACGTACTTATATAATCTGATCTCCGATCAGACAATTAAAAAAAAATTAAAAATTAAAAAATTGAGCCCAATAAACAGTAAAAAATCACTATTCATTGCAATCAATTTTTTAGGTTTTTTGGATCATCCGATTTGAGATCGGCCTGCACAAGAAGTATCGGACGTGATGAGGCCAATCTAAAAAAAATAAATAAAAATTGCTATTATTGCAACCGTGTAGATCGGACGGCTGCCCACGTGCAGCTGCACCGTGTGTGGTGCAGCAAGTGTTATCCTTTTTATATATCTAATTGAAAATTAGTAATTGGTAGAATAAACCACCCAAGGCATAATATTCTTCTCCATCTGTATCCCATTGCAAGCTTGGCGCTAAGAATTTCTGAACATACAAGACTTTATCAAATTCCTTTAAATAATGTGCAGGAGAGGTTGGTCATGGATGATTTTAAAATACACAGGTATGAATTTGGTGGATTAAGATTGACAAATGTACTTTTAAAGTCATCCATAATTAACCAAAAGATAATATATTTTCAACTTTAAATCTTAAGTTAATTCCCATTTAAGAATGGCGCAAGATAAATCATATATTTGAAAATTTTGTGTCTGACTAGAGGCATTTTTACAGCAGTTATCATTCTCCTTGCACCGACTATGAGCCTGGAGACGCTCCCCGCTGCCGTCCGATCTATTTTGATCGGACGGCAGCGCACGGGGTAAACAGAAAAGCCTTTTTTGTTAAAGAAAAATGATCAAATCTTGAGACTATCCCAATTAGGTATTCGTAAAGAATGGATGGTCAACAAGAATTAAAAAAGAAGAAGCAAATGATATGAAGGCAGTCCCTTGTTTTGATACTATCTTACAAACTATAAAACTCAGGGTATTAAGTTTGAAGGATCCAAAATCATAAGTACTGACCACAGCTAAAATTAACCGATGTAAGATTATTATATAATCGCTCCAACACGCTCTGGTCACCTCCATTGGCAAGCAGCATGCACCGTGGTGTTGTTAAGCTTGTCGTTCGTGATCTTCTCCATTTACAACATCCGGGAGGTGAAGATCAGAGCTGCGAGGAGGAGCCATGGGGGAAGACAGGGCTGCTGGTGATGGACAGAAACGCAGACAGAAGAGGAGAGGCTTTGAATTAGAGGGGAAGTTTTCTATTTGGGCCTCTCCTCGAAGCTGGACACTACCCACGACATGTGGGCCGTTGGGCTATGCATGTGGGCCATCCGATATGGAGGGGCCCGAACACTATTCATTACAATGTATTGGGTAAGAGAAAGACTTGCTGTACTAGGTCAGTGCAGCACTATTGCGCTGATCCAGCGCGGCTGTCTGATCATTTGATCAGATGGCAGCACCTGAGCAGAGTGCTGTACGCACCTGGTGCTAGGGAGGGTCTTCTTTTTTTTCTTTTTTTCTTTTTTTCTTGCCGTCTGATTGAATCGTACGTTCGAGTCCAGTATTTTTGCTTCAAGAAACAAAAGGAAATTATACATTCCTATTGAGTAATATTTTCTGTAATGTCCTCTGAAGTACTGTAGAATAGCGGCTGTCTGATGCACCGCAAGCCATATGTAAGATTTGTTGTATTCCCTCTGGCAGGTGCAGTGACCACACATCGTCGGATCCATTTGGTCGGACGGTAGTTGTGCTGCAATGCCCTGAAAGCATTGCTGTAATTATTACTCAAACGTACTTGGAACTACAACATTTACCATTTCTTTGGAAAAAAAAAATGTAAACAATCTTCTGCTTAGAGTTGAGACTTCAAAAGATTGATTAAAGTTCTCTGGATTCATTAGATTGAGAGAGAGATGCCGGCTAATGCGAGGGTGCTCTTAAGGTGGTCTCCAACTCCAAGTATCGAATTCCTAAATGTTCGGAGCTTTTTAAACAGGCCTAATGTGCATCAAAACTGAACAAGGTAGGCACATGTATCCTAGTTTTTATACTTAGACTCGCAAAAGAATTGAGCCGACTCAAGCTTGCTTTTAATTGAGTTAGGAGGGCGAAGGTAGCGGAGTGGTAATCCAGGGCTTCGGTTGGTAGCCATTTCAACAGCTCGTGGGTTCGATCCTCGTCACCCTCGCATGGTGAATTGGGAAGCCGTGCCCCACCCCCCGCACGGTTGTTTACCAGACAACCGGATTTCTCTTGACATCAAAAAAATATATATTATATTAATTGAGTTATTAAATATATGGGAAAAAATGAAGATCTAAGATTCTACATTAAATAGGGTAAGGGTGCAAAAACACCGAGCTGACTCTGCCTTATTGTTGACCCAAACTTTTACCGAGTTCTAGTTAAGAGAGTTTTATGCACAAGCATGCACACTTTTCTGAATTATTTTACTTAGATCGGAGAGTTTTCAATGTATGAGAAGTATTATATGAAATTTAAAAGGGCAACGTTGATCAATGGGGCAACACCAACAATAGAAGCTGAGTCAATTTTAGATGGAACTCATTATGTAATTATATCTCATTCTTTTTTGGGGAATGAGGTTCCACAAGCATTGAATTCTAGTGCAATATGACCTACCAAAGGTCAAGCTTTACCCAATAGGATGTTTTGATACAGGTTGGTTCAAAGTCCATTATTTGTGTTGGCAAAGGCTAAATGTACTATATATTTAAGAATTCTAATAAGCCTTCTAATGGATGGTAAAATATAAAATAAAAACTTTACTATAATAATTTTTAAAAGATGGGACCATACCGCTCTTTGCACTTTAATCTAAACAAAGAGGACTTTCGTTAGATGAGGGATGATGAGTCTAATGATCCTGTTAATTTGAATAGAAGGATTGTATTACCCCTTACACCTTTATAATTTGCCTAGACATAAATTATAACCATAAAAATTTATCTCAAGCTTATGTGTTTGATATAATTTGCTTTACTTGGTTTAATTTGGTAAATGAAGAGCGTAAACTAAATACAACTAAATTTATTGATCGACTTCATTTTGATCCAAATCAAAAAATTTAGATCTCAAATTAAACTGAACCGAATCAAATGAGTTCTTTTTTCTATTTTGAACCGAATTATGAACTCCCGTACTCCTAGCTAGACGCAACTATAGCAAGTATGAGTCGACCAGTCTAGTCCAACCATAGCAAGAATCAATGGTTTCAGAACAAGATGTGCTTGAACTGGATTAATCTCCCAGTCACAAATCAAAGAGTTGAGATCTTTGCAAGTGCACCTAGACCAAATTCAGTAAATGCAAAGAGGGTTTTTGCTAAAAAAAAAAATTCACGCAAATTTTTTTTGATTTCGCATGAAAGTTTCTATGCAAATGTGTGAGTTACGCCTCCCTGCACTTACTGACTTTGGTGAGTAAGTGCACCTACAAGAACCTACACTTCAAATAAAGATATCCTAAATTTGGCATCGAGACATTTCATAATTTGGCAGATTTGGAAAGCTAGTTGTAAGCTCACTATGAAATGTTTGCATACCCACCCACTCACCATAGTTAGTGGAGCCGCTGCAGAATTCTTTCAAGAGTAATACTTGTTGCATTGAATAAGGTGCAGCCCAAAAAAGTCAAGTTTTTGAAAAAAATTTATGGTTGACTCCTTTATGTCTTATGTGTTCATACAATCTGATCTTTGATCAAATAATCTAAAAAAATTAAAAATAAAAAAAATGAACTCCAATGAACAAGGAAAAAACACCCTTAGTGGGCTCAGCCCAATAAATTGGGGCTCATTTTTATATCTTTTAGATTTTTTAAGTCATTTGAAGAGAGATAAGATTGTAAAACATGTCGAACATGATGGAACCGATAATAAAAAAATTCAAAAAAATGTAATTTTATTTTTTTGAAGTTGCACCACATGTGGTAGCAGTAGTATAACTCTTCTCTGAATAGTAGTGACCTTACATCTTATACAGACCCAGAAGCAAGAAGCACTCGGCCTCTTATAGGCTGCATTTGGGATAAGAAGTCAATTTAGTGTTGACTTTTGGGGGGTTTGTGGGACTCATATTACTTTTTAAAAGCTCAAAAAAAAATTTATCATAAATTTTTTCTCTCTTTATCTTCCGTCCCTCTTTTTACGTATCTCCTCCATAGATGAAAGTTAGAAACTTAGACTTGAAAAGTGTATATTTAATACACTTGCTTTCGAACCGACTGCCTAAGGCAATTGGTTCACCGCTTGCCTTTCAATTGGAAGGTCTTAGGTTTGATCTTGGTTGGAGCCTAAGAACTTTCCAGTCATGCAGCTCTTAATGCTGTTGGGATCTTTATCTCCTGATCCGTAAGATCACTTTTCCAGATAATCAGGCGGACCTGGAATTCTCAACTTAATTAGGTGGACTTCTTGACCGGCACGGAACTATCTCCAACTCAAGAGGATATCTCAGGATCGATCTCTGATCGCTTGTAAATACCTGTACATACCTAGCCATTGTGTCACTGATCAAAAAGAAAAAAAATACACTTGCTTTCTCTTGTCCTGCCTTGTCCCCCATCAATCATTATAATCTATCCTTAACTTGTATTGCCAAATGCATGCAGCATTAGACTACTCTTAAAATATGGATCATTATTATACCTACTGCACCCAAAGACCCAATCTGGATCGTCAAGTTGTGAGGAGGCATGATCTTTATTTTTCCGTGATCCTAGTTCGACAATTTTTTCTTTAAAAAAAGAAAGAGAATTATATCAGAAACACTGCCGTCAGATCAAGCTCGGAGATATTGCAGAAAATATAATGTAAAATCAAATTAAATTGGGCTGGATATGACGTGGGCTGGGTCGTGTTTGGTTGGATGTGCTCCGCAGTCAAGTCAAGCCACTAGCGGTCTGTTCACGTTACCCCATCGAGTTAACCTGATTCTGATATCTCCGCCTTCCTCTGAACGCCAGCTACCGCAGTCAAGTCAAGCCACTCCGACCGGATGATTTAAAAGAATTTGAAAAATAAAAAAATTGACTCTAATGAGCAATAAAAATACTTTTAATGAGTTCACTCTAATAATCATTTCTTTTATTTTTTAGGTCTGTTTAGACCGTCCAATTAAGTATTGGACTGTACAAACTTATAAGACATTTTGAGACCAACTTAAAAAATTCAAAAAAAAATATCTCCTTTCATCCACTGTAATACCCTATTACAATAAAAAGATATTGCAGTAAATATTACTCTTAATTATGATAGTATTTTTAGATTCGACACCATCATAAAAAAAAAAAAAATCTAACATATGTTACATTATTCCATATAAAATGACATATGACCGGTGCAACTAATGTTAGTGGTCTCTTTGTTTGACAGATTATACCGGTACCGGGATCTTGTGCCTGAGGACGACCACCCATGGGCTTGGCCCTCCACTTTGAAAAATCGCATATATAATTTTCCCATCTTCACACAGTGAACCGGCAAAGTGGAAGAGTCATCCATGTCCTTTTCACTTGTGCCTTACAATGTTGATTGTTCTAATCTAACTATTCCAACATATGTTTTTAAAATTGGTATTTTCTATAGGTTCTCCTGTAAGTTATCACACTTATGTATATGCCTCTGACTCTTACATATTGTTACAAGTTCTCCCGACATCTACAAAAAAGTTTTCCATCAAAAATATCATGAACTCTAATAGAGTATGCAAAAAAAAAACAGAGATTTTTACATATTTGTATGCATATTCTTGACTTCGTTGAAATTTACAGAATCATCTTTCTGACATGTTTAATTAGTTTAAGTTGATAATATTTCGACGGAAAGATGTGACTGCAATCTTTTTGAAGATGTCTGAAGTATTTATAATAATATGTGAGAGTCAGATACGACTATGATCATTTACAGGAACATATATAAAAATCATGCAAAATTTTAGAACAAAGACAATGATGCGGCCTTTTTCCTTCACGACCCACCACTTTTCTATATCACAATAACGTTTGTCCATTGGCTGATAGAATGCCAGCGTGCCTATCCCTGTATGTTCGGAGCTGTTTGCAAATTTCTCCATTTGGCAGTGATTCGTCCTCATTATTGCCTCCGTATCTGAGAAGATCTTTCTTCCATCCAGAGTTGACGAGTCATCAAAGAATAATGCTAACCTGATAGAAAAATTATTTCACTTTTCTTATCCATGGAACATGGTTGGTTCTCACCGCAGCTATCGACGACAAATTGATAACAATGTCCCTCACCGAAAACTTTAATTCTTAAATAATTGTAAAAATATCTTTTTTTTTTAATATAACTAGTGTTACAAAGAAATCCATCTCGACAAACAATCAACTGTCTCGCAACAAAGATAGCAAAATATTTGATAAAGAGGTGTAATAGTCCAGCATAGCCTAGCAATAGGAAGAACTTAAAACGCATTGTAACCATTTCCACCTTTCTCAATGATAAGTCTCCAAGTACGAAGATGTTGAAGGGCTCAAATAAATAAGAAATGTTATTATATCACTTTTTTTCCTGTCCCTTTGATCACTTGATAAGAAAACTCCTATTAATTGTAACATTTGTGAAAAATAAATTATACCAAATGTATGATCGGACGGTGTAGGGCATTGCAAGGCAGGGTGTGTTCTAATGAAAGCATAACATGAGGGGAGACGTACTGATCTATGCACTGTATCTGATGACAGTTCATCCTCTTTTGAAGAGACAGAACAGTACGAAAATCCACCTCACTCACTTATCTTATAATTGCAAACTCTGTTCCCTCTCCCCTCCCTCTTTGTCCCCTCCAAAGGAGGACGGTCTGCACTCTTATCTAGAATGCCTTTAAAGCTAACGTTCTTGGAGTTTACTTTGAATACTTCCAATACCTACGATGGATGCAGCTTTGGTCGTTGCATGTACCGCCACTTCCGGCTCCACGTTTCTGGCTCCGCCATCTCTCTCTTGTCTCTCTCTGTTGCTGGTGAGTGGTGAGGAGGAGCAAGAAAGAGAAACGGACTCTCTCTCTACCCTGTTTGTGAGAGAGAGGGAGGGAGGGAAAGAGACAGGGAACAGTATCCACTGCCCATCCCTTCTACTTGTACCCCAACAGACGTAGGAAGAGCAGCCTGCACAGAGAGAGAGAGAGAGAGAGAGAGAGAGAGAGTTCCCACTGTAAGGATCGAAAGAAGGGAAGCGGGAGGATGGCGGGTCGGGCAGCACGGAGGTTCTCCTCCCTCCTCTGCCGCTCTCTCTCTTCTCCCTCATCACCGGCTCCCCCTTCTCCACTCCTCCGAGGTTGGGCTCCTCTTTTGTGTCCGGCCTTGAGATCTTCCACTGTGTTGTTAATTATGTCATAAGGCTTTAAAAAGTTCAGGGATTTGTTTATGGGTTTGGCAAAGTTTTTCTTTTTTACTTTTTTAAGAATTTGTTTATGGTTTTGGGTTTGTTTCCAAGTTTCTGGTGATGGTGGGTGTGAAGTTGTTCTCTTTCAAAGGAGTTCCCTTTGGAATTCATGTCTATCTCCCTACAGGATCCTACCCTGTTCTTCTCTCTGTTCTCTACGCTACTGTGTGTGTATGCGTGTAAACTGTTGTTTATGTCGGATGGTAACTGCATAACCTTTGAGATGGTAACTGCATCCCCTCCTTGCACTTCTTCAGTGATGGCTGGATCACCATAGCTAGATCTAGCTGTTGCTTATCCTTATCACTCTTGATGATCACCTACTCCTTCCATATATATTGGGTAGTTCTATGCTGATATGGAGTAGGGGATTCCTGGTGAGAAATAAGAGTACAAATGGAGAACCTTACTTGTTTAGGGAACTTATTAGAAAGCTGCAAGTTTTGGCCCCCCAATGAGTTAGAAAAATGAAGAGAGAAATGATGCAGACTATTCAAAGAGAAGGGATGATTGGTGGACCTAACATAATTCTTTTTTTTTCCTGCTTTCTTAGAGATCAGGGTCAAGAAGGCATCTTACGTCCTTTATGGGTTTCTTCCATGGGTCTGCAACCTGAGAGGAGCCAATGGATACATGGTCTTATGTCCATGAACCTACTATGACACATGCCTCATTTAGAACTAGATTAGTTTACGGTCAAGTTGAATTATAGAGTATTACTAAAATATCGTCTGTTCAGCCTGTTGAATGAACCTACTAAGACACATGCATGTAGCTTGCCATATGACAAAGTCTCATTCAGCCCTGCTGTGAAAGATTTTGGTTCTAGATGACCTTACTGAACTTTATGATGGCCTAAATCACAGGGAGGGCAACTGCTCGTCCAACAATAGGAATCCGCAGGTTGTTTGGCACTGCTGCAGCAGCTGAAGAGCCCATCAAACCACCTGTCGAAGTGAACTACACTCAGCTTTTGATCAATGGAGAGTTTGTGGATGCAGCATCAGGTGAATCTTACTTCAGCTCATTATTTTGTGCAGAACTTTTATGATCATCAGGAAATTGAATCTGATCATTTGAGTTGCCTACCCTCATCCAGGGAAGACATTCCCTACCTTGGATCCTAGGACAGGAGAGGTCATAGCCCATGTTGCCGAAGGCGAGGCAGAAGATGTTGACCGTGCTGTTGCCTCTGCTCGCAAGGCTTTCGATGAGGGGCCATGGCCAAGAATGACCCCATATGTAATCACCCACAGTTTTGAATTCCATATTTCTTGAAGGAATATGCATTGATGCAAATTGAACATACAAGATAATTTTCTTACCCCCTCTACTTTTGCAATTGATTAGGAAAGGTCCATGATACTTTACCGCTTCGCGGATCTGATAGAGAAACACAATGATGAGATTGCAGCACTTGAAACTTGGGATAATGGGAAGCCATATGAACAAGCTTCTCTGATAGAGATCCCCATGGTTGTTCGTATGATTCGGTATTATGCTGGTATAATGATTTCTGAAAGGAATGGTTTTGTGTGTTTTACATATGGTTCTTGGGTGTCATAGAATTAATTGGCGTCTACACTATGACTATCAGGTTGGGCAGACAAGATTCATGGTCTCATAGCCCAAGCTGATGGACCACATCATGTTCAAGTGCTGTATGAGCCTTATGGTGTTGCTGGACAGATTATCCCTTGGAATTTTCCACTTTTAATGTTTTCTTGGAAGGTTGGCCCTGCATTAGCCTGTGGAAACACTATAGTAATGAAGACTGCTGAGCAGACTCCCCTATCTGCTTTGTATGCGGCAAAGCTTGCTCTTGAGGTAGGTGGGGGGTTTCTGTCTTTCCTTTTTCTTCTATTAACTGTAAGATACTTTCTTCTGGAAGGTGGACAATATCACATATTCATTTGTATGATGTTCTCCATATTCTCCCTTGTGAGAAAGAAACCCCAGAGAAAAAGTACAGTGAAATAAAAATACCCTCCACATTCCCTTAAACACCTCTCAAAAAATTGCACATCTCTCTTTCACTCTACCACTACCCTGCTGCTGCCAGCCCCTTTGAGCTCTTCTACGAACTCATTTCTGAGCTTGGCCCTGATGCCATACATTGGTAGATTGCTTGGCAAAAACTCATATCTCCTGCTGTTAATTGATTTTCTCTTTGTCTCGCCTTCAAAGCATTGATTGTAGGAGTTCTGGTCCAATATTTGGGGCACAGCCATGCTCTTTGGCCTCTTTTTTTTATTTGTGTCAATTGTCAACATGGATTTAATTCATACAATTTCACTTCAGTGTAAATCTATTCTAGATTCATGTCCGTTTTCAGTTAATTTCTAATTATCATTTTGATATAGCTAGCATTTGTGAGTATTTAGACAGGCAAACAGTCACAAATGATCAGCTATGACTTGCTGAAAACTATGAGCTAAACATAGAAATAGAAATACCATGAGAGACAAAACAAAAGGATCAAAGCCTTGGAAACTTGGAAGTTATTCATGATGGATTGATAATTTCATAAACTTGAAAGACTGAGACTATGAGTAAATTTTGGAAATGTAGTTGAGGAAAAGGTTACCTCAATCTTTTAACCCAAAGGGGATGCAATAAATCCAGGTACCAATAGATGCTCCCAAAAGAGAATTTCCAATATAAGGTTGATGAACACCTTTGCAAAAGTAAACATCAATTGACCCTCCTCTTCCACATTTTCCATAAATAGGGAACAGGCTTTCCTTGCAACATCCCAGTTGAGCTGACTTTCCCAGTAAGATTGTCATGGTTTGCCCCTTCCAACTACTCGAAATGCCCAATTGCAGCATCATTCTGCACAGTAAAACTATCCCTTCCTGGCTTCTCTGTAATGTCTAATATTTCTGTGCCCTCCATTCCTCCATCAGAGTCAAATGATAACAGGTAGTTAAGAGAAGAACACTTCTGTCATTTGTGCTGAAAGACAACCAATAACCGCCTTTTGCTGATCATGGAGCATTTTAAATTTCTATGGAATTTCTCTTACCAGACATTTCATGTTCAATTATGACCATCGTGAAGCATTTTTCTCTCTTGTACATGATTCAAGGGAAACTTCAGACTGAATGAATGAAATGCCAAGCACGATCATGTCAGAAGTTTCTTTAGTGAACAACAAATCTGAATTTTTTTTATCTTTACATATCTTGGAAAAATATTTGTGGCTTATATATGCCACGTAAAAAAGGACTCTTCAGAATAGAAATCATCATATCATTAACATAATTCTTAAGTTCAGATCCGGCGAAGGATCCAAAAAATTGGCAATGAATTATCACTGGTTGTCTACCTAACTGCAACCTTCTATAAGGTGGTGTTAGCAATTGACAAATAAACATATGTAAGAAAGAATTCTTAGAACTCCCAAGGATTTTCTCATTCTAGTTTAGATGAGCAGGCAAAGCAGAATTTTTTACTACCAAGTCAACGAAGCAGTACTGTAAAAGTTGGCAGTTAATTCATAAAAGCAATGTGTAATTTCAATGATTTCATTTACCTTATTTACATGGTACATTTTCAGCAGTCAATTTCAATTGTTTGACTTAGAAGACTAAAATATTGCAATTGCAATTTGGGGATTATGTATCTCATCATGTATGTATGTACGCACATGGTATTTGGGATTTGAATCAGTTTTGCTTCTTGACATTTCCTTGGTAATGATCCAAATTGTGGTGCATGTCAATTAGTGTAGCATTGATTATGGTTGTATGCAACATGTTTGTGGCAGGCTGGGCTTCCTCCTGGTGTTTTGAATATTGTTTCTGGGTTTGGACCTACTGCTGGTGCTTCCCTTGCAAGTCACATGGATGTTGACAAGGTATTTTGTGAAAGACATGATTTCCATTTTGAATAATTATGTTCATTATCTGCAAATATAAGTAGTGAAAAGTTAAATGGAGTTTATTCTTTTCGTAATGATATTTATCTGCCAAAATTGACGCTGAACCTCATGTTGACAGTGAACTCCAATTCACGATGCTGTCTTCGTTCTGGTTTCTATTGCTTATATTAGTCCATCAGTTTTGTTACCTTTTGATGCCTACACTTGGAGACAATTTTTCCATTGACTAGTTGATTTATATTTTCCCCTAGGGTTTTAGTTGGCTAGGTAGGTTGAAGGCTTGAAGCAATTGAAATCATCATCATCATAAGCCTCATCCCATTAGGCTGATAAGTAGAATTAATGAATGATATGAGGAAAAGGCAAAGTTTTCTGACATTTCTGACTAGCTGCAAGCTGACCTCTACCCTGTACCTGCCAAGCCGTACCTAGCTAAGGAGCAGTTGACAGGTAGAAATTCACCTTCTTCGTTGTACAGTTTAACCCATGCAACCAAGCGGCAACCCCTCAAATGCAAGAAGAGGATTGAAATGATTTAAACATAAACCCACATATTATGCATGTGCAATTGTCAACTAGGCTGTAGTCCATTCCATGTAAAGAATATTTGTTACTCTTAACATTCTTGATGGTGTAAAAGCTAGAAATTGGTTATCTTAGACCACCAGTGTTCACAATCTGATTTTGTATAGTCAAAGGATTTCAAAGCATGTTAGAGGATGGTAATAAAGCTGAGTACTATGAAGTAACTCGGTCAATCATGGTTTGAAGGGTACAAGATCACCTGAGCACTGCAGTCTGACTCATTTTAGGGACTGATTTTGGAGCACTAATTTCAAAAGTCACCTTAGATCACCTGGCATATGAGATGTGTTTGCAAGTTGTCTTGTGCTCTGATAAGAACTGGGGTACATGGAATAGAATAGAAAGAAGAGTTTAAAATTTGTAGGGCATCACTAAAACACCTTTGGTTGGATGCTGGTTGACTGTGGAATCACTAAAACACCTTTGGTTGGATGCTGGTTGACTGTGGAATCACTAAAACACCTTTGGTTGGATGCTGGTTGACTGTTGAATACAATGATCCAAATTCAAGTGCATCACAAGCTACCGAGAACTTTATTCTTGGTCTTCTGTTTTCAAAAAGGGAAGAAAGCATTAATCTTTTAATCCTATGTTTCTAAAAATGTAGCAAAGAAGATTGGATGAAAGCTTGTTAAGTACAATGCTCCAACTTAAGCTGCTGCAAGCTATTGGAAAACGTTATTTTTTGATGTCGAGGATAACCACAACATCACTTAGGAGTGCAGGACACCTGCATGGGGAACTCTCTCTCTTACCACAGGGTTTCAAATGAGAAAAAAAAAACATTTCTGATAATCCTTGAAGTTTCTCAAAATGCAGCAATGTGACAAGAAAATTTCTCTCTTTGCTTGTTTTCCTTCCATCTAAAGCTGCACAAGTGGTAATTAAAGGCATAGATGGTGATTGTACAGGGTGAATTCTTCTTATTTACTCCAGGATGGTACAGAGCTATGCACAGTGCACTAAAATTAGCAATCAGTTCATAACATCCAAGAGGACAATCAGTTAAGGGATTTTCTAGCAAAATGGATGATAATGAAACCAACTGAACTATCTTTCTTTTAGATATTCTGATATAAATTCTGACCATTGTTGTTTAGATTGTATGTGTGTGCATCTAACTTGGATGTGCATCGTCTCACATGACCATTTTACTCTTGAATAAGTGACAAGTAATTGGTGGGGTGGAGTGGGTTGGGGTGGGGCGTTTTGAAATGATAATTTAAAATTTGTTTCATAATAAGTATCAGTTTACCTTGTTTTAACCATTTTACCTCCAAACTCCACAAACACTCCCCCACCATCGTCAATATCCTCCAGGGATCTGTTCTACAATTTTTTGTAGATCACACCTGATCACCGCATTCTTCATGATCCCTTCTCCTGTTATTATTTGTTCAACAGTAGAAGACTATTGACATGAACAAAGGCCAAAAATAGAAATTCATAATTTGAACAACCAATAAAAATGAATGAAAACTTGTTCTTCAACATATCTTAGAATGCTTCTGTTTTTTTAATGGTTATGACATAATGTTTTTCTGTTATAATTGGGTATTCAGTTTTGCAATCCTACTTTTATCTACACTTGCTATTGGTAAAAGATGTTTCAATGATTTGTGTGTATCATGAATCTAGTGTCTAAGCCAGAACGCTGAATTGTGCTTCTGTCTCGGCATTGATTCAGATAAGGACCTGGAGGAGTGTGGTTATACTGGAAAAGGCAAAAGAAAATTTGAAGGTGCTTATCAACAAGATTGACAGAGGAGAAAGTGAGACATAGATCACCAAATACTGAACTGATACACAACCCTAGAAACCAAAAATCTTGACCTGACAGGTTGATGTATGCTTATTCCAGAGACCATAGCTTTGATCTATTTAATCACAGAGAAGTTTCCATTAGGAGCAGATGCTGACAAGTTCTACTCGTAGTTTGTTATATGGCAACTTTCTAGTTAAAACTAGCCGAAAGGTTCAAGGATCCTAATGTGGTGACTGCATCAAGTAAAAGTTTAAGTTAGAACAGAACAGATGCAGGTCAATACATGCTTCTTCGCAATAAATAGTATCCATGTTTTACTTTGAGATGTGAGAGCCACTCAAATATAAGTGCTGAATGCATGTTGTAATCCTTTTTCCCTTTATCTTCTTGGATGCAGCTTGCTTTCACTGGATCAACTGATACAGGTAAGATTGTACTTGAGCTAGCTGCAAGAAGCAACCTTAAGCCTGTAACGCTTGAGCTTGGAGGCAAATCTCCATTCATCGTATGCGAGGATGCGGATGTTGAAAAGGCTGCTGAACTTGCACATTTTGCATTGTTTTTTAACCAGGTAACATTGTCTAACTTCTCAACAGATAGAACGTTATGTCAATACTCAGAATTATTTAAACACATTGAGGTAAAAGTTTGTGGGGCATTGCTATGATTCCCAGCGAATTAAAGTGGTTGCCTATTGCAATCGGGGCCACTTCCCTTTAGTAACTAGAAGGTTATGCAAGTATCTAACGAGATCTGTCCGCTCACTTCCTACCTCTTATCCAACCACTGTCATTTTCAGATTGAAATTTTTTTGGGTGTGTAACTTAGCATTCTCCAACTTTCTATAGGGACAATGTTGTTGTGCCGGATCTCGAACATTTGTGCATGAAAAAGTGTATGATGAATTTCTAGAGAGAGCAAAAACACACGCTTCAAATCGTGTAGTTGGTGATCCCTTCAGAAAGGGTGTAGAGCAAGGGCCACAGGTATGTTGATTGAAAACACATTGTCCATAAAGTTTGATGTTATGGCATTCATAAAGGATTTAACATCTTACACAAAACACGAAGTACCATATAAGTAAATTAGATATAGATTTCCACCTTGCGTGGATACATTGACACTTTACAAGCTCAATTATTCAATGGATTGCGTTTACTTGAGCTATTTGCCTTATTCTATGAATCTAGCTTGACTGGCTACTTAATGCCTTATCTTATTAAGCCAGTATCAGTCATACCCAATGAGATATCCATGATTGTGCCAAGTAGAATCAAGCTAAGTATGGCCATGTAAGTCTGTGAACCATTCCATGGTAATAAATGATGTGTAGACAGAACCATTTTGGTCACTTTGAGCATATGAAAATAGGGAGCAATTGTCAAATGTTCCCCTAAATTTTGTAGTCAGTCTATATGGAGATAAAGTTTGAGCATTTAAGTGGATGTGATTGAATGGGCATTTAAACATGTTACATACATGCCATCATACATATCTTGTTTTTGTTTTTACAAGGTTTTGCAATTTGATGGTTGTATGATTTTCAGTTACTATTACATATGCCTTTCATGTGTCATTGTGCGTTTGTTTCTTGCATGCCGTTGCTTTCTAAAAGTTTTAATTCTCTCTTATTGATGTTTTTCACAAAGATCAGATAGATGAAGACCAATTTAACAAGGTCATGCATTATATAAAAGCTGGCATTGAGGGTGGTGCTACCCTTGAATCAGGAGGTGAAAGATTTGGTAGCAAAGGTTACTACATCCAACCTACTGTGTTCTCAAATGTCACGGTATCTCCTGTACCACACCCTTAAAGACTCATTTGTCACAAGACTTCTTGCTTGGGTTTTCTATATATACTGGAGTTATTTCTTTTTCCCAACTAGGACAACATGCCGATAGCGAAGGATGAGATCTTTGGGCCTGTGCAGTCCATCCTGAAGTTCAGGTGAGCTCAAACTAGAACACAAGTTAGTGTTGTTTTGTTTTTTGAAAGCCTTATGCTCATGTCTTTCACTGTGTAGGGACCTTGATGAAGTGATACATAGAGCAAATGCTACCCGCTATGGGCTAGCGGCTGGAGTCTTCACCAGCAATATCGATACTGCCAACACCTTAACCCGAGCTCTGAAGCAGGGAACCATATGGATCAATTGCTTCGATGTCTTTGATGCCGCTATTCCCTTTGGTGGTTTCAAGATGAGTGGGCACGGCAGGGAGAAGGGAATGCATAGTCTCAACAACTACCTGCAAGTGAAAGCAGTTGTGACCCCCCTGAAGAACCCTGCATGGTTGTAGAGACCCATGTCTTAGAGGTATGGAGAGAATAGCCAGTTATACGCTGGACAAGGAAGAAGAAGACAATGACGCTGTACTCAACATAACCTGTGAATAACATATTGTCTAGCTAGTTCTATGTCAATAACATCTGAACCAGTTCCATGTGAATCTCTTCACCCTGCGTGTGTGCAGGCTTATTCTCGTATGCAAGTGTGCATATGCACTAATGCTCCATGCATGCACTTCTGAATGGTGGTTGCTGTCTCAATCCGAAGTTTTTTACATAGTGGCAGAATTAGCATATTCTCTTCATATTGATTTTTTGGCTTTATATTAATAAAAGATATCTAAAATTCACATCCATATTTTTTTTATTTTAATATATTCTTATCATATTTTCACATGTTTATCAGATCAAACATAATCAGACATAAAACTAACATCTTATCATAAGCTTATTTCCTAGGACAACCATACATACCACTCATGTCCAACGTGCACATGCATAAACACCCACTGTTTCCATGCCCTACCGTTCACAAAAAACCAGATCCTGCATGTGGAATCTACAACAGTTTATGTTGAGCCAATTCTGCAAGGTGGGGTGTCGGCAGACATGATATGGCTTGCCTAATACTCTCCAACTAAGTGCAGGATCCACAGAGCGTGGCTACGTTTAAGTGCTATTTAGTTTGATCTAAAATACTATAAAAAGCTGAAAAACACCATATTTCTATGAGACACAAAATGTGGTGAGGTACAGTAGTTTATGGTATTTCACATCAAACCAAATGACCCCTTAATGTTCCAGGATTCCCCAGCACAGGGAGACCTAGTTCAGGAGCTGTTCACTTTCTGGGATAACAAGTGAAACACCATGCCCGTCCCTTAACTCACAAGAAAATAGCATCAAAATTTCTAGCAAATGGTAGGTGTGTGAACAACAACTGAATGCAGAATTCCATTACTATAATTATAGAGCATTGTGTTCAACTCATTTCTCATATCCCATGCATTTTCCCCCCTCAGGAATCTAGAATAAGATCACAAGGGCCTTGTCTAGCTGAGAGAATTGCCATCACTTTCTCCACCTCACATCAAAGTGAATTGTGGGGTGGTGGGACGAAAACATGGAGCGTGAAATATAAGATCGTTGTGACTGCGCACATGATGGGAACAAGAACACTCGCATGGAATTCTGTGGCGGCTTTCCTGAGCAATCCAGCGGCAGAAACCCGCAACGCCGTCTCCATGGGTACAGATCCTTCAGCGGAGTAACTCTCTGCGGCAATTAGTCGAACACCTTCCGACCGCTCAGACGAGGACCACGGAAGCACTGAAACAAATTGCGGAACCGCATTTATACAAGAAGAGGAGGAGAGGACTACAGATGGGAAGGATTTGACAAGTACTTGCTGCAATGCTCTCAACTTCCATGAAAATTCTATTGTCTATTCGTTTCCGAATGTTAAAAGTCATAAAAAGATATAATTTAAAGAATTAGGATAAAAAAATTATTTGTATTCGAAAAATCTTAGATAAAGATAATGATACACCTATTTCCAAGTCCCATTATCGGATTATCCTTTTATTTATCTTAACTATTGATCCTCTAAATTTCATTTTCTCAGCATATTTTTATGTGCTTTTTAGATATGTGAAAATGCGACTCCAAAACATTCTTTATATTCTTATATTTTTATGGGTCATACTCACCTCGCATGTACAAGTAAAATCAGGGGATATTTTTTATGGTTTTTCATTCCCCGTGTAAGAATATAAAAGAAATACTTCTTTGCAAAATTTACAATAATATGTTTCTCCTTTCAATTAATCATTTTATAAATCTCTTTGCTTCTTATTCTGCATAATTCTTTATTTTGTGCTGAAAATTTTGAGGCTACAGATCTTGGGGAGCAGATTGCATGACCCTACGACTGCGATGCCACGTCAGTGTCATGCACCCTTCTGTGCCAACCCTTACCCTGCGCACAACGCCCGAAGGAGAAGAGGCATAATCTTATAATAATGTATCAGATAAACTTAAAGCATGGATAAGGGAATAATTTCTGTAAAACTAGAGTTTATAAGCTAGATTTGTATCCAAATTCGTAAAATGGGGCAAATCTAATCTCTAGATCTTCCTTTTATGATTACACCATATGAGAAAGAATTAGATCACCTGTCCACTTCCTCTTCCTCTCTTTATCTCTTGCTAATTTCTTGGTATATACGTTTTTATATAGTTTGAGGATATTTTTTACATTGTACGTTCTACTATTCTTAGATCATGTGAAAGAATATTAGGAAGTCTGTCAGACTTGAGGTCCAAAGGATCTCATTCCCTCGGCCTCTCTCTATGAACTAGAGATAGGTGCTCATGAGTCATGTCATGTGCCTTGATGGATATGATGGGCTACTTCCTTCACCTGAGCAAAGAAGAAGTGCTGAAGAAGTGAAGATGCATTTATGGGTCACCCAAGTAAAAAAAAAAAAAAATGTGGTAAAGTTATGGGTCACCTAAGCAAAGAAAGAAGTATTGAAGATGCATTTGTGGTGAGCTAAGCAAAGAAAGAAGTGCAAGAAGTGCCAAGCATGCATTTATGGGTCAGAGATTAACAATTCATCCAATTTATTTGACAGCAACAGCAGGATATATGATTACTTAATTGCAAACTTCAAACATATGATTACTTAATTGCAAACTTCAAACATACATTGTCTCCATGTGAGGGGTTGAAGTTTACAAGTCACCATCTACTGATGAGCTGGGTGGGAACATGAGGAATGCGAGTTTTCCACGGCAGTTTCTGGAACAAACTTCCCCAATTATTATGTTCCTTGATGAACACTTAGATTGGACAACTTATTTTTTCATGCAATAAAAAAAATCTTACAAGGGAGTATTTTGAAAATATTTTCACTCTACATTGACCCGGTTCTGTCCAAACTTGCACTTAGAAGATCTCTATTTGTCCTAAAAATTAAAGGTCCTAAGGTGCATTGATTACATTGAAAAGGCCTCCTATCTCTGAAATGCTCGACAATGTCCAATGACATCTTACATTTTAAGGATAAAAGCTCTATTCTTAATTTATTATTCTTATATTTTAAGAAAAAAGGATACCTTATTCTTGCCCTTATCCTTGTTCTCATCTTTCATTGTCGGAACAAGATAATTAAAAGATAAATTAATGGATAACACTACGTCTCAACCGAAGTCTCATGATACAGTCCCAAAAAATGCAATTCTTCCATCATTTACGATAACAAAAGACAATATTTAAACTCCTTAAAACTGATATCCACACAAATCAAACTTATGAAACATGCAAGATGAATAAGCATAAACGCTATATTTTTCAATATAATTTATGAAGTTCAACTGAAAATTAACTATTCAAATAAAACTAATGAAGTCAAAAATAGTTTAGATGAGCCATGTAATGAACGACTGAGTTCACACTTTGCAGAAAAAGGTAAAAGGATGGGATAAAGGACAAAGAATTCGGAAATATTTGTATTATCAACTTTATCCTCCAAAAAGGATAAGAATAATATTCTTATATTCTTATTTAAAAGAGAGAAAATAATATATCCTTATCCATCTTTTAAACTATGAAAAAGGGATAATTTTGTATCCTTTGACATTCAACATGACCCTAGTTTAGACCTATATAAGTTTATAACCTCCTTCTTAGTTTAACAGTTATCATCGGGTATCCAATAGCCATCTCCCGTGAATGATAGTCGACTAACTATGGCTTTTTATTCATTGATTAAAAATTAGGGATAATTTCATATTAATCATGCTTGAATGTTGAATTTCAAAATGCGATGCTTATTTACATATTATGCTATATGTCATCTTAATATGTAGAATATTTCAAGGTTGCCACTTTGATGGCATATTCAGTATGTATAAATGTTTTGTATGCCACTGAATGGTACATTTGTGCACCTGTTATCTTGTAAAGGTATACAGAATAATGTGAAAATAAGTATGGCACTTTGAAATTTATCATACAAGAGTAGTTAGTATGAAATTGTTTTTAAAAGTTAAAGTATATTTGATGAAAAATACATCCTCTAAAAAAACATCCAATCAAACAGCACCATGAGCCTGAATAGGTTTGTCCAGAAGCATAATGCACCTAACTGGATGAGTAATACTTGTTGTGTAATGTCCTTCCTAACTGTAATAGGGGCATTGTAATGTGTAAACAATTTTTTTTCTTTTTGAATTTTTTCTAAGTCGGACCCAACATGCCCGACCTGTCTATACAGCGCAAATCCAAAAAAGATCTGAAAAAATAAAAAATCAAACCTAAAAAATTCCCTTAATAGGCCAAGACCAATAATGATTTTTTATTCTTCAATTTTTTTAGATTGAGCATTACGTTGTACAGACAGGTAAGAAATGTCGGACCCAACTTTAAAAAAAAATGTTTACCTACTACAATGCCCCGCAGTTAGGAGGGCATAATTGAATAGCGCCAAGTAGGCTACATGAGCCAAAAAAAATCAGCAGCCGTGTTCCTTTTAGGTGAAATATGTGAAACATGTTCCCTTTAGGTGAAGTATGTGAGACATAGTCACTTTCAAAGAGGTTAGAGGGATCAGGGGAGTTAATCAAGTAGGTGTCAGTACCTCCATGGGTAAATATCCCAATGGATGATACGAACAATCTCCTCAGTTAAATATGCATGTAATATATGAATTTTCGAATGACACTCCTGTACATCTTGTTAAAAAGAGTTGAAGACATTAGTCCTTTTGACATCGAACGTTTTATTCATGCGTAACAAAAAAAATATTTAGTACGTGATATTATTGAATAAAAAGAGAAGCTTGATTACTTTACTTGACACAATATGATGAAAATCTTGTCTTTTCATTCACAGAAACTCATACACAATATGATCAAAAGCTTATCTTGTCATTCACAGAAACTCATACCTTGATTAATGTTTCTTTGTTACATAATTTTAACTTTTGTTTCTAGTATTTCAAATGTTGATAAGAAAACATACGTACGTCACATAGAGAAAACATAATGTACTTCACACTGTGTCTGTTTACAATCATGTGGCTACTTGAGTAATTCAAAATTGAGTCAAATTATATTTGAATTTATTTATACAGTGTCATGCATGTGCCATATTTAACTAAGGATGCGTGGGATTCAGTCTTTACAGTCTCAATTTGAAGCAGAGAGATCTGTACCGTAGACATCAAGTGCAGCTCAAATTTCTGCATGGACGCCATTTCGTAGCCTTACCTTAACTCAAAACCTCTTCGTAATAACTTTTTTTGGTCAGATGTATTTATAAATCCTCTATAATAGAAATAATATAAATGGACGCTCACCAATTCTTTCTTCCTCGATAACAATTCTTTCCACACAATTATAATAATTCCGTCTTCTTTGAATGACTATTCCCAACTAAGAGGTCCCGCCATATGAAGAATATTCTCACCCAAGCCCCGACGCCTGTGGAGAGTACAAACATAAAATCCTACAAATTCGTAGGACAAATCCCACTTCTGCACAACCATGAAAAATGGTTGTGTCCGTCACCTATAAATATTTGTACCAGTTCAAAAAGAAAAAAATACATGTAGATTAATAATGGTATGGACACCATAAGAACAAATGACACAGAAGAGAAGCCAAAGCAACTTGTGAAGAACAAGTCTAGACATGTAATATTCCCTTCCCATTTCTGTTTTCCATCCTCTTCCTTCTCATCTCAAAGGATGTATTCAACCCCCAAAAAGAGCAACACAGTTGACAACAACTGAGGGACAAACTTCTTCAAAACCATTTGTAGCTATCAAAAGCAAACATTAACTTACAATACCGTTCCAGCTTCCACTTACTTGGAATCAACATTACTAGCCAAGCAACCCCTGTAAGAGGAGTTCTTTTTATCCTTTTTCTTTTAAGAAAAAAGATCCTCTACGTCCCTCGACGGACCGGACCGCAGAGGGTCGGTCAAAAGAAGAAGAGGGGGACCAAAATTTGAATTCAGGGGGGGCGTAGGTAAGGTGGGAGGATGAGTTTTGACAGTTTTTTACTTCCTTTCTCCTCTCTTTACTGACTCTCTACGATCCACCAAAAGACATAAAAGAATCTCAACTCTATTTTTAAAGACTCCCAGGCCACTTTTTTACCAAGAATAAATATCCAAATGTACTCTGCCCCTGAGGGAAAAGTTAAGAACATGAACATGCCTCTACACTTGTGCCAATGGAGACCAAGCAAGCAAGCACCTTTCTTACCCAAAACCGGAGCTGCTCATGCCCACTCCTGGTGTAGCACCATCACCTGCTGTGAAGCCACCAGAGCATGTTTGAGAGAGAATTCCCATCATCAAACCCGGCGAGCCCCCTCGTCTTCGCCAACGCCGCCCCTTTGTCGTAGATCCCCTCCAGCGCGTACACAAACCCCTTCCAACCTTCCCCGACGCCCTCCCTCGCCAGCGCCGGCAGCGCCCACTTCACCAGCTCCCTCGCAAACCCCGCATCCCTGAACAGCGCCTCCGTGACGGGCAGCAGCGGCAGCACCTGGATCCCCAGCCTGCACTCCCTCCACTCCGGCGGCGCAAACCAGAGCGCGCTGTCCCGCTTGTTCGCCCACAGCACCCCCACCACCCGGTTCTCCCTGCTGAACTCCTCCTCGTACATCCCCTCCCCCTCCCTCACATGCCACCATGTCTCCGCCGCCTGGATCTCCATCGCCAACAGCGTCGATCCAGCGGCGACGAGATCGGCATCTCCGTAGCTTAACCCCAGCAGCGCCGCCGAGTAGTAGGCGTTCACGGCCTCGCTGGTGCTCTCCTGGTTCCGGCCGTCGGCGAACTCGGTGAGCCCCCCGGCCCAGGAATGCAGCTTCCAGGGATCGAAGTTGCGCAGCCGCGTGTAGCTCGACTGCGGGGTGTTCCTCCCCAGGGTCATGAAGTCCCCCGCCATGGAGTAGGCCTGGGGCATGTACCTCCGCCCCCACGCCGGATCGAGCTTGGCGAGCACGGCAATGGCGTAGAGGAAGTACCCCAGGTGGTAATGGTGGTCGTTGTAGAGGCCGAACCCGAAATCGGCGCCGGAATCGCCCAATCCCTGCTTGGTGAGCATGCCGCCCCATTTGGGATCGTGGAGGAAGCCGTTCCCCTGGAAGCTCCCGTCCAGCCATGGCGTGACGGCTTCCTTCAGGAAGCTCCGCACCGCAGGGATCGCTTCGTGGAAGCTGACCTCTTCAGCGATCAGGGCCAAGCGGGCGGCGCGCGCGATGGCCTTGCCGTAGAAGTAGGACGAGGAGGTGGTGATCGGCTTCGATCTCAGCTCCTCCACGTCCCTGCGCAGGGCAGAGACGACCTCCTGGTGGCCCTCCTCTGCGACACCTCCCATGGAGTGCCAGGTGATCGGGATCGGATCCGCCTTCAGGAGCCACGAGTCACCGACGACTCCGACGAGCTCGCCGTCCATGGAGTTATACTTGAAGCCGCTAAGCACCTGCCGGACGCCGCCTTCGTCTGTGCGGAGCAGGCGGCGCTGGAGGGGATTCACGAGGAGGAGGAGCTCCCCGGGGCCCTCCTTCCGCCACCTATACTCCAGACAGAAGGGCCGGGCAAGGGCGGCGCCTCCAGAGACGGGGTAGCAGCCGGCGAAGAGGTCGAGGACGGGCTCGTAGCTGGGGTCGGGAACGTAGGCGACCCGGAGGACGCCGGCGAAGTCATCCACCGTCTGGAGGAGGGAGAGGGAGGCCTGCGACAGGCGAATCGGCGCGGAGGAGTAGACGACGAAGGTCTGGCCGCTGTTGAGGCAAATCGTGTGCTTGGTGCCGGCGAGGTCGCCGGCGACGGATAGGATGGCGTGGACGGTGGCGATGGAGATGGGTGCAGCGGCGGCGGCGGTGGCGCAGGTGACGTAGGGGCTGCCGCGGACGAGGAAGAAGCGGAGCGACGGCGGGAGGTCGAGGGTGACGCTGAGGTCGTCGTAAGCGGAGACCACGTGGCGACCGCCGCCGGCGCCGCCGGCGGTGATGGTGAGGTCGGCGGCGAAGGCCTGGTAGATGAAGAGTGGGGCGGCGAAGCGGGAGGGGTAGCAGAGGGAAAGGGCGGCGCCGGAGGACTTGACGAGGTAGGGGTGGATGTACTCGGGCTGGTCGCCGTTGCGGAGGACGAAGTTTTGGAAGAAGGAGTTGGTGGGGAGGGGAGCGGCGAGGAGGTGGGGGGCGAAGTAGGGGGAGGGGTCGGGGAGGACGGCGGAGTCCGACCTGGGGAAGAGGACGGGGGCGGCGGCGCCGTGGTGGTGGTGGTGGTGGTGCGGCATGACTGGGAGGTGGTGGCGGTGACGAAATGGTCGGAGTGAGAGGGGTGATGGGGAAGGGGGAGAAGGGAGGGGTATTTATAGGCGTCAGGTTGGGGTGGTCTGCTGGTGGCGAGGGCGGCTGCTGGTGGTGCCCGGCTGCCTTCATCATATTTTATTGAGTTTGAAGTAACATCTTCTGAAAATTAGCAAGTTGCCCCCACCCTACCCCCATTGCTTCATACATTCATTTTCCATATTGGTTATTTGTATGGGTATTCTTATAAATGATCAAATATTTGTAAGGTTCTTATGTTTTAATTTGGGACCATTGTATATATAACCCTGTTAGAAATAAAATTCTAGATCTGTCTATCCTATTTTTATATTGTTATAAATAACCTCATTATGTCCCAATACTTGTAAAATACCCCTATTGTCAACTTCCGCTAAGGACATAGTGAATATTCCTCTTTCAACTTTTAAATTTAACTTTAGACAAAAATATTCTACAAAAAAATATTCTTTTGATTGGTACATTGCACAAAAGAGAAAAAAAGTGAGATAGATCAGAAGAGAGAGAAAGAGAGTTTAGAAAATAATAAAAGTATTTTAGATACTTTTAATTTTGGTTAAAGAATAACTAGAGTTAGATAAAGAGAGATTTATCATAATGCTAACAAATGGCAATGATAGGGATATCTTTGCATTAATTGACATTTGCGTGCAAATGCTACAAATTTATTCATGCTGAGTTTCTTGGGAAGACAATTTACAGGCTTAAATTAAAATTAAAATGTAATTACTAATTTACTTTGATAAGTACATATATAAGTTTTGATAAAATCTTTGACAACTTGTACTCCATGTCTGCCCTATTTTCAAAAAATGTTGCCCCCACCACTGTGCTTATATTATGTAAAAGCCTTATATATAAAATAGGATCAATCTCATAAATCAATTATTTTGTATCCAAATTTAAAAATATTATTAAAACGTCATTAATGTATAAAAGGACTTTTCGGCAAGTTTATAATTTTTTGCAGCTATTTTTAATAATATATACAACTATATAAATACAAAAATAATAAATTTATACTTGTTTTTAACGATGATGAATGTACAAAAATCTTATAAAAATTCACCATTTAGAAATTTTGTTTAAAAAAGCTCCTAAAAAAATCTAGATCATGTATAAAGCAAAGAAGAATGTTATGGTCACACACCAACATCTGCAATAACATAAAGTGCTCAACGTTCACCATGTGATTAAAAGATCAAATGGTGGAGATTTGTTCTATCTTTTGAGAGGATATTTTTGTGGCAGTAAAGTTAAATTCAATACTTTTATTATCATAAAAGAGTAATGCTTATTGAATCATTGTTCATTCAAAAGAGGTGAGTTAGATTGAGCCTCCAATCCCATGCTAAAGAGCATGCATGAGTCATGAGTTATCTCCCACATTAAAGGTGCCCCGACATGATCAATGCATTAGCACACCATAGGGGTAGATTTAAAAAATAAAAAAAAAAATTATCCATCCAATTATTTTTCAAGAACATGACCAACTTCTTCAAAGTAAGATTATGCTATCAAGAGCATAATCTTATGGGAAGCATTCTAGAGCATCTATACTATATTAATAAAATATAGTTTTTAACTCAGCTGATGTGGCACTCAAATATTTTTTCTCGTTAAAAATAATTTATATTTAAATACTCTACCCTCTTTCTCTCTATATCCACTTTCTCTCTCTAGGCCGGCCTCTCTCTCTCTTGGTCGCCCTCCACTTCTCCACCATCAACCTCCCTTCATTTAATTCATCTCCTACTCCCTAAGTTCTCGTTAAGTTCCATTCTTAACCCAATAGATAATTTAAATCCTCTAAGAGAATTTAAAATAACTCCACCTACTTAATCATTCCCCGGGCCATCACCTCATCCTCAAACCTGCCAACCCATCAACCAAATCCTTCACCTCCCATTCTGCCATTAAACCATCATCGATATCTATCCCAATTAGATAAATTCTCTAATTGCTCATTATTTTATCCTTTTAATTTTCCATCACCTTCTTTATTCCTACTCTTATTCTCTCTTCATTACTCTCTCTCTCTCTTATTCTCTCTTCATTACTCTCAATACTCTACCCTCTTTCTCTCTATATCCACTTTCTCTCTCTAGGCCGGCCTCTCTCTCTCCTGGTCGCCCTCCACTTCTCCACCATCAACCTCCCTTCATTTAATTCCTCTCCTACTCCCTAAATTCTCGTTAAGTTCCATTCTTAACTCAAGAGATAATTTAAATCCTCTAAGAGAATTTAAAATAACTCCACCTACTTAATCATTCCCTGGGCCATCACCTCATCCTCAAACCTGCCAACCCATCAACCAAATCCTTCACCTCCCATTCTGCCATTAAACCAGCATCGATATCTATCCCAATTAGATAAATTCTCTAATTGCTCATTTTTTTATCCTTTCAATTTTCCATCACCTTCTTTATTCCCACCACCGTCTCTCTCTCTTATTCTCTCTTCATTACTCTCAATACTCTACCCTCTTTCTCTCTATATCCACTTTCTCTCTCTAGGCCGGCCTCTCTCTCTCTCCTGATCACCCTCCACTTCTCCACCATCAACCTCCCTTCATTTAATTCCTCTCCTACTCCCTAAGTTCTCATTAAGTTCCATTCTTAACCCAAGAGATAATTTAAATCATCTAAGATAATTTAAAATAACTCCACCTACTTAATCATTCCCCGGGCCATCACCTCATCCTCAAACCTGCCAACCCATCAACCAAATCCTTCACCTCCTATTCTGCCATTAAACCAGCATCGATATCTATCCCAATTAGATAAATTCTCTAATTGCTCATTTTTTTATCCTTTCAATTTTCCATCACCTTCTTTATTCCCACCACAGTCTCTCTCTCTCATTCTCTCTTCATTTCTCTCTCTCTCTCTCTCTCATTCTCTCTTCATTACTCTCTCTCTCTCTCATTCTCTCTTCATTTCTCTCTCTCTCTCTCTCATTCTCTCTTCATTACTCTCTCTCTCTCTCTCTCTCTCTCTCTCTCTCTCTCTCTCTCTACACGCAGGAACAATCATATAATTATATTCTAAAAAGTCTACAAGGCCTCTTATATTGTTCCCACATACTCCTCTTCCTGTCTCGAAGGTTTCCTTGAAACCATTCGAAACCATTCAATCCCTGAATTAATCATCTCCTCTTCCTGTTTCTCTATCTCCTCTCTCTCTCTTTCTCTTTCTTTATGTGAATATGTTCTTTTTAAATATCATGAATTTGTCATTTTTAATATCAATATTTATCACGATTACATCTTGATGTTTTTAACCATTATATGTTTTTAACTTTCGGTCGCTGATATCAAATATTTATTGTATTTGCTTCATGATCAAATCGATATTTGTTATAAATATATTTTAACATAATCTGATCAAGTATAATGCATAAATTTGCAATAAGTATTTATATTTAAAACAAGTGAATTTTATGTTTCTAAAAAAATTGTATCAAAATATATATTTAACTGCGTTGAAAGTATACTGATCTTGACAATAAATGTTAATAAATGATTAAAAATATTAAAATAATGATTAATAATACTTTGTCAAAATTTTATATTAAAATATTAATCTTGATGATATATATTAATTAATAACTAAAATATTAAAATAATAAATACTAATACTTTGTTTAAAATTAAATTTAAAATTTTTAAAATAAATTCAAATAAATATCGTACATCGTATGGGTTTGAAACTAATACTCTATATATAAAACAGAATTTCCTAGTGTCACGTGTCAATACCAGATAATTCTATTTCTCGTCTAAATTCTCTTTCCCTCTCTCTCCACTCCTTATTAATATATTTGTCTTCTATTAATTCTCTCTCCCCCCCCTCTCTCTAATAATTCTCTCTCTTTCCCTTCTCCCTCTCATTAATTTTCTCTCTCCCCTTTCTCTCACTAATTCTCTCTCTCTCTCTCTCGGCCCTCTCTCTCTCTCTCTTTGTAACAAAAACTTCTTATGTATTATAATAATAATAATTAAAACTTCTTACATACTATATATATAATTAATCTCTTTTTTATATTATTATCATCATCTCTCTTTCTCTTATTTAACATTTTTTTCTCTCTCTATTAATATGATCTCCTATTTTTTCTTTCTCTTATTATTATTATTGTTGTTGTTGTTGTTGCAATCTCTTAGGATAATAATAACTAATATTATTATTAGATAGTCTCATGGGATAATAATAACTACTTTCGATATTATTATTATTAACGAGACCAATTTCTATCTCACTTTTCTTACTCATATTATTATTATTGTTGTTGTTGTTGTTAATATTGGAATAGTCTCTTGAGATAATAATAATAAATTTTAATATTTATTATCATTATTGAGATAATCTTATAGGATAGTAATAATTAATTTCATTATTAACGATACCGGCCTCTATCTTCTCTCAATCTATATTTTAACATAACATTTATTGAGATAATCTTATGAGATAATAATAATAACCTTCAGTTCACTTTTTAATTTTTTCTCTCACTCTATATTTTAATTGGATATGATGATTCTGAACTTTTAATATTACTAAACAACTAATGTAATATTTATAAAAAAAATGTTAGTATTTTTAAATATATATTCTTCTATAATTATTTTATTTATTCCTTCACAAAAAATAAAAAATTAATTTTACTTATATTAATTATAATTATTTTATTCAAATTGGGTGACGAAGATAGGAATTCCCAAACTCGCGTGTTACATGCAGGAATTGATGATGTAATATTTTTTTTTGAATGTGATGATGTAATATTGTAGCATCCTTGTCTACCACTGCTGGACAAGAACCAGAAATCGGAGCCCCCGAGGATTGCAGCAAGTCGGATAAAATTTCCGAATCATTGGTTGGGGTAATATAGAAATTTCAATCTCATTTTGTTCAGCACCTTGTCCTACCACTTGCAATGCAGACGCTGAGACAACATTCGAAGAGTCTGGAACTGGGAACTTCACTGCGCCAGAAGATCCGGTAATTGTTCCACCGGGAAAAACCCTTTCGGATCATGGGGTTGAAAACTGACCGATAGGAATAAGTATTAGAGAGCTTTTTTGGTTTTGACCCAGAATTCTTATGTTATTATCCTGAAGTGTTCTAAGATACTCTAGAATATTTTATGTCAAGTCACAACCCCCTTAAAATACTTCGGCCACAAAATTATCATAAGCCATATACAGATGCTAACATGCGGCCATCCTGCCGGACCGCACGGTCATTTCGAATTCGAAACCCACTTTTAAATAATAAATAAAAATTATCATAAAATTTTAAATATGTAATTATTCTCTTAAGATTGTTTTGATTCCTTGAAACTTAATATTAATTGTCCGATTATGAAATTTAAATAACCGTCCGATCGGGTGCCATCTTTGATCTTCATGATCAAATAACGTAAACTTTTAATAAATAATAATAAAAAATAAAAAATAATGTCAATTATCCTTTGGGTTGTTGTCACTTGAGTTTAATTTTGAATACTAATTAGAGAGCTTAAAGTCCGTACAATCTGGACCATGGTCCGCACATGGCATCCCTCTATGTATTAATATTGATGGCCTGATCATGAAATTCAGTTATAACCATCCAATTGGATACCAGCATTGATCTTTATGATTAGGTAGTGTAAGAATTTTTAAAAATAATAATTAAACATTAGAAAATGATGTTAACTATTCTTATGGTTGTTCCCATCTCTTGGAGTTTAAAATTTGAATACTAAGTAAGGAGTTCAACTTCGTGTAGTCTGGACCATGGTCAACACCATAGCGCACGCGACATATATCTATTGTTATAAGAGAATATCTTGCTACACTGTCTGGCGGTGCAGTCGAAGGATTTTATTTTTTTTCGAAATTGTACAGTCAGGTAAGGAACCATGGGGCCTTCTAAAAAAATTCAAAAACACCTTCAGGCGGCGTACTAACGCCTGGAGGTGCAGCAAGTTATTCTCTTGTTATAAATACTCAAGACATCTTCAAAAATATACAACCTTCCGACATTTCAAAATATTGTGTCAGATTTTGAAATTCTAGTGAATTCAAGAGTATACATCTAAGATTACAATGAATTTAGAGGTATATATGTGAAAATAACTAACTATTTTTGCCAAATTTGGTTGGATTTGGTGTCATTTTGACAAGAAGAGTATACAAAATTCTTAAGGATGTTAACGGTATTTATAAGAGAGTGTTAGAGATATATACAAATATAGTAGTTTATAAGGATATATATATAAAAATCTCTTTTTTTTAGTTCTCATGCTGGTAACTATTTTTATTTCAGTAATGATTTGTTACATTGAGGGAGATTGCAGCAAGTTGAGTCATCTTGCAATGCAAGACATCATTGGTCCACCTAAGTAAGGGTCAAATGGGTTGGATAACTTTTTTTCGACATGTAGACCAGACAAGTATTAAATGCGGGTGGAGGGTTCTAGACTCGACAAATATATGTACACGTGACAAATGCTCCATGACTATTTGTCATGCCCATAGAACATGTGTCACACGTGAAAAGTATTTTTCACGCTTATAAATATATACACATGTTGAATGACAAATACTTTTCCAAGGTGACATACTTTGTAGACATAACAAATATTGGTGACAAATACTTTGTGAACATAACAAATATTATTTATCATGCCTATCAAGTATTTGTCATGTCTATAAAATATTTGTCATACTAAAAAATCTATACACAAACACATAAAAATGACAAATATTTTTTGAACGTGACAAATACAGGCTCACGAAGTATGTATTTATCATGGGTACATGCTCTTGCACCTGTACTCAAAATCTTGTACTCACGTTTAATACTGATGTAGTCTACATGCTCAATCGTGTGCGGTCTCTATCGAGGTGGACAAATAATATCTTGTATTGTAAGATAACTCAAATTGGACTGCGGCTTAGTGTGCAGCGTATATTATCCTTTTTGTTTATGTCTGACATGGGGCTGACTTATCACATGAAAGGTATGGAGCATCTGCAAGGGGGACAAGAGAGGGACGAGACCTCTCTTGTAATTAATTAATTGGTAAGGTTTGTTGACCTAGCCTCTTTTGATACAACTGATAAACCCTTTATATTCCAGTAATATTCATTGTAATGTCTCTAATGTTATAATACGTAGATCACAATATCTTGAATACTGTAATCTATAGATTGCGGCATGTAGGGCGTCTGTTTTGTTTTGTAGTCTGATTTTGTGATAGAATGATTACTAAAAAAGGATTGTACCTTCATATGATCTCACGCTTAAATAGCCGTACGTTCATATTGTACCTAAGTATTATTCTTTTCCAAGAATATTATTATATATACAGTATCCTTTAACATTCTTTTTATTATATTCATTGGAAGCTGTTTAATTACTTGATCAGAGAACTCTCAATGCATTAATTATAAAAAATAAAGAATAACTATGATAAAAGTCATCTAATGAAATGTTCAAATGACTCTCGCTAAATATGACGAATAAGATAGTAAAAAATATAGTATAACAACATTCCTTTACTCTTTATAATCATCTGGGATCCGTAGATCCATTCTCACTTAATGAAAACAATTTTTTTGTCACAAAAATTTACAAGGTCTCCCTGGGGGAGAGTACAAACATAGGTACTTATACTATATGTCCTTCTTAATATCAATATTTTTTCCACATAACTGTGACAGTTTTGTCATTTTTAGACAAGTATTCTGAGCTCGAAGGTCCTGTCCCAAGAAGCAGTAAATCTTTGTGCGCCCACCACCTACAGGGAACACTCAAGAGTCGGTCTTCATGAGCCTGTGGGATAAATCTCTCTTTGTACAATTATAAAAGTGAGATTTGAACTCATGACCTTCTTTATAAAAAGAAAATCTAATACGGCTGAATCATAACCTGTATGGCCACCTTACAATAGCTTATCATAGATCCAATTGCGTGCTTAGAAATTTTGGGTCTCTTATTATTTACGAGAGAAATTGTAGGTTTGAGAATATTGCATATGCCGTAGTGCTATCACCCCCTTTCGCCCTTGCCAGGTGGATGGATGATTGCTCACCATGAGCTGAGTTCTCGCCCATTTGAATGGTTAATTGGTTTCTGAAACAAAACATTGGCTCATATATACATAAATGGGACCCATTTTTATAATTTTCAGGTCTCAAGTCAACATAACTACTCCTCCAAAGAAAAGTCAATCTAACTAATATAATTTAATACAAGTTCATCCAACATGTTATCAGTAATTATGATTTTTAAGAAAAAGAATCCATGCATAGTCCTTTCAAATCGATCCAAATCCCATGAGGAACCAGTCTGGGGGGAGCAGTACACATCAATCGTTTCACCACAATGCCGATTCAATTAAGTTAGTCTTGTATTTGAGAGGACATATGCACGATTGAGGAAGCTTCGACTATATGTTATTATTTTTTGGAAGCATGTGATTGGGACAAGTTTGATGCATTATATAAGAAGAGTCTTAGAGGCTAAGGATGGTGTGGACTTTGGGATAAGGGAGTTGGTATGTGGACCCAATGGACAATCTTCACCAAGTATCCCTATGACCAACAGTTCCACCTAAAAATATTAGAGTAATGCTTACCGTAACAATAAAATTTTGGACACGAGACACGTCTCTTAAACTTTGCGAATATATAACAACTCTATTCTTCAAGTGGAAAAATTTGACTGCTTAGAATTCCAAGTTCAATAAAAGTACGACAAACACTGGGAGAGAGAAGGCAAAACTTAGGTACTCACATCAAATCTCTGTTTCCAAATGGGTCCTAACCGCATAGACATCTTGCAACGTCAACTTATCCAAAATGGTGCATAACCCATCTCGCATTGTCTCCTAATTATAAATATTCATTAGTAATTTATGCAACGAACAGAAACTGCAAGATCATCAGTATTACCATGTTCTACACAACCAGGAATATTTGACACAGTATTATTATAAGATCATTCGGCTTGCAAACAACTGGTATTACAGGTAAGTCTCTACCAGCGCCTCCCTCATCAAGAACATGTCCATCTTTCACCTGATCTGTTGGTCGAACCGTTAGAACAATGAGGTATCCAAGTCTTCATGTGTTTTGGGGATCCTTGAAAACTGAAGAGATTCTCACAGCTATCAAGCCAAGTTGCGACAACAAAGAAGGCATGAGCACCATTTTCAACGTATTCTTGTCTTGGTTTTATCAGAGACACTGACAGGAAGCCCTGGCAGAAGCTGTAAGGGAGTTGGAAGGCCCTTTGATTGTCCAGTTCTTTTCAGGGAGCTTTTACTAGGGCAACAGACAACCAAACATTGTGATGACCGAGTATTCCCATGAACTAAGAAGAAATCATACAATAAAAGATTCCACAAATTCTGGATAAAATCTTCCGCTAGGTGGCAAAGGCTTGACATGAGTTCATACCACATGCATGATAAGCGGCATAACTTTTTCGATATGTGCTGCAGCTGCAAACCTCTGGAACTGCACCACCATCCAGTATAGGCCAACCAAGGACGGAACAGGTCCCAACACAAGAATATAAATTGGCGGGATCCTAGTCCATGGAGAGTGGTACATGCACAAGTAGGAAAAGTGATGTCAAGCCATTTTGAATGACCCTTCATGCAACTCCTTTACGAAAGTTTATTCAACGTACTTTGCAAAGACAACCAACAAACTAAAAAAGAAACAGCCTGCCGGCAAACAACAAGGCATTGAATCTTATGAACCTCTCAGAAAGGGACCTTCCAACTACATGTTTCTCTTGTCCTCAAAGTAATTGGTAACCGGTTGGCTATAGAAGTTCTCATACTCCAAATCCTCATCAAAATCTTCCATGGACTTGCCAAACTGAAATTGCTTGGTACCCATCGCAGTGAAAGGCAGGAGGCCTAAAGCTCGTGCTGTTTTTATCTCCTGGGCAACCTTCCTCTGAGCTTTGGCACTAATACGTGTCTGAAGACGAAATATTGGAAATTAACAAAAACAATAGTCCTTTTTACAGTTTATGATATCAGCAAAGTTCCACAATGACCGATTAAACTCTCACCTTGCTTCTCTTAATTATGAGTCCTGCTTCTGTGAGGAAGTTAGCAAGGAATCGGACATTCTGCATGTAAATTAGGAAAGAGGGTGCATGAGAAACAAATAATACTAGTAATGAATTTGTCATAACTAGGCCATTGAATCATACTTAGAAGCTTCAAATAAAACTGTGCAGATTGCAGTCTCAATGTATGCAGCACTTTAGTTCAAACCATTAGTTAACTCAGCAACATAAAGGAACTATACATTAGAGCATCTGTGACGAACATAGTTTCCTGAAGATAAATAAACTAATTTTCCACATTTTGAATTACACTGCCATAAACTATTCTGCTTAACCCAGAGATCAAAGCACATGCTTATAAATCCATGTAAAATCACAAGGAAGTTCTTAGGTGAAACATTAAAATAAGAGATAATTTAATGGCAACTTATGTCATCTGGTTTCCAATCCAATTATGATACAGATGGGATTAAATCAAACCAATTCAAATAGCCAATCCAATCTTGTGATATCACAATATTAGAGATATGTAAAGTTAAATTTGAAATATTTTGTTATCTGGCAATTCAACGATGCAGTCACCAGATGCAATATCTTTCTAAAATAAAGTAAAATTTACAAGGACATGGATAAAGTTAAGGATATGATATTCCAGTCACCATATGCAATATCTCTCAAGAATAAAGTAAATTTACAAGGACATGAATAAAGTTAAGGATATGATATTCTCTATTATAATAATGATGAAAATAGAAAGCTGGTATTCAATCTGATACATATTTCTATATACATACAGCAGCCAAGTGTCAGCAAGTAGAAAACAAATGACACTGCAGCAGCTGCGGAAGTATTAACAATATTCAACAAATACTCTCAACCGACAGGCTGTGGCCCAGTTGGTACCGTCTAGGTAGGGATAGGATAGGTTCCCAGAAGTGTGAGGTTGCTTTTCAATTTATATGAATGGTCCCTGCCACTGCAACAGGGACCCTCGGAAAAAACAAAGGAAAAATAATCTCCAGCATAAAAGATAAATAAGCAAAAAACAAAAGAATTACCCGAAAATCAGCTTTCTTCAGAACTTCTTCTGTGGTTGTTTCAAACTCTGGCCGTCTGAAGGGTTTCTGAGCTGCTGGCTTTGTAAGATCAAGTTCCTAATGAACAGCAAAATATGAGAATTAGAAACGGTTGACCAAAAAAAAAAAGTTAAGCGAAAAGGTGCGAACAAGGGATCTACCAAAAAGGTCAACTCACTAACAAGAACAGTCAGCTTCAAACTGCATGAGACAGCATGCATGGACATGACCACTGAGGCCCAAAATGACCCAGCTATTTGTACCCTCCATAAGGCTCACATAGCCAGCTTCTCAGAAAGAAGTTACCAGGACTGCAGGTGGACTCCATATGAGAAGCCATTCGCTATCCAATACCTCAGGGATAGACATCTTACCTATGACATATGTTATAAACTCAACTACAGTTATGGACCAATCTGGAATGTGCAAGGCTATAGGTGGAGATTGAATCGAGGTCGAAGGTCACCAAGTCTCTGAACCTAAAATGGGGCAAGTTCAACTTTTGCATCCAAGTGAAGGTGGAATGTGCTTCATACCATCATCCAAATAGCAAGGTCTGTACATATAAGGAAGTTGCCCAGACTTACGATCTCAAAGGGAATGTCAAGAGTAACAAAGAACAAGACAAGGAAGAAGATGACTGCATCAACACAGTCGATCAGAGCTATCTCCAACGACATGCCACGAAGAAATGTAGCCAGCAAGTTGACTCAGAGGCAGCCCGTAAAAGAAATAACCCCATATGAATGTGCCATGGGGCATGTGCCAACAAGGAGTTCAATTGAGATTATTAACATTTGTCAATTGATGGGAAGGCACGATTTGAAGTGATAAGCTGTTATTGATGGCTAAAGATGTTGGACAAACACACCAATTCCACACAAAAAAGCTACATGGAAGGATGTCATCTCCATTCATGCATCTCCTTAAGAGGTCAGGTTTTCAAAAATGGAGTACCAGATTGAGGAAGTGGTTCAGAAAGCCTCTTGGGAATCTCTAGAAGGTCATTATTTTAATAAAGATCTTTCTGAGGTCCATTCAAATTTCCCTCCGCCTGCCCTTAATGAAGATGATAACAGAGCTTCTCAAACCATCACCGAGGTCTCTTCAAGCTCAATGGTAACAGTTGGCAGTTTTGATTATCACAACCATTCAAACATCATTTTCTAGTCGACTAATGAACTGGCTGAGAAGGCTGCAATCCCAGGTACGAGGTATCAAACTCCAAACTAAAGCAGGACAGTTTAGGAAGTTATGGAAAGATGATCAAGGAGATTGCGCCAAAAATGCTGCATCTTCCAAAAGGCCAGCAAGAGCTACATGATTTATGAAGGATGGAAACTAAGAACAGTTGGAAGGACATCCATGTCAGAGTGATTTCAGCTAAGAGTAAGATCAGCAGTTTGATTGTTTCTAGGAAGGCAGTTCTAACTGAGGAATAAACTGAAGGAGCATGTTTATCTTTTCACTGTAATAATCCTTTGTGGATTTTCTTTGGTTTAGTCACTTTTAGTGGGTGGGTGTGGGACCTCTCCACTCCCTTTCAATTCTACTGCCTCTGTTTATTAATAAAGTTGGTGGTTTATACCACACATCCTTTGAGGGAAAAAATACAGTTGGTAATAGTCAGTGCCAGTGATATTCTGGGAGGAACCATGGTGTAGCCAGACTCCTGCAAAGGCATTCCAAAATATATACCCTTTGGCCTTTGCAGTAACTACAGAAAAAAGGTAATCTCTTGGACATCTGATGATACAGATTCTGTTGGGAGTTGAGATTGAAGGAACTTGACTGATCAAGAAACAGGGGAGCCTCAATGAGATTATGGATCTGAAAGCTGGTAGATTCCAGAGGTGAGTGTTGACAGTCGTTTTTTTGATCTAACAGATTTGTTCCGGATTTTCTTAATTTGATCCATTCATGATTGTCCGCCATCGGAACATTTGAACATTATGTGTTGATTCACTCATGGAAAAGGATTATAAGGGTTCATATGGACTTTTCCTATCAGTCAGTAGACTGACGATGATTACATCCTGCTACGATAGGAAAATCCTTTGATTTCTTTAAGATAATTTGCATTCAAGATAGCTCTTTGCAGTGTTAAAATCTCGCTCGTTCTACTCTATTTGCTCACACTTTGTTCATTGGAGTTTAAAATTTTTAATTTCTGATTTTTCTATGACTTTTTAGAAATTTTATTCCAGAACCACTGTTCATCAGTATCGCTCATGGGTACTGTTCACGGGGTGGGTCCCGCTAAACATTGGGTTAGTCTCAATGAGATTTCGAATATAGGAGACTGATTGGATTGCGTCATGAAGTGGAAAGGAACGCGGCACGCTTATTGAGGTGCACTATTCGTCCCCAGCCATGACTGTCCCAGGCAGACAAACATCGATATGCATTTAGAAAACTCTCCCTTACTCACGGTCCACTGATCACCGCTTGTTTGTAACATGCCGAGAGCGCTTCATATTGACTCGACAGCTCACCATCGCCACACCGAGGCAACGATGGGCCGACCAGGCTTCAATTCGACTTCACTTGACAGCTCGCCATCACTGCTCCGGGGAGACAATGGGCCAACGAGGCTTCAATTCGATTTCACTGAACAGCTCGCCATCACTGGGCTCGCGCCGAAGGGAACGATAGGTTGAGGAGGCTTCAGTTGCGCTCGACAGCTCGCCATCGCTACTCCGGGGGAACGATGGACCGACGAGGCTTCAATTGAACTCGACAACTCACCATGGCTGCATCGGGGCGACGATGGGCCAACGAGGTTGAGTTCAGCTAAAATTTTGATAAATAGATTATCGGTGCTGGGGGATATGACCCATGACCATGCCGCCAAGACTTGACAGCGTGACCAACGATTATGCCGCCAAGACTTGGCGACATGGTTAATGGCCATGCTGCCAAGGCTAGGAGACATGGTCATTGGCCATGCCGCCAAGTCTAGGTGACATGGTTATCAACCATGTCGCCAATGCTTAGGCGACATGGTTTTTTACCTTGGAGAAGTGGGAGAGGATGAGGGCTTCTAATTTTTCCACAACTCTTTTCTACCATTTACAAAGGGGGTATAGGGGAGGTATATATAGAGTATTACAGCCAATGGGGAGCTGCCAAGTGGCAGACTGCGGTTGGTTTATGGAGGCGGGCCATGCTTAGGTGGCGAGCCTTTATTCATCCATGCATATGTTCCCTCTGATTGGTCCATGTGGCACTGATGGAGCACGAGGTGGTAATGACATGGCGCCGATGACGAGGCAGTAAAGATCCACGTGGCACCTCCTTATTGGGCCATGTTAGCATGTATGGGGCTCACTAAGTTTCAATTTTTTCTTTTAAAAAAATATTTTAATAGGCCGAAGCCCGGGAGCACGATGCCAAGGGCCGGCAGCATGGCTGGGGGACAGCAGCCCCTTCATGGGACGCAGCCGCCCACAAGGGGCGACAGGGCTTTGGGTTCTCCCTATGGGCGGCAGGACCCCAATGGCTTTTTTGGCGGAGGGATATTTTTGGGGTTTTTTGGCCCCTATATTTTCTGATTTTGGGGTTTTTTGGGTCTGTTTTCTTTATTTTTTCAGAGGATATTTAGGGAAATTTTGAAGGGAGAGCCTTCTTTAAGTTTTTTTATACTTGGCCTTCCACAAATTGCTTCTAAGAGATTTTCTGTCCACAGTGAGGAATAACAAAAGGAAGCCACATTGTCCCAAAGATGGATAGCAAAACTGGGGTGTGCCAGAGGAGGGGACATGCTATAGACATGCCATCAATGTGCTCAGCATACACATGAAGCAACCATCGCCTATTCATAGACTCCCTCACAGAAAAATCCCAACACTTTCCAGTTTCTGCAGGATCCCACCAAATAAGCTTGAAGCCTTCTCGGGGTGAAGAAGGACCTGAATGGTGGTGACTGAACCAATGGCTCAGGCACTTGATGGGTGAGGTGCGAGTTAGTATTCCATAGTGGAAAGGTTGGCTCTGTACTCTATAGCATCATCTCCACAGGTGACCTTCGCCTTAGAGAGGATACAACCATGATAACTAAGAAATCACCCAATGGGCCATTTTTAATTGCCTACCACTAACGGCAAGTAATTCCAGTTTATGACAGCTGGTTTCAAAAAGATCAACAACTGAATGTATTGTGACAGGAAATAAAAATAAGATGCAGATGATGCTATGAATAGGAGGTTATCAGCTAGAGAGACTTGACATACCATTGTTGAACCTTTCGGAACTGATTTGGATTTGATATGCCCAACCTAGTTTGAATGGGCTGACATGAGTTAGGGGTACAAGGGGGTTGCTTGACTACATTTGCGTCAGTCCCAAAGCTCTAGACCATACGTATAACTATAGCATCAGGATATACAGTCCATGATGAGACTTGCACCCTTCCCATAATTGATTGGAAATTTGGACCTTTGTAGGGCAAACCTAGTCAGATTGTGTAAAGCAGGGCCCTGCTCAGGGAAACATAACTGTTAGGGGACTTGGTTGCATGACTTTAGTTTACAAAGTAATCAAACAAGCAACCACGTGACATATGGCTGAACAATTAGCAAATACAGCCTCTAACGAAGCTTTTAAGGTGTGAAGCAGCATCTTGACAACTACCAAAATGAATCATTTTCCAATTTGGAAGTGACTTGTACACACGTGTATCAAAAGAAACTTTGCCTACAACATACCATTTGCAATTAGAAACAATATATATGGGCATCCAGATCATATCTTTGATCCCTCATTGGCAAGTAGTTGCCACACAGACTCTCATACTCTCATCACCTATACTTCCAGTATAGAAAATGTGCAACAGTGATCCTGTAGTTGCATGAAATTAAACTATTCTCCTATGATAAAGAATATGATGAATATGAAGAAAGGAGATCAGAAAAGTTTGGGATATGACAACTATGATCTTAGTGAACATTAGAATGAGTATGAACTTCAATGATGATTATAAAACAATATGATGTTTTCCGCAAATGTTTTTACGATGTTTTTTGACGACTCTTGGGATGAGATAATGATAGTACTCCTTGTTAATTCTCCTGATTTATATATATATATATATATATATATATATATATATATATATATATATATATATATAAACATGGTGGTTTAAACTAGACCTAGTTATCTACTTGCCAACTAGTCTGATGTTTTGACAGATTGTTGGACTGTCCAAATTTACCTAGACACTTGGCAGCACCATCCTGTAGCAGTTTGTTCCAAACAGGATTTGAACTGGCTGGGTCCAGTTTTTGTCAATTTCTAATCTGATTCACCATTTCTTCAAAAAAAAGGAACGAAATAAACTGGCAGAGAACTGGCCAAACCAGGCAGAACCGACCGGGTTCAGCACAACCACTTCTGCTGGTTTGCACCAGTTCCAGGTTTCTTTAAAGAAGCCTGCTGGCCATTGGCTGCATCTGTGCAGCCTGTGTAGCCTGTGTGGTGTGGGTGGCAGCTGAGAAAGAGGAAGGGGGAGTGGACCACTTATAGTAGTTCAACATTTAGCCTTGCCTATGGGCAGCAGAAGAGAGAGTGGAGGAAAAGGGCAGAGCAGGGAGTAACCAAGTGATGCCAACCCCAGGCCCACCCATAATTTAATGTTCAACATTTAGCATTAAATAGTTCAATAGAATCATTATTACAATGCTAATTGATAAGTTACTAATGATATAATGACTTTTCCTGTATTTGGGATTTCCCTTTTTTTTTGAATTTTTTTTCTCTCTTTTGTAACTGCTTCTTGATGGAAGTCATAGAGGGTGGAGGCACTGGAACTGGATGTTTCCTAACCTGAACCAGAACCAGAACAAGAGCCCATCAGTACCGTCTGGCTCCAGAATACTGTTCTTTATCCTTGGTGCAGCCAGTTGGAAAATTTTACCGAGTCCTTGGACACTATTCGATCACCAAGCCTAGACCACAATGAGCACAAAATGCCTAAACATGGATAATATGAAAGAGATTCAACATTACATAAAACAAGGAGCACTAAAGGCACAACTAAATGAAAATTGAGTTGCTAGTGCATAATAACAATGTAGCATACCCTTGACGTAGATGTGATCCCCGGTCGAAATTTCACATCTGGTCTAAATGAGTAGTCATCCTCTTTTATCTCATCATTAAAAACAAAAGTAGTGGCAGCTTTCTTCAATTTTGCATCCATACCATCTGATAATGTATCAACACTCTTGCCAAAGCCTTCAGTTAGTTGTCCCCCAGCACCACCAGTCTCTCTAGATCCCACACCAGACCTTCCATGAGCCTTCCCAAGCCTATCTAGCTTCTCAAAAAAGGAACCATTTTTAGAATTATCGTCGAGAACCCCACCGAAAATTCGTCGCTCAAAGTCATCTGCACTCTCATATGAGTTGACACCTTTACTGTCATCCATGCCATCACCTGTTTCCAAAATCAAATGACAGAATTAGCCAGGATATCTCTCATCATAAGATAAAGGAGGTTACCATCACAAATTATATTATCTCAGGAAACAATATTTTGCTAAAATGACCAAAAAAGCAAGGCCTACCTATCACAAAACGCAGCCCCATGTTACAATGACAAAGCTCAACAAGATATAACTGACTAAACTTCCATAAATGTGCCAGTCAGATAACCCCGGGAGACTATAAACCATCAAATAAAATGCGCAAAAAAAGCCACCTTTGACAAAGCAACTTTACAAGGCAATTAATATAAACATAGTTAACAGTTGTACATCAATGTGAAAATTTTACTGTTAGTTTAAGGTTTTGCAATGTAAACTCCATGGCATGCTACTATTATATAATAAAGCGGAATCTAAAATTTTCTTTAAGAACCTTTACCCTTGTTTATGGCCTTGTTAAAAAGAACATTAGTTCTAGCCTACAAATTATTACTTCCACACATAGGACCAAGCAAAAGTAAATTGTGCCTCCCATGCGAATAGCTTGAGATATATACATGAGCATAAAAACTTGAGGCTGTCAGTGAGCCTCTTCATGACCATAAAAGCTTGAGGCTGTTAGTAGAGCCATTTGGAGATTTCAAGGGTGTAGTGAAGACTCAGAGAGGTTCATCTGCACTGTCCTCCTCTCTGTGGATGTTGTGGTGGTGTGTATCAGCAGCACCAATGGCACTTCCGACATGTTGGAAGTATAACTGGAAGGGGCAATTCTTTTTGTGAGGTTTCTGATGCATCTCGAGGAGTAGGGGTAACGACCCAGTGTGCAGTAGAGCTGATTCCTCTGGCCTAGCCCATTGGCTCAACCAGCTGGCAGAAAGGGGTGGGCAGGCACCAAATCAGGATGGAACACATCATTGTTCCAATTGGTTGCTGGAGGATCCAAGAAGTTCAACTAAGCATTCATGTTGGATTTTTACTCTGTGGTCCCCAAAAATCCATCTAGTGTTAGATCTCTTCTTCATCACTTTCATCTTCATAACACTTCTTCCAGAAATATTATGTGACATGTGGGACCCCGAGGGCCTAGGTTGTGACGACTTCCTTATGGCCATGATATCTGAAGGCTCCCCTGCTCTAGCAGTCGCAACAGTCAGAAATGAGTGCACAACTTGCAGGTCAATTTGAGAGGTGATGTTACCACTTTGAGTGCGTCTATCAGTCTCAACACTCCCTTTTTGATGGTAGCGCAGCTAGAGAGGCCTTGGAGTGCTCACGATTAAGTGGCTAAAACTAAATATGGTCCTCTCTCAGCCTCTGGTGCTGGAGAAGGCTGGAGATTGACAAGGTGGAGCAGAGCTTGTACCACCTCTCCCTCTGTCAATCTTCCCCAACTAATCAAACCTCACATCATTTTAAAGATTGGGGGGAGGGGGTGGTTGTTCTCACTCAAGGGAGCCACCACCTCCACCTCCCTTTGTCCAGGATTCTTGCTCTATAGGGCAACTTAATTGTGACTTTTTCCCTGTAATCCCAGGAAAATTGCTGTCTCCCGAAGGTGGATGTGGGGCAAGGAGCTTTTACTGTTAAGGAGACAAGAGGTCTTCATCCAAAGGAGGAGAGTGATGCAAGTGGATAGAGTCAAACGAAGAAGGGCCATTAGGGTACAAAAAAGTTAAGAGATTTCCACAGATGGAGGACAAGACAATCAGGAAACAGATGAAGGACCTAACTGACAAGGGGAAGGCACCCTTTGATGGAATCGATGCAAGAGTGAAGTGACTGTTTAGGATGATCAAGAATATGTGGCAATTGAGTATAGCTGGGAGGAATCAGTAAAGAATTGGGGGAAATGGGGAAAATAAAGTCATGGATAGGCAAAAAGGGAATAGGAAGGACAAAAGGGAATAGGGAGGGCAACAACCTGGCAATGAGATGAGGATTGTTTTCAGAATGTTTGAGGGTGTCTATGGAAGCGATAAACACGATGAAGGAGATTGTCCGGGGGTGTTAAGGTAAATATCCTTTGCTTGCAAGAAACAAAATGTGAGGATAAAGGAGTGGAATTATGAAGGAGATGGAAGGACCTATCTCTATAAAGGGGAAGCTTTGCTGACAGTAAGGATGTCTCGAGGAATCATGGTACTTTGGAACATGGATGGCAGTACCGGCCGATACCGGTACGTACCGGCTGGTACGTACCGGTATCGGCCGGCACCGGTACCGTGGGTACCCACCGGTACCGGGCCGGTACCGGCCGGTACCAGACTGGTTTTGGGCCGGTACCGACCGGTACCGGGCCGATACCGGTACCGGTACCGGTACTGCCATCCTTGCTTTGGAATGAGTATGCTGTAAAGGGATTAGTAAAGTTACAAAAGGCCAGGAAATATGGCATATCTCTCAGTTTAGGAACTTAGATGAAGTTTCCAACGGGATTTCTCTGGCATCTATGGCTCACTAAGAAATTCATGTAAAAAAGAACAGTAAGATAATTTTCTTTTAAGGTGAACAGTAAGCTAAATTCAAATAAAAAGAAACAAAATATGTAAATGCAAGCCCAAGGATGCAATAAAAGATTCTCTTTCTCTCCTTCCCCTCCCTCAAAAAAAGTGCCTATCTGATTATGTTTCTTTACCCCCACCCCACAAGAAAAAAAGGTGTCTATCTGATAAGCATTCATTATTGAGCAACTTTTTGTAAGACACATGCGCAAATAATCAATTTTGTGTAAAAGTTCCTTCCATCAATATATTGATCTCACTATACAACACATGGATAGCAGTAGCATGGATACTAGTATAAGAAAACACTAGCATGGATACTAGTATAAGAAAACCACCTTACATCTACTTTTGCAGATAAAGTTGCAAAAACTCTCTTTCTATCAAATCCAGGTCCAGTTATCCAACAAAAATAGGACAAGTATAGAAAAAAAGAAAGTGTACTAACCAAGACTCCTATCTGTGAAAAAGGATCTGATGGTCCAAGCAAGTCGTGCTTCACATGACAGAACATTTGCTGATCTGATGGTAGATGAAGCAAGCTTCATTTTTTTCCTTTTTCACTATATGCTTCTTAACTTTCTGCCACAACCATTGTAACACCCAAAGTCAGAAAGAAGGGAATATTTGTAGTGCAATTAACAAGGTTAAAACTAACAAGGATAGAATGAGAAAGTCACGTAAACCCATTTTCCACCAGCACTAATTTGTTTTGTGATTATTTTATGCGGCTAAAAATTGTGATGCATAACCTTTATTGCTTTGAAGGTAGGGGCTATCAGACCACGGAAACCTTCACTGTTTTAAATATAGGGGCTATCAGGCTACAGATGATGGGCAATATTGTAATCCACCAATGTAAGGAAAAAGTGGATATACAAAAGTTCATGTCCAAAATCCCTAGAAGAAACCTTATGGTGGAGGTGTATAAAGAAAGGAATTATAAAATAGAATCTGGAACGATACTGGTCTTAGTAACTTCAGGTTTTGGTTTCAATTCAGGCCAGGAACCAGCTGTTTCTGACAATATGCAGTCAGTTCTGGCGATATTCTTGTGGACTACCGCGGGAAGAAGAGAAGAATAGGTGGAAGAGGAAGAGAAGGATGACGAGGAGAAATCAATGAGGTTGAGGGAGAGAAGGAGGCCGGTAGCAACAAAGAAAAAGGGAGAAGAAGAGAGGGAAGAAGAAACCAATGAGGATGAGGGAGGGAGTGCTTTGAGTGTAGGGGCTATCAAGCTATGGTTGATGGGAAATATTGTAAAAAAATGGATATATAACAGTTCATATCCAAAATCCCTAGGAGAAAACTTATGGGGGAAGTGTATAAAGAAAGGAATTATAAAATAGAATCTGGAACTATACTGGTCTTAATAACTTCAGGTATTGGTTTCAAGTCAGCCTAGGAACCAGCTGTTTTCTATACGCAGTCAGTTCTGGCTAGATTCTTGTGGACTACTGCAGGAAGAGAGGACGAATAGGTGGAAGAGGGAGAGAAGGATGGCGAGGAGAAATCAATGAGGATAAGGGAGAGAAGGAGGCTGCTAGAAACAACGAACAAGGGAGAAGAAGAGAGGGGAGAAGAAACCAATGAGGTTGAAGGAGACAAGGAGGGCACAACGAAGAAAGAACAAGGTTGAAGAAGAGAGGGAGGCAACAGACAATACCTGCAAGGAACAAAACATATGATCAGCAACTACGAAAGGTGTAGTTGCATGGAAAAAGATGCAAACATAACAGTGGTGGCAGATGGGTATGCAAGACAACCGCTTCCTCCCAGACTCTAGATTCCTATAGATCCTTGACATAAGGTAGGATTTGAAACTTAAATGAAGATGGCATGTGACCCATCCATCAGAAATTGTTGAACACTTGTTCCTAAATTATAACAAGAAAATCTCAAACAGAAGAAAGGGTTTGGCAAGTTTTTAATTCCTTGGTATGAAATGTGACATACACATATGTGCATAACCTTTTTTCACTCTTTTGTTTTTTTATATTAATTTTGTTATATCGACCATCTTGTAAGGAAAAAAATTAATAGAATGCCTTAACAGATGCTTTCTCAAGATTTGTCCTTGTTTTATGTTTAAATTCTTGGAACACATCATCTCCTCATTCATCTTGAAAAAGTATTACATCCCTTACATCTGACTTATTTAGTTAAACGGAGTCCCACAGCTAGTTTCATACAGGTTTATAGAGCCTTTCATGTCATTCAAAGTCAACTTCATCTGCAGGCAGTTGAGCCCATAGGCTTTTATCCCTACCTTCTCCAATTTCATGATACATACAGAGTTTTGTCAACTTTTAGGGCACCCATCCAAATAGAAGGAATCTCAGTTTTGCTACTAGGATGCAGCTGCCCGCTACTAAAGTATTATGTAGGGATGTTTACATGAACAGCCCCCGTAAAACTTTATTTACATAGAAATTCTCTTTAAAATCATAATGTCCTGAATACCCTTCTTATTTGCAATTACCCTTTTCATTGACGCCCAAGGGTATGCATGTAAACTATGTTATGGCACTACGGGCATTCATGAATCAAAAAGAATAATTGTGATATTTAATTTTCTAAAGAAGGCATTCATGATATTGGGAATTTTAGGAAGCATTTCCACATAAATCAGATCTTATCAAGGTTATTCATGTAAAAATCCCTATTGTTTACACTGACTGATATAAACACAACTCTTTTTTACAGGTTCCTTGGGCTATGTAACCATTTTTTAGCAGTGCTGAAGTATTTTAACTAAGAGCCACCTTTCTTTCTGTTCATGCAAACCTTTCCACCTTCCAATCTGATAGTGTCCTTGTCCTCTAGAGAGTCAGTCTCAGTCACGCTCAGCCAAAGCTCAGACATATGGGTTTCCAAATAACCAACCGTTCCTGAAGTTCTCTTCCATCAGAGTTAGGACTGTCAATGGATACCCGAGTTCCGATTATCCGCTCCGTTTCCGTTTTTATTAGTGGATACGGAACTCCGTTAAAGACCACCCGTTAAGTTATAGGAAACGGAAATGGATCTCCGATAGTTATAGGAGTCGGAAACGGAAACACTCATTTCCGCATCCGCTAACCCGTTTCCGTTTCCGAATGATCATATACTTTATACATCCATCCACACACACACACACATATATATATATATATATATATATATATATATATATATATATATATATATATATATAATATCTAATAGTGAGAATATCTCTTAACAATTTGATAAAAAAAAGGTCATACTAAAAAGTTAGAAACTTTTTAACATTTTAATATAACTTTATGGCACATGTTTGGGTATATTTATATGTAAATTTAGATTGATAGATAAAATAGATTTCAAAATTCAAAATTTATAGATTATTAATTTTTACATATATTAAAACTTTGTAGGTTCTTAAAATTTTTAATTACTAGAAGAAAGTTTATCAAAAAGTGAATAGTAATAATGATTTTAAATATCTTCTTAATATAGCGATGATGATAGCGGAACTTCCGTTTACTTCCGTTTCCGTTTCCGATTTTTGATTTAAAAGCGGAAATGGATGCGGAAGCGGAAACACTCACTTCCGACTCCGTTTCCGTCTCCGATAAATCTTATAGGAAACGGAAGCGGAAGGTGTCATTTCCGTTTCCGTCTCCGACCCGTTGACAGCCCTAATCAGAGTCCCAAAATATATATTTAAAATAAATCCCACAATAATGGTTTTTGAGTTCTGTAGGCTGAAAAGGAAGTAAATTACTAGGACATCTCACTGTTGCATTGCCATATCTATGCATTCTGAAATCTTAGCCTCTCAAAATTTACTCCTGTGACCACTGACTTAATCAAATTGCTCCAGATAACTACTGACTGGTTGAAACTGATTCAAATCGCCTAGAACTATCCAAAATACATTAACATGTATATAAAAAGATGAAAATGTTGTTTCCCATTGAACTTAGTTTGTCATTGACACTATAATTGGGATCAGCTGGACCTTCTCCATCCACTGGCCACCCTGGAATAGACCCTTGTGAGACTCCCATTTTCGATTTTAAAAAAAAAAATCCTTTGATTTAAAAGAAATCTTTGTCGGATTTGAAAATCTTTGTGGAAATCTTGATTTGAAAAGAGAGTTTTAAGTTTTGAAAACATATTCTCTTTTCTTTTAGATAGACTTTAAGGATTAATCCTCAAAGTCTAAATGACTTCTGGATCGACTGTGGATCCGCGTTCTTGACCTCTCCTCACTGACCTCGATCAGTGTTAATTACACCAATCAAAGATTAGTAACCCTTGATTAAACATCCAATAAGACTTGAAAGAAACAGAAAACAAACATGAATTGAATACAGTATACAAGTTGTCCTTTTTTTTTAGTAAAGAGGAGTCCATGGGTACCCTTTAAAGGATACTTAAAAGATCTTGAAGTTCTCACAAATGGGTGAGTATTTTGAAGACCTTTTCTGAAAATTATCCTTTAAGTATCCTTTAAAATGATGGAGGATTATTTGAACAGCATGTTCTCTCATTTAAGATCTTTGAGGAAACATAGACTGCTTAAAGGATACTCTTAATTAATAAGGCATGAAGGCCGCCACATAATTAAAAATATTCTTTAATGGTCCTTCAACCAATATGAAAGAACCACAAAATTATTTTAGGTCATTTAACCAGTATAAATGAACCAAAATTTAATGATTAATCCATCAGTAGGAAATAACCACTTTAATTAATAGTTACCCTATCGATAAAAATGAACAAAGCATTATTCTTATTGGTCCATCTATAAATAGGATAATCACGACTTCGTAGTCTGGCCCCCAATTAGGACAGAACTATAAAAGTCACTAATTATACTTATTGATAGGGATGAATCAATAATCATAATCTTTGGTCACTCTACCAATAAGAATGAACCATAAATCAAGTGGTCAATCTAACAATAGGATAGAACTACTAAATTTAGGCCATTCAACTAATATGAATGAACCTGATTTTTTTGTTATCTTTTTTATTTGAAAAGAAGGACCTTGGTTATCCAACCGATATGGAAGAGCCATGTTGATTAAATTTGTTAATTTAATTTATTGATTAATTAACAAATTAACTTAATTGGTTAAGTTAATTGATTAATTAATAAGTTTGTTAATTGAATTAATTGAATTAACAATTTAATTTAATTTATTGACTTAATTGGTCAATTAACAAATTTGTTAATTGAATTGGTTGATTGATTAACAAATTAATTTAATTTGTTGACTTAATTGGTTAATTAACAAATTTGTTAATTGAATTGGTTGATTGATTAACAAACTTAACTTAATTGGTTAAATTAATTGATTGAATAACAAATTTTTTGTCATCCAAACATTATGGAAGAACCACGTTAATTTAATTGGTTGAATTGATTGGTTAATTAACAAGTTCGTTAATTTAATTAGTTGATTGATTAACAATTTAACTTGATTAGTTAAATTAATTGATTAATTAACATATTTATTAATTTAATTAGTTGATTGGTTAACAGTTTCAACTTAATTGGTTGAATTAATCAATCAATTAACAGATTTGTTGATTTAATTAGTTGATTGATTAACAATTTAACTTAATTAGTTGAATTAATTGATTAATTAACAAACTTGTTAATTTGATTAGTTGAATTAGTTAACAAATTAACTTAATTAGTGAAGTTAATTGATTGATTAACAGATTTTGTTAATCGATTGATTAATTAACAGATATTATTGATTTAATTGGTTGGTTGATTAACAACTTAACTTAATTGATTGATTAACAACTTAATTTGGTTAGTTGATTGATTGGTTAACAAATAAGTTAAATCAATTAGTTGATTAACAACTTAACAAATTAACTTATTGGTTAAGTTAACTGATCGATTAACAAATTTTGTTAACTTAATTGATTAACAAATTAATTTAATTGATTAAATTAATTGATTAATTAACAAATTTGTTGAGTTAATTGTTTGAATTAGTTAGCAGATTACTAAGTTTGTTAACTTAATTAGTTGAATTTATTGATTGGTTGAATTAATTAACTTGATTGGTTAATTTAATTGATTGGTTAACAAACTTGTTAATTTAATTAGTTGAATTAATTAACTTGATTGGTTGATTAACAGATTTTTGGTCTACCAAATATTATGGAAGAACCATGTTTATTATTTAACTTCTTTTTATTCAACTTCTCCTTTTTTTTAGATTAATATAGTCAACCAACCAATATGGAAGAACCATGTTTATTATTTAACTTCTTTTTATTCAACTTCTCCTTTTTTTTTAGATTAATATGGTCAACCAACTAATATGGAAGAACCATATTTATTAATTTATTATTTTCTATTTTTAAGTTAATATATTATTGAATGGCCGTCCAACCAATATGGAAGAACCATCTTATAAATTCATTATTTTCTATTTTATTATTTGAAGTTTATTTTATTAAATGGCCAACCAACCAATATGGAAGAACCATTATTTTAACTTATTGATTTCTGTTTTTTTATTTAAATTAATTTTAGATGGCCAACCAACCAATATAGAAGAACCATGTTTATTAATTTATTAATTTCTATTTTTTAAGTTAATTTATTGAATGGCCAACCAACCAATATGGAAAAACCATTATTTTCTATTTTTTTATTTTAATTGATTTTTTGAATGGCCAACCAACTAATATAAAAGAACCATTATTTTTAATTTATTATTTTCTGTTTTTTATTTTAATTCATTTTTTTGAATGGCCAACCAACTAATATGGAAGAACCATTATTTTTAATTCATTATTTTCTATTTTATTATTTTAAGTTTATTTTATTGAATAGCCAACCAACCAATATGGAAGAACCCTTATTTTTAATTTATTATTTTCTGTTTTATTATTTTAAGTTTATCTTATTGAATGGTCAATCAACCAATATGGAAGAACTATTATTTTTAATTTATTCTTTTCTGTTTTATTATTTTAAGTTTATTTTATTGAATGGCCAACCAACCAATATGGAAGAACCATTATTTTCATTTCTTGAATTAATTTTTTATTTTTTATTTTATTTAATGGCCAATCAACCAATATGGAAGAACCATTATTTTTATTATCTTATTATTTTATATTTTTATTTTATTTAATGGCCAACCAACCAATATGGAAGAACAATTATTTTTATTATCTTATTATTTTTTGTTTTTTATTTTATTTGATGGCCAACCAACCAATATGGAAGAACCATTATTCATTTTATTTTTTTTCTGTTTTTATATTTAAATGGCCAACCAACCAATATGGAAGAATCATTAATTTATTTTATTTATTTTATATTTTCTATTTAAATTAATTTTAGATGGTCAACCAACCAATATGGCAGAACCATGTTCATTTTATTATCTTTCTGATTTTTAATCTGATGGCCAACCAACCGATATGGAAGAACCATCTAAAAATAAAATACAATTCACATGTGGAGATTAATCTACATATATAAAAGAAAAAGAACTTTATTTCCCCAAAAAAATACAAGCCTAAAATATAGGTCTTCTTTTCTTCTTCCTCCTTTCTTTCTTGCTTTGTGAAGGTAGGAGCTTGGAGCTTGGAGCTTGGAGGCCACGGCAGGGAGCTTGGAGCCAGGCGGAGATTGTGCGATGGAGAGAGGAGGCCAGCCGGGGGGCCCTTGGAGCGCTGCCATGGGGGAGGCTGGGCATGGGGGGAACTGGTAGCACCCCTTACCGGTGCCAAGTAGGCGCCGGTAGGGGGTTGGGTAGTGATCGGGTGAGAGAGGGAGAGATAGAGATGGAGAGGGAGAGTGGATAGCGATGGAGGGGGATAGGGATGAGAAGGAGATAGAGTTGAGGATGGAGAGGGAGAGATGGAGCCGGGATGGGGAGGTAAAGGAGGAGCCGGTCGGTCCTCTTGGAGAGGCCGGCCGGTCTCTCCTTCATCCTTTTTTTTTTTGTGGTTATCTGCTCCTCTCTCCCCTCTTTTCTCTGTTTTCCATCAAAAGAGGAGTCCGATCCTCCTCTCTCTCCCTGCGATCCTCTCTCTCTCTCTCTCTCTCTCTCTCTCTCTCTGCTCCCTGTGGTTTCCCCTCTGCTGGCCGAGTCCTCCCTGCTGCTGCTGGAGGTGTTGCAGTTGGGGGCAGCATTGTTGCTGGTATTGGAGAGTGTTTGGCTGCTGCTGGAGGTGCCATTGGAAACTTCATTGGAGGCTTTTCTTCTTGCTGCTGTTGGAGATCAAAGTTGCCGCTGCTGGAGGTTGCATTGGAGGCTTTATTGACCTCTTTGAAGGACTGTTCTTGCAGCAGATTTAAGGTGTGCATCTCTTCTTCTTTTATTTGTTGTGGTGTTCTTGCATGCATCCTAAAGCTTATATGCATCTCTTCTTTTTTTATTTGTTCTTTGCATACACATACACATCTATGTGTGCTTTGCATGCATCCTATATAAGTATATGCATGTATATATATTTTAAGAACTAGACCTATATGCAATACATGTATTTGGTATGCATGCATATACCTAGTGTATGTGCTTAAAAATTTTTATTCAACAACCCCTCTAGAACATTACCCCTACATGCTACCAATTTCAGATTTAGAATGCCCCTTTACATAGCAATAACAAACAAAAACTTTGCCAAAATGTGAGCACAAGGAGATCGTTACCATGGAAATGATTATATTGATTGACTCTATGACAGGCTTCCATTGATACAAGAATTTATTCACAAAATAATAAACAACAAAATATATAAGACTCATGAATCTTGAGTCAGTCAAAAATGAATCTTGTTGATGAAACTAATGCTACATGGAAAACATAGAAAGAAGGCATGACTGGTCCATGAACTTAGATTAGCACTCCATAGCCCCCAAACAATATTGATGTACATATAGAAACCACATTATTTTCATGCTAGTAAATCCAAGAAAAAGGAGGTGGTTCAAGCAGCTAAGGATTGTATTGTGAGGGAGTTAGCTGTGAAATATTAATCATCCTTTTCCGGTATTACTTCCAAAAACGAAAATGCATTAGAACTCAAGGATTATAAACCTATCAGCTTACTTAATGGATCCTCATCCTATAAGATCATAGCTCGGATACTTGCTTCAAGATTGAGCAATCTTCTCAATAAAATTGTGCAGGTCAATCAATCAGCTTTCATAAGAGGCAGAAAATTGAAAGAGTTTTTTGTTGGCTCATGAACTCTTGAATTCACTAAGGAAGAGAGGCACAAAAAGTGTTGTCTGTAAATTGGATTTTAATAAAGCCTATGACAGAGTACATTAGAAATGCCTATGGGGTGTTTTGGATGCCTATCATTTTCCAACATAGTGGATTAATGTTATGAAGAATTGTGTCACCACGGCAAAATTCTCCATTATAATCAATAGCAGTGTGTATGGTTATTTCTCCAGCACTGGAGGGCTCCGACAGGGAGATCCATTATCACATTTATGGTTGGTCATTGTTGCTAATATTGTAAGCAGAACGTGCAGTATAGCTGAGAGGATTGGTTGGATGGATGGTGTTCAAATATGTAGAGGTCTGCAAGGGATTTCACATCTAGAGTTTGCCGATGATACATTTTTTTATTTTTTCAAGGAGATAGGGATAATGTGCCAAACATTTCATTCATCCAGAAGTTTTGAAGCATGCTCAGGCCTTAAAACAATTATGACAAGAGCTCTACCATTGGTATCAATTTAACTGAAGATTTAAGTAATCAGGCAGCCTTACAATTGGCTGTGGTATTGGGAAATTTCCCATCACAGATGTAGAGTAACCATTACATGATCGGAAGCTCAGAATTACTGATTGGGAGCCCCTATTACAAAAGATTCAAAAGAGGCTGGCAACTTGGCATGGTGAAGCACCTTTCCCGTGGAGGTAGAATTACGCTGCTGAATTCAGTAATTACCAGCATTCCCATGCATCACCTATCTGTTTTCTTGCTTCCCATTAGGAATTCGCCAAACTTCACACTGGATCATAAAAAGAAGATAAAGGCCGCTCCTTTCCCCCAATGACGGGCTCAAACCCCCAAGAGAACCAAACAAGATATCACTCACCCAACAAAACACAACTGAATCAAGACAAAGTTGCCTCTTTCCAGATTTCAGGGAATCAAAAGCGAAGATGGAGTTTAAAAAAAAAAAAAAAAAAAAAAACTAAACACTCAAAACCCAAAACCCTACAACAACCCAAAACCCAATCAACAATACTGCAGAACCCAGCTCTCGAAGAGCAAGCAGTTAAGAAAGGATAACAAGGTCCTCGCACCACCAAGAACCACCCAAATGAAGAGAAAAGGGAAGAGAGCAGAGGGGAGAGAGAAGGGAACAGGGAGGAGTCGACGTATACAAGGAAGGGAGATTACCAGGCGCAGGCGCCCCTCTCCAAGCGTGAAGAAGACCGAGGAAGCCTCGAGCACGCTGGCGGCTGCGGAAGAGCGGTTTAATTTGATGTGGAAGTTTTCTTTAAAAAAAATGATTTGATTTAAAATCAAATCGAATTATATAATTTAGATTGATTCCGTTTTAAAAGTTTAAGAATCAAATTATACTGAAGAAATTAAATTTTATGAAGATCGTATATACAATAAAAAATGTTTAATTTAATTTGAGAAATTTATCATGATTTTTATCTTTTCGATAAATGTTTAGTATCTATCATTTAAATAAAAAATAAAAATTAAGTAACTTATTTCTTTATTTTATTTGTAAAAAAAGATGCATGTTATAAACTCATTACAAATCCAAATGAAATAACAAATCCAACCAAAGCAGAGTATTTTTCACTCATTTTATTTCGTTTGAATTCTTTTTAAATTTGATTTATCCTGGTCTCAAGAATTGTTCGATTTGATTTGGTTTCTTGAAAATTTTCTATATGGAGCAATGTGGTATCTTTTTATCATTTTATTTTCCACTACCTGATTTTAAAATTGAATAAATGAGATCAGCACGGACTTTAAGCTTGATGTATGTTATTCTGATTTTTAGATCAGACAGCTGAGAAAATTGTGAAGAAGTGATAAACGAAAGTGAAACACCAAAATATTCCTTCTAATTATAATGTTCACTTCTTCGAAAACAGATGTAAGTTTCTTTTTCCTGATTTTTTTATGCCAAAACATTCTGGGCTTTTCCGATTATCATTATAAGAGGAATCTTATCACACCAACAAAAAGGATTTTGTAATGTCTTTGTTTCCAACTATGGATGTAATTTGGGCGGGCTGGATTGGGTTATGTGGTAATTTGGTTTAAATTTAATCCAGCCCAATTTCAGTCCGGCTCAAATTTAACTCAAATTCAACCCAAAGTCAATCCAAATTTAACAGGGAGTAGGTTGAGTTGGACTGGGCCGACCTTATTTATAGTTATTTGTTAAAAATATTCTACCTTTTGTATGAAATGATTTATATGTGGCCCAACCTAGCACAAATTTGACTAATCTCAACCCAAATTTAACATAACTTAATTTAGATAATTTAGGGAAACTCAATGTATTATAATATGGGCTGGAATGGGTTACGGGCTGACTCGTCTAATTAACACTCCTATTTCCAACATTTATCATCCTTTGCCTTTTAAGTTTTTCTTAGTTTTCACAGAGGTTAGCTGAGAATGAATTAGGTGACAAAGATGTATCCTTGTTACCGTGTTTAGAAAAATTGATGCTCTCTAGCTTATGGGAGTCCGTTCAAGTCGACATTGTGAATGATGTCGAGAAAAATATTTATTAAGTAGATACTTCTTTAGTTGAAACTAATCAAATATTTAGCAGCCAAGATAATCATGTATCTCCATCACTCCATCCAATCTCTAAAGAATTCTCAGGTATTTTCTTTAGTCTTTACTCAACTGGGTGGGGGATGCATGTGGTTGGGAGACTTTGCTCCCTTGTGGTCTTCGATGCAAAAGGCTTTTATGTTCTAAGCATAGATCCCCCATGTATTCTTACTGATATAAGTCAATAAATGCGGAGATAAAAAGACACAAAGATTTATATAAAAATATAGAATAAAAAAAATTACACAAAGAATATTTCCGCAAATGATCCTCTCTTCACTTGCTAACTCAAATCAGTAGGTGCACTTAGAGGACTTGCACTCCCACATTTTCCCCCTCTCTGGCACTTAATTAGGACAACCCATCTCTTTAGCCATGTGACTAAGAGAAGTTGATCATCATTGCTTAATGTCTATGATATATGAATTGCTTAGGGCTATGGACAGTGGAGTTGTTCAGAGGTGGGCCCTACATAAAATATTTTCGACATTGTCTCCAATGGCTCATCAGCAATCTGTCTTGGCTGTGGAATGGGTGCCACAGTGGTGGAGCTTTGTGCTGCCTCAGCTCGGCATCAAGTACTGTATGTAGTAGGGATGCAAATGGTCATTGATTACTTGAGTATTTAAGTGATTATTGTCTTATAAGTGAACTAATAAATAGTCTTTCTAAGTCGATATATTATATACCAGATAAAATAATAGATACACATGCATCTCTTCTAAATGAATGCATATGGTATATTGAGAGTCTAATTATTTGACCGATTATTATCTTATAGTTCAATTAACTGTCAGTTTTTCTAAACTGACAGCAAAGTGGATCCCTGATCGACCTTATTTGACTCATTTGAATTCATAGTATGCATTGCTTTCCCTTCTAAAATTAACTTATTTTTCTTTTTATTTTCTTCATTTTAGGAATAGTACTCTTTTATTAAGAAAAAGAGTTGAAATGGACCAATCAAAATCTAATGTAAATGGTGTAGTAAAGATAACAGTCAATAGAGGATCTGATCCCGTGCAAAACCTCGAACCCTTTGACTCCCATTTGGCAATGGAATAAGTAGGTGGAATAAAAAATTATTCTGTCATTTATGTTAAAAATATCATTTGAAAATTAGAATATTCAACGGATCGAATATTCAGTTGGAGGGCAGAATAACCCAATAATTTCTATTTGGGGTCTCCCCTCGAAAAAAAAAAGGAGGTAGAATATCCCACCCTCCTATTACAAAAACTATTTATTCTTTCTATCCTTTATCAAATAGAAAATTGATAAATAAAAGAATACCATGCGCACGAAAGAATATTCTTTCCTAGGTTTATCCTATTGCCAAATGGAAGTTTCGAGTACTCAAAGGTTCTATAACCTGACTGTCAACTTTCAGAACTTTATATGATCTGGAGGAAACATTCAAATTTAAGGAAAAGTTTCCTAGTGTAATTATTTAAAATATGGTGAATCTATTTTTTACTTGTTACTTTTTTTTGTGTTAGAGTGAAAGCTAAAAATACTTTTGGAAGTGATAATTACTTCAAACCAGCCGACTGCTCCCAACTCGTGTAGTTGAGCTCCAAAGGTATCTAATGCTCCAAACTCAGGAAGGAAGGGGTGTGCGTTGACAGCTTGTATTGATGGGAAAGAGGAAAGGGAAAGAGAAAGAGAAATTAGAAAAAAAAGGAAAAAGACAAAGCTTTGTTAGGAAACATTCATGAAAAATGAGTTAGATATATGAGAGCAAATCTCTTTTGATTTGCAAGTGAGAGACATTGTGTTTGGAGATTAAGAGCATTGCTCACTAATTGTTAAAAAAAAAAAGTGCATATTTGGCCGGATTAAAAGACTCCATTGACAATAGGGAAAAAAAAACCATGCATGTTCCTATGCCTGAACTCACATGCTCCTATCCACTAGGTTAGAAGGCCCTAATTTAGAAACAAAGAAAGGTGGAGTAACTTTAAGTGAATTGAAAGCAATAATTTTAAATGGTGTACTAAGGATTGACCTAACAATGGACGGGTCAAATGGTTTTGGTGCTTTATTGGGTCAATACAACAAATTGCCATTATATATGTTCACAGAATTTTACATACATACCCCTATAACCTAGTGTATTTGTATTTACACCACCAACTGTGAGATGTTATTATGGATATCCACGACTTCCTTAAAAACAGAGTAATTATATGCTCATCATAATCTCTATTTGTTTAACATAACTAAACTACGGTAAGAAACTTAAAATGGCGAAGTTAGCCTTCTTTTGTGGACTTCTCAAGAATCATGGTGAGAGGTCTGCACCTTCCCTTGTGGGCTTGATTTGGAGCTTCTGGGCATCCCTCCTTAAAGACTCCTCTCCTCGAATATATTTTATTTTATCCAGAAACAACATAGGATTAGGATTATTCTTACAGCAGACCGTAAATCGACTTTGATTGCAAGACCTTCATGAAAGGAGAAAGCTAGGCCTTGCCTTATGTCACTGATCAGTCACAATAATTCTTTAGATGCAGTCTTAAAACACTCCCTACACATGACACACATGAATTGCTGAGACATAATCATCAATGGACATGAATTGCTGAGACATAATCTATCTTATCAATAACATATATTAATCTAACAAAGAGTATCTTAAAAGGAACATAAGAATCATATTACCCTTTATTAAAAGCCTTCACATTTTACATTTGAACCGCTACAACCCAATTGAATACGTACTAATCTAGTCTGGACCTCAGGAGCTTCCTGAATCCTGACCTGTGCAAAAGAATTCCTTCTCCTCCTCATTCTAAACAGAAATATATCAACGAACAACCAGTAAGTATCCACAACTTCTCCCACCCCATCCACCTTCATCCCTGTCATTTTCCCGTTCACCATGCAAGTGTGTCAGTGTACGAGAAAAGATCTTATTAGTACATGTTTGGATCGGAGTTCAACAGTATCGAGAGGAGGAGGGTTAAATATTACAAAAAAAATCTTATATAATCTTAAAATTTGACAAATATCTAGACTTTCTCCTTCTCAGCACTGTTGGACTCCGATTCAAACGTACCCCACACAACCCTGCATGCATGCACACTTCAATTCTTCAACATATGCAGCAAGAGGTCGTTCCACATATCCACAGGCCCCGGCAGGCACCAGTGCACACAGTCGTTGTGCTGCGTCACGTTCGCCTTCGGCCACTGCCCGTACCTGCTGGGGTGCCCGTCCGGCCGCAGCAGCATCGCCCGGGTGGCATCCATCACCCTAAACCTTACCCCGTTCTCCTCCCCTTCCCCCTTCGCCCTCCCATACTCCTCCATCTGCTCCTCGTACAGCCTCGCCTCCATGGGCATCATCGCCGCCGCCTCCCCCTCGACGGGCCTCGTCCTGACGCAGTCCCCGCCCTTGTCCCACTCCCCGTTCTCGAAGTGCGAGGGCGACAGCGTCCGCAGGAACAGCACCCCCCGGAAGCCCACCCACCCGCCGGCGACGGCGCCGAGGGCCGTCCGGAAGGCCCTCCGGTTGGCGTAGTGCAGGCTGAGGTCGGTGATGTTCGTGCGGAGGAAGTAGTTGCTCCCCACGAGGCGGTTCTTCTCGTAGAAAAGGGCGGGGCGGGTGAACCAGTTGCCGCCGGAGACGACGGCGAAGTCGAAGCCGGCAAGGTGGGAGGCCCAGGCGGGGTCGAGCTCGTCCAGGTAGAGTTTCCAGAGGGGCCAGGAGAGGCCCGGCAGGCGGCCCTCCTCGGAGCGGACCAGGAAAGGGGACCAGAAGATGGCGAGGGTGAAGTTGTGGCCGGCGTAGTGCATGCGCCGGAAGTTCTGGTCGGCCGTGTGGGAGACGTCCTTGGGGATCTCCACCTGAAAAGGTTTGCAAGTGTTGTGAGACCAGAGATTAGTATGTTGAGATGATAGCATGCAGCATAGCAATCTCCAGAGCATGCATCCAAATTAATAATTTTAAACAAAGAGAGTAAGGTGGGTGAAGTTATAAATTAGGGGTTGTTTGTTTAATCATAAACTTTTGTAATTCATCAATTTTAAAATCAATAGATTTTTATAATCTTAAAATTGGAGAGTACTTTGGTCAGATGCTGATAAAATATATAAAAACAAAACAAAAGAATGTTTAAGGTGGCTCTTCCGCAGAAATCACAAACAATGATCCCTTAGTACGGAGTTTAAGAAGAACTTATGAAGATTAGTAAGGGTCATCTACAGCTTCGATTGGATCAGTCTCAATCAACACTATTTAAAGTAGTTGTAACCAACTTGTGAGTTGTGACATCAAATTTTTATGTTGAGATGTATTTAGTTCGGCATGGAAAGATCTCTCTGCTCAGGGAAATGCTTACATGACGAGAATTCTTACCCACTTTTCTTTCTCATCTTATGTGGTTGAATGAGATTGACTTTTCTTTTGAGTTTTACATTAATCGGTGTCTGTGAATTTATTAAAAGAAACTCTTAAATTAGACCTTTTCTTTATTAGGGATGAGAAAAGTGGGAAAAGAATCCCATCATCCTAGTATTGCTCTTTTGCTAATGATTATAAAAAAAAAAAAGACCTTTCTGCAAACACTCAAGACTGCACCACTACATGGATCTATGGTTCCTGACTAAGATCCCAAGGCTGTAGGTGACTTTAGAGGGTATAAAATAGCTCCCAAGTGTAATCAAGATTATCTAAAGTAGATGCATGTGTAATCAAGGCGAAGTTGTACATATAAAACACATAACAAAAGGGTTGGTGGCAAGCAATTACATCACGTACGACAATGGCAGGCCAACGTTAAGATATATTTCTATTAAATGGGTCAAGTTCAAGCCAAAAGATCTAGTCCAGAAAAAGGAAAGTTTAGGTCAAAAAGTGTGGCAGAGAGTTATATATAAATTACGTAAGATTGCAGGCTATTGAATGTTGCAATTTCAAACCAAGAGAATTGGTCTAGATTAATTACATTACGTACAGTGGGAGGCTAACAATGTTAAGATGTATTTACTTTGGTCAACTTTGCTACTTGATGACGAAATCCCTACAGATGGCAATTATATTTTCAAATGCCGGGTCATTATTTTGGTCATTGAAATGTGCAAGGCTCACCAACACATATTTGTTTCCATAAAACTTCTGATTCCTCCCTTCTCAAATTTGGGCCACAACTACATTGGCTCGACTCAAGCGACTCGTACCGTATCAGGACGAACTCGAGTCGGTGTGACTCAAACGAGTCTGTACGATTTGACCATGTAATTCGTACAAGTCGACAAGAAAAATCACGAGTTAACCCGACTCGTACCAGATCATAGGAGATCCGAGTCGATTCGACTCGCCGAATCGGCAAACCTTGCTATTACCCCAACAGTACTTACTGCTCCACCATTTACCATAATAAATAGCATGTCTAGTTGCCTATCTATGCTACCTTCCTATTTTACAAAATAATTAAAGTTGTTCCGCATCAACCGAGGTAAACATGCTCCAAATTAATTTCTTAGATCTCTTTCCTTCTTTATCTTACACTATGTACACACAATGTAGTGGCCCATTTTCACCAACTAAATATGTACGTGTTGGTATTGCTGACAAAATCTTTATTAGCACCAAAGGATCTACAACTAATCAATATGTTATAAGTACCTCACACCCTTCCCTTACAAGAAAACACTCTCTTAGATATCAAGATGAATCCCCCGAATCTAGTTATTAAGTTTATAGCCCCTGAAGATCTCGAGCCAATAATTTAATGAAACACCTTAGGCCTCACTTTATTTGCAGAATAAGTTATTTTGCGGAGCCCACTGATATAATAGCGTATACTAGAATAACAGTGTATCGGCTTGATAGTTTTGTGAGACCTATTAACGGAATAAAAAGAATAAACAATTCTTAAGTCTAAGGTGGAATGACTTATTCTCCTTATTCTCCCGATACACTATTATGCACGATATAAACTATTTTACATGTCAAAGCAAAATTAAGTTTATTATCTCTTTATTTACCCTTATTCTTCTCGTATTCTTCAATCAAAGTGGAGCCTATACAGGAGATTCCAAACAAAGCTCATGATCTTCTAAAAACCCCAAATAAAATGTTTTTTTCCTAAAAACTGTGAGGTTGTAGAGAGTTTGAGTTTCCATATCATCCATCACTACCTAAACAAAGCCAAACACGGCACAGGGCGGCTGGTCCACACCCCTTTGGGTCCCCTCTCGAGACCCTTTGGCTCTATTCTTTCTTGGCTCCAGCTAAACATACGCCAAAACAACAAGCGTTTCGTTTGAAATTTGAAGTCATGGGTTACTTGTATCATATAGTATATACTAGCCACTAGTTGCCTCCTATTACTCCGTAAAATTTGGGAAGTGGGTGGATAGGAATCTTTGATTTCGGAGAGATTGGAGGATTGCACTAGTCTTTGGCATACATTATATTGGAGTCTTGTTGGATGGGTTAATCACAAAACCTACTTCAATGTAGAAGTTTAAGTGTTCATATTATGGTAGGAGAACCTAAAAGGGGGACCAGTGGGCCATAGGTACTAGGGCTTGCGAGAAACAAAAGTTGTGCGAAGCTAGCTTTGTTAGACAAATTCAAACAAAGGCCACCGTCCTGGCACGAGCGAAGCAAAGAGCAACAACTGTGTTCCTGGAAGTACTAGAACTTGGTATCTCTTGAAGTAAGCTAAACCTAACAAAGCCTCTAATGACAGGAAAAAACCTCTGGACCATGGTGCAGTGCGCCCAGTCACTAGGAGGCACAAGGCGCCCCCCATTAGAAGACTACATATCTAGTTTAGAAGAGATTTGTATCCATTTATTTTATATATTATGTTCATCATTTTTAGAAAGATGTTCTTAAGCCAATAACCAATAATAATCGGGGTTTATATAAAGGTTACCATTTGCATCCCGAACTGATAAGTAACCTTTAGTGGCCTGGCGCACTGAGCCAGGGCACAGGGAGCCTCTCTCTCTCTCTCTCTCTCTCTCTCTCATCCAGGCAATGGAGTTGGTGGGAGTGGTTGCACGGACTCACCCGGGAGAGAAGGCAGATGAGGGACTGCATCTGGTTGCGGGCGAGGGAGTCGCCCACGAAGGCCATGGAGCGGCCCCGCAGCAGCGCCAGGAACTCGGCGGGGTCGAACGCGGGCAGCTCGCAGGCGTCGGGCTTCCACCGCCACTGGAGGAAGTCCATGTCGGGCCTCCCGAACTTGATGCAGTTCTGGTGCTCCTGGATGAACCTGCACGTCTCGTTGCTGTAGGAGGGGCCCTCGGGGTTCCACACCCACTTCCCCTTCGAGAGGTCGCACTCCCCGCCGGCCGGCGACGGCGCCGGAGTAGGTGGAGGAGGAGAGGGGTTGGGGTGGGTTTGTAGAGAGGGGTGAGAGGGAAGGAGGGATGTTGGTGTTGTTGTTGTTGAGGAGGAGGAGAGAAGGGGGGCAGAGGGGTGGACTCGGAGGGGGAGGAGTGGGGGAGGGGAAGAGAGGCGGAAGTAGGGAGAGAAGAAGGTGAGGAGGATAACAGTGAAGGCGGAGACGAAGACTAGTCTCTGTAGGGTGTGGTGCTTCCCGAAAGGAAGCCTGAATTGCCACAGCCTCATATGTATAGAGAGAGAGAGAGAGAGAAAGAGTTGAGATGAGATGAGATGACTAAAGGAGGGAGATCAGTATCTGTTCTGTGTGTTGTTCCCCACAAGCAAGTCTAAATTCCTGAAGGCCTCAAGAGAGAGAGGTGTGTCAAAGAAGACTCTGAGAAGAATCAGAGCAAACCCAGAGAAGAAGACTAGTCTCTTGCTGGATGCTTTGCTTCTAACAAAGAAACCCACACTCCCAAGGCTTCATGTGTGCATGAGAGAGACAGAGAGAGAGATATTAATGGGGGGGGGTGAGGGGAAGATGGGTCTTTATAGCTAGCTCTCCTTTCTTCTCTTTGTAAAAGGATTCTCTCCTGTTCATGTGGGTTTGTCAATCCACAGGACACCCACGAGGGCGAGAGAAAGAGATTGCCAAACGTCCAAAAATGGTGTTTTGGTTGTGCACGTGTTGACGAGCTTGAGGACGAAGACGGCCGTGTAAGCGCCACCCGTTGTCTAGGCCGTTCTTTTGTTCATTTGCCCACAGAATCCTTTTTATGTTATATCTAACCTTGTTTATGGTCAGGACTGTCTAATTTCCATAGCTTGGGTACACCACACGACCGAGTTGTGGCTCTCTTGTTGCTATACTTTGGCCTCCTCAAATAAATGAGGACAAATATCAAAGAGCTCATGAAATATTCTTTTGTTGCATTAGGTAGCTAGATTATAAGTTCAAATCTCGCATCCAATAATTGTACAGGTGAGTTTATATCTTAGCGACAATGTAAAAAGTTAAAGAGTAATCCTTACTACATTGCAATCGAAATCAAACATAAATTGTAATGCATGGCACAGTAGTCATCCGATCAGATTCGGATCAGACGACTGTTGTGCAACCCGTCTAAATTTAAGGAGGCGATTGGGAGGCGTTTTTTATCTTTTCTTGTTTTCTTTTCGGATTTTTTAAATTTTTTTAGACCGTCTGATCAAAAATCCCACGGAACATACGAGTTGCTCGGATCAGCCTCGATCCAATAGTATGTTTTTTTTATACAGTTGGATTGGGTTGATCTGAACAACCCAGATGTACCGTCGGATTTTTGATCAGATGCTTCAAAAACATTTAAAAAATCTGACAAAAAAAAGAAAAAAGCCCTCCAACCGTCCTCTTAAATTTAGACGGATTGTACAAGCCGTCAGATTCGGATCCAATCTGACGACTGTTGTGTCATACATTGCAATCCACGTTGTACTGCAATGCATAACTTTGCAGCAAATATTACTCAAAGTTAACAAAGGTTATTAATTTAAAACCGTCGCATTATATATTCTCTACTAAGAAGGTTATGTAAATACTTTTGACTAAAAAAATGAAAAAAGGTCACATATCCGGTCTTCTTTTAACTAGAATAGATTTGAAAATCTCTCGAGTATAGCAGTACCTCTTCAAGTAATGTGCGATTTGTAAAATTATCAGTATGGAAGAATTGTCGATTTAAATCAAAAAAATTCCATTAAGAGAGAAAGTAATAAAATAATTAAAAATCAATTCTTTTAGTTATACTATGTAAATATTCGGCCAATGAGCCACAAGGCCTAAAAGAATCAAATGAAGCTTTAAGGTTTACAAGACAAAGTATCTTTCTATGTATATATATTTCAAGGAAAATTCCTACGAGAATACGCCCAATTCCAAAGTAATTTTCACTGTGGTTTATAGATTGCATTTTCATTAAATTAGCTAATGTATCCTTATTACTACATTGTTTTCATGATTCACACTTTCTTCCTACTTATATTCCACACTTTGTATGGTCTTCTTGTTACATATATAGTATCGCCCGCAAAATTTTACTCTAATCTAGATGTATTTCGTCCAATTTACACATTTTGTAAGTATGTCGAAATCATATGTATTCATTAAACTGGATATTATTTTAGAAAAATCTGAAATAACGTAATATAAAGCTTTAATCTGGAAAAAATATACAAGAATACTTTTATAAATATTTTCCACCAAATTGACACAGTTGAACCATAAAGCATACCATCACTCAATTTATTCGAAGATTCCAAGGATGAAAAGACTAATATGACAATACCCCTTATTCTACTAGTATACAGTATTTCAGATAAATAATTTTGAATAACCTATTCTGCAATCAAAATGGGCGAAGGAAAAATCCTCTCCCATACACTTCCAATGGGACAATTTTCCCTCTAAAGGAGAGGATCTTTTGCTACAAACCCAGAGGCAGAAACCCTAAACTTTCAAACTCCTGTTTTTTTATTCTGGTAGTAGCCCATAGTATACATTTTTTCCCTTACACTTTTTTAGGGGGACTTGCTTGTTGGTATGAAATATATCCCCTGACGTTGAGAAGAAGAAAAGGACACCTTTGGCCTCCAACTCACCATCCAGTGGAGGAGGAGGGGAAAGTTTGACAAATGGGCCAAATCTAGCGGCATTAATTGGCAGCGTAACGCGTTGCTCAAACCCGGCCGGCGGCCCGCCTTTCTGCTTCGGTGAACATGCGGCGCCGGCCCACATGGCTTTCCTATTTCACTCTCTCTCCCTGCTCACCTCCTTTATTATGGCCAAGGGACCAAGTCAAATCACCATGTGCATTCCAAGTTGCACAGTCTCTGCTTTCTTCTCCCTTCCTGTAATTTCCGTTTAGGATCTTTATATATGTACTTCTATGAACTATCATATTTATATGTATACTCCTAACTTCATATATTGTTATAAATACTCTTGACATTTTCAGAAAGATTGTGATTATACTCTGTCCCACAAAATGCCATGAATTCCAACAGGATATGCCAATAAGGTTAGAATACTTTTACATATGTTTCTTAAATACACTAGAATTTACATATTTAAGAATGTGTAGGAGTCAGAAGCATGCATATAAATATGGTAATTTATGGGATTATGTATAGAAAAACCCAGCTTTATTTGATTAAGACCTTGGCATAGGGAAAACTTTAGACCCACACGATAAAGATGTGGATTGAAGTATGGAGAAGTATAATTTTCTTTTTAGTTTTCATGAATATTATTATATCAGCATCAGTGAACTATGGGATCTTCCAATTACAGACCAGATGACAAATCACTCTTGGGCACACTTGTGTACCTGCTCTTGCGGCTGGGCACCGTGCACTACACCTAAATGGTTTTGTCTCTTTCTTCACTTGGCTAATGGACAAGCTATTTATTTGGGGGATCTAAGTAAAATATTAATAGGCTATTAATAACACTGGTGATATGCATTTATGTAAGTCTTTTATTTTTTCCCTTTTTTTTGGAGGGGGTGGGGGGAGAGTGAGGGCAACACATGAAAGGAAGTGGAAAAAAAATGGATGAAAGACCAATCGTTCAAAATTGCTCAAAGAGACGTGCATCCCATTTTACATAATTCGTCCTTGACAAGAAGACGATGCTAATTACTGTCTTGATGCTTGAACTAAGGAGATAAAAAAATAATCTTGTAAGCATACAAATCAACGAATGTTTGAAAGGTTAATACTCATCTAACTTTTCTTTATTTGACCATTTCCATTATCAACCTAAAAATGTTTCAGGCGAGAAATCGTCTCACAGAGTTACAATATCGTCTTAATGACACAGTCGAGGACTTAAAAATAAATATAAATATAACCAACAGCTACAAAATAAAGTTGAAAGGTCGAAGGACCAAAAGATGAATCGACGTGACATCCCAACTCCTAAGACCTGTAAACAAATTTTTCTATATAACAAGGAGTCCCCTAATAGATGCAAGATATTTAACAAGTTTATTTAACCTCAAATACCAACTATAGTCGACTATGAATACTCAAGTGCGGTAGGAAGGCTACAAGCAGCATCCAAACGAGTACACCAAGGAATAGTTAAGCAAGTTGAACAACGCAGGTATGTAGAGCTTTGATAGACAAGGATAGGTTCAGTCAGGAGTGCAAACAAATTTTAACAAAATATATTCTAAAACTAAAAACAACAGTCCGGCTTGATATTCTAACTCAACTTACTTGTTACGTTGAATGAACTACGTTCAAACAAATTTTTAATCTCACTTAAAATTTTGAAACAAGCCTGGTCAGCTCATTTAAACTCCTGAACAACCTAATTTAGTAAGTTTATATCTTAAGATTATAAATAGAAGCTGTTAGTGATTTTTATATCTTTTAGCGGGCCTATGCGCTGCCAATTTATTCCTATATCAAAACTTTAACAAAATTATGTACTAGCATCCTTTTCAAAAGTCTCTCCCTCTCATTATCTTGGCCATTGTGAATTACAACCTTGCAGGCTTGAACCCATACAACCAGCTGCTTGAATTTTTAACGTTGAGGCATCTCCAAAGTTTTACTTGAGTATACAAATTTAAAGATTAACAAATTTTGAAACGAATACCTCATAAAATTCATCAGATTTGCAAGCCGCTTGGATCGAATATTTAAAGGAGTCAAACTTGAATAGCCCTCTTAGATTCTCAATTCGAAATCAGATTCGATCAAATTTAACCAAATTGCATCCAAGTAAAATAACAGTTCGACTCAACTCGGTCTGTTTGCATCTCTAAGCACAGTTAAGTTCTGTGATTAAGAACAGGAAGAAGAGCTCAAGTGGGTACAAGAACACGATAGATTTGGTTCTAAGTTTTTTTGTCTTGACAAGCACAGTTAAACGTCTCTTGCCATGTGACATTTGAATTGACACATCCTCTCTGTACACCACATGATTCGAAGCTTGGTTTTATACAACATTACTCTCCTGTGAAACACAAACAGCCACGACTCCAATAAAGGCAAATGATTCAAACGTACGCAACCTATTGACCCATTCTGCATGATTTGCTCCAAATTTATGGGCTATTGAAGTTCAAAGAGCCTCATTTCGACAGGTGCTTAAGCCATAAGCATAATAATTAACCTACACACGTTTCAAGTACAAAAAAATATGTAAAAAACACCCACTTGAGCCACAGTTTGATGTGCAAAATCAGAATGAATTGTAAAATTGAAAGGGGATGATTGGTGCCTACAGAGGAGCTTCCTCGGGAGCTGTCATCAAGAAGGGATATCCAGCCCTGCTTCTCAAGTGGCATCCCAAGGTTTGTCTCGTAACACTAAAAAAGGGAACTGTACAACCGAACAGTAATTGCTACATTGAACAAGCTAGACAACTCTAACCAAAGAATTTTAATGTAGACAAAACATGATCGGACAATCGGTTCCTTGCGAAGTTATCTCCTGAGAACATATTTCACTGCATCCTTTTGTGCCTGAGTTAGATTCTGAAATTTCAAAGGAAAATGAGTTTTATACGGCAGCCACATCACTAACAACAACGGAGAAATGGCGGTAGATTCGACACCAGAACTTACCTGAAAAAGATGGTCAAATAAGATTTCGTCGCTATTGGATAGGTTGACAAAGAAGCTGGTAAGATAATTTGGAAGGTTGATCTGCAAACAGCGCATTGAATATATCACCCAAGTAGGTAGAAACAAAAAACATTTCATAGATATAATCAATTAGGTGCGGGACATTTGTGTGCAGACCTCATTAAGTGGGTCAACTCGAATGAGATCATCTTCAAAATTCTCATCGTCGCTCTGGTGAATATGAAACAAATCAACATGTTCCTGAGTACAAGATTTAAATACAATGGAAAACAATTGAAAATTTAACCCAACATCAGAGTTAATCAGTCAACAATCATACCTCACTAAAGACTTTTGCCATCGCATTGAGATGATCAACTGAAGGTCTAACATTTGATTGCACTGTAGCTGAAAGTAACACATCTGAATCGTCTTCACTTTCCTGACCTTCCCAGTCACTATCCTGAAACATAGCAATTGACGCAGACGCTAGTCAAAAGAAGACTCACACCTGATCCTTCAGCACAAGATAAATTGTTACCTCATCATTATCAGCAGAAACCTGCTCTTGAATCTCAACTAATGAATCACACAACAGTGAGAATATCTGGGATCCACAAAGGATATTAGTGACAAGGAAATGTTTTGATGCTCATGTATTTGATTTGAACTCAAATTATAAGTTTATAACTGATACTGAAGTTTAACAAATCACTAGGTCACATAAAGTCTACCTTTGCAGGAAGAGGTAACACGGTCCATTGATCAGGGGCAAGTTTTGCTTTTGAACGTGTAACGATACCTGCATAAGACTGAGTCCACAAGGAAAGTGAGTTACTCCACCAAAAGTACAGCAAGCCACTGAGAAACCATTTACAAACCTTAATAAGATGTCCTTGAACATTAATTTTTTCCAATTCAACATTTCTGGTTGCGAGCAATAATGCAAGAGCAGTAGCTGTAACTTTAATCTGGTAGGCTCCTTGAATTTCCGCTGCCAATGTATAAGATAGAGTATTAATATGCAAATATAGATGGATAGCATACTGTTCATGGCATTGTAGTAAACTCAACAGCAAAGCCAGGACCTTTTCCAATGCTTAAAGTCAGCAAAATATTTAATGCCTCTAAAGATGACATTTTTGCAGTTTACATGTAAGAGAGAAAAACATTACGGGAAAAAATAATGGTACAAACATCCCTTTTATTTTTGTCAGGGGTAGGAGGTTGGTCGGTTCCAATGAACCCAAGGATTTGTTTCAGACTTGGAACGACATCAGAATGCAGAAGACAAGACCAACTTTCAAACAGAATGCTTGAACTGTGGCATGAATATAGCCAAACTGAAGAAAGTATCTGTAGATGTACTATTTCTGAAGTTTAAATGAATGTGCCAATTCCTCGCAATAGAGATTCCCTTCCACTTCGGAAAATTGTTATTAAAAATAATATCCAATGATTTTTAAATTGTTCATGGAATCTCAGTTAATATTCCTAGCACTGTCTGCAAAAATGAAAAAAACATAGGTATTCAAATCTTCAAATTTATTCTCACACTGCTGCCTGGTCCATTCTGACATGATATAAGCCAGAGAATTTTCATGGCCCTCTGCTGGTAGAGTAAGCAGCAAATTGATGAACTGTTCAACATTTGGAGTGCTCAAATGTACCTGAAAGGTAAAAGGCAAAAAGTATTGGAAACCAGTAAAAATCCACAAGGACAACTAAGGTAATGACAGAATAATTACTCTAAAATGTGAAGAAAACAAATGTCTCAAGTACCTTCAATTCATTGAGACTAACCTAGATTGCCATAAAAGATACATCACATAGGAAATGATGAAAAAAGACATACACGAGACACATGAATATTATCACTGAATCAGATGATTGAGCAGGACTTAATTTTACATACTCAAGTATCAAGAGCAGCCATACAATGATGATCTGTAGTGCAAAACGCATATGCATTACTTTATCAACTGGATTAATACTTATGCTCTTTTTATGAGAAGGTTTCAATTATGTTAGTTTACTAGTACTGCTATCTTTTGTTAAAATGAATAGAGGTTTCCCATGACCCCTGCCTGATGTCAACTGATATCCAATTGGTCAGATGGAGAATCTAAGGATGTGGAAAGGTTTTTGAAAATTGAAACTGATGCCCAGCCTAAAATCACTCCCTCTGTCGTAGAGCCAATTTCCCAGACGAGTAGGCTTCTATACATGAGAGGCCCTGTCAAGTCTCCTCCAATAACTTGGGAGGGTAGCAAAACTGGGAAACTACCTAGTTGATTTCTCTCTTTGAACTTGCGCAACCAGAGAACAAACCACAAAGGTTGCTCTAACTACTAGGGAGTAAAAGTAACATCGCAAGTATATTGTAGGAGCTAACATCATTTCTGATACGGCTATAAGCCAAGACAAAGCCTTAAACATAGAGCTCGAGCCCAAAGTTGGCATATTAGTTACACATGTCATTCTTCACAGGATCATTTGTTGCATATTTGTGAAAATCACGTTTTAAAGATGCATGATAACCACCATGACTGTATCCCCTCCACTTTTTTATTAATAAAATTGGTGGTACAATCCACAACTTTTTCGAAAAAAGATGCATGATAACGTGTAAAGAACACCTTGCCATCAGTCCAACCGCCAAGTTAGGTGCCATCGGGCGTGCAAGACATGCATAAACATTGGGACTAATGTGCTTTAGACATAAAGGAGTCAGTTGTCCAATCACGTGGCTAAATGAATATCCACTTCAGATACATAGCACAAAAATGATACCTGGAAATCAGGCAGGAGTAAATGCTGCCAACAGTGGGTCATTAACAGTCACTGGACAGACTAAACAAGGAGTCAAATAATGTGAAAAATAGTAGATTAATTTGTTGGATGGAGAGAGAATTCGCATAACAGGTAAAAATAACACTCCAGCATGTTATATGCAAGTGTTTGTATTTATATGAAATAACTAGACAGACTAGCGTATACATGTTGATCAAATCATGTTGCTGAAAAAACAAGTTACAACAGAAAGAATGTACATCACAAACACCAAAAGAAATTACCAATCTAGCAATAATCACTATTAGTGAACTTTTCAGCCCTTCTATCTCACATGATTGCATACGCTGTACAAGAGCACCAATGAGCTCACGGATGTGCAAAGCCAGATGTGATGGCAAATGAAAGATAAGCTGAAGAATATAACTGCCAACAAAAAGCGACCCGGAACTCTCCAAATCAGGATCCAGAAGCCTGCAGATTGGTTCTATTTAAGATTCAGTGAGCCACAATTAAATGTGTAAATTATGTCCAACTACAAACATATCGAAGCCCTAAGAAAAACATAAAATATATTTTGAACATAAATTATGTCCAAATGAGAACATATCCAAGACCAAATGAAGACAGAAAATACATTTTCGCACTATACAAAGCTTGTTATATGTAATCTCAGGGAGGAAAACTAACCGATTAAAAAAAGGGCGCACCCAATGCACAAGGCAGCCTTACCCCTGCTAGGCGCAGAGGCTGTTTCCTTGGTTTGAACCCATGACCTCCATGTCACAAATGGGACAACCCAACCATTGCTCCTAGGTCTGCCCTTCAGGAAGGAAAACTAACAGATATTATCTTAAAATACTAGCTTTCTACTAACCTAGGAGAAGATTAATCAAGAACACCCCCCACAAAATTTTGTTCTCTAAAACTTTGTACAAGTCCTGATTTTCTTTTGAGGTGCCTGCCATAGTAGTACAGCACAGTTCATATAAATCACAAAGTACCCCCGCCCAGGCTTCAACCTGGGCACCCCACCCCCCACCACCACCACCAATAATAATAATAATAATAAATCCCAACTTCGTACCAATTTGTTTTCTGGATGAGTTGTCACCAAATGAATTGGCCAATAATTGATGCCTAAAATGTGTATATTAAAAAGTAGTTGCGTATGCACTGTTACCGGCACTAGGCACAATACTGTTGGATCCTTATAAGAATCAAATTTATGTATCAACCATTGCAAGAAACACAATTGCAACTTATCTTTTAGCAAACTGTTTAGCAGTTTTTCTTAGCACTTTGTTCTGTTTTCTTTTTTTAAGCATGATTTTGCTCAGTCTCTCTCTCTAGAGAGAGAGAGAGAGCGCTATGTATCGCCTCATCACCTAGGTGATCGCTGTAATCGCCTCAAGCGATTAGGCGATTGCCTAGGCATGCCTCGGGCGCCCTAGACCGCCTCGTTAGCCCCACTTCTATGTTGGTCTGGCCCAACCGCCCCACTTAACCCAAACCCAATACCTAGCCCATTGAATCGGCCTAATAACAAGGTGTTTATAAATCCCAAACCCCCCTTCACCCGTGCCCTAAGCCTAACATGTTACGTACCCTAGCATGCATCGCCCGTTCCGCTCCCCTCTCCGGCAAAGGTGACAATGCCAACGAGCCACGACATGTCTTCTCTAGCTCCGGCATAGCTCCGGCAGCGGTGACAGGTATGCTCTCTCTTTCTCCTTCGCTTACACTCTTTATGTTTCTCTCTGTCTCTCTTCCGCTCTCTCTGTCTCCAATGTGGCTCCTACAACGGTGATGCCGGAAGCGCTCTCTCTCTCTCTCTCTCTCTCTCTCTCTCTGAGTCTCTCACCATCTCTCCCTCTCTCTATGTCTGGTCAAGAGGGCCTGAGGCCGTCTCTCTGCAACGGTCCCTCTTACGGACTCTGGTAGGTGCACAAATGTAAAACAAAATATTAAGAAGTGTAGATGTAAAAGAATAAAGAACAATCCATGTCCATTGTACAATAGTGAAAATAAGGAAAATAACTCACATATCCCACAATTTAACTGGCCATACCTGTTAAGACTTTGTAAGTCATGTCCTAAACAAATTCCATATTTAATCTTCCCCTGAAAAATATTATTTATAACTTTTATGAAAACCTGAAAGTTGAGTTCTCAATAAGAATTATTTACATCCCTACTGATATCCCGCACACACCACCCTGTTCACTCATGACTCATGCAATTCATGCACAACCAATTACCTTAAGACACATGGAATATTCATGTATGATTCCTAAGCATGTACACAATGTATGCATCGTAAATCAATGTGAATCCGAGGCAAAAAGTATTTAACAGGATGATAACAGTTACACACTCTGTTATCAAAGGCGTGCGAGGCGTTCGCCTAGGCGACGAGGCGAGGCGAGGCGAGGGGTCGGCGCCTCGCTTTCCCGGTTTTTGCCTAGGCGATCGCCGGAAATGCCTCGCTCGCCCAGTCGCTCGCCTAGGCGCGCCTCGCACGCCTTCAGCGCCTCAGGTCCGGTTCGTTTGGAGCCCACCGGCCCGCTACGAAGAAGCCCACGGCCCACTACGAAGAAGCCCACTGTTATAAGCCTACCCCCCTCCACCGGTTACCCTAATTTCACTGCGTCCCGACACGAGCTGAGCGGCAGGCGATCTCCTCCGGCAAGGATACGAGCGGGCATCGGCGGGAACCGACTCCGGCGGCAGCGGAGAACTTCTCCGGCGACGGCGACGGCGACGGCAGGTAAGTCGTATCTCTCTCCCTCTCTCTCTGTCTCTCTCGCTCTCTCTCTCTCTCTCCCGCTCTCTCTGTCTCTCTCGCTCTCTCTCTCTCTCTCCCGCTCTCTCTGTCTCTCTCGCACTCCCTCCTTCTCTGTCTCTCTCGCACTCCTTCCTTCTCTGTCTCTCCCGCTCTCTCTCTCTCTCGCTCTCTCTCTCGCACTCCCTCCTTCTCTGTCTCTCTCGCACTCCTTCCTTCTCTGTCTCTCCCGCTCTCTCTATCTCTCTCGCTCTCTCTCTCTCTCTCCCGCTCTCTCTGTCTCTCTCGCACTCCCTCCTTCTCTGTCTCTCTCGCACTCCCTCCTTCTCTGTCTCTCCCGCTCTCTCTGTCTCTCTCGCACTCCCTCCTTCTCTGTCTCTCCCGCTCTCTCTGTCTCTCTCGCACTCCCTCCTTCTCTGTCTCTCCCGCTCTCTCTGTCTCTCTCGCTCTCTCTCTCTCTCTCCCGCTCTCTCTGTCTCTCTCGCACTCCCTCCTTCTCTGTCTCTCCCGCTCTCTCTGTCTCTCTCGCTCTCTCTCTCTCTCTCCCGCTCTCTCTCTCTCTCTCGCACTCCCTCCTTCTCTGTCTCTCCCGCTCTCTCTGTCTCTCTCTCTCTCCCGCTCTCTCCGTCTCTCTCGCACTCCCTCCTTCTCTGTCTCTCTCGCACTCCCTCCTTCTCTGTCTCTCCCGCTCTCTCTGTCTCTCTCGCTCTTTCTCTCTCTCTCCCGCTCTCTCTGTCTCTCTCGCACTCCCTCCTTCTCTGCCTCTCCCGCTCTCTCTGTCTCTCTCGCTCTCTCTCTCTCTCTCCCGCTCTCTCTGTCTCTCTCGCACTCCCTCCTTCTCTGTCTCTCCCGCTCTCTCTGTCTCTCTCGCTCTCTCTCTCTCTCTCCCGCTCTCTCTGTCTCTCTGTCTCTCCCGCTCTCTCTGTCTCTCTCGCTCTCTCTCTCTCTCTCTCCCGCTCTCTCTCTCTCTCTCGCACTCCCTCCTTCTCTGTCTCTCCCGCTCTCTCTGTCTCTCTCGCTCTCTCTCTCTCTCTGTCTCTCTCGCTCTCTCTCTCTCTCTCCCGCTCTCTCTCTCTCTCCCGCTCTCTCTGTCTCTCTCGCACTGTCCCCCTCTCTCTGTCTCTCTCGCACTCCCTCCTTCTCTGTCTCTCTCAATCTCTCCGTCTACCTCCTTCTCTGTGTCTCTCACCCCCGACCCCCTCACCCCCGACACCCACTCTCTGTCTCTGTGTCCTCTCTCACTCTCTCTTGCATGTCTCTCTATCTCTCCCCTCCCCCGACCCCCACTCTATCTCTCCCGCTCTCTCTGTCTCTCCCCTCCCCCGACCCCCACTCTATCTCTCCTGATCTCTGTCTCTCTCTCTGTCTCTCTGTCTGTCTCTCTCAATCTGTCTCTCCCCTCCCCGACCCGATAGTAGTCTCTCTGTCTCGCTCACTCTCTCTTGCTCTTTGTCTTTACTGTTTACAGGTGGACTGTGGACGTTGATTTAATTTTTAAGATGACCACACCAACCGGAGGTTCGTCTCATTCGTCTAATCAAGGGCCTACCGAAGGGAAGGGGAGAAATAAAGATCCAGGCTGGAAATATGGTACTTTGGTGAATCCAAATAATAGGGACTGCGTAAAATGCAACTTTTGTCAGAAAGATTGTAAAGGAGGGATCCACCGGTTGAAACAACATCTAGCAGGTACTTCTACAAATGTAACAGTTTGCTTGAAGGTGACACCCGAGGCAAAAGAAGAAATTAGACAATATATGGAGCAATCAAAACAATCAAGGATTGAAAAGAAATGTTTGATTAGGGAAGCGGAAAGTCGAGATGATATTTTTAGAAATTCAGTTTCCAAAGATTCATCATTTGAGGTGAATCAAGTTGACGACATTCTTACAAAGCCTCCTCGGATGAAAGGTCCTTTAGATAGATTTTGTACTCCTAATCCTGAAGATTCAAAGGGCAAATCTATCAAGAATAAGAAGCATGAGAAGGAAGCACGAGAAAGGGTCATCCAATACATAGCTAGGTGGATGTATCAAGCTGAAATTTCATTCAATATCGTGCGTCTAAATAGTTTCCAAACAATGTTAGAAGCTATAGGACAATTCGGTCCGGGATTGAAAGGCCCTACCTATCATGAAGTTCGTGAGACCCTTCTCCAGAAGGAGATTCAAAAGACTCAAGAAATAGTAGATTTACAAAAAGCCAGTTGGGTGAAGTTTGGTTGTACTATCATGTCTGATGCATGGACAGATGGGAAAGGCCGTACTTTGATAAATTTTTTGGTCAATTCACCTACTGGAACTGTGTTTTTGAGGTCTATTGATGCATCTCAATATGTCAAAGATGCAAAGTTGTTGGCTGACTTATTGAACAAGATAGTTATAGAGGTTGGTGCAAAGAACGTGATACAACTTGTCACAGATAATGAAGCAAGCTATGTTGCTGCAGGAAAAATGTTGATGGCAGCCCATCGTCAGTTATTTTGGACACCATGTGCTGCCCACTGCCTAGACTTGATATTGGAGGACATTTCCAAGGTGTCTCCAATCAAGTCAACCATTCGGAGGGCAAGGATGGTTACTACATTTATTTATGCACATACGAGGGTGCTTGCTATAACGAGGAAGCATACAAATGAAAAGAATCTTGTCCGTGCAGCTGTGACTCGCTTTGCCACAAATTATTTGAATCTGCAAAGTTTGCTAGATTGTAAAGATGGTTTGAGAAGAATGTTTACATCTAGTGAATGGACAAGTAATAATAAGTGGGCAAGAAAAATTGAAAGAAAGAAAGCACAAGATATAATTTTGAAGACTCAGTTTTGGAAGGGAGTTATTTATGCACTAAAGATTTTCAAGCCTCTTGTCATGGTTCTGCGCTTAGTTGATGGAGAGAAGCCGTCAATGGGTTACATTTATGAAGCCATGGAACGCGCCAAGGAAAGTATCAAGAATGCTCTGGATGGAAAAGTGGACAAGTATGGTCCACTTTGGGAGATCATTGATAGGAGATGGGATTTTCAGCTTCATCGTCCTTTACATGCAGCTGGATACTACCTTAACCCTCAATTCTATTATGCAAATCCAGAGATTGATTCAGATGATGAAGTGAAGCAAGGACTATATGATGTCATTGAGAAGTTAGTTCTTGATCCTAATGTACAAGATGAGATTACCAAGGAATTGGCATGTTATAGGAATGCTATGGGTTTCTTTGGGAGAGAAATGGCCATAAGACAACGTACCACATCTAATCCTGGTATATTTCTATATGGACTACTAGTACATTTATTCATTAAATTCTTTTTGATGTGAAAATTAAATACTATTTGCATCTCTTATGTAGTTAATTGGTGGGTGGATTTTGGGAGCAAAACTCCTAATCTGCAAAAGATGGCCATTCGCATCTTGAGCCTCACTTGTAGTGCATCTAGCTGTGAACGCAATTAGAGTACATTTGAACAGGTTTTGATTTTTATTAACTTTCATTGAATAATACATGTTATGTTCTTTTATTCTATATTAATCTAATAATGATATTTTTCTAGGTGCACACTAAGAAAAGGAATAGGTTGGAGCAAAAGAAGCTGAATGATCTCGTGTTTGTGCAATACAACCAACGCCTTCGAGATCGCTTTTTACGTTTCCAACAAAGTGAACTTGACCCTATAAGCTTGGAAGATATTGATGATTGTAACGAGTGGATAGCACATCCTCATGATAATGAAGATGTTGTACATGAGGATGAAGACCTCACATGGTTCGATGTTGAGATTGTTGCAGGAATTGGTGAAGAAGAAGGTCCACGCACAAGGACATTGTCATCAATGAAACGTTGTTTAGGGAAGGGGAAAGCAGTTGCAACAAGTTCCACATTAGAGTCTATTAATGAGCTTGAAGTTGGGTCTGATGATACAACAGAGGACTCTGAAGTTGAACTTCCACTTGAGCAAGATGAGGATTCCGAGAGTGATGAATGAGTGAGGCTTGAGAGTTGTGAAAGGAATGTATTCATAGGCTTGTTAGCCTTATTTGGAAATGTTGGCTACTTATTTTCTTAAGGAACATTTGAATGTTGTAATAGACTTATCTTACATTTCTACATTTATATTGTGTTTGCTTAGCATTTCATTGATAAATTTCATTATGGTGAATTTAATTAGTAGTAAAATGTCTATGAATTTGTTGATTACATATTTGAGTAATTAAAATTTATTTCATTTACTTTGATTTAAAATTATATGGTTATATTTGATAATTTGAGTGAATAAATATCATTCTGTATGATTATTTGGCTATTTTGTATAATAAGTAAATTATAAATTTTTTTTTTTTACAATGTCGCCTCAAACGCCTAGGCCATCGCCTAGGCGTTTGAGGCTGAGGCGACCCCCTGATCGCCTCGGTCGCCTCTCGCCTCAGACTACATAGGTTACACATTTTCTTATATTCTTTCTTCTCAGTGGTAATTTATACTAACATAGAAAATATAAAAGTATTTATTACACGTCATCAACATAGGGTCTCAGGATTGAATCGTTAATTTATTAATCTCTCACCAGATCAGTCGTAAAGTCATAATCTTTCACAAGTCTTGAATTCACAAGGTGACTAATCCTTTTTGAGATGAAGTGACAGAGATAATCACGTACCGACGGGGATGGTGAGTAGGTCGTTCTTCCGACACACCTACCACCCCCACAGTCTACCCAACCCAGTAAATCTCCGAAAACCTACCGAGGAGGCAAGAAATGGCTAGGTTGGGTTCTGCAACTGCTCCCTCACTCCTACTGCATCCTAGCCTCAACCTATGAGTGCACCCAAGATGGATCTCCGTCCCTTACCCAAAAACACAGTCAGCACCAAGACCGAAAAGAACCACGGTCCGAAGATCAAAAAGAACCATGGTCCAAAAATCGGTAATTATAGTGACCCAAACATCCCCTGATTCCCAAGAGACTGGGCTGACCATGCCAACAAATGATGTCACTTCTTCGCTAGCAAAAGAAAATAAATCATCGTAGAACCATCGGTCATTAATTTCATAAACATTCATCGTCATCACATAAGGCCTTCATGCCTTTGTTTCATTGTCATTACCATATAAGGCTTCCATACCTTGTTTCATTTCTTTCCATAACATTATTTTTATTCCCCTTCGATGGGGTCGTTATTGTCATCAAGTTGTTTCATAATCATTATTCCTCATCTTTTGTGTCATCATAGTCATGAAATCTTCCTTATTCTATAATATATACATACATATACATGTCCATCCTACAATATAACTTTAAACAACTTTCAAGTCTACTCTTCCTTCATAGCTCACAAGAGTTTAGATGAACTCGGTTCATCTTCTTTATTCATCAATTTCTTAATAGACAATTTTATCATGATGATTTATAATTAAATATGCAAACATCCTTTTTATGATGGAAAATCTCCATCTTGGAATTTATTTCCTTAATTGGGTTCACATAGAATTCATCATGCATCGTGGTTTACATATTAATCATCAATCATGCGTGTCAGAAAATCACCATAAACTTAAAAAGTAACACCATGCAGGAAACATGCCTTCAGTTCATGCCATGTCATGCAATAGTAAATTATTTTATACTTAATAACGTTCCCCATGACTTCTCTATAATCTGATAGAGTTTACCCTTAATAATCATGTAAGTTCTACACCCTACAATCTCCAAGAACTCAAAATGAAAGAGACAACAGTAGGTGTATCACCCTACCTCTTTAAGAGAGAAATCCGATCGCCGAAGTCTCGTCGGACTGCTGCCAAGCCGCCCTCGGCCGCCGTCAAGTTGCCACTAGATCCCCGTCAGCCGCCGCCACTAGCTCCCCGTATCTTCTTCTTCTTATACTCTCTCTCTCTCTCTCTCTCTCTCACTTGCTGCCCTAACTGTCCCCCTTGCCCTCCTTTTATAAGAGGAGGAGCGCGGTGGAGGGTTCTAAAGAGAGGGAGAGTGTGGTGGTGGCAGTGATATGTGGCAAGACGGAAAAGAGGAGAAGGTGGTGGAAGATGGTGGAAGGAGAGTGAGGTGGAAAGGGAAGGAAAACATGTGGTAGGGAGGAGGACAAGTGGCAAGAAGGGAGGAGGGAGGTGGTAGAAGGTTGTGGAAGGGGGCGAGGTGGCGCAATGAGGTGGCAAGGAGTAACTGAAGGGCTAAGTAATAGCTATCCTACCTATTATTTTTAAATAATTATATGTATACCCCTATTTCTTCACCAAGTAATTGATAAAGATCTTTTTTTTGCTATTTAAGGGTAACTTTAAAATTTTCACTTAAGACCCTAAAAAAATAGTCTGACACTATAAACCCTAAACTTTTAATAATTATGTTTATAGTTTTTAAAAAATTATAAATATATCCTTAAATTTTTGTGGGGTCTTACACTCTCACCCTCCATCTCTCTATCTCTCATTTGTGGCCTCGGGAGGGCCCGAGGCCCTCTCTCTCTCTCTGTCTATGTCAAGAGGGCTCGAGGCCCCTTTTCTCTCTTTGTCTCTCTCCCTCTCTCTCTGTCTCTCTAGTCTCTCTATCTCTATCCCTCTCTCTCTTAGTCTCTCTCCCTCGCTATGTCTATCAAGATTTAGGAGGACCCAAGGTCCTATCCTTCTCTCTCTCTCTCTCTCTCTCTCTCTCTCTCTCTCTCTCTCTCTCTCTTTGTGTGTCTGTGTGTATGTGTGTGTGTGTGCAGGCGGACAGTCAGCTTAAAGCCTTGGATAGAGAAGGGCATTGGGTTGCTAAGGTTCTTCCCTTATCTTTTTTATGTTTTTTTCCCCTTAGTACCATCCATTGGTTGTTAGATATTGAGTTCATTTTGTATGAGTTTTATATGTAAATGATGACATATTTAAATATTTATAATTTTTTAATTTTTTAATAAAATGTCGCCTCAAACGCCTAGGCCATCGTCTAGGCATTTGAGGTTGAGCCAACCCCCGGTCGCCTCACGCCTCTGGCTAGAGAGAGAGAGAGAGAGATGACCATTAATCAAGGAAAATAGATAAATGAATTATACATATTTCTAAATACATATATATCTACATGTCTATTATATATATATATAAAGAGAGAGAGAGAGAGAGAGTCTGGACACATCGTATGTTTAAGGGTTTAAACACCCCATCCCCATGTTAGAAAAAATAAAAAACCATCTTAAGTTTTTAAATATATAATTACGCACACCCCCCTAGGGTTTTCCATTCCTCGGAGCTTAATTTTCACCATTTGATCATGAAACTCAATTATAGCCGTCCAATCGGGTGCGTGTAAAAAATAATTTTAAAAAATTAAAAATAATCAAAAAAAGAAAATTACTCCATTAGCCCTTAGGGTTGTTCCCATCTCTTGGGGTTTAGTTTTCATCACCAATTAAGGGGTTTAAACCTCCAAAAGTGCATGCATGCATGGCAAACCTTGGGTGTGAGTGTGACACCCATAGACCTCATAAAAAAGACAAAAAGAGTTATTGACTATCATTCGCTTTACATGAGAGCTTGACATATTAGCAAACCACACTACAAATGAAAGAGACTATCCACTCGGGAATTTTGGTCTCCCTTCTTAAGACCTCAGCATATATACATAGCATAACTTATTTTATATAATTGTAGAACTTTTGTGGACATTCACAGCCCATTGATTTTATTGACGGTGGGAAAACGAATAAACTTTTTTGTAGGGTAGTGAAACAAGGGGGAAAAACTCCCCTTGCATCTCACCAAAAGACAAGGACCATCCTAACATTGTCATATCAACCACAACCTTATTTGTCTTTCTTACATAGCCAGCACTGTGAACCATACTGTACAGCAGGTCCAACTACTTTCTTATAAGACATTTCTTTCAACCATTGGATGTATTTTGCTGTCTCAAAGTACCACTCATGCAAATAATGTAAGAATGATATAATTCACAAAACAAGATCGCAATAGAGGGCTTGAAATGGCCATAGTAGTATATTAATATCTAGATGTAGCAAATAAAAAATGCTCAGAGTAAAATAGTGCAATGCATCTGAAGAAACCCCACATGCAGTTCCCTTTTTTGACCACCACTGTCATCTAAATTTCTATGACTGTAAGCCAAACATTTAGTCTTCAGACCAATAGAAAATTCAATCATTATTACTAGCACCTGAACAATAAATATACATGTTTGACAGAACAACACGGTGATAATAAACAGAGAAAAAGCATGGCGACAATCTAAAGCATAGTGAAAAGAAATATCAAGCTAGCGAGCCCGAGAAAGATTTATTTTCAGATTTGTTTTTTTTCCTGAAAGGAGGCTGGATGAGTTATGTTAGTTGGAGAACAGCAGAAAGCACAAAATACAAAGATCCTTTGTCGTACCTGGAAGCTGCATCAAGAAGACTTTTCATCGTCATTCCTGGGTCACCACCCCATGCAAGCAACTCTTGTTTCCCACCCGACACAAATGCAGCTAAACATTGTGTTGCGTTCTAAATTTTAATAAGCAAAACAAGGTAAGAAAACTGAAGCAATCATAGCAATACCAGATATGGCTTAAGATACCACGCTCTACTAGAAGGTAGCAGTGACAATATTTACTGATCATCTTACCAATGTAAAGTACCAAGTTTTAATACTTGGTCTCTAATCTTCTGAAAACTGGGGCACAGAGAGAGAGAGAGAGAGAGAGAGAGTAGATTTATACGTATGCCAACTCAATGGAACAGTGTAAGATTATGAAAGAGTATTTGCAATTATTTTCTTCCTTCACTACCAGATCCCTCTATGAGGATATCCAAGTTTCACTGGCAAAAGCTTAGAAAATTACAAAAGTCAAACTCATTTATCAAATCCATGATATGCCACATTGTATCCGCTATCTCATGATACTAAATGTATCAGAATAGCCTCAACAAGTAAAAAGTCACCATTCATCCGATGGGATTTGAAATTTGACCAGTCCAAGCATTGCATGACTACGTGAATTGTTAATCTTAGCAAACCACAGAGAGAGAGAGAGAGGGAAGAAAGTACCTGCATTTCACCATGATCATCACTTCTGAGAATTATGCAGATCACACTGTTGAAGCAATGGTCAAACATTACTTTCACCATGTCGGCAGGAGCATTCTGCAATTCACAACATATTCTATTAATGCCAGTTTCAAACTGCATAAGAATTAACAAAACCAACCTCAAGAAGCTGTATAGAGAAATAAAATCTCCCCTATCCCCCCAAGCAAAGAAAGTACCTTTAATAGCATAGTCAAGAGATCCAGTGACCCAGCAACTAAACCAGTTGGCTGCAGCTGAGGCTGAAACATGCCAAACATATCCATAAGGAGAATTGGTGCCAATTTAATTCAATAATTAGATAAGTTGTAGGTAATTCTACGAAGCTCACTTTTTCCAGTACAGATCCTATGTAAGGCAAAATGCGAGAAACCAGAGGCTGCAAGCATCCAGGAGCATTCTTAATTGCCTGAAAGAACAAAGATATATATATATATCATTGCAAACGACACTAAGCATATTCATTTAAGAGCCGCGTTAGCATATCAAGAACCAATAACTTAACCTAGTGATGACTTTCAATAAACGACACATTAAGGAAAAACAGCAATAAATAGCTGCATCCATTAAACCTGTGGGATTCCATATTCTCTAGCATCCAATATCTTTGTAATACATAACATTAACCCTCCACTCTCTAAATGTGTAGATGTATCCATGAAAGCATATGCATGGCTATCCAAGTTTTGTAAATGTATCCTGGTACCTAAAAATACCCACATCTTCCCTCACCCCCACCCCAAAAAAAGATACACGGAAGATGTTTTCCACACAACTTGCCAGGAGACCAGAGCTACCTCTTCCCGAGGAGACCAAGCCAACAGACTCTGACACACAAGGTCAAGCTTCAACAAAGTTCTTGTTTATAGTCCTAAGTGAGTGGTCATGTTGCTGATCAGTTGCATGGGCCTTCAAACAGTTTAAATGCATGTGAATGCTTACATTTTATTCTCAAACACAAAGCCAGATGAATGGGGTAAGATGTTCTTGATTGATTGATTTTGTCATGTATACAAGCCTAAAGTTTGGACTTTGGAGTGGCTAGTAATACTGCTTCTCATTTAGATTCACCTCCAATAGCTGGATTGAACTGGCAAGCTGGTGTTTCAACTTTTCGTCTGGGCAAACACTTAAGGAACTGTTAAATAACAAGAACCAACGACAGCCTGTTCCAGAATTTTCAGTCTGACCAGCTGACAGCTGTCTAGCCTAGTTTGCAAAATATTGATCTACATGTGCATAAAAATATGCCTACACAATTATACAGACTAATGACAGAAAAGCTGTATAGCAACCCAATCAAATTTGTAGCCAAATTAAAAATTAAGAAAAAGTGGCATCGGGGTACCTCAGTACCTCTCTGATATGAATCAGATCTTTAAAAATTGGATAATGTGAGAAAATCTCTTACATGAATAGCCACTGATAGAAAAAATTACATAACCATCATTATCCTCAAAGCCTCAAATAGACCGACTACATTTAGTTTAGCCCATGCCATACTTGTGCTTAAAACGTAGCAACCTCAAGACCTTTATAACTACATCCAACCAGCTCGTTTTAAGCCTTCACTGAAGTCTTCTACCCTCATCCACTCTAATTTCAACACACCACCTAACCGAACGCTGAGCTTGGGAGGAAATCTACATGATCAAACTATTGCAGCTTGTTCTCCCTTAAGCTTAATGTCAATAAGAGCTACACCTAAATTCCTATGTATATATTCATTCCTAATTTTATCTTTTCTAATCTTTTCAATTTTCACACATCCACCTCAACATCCTTATCGCAGTAACACATAATTTTTTCACATGATCCTTTTGCGCAGCCCAACACTTGATACTATATAACATACAAGGTCTCACAACTGTCTTATAAAACTTACATTTGAGTTTTAAGGGGACTCGCCGATCACAAAGGACTCTAAATGCACTTCTTCACTTTAGCCAAGCTAACTTGACTCTGTATGTAACATTTGCTTAGATCTCTCCATTCACTTGAATGATAGATCCTAAGTATCGAAAGTTGCTACTTTAGGAATAATTTGACCCTTAATTGTAACTAAATCCACCTAACCAACCTTTACGTTACTAAAATTGCATTTCATCTATTCTGACTTAGTTTGATTAATCCAAAAGCCTTTGAATTTCAAAGCAGACCTCCATTTTTCTAACTTATCATTCAAACTCTTAATATTCCCATCAACTAAAATAATATCATTTATCAATAACATACACCAAGGGATGTCACCATGCAAGTGTTTAGTAACCTCACTTATAACTAAAGTAAAAAAGATAAGGACATAATGATGAACCTTGAAGTAATACTATCGAGGGACGAAGATTTCGCTTAGCCCAAAAGTGTTGATGGGCCGGCCCACTCATCCTTCTCACCTCAAGGCCACAAGCTCGTCACATTAACTGGATGAATGTTACGATCCATACGGGTCTGACTCAAGACAAGAAACGTCGGACGAAACTTGGATCAGGTTCGGATTCCAACCCAAATTTTTCCTTTCGTACGGGAACCGGGACTCCCTATTCCGACCAGAACTAGGGGCTTGAGGCCCCCTGGCTGCTCGAACTCAAGAACGGAATCAAGTCCACGAGTCCGCTTCAAGTATGGCTTTCCCAATCATAATCGGCTCCTCCCATGGACCCGATTGCTATATAAGGACCCCTAGTCCAACTGGTATAGGTATGCTCTTTTAGAGCCCAAGCTACCTTGGCTTTCTCTCAATATCCCCAATCCTCTGACTTAGGCATCGGAGGGGAATATCCCAGACTGCTGCCAGAGGTCCTCTAATGGTTTTCTCTTTTACAGGGAATGCCGAGCGACGCCCCTCCGATCAGAGACAGACGGCCACTTATCGTGGTGGATGAGATTCTAGCCCATCATCTTTTGGCGTCGCCTATGCGAAACGAACTCAAAAGCCATGGCCAAAGAAAATCGCAGACGGACCCCCGACCAAGGAGTGTACTACTCATGCGATTCGAGTAAGAGAAACATCCAAACGACCCATGAAGGAAGCGGTAAGAGAAAATATGTTTGTACTTTAAGTACTCAAAGTCCCAACAGAGAGAGCAGGTTGCGGCTCCCCAACGTCCAGCCGACGATCACCTTCTCTAACGAGGACCTTCAAAGTATCGTACTCCTCCACAATGATGCATTAGTAATCGAAGCTAACATCGCAGGACATCGAGTAAAGAAGATCCTTATCGACATCGGAAGCCCTACAAACATCCTTTTCCTCCATAGCTTCTAGCAATTTGGCCAAACAAGCACACAAAGAGGGGGGACGACAGAGCCGACCCACAGTCCAAACGACCGACCGGCCAAAAATCGCACGACTCTCCTAGTGACAGTAGGCAAGGTCAAAAACTCGGCTCGGATCGGCACGGATCGGCCGAGTCGGACAGGTTTTTGGCCGACCGTGCCGATCCCGGGTTTCCTGGCCGAGTCCAGGACTCGGATCGGCCGGTCCGAGCCGGATCGGGCGATCCGAGGCCGGATCGGGCCGGGTCGGCTCGGATCGGCCCGACCCGGCCCCCAACGGCTAGTTTGACTAGCCGTTGGGGGTCAAGCTAGCCGTTGCTGGCCGTTCCCAAACGGCCAGCAACGGCTAGTTTGGGCCTTGGGGGTCTATTTAAACCCCCCCAAGGCCCTCCTAAGGCTCCACAAATGCCCTTTGAGCCTCCTAACATTCTTGTTCTCTCTCCCTCATAGAATTCTCTCTCCATCTCTCCCACGAGGTCACTTCTAGTCTACTACAAGCTCCGCGATCTCTCATCTTCTTGTGCTGTGAAGGAATGGCATCTCAAGGTGGTGCTGAGCGGTCATCTGGAAATCCTCCTAGTGCTGATCCTGCTTGGGGTCATTGCACACCGGTGGACATGGGCCAAAGAAAGGTACAATGCAAATATTGCAACCGGGTTGTCTCTGGCGGGGTCTACCGATTCAAACAACATCTTGCTGGAATAAAAGGTAAAGTTGCAGCATGTGCTCGAGTTCCTTCAGAGGTTATGATCCAATTTCGAACCTACATGAAGGAGAAAGAATCAAGCAAAGCAAGTACTGCCAGAAGAAAACAGGAAATTCGAGAGGAATTGACTGAACCAGCGCGAAGGTCTGATGCTGGAGTCCGGCTTGGTGGAAGTAATCAACCTATAAATGTTGATGATTGGGATACAAGTAAGTTTCTTATTTAACTTATTTTCATGTTCTTCATTTAACGTTTTCAGACAAATAGTTATAGTAGATTATTTTTTTTTCTTTTACATTTAAAGCTGAATTGCGACGTGCAATAGATGCAAGCCGGCGGTCCTTTGCAGATGAGGACTTATTTCGGCACACTGGAAAATATGGAGGACAAGGAAGTGGCTCCACACCTTCTGCACAAGGGAGCACTAGTGCCGGCATGAGCACTAATGTAAGCGAGGAGCTGCCTCAGGAGTTCACTAGAGCTGCAGATCCTAGAGTAGGTCCAATAGATCCCTTGCTCACCAAGAAGAGAGATAAACAACCTTCTATTAGTGCTGCATTCAAGAACTTAAAACTTTGTAAGGAGAAGATATGGAGAGCTACATCTAGGTGGTTTTTCTATAACAGTATCCCTGCTAATGTGGCCAAGGGGCCATATTATGAGTCCATGATCGAGACCATACAAGAAGTTGGCAAAAGGGTTGAAGGACCTTCTCCATATGAGATATACAACAAGTACTTGGATATGGAAGTTGATGACATCCGAACATACATTAAATCATTTGAAAGGATCTGGGATGAGTATGGATGCACTTTAATGTGCGATGGATGGACATGTACATAAATCTTATATTCAGTTTCTTATCTTATCTTCATTTTTTCTTAATCAGAATAGGTCTCTTTCTAATTTCTTATCACGTTTGGAATTTTACAGGGATAACAAGAAGAAGTATGATCAACTTCTTAATTTACTGTAAAGCTGGAATCGTATTTTGGAAGTCTATTGATGCATCTGGAAAGATAAAGAATGCCCAGTACCTGTGTGAATTAATGGATCAAATGGTGGAAGAAGTGGGCGAAAAAAGGATTGTCCAAGTGGTTACGGACAATGCAGCGGCGTTCAAGTTAGCTGGACAAATGTTGATGCAGAAGAGAGAACATTTATACTGGGTTCCTTGTTCTGCTCATTGTATTGACTTGATGTTGGAAGACATTTGCTCTGATCCGATAGTAGATGGAGTGGTCAAGAGTGGTCGATTTATCACCACATTCATCTACAACCACAACAACATTCTGGATATCATGCGCACACATACTCATGGAAGAGAGTTGCTTCGTCCGGGAGCCACAAGGTTTGCATCTCAATATATCTCTCTAGATAGTTTAAGTCAACAAAAGAACAACTTGATTAGGATGGTGGCATCGGAAGATTGGGAGAATCACATATTGCGGCATGTACCAACTAAGGTCAGAGAGAAAGGTAAGAAAGTGGCTGATCTAATTCAGTCTAGACCCTTCTGGAGGGGGGTGCAAGCGGTGTTAAATGTTGTAGAACCGCTTGTCCGTGTCTTGCGATCTTGTGATGGAGAAAGAAGATCGGATATGGGTTTTTTATATGAAGCTATGGACAGAGCTAAGGAGCTCATTCAACTGAACAACCCAACAACCTTCGTGAAGTGGTGGGACATAATAGACAGACGTTGGGAACACACTTTACAGCACGATCTTCATGCAGCTGGTAAGCTACTAACTTTCTATATGTATTATTTGTATACACATTTCTCTTAAGTAATAACTAACTTCGACTTATTTATTTAGGTTATTTTTTCAACCCTCAGTACATGTTCAGAACTGATGGGAAGAAGGATAGTTATGATAGTTGTTCGGAAGTGTTGATGGGGGATAAGTCTGTTATTAAGCGTATGCTTGCAGATGAGGACAGAGCAATATTGGCATGCAAGCAAATGCATGATTACAGAATGATGTTATACCACTTTGGGACAAGTACTGCTCAAAGAGCTGCCAAAATTTTGAGTCCAGGTTTGAAAATTATTAACTAGATGTTCTACTTAAATTTTAATTATAGCTTGCACATTGTTGACATGGCCAATTTTCTATTTACAGCTGACTGGTGGCTAGATCATGGAAAAACATATGGGTATGAAGATCTAGCCTATGTTGCAATTCGGGTCTTAAGTCAAACAACCTCTTCATCAGGCTGTGAGAGAAACTGGAGCACATTTGGCTTGATTCACACCAATCAAAGGAATAGATTGAAGTCGAGCCGTCTAGAGAAGCTCGTATTCTGTCATTATAACATGAGGTTGAAGCTAAAGAATCCGGAGCTCATAAGGAACCTTCAAAGGCAGGAGAAAGAGAGAATTTCCGGACAAGCCACAGAGACGACACATGCAGAAGAACCCATAGACTTGGATGAGCTGTTCGAGGAGCAACATCCACTAAATGTATGGGTTGATGCAAGCACCTCAAATGAGTCTGAATTCAACCCAAATGATCGGGAATGGGCGGAAAGTGAGTTAGATAATGTTCCATTACTTACTGATTTTCAACCTCCTTCTCCAAAACGTCAGAAGAAGAGCAAAAAACAAGTACCAAGCAGAAGGAAGAGTGGTACTGGAATTCAAATTGCTGATCTGGAGACTATCGAGGAAGATGATGAAACGCCAGAACCAAGTGATGAGGTCCAATATCAAACCTCAAATGACTCGACATCAAAGACGAGCTCCGACAGTTCTGAGGATGGCGGAGATGCTACCAGTGCCCCAGCCCCAGCTCCACCAATTCAATTCACTGGAGAAGAAGAATTCACACATGCTACCCAAGATGAACATCATGGTAGCAGAGGAGGACGTGAAGAATCTTCCATTCAAACATTCAGCAGATCAAGGAGGAAGGACAAAGGTAAAGCTCCTCAGGAATATCAGGAGCAACTATCAGATGCATCATCATATAGTCAGCCTACTGGATATATAGTTTACCCTCCTCAACATTCTGATACATCCGACTATTCAGGGGGCTGTCTAGAATATCCACAATTTTCAGTCATTTATACCAATACGGATGACTATAGCCGGTATGTGATGCAGTATGAACAATACTACCATAGCTATATGTCATGGGCTGAGTATGTTAGCCATATGTTCATTCAGTATAATGTACGTTTGGAATAAATGTAAGTTCATAATCATATATGTAAGTTTATTCAAGGTTTTTTTGTCCAACAACATCTTATGTACTTCAAATCAATGTATTTCAACACAATTATGCATTAGACTTGTGTTTTATATTTTTTCCACATTTTTTCATATTTTTTTCTATTTTTTTCTGCTATCCGAACCAGCCGAGCCTGACTCAGCCAGGATCGACCGGGATCGGACTGACTCGGATCGGAATCGGCCGATCCGATCGGTTTGGGACCGGCCGATCCGAGACCCGATCCCGGGTTTCTTAACCTTGACAGTAGGGACCCCCCTCCTGACATATACTCAGGAACTCGCGTTCGAGGTAGTAGACGCCCCCTCGCCTTATGATGCCATCATGGGGAGAGACTCCATAGGGCAATTTGGGGCCGTTCCCTCCAGTCCACATAAAAAGCTCAAATTCCCAACCAAGAACGGGATTGGAGAAGTATGTGGAAACCAAAGCATCTCGCGAGACGTACTTGGCTGCAACTGAAGAGCATATGTGGAAGCTTGCTGAACCCCCCCTCCCCCCAATTAGTTACCAGACATACCAAAGGAAGCAACCGAACCATCAGAAGAATTAGTCGTCATCAAGGTTGGCCCTGCACCCGACCAAGAACTCAAGGTGGGAGCTCTTCTACCCAAACAGAGGAGAGAAGAATATCAAGAGTTCCTTTCTGCCCATTTAGAGGTATTCACAAGGGCGGATACCCCGCTTCCCGGGGTACCAGAACATATGCATCGCACTCTCTCAAACTTGACGTAAGATTCCCGCTAATCCAACAAAGGAAGTGCCGTTTCACTGTGGAACGACAGGACGCCATCAAAGAGCAAGTAACTTCTTTACTGAATGTAGGAGTCATCCGAGACGCCCGCTGCCCAGTATGGGTGCCCAACGTCGTTCTGGTAAAAAAAGCCTCCGAAAAGTAACGGATGTGCGTCGACTTCGCCGACCTCAAAAAAGCGACCCCCCAAGACTACTTTCCTCTACCCAACGTCGATCAATTGATCAACGCCATGGCAGGACATGAGCAACTTAGTTTTCTTGATGCCTTCTCGGGTTACCGTCAAATTCGAATGAGCTCCGAAGATGAAGAACACACTACCTTTGTCACTGATATAAGGTTATGTTGTTACACTCCGATGTCGTTTGGGTTGAAGAACGCCAGAGGCTCGTCAATACCATGTTCGATCGACAGACCGGGCAAAACAGGGAGGTGTACGTAGACGACATGCTGGTGAAATCCAACCATGCCACTGATCACTTCAAGGACCTCTTGGAGACATTTGACACTCTAAGGCAATATAGCATGAAGGTCAACCCCGCTAAATGTGCCTCTGGAGTCACAACTAGCAAATTTCTGGGCTTTCTAGTCACCCATCAAGGGATAGAAGCCAATTCAGATAAAATTGAAGCCATATTGTCTATGGAGCCACCAACACGGCTAAACGACGTCCAGAGGTTGACAGGGTGACTAGTTGCCCTCAGTCGGTTCCTTTCAAGAGCCGCCGAGCGGTGTCTCCTTTTCTTCAAGCTGGTACGAGTAAAAGATAATCCGCATGATGCTCAAGGATGTACCAACTGGACACCAAAATGCCAGCAAGTGTTCAATGAGTTGAAGCAGTACTTGGTCACTCCGCCCGTCCTCTCCAAACCGCCGCCGGGTAAGTTTCTTTCCCTTTACCTGTCTATGACCCCTCATACTGTGAACTCGGTGTTGGGCAGGGAGGAAGGAAGAGTCCAGAGGCCGGTTTACTATGTTAGCCGGGTTCTCCAAGGAGCCAAACAACGCTACTCGACCACAGAAAAATTCGGACTAGCCCTTATGACAGCCGCCCGAAAGTTGCGGCCACACTTCCAAGCTCATCCGATCGAAGTCGTCACTGACGCCCCCTACAATAGTTTCACCAATGACCCAACGCCTCAGGACGAATGATAAAATGGGAAATCGAGCTATTAGAGTTCAAAGTTTCTTACCGGACAATGATGACCATAAAAGCCCAAGGCTTGGCCGACTTCATAGTTGAATGCACCCTCCCCACACAAGAACAAGCGGTCGAGGCCAGACCCAGACCGACGAGGTCAATCTATACCTATGGGTCGTCCCGAGCCACCGGCTGTGGGGCCGGCCTCATCCTGATTCCCCCGAAAGCCACCAGAGATGAAGGCCTGCAATTCTCCCTCTAGTTATAGTCTCGAGTGACAATAATGTGGCGGAGTACGAGGTGTTATGTACAGGGATCCGGGTAGCTCGCCGCCTGGGTGCGATCCAGATCAAAGCATTCTTCAACTCCCAACTCATCGTCCGACAGCTTAAGGGCGAATATGAAGCCAAAAACCCCATTATGAGACAATATAAAGAGTTGATCAAAAAGACGGTCTCTGCCCTCAAAGGATTTGAGGTCACGCATGTCCTGAGGGAAGAAAATCTAAAGAGCGGACAAGTTGGCAAAACTCGCCTCCGCCGCACTGCCAGCATCTCGGACGTTCTTCGTCGAAAACGTAATAGCACTAGTCGTCCAATCAGCGGAGGTAGCCTAGGTCGAAACAGATCCATATTGGATGGATCCTATCATGGCCTTATAGCGAGACAGCCAACTACCAGCTGATCGGACGGATGCCAGGCAGGTCAAGTACCAGGCAGTGCAATTTACCTTGATCGGCGGAGAATTGTAGACCATGCCCTTGCTCCGATGCCTCCTGCCTTGAGAAGCGATGAATGCAGTGCAAAGGTCCACGAAGGATTATGCGGGAGCCACGGGCGCCCCCGAACACCAGCCCGCACTCTATTGCGCTACGGGTACTGGTGTCATATGTTAGGTCGAGACTACATCGGCTACTTCAAGAAGTGTGCAAGTAGTCAAACGTACCCTATGATCCCTTGAGACCCAGCCGAGAAGCTTCACACTGTCTCCGAACCGTGCCCATTCAGGATGTGAGGCATCGACATCCTGGGGTCCTTCCCCAAGACCATGGTACAAAGGCAAATTTGTCATAGTCGCCATCAACTACTTCACACGGTGGCCAGAGGCTAAAGCCACGGCAAATATCAAGGAAGACACTGTCTAGAACTTTTTTTTTCACATGTGATACACAGGTTCGGACTGCTTTGAGTGCTTGTCTCAGACAATGGATGGCAGTTCAATATCCGACATCGATTTTCCTTGGTGGCCCATCCTCAGGCTAATGGCCTAGTAGAAAATGCCAACAGAGCCATAATGAGAAGTATAAAGACACGATTACAAGGTGAGCGAAACTGGCTTGACCAACTACCGAAGGTGCTCTGGTCCTTCTGAACCATCGCTTGAATACCGACTGAAGAAACTCCATACCACCTTGCCTATAAAATGGATGTTGTAATCCCGCTCGATGTCGGTCTACCCTTAGTCCGAGTCCATGAGTTCGACGAAGAGGCAAATAGCTAGAAATTAAGAGAAAACATGGACCTTGTAGATGAAGCCAGAGAAGAAGCCAGGATACGCATGGTCAATCACCAATGCATAATGGCCAGGCTCTACAACAAGAAGGTCCAACCGAGGATCTTCCAACCAGGAGACCTTGTGTTGCGAAGCATGTATGCCTCCCGACAGCTCGAAGCCGGGCGAAAATTAGCCCCGAACTGGGAAGGACCGTACGTGGTCGTCAAGAATTACGGCAACGGACCATATCGCCTAGTCCGAACGAGCAACTGGTTACTTGATGACAAGTGGAACACAACGCCCATTTTTTCAATAACTTTAGACAAGTTTTCTCAAATGAATTTATTCTTTGTCTATATGATATGTGCTAATTTTCGACAGTGGCGGCTTGAGAAGGCAACAATCGACAATACCCCTGCTGAGCCTCGCCTCGCGGGGGAGGAGATCCCCACCCTCAGATGGGAATAAACTCGATCGACGATATCCTTGTCAAGCCTAACCTCACCTCGCAGGGAATGGGCTCTCCACCCCCCAAATGGGATCAAACTTCATGGTGTCTTACCATATAGAACCCCCCTCGTTCGAACAAAATAAGAGTCATCACATAGCCTACGCACGTAGACCTAGCCTAAGTTGCCAAACCAACTTAACCTGTCCAACTTGGGGGGAGAAGGGAAAGGCACGTAGTGTAGAAAGGTAATAAATCCTTATATATATTTTGTATAACTCTTGTACATATCTTCGTATACAAAGCAACAATATCGGTGCCTCTGAGGACCGATATAAAAGTCCCAACTAGACCGGACTAAAGATAGGATGGGTTGTGAAATTGGAAAGGTTCCAAACCCGACCAGCGACGAAAGCCAAGCCACCTTACAGTTTCGCCACTGGTGGCGCCTTCCCTGGCTTCTACCACCGTAACCCACAGGTAGAGCGCATCCCGCCTACAGGGTGGCGACCCCCTCCTATCCACTCGGAGGTGGTCATCAAGCCGGAAGAGAGTGAGAGGCACCCGGCTGGAGACTGAGGCCCTAACAACAGTGCGAGGAGTCTACCTCGGATGGCTAGAATGCAGCACCCAGCTCCGTCGACCGACCGCTGGATCGATCCCATCATCTAAAAGAAATCATCAATAGCTTCAGACAAAAAGGGACGCCACGAGGCCCCCCTCCCCCTCAAGCTCGAGGGCCGCATAATTCTGACGGACTGGCCCAAAACAGCCCACCCGGAGTTGCAAAAGGGAATCTGAGGCTGGATACTTGTCTGTAGGCTCAAAAAGAACAAGCACATAATGTAAATTGGATTGGAAGATGACAACAATGCCCCTCAATTGGGGCCACATGAGGAGTCCGATTAGGGGACATTGACAACCCCAATCCAGCATCGTGCCAACCACAAAAAAAATATTAATATATGCCAGTAGGAGTCGTGCGTTACACACAAAAAAAATGCAGTGGGGGCGCCCCACGCCCCGTGCCAACCAGCATGCCTTCGCCTACAGCCGCCGTCCTCTCCGCCATTCTAACAATGAAAATGGACCAGCCTTTTATTAAACCCATGGCCATTCTAACAATAAGAATGGACCATCATTTATCTCTTTTATTGTACAAAGTATGTGTGTCAATCTTCCATGCACGGTGTCCGAGCTTCAAATCTGTCTACGTGTGGAGCTTGAGTGTTTCCTCTCTTCTTCAGAAAAGAGCTCTTAAAAAACTTCCAGAGTCTCCCCCAAAAGCCTCTCCTTGGACCTCCTGCAGTAGCCTCCCCAGGGGGTATTTATAGGGTGAGAGAAGAGGGAGAGATGTGAGAAAGAGAGAGGAGAGGGGGGTGCAGTGGCACTCCCACCAGTCGAGCTTCATAAAGAACTGTTCAACAGGAGGCCTAGTAAATACTTGTGACCAAAAAACAGAAAAACGGAATCATGAGTCTTGTATGATGTCCTACCTCCAACACCTCCACAGCATCAATACTGATGAATGGATCTGAAACATGTTGTACCCATGTATTAAGAATAATTGGAGAGATCACTGGCTCTATGGATGCTGACCATTCACGGCCTGCATTAAAGGAATTACAGAGAAAGGAAAAGAATAAGAAATCAACACGCCGTTAAACATGATAATGAATACACAGAAAAATGTTCTTATGTCACTTTAAACATTATATTTAAAGAAGAGACCTGCCCTGACAGCTGTTTGGATTGTTTCTAGCACTAGATGTAGTGTTTCCTCTGATGCCTAGAAAGAAAACACAACCATGAGTTTTATCTGCACAGAATGTAAAAAAGATATAGTACATCTTCAAGGAGATTTAATTCACCAGCTTAAGAAGATCAGTCAGGGATGAAAATAATATCATCAAATGTGGCTGAAGAATCCCTGAATCACAATCTGGCAGAAGTTGGGACAGTGCCCGACAAGCGCCAACTTTTACAGGAGGGGGGCTGCCACAGTAAAATTTCCAAGAGATGTCAGCCTGTTATTGGATGCTAACAAATGTGAAAGGTAAAATAACCCTTACACATCCAGCCCAATTGCCTGAACAGCAGCATAGAGAAATTGCTGGCGAAGTTCTTGATTGATCTGTCGAACACTCAAAAACAGTGACTACCAAGTCCAACTCCCAAGATAACAAAAGGATAAAAGATCATGACAATTACCAGCGAAACAAATTTTGCAACTGCTGAGAATGTTCGTGCATGAAGGAAAGGAAATTCATGCAACCCTTCACATAATAACAACGCTCGCCATTAGAACTAATAAAATAACATAAAATGGCTGGGACAATCACAACTAACATTTATGAGTTATTTAAAAAAATGCATGCTACCTGTTCCCACGTCTTCAATAAGCATTTGATGAAGAAGATTGCTTACATTGAATTTGGTGAAGCCTGAATCCTGGAGACATGATCAAGATCAGAAAGAAAAAGAAAAATGAGTTGTTCTATTCGCTCATGTCAACAATTTAACAGGGATGAAAATGCCATCAAAAAACCTCAACAAACCTGAGCTTCAATCAACTGATCAGAAACTGAGCACAATGCAAAAATGGAAGCTTCCCGTATCTGCCACAAGTTGAATAGCAAGTTCAGAGGAGGAATACTTCAGACCAGACAGAACCAAACTGATCAGATAATTTCAGAATTCCAAAAAGATTTTGTCACTCTTAACTTACAGAAAAAACATGTTGAAAAAACGTTTTAAAAAATATAAGGAAAATCTGTATTTTCTTGACCCATTTTCATGTTGTGTTTGACAGTTCATGGGTACAACCTGGGTTTGCAACTCATGTGTAGGGTTTAAATTAAGATATATAAGGCCAGATTCGTATACCCAACCCAGGTAGCATAGGTTCTCTCTCTGCACAAAATACAAACACAGAACTATGATTCCCTTTCCCCACACAATGTCACAAACTTGATCACTGTCTGACAAATGAGGTCATAACCATCTCCTAGCATCTACTGTAAAGGTCACACCCAGACCAGGATGTTCTTAATGTCCCTCAAGAGATCTAACATATGAAGATCTCTCAATCAGACCATATTTTTAAGAGACCAATTTCTAAATATTCTTGACAATAGCATCCATCAAGGCTAACACAATATTAAGATGATGATTTGAAGTCCATATCTACTCAAGGTTTATGAATAGATCAACACAAGCATGTGACATAGTAGAGTTCAGACAAAAAAATCTTAACTAGAACCTTAACCGTAACCCGATTGTCCACAGTGGATGAGTCTACTAACCTTGAAGTGCAAAGTCTTGACCAACCAACTGTTGATAGGGGAAAGCCCAACAAACAGTGCATCCCACAATCAGATTTGATTATGACTAGTGGACAAGTTATTCCTAGAAGAAATATTTTTTTATACCAGGGATCTAACAGGAAAACGGAGGAATCCCAGAGAAAGTTATGCAAGATTACTTCTTCTTTCCAATGGACCTACATTCTACAGAGGGGACTCCATTTGGAAGAAAGGATCACTGCTTAGATAGCCGACAAAAAGATCGAAGGAAAGGGTTTCAACTATATAATAGTGGGCATGACCATAGGAGGAGGAACCACACTAGCGGTTGTTTAGGTGCCATAGACTGCTGGTCAAAGTTTCCATAACAGCACGGCCCTGGGATGAGAAGGCTGATTAAGGAAAGGCAGAAGCCTAAGAGATCTTTTCTTGCTAACTTCTTGTCCAATAACTATGCCAGTTGCTTATCTTATTCCTTTCTTGTTTGGAAGGTGGTTAAAACACCACAATTCATTAAAGCAAAGGACAAGGATACAAATGCAAAAGGAAGAAAAGATACAAAGGAATACTCCTACCAAGGTGGTAGAAACCAGAAAAGTAGCCCAAACACAAAACATGAAACTCCCATTCCTTATATCATTTTTGGAAGGTGGGCCATTCCTTATAATCTTCGATTCACTCTAGCTGCCTATTCAAGCTCGGATTCTGAGCCCTAGTCATGTTGCTTGTCTTATTCCTTGTACTATCGGATTCACTCTCTAGCAGCAGACTTGTCCACTTCACTTATGAAAAAGCTTACATTTGACTCATTTTCCTTTATTTCCACATATCCCTCGAATATCGGGTAAGGCACAGAGAGACCCTCTATAGATATTAGATGCCTGACCTATTATCAAACAGCCTAAGAGGCTAAGACAGGGTTTACGACAAAAGAGATTCAATCCCATCATTCAATCATAAGCATGTTTACAACTTAAAACATCAAAACTCACTTCCCATTTGTCACATTCCATTCTCATTTCACCTTCACGTGTAATTTAAAGGAATTTCGTAAATATACTGCCTTGAAGACAAGAAATTACACGAGACTAGAAATTACACATTTGCTATATACCCTGACTTTGACATAGTATCAAAAATACCTATGACATCTTCATATATGTTGAGGTTATATCCTCCCAGTCAGAATGCTATGAACCCCAACCAAATATGCCAGAAAGATTCGACAGCAAACATTGATTCAGTCAAACTTAACTACCCCTTCAAAAGTTAATAAATTTTTCTTGCTTCATGGAGAGAGGGATGGGGGGAGAAAAGGAGGGGATTGGGCAAAAGGGCGGCTTTCCCCTCGGATACCAGCACCCTTAACGTACCGTGCTAGTTTGCATCTCCATGCTTTCCCTCACCCCAACTGTAGGCTGCTATATTCTGGCAGTTTACGTAGGCATGGAGGTGGCAAGCATAGATGGGGAATGCAGTGATCTTGGCCTTGATCTAACTGAAGTTGGACAAGGCACCTATGCCCCACACATCATCACCCCTCCCCCTCCCATTGACAACCGCAAGTGCTCCTACCACTGGTGCCACTTTGCTGGACAAGCAACACAGAGGGGAAGGGGGGCATGTTTATACATACATACATACACATATAGATAGATAGATCGATAGAGAGAGAGAGAAAGAGAGGGAAGGGGGAGAGAGACCAAATTCCATGCTAGGGTATAACCTCCATCAACCTGAAGATGTCAGTGATATTTTTGACAATACATCAAAGTCTAGGATACATGTAATCCAATATGATATATAGGGGAATACATACAGAAAACCCTAATTTAAATCATACCAAAGATAGCATTTCACACTTTCACTTCAGCTTCACACGTTGCTTCCTATGAGGGGATATTGGTTTTGTGTAAGTCAGTTTTGGACAATCTTTTAGTAATTCAGTGTATTTCCTCTCCTTTCAGTATCCTTTGACAGTGGCTAGGAGGTTGGGATGCATGTTTTGACAGTGGCTAGTAAGCTGGTGTCCATCAGATGCATGCTTGCTTGGCATGGGAATGGTGACAAGGTCAGGGACAGACACGATATCAACTGAGGTAGATTTTGCAGAGGTACAAAAGATGGAGGACTTGTTATCAGAGATATTAGAGATTTCAATTTGGTCCTTCTAGGCAAATGGGTCTAAAAGTTGGGAATCCAAGAAAGGGGCCCTCCGCTGGATGTGATCAAAGGCAAATACAACAGGAGTGCCAGGCGATGGGATGTGATACCCACTTCTTTCAAATTGGCCGCCCCTGTTTGGAGGGAGATAGCACAATGCAAGAAGACGATGATGGCTAGTACTTACGTGGCCCTGGGTGATAGGCAGTCATGCTACTTTTGGAAAGATAGGTAGTGCAGCCTTAGGACATTTGGAGACACATTCCTTAGTTGTGCAATTTTGCTCCCAACCCTTAGGTTACGGACCTTACGGTGGCTGAGTGATAACTTAAGAATTTTAGGCAATTAGAAGACTAAAATGTAGAGTCTACTATCATAATTTTCATGCATAATCACGTGAGATGATAGAGAATTTTGTCTTCTATCCAAATCACTTGCAGAGGCTTCATAATTTTTTTTCCTTATGTGTAAGACACAAGAAGCAAGTGGCTCAGTTGGTGAAAGCATCTAAAGGACAACTAGGTGACCAGGGATCGAATCTCAATAGGCACAAGGATTAATTAATTTTTGCAAACTGAGGAAAAGGAAGGACAATATAGTCAAAGCCGGTCCCCACTTCTCTTGGAGCCAAAGATTCAAAATTCAAAATTCAAAAAAGAGAGAATTAAGGAGAGAGAAAAGAAATGAGAGAATCTAAGAGATGATTTCAATTTTAAAATAACAGAGGGAATTCTCCTTTGACTTTCAAATTTCAAAATTTTCTTAAATCTTGCAAGGATTTCCTTTAATTAAGGATTAGATTTTGTTAAATTAAATTTGAATTTTCAAAGTGAGAGCCAAAACTCTTAGATTTTAAAATTTCTCATGAGCCTATAAATTCCTCCATTTGAAATGAGGAGTTTTTAGTTTTGATTTTCTTAGTTTTTGTTTTTCTCTTTCCTCTCTTTCTCTAACTCTCTCCCCCACCTTCTCTATCTCACTTTCTTTCTCCCTCTCTCTCTGCTATAGTACCCGCGGGTACTGTAGCAACCCCTCTCTCTCTCTCTCTCTCTCGATTTCATTTTCTCTTTCTCTACATCTCTCTCAAACCAGCAGCTACTAGGGGCCGGAGGTGTGCTCGAAGCATTGCAACTGACCACATGAAGGAGTCCAGGGCCGCAAAGGATCCGCTCGAAGGGCTGCAACGGCTGCAAACATTAGTTTTCTCTCTCTATCTTTTCTCTATCTAGTTTTTAAGTTATATGTGTTACACAATATTTCGAATATTTTATGTAAAAGTTGTCTTCTGAAAGTCATATTATTTTTTCATTTTCAATGTTCCTGTAAAATTTCATGAAGTTATGATACCATTTGACGGTAGTTTGTTTGGAACAAGTAACATTTTCTCTATCTTTTTCTTCTACAACACCTTTTTCTTATGTTGACATCACACAAATTTTGTATTATTCTGTTATTTAATGTTTTAGAAGTAGTCTTAGTTCAGTAGATAGTCTAATTATGCTCATTTAGAGGTGCTCCTTTTGTGAGTTTGTAGTAAGTCTGACAAGTTTTAATTGTTCCCTATCAAATCATCACGCTCTATCTTCTTTCTTCTTTGTTTTTCCTCTAAAAACTCAATACCTTCAACTTTAAAAATCTAAGATCTCCATGTGGATTCGACCCATGCTCATCATTTGCTTCATGCCATGTGTTTAAAATACATGAGTTTGGTTTAATTTAAATTAACAGTTGCGCGAGTATTTAACGACGCACGTATGTGATCGATCAATGTTTGGCGCCGTTATCGGATAGATTTCTGTAGTTTTTATGTTGATTAACTTTGGGTGTTCTTATATATACCTCGATCTTCACCTTCTTCTTATTTTTTTTTGCATGGAATCAATCTCGATTAACATTGTCTTTTAATTGTGTCAAGAAAAATTCAAGAAAAATCTGAAAAAATCTGTAAAAATCAAGAAATGAGAAAAAAGGGTCTCTAGAAAGTCTCAGGTTCCTGATATGCCTTGGGGTACGTGCAGAAGCCAGAAAATCGTAAAACAGTGGAAAATAGCTGAAAAACAAAAAAAAATGAAAATTGTTTTCGAAAATCATAAAAATTTTGACAAAATTCCATAAGATCATAAAAAAGAGAGTGGCTTCCTGTAAAAATTTCAGACTTTCTGAGATATGTACCTCTACTTTTGTGTCATTTTATTTCAGCTTCATTGTTTAATTAGTTTCCATATTTAACATTGAAAAAAATATATTTTTTTTATCTATTTCTATTTTGGTTAGATAGGGACATTACATTAAAAAAAAATCACTTGAACCTAATAAAAGTCATCATCATAAGATTAGAGATCACACTTTCATGTTTTAGAACATGCATCATTTAGTAATACATTAGAAATAGTTTGCTTTTCTTTAATTTTGGTCATTTGTTGTATGCATACATTTTCATTTCAATTGGCATAAGAACTCATTGTTGATTTGGTTTGTTTGTGCATTGCATGCTTAAAAAATATCTTAAGGGCACAACCCATAACAACATAAGGTGGCGATTTGATTATCCTTCCTTGGCCCACAAACCACAGTCTCCGTACATCTTGCATTCATCCAAAACCCAATAACAAAATAGTAACCTCACCCTAGGGTTCACATTGAAACGAAGTTGAAATTGGGCCCATTTTCATTTTGGACACTAGTGTCCAACGCTAGAGGTCTAAAGGCAAACGCCTTGAGCAGGCTTGTGGTTACTTAATTAGGTCCTCACAACAGTGAGGGGAGCTTCTTACATCCCAACCTCTTACTTGGCTAGTGGATAATTTAAAAGTGGACTTAAGTGGATCCCTAGTTGATTTGTGAAAAAGCCTACATTGAACCCAATTAGTGGTTGGGCCTTAAGTAAGATTGTGTTTGCACCACTCTCTAAGGTTGGTGTCTAGGCAAAGAGGTTAACAGGCCAAGCCTAAGTGGACTCGTGGTTCTCTAATTAGGACCTCGCAAGAGCGAGGGGAGCCTCCCACGATCCCACCTCTTACCTAGTTAGCCCAAGAGTGTGTGTGTGTGGACTTCAATTAAACTTGAAGGAATTCGCACTAGTTGTGTTCATAGGTCTAGGAAACCCTTAGGTCCATAGGTTAATTTGTGTTGACAACTTGTTTGTTAATAGAAAAAAAATATAAATCTTTAGGAAAAAAGAAAAGAATCCAATATGGAGGGAAACCAATCTCCATCTATGAAGTCAACTAAGCAGTTGAAGGACTATTTCTATCCCAGTGAATACACTCCATCCACTTGCATCCAGCTCCCTGAAATCTATGCCCAACAATATAAGATTAACCCCGATACCATTCAAATGCTCCCATCTTTTTTTGGGGATCCTCATGAAGATCCATATAAGCATCTGGATGATTTCCTTGACATTTGCTCTACAGTCAAAATCCAAGAGCTCTCTGATGATGCTCTCCGACTCATTCTATTATCATTCTCTTTGAAAGACCGAGCTAAATATTAGCCTAAGATCATTAGGAGACCTGTCACCATATGGATAGATCTACAACAAGAATTCTTGAAAAAATTCTTTCCCCTTAGCTGAACCAATGCTTTGAGGAGAGCCATTACAAGGTTCTCACAACTCTCTGAAGAACAATTTCATGAATCATGGGAGAGATTACATGAGTTGTTGAGAAGATGTCGTCATCATGGTTTACCCAAGTGGCAAATCGTTCAATTATTTTATGACAGGTTGACTGAATTCAATAGACAATTAGTAGATATATCTTGTGGAGGTACCTTTATGAGCAAGAATGAGGATAAAGCATATTCTTTTTTTGAAATATCGAGTGAAAACTCAAGCAACCATACTTCTCTTCCACTTTATAACTTTGTCACCCAAGCCGAAAGTAAAGAGATATTTGAACTCCAACATTCTATGGATTCTAATTCAAGGGTGAACATGGACTTCCTTGCTCCCAAGATCAACATACCATCCCCCACTCACCAGGAGAATTGTACCTTTTGTACTAGCCATATCCATCATGCTAGCATGTGCCCTGTTGTTGCATAACTACCACTTGCTATTCAAGCTCAAGTGCGTGCTGCAAATGAAGCTCCCCCTTCCAATGATTTTTACAACCTAAGGTGGGAGCAATATTCTAATTTCTCGTGGGAATCTCATCAAGTTCAGGTTCATTGTCCTTCCATGCAAAATTGTCAAAATTGGATTCCAATTCAAACCAACTTTCAAGATCAAACTTATTGTGGAGGACAACCTAAATATCTATTACCTGCTTACTCACCGCCTCAATCACCTTGTTTCCAATCTGCCACCCCTCACCAATCTTACCATCAATCATATAATTTTCAGCCAACTTATCAATCCCCTCCCTAACAAATTGCTGAAGACGATCCACTTCTGCAACTCCAGCAACTGATGATTGCTCAACAACAGTCTAGTTCTAATTTAAAAAATAAAATATGGCAGTTTGCTGAACAATCAAAGGGAGAGGAGCTAGGAATTTTGCCTAGCGAACTCGTGGAATATTTGATCAATCATTCTCCTAAATGTTGCAACCACAATAAACCTCATGTTTCTTTGAAGCCACACAACTAGAATTTGCTCACGATATGTCCAAATCAAGTTGGGTGGGGGGGGGGGGCTTTGAAGAGGTGCATCATCAGGAGGAAGTGGGTGACACTAGTATGCCTCAAGTTGACAACCAAGACATTTCTAAGGTTGAAGATCGTAATGAATCACAAACTATGTTCATTGTTGATGAATGTTCGAAAAGGATAGACAAGTAAAAGAGAAAGAAGGACATAAGAGTATTGAAGCACTCCCTGAAAATCTACCCTTAGAAACTTTTGATCTGGTTGAGGGGATAGACAACATGATGTATATAAATGACTCAATCATGTCTTGTGATACTATACATTTTAACTCTATCAAGGAGTTAAATAATAATGGGAGCACGGATGATAGTATTAAGCGCTTGGAGTATTCATCATCCATTGAGTTAATCTCAATTGATTCTTTTGTGAGATCTGGGCACTTGAGCTAAAGCCTATTATGGACGCTTTTCAATTCACCGATCTATCTCACAAGCACCCATGTGACGAATTTATAGATCCTTTCTAGATGGACATGTGTCCTTCATTTTTTGATTTCTTCTTGAGTGTCCCATCTCTACCATGCTATTATCTGAGGAAGTCCCTTCAACCGACATGTGTGAAAGCACATGAATTGGTGTTTGAACTTATAGATGTTAGACAGTGAGCATGTATGTGTCTAGCTGGAGACGTTAAACTTAGCACTTATTGGGAGGCAACCCAATAGTAAGTTGTCTTTTTGTTTCCTTTGTAGGTTCTAATAATTTGGGGAGCAACTGGTTTAGGAGGAAAGCAGATGAAAATCTTTAAATGCCCTCAATGCCCTAGGTTGTATCTCTCCGTCCTCGACTACTTTTGGCTATAATTGTTTCATACCATTCATGCCGTTGAAGACAATGTCATTTAAGTTAGGGGGAGCAATTATTGTGCATATTTGTAAAATCTTTTCAAGAAAACTTGCAGATAAACATAATGCCCAAAAATTTTCAAAATCTTTGCAATTTTCACATCCCAATGGAAATTTTTCAATTAATCATACTTCATTAAAGGAAATCCTAACAAACAAAGTTGAGCAACTTAGTAAAACTTTAGAAGTTCAGAATATCCCTCCTCCGCAAGGAGCCACGGCAAGAAAGATTTTCACACACACGCGACAACTTGGGGTGAATGGAAGACCTTGAAAGTGTAGAATTGACGGAGTTGGCCCAAAAGGTAGGACACCCTTTCCGTTTTTTTTTTTTTTTTTTTTTTTTGTTGAACGAAAGGAAAGTCGGGATTCGTAATAGGGGATCAACCCACTCAGCACCCTAAGGACGCGGTCATCTCAAAATGCGACATATGAAAGCATGCAAACCAAATGCCAAATAACAAACATACTTTGAAAGAGCCAAAGGAAAGTGGGTGACAAAAAGTATGCATATCCCCTCAGGCAAATTAAAGATTGTGACAAAAAGTACGCACTCTCAAAGGCAAAGAGCGCAACCAAATGAAAAAATCGCGCTAAATCAAAAATCCCTAGTACCAAAATAAGACCAAGTCCTGAAAATTGTTGAGTCGGGACGAGAGCTGGAAAATGATCCTTGCCAACTGATCGGGAGACTTCTTTCTCTTCTCTCCTCTAGGTAATTCTATCCCAAAGGTCAGCAAAGGTGAGGATATACCGGAATGAGTAAAAAAAAAAAAGAACTCTAAACATGCCAATTTCTATGCACAATCACCTGTCGTGACCCCAAGTATAGTGAGGGAAATGAGAACTTGAGTTTAGCTAATTGGGCACCATTATTTGTAGAAAATAACCTTGAAATGAAGCTTGATTTTCTATAGCACATTGTAGTCCTAATTTTTCACTGTTTACATTGCTAAGGGACTAGCAATAATGAAGTTGGGGGTGTGATAACTTGACAATTTTAGGCAATTAGAAGACTAAAATGTAGAACCTACTATCATAATTTTCATGCATAATCACGTGAGATGATAGAGAATTTTGTCTTCTATCCAAATCGCTTGCAGAGGCTTCATAATTATTTTTCTTTATGTGTAGGACACAAGAAGCAAGTGGCTCAGTTGGTGAAAGCATCTAAAGGACTACCAGGTGACCAGGGATCCAATCTCAGTAGGCACAAGGATTAATTAATTTTTGCAAACTAAGGAAAATGAGGGACAATATAGTCAAGGCCGGTCCCCACTTCTCTTGGAACCAAAGATTCAAAATTCAAAAAAGAGAGAATTAAGGAGAGAGAAAAGAAAGGAGAAAATCTAAGAGATGATTTCAATTTTCAAATAAGAGAGGGAATTTTCCTTTGACTTTCGAATTTTAAAACTTCCTTAAATCTTGCAAGGAGTTCCTTTAATCAAGGACTTGATAGGGTGTTGGGCCAGTTTACTTGCCGGTGTACATGTTCGTGACTCTTGGGCCGCAGGGGGAGGGGGGGGGGCGTGGAGATGCCATTTCCTATACTTGTGTATTCCCTTTTGTTTGAAGTTAAGGAAAGTGTAGTACTATACACTGCCAAAAAAGGAAAAGAAAACCTATGGAGTTTACTATATTCTTGATGTTATTTGGGAAATTTATTAAAACTTGAATTGATGATTTTTTTATGGGCTTATATGCAAACATAAGCCCTATTTCAATTAAGCCTAATCCTTCATCAATAATAAGATTAAATATTGGTTAATGACATATTAAGAGCAATCTGGTGTTGCAATAAGATTAGTTGATGGCGATTGGTATGCCAAGTATCAATTATTGTCTGATTGGCATTTAGGGGGACTTCGACCACCCCATTGGTGGAGCCTACATGGCGCCACATGGAATGTCATATTGCCATGTCATAAGTGAGAAGATGACAAAACTAGGTACAGCTCTACTGAAGGGTGACATCCCACCCTACTGAGGCCCACAACCAACTTCTCACTCAAAACTGCCTATTTTAGCCTGTTGTAATCAAACTTCCAGCCCCGTGAGTAAGGGAGGGAGAGGGGGACAACTAGGGCAGCAGATTTCATCCCTTCAAGATGCTACAGTCCAAGAAGATGACTCCCCTAGTTTGCGACATTAGGAGGCCACTGCAAGCAAAGTGTTTGAGCTGCAACCATGAATATCATGGGCGTAGGGTGATACTACCTATCACTTGGTTATGAACTACTGCTGCCTCGCAGTTTTCTTTCTCTTGTCCTTCAATTTTGGGTTTAAATTTGGGAGATAGGGCTTTTTAAGAGCTCTGGGAATAGGGTGGTCCGGCCTGATTTTTGTTTCAACATTTTGGAGATAACCCTCGGAACAAAACCAACCTAGAACCCTCCTGTGTTGACTATGGCAGTAAAGTAATAACGGACTGATTATAAGAAGTGAAAGTTCAGTGTTATGTCTGAACCTGGAGCGAATAAATAGAAAACCATGTGAGAGGTTAGAGGAGGGTTTGTTGTCATTTAAAAACGTACATACCAACTTATCTAAGAGAACGCTGAATTTGCATCCATCACCACAATCTTAAACCTGTATGAAATTGTAGGTTGATTATGCTTTCTCCTTTTCTGCATGGTTTAAACTGAAAACAGCCAATCCGGACAGAGTTTCCTATGCTAATATGTTCTTTTTGAGATGGGATGGTGCCCATGGAAAACCCCACTAGGGTTCCGGGCAGCTCCTCGGCTAGACACCCGAGTCATACCAGACTAGGCTGGCTGGGGTTAGGGCCAGCTCCTCGGCCAGACACCTGAGTCATACCGGGTAAACCGCCCAGCACAACGTTCTGGGTAAATCACTCCGGGAAACACACGGCTCGACCTCACGACCTGCAGGAATTTAACTCGCTGAAGGCCGGGGCCTTACCACTATGCTATTCACCCGCCCCCTATGCTAACATGTTCTTGGTCTTTCCTTCACTAATTGGATGCTTCCAGGGTCACAAAAAAAAAGAGCAGTTGCCATCTTTGTCCATGTGATCAGCAGCTTCTATGGATTGGTTTTTCTGATTAATTTGCACATTGCGAGTCTGAAGGAATTAATAAGTTACTGCCCAGGATGTGTTTTAGAAAGGACATTTTATGAATCTTCTTGTTTATATTCTTGTTGTTTAAGCAATTCCATTATTCTAATTGTCCAATGCACGTTAATTTTAATGTAATTGGTGGTTTGTCTAGTCAACAGGTGTAATTAGATTCTAAGGCGACACAGATGGCTTGAAATCACAAACCCTAGAATTCCTTAAAGAAATTTTGGAAAAGCACTAAGGCTCAATCAAGGCCTTCATAGTGGTTCCATTCCATGATTGTTTGGTCATTAACTGCAGAATTCGGGTTAAGGCCTTGACTGTTAATTTAACAATCTAGTGGTTAACTGAGAGTATAGGGCCAAATTCTTTGCATAAAAACAGCTGAATGTGAGAGAGTTTCTTTGCTATAAAGATTCAGTCTGCAATACTGCAAAAGATCATTTTGCCAATGTCAGATTTGAAATAGCTCGATGAAGCTGACTCCAAATTGATTGGATAGATAGCAACTTGAAGAGCGAGAGAAAAGCTACTCAGATGGAGAGACAAGGGAGAGGACAGTTCAGGAAGCATTAAGGGAGAGAGGTTGGAGGAAGGAGTCTGTCCCTTCTCTTCCAGCGAAGCTGAATAAGCACATTGTTTGCGCGAAGATTTTTCTAAAACCTTCGTCGGGACCCGACCTAGACACATCTCTCCTATGTCGGATTATTCGGAAATCCATTTTTTTGTTTATCTAGAGAATTATAGGTCAGTTTTATATTTTATTATCGGATTATGAGAGCTTGGGATTAGCCCTCAGGGAATCCGGGACTTCGAATCAGGCGAAGATTCGAGTATATGACCTCTCTCCACTGACCTCGGTCAGTGTTAATTACGTTGAGCAACTGCTCGGCAACCCTTGATTAACCGTCCGTATCATGCCCTTAATCATGCAAAACTACTACTATAGGCAGCGCATGCATATGAAGATATCTTTTAGGTTAAACTCTTGGCCTCACCCAAGTTTAGGATGTGTTTATATGATTTTGGATTGATTCCAAGCTATCTGGATTAATTCCAAGTATATTGGATTGACTCCAAGTATTCTGGATTGATTCCAAGTATTTTAGACCCATAGGGGTATTTTTGTAATTATGCCAAGTTGGAGGGTATAGGGAGATTATGGTTATTTAAGTGTATGAAATGAGTTTTAATGATTTAGGAAGGTTTCAAAACCTTAGGAGGTATTTTAGGGTTATTTCAAGTGTGTTTGGATTGTAAGGATATTTTAGTAATTTTGCCCAAATTGGATTTTTTAGACTTAAAGTCTATTTTTATATTTTTCTGAGATTTTTATTTATTTTTATCATATTGAGGGTGTTTTGGTAATTTTACCCATCTTATTAAGGTTTGGAGGGTATTTTGGACATATGAGAGATTTTGATATTTTTAAGAATTTTCTGTGATTTTTACAGATTTTTAACATGTATAGGAGTATTTTTGTAATTTGTATTAAGCTCTAGGGGCATTTTAGTCATTTCAGAATTTTATATATTTTCAGATTTGGTTCTTTGTTTTTTACTGGTTTTTACTGAATTTTACTGATTTTTTTATTAATTTTACTGATTTTTATTAATTAATTAGATATATAAGGGATATTTAAGTTATATTTTGGACTTATGCAATTTCCAGATTTTGTTTTCTGATTTTTACTGAGTATTACTGATTTTTACAGAATTTTCCTGATTCTTATATTTATTTTTACTGATTTTAAATAATTTTCGCAGATTTTATTAATTAATTAAGTATGTAGAGTATTTAAGTCATTTTTAACTTAAATATATTATTTTATGTCTCAATGTTTCATTATTAAGTTTTAATTATGAGTCTGAGATTAGTTATGTATGGGATGAGGCCAATGATATTTTAGAACATTTAATTATATGTTTTATGTATTTTAATTAGTTATAAAACTAATTATTTTGCATATGAAAATATAGTAACATAGTGTTACTTAAATATTAGATCCATGAACACACATGCACACACATATGCTCAAAGAACAACATGGGCATTTCATTCATTATTTCGGCATAATCCCGTCTTGTAAAACGGTGATTTTACAACATAAATTTGGCAGAGACCCCTTAGGAATAAACCTTAGGAAGAGAGCCCTCCACGAAAATATCGCCTCCAGATCGCAGCAAACCCGGGCAAGAGCACCGGATTTGGTCTTCAAACTGGCAGAGTTTCCCCTAGGAATTTTTGGGCCAAATGGGCATGGGGCTTCTTCTTACCCCTTGGGGGGTATTTATAGGCTTCAAAGCCTTAACCGGTGGGGGTACCCACCGGAATGCTTGAGGTGGGGGGTACCCACCGGTTCCATCATCTCTCCTCCCCTCTTCTTTTTTAATTTTTTAATCACATGAGTGAGAGAGAGAGGGGAGAGATCATTAAAAAAAGAGAGAGAGAGAGGGGGGGGGGGGGGGGGGGGGAATCCGATGGGCACCCCCCCCCACCAGTTCCCAACCGGTGAACCGGTGAGGGGGGGTGCCACCGGTTGGCTCCCCCCCACCGGTTTGGGAACCGGTGGGGGGAGGGTTCTCCTCCCCCATTTCCTCCACTTTTTTACTTTTTTGGGCTCTTCAATGCCCTGGTTTCAGGTTTGGGGGGGGGGGGGGGGGGGGAGTTTGGCCAATGTGAAAAGGGTTTAAACCCCATAAATCCAGGTTTTGGCCTCATGTGAAAGGGGTTTAAGGATGGGTATTAAATGGGGTTCACATGGGATTCTCAACCCATATGTGAATGGGGTTAGGATTCCCCATTAACTCCCTCCATCCTAATTAATCCCCTCCCTTTTCTTTGAATTTAATAATGGGAGAGAAGGGAGGGCTGCTCCTCCCCCCCCACCGGTTTCCCTCTTGGAACCGGTGGGGGGGTTCCCCAACCGGTGGGGGGGGTTCCACCTTCTCCCTTTTGCTTTAAAAAAAGGTTTCAACACACATCAAGTTAATCAAATTAATTATATAATCCTATCCTAAATTTAATCACCCAAAATGACACAAAATTCCTCCTATCAGTGCTGATATTTTTATTCTGGGAAGAAAATCTGATTACCACCACTAATGGAGATGATGCCTTTATACTGATATGCAGTGGAGTATTCTTTGCAGACTTTTGGCAATCAATTGGATTGAGCATTCCTCAATGATGGAGATGATGAAATGGTGGGATGACAGCTGTCCTGATCCAGCTCAGAGGGATGTCTGGACAATGCTCTGTCCTGCTATGCTGTGGGCTATGTGGTGTAGGAAACTCAGACGATTTGAGTAGTGCCTTTGACATTCTGAAGAGAGCTGTTCAGTGGGCGGAAGATTGGAGCAGAGCAGTTAGTATTTTCCAAGACAATTGCCCTGAAATTTTGTGGAAGGCTAGACAGTGGAGGAATCTGTAAACTTGATTTGAATCTGTGTCCTGTTTTCTCTTCCAGTTTTTTTCCTCCTTCGTCCTGCTTTGTCTTTTTTTATTGTGGGGGGGGGGGGGGGGGGGGGGGGAGATTTCCACTCAAAGTTGTTTTGTGTTTCTTTTTGCACTGGTTATGCCATTTATTTCAGTAAATGGTGGCAATATTTGTTGTCACTTCCTATGAAAATGACAAATCACCACCGCTCCAGGCCAACTTTAGAAATCCATATAGATACTTCTCACAGGTGATAAGAAACATACAAAATTTAAAGCTTAACTGGTAGTTTGGTCCTGTTTACAATGAAAATTATGGCAGTTGTGTGGAACATTAAAGTCTTCCTGGAAGACTTCAGTTAAATGTAAGAATGGGAGAAGATGGGAACTGTTAGATGTCTGGGAACTGCAAGGAATGTGTCCATCGGATATAGGAAAGGCACAGTAGTATCCGATGTTACCAGCATGTCTACACTGAACAGAATGGAACCAGGTGTTCCAGGGGAACAATCAAAGTGTAGATGGTATTATGAAGAGAACTTACAAGTTGATAAAAGAAAAGTCTGTCATTACTAACTAGGCAAAACAGAAAATTTGTTATGGCAGCAGAAAACCAAAAACTGGAAAACGTTTGTGGTCTAAAAAATATAATCATCCAGGTTTTCCAAATTTTAGCTTGACTTTCGCTTTTACAATGGTTTTTCATGGAATTTTGGTTTTCTTTTATAGTTTTTCAGGGTTTAATTTTCAATGGAACATTCTGCCTACTGCGGAAGCAGAAGTTCCCGTCTTCCCAAGAATGTGGAAGCTTAGCTTTTTGCCATCCAAATGGAGTAACCACCTCTGATTTTATTTACACAGGAATGGGAGGGAGACATACATACTTTTTTTTCCTTTCTGAATTTGTTTTCTTTAACAGTTATGCAGTTTGAAGTGTGGTCACTGGTGCTTGTCTGAGACCTGAATTGTACTAGTTCTCTTTATTTTTAAATAAAATTGGCAGTGCAATCCACAATTCTGTCAGAAAAAGGAACATCATGCTCTATCATCTAATTATAGCATAGTGATATTGACCCCATGGTTTATGAGGTGTGATCAAGGGGAGGACATTTTATGTAAGGTATATTTTCTAGCTTCAATTTACTCTTGACATCATGCCACCTACAAGAAATGAATAGGATAGGTGAACAACAGCCTGCAATGAATTGAAGAAGCATGGAGTAGACTCACAGAATGGAGAGCGAGATGAGAGCAAGAGCGGGAGGGACCTTGGAACCCCGCCGTCCCCCAGTGGGGCCCCAGCGATGGAGACCACCGTGGGAGGGTAGACAGGCTCCGTGTCAAGGATCCCGTGCATGCTGTCTCTAGAAGGGGCATAGGGCCAGGAAGTGTAAAAGCTCCCGGTGGCTTGTCTTCGATGTGGGAAGACATGGCATGTTTGGCGAGCATGCCAGCAGCACCCAGGACGTTCGCGGACGTGGTTGCAGGCAAGAATAGGGTGGAGGTGAAGGATCAGCCGGTAGTTCGGGCAGTTCCGCAGCTTCCGGTGGAGAGGCTGGGGCCTAGAATGAGTCAGCTTCAACGATGTGTGGAGCTCCGGTGGGTGCATGATCCAACCTGCCACATGGGGTTTGACGAGAGTGATGCATCCTGATCTGCCTGTGGAGGAGGTGCGTGTTAGATTGACTGGAGTTCCTCTTGTCCTCTGTGACTTGGAGGGTGTGAAATGGCTTTTAATGGGGATTGGTCAGTGGTTGGAGAATTCGGTTCAGCTCTTGCAGAGGGACGGTCTGCTGGTGTTGAAAGGGGCGTTTAGGATTTTGAAGGGCCATATTATTCCTAGAGGGTTGCTGGTACCCTTGGATGGAAGACTCGTCCCCATTGATGTCCAAGTGCTAGGAAGCTACAAGCTGCCGCCACAGCTAGGGTTTGCAGGGAAGCGTGTGGAGGTAGAAGACGATGTCAAGGGGGTGGCAGGTGGGACAGCGGGCTTTCAAATTTCAAACTGTTGCGCTCGGATCCAGGTAGGGGACCTGTGGTTCCGCCAGGTCTTGCTCGAACGGATCCGGTCCTATTTCAGGGGATCCGCAACTTATCCGATAGGTGCTCAATGGATGGACCCGCATCAAGACCCGAGGCCATCCTTTGTCTACACCTGATTGCCATGGGAGGTCGAGGAGCTTCCTCCCCAATGGCAGCTGAGCCCTCGAGCATCCCCTCCCGGCCTTCAGATGGCTTGTCGGAGGTTGCATTGTGCTCGGCGGGGGAGCCCTGTGCTCCTAGCAACATCTATAGCCCGTGTTGTGGCTCTCCTGCACCAAGCCATGCGGTGCGGCTACTGCAAGCTCCGGAGGTCCCGAAGGAGGCCTGTCCATCCATTCCCCCCTAACAGAGGGTGCCGGAGATCTTCCACAGAATCTGCAGTGGTGGTGGGCTGTGTCGTGGGGGAACCTCGCTCACCGAAAGTTCTCATGCCAGGCAGCAGCCCTGGCCCATGCTCTTCTATGCCAAGTCCTACAGTTCGGCTTGCAAAGACCCCTAAGGACCTGATGCGTGGATTCTGCACCCAGTCTCCCTCGAGCAAAGGCCGCTGGAGACCTTCATCGGGTCCAGCCCTGGGTGTGGAGTCTTCTATATTGTTTCCCAATGAGGTTGCTTGCCTGGAATGTCAGAGGGTTGGGCAGTAGGGAGAAGTGGGTGGCAGTGAGGGATTTGATTAGAAGATACAATCTGGATGTTCTTTGCATTCGAGAAACCAAGTCTAAGGAGCAGGGTGTGGAGGGTTGGTGGGACATTGGTGGTTGTCGGCTGACTTTTGCAGCTGTCTCCCTAGTTGAGGGGAGATCTGGGGAGATCATAGTTCTGTGGAACGACAGTGTGCTCGAGGAGATAGGGAAGAAGATTGACAGGCATGCAGTTTCAGTCTCTTTGAGAAACAAGGAGGATGGTTTTATTTGGGACTTCACAGGGGTCTACGGGCCTCAAAGCAAAGAGGAGAAGAAGACATTGTGGGAAGAGCTTATTCACTGGCACAAGATATCATGAAGACCTTGGTGTGTTGTCGGGGTCAGATGGATCTTCTTCTTTATCAGTTATGCAGGACTTCAAAATTTTGTTCACCAAGCTACACTCATTGACATCCATACATATTATGGCCTCCACACACGGGCCAACATAAGAGCATAGCCCATTTCTTCCAGGCTGGACATATTTTTGGTGTCTGCAAATTGAGAAGATCATTCATCATTTCCCTAATTTAAAGGGTTCACGCCTTCAAAGGACAGTGTCCGACCACAAGCCTATTCTATTGCATTGTAATTTCCAATTCCGATGGAGGCCTGTATTCAGACTGGAAAATTTTTGGCTGAAGGAGGAAGGCTTCTTTGATGTGGTTAGACATGTTTGGTACTCAGGGGGGAGGAGAGAGTCTGCGAAGGCCACCATCATTTTCAAGTTAGGTAGGCTCAAGTAGGAACTTATTGGGTGGAGTGCATCTAAGAGCCTTCCTAGTTCTTCTGAGAAGGAAGCTGTTCTTAGCCAACTATAGGGTTATGAGGCTTTAGAGCAAGCTACTTTGTTGGATGTTGATAACAAAGGCAAATGGGAGGAACTGAAGGTGATTTATCATAATATTCTTTTAAAGGAAGAACTGTACTAGAAGCAACGTTCCAGGGAGAAGTGGGTTAAAGAAGGGCAATCCAGTCCCTTAAAGTGGATGGGCAGACTATCTCTCAGCAGCAGGCAGTGAGATTGCATACTCAATCCTTTTATGCCCATCTCTTCTTAAAGGAGGATTGTGTGCGGCCAGTAGTGGATGCTAGTATTCTTCCTCAGTTGTGTCCCGTTGAGAGGGAGAGCCTCTCTGCCCCCTTCTCAATAGAGGAGTTTAAGGATGTTGTCTTTGCTTTGTCAGGGGACAAGGCCCCGGGTACTGATGGCTTTCCTATTCTGTTCTAGCATGCTTGCTAGGAGATTGTTCATCTCCTTCTGTTACAGGCCCTCGTGGAGTTTCAGGAAGGGAAAGCCCATTTCAGGGGGGCTAATAGGACACACATTGTCCTCATTCCTAAGAAGGCTGGAGCTGATTCCCTGGGCGATTATAGGCCCATCAGTCTTCTCAATGGGTTATATAAGATTCTTGCTAAACTGTTGGCTTCTAGGCTAAATGTTAAGGACAATTTGGTCAGTTGCTATCAGAGTGCTTTTCTCAGAGGCAGAAAGATTCAAGAAAGGTTTCCTAGTGGCTCATGAGTGCCTGCATAGTATGAAGACCCATAGGAGGAGAGGTCTGATCCTCAAACTGGATTTTGAAAAGGCTTACGATAAGGTGAACCGGATCTACTTATTCAACATCATGGATAAGATGGGTTTTGGTAAGAAATAGACAAGGTGGATCAGACAATGTGTTTCTTCAGCCTCCTTTGCCATTTCAATCAATAGGTCGCCCTCTCACTACTTCTTCAGTGACCGTGGATTGAGACAAGGAGATCCCATGTCACCTTTGCTCTTCCTCTTAGTGGCTAATGTTCTTAGCAGGATGTGGATGAAGGGGGAAGAAGCTGGGTATATAAAGGGCTTTCAGGTTGAGCCAGGAGCTTTGAGGGTTTCTCATCTCCAGTATGCCGATGACACCATTCTGTTCAAGGAAGGAGACTCAGAGTAGTTCCTAAGAGTCAGACTCATGTTGGAGCTGATAGTTGAGATTATGGGTCCGAGAGTGAATTTCCAGAAGTTAGTGGCAATTGACACCAAACTACAAGAGGGGGATTTGAACAGGGCAGCATTGATTTTTGGATATCAGACAGGATCTTTTCCCATTTGTTATCTTGTCCTCCCCCTTTCGCCATGTGCTAAATGCAGAGATTGGCAACCTCTAGTCAGCAAGTTTCAGAGCAGATTGTCTGGATGGAAAGGCAGGCTGCTCTCATATAGGGGTAGGATGATTCTCCGTCTAGCGGTGCTAGATAGTCTGCCTACTTACTTTTTGTCCATCTTTCAGATTCTGTTATCGGTGGTGAGGCAGCTAGACTCCATCAGGAGCAGGTTTTCTAGAAAGGGTGCCCTGTTGAAGCCAAGTAACGAGTCTATGATGTGGCCTAGGGAAGGATATGCCGAAGCAAGAAGAATGTGGGGCTAGGTTTGAAGGACATCTGCCTTTTCAACCTGGCTCTTCTCTCCGAATCGCTCTAGAAGTTGGGTACAGTCTCGGTAGGCCTTTGGTTTGAAGTAGTCAAGATGAAATATTATTCCAATTCCAGAGTTTGGGGGATTCACATCCAGGTGGAATATAACGTTTCCCCACTATGGAAAGGTGTGTTGAAGGAGTCCGGGTGTCCTTGGGTGATGGCACCAAGTGCCTTCTTTGGGTGGATAGATGGTGTGGCACTCACACTCTTAGGCAATTGTTCCCACACCTATATGCTATCGCATCTCACCCGTTTATTCTGGTTCCCTCCTGCTGTGAAGCAGCGCAATCTGATGTAACTTGGACTCCGTGCTTTAGACGGAATCTCAGAGATGAAGAATATCATGAGCTGGTGGCTTTGTGGGATATGTTGATAAATAAGTGCATTGATTCTACTAAGCAGGACTCTTGGCTATGGTCTTGGGATACGAGGGGGAGCTTCTCATTAGATCTGTGTATTCAGTCATTGCTGATGGAGAGTGACTTTTCCACTTCGTAGCCATGTCTGGTATCCTAAGTCACCTCTGAAGGTCGAGATACTCATTTGGCGGAGTGGCATTGGCAGGCTACCTACGGCTAATAGGCCGATTCGGTTTGGATGTGATGTTCCTATGTTGTGTTACTTATGTGGGATCGAGGTTGAAGAGCTGGATCATCTCTTTGTGAAATGTGGCTTTGCCAAGGAAGTATGGGATGGTATTTTGACTAGGGTGAATCAAAGACAACATCGTGGGCTCAGTCAAGGAGCTGCTCTTCTTATGGGTTCAATCAGATGCACACAGAGAATCGACACATTTGGTGGCTCATCCTCCATGCCACCATCTGGACCATTTGGGGTGAAAGGAACCGGAGGATCTTTAAAAAAGAAGCTCTGGTGGTTGACCGATTGATTTCTTTTATTTGTGATAGGGTTAGAGAGTGGGCCCATTTTATGTGTACTCCTGGTACGCTGCACTCCTCTTTTTTTGTTAAGTTGGGGGAGGGCTGATTGGGCCCCTGTTTCTGTTGTTCTTGGGCCTTTTTGTATTTTGTAGCCCACTTTTGTATGTGATTCTGGTGGTGAGTGCCTTTGTTCAGTGGCACTCACTTTTGTATCATTCCTTTTTATAATACATACTTGTGGATATTTCCACTTTCAAAAAAAGACTCTGCAGAATGAACAAAAATCATTAACTTACTCTCCACCAGTCTGGAGAACCGATAAGCTTTGCTTGACAAGACTCACTATAATGCTTCTGAGCGGCTTCAATCACCGAATCGATCCCTTCTGGACCATAAGCATTGATAATTTCCTCTAGCAAGAGAGAGCCTGAGTGCAGAGGCATTTCCCAAAAGAATAACAAGATTAGAATTCATAACATTTTTTCAGTTAAAAAACAAATAACATAACACATATGACATCACAAAGAACTTCAATGCAAATCTAAAGGAAGTTGCAAAAAAATTATTTATCTATTGACTGGGTACACTTTAATCTTGCCACTAAATTCAGACGAGAGGAATATATATTACAAGCCTTCCTATCTTCCATATCCATAAATGACAATTTTTCATTAAATTCTGAAATTATTCATACCTTAAAAAAGTTGTTGTTGAAGAAAGATGAAGAATAAATTTGCACGATAAAAGTTTATAACTAAGAAAGACAACTTTAGTTAATTATTCAGATGGCACACAGAAAAGAATATTCCACAAGGTAGACAATAAAGAACCAACTCTACAGTTTTTAGCCAAGTCCCCATTCAACAATAACCGATTTGGACTGATACAAACAAATGGTGATGAGGTTTTGAGTTACAATATGACACATAACCGAGCAATAACTACACCAATTAGCTGATCCACCTTTGTTCATTGAGCAATGAATGGTTGAACAATACCATACATAATGAGGGATCTATTAAAAAGAATACAAAGCAAAAGAAACAAAGAACATCAAATAAGTAAAATAGTTTCTTTAATCTGGCTAACATGTTTAATTCTCCATAAGATCAGCTATCCACCCTTCTGAAGGAATTTTAGCTTTTAAAGCAGCCTCAGGGTATGTTGATGCTTCCACTTTCTAATCAGCCGTTTGGCTGCTCACTGAAGATGCAAAGACCTTTATTGTTCTCCAAGAAGCCCATTCCGCAGCAACATGAAGGCCCTCTCTGGTACCCACTTTCTCCTTCCTTTCTTCCTCCTCCGGCTCCTCCAGAGGCGCCAAAAATGGCACTCCAATATACACAGGCAGAAGATGCTATGAGCAACTTATGCAAAAGTAAGCTGACTTGTCTTAATATTCCCCACAAAATTCTACATGAAGAGTTTCCTGAAGAAGGATAGCAACTTTTTACAGAGCGTACCCATTTTCAGGTGAGTTGTCATTCTTTTATTTTCAATCTTATCATTGATAAGCCAGAAACAATCAAATTTCAAAGGGATTCTTACTGAGGTAAGACCATTAATGTTCGACATACTTATCTATTATCAATTCTATGTGCTCTGGGCCTCTGGCTACCCAGAATTATTTCAGCTAGATGGACCCTAATAGTGTGTCTATGGAAGGAACCATCAATGTTTATGTATTGATGCATCAGATTCATCTGAAGTCTCCAGTAAGCTGTGCGGAGAAATCAATGGCTTAATTTCCTAAACTTGGAAGCAAGAAAACACTTTGTTTCAAACCCTCAATACCCATGAAGATAGGCAGAATGAGAGGACCACGGGAGTCACTTGAAATTGGTTACAAGGCAGTGGATGGAATGAATTTATCGAGCCTTCTTGGCCCGTACAAAGTAGGCAGGGACATGTCTGGTTGAGGCTTCTATACATTCAGGTTGTAATGACCTGATCCGACCGCTATCGGATGTTGTCCGCTTTGGGCAAACTTGTATGAATTTGGGCCTTCAAATATAGCCTCTATGTTATCAAAGGCGACTGAGGCGATCGCCTAGGTGATGTGGCAAGGCGAGGCGATGGTAAGTCGCCTCGCTTAGGCCTTCCTCGCCTAGGCGATCAATGGGATCGCCTCAATCGTCAAGGTGCTCGCCTCAGCACGCCTCAGGCGCCTTCTTCGCATCGTCTCGCCTTACCCGCAGCGCCCCGGTGCAAACACGCCCATTTAAGCCGGCCCAAAGGGGCCATTACCTATGCTATATAAATCATAACCTACCCACCCCCACCCCGATCAAACCCTAAACCCGAGCCCCCCTTTGCCTCCTCCGCTGCCCATTCCCATCAAGCCCGACCCTATACGCCCCCTCCACGATCTCTGACGACGACGGCGGCACTCCAATCTGGCGACAACGACAGCGCTCTAGTCCGACGATAGCGACAGTGAAGAAGACTTTTGACGACAGTGATGGAAAGCTCTAGCTCCAACGATTCCTCTAACAAGTAAGCCATGATCTCTCTCTCTCTCTCTCTCTCTCTCTCTCTCTCTCTCTATTGCACTCTCTCTGTCTCTATCTCCCTCTCCCCCCCACCCTCTCTCTCTCTATTACACCCTCTCTTTGTCTCTGTCTCCTCTCCCCCTACCCTCTCTCTCGATTGCACCCTCTTTATCACTCTCTCTCTATCCATTCTCTCACCCTCTCTTTCTCTACTACTCTCTCTCTTACAGGGGCTTGGATCTCCCTCTCTCTGTCTCTCTCACCCTCTCTCTCTACTACTCGCTCTCTCTTATAGGGGGTCGGAGCCCCCTCTCTCTGTCTCTCTTCCTCTCCCTCTGTCTATGTCTCTCTCCCTCTATCTTTGTCTCCCTCACCCTCTCTTGACTACTCTCTCTCTTATAGGGGCTTGGAGCCCTCTCTCTCTCTCTCTCTCCATCTTTCTCTCTCCCTCTGTATCTCTCCACTTCACTCTCTCTCTCTATCGACTATGCTCTCCTCTCTATGTCTCTCTCCCTCCCTCTGTCTCTCTCTCACTCCCTATGTCTCTCTCACTCTCTATCGATGTTGTAATAGACTTATCAAGTATTGTGTTTGTTTAGCACTTCCTTGATAACTTTTCCTTATGGTGGGTTTATTTAGTAGCAAAATGTCTATGAATTTGTTAATCATATCGTTGATTTGATTAAATTTTATTTCAATTGACTTGATTTAAACTTATTTGATTGTATTTGAGTGAAGGAATGTGTCATTTTGGATGATTTTGTTTGTGTTTTTGACATTTTATATAAATATCTGAATTATTTATTTTAAAAAAAATATCGCCTCAAACGCCTAGGCCATCGTCTAGACATTTGAGGTTGAGGCGATCCCCCGGTCGCCTCATGCCTCCAACTACATAGTATAGCCTAGTAACTTTTCCCATTTTCTTATATGGGACTTAATCCAATTCATTTCAGCCCCAAACTCCAAACACAGTGGTAGGTCTACACTACCACTTCACCTAGCATATAGCCCTTACCTATAGGTAGCCTCTCCTCTTGCTCAGATCATGATTGGGTCATTATACGCCCACCAGCTTCCACATGATACATCTCCGAACCAACCCATATCGCACTAGACAGATCCTACTCTGATCCTATTATGTAATGATTTGATCCAACTCTTGTGAGGTATTGTCCACTTTAGGCCTAGTCCACACAATTTTATTCCCAAAGATGCCTCACAAGTTATGGATGCGGGCCTTTTGTATATAGCCCAGTGATTTTATTCCATGTTCTGATATGGGACTAATCTGGTTCATTCTGACCCCAACCAGATACCGATAGGCCTTTCCATTGTTTTAAAAAGCGGCTGACTAGACAATTAGGTGGCCCACCTAGGCACCTCGGATGGGTTGGTCGCCTCGAAGGCTTCCGCCTCGAACTTTTCTTGATAGTTTTGTCTCAAAGGTTGTTTTCCCCTCATGTAAATATGTAATTACTTAAATGTCCTTGATAATAGATTACATCACATGCGTCGTATCTCTAGATGATGGGTCCAGATGTTGGGTATGAGTTGTATGACTAGAAAACTTATAATAACAACTTGAAAATCTTTCTGTAGATGTTAAATTGTTTCATTGTTTAATGTTGATTCATGGTTAGTTTTATTATTAGAAAAAGAGACTACATTAACTCTACATCAATAAACGATAGAATGCACCAAATTGGATGGTATCCTCACCCCTTTTCTGGCATTGCATACATCGGTTCGACTCTTCACAAATTTTCCACTATGGCCGTATTTATAATGGTTTTATATATGTAGGCCTAATCTACTTTCAAAAAAATGTAGACCTAATCAACACATCTATTATACAATGACTACAATTCTCAATCTTGACATGTAGTTTTAGGATTTCTTGTACAACACTACATGCATAAGTTATTGAGATGCAACTATATGTGTCAATAGCCTCATGCCTCAACAAATGTGACTCTAGATCTTCATCTTTAGTTATACATTAAATTTTATCTCTTACACTTTGTTTGGAAAGTGAAAATAGGTCATAACTACTCCTTCTTTAAGATTAATGTACAGAAAAAAAATTTAAATGTCATCAGAAATAAAAATATGTTTAGCCAGGCAAAATGGTGAATCAATAGTGTAAAATGTTAAAAACTAACAACTAACTGCCTCGTTAATGAGGGCCCCGCCTCGCCGACTAGGCAGTCCGCCTAGGCAGCAGGTGGTTCTACCGCCTAGGCATTTTTAAAACATTGGGCTTCTCCTACCGATAAGGCAACTCCTCCTACCTGGCTCATGACTGGGTTATTACATAGGTGGTCCTTGAACCCAAGGGATTTCAACTGGAGAGAGAGAGAGAGAGAGAGAGAGAGAGAGAGAAAGAGAGAGAGAGAGGATGTGGTAAAACCTAAGGTTCAAAACTCTCCTTTATATTAGGTGATGGGAAAAGGAAAGTGGCCAGGAAGGGGGTTGCAACTGGTCATAACAGCAAACGGAGAGCCACTGGAGGGATATAACTCAAGAATGAGGCAGATGATGTCGTCAAGCATCCGGATCTGAGCACTCCTGCCAGCAGTGGCTTTCCAGATACTATTGGTTCTCAAGAATGGGAATGTTATCAGAATGGCAGCTATGTTACAGCAATACAGCAGATCCAAGGTCCCAAGCAATAAGGCATTGCTCACAGCATCTGAAGACGGCAGCAGAAGCACCTTGGGCAAATTGAGCAACGACCACAGCCACAAAGTCTCATTATCCCCCTTTTCTCCCTTTTGTTGTTCTGTGCTGCTGTTGTGAAGATTAACGATGCGAACATGGAGCCTGTGGATATTGCCAGATTCAAAAGAGATCATGGAGGGCAAATGGAACAAAAAAAGAGTAGGAACAGAGGAATGGCCTCACATCGGACCTCCACAAAACAGCTGCATCCTCACATGGTCACCGCCAAGAAGAGTAACACACATGCATGTTGCACACGGTGTTTCCCCCACCCCCACACCCAAAAAAAAAAAAAAAAACCTTCTTCACCTACTCAAGGCTTATACAGCAAACAAATGAATAATTCCAAATTGGAATAAAACCCATAACAGCTACACCTAGATCCCCACACCAGCCAACTGAGGCTATTTCTTTGGCTCTGTCCAAACCACCAGTGAATACACCACCAGAGGCAGTGGCAGCAACTTGACATGAGGGTCCCTTGGCATCTGCTTTGTTTGCTGCCCATAGGCATTAGGTAAGAGCGCACCCCCCCCCCCAAAAAAAAAAAAACCCCCACTTTTACCTTCCCTCGTTGCTTCTTTCCTTTCTCCAATTCCAATTTTCCATCTCTTTTCACCCATTTTTCCTCCCTGAGGAATTGTATGCCCCAGCTTCTACTCTTTACCTTGGCTAGAATCAAGGAATCATCATTTCAGATGTGGATTGGTAAATCACAAGTCACAACCAGAATCCCAATGCTGTGATCACCTGTTTTAATCAGGGTTTTAAAGCCCAGATGGCATCATCAAATTCAACGACCAAATCATGAATTCATCCAATCCATAAGTTTGTGCTGTGATCCACCTTTTATGGCAAAACCATTTAGGACCATACATCCTAGCTGGTTTAAAGTCTATAGGTCTGCCTCAATCTCAAAAGCAACGTGAGACCGTGAACAAACAACATATCAAACCAAAGGAATGGATTTTAAAAGTAAAACTGACTTCACTCCCATTAAGAACTCACCCAAACAAAGTGCTCTTGACCATATTTAAAATTTCAAACAAATCCACTATGGATCAGCTATCAATCTACTGGCTGACAGTTTGACCCAATGGTTAAAGTCATCCTGTCCCAGTAAGTTTTGAAAGTCATTGTTGTGATATTTGAAAGCATTGCTTGAATACAACCTGCAAATAAAACAAAAGTCTGCATTGCAGCTAGAGCTGTAAATGGCAGGATACGGATACAGAAACACCTGTTTTCATTTTTGTTTCCGATAATTATTACCGGAATTATCAAAAACAGAATCGGACACAAAAGCAGCTGTTTCTGTTTCCGTCTCCACTTCACTATTTCAATCGGGATCGGATTCGAAAATCGGAAAATATCACTTTGGGCTTACATTGGACCTTCTAAGTTATCGGGCCCATGAAGGATGCAACCCGAATGTTGAGGTGGGGCCTGGGTTCCTAACATAGAGCGTGGTTCCAGGCACTTCCGTAAAACTGCTGATGTGGGATAATTTTGCACAAGCAGAAATGGACGCAGCTCACTTGAAGGGGTTGGGTCCCTCTTGCCGGTGAAGACTCCCTTTGATCTTGTCGAACCATCTGCCGCCCTCAAGCTGACACCTGCTGAAGGAGATGCCACCAGCCAGCTGCGGGAATGGATGCAATGACAGCGAGGTGGGGAAAGCGGTGGAAGAAGGGGGAGATGCTACCACCACCATTGCTGCTGTGTTGGGATGGAGCCGGTGTAAGCTGCTGCAGCAAATCAGAGAGAACCAGTGGCAGAGGATACCCATTCGCATCTTTGCAACTTCTTCGGCGTCCTGGGCGTCGCTGCGTCACAGGGGGCAGGGGTACCGAGTGAGCAAACCAGCAGCCTCACAGGTGCGGCTTGTGGGTGTTGTTGCAGCAAAATAGTCCTACCTCGGGAGTTTTATGAAAGCAGACAGAAGGAAAGCCTATATAGGAAGGCCAACCCCCCCCCCCACTTTCTCTCTCTCATTCCTGGTCCAAGCCAGCCCAAAATCACCAGTTCGTGTGCACCGTGGTACAAGGCTCAGCCAAAGCTGATCGTGACCAAACCCAGAAACTGCACTTATACCAGGTATAATGAAATATCTGTTTACTATCAGAAAAATATGGAAAATCGGATTAGGAAGTTGTATTTTTTGTTTCCATTTCCGATTATTATCATAAGTATCTGATTCTGATTCCGAATTTGAATTGGAACAAAATAATGATTCTGTCTGTCCAGTAAGAGCCGGAAACGGATCGGAAAGTTAGAAATTGGATTTTCATTGACAACCCTAATTGCAACTGGAACCATGTCTTGAGGTACTTCTCCAGAAGTGGTATAGTGCTTACCCGATACACGACAGCTATAAGTAACATCGTCCTCATCAGCAACATACTGGTTGGCATCTGTAGACCAGTTATGCACCTAGAAGAAATAGAGAGTCAGGAAACAGAAAATGAAAACACAAAAGAACATTGTAATTGCTAATAACCCAAAACTTCTCAAAAGAAGGATCACATCAGGCAACCGTTATTCTTTTCTCATTATCATGTCCCTAGGTTAGCTCTTTACTAAAAGACTTTGCTGACCAACTGCAAACAGCTGCATCAATGCTACAAGACAGGAAAAACTCCAAACAAATTGGTCATGAAGAAAAAAAAATTGCAAATTTGGGAATAGATTGCAAAGGAAAAGACATTGGCCTAGTCTCTTATAACCGCAAGGTAAGAGGTGTCATTGATGGACTAAGGGTTCTTGAAAGTGAACTGCATTGGCTTAATGGTGAACTGCAAGCTTTGTGCAGTGGAGCAAGCAAAACCTTATAACACCGTCAGAATGAAATTGAACTGCCTGACCAAGAAAATATCAATGAACAATCAGGATGAAGACGAATTGACGTAGGTTAGAAGTATCAGTAAACAGAGGGATAATGCTATGTTCTAACTAGTCATAAGAGGAAATCTTACATCTAAATGAACTGATACTCTGAAAGAACCATCCATGTTCATACTCATTGGAATTGTCACTTGATGGAAGGCACAAATGACACATACACCTTTCCAATTAGCATTCGACCTAAACAAGGATTCTACATGAGACGGAGCAATGGGTTTTCAGACAGCAACAGTGATAATTTGTCTAATTAGGTCAAAAATGACAGCCGGTGATTCATCGGAAGTGGACTGTTCTGTCTGTCTACAGAATTTCAAAATGATCTCATTTCCCTAGAACTACCAGAACCTGGTTTCCAAAACCTCGTATAATCTGTTTGATGTCCCAAGCAGACAATTGTTTCATACAGAAAATACATCTGGCATACATTAGATCTTTTACAGTCTTTGAACTTTCTGGACACTCCTAGGTCCTGACCTGCCCAGATTTGGGCCCTTGGATTTAGCAGCTCAAGGGTGCACCCTGATCATTTTTGGGTTGAGCAATCCTAGTGGATCCATTCAAAGCTTTTGATAACTTGCACTTCCAGTCCCAAAATAGACTGCTAGGAAAACTCATTACAAACAACATCTCCACGCTCCGCTTGTACGTGCTGATGCCGATTGCCCTGGGATCAGCAATTCCATAAGGATAGCCTACTAAATTCCTCTAATGTGCCAGATTGTGATAGTGTTGACAACAAGATATGTTGTCTGGAAAGCTGTGGGCCTCAGCTGAGACCATGGGCCCCCCTAGTGAAGTGAAGTTCAACTAGGCATGTGGGCCCCACCAAAAGCATCCAATTAGTAAGCCCAAGGTCCAAGCAGGGCCCCATAACCGAAAAGCAACCCGTAGGAGGCCCAGAAAATGGCTGCCCAAGCCATCAAGCCCACTGTGGAATCCACAATGGACTGTGCAAAGACAAAGGTGGGGCCACTTGAGGTCAACAGAGGCTGACATGCCATCCAAGGAACCTAGGGAACCCGAGAACACAAGTTAAGTTTAAGGGCTGAGGTGATGATGACACACAAAATGAAGCACTGAAGAGGGCCAAAGCCAACAGCCCAAAAGGCCAGTCAACAGACCACTTGGCCCCCCTAATTCGCTGACTGACCCTTTTGGAGAGGCTACATAGGGCCGGCTGATTGATTCCTTAGGAGGACCTTTGGAGAAGGGACTAAGGGGTCTTCAGGAGTTCCCAGAAGTTTCTTCCAGCAGTGTTCTCCAAGAGTTCTAGAGAGAGAGAGAGAGAGAGAAGACGGTAGAGTGATAAACAATATAAAATTTTAGAGTGAAAAACAATATTTTCCATGTAATTCTTCTCTTTGGATTGAAATGAGAGATTCCTTCATCTCCAAGCGAGTTTTTTCAATGGTGATGCTAATGTGTGGGGGTGATTAGGATTTCGTTAGAGTCCTACTCTTCCCCATCCCCATTTCCATCTCTCTCTTTCCCTCTTTCATTTCTATTTGAAATGTGCATTGAAATCTTGTTGTCTATGGTTTCACGCTTTGATTAGAGGCCAGATCTCCACTTGGAGCTGAGCTTTTGCCTTGGATGAGGCTCGTGGGGACACCCACTCGGGAGATCGCCAATATTACAAAGCTGACCCAAGTCCCACTGCAATCCGATCTGATGTGGGTGTACCATCGGTGAGACAGAGTTGAACTGGCGATGACCTCAAAGTTTAGCGGGAGCTGGAGCATCCCGCCATTTTACTTTATTCATGCATTTTCCTTTTATTTTGTGTTCTCCATTTTTATGGATGCGGACATTTATTTTCTAGTCGGGCCCTTTTGTCTTTGAGTGGACCGTTTGTTGGTCTAGCTTGTGGGCTAATTAGCCTAATTTAGAGCTGAGGGTACATTTGTCCTACTTTCTTTTCTACCTCCCTATATAAGGGGCCTATGAGATGTAAAAAAAGGAATTATTGATGAATGAAAAGAAAAGCACTGGAAAAGTTCCCTTTCTGGAACTCCAATGCCTCACGAGGAGGAGCCCAAGAGGGGCTAGGGCAGGAGGCCCTTGTACCAGGGCCGCCACCATCTCCTTCCCATTCCCACCTCAATCCCCGCACCATCACCATCCTTCTACTTCCTCTCCTATTCTTCTTCCTCTACTCTTCTTCTTTATCTCCTTTTTGTCTGATGTTGTTTTCTTTCACCACCCGTGCCACTGCAGTAGCTACAAGGAAGGCCCACCTAGGGGTCCGAACCCTATTCTCAATGCCCCCATCTTCCCATCTACCTGCTCCCAAGGATGGCAGTATCGGTATCGGTATCAGAGAGTACCAATACCGATACGTACTTGTATAGATATCCGGGTCCATTTTGGCCCAGTACCGGGCCAGCATCAGCCGGTATCGGTCCACTCAGTATGTACCGATACCGATATGTATTGACATCGGCCGATACTGCCAACCATGCCTGCATGCCTTCCTCTGTACAGGTTGTCCACCTTGGGGATGGCACCCATGTGACCACCTTTCCTCCCCCTTTCTTCAATGCTTATCTTGTTCCATGCAGCACGCCCCCAAGGAAATCAATGACCCTGTGATAGAGGTATCCAGCTGGTTGTCCACTGGTCCATACGTTCCTTTTCGAAAGGAAGATCCTACGGGATGAGGCCACTACGTTGTTAGCCACACCCATCTATGATCTATCTAGTCTCCCATGTTTCCTCCTCTATTGTTAATGTCTTGCGACCCATGGGGGACCCATGATTGATCCCTTCCTCTGTCAATCCTTTGTGAGACCAAAGAGAGAGAGGCAAGTGACACCCCTGTGAAGCCTGCATCCCTCAGCAAGGATGGCAATCTCAGTATCGGTAATTGTACCGGTAGATACCAATATCGATATGTATCGGTATACACCTCCATCTTCCATGTGTTGCCTTCCAGGCTGCAGTTGTTGCAAACCCTTGACGAGACTTGCCCAACCTGTCCTCATCGTATGCATGCCTTGACAGACACCCTTTTTAGGTAACTGTGTTTGTTTAGTATGTTTTGAATTTGCTGCATGCCAAGGGTGAGAGCAAGAGTGCATATCTTCCAGTTTCAAATTTTATTGCTGTCAGATTGCGAGAGCATATTTGAGAGAACATATTTTATTCCTTGGCAATATTCGGACTGTCACATTAATTTTGGATGTCTTGCGCTATCCTAACAGTGGTTCCTTAACTACCTTTGGTCCTTCCTTCGATTATTTTGGATGGATTACAATTGTGGCACGCTTGCGTTGCTTCATAATTTCATGGTTGCCATGATAGAATCATACAGTGTGCCATCCCGCATGAGAAGCTGGGGAATTTCTCATAAATGAGAGTGCCTCCCAAGCCTATGCATCATCCAACAACCCTCAAGACGAGGATTTTGGCTCTCATGTTCCTAACATTTTTATCGTCTTCATGTTCATGTGCACACCTGCCACCTTCTGAGTGAATCATAGGACTATCATAGAAATGGATGCAGAAAAGATAGTCAGTCCTCTCTGCTGGTGAGCTAGGGGTCTCTGAAAAGAGTTATTCCTTGGAAAAGGAAATTTTTTTCTTCCTAGACAATCAATCTGGGTAAAAATAAAACTTTGGTGGTTAGGGGTTATTAGGAAAAGTAAAATCATGTGTGGGTTTATGTCGTGTCACAGTCATTGGAAAGAGGGGGGAAGAGATGTATGCAGAGTGAGAGAGAAGCTTGGTCCTTTTTTCCCAAGTTAATAAAAAAGTCATCATAGATCTAGGGATCGAAGAAATTTTCCAACCCAAAACACTAAAGGTTTTCCTTAACTGTTTATTTTCCTAAACCTCTATCCTTGGGAAAAACAAGTTTTTCTCGAAAGTAGACTTTTCCACCCTATGTTCCAGAACCCCTAACGCACGCTTAAGAAATTGAGGTATCTTCCATGGCGATGGAAAACTATAATTCAGAATTGCCCGCTATATGTTGATCTAGATTCTAAACAAAATGGAAGTTCAGCACTCTCAAAAGTGAATGCAGCTGAATGGTCCAAAACCTTGACAAATCTGCTCTAAACTCTCTAAAAGAGGCTACTTGGTCCTCCCTAGATGTACCTGAATGTATCCACCTACTGTAACTATTCTCATCTTTATTGATGTGAAAGGAGCAAAATTCCATCTTCATGTGACCAAAAAAATGTGGAAGTTGTATCAACGTTAAACCTATGCTGACTTTACAGAAAAGAATTAATCCCAAATTGAATGTAAAATTCCGAAAACATTTCCCATGACCAAGATGATACAAGTAAAACTGTCATAGGACACTGTTGGTTCGGGACCTGACCTAGCTGTCTCTCCTATCGGATTTGAAGAATCCGGTCATATTTTAGGGTCTTTATGTTTTATCTGGAGAAATATAGGTCGGTTTTATTTATTGTATTTATTGGACTATGAGGGCTTGGGATTAGCCCTCAGAGAGTCCGGGACTTCGGATCAGGCGAAGATCCGAGTATATGACCTCTCTCCACTGACCTCGGTCAGTGTTAATTACGTCGAGCAACCGCTCGACAATCCTTGATTAACTGTCCGTATGATGCCCTTGTAACATGCAATACTACTACTACAGGCAGCACATACATATGAAGATATGTTTTAGGTTAAGCTTTTGGCCTCACCCAAGTTTAGGATGGGTTTATATGATTTTGGATTGACTCCGAGTTATCTGGATTGATTCCAAGTATTTTAGACCTATACGGATATTTTTGTAATTATGCCAAGTTGGAAGGTATAGGGGCATTATAGTCATTTTAAGTTTTTTTAGCATTTTGGGGAAACTTGAAGACCCTTATAATATATCTTAGGATCATTTTAAACATATTTAAGTTATAGGGGTATTTTGATAATTTTACCTTAAATCGGGTTTATTAGACTTAGAGTCTATATTTTTCTTGAGATTTACTTTTATCATATTGAGGGTATTTTGGTGATTTCATTAAGTGTTAGGGGTATTTTAGACATTTCAAAATAATTATATGTTTTCAGGTTTAGTTTTCTGATTTTTACTTATCCTTACTGAATTTTACTGATTTTTTTTGTTAATTTACTGATTTTTTTATTCATTGAATATATGACGGGTATTTAAGTCATATTTTTGGTTTTATATGATTTTCAGATTATGTTTCTGATTTTTACTGAATATTAGTGATTTTTACAGGAATTTTCTGATATTTATATTCATCTTACCGATTTTAAATAATTTTTACGGATTTTATTAATTAATTAATCATGAAGGGCGTTTAAATTATTTTTTAATTTAAGTATATATATATATTTTTTATGAATCTATGCTTAGTTAGGTATGGGGTGAGGGCAAAATTAGGTTAAGAGAATGCACATATTTTTAATTCATTTTTTTAGAGTAATTAGAAAATTAAATATAAATATTAAAGTATTAAAATATGATATTAATTATTTAATTTGATGACACACAAGCACACAGTTTGACATAAAATAGCCATTTTATTTTAGCAGAACTTCGCCTTTTGAAGAAGGCTTTTACAAGAGACAAATCGGCAGAGTTTCCCCTTAGAACTAAACCTTAGGAAGAGAGCTCTCCGAGACGGGAAGATCCTCCAAAACGCAGCAAACTCAGGTGAGAAACACCGAGTTTGGTCTTGAACGCAGCAAAACCTCTCCTTGGAAATTTTTCACCCTTTAAGTATACGGAGTGGTGTATGCCCTTGTGTGTCTTTGCATTGAGGACCATAGGGTCCTATTTATAGGCCCCAAATTGGGCCCGATGGAGGGTGCCACCGCGGAGGCCCGAGGTGGGGGTACCCACCGTTTACTTCCTCTCTCCTTCTCTTTTTATTTTTTTTCTTATTCAAGAGGGGTGAGAGAAGAGAGAGAATGAGAGTGTGTGTGTGTGTGTGTGTGTGTGTGTGTGTGTGGGGGGGGGGGGGGGGGGGGGGGGGGGGGGGGGGGCGCTCCTCCTTTTTCCCTCCCCCCTTTCTTTGTTTGTTTGACTTTTGGCTCTTAATGAGCCTTTGCCCAATTAATTTCCTCCATTGGCCAAGTGTGAATGGGGTTAAGATGGGGGATTAAATGAGGACCTTTTGTGGGATTCTTAAACAAGTGTGAAAAGGGTTTAAGAACCCATTAATTCTCACCTTTAATTAATCTCCCCCCCCCCATTAGTTTTTGAATTTCAAAAGAGAGAAGAGGGAGGGAGCTCCTCCCCCCCCCCACCGGTTCTTCTCTTGCTCTTGGAACTGGTGGGGGTTCCCCAACCGGTGGGGGGGACCCCCACCGGTTCCTCCTCTCTCTCTCTCCTCCCTCCTTCTTTCCTATTTAAATAAAGGGGGAGAGAGAGGGAGTCCACTTGGCTTGTTCTTTTCTATTTTGGGCATATTTCAACTTTGGGAGTTTGAAGTTTTTCCTTTTTGGGCTGCAGGTTTTGGTCCCCTGTGGGACTGGTTTTTGGGCCCATTTGGTCTCCTTATTGGATCCCTTATTAGGCCACTTATTGGGCCCATTACCCTTGCCATTGGGCCTCCATTTGGGGCTATTTTGGGCTCATTTTGGGACTGTTTTAGGCCCATTTCGGGACTGTTTTAGACCCATTTTGGGACAACTTTGAGCCCTTATTTCGCAGCATTAGGGGTATTTTGTTGCTGCATTTTTGGGGGTCCATATTGGGCCTATTCATCGGAGCCATCAAGGAGATTTAAGGGCTGCACTTGGACAGCATATAGGGGCGATTCGGGGGTGTTTTTTAGGCCTTTGCAAGAGCCTCGATTAAGGCTTCTTGGCCTAGGTATATTTCTTGCCCCATTGCCTTACTAATATGTGCATATAAGTTTATGTATCTGCATGCATATAAGAGAGCTTTCATTTAACATCGACCTCCATATCATAGGTGCATGTTCATTCACTTTTTTTGTTTTGCACAACATAGTCTCATGCGAACATAAACATATGTTATGCATATTTCCCACATCATTAGCTCACATTAATGTGGGCATATGCCATGTAGGTATTTTTTCGCACAATCATGTGCATATGTATGCTTGAATAATATTATTGCGTATGAAAAATTTTCCGGGTCAACAGACACAAAGCACAGATATCTTTCGTTTGAAACATGCATGGGAAGCAGATATGATACGATGAACTAAGCATTCCAAAGATAACTCGAACAAAATTTCATAGGACACAAAGCACAGGTATCTTCATTTAAAACATGAATGGGAGCAGATTTGATATGACAAACTAAACATTCCAAAGATAGCTCAAACAAAATTAATAGGATTTCTTGCTGAATTGTACACATGCCTTTTAAAAGTAATTAGACAGATCCCACAGTGTATAATTAAACGTACCTGTTCCTCTGTCATCTGAAGAAATGATATTGAGTAAACCACTAGCTCCTTAACATTCCTTCCAGCAATCTACTAAAAGTACACCAAAACCATCAAATCAGAATCCAAATTAATATAGTAACCTAACCATGATAAAAATGAATGCATGAAGCAAGTGCAATAGGCTAATTAGACAATTTGTTTCCAAATCAAGAGCATACCTTCGCCAATCTAGAGTTCCCGACCAATGTCAATAGAAGTTCAAATAACTGGAAACCAAAAAGACAGCACTTACGTGAAGCCTTGCACTATTGATTAAAGAACTAGCAAACTTTGAAGACTTTTGATATCATTAAGTTTGTACAATTGTAGGGGCATTCTGGCATGACATGTCAAGATTAGCATCCAGTGCTGAATAGAAAAGAAATAAAAGACAAGCAAAGATAAGATGCACATGGAGAAAATGAGGCTTTACATGAGACTGCTTAATAGGAAAACTGTCAATTCAATGGTTCGGACCAGGCACGGTCTCAGAAAAACAAAATCTTGAATGATCCACTCCCTAGATGAAATAATATCATACAACCTTTAGGCCAAATTCCCAAATCCATCAGTAAGAGTAGTGCACATTTTCAACAAAATATATTCCACAAGAAAATCTATAGGCTACAAATCGATCAAACTTGTATATACATATTAACCATGGACGTCCACAATACTAATTGCAACCTTGCTCTTTGGCTCATAGTTGCCATACAGATGATCAAATACTCTTATATCAATCTTGCTTCTTTTCATCTAGACTCCTAATGTGTAATATCCCTCTGTTCACAAAGGACCTTCCTGTAAACTATAGAAAATTAAAATATAATTTGAAACATTTTGGAACTGTTAATATTAAATCTTATGAGGGATTAGTTACCAATTTCATGGTTATTGGACCTTCCTAAAAGGGCCAAACAGGGTCACCTTTATTGGTTATTGGACTGAGTTTTTGGTCCTGTCATTGGACCCAACTGAGTGGGCATTAAGTGGGCCCATTTTAATGGGTTTTAAGTGGACTGATGATGGTTCCATCTCCCCAGATTGCCCCTTCCACCTCCTCATTCCACCCCTTATAAGAGGGATGGACCTCCTCTTCTCCCCACTTCAGGCCTGCTGACTGGTGAGCGAGTGTGTGTGTATGTGCAAGAGAGAGAGAGAAAGAGGAGAGGAAGAGAGAGAGGGAGGGGAGGATAGGAAGGAGAGGTAGACAATGAGAAGAGAAAGGGAGGGAGGATGTGTGTGTGAGAGAGAGAGAGAGGAAGAGGAGGAAATCTGTGAGGAATAAAGGAGAGGAAAAGCAAAAAGAGATCTGGATCTAATCAGAACCCACCAATCTAAGGTCCCAATCTGATTCCACCTTCCATGGTCACATTCGCATGAGTGACTACATTAACTATTTCAACAGATTTAACTTTGAAATGTATTGAAAAAAAGTCTTCAAACAAAGTCTATTACCTGAATGACAAAAGACTCGAGACTTTTTTCTTCACCATCAGAATCAAATCTCCCTGAATGAGGATCCTCAGTGCCTTGGATTAAGGATAACTGGTATACCCTTAGACATGAAACAAAAGTCTGCCAGAGAGGCTGAACAATGACTGCATGAATAGAAGACCAAACATTTCTCTTGTGAAATAAAAACTTCATGATATAAACATCCAATCAAAGGCTTACACAATCTCAATCTATGATTTATACTTGCCAGCAAACTCTGCTTCTGTGAGGCTTGGAAAATTCTGAACAAACTGGATTAAGCACTTAAGTACCTAATCAAAAAGTTGATGGAGTCGAATAAAGTTGTGTGACAAAAGTGGAAGTAGAGCCATTAGAATCTTTTGCAATGCTAGAGCATCTACCTCCATCCTAATACTCCAGTCATCGGGGTCTTCAGAATGCACAGGTGGCTGCAAAATAATAGCAAACTGCTCCATCCATGATTTTAGCATGGGCATCATCAACGCCCTGGTTTCTGTCTGAAAGGAGAGGAGTACCTCAATACATCAGAATGGACAGTGTTGCACATTAACATGAGCTCCAAGTTAGTAGCAGAAAGAAAAAAGCAGAGAGAAACTTCAGCATACTTTGTACACACCACTCATTGAGCCCAGAACTGAAATGCAGGAGTGAACAATTGACAGAGCTTTGTCACGCAGCGCCTTTTCATAACACTGCCGCAGAAAGCTCAGAAATGAATATGTTGAAATAGCCAATAGTAACAAGTTCAGGTATGCAGAAACATCTACATACAAAGTGATGAGGGAGGAAAAAAAGAAGGGAGTAATAAAACTAACATTAGGGGATGATACTATTCTGTGCAATTGTGGGAACAGAATAGGCACCAATTTTGGCACCACTGTGTCGTCTAAATCATCTGCAAGGAGAGCCAGGCATCTTAAAGCTCCACGGACTGCAAAGGTAAGAAAAAATCAGGAACACATGATAAAGAATATGGAGTGTATGCAAAAGTAAAAACTGAACATTTGAAGAGGGCCCACTGGAGCACATCGAAGATTATACCTCCACCCATATTAGACTCATTACTAATTAGCTTCAGGAGAAATGGCAGTAAATCAGGCCAATCCTCCGGCCAGTCGTAATGTGCAATTGATACCACGGCCATGCCGACAGCCGTACGTATTTTCCCATGAGGATCATCCAAAGAGAAGAGTAAAAATTGGCGTACCGAAGCCTGGAATTCAAACAACCAAGAACAGACTCAAAGAAGCTGATAGCAGTCAAAGAGTGAAAAGGCCATGGCAGAAACAGCAACGACAAGTAATAACTTCTTTAAATGGATCCCGTAACAGAACGCCTCATGTGTCCATTACCCAATTGAAATAATGAGCAATATACATACATATGTGCACATATACGTAAATTACTAAGAGGAGCAACCTTCTCCATGGGTGAAACAACAGGATGCACAAAGCCCTCCTCGTCCTCCTTCCAGTGCTGCTTAATGAACTGCTTAAGCAGGACTGCTGCCAAGTAAGTGCCATTAAGTCCAACAAATAAAGAACCCACTTCAAACTATACATAAACAAGCACACAACGAATTCAGGATCATAGAAATCTCAAAGACTGCAATTTGCAAATAGCTACGAGATCAGGATATCTGGCGCAGCCCGAAAGGGACCTCCTTGTTGACGGCAACCCTAGCCAACGCTGCCCCAAATCCTGCAAGCGCACCACATCAGCCATTTCCGCGGCATCACAAGCCGCAACCGAACAATGCGACGAATCCCCGAAGACGGCGATCACAGGGATCAAGTAGAGCGGGTGGCTGCAGAGAGAGGGAGACCATACCGGACTGGAGGGAAGCTTGGTGGAGGGAGGCCTCGGCGAAGGTGCGGACGTCGTGGTTGGGGTCCAGTGTGGCGGTGAGGCAGCTGAGCAGCCATTGCTGGTCCTGGTCCACGGGGGGGGCGGCCATCCAAGGGCCCGACGCTTCGATCGGGCGGAGCGGAGGTGGTGGAGGCAGGCGAGCGCGCGGCGGGGTAGAGGAGCTGGAGATGGGAGAGGTGGTGTTCCTGGAAGGTTTTTAGGGTTCTTAGCTGCGCGGGGAGCAATGATGGTGCGGGCGTGAGGAAGTGATGTGTTGGCGTGGATTTGAACGGGCTTTGGCTTTGTACGTAGGGAAGGGCGCCAAAAGGGGCCTGATGGTGTAGAGACTGTAGACTGACCTCTCTCTCTCCCTCTCAGATCTGCTTTAGATCCGACTGAAGCCCAAAGTTTATGAAAGGATTTGATTTGATCTGAGACACAGATTGGATCCCTTCAGTGCACCGACTGATTAAGTTCGGTCAATACATTAGGGGGAGGGTGAAGATAGGATCCGCCGAGTTGAAAGGTTGGCTTGTATGTGGGGAAATGCGCCAAAAGGGGCCCGATGGTGTAAAGATTAATCTCTTTCTTTCTCTCTGATGAGGCAGAATCCGATTCGGCCTATTAAAACAAGTCCAAACCCCGCTCAGCCCAGCAGCAGCAGTGCAAGGCCCTCAGGGAGCCTTCGGCCCATCAGCGGCCCAACAGCCCTCGGCCCGTAAGCGGCACCGTCGCTCCCGGCCCAACAGGCTTCGGCCCGTCAGCGGCCCACCAGCCTACGGCCCGGGAACAGTGCGGCAGCCAAGGGCCCAACAGGCTTCGGCCCATCAGCGGCCCAACCCCCTTCGGCCCGATAGCCGAGTCCGACCCACTCCGGTGGCGGATCAGGCACTATGGCGGTTTACCAGTAAGTCCGCGTTTTAGTCCTATATCGGCTACCACCGTTAACCATCCGCTATCATCTGCTATAAATACACCGCTATTTATTGCCAAAGGGATGCTCTCTTAAGCCTCCGAGACTCTTAAGGACTACGGTCCAAAAAGCATTCTTTGCCTTCTGAATCGAATCTTCTTCAGGAGCTAACTTGACCGTCGGAGGGGGTTCCTTAGGGCTGAAGCCCGGGACTCCTGCTGACCGGTTTTCTTCTTCTTTCCGTCCTGCAGGAGCTCGGTTCGAATCATCGCCGACCTTCCCGAGTCGGTCTCGACCGCCGACCTCGGACTCCTCTCCCTGGTCTCGACGCCGTGCGCCGGCTGCCTCCGCGACTAAGGAGACTCGGCCTCGCGCCGCCCCTTAGTCCGCCGAAGGAGCTTCGGCCCCGACTTCTCGGAGCGAGTCAGCCCTCGGACCTTCGGCTTCGCCTCTGCATCCTTCGCCTTCCGGATCCCCGTCGGGCCTCCGAACACCGATCCGACCCAGCTCAGGATCCTCCTCTTCGGATTCCGGCTTCGGAATCCGGTCGTGATAGATCCAGTCTACATCACGTGGCGCCGTCTGTAGGAAGCAAACAAACAAGTCATGTCTCAACGACCATTAAACCGACGATCCGGTCAAAGCGAAACAGAGGAACGGGAGGCCTCGGCGCAGTTATCACTCTCCGAAGGCACCCCATCCGCCCCTTTGAGCGCGGCATGGCTAGTCACGCCAGGGTCTACAGCTGAAGACAACCGGATAAAGGAACTTCAGCAACAAATGACCGCACTGACTGCCACTGTCACATCTTTGGCAAACATGGTATCTGCCATGGCCCAGTACATGGGGGTATTGAGCCAACTCCCCCATCAGGCACCTCCCTTACGCCATGTACAGAACGAGGAGCCTCGGCCAGCGTCTTCACAAGTCTTCGTCGACGAGGTCGTTTTGGTGAACGACGAGCCCTCGGCACTGCCTACCCCTCGGACAGCTCGCCCGCCACTTGTAAATCAAGAACCTCCACGTAGGCGATGTCGGAAGGAGCGGGACCGAGGCAAGCGACAGGGTCCGCAGCCACAGCACTTATCGCTACCTGCTCCCCCTTCCCAAATGCTTACGGAGGTAAAGCATATGCTCCGGCAGCCTCAACGCATAAAAACTGATCCTCGCCGAAGGGACCCTAGCAAATATTGTGAATACCATCAGGAAACCGGCCATACGACTGATGAATGCCGACAACTCCGGGAGGAGATAGATCGCCTCGTCAGAGAGGGCCAACTGCCACTGTACCGGTAGGAACAGCCTCAACAGGGGCACGACCGGAGGACCTCGGAGCAGTGAGGCAACATCCGAAGGGATCCCCTTTTTTAAGGCCATGCCTTTAAAACGACTGAAGTATTTGTAAAAAGAAGCAACCGAGGGGCCCGCGGATTAGGGACCCCTTCGGGCACGCATCCCCTCTCATGTCTGAAATACGGGGTACCTTCGGCACTTCATGTAAATTAACCTGGAATTTAGCCAGGAGGCATAAAAAGTCTATTCTTTGAAAAAAAATGTCTAGCAATATTTCTCGGCAAAAGTCCGCAACAACCTAATTCGGAGTGGCTCCGGCCATGCGTACCGAATCAGAGCGGCACGGATTTCTCGGCAAAAGTCCGCAACAACCTGATTCGGAGTGGCTCCGGCCATGCGTACCGAATCAGAGCGGCACGGATTTCTCAGCAAAAGACCGCGGCAACCTGATTCGGAGTGGCTCCGGTCATGTGTACCGAATCAGAGCGGCACGAATTTCTCAGCAAAAGTCCGCGGCAACCTGATTCGGAGTGGCTCCGGCCATGCGTACCGAATCAGAGCGGCACAGATTTCTTCTAAGTCCGCGGGTCCTTTGATCCGACGAATGGCGCTCGGCCATTTAATCCGGATCAGGACGCGGCATGGTTCGTCTAAGTCCGCGGGTCCTTTGATCCGACGAATGGCGCTCGGCCATGTATTACCGGATCAGGACGCGGCATGGTGTTCTTCCTAAGTCCGCAAAAACCTCGACCCGACGAATGGCTTCGGCCATGTAATCCGGATCAGGGAGCGGCGAGATATCTCTACATCTGCATAAGACGAAGCGGGAGTGGCTTCGGCCACACGAACCGCATCTAGGGCGGCGGGATACTCCTTCGGATATTATGAGCCATATTAGCAAAGGCCCCGGCCGTATATACTGGCGATATTCTATCAACGCCCTATCCGAACCTACATCGGGTCTCGGCTTCGCGAACTATAGCGAACGACGGCAGGATCTCGGACTTCTGAAAGGCCAGATTCGGTCAATCATGTACAAAGCCACAAGGTAATATTCAGAAATACTTCCTGTATTCGCAAAAGGGGAAGTACAAAATCGGCCATACACCTGGCCGAGGGCTTACAGCATAAGAAAAAAATAAAAACCGGGGGGAACCCTCGTATCAACCCTCGACAACCCCTTCCTCCTCCGCTTCGACTGCGTCTCGGCCAGGAAAGGGAGAGGGAGAGTCAACGATCTGCACAGCCTCAGGAGCGGCAGCCTCGACGGGGGCCTCTTCGGCGGGTATGGCTTCGTCGCCTGGAGCTGGGGTCGAGGCCTTCTCGGCCATAAGCTCTTTCCACCAAGATAGGAGCTCCTTGGCTTCCTCACCCATCGGCAGGGCGACTCCGGTTAGATCAACACTCGGACAGGCCTTCTGGGCGACAGCCAGCCCGAGGTCGAAGACCGAGGAGGCCGCTAGCAGTTGAGCCTGGATTATTTCTTCGGCGTAGTCCGGACCGGCCTTATAATTGGCTACGGCCGAGTCCGCCGCCTCCTTCAGCTCCTACTTCAGAGCCGATACCTCCTCAGCATGGCGGCGTTTCTCCGAAGCCCGCTGGGAGTCTTTTTCCTGGATCTGGGCCTTGAGGGCTTGGATCTCAGTCTGAGCAGCAGCGAGCTCCCGCTCGGCCTTCACTTTGGCCTCGGCGGAAGCACGGGCCTCTGCTGCCCTCTCCTCCAGTTGCGCCCGCGCACGGGCGTTCGCGGCTACTAGCCCATCGACCATGGGCTCAATACGGGGCCCCGCCGAAGGACCCTCACCCGAACCGGCCGACTCCCCCTCGGCCTCCAGGAGCTCGATCCGGAGCAGCTCCTGATGGTGAATCAGGACACTACCCGTTACCGCGGCCTGCGGACCGGAAGCAGACAAGGATCAGAAAAAAATCAAAGAACAGCTAAGGAAAGCCAAGTTGAAGCGCACTCAGAAGCTTCTTACCTGGACCGCCAACCGAGCGCTCATCGCCGCCAGGTCGGTGACCGAGTGGTCCCACAACTCTTCGTAAGCCGAAGGGAGAGTGAGGCTGCGGAGTAGACGGAGGCACGTCTGCGAGTCCTCCATGCTCTCGTCTTTGTATATCCCCGGTTCAGGGCGCCACCACTCGCGCTGCGCTCGGGGCGCCTGCGACCCGGCGCCTTTTTCCTCTGCCCCTGCCGATACGGCCGGAGGGAAGTCGCCCCTCGGCATCTCGGGAGACGCCAGCCTTGCAGCCCTTCGGGCCCCAGCACTTCTCCTGATCAACGGAGCCGGCTCCGCCTCTTCGGCCTCTTCCGCCCGGGGGCGCTTCGACGGTCGGCCGCCCCTTTGAGCGGCGAACTTGGTCTTTCGCTCCCTCTCGAGAGCGGCGGCGGCGGCAGCACGGCCCTCGGTGGAGGCCGCAGTCCTCGGAGCCCCGCCTCGAGTCCTCGGACCTCCAGCGCCTCGGTCGGACCCGCCTGCCACCTGCGGGGCTGGTACCCGGCCTTGATCGCGCTGATCGGATATCCGGGCGAGTAAGGCATCGAGCCCGGACATTGCTGCAAGCAAGAGAAGACATGTTAAAAACGAAACAACGACCAGTTGCAAACTCAAAGCCGACTTACCCTCGGCCGAAACTTCATCAGCCTCGTCAGCCGGATGAGCTTCGGCCGGAGGAGCGGCAGCACTTCCTTCGCGGCCCCGCGGAGTCTCCCCGGGAGGAAGGTATGGAAAGGCTCGCTCCAGATCGAATCGAGGGTCCGGCCATACCCTGGCATTCACCAGCCGCTCTGCCTCACTGAGAAGCCCCCAATGTTGTACGGGGCCATGATATGGATGTGGCCCACGAGGGTGCTCTGGATAGAGGTCAGAACGGGAGGATCCGAGAGGCCTGCGGCCAGCGGCGCCCATTCGGTAGGGAAGGGCCACACGTCCTTTTTGTTCTCCGGCAGAGAGATGAGGATGAATTTCCTCTTCCAGCCATGGATGGACGAGGGCTTCCCGGAGAAGATGCTTCGGCTGCCTTTGGATTTTAAAGAGATAGCGGAAGACGTTGATGGAAGGAGTGATCCGTATACGGGCGAAAACGCTCAAGAAACCGTATACGGTGCGCCAGGAGTTGGGAAAAAGCTGAGACGGGGCCAGCCCGTAGAAGCTGAGAAGATTGATGACAGAAGTGGGAAGAGGAAGACGAAAGCCCGCCTGGAAACTATCTACATAGATAGAGAAGGAACCCGGGCGGGGAGTGTTGGCCCTGGTAGTGGAGTCAGGCCGGTGAGGGGTCGTCCAAGAAGGAAGCTGGAAGTAAGAAGCAAGGTTGCTAACCTCTTCGTCTGAAAGGGCGCAGGATGCTTCCGAAGCAGTGTCGGGACGGTGACGTCCCGAGGTAGAAGCCCGGCCCGGGTTCCGGACCTCCTCGGGGGCCTCGGCCGCGGAAGCCTCGGACCCCTCAGCCCCGGAGACCTCAGGCTCTTCAGACATCGCAGAGGCGAGGGAATCCAAGGTGAGGGGAGATGATAGAGAAGATTTGGGAGAGTGGGAAGGAGTATACTCCTCGTCTGAAGGAGTAATCTCGCTAGAAGAGCAGCTCCGGACCATAAGGTCGCGAAGGGGAGAAAGAAGGTCAAGGCTTACTCGCAGGAAGGGGAAAGAAGTCTCTCCTGAACCGAGCGCAGCCTCTCAAGCCACCCAGCTCCACCAACGAGGCGCTCTGAGGGATGGAGATCCTCCCACGGTGGCCAGCGAGCTCGAACGAAGCCTTCAGAGAGCTAGCCTTTCGCCGGAGAGGGGGGAGAGCTCGGGTGATCGCAGGAGAAACGCAAGCGCAGCAGCAGGAAGAAGAACAGTGCCCTGCTGAGGGCTTGTATTTATAAGCTCCATCCGAAGCGCCTCCCGCCGAAGCCAACGGCCGAGATCGTCCCCTTCGTCTCACCGCTCCTCTCGGATGCCCACCACGTGCACCGTCCTTCGGCAATGATGACGGGCCGGCTCCGGGACTTGAAGCAGAGCGATCAATGGCCGAAAGCGCTCCGACCCTTCGGCTGATCACCCGGATGCCCGCCACGTGTCCCGATCCGCGTGCCAAAGAAGGGAGCGGCGGCAATTCGAGTGGAGCCTCGGGCAGAGAGCCGAGGCGATCCGCGACCCGCGAGCGGTCAGGATCCTTTTGTGCTTTTGACGGAGCGGCCGGATGCGCGCCGCGTGTCCCGTGCTTCTTCGCGAGGCGACGCCCATCCCGTCCATTTAATGAAGCCTGGCGCGAGTCGGAGGGCTCGGCCCTTCGCTTTCAGAGCCATGAGCCTTCGGCGCTACTCTAAATGAAGACGAAGCAACCGCATAGCCCTCGGCCGACCGAGGGCACCCTCTTCTCAAAGAAAAAGAACAGAGTTTCGGGTAAGACACCCGTTACGCTATTTTCCTACTAGCTTCGGGCTATACTCTCGCCATCTCAGAACTGAGGAAGACTAGAGTGGGGAGCTATGTGATGAGGCAGAATCCGATTCGGCCCATTAAAGCAAGCCCAAACCCCGCTCAGCCCAGCAGCAGCAGTGCAAGGCCCTCAGGGAGCCTTTGGCCCATCAGCGGCCCAACAGCCCTCGGCCCGTAAGCGGCACCGTCGCTCCCGGCCCAACAGGCTTCGGCCCGTCAGCGGCCCACCAGCCTACGGCCCGGGAACAGTGCGGCAGCCCAGGGCCCAACAGGCTTCGGCCCATCAGCGGCCCAACCCCCTTCGGCCCGATAGCCGAGTCCGACCCACTCCGGTGGCGGATCAGGCACTATGGCGGTTTACCAGTAAGTCCGCGTTTTAGTCCTATATCGGCTACCACCGTTAACCATCCGCTATCATCTGCTATAAATACACCGCTATTTATTACCAAAGGGATGCTCTCTTAAGCCTCCGAGACCCTTAAGGACTACGGTCCAAAAAGCATTCTTTGCCTTCTGAATCGAATCTTCTTCAGGAGCTAACTTGACCGTCGGAGGGGGTTCCTTAGGGCTGAAGCCCGGGACTCCTGCTGACCGGTTTTCTTCTTCTTTCCGTCCTGCAGGAGCTCGGTTCGAATCATCGCCGACCTTCCCGAGTCGGTCTCGACCGTCGACCTCGGACTCCTCTCCCTGGTCTCGACGCCGTGCGCCGGCTGCCTCCGCGACTAAGGAGACTCTGCCTCGTGCCGCCCCTTCGTCCGCCGAAGGAGCTTCGGCCCCGACTTCTCGGAGCGAGTCAGCCCTCGGACCTTCGGCTTCGCCTCTGCATCCTTCGCCTTCCGGATCCCCGTCGGGCCTCCGAACACCGATCCGACCCAGCTCCAGATCCTCCTCTTCGGATTCCGGCTTCGGAATCCGGTCGTGATAGATCCAGTCTACATCACTCTCTCTCTCTCTCTTATCTGCTTTACATTTGACAAAAGTCCAAAGTTTTTGAAAGAGGTTTGGTTTGATCTGAGATAAAGACCGGATCACCTCAATGCACCGATTGACCGAGTGCAGTCAGTGTACTGAGAGGGAGGGTGGGGCCCACCTAGCTAAGGAGTTGGCTTTGTATATAGGGAAGGGCACCAAAAGGGGCCTGATGGTGTAGAGGTTGACCTCTCTCTCTCTCTCTCTCTCTCATATTTGCTTTAGATGTCACAAAAGCGCAAAGTTTTTGAAGGGGTTTGATTTGATATGAGATAACCGGATCACTTCAGGACACCGATTGACCGAATTTGGTTAGTGCATTGTGGGGGAGGATAGGGCCCGCCAAACTAGGGGTTGGCTTTGTATGTGGAGAAAGATGCCAAAAGGGATTGATTGTGTAGAGACTGATCCAAAAGGGGTTAATTGTGTAGAGACTTCTCTCTCTCTCTCTCTCTCTCTCTCACTCATCTACTTTGGATCCAACAGAAGCTCAAAGTTTTTGAAGGGTTTTGGTTTTATCTAAGATAGAGATCGGATTCCCTCAATGCACCAATTGACCAAGTTCGGTCAGTGCACTAAGGGGGATGGTGGGGCCCGCCGAACTTTTCAGCTCGGCAAGAATGGGTTGTTTCAAAAACTCGTCCCCCTTAAGTGCATTGATCGAACTCGGTCAATCGATACACTAAGGGGATCAAATTTGTTTGAGGATTAGGGGTAATGCTTGAGGTAATATCCATGCCGCGACAGTGGAGGGCATCACAGTGGTTTACAAAAATTGAATTTTTTAAGATCTGATCTCATATGCTCCACATGTTCATACAGTCCGATATATGATGGATGATCAAGAACCCAACTCCATTGAACAATAAAAACATCCTCCTATTAAATCGAGCCTAACAGCATTTCTTAATTTTTAAAATTTTAAATTGTTCCATCAAAGATCGGGTTATACGTATATGTAAGATATGTGAGCACCGACTTTGAAAAAATTACTCAACTAGAACCTGCTAACCCATCCCGCAATGCATGATTACCGAATGGTATTTCACGGATAACATGGATCCATCTAAAAAATATTCCTCAAGGAGCACGTACCTATCCTCTGCGACAAAAAAGGCGATATAAATACCCTAGACCTTCCTTAAAACTCCTAAAAAAAAAAATCAAAATTAAAATAAACTTAAGCATCGAAAGATTAACTCTAGGACCCGCCTGGCATTCTTCTCTCTATGTTTTAAGTCTCCTCGGTGATTAGGAGTGTTGGATCTCCAATTCTTCCCCTCGATCATCAGGTGTCCATCCCCTCCCTTTCTAACCTTTAGAAATGTTGCCATGTTATGTTTCTTTTGTCGCACTAATCACAATTCGTCCAGACATTAGATATTGTTAAAATTAGTTTTGACTGATATCGATCGGATATAGGATGCGTGAGATACCAATAAGACACCCAATAACACGTTAGAAGAAGAATTTCGCTATGAATGGAAGTGGTCATCTCTTGGTATTGATGATTTTATTGTTTGACCCAAAAATCAACTCATCAAATCTTGAGATAGCAAGCCTAAATTGTCACCCTAAAGTAACTTTTTTTTTTTTGATCAGTGACCCAGTGGCGATAGGCATACATTCCCTTGTCCAGAGGGACAGGGATCAAGTCCGCGCAGGCTTAGAAACCCCAATGAGGATAAGCTCACGCCTCACCTGCATGAGCAGTCCGGGTTCCACGCACCTGCGGGACGCGAGATTTCCGTTGCCTCGCTGGGGCTCAAACCACGGTCACCTCGTTCACAACGAGGGACGTGTCCAATGGGCAAGACCACCCTCAAGTAACACCGCCGTCACCTTTCTCGTCCCAAATGATAGCTGGCGAGGGAGGAAGTAATACTTGGTGAATAATGGTTACTGCACGGGGGAGGGGGGAACTTTGCTGCACTGCATTACTCGTACTTGGTACATGGTTTGCCTAGTGCAGAACCGAGCGGTCCTATCAGTTTTAATTAGGTGATATTTACAAAAAATTCAAAGGGAAGGGACACTAATCGTTGATTAGATATTCAAAAAAAAATATTTTTTACCTTTTATCAAAATCAAATAGTACAAGTCGGCCCCTAAGGATTGCCCCTCCCCCCTTACATTTTTAGATAAAAAAAATTGTACTTACTTCGACAACCATTTGACCAAAGCTGATTGGACAACTGTTGGCCCCCATTTGCAGGTATTATAACCCAACAATGTGAATTCTTTTTTAATTTTTTGTAATCAGTCCCGCCACGTCCTATAAATATGTACATTTCAATTAGCGGTGTCAACGGGTCCATAAGATCCAAAACATGATCCGAATCTGACCTGCTTTACCATATCCGGACTCGGGTTTGATCTGGGAAGAAAGTTGCAGGTCAACTTCGGGTTTTGTTACGGATTTCCTTTGGATCACCTAAAGCCCGAGGTACAGGAATGGGGGAATTGGGCTTCCAACTTGGGGCCGCTACAATCGAGCAGCCCCTGGAGCAACAGTGATGCCAGCAATTATGTACTTTGTACGATGACGGTCAGGATCCATGGATGCTCGGGATTTCTCCTTGGCCACATGTGATGGCCTCGTCGACTACCGCCGAGCCCTCCATCTCCGGCTCATATCTATCACATAGGCCTGAGCTTGGAGGTGAGGACTATGTCGTTGGAAAGCCAAGAGAAAAAGAGGCACGTCGGGCCTCGTTGTGGTTCTCCTGTTTCTCCCAGTTTGGTGCTGACGACGAGTTCGACTTGGACTACCGCAACCTCATCCTCGACCGTCACTGACATATCTCGCTGTTGTATAACTGCCCTACCATGTGAAGGTGGTCAAAATACAAGGACAGCGTGGAGGAGGAATGGGAGGTGATGTCTCTGCTGAGAACTGGAGGACGGTGCTCACCGCAGCTGCCGTACAAACGTTGTCAATCCCCAACCAGCCAAGATGGGCCATCACGCGATCACTACGAGGAAGGAGCATAAGCCGTTGGAACTCGACTGCAACTGTAGGAGGAGGGCTTCGACAGCAAAGGCGCTGCTAGATGTGGATCGCCACAGCCCTTTCAGCCTTGCCGAGAGAAGAAGGAGAGGAAGGGAGAACGAAGAAGGAGAGGAAGGGAGAACGAAGAAGGCCAGAGGAAAAGATTGAGTAGGTCTTAGAGAAATTTGTTGGCGGTGTTGTAGACATAAAATTTGACGTCTACGAAAACACAGAGAAATGCATGGCATAAGCGTGATAATGGTGATCGCCACCAGACATCATAGAATCTAAAATGAACTTTCTAGACCCTACTTACCTGGAAAATTAGTTGGATTGCCTTCTCGCACGAGATTGTGGATTCACCTTCCTTGTCTCCGATCAGTTAGCGTCGAAGAGCTTTCTTCCGCGTTGTTCACGTGCAACTAAGTGAAAGAAGAAATTAGGGCTTATTGTGCATGAATCCATAACCAAAAATATATAACAATAATCACAAATAGACATGAACGGACTTGGGGGTGGTTTTGTTTTAAACTCTTTTGTGGGAAGCTGCAAAATATGTGTGGTAGTGTGCATACATGTGTGCAAATGCGGTAAAGAGATTAATTTAAATGATGGGATGCTACTAATGAAAGAAATGAAATAACGAAATAAAGAAAAGGAAAAGGGAGAGATCCGTATATCGCTCAATGCCGAGAGAACAAATGGATCGATTGTAAACGTGTTTCTCCTTCTCCAAGGCTCCTTCAAGGTGGATGGATGTGAATGGACGTTCTAGCAGCCTTGGGGCGTGGTATGGTCATCTTCCTTGCTAGGATTTTCATTTGGAAGGGATTATATAGAAGTCACATTTCAATTTCCAAAATTAGGCTAATTACTCTTGATAAATAGTGAAAATGAGGTAAAACATGAAAAGCTCAATCTAGAAACTTCCCATATCAATCCCCTCGCAGCTGCAGCTGAAGACTGGAGGAGATAGGTACAAGTCATTTAGATGCAATTTGGATCGTCTCAATAGAGTCCACATGAAAAATAAGTCATTTCGGATAAATACTGATAAAATGTCCAACCAACTGGACGTCTATCTCAGCGGACATCTAGCCTATGAGACGTATAACATCAAAAATAAGAAAATCTTAATTCGCAGAAATTAGATAAAAATGTCTAGACCCCTGGATGCCCGACGAATAAAATGTCCAACAGCCTAGACGTTTTAATCCCCTAAACTTAAGATTCATGAAAATCCACAATAATTCGGGAAATAATAACTAAAGTAGTGTATTAATATTAAAAATATGAGAAATGTACACAAGATGATGTCAAAAGTGCATGTCTATAGGTGTCGGCTTGGAGATGCTTGCCGGTGCTGTTGACGATGTCGCATCAATGCTTGGGTATGTTCAATAGATCGATAGGTCGTCAAAGATTCGATGAAGGTAGGGTGGGGGTGGGCGGCGCCGGCATCCCTCTCCTCTAGTTGTTTCCCTTTTTCTCCCAAAACTCGATGATGGGAGAGAGATCGAACGAGTGGTGGGTGTAGGTTTGATGATCTGAATCCGATCCGATATGGCTTATATTTTCAGATTTGAACTCGAGTCGGATCTAAAAAGTTTGGATGCAAATTTGGATCTTACATGATCCAACCCGTTTACACCCCTAGTTCCGATCTCTTATTATATGGCTCAAAAAATTATAAGAAATTCAAAATGGAGCACCGAGTTACTTAGGTCTACCCATTAAGAGTCTTTATTTACCATTCATTTGAGCTCAATTTTTGATTTCTTAGAATTCTTTTAGGTCATCTAATCATATATAGGATTATACAGAAATGTAGGACATGGTGGGACCAATCATAAGAAAACTCATAAAACCTCATTCTTAAGGCTGCACCCACATCAAGTATCATCTTACAACAAATATTATTGTTTTTGTTTTGGTCATTATAATGTTGCCTTTCATTACAAAATAGAAACTATTACAATAGGGAAAGACTTGAGTACAATAAGGGGGAACAAGCAGGACATCCCATCGCGGTAGAGAGGGTAACCCATACCCACCGTACTCCAACTGACCATACCCCCAATGGAGTGGTACAACACACATCTGCCATGAAACAAAATTACCAAAATGCCATGGTAGAACCAGAGGAATAACAGTTGCTGCAATCTATCACCGAGAGAAGGGCTTCGAACATCGCCATCCACTGGGATGCAAGGTGAGCTGCAGCTAAGCACTGACGACCAAGGGCACTCAGGGTTGTACAAATCGAGCAACTGATGCTGAAGCAGGAGGCTCAGATGAACACGCTCCGAAATGGACGTGTAATATGCGCGGATACACGAGCTTCTACGTAGGAGTCGGATGCTCCAAGAGAGGTCTTCAAGAGCACAACGCCAATGGAGCTTGGTGTATAGAAAAGATGTGCGAACAAAGCTAGAGAGATCATTGATGGGAGGGATGAGAGAAATAGGGGAGATTGGGGATGACAACAACTACAAACATAGAACATAAATGGGCAGCTAAGCTGATGCCGGAATGGGCATATCCAAATAGTAACCCAAGTGGGAGGGGGACCAAAGACAAAATATCTAAGATGGTGGACTCCATCTTAGATACCTCCCAACAAAAATTGGGTAAGACAACAGAGGGCAAGGGGAGATGCGGAGATGGGTGATGAAACAGACTGGGTAGGGAAGAGGAGGTGAGGGCTATAGGTAAGGTGGCGGACAACGTGGTTGCGGACTGAGCGGTCGAGTTGGGGAGGTGGTAGAATAACAAGTGAGGTGGCAGTGGCGAAGGGTACATAGACGGAGGAAATCACGGCGAGGGTACGAAGACGGAGGAGAACCTAGAGAGGAAACAAATTAAAACGGAGGAGGGGCGGGGGGGAGTTCTCCTAGGGGCTCCCCCCATCTAGGGAGCCGCCCATGAGGGCTACAAAATTGCCGAGGATGACGAGGCTTCTGCCGGCGATGAGATCTACAGCGGTCGTGGGAGAGGGAGGGCTCCCACCAACCCTAGCCCATTAGTGTGTCTAGGAGGAACTCACTAGGTTCAGAGTGTGCAGGACAGCAGCCCAGAAAAATGGCAATAACTTTCTACACAAAAATTTTAAAAAATTGGTACTATGGAAAAGAGAGTAAAAAGACCTACAATTTTATAAAAGATAGTTTTTTCTAATTCTGACATTAGAGATCGAATTAAGGATTTTCAGAAAAAAATATGGAGAGGGGAATTGGTTATAAATAAGTCATAGATTTCATGCAAGGATCTTAGAGCCACAAATCAACTTGAAGGATAAATGCTTTGCGTTGTTCTTCTTAAGAGAAAAGAGTAATTTGAAGGCCATTCTCTATGAAATTTGAATTTAATACTTGATGTCGGTTCTAAGAGGATTAGAAGATGTGGAAGAAGGCTTAGATAAGGAAGAAATTGAGAATTGATTGCTAGGAAGCATATGAAGGGACTGGATTCGACAGTCTTTAAGAGGTAAGTGATGACAACTCATTGAATAACATTTTATATTATATGAAAAATAAGTTTTAACTTTCAAAAGTAGTTAGAATTTTTTTTTAAAAGCATGATCTTTAAGTTTATGATCTTACATCTTGATTAGATCCATAAATTCTAATCTTCGAATTTCTTTAAATATGAAATTTTAGTATAAAAGGCATCCAGCTCAGAAGATGCGTTTTAAACTCATACTGGACATGTTTCAGATTGAGTTTTGTGATCTGTTTAAAAAAAGTCTAGACACCCTGACGTGAATTTCAAAAGGCATCCACCTCTCTAAATGCATTTCAGACTATCCAGACCGATGACAATTCAAATTATTGTACGAACTTTGATTAACACTCTATTAACACTCTGTTATTTGAAGTCCAAATGATCTAAAAGTTTGCCCACATGTCTGTCTCTATGAATTTTACTTGTCTGCGAAATTTGATATTTTTTTAGAATTTATTTTTTATTTTTATGTTATTTATTCATTGATATAAGACATGTTCGCCAAGTTTGGTTAAGTTTTAAATTTGTTTACTATCATTCAACTTATTTATTGATTTTTTAGTTTTAAAAAATAAGTTTAATGTCTGAAAAATATGAAAACTGATCCAAAAGTTTTGAAAGTTTTTATATAGCATGCTTTTCAGTTGAATAACCTGTTGGAATCAATTTTGATATGATTATCCACTTATATGACCAACTTCACTATTTAAGTGACTTTTTTTTACGTAAAAATACTTTTTTTAAAGACAAATTACTAATCGAAATGCCAATTATTGGGTTAGTTATTAGATTATTGGTTATTATCTCTGCATCCTTGCAACAAATCAAACTACGAAAATACTCGCCTATATGGTTAGTTAATGATATTTCTCATATCAATTCACATCGGTGTGTCAAGAATGCCTCAAGGGCGGTCTTTAAAGGGGTATAGGCAACATGTTCTAAAATTAATATATAGTCTTATGTTTAGGAAAATGCAACTTGTACTCTTTTAAGTATTCCTCTCCGACACAACACCGCAATCTACGTGAGTTTACGAAAATAGATTTTATCCGACCAATATGATAGTTAGGGGTGTGCACGGTTCAGTCTTGGAGGAAATTTCTCCAACCCGAATCGATCCGAACTGACACTTGAAATTGAACCGAACCGAATCGAATTTTTCGGTTCGGTTAAAACCAAAATTTTCTATTTTATTCATATTAAATATATATATGTATTTAACATTAAAATTAAATTTTAAAAATACTTATTTATACATAAATATGTATATGATACTAAAATATTAAAACATTTATATGCATAATGTTAATATAAAATACCTATTTACTTAAAAATCGATTTATTCGGTTTTTCGGTTCGATTTGGTTTTACAACTTTGTTAAACCGAACCAAATCGAACGTGACCTCAAATCGAACCGAACCGAACCGAATCACTTGGTTCGGTTCAATTTTTCGGTTTGAACCGAATTATGCACAGCCCTAATTGATAGCGTGATTAGAAAAAGCACTGTATGAAGCACATGTCATGTGGGTGCTTCTATACTGTGCTTCTCGTGTCTAAGAACTCCATAAGTTCAAGAAAGAGAAAAGAGGACACCTGCTCCCTTTCCACTTTCTAGCGCCATTCCTGCACGAGGCTATGCATAATTCCGTTTAAACTGAAAAATAGAACTGATTGAGTGATTGGATTCGGTTCGGTTCAATTAGAGATCATATTCTGTTCGATTTGATTTCACAAAGTTGTGAACTTGAACCGAACCAAAAAATTAAATAAATCGATTTTTAAATAAACAAATATCTTATATTAACATTATATATATAAATATCTTAATATTTAACATCATATACATATTTATGTATAAATATGTATTTTTAAATTTTAATTTTAATATCAATGTGACAATTCAATTCAATTCGATTTAGATAAATTTTCTCCAAAATCAAATTAAACCGAACCGTGCACACCCCTATTCTTACCTTTGATGACAGTGGGTTGACAAAGGGTTTCCGAAGGTCTAAAATATCAACATTATAATTGATGTAAGAAGTGTAAACAGCTGACAGCAAAAGCAAAGAAGAGAGAGTTAGAGCTAAAGGAGAGTAAATTGAGACTGAATGCCTTGTTTGGTTGGATTACTAGTTCTGATATACTATTAATTTTGATGTTGATATTTTTAAGGTTTATAGCATTAGTATTGAATTTGATATTTGAGAACTATGGAGGAGGAGGATGATTTAAGGGGAAAGAGAGAGTTAAAGGTGAGAAAGGGAGAGAGAATCTTTAATTAAGGACTAAAATCCAACATTTTTAAACATAGGTTCAAACCTATATCAAATTTGTTATTATAATATATTTTACCAATATAAATGAATATCAAAATTCATAGAACCTAACTAAATACCCACCATTAATAGCAACGAAATACCCACCATTAATAGCAACGTACTTCAAAATTGATATTGCACTACAAGGGAGGCAGGTTTTGTCAGCGAATATATGTCAACGGCTATAGATATTCGTTGACAAAGAGAATATTAGTCGACGGCTATAAAGTTGCCGTTTACAATAGGCTTATTTGTCGGCGGCTAATATAACCGCTTACATATACTGAATATATGTCAACGGCTTTACTTTAGCCGTTGATATATGTAGGTTATACGTTTACGGCTGTTTCTTAACCGTCGACATATGTAATAAATAGAAAAAAAAAATAACAGTAAAACTATATGTCAACGGCTAAAACTGTAGCCGTTTACATATCTAATATATGTCAGCGGCTAAACTTATAGCCGCTGACAAAAGACCGGCCCTTTCCCTGTCTCCCTCCCGAGCCCTAGCTCCCTGTCTCCCTCTTTTCCCCTCTCCTAGCCCTAGCCACTGCCGGTCGCGTCCGCTGTGCCCGCCATCGAGCGCGCCGGAGATGCTCCCAGGGCGAAACCCTAGCAGCGGCAGCTGACGGCTGACGGATCGCGCCGGCGGAGGGGGAGGAAGACGACGCGGGCAGGGCAGCGATGCAGAACCACATTCTGAACAGCATCCGCAGCCTCAAGCTCCCCGATAGCTGCAAGGGCGGCAGCAGCCAGGTCTACGCCCTGAACCCCTCCTCCGCCGGCCACGACAAGACCCACCCCCATCACCGCCACCACCCTCCCCACCATCCGCATCACCATCGCCGCACACCCTCCCAGGACGCCGGCCACCACCTCCGCGCGGCCGCTTCTGGTTGCCCCGACAGCCTCCTCCCCTACGGCCTCCCCTCCCCGGACCTCATTGATCCCCCCATCGACCCCTTCATCCGAGAGGTCGACCAGGTCTCCGCCCTCGCCGCCTCCTTCCGCCGCCTCGCGGGCGCCGCGGAGCCCGAGGACCGCTGCGCGCTCCACCTGGAGCAGCGCTCCCTCCTCAGGGCCCTCGGCGACCCAAGGCTCCTCCGCCGCTCCCTGCGCTGTGCCCCCCTCCACGCCCCGGACGTGCACCACAAGATCGTGCTCTCCGCTTGGCTTCGGTTCGAGCGGCGGGAGGACGAGCTTGAGGTTCTCCGGCAGCATGTTCAGCAATGGAGTCTAGCAGATTGCTGGATGCAATTATATGATAGATGGTCTTTTGTGGATGATGTTGGGTCTCTTGCTGTGGTACATCAGATGTTGGCAAATGATCCTAGCAAAAGCATATTGTGGTTTAGACAATCTCTCCTTCTGTTGAGGTAAGTTGTTTGGTAGACACTTATCTGTTGATTGAACTTATTAGAACACTACACCAGTGCATTATCTTCTTCTACATGCTCTATGTAACTCTGGATGTGTGTTGATGACTATGATTGTAGTAAGGAGGCTTTGGGCTTGAGGTCACATAGGTAAGTTGTCTAATGATATTCATAATGCCCCCTGACACCCCCCCCCCCCCCCCCCCCCAAAAAAAAAAAAAGAAAAAAATCATGCTTCTGGCCAAGTTCACGTGATTTTAGGGGTGTTCGCGGTTTGGTTTGGTTTGGTTTAGAGGAAAAAAAATTAAAACCAAACCAAACCGACTCACTTGTAAAACCGAACCGAACCGAACCGAAAATGTTCGGTTTACTTCGGTTTGGATCGGTTTGAACCGACTTAGATGAAGAAAATTTTTCATTAAAATTAATAAATCTATTTATTTTGGAAGTTTGAACCCAATTTGACATTAAGACGCTTATTGGGCCAATGGCCTAGCTGCAAGCGGCACAGATGCGAGAGAAAGCCAGTGGAGACGCTTGTTTTTATAGAACCTATGGAGAAGCAGTAAACAAAAAACGTCCGATACAGGACTAATGTGGCACCACATTGCTCAGCGCGGGGACTCTCAATGCCGCATCTTTAGTCCAACATCGGTAGATTAAAAAAGGTTTGGCTCCTTATAAGTTTTAACATTAACGCCTGGGTGTGAGTTATGTAGGTTATAGAGGATTTGGTGGATGTATATTTTAGAAAGTATGAGAAAAAAATAAGTTTATTGTTATTTTAGATTTTCGGTTTGGTTCGGTTTCTACGGGTTGAAGTGGTTTCGAAACCGAACCAAACCGAACTACTTTTCAAACCGAACCAAACCGATAATTTGATCCGGTTAGATTTGGTTTTTCGGGTTGAACCAAATAGTGAACACCCCTACGTGATTTAGACTCGCGTAACTCTAAAAGGGGATCCAAATTTAAGACTCGCATAAGTCTAAAAGGGATTCATATTGAAAAAAATTTCTTGATTCAAGTAGCATGTGTCCCGAAGAGATGTTTACATTTCTATGAACTAATCCTCCTCAAATTTATGCCATCATACTGCTGCAATAGGCATGACAATTCCTTTGGCAAAGGTTTTGAGATTGAAGGCTACTAATGTAGTCTACCGAAAGCTGCTAGCCATTTTGCAAAACATTCAGTTATTTATTCTTTTGTTAATATAGCAAGAAGTAACAAGGCTAACAGAATAGTTGTTTGTGGGAGAGTTTCTAGGGCTTATAAATATCTTCTCAGCTCTTCTTTTGTGCATGAGAGCTTTGAGAGTATACTGATGCTATACTTGCATGTCCCATTTTTTTGGTTATTACAGCATAGTATGTTTGCCATTTATCTATTCAATCAGCCTGTTGTTTTTTAGTTAGCTATATAAGAGCTTATTCATGGGGGTGAACATGGAGCCATTGGTTAGATGAGCAGCTATGATCCTGGGGTGCAGAGTGACATTTCTTATCACTTATCTGAGATTTCCTCTGACCCTAGGAGCATTCCATAGAAGAGACTAAAGGACCAGCAGGATGCCAGTATAAGTGGAAAGTTATATTAGGAAGCCTCTCAACTTGATGTCCTTTTTCTTAGATTCTAACAAGAGTCACAAAACTATTATGTGTATACATAAAAGGAAATGAGGATAAATGTGGGCTTCTTAACTCGATGTCCTTTTCCTTAGAGTCTAACAAAAGTCACCAGACTATTATGCGTAAATAGAAGGGGAAATGAAGATAAATGTGAAGTACATTTAGAAGAACTGCAAGAAATGATTGAACCGGATTATCATTGAACTAGAGGTGGTAAAGAGCTAGCGAGGTCGTTCAAACATTGTCTTGATTACAATCAAGGTGTTGGGTGCTAAGAAATCAGGTTAGTAGGGATAAAGAAGAAATCATATTGGTTGGGGTTCCTTGAATAGTAGCAGATATTTTAGGCTATCAAAAATCAGCATGGAATGGTGTTGTTAACATGTAGAGTTGGTTTTCTAATTTTTTACATGAGAGAATATATATATATATATATATATATGTTGTTGAAAAAAAGTGGGAACCTTCTTTCAGAAGATTGATTCGCAATGTAAAATGGAGCTTCTTGCTAATAGGTCAAGTTAAGAACTGAATTTTCGGACATCATACCTTAAAAAAGAGCTTCTGGTATTATGTCAATCTATTATACCTGTACAACTGAGCTAATTTTGTCATTTTTTAAGTTTTTCATTTGAGTATTCTATGTTTGCTTATACATTTATCTTTTATAGTTTATGCATATCATGTTAAAATGTGTGTAAATCTATTACATTTTTTGTGGTTAACACATTGGTTAAAGTGCTGGACAGAAGTTACTTCGTTTGATGCAACACCACGAAGACTCTTTGTTTGTGGCAAAAATGGTGTTGATATATGGTGGTTATTCTCTGGGACAAAATGGCTCCCCTTGATTCTGCATCTTTTCTCTTTCAGCAGTCTGTTGGTGATGTTGATTATGGGTGGACTAAAAAATGAAGAGCCACTCCATTTCTTAGTTCTAAATATGAAATTTCATTCACTGCTATCTGTTTCTGACAATGACTTCAAATCTGTCAAAACATCTTTCTATTGATCTTGATATCTTATTTCAAAGTGCTTGATTTCATGTGACCTTGTTGATGGTTTTCCAGTTTAATGCTCACAGTCATGTCTATATGAATGTTTAATGACTCTGTGGACGTACCAGGGGGAAAGCTCACAGGTAAGAGGAAGTATAGTAGTCGTGTGATAATGGCTGGTTAATAATTACTTAAAAGGAGTTCTTACTTAATCATATTGTTTAGTCCATATTATAGGCTTAACATGTGCAGTACTTAATCATATTATATAGGCTTAACATACACAACACTTCACGTGAGAGCAACTGGTAGCAGCCTTTATTGAATGAATCCATACAATCTCCTCTTCCTCCTCCTCATCTTATCAATCATTTTGATCTGTTGAAAATACTGTACATCTGTACCTATGAAGAACTTTGGTGAATTTCAATTTTGTAGTGTAATGATCAGGGAACCCTATTCTCTCACTTTTTCTACAGTGAAGCATATCTTTACTTTCTCCTCCTCTTCCTCTCCCTCCTCACCACCCCATTGATCATTTTAACTTGTTGAAAAGTGCTAGTATCTCTGAATTGTAATGTTTGGTGAATTTTGTTCTCATAGTGTAATGATTAGGGCACCCTATGTTTTCATATCAATCGATCTTTACTTGCACAATCCAGTGTTTGTAGTGGAGCAATTATAGTGTTTGTAGTGGAGCAATTATAGTGATGTAATGAATAGTGAAATTTAGGGGGGATCCAATTTCAACGGTAAGTTTACCAGATCATCCCTCACCCTGGCCTTTAATGAATTATGGTCTCATCCCTGGTTATTCAACATCCTTTCTGTTCTTTTTAAATTTGATTCTTCTCACTGGTGCATGTTGTCAATTGTTAACTTATTTAATTCTGTAGGTTAAATTGTCAAAAAGCTGCTATGCGCAGCTTGCGGTTGGCAAGAAACCATTCAGCTCATGAGCATTAAAGGCTAGTTTATGAAGGATGGATTTTGTATGATACTGGTTATCGTGAAGAGGCATTGGCGAAGGCAGAGGAGTCTAGCCGTCGACAAATAATTTTTTTTTTCTTAGTAACTATTTGTCAGCGATTTTATAGCGGTCGACAAATAATATTTGTCAGCGGCCTCTGTCAGCGAAAACTTTTTGTCAGCGGCTTCAAAGCCGTCGACAAATAGTATTTGTCAGCGGCTTACGTCGCTGACAAAACTATTTGTCAGCGGCTCTAAAGCCGTCAACAAATACTATTTGTCAGCGGCTCTAAAGCCGTCAACAAATACTATTTGTCAGCGGCTAACGTTAGCCGTGGACATATGCACTATTTGTCAGCGGCTACTGTGTGTAGACATATAATGTATATGTCAGCGGCTTTAAGTAGCCGCTGACATATGTCTTATATGTCAGCGACTTCTGTGTGTAGACATATATAGTATATGTCAGCGGCTCTATCTAGCCGTTGACAAATATATGCCAACGGGACTTTTGTCCACGGCTTTGTCAGCGGCTGGGAAGCCGTTGACATAAGTGTTTGTCAGCGGCTGTTTGGGATTTGTCAGCGGCTCTTAGCCGCTGACAAATCCTGTTTTTCTTGTAGTGTTGATAGAACTATATAATATAGCAACCAAACATTCCTTAAAATCCTTGAAACCTTAATACCCAATACTTTGAATAGAAGTTTAAGCCTACATTAAATTTGTTATAATAATATTCTTCTAATATGTGAATATTGAAAGTAGATTAATCATATATAACTAAATATAACTACCGTTAACAGAACAAATTAGATGCATATTATTCATTGTCGTTAGCACGAATATCAAAATTACTATGGCTCAGGCATTTAATACAACAAATCAAATGTCTATAAAAATCAGGAGGAAAGCTAAGCATTCAACTTATTGTCATACAAACAGAATACAAATGCAATTACATATCTAAAAATGACAAATACCAATTTTAACTCTAACAAGATTACACACTTCAAAAAATAGGAAACCACTTTTCTTGTCCGCAAAAACGATAATCTTTAAAGTCGCATGCTAACCACTTTGTTTAAACATTAGGAATTTTTATGTGACTTTAAACACGATTAAACCGATTCAAAGGAATCAAGGTAAGAAATGCGGAAAGTTTCTATGCAGTGCACCAGGCAAGGGGAGTCCAGTTCCCGCGAGTGAAATCCACTTATGGGAATTGGAAAAGGTTGCACGTGAGACTTTTTTTTTTTTTAAAAAAAAAAAAATCTTCTTAACTGCACTTATCACTTATCGAGTCCCATACTCACCTGCAATCAAAAGATCCGGATGAGTGTGGTTCCTCTTAGTATAGGTTTGGACTAAACTTAGTTAGTATATAGAGGGGGAGAAGGGGGGTCTTTCATAAAAGAGTTCGGATCGTCTCAGTATTATATTGGAGTGGACTCCAGCAGTAACTAGTCTCAGGATGTTATGTGTAAAGTAGGTTTGCCGTTCGAGACACATCTCACCAAAATTGGCAACTTTTTCTTTGTTCCTAATTCAACATGTTATCAATACTACGCAAAACACTTAAATACTATTAAAAGTACAAAATTACAACTATAATTTAAAATACACCCCAATGTGCACTTCGATACAACTTAATTACTGTACGAATATTACATTGGGGTGTATTTTGAATTATGGTTGTAATCTTGTGCTGTTGATAGTATTTAAGTGTGCTGTATTACGTTGGGGTGTTTAAAATTATAGTTGTAATCTTGTGCTCTTGATGGTATTTAAGTGCTATACGGTAGTATCGGGAGCTCGCTGAACCAGGAACAAAGAAAAAATTATCAATTTCAGTGGAACGCGTCATGAACAGCCCTTTCTAGGAAATGGAAAAAACACCACATATGAAGAGGATCTCTATTCGATCAGGATTAGGCAAGTGAGCGAGATCTAAATTTTTGAAGGCCTCACTCCCATTTGGTAATGACGTCCTTGTCAACATGTCTGAAATCATAAGCCAACACCAAGCTCCCATCCATCCTCCTCCATGCAAACCTCTCCACCAGCACGTAACACCCAAACCTCCTCCACCCCCACCCTCCCCCTCCGTACTCCTCCACCCTCTCCACCCTCTTCATCCCGTCCTTACCCCCCGCCGCCCAACCCCCTCTCTCCTCCTCCCACCTCATCCCTTCCACCACGGCGTCGCACAGCCCCACCCCTCCCCCAGCCGCCTTCGCCGGCCTGAACCACACCACACCCTCAGCCACAGGGAGCTCCTCCGCCACCGGCTCGCTGCCGCGTAGCAGTGCCGACTCCCTACGCACGGCGGCGCTCACCTGGACTGTCCGTCTCGCCTCGCCGGGTGGGTTCTCGCAGGTGTATATCGCCTCCCAGAACTGCTCGAGGGTCACCTCGTAGAAGACGGACCCCTTCATCTGCTCCTTGGGCGGGCACCCCTCCTCCTTTACAAATATGAAGGGGCAGTACCACTTCCCCACGGTGACGGCGGGGGATCGCGCGCTGGAGATGGCAAAGTCGGTGCACGGCATGCGTGCCCGGAGGGTGCCGTCGACGCCGGAGGCCTCCCCTAGGTCCAGGCCGAGTCTGCGCGGGCGCGAGGTGGAGACGTCCCACCCCTTCCTCCGCAAAAAGTCTGGAGGGAAGCCGTCGGGGGCGACGGCCCTGGCGAAGAACCCCCCGCCGCATCCGGTGTAGCGGGCGACCTCTACCTCCTGGTAGACGTCGCCGTGGTCGAAGGGCCTCGGCTTGACGTCTTTGATGCAGGAGCAGAAGCAGCAGTGGGTCTTGTCCTCCTCCTTCGAGCAGGTGCACACGTTGCTGGTGGATTAGAAAGCCAAGAAGGAGACGCCTTTTAGCGTGGAAACTCCTGAACGGAGGAAGCTTGGAGCTTCCCCCTTCCTGGGTTTCCCAGAAATCGAGCATTCATGGACAAGTTATGCATCTTTCTTGGTGAGAAATAGAAACTTTTGATGAAGCAGAGCTGCCGGCGATTAGAGCTGCAAGGATGGGCGGGTGCTTACCCAGCATACGTCCCCTTGGCGCGGACCACGTAGTAGCGGTTGGAGGACAGGGGCTGGCCGGGGACGGGGAAGAAGAAGACCTCGTAAGTGGTTCTGTGGAGGTTTTCTCCAGCGCCGCTGGTGTACTCGACGGAGAGCAGCCGGTTCTGCGGGAACGGCAGGTCGCCGAGGTAGCTGTTCTTGCAGAGGCCCCAGCAGCAGGTGGCCTGAGCCTCGTACTCCTCGTCCTGCACCACGAGGTAGCCCGAAAGGGGGCCGTCCGGCGGTGGCGCAGTGGCAGCGTCGGGGGAGGCCTTGTACTGGGACAGCCGCCTGGTCACGTACATGGCTCCTGGCGGCTGCTGCTGCTTCTTCGTCTTCTTCTCTTTCTGCTTCTGGTCCGCCTTCTGCGACCTGTCGGGGTTGGGGGGGGGGTGGATTTAAACGATGGTGGAACCGTGGAAGTGTCGTGTGGATGGTAGCGGAGCACAGGGGAGGGAAGGAACGAGGAAGTTGCAGCCCGGTTTCCTCAGGAAGATGGCATTGTTTGAGTGTTTGATCGGGAAAAACCATGATCGTTGCAGGGAGCACCTTCTTCCATTTTGTCTGAAAGGAATAATTCTCGTTCTTAAATGCCTTGTTTGGTTGGTGAGGTTTGGTTAGGTTTGATTTTAGTCATCATGTATAATGAGATCTTATCTTTGAAATAAGTTTTCAACAATTTATATAATAAGTGAATAATTCTTATAAATAAAAATTAAATATGTTATTTAATTAATTTTTAATAGATGATTTAAACATATAATGATAAAAGAGATTAAATTATCTTAAGATAAGGCATCATACTACTCTTTACACTTTAATTTTAAAAGAAACTTATATTATACTTTATTAATTTAAATAGAATGGATCATACTGTTCCATTATACTTAATAATTTTTAATGATTTTAGTTTAATATATACAACAACCATTAAACATTTAACTAAATTTATGCCCTTGTTAAAAGTAATTCGATTTGTTTTGTTTGTTTTGGTTTATGAAGAGTAAAATCAAACCAAGTCAAATTTTTTGTTTGATTTGGTTTCAACTTAAACCAATTTTTTTAGACTTCAAACCAAATCGAATGAGTCAATTTGATTTGCCTTTTGTCAGTTTGAATCAAATAATGATTACTCCTAAATTGACATTGGACCCATTCCACAAACTTTTCTCTACACCCTTAAATCTTATTGAAGGAAAAAAGTAACTCATCAATAGAAGGCGCTTTACTCTATTAATAAATATCATTTTCCTTCCAATGAGATTTCAAGACCCATATAAGGGTCCAGAGAGTGGGTCTAGGTGATCTCAATTTGTATGCGACTTGCAATGTTCTATATCCATACCTGTATTTTTTTTAGGGACCAAATCCTGTGTGTACAAGTTTGACCGGACTTAGTCATTATAGAGAGGAGAGCTTTTAGAAAAAAAAAATCCCTCGTGCAGTCCTTTTCCCATTTTTGATGAAGGATCTTTTTGAAAACCTTCTTACCTCTCTCTTTCTGCACTTACCTAGTCCCATCCAAATTTGCACTTACAAGAACCATATTCTTTTTTTTTAATAGATAGGATCCTTTAACTGCAAGTTTGGACTAGACTCCATGAGCGTAGACAAGAGAATTTTTTGAAAAACCTTCATGCACTTTGGACTGGACTTTAAGTGCAAGTTTGGACTGGACTTAGTGAGTGCGGAGCAAAGAATCTTTTGAAAACCCTCATGCAGTGCTTTTCCCATTTTCGATGAAGGACTTTTTTGAAAAACTTCTTTCTCCTCTCTCTTACTTATTGAGTCCCATCCAAACTTGCATTTATTGAAACTATACTTATTCCTCCCAATGGGGAGATAATTTTGCACAAGTTTTAGACACACTTTAGTCAAATACTAGAAGTTTTTATGTGACATACTTTGATCAAACAGTAAAAAGAGTTTTTAGATTTCCAACCAACTTAAATTTAAGACTCTTAAGAAAGGTCAAAGAACGAAGAAACGAACCAAACTGCTCAGTTGGTTCATCTCAACTAGCATTGTTGATGTGCAGATGTCGCTGGATGCCCAATGGATTTTAGGCTTGGTGTGCATGAAGTTGACCACATAGTCTTCTCTCTTATTATTTGTGTACGTCTCTCTTGTTGCCATCGAGGCTATTCGATTGGAACTAGTCAAGCATTGGATATTTATATGTATCTATCTTACATCACTTTCTAAATGAAAGAAGGGGGTTAGGAATGGTTGCCTTCCACAAAATTTTATGGATGAGGCATCACCTTTTAAATGAAATTAGAGAGGAAAGAAGAAAGCGAGATAGCTTCTACCTTCCTGTTGATCTAAGTGGCTTGAAGGTGGAGGGATGTCAGACATCTCAGACTCTATTGATAGATTATCGATGCTAAACAAGGCATCCCAAAGGTTGTTCTAAATCCCTTTGTCATTTCGTTTGCGGTAATCAGAGAAAGTTTATATTATATCTTGATCTCAAGTTGCTGCATCACTTGGGACTATGCCACGCCCGTGCAACCAGCTGCCGGGAGTCAGTCAACATACATGCAACTCTACACCTACACAATGAACAAAAGCACACCAACAAAGACAACAAGTAACTCACAAGAGTGAGACATGGGAGTTACTAACAAGGCAAATTGGGCAACATGCTTAGTGCTTGCACCAGGCTTAATGCTTGTACAATGGCCCCACTTGATGATTCTAAATTCTTCTATCCTTACTTGCCTTAGGAAGGTCCTTCTCTTCTCCATGCTTAGACATAAAATCTTCCTTGCAGAGGGCCATTTTGGAGTGGAAGGTGAGGTTAGGAGGACCATTCCTAAGTGAGGTTAGGCGAGAACAAAAAGATGCATTTAGAGATTTTATCTTATTACCGCAACGGAAATGACAAATGGATTTAGAAAAACTTATAGGACGCCATGTTTGGCAACAATAATTTGTCGATGGAGTTCAAGATGTTTGACATCTCCCTCCGCCTTCAGACCGCATGGATTGATAGGAAGGTAGAGGCCACCTTAGTTTTCTCCCTCATCTCTTCTTTCTGATGGACTGTGCAGTCGCTTGGATAGAGTTTCCCCACACGATAGGGTGGATGGAAACCCCAACCCTATATCTATATATATATAGAGAGGAACCAAGATAACTATGGATTCGTCTCTATTTGCATCCATCAGACGATGGAGTCCAAGGAGTTGGCGTCACACACAACCACATAAAAGAGAGTCCAAATAGAGTCTTACCCCCTACAAATATATCAGAGGATATAATCTAACTTAATTAATTACTAATTTACTATTATTGGACCATTATGGGATATGGATGTACATTCATATCTAACATCTTTTACCTCTAAATGTTATCTTTGTGCCAGGTTGCTAAGAATGTGTATGCTAATGTGAAAGGTGAATAACTAGTCGACGATGCTCTCATTCAAGAGGTATTCTAGTTTGATGATCAACTCCTCGACTTGTTGGGGTAGTGCATTGTCTATGTTTGGGGATTACAAGCGATGAATCTCCAAGAGTCAAGGATCTTTCCATATATTAATTTATTGTCCAGTTCCTACATTACACTTAATTCTTCTTCTCAAGAGATCTCTGACATGAGATGATGCACTAGCCATGAAGGTGCTTATGCCATGCTTCTTGATGTAGCTGAGGCAATCACTGTCGGACTCCGGGAGCAGAGTCCGAATGTCAGCCGGATGACCGGTAAGCGAGAGCATCCGAATCGAAAGGTGAGCAGAGACGGGGCCGAAAACTCCTGCGGAAAGAAGGAATCAGTCAGGAAGGGTTCTGGGTCTCGGCCCAGGAGAATCCTCTCCGATGGTTAAGTCAATCTCGGCTGGAAGACTTGATATTTAGATGAAAGAAGAAACTTGAGTGCTTGTGGTGTACCTTTTCTGCAATGAATAACGTCTCTTTTACAGCAGGAGATGATGATTCCTTTCTGGTGGCAGTCGATATATGACTATGTTTGGGAGTTTGACAGGAAATCACGAAAATACCCCGCGTTAATAGGCCGAAGGCCTGCTAGCGGTCGGCTCGAAATGGGCCGGACCCATCTCGGCCCATAGCACGTTTGGGTTGGACCGAATACTGTTGTTTAGTAATTGAGCCTGTCATGTGTGGACTGGACCTGTGCTGGCCCAGTAAGGCATCTGGACTGATTCTGTTTAATTGGCTTCATGGGCCAAATACTTTTCGGCCCCTTCTCTAGTTAGACTGGCTTCAGCCATTGGGCCTAATCGGATTCTCCCCCATCACTTCTCATGTCTAAGAACTAAAAAAAGAGAAAAATAGTTCAAGAAACAGAAAAGAGGCCACCTACTTCATTTCATTTTTTAGTGCTATTCTTACCTTTGATGACACTAGGCTTTTCTTTAAGAGTTGTAATGCAAAAGCAAGGTTTTTTCTTGTTTTTATTTTAAATTCAAGGGGGTGGGGGCAATCATAAGGGAGCCATCTTAATTATTCGATCTTTGGTCAGACGGTTAAAAATTAAAAAAAAAGAATCGGACGGTACATATGGCTCCCTTGGGTTGCTCTCTGAGTTAAAAAATGTATATTATCTTGCTATTGTAGCCGTCTAATCTAATCAAATCGGATTGATGTGGTGCAGCAAGTATAACTCTTTATTTAATTTCACGTATCTCTATTTAGAAGCAAATTGAACATTAATTTAACTTTTAACAAGGTAAAATAGCACATAGTTTAATCCATAGATTTTTTTTCATATAATATTATTGTTGATACTAATGTTTTCGACATCTAAAATGTTAACATTGTAATTGATGTAAGAAGAATATAAAACTATGACAGCCGAAGCAAAGAGGAGCTAGAGATTAAGGGGAGTAAATTGAGGCTTAATGCCCTGTTTGTTCGGACTATCTTATTAAGGTGTATAATACTAGTATTGAAATCGATAGGATAAAAACGGAGGAAGACAATCACTTGAGGGGAAAGAAAGAGTTAGAAGTGAGAAAGGGATAGAGAAGAGAGGTCATTAGACCCTTAAACATTAAACTCTCACATTTTTAATGTAGGTGCTGACCCATATCAAGTTTATGGTTGCAATATACTTAATCAATGTATATGAACTAAATGCACACTAGTAGAACTAACTAATATATAGCGACCATACATCTCTTAAAATTCTTGAAACCTCAATCCAAATACTTTGAACGTAAGTCCAAGCCTACATTAAATTTGGTATAACAGTATTTTTCTAGTATTGGATTATTAATATAGATTAAACATAACTAAATAAAAATTACCATTAACGGAATAAATCAGATGCACGTCATTCATGGTCATTCGTAGGAACCCATATCAAAATTACCATGGTTCGGATATTTTAATACAACAATCAAATGCTCTATACAAATCATATCTGATCACGTATACTTAAAATAACAAATGCCTACCTATTTTAACTCTATAACAAGATTACACACATTAAAAAAAAAAAAACCACTTTCTTGGCGGCATAAAACCATAATCATGACTTGGAACAAGAGATTGCAATCAAAATTAAGAACAAGTACAACCAAAATCACAATGCTCACAAACTGTAGTACAATGAAGTGTTAATTTACAAGAGGATTGGCATGCTCCACAACTGGAGACAGAATCCATTCTTTTACTCCTAATCTTTTAGATTGGTCCAATTATGCTTGAAGCCACATCAAACTCTTAGCGCCACTTTGATTGGAAAATAGGAAAAGAATAAAGACGAATAAGGAAAGAATAAGCTTAGTTTAGTTTTGACAAGCGAAATGGTTTATACCTGTGCAGAATAGTCTATTCGGAAAATAAGGAGAATAAGCCATTCCACCCTAAACCCTAGAATTGCTTATTCTTCTTATTCCGTCAGCGGGTCCCATGAAACTATCAAACTGAAACACTCCTTATTCTAGTATACGCTATTTCGTCTGTGGACTCCACATAATAACTTAATCCCCAAACAAAGTGAGGCTTAGTGTTCAAACAAAATCATTAATATAAATAGAATCCGTTGAAACACCACTAAACCAACTAAAAAGAATCAGAGTAAGAAATGTAGGAAATTCCCATGGAGAGGCAATGTACCACCAAAAAATATAGAGAAGAGATGTAGAGGATTGGACGTGAGTCCAACAATATTGAGAGAAAGAGGAGGCCAAATATTGTAAAAAAGTCACTCACATCACTTAAAAGTTTTATAAATACCTTAACCCTCTCCCTCTCAAGTATGGATTGAGATCGTCCACTCCATTTTTTGTATACCACTTGTACTCCACTCATTCAAATTGGTCTAGAATTTTTAAAAAGTAAAAACTTTTCTCTTTTTTAAGTTCCATTTTCTTTTCGCCACAATAATTGAACCAATAAGATGAAGTAGAACACCAATGTTGTATAAAAAATATAATAGACGATCTTAATCCAGTACGGTTCGACGCCTGTCCAACCTTATACTAAAAACTAAGAAGATCTCCTCTCAAATATAAATGGAGGACAGTTGAACAAGCCAAGGGAGATCTAGTTTTTGAAAACCTCACTCCCATTTTGTAATAACCTTGTCAACATGTCTAAAATCACAAGCCAACACCAAGTTCCCATCCATCCTCCTCCATGCAAACCTCTCCACCAGCACATAACATCCAAACCTCCCCCAACCCCACCCTCCCCCTCCGTACTCCTCGACCCTCTCCACCCCGCCCTTCCCCCCCGCCGCCCACCCCCCTCTCTCCTCCTCCCGCCTCATCCCCTCCACCACGGCGGCGCTCAGCCCCACCCCTCCCCCCGCCGCCTTGGCTGGCGTGAACCACACCACCCCTTCCACCACCGGGACCTCCTCCCCTACAGGCTCACGGCCGCGTAGCAGCGCCGACTTCCCCCAGACGGCGGCGCTAACACGCACGCTCCCTCCCAGCTCGCCGGTGGTGTTCTCGCACGTGTGTATCGCCTCCCAAAACTGCTCGAGGGTTACCTCGTAGAAGACGGACCTCTTCATCTGCTCCTTGGGCGAACACCCCTCCTCCACCACAAATATGTAGGGGCAGTACCACTTCCCCACGACGACGGCGGGGGAGCGTGCGCTGGAGACGGGGAAGTTGGTGTCGGGCATGCGCGCTCGGAGGGCGCCGTCGACGCCGGGGGCCGGCCCCAGGCCCAAGCTGAGGCTGCGGGGGCGCGTCGTGTAGACCCGCCACCGCTTCCTCCGCAGGAAGTGAGGGGGAAAGCCGTCGGGGGCGACGGCTCTGGCGTAGAACTCCCCTTTGCAGCTGCGGCGGGGGACGACCTCCACCTGCTGGTAGATGTCGCGGTGGTCGAAGGGCCTCGGCTTGACGTCGCTGATGCAGGAGCAGAAGCAACAGGGGGTCTTGTCCTCCTCCTTCGAGCAGGTGCATACCTTCCTGGTGGATTAGAAAGCCGAAAAGGAAATGCCTTTTAGTGTGGAAGTTCCTCAACAGAGGGAGCATGGGGCTCCTAGGTTTCCCAGAAATCGAGCATCCATGGCCAAATTATGCATCTTTCTTGGTGAAAGATGGAAAGTTTTGATGAAACAGAGCTGCCGGCTATTACAGTCGCCAGCATGGGAGCTTACCCGGCATGCGTCCCCTTGGCGCGGACTACATAGTAGCGGTTGGAGGACAGGGGCTGACCGGGAACGGGGAAGAAGAAGACGTCGTAGGTGGAGGTGCTGCGGTTTTCTCCAGTGCCGCTGGTGTACTCGACGGTGAGCAGCCGGTTCTGCGGGAAGGGCAGGTCGTCGAGGTACGCGTTCTTGCAGAACCCCCAGCAGCAGGTGGCCTGGGCCTCGTACTCCTCGTCCTGCTCCACCATGTAGCCGGAGTGGGGGCCCTCCGGCGGCGGCGCTGAGGCAGCGCCGGGGGAGGCCCTGTACTGCGACAGCGGTCTGCTCACGTACATGTCGCCGAGGTGGCTGCTGCTGCTGCTTCTTCTTCTTCTCAGTTGGTTTGCCTTCTGGACCTGTCTGGAGGATTAAAACATGGTGGAAATATATGGTAGCGTAGCTCGGGGGAGGGAAGGAACGAAGAAGTTGCGGCTGGGTTTCTTGAGGAAGATGAGTGTTTGATCAGGAAAAGCCATGATCTTTCCAAGGAGCTGACCATGTCCGAAGCCTTATGTCTTTTTGTGTGTATGGACCATGGATGCCTTGTTAAGTTGGTATCAAGGCTATTTGACTGGACAAAGTCAAGTAATACATATTTACATGTACTCTACGTCACTTTTTGAATGAAAGAGGGGATTAGAAATAAGACACGATCTCCTTAGTATGGTGGCTGATGGAATTCAGTCAGTACATTGAAAGATAGAAGGTCAGATTTTTGAAAAAAAATTTCATGTCCCTCCCCCGCCCCTCTTCTGTTTAGACTCCAATGATTGAACTCGATCAACCAGTGTCTTAAAGAGATCCGGTCTCATTAGAAATGGTTGTCTTCCGTAAAATTCTATGGATGATCCATCTAAGTTTCGCCAGGTGGATTGATTGTTGCATATGCCAAGCAATGTATAGCGAGAGTGGTTCAAGGGTTTGGAACCCTAAAGAGAACGCAAGTTTGAACTCGACATTGTGCGTGAGAAAGTGAGGAATTTTCGTGTGTTTCTTTACGAGAGAGTTGGCATGCCGACAAGATAGGTACACGGGGGCAGACTTGTTCTGATAGAATTTGTAAAGTCGTAATAAGAGTCTGAATCACAGTTGTGCAGGAAGAAATTTAGCGTAAGCGTCTGCATTTGTACTCTCTTCACTATGGATACCTTATAAATATTTCTGATAAAACAGCATAAATATACTAAATTATGGGGTTTACTATATAATCTTTGATTCACAATTTTATATCGATGAATTTATACTTTAGAATGAAGACAGCTCGGTGTTACGAGACACTCGTGAGATCGGGGAGGGAGGGTCAGTCGACTGTGCGTCATCTTTCGATGAGTATTATAATTAGTTTTATCATGGTGATTCCTACGTAATAATGTAGTCAGATCACTCCATAGGTAGATTAATATGTTACAGTTATTCGATTGGTTCAACTCAAAACTTTATGACTATTAGTATTAATGAAGTAGGCATCATCTATTAAATATTTTTAAATTTTGTCATGTTTCAGGATTATTCTACCATGCCTCCTCACGTGTAAGTTCATTTTAAGTTCTGTTACGTAGATCACAAATACGGGGTGTGCGATTCGTAATTATAGATTCTGATATCATGTTAAAGTTATTGGGTCATCCAACTCAAAACTTTCAGACTATAAGTGAAGTAAGCATCATCTATTAAACATTTTTGAATTTTGTTCTTTTTTTATGTAAGATTATTCTAAAAGAATACCTTGAGAGGGGGTGAGTTATTCTGAATTATTTACTATTGTTACGAGAAATCTTACATTCTCCATTATATTGAATAAATATATATATAAGTACAAGAGTCCATAATAGAGTAAGAGCCCATACTGGATTGCTGGTAATTTGAAGAGCACTCTGATTATCACAATGGAGAGGAGTCGGAGTGTTAAGGACAATTCCAAAAGTGCGAAGAAGACGCCGGAGCCAAATAACCTCAGCAGACGTGTCAGCCATAGTTCGATACTCTGCTTCAGTACTAGAACGAGATACAACTGCTTGTTTCTTGCTTTGCCAAGAAATGAGTGAGGAATCCAAGAAAATGCAGAACCCAGTGATGGAGCGACGATCAGTAGAATCTCCAGTTCAATCAACATCAGTATAAGCACGAAGCTCCAGGGAGGAAGTAGAAGACAACAGAAATGAGCGACAAATAATGCTACGCAGATATCAGAGTACTTGAAGAAGAGCAGCATAATGAACAGAAGTAGGTGCACTGACAAATTGACTCAAGACATGCACAACATGGACAATGTCAGGGTGTGATATAGTAAGATAAACTAGAGCACCAACTAGCTGACGATATCATGTGGAGTCTTCCAAAGGAACACCATCAGTCGGGCGAAGCTTGACATGCAGTTCCATGGGGGTGTCCGTCAAGCGAGTGTCAGAGAAAGAGGTCCGCTGAAGAATATCTGCAATATACTTTTGCTGTGACAGTAAGTAACCGCGAGAGGAATAGGCAACCTCAAGACCAAGAAAGTAACGAAGGAACCCCAAATCCTTCGTATCAAACTACTTTTGAAGATGAGCCTTGAGGGAGACAATGGCAGTCGAGTCATCGCTAGTGATGATCATGTCGACTACATAGAAGAGTTGGATGTCACGACCACTAGGAGAATCACGAACAAAGAGAGCATAATCTTCGGCGCTCTCCTGAAAACCAACCTCAAGCACGGCTCGTCGAAAACGCTCAAACCAAGCACAAGGTGCCTGTTTAAGTCCCTAAATAGCCTTGCGAAGAAGGCGGACATGTCCAGGTGGAGTGGGAAGACCAGGAGGCGACTGCATATAGACCTCTTTTGTGAGATCTATAGACACACTAATTTTGACATTATTTTGAGTAAATTTTATATCATATAATAAATGCCTCAGAATAGTCTGATATTTAATAATTAGTTAATTTTTATTAATCTTTCTGAATTAATTATTTAAATAGTATCGGGTCAGACATACATAATTTAAGTTAATTAATTAAATTGATTTTAACTCAAATTTTAATCATATATGAAAAAGTCTAAAAGACGTCGACATGTGTAGACGCCATTTATAGTTTATTCATATTTTGATATTTAAATTTGAATTTTAATTAATTGATTAATTAGTTAAAAGACGTCTGTCACGCACGACGTCATTTTGGTCTCCTAAACTTATTCTATCTCTTTTTACGGATGTTTATCCTTATCTTAATTAGTCTAAAAGACGTCTCCCATGGGCGATGCGTTTTAGATAATTACAGATAATGATAAATTAATTTGTGTTTATCTGTTTGTTAGTTGGATAAACTTCAAATTCTTTCATTTTAATCCATTAATAATCGCAGATGTAAAGCCTATAAATACATAACCTCTTGGTCATTAAAAAGTTAGTGATAATTATTGAGAGTGATGATAGCGATAATTGAGTGAAAATTGAGCAAAGATATCTTGGCGACGACGTCCAAACGCTGAAGGATCGAAGCGCTGCTACTTCCAGGAGTCGGCATCTTTTCTTCATCGTTTCTTCGTTCATTCAAGATCCATTCAAGACCAAGACTTTCCAGGGGCCATTCTGTTGGGATCGCTGTGTCGGGATCCGACCGAAAACGTAGCGGAATAAAAAATTATTTCAGAATCGGATCCATCCCGTTTCGATTAACAAAACAAGACCGGAGTAAATCGTATTTACTTTGCGCGGATTCGAATCCGCGTTCGTTTTCCGGTTCCGTCGGAGTGATGCCGCAAGTCGCACAGATGCCTGACCTCTAGAGGTATCCATGCGGTTCTCCTCGCGATGGATCGTTCTCGCCTCCTCGCTCGATGCAGCGTTCGTGGATCCCGTCTGTCTGCGCGTAATCCGCCGCGACATGCAGATTCGGAATCTCCCGTCGGACGGAAGGCGAAGCATTCGGGAATCGAAGCGGAGCCTCCAGATGGCCGCCTCGTGTCACACGCCCAAAAGAGAGGAGAGAGAGAGAAAGAATGACGGCTAGGTTAGGATTGCTGGTCCCCGACGTAGTATCCGTTCTTTTATAATAAGTTTGTTTGCGATTTTTCATAAAAATCCAGACTTATCCGAAATCTAGTCAGATTATCCATCGACTTGAAAACCATTTGCGTGTGACCCTCTAGGATCAAATACCAGTCCAGTTAATAGCCCATTAAGCCCAGTAACCTTTTATTGACCCACTGAATTAATTAATATCTTTATATTCAATTAATCAGCCGAATTTATTGTCCCACAATAAATTCGGACGGACTTCCGATCACGTTGGATGCCAAGCAACATCGCGTGATCCTAGGTGGCACTGGGGTTATCGCAACCTTCTATTGGAACCTTTCTGTCATCGGTTAGTGCGCGGTTATAATCTTTTATCCGTGCAATGTTTCCAAATCGATCTAAGGTATGGTTTACTGTTAAACCCTATTCGGTCGATTCACTTGAATCAGATGCTGTTAATCTAAATCCAATAACTCCGTATCGAATATAGAGTCCACCCTGGCCAGGGACTTTAAGCGCATCATTCCCAGAACATTCTCTCTCAAACTATCGAAAGCGGATGATCCCGTATTGAACACACAATTACCTTCAAGGGTATTTCTCTGAAGCCGATCGCTTGACTTATTGATAATCTATGGTTAAGGATTCATTAGTCAAGGTCAAAGTTCAGAAACCTACCAATAAGATATCTTTGGCGTCTCAGGTCCAAGGATCATCCACACAACCGTGACAAAAGAATGGAGCTGGTTAACAGTGATGTGTTTACCATCCAGCGATTCATAATCGGATCAGTTCAGTGAAATCATTCACCAATGAGCACCTACAGGTCCAGCATAGTGTCTCCATACAAGTGACTTATGGGATCAGTCACCATCATCATATGAGCTGAAGTAATCTATACTAGTCTATCTAGGTGTTCGATGTCCTAACTCAAACATCCTATGACTAGGAACAATTAAGAACATGTGTTTATAAGTCTTCGGTCCCGTAATTATGATCTCATCATAATCCGAAGACTATTGCACATGTTAATGAACTTCATCGTGATACGATAAATATATATCGAATTAATTACACACAATGAATTATTGCCATTTATTAATAATCTGAATCAGTACATAGTATCGGATTGACTTTGAGACCATCTAATACTAACACATTCAACTTAGTTCTTAATTAATTTCTATAATCTTTTTCATATTCTCATCATATTGGCATCATCTTTTCATCACATCACTCCATGCAACACTTACTCACTAGCATTATTTTCCAATATATGTTTTAAAGGGGTTTAAAAGATCATCAAACAAGTGAGTTTTTTGTTTTGCATGATCAGAACCTTCATTAGAATGGATATTACTTCTATTTGAGTTCTTATTATTTTCTTTTATCTTTACTTGTTGCAAGGTACAAAAGGAGATCAAGAGGAGAGAATCAACAAAGAAAAGGAATCTGGATGATCCTCAAAGTCTAATAAGTAGCAAAAGTAAGAATAAAGATAGAAATGACTCTCTTTCTTCAACCGGCTGAAGGAGGGGAATCAAAGATTCAACATCTCCTAATTCCAAAACAGGTAGGCGATCAATCTTTTCTTTTGGAACTTTTTAGTTAAAAGTTTCTGACGATCACATTCACTTAGTTTGAATAAGTTCATTTGTCACATAATCAACATAATTTCATGATAATCACACACCTAATTTGAGCACTCACAAGATCCCCATGAAGGAAGGCATTCTTCACATCAAGCTGATATAGAGGCCAACGACGAACAGCGGCAACAGCAAGCAAAGGTGCGAACAATAGTCATCTTCGCCACAGGTGCAAAAGTTGTCAATTATTATGATATAGTAAAGTTATTAAAATAAAAAATAAGGTTGTCAATTTCACAAATAAAATGTTAAGGCAAATATCTCAAACTAGTATGATGTGAATCAAAATGTCAATTTGAACAAAAAAATATTATCCAAACTTTTGGTTCTCATTTATGTCATGCTCTTGAATTAGCTCATAAATTCTTTGAATTTGTGTTTCCAAAACTCTTACCATAAAGCATGTAAAGTTTAAACCTGCAATATCTTCGCTCCAAACCTCTGAACAACTCAACAGGTTGGCAAAAACGCCCTTCATAAATGACCAGCCTCTGATAGGCAAATTTAAGTTGAATCAACTACGAAATATTATAGCTTTTAATTCTTTGCAAACCTCATACATAGAAAGTGGACTCTGAACAACTCTTCACAAGGGGGGAGAGGGAAGCCGGATTTTATGTGAAAAATCCCTCACCAAATTTTCAAGTTTGCATTCCTACCATGTCTCTTCAAACTTAATTGTTGTATTGAGCTTGCGAGTCAAGGAAGAAATGGTCAGCAAAAGATTTTTCTTGTCATCAATTCAGTCACCATCACCGTCCTGCATATAGACAAAAAATAGAAATATCCAAAGAGAAGATTATGAACAAGGTAGGCCATGTTTGGCAACACTTTTATTTGAAAGTCACTTTTAACTTTCACTTTTCATGTAAAAATGATTTGAGGAAGAGAAATTATAAATAATTAGATTTGTTACAAAAAAAACAACTTTTTTCATAATAATTTTATTTTTTATAATTTTAAAAACTTCACCTTATAATTTTTTGGTTGAAAATCAAAATATAAGGAAAATGCTACAAAAATAATATCTAAGATCTAAATGTTTCCAAAAAAATAATTAAATAAAACTACGAAAGTACTTCCAGACCCATCAGGCCATCATCCACTTGTCACAATCTTCGGTCGTGTTTGACGCAACTTTTATTTGGAAGTATTTCTGTATTTTCATTTAGTTATTCCTTATGGAAGCTATTGAATCTTGGAAGCCATTATGTGATATTTTTCTTGTGTCTTAGTTTCTAATAAAAAACTATAAGAAAAAAAAATTCCATGATTGGTAAAAAAGTGAGGCTGTTAAGAGAGAGTTGACTTTGATAACAAATCAAAATTAGTTTTAATCTCTCTTCCTCAACTAATTTTATATAAAAAGTGAAAGCTAAAAATAACTTTTAAATAGAAATTTTACCAAACAAGCCCTTCACATCATCTTGGTGGCACCAGCTTGCAATCGTGGGAGCGACACAGGGCGTGCAAAGATCAAGTCATCCGTTTGAACAAAAAAAATATATATTAAAGGAAAAAACCAAGTCAGTCAACACAACTGCAGCATCCAAGAAATTGACCTGCACCTTCCTTGTTCCTTCCTTCCCCGAGCGCTGCCACCATTATCCCCCCGACTCCGCCATCTTTAAATTCGCCAGCCAGGTCTCAGATGGCAACAATGGCGAGTGCCAACTGACACAGAGTGTGAGCAGAGAAGGGAAGGAGGACAAGGAGAAGAAGAAGAAGCAGCTCGGAGCCATGTACGTGACCAGGCCGCTGTCCCAGTACAAGGCCTCCCCCGGCGCCGCCACCGCGCCGCCGGCGGGCCCCCACTCGGGCTACCTCGTGCTGCAGGACGCGGAGTACGAGGCCCAGGCAACCTCCTGCTGGGGGCTCTGCAAGGACAGCTACCTCGGCGACCTGCCTTTCCCGCAGAACCGGCTGCTCTCCGTCGAGTACACAACCTCGACGGGCCAGAGCAGCTACACCATCTTCGACAACGTCCTCTTCTTCCCCGTCCCCGGCCAGTCCCTCTCCTCCAACCGCTATTACGTCGTCCGCGCCAAGGGGAAGCATGCTGGGTAAGCGCCCATGCCCATTTCTCTATTCGATTACTCGTCCTCTGTTCTCGTCAAAAGTTTCCATCCTTCTCCAATAAAGATGCTTAATCCGTCCATGGATGCTCGATTTCTGGGAAACCCAGGCAGGGGAAGCGCCGAGCTCTCTGTTGAGAAGTTTTCCATGCTGAAAGGCGTCTCATTTTCCGCTTTCTAATCCACCAGGAAGGTGTGCGCCTGCTCGAGGGAGGAGGACAAGACCACCTGCTGCTTCTGCTCCTGCGTCAAAGACGTCAAGCCGAGGCCATTCGACCACGGCGACGTCTACCAGCAGGTGGAGGTCGCCCGCTACACCGGCTGCGGCGGGGGGTTCTTCGCCAGGGCCGTCGCCCCCGGCGGCTTCCCCCCAGACTTCCTGCGGAGGAAGGGGTGGCGGGTCTCCACCTCGCGCCCGCGCAGCTTCGGCCTCGACCTGGGGGCGGCCACCGGCGTCGACGGCGTCCTCCGGGCGCGCATGCCGGGCACCGACTTCCCCATTTCCAGCGCGCGCTCCCCCGCCGTAGTCGTCGGCAAGTGGTACTGCCCCTTCATATTTGTGAAGGAGGAGGGGTGCCCGCCCAAGGAGCAGATGGAGAGGTCCGTCTTCTACGAGGTGGCCCTCGAGCAGTTCTGGGAGGCGATACACACCTGCGAGAACAACCCCCGCGAGGAGAGCCGCACAGTCCAGGTGAGCGCCGCCGTACGGAGGGAGTCGGCGCTGCTGCGCGGCAGCGATCCCGTGGGGGAGGAGCTCCCGGTGGCGGAGGAGGTGGTGTGGTTCAGGCCGGCCAAGGCGGCGGGAGGAGGGGTGGGGCTGTGCGCCGCCGTGGTGGAGGGGATGAGATGGGAGGAGGAGAGAGGAGGGTGGGTGGCGGGGGAGAAGGGTGGGATAGAGAGGGTGCAGAGGGTGGAGGAGTACGGAGGGGGAACGAGGTGGGTGAGGTTTGGGTGTTATGCGCTGGTGGAGAGGTTTGCATGGAGGAGGATGGATGGGAGCTTGGTGTTGGCTTGGGATTTCAGACATGTTGACAGGGTTATTACCAAGTGGGAGTGAGGTTGGTGCATTGCACCGGGCTAATGGGAGGATGCCACGTCATCCATGCAGATTGGTCCTTCCACTGGGGTGGCTTGTGAGAATTTCTTGCCTAGGTCCTCTTGTAAACTACTATTGCTCAGATTAAAGTCCCAGAGGTGTATGGCATGCCATGTTTGTGTTTTGTTGCCAGACTGCTAGGTCGGCCAGCAAAGTTTTAATCTTACTATTTGGAGGCGTGAAATTTAAATTTGGTGGCCGTTTGCAACTGATTTGAAGATCGTACGAATGTGATATGCCACATCCTTCAGCATGGCATGTCTACAATTGGTGACCAGATTTTAGCCCCATATTAGTTGTCAACAGTGATGGCCTTCGCTTATTAGGCAATCCAACCCCATTTTCCTGATGAGGGCCCTCTAAAACCTCACATGATATGGGGACAATACCTCAACAAAAGCTACACACCAAAAAAAATGCCGCACCATTGGTGCCATCTTTGGAAACCCGCTGTATAGTATTTGCCCACCTTTAGGAGGGGCAATATTTAACCAAAATTTAGTCTCACATTAGTCCCTTTCTCAGACCCCCCACAAATGGTGGGAACCTCGTGCACTGGGTACGCCCTTAGTCCTACAATAGTTATCAGCAATGGTGTCATGTGCTTATCAGGCAGGTCCATCCCTCTTCCTATTGAGGGCTCTCTCTTCCATAGAAGGATGAAGCCCCACCTCCCCCCAGGAACAATACCTTTGCAAGGGGCTATGCAGCAGAGAAACGGTGCAACAGCTTCCATTAGAAAAGGAAGAACACAAACTTATGCATAAAAGCATATATTGATAAAACTAAAGTAAAAACCTTCTCGATGAACCAAGAAAGCAACACTAAAAAGAAATTTTGTCAGACTAGTACTAGGTACCAACCTCTTCTAGCAGCTAGCAAAGCAGCTTCATTGACAATATTGGCAAGATCAGCTCCGACAAGTCCAGGAGTAAGAGATGCAACATATCAGCTTCAGAATTTGCCTGGTTTAGTGTTTGGTCCCTCTCATCATTAAAACTCCTTCCACGCCTTCCTCCTACAGCATCAAGCTCATCAATGAAAATTATAGATGGCAAGACAACTAAATGACTCACGTCAATGAATATACAATAAGTTGTTATGCAACTCATTCCATTTTCTCCTCTGGAAAACCATTTTCAACTAAAAGTTTCATATGACCTAGCATTTTTCTGTTGAAAATGGGTGGAACAAAGTTATTTATCCATAACCAACAAGAAAATGAGAGATTAAATGAAAAAGGGATCAGCAGGTTCAACTTTACAGAGTTCTGAAGTGTAACTTAGTTCAAAGTCTTTGTTTGAAATAATGGAAGAGCTTCCCTAGCTTAGATTCCACCAAGGGTTCTACACTTGTTCTTTATTAAGCAGCAGAAAATTACTAATTTTCTTTCAAAAAAATAGAAAACTTTATCTAAATCATCTTTGTCATAAAGATAAAGGTTCAAAGGAAGTATTGTCATCAAACCATCTTCATGTCTTTGAAAACCCTATTCACACCCTCACAACCCCCCCCCAACACACACACACACAAAGGGGGTTGCCATGACTAAAGCATAACAGGAAGATATTTGATCTTGCAAACAAGGTTGTCTCAGGAACTAAAGCATGGGTCTAATGGGCTGATAAGTGGGACTTTGAGTCATGTGCTGAAAGTGGTGAGCAAGCTAAGTTGATTCCTGAGATTCACCAAGGAAAATGGACTACAACATCTGCGTCAAAACTTAGGGATCATGGAGATTAGTAGCTGGAATGGGAGGTGCAGTTTGTTTTGCAGATTGGTGAAGAATTTCAATGGAAAAGTAGATAGGGATTGAAGATATGTTGGTGCCTGGAATCAAAGGAATAGTGGTTTGCACTACAGAAGACAAGCAAAACTGCATGTTATGTTGTGCTCTTATGTCATGTTAAGCTTGCGTACAATGCGTAAGACGGCTGGATGCAGTCGATATTAAAGTTTCTCTTTTCCTTTTTTGGTTTGCAGAGGGGGAGAGGGTTGAATGCAAAAAAGAAGAGAGAAAAGAATAAAGGAATCATGGACCTGCGTATGTTCACAATACATCAATTGGCCAAGGCTTGTGCAACAGAAATAAGTAACAATACACATGAGCGAAGAAAAAAACCAGATGCCAGAGCAAACAAAATATGCACCCTTCATGCAATTCACATGTACTGCATCCACACAAGAGAAATATGTAACCTCATCCCTCATGTTTTGGAATGAAACTGCCATCTTATTTTGTACGTGTATAATATGAAATTATCCCTAATCTTAATGTTGCATCTCTCTAGCCTATATATGACATGTGAAGTTGTTTAACAAGCAACTTTTGTTAGAACACACATATCGAGTTAGAAAACCAGTAGACAATGAGTTGTGTGATTCTTAAAAGGTGATCTACCCGACCCAAGCGGGAACCCCATAACTAACATCTGTACAATGTTCAACAATAAGTTAAACAGAGCTAAAATGAAAGCATTGAACTAACAGCTATGATTGCTCCAAATTGATCAGACACCATGGTTACATTGACCAGACCACTGTATGCTGATTGGATGCCGTGATTGGAAACTCCATGATCATATACAAGCCTCCTCAGTCCAATGGTAATGAAACACTACTCCCAAACATGGAACCAACAAGACCAATTCCACTGAATACTCTGCGACTTCGTTCCACACCAAAGTGATAGTGTTACAGAGGTTTTTCACCATTAACTTTCTGGCTTATGAAATGTGAATAAAGAATGCTAAGTTGATCAGGTGATTTCGGCCTATCATTATCATATCATCAAATATATGCCCACCCAATCATAAGTTTTTTTTTAAAGGCTACAGATATGTCCACCCAATCATAAGTAATGTTTTGGACATAAAGGAAGTATCCCTTCCTTTCTCATGCACTAGTGAGGTGAAAAAAATCACTGATTTTTTTTCCCAGTTGATTCTTGTAGGAACAAAATGATGGCATGCAGCAACTTCCAGGGAAAAAAAAATGCATTAGAAAAATCAAGAATTGCATATTTTAAATCTAGATAACTGCAGCAATAGTTTTTTTTTTCCTCTCTTTCTCTAAGTTTGTTCATGAAGCACACATGATTCTAGAATTGATATGAACCCTCCTGTATGCAATACCTTTATTCCTATATAAATTTATACAGTATTCCCTTTCTTCTCCTCAGTTTGGGGGGTCAATAGCCCTCCTAAGGTGAAATTTCTCCGGTGGACAGCTGCTCTCAATAGGCTCCCAACATTTGACAAGCTAGCTCAGCTATTACAAGATATAAATACAGTGTGCTGTCTTTGTGGGGAGGATGAGGAATCTGTGGACCATCTCGTTATCTCCTGCTCCTTCGCTAGGGAGGTGCAGCAGCTGATTGGTGAACCTTTTCATGTGGACTGTTCTTGCTTTGCTTTAGTGGAGAGTCTTCTACTCTTGTGGGGGAGACCTTGGAGGTTGAAGTAGGAGTGGGTTCTTTGATGGCTGATCCTCCATGAGACCATCTAGGCTCTTTGGTTGGAGTGGAACGGTAGGATTTTCAGGTGGGAAGTGATCACTCCGAATAGGATTTTCTCTTTTGTTTGTGAGAAGGTTCAAGGGTGGGCTCAAGTTTCTGGTAATTTGGACTCTCACAACTCCTTGTTTTGTCTACTGGAGGAGAGGGGATTGGAGGTTCGCACCTTTGTGGTGTTTTGTATGGGGGAAATTTTGTTCTTTTCCCTTCTCAACTTTATATTTACACTTTTCTATTTTATAATACAAATGGTACCATTCACGTTAAAAAAAAAAAAAAAAATATATACAGTTTATACATTCATTACACAATATGACTATACATGTTTGATTTACATCTTGCCATCTGCCAAATGGCTGTGTATAGGGTACTGGCAGTACAACAACAGGACAAAATCCTACTCCATCTGTCAAAAAGTCATGAGTTTAATGTAAATCTTTTGGTGATTAACAACATCTTGATGACCACACTTGACCTGCCAGATCACTCGATCCAGATGCAGATCCCCTTTTGGACCCAACTCTGATCATAAAAGACTCCCGATCTCTTAAAGTTTTGACTAGCATAAGCACAAAATATGAAGTCAGGCGCATGCAGACTATACATTTGGAATGGAAAATTTTGGATGCAACTTCCAAAAAAACTGTTTTTTTTTTCCTCCATTTTTTCCCTTTTTCTCCAGCATAGCTACGGGCTCTGTTAGCCCAGGTCCAGACACCATCTGCGGCACTTTCCATTTTTTTCCTTTTATGCTTGTCAGTCATCGGGATAAAAACCAAGTTTAAGAGTTATGAACAACCAAGAACCGTCATTGTCATCATCATCATAAGCCTTGTGCCATCAATCTGAGTCAACCAATCAAATAAAAGATTTAAGGATCTGACAGAATTGTATGGCTGGCTGACGGCGTGGTGTCAAACCTCAGCCTGAGGCGGACAAGTATATAAGCAAGGTCACTTTTGATAGGAGATTATTTGCTACATTTCCATGACGTTATTTGGTCAGAAGGAAATTATTTTGCTAGCTGCATTAGGATTTAAAAAAAGAAAAGAAAATGTTACATGATAAATCAGGTTTGAAAATATAACAAAAAGAGTTCGCGGATCTAGGTTTATGCCCATCGCCAAACATTGTCATCAGAGCATTATCTCATTTATTTGTGGTCAGCTACACTAATCGTGTCCTGCCTCTTTTGTCTAATCTAAAGCCATGTTTGTGGTTAAACGTAGGAAGAATAGGCCTTCTCTTACCATGTCAAACCATCTTATTTTATAGGTACATTTGCTAGGGCAAATCAACTTTGGAAGTATACCAAAAGGATTCACTGCTCTAGGTTGCCCATTTCCAATGTTTCTATTCTTTGAGATTCTTTTAGGAAGAAAATTTTGATGGAGAACTTCTTTGAGATTAATATGTTAAAGTTATCGGGTCATTTAACTCAAAATTTTAAGATTATTAGTGAAGTAAGTATCATTAATTAAATATTTTAAATTTGATCATTTTTTAGGATTATTTTAACATATGATCTTGTATGCAAGTCTATTTTAAATTTTGTCACTACCACAAATACGGGGTGCGTGGCTTGATTCATGATACCATATTAAAGTTATTGAATTATCTAACTCAAAACTTTAAGACTATGAGTGGAGTAGGCATCATCTATTAAATATTTTTGGATTTTGTCTTTTTTTGATGTAGGACTATTCTAACAGAATACCTTGTGAGGGGATGAGTTATTCTAAATTATTTATTCTATAATAAAGAATATTTTGATTTGATAATAAGATATAATACAAGTCAGAATATCATATTCTTGGGTGCAGGAAAAATGGATTATTCAATTTATTCTAAGAATACGTCATTCTGGGTTGTAATAACAAATCTTGCTTATCAAATCAGAATTCGACTTATCTACAAAAAAAAATCCTCTTTATTCCGCCTTAACTAATAAGACTTTTTCCCTCCTCTTGAGGACCTTTTCTTTACTTTATATGAGACATGTCTTATTCATGAGAACTTGTCTACTTTTGATGTTATAGATTCTTATCTTTACATTCCATCATCCTAAAAAAAATAAACTTATTTTTCAAAATAAATGGTCTCGAAAATAAGAGGACTTCTTGTATCACTATCTCATTTTTTTCATATAAGTTTAGGTTTCTTAGGAGCAACGTTTTTTCAAAGCTATGTTGTTCTTAGAATTAGTTTCAACTTCATTTTTATTCTAATTTTTAGAAACATTATATCTCAGTTATTCAATCATTTGACAAAATTATAATATTTTCAAAAAGTGGTATAGTTCTATTTGGAGAAGATACCAATGAGAGAGAAGGAAATGGTCGGAGATGAGGTGGTGAAAAGGAAAGCGTTCGAGAAAGAGGGGAACTAAAACACAAGTCTATCATAAATATAAAACAGCTCATGGATTATTTTTCCTTGTGGATCAGTCTTATTTTTGTATTATTTTTCATAATCTTATAATATTTGCAAAGCAGCCCTGTGGTCATCATCCATCAACATTATGTGGAAGTGTCTTATTTAAATTAAATTAAAATTTAACCAAAGTTTAAAAAAATTATGATATTTTTATTGTTTATTCAATTGTCTTTATCTCTTTTTCCATCTATATGTCTATCTCTCTCTCTCGATAGAATGTACCGATCAATCAAAAGAACTCTTTTTATAGAGATATTTTCTAATTTGTTGATTGAAAAAGGAATATTTACAGCATCTAACCGTAGGAGCAATTTTTTCAACTATTATGATATAGTAAAGTTATTAAAATAAAAAATAAGGTTGTCAATTTTACAAATAAAATGTTAAGGCAAATATCTCAAACTAGCATGATGTGAATCAAAATGTCAATTTGAACAAAAAAATATTATCCAAACTTTTGGTTCTCATTTATGTCTTGCTCTTGAATTAGCTCATAAATTCTTTGAATTTGTGTTTCCAAAACTCTTACAATAAAGCATGTAAAGTTTAAACCTGCAATATCTTCCACTTCGCACAGACCCGCTGACAAAACCATGTGTCAACGGCTAGCCGGCCGCTGACAAAGCCGTGGACAAAAGTCCCGTTGGCAAATATTTGTCAACGGCTAATGAGAAACCGTTGACAAATATCCTATATGTCTACGGCTAAAAATCGTGGACAAATAAGGCATATGTCAACGGCTTCTAGCTGTGGACAAATAGGGTATTTGTCAACGGTTATAAACCGCTGACAAATAATGCTTTTGTCCACGACTGTAAGCCGTTGACATATGCTGTTAATGTTAACAGTTGTAGCCGCTGACAAATGGTACATTTGTCCACGGCCATGCATAGAAGCCGCTGACAAATATGATATGTCTATGGTTTCTTAGCCGCTGACATATAGTAACATAAGTTTTTGTCAGCGGTTTCAGCCGCTGACAAACAATTATTAATTAAAAAAAAATTAAAAATATTAAATAATACACAAAAATCTATAGATATACAAACCTATATATAAACAAATACACACATCCATACAAGCACATCCATACACAGTATGAACTTAACTAATAAATACATCCATACAAGTACATCCAAAAAAAAGAGCAGCAATCATCACAATTCTCCAGACATGGCTCAGAAATTTCAATATAAGATAGTACTCATGATCTTCCTTTCCTAAGGAAGTTACCACTGTAATAAGAATCAGAATCTTCTAAGTGCAGGTGAGGATGGGACTCGAGGTAAGTGTAGAAAAGGGAGTTTGCAAAATCAACTCCTCACATGAAACTTTTTTTATTACCCATGAGTGATTGTTCCTGAAAAACTTCATCTCCCCCTTTGCACTTACCCAATCCAATGCTCACCTGCACTTACAGGAATCCAACTCTTGTAATAAGGACATAACCTTTTTTTGGGTCCTACAAGGGACAAAACATTCTAAGCAACACACATTGAAACAGAGTACACTGTTAGCTTCTTGTAACCCAACAAAGAAAATTAAAAAAAAAAAACATTGTTAGCATGCCCATTTCTAGAGCACTGACTGTTTCTACCTATGTGCTAGGACAAGTCTCCTGCTACATTATTTTTCGCATCTCCCATTAATTTGCCCTTGTGGAGAAGAAACCGCCATGGAATCCATAGGGTACTCTTTTCGGTAGTGTTATTTTGGCAACCGGATCCTCTCCAAACCTTCTAGAGTCAATAATGTAAACCTGCAAGCACATTAACCGTATTAATTGTTCAAAATATGAAGCATTAAGCTAACCAAAAAAATTTACTGGCGAAGTGGAAACAGATCCAAGAACGTCACATAAATGATGGCATATTATATTTATGGAGTATAACTGAATGACTTGAATGAGACCTCGTCATTTCTTTGAAAACAAAAGGATTTTGAAACATAAAATGGGGAATACAATTAACTAGAAGGATTTTAGAACAACGAGTGCCAAACAGATAAAAACAGAAGAACTTACATGAGAAATATTGGAGCCTTCATTGTGAACAAAGGAGATGACCCACCCATCATCTTCTGCATGACCACCTGGCTTTGGGGCAAATGCTGCACCTGAACAAAAGTGGTTTTCTCCAAGTCTATGGTACTCCACTTTGACTGGATATCCAGAGTTTTCCCCTCTCTCTTCCCCGAACTATAAAATTGAAATTATAACATAACAACAGACATGAAGCATGCAATTATCTGCATAGATATCAGCTAATTAAGAGGAAGGTGAATCTAGATATAACTGGGGAAGTGCGTACGTACCCTGGGGATCTTATGTTCCTTCTCCTCAAAGTATAGTTTGGCTAAGCTCCCATACTTGGGCAAAGCTGCAATCAAGAATTAGACGAGTGCATCCCAAGTTAATTTAACCAATGGTTATAATTTATAAGCAATATTCAAGTGGTCATTATAGGCTTTGCTAATACCTGATATAGAGCTTGCTGCCGAGTCGACGACCTGTGCATATGCATATTTATTATGTAGACCTGTGAAGTTCTCATTGATCATAGGGAAGTCCATGGAGAAGTCTCTTCCTGTTAGATCTCTCTCCTTCACCTCACCAGTCACCATATTTAATCTCCATTCATGTAACCGAGAAAATAGCAGGCCATCTTCAATGGAATCGTGTGTATTTTCCGTGTCTGATACAATTGGATTAAACGCCCTGGAAAACCAATCAAACTTGTTGACTCCATGATCTGGGCCTGGGATGATTGAACCACGAGATCTGCATCCTCTCACCACCACCTGTTATCCGCAAAAAAAAGGAAAATCAGAGAAAGTGCATAGTTCTTAAGCCAAATAAATGATGGGATCTATATTGATGCAGCTTAAGTGGCGTTGACGTGGTTCAAGTGCGAGGACAAGGAGAAAAATAAGAGTTTGACAAGAAGTTTAACACCTTGTCGGTAAAATTGACATAACTTTTTTGCCCGAATGTCATATTTGCCTAGGACTCTAATTGGCCGGGAAACATCATTTAGAGTGGATCAACGTGGCTTTTACCGCCTGCGACCATATGGCGTCATTTTACCATTCAAATTTTATCATTTTCCTAGTGAACAGTCCAGTTTTAGCAAAAAATTGCTACTTTTGGTAATTTTTCAGGTAGAGATATGGTAGACTTGAAATTTGATTTTGACAGTACTACTTTTGTAACAATTACTTAGAATTCCATCTTCCTTCATCCAGTAGATTTTCAAGCATGTCAACCTCAAAAGCAAGCAGAGCAGATCATGTGCACTGTACCCAGGTTGGCAACTAATAGCATACATAATTGTTTCTTATTTCTTCTGTATTCCGTACAGACTAAATTTCACGGTAGCTTGTACTTTTTCTCACAATTTTTGAGAAAAGGATGGATAGTCTCCCATTAGGTTAGAATCTACTAAAGATTCAAATGGCCTCAAGAGTCCATGACCTTCATCACGACTCAATAAACCCCCAAAAAGGCGCGAACCTAGCACTCAATTCAAAACTGCTCATCTCCACTGGTATACTGTTATGTACCCGAGGCGCGAAGCTAGTTTTCCTAATAACTACTTAAAGTGCATTATCCGAGGGGATACATCATACATGGAATTACGACAATAAGGGATATATTAGCATCTGTTAATATCCTAATAAAGGGAGAACCGTCTCAGACTGCATAGTTTGAAGGTGGTGTTGTTTGACGTAAACTAGAAATGGGCATCCAAGAACTCTGAGAAGATTGCATCTGATATGCTATTATAACGAAAATTTTTGGATTGTGTGATTAAAAGAGTGTTGGGAAGAGAGAGAGCACCCCACCAGAGATGTTGATGACCTCCATGTCGGGGAGGTCGTTCTGCAGGAAATCCAAGACGTTCTGCATGCCCTTGGAGACCATGTTCATGCCCATGGCGTCATCGATGCTGCAGTTGAACCTCATGTATAGGTTCTTCCCCGCCATCGCGCAGTGGATCCCCTACAGCCTCGCAAACCTACTCGACCTGAACAAGCACATCCAGAAAAATAAAACGATTTTTGTATTTCATAAAAAAGTTACAGCAAGAACACTGAACCGCCCTATAAAAGTATAGTATCAATGCACTTCGTTATTCTAGAAGATCCCGTATGAATCCATGGGGGGGGAAAGACAAATGAACATTTCTTACAGGCATAACAACAAACATGTAAGGTGCGACCCACATGAGATCTCACAAACTCATCTACAATCAGAAAAATGGAAGAAAATACCGATCAAACACCAAAATAAGAATTAAATGTCGAGAAAAGTATGAAATGCAGAACTAAACGGATTAGTACTTCATCTTTCCCTAGAAACAGATTGGGGAAGAAGACAGGAACAGGGTGAGAGAGAGAGAGAGAGAAATTGGAACTGGAACGCACTTGTTGAACACCACGGAGAGGGTGTCGAAGTTGGCAGCGTCCTCCAGGAACATCCTGAGTTGCGCCCGCTTCGCTGATCCAAACCTTACTACGGGCGTCCTGATCATACCGTCCCGGAAGAGCACGCTCTTCACGCCGCCAGAGTCCCTAATGGCCTTCAACCCCCGGTTGGTGCTCGCCACCAGGCAACCTTCCGTGGTCGCCATGGGCACGTGGTAGAGCTCCCTGTCGAGCAGCATCGGCCCGTCAAGCCCCACCGGTATACCACGTACCCCATCGGCGATGGGGTCGGGTAGTCGAGGAGTCAATGGGGTCGCTGGCGACTGGAGGCAGCGATGGGTCGCCGATAGCTGGAGGACGTGATGGGGTCGCTTGCGGCCGGAGGCAGCAATGGGTTGGAGGCGGCGATCGCCGGTGTCTCTGTGAATGAAGGGGGCGAGGGTTTGAGGGGGAAAAGAGCGTGGGTTTGGGGTGCCCTGTGAACGAAGGCTATGATTTAGGGTTATGATTTATGTCCACGGCTAAAAACTTAGCCGTTGACATATAACCGATATGTCGACGGCTAAAATTATAGCCGTGGACATATCATTTTAATCAAATTTATTTTTTCTTTTTATTACTTAAGTCGACGGATCTATCGAAGCCGTTAACATATATGCTACATATGTCAACGGCTATAGTCTAGCCGTTGACATATATTACGTATGTATAAATGGTTAGCTGAGCCGTTGACATATAAGTCTATTGCCAACGATTTTCTCTTGACCGTCGACTAATATACTCTTTGTCGACAAGTGTGCCTAGCCGTCGACATATACTCGCTGACAAAACCTATCTTCCTTGTAGTGTTCGTTCCAAACCTATGAACAACTCAACAGGTTGGCAAAAGTGCCCTTCATAAATGACCAGCCTCTGATAGGCAAACTTAAGTTGAATCAACTACGAAATATTATAGCATTTAACTCTTTGCAAACCCCATACGTAGAAAGTGGACTCTGAACAACTCTTCACAAGGGGGGAGAGGGAAGCCGGATTTTATGTGAAAAATCCCTCACCAAATTTTCAAGTTTGCATTCCTACCATGTCTCTTCAAACTTAATTGTTGTATTGAGCTTGCGAGTCAAGGAAGAAATGGTCAGCAAAGATTTCTCTTGTCATCAATTCAGTCACCATCACCGTCCTGCATATAGACAAAAAATAGAAATTTCCAAAGGGAAGATCATGAACAAGGTAGGCCATGTTTGGCAACATTTTTACTTGAAAGTCACTTTTAACTTTTACTTTTCAGGTAAAAATGATTTGAGAAAGAGAAATTATAACTAATTTTAATTTGTTACAAAAAATAACTTTTTTCATAATAGTTTTATTTTTTATAATTTTAAAAACTTCACCTTATAATTTTTTGGTTGAAAATCAAAATATAGGGAAAATACTACATAAATGTTTCCAAAAAAATAATTAAATAAAACTACGAAAGTACTTCCAGACCCATCAGGCCATCATCCACTTGTCACAATCTTCGGTCGTGTTTGATGCAACTTTTATTTGAAAGTATTTTTACATTTTCATTTAGTTATTTTTTATGGAAACTATTGAATCTTGAAAGCCATTATGTTATATTTTCCTTGTGTTTTAGCTCAAGAAAAAAGTTTCCAAGATTGGTAAAGAAGTGAGGCTGTTACCGGATAGTTGATTTTTATAACAAATTAAAATTAGTTGTAATCTCTCTTCTTCAACTCTTTTTCTATAAGAAATAAAAGTCAAAAGTAACTTTTAAATAGAAGTTTTACCAGACACACCCTTCACATCATCTTGATGGCACCAGCTTCCAATCGTGGGAGCGACACAGGGCATGCAAAGATCAAGTCATCCGTTTGAACAAAAATATATATATATTAGAACCAGCTGCCTGGAGCAGTTGGTTCACCACCTCTCTTTCAAAAGGGAGGTGGCAGGTTCGATTTTGGTTGGGACCTAAAAATCGTTCAGCCATGTAACCTTAGTGTCGTTGGGATATTTATCTTCTGGTCTGTGAGATTACTTCTCTTGAAATCAGATGGACCTAAAATTGTCGCCTAATTAGGCGGACCCTTCGACCGAACCGGAATTATCTCCAACTATGGAGGAAAATCGTGCGTTCCCGATTGAACCCCGGTCGCTTGTAATAGTTGTACATAATCGGCCTCTGGTCCCTTTCAAAAATAAATAAATAAAATAATATATATATATATATATATTAAAGGAAAAAACCAAGTCAGTCAACACAACTGCACCATCCAAGAAATTGACCTGCACCTTCCTTGTTCCTTCCTTCCCCGAGACTGTTTTTTTTTTATATAATACTATTATTTATTATATTATTAATTAACTATATTTATTATTAATATAATTTTTTATATTATTTATTATTTTATATTATTTATTATTAATATTTAATACATATTATAATATAAACATATTATAAATAATACATATATATAACATACAGTATAGTATAACAGTATAATATATATATATAATATATATTATAATACCACCATTATCCACCCAACCCCCCATCTTTAAATTCGCCAGCCAGGTCTCAGATGGCAACAATGGCGAGCGCCGACTGACACAGTGTGAGCAGAGAAGGGGAGGAGGACGAGGAGAAGAAGAAGAAGAAGCCCGGAGCCATGTACGTGACCAGGCCGCTGTCCCAGTACAAGGCCTCCCCCGGCGCCGCCACCGCGCCGCCGCCGGCGGGCCCCCACTCGGGCTACCTCGTGCTGCAGGACGCGGAGTACGAGGCCCACGCAACCTCCTGCTGGGGGCTCTGCAAGGACAGCTACCTCGGCGACCTGCCTTTCCCGCAGAACCGGCTGCTCTCCGTCGAGTACACCACCTCGACGGGCCTGAGCAGCTACGCCACCTTCGACAAAGTCCTCTTCTTCCCCGTCCCCGGCCAGCCCCTCTCCTCCAACCGCTATTACGTCGTCCGCGCCAAGGGGAAGCATGCTGGGTAAGCGCCCATGCCCATTTCTCTATTCGATTACTCGTCCTCTGTTCTCGTCAAAAGTTTCCATCCTTCTCCAATAAAGATGCTTAATCCGTCCATGGATGCTCGATTTCTGGGAAACCCAGGCAGGGGAAGCGCCGAGCTCTCTGTTGAGAAGTTTCCATATGCTGAAAGGCGTCTCATTTTCTGCTTTCTAATCCACCAGGAAGGTGTGCGCCTGCTCGAGGGAGGAGGACAAGACCACCTGCTGCTTCTGCTCCTGCATCAAAGACGTCAAGCCGAGGCCATTCGACCACGGCGACGTCTACCAGCAGGTGGAGGTCGCCCGCTACACCGGCTGCAGCGGGGGGTTCTTCGCCAGGGCCGTCGCCCCCGACGGCTTCCCCCCAGACTTCCTGCGGAGGAAGGGGTGGCGGGTCTCCACCTCGCGCCCGCGCAGCTTCGGCCTCGACCTGGGGGCGGCCACCGGCGTCGACGGCGTCCTCCGGGCGCGCATGCCGGGCACCGACTTCCCCATTTCCAGCGCGCGCTCCCCCGCCGTAGTCGTCGGCAAGTGGTACTGCCCCTTCATATTTGTGAAGGAGGAGGGGTGCCCGCCCAAGGAGCAGATGGAGAGGTCCGTCTTCTACGAGGTGGCCCTCGAGCAGTTCTGGGAGGCGATACACACCTGCGAGAACAACCCCCGCGAGGAGAGCCGCACAGTCCAGATGAGCGCCGCCGTACGAAGGGAGTCGGCGCTGCTGCGCGGCAGCGATCCCGTGGGGGAGGAGCTCCCGGTGGCGGAGGAGGTGGTGTGGTTCAGGCCGGCCAAGGCGGCGGGAGGAGGGGTGGGGCTGTGCGCCGCCGTGGTGGAGGGGATGAGATGGGAGGAGGAGAGAGGAGGGTGGGTGGCGGGGGAGAAGGGTGGGATAGAGAGGGTGCAGAGGGTGGAGGAGTACGGAGGGGGAACGAGGTGGGTGAGGTTTGGGTGTTATGCGCTGGTGGAGAGGTTTGCATGGAGGAGGATGGATGGGAGCTTGGTGTTGGCTTGGGATTTCAGACATGTTGACAGGGTTATTACCAAGTGGGAGTGAGGTTGGTGCATTGCACCGGGCTAATGGGAGGATGCCACGTCATCCATGCAGATTGGTCCTTCCACTGGGGTGGCTTGTGAGAATTTCTTGCCTAGGTCCTCTTGTAAACTACTATTGCTCAGATTAAAGTCCCAGAGGTGTATGGCATGCCATGTTTGTGTTTTGTTGCCAGACTGCTAGGTCGGCCAGCAAAGTTTTAATCTTACTATTTGGAGGCGTGAAATTTAAATTTGGTGGCCGTTTGCAACTGATTTGAAGATCGTACGAATGTGATATGCCACATCCTTTAGCATGGCATGTGTACAATTAGAGGCCACATCAGGAGAGACTTTGCACGATACTAAACACCTAAGGGATATTTTACATATTTGTGATCCTTTACAGCACCTTAAAACCTTACTAAAAAAGCTATGCACCTACCTCCTCTTTTTATTGTTAACAAGCTCAGATTGGATTCACCTCCCACGGCCACACAAATATAACTTGCCTTTGTTGTCAAGATCTCCCATTTGAGATTTTTTAAGGTTTTAAAGATATAGTTTCTAATCCTTCAACTGAAATTCAAATTTTTGCTCGACATCTATACTCGATTCTGTGTCTTACAAGCAAACAACACCAACCCATGCAAACAAGCAAGGTACTTATACCATTGAGGCAACAAGATATATCCCTTGGCAGTTGGCAGACTCATCTCTCCACTTACCTCCTTAAAAGGGAGAACTAGAAGCACTGCCTACTTTGCTTCACCATTTTGTTGTGCATCAAAATTTCTATTTAAATATTAAAGGTATTCCATGTCACATGCCAGCTAACATTCCGGCCTATCATGCTGCATGAAATACCAAAAAGAAGTCAGATGAAGCAGCACAACATTTAGCTCTAACTTAACGTTTGATAGCCAAGAAACCCTTGCACACCATCATCCTTTACTTCCTCCCTCTTCATAAGTGAAGGCACCCAAGGAAACAGCTTCTCAAGCCCCTTGCTTATGCCGCTAGGAGTCAGTCGCTTGTCATTGATCCCAAACTTCGCTCTTTCTACTGCCGCCATTATGTCTTCGCGAGCCACTGCTTCACCACCTGTGCAACAAGAAAATGGGTTCATATAATGCCAACACATGCATGAATGTGCCTGAGTGTATCCAAAGGAGAGGGATACAGTAGGTAATCAAATGAACGATTACATAAACATGCATCTTTCCACCGTTTCGTACCACCATAACAAAGAAGACCTCTCTATTGTGCTGAATGCTTGAGTTGCTTTGGGAATGTAAGACCAATTTATAAGCAAATTCCAACTTATCTATATCACTTGATGTTTGTCTTTATAATCAGTACCATCTCTATATTCGAGTGCATGGAATTTAAAACCAACTAAATGAAATAGGTTGTATCTACCTATTGAACAGGAACCATTAAAGTAGATCCAAAGGCTAATAATAAGCTCAAAAAGAGAAAATATATATGTGTTACAGCATGTGGAGGCATTTGCTTGGTGTGGCTCCCTGCCAAGAGATTCACCCCAAGGCAGATGGGGTTCACCCTTTACCAAGCAAAGGGCCCTCGTTAGGGAAAAGAGATGAACCTGCACCGCAGTACATGCCCACCTCACGCAAAGAGAGATGTTGTGGTTGTGGCCAGATTTTAGCCCCATATTAGTTGTCAACAATGATGGCCTACGCTTATCAGGCAATCCAACCCCATTTTCCTGATGAGGGCCCTTTAAAACCTCACATGATATGGGGACAATACTCAACAAAAGCTACACACCAAAAAAAATGGAAACCCGCTCTATAGTATATGCCCACCTTTAGGAGGGGCAATATTTAACCAAAGTTTAGTCCTACATTAGTCCCTTCCCTAGACCCCCCACAAATGGTGGGAACCTCGTGCACTGGGTACGCCCTTAGTTCTACAATAGTTATCAGCAATGGTGTCATGTGCTTATCAGGCAGGTCCATCCCTCTCCCTATTGAGGGCTCTCTCTTCCATAGAAGGATGAAACCCCACCTCCCTCCAGGAACAATACCTTTGCAAGGGGCTATGCAGCAGAGAAACGGTGCAACAACTTCCATTAGAAAAGGAAGAACACAAACTTATGCATAAAAGCATATATTGATAAAACTAAAGTTAAAACCTTGTCGATGAACTAGCAAAACAACACTAAAAAGAAATTGTCAGACTAGTACCTCTTCTAGCAGCTAGCAAAGCAGCTTCATTGACAATATTGGCAAGATCAGCTCCGACAAGTCCAGGAGTAAGAGACGCAATAAGATTGCAAATAAGCTGTGGATCTTCCTCCAAAGGAATTCCCCTTAAATGTACATGCAAAATTCTTTTCCTCCCATCTAAGTCTGGCTCTCCCACAAGCACTTTCCTGGAGAACCGGCCTGGCCGACAGAGAGCTGGATCCAGTGCTTCAGGCCTATTAGTTGCCGCAATAACAATTACTTTCATGTCTGACTCGAATCCGTCCATCTCTGTCAACAGCTGCAATAAGTCGAACAAAGCTCAGTTGTGCAAACAGGTTACTGTAAAGCTTAATGATGCAACATATCAGCTTCAGAATTTGCCTGGTTTAGTGTTTGGTCCCTCTCATCATTAAAACTCCTTCCACGCCTTCCTCCTACAGCATCAAGCTCATCAATGAAAATTATAGATGGCGAATACTTTCGCGCCACTTTGAACAGGTCTCTGATGCGTGCCGCTCCTCTTCCAACAAACAACTCCACAAACTCACTTGCAGAAACTGAGAAGAATGGAACTCCCGCTTCTCCAGCTACAGCACGTGCTAGTAATGTTTTCCCTGTCCCAGGGGGGCCCACCAACAGGACTCCTTTGGGCAATTTTGCTCCCAGTTTATTGTAGCTGATAGACCCTTGTAAGCAAGAAATGATCTGCCAACAGTATACTACTGCATTAGAAAACATCTTTTACCAACAGAAGCTTCCCAAAATAATAAGAGAACTTCCTGTTTAATTTTATTAGGCGAAGAATGAGTGGGACACCATGTTGGTGTTTGTATTCTGGATTCATTTAGTGAGCATCATTGTGTACATCATGTACACTTCTTTTTTCATTTATACAATTTAGTCATACCATCCACTTTCCCAAAAAAACTTATTTACCAGGGCACAAAGAATGACATATGACAGACATTAGTTTCAAGGCAAAATGATGAAGGCGCAAGACAACTAAATGACTCACGTCAATGAATATACAATAAGTTGTTATGCAACTCATTCCATTTTCTCCTCTGGAAAACCATTTTCAACTAAAAGTTTCATATGACCTAGCATTTTTCTGTTGAAAATGGGTGGAACAAAGTTATTTATCCATAACCAACAAGAAAATGAGAGATTAAATGAAAAAGGGATCAGCAGGTTCAACTTTACAGAGTTCTGAAGTGTAACTTAGTTCAAAGTCTTTGTTTGAAATAATGGAAGAGCTTCCCTAGCTTAGATTCCACCAAGGGTTCTACACTTGTTCTTTATTAAGCAGCAGAAAATTACTAATTTTCTTTCAAAAAAATAGAAAACTTTATCTAAATCATCTTTGTCATAAAGATAAAGGTTCAAAGGAAGTATTGTCATCAAACCATCTTCATGTCTTTGAAAACCCTATTCACACCCTCACAACACACCCCCCCCCAACACACACACACACAAAGGGGGTTGCCATGACTAAAGCATAACAGGAAGATATTTGATCTTGCAAACAAGGTTGTCTCAGGAACTAAAGCATGGGTCTAATGGGCTGATAAGTGGGACTTTGAGTCATGTGCTGAAAGTGGTGAGCAAGCTAAGTTGATTCCTGAGATTCACCAAGGAAAATGGACTACAACATCTGCGTCAAAACTTAGGGATCATGGAGATTAGTAGCTGGAATGGGAGGTGCAGTTTGTTTTGCAGATTGGTGAAGAATTTCAATGGAAAAGTAGACAGGGATTGAAGATATGTTGGTGCCTGGAATCAAAGGAATAGTGGTTTGCACTACAGAAGACAAGCAAAACTGCATGTTATGTTGTGCTCTTATGTCATGTTAAGCTTGCATACAATGCGTAAGACAGCTGGATGCAGTCGATGTTAAAGTTTCTCTTTTCCTTTTTTGGTTTGCAGAGGGGGAGAGGGTTGAATGCAAAAAAGAAGAAAGAAAAGAATAAAGGAATCATGGACCTGCGTATGTTCACAATACATCAATTGGCCAAGGCTTGTGCAACACAAATAAGTAACAATACACATGAGCGAAGAAAAAAACCAGATGCCAGAGCAAACAAAATATGCACCCTTAGTCTCATGCAATTCACATGTACTGCATCCACACAAGAGAAATGTGTAACCTCATCCCTCATGTTTTGGAATGAAACTGCCATCTTATTTTGTACGTGTATAATATGAAATTATCCCTAATCTTAATGTTGCATCTCTCTAGCCTATATATGACATGTGAAGTTGTTTAACAAGCAACTTTTGTTAGAACACACATATCGAGTTAGAAAACCAGTAGACAATGAGTTGTGTGATTCTTAAAAGGTGATCTACCCGACCCAAGCGGGAACCCCATAACTAACATCTGTACAATGTTCAACAATAAGTTAAACAGAGCTAAAATGTAAGCATTGAACTAACAGCTATGATTGCTCCAAAATGATCAGACACCATGGTTACATTGACTAGACCACTGTATGTTGATTGGATGCCGTGATTGGAAACTCCATGATCATATACAAGCCTCCTCAATCCAATGGTAATGAAACACTCACAAACATAGAACCAACAAGACCAATTCCACGGACATACTCTGTGACTTCGTTCCACACCAAAGTGATAGTGTTACAGAGGTTTTTCACCATTAACTTGCTGGCTTATGAAATGTGAATAAAGAATGCTAAGTTGATCAGGTGATTTCGGCCTATCATTATCATATCATCATATATATGCCCACCCAATCATAAGTTTTTTTTTAAAGGCTACAGATATGTCCACCCAATCATAAGTAATGTTTTGGACATAAAGGAAGTATCCCTTCCTTTCTCATGCAATAGTGAGGTGAAAAAAATCACTGATTTTTTTTCCCAGTTGATTTCTTGTAGGAACAAAATGATGGCATGCAGCAACTTCCAGGGAAAAAAAAATGCATTAGAAAATTCAAGAATGCCATATTTTAAATCTAGATAACTGCAGCAATAGTTTTTTTTCCTCTCTTTCTCTAAGTTTGTTCATGAAGCATACATGATTCTAGAATTGATATGAACCCTCCTGTATGCAATACCTTTATTTCTATATAAATTTATACAGTATTCCCTTTCTTCTCCTCAGTTTGGGGGGTCAATAGCCCTCCTAAGGTGAAATTTCTCTGGTGGACAGCTTCTCTCAATAGGCTCCCAACATATGACAGGCTAGCTCAGTTATTACAAGATATAAATACAGTGTGCTGTCTTTGTGGGGAGGATGAGGAATCTGTGGACCATCTCTTTATCTCCTGCTCCTTCGCTAGGGAGGTGTAGCAGCTGATTGGTGAACTTTTTCATGTGGACTGTTCTTGCTTTGCTTTAGTGGAGAGTCTTCTACTCTTGTGGGGGAGACCTTGGAGGTTGACGTAGGAGTGGGTTCTTTGATGGCTGATCCTCCATGAGACCATCTAGGCTCTTTGGTTGGAGTGGAACGTTAGGATTTTCAGGTGGGAAGTGGTTACTCCGAATAGGATTTTCTCTTTTGTTTGTGAGAAGGTTCAAGGGTGGGCTCAAGTTTCTTGTAATTTGGACTCTCACAACTCCTTGTTTTGTCTACTGGAGGAGAGGGGATTGGAGGTTCGCACCTTTGTGGTGTTTTGTATGGGGGAAATTTTGTTCTTTTCCCTTCTCAACTTTACATTTACACTTTTCTATTTTATAATACAAGTGGTACCATTCACGTTAAAAAAATAATAATAATAAAAATTATACAGTTTATACATTCATTACACAATATGACTATACATGTTTGAATTACATCTTGCCATCTGCCAAATGGCTGTGTATAGGGTACTGGCAGTACAACAACAGGACAAAATCCTACTCCATCTGTCAAAAGACAATGAGTCATGAGTTTAATGTAAATCTTTTGGTGATTAACAACATCTTGATGACCACACTTGACCTGCCAGATCACTCGATCCAGATGCAGATCCCCTTTTGGACCCAACTCTGATCATAAAAGACTCCCGATCTCTTAAAGTTTTGACTAGCATGAGCACAAAATATGAAGTCAGGCACATGCAGACTATACATTTGGAATGGAAAATTTTGGTTGCAACTTCCAAAAAAACTGTTTTTTTTTTCCTCCATTTTTTCCCTTTTTCTCCAGCATAGCTACGGGCTCTGTTAGCCCAGGTCCAGACACCATCTGCGGCACTTTCCATCCAGCACCTACAGTAAGGGATATATGCTTATTTTATGCTTGTCGGTCATTGGGATAAAAACCAAGTTTAAGAGTTATGAACAACGAAGAACCGTCATTGTCATCATCATCATAAGCCTTGTGCCATCAATCTGAGTCAACCAATCACATAAAAGATTTAAGGATCTGACAGAATTGTATGGCTGGCTGACGGCCTGATGTCAAACCTCAGCCTGAGGCGGACAAGTATATAAGCAAGGTCACTTTTGATAGGAGATTATTTGCTACATTTCCATGACGTTATTTGGTCAGAAGGAAATTATTTTGCTAGCTGCATTAGGATTTAAAAAAAGAAAAGAAAATGTTACATGATAAATCAGGTTTGAAAATATAACAAAAAGAGTTCGCGGATCTAGGTTTATGCCCATCGCCAAACATTGTCATCAGAGCATTATCTCATTTATTTGTGGTCAACTACATGAATCGTGTCCTGCCTCTTTTGTCTAATCTAAAGCCATGTTTGTAGTTAAACGTAGGAAGAATAGGCCTTCTCTTACTATGTCAAAGCATCTTATTTTAGGCCTTCCTAGGTACATTTGCTAGGGCACATCAACTTTGGAAGTATACCAAAAGGATTCACTGCTCTAGGTTGCCCATTTCCAATGTTTCTATTCTTTGAGATGCTTTTAGGAAGAAAATTTTGGTGGAGAACTTCTTTCAGATTCTGAAGCATTTCTCTCCCTCCCTCTTCAGACCATCTAGTAGGCTAAGATTCTGGAATTTACAACAATGATGCCTAATGTTTTCACAAGTAATTCAAAGCCTTTGGCTATTGACATCAAAACAGGGATCCACTCCGATGTTCAATCATGACAAAATATTAACTGATGCAGCAGCAGCAATCCAGTTTGTCTAGCAGTATTTGAGCTCATGGGCCTGTCCAGGTCTGCTGCCTGAGTGATAGATTCATTTTAGTGCTCCTTTATCATTATAGTTAGTTGGAAACAGACATTTTACTGTTGCAGTACTGGTCACTGGACAATTGATGATACTGACAACAGAATTATGAAAGTCATCAATCAACAACAACCAAGTTTCACCTCCAGAAGCAGACAATGAATTATATACAACAAAAAGATTGTGCAGGCAGAAAAGTTTTATTATGTAGTTACATAGAGCCATAGCTAATAGTAGTGCTCGTCTGCAATAATCTATATACAACAAAAATATTGTGCAGGCAGAAAAGTTTTATTATGTAGTTGCATAGAGCCATAGCTAATAGTAGTGCTCGTCTGCAATAATCTACTTAATATTTAGCGCAGGTTCATCCACTTAGCTGCCTAGTATGTAATGCAACTTCAACGCATGCTTCTGTCCATCACCAATCCGCTAAAAGTTAACTAGTCATTACAAAAGTTTGCGATCACCACAAATTTTGTTACTAGAAAGAACAGTTCAAGTTTTAGCAATCATTCTTTTACTGACTGACAATCTCAAATCTACTTTTCATAGAAGAGAATTGACAAGTAAAACATATATCATTGCAACAGAGGGAAACACACCTCCATAAGCTCTTCTTTGGCAGCATCAACACCCTCCACATCATCAAAGCTGACCATCTGGTTAGTAGGTTTTCGCTTCTTCGCAGGACTGTTAGCAGCAGAAAGCTGACGATAAAGTAACCACATCAAAGGTGTTAATGGTATCCACAGAGACAAGACCGTGATCACAAGATTTCTCAGTGCCATAAGAACTGACTGAGGAGCCGAGATATATGTGGTGCCTTTTTCTCTCATCAAGCTAAGAAGGAAGCTCTCGTCATGCTCAATCTTCCTCGTCAAATATTGCCACTGCATGAAAGACCTACTTCTTGAGCCACCAGCTATCCCAGCGGCACCGGATGCTCTGGATGTCCCAGATATGCCATCACCATCAATTTCACCTGTTGAAGGAGTGTCATCCATTGATTTTGAGTCATCGGGATCCACAGCATGCTTATTGTAGAATATACGCCGAGAACCCTCTTCAAACAGGACTTTAGATACATGTCCACCTTGAAGATCTGCTACCAAATCAGAGTAGCGGACAACCTTTGGAGAAGGTACCGCCGTCACTTTCAGAAACAATGCACACAGCCCCAAAGCCATGGAAACCGAAGTCACGAGGATAACAGTTCTCAAATTCCTGTGCAAATGCAATCTTGCTCGCTCTAATGAAGCCTGAAACGACACCCTCTTTAGCCTGACCAAGAGCAAGCGAAGCCTTGGGCGCAATCTCAAAGAAAACAGCTTCCGCCTCCTTGGACTGGGTTTCCCCCCAATGCCCACATGGGCATGCCTCTCTTCACTGCTGCCACTGATCTTACAAACGATCTTGTTACAACGAAAACCCACTCGGGTCATCCCGCGATGGCCATACGAAATACGGGGAGGCAAAACAAGAGAAACAGATTGATTTCTGCACCCACTACCTAAAAATGAGAACTTTTCTACTTTAACACTTCCGAGCTTGCCCGCATCACACAAAACCGCTGGCTTATTCAAGCAACAACTAAGAGCTCCTACCACTCCGTAGCTGGAAAGAATCGAAAAAGAAGCCATCTTTTTCCCTTTTTTCTCGTGGGCAATCACACAAACGCCTCAAATGCATACAAAATAACCCATAATATACAACCGGACATGAATCAAGTTGCACATAGAGAAGAAAAAGAGCAGCAGGAGGTGGTAGATGGACAAATCAGAGAAACCCACAGATAAGGATGGGAATTTGAAGGGGGCATCAACTAGAAGGATGCTGTGTACCGTATTCCCTGAGCTCCCAAACCATAACTAGAGAAGGCCATATTCCTCTTCTCCATCCTCTACACTACACAGTTGGCATCTGCCTTGCTTGCGCTGAGGGGGGAAGGAGGAAGAAGGAAGCGGAAATGGTGGGCGTCGATTTTTTTTTATTTTTTTTTCTGTGTTTGTGTGTGTGTGTGGGGGGGGGGGGGGGGGTTGTTGTTCTTCGGTTTATCCAGACAAAATCTGGTTCAGTTGTCAGCCTGTGGACGCAAGAACGCTATTCATTTGGACCAATATTTTAAGGACACTGCCTATTGGAATGGATCATGTTAACGGAAGTGCTACGGTACCAGGATCCGTTATATGGGTTTGGAGTTTGGGTAATACTTGTTGAAATTTGTGAGTAATTGTTTGATCAATTTTGATTAGACCATTGCAATACTATTTTTTTTAATTGGAAGGTAAGGGCAAACTGAAAAGAGCATCTTTACCATCCTATCTTAGATTCGGATGGAACAATTTTTTTAAAAAATATTTTATTCTATTTTTTAGTTTTAAAAAATTTTAATCGTCCAAACAAAGATCAAATGAGCATCTTAAGGTTGTTCCCACCTCTTGAATTTTAAATAACAACAATAAATATTAATGTGATTTACTATTGTACCCATCCAATCAAGGCTGATCATATGGTTGTATGCTCGTATTGCAAGATTGCAACCAATATAACTCTTGGAGTCTGGAACTAGTCCAGTCTATTGGTAGTGAGCGAATGATTGAATTTGGCATTAGAGATGTTCATGGTTTAGTTTGATTTGATTTTAAAGAAATTTTAAATAACTCAAATCAAATTAAAGAAATTCTCAAAATAAATTAAACCAAACTAAAATAATTTGATTTTAGCTTGGTTTGGTCGTCATAATAAGTTCCGTCCTCAAATAGGTTCTCAACAATCCAATAATTCATATAATGAGTGAATATTTTTATGAACAAATGTTACTGTTTAATTATTTCAATTAAATCTTTTAATTGATGATTCAGGGAAATGCAAAGAAAAAAATCCTGCTATAATGATGAAATAAATTAAGTCATTTTAGAATAGAAGGTCATATTATTTCTTACACTTTAATTTAAACAGAGAAAACCATATTACACTTTACATTGAATGGAAGAAGATGTTATTGATTTAAATAGAAAGGATCATATTACTCCATTATATTTAATAATTTTTAATAATATTTTACTTATATACACAACAACTATTAACCTTTTATAGTAAATTTATATCCTTTTATGTAATTCGATTTGTTCAATTAGGTTTAGTTTATGAAGATATGAATCAAATTAAATTAATTTTCTTGTTTTGTTTGGTTTCAACTTAAATCAAAACTTTTTAGACTTCAAACTGAACCAGATCAAACTAAATGACTAACTTCAGGTTGGTTTTTAAGTGTTGAATCAAATAGTGAAAACTTCTACTTGGCATGAAAGTGACACAATAGAAGATGATATTTAACGGCTCGGATAATACCGACACTTTTTTTTCAACCCCTATAAAAGAAATTTTATTTTTTTAACTTTACATTTATGTCTGTGCATTTGTTATACTTTTAATTGAGGTTGTTATAATTAAATATATAAAGGTTAAATCTTTGAATATAATTATAATAAGGGTAAGTTTCCCTTCTCATGGATTTCTACACATCTAAAGATAGCACTTAGAAGAGGTAGCCCAAAGCCGTTTAAAGTGGAGATAGAGAATTGATATAGTTGACCCCAATTAATTTGAAATTGAGACTTAGTTGAGTTGAATTTTAAAGATAGCAGTCGTGATAAATACCTTTATAAATTCATAAGCAATTTTGGATTGCTTATGTCTAAATAAGGTTTCATTTTGCTTTGACAACTCTATTATAATTTTATTTCGGGGAAATTAATTTTTATTAAATATAGTAAATGTAAAAAAAGTTAAGACTTGTTGTGAACCTCTTAAAAAATTGTATGTGTAGATAACATCCATAACCTCCTCGACTATGGTGATATTTACGTGTAATTCCCTTAATTATGTAGTGTGTTTTGAATTTCCCCCAAGATAAAACTAAGGGTGGTGTAGACCAAGTGGAAGGAAAAGATAAGGGAGAGGGAGAAAGAGAGGTAAGGTATTGAGAGTTTTACGCTGTAGCAGGTTTAATACAAGTAGGAGTTTTTTGAATTTAATAGAAATTTGAGTTTTCTTGCTCTTTGAATCTTAATATTGATAGAGATAACCAAACACTCAAAGTGATATGACTATCAATTTTAGATTTGTTACTAATACTTTGAATTGTAGAATAACCAAACACCCGTTAGCCATCAGTGTGATAATTTAGGAATATGCTTATTGTCTATGTATTTTCTTTTTTTATGTATATTTAAATTTGATGTTATATATTCATGAATTATGACGTAACCAAGAGTTGAGTGCCACACTGAAGAAGAAAAATAATAAGGAATTCCATCTTAGATTGAAGAATTATTTATTCTGCCCATTCTTTCAGTGGGCTCCACACTACTATCAAAGTAAAATATTTCTTATTTTAATTTAAGTAATTTCAATATAAATAATTCCGAATAATCTATTCTGCCAATTCCTTCCTAATCTTTCGAACGGTTTCTGTTCAGGGTTTCAACTTTCGACCCTTTGTTTGGCGGGTTGGGCTCAAAAAAGAAAGCGCTTACAAATACCTTGTCAGGAACATCGAACATGCAACATTGAAATGATGTAGAAATCACATGTAATTACCCTGATCCACCCCTAACCCATCAATAGTAAACATAATATTGTAATAATATCTTACACATGAATCTCTTTTTGGTCGACGACATGGTTTGTTGTTCACATCACGACTCATGCATTCAGATATTCCCTTTGGGAAGGTAGACGATTCTGAATTGAAATGCATATAAAAATTCTAAATTTGGAGCCATTGTATCAATAATGTTTGTTTGCAAGATTTAGCAGAAAAATATATCGTTATTCTTGACATAAGTCAAATTGTGATTTCATAGGAGACATTTGGTATTCCAATCAAAAATATTTATTTTTGGAGTCAGGTGAACAAGTAATTTCACTGTACACCTAAGAACTTGATATTTTGTTTTGAATTTTACCTACTTTCAAAGTGAAATATTTTTTATTCTAAAATAAACAATCTAAAATAGCTATTTCTGTCGTAACCATTCTTCTATCAAAGTACAGCTAATAGAGATTTTTACATGGATAAGTATAAAATTTAATAAAACTTTTAGTTAGACCTCTTGTTAAAAGTCTGATATCATTTCTCATCCTCTACAAACTTTCCTTTGATCTGTCAATCTCTTCTTTTTGTCCGATATTATTTCTCATCCCCCTTCTCAATTTTACTTTTCGTCTTTTTGTTCATCCTACAAATATTTATAGCACGTTACACCTAAACATAGTTATGAGGTAATATAACAAGGTAGTAGTGATATATGAATATATCGTTCAGTAAAGTAGCAACATTAACATCTTAATTTGGTAAGATTTTTATATTACATTACTACATACTGCTCTGTTAATACGTTATATTATCATTACATTACTACTATATTATTATGTTATTATATTATTTGCTTCTTACGGTTAGTAGTCTATTACGAGCAGTTAGCAAAAGAGGAGATGATAATACCGGACAAAGACATACGGATTGATAGGAAACGGAAAATAAGGTCAGACTTCTCAAAGGAAAGTCTAATTAATTCTTCCTAAAATTTTATGTGAGCAAATTTTTCTAAGAAATATTGTCCCGAATAGCCTCCTTCCATGAAGAAAATGGCATATTTTCCAATTTCTCATGTAGGTGTAACAGGTTACATTTAACTAGTGATGCCTAGAGAATATATTATTAGAGTAGCACTTGTTGTACTGTAAGGGCACTGTCGTCGAATCATCTCTTGGATTGGACTGTGGCCAACGGTATACTAATTGTGTTTTACTTTTTTTATCGTATCATCCGATCTTTGATTAGACACTAGAAGAAAAAAAGGAAGATAGAAAGAGATCATGTACTCAGGTTATGAGACGTTGCACCATGCATGGTGCATCAAATATTATCCTATTTCTAATACTGTAAATTTGACAGTTATTTTAAGAATATTTATGCAAAATCCCTCACATATTTATTTATTCACCAATTGATTGTGGGTACGAATGCAATTGCAAGCTACTATTTTCTCAACCTTTCTTCCTCTCACCTTCTCCCCAGCCGGGTTTTCCTCACCTCCGGCGTATTAAGGAGACCTGCTCCTCTCTCCTCAAACCCCCATTTCGTCCCCGCAAAGCAGTGATCTTTCCCCGAACAAAACCCCGGGGACCTGCGATTCCCGCTTCCAGATCTTCGCTTCTCTCCTTCTGGGCGAAGCAGATCGGTTCTGTTCTTGCAGAGGCATCCGTTGCCGGATTCGTTTTCGTGGAAATTTTGGGCAAGTTCGAATTAGGGGTTTCGTCCGACGGTGGTGGCGTGATTGCCCTAGACGGGATGTGCATAATTTCTGGTCTATCACTCTTGTAATATCTCGGGCTATGCATATGCGTAAGAATTAACCAGTGCTTCTGGAAGGGAGGGATGAGGGAAGAGGTGACCTGTTTGGAACAGTGGGCGATTCTGGTGTTACGAGTCTCGGACGCCGTCCGGATGGGAACCTGAGGTGCGCAATTCAGGTGGGTCTGGTTTCCCCTGGTGCCTCTCTTTCTTCCTCTCTGTTCTTACCTCATCCTGCTGCCCACTCAAATTTTACACAAAGACCCTATCTTTAATGCGATTGATGCGAAGTTTGTTCACATTGTTGTTTCTACTAAATTGGGTTCCTTGTTATTTTTTGGCTAGTTATGTTGGATAACGTTCTGGTTACTCGTGCTGCTGCCTCTTATTTTACATTTGAGTTAATAAGAATTAATGGGCATCATTGGCCGCTTGTGCTTGGATGATGAACTTACCGGCGTGTCATGTGCTTATTATTATTAGTATTTTATGGATCACTTATTTCATTGGTTGATTATGTAATAATAGCTATCGGCCTGCATTGCTTTTACGGTTGTTTGCTCAGGCTTTTATGTTGAATTTTGTTTGTTAGCATGGCAGCAGTCGTCCTCTTTCCCACGAGGATTCAAATTTAATGTTACTTGCCACAGTGTTTCGCGTGTTGTATTCCTTTCAATGGGGCGCAAGAGTGAGCCATGCTAATTATCTAATGTAATGAGGGTTCACCCTTTGCAGATCAAATAGTATTTGTGCACCGTACCTTTTCTTGGTTAGTGTGGAGATCTCTGCATGATAAGATGTGTCCTAAGTGGGGCTTCTTTTCTGATGTATCACAGCTGATTCGCTATTGGCACAGACCTTGAACTCCTAGGGCAGATTGATGTGTGGTGGATGGTTTTGTGTGCCACAATATGGGCGATATGGGGTGAGAACTCCAGATCTGTCAGGGCAAGAGTAGGATTGGAGATCAGCTTTTTTTTGTTTTAATTTAATTTATTGAAGGGTTAGGGAGTGGGCTGGATCTTTGGGAGAAGGAGATTGTTTTTCAGATTCTCTTTTGGATCTTCTTTGTAAATAATAGCCATAATTCCTTTGTGTGACTGGTTGTATGTTTTCAGGATGGTTGTTATCTACTTGGCAGGTTATTTTGGGGGAGGAAGGTACTGATGGTGGCTGATTCTTTTTGGAGTTCTTTTGGGGGTATATACTTCTCTTTTTATCCTTGTGCACTTTCTCCTTCTCTAAATGAATTTTTGGGGCTGTACACTCCCCCCCCCCCCCCCAAAAAAAAAAAAAAAAAAAGCCAACCAGTCTCTCTATTGTTATACTTTTCACCAACTTTCCTTTTTCTCCTGTTTGTTTTACCATTCTTGTGCTTATGAAGGTAGAAAGTGAAACTCGTTGTCTGCTCCAGTCCATAAGTCAGTGCAACATGATCAATTGAATCTGAACATGGGTAAGGTTTGGTTGGGCTGCCATGGGATTAAAAATCTGTCCTAAACTTGAAAATTGGGCTGGGTTAAACTTACCACGGCCAGCCTAACTGGTCCAACCTTATGATGCAATAATAACCCTGGGACTATAGTCTATTAACATTCTTAGTCCGTGAAACGTTTGCTGATCAAATGGCAATTTTGACCCTAGGGAATCCATTAAAAACCAGCAGTATTAGGAATAGTTTTCTCGTCAAAGTTTAGGCAAGAAACTTGTTGGCTGATAAGAGATGCATCCAAATATCCAAATCCCATGAATCCTTGCCAACCCTACATGCAAGTTCAGTCCAATATGATCCATTGCCTGTTATAGAGGTTAACCTGTCAAACCAGGCCTGTTACATAATCTCTGTTATTCTTCAACGTAGAAAACAAAGGCAGTACGCTAACAGCTTGAATGTCTTGTTCCGTGTCACATTGGATAAATGCAATGCTATCGCTGCAACAAAATGCAATATTTCTTGAAGCTTCCATTTTGTGTTAAGTGGATTCTACAATTATACTGCTATAGTGAGTAGCAACTGGTAGTGAGATTATCTTCTCTCTATGTGTCTTGTATTTTTAGCTTTCTCTCATGCATTCAATTTGATATATCTTTTCTTTTGCCTGTGATTTAGAGCACAGCTGGCAGATCATATGATGAGGGAGCATGTTATCGCTTTGCTCTCTAATGAAATAGACTATCACACAAGCTTCTGAGATGGAAAAGAAAATTGCATGTGATGAATATGAACAAGGACCAATTCCACCAGCAATACCAGTAGACCGGTTTGGGTTTATAAAGAAAGATCCAAGTAACTCTCCGGATCGCAAATTTGGCCCTACTGCTGACCGTGTGAGGTATTATTTATTTCTTAAGTGGTATTTGTTTCTTGTGTGTGAGCCAGATTTTCATAGAGACCAACGAGATGGTGTAAACTTTTTCTTTCCATGCAATATTGTCTGCTATAAGTTGATTTTCCTGTCCGAAATCTGCGGACAGTGTGAGTTGTTCTATGGTGCAAAGGTTGATATGCTTGTCTTTGAGTACAATATGCTAAGCTGACTTCTTCTGTACAGAAATAAACTTTCACTCATTTATCACAAAGATTTTCTCTGTTCCACTTGAGGTTCCATCATTGTAGCTGTTTATGAATTTGTCCTATCAAACTCAATATGCTGCGAGTGTCAAAAATCAGTAACCATTGTTTTATGACTGTTGGGCTGCAAATTGTACCATATGGAAATTGTGTTAATTTCAGGTTTTTCAGCTTCTGCATGCAGATGGTATATTTGTATGTCATATATCTAGTTTTTCATTTTTGTAGTTGACTGAAATGCAAATTGGAACCAACATTTACCTAAGTTGGATAGGCTATTGATCTATGTGTTCTGCTGCCTTGCCCTGCCTAGCCATTTTGGAATGTTGATGCTTACAAATCACACCCAGTTGTGTGCGTTTAAGCAGCATTAATCGTTTTTCCCCTTCTACCTAATCCAAAATGCACCTTTCTATGGATTGGATTAATGATGCAGGACGTCAACATGATGTGATGCAAACTAGGGCAAGCGCAATAACGTCACAAGGATCGAACATATGGCAAATAGCACACACAATCCAATAGTTCATTCGAGCAATTATGAGACAATCTAGCAATTTTTACGCATCCCACAATGTCGACCAATCCAAAGCAATGAAATGAAAGATTGACGGTAGTGTACGAACGACCGTAGGATAGGGGTTGTTCTAACTTTAATGCATGCAGTCTAAGTGGCAGCAGGGATAAAAATTGGGATCCTCACAATCTTTCGCACATCCAACAATGATTCAAATGATAGAAGTAGCCAGGCAACTCTATCACTCACTCGTGGTGCCTCACAGAGTTAAAAGCATACTAAAAGAACAAGTTACAGGGGATTGACCAGGCATATCCTCAATAACCTGTACTTGCTGTAGAGCAGTCTGCTCTGTCTGGAAGAGGAGTTGTGGCTCCCCTAGCTGTATAGGGATCCCATGGGCTGGAACTCCCAATCTGATGACAGCTTTTGTAGGCCCCTCATGGACATGGGCAGGGGAAGTTGCTGGCTTAGAACAGATGGCGGTCTGTTCCTCATGACCCTGGCTGGAACCAGTGAAGAAGGGGCGGTTCTGGCACGGACAACACAGATCTGATCGAGGGTGACTGATGATGGAAGCTCTCGTCATCATGTGTTGTTATCTTCACAGTCCCCCTGGGCTGCTGCTAAGTTGCATACCAATGCAGGCTTCACAAAGTTCCAACCAGGATGATCTCTTCAGCACAGGAAAAAGGATCTAATCCTCGTACCCCAGGGCCTCTTGCTTTTCTCCAAACTATTAAAGAAAGAGGTGATGGGGATGGAATAAAAGATAAAAGCTACAGCTTCCAAAATAGCAGTCTCGTCTCTCGTGACCCAGACCACCCTTAACTAGTAACAGGTGTTGCAAACCAAAATAGGGAAAGGAAACATCAAAGTGATGGCGGAGAAGAAAGGACAAGCCAAGAAAGCATTCATGGAACCATCCATGTCCTCCTGTGCAGCTGATGCATAAAATAAGAAGGAAAGTGGGGAGGAAATGGAGATGTGCACGGTTCCAAAAACCAAAGATTCAAAACTACTATTAAATATGAGAGAGAAGGTGCTCACCGCTGTTATAATAAACAAGAAGGCTGCAGCATGAATGGATATGGATCCAAGGACAGCAGCCACATCTCCTTCCAATGGGCCACTTGACAAAGAAAAGAAGGAGGGCACTCTCGAAGAAGAAGCAGGGGGTAAACAATTGAAATAATGGCCACATGTTCATCTCCATGGTGCGTTTTATGCACATAGGAAATATTAAAGAAAGGGAAAGGAAGGAGAGTGGAGAATGGGTCACAGGTGTGTGTAACCAGCAGTAATAAACCAAAAGACATAGGAAAGTAATGAAGAACAGAGTAAGAAGAATAGATGGGGAAATGGTTGGTGCAGGGAAGAAGTGGCACACAGATCGAGGCAGAGAAGATGGGTGGTGGCAATGCTGTTTGGGACCTCTCGGTGGTGCTCCTCACAAATCTTTAGGGTTTTCACAAAGACAACTTTCTCTCTATTGTATTCATTGGAACGTTCTTTACAAGAAAGGCTCCTATATATGTAAGGAGGTAGCACAACGTAAGTGACGAAGATACCCCTCTCAAGAGACGAATGGGGCTCACAGCTGCAGTAAACGAAGGGAGGCCCGCTAACTCATGGCCCAACTACACACATCCACTAGGTGGTGTAGTCATCGTCTCCCATCCATAGATATATCTCCCCCAAATCAGCTTGTTGGCGGCGTCGGTATACGATCGTCGGGTCAGAATGGGCCCTCGCACAGGTGTCCTCACCAATTAAGCTTTTCACCATTAATTCACAGCATGTTGATTTACGCATGATTCACTAAGGAGTGATCATGTATAATTCTTTCTTAAGTGAGAATGTGACTAATTTTTAGAAAACGTCCCTGGATCACTTCTTCGTTTCTCAGCTGTCACTTTACTTGCTTATACCATCTTGAGTTGTGGTTTGTGTAGCTGCATTTACACTGTTATACTTTTGATGTATGTGGTGTCATCCACAAGGGAAATGTTCTCTCAAAGTAATTAAACACTAACTTTTCAGGTTTGTCCTTTTACATTCATTTGTCATTCTAATTTCATTTTCCCTGTCACAGCTATGCAGGCAATATCGGTATTTTCTTTGATCTGTTTTTTCAATTTCTTTAGCAGTTTTTTCTTATGTTCTCTGCCATATGATGTTCAATTATTTTGCTACTTTGTAGTCCTTGAATGATGGTGTCTTTCTTGGGAATGATCTGCTCATATTATTTTCTTGTTAACTCTACATTTACCGTCTATGGATTTTTCTTCAGTGAGGAAAGGAAGATTAGAAAATGGAGAAAAATGATAGGTGTCGGCGGGAGTGATTGGAAGCATTATGTTAGAAGGAAACCACATGTAGTTAAAAGACGTATAAGGAAGGGAATTCCTGATTGTTTAAGGGGTCTTGTATGGCAGTTGATTTCGGGAAGTCGAGACCTATTACTAATGAATCCTGGGGTTTATGAGGTATCACAACTTTTCTAATCCTGTTTTTTTTTAATTATGCTTTTATTTTTACTTTAAAGGTTAACCTCTTTTAAGTTTTTTGTTTTTTGTTTTGACACATTAGAAACATATGGTTTTCTTTTTCTAACCTTTTAAACATTAGTTCTCTTTAATCTGCGGAGTTAGCTTCTGATCTCCTTTTGGCGCAGAAAATGGACAAACCTAACCCACTTTTTTCATGTTGGATTTTGTCAGCTCAGCAGGATATGCTGGATTTAGCCACCATTATGTATTCATATCCATATCCTCTAATACCTGGATATGGACACTTTACCTTATCTGAAAAATGCAAAAAAGTGTATCCTTATCCTTAAGTTTTGGATGATGATGGGTAAATGGATAATCATATATCCTTTGGCATCCCTACTTCTGATGCGGTAACCTTTGCTGATATAGACCATGGTATTACAAACACTATCCAAATGCCATTGGTGCCCTTTCCCACATACTATAAGCTCTTTTGTTGGATTGAGATTTCACACATGTATATGCTTGCCTTAGACTGTAAACTCTCTTAAGATGTCACAGATGTGTTCTTTTTTTCCTTCCATATAAATGAACAAGTAACGTGTTTTAACTTTGTTATGGAATCTATTTATTCCATGCACGAATGATTCATAATCATGTTCATCAATCAATTGGATATCTTTGAGGATTGGTTTCACAGAAAAGTGAATTCTTGATCCGCATTATCCTCCAGTAAAGCATTTACTTTAAGATTTCTTTTCCATCATCTCTGCCTGTATGGACAAAACGACTAGTGATGGATGGGATAAGTTTCCTTTGGTTACAGTTGTTATATTACATTATCCTCAAATAAAGCATACTTGTTGTATTACTTTCTGTAAATATTTTTCTTCATGATGCCAACTTAACATTTAACAATCTGAACAAGATGCTATGCAGATTTCTTCCATAGTGTTTGTGTTTGATGTCAAGATATGTCTTAGATGAAGTGATTTTAGCTGGTGGCTTACGTAAACTGCAATAGCCTTGCTAGAGGTTCTCATGTATTGTGTTTCTTTTTCTGCTTTTGAAAAATTGAATGGACCAGATGAAGACTTTTACCCTGCCTAATGCTTATGTTTCTAACCTGCATTTAGAGTTGTTTTCCTAAAAAGTTTCACACCTAAGTTGATCAGTTTAGTCTATTATTCAGCTTGTTTAAGATGAAAGTAAGATAGCCCTGATCAATCTGTGTAACCTTTGCAGCAACTTGTGATCTATGAGACATCAGCATCAGAACTGGATATAATTCGAGATATTTCACGCACTTTTCCTTCACACATCTTCTTCCAGCAGAGACATGGACCAGGTCAAAGGTCCCTTTACAATGTTCTCAAGGCATACTCTGTTTATGACAGAGATGTTGGATATGTTCAGGTCAAATCTAAACATGCCTGGATTTAGTTTGTCGTTTACAAGTTTCATGACTAGAGCAATACATTGAATTGCGTTTGGAATTTTTGGAGTATCTGATAAGCTGGTTGAATTTCAGGGAATGGGCTTTTTAGCAGGTTTACTGCTTCTTTATATGAGTGAAGAAGATGCATTCTGGCTTTTGGTTGCGCTGTTAAAGGGTGCTGTTCACGCACCAATGGAGGGATTGTATCAGGTAGGGAAATGCTTACAACTGGGCATGCCTATATTCAAACCGGGTAACAAATAGTTTACCCAGTATTATATAAAATAATGTATCATATATATTTATATGATATTTAACCACCAATATAAAGATAAATGGCTGGTGTAATAATTTAAAATGATGAATTGTATTTTTGAATTATCTGTTATCCTATCCGATATTAGTAACTATATGGTTGGGTAATCGTATTGGGCATATTATTCAGATCCAATGCGGATATATTTGCTGATGGTGGTTTTGCTTATCGGAATCGAATTGGATCAAGGTTAAGAAACCCGGGATCGGGGCTCGGATCGGCCGGTCCCAAACCGATCGGATCGGCCGATTCCGATCCGAGTCAGTCCGATCCCGGCCGATCCTGGCTGAGTCAGGCTCGGCTGGTTCGGATAGCAGAAAAAAATAGAAAAAAATATGAAAAAATGTGGAAAAAATATAAAACACAAGTCTAATGCATAATTGTGTTGAAATACATTGATTTGAAGTACATAAGATGTTGTTGGACAAAAAAATCTTGAATAAACTTACATATATGATTATGAACTTACATTTATTCCAAACGTACATTATACTGAATGAACATATGGCTAACATACTCAGCCCATGACATATAGCTCTGGTAGTATTGTTCATACTGCATCACATACCGGCTATAGTCATCCGTATTGGTATAAATGACTGAAAATTGTGAATATTCTAGACAACCCCCCGAATAGTCGGATGTATCAGAATGTTGAGGAGGGTAAACTACATATCCAGTAGGCTGACTATATGAGGATGCATCTGATAGTTGCTCCTGATATTCTTGAGGAGCTTTACCTTTGTCCTTCCTCCTTGATCTGCTGAATGTTTGAATGGAAGATTCTTCACGTCCTCCTCTGCTACCATGATGTTCATCTTGGGTAGCATGTGTGAATTCTTCTTCTCCAGTGAATTGAATTGGTGGAGCTGGAGCTGGGGCACTGGTAGCATCTCCGCCATCCTCAGAACTGTCGGAGCTCGTCTTTGATGTCGAGTCATTTGAGGTTTGATATTGGACCTCATCACTTGGTTCTGGCGTTTCATCATCTTCCTCGATAGTCTCCAGATCAGCAATTTGAATTCCATGATCACTCTTCCTTCTGCTTGGTACTTGTTTTTTGCTCTTCTTCTGACGTTTTGGAGAAGGAGGTTGAAAATCAGTAAGTAATGGAACATTATCTAACTCACCTTCCGCCCATTCCCGATCATTTGGGTTGAATTCAGGCTCATTTGAGGTGCTTGAATCAACCCATGCATTTAGTGGATGTTGCTCCTCGAACAGCTCATCCAAGTCTATGGGTTCTTCTGCATGTGTCGTCTCTGTGGCTTGTCCGGAAATTCTCTCTTTCTCCTGCCTTTGAAGGTTCCTTATGAGCTCCAGATTCTTTAGCTTCAACCTCATGTTATAATGACAGAATACGAGCTTCTCTAGACGGCTCGACTTCAATCTATTCCTTTGCTTGGTGTGAATCAAGCCAAAGGTGCTCCAGTTTCTCTCACAGCCTGATGAAGAGGTTGTTTGACTTAAGATCCGAATTGCAACATAGGCTAGATCTTCATACCCATATGTTTTTCCATGATCTAGCCACCAGTCAGCTGTAAATAGAAAATTGGCCATGTCAACAATGTGCAAGTTATAATTAAAATTTAAGTAGAACATCTAGTTAATAATTTTCAAACCTGGACTCAAAATTTTGGCAGCTCTTTGAGCAGTACTTGTCCCAAAGTGGTATAACATCATTCTGTAATCATGCATTTGCTTGCATGCCAATATTGCTCTGTCCTCATCTGCAAGCATACGCTTAATAACAGACTTAGCCCCCATCAACACTTCCGAACAACTATCATAACTATCCTTCTTCCCATCAGTTCTGAACATGTACTGAGGGTTGAAAAAATAACCTAAATAAATAAGTCGAAGTTAGTTATTACTTAAGAGAAATGTGTATACAAATAATACATATAGAAAGTTAGTAGCTTACCAGCTACATGAAGATCGTGATGTAAAGTGTGTTCCCAACGTCTGTCTATTATGTCCCACCACTTCACAAAGGTTGTTGGGTTGTTCAGTTGAATGAGCTCCTTAGCTCTGTCCATAGCTTCATATAAAAAACCCATATCCGATCTTCTTTCTCCATCACAAGATCGCAAGACACGGACAAGCGGTTCTACAACATTTAACACCGCTTGCACCCCCCTCCAGAAGGGTCTAGACTGAATTAAATCAGCCACTTTCTTACCTTTCTCTCTGACCTTAGTTGGTACATGCCGCAATATGTGATTCTCCCAATCTTCCGATGCCACCATCCTAATCAAGTTGTTCTTTTGTTGACTTAAACTATCTAGAGAGATATATTGAGATGCAAACCTGGTGGCTCCCGGACGAAGCAACTCTCTTCCATGAGTATGTGTGCGCATGATATCCAGAATGTTGTTGTGGTTGTAGTTGAATGTGGTGATAAATCGACCACTCTTGACCACTCCATCTACCATCGGATCAGAGCAAATGTCTTCCAACATCAAGTCAATACAATGAGCAGAACAGGGAACCCAGTATAAATGTTCTCTCTTCTGCATCAACATTTGTCCAGCTAACTTGAACGCCGCTACATTGTCCGTAACCACTTGGACAATCCTTTTTTCGCCCACTTCTTCCACCATTTGATCCATTAATTCACACAGGTACTGGGCATTCTTTATCTTTCCAGATGCATCAATGGACTTCCAAAATACGGTTCCAGCTTTACAGTAAATTAAGAAGTTGATCATACTTCTTCTTGTTATCCCTGTAAAATTCCAAACGTGATAAGAAATCAGAAAGAGACCTATTCTGATTAAGAAAAAATAAAGATAAGATAAGAAACTGAATAACAAATTTATGTACCTGTCCATCCATCGCACATTAAAGTGCATTCATACTCATCCCAGATCCTTTCAAATGATTTAATGTATGTTCGGATGTCATCAACTTCCATATCCAAGTACTTGTTGTATATCTCATATGGAGAAGGTCCTTCAACCCCTTTGCCAACTTCTTGTATGGTCTCGATCATGGACTCATAATATGGCCCCTTGGCCGCATTAGCAGGGATACTGTTATAGAAAAACCACCTAGATGTAGCTCTCCCTATCTTCTCCTTACAAAGTTTTAAGTTCTTGAATGCAGCACTAATAGAAGGTTGTTTATCCCTCTTCTTGGTGAGCAAGGGATCTATTGGACCTACTCTAGGATCTGCAGCTCTAGTGAACTCCTGAGGCAGCTCCTCGCATACATTAGTGCTCATGCCGGCACTAGTGCTCCCTTGTGCAGAAGGTGTGGAGCCACTTCCTTGTCCTCCGTATCTTCCAGTGTGCCGAAATAAGTCCTCATCTGCAAAGGACCGCCGGCTTGCTTCCATTGCACGTCGCAATTCAGCTTTAAATGTAAAAGAAAAAAAATTAATCTACTATAACTATTTGTCTGAAAACGTTAAGTGAAGAACATGAAAATAAGTTAAATAAGAAACTTACTTGTATCCCAATCATCAACATTTATAGGTTGATTACTTCCACCAAGCCGGACTCCAGCATCAGACCTTCGCGCTGGTTCAATCAATTCCTCTCGAATTTCCTGTCTTCTTCTGGCAGTACTTACTTTGCTTGATTCCTTCTCCTTCATGTAAGTTCGAAATTGGATCCTAATCTCAGAAGGAACTCGAGCACATACTGCAACTTCACCTTTTATTCCAGCAAGATGTTGTTTGAATCGGTAGACCCCGCCAGAGACAATCCGGTTGCAATATTTGCATTGTACCTTTCTTTGGCCCATGTCCACCGGCGTGCAATGACCCCAAGCAGGATCAGCACTAGGAGGATTCCCAGATGACCGCTCAGCAGCACCTTGAGATGCCATTCCTTCACAGCACAAGAAGATGAGAGATCGCGGAGCTTGTAGTAGACTAGAAGTGACCTCGTGGGAGAGATGAAGAGAGAATTCTATGAGGGAGAGAGAGCAAGAATGTTAGGAGGCTCAAAGGGCATTTGTGGAGCCTTAGGAGGGCCTTGGGGGGGTTTAAATAGACCCCCAAGGCCCAAACTAGCCGTTGCTGGCCGTTTGAGAACGGCCAGCAACGGCTAGTTTGACCCCCAACGGCTAGTCAAACTAGCCGTTGGGGGCCGGGTCGGGCCGATCCGAGCCGACCCGGCCCGATCCGGTCCACGATCGCCCGATCCGGCTCGGACCGGCCGATCCGAGTCCTGGACTCGGCCAGGAAACCCGGGATCGGCACGGTCGGCCAAAAACCTGTTCGACTCGGCCGATCCGTGCCGATCCGAGCCGAGTTTTTGAACCTTGAATTGGATACACCCTGTATCCATGTCAAAACCAACTTGTTGACATCTATCCGGATCCTACTAAATGCTGTTCCCTTTGGATCTGTTTTTTAATTTGCTTACATTGTTTGTGCACATTGCCATAATTGGTGAACCATAGCATAGCTGGCCTTGGAGTTGGGGGTTATGATCTGGTACCCAAGTTGTAGTACTATCCACTTTTCAAACAAAAAAAGGGGAGGGTCTGGTACCCATGGGAGAATAAACAAGTGATGGAGACATGGGAAATACGTTGCCAGGGGTCTCCCTTGACTCTAGATGAAACCCTTAAAAAACATCACCTTTTTATACTTGGTGGCAGTGGCACTTCTTTTACCCATATGTGATGAGATTCATTTTTAGCTCATCGCTAGATGGGCTTGGCCAAGCTCGATGGCTAAAATGCCCAGATCAACTGGCCCATGCATGTTGGGCTGGCCACAACCACTGTTAATAACTCTGGAACTCGGATCTGGACTTTGCGACCTCGGACTTAAGATCTAGACTCAGTCTATGTTGGGTCCTTAGACATACTCGCCCTTAGGGCGGATGTCTTTGGGATGAACACCTCCAGTGATCAGGGGTTAGGCCATATTAGCTTGGTCGGTTTTCGCTGCGACATTTTTTGGTCGGTGGAAATTTCTGAACAAAAAGCCACGGTATGTCTGAGGAACCCTGTATGGGTTGGCACCAATAGTGAGAAGCAGGACACCTCTATTCCCAATTATACCTCCGAGCTCTGTATGAGCTTACTGACGAGGGATGGGCTCATGGATGAGCTCTTTCAGTTCGAAACTCGACAGTACAATGAGCTTTGAGAGCTGATCATCGAGTTGGCTTGTCAAATGGACATCAGCCCTGAGCAAATAGTGCATCAGCCACTTGCTCCTGCTGCAGCTTGTCTGGAGCCCATCAAAGAGCAGGCCTAGCCAGAGATAGCATCATGGCACTCTGGGCTCAATGGCAACCTCACTATGAAAGCTGACTTGGGTGCTTTTTCCAGCACCATCTCAGAGACCTAGGAGACAGGAATCCTCTGGTCTGCCACCACTGCTCAGAAGTCATTTTCCAAGCCCTGTTGCACATGTCTCCAACCTTTTGAACCTGACCATGCATTTTGAGAGGGACATGGGGGAATCTATAGCAGTCACTTGGGAGGAGGAGCTCTAGCTTCAAGATCCTGCACCAGGGTATTGGTGTCTGGCCTTGCTGAAAGACATGGTGAGTTTTATATGCTGGTGCTACAAGTGCTAAAGATTCACCCATCTCCATCACTGACATGGTGCCACTGAGCTCACACCATTAGCCAAGCCCTGTTCACTGAGCTCAATAACTCATTTCATTTGCCATTAACTAGATCTCAAATCTATCAACAATTAAGTGGAGTCAAAGTGTTATTTTATTATTCCCTTATGAGATTGATTTAGGGGCAAGGTTTTTACCTTTTCACTCACCTCCAAACTCTGGATTTTTCTTTAAGAACTTCCTTTCCTTTTTGGCAAAGGTATTTTTTTAACTAGGATATGGACAACAAACAACTATACATAATATCTTTTTCCTCCTGCTGTGATTTTATTCTCAATTAACACGCAATAATGTTTAAAGGTATTTTTCTTCCTGCTGTGATTTTTTTTGTTAATTAACATGCAATAATGTCTAAAGGTATCCGTTGCCTATCAATGATTTTAATTGTAATTATTTGATCTGGCACTTGTAGAGCAACATTGAGTAAAGGAATAGCTGGTTGATTCTTGTAATGAAATACTTTTTCTTTCTTTCTCAGAATCATTTTTCTCTTTTTATTGTGAAGTAGGTTGGTTTGCCCCTTGTACAACAATACCTTTTCCAGTTTGAGCAACTAGTAAAAGAGCATTTGCCAAAGTTGGGAGAGCATTTTTCACAGGAAATGATTAATCCAAGCATGTATGCAAGCCAGTGGTTTATAACGGTTTTTTCTTATTCTTTCCCATTTCCTTTAGCACTTCGACTTTGGGATGTCTTCCTCTATGAGGTTAGTGATGTAATTTTATCTTTTTTGACGTTTTATTGCTTCTCATGGGCTATGTTTTTAGTGCTTTACAGCTGATTCCCATTAACTGTTGAACACATGATAAATGTTTCTTTAGCCCCCACCTGTATTTATAGCCACCTTTTGTTATTTATTTGATGCTTATTCCAGCCTAACTCTATTAGGAGATATTTTAGTTGATCAGATCATGAATTGTCTGTAGCTATGCAGGGTTGCCAAGTTGGTGCATATGCAGGCAGATTTATTATATCAGTGAAACATGATTGATGCGGGAGAAGGACGGGGAATCCAGAGGAAGGGGTCGGAGGCCAAGGAAGAAGAAGAAGAAAGGGCAAGAAGGCAAGGCTGAACAGGGGAGGAAGAAGGGGGGGGGGGGGGAGAAGATGATCACATGGGCATCTCACCCCTTCACACCAACCCTTTACGGGTTCTACACACAGCATAGTGGCGGCTGCAATAGGAAACCTTCTCTTCTTTTTTTCTCATTCTAATCATTGGGTTTCCCAAAAGGGAATACATGGATATATATAGGCCCCAAAAAGGAAGCCCTAATAGAAAAAATACCAAGCTACCCCTAAGACTCCTAAAATAGCAAAAACATGCATAAAAAATAAATAAAATAGAAAAGACATCAATTAAGCCTCTAATGGTCCAAACAAAATACAATAAGGATCTTTAGTTTTGTTTTTGCAGTTCCTGGATTCCTATCATTCTCCCTTAGTTCGAGAAAATTCGCCCTCGAATGTTAAAATGCACCAGTATACATATGCAGACGGTTGGATCGACTATGAAGAACTTCAAGCAGACGGTCATATCAAGAACCTCAAACTGGTCCGCTGCATGCGAATCACAAAAGGTCTGCCATCCCAGATCAATAAGATCCGATCCTGACTCCACAACTAACAGAGGATCTGAACTCTCTGGAGAACTGAGGTCATGACCACCACTGCATAATAAGTCAGCATCAGACACAAGGGCATCTAGTAAGTGCAGCCCAAAATCAACGAATAGGCTGTGATCCCATGAATCCATAACCAATAACTCAGTAGCAACTGTCAACAATGGTCTGTCCTCGAATACATCATCTGATATCAAACAAAGTCTAGACTTAAGAAACAAGTCAACATCTAAGGCCTTCTCAACTTTAGGTGCAACACATGCAAGGGTCGGTGTCTCCACCTTGGTCACTTTTTGCTCCAGAGGTGTCGATGTAGCTTTAGCAGAAGCAGAAACATAAGCTTTAAAAAAAAAATTACCCTTCAAGTGTGGTGGCTGCAACATGCACTGAGATTGCTCAGAATTCATGGTGGCATGCCGCTCTTGGAACCACTCAAACCCTACAATGATGGAGAAGCCTCCTGAGGGAAAAATCTCAGCCCAAACTCCATCAAAATACCTGAAGTCTGTGGAGTAACTGTGCTCTTGACATTTTACATGAAACTCAACAAAAGCATGGTCATGTTCAACAATAATTTCACCGGTTTGAGATAATAGATCCACAATTCCTTGGGAGATATAATTGCCATTTTGGAGTGGATCAAATCTCAAAGCAACAACCTTCTCATTAGGCAATTGAACTAGAGTGCGAAAACAAGGGGAAAGCATGATACCAGATTTCAAATTGTGCTGTCCGGCGAGTGAGTGGAGCATTAAATAGGGTCGGCCACGTCATAAGGAATCCGCGGATGCGATCAGCTCGTAAAATGGAGCCCAAATGGGTGACTTTGAAATGCGTGCTGTGATGGCACACAAAACAAGGTGCTGTTTGGACTGTCGCACACTGAAATTGAGTTGATCTTGCAGTGACGAGACCAACGGCGCTAACAACACTCAAATCGGAGTTCGGAACAACTTCGAACGGCATGCACACGTGTCCTCGTAAAGTGTGTAAGTGCGGCACACAAAACGAGGCACTGCTGTCGGACGGAACGAACAACAAGGTCGATACGATTCCAACGGCGCAAACGGCTCGCAAATAGGAGTGCAGATGTGGTCCCGACGCTGGTGGTGCGATAAGATTCCTAGTGCACCGTCGGATGCATTGCATTGGACCAGACTGGGGTCTAGCTCAAGCCTTACAATGCTCTGGCTTTGATCTGCCGGACCCTGGCTCAAATCAGGGCTGAAACCTGGTTGAACCGGCTGGCGTAGTGGGCTCGGACCATTCTTGATCAATCAGGTTCGCACCTGGTGCAGACCATGGTTCAGGCTGAGCTGTGATAGGGCTCGAACCAGTTCGGGCTTAGGCTCGGTCAAACCGAGTTTGACCAGGCTGGACTTAAAAGGATTGGATCGTCTCTCTCTCCTCTCCCCTTCCTTCAAACCCTAACAGGGAGATAAAGATAGGGAGGTAGCACGAGGGAGAGGGAGAGAGGGCGACGGGCACAAAGGCGGCGAGTGTCGCGGGCGGAGGCGGGCTGGCGGGCGGCTGGCGAGCACGGTTGCGGCAACGACAGGGCAGAACGACGACGACGTTGGATCGTAGGCACCCGACGACGGAGTGGTCCTCAGGTTGGAAACTGCGGACGTGGAGGCGGCCGTCGCCAACGCCGTGAAGGCCGGAGTGGTGCCGGACGGCGAGCTGGCGGAGATGGAGGGGCCGTGCGGGGGAGGCCTCACCGGCAACCTCAAGGATCCCTTCGGCCAGGTCTGGATCGTCGCCTTTGTTGGCAAGAGCTGTTGCCAGGAGAACGGGAGCGCCAAGCTGGCGGTGTTTGTGTCGCTGAAGCCGCAGCTGGTGGTACCGGCGTAGAAGACCGACGAGGCCGTGCAATTCTCCAAGGTGGCCTTCAGTGCGGAGGCGGTGAAGCGGGTCAGCTACCCGAAGTCCAAGGCGGAGCAGGAAGTCCTGCTCCTTCTCTGCACTGACCTCAAGATGGGCTCCTTATGGAAGAAGAAGAAGCGGGGGGTGGGGCGGGGCTACTGCGGCTGCTACTGCTGGGATTTGCTGTGACTATGGCGCTGCCGGCAAGGGCTCGCGTGGATGGCGGCGGAGGTCGGCGAGGGCGACGGTGGAAGTGGCTGGCAGGTTGGTTCTCCCGACCTTCTCTTCCTCTTCTTCTCTCTGTATAGGAATGTTGAGTCATGAGAATGACCCAAAAACCAGCTCTGATACCATAATTGATGCGGGAGAAGGACGGGGAATCCAGAGGAAGGGCTCGGAGGTCAGGGAAGAAGAAGAAGAAAGGGCAAGAAGGCAAGGCTGAACATGGGAGGAAGAAGGGGGGGGGGGGTAGAAAGTGATCACAGGGGCATCTCACCCCTTCACACCAACCCTTTACGGGTTCTATACACACACACAACATAGTGGCGGCTGCAACAGGAAACCTTCTCTTCTTTTTTTTTTCTCATTCTAATCATTGGGTTTCCCAAAAGGGAATACATGGATATATATAGGCCCCAAAAAAGAAACCCTTATAGGAAAATTACCAAGCTACCCCTAAGACTCATAAAATAGCAAAAACATGCACAAAAAAATAAATAAAATAGAAAAGACATCAATTGAGCCTCTAATGGGCCAAACAAAATACAACAAGGATCTTTGGTTCTGTTTCTGCAGTTCCTGGATTCCATCAATGATGCTCAGTTTTTTTTTTAAGAAATGTCATGGACTGTAGCATCAATGCTATTACAAATAAAGAGAGGAAGGACGGTGTCAGGAAATGAGGGATTCCTCATCCAGCAAAAAACCACCACCCACTCTATGGAAACAAATGAACTTACACCACTTTGATTAACCATTTCCTAGTGTCTATAGGAATTTTAAGAGTAGAATGACTCCAATTATAAATGGAAGGCACTGCTCGGAGACAAATATTTTCCAAGAAGATTCTATTTCCCCCAAATTCTCCGTCATTGCACTCCTTCGAAACACCAGCATTTATCTCGTGCTTCCTAGGGTTTTTCGACATGTTGATTTCATTGGAGCAGCCATTTCTTTTTCTGGAGCTTCCTTTGAGCATTTTGTGGGCCTTCCACCATATTTCTTTGTTGCTTATGCTTTTGCATCTACAGTGACTTTCTGCAGCCAGCCCAATTATATCCTTTAGCCATTTCAGCTCCTTTTACTCTAGCTGGTGTCTGATATTCCACTGTCATCAATGGTGGGGGAATCTTATTAAAGCCTACTTAGGACATTCCAAGAGCTCACATACTCCATGTCTTACACTTGTATTTTTTATTTTGTTATTGAGCTTTCATTTTGGCAATCCCCCTTCTGTTGTGGTTCCAAATTTTTGGCTAATTCATTGCTCAGCAGACTCAACTTACCTCTAAAATGCTTCTGTCAACTGGTTTATGTAGTGGCCCTGCTTCTTTAGTTGAGATTATCTGTATGCAACAGTTTCTTCATGATCTTAGTCTTGCTTACCCCGCTCATACACCTTTCTCCACGTCTATTAGAGCAATCATATCTTTCCTTGAGCACACAAAGCATACGAAGGTTGACTACTTCATCTTGCTTTTATCTCACTTGAACATTTAATCTTCCTCATGTCTCCTCCTCCAAGTAAGTTGTTGACTTCTTCCTCAAGTCTCAAATGGCACTACACTGACACATCTGTTGGCAAATGCTTAGCTTATGGTCCACCTTGAATTTTTTTTTTTGGAGAGAGAGAGAGAGAGAGAGAGAGAGTTTTGTATATGCATCCTAGTTCTAACTGGATTGGGATTGGTATGCATACTCTGGTGTATGCATCCTAGAATTAGGGAGATGTCTTGGTCCCATTTATATTGGAAAACATCTTGTACACATATATAATGGGCTTTTGCCCTGATGTTGAACAGAGAAGTCTTCATTATTTTCCCTGCTGTTAACATGGTATCAAAGTGTTCCTGTTGCGTGTAGTGGATCTTCGACCACTGCAAAGCTCCAAACTGCCATGATCCAGAACCATGTTTGTCCAGAATCCAGATGATCATGGATTATTGAGAGTCATATGATTTTGACCTTGCAGATAAGAGTATTAAGCTACTAGAAAAGAGATTAATATTGTTTCATGAAACTGTATCTAGTAAGCTAAAGCACAACATTGATCATAATTTGTCAAAATACAATCTCAATTGTGAATTGGTAGTGAAATGTGGTTCTGTGAGTTTATATCTAATTTATTTGATGCTTATTTATAGTTGCCTTCATATAGAATTGGTGATGATCTTCTTTCTATACCATTTCCCCTTAAATTAGCCTTATGGTTGATTCCTTTTATTACATGTTGCCATGTGAAGTGATAATCCATTGTATCATTACCTATATCTCTGACTTGAATCGTAATCCATACAGGGGATGAAGATTGTTTTCCAAGTTGGATTGGCTCTGCTGAGATACTGCCATGATGACTTGGTGAGACATCTGATTGCTTTCTTGTTCTTCTGAGCTCTACATTGATTATACATTTGTTAGCAATGACACTTTCTTTGTTCATCAGATAACATTGCCATTCGAGAAACTTGTACACGCTTTGAAGAACTTCCCTGAGGATGCATTGAATCCAGATATGCTGTTACCAATGGCATTTTCAACTAAGGTTTGTAGTAGCTCTTCTATATCCTCTGATTTTCGGGCCCCTTCAATTACATTACTTGTCTTCAATTTGTTGAATGATTGTTTAATTCATTTAGATTAATAATGCATACACTTGCTAGAATTTGCCTTTGTTGAATATCCACAGGAATGTGGGCACCACTATAATTTTATAGGATTTTGGGCCCTTGCTTTTCACCAGGCAGGATCTGGAGATTCTATTAACAAATGCCCCCAACCCTGGATGTATACTTCAATGTTGTTGGATAATCGGGTGCTGTCAGCTACTCAATAGTTTATGTTTTTACTTGGAGCTAATGGCTCATCAACTTCATTGGAGCAGGAAATACATGAGAATTATGGTAGTTTTCTGTTGAAGAACTGGGTGGTATCCTTTGTGTGCACCAGAGTGTTGTCAGTACAAAAGAAGGAAATATCAATGTAGGTACCTGTGACGAGTGAAAATGGTAGGATAGGACCTTGGCCTTTACCCAATTAGTTGTGATTTTATGAATCATAATGATAACAGACAATGATGATGGTGGACCAACATACATCCAATGGCATAACACTAGTTGTGATTTTATGAATCATAATGATGACATATGAGGATGATGGAGTCCCTGGAGCCATTCTTCATTTGTTGTTCTGCATCTAGATACATGTTTTGGTATCCAACTTCTTGTAGTATCTTATCATGCAGTTATTTATGTTTGTAATCTGGAGAATATATTAGGGTATAAATTCTGGTTTAAACTGCTGAATGATTTTGTGAGTGGAAGGCCTACTAAATTCATCTTCATGTCATCATCATCATTAAAGCCTTATCCTATTTATTTGGAGTCGACTACATAAATCCTATCCTGCCATCTTAATCTATCAAATGTCAAATTTGAGATGACAGGTAGGAATGCCATGTCTTTTTTAACATCATCTCACCATCTCATCTTAAGTCTTCCTCGATGTCTTCTACCCTCCTCCATTCTAATTCTATCACACTTCTTAATTGTTGCTAAACTTAGACGACAATATACATGATCAAATCACCGCAACCTATTCTCCCTAAACTTAACGTCAATAGGAGCTATACCTAAATCTTCACGTATATATTCATTCTTAATTTTATCTTTTTTAGTCTTACCACACATCCACCTTAGCATCCTCATCTCAACAATACATCATTTTTGCGTACGATCTTTTCTCGTAGTCCAACACTTAGAGTCATATAACATAGTAGGTCTAACAACTGTCTTATAAAGCTTACCTTTGAGTTTTAAGGGGACCCGCCGATCACAAAGGACTCTAGATGCACTTCTTCATTTCAACCAACCTGTCTTGATTTTATGAGTGACATCTTCTTGGATCTCTCCATTATCTTAAATAATAGATCATAAATATCGAAAGTTGCTACTTTTAAGAATAACTTGATTTTCGATAGTGACTAAATCTATTTGATCAACATTTTTATTACTGAAATTACATTTCATATATTCTGTCTTAACTCGACTAATCTTTAAGCTTTCGGATTCGAAAGCAGACCTCCATCGTTCTAATTGATCATTCAAATTCTTAATATCCCCATCAATCAGAATAATATTATCTGCAAATAACATACACCAAGAGATGTCATCATTTAATGGTTTAGTAACTTTATCTATAACTAAAGTAAAAAGATAAGGACTTAAAGTTGACCCTTGATGTAGTCCAATAGTAATATGGAACTCAGGCGTCTCTCCGGCAATAGACTTTACGTTAGTATAAGCCCTCTCATACATATCTCTGGATATAATCTTTTGATACTCTCTTCTTCTCTAAAGTTTACCAAATTAGTTCCCTAAGTATATGATTATAAGTTTTCTCTAAATTAATGAAAATCATGTATAAATCTTTCATCATCTCTCTATCTTTCTCTATCAATTGTCTTAATAAGAAAATAATTTATGTAGTAGATTTACTGGACATGAATCCAAATTGATTTTCTGAAATACTAGTAACACTCTTGAGATGTTTATCTACTATTCTCTTCCAAAGTTTCATAGTGTGGCTTATAAGTTTAATTCAACAATAATTATTACAATTTTGAATATCCCTTTTATTTTTAAAAAAGGGAACCACAATATCTTTTTCTTCAATCATCCGACATTCTCCTTTTTTAAAAAAAATCTTATTGAAAAGTCTAGTTAGCCACTTAATATTTATATTACCTATATTTTTTCAAACTTCTATAGGTATACCATATGGTCCAAGGGCCTTACCCACTTTCATCTTTCTAAGAATATCTTCAACTTCTGAGGATCTAATATGTCGAATGTAATGATAATTAATTTGTCTGTTGGAGTCATTAGTTTCTTCACAAGGGTAGCCTATGAATTGATTCTTATTTAACAACTTCTTAAAATAAATATTTTATCTCTCCTTAATCTCACAATCATTTACTGGAATTTTACTATTCTCGTTCTTAATACATCTAAAATGATTAAGATCTTTACTCCTTTTGTCTCTTAGTTTTGCAAGTCTAACGATATCTTTTTCACCTTTTTAGGTTCCCAATTTATGATAAAGTTCCTCAAAAGTCTTAAATTTAGTTTCACTAACTATTTTCTTAGTATTTGTTCTTAAAATTTTATATTTTTTTAATGTTTGATCATTTTTACTTATTTGCCATGTTTTAAAGTATTCTCGTTTATTGTTAATGGACTTTTGAATTTCTGTATTCCACCACCATGTCTTTTTTTTAGGAACGTTTTCACCTTTTAATTCACCTAAGATTTCTTTAGCTACTCTACTTATACAATTAACTATTCTATTCCATATTATGTTAATTTCTTTCTTTCAGAATCTCATATATTTTCTTTTAATATACATCTTTTAAAGGCATCTAGATTATCTCTTTTTAAGTTCCATAATTTAATTTTAGAGTAAATATTTACTACATCCCTGTTCTTCTACTTTTGAATATAAATATCCATCACTAAGATCTTCTGTTGAGGGGCTAAACTCTTTCTCGGTATGACTTTACAATCTTTACATAAATTCATCTTCATGTGCTCATACTAAATACTCGTCCATAGATTGCTGACCTTTTAGTGGTAATGTTGCGTTATATCTTTGAGAAATACTTGCTCCAATGCATGATTTTGTGAATGGAAGTTCTATTAAAGCCATCCACACGTGCTCGTACAAAATACTCATCCACAGATTGTTAACTTTTTGGTGGTAACATTGTGTTCTTTTTTTCATCTTTGAGAAATACTTGCTGCAATGCCCCCTGGGCATTTTGCAACTGCTGTCGGAATGGCAGCTCCGACTGTAGGCAGTCGCTATACTGCCTGCAGGGGGTGTAGCGGGTCTTTAAAGTCTCGTGCCATCCGATCTGTTGATCTGACAGTAGTTGCAGCTCCAATGTCCAGGGGCATTACAGCAAGTATTTCTCTTTGTCTTTTGTCCTAATGTAGGTGTCAAAACGTCTAGAGGAGCTTGAAGAGGAGTACAAGAAGAGAAATGATGGATCGCAGCAGCAAGCAACATCCACTGGTAGGCAGCCCCAACTAATTAAGCAGAAACAACTGTCTCTAAAGCACTGAACTTGTGAATGTTGACGGATGTGTAATTAAGACTAATGGATATAATGAATACCATTTTTCGTAAAAATAGTCAGTAATTACTTGATTTACAAGTTGTTTATCATCAACTTTTTGCCCCCAAATCATATCCCTAATGGCTTCCCTTCCATTTAAGGCAAGGCTGTGATTTGTCTATTTCTTGAACCGGTGAAATTCTGCCTACTCAGCATTTGATAACCGGTCATGAACAATTGTTTAACCGAGTTTCAGGGGCAGATGTAGGGGTGTTCACGGTTTACTTTGGTTCGGTTTAGTTAGAGGATAAACTTTTAGAAACTAAACCAAACAGAAATAGTTAGTCAAACCAAACCAAACTAAACCGTAAAAGTTTGAAATTGAATCAGTTTGGTTTGCAGTTAGGGCCTTATAACGGGCCATTTTTTTAAAAATAATTATTCAAAAATATTATTGAAAAATTGTTTCGAGGTTTAGACCTCAAAATGAGCTATTACTGGTTTGGATCTTGAAATGAGTCATTATAGTTGAACACCCCTACTATGTTTAGGGTTCAACACTTTTTTTTGCATACGATGGTGATTTAAAAAGTATTATCTGAAAATAATTTGAGATTTTATATGTTATGATTTACATAAACTCACACTTAGTCTAAGAATTTAACACTTATATTATGCCCTTTTAACACTGGGTGGGTTTGGTTTATGAACAAGGGAAACCAAATCAAATGAAATGTCTTAATTGGGTTTGGTTTCAAAACTGAAAATTTTAAAAGTTCAAATTGAGTCTAACCAAATCGAATTGGTTGGTTCGGTTTGGTTTTTCTCTTGAACTGAATAGTGAACACTCTTAGGCAGATTAGCTTCACATGCCAATGAGTTCGAGCTCTGCCTGATGGTGCTCATGGGCGTGTATATGTGATAAGCTTATCAATTTGAAAAGAGTTTTACTTGTACCGCATGTGCTGTAGTAAGATTGATGTGGAATGCAAGATTTATTTTTTTTGCACCATCTGTCCATCTTCTTATTGAGTGGAGAAAAGAGAACTATTAATTGTTTGTCTTTTCCTTTTAATTTTTTTTAAACGGACACATTCTCGTCTCAAAAATATTATTGTCGCTTTAGTCTTGTCACCTACCGGTCTATCACTTCTCACATAATTATATTACTTCTTACGTAATCTTATCATTTCTTAATACAATTTTATCTTTTTTTATGCAGTTCAATTTTATCATTTCTTACGTAATTCTTTTATTTTTCTAATGCAGTTTTATCACTTCCTATGTAATTTAATTTTATCATCTTTCGCACAGTTTTATCACATGAGATTAAATGTTACATTCTACGTCGGTTTTGTTACACCCCATGTGCAAATTTCAAAAATGTTACGGTGCCACGCACAATGTCACCAAGTTGCAATTCAAAAAAAATAAAGTCTTTGCAAAAAGTATTTAAGCTTTATGAAAAAAATTGTGAAACAAATGTTAAATTTTAATATATAAAAATGAAATATATTATAAAATTTCAAATATGAAAATGAGTTAATTAACTTTTATGAAAAAAATGTGAAAGAAATGTTATTTTTTAATATAAAAAACAAACATATTATAAATTTTCAAATTTGAAAACAAAAATGATTTCTTTGCAAAGTAGTGTGATGAAAAAGTGGTTGAATCCGACCTTTTGAATTTATGAAGATTCTAAATATTTTTTTTAATGAATTGTGCTTTATTTGTAAAAAGATGTTTAGATGAAAAATGAATGATTTATTTTAAAACAATTATAGGTTTATGTTATACTAGTCTCGAGCATGACATATCACACTGATCTCCACCATCTGATCTGAACATCAGCCTAGTTCAGTAGGGCCCAAGCGGTGTATCAACCGTTGAATTTGGGTATGGTATGCCAAGCCTTTTCTCTATAAATTTAGACGTAATGCGTGTGTGTAGCAACATGCTATAGCGTGCATGGTGCAATGTTGAATTGAGTCGAGATGATACTTTAGTTTAACATTTTTTTTTTAAATAAATTTTTTTTATGCACCGCTTGGCAGCTTTGATTGAACGCTGAGAAGGTGGAGGTCACCTTAATTCGATTCCTGTACCATTTAATTTTTTTAAAATTTAAAAAATAAAAAATGGTAATCACTATTGTTGGACAATACACGTCTATGGTGTGGCAACAATTCTACGTTACAGGCAGTGCAGCAAGCGCTACTCTAAATTTTGGCATGTTTATGGTTGTGAACCCCTTGCAGCTTGTACTCAAGGCAAAGGGCACACCAGAGAGCACTAGAATGAGTTTACCACCTGATTAAGTACCACTTTGATAAGAGAATAAGAGAAGAATAATATGTCTTATTTTTGAAATAAGACTAATTTTAATTTAATAGGCAGAATAAGTTATACCGCATCAGAATTACTTATTTTTTAGATAAAGAGAATGAGCAATTCCACTTTAGACTTAAGAATTACTCTAGTTTCACACTACTATCAAAGTGAAATGCTCTTTATTATTATATAAATAATTTCGACATAAATAATTCCGGATAAGCGAATTCCTCAAATGTTTCCTAAGATTGCAGTGTGCACGGATATGTGAACTTTTCAGACTCATCTTCTACGATGGGATGTCTATGTGCCTGATGGGTTCATTCATAAAATAGCAATAAAGAAATGATACCTCACTTACTGGAGTATTGATGTTTATATTAATTCTTCTAAATTTAGAGTACCAACTGTGATTGATAGAGAGCGAATGTAGTGGACGGCACCTGAATTAAATTGCATCAATACTAATGTTCAATTTAATATTCATTGGTTATGTAATCAAAAGCCCAACGAGTAATATTTGTTAAGCCATCAAATTAAATGGTGCGTTTGGCACCGCGTAAGGTGTGGATTTTGATGTTTAAAAACAGTCTACAAGGTTTAGGCACTTTCAAATGAACATCTCAATCTCGATTTTTGCATTTAAATGAATAAATAATAAAATAAGAAAGACAAATTAATGATTTAAGCTTCACTTTATTTGCGGAATAAATTATTTTGTGGGACTCACTGACGGAATAACATATACTAGAATAAGAAGTGTTTCGATTTGATAATTTTGTAGAGTCTATTGACGGAATAAGAAGAATAAACAATTCTTAGGTCTAAGGTGGAACGACTTATTCTCCATTCCCTCGATACATTATTATGCACGGTATAAGTCATTTCGCATGTCAAAGTAATATTAAGTTTATTCTTTTCTTATTTACTCTTATTCTTCTCCTATTCTCCAATCAAAGTGAAACTAAGTTTTGTACGGTGTCCAAAAGTCTGTGGAACCTGCTTTTGAGTGGCTCAGACAATTATGCGGGGAGTCTCTTTTGTTTTAATTTTTTTAATCATACGATAAAAAATTAAATGATACATATGTTGAACTGAAGTGATACTCTTGCAATTTTTTTGAAAATCATATGTTGAACTGAAGTGATCCTCTCGTAATTTTTTTTTGAAAATCAGAAAATCTAATCAAGATAAGTCAGATGCCGACACACGTAATGTCCGACCATTGCAGTAAATATTTCTTGTACAGGATTATTCCAAGCCACGAAATCGGATTAGTGGATTCCCCTAAAAAAGGAACGAATCTAGGCATCTGACACGTGTCGATGTTCTTGAGAAAGAGCTGCGCGTCCACGAAAGAGAGAGGAAGACGCACGCAGCAACCGCCATGCGTGACGACACGACACGATACGACACGCAAGCCACCTGGAGACTCGCCCCGAGGAACTACCCCTCCCGTGAAATCTGGACCGTTATTCCTCAACTAAAACGCGCCTCGTCCGCGTAATCGGTGTGGTCAAGGGAGGGGCATTATGGTCATCCCACAAGAAAGCTCGTCCGAGCCGTTTACGGAGATGGCAAATTCCGTAAATTTTGTTCTTTTCTTGGTTACCAAGCAAACTCGGGTCTACATATAAAAGGGCCAGTCGTCACAACGATGAGAACGAGTTCGTTGTTTCGCTCTGCTCCTCCTCCCTGATTGCTAGGGTTTCCCGTTTCCCCGGGAAGACAGTTTCTAGGGTTTGCGATTTCTAGGGTTCCTGAAGGAAGGACGAGGCGGAGAGCAGCGATTGAGGCGAGGTGGTTTTGACGATTCGTTGCTTGTAAGCGTGAGATCTTGCAATCTCATCCCGCTCGGTTTCGTCTGATTCCTCCGTGCAGCGACTTCTGTTCTTCTGGTTTTGCTTGCTCCCCGTCTTCTTCTTCCGAGGATCTTTGCCTTCTTCATCTTCTTGTTTATGGATGATTTCGTCTTGTTTTGGTTTGCGATCTCGTCGTCTGTTTCTGGTTTCTTTCGCGTGGAAGTCCATTAATCCTCGGTTTGTTCTTCCATGAATTGCGTTTCTAGGGTTCTTCTTTTTATTATTGTATTTAGCTTTTTTTCTTTTCCCCTTTGTTGCTAGGGTCTTTTATGATATAATCTGATGTGGCGGTGCTTTTTTTTTCTGATGCATATTTGTCTGATATGTGGGTTTTCTTATTGGTTTTTGCTCTTGTTTCTGGTGATCTTTTTTTCTTTTTGCTGATGTTTTCTTTTCCTTTTGATCGTTCCAGGTGAGGTTGGATGTTCTAATGGAAGCGCAAAGCGACGAAGATTCCAGTAGTAGTTACCAACGCTACGAGGTTCCTCTTGTGTACGGCATTGAATACCTTCGTCCTCACGGTGGGGTGAGAAAGTTCAGATCTGCTGCCTACTCCAACGTATGCCCTAAACTCGGATTAGTTAATTCTTCAATTCGTTTTTTTCTGTTTGATGGATCATCTTGTTCAATATATGAATTAATAGATTCTTTTTGCACAGGATTTCTATGTCGAATCGAACCACCTTTCTAATTTCCTAGATCATCATGTTTAATATATGTATCAAAAAGATTCTTTGTTCACAGAATTGCCGTGTAGAACCGAACCAATTTTTCGTGCAGTTTCTTCTTCTAGCGTTGATTTATGTTCCACTAATATTCTTTAAAAAAATTTATCTTGTCTTCCATATTTTAAGCTTTAGACTTGTCATAACCTTTTTTTTTTTTTAACACACACACGTATGGGGATCGATCTGCAAATCATGTTTAGTAAAGAGAATTATTCTGCTTACATTACGACAATACTGATCTTTGTATGCCTTTCATAGTTTGATCTTTTGCATGCACTAATAATGCCTTACATTCTTGAGAACTGACTGTGTTCATGTTGTAAGTTTGAGATTTGTTAAAGACTTAATTACTTTTTGAGAAATTTTGTAAAATTACGTTGGGGTAAAAATTGAATCAGCTTATATTACAAAAAAGTCATCTGATCCCTAACATGTACTAACATTGTCTTATTGACATGCAATTTTTTGCAGTGTGCACGGAAGCCATCCTGACATTGGCCCGTGAGAAGATAATCCAACAGTTCCTTGCAACAACAGTATTCTGAGATAGTTTCCTCTGTTTCTTCGCCCTTCTCCCAACGCCCAGCAGTTTCCTTCCTCGTTGAATAGAGATGGACTGGCCCATTTCTCCAATTGGATTTGAAGGTTTTGAGAAGAGGTTGGAGATAACATTCTTTGAGCCATCAGTTTTCGCAGATCCCACTGGGAATGGGCTTCGATCTCTTACCAGAGCCCAGCTTGATACCATCCTAAAACCAGCTGAGTGCACCATAGTGGGGGAGTTGTCGAATGCTTTCGTCGACTCTTATGTCCTTTCAGAGTCTAGCCTCTTTGTGTACCCCTACAGGATTATTATCAAAACATGTGGCACAACGAAGCTACTTTTCTCAATCTCGCACATCCTCAAGTTTACTGAAGAGCTGGGGTTGTCTGTGAAGGAGGTAAGATATACTCGGGGTAGCTTCACATTCCCAGGAGCACAGCCTTTTCCTCACCGAACTTTCTCTGAAGAAGTTGCCATCCTTGATGGTTATTTTGGCAAGCTTGGTTCTGGAAGCAAGGCGTACATCATGGGTAGCCTTGTCAAGACGCAGAAGTGGCATGTGTACTCTGCCTGTGCAGAAGCAGCTGTGAAGCCCCTTCTCACACTAGAAATGTGCATGACTGGATTGGACAGGAAGCTGGCATCTGCCTTCTACAGGAGTGACAAGAACTCAGCGGCTAACATGACAGACATTTCTGGCATAAGGAACATCCTCCCCGGTTCCAAGATTTGTGATTTTGAGTTTGATCCATGCGGCTATTCCATGAACGCGATTGAAGGTTCTGCCATATCCACCGTTCATGTCACACCAGAGGATGGCTTCAGCTATGCGAGCTTCGAAGCAATGGGATACGACCCAACGGAAGTCGACATTAACCAACTTATTGAGAGAGTTCTGCTGTGTTTCCGGCCGTCGGAGTTCTCTGTTGCTACACATTCGGCTGTTGCCACAGACGTACATGCATGGGATCTTGCCTCGAGCATTGCGGGTTATGTCACGGGGCAGAAGAGTTTTCAAGAGCTTGGGGGCGGTGGCTGTCTGGTTTATTAGAGTTTCACTGCGTGCGACTGTGGGACGCCGAAATCTATTCTGAAGGGCTGCTGGGAAGCGGGAGAAGTGGAAACAGAGGAACTAGAGGAACAGTCTTGCTAATAGTGGTTGCATGATCCTATAGATGTTACAATAAAAGGTCGACGCTGTCGCAGTGTGTCTAGGTTTGGGTTTTCGAGGCTTGTGAGGTTTGCAGCTTGCAGCGTCTGTCTGCTTTTTATGCTATTCTACCGTTGGATCCGTTGCTTGTAATGAAATTTACACTGCATCAAACAGCGGGAATTTGGTATTGTTAATTACTGTTCTTACCGTTGGTACACTAGTTTGGATGTCGTTAATGATGGTTATATTACTCTTTTAGTTGCATCGTTATTGGAGAGATTTAAACTTGAATTTGAATCTGTTTAACGTTACGATGATAGTTATTCCCGCTTTCCAGTCCAAAACTAGCTGGCCGAGTAGAAACAACAATCTCTTCACGCAGGGCAGACGAGTCTTTCTAATTCGCTTAAATTTACACTGATCAACTAAACATATGTTTACAAAAAATGGACTATGATTAATCCATATGTTTGCTTAAATTACATCCAAACAGGGCCTTGGTTTGTACTTTTTATTCTCTCTATTACGTTCATTTTTGCGATAAAAGTTGTCCGGTCGAATAATTAGATAGCTCTTGTTAGAGGCATTTCAAACAAACTTTTCTATGTAAATGACACATTCATTAAAGTATTCTTCGATGGCCGTAAGATACCATCACCCCACCAAAAGAAAAGGTTCGCCACACTAAAAAATCTCTATTTACAGTCTACGACACTTCAGGAGAACACCAAAAATATAGCATAAAAACATTTAACCATGCTATATGTTGCAACATCTTACAAGTTACACACCAATCAAACAATATATATGAGTCTTAAGAACTACCTATCGGATAGTTCCCAGTGAACGTGATTAAAGCATAACAAAATATGTAAATTTCCTCCGTTATACACATCTTCTTGGGCTACAGAAACCCTGATGTGCGAAGGCCTGGCCCAAAAATAATAGCAGGAAACATATTTTTAGTTGATGTGATCACATAATTGTATATAGAGAGAGAGAAGAGAGAGAGATGCTAATATGCGGCCGTGCGGCCAGACTGCACGGCCATTTTGGATCCCTTTCCCATGTTGAAAAAAATTAAAATTTATCGTAAATTTTTAAATATTCAACTTATTCCTTAGGATTATTCCTATCACTTAGGGTTTAATATTGATCATCCGATCATGAATTTTAACTATAACCGTCCGGTCAAATGCCATTTTTGATCTTCATGATCGGAGGGTCTAAAGTTTTTGAAAAAATAGTAAAAAAATAAAAATAAATGTCAGTTACCAATCAAACAATATATACGAGTCTTAAGAACTACCTATCGGATAGTTCCCAGTGAACGTGATTAAAGCATAACAAAATATGTAAATTTCCTCCGTTATACACATCTTCTTGGGCTACAGAAACCCTGATGTGCGAAGGCCTGGCCCAAAAATAATAGCAGGAAACATATTTTTAGTTGATGTGATCACATAATTGTATATAGAGAGAGAGAAGAGAGAGAGATGCTAATATGCGGCCGTGCGGCCAGACTGCACGGCCATTTTGGATCCCTTTCCCATGTTGAAAAAAATTAAAACTTATCGTAAATTTTTAAATGTTCAACTTATTCCTTAGGATTATTCCTATCACTTGGGGTTTAATATTGATCATCCGATCATGAATTTTAACTATAACCGTCCGGTCAAATGCCATTTTTGATCTTCATGATCAGAGGGTCTAAAGTTTTTGAAAAAATAGTAAAAAAATAAAAATAAATGTCAGTTACCCTTAGGGTTGTTCTCATCTCGTGGAGTTAGTTTCAATCACCTATTATAGAGTTCAAACTATGTGCGATCCAGACCATGGTCCGCGCCATAGCATCCTTATATATATATATATATATATAAAATAGAGAGAGAGAAGAGTGATATAGTGGGACGGAGGTAGTTAGTGCGACTCTGTCGCACGGAGACAATGCACTATTAGATTTTAATATGATGGTGTTAATTTTTTCAAAAATAAAATAAAATAGTGTTGCCGCACCTTCGGCGCCTAATTTCACAAAGGGATAGGGGTGTGAGGAAAGAAAGAGAAAAAAATAAAAAGAATAAAAAATGATCACAACCTTTTGATCTAATGATCAAGCTACCGATTCTACCGACGTGGAACTGTTCTGTGTGGGAGAACTCCCGCTAGCGTTCCACCACGCGCGGAACAATTCTACGCGTGGCGGAACAGGACTCATTTTGACAATTTTTGTTTTGCACTCCTAGATTTTGATCTAAGGGTCCCTTTCTAACACGCAATATATATATATATATATATATATATATATTCCTTCAAAGGAGATGAGTCGACAGTGTTACAGCAGTTTGTGTTCGTTTCATATATTTGTATTTTACATTCATAAACGGAAGGAGACTTGCACCAGCATAGCATTGGGATCTTAGCTGCCCTGGTATTCAGTCTGTCTTTTCTTCTTAGTAGTGAAATATTACGAAAATCTGCTCTATCTTGGTCTCTGCAACTTGAAAGCCTTTCCACAGATCTGAGCTTGCAACTCTTCTGTGCACTTGCACTATGTCCATAGTTCTCCAGACTCCCCTTCTTTATCTTGAAGAGGAGCATACATTTATATTGTCCACCTGGGACATTAATTTTCAAATGTGCATCATTTTCTATTAAACCATCTAACTAAATATAATTGACCTATCATGAGGAAGTTCTATTGCTTAAGGTGCTTGCCTTTTGCATGTCTGGAGTCTGGACATGTGTCCCTACACCACGCCCTGTGTCTTTCACAACATTAGCACACAGGTTGCTTGCTCTCAGATTTCACATTCTACCTTTGTTAGCTTTCACACAGGCAACTCGCATCCTTCTCCTTTTGAGAAAAGAGTAATATTTAATTGCTACAATGCAGCTATAACTGCCATCTAATTGGCACCAGCAGTGGCGGACGCAGGAATTTGGTTCAATGGGGTCCTCAGATTGAGTACTGTGGACCAAGTTGAAGGTGGGACAACCAAAGATGCAAACGGGTCGGATTCTGTGCGGATCTAAGATAGATATATGACCGTATCCATTAAGTTATCGGTTTAAAAATATTATCCATTAACGATCCTATAAGTTAATAATCGATCGGATAATTAAATCTGAGTGTATCATATGTATTCTGTAAAAAATAATGTGTACTCATTATCTTATCCACTATGAATATCGATTTGAAAAGATAATTTGTTAATTGACCTATAAACTAATGATCGGTCAAATATTTGGATTATCGATCAACTACCATTTGCATCGCTAGGACTGGTTCTAAAGAAGTCAAATATTTGGATCGGTCAAATATATGTCCTTCTCACTTCATCTTGCAATTTAGGATGATACTCTGATATCTTTTTTCTTAATCCTGGATCTGGATCTAAAGAAGTCAAATCAAATGACTCTTCTAGTTGTGCTTGACTAGTAATTGGACTTTGTTCTTACACTTAATCAGCAGAAGAAGATTCTTACTGGTTATGCCGTGAAATTTTAGAGCTACTCGAACTTCCTGCATTGTCTTGATCTTGACTTAATTTTACCAAAAATCGTCTCATCCTAGTAAACAAAATAATAATTTGTATGATTTTAAAAATCTAAAAATTAACATCTATTAATTCATTAATACATCAATAACAGTAAACCATTCACATTTGTTGATAATTATATATAAATGAGTTACCTTTCAATAATGGATGGATCACAAACATTGACATCTATGAAAGGCAAAATAAAATATAAATGAGCCACCACCCAGGCTCACTGGATCACAAACATTTAACATTAAATAAAGAAATAATAATATATAAATGAGCCACCTCCCAGGCTCGCTGGATCACAAAAATTAACATCTAGGAAAAATAAAAGAAAATATAAATGAGCCACCACCCAGACTCACTGGATCACAAACATTTAACACTAAATAATAAAATAATAATATATAAATGAGCCACCTCCCAGACTCGCTGGATCAAAAAAATTGAAAAAAATCTTATGTAGATTTGATACCTTGACTTGGCCACTTCACGATGTCAGCAATCTTTTGCAACCTATAGATATCGACAACCTAAAAAAGGAAGATAAACTTTCCAAAATTAATAGAAGTTTCTTCTCAACATATGAGCCTATTTAAATAAACTGTTTACAATGGTTTTAAATCACAAATAACAAATAATATTTAGAGCTTGTTGTGTCCTGCATATATGCAAATATTTTCAAGAAAGTTGAGATAACTAAAATAATATTTGAGACTTGACCAACATATGAGTCTATAAAATAAGTTGTTATAACTTGATCAAAATCAAAATCGTTGCATTTTCACAAAATCATTGCTCTCACGTTCTAGCAAGTCGGATTGCTTTTCCGGAGATTGACTTAGATTCAAAATAATCGCACTATTAGACATAATTATTAGTGTTGCAAGGCATATTCTCCTTTTGAGAGAAAATATCAGACTTTATTCAAAATTGAACTAGTCTCCTGTATACATATGTACATGCCTAGCTAATTCAGCCACTCTTTCAAAAAAGTATTGCCTCAAATCAATCCAAGACCGAATGATCTAAATGTGAAGCACCAGCCTGAAAAGAAATCTCAGTTTGTCTAGTGTTTGGTAAAATTTTAGTTAGAAAGTATTCGTTAGCTTCCACCTTCGACATGAAAATATTGAGTAAAAGTTATCATAATAAACTTTATAAAAAAGCATGACATTTTTGAAATGTAACATACGATCGTGGTTAATATGAAATCATCCCTATTTTGGACCTTAAATCAGAAGAAAAATAAAATTATTAGAAAATATTTAACTTTTATAACTATCTAAAATTAGTCGTAATTAATCTTATTCAACCATTTTATTTCAAAAGCAGAAACCAAAAATAACCATTAACTAAAATTTTGTCAAATATATCTTAAAATTTTCATTTTCACCCTAATTTGAAAAGCTTCAACTTTGAGCTTTTTAATGAAATTTTTTTTAACCTTGTTCAGTAGCTGCGGCGCGGCGGGGCTGGGCCGGTGGTCCGGGCGGAGCGCCGGAGCCGGTCGAGGTTGGGCGGAGCTGCGGAGGACTAGAGCCTAGAGGGCAGCGGGCTGCTGGGTGCCGGCGCTGGCCGCGACGGCGTTGGGCGGAGGGCGGGACCGGCGCCGGCGGGTCCTAGCAGCTGGCGGGCGGCGGATGACAGGGTTGAGATCCAGCGGCGGAGGCCGGAGGGCGGATCCTAGCAGCTGGCGGGCGGCGGGGCTAGGCCGGGCGGAGCGCCGGAGCCGGTCGGCGGTCGGGGCTGGGCGGAGCCGGTCGGCGGTCGGGGCTGGGAGGAGCGGTTGGGGCTAGGCCGCAGCGGGCTCACTGGAGGCTGGAGCCGGTCGAGGGCCTCGGGGCCGTGGGCGGAGCGGCGTAGGGCGGAGGCGGGAGCCACGGAGGGGCCGGTGGCCGCCTGCTGCCGCCTGCCGGCCTGCAGTGCCGGTGGCGCCGTGGGCCCGTGGCGGTGGAGACCGGGGGGGGGGCTGGGGGCACCGCCGCGCTGCGCACGGTGCTCAATCTTGCGGCTTGCGTTTGCCTGGCTGGGCTAGGGTTCAGCCTTCAACGTTCACGGACGGGAGGGGCCTGAGTGGGAGTCTCACAGAGCACGGGCGGCCGAGCGGGAATGGGCTGGGCGGCTTGGGCCTACCTAAGTGGGCTGGACGATCAGACGGGCCCAGTGGGTTCCTGTGAGCATAGCCAGTGGGATCCTGGACACTAAAAATTGAAGTAGGCCTCTATGATTTCAAAATTCCAGTGGGGTCCCAGGACCCCACACCTTATGCACTGGATCCGCCTCTGGGCACCAGATCACTGCATTTTCTCACAAAGGCTCCAGCAAAATTTAAAATTTTCATGCCATCCGACCCCGTGATCGGATGACAGTAGCAGCTGCATTGCATTTGAGCATTGCAGTAAGTATTATCGTCGAGAAAAAAAATAGAGTACAACATTGATCTTTTATCTCTGAAGTGGAGTAAATTATTTGTCGCTCATGATATTTGAACATCAGTCTAAGATGTTTGTTTTACATGGTAACACATGAGGGACCAATTTGCGGGGACATTATCTGGATCTAGGCATTTAGATCTATATTTGACCAATCTGGAACATGGTGGCTTTCATGCTATTATTGTATGGAGCACAGTGCTGTGGCAAACACCGCTCTCGTAGCCTACACTTGGTAGTCTGCATTGCAATGCCAACAAGGATGGCACGAGTGACCAATTTGGTTTAGGATTTGATAAAAGATCTTGATCCGAATGTGGGCCAATCTGACCTTGGGTCAAACCTCCTAATTTCATACCATAAGCCCGGTTAAGGTGAGATTCGTTAAATATACCTCAAATTAGGTTGAGTGAGTTTAAGTCAGGTTGAGTCAAAATGACCTGATCCAAACTAGATTTGGTTGCAAAGCTAGAACCTGATTTGAAGTCACGTTTGATTAGGTTTTGTCACGTATAGGGATGGAGATCTTTAGACGAGGCTTTCACGCTCTACACTACCGGGAAAACATCATAACTTGGATTGCCAAGCTAATGAAAAGTACTTAGGGAACTATTGGTACAACATAATCATAGGGAACCCATCATTTAAGATTTTATAAAATTTATTGAACGATTTTAAGAGGGATTTCAATCATCGGATATGAACTTAATCCTTTCCAAGTGGATAACACAATTAGGGTTGTGGCTGTCAATAGGTACCCAAATCCCAATGTTTTTGGTCTAGTCTGACCTTTGTTAAATTTGTTTGGGTACTAGTAGATATGAGCATGTAATGTTTTGTACTTTAACTATCAAGATATTATCTGCTTTGACTGCTCTGATATTATTCTGTGATACCATGTGGTTCAACCATCAAGGTATTGTCCACTTCAGCCCGTAGGCTTCACGGTCTTATCCTTTTCTAGAGGTATTAACTCTAGAGACTAGAACTTCTTAGGAAGTCATCCATATCGTTATTACTCCCGATTAAGCACGCTTAATTACGGAGTTCTTTATAAGAACTGAGTCAATACTCAAAAAGACGTCTTGATATTTAGAGATACTACTTAACTATATTTAAGAAATGTTATAGAGCATCTGTTATTTTTGGATTAGATCTAAGCCATTATTTTAAGCTTGATATTTTTGGTTTGGGCTTTTGCCAAGTATGAGCACAAAAGTCTGAAAAGCTTGATAGATATTAAATATAAAAAAATATAAATATATTTATATGATGCATATATTTACATCAAATTATTCATGCATACACGTATTATACATATTGATCTACGTTAAGCATGATGATTAGATTGATTATTTAGTGGTCTCTAAATAGAATAACGTGTGCCGTGCACATACTTATTAGAAGTTTCATATGTGTAAAAAATGCATCACAAAATTCATATTTAAAAGATGCCTTCGGGACCATTATATTTACTATAACTCATTATAGTCTCTTAGTTAATCAACATTGGAGCTAAGTGCTATATTAGACTTTTCTGTTATAAAGATGTGATTTTTAGGAGGATATTTTATTTTATTGAAACTAGGTGCTAGATTAGACTTTTCTGTTATAAACTTGTGATCTTTAGAAGGATTTCTTGTGTTACCAACATATATGCATGTTTCTTTTAACGGATTTAAAAAAATCCTATAATTGGCTATTAAGCCAGCCTGAACTTGAAAGCTGATCAGTTATATTGGACGAGTGAACATGGGGTGCAGTCCCAAAAAAAATAAAAAATAAAAAAAGTTTTAAGGTCAGACCCACAATATCTGACATGTCCGTACAATCTACTCTTAGATCGGACAACTCAAAAAAAAAAAAAAACTAAATACCCTTTTATTAGGTTCAACCTATCAAGGGTTTGTTTTTAATTATTTATGGAGACTCAATTTTTTATTTTTTAAATTTTTTGATTGTCCAATTGAAGATTGGACTATATGGACACTTAGGACATAATGGACCCCACTTAAAAAGAATTTCATTTGTTTATTTTTTGAAGGGTGCAACAACTTGCCTCACCGCATTCTTAGTCTTATGCTAGGCTTGCTCTTGGCTCTTGAAAAGTGGGTTTGTACTCGAATTTTGTCTAGTTTGTAGTGGGGTCCACTTGTCTCCCTATGGTATAATATATCTTGGGCAGTAAATAATAACTATCACATATATACTTAAACTCAGAGCTATTAATTTAAACTCAAAAATGGAATTATATTTAAGTTCTCCGAATAATAGAACTAACATTGACAGAATTCTTCAAATAATTTAATCAGTGAAAATTAATAAATTCTACAGATTGGATAGTGTAACTAGAGATTGGATCGGATTTACGTACTTTAAATTCAGTCCAACCCATAAAAAGGTGCGGATTTTTTGTCACGTCAGATTGTAAGAAGTGTAAGTGTGAAATTTTGACTCGCACATTACTCCATTTTAGGACTGCTGATGGGAGATCCCCCATCCGGTTCAAGCCCAATTGACCATTGGTGTGGCCCAATTGGCAGCATTTCAAAACGTGAAGGCCCAAGCTGGGCCTGGCATGGCTCAATTGTCATTTAATGGCCCATATTATTCAAATTTAACATTTTTTAAACTTTTAATTATCTAGTAAAAGCTTATTTCTAAAAATATAATACAATATTAATTTTGAACCCTACAACCTTAAATTATTTAAGGCCCATTTGGAAAAGGAACGTTAGGCCCCAAGCCCAAGCAACCTGGGCCTAGGCCTTAAACTCAACGCTATAGCCCATTGATGAAAAACCGAGGCCCAACACCGCCCTAAAGTTGCCAATCAAGTCCAATCCATTAATGGTTTTAACTGTAAGCCGAAAATTTGTAGATTACATCAAATTTCAGAAATAATTGATCCATTCGTGGCCCTTGTATACAGTATACACTAGGAGATAAGAGAATCCTCTTCTGTGTCACATCTCTTCCTCCCCACTAAGTGTTTTTTTTCCCCTTTCTACTTCAGTCTTCATTCATGGGTGTGCTTTTCCCTCCCTAAAGAAGAACCTGCTAGCTTATCAAACAATAATAGACCTCAGTGACCCCTTACCCTCCCATTTGTTGCAAGAGACCTGGAACTAATGAACCCCTCCCCTCCATAAAGGAGTCCATGCCAAGAGGAGGAAAGAGGAATCTGCTCATGGTAGACAAGAAAGAAAGGGAAATGTAACCTTTAGAATACCAGTGATGGCTTGGAAGAAGGCATTGTGTCCTTGTATGATGCTGACTCCACTCTTGTGGTAGGGATTTTTTTTTTTGAACATGGCTCAGGTGGTTAAGAACCAAACTACTCTACTCAAAGACTCGGGATCGAATCCAGGCCTCCCCCTCGACCTCAATTCCCCTCCCAATTACACATCCAAAAATGGACGGAATATCCACATGAAAAGGAAACGCGCGAGTCGAGCTCACGACCTCCATGTGCCAGCACAGCTGCACGAGAGATGCTCCACTACCCCAAAGACGTGCGGGCTTGTGGTGGGGATTTGATTGGTCCCCAAGCTAGCGACAAATATATCTCCCACAGTGATGCCTGTCCATCCCTTCCTTGGTGCTTAGCACCCACTGCACCTTGGATGGTCGTGTGGTCCTCTCCCTCTCTTCTTTATCCACACAGAGCCGTCCTCACCTTTCTCTCTCTCTCTCTCTCATCAAAGAACATGAAACACATGAGAAAGGAGTTTGCTTGCGGTCTCTAGACTTCCATAACATCTCGCTTCAGAGTTCAGAGTTGATGTCTAGCTCAGATTTGTTATCAGAAGTTATCTCACTGTCCTAGGGATAAGATTTTCATAATTTTAATATTATTTAATTATTATTTAACTGAGAACCAGTAGTTGGGCAGGCACTGTAGGCCTCTCCCTCTAAGGTCTTAGAAGGAGAGTGACACCAATTATGCTTTAGTCCATTGCACTGTAAGCCCGCAGTCATCCGATTTAAACTGCAGCGGTAAGTTTTATTTTCTTTTTTAAATTTTTTTTATCCCCCTCATGTCCAACATGTCTGTATAACTTGATTTTTGATGGGACGATTTAAAAAATCTGAAAAATAAAAAATCAAGTCCAACGAACAGCCCGATTTTTTATTTTAAATTTTTTAAGATCCTCAAATCAAAGATCGGATTGTACGAACAAATCCGATATTATAGGACCCACCATAAAAATTTTCAAAAAAATAACAAAAGAAAATTAAACTGCACCTCATGTACGGTGCAGTAAGTATTATTCATTATACTCCAAGAAATCTCAAAATTTTGGGGGACATGAATATGTGTGAACGGCAAATTAGCTTTCCTGAAATTTGGCTCACGGATTTGTGAGAGTCTACACGTCTAAGTGTTTTTCACATGTAGGAAAGTCGGCAGAAAGATTGTACTCTTACGATGGAATCTTTGATCTGGAAAAAATTATTTTAAAAAATTAGGATCATTGGGGCACGAAGAACTCTCCTACTGAGGAGGCGAAATTTTTGACAAAAGAATAATACTTGCTGCAATGGCATTGTAGTGGGTAAAAACCAAAAAAAATTACTTTTCTTCAGAGGACCCCGAGGTACCCTAATTGTCTGTACAATACAATGCTCGATTGGACGATCTCAAAAAATTTGAAAAAAAAGAGTTTTGATAAACAGAAAAAATGTACTTTTTCACTATTTATTAGAACTTAGACTCGGTCTTTTATTTTTCAAATTTTTTTTGATCTTTCGATTGGCCATTGCACTGTACGATGGTTAAGACGCCTTGAGACTGACCTAAAAAAATAAAAAATATTCTTTTAGTTTACTTACTGCAATGTCCCTAGGTGCAATACGTAATGGCATTACAACAAGGATAAATCTGTCTCCCATCATACAAGGCCCAACATTCTAACCACTCCCTCCTCCCTTTTAGATTATCTATTATACTTTCCCTATACTAATAATATTTAACTTTATCCTCTGAACATACATATTATGATAGGATTAAAATCAGGACCAAAGCATAAGGAATTTTTTATCTTTTTAAGACTCCAAACCTAATAAGATACAATGAGTGTCTTTTTTTTTCTTTTGGACCGGATAGACCACCTCTACAGAGGCAAACCCACCTCTCAGCGCACCACGACCCAGTCACTGCCTCAGTTCGCACCTTTTGGCGGTCTAGGTTACGGTGGCCCAGGGATGAGCTCGTGAGGTCAAACTAACCCAGGTGATGACGTAGGAGGGGGCAGGCATGTAACTTGTGCACTATCCATCACACATTCACTTGAAGCCGAAAAGGGGGAGAGGACGCAGTAGGGATCGAACCTATGACCTCGTGGCCTACAAGTTCGCCACTTACCGTGGATGTGGATGTCTTTGGTGCAGAGAAAATAAACTTAGATAAATTTAATGGGAAACAGTTGTTGCACCGTGTGTGGGGTACGGTCAATTTTTTAATTTTTAATTTTTTTATGGTAGGCCCCGTCATGTTCTACACATTCATATAATCTGATCTCCAATCGAATGATCCAAAAAATCCAAAAAATAAAAAAATTGAATCCAATGAATAAGAAGTGTCGGACTTGATAAGGCCAATATAAAAAAATTCAAAAATAAAAAATTACTGCTACTGCAACTGTCTGATCTTACAGATCAGACAACTCACCGCGTGTGATGCGGGCAACTCAAGTTTAATATCTATCTATAAGCAAGAGATGGAATTGACTCTTGAGACCTCCACTGCATTGGCAGAGGTCATGTGCGGCTGAGCCAGGATCTCTTTGGCAAGATTTTTGCTATGGTTATCAGACATCTAATTACCTCTTGGGCTTGTTTGGTGTGTCCTAAAATATCATAGAACTTTGATTTTGAAATCATCTGATTTTAAAATAAGAAATTAGCAAAATTGGTTTTAAAATCTCAAATTTTAATATATGATGATTTTAGACTGAAAACTGAAATCAACTAAAACAAAAATTATAGAGGTCAATTGACTTGGAATAAGGTCATTGATGATATTCTAACCGTATGCAAAAATAATATAAAATAACTAATTAACAACAATCCAAACATAAGGAAAATCTTGCCTTATAACTATTTACGAATCTTTACATCATCTTGTGGCACACCAAATGACCCCAATTAATTTGGTCTATTTATGTAATGTTTGTTCAACTTGAAAGTTCACTTAATAAGATGGAAAGATCCTACCGACATTGAACAGGTCTTTAGCGCCCCGGTGGGCAGGATCCAGTCAAACTTGGTATTTGGGTTTTGCTAGATCCCATTTTAATGACCCTATGGATTAAGGCTGCAAATATTGCAATCTAATTATTCTATCTCCAGCTGATATATCAGAAACGCATTTTGGGGCACTTTTAGCTACGAAAACATTAACCTATCAAAATTAGATTAAAAATATTTTTTTATTTCTTTTGACAACTTCTAATAATATTTATTGTTATATTGATATCATTTTTATTATTAAGAAATTTAAATGGCTCTGTTAGCCATGGGTCTTAAGCCCAATACAACCCTTGGAGCTAGCTTAGACACATGGATAGGAAGGCTCAAGCCTAGTGGCTGAGGAATTGGGGAGTGGATTGCATGATGACACCTTGGTATATGTTATTATGCCAAAGTTTTGCTCCTCTCCCTTGCTTTCATGGACCCTTCATTTTCCCATTTTCCCCCCTCCCCTTCCCCTCCTATATGACATGGATATGAGTACACCCATTTGTTCAATCAAAATTTTTGTGAATCTAGATTTGGAATTAGACTTAGGCCTATTTATTTTCTAATGTGAAAGTATTAAAAACTCGACCTAAAAAATCCTACCCGTTTACTTTGTTTTTATTAAGGTCAACTCAAATCGGAACCGTCAACGGTCGGTGCAGACGTACGACTTCCTCTCCTGCCAAGTCCCACATTGACCATCACAATATCAAATGGTAGTTAGCGAATAAACTAGACACAGTATGGACTTAAAATGGATCTATGGTCTTATCCGTTATACTATTGATTTAAAAAAATATATTTACTAATTATCTTATAAGTTAATAATCGATCTGATAACTAGACTATTAGTGTTATCCTATGAATTTGGACGAGAAGAGATTTATGCCCCTGTTATCTAATTCATGTCGGTTTAGAAAAATTATCCACCTAGCTTGAAACTAATAATCGGTCAAACAATTATATTATCGCCTCCCGTTTAATCCCTAGTAGAGCGAGATCGTTTGGGCCTATTCGTCTGGACCGGCCAACATTCTTAGACACATGAAACTGAGTCGTACATACATTGTACATGTCATTTTGAAGATAAATGACTCATAATACCTCATTTACTTCGATTTCATGTACCTGAAGATATTGGACGGTCCATACAAACAGATCCAGACGATCTCGTTCCATCCCTAGCCTCCACTACAGACATGTCCCAGTTGAAACGTCGACGGTGTTCTCACCATCACAGTAAACGGCTGTGATCGCACCACCAGGGGCACTCCAATTCTAGTGGACCCAAATGCTAGTAGGACCCACATTAAATCCCTCAAACTTATCCTTGTCCAAAAACGTACCACATGGGGCTATTATTCCTTCCAGGCTCTCTTTTTTATTCAAACAAATGAGTACGCCTTGCTGTCAATTTGTTAAGACAAATCGCTCGTTGACCAGGTCAATTCGTGTTAGTCTCAGTCAGAGTAGCAGATTTTTTAAGACAATCAAGCGTTGTAACTTGATGCCAAAATCCAATATAAATGAGCCAGACTTCTAATGCTGGTGGATTAATATAATCCCTTTTATTAAAGAGTAATGTTTGTTTCATCATGGGCAGTGCAAGATTAGATCACATGTGATCCAACACTTCAGATTGCAGTAATCTCTTTTTAAAAAGAATTTTTAAGATTTGATCAAAGATCAGATAATACGAATGCCGAACTGAGGTGGTTTCCCTGTGTCATCGGACCCGGTGCAAAAAAAGCCAGCAATCAGCTTATCTAATATCAATCAAATAGATGATTGTGAAAAAAGGGAGATCATATTATGACTTTGTAATTCAGAGATCGTGTAGGGCGCAATGAACTTACCCAACGTGGATTTAAATTCAAATATTTTGTATTTTAACCTTCCGTACGGAGAAATTGTGAGTGCCCGTCAAAGTCGAAAACTTTCAGAAAGGATGATCCGTTGTCAATTCTTTACGCATTTTATTGTGGACGTACAGGCATTATATGGGACATTTCGCAAATCCCCATGAATGAATATATTATGTCTGGAGCCCACCTGGCCCTGTTGTTTGTGCCAAACGCCCCCTAAGTGTCATCTTGTGCAAAAAGTTCCTTTTTATGATACCAATTGTGCACAAAGTAGTAATACCCATTATCTCATCTATATTTAGGGACCAGGATGAACTAAGCTAGGCTGTAGGCCTGGTGGGTCTAGCCTAGTTTTGCAAACATAAGCTATGAAATTGTCTTTGTTATTTTTTTTGGGTCGAAAAGGAGGGAGCATTGATAGCACATCCGGATGGTTCAATAATATTAAATTTATTGGACTATCCAACTCAAAACTTTAAGACATTGAGAGGAATAGGTACTATCTATTTAACTATATTTTATTGAGTAACACTTATTGTAATATCCCCGCGTGTTGCATATAGGAGCATTGTAATGAGTTAATTTTTTTGGGTGGGCCCCGAGGTGTCCTGGGCGTATCTTATTTACTGTTCATTGAAGATTGATTTTTAAATTTTTATTTTTTTTTGAGATGTTTGATTGGTGATTGGTCTGTACGGACATCTAGGGCACCTGAAGAAAAAAAAAACCACTGTAATGTCCCTGCGTGCAGTAGTAAAGGACATGACAACAAGTATTACTCTTATTTGTTTTGTTCCTTTTTCGATATGGGACTATCCTAACATGCTCCCTGACGTGCATGCCGATTCTAAGCTTTATCACGTGACCATAAAGATGAGGGACATGACCCGATTCGTAACCATTAGCTCTGATGCCATACTGCAAGTTTTGGATCTCGACATTGAGTTGGCCGAAAAGCTTGTTAAACGTGGGGGTGGGTTTGATTTATAGTTTCCATAGGACATAGTTCTTGTTATCAAGTTTGGTGGTGAAAAGATGATGAATGGGCTTAGAGAGAGATAGAGCAAAGTTAGAGGAAGTGACCATGACAGAAGAGACTTCAAAATTCGTGATAGTGGCTATGATGCCTTATTAAAGTTATTAGGCCATCCAACCCAAACTTTAAGGCATTGAGTGGACTAGGTGCCATTTATTTAATCATTGTTTGTTTTACCCCTTTTCCAATGTGGGACGATTCTAACAAGCAAACTGTCTTTCTCCTTCCACAATTTTCTTTTGCTTCTTCCTATCATCAAATTATTCTCTCTCTCTCTCTCTCTCTCTCTCTATATATATATATATATATATATATATATATGGCTCAATTGGTTGGGTATATACACATATATAAGCCTAGTATTTCATTCTAATAGGGAGAGAATTCCATATGATGTGGAAAATTTCACTTAATTAAATGACAATTCTGGGCTTAAGTTGATCTCTAGGAAAGTAATCCTATAGATCAGAGGAAATAATCCTGCAATGCACTTTGGCCAAACAATAGGAAGAGTTCTTAAGCTTCCAATTGATTTTACCTTGAGACCTCTCAAAGGGAGCTTAAAAGATAAAGCCAATTGAGGTATACAGTTGGTTAATTCTCTCTTCTCTTTGTAATCTTTCAATCCTTTGATAGATACCAAGGATATGGTCTGAGACTAATGATCTCTCCATCCCTTTCCACCAACTTCTCTTCTCCTTCTCTAGGGATATCGACTCTCCTCTCTAAAAGCTAGGTTGGGTCAAACTTAAACTCAAGAAAAAACACGGCCAAATCAAGTATACGAGAACTAAGATTTTCCTCCATCCTAGGATAGGTCAAAATGGGACTTGATAAAATGAGGGCCAAGCTTGAGTTTCTCAAGGGCTGATTTGGATCCGGCCCATTGACACACCTATTTATATCCTCATATATATTCTTTCATATTCTTCTCTTTAATATTATAAATAAAAATCTAATACTTAAAGTATTATATAGCAATATATATTGCCATAATTCCTCATCTCATTTCATATTCCCTTCATCTTGTATTGCCTAAAACATGATAATCAATTAAACACAATCTCTTCTTCAATGGATGCAATATACATAGATATAACATGGGCAATCTTTTGCCAAGCTAATGTATACACAAGTTTGAACTTTCCAAACACATCCCCTCTTATGTATGTGTGCGCCCACATATATATGGGTGCATGTACGTATGTGCATGGATTGGGCCTAGTGTGTGTGGTGGTGGGGTGTGTGTGTTGAATTCGGATCCCTTAGTGCACTAGTTGACCGAGCTCTGTTAGTGTAGTGAGAGGAAGGGGGCAAATATTTTGAAAAAAAAAAATGTTCTCCACTGCATTGACTGAGTTTGGTCAACCAGTACACTGAGGGGATCCTAATTCGTGTGTATTTGGAGATGGTTGGGTGGTGGTGGGGGGGGGGGGGGGGGGGAATTGTAGAGGTCATCCTCCCTTCCACATTCCCTTTGTCCTTCCCCTTCTTTGTTGCATCCTCCCTCCCTTCTCCATCTTCTTCCTCTCAACCTCAACACATTACCTATATGTTACATTCATCCTTACCCAACCCCTTCATCCCTCCCTCCACAATGAACTCGACCAAGATCAACATGGCAAATCAACATAGTTAGCTTCTTTCCCTCTAGTAGGTGTCCTTCCTCTATAATGCACAACTAGATCTCACAAATCAAGGTTTGAATACCACTAACAACAACTCATTAGCTAGATGGACTGGTTCAAATGTTGATCAACCATAAATCACAATAATCTCTTCCTTTCCCTCACTGTTCGATTAGACATCAATCTACCACAGTAGTCACCCTCTTCCACTTACGCCATCTCCCCGTCTAGGTAGCTTCCTAGATTCACCAAAGAGTCGATGGCGTGGCGATATTGGACCTCCCTTGTTTAAGGGAGGTCATAAAAAGGATGTCATGAATTCAAATCCCACCTTTAGTAGTTGTGTAAGAGGATAGATTTATCCCACGAGTTCATGGGATCTTCTGTTCGAGTACTCCCTATAGGTGGTGGGACTATGAGATAATATTCTTACTTGTGATGGGACCTTTGAGTTCGAAATGAGTATCCAAAGAAGATTGAATGATTGCAATGGTGTGAGAAAATCTCCAACTTTAGAAGAAAACATTAATTTTAAATACCGAATTGCATATATAAAAAAGGTAGCTTCCTAGCTTCCTCTCCCAGCGGATTGGAGGCGATGCTATTGGGCTAGCCTTACTCTTCATGAGTCAAGCCTCGAGCTAGGTTAAGGTTGGGGTTTGATTAAATTAGAGTTAGGGTTAGCCCTAACTTGAGCCAAATGTTTTAGTTATTTCACACGAGTTCACCTGGTTAAGTTATACCCGGCTTGTTATGGCAGGGGTGCAAACTGCAAAGATGAGAATAGAAAAAAAAGATTTGTTTCCTCGAGGAGTAAATTGGTTATTTATACAGATTTAAGAGGCATACAAGTAAAGCTTCCCAAGAATATCTTAAACATACTAATTTTAGGAGCCGTTAATTACATACAAAAGATTCGCCTGGTGGTATCTACAAAAACGCCCTGCTCTATTTTTTATTTTGGAGTTTTTCCAGAGTTGGCCTCTCTGTGCAGGGAAGGAGTCCTCTATCAGTGTCTCCCGAGCTTTCTGCAGATTCCTTCTGCAAGCTGCACCCTCCGAAGTTTATAACGATCTGAACCCCCTCCCCTAGCGCCCGCCATCCAAATCCCCTCACAGAACACGGAAAGGGGAAGAAACAGAGAGAAGAAGGATCAAAGAGGAGTCTTCTACCCATCTCTTCCCCCCTCCTCCTGCGTTCGTACCATCGCCGCTTCCAAGGAAGCGGGTCGGAGAAACCGTTACTTGATCGATTTACTTTGGTGGGTCGCCCATTTCTCGTGTTCTTTGCACTCAAAGTCAGGAGAATTTGGTCGAAAAATGCGATTTTTTGGTGCCTGGATGTGTTTCCGGAACCATGTCGTCTCTGCTGTTCTTCACACGACAAGAATTCACGTTATTACAGTGCGCGATTTTGTTCCTGCCCGAAGTTTTAAGCTTTTATTCTTGTTTGTCCACCGGTCTTCTTGTTCTTTCTTTTGTTTCTTCTTTCTTTCTTGCTTGCTTTGTTTGTTTCTATTTCCCACGGCCGCAATGGAATCATGGTTTTGATTAGCATAATCTGTGCATCAGAGGGAGCGCTGTTTTTGTTTAATTAGATGGCCCAAGATGCTTCTATTGTTGATTCACCCCGGCGGAGGTCGGGTCTTCTGAGAGATCAAGTCCAGCTGGTGAAGAGAAAGGACTGCGATCGCTATGAGATGGTTCCGATACAGGAACCACTGTCGTTTGAGAAAGGATTCTTCATAGTTATCCGGGCATGCCAGCTGTTGGCTCAGAAGAATGATGGCATCATATTTGTAGGTGTTGCTGGCCCATCTGGGGCTGGGAAGACTGTGTTCACAGAGAAAGTGCTGAATTTTATGCCCAGTGTTGCCGTCATATCAATGGACAACTACAATGATGCAAGCCGGATAATAGATGGCAACTTTGATGGTAAATTCTGCTCTGTGGAGGAATTTGCATAGTTCTTGAGGGACATCAAAATGTCTTCAATTTGTGATGCATTGCTTTCATGTGTTTTGTATTGCACCTATCCTGTTCGCACCATTGCTGGATTACCATGAATAAGCATATTGAGATATTTTGGGATTTACTTTATCAATTTACTGTTTATTAGGCGTTTCATATATAGAGCTAGCAGTATGTGCCTATTTGGGACTATGGTCTTGAATGAACTTCCCTTGATATGTCAATTAGATCATATGATATCAAGGGATTTGTGTTTTTCCAGCTTGGTTTGGGGTCATAGTATCTCCTTTAAAAGTGTTAGTTTTTGAAGACATATGTTGATTTGCTCTTTTTTAATTTAATTTTGAGTGCAAGGTTACATATACATATATATTTGGGTGGGTGGGTTGGGGGGGGGGATGTTTAACACCTTACGTTGTCCATCTCCAAGCTTATTTTGACATTCAAGAAAGCATGGATTTTTTAAAAAAAAAAATCTTGACACTGCAATAGTTATGAGTTTGCAGTGAATAAGAGCTAATTAGAGAATGAATTCACTATTCAGATCCATAGATTGTTTCTTCCTCTTATTTCAATCAATCAAGTGATTATAAGCCCTATCCAATCGAATTTTAAAGTGATGAAAGGAACTCTTTTGCATGAGGGAATAATCTGTCCAGCCCAAAGTTTAAATATCTTACGACCAGTCTTTATGAATGGAGTTATGTGCAATTGTGCACCACTCTATAAATTTAAAAACAGCCACTTGGTGTTCCCTTTTCCAAATACTTCAGTTCTGAAAGTCAGTTTATCTGTATTAATTACAAATTCTGATTTGGACTTCTCCAAACCGAATTAATAAGGAAACCTAACAAGTCACATACCCGCTTTTTTAGTACAGTTTTGGTTGAAGATGCATGATATGTAGCATGATAGGATGTAATAAGTAAGTGATTGATTCCTTCGAGATGCTGCGTATGTCTATAATCATCCTTGTTGTGCTATCTTGCTCTTATTTACAAATGAATCTTTTTTATTATCAGCATTTCTATATGAAATGAGGAAGAGGACCTCAAAACTCAGTGGTCTGGTCACTTCGAGTAGATAATTAGGTTTTTTGCTCTTTATTTCCTCTGTGAGTGGGAATATGCTTTTTCAAACTTATTTGTGCTTGCCTTTTTTTGCTTTCCATTCGTACCATCTTTCTTCCAACTTTTGGCACCTATCCTGCAATCTCCTTTCTTAGAAACTGGTTTCCTGGAACCAAACCATTAGGCATATTGGAAAAGTTTATAGGGAAAGCAGGATTTCCCAAGAAATGCACATAAAAGAGGTAATGTGTGATTCTAGAAGAGTTTGTATTGGGAAGGCACCTAAATACTGCTCGTCTCCTTAATCACCATCTCCAATGCCAGAAAAAAAAAACATAGACCATCATTTCTCTCTCTTTTTGTGTTCTTTCATTGAGGCCCATTTTGTACAACATATCCCTACGAAGGAGGGAAAAATTCCACTTCCATTGGCTAACACATCATATTCCTTAGTAAGAATCAGAAGAATAGTTCACCAGTGTTCTATGTACTGCTTAACTCACTATGGAGATTATAGGCTGCACCTCTTTTTTGGAAGATTGATGATCTTTGAAGGCACTGGTGGAAGGTAGATAACAGCTAAAATATTCTGAGGTTTCAACTTCAGAGGTACAATATGGATTTGGAAAAAGGTCGAAGGTTTTCAATCAGACCATCAACAGTGGAGATCTTTCTAGAAAAGTATAGCAGCAGTTGAGATTTTAGCTCTATATATCATTTCTATGTTAAAAAAACCTACTGCATTTGTCAATGATCTGTCATAGCATCAGATTTGATTGCTTATGATCTTAACAAGAAAACATGACTTAGATTAAGGTTAATGTCATCCTCCTACAATGAGGTCTAGGTGGGTAATGTAAGCTGGTTTGCTAGAGCATCATCATCATGAAATTTGTGTTTGTAGTATTATTCCTTGGAATGAGTTTTTGTCATGGAGAAATCAGCTGAAATTTTTTTGGGATGTTCTGCTTATAAGTAGATCTGAGACCCAAAGGTGATGCATAGCCATTTCTTGTTGGTTCACAAATGTCAGATGGAGGGGCTAATTAGCTATACAGCACAGTGGGTTTCTTCTGTTTTCTTTCGTTGGGGATGGGATTCAACAACAAAGAATTCTTAGTTAAGAGAAAAAAAATTGTTGATTCAGAGTCTAGAATTCTGTATGCATCAAAGATTCTGGACCCTTACTGTGGGCTAACATAGAGATAGACCTTAAATTATCAGAATAGGGATCTCATGTGGCTAGAATTTTTTAGAGGTTTATCACCTCATCAGGAAATTCCTTAGAAGTGAAGTAGAAAAGCCTGTCTGAGTACCTGCTTTGATGGCTTCTTTCTGGTGACAAGCTACATTTGATGGCTTCTTTTCATGAGAAGGAGAACCTGCTTACACACTGACAACTTGGACACCTGTGGATCTGTGTTGTCTGACCCATGACCTTAAAATTTCTACAAGTATGTCAATGGAAGTAAGACATCACTCCTAGAAGGACCCAAAGCTATTCTGTGAAGGGACCTAATTGTATCTTATCGAACGAATACAGATGTTGTATCAAGGTCCCTGATATAATTTAGCAAGAATCTGATGAATGTTCATCAACATTTCTGAACTATGGAGGAATTATGCCTTTGGCTGTTGATGTCTTTTCAACATCAAGCAGGGTGTATTTGTGAAAGATATTTTGAATCGCAACTACCTTAAGGTGCAAAAGAAAAGGACTAGACATCTGAGTAGCTGTAAATTTGTATAGGGGAAGCAAGATTTAGAAGCAATATTAATTGGGATGGCACAGAGGTAGCACTAGACAGCCACTGATCAGATGCTTGTGAAAATGTCATCATAAGTTATTGTTAGAATCTAGAATGGGGTACGATAAAGTGTTAGCAATCAAGGTTTGCTTATAATGATAGAATGTTGTGTAAAGTCTGCTGCTGTTAATGTTCCTTTTTTCCTGTTTACTTCACATGATAGATTGGGCTGCTTTATCAAATGTGCAAGTGAATGGTTGCTTCTATGACATAGATCATCTTTCTATAATCCTCTTATTATCAGAAATCAGAACTAGTATCATGACATGATGCCAGGTTCTCATGGTGATTAGATCAGATGAGGCAAATGAAAGTAGTTAACCAATGGAATAGCTTACAGGAGGTGATAGAGTATTACAGTGCCTGAAATATAATTGTTGCCAGAAGACCATTTGAAAGAAATTAAATTGATCTTTTTTGTTGGAGAAAATAAAAAATATCTAGGCAACCATAAGATGTTAAATTTCAGCAAAGACCGAGGGCTATTAATTGTTTCAATTCTACCTTTCTAGTACTTATTCCAAAGAAGGAGGGTGCTGAGAAGCCTGCAAATTTTAGACCTATCAGTTTATTAAATGGTTGCTACAAAATCATTACTAAGATTATGGCAAACCGACTGAAGAAGGCCTTGCAAAATGTCATTAGCCTCAATCAATCTACTTTCTTGAAAGGAAGGTAGATCCTTGATAACTTTCTAGCAGCCCACGAAGCTATTCATTCTCAGAAGTGCTCTAAGAAACAAGGAGTTGTCCTTAAACTAGACTTTGAGAAAGCCTTTGATAAAGTGAGCTGGAGTTGCATTGAAAAAGTATTTAGACTTATGGGTTTCAAACAAAAATGGATCAACTGGATTATGAGTTGTGTTTCCTCTGCTAGATTTTCTATTCTTATCAATGGGGAACCTTGTGGTTACTTTGCCAGCTCTAGAGGTTTAAGACAGGGAGATCCTCTCTCTCCTCTCATCTTCATCATGGTCAGCCAAGTACTGAGTTCACTTTGGGATCAAGCTACCTTAAAGGTTTGGTTGATGGTTTATTTACCAGTAGAAATGGTATTATGTTATCCCATCTTCAATTTGCAGATGACACATTGATTTTCTCTTCTCCTGAAGAAACTAAGCTTACAAATATCAAGAAAATTCTATTGCTGGTTGAGGCTGTTACCGGATTATCTATCAACTTTGACAAATATGAGATGGTAGGCATCAACATTGGGATAGACAGAAGCAATCAGATTGCTGCTGATTTGGAGTGTAAACAGTCCCAATTTCCTATCAAGTACCTTGGCCTCCCTCTTTCAAATGTCAACAACAAAGTTAGGGAATGGGACCCTCTAATTAAAAAGTTTGCACGAGCTTTGGAAGGTTGGAAAGCAAAGTTTCTTTCAGCTGGAGGTAAATGGATCCTTTCCAAAACTGTCCTATCTTCCTTGAGTACATATCATTTCTCCATTCTATCATTCCTAAAACAGTAGAAAGAATTATTGAAAGCATAAGGAGCTCCTTTTTTTGGGGAGGAGGGAAAAGGGAGAATGGAGGCTTTTATCTAGTTGCTTGGGATAGAGTCTGTACTAGCAAAGCAGAGGGAGGTGTAGGCCTAACCAGCATTCGGTCTTTCAATATAGCATTGCTCGCTAAGTGGCTATGGAGAATGGGTGATATCGACAATGCACTTTGGGTTAACATCATTAGAAATAAGTACTATCCACAAGCATCCAAATAGACAATTCAGCCCTCTTCTCAGTCCTCTATTTCTCCAATATGGAGAAACATCAATAAGCTTGTAGATCTTGTCAATACAGCCACCACTTTTACTGTGGGAGATGGAAATGGATCAGATTTTGGGAGGACAGATGATGCACGGACAGTCCTCTGATAGTCAAATTTCAGCACATATATAGTATTGCAGAGGATAAAGGAAAGACAATTAATTTCATCTTTTCATTTGAGGAAAGCAGTCACTATAATATCAATCTTAGAAGGGAGCCTGTTGGCATTGAAGTGGATCAACTTTTGCATATCCTCAGCTATATACACAATTGTTTCCCAAAGAATTTACTGAAGGACTCTAGAATTTGGGTTTGGAACTTTTAAAGGGCTATTTTTCTGTCAGTACCCTCGCTAATATTCTTAATGATAGAGGTTTGAGAGTCAATTGGCATCAATTTGTTTGGTCTCTCCTTCTTCCCACCAAAATTAGGATTTTCCTTTGGAAGATGGCGTTGGGCAGGCTACCAATCTTGGAAAGGCTGAAACACATTCTTCATGGCAAAATCTCTAATTGTGTTTTCTGTGGAATCCTAAAGGAGAATGTTGAGCACCTGTTTATGCATTGTGGGATCATTAATATATTATGGAAATCCATTGGACTATTATTTTCTTTTCAATGGATGGACTTCCAAGATATTCCTAGTCTCCTCCAAGAGTGGAATGGGATTTGTCCAATCCAATATGAGCACAAGATCTGGTCTATGTTCTTACCAGCCATGCTTTGGTCCATCTGGCTTGAAAGAAATTCTAGAATTTTCAATCAAACATTCAACCAAATAGATCATATCTTGGCTAAAGCTGCGAGGTGGACTTATAATTGGGCGAGAGCTGCTGGGCTTCTGTACAACATGGAAGATTCTTCGTTGATACTTGTTGTTATGAAGTTCAAGAAGCTTTTTCTGTAATTTTCCTTATTATCCTCTGGATAATTATGTAACATAGATTGAGTTAGTGTTTGTATTGACTTCGGTCAAAGTGTAACTTCTTTACCTTATCAACGAATTGTGACTAATGGTCACCTTCAAAAAAAAAAAAAAAAACCATAAGATGTTAAATGATCCATGTACATAATGGAGCAACAATTTCCATTTTTGACTCAGTGGGATTGGATTTCATTTGAATACACTTTGACTGATAGTAGCCCTACAGGAGATCCTATGTCCCTATATCAACTTGCCACTTCTCTATCTTTGTCAAGATTCTTTTCAAGATCTAAGAGAACTTTCAAGAATGCTCCCAGGTTCTATCAGCTAAAGTGAAACCAAAAAAGCAAGCTCTCTCTTTGTTAACAGGTCTTGTAAGGCTTTTGAAACCCCCCCTCAAAATTTGCCATTTTCGGATACTTTGCACCACTTTGTAGAAAGTCGATGGTAGACAGGTACCTGGTCAGAAAGCTTTGGAGGTCCATTGGATCTAGCCAAGCATAAATTAATGGAACGATGTCCTTGATATCACAGGTTTATAGGGGTCTTCCCATTCTTCTGTGAGCTTGGTGACGCTTCAATGTTAGGGAGACTCACAAGCCAAATACCTTCATTTTTGGCAAGGTTAAATTTCTTTTGCTCCTTCTTTAGTCATTTGAGTCGGGAGGGAGTGTGGGGAAGTACCGGTTGGGATTTGTTGACATAATGTTATCCTATTTTCATTCAATGGGCCAATTTTGGACTTTTGAAGAAATTTTAGTTCTTTATAACACATTTGTCCTCTATAAAGAGCTATATAACTTTGTGAAGCATTCTTTTTCGAACCTATTTTCATTTGTTTTGTCTAACATCTATGTTTTTTTTTCACCTAATTTATGTCCACAGTCATGAGAAATAATGATAAAGCGATGATATTACTGAAGCTTACTGTGTTGTGAATTTGCAACAGATCCTCGATTAACAGACTATGAAACGTTGCTGGAGAACATCTACGGTCTTAAAGAAGGGAAAGATGTTCAAGTGCCAATATATGATTACAAGACAAGTTCCCGCATAGGTTATATGTGAGTTGTCCAAGCCAGATATATGGTTGTTGATTTATATACCTTTTTTCTGTCTTTGAAGGCCTTCATGGTTAAGCTGCTAACATTTGTTTTTCATGCAATAGGACAATTGAAGTTCCTAGCTCTCGGATTGTCATCATTGAGGGTATATATGCTTTGAGTGAGAAGTTAAGGCCGCTACTCGATCTGCGTGTTTCAGTGACTGGAGGTGTCCACTTTGACCTTGTGAAGAGGGTTCTTAGAGATATACAGCGTGCTGGCCAAGAACCAGAAGAAATAATTCACCAAATTTCTGAAACAGTATGTCCAATTTTCTCCTTTTCTTTTGGATCTTAGTGTTTTCTGCTTGTTGAAAAATTGCATTCTACACGCATATGGATATTGGGTATTTTGTGCTTCTATTACATGTTTGACCTTCTAACCGTAGTTTCCTTCATAGTTAAATTAGTCATTCCTACATTGATACTCTATCATTTCCTTCCACACAGGTGTACCCAATGTACAAGGCTTTTATTGAACCTGATCTGCAAACTGCACATATAAAAATTATCAACAAGTTCAATCCTTTTACAGGATTCCAGAATCCCACTTATATTCTGAAGGTTATTATCCCATCCACTTGCCGTCTTTGCAAATTGATGGATCAGATAGATGTTGTCTTTGTTAATGAGATTTACAATTGTCTCTGCCTAGCACTGAATGCTTCCATTTATTTCAGTCCACAAGGACCCTGACAGTGGATCAAATTACGTCTGTTATCTCCGAGGAACATACAGAGACCACAGAGGAAACTTATGATATATATCTGTTGCCACCTGGTGAAGATCCAGAAACCTGTCAATCTTACTTGAGGATGCGGAACAGGGATGGAAAATATAATCTTATGTTTGAGGTAAATTTCCTTTGGGGACTATTGTATATATACCCTATAATCCCCTCTGTTTGATGCTATACCCTCTAGATGATTATATTGTCTAATGTCTTCTAAACCACTAGAACTGATTAAAAGACCATAGTTATGTTCTTCACAGTTAGCTACCACCTCTTCAAATCCACGAATGTTCTATAATGCCATTAATGGACCGAATAAAAGTACCAAGAGGGAGAGGAGAGAGCTGAGATAGGAGGGGTTGGCCCCCTACTGTCACGCATGTATACGGGGCCGATACCGTGCACTCACCTATTTATGTCTGTTGGCAGTGGAATCTCTTTTTTTTTTCCTTTTTAGTTGAGTCTCTCTTTCATTGGCCAAGGGAGAGGGGAGAGAGCAAAGAAGGCACACACATCCACACAAAAAACCACCACCACCACCTCCCACCCACACCCCATATAGGGGGGCGAGGTCGCTGTGCCATGGATGGGGTGCTGTTGAACTGTAGGGATTGTCGGTGAGGTCTCGCCAGCACAAGGAGGAGGTCAGAGGAGAGCAACAGACGCAATGAGCAGTCTTATAATATGTGACTCTCTTATTTATGATTAGGCCTTCTTAATTTCTTTTTAAAAAAATGTGGACTATACCACCAATTCTATTTTAAATAAGGCCCTTCATAATTTAGAATAATTCTTGGTCAGTTAAAGCCATTTATTTGGCCCACACGAGGGTAGTAATGGCAGCAAAACCAAGCAGATCTGAGTCTCCAGTGCCAGCATTTGCTTCCACCTAAGAAAATGGCAGCAACTCTGAGTGTGCCAGCAGCTATGTCTGGCAAAGAAAACGGTGGCAGATCTGATCAGTTGCTGTGGTACTCTCTCTGCTCTGCGGCATCTTCCTCCCCCTTGCCCTCACCCTCACGGTCGACCTGCTGACCACAAGGATGGCAGTACCGGTACCGGTATCGGTGGGTACCGGTACCGGTACGTACCGGCCGGTATCAGCCCGGTACCGGTCGGTACCGGCCCAATACCAGTCCGGTACCGGCCCGGTACCGGTCGGTACCCAGGGTACCGGTCCCGGCCGATACTGGTACGTACCGGTATCGGCCGGTACTGCCAACCATGGCTGACCAGGACAACCTTGCTGCAGAACTTCTTCCTTGACCTATTTTGCCTCTGCTCCATCTTCCTCTCTAGCTGCCTCTTTAAGATATTTTTCCACATGCATAGGCATAGTAGCAGATTTTGCTAAGTTTTGCGAATCATTGGCCAGTGCTATGATAGGGCTGTGTAATTTTTCTAATCTCTATTTTCGATCATTCTATAGATCATATGCCAGTGCCCTTGACGACTATCTTATAAATTGGGCATAATTCAAAGATCACCTCTGTACTATACACGGTCATTAATACTTTAGAATTTTTTTTTAATGGCTAAAGAAAATCACATAAAACTGATGCTGCAGAGGATATTGGATGCTGGAGCATGATCTTCAAATTCTAGAAGATTTCTGCAAGAAAGCTATGGAGCATTTTTATTTTGATGCTATAGTTTTTTATTTCTTGAGAAAAGATTTTGATTTTGTGCATACAACAAAAATCTTTGAGATACCAGTAAAATTTAGCAGACTATTGTTGGACGATTGGAACATTCTTATTTTTATGTTTTAGATTTTAGAGAAAAAAGTATTTTGATGATTTAGATTTAAAAAAATGTTTGAGATATTGTATGCAGCAAAGCGTCAAAAAGTGTCACTTTGTTATCATGGGCCTGCTAACCGGTATATATACCCGAACCAGAATTCTAGTTCAAACCGGGTGTGGTACTTAAATGGACCAAATGGTAACTGGGTCAAGTCTAGTTTGGGTATAAGTTATCAGGTCTGCTTTGGGATCTGATCAAACCCGACCCATACCCATCCCATTGACAGCCCTAGGGTATGGTAATGGATGCAGGTCTTTTCTACACCAAATACATATGTTACACTCAGAATCCGATTATCTGATGGACTGTTAGCTTGTAGGTCAGTTAACGAGGTAGTCTTTCTAAACTGGTACATAGCGAACAAGGTCATGGATGCACCTTAGATCTGCACTGAATCCAACCTATTTGCATCCGTAGGTCTGTTTCTGCGGGGGGAGGGTACACTTCAAAGACTGTACAGCAGGAGGGAGAGGTCATTGTGTCATGGACAGGGTGGTGTAACCAGGAGGGAGGGTATTTTGCAAAGGCTGTAGGGAGTGGGAAGAGACAGTCTTTTCATAGTCGGGTCCAGAGTCCCATGTGATTGTAGACTGAGAAGGTTCAGTGAAATTTTGGATTGGCAGACTGAGATGCACGCAAATGCACGTGCATCTTGCTCACACTTGTATTCACACATCTCACGGAGGTTAAAGAACTGGATTCCGAACAGGGATCAGCAAGGGCTGCTTCTGGTTCAGGACAGGATCTGGCCAGTTCAGAACAATTTATGCTGGTTTCAATTAGTTAACTGGTTCGCAGCTTGTCAACAAGAACTATCACTTTATCTTGAAAAAGGATTATCACTTACTCTTCATGTCTGTCACTATGTCTAAGAGTCATAATAAGATTCTATGATGGTTCATATGAGGTTACATATGTATCTCGTATGTTATCTTATCATTTCTAACCATTATGCTCTGAAGAAGGTGAATAAGGAAAACTGACAGAAATTAAACTAAATCAGCTAGTAGATTATTTATTGAAACTCTAAAAGCCAGTGAAAATTAGAACCACAATTTTACCAGGTATTGATACTAGATAGTGGATCGCATCTTTTGATAAGCCTTCATTATCACTTTGGTCCATTTCTTTATTCAGAATTGTTATGTAAATGAGAATATGTTACTTCTTAACTTTTAATTGCATGGACTTCTCCTTTTCAACTAGGTGATGTTTTGAAACATTGCATACTCTGCTACATTTTGCACATCAGTGCATGTCAGATTCCCTTGTGATCCTCTTTTTAGGATGATCGGAAGGATCTGAAAACTGTCGCTAATGCCCAATTTTGACCACTGGGTCACGCTGTTGTCAGATTCTGCTGGGAACGGGCTAACTGGTTTTCCTTCTGAATGCTTTGCCCTATGCCAGACTTGCACAAAATCTGCGGCTCCAAAATCTGTGTGCAGCTTCTTAATGACTGCCTAAATCTTGTGTTTTCATATACCCTTACTCTGGGTCCTTACCAAGCGCATCTACCAGTTAACCAGGTCCTATTCATTTCCCAAGTGCCAAAATCTTGCATTGTTTTTATGCTAAAATCAGTCTCTTTTGTCTCCGTTAGATCATTCTTGGCAGGCAATCAGCTATGAGCTATATTTATATATGAGAATTATGTTGTGGCTTTAAGTTTTGTACATTAAACTTCAAAACGATTCATAATGTGTATCCAGTGTTGTAATAAAATAATTTAATTATGTGGCACTAAGTTTATTATTCATTAGAATGTTAAAGTTACAATATTTTTTGAGTAATGTATTAATGGTTATTTTTGTAATGTTTGAATACACCGTGATATAAACAAACTGTTGACAATAAATATTGTTATTAGTAAATAAAGTAATAAAATATTACAATCAAGTCCAAGTAAACTCTACAATATTATTCCAAATTTTAAATAAAATATTTTTACCTTTATGTTTTAACAACTAATATTTGTAGGTTTCAAACAGTTCTCAAGTTTAAAATTTTTTAAAAATAAAATTAGTAGTATATGAAAATAGTAATAATTGATAATTAAAATATGCTATTTAAAAATAATGAGTTTTGTATAACAACTAATGAGAGCATACGATCATAACCTTCCACATATTTTTGGGCACAATATTGAAATCTCCTTTTGTGCCTATCATAATGCACATGTTTGGGCATCATAGTAAAGCCCCTTTTGTTGTTATCTAGCGGCAAGCATGGACACTTGAAGAACAATGATCTGGCGTAGTTGTTTCATACCTACATGTTTATTCATGTGTGCACGTTCATAATGTCATTGGAACTTTTTTGAGACCTTGATGGGATTATGGACAATATAGACTCCACAGTATGGTACTTCCTGTTCTTGGTATGCATGTTGATGTGGACTTGGTGTGTTCTCTGTTATATTCATACTATAAGACTCTCGAACAGACAACCTATAATCTATTGGCATATCCCCTGAACTAAAAAAAATAAAAATCAAATACATTCATTTGGTAAGATAAAAACATGAGTAAGATGCACATAGAGGTACGAGGTTTTAAAAATATGGGATACTTTTTTCACATTTTCAAAACTTGTGGAAATTGTATCACTGTGCCCCTTTGCTTTTGTACACATCCATGTTCCCTGATTTCTGGTGCTTGACTTTGTCATATGAGCATTTATATTTTACATTGAAAACTGCCTGAACCAGGGTAGAACTCACATTAACCTGGATCAGGTGATCCATCCATGTTCAAGGGAACCTAATCCATACTCGCCCATGACCAGTTCAACTGGTTCAGGAATGGTTCTACTGGTACGGCCACTGGATTGCACAACATGGTTTCTTTGGAAGGTGGTCATGACCATGGTTCATTAAAAGTAAAATAAGACATAGGTACATTAGGTTATATCCAAGTTCAAATCTTGTAGCTCATGCACCAGGACTAGTCTCCCACACACAGTACAAACATTAGCTCTGAATACATATATATAATGGGAGGATATGATGATGCTACAGCAATCTATGTGTAATTATGAATGCATATAAGAACAGAGGGAACACTGATAGTACAACAATTTATGGTTGGCCCAATTACAGATAGAAACAGAGGATAGGATAATAGTACAGTGATCTATGCCAGAAAAGCAACATCATGGTTTCAAGTCGGTCTCTGTTTTTAGTTCACTGTCTGGCTTTAGATCCAAAACATCATCATTGGTCTTATTCCAAATGGTCTTTTTGTTTTTTATGGTCAATTTCAGTCCAATCTTCAACTTGGACTTGATAAAAACCAAAAGAATCCGGAAGAAAATTGCATTTGCTTAGCAAGGGTCACTGCTACAGGGAATCCACGGTAAATTAAGGGGTCAGGATCAGCCAGCCCGAGTCAATCTAGCGAGCTGATTCCACTCTGATACAACTTCATCCAGGTCGATCTAAGGTTGGCCAGTATTTAACCTCATTGTTGCCTACCCACAAAAAATGAAAATAAGAATTAAAAAAAATAGAAAATTATATGTTAAATCTAAATGTCCAAATGGGCATGAGAATCACAATTTTAAACATAAACGATGATGTTTGTAGTCCTCACATTCATTGACCTCCACACATTGCACTTTATTATGTTTTGAAAAGAAATCCAAAAAATCTGCTGCTACTAGTGATTAGTGACAGACAGAAATGGTGCCAAAAGCCTTGTATGTATGTGGTCTACCAGACTGCAGACGTTGAAGAGTGTTGCCTTCACAACCACTCGAGGAGGCATACCCCAAGATTAAAGAAGATGATGGGAGAAGTGAAAAAGGGAAAGAAGGCCTGTCAACTTGATGGTCCATATGTTTTTCTCCTTTCCTCTTTTGACTGTGTTTTTATCTTGCTTTGGCCACATTTTCCTCCGGGAGGAGTGGAGGTGACCCTCTTTTGCAGTCTGCAGTGCAACTGGTTGTAACGTAGGGTCTTCCTAAAGTTTCACTGGCCAGTTTTGCCGGATCCAGCCTAGGGTCGGGGACTGTGGGCATGGGATCGGATTGGACCTTTCCAAAACTGATCATATTGGCCACCAATCAGATCCAATCCTTTGGACCAAGGTCCATGGTATCAAATGTGTTTGCAAGTTTTTTAAAGTTTGGGTGTAAATTTTAAAACTGAAGTGGGCAAAAATAGTGTCTAAATAAAACATTACATACTATCCACATATTCAATAAACAAATGGAATGTGTACAAGTGTGAAAATAAAAATATTCCCGATGCACTCCAAAAAATATGACCCCCTGTACAGAGTTAACCCCCAACAAAATCATCTACCCTTTACAAAAGAAGTCTCCACAAAAAGCAGAAAATAGTCACTCCTAAAGAAACTGCTTGCTCCCTAACCAGTCACTAACAAGGGCCACCAGCTGCTCGTAGAGCTGTAGTTGCCGTGGAGTTGCGGAGGTTCCTTTCACCTCATACAACCCATATTGTTGCATGCACCATCCACCAAATACTCTTATCTACCCTAAGTCCCCATGGCCTGTACCACATTTGCAACAGCTACAGCACCTTAGAGAATGGGAACGACGGAAGCCTCATCTTAGACAACAAAGTTCTCCACACTGATTTGGAGAATGTACACTGCACCGTTAAGTGATCCAGGTTCTCGTCCTCATCACATAAATAATGAGAAATTCTTACTCCTTCCATAAATGAAGCCACACAAACACAATGGGGAGTCTTGCATGGACAACTCTCCACATGAAGATCCGACCTTCACTGGAGTATAAAGGTCTCTTCCTGCTTAGCTTTTTTGTTTTCACCTTTTTTCCCTCACTTGATGACCATGGAAAAGGCATTCATGGGCGGTTGATGTGCAGGAGAATGTCGGAAAGTGACATAGATGGAACACAGATAACCAATGTTTTTTCGCCATGTACAGCATCTAGAAGCATTATATGTACAAGGACAATATGGTTCAATGCAACTCAATTCCCCTTTTTTTTTGTTCGTGTTTGTTGTGGCAGAAGACCAGAAAAAGAACATCACTTTGTTATGGCAGAAGACCGGAAAGGAACATCGCAATTTCTGAAATTAGAAGGGAGACATATCAGCTGTTTCAAATACTTGAGTTCAGTTCCACTTTACCTGAATAATTGTGAATTTCAAGCCATGTTTAAAAATTGTAAGCTCAAGAAAAATATATATGTTTTCTGAATTATTGTTGGAATCTTTTTAGTTCCATTAAGTCATGCATGCATGCTTTGCTTCTGAATTTTACTCTTTTTCGTCTCTATGGAGCATCACCACTTTTGGAGGGATTCTTTCTGCATTGCAGAACCTTGGTGCAACTTTTTAGTTACCCTGTTAGCATGCATGCGATTGATAATTCACAATATATTATGTTGATATTTTCCTTAGGCACTGACTAAAGAGAAGTTTGCTTTTAAAGCAAATTGCATGCCTCTAGGTTATCATATATGCTGTCTACCTTTTTTCTGAACATTTTTTTCTTTTTGCTTTTACTTCGCATTTTGGCCATTTACTATCCTTTGCATGTTTTAATTTGTGTGGTGAATTCAGGAGTGGGTCATGGACAGTCCATTTATCATTTCACCAAGGATTACTTTCGAAGTTAGTGTACGCCTTCTTGGTGGGCTGATGGCCTTGGGGTATACAATTGCAGCTATCTTGAAAAGGAGCAGCCATGTGTTTGCTGATGATAAGGTGGTTGTGAAAATTGATTGGTTAGAGCAACTGAATCGACATTATGTCCAGGTATACTCTTTTTGTATTTTATCCACTGTTTCATGCTTGTGTAGTTGGAACATGCATCCATTTTCTCTTCTCCATGCTCAAGCTCTTGATGCATTTCTTTTTATTTTGAATCACTATTATCATCATAGCCTTATCCCATTTATTATGGGGTCGGCTCCATGAATCCTGTCTCCCCATATTAATCTATCCCATGCCATGTTTATCGTTAAGCCTTTAAGCCCTAGAAGGTCAATCTTAGTGCCCTTTAATCTAGCCAATGTTTCTTAATTTTGAATATCCCCTGGATATGAAAATGTCACTGGTTAATTTTTCCCTGGAATAGTTCAAGAAGTATGCAATTTTACTGTAATTTTTGACACAATAATAACTCGGGGTAATACTCTTACATTTTAAGTTGGAACAATCTGTATGAGAAACATAGAAAGAGGGGAAGGAAGGGCTCATGGAAAGTGCAAGCAAGCCCGCAAGAAACATGATGAAGTGCGAGCATGAACATAGTTGAACCATTTAGAGTTTTTCCTTCAAACAGTTGTCTAACCTCATGTTATGATATTTCAATTTAGTTTTTCAAACATTTTTCCTGCCTTTTGTATTGGGAAAAGGCAAATGGAATTAAGCCTATAGTATGCTACTTCCAGAATACGTATGGCATTTCGTTTCACCCTGAAGCATTACCACAGAAAAGTTATATTGGCTTATGTCATAATAGTGTATGTGCCAGAATATACTTTTCTGACTCATGCTTACCTTTGATGAAAGGTTCAAGGAAGAGATCGTCTAATAGTGAGGCATGTTGCAGAGCAATTGGGTTTAGAGGGCTTTTATGTTCCTCGCACTTATATTGAACAGATCCAACTAGAAAAGCTTGTGAATGATGTCATGGTATGATGTACTCTTGACTCCCCTCAGGACACCTTGCTATGTTGCTATGTATTTCCTCTGTGTACATGCTTATAAATTTGGGTTGTGCTAATCCAGTATTGTTATTTTTAGACATTGCCAGATGATTTAAAAACAAAGTTGAGTATAGATGATGACTTGGTTTCGAGCCCTAAGGAAGCACTTTCTCGAGCCTCTGCAGAAAGGATTGCTATGAGAAACAGGCATCTCAAGACGTAATATCTCCAATCTTCCATGTCCACATACATAAGCAAAGCATGCTCTGGTGTTGAAATTTTGTCTCTTTTACTTTGTGTGTCTTTGAGTAACTTTTCCCGTATATCTTTTACGTAGAGGAAATAATATAGACACCATGGATCTTGGAATTGGAAAAGGCATATGACTTAATCAGGAAAGACTGAGATGGGATCAGCCAATTTGGGAGAAAACAAAAGAGGTAAAGGTGGGAATGACAAGCACAGAGTAAAACGAATGAGATGGGGAAAAAAGATAAGTGAAAAAATGGGAGTTGAGAGAAAAAATAAAAATAGATTCTTCTACGTCTAGTGAAACATTGGGAGTTGAGAAAAAAATAAAAATAGAATCTTCTACGTCTTCCATATTTCCTTTTTTTCCTCTTCACCAGTCTTAAGTGTGCTTGACTTGAGCCTATTTGGTGTTGACTCAGGCTGAAGCGGCCCTAGATACATTTCCTTCAATGCTGATCCTGACACTAGCGGAGATATGTCCATTCTAAGTCTGTCAACCCTTTGAATGTGATGATTAGCGAGGGCATTACCCAGGGCTCACACTTAGTGGTAGATTATTTTGTTCTTTTTTTTGTTTGTTTTGTGTTTTTTTTGTTTTTTGTTTTTTGTTTTTTTTGGGGGGGGGGGGGGGGAGGGGGAGTATCTTTTTTCTTCAAAGATGGTAGTAAACTTTTCAGAAGAAAAGACTACTCGCTCATGGAAGCTGAACTGCTGAAAGCAAGTGAAAGTGGTATTATTGGATATTTTTTTCTAATTAATTGATCACAAACATGTTCAAAAGCCCACATTTGTTTGCACAGTGGATGGCTAACTTTTTTATTGGTGGTATTGCATGTGTATGACATTTTCCCATGATTTATGAAAATTTAGATACATTTAGTAGCAGGATTCACTCATTTTGACCCTCATTTCTGCTCTAAAAAATGCTCTTTATTGTGTATTGATAGATGGATTATTTGTACTAGTTTTTTGACTTCTAATTAAGTTGTTTTTTCAACTTGATTTATTTATTCATGTTGACATGGCATTGGAGTTTATATTTCATTTTGATTAATTCATTCATGTTGATGTATAGACATAATAATGTTTTGTGGACATATGCCACAAATCTCTATCATTATGTTTCACATCTCTTGTTATATGATTTCAGCTAGTTAGTTTCAATCTTGTATGTCAAAACTTGTGCCTTTCCTCTCATAGCCACATAGAGGTCACATTTGTTTTTCCTTTGATATCTTCTCCTTGTGAATCTGTGTTTCTTTTTTCCAGGAGTGGCATGCCACACACTTATTCAACACAAGCAGAGATTCGAGAGAAGCATCTAAGCAAGCTCACAAGACTTACTGTCAGCAGCAGAAGATTTGAAGGAAGAGCACCTGACTCACCGGCTATTAATCAGGTGAATGAGTATATCAAATACCTGTGCACTTCACTAGCTAGTAGCTGTGTGAGGACGTAATAGAATATTTCTTATTTCCAAAGTGCTGGGAATTTTGGCACCATCTCTAATTGTCAGAAATCTCAAGAGTAAAATGTTCTGTCACTGACATTATCTGTTGTTTTCACCCTCTTTTTTGATCTCTTTTAGGGAGTGATTACTCAACTATCGGAACAAATATCAACACTAAATGAGAGGATGGATGAGTTCACGACTCGCATCGAAGAATTGAATTCTAAATTCAATGTGCGGAAGACTTCTATGAGTCAGCAAAACCTGGCCCTTCAGTCTGAGACTTGCAATGGTTCTGGACCCACATCTCTATTTATATCTGGTCTAGGCAATGGTACACTACTTCCCACTTCATCATCTTCTACACAATTGGCTAAAGAATCTCCATTGATGGAAGAGGTATGCTGGTTTTCTCAAAATTTTTGCCTTTTTTTGTACACAACAATAAAAGTTTCCTGGAAATCCTCCACCTGCACTCCCCTATAGGCAACTGCATTAATTTGATTTGAGTTTTTCTCTTCATGAAAATGTTGCAAGTTGAGCGTCAATCAATCAGCACTGTCACTTTAAAGGGTGTTTAGTTCAATGTATAATCCCATAAAATGTCATCCAATAGTGCATTTATGTCTCGCTGGAAATGTGATGCTTTACAGTGTTGTACAGTGTTTTACGTCAAACCAAACAGCACCTTAGTGACGAGCTGAGGAAGTTGTGATGATCCTTAGTATGACATCTGTTTTGGTCTGAAGTTAAGATGTTTTATCTTACCAAAGGCTTTGTATTTACATGGATGCTGTTTCTTAACTCTCTAGTTTGTTCAATTCTAGCAAACGCTCAACCTGATGTATTTGTGTTAAATCTGATTTAATATTGTTTGTTCTGAGCAGATCATGGTCATTGCACGTGGTCAGCGTCAAATCATGCATCAACTAGACAATCTATCCAATCTTGTTCATGAGAGCCTGACTGAGCGGATTCACGAAACGAAAACTGACAGAAGCAGAATCCAAGATGTAGACTTGATAAGCTATCCCCTTATTCTCTCCTTGACAATTGGCGGCATTGGGATTCTTTTATTCAGGAGTTTTCACCAGAACTGAGTTGGTCCAACCCTGGCACATACGTTCACGCTCGCGATGAGATGCAGAATTTTGTCTCACTATGCTAGTGGTCGAGGCATTTCCCAGTCTCTCATCCTTTTGTTTTCCTTCTTCCCCCTTTGACAGTCCCCTAGGATCCTAACGCAAGTATTATTGGCTATTAACATCGGAATCAACCATATACATCGAGATCTTGATGGGTAAACATAGCCCCGAGGTTCTCTCATATTCTTTTGGGGAGGCCAAGAGTGAATTTTGTATATTTAGGACTTTTATAATCTATTGAAGTTTTCTCAAAGGAAAATTGCAAGGGGAAAATGATTCTCCATTGTCAATTACACATGTTAGCGGGCAGTTTCCATTTGTCTTCCTTGTGAGTTTATCCAATGATGTGATCATCCTTGAGCACATCTTGTTGGCTTATGCATCAATTACTCCCATATCTTCTTTGGACTAAAATCTATTGTGCCCCTTTTCGTACGATTTTGAGTTACCTATCCTTTGTTTGCCTGTACAACCGTTTGAATGAGTGGCAAAATATTTATATGATCGAGCCATTTTAATCATTTTGCACGCATAATTCAACACAATTTGTATCATTGAATATTTATAACTTCTGGTAGGAGTCTATGGGTGCAATTATGTGTCATGTATCTTAAGGGGTCCTTCAGTTCGAAAAGAGTCTTCTTTACTAGCATTTTACAGTGTTTTGCAGTGTTTTATGCCAAACCAAACGAGTCGTACGAGGATTTGCATCTCACTTTAAAGTGGATTCGTGGATCAAGATGTGTGCATGTCACATTGGTGTTGGTGTACGGTAAGTCTGGTGCATTGGAGTGTGCGTGGTGGCCGTGTTTTCTGTTTCCTCAGCAAGGGTTTTCTGCCATCTTACGTTGATTCACTTCCCTCCCATGATTGCATATCCCTGTATTCATACGAGACTTCTGCACTATAGGCATCGTTTGGAAATCCGTATTGGGTGGTAATATGGGTTTCCAAATGACCGGGACTTTTCGGTTTTGATAAAATTCGAAATCTAGAGAGAGAGGGAGAGGAAGAGAGAGATAGGAATAAGAGACGTGAAGGGGAAAGAGAGAACCCAAAAACAGAAAAGGTGAGCTTTTGAAAAAGTAACATGGATTCCAATGATTGGTTAATGGGAATGGTCTGTCACTGTCTTTTTATACTTTAGGTGAAAAAGATAGACATTTTGGTAAATGACATTTCAAAATCTATTTTTTACTTTTTACCATTCAAATGAGATTTTCCAAGTCCAATCATTAGCAACCCAAAATCTCTCTCTCTCTCTCCAATGATTAGTTTAAAAGTTGATTTTAAACAAAATTTACTTTACAATTTGAGTTTCTAAACGTATGATGCCTAAGAATGAATCAATCATTTGATTAGATAAAATAAGTGAAATATAAAATACATCTTTAACCCATGCGAGTAAGAGTGTACAGTACAGGGCATAAAGGATGAGAGGAGAGGATCTCATCTCCCATTCGCATCTCTATAATGTATTTGGGGTCCAAGAAAAAAAAATTCTGGACATTTTATGGTGGTTTTGTATCATGTCATGATAAGGAGAATTGAATTTGGCTGCTGTTCGGTTTGACCTTAAATGTTATAAAATACTGTAAAATATCGTATTTCCGTAAGATATAAAATACAGTATTTTACAGCATATATGTCTTCCAAAATCCGAGAAAGCTTGTACAATTTTGAAATGGATTGATCATGTATTATATTCTTCTGATTTGGACTCATGAATATCACATGTTCACGATGCTGCTTGCTGATCTTGATCCTCGTGTGCAAGGCAGCCATAATCTCTTTCCCATATAAAGCAACTTTTTACTCTCAATAGTACTTGGCCCAACAGAAGCGCTTCACTCAGATCAACGTCCTATATGATCCGAACTATCAGATCATGTTGAAACTTGAAACACGATCTTGTTTTCTGCTTAAGAAAACAGCTGCCCAATCTTTTGTAGTACTCCAAAAAATTGCAGCATGCATTACTCATAGTAATACTTAAGCGTAGTCGTCCAACCAATTTTGATCGGACAATTGCAGTAACAAATGTATTTTTTTAAAATTTTTATAATAAGTCCAGAGGAAAGGTACAACCTAAAGGAGCCAGCATCCATATATTTGATCTTTGATTAGATAGTTATATTATAAAAAAATATTCTTTATTTTTTTAAAAAAAAAAAACTATCTAATCTTCGACTAGACAGTACAGATGGCTCCTTGAACCCTTCCCCCTGAGTTTTTTTGAAAGATAAAAAAATATTATTTGCTGCTGCAGCCATCCAACCAAAGTTGATCGGACGGCTGCACAGAAGCAATTGAACAGCGACGCACACGTTGCAACAAGTTTTCCTCTTACTCTTCATGTAACAGGCCCTCGTCCAAAGCGTCCAGGCCAAAGGCAAGACGGTGGTAAACGCTATGCTTCGTAAGCCAATTTAGCCTTTTAAAAACCATTCCATATAAAGGAAAAAAAATGGTCTACGCAACTATGTTTCATCTCGTACATAAGAAAGCTTTCTATTTCATCTCACACATAAGAAAGCTCTCTAATTATGGCTTTAAAATAGGCTTATGATATGTATAAATGTAGAATTACAGATTTATCATTCACAAATTTCATGCGTGGCAATATTTGTAAACATGGATTTGTTGCGGCTTAATGTCTATTTTAACTTAAACCATACTCTGGTGGTTGATTCTTTTGCAGATTGTGTCCAAGATATCCCTTATAAGAGGGAGGCTTCGTTTGCTAGATATTTAAAGGGTACTTTAATTCATACCAATTAGCCATATGACATAATTTAAGGGATGTTTACACATACCCTTTCTGGCCAATTGATGGTCTGCGCCCATCATCAGCTTTAGAATAACATTATCAAAGCCAATAGCAGGAAACATGGTCTGATAACATAGATCATGATCCTGATGCTCCAAACGATGGCAGCAAAGGCAAAAAAATATGAGAGCCAATTGGTGGGTTCAGCTTTTTGCCGTATGTCAACCCTTTTTCCAGACTCAGTCTTCATGTTCATCTTCACCTTCAGAATCTGAAGAAGAAACAGACAAATTCAGTGCCAAATTAAAATGCATGTCTGTAGGCTTGTAGCAAGTCATGCACCACAAAAACATATTCTCTCAAGTTGGAGAATTCAAGGAGGTTCTTCAGTGTTATGAGCAACACGAGCAGGGGATGATTTCATGACCTTTGAATTTTCACTAAGATTTTCAACAGTTCTACTACAGTCAGCCTATGGAAGTACATTTGCCCTCAGCCTATGGAAGTACATTTGCCCTAACTTATGATTGACATGACAGGCATGCATGCACAAGAAAACTGAGGAGTTTATGGCACATACCCGAACGGACGTCATCCCCAACATGGCCTCTTGATTGGATCTGCTTAACGAGCATCCGGAAGATTAAGACCCACCAGTAAATGTGGAAGGCAAGCAGCGCGAAGAGGAGAGTATTGAAAACGTAATAATATATGGGCCCTTCCACCTTGTGCTTTTCCTTGTCCAAGGTCAAAAGGACTTCGTAACTGTCAGAAAATGGGAATAAAGAGAATAGGTTGCAGAAGTTTAATGCTATGTTGCGAATGGTTGATACCACATCCACCAAGATATCAGGAATCACGAAGATTTATAACTCCAACTTGCAACTTATAAATGGAAATGTATTTGGAGGTCTTATCGCTCGATGATTATGCATTAGTCTATCATTATATATGATAAACTAGATGTTCCTTCGCAATTTGTTCTCTAAGATTCCATTAAGAATGTGGCAAACAAACAAAGGGATACAGTTTATAGAACATAACATGAGACAAGATGGTTTTTTATAAAACAAAAGCTTCTGTACAAACTGCTTTTGAGGTAAATCAAAGGTTATACCAAGATATGAACTCATCAGATATCCATACAGAGTAGAATGCTAAGTGTTGCTCACTTTCAAAATGCAAATATTACAATTATAAACAAAATGTAATGTACAGGTTGTGTTACTCAAATGTGCAGAATTGATGGCTGATCCAATCAGATTTTGCCCAAGCAGATCTAATTCTGCACCCCCACACGGGGGTGGTGGAATGACATAGTGGATAGGTCCTGGCCTTTGGCTGGTTAAATTCCCATAGGTCATGGGTTTGAGTCCCTGTGTCACCCGGAGTAGTTTCCCCGACACGTTGCCCCCTCAAGTGCTGAGGCAGATTACCCGGTATGACTTAGGTGTCTGGCCTAGAAGCTGCCCCAAACCCCAGCTGCAGTGTGGTATGACTTAGATATCCGGCTTGGGAGCTGTCCCAAATCCCAGCTGGTGCAAGTACTATCTCTACTCAATAATAATAATTAAAAAAACCGCAGCCCCATTCCCCCACCTTTTCATCTTCCACTGCAGCCTGCAGCTGTGCGATTAGGATTGGGAATTGTACTGCATTATCAGGGTTGGGAAGGGTTGTGGGGGCTAAATGGGATGGTAAAATTTTATAACACCTGCATAAAATTAATTATATATATAATACAAAATTAGAAATATAGCTGAATCCATCTGCATCAATGCAGGTTGGGATCAGCCAATCCAATCAGCCCTAGCATAATCATCAAGCAACACCAAGGAGGGATCTGAGATCAGGCAGCCACCTGATCCAAGCCAGATTTTGGATACTGCCTTGGTGTTGCTTGATGATTATGCATTGTTTTGTCATTATATATGATAAAACTACACATTCCTTTGCAATTTTTTCTCTAAGATTCCACTGCGAAATGGCAATAGAAAAGAAGTTGCAATTTATAGAAGAACATAACATGAGACAAAATGATTTATGATAAAACGACACTTCTGCGTTAACTGCTTTCAAAGTAAATCCAGAGTAAGTTATACCAAAACATCACTCACCATATACGCATACTAAGAAGAATGCTATTGATTGCTTTCAAAATGTAAATAGTTGCACAGAATGGGAAAGAGAGGTGTACCAGATATTTTTCATTACAAGTTTAGGATAAAGAGAACAAGAAAACAGACAGTACAATGCTTTAAAAAATTTCCCCTCAAGAAAGTGATGACCAAATCCAACCTTATTTAAAGCAAACTATTTATATCACCTGTTTTACAGCCACAATGAAAGCACACTACAAAGTAATGAGTAACCACATTTTCAGTAATTTTCTAAGCAAAACCACATTTTCAGTAATTTTCTGAGCATCCATTTAGATTTCTGTGTTGAAAATATCTACTACCAGTAAGACTTTTGTCCTAATATGAAAATATGTACATCCAGAATTTTTTAAATACCTTGTGCTTCGGATAATCCAAAATGGGAAGTAGATTAAACGAAGCAGAACCCATGATAGAACAAAAAGAACAAATGCAATTGAAGCAAACAATTCAGAGCCACAATATTTGGACATCTTCCCAAGTTCCAGGAAAACATCACTTGCATCATGAAGAGCCAAAACAACAGAACCGACACGAGCAAATCTGCAGGGAAAACAAGGACATCATTTGTGAAAGTACAGAGAAGCTCATGTAATGTGCAACATAATATGCAGAAAAATTGAAGGGGCAATTACCATGGCGCTAATAGCCAGAATATTACAGAAACAAATGTTTCGACGAAAAAAAACTTGCTCTAACAGATAATTCAAGAATGATATTTTCTACCTCAAAACATATCACACATTCATTTTAGATCAGTGTAACTCATACATAACGTGCACGGAACAGGACAGTATATAAAACACAGCAAAGGATGCTTAGGATTAGGCATTTTGAATGTCAAAGAACACATATATGTAAGGGCATAACTGACATGAAATTTAATGATACGATTGTGAGATAAAGCTCATATTAATCAAGAAAAGCTTAATAGAGATTGTATAATGCACATAGGGGTATTAACAGAAAACATCTGAAGGCTGTAAAATGATGGTCATACCAAAACTTGTCATGGCATGATGTACTCTTCACAACAATATATTCTGACTTATGAATCAGACTAAAGTGCTTTATATATTCAGGTTGATCAATAACTAATGATTTCACTAATCTATTCATGCAACCCAATTAAATTAGGAGGGACCTTGGTGCCAGCTCAATGGCCTTTTCTATGCAAGGAACCATTGGTTATTTGGTAGCCCAACTCCAAATGGAAATACTAGAAAAAGAAATAAAACCTAAGATTTGGTTAAGACTGGCCACTGATTCGCAAAATTAAAAAGTGAAATTCCTATTAACACTGTGCAACCTGCATACCAAAATACATCATCCATTTCCTCTTTTCAACCATCTAATTAGTCAAATAGGAGATATTCATCGCCAGTCTACTTTAGATTCCATTGCTGCCCTGAGGAAGGACCCAGCTTTCAGTCTTTATATCCTGAATTGCCAATGAAATTTCTGATTAAATGCATGGATTTCTCTCTCGATGGAGTTCATTATAATTTAGCAATGATATACAATTTGCTTTTATTTTGAATGCTTAAATATTTGGAGATAAGCACGAGTGAAACAATTACAAGAGATCAGAGGCAGATCATTACTTGAAGCCTCAAAGAAACCTTTCATCAGAAATGTTTCTGTGTTATGAAAATCTGAAAGTGCACGACAAATAATGCAAAAGATGTTTCATCTGAAACATTTTGGGGGGGCAGAAGATATGAGGGTGCAGTCCAAGGAATGCACAAAGAATCTCCTGTCATGTTTCTGTACAGATTCAAACAATATGGTTGAAAGTCGTCCGCTTTCATTTTATAAGTGAAATATCTTTGGGATAAAGCTTCTCAATACAAATTTTAGACAAAGGCATCTAAAACACGTTGATTGAGCAAGGCCTATAATGCAATTATAGTAGCACATACAGTATAATATGATGATGATCTAGATCTAAATTGCTTGCATCGTCTGACAGTTGGCATGTGGCTCCACCTCAGAAGTGTAGGCTTTGTATCGATCAAGCCTGGGCTGAAATGGAGAGGGGTTGGTCAAGTAATTCAACATCCACAGGGTTTTATCTAGTGCAAGATGGGGTATCCCTTAATCGTAAAATGATCTACATAAGTAAGCATTTCAGACTAGAAAACAAACCTAAATATGTAAGATAAGAGGATGAGAATGACAGTTGCGAGATGATGGGACATTGATACCCCAAAGTCTGATCGTCTTGTCTCCCAAAAAAGCAATGCAAAAATTGAGTATGCATAGAATCCAGCAGCATACATGTAGACCCCCTTTAGTTTCAACCTGGAACAGGAATGACTCAGTCAACAAAAGAACATGTAAACCATAATCAAGAAACAGTGGTAGCATTTATATTAATGGAAACAGTTATGTTAAATAAAAAGGGGAAAAAATATAAGATCTTACTTTATTTTCTGGTCAGGCCAGACCTGATCCCCAGGTCCAACCCAAAAGTTCCTTGTGTTTGTAAACCATGGCTCATCATATGTAACAGAAAGGGCCAACAGCTCTGATGAAAGAAAATAAACAAACTTCCATGCTGATTCCTTAAATTTGTTTGAAGTTTTTCCCTCCACTTCAACATTTACGCTTTTGTCACCCTTCCCAATAGCAAAATGTCTTGCGATTCTCTGCACAAAGATGTATCTGCTTAAAAAACTGAGCGAGCATAAAGAGGTAAAAAAGATGTAATCATCTTACACTAAAAGACCTGAGCAGTGAAGATATAATATCACCCCCCCCCCCAAAAAAAAAAAAAAAACAATTCATACATCTCTGAAATGTAATCTTCCTTTCAGAAGCCTTTTCACGAGAGAAGTATAGAAGGAGAAAATAAAGAGAAAGATACCAAAAAAGAGACAATTACAAAAAATTTATTGCATATAACAATCCTTTGCGCTGAAATTAAATTTTGAAATGTTCTTTTTCCGATACTCCTGGACCATGGAAATTAGCTGCCAGATGGGCAAGAACATTATATATAACATGAAAACTATTTCCATTCAGATGTATTGCAATTATAAATATCCAACTTTACATAAGAAGTTTCAGAATATTTTGAATACAGAAATCTTACCTTGGTTCCTTGTTCTTTTCTGAGAGTTTATGCTTATTCACTTCCTCTAATTCAATCCAAAATGATTGATTTCTAAAGGAACAAGGAAAGTTTTAAACTTCAGGTCATGTGCTAAGGAGTTCAATAATGGAGAAATATACAGTCACCAAAAGAAAAAATCCAATCAATGCAAAACTATTAACACATATGATATGAGTTTGGAGAAAAGGGGACCAATTGCACATCCATGGTAGAAAGAAACACTATTAATTTCTTAGGGAAGACAGAAATCTCCTGCCCTTCAAACCTCGGAACACCCCCCCCCAGGGAATTCCGGGTCGGATCGGGTCCCGATTCCAATCCGATCCGAATTGGATCGGTTGGAATCGGCCGGATCGGGATCGGCCGATTCTGCATTCCAATACAGTGACAAGGATGCTTGAGTGTTTTACTTTGTGGTTACAACCACCATCTTTTTCTTCTTATCCCACTCATTATTTGAAGAAAAAGCTTCACCTGAACTAAAAATGAGGCCCGAGCATTTCTTTTTATGTGGAAGCTTGGAAAGTCATTCTTACTGATGAAAAATTAAGAAAAAAAAGTCCTCCGTGGAGATATCAAGGAGAGGCTATGGGCTATCTTTTCTCTTTTCTTTTTATGTTAAAAGAGAGGGTCACGGCATTCACTTGGAGGTAAATTCTTGAATGAAAAGTCTTAAAACCTTCGAGTTCAGGATCTGGTTGAATGGCATCTTTAGACTTATATGTGTGATTTACAAAAGTACACTTCCTTGTAATTCCATCCATAAGGCCCTTCATATTTTGAGAGATCCAGCAATATAACTAGAGGGCACAGACGTCAGAGAAAGAGCAACTCTTTGCTGGATATTGCCTGATAACCCTTGCTATAAAACTTTAGGAAATGAAGAAGCTAACAAAGAAGCTAATAACAACTTTTTGCCGACAAAAGAGAGGCACGCATGAAGCTGAGATGGGATGCTCATGACACCAAATCCTGACAACTCCCTACAGGATGACAGAGGAGCTAATGGCCAATCATCTGTTTGCAGGGAGCTTGGGGAAGCAACAGAGGCATCACATACAGAGAACAGCTATCAACACATCTGGCCCTCAATTCAGAAGAAAGGGGAAGAGTTAGCTTCTCCAGTAAGGAAGTCTGTTCAAATTTACTCTCAGCTTTCTGCTCCCGGACTGTTACTGAACGAAACCACCAACATAAAACTTAAGTAGCTGGAGAGGGTCAAAACTAACATAAATTACAGAGTGACTCACGAATATCCAACATGGCATCAGAGGCTTCTGCCAACTCCTCTCCAAACCCAGTGGAGATGAACAGCAAATGGCACTCCCGTAAACCATGAGGCTAAATATAGGAAAACCCAATAAGTGAGCCATCTCTAATACCATGTTATTGAATCAAGTACAGTGTGAGAATACCCAGTATGAGACTATTTGCAAAATATGTTTATAACATATTTATTTCTGTTATTTAGCAATTTCTTTTATTGGTTATCCAAAAACAAAGATGAATGAGCCATCGTTAAGAACGACCTTGGAGAACGAGGCATGAACCCGAAGAAAATCAACACCACAGCAGCTGGACAGGTCCAAAAGATTGTACAGCTGGGATAAGAAAGATAAAAGAGCCATATAGGGTCTGTTATAACCCGTATAGGCTCCTTATGATGTGCACAACTTGGTTGGGTGGGGGGAGACAAAAAAGGCTGGCAAGGGGACTTGTGCACCCCACTTATTGGCACAGGTCTTGAAGACAAGGAAAAAATACCCAAAAAAAGGAGAAACGAAATAAATAAAGGGTGGGGGGTTGCAAAAAGAGAAGCAGCCTGTAGGGGATGCAACTGTCCCCCTATGTGGGCCATATTACTGGCAGGCCTCCTCTTCAACTTCTACACCCTCCCCCCCCCCCCCCCCCACACACACACACACACCCACCCACCCACCCACACACACACAAAAACCACCACCCACCCACACAGCACATTGGAAGGTACACCGAGATGAAGAAGGCTAAGTTCTGGATCCTGCCTAAAGAACTCTTAAGCCCTCTAAGCTGCTTGAGCTAAATACTTCAAGGCCCATTTTAAGGTTTCTCAAATTTCTCAAAACTCAGTCATTTTCCATTACAGATTTATAGTTGGGGAAGAAATCAATACAAACTCTATTTTATAATTGCAGGGAGGGGTAATGGGAATGAAAAAGGAGCGGGAGGTCATCTAGTTTACCATTCAAGTTTCCCTTGGGAATAGGAGCGGGATTGCTTTTGGAAGCAGGAATGATGGCAAAATGAGTGAATCCTGCTACTAAACTCCATTTTGATGTTATTCGCAGCATTGGTTCTCGTGCCCATGCACATGTGGATCCTTAATGGATCTTTGTTGGGTCCATCCAACCCATTATGGTTTAGGATCATTAATGGATCCTTAATGTGCCCTTAGTGGGTCCCACTTAAAGCACTCCTAAAAGATATTGGCTTAAAGCGTTCTTAATGGACTCTCATGAACCCATAAGCTTTTAGCATCCTCGACTGTCATCACTATTTTAATATCATGTAATGGACTTGGCCAATTTCTCAGTAAGTGTCAATGTTTTCACATTTAATAAGGACTTACACAAATATTTTAAGCCCATAAACTGAATCATGGTCCACAAGTCATTCAAATCTGTGTAAATATATCTAACTTCCTAGATTGCCCTCGATCCTTCCATTTAACCTAACTAAAACCTGAAAACATCCCCAATCCTGAATGCTTATGACCCAACCTAGGATCTGACTTAAACAATCAAGTTAAATATGTATTGACCCTTTGACTCCCTATGATTCAAACAAAGGTCCAAATACTAATCCAAATGACCAAAACAACCCCCTCCCTTTTCAACCCTAAAACCTAACCCCAAATGACTTAAATACTCCTAATCCCTATATCCACTTTAAGATAACCAAAGTACACTCGGAATCTCAAAATCAGTCTTAACAACAGAAATCTGCCCAGAGAAATCATTCAAAAGTGTCATAAATGCCCCTTCAAACCCTGATATTAACCCTAAATGATGAAAAAATGCCTTTCAGAATCATAAAAGCCATTAAAATTTACCAAAATTGTCCCTAAAATGCTAAAATTGAGTAAAAACCACAGAAAAATTGCACGAATATAGACATTACCAAAGATACCTAAAACCATAATCTTCCTCAAGAAAATTACCAACACAACCCTAGAACTCTAAAGCATTTACAATAACCTGTTTGGTTACAGTTATTAGTTATTTTCCTCTCAATTTTTTATTTTAGAAAGAAAACAAGACCTATACCTGTTTGGATACCTTTCTCTTATTTTGAAGGGAGGAGACTAGAGGAGATCAGATCTTCAAAACACTTTCAAAATGAAAACAACCCATCTCATGTTTTTTTCCCCAAAAGAGGTCTCTTTCTACACATCTCCCCCACTCCCAGTCACCATCTCCACATCTCTCTCTCTCTCTCTCTCTCTCTCTCCCCCCCCCCAAACGGGTCTTTACAATCCCTAGAAACTATAGTAATCAAAGAAGTCTAGGTGCTGATTATATATTTTCAAAATAGAAATAAAATTTTGAATTAAATAAATTTTCAAACTAAAATAACCTCAAAGCAAAAACCATTCCAGAACACCCTATAAGGTTTAAAATCCACCCTAATCTGCTAAAATACAACACAAACCACAAACTTACCCTGATGTTGCGGGATCCTTAAACCGTGCAAGATATCTTCAAGCCTGAAACATCTTAAACTCATCACAAAACTGCTCAAAACATTTCACAAACCCTTAGAATCAGGATAATTTTAGTGGGGATAGACTTGAGTTGTCCCAATGGATAGCACAGGATCAACGTAACCAGCTATTACATCCATGAGTCTCAAGATTAAGCATGCAGACAACAATATCTTGCATACATGGAATTATGCTATCTAATTTATTAAGACCACTGTTTCCGAGGAAAATTCCAGGATACATGAAGAAAGACAACACTTTTGCTGTATCACCAATCATGCTATCTCCCTCTTTTGTTTCCTTCTTACATTGGTCACATATAATCTGCACCGGACAAGGTCAAATATCCTGAAGGAACTGTAACTTCCCTACACTTCTACAGATGCTGCCCTCTTCCTCTAATATGCATGTTCCTAATAAATATATCTCGACTAAATAATTTGTGCAAATGTAAAACAGTATATATAGCTATCATACCTATGGTCGAGAACATGTGCTATTTAGAGTATCTGCCTGAGAATTCCTCTGCAATAGTTGCAACACTGGCTTAACTATCAACAATGCTTAATGAAGAAAGAAACTCAAAGCATTCAAAATACATCAATAAAATGATAAAAAACGGACTACACAAAAGGTGAGAGAGAAAATGAGATCAAAATTATGCGGGCCTCCTGACACAGGCAATTTTTCTATTATCACTAGAAAGAAAGGACTCGAGTCAAATATTATATTACAAAGACTACAAAAAGTTACTACAAGGAAACAAGTTTACGCGGTTTCCAGACTAAAAACTAAACTATATGTCGTTCAAACGCAAATAGATCAACCTCTGCCGGTATGACTAACGCAACGACCAGCTACTGATACACAGATACCTCGCGAATGGTCCTAATCACAAGATTTCCGACAACCCCCCCGAGTGCAGGTCCATCTGCTCACTTTGACCTTTCCCAGATGAAATTACCCGAAAAATCGAACCTTGCACTCCCGGTTCCCTAGTAGGTCAAGCACCAAGGTCGGGAATTCAGCGCTGGGCAGCACGAGCAAGCACCAGAAACCGACCCCTCTACCAAGGAAACAAAAACACCATCTCAACAAAGCAAACAAAGCACCCGCAGAGAACGATCCAAAGGTGCCAACTTTGATCCCAAATCCCACTTTAAATTACAGAAAGCAAAGGACTTTCTAGCTTCAACAGGAACCTATGCCCATAAACACCCGCACGCCGTTGTTGTATGCACGAGAGAGAGAGAGAGAGAGAGGGAGAGAGGGAGAGAGGGAGTACCGAGAGCACAAAAAACCATCTCAACAAAGCAGACAAAGTACCCACAGAGAACGACCAAAAGGTGCCAACTTTTATCCCAAATCCCGCATTAAACAACAGAAAGCAAATGTCTTTACAGCTTCAACAGGAACAGGATGCCCAAAAACACCCGCACTCTGTTCCATATGTTGGAGAGAACAAGAGAGAAGAGTACCTGGAAGACAAACCTGTCGAGGAAGAACCTGACGGTGGGGAAGAAGACGACGAGGAAGGGGAGGGCGACGAAGTCCCGGTAGGTGGGGTAGGACGACTCCTCCCAGTTCAGAGACTCCACCGTCTCCATGAAGCCCATCTCCGCTCCAAAACTTTGCAGTGGAGAGATCACGAACCAGAGAGAGATTAGAGAGAGAGAAGGGTAAGAATTACGTGAGAGTCCGAGAGAGATCGAGCGGGAGGAGCAGGGGCGGCGTTTGGGCATCTGCCACGCCGCTGCCACTTCCCTCCTGTTCTGGTAATACCGGCACAGTTCATCTATTGGGAGTTATAAACTGGTCATAAATATTATAGAGTGGGTATATATAACCATGCTAATCTTTCTTACTATCCAGCTTTTGATGGTTGTTTTATTTTCATCCAATTTTAAAAGGTTTAATTTAAATTTTTTGATAAAAATTTTAAAGAATAACACATAAATAACTTGCTTCCATAGTTTAGAACGTATTTCGTAGGATTGTTTTACATTCATGTTTAATGTGAAAAATGTTGAGTGGGGATCCTTATAATTGATTTTACATGATTATACACTCTATTTTTTTGGTGACGTCTTTACTTTTAATCTGATTTGGAAATTAATTTGAAGTTGAAAGAATAATTAAGAATCTATAAAGCTAGCTCCTAGTTCGAAGTCAACTCTAAAATAATTGCATTAAAATTTGTAAAAAGTCTAAAGTTTTCTAATTAGAAGTTGCGCAAACGTTGACTTTTTGCTCCCTTAAAATGTAGACGAAAACATGCAAAATTTCAAATGTATTTTTGTTTGAAAGCTGCATTAGAAATGCTCCAAATATATGTTGAAAATATGCGAAAGTTAAAAAAATAAACCTGAAATATGTTACCGGGATTCTTAATAGATTTGTACACGTATTTTAAAGAATGTCGATATAATAGTCTAATTCTATATGGTCAGGTGCATTATACCACATTTTTTTGTTGCCAAGTGTTAGCTAGAAACTATGATTTATAAAACGTCCTGCTTTCGTGGGCTATCCATTAGCAACACAATAAATATTTCTTTTCTTTTTATGTCAATAACAATTACAATATGTTTGCTCTCAACGTCAATGCTGCCCACTACGTAGGGATACATTTCATATCAGTGAGCCGCTACTCGTATTAAAAATTTAAACCTCGAGTAGTTGTCCACATTAATGTGATGGTGAAGTCAAAAAACCCTAATATGTTCTTTGTATACATAAAGAATTTCTATGATAAATAAAGCCTTTTATAAAATATGTAAATGCAAACTAGTTCTTACGTACTCATTGTATATGTAGAAAATTCTTATTGTCAAGTATACCATCGCTAACATCAATTATAAATTAAAACTTATTTGAAAATGAAAAGAAAGTTTAGGATGTTTACCGCATACATGTATAACACAAAGTGTTTTTGCATATATGGAATTCTTAGGACTTATTTACAAAAAATGCTAATTTATTTATACATGCTCATTTTGAATTTTACAATTTTCTTTATCTATCGATCTAGATCTACATATGAATATATCTAAATATGTGTCATAAAATCATATTAAATTTTTAAAAAGTTTTCAACTTCTTATTGTGACCTCATTTTTATCAAATTATCAATAGATATTCTCACTGTTGGAATATGAGAGATATCTATCTAATGAGTTCTATTTTTATCTTATAAAATAATATATGTATAGATATATACGATACATGATAATTTGGAAATAGAAATGGGTTAACAGATGCGGAAATGAGTCTATTCATTTCTGACTGCTATTATCGAATGTCTATTTCCATTTTCTATAATTTAAGGGGTGATCTTTAACAAATTTCCGTATCCATTGATAAAAACAGAAATGAAACGCTATAATATTGACCAATTAACTATAATACAGTTGGCCAAGTTTGGACCTACCAGCCGACTTTCTCACACAACACAATGACAAACGCATGAAAGTGATCATAACAAGGGGCCGGCCACTTTGTTTTATCCTTTGCACATGAGCATACATGTGCTACTTAAGGTTTCTTTTGGTACTATGCTAGATTTATTAGATGCAGATTTTTTTAAAAAAAAATCAACGAATATCAAATTTTGTCTCTGAATTGTATAGTTTTAAGTATATACAGTTTTTTTATCATAAAAAATCCATTGATCAACTTTCTTAAAAAAGCCGTGCATGTAACGGATTTTATGTTGTATCAAGTGCGTGTCTCAGAAATATCCCTCAGGGTACCTATGTGTTGTGTGTCAATTTTATTTAAAAAAGGTTTCTGGAACAATGTTCAGCTCTTTTTGAGATTAACTTTGAGGAGGAGGAATGTATTATTTATATTTTAAGAATGTGTTAATAAAGGAATGCATTATTGATATTTTACGAGTGTGTTAATAAAGTGTCTTATTTAGCAACAAAACTAAGAATACAACCAAAACAACGCTAAAGACTGTCGCAACAACACTGTTTTTGTTAATTACAAACACAGACTTTGGGCTTTAAAAACTGTATCTTCATGACAAGTTGATGGGGCACATGATACAAACTAATGATAACTGATGTAGCCGAAGCTATCACGACCGGATTCCGAAGCCGGAATCCGAAAAGATGGATCCGGTGCTGGGTCGGATCGGTGTTCAGGGGCCCGACAGGGATCCGGAAGGCGAAGGACGCAGAGGCGAAGCCGAAGGTCCGAAGGCCGAGGGGTGCTCGGTCGGTGGCTGGCTTGCTCCGGGAAGTCGGGTTGAGGCTCCTTCGGCGGACGAAGGGGCGGCGCGAGACCGAGTCTCCTTAGTCGCAGGGGCAGCCGGCGCACGGCGTCAAGACCAGGGAGAGGAGTCCGAGGTCAGCGATCGAGACCGACTCGGGAAGGTCAGCGATGATTCGAACCGAGCTCCTGCAGGAGGGGAAGAAGAAGAAAACCAGTCAGCAGGAGTCCCGGGCTTCAGCCCTGGGGAACCCCCTCCGACGGTCAAGTTAGCTCCTGAAGAAGATTCGATTCAGAAGGCAAAGAGTAGCTTTAATACTTTTCGGGCTGTAGTCCTTAAGGGTCTCGGAGGCTTAAGAGAGCATCCCTTTGGCAATAAATAGCGGTGTATTTATAGCAAAGGATAGAGAATGGTTAACGGTGGTAGCCGATATAGGACTAAATGCGGGTTCACTGATAAACCGCCATAACGCCTGATCCGCCACCGGAGTGGGCCGGACTCGGCTACCGGGCCGAAAGGGGTTGGGCCGCTGATGGGCCGAAGCCTGTTGGGCCCTAGGCTGCCGTGCTGTTCCTGGGCCGTAGGCTGGTGGGCCGCTGACGGGCTGAAGCCTGTTGGGCCGGGAGCGACGGTGCCGCTCACGGGCCGAGGGCTGTTGGGCCGCTGATGGGCCGAAGGCTGAGGGCCTTGCACTGCTGTTGCTGGGCTGAACGGGGTTTGGGCTTGCTTCAATGGGCCGAATCGGATTCTGCCTCATCAATAACATTGAAAGCATTTGATAAATTCTTCGTTCGACTTTAGATTTTAGAACGTCCCTATCTCAAAGTTCTAGTTAAGGATGTAATATGGCAAAGATGGTGCCAATGTAATATGGTAAAACAGCACAATGTATATACAATATTCATTTAAGTATTTGTTTTCATCAATAGAAGATAAGTTTTTCTATCATATATCCCAGGATTTATGAGATTTAAATAATTATAATTTAACATTATTTAATAGTATGAAATATTAAATGAATATTATTATTTTTTATCATATTATACATGAATAACATTTGCGGGATGGGGGGGTTGGCAGTTGCCTCTGAAATAAGATTAAATGCTTACGCAATCTGAATCGTCAAATAACACATGCACTGCAACGTCGCATTGCAGCGAGTATTTCTCCATGAAAAATGCCTGAAATCCGCCGTTTCAAGCTCCATACTTGCTTTCACTTCATCACTTGAAAAAAATTCTTAAGAGAATAATACTGGAGATATTGTGGTCTAATGTGAATTGCAACATCTTGGTATTGTCGTCCCATTTTCAAGGTTAGATGATAAAATAATACATAAAAAAGTTAAAACAGTTGTCAAGTTCAACGATTACTCAAGCTCGACTTCGGCCCAACAAAAGAGATGGGCTGGCAGGCCCAGCCCAATGCACCGTTTGAATTCTGTGTGCGTCTCTTTGGTAGTGCTCTTTGTGCCTCTTCCCCTTCATTACTTTGTAATGAGGGAAAACAAGATCTTCTGGTAGATATTATTGGGAGTAAATCTCCATTCTTCCTCTCACATGTAAAAATACTTTAGTCATTTATTAGTGACGCTGTCGAAGAGCTCACGGGCTGGACCGGAAGAGGTATGTCCAGGCAGTTGATCGAACCGAGCTGGAGTAGAGGCGGAGAGGGCCTGCACAGTGCACGCTCAACAACCACATCAGATGGGTTCCAGGTGAAGCTGGGGAATCTTCCACTTATCTTGATTGGACGTAACCGATCAGGTCTGCAAGAGATTTTCGATATCGGATTATTCACAAGATAACTTCTCACCCCTTCATTCTGCTTTTATCTGTTCATGGGCTGAGCAGGACAAATGGGCTGACCCCTTAGGGCCGGGGTGACCGGGCCGCTGTGGCGGTTGGGCCGAGTCTGAGCTGACCAGGAATTCACATCATCAATTAGAATCCTTTTGTATCACCTGACAGAAAATTGAAAATGTCTCACATCGTGCGAGAGAACGTATGGAAGTTTATCTCAAAAACAGATATGGAGAATCTAATCTTACAAGGAGTATATATTTTTTATATCCATTTTACTAATGAGAAAGAAGGGGTGCATGAGAGTCTACAAAATAGATGATCTCATTTCCTCTTCGTCTGCTTGCAATTTTAGATGCGCCGCTGCTAAGACCATTTAGGAGGAACTTGGCTTTCATGTGGCATAAAATGTTAGGTCTGGTTGTACATTTGTTTTCTTTTCGATTTCAGTTGCAAGAAATAATTACCCCCGCCAGTTATTACTCACTGTGGATATAAGGTGGTTGGGTTCAGGTATCTACAGTGTATTGCCAATGAGTTTTTAGGGCTATCAAAATTTGGCCGTTTACTATTTGTTTTCAAATTGAAAAAGAAATTGATCCAATTAACATAGCTTGGCTTGAATATTAAAAAATGTAGTTCTGTTAGAATTAAAATGAACTATAATATGGTTTGGTTCAGTTTCAAAAGTTTAAAGAATAAAATTTAAACTAAGTAAATTGAATGACTTAAATATTTAAAAATTATAAAATCATGTATATAACTTTCAAATTTTGCGATGCTTGATGCTATTTATAAAAATTGATCATTCTTTTTATATATTTTAATAAATATTTAGTATCTAATAATTTAAGCTCAGGTTGAAAGTTTAGTAGATTCAATTGTTTTATTCACAAAAAATCTAAATATTTATAGACTCCCTAAGAGTACTATAAATCCGATTAAATTAACATATTTGATTAATCTTATTTGGTTTAAAACGTTCAGATTAACTTCTTGAAGATAATAAGTAAACCAAATCAAATTGTGAACTGCCTGTGTACCTGAATTGACCCGATCCAGCATTAAGGATTCGATTCATCCTTAACCCACTAATGGATCAGTCAACAACTTCTAGAGCAATGCAGACATTACCTCTATGTAAATGTGAATGCAAAAGCCAGTATCTTTCTATGAATCGAACATTTGGTCTGGACAATACACACCCATATTTACTTTTCATCCTTTGAATATCCAAAAATGATAGCAGTCACAAGCCAACATGTTAGCTGCTAAGGATCAAATGGTTAAGTATTTGCCATGTTTGGTGAATGGTCATTAAAGGGGACAAAAAATGTTCTGACCCAGCAATACACCCACATCAGAATGCCTTATAATGATAATGTCGTTTGTTACAAGAGATATCTACAATAAGCACATTTAACTTAGAGAAATAGAAACGAGATCCTCTGAACTTCTCCCCTCTAGGCCACTGTGCGCCCTTAGACTCATGAGGAGGGAAAGTGATGTGATACAATCATCATTTCAGGGTATTTAGCCTCCCCCTAATAAGGCTTGGGGCACACGATGACCTAGATAAGGGAAGTCTAAAGAATCTCATTTCCGAGAGATACTATTTGTACTCTATCTAGGTACTTGGTAGAGAAAATTATTGTCTTTCAATAAGTTTATTAGAGCTAGGGCCGTAAACGGATATGATACAAGATACGAAAACAAATGTTTCTGTTTTTCGATTTCGATAACGATAACTTGTTTCTGTTTTCGATTCCCATAAGATCAGAAAGTGTATTTTCCGTTTCCGTTTCCGATAAAATCGGAAAATCTATTTTTTATTTTTGATTTGTTTTCGATTTCGATATCAGAATCGGATATTATTTTCGATAATTACCGAAAAACGTTAATTTCTTAATTTATTTGTTTAAAACATATACAATGAGACCTAAATATAACCAATACACCTTAATATATTAGATAATGATCAATAAGATTAAAACAAAATGAGTGGAATCATGTATCCATAAAGTTATATTTAAAAATCTTTAATAATAATCGGAACTGAAAATCAGAAAGCAGATACGGAAACATGTGTTTCTGTTTTCGATTCTGATAATTATTGGACGGATATTTTTTATCGAAAATAGATATTTTTTTCGGTAACAAATCAAAAAATCAGATAAGCAGATTTCCGTTGACAACCCTAATTAAAACGAACATTTTACTGTCATAAACTTAGAATACTTGCATAATGATGAAACTTGGCTCCTCTTTATCTCGAAGATGTCTTTGAAGTCAACATCGGCATCACAAAAAGCTTGTGTAATTAGTGGTTCACTTTGCAGGAGTTTTTCTCCTTCTCAAGTTTGGTGTGTGGTGAGGACCTGCGGCCCCAAGTTCACTGAAGACACCGTGGATATCCACGTATGGTCCAGTGGTATCCTCTTTTTATTTGTGATTTTTATGTTATCTTGTCGACCGAAAACCTCTCTGCTACTTGTTTATGAAAATTATTTGTGAGGAAAGTACGAGTAAGAATATTAATACGGTATATTGCTTGTAAAAAATAATGGTACCTTAATTTTTTAATGTTTGTATGATTCATGGGATGAATTGGAATATTTTTTTATAAAAAAGCTAATGAGGAAAGTAACTTTGTAAAAGAAAAATTAACATCATCCTGGTCCCACGTCACGAGACGCGACAACGCGTGCTCGCGTTTTTAATTTCACCCCCTGCTACAGCTGTTCTCCCTACATGACGCTGGTGGAGATTGCTGCACTGAACGAATAGTTGGTGATATCACTCCATAATAAGTTAGTTTTGTTTATTTATTATGTTAAATAAATAAATTTAAATAAAATTTTAAACTCAGTTCATTAAACAAGTCAAATTTAAAGACAAGTGAAGTCGATTCGATTATGTTTAGAAACATACATGTTTAAATACTTGTTAAGAACCCATTTCAATATTATTAACCTCTTTTAAATATGTGTTTAATTATTCTATTCATAAGTAAAATTAGTTAAAAAAATATCGAATATCTAGTAGAATTTTTTATAATGAATGTAAGTATAAACATATTGGTACTCATCATAATTTGATTTGAATTTATAAATTTAAAAAATTAGATACTGAGTCCATCGTGAACTCATTAGGTCTGTGAGCTACTTAACACTCAAACTCGAACTCAATCAAAATCTAAATGGTTCAAAATTAAACAACTATCATAAATATTTAACTTAAATTTAAACTTCATTAAAATTAGTTGGACCGAATTTAAACGACAAAACTTGACTAGATTGAGTTTGATCTGGGCCGCGGGCGCATCCTCCACACGACTAGCGTCGAGCAGTTAAACGGTGGGTGAAATTAACAGATTTTTTTTCTATGCGCCGACTAGAAGACGAGAAGTAGAGCATCCATAATGCCAAGATTCCTCCTACGCAAAGATGCACTAAGCCCGCCCAATAAAAATGCGCCACATTACCTTGACGCCATCGTGTGCCCACGTCACGTCACGCCAACACCGCAAAGGATCCTATTAAATTAGAGGGTTTGCTGTGTTGTCGCTTGCCGTAACCCTCCGGTCACCGCCTCTCGGCCACTATAAATATCTATGCGGGCTCTATTCTCTGTCGCTGTTTCAAGAGGCTTCAACGGCGTCAGGAGGAGAGAGATCGGAGCTAGGGTTTCCCCAGCAACCAACGTAAGAATTTGGTCCTTCCCGTTCACAATCCCTTCTCCCTCTCGAGCCGATGGATTGATTCGGGATCTGGCCGTAGCTGGATTGATCTTGTTTGGTTGTCCTTTTTTTTTTTTGGTGAATTTTTTCGATGTGATGCAGTAACGTACTAATCTGTGCTAGTGAGTTTTTTTTCCTTAGTTTTTTTCTAATTGATCGGACTGGAGCTGTTTCTAACGGATCTGCGCACGCTTTATTGTTGGAAGATGGATGAATCGTCTTGTGCTCCTATACGGATGATCTGATTTGGGTTCGGTGTGGATCTGGTTGGCTTGTGCTGCTTCTGATTGCTGCTGTTCTTGCTTTTGTCTGGTTTATGGCCTACAAGTGCTGTTGGTTTCATTCCTAGTTTATGTTACTGGCGGTTCCGAAATAGTTTGGGAATTGGTGATGCAAACGATGGAAATCTGCAAGTAGCTATATGATAATAACATCTGGCAATTCGTGGTAGCTGAGGTTCTGATGGGCCTGAGATGCCTGTTCTATGCGTTTTGTGTTTGTTATTTTTAAAGCTGTACGTATGTTTAACTCGTGATTCAAGTATGCAAGTTCTTGGATCCACTTGCGAAAACTTTTGGGAGCTTATGAATTTTTTTTCTTCTGAGGTTTTATTAGATTTAGGTTGATATCGTCACTTTTTTGGTGCGTGACTCCTGTTGCTTGTGATTTTACCCTTTTTTTTCCGATTAGAATGCCCCAAACAAAGGAGGGACTTACCTTTGGAGCCACAATAACATAAAAGTTCTCATATTATGTATTACGTTAAAGAACTCCGTGACATATTATGTAAAAACTGATTGCAAGTTATCGCTAGCTGAGATTTTCAGCAATAGGAGCACTTTCATCATAGTTATTTTGGGAGCCATATAAATCAAGGACATCCCACTCATCCAGGATGGAACTTGGCTGTCCCACCCACTTCCCATCCCTGTTCATGCGATTTCAACGTCAGCATGAATTTGCAAGTCCAATTACACACCTCCTTTGAGTTTTTGGGTGAATAGCCTGAACCTTGGAGAGAGAAAATAAGGTTCAATCTCTCTCACATCCACTAAGAAACTTTACTTGAAGGTGCATAGTTTTTGGACGACTTGTGCTTATTGTACCAGGTTAATACTTACTGATAGTAGATAGTTTGTACAAGCATAGGAAAGAATGAATTATGAACTGCTGTCCATGTTGGTTTTATAGGATTACAAAGGGGGAAAAAAAAGAAAGCTGACTAACAAAATTTCCTTAGGTTTTTGGTCATATGACCTAGGACTTGAATGAAAAAACAAGCATCAGTGTTTAGCTCATGCTAGGCAACATCAGTAAGTCCGTAAACTTTCTCACAGAGTTAAAGAGATCGATGTTGACTCCTCTCATGGAAGCCTTGTCAAGATCCATTCTAGTTGTGTGCTTGGTGACGGAGACTGAGAGTTCTAATTCCTTTGGACAAACCTCATGTTCTAAATCTAGAAAGTGCTGTGAGCCTTTCACTTCTGGCACACGTTTTTGGCAACTTATTTTGCTTTCTTTCCTTGTCCTGCTTTAATCTCAATACCATTAACAAGAGATAGTGCATGCTCTAATGGGGACAACGGGCAAATATATCCTATGATTGTCTCTGCCATTGGCACCCAGAGGTTCTTTTTCGGTTCCTTCTGTTGACTCTGTCCCATGCCAGTTTGGCGTGCATGTGGGGGGATTCAGAGGGTGGTCTTTGCACGGTCAAACTTCACTGGCTGGCTTCTTTATCAAAGGGTAGTCTGCGTGTCTCTTGATGGAGTGTAGGAGACTCCCTGTCATATGCAAATAGAAATCTTTTGTTCATGTATCATGTGTGTGGTGTCTATTTTTTTTTCCTTTTCTTGTTGCAAGTCGTATCGGTAAGTTCTACAGTTTGGTAATGAATATGACAATTGTTCCAACCCCACCACTTTCTCCCCTCCTTTACTGAAGGTGGTTGTCTATGTCTTACATAATGAGATTTCTATTCAGCTTTGACGAATATTACCATTCTAGATTGCTGAAGTACTTGCTTATGTTATAACTTTAATTTACTTTTAATGTTGATATTGCTTGAAGAGAAGCACTTCTATGTGCTTGTTGGATGGAGGAGGTTCAGTTCACTATGATTATTGTTCATCTGTTGGTAATATAAATCAACCGTTATAAGGAATTGGCATGGATTCTCAGGTCTTTTGCGTCTCCTCCCTAGATTTGTTACTTTTGAGTATCTAGAATATTTTGTAACATGTATAACTTGCATTAGAGGGTATAGTGCTTCTGGAAACTGGGGAATCATGCTGAATATGAAATGTTTCCCACCCTGGCCTAGGTTCAAATCCCAGTATTTTCTTTTCAATAAGAGATGGCATTGCTTTATTTCTGGCCAGTTTTTAAGTTCACATGCATGAGGAGGACACTCGATTCCAGGCAGCTAGCAGACAACACATGCCATCATCATCTTAACCAATGGGGGTGGAGAATGATGACCCACTTTATGATAGTTTTGCTATGACGGATTTGCATGGCCATGGCCTTATCAGGATCTCATGACTTACCTGCATTAAGTTTTTTTATTATTTTTATGTAATTATTGCTTCCACAAACCAGGGAAATCAGGCCACATGGAAAATATCCCACCACCCGTTCCTAGAGTTCATACCCACTTTTATTATGGATGGTTTTCTAGTTCCAATCCATGAGGGGTGTTATTTGATCATAGCATCATCATTCTTGAGTTTTTAATGAGCAGGGGGCAAAGGATGACAAGCCGTTCCAAGGTAGTTCTGCTAACATTGTCATGTTCATAAGGTCTTATCTGAATTTCATGACTTTTTTTTAGGGGAGGTGTGGGAATGGTATTTATAAAAATATAAAATAAAAGATTATATGAAGATTGTGGTCGGTTCGTGACTCATAAATGATGAGTCGGTTTAAGCCAAGGACTTCAAGGTGAGTTCTGGCTACAATATCGAATCAAGCTGTGAATTCGTATTTGGACCCCTCTCCATCAACTTTAGTTGATGTTAACTACCCCAGTGAGATCACTAGATACCTTTGATTAACCCCTGTTCGTGATATTGAAATTGATCATGAAATAAATAAAATTCGTGCAAAATTGATGTATAACATAATGCACAAGAGAGGCAATAATAAAGAAAAAAAGAGCTTCATTCATTGATTTTGAATATTACAAATTACAATGGTGCTTGCCAAAATGGGGAGCATTACATATGACTATAATTTTGATTTTGACAATTGGATTATTTCATGAATGATTACATGTATAATTGCTATAACCAACGCAATAGATTTGTGCTCACGATCCTGGATGCCAGTATTTGGATCATCAATCTTATAATCACCGTCTTAATTGGGATGATCGGACCGTCGAATTTGTGTTTGTGGTCACAATCAATGTAATCAAAACATTAGACTTGTGTTAGTGGTCTTGATCGAGGAGATTAGATCTTTAAATTTGAATGCATAGTCGAGATTGCTAAGATTAGACCATTGGATTTGAATCCACAGTTGAACTCATTAAGATCAGACTGTTAGATTGAAGTTTACGGTTGAGATAAAAAAGATCAGAACGTTTATGTTTGAGATAACTGAGATCAGATGTTGAATTTGAGTTTATGGTTGAGATAAAAAAGATCACGCCATTGAATTTGAATTAATAGTCGAGATAAAAAAGATAGGATTGTTGGATTTAAATCCACGGTTGAGATCATTGAGATCATACTATTGGATTTAAGCTACCTCAACCGTTGGATTTGAGCTTATGGTCAAGATCAATGAAATCAGACGATTGAGTTTGAGTTTATGGTTGATATCATTAAGATCGTACTATTGAATTTGAGTTTACGGTTTCATAAAGATCAGACTTTTGGATTGAAGTTTACGGTTGAGATCAAAAAGATCAGACTGTTGAATTTAAATTAACAGTCGAGATTAAAAAGAGTGGATCGTGAATTTAAATCCACGATTGAGATCATTGAGATCAGACCACTAGATTTGAGCTTATGGTCAAGATCAATGAGATCAAATCATTGTGCTTGAGTTTATAATCGAGATCACTAAGATAAGATCATTGAGTTAGAGTCTACAATTAAGATAAAAAAGATCATATCATTGAATTTAAGTTTATGATTAAAATAAAAAAGATTAGACCGTTGGATTAAAGTTTATGGTTGATATTAAAAAGATTAGACTGTTGAATTGAAATTTATGGTTGATTAAAAAGATCAGACCGTTGAATTTAAGTTAACGGTTGGGATTAAAAAGATGAGACCGTTGGATTAAAGTCTACGATTGAGATAAAAAAGATCATATTGTTGGTTTAAAGTTAATGTTGAGATTTAAATGATTAGACCGTTGGTTTAAAGTTTACTCTTGACATAAAAAAGATTAGACAGTTGGATTGAAGTTGATGGTTGAGATAAAAAAAAAAAGATTAGGTTGTTGGATTTAAGTTGACGGTTGAGATAAAAAATATTAGACCTTTGAATTTAAGTTGATGGTTAAGATAAAAAAGATCAGACCGTTGTATTCAAATTTACAGTTGAGATAAAAAAGATCAAACCGTTGAATTTAAGTTAACGATTGAGATAAAAAATATTGGACTGTTGAATCTAAGTTAACTGTGAGATAAAAAAGAACATATCATTGTATTGAAGTTTACGGTTGAGATCTTAGATTGAAAGCTTACGGTTGAGATCAAAAAGATTAGATGGTAAGATTTTAGTAACGGACTTGATCGGATGTGATTGGACAACTGGATTTTAGTAAAGGACGTGATCGGGCCTTTAGATTTTGGTAACAATTTTGTTCGGACGTGATTAGACTGTTAGATTTTTAACAACGGACCTGATCGGACGTTGGATGTTAATAATGGACATGCTCGATGAGATCAGACCGTTAAATTTTGATAACGAATCTGATCGGGCATGATTAGACCGTTGGATTTTAATAACGAACCTGATCGGACCTTGGATTTTACATCGGGCCATTGTATTTAAGAGCTGGTCGAATCGTGTAGATCCGACCGTTGGATTTGAGATCTCGATCGCTATCATGAAGATCCGATCATTAGATTTGAAATCCGGTCGATATCATGAAAGTCCGACCGTTAGATTTGGGATGGTCGATATCATGTAGATCCGACTGTTAGATTTTAAATATGGTCGATCATGAAGATTCAACTGTCGGATTTGGGATTCAGTCAATATCGTGTAGACCCGATCGTTGGATTAATTTATCAATCATGACCGGTATAATTCGATTCCTACAAAAGCTTTCAAACAGATTGCTTGATAATGGAAAGGTTGTTTCGCAAGGGATAAATAGAGGGACGGGAAAAAACATCAATAACTGTTTTGTTCACAAGCTAGCTTCCTTTAGGATTATTAGGTCAACATAATTTAATCATCTGATCTAGTAATCAGATCATTATAAAAGATCGTGGTGACGTTGGATCAATGATTGGCATAATTTGCCGATCTTATGATGATCGATCTGTTTTGATTATTGGAATGGCCTTTTGATGATATGGATTATTAGATTTAGTCAGTATAATCTGATGATCATATTAATATTGCTGATTATGACTGACATAATCAAATCAAGTTTAGGTCATTTGATCAATAGACCTATTGGAATGAGGTTAAACAGGCCGTCAAAGCAATCAGACTATTAAATTGGTGTTTATGGATAATGATCAGACCATTTAATTAGTATTAATGGTCATGGTTTGCATGTGGTTCACACATATGACATGAACACTATGACACTATCAATATGATACATTATTGTGTCATAGTGTTCATGTCATAACAATAACATGTTATTATGTTGCAACAAATATGGAGTTTAAGACAAAGCTTAACATCCCGAACATAATAACATATTAATGTGTTAAGATAAATGTTGGGCTAAGACAAAGCTTAAACCCAAACAAAAGAAAGAGGGGGCCAAAGCCTACGACTTTCGGAGTAGAGAGTCCTTACCACAAGGAAACTCACCCTCACCGGGTGGAGGTTATGCTCATTTCCCATGCACAAAATTTTAGTGAGGGCCATATCCTCACCAGACTGCAGTTAAGTTCTCTTGCGCGCCATGCCAAAGATAGATTTTGATCAAGTCTCACCTCCGCTCTCAGCGGGCTGCGATTAGAGAGGAATTCAGTGAGGGTATGTGGGAGAAATTACATAAAACTCTATTGTTTTATGTTTATTTCAGTCTTAAAACCATGGAATAGGGAATTTTTTTATCTAAACCCCCCGTGTTTTTTTTATAACTGTCTATAGACAATTGTAGGGGGGCAAGGTGCACCCCTCCACCCTCACCGGGTGGGCCTGGGAGGTGGATGAGGGGGCACAGGCCTTCCCCACCCTCACTGGGTGGGAATCTTCCACCCGGTGAAGATGGAGAGCTTCCTCCTCCGCATCTTCTTCACTCATCTTTTTTTTCCCTCTCAACTGTCCTAGGACAGTGAGGGAAGGAGGAGGGGGTACAGAGGCTTCCCCACCCTCGCCGGGTGGGTCTCTTCCACCCGGTGAGGGTGGAGAGTCCACCCACATCCACCGGCGATGGGAACAGTTTCCACCCTCACCGGGTGGGCTTTTCCTAACCTGGTGAGGGTGGGAAGCCCACTGGGAGGTGGACTCCTCCCCCTGGTGATGCTTATCTTCTCTCTCTCTTATTTTTTTCCACATAAGAAAGGAGCAGGCCCAGTTCTAACTCTCCTGCTGCCTCTGACGCATGCTACTGATGTTGCCGCTGCACACTTCTGCTGCTGCGTTTGGGCCCAGCAGGCCCATTGCCACTGCCGCTTGCGCTCAGTGGGGGTATTTGCTTCTGCCGCGAGGTCCACTGGGACATTTGCTGCAGGTATGTCTAATATCCTAGATGAGTTTTGGATTTAATTTTCAGATTCAGTTCTCCTTTAAGTGGAGACATTAAAGGGTGCAAACAGGGGGGGATAACGTTGACCAAAAAATGGAAAGTTCTAAACATATAACATATAGACCATAGTTATCAAGGCACCCCCTAGGTGATGAGGTATTTTTTTTTTTTCAAGGCCTAGGCAGCTGAACGCCTTTGTGGGCCTTGAAACGGTGGACCTAGGCACCACTTAGGTGCACCTGTTCTGGCCTTGTCCTTCTTTGGCAAACCAATGTTAGCGTCAATGACAAAGCACTCCTATGAAGATGACAATATTCTCTTCTCACTATGATGGCCACAATGAGGTGACAACCCTCACTTGCAAACATCGACAAAGTTGAAACCCCGGACCATTATTGTCTCTCAGTTGACCCCCTACAAGGAGTCAAATGACAAAACACATTCCTTATGGTGAGTACAATGGATGTCGAGTCCCTTTCTTCATCCTCTCGCCTTTCCTCTCCTTTTATACATGTCTTTCTCCCTGTCTGTAAGTCTCTATACCCATCGCTTGATTGTGAATCTGCCTAGGCGCTGCTTAGGTAGGCACCTAAGCACTTGGGTACTTGGGGACCCAAATATGCCTCGGGTTGTCTTACTGCCTTGACAACTATGGTATAAACCAGAAAACATTTTGCATCTTAATGGAGCAGGCTGAGATATGCAAGTACAAATTAGAAAATGATGGGCCCAGAATCATGTCAAATGTTGCAAATTCTGGTCCTGATGACTTTTAGGATGATTGGTGCTTTCTTGGGGCCAACTGTGACTGTTGAATACATATATGCTGTCCTGATGACTTTTAGGATGATTGGTGCTTTCTTGGGGCCAACTGTGACTGTTGAATAAATATATGCCTAATTGGACTTCGGAAGTTGGGGTTTCATTATAAGTTGGTTTCTCCTGGCTGGGGGGTTACTTCATAAGTTGCTGGAAAGAGCTGCAACCCACGATGGGCCCTGATTTCAGATTCCCTGCCCTGAATTTTTCACTGGAGCTGCCTTAAAGGAATCCTGTGCTAGTGACCGGCTGGAAAGAGCCGCAACCCCCCACGTTGGGCCCTGATTTCAGATTCCTGCCCTGAATTTTTCACTGGAGCTGCCTTAAAGGAATCCTGTGCTAGGACCGGCTCACAGTATTACTAGTATGTTTCAGGATAGTGTCCCCAACCAGCCGTTCATAGAACAAATACAGAACAAATTTCCTTAAAGGTTGTGCATCCTCATTTTATGGTAGTCATAAGAGAGCAAGTGTTCAAAAAAAAGACAGATGGATATCTTGTAAGATACAATGTTATTGTTGGAGTAGTCATTTTCTTTTCAAGCGCTTGGTCCTGTGTGCCAAGTCTAGTGTGCAGCACAAAACTGGGCCTAGATGACCTGGGATCTATAGTCCAGCCAGCAGACCCACAACTGAACCATGCACTTATGTACATGTTGTTGGAAATCTAATATCGACATGGGAAAGATGAGCACCCAGAAAGTAGGAACTGAAAGTTGATTGTTCTGTCATACTAGTTAAAACTATTCTGCTTAAAACTTTCAAACCCATAAGTTATGCATTTTTCTTGATTTGTTGTGTTCATTTGTTTGTCCTCCGTCTGTATTGCCAATTTTCTTGTATCCAATGATTAATTACTTGATTTGTTTTTTATAATTGTTCTTGCAGGAGTGAGCAATCTTATCTGTGTCCTTGCATGCTTGGTGAAGTCAGACGTGTCAAGTTTAGGACCTTTTTAATGTCCGATCTAGACACTCTGTACTTGGGATCAATTGGGTTGCTCGGAGAGTATTGCCCTACGTCTAGAAAAAAGTCCGGGCATACTTTCATTAGTGTTGTTAGACGTGTGCATCTGGAGCCCTTTAAGGACTTCGCGGCAGTTCAAAGTTGCTATAGTTGTCAGCCTCCTACATCCTGTGAGTGGTCCCCTATAAAAGGGAGGAACATTCCGTCTGGAACCAGAGCTTTGATATAAGGCGTGCATTGCTTCTGATAACATTTTAAGAAAAACTTCATTGCCACGAAAGGTTATTTTCAGGAAAGATGGCTCTTCAGAATATTGGTGCTGGAAATAGAGATGATGCTTTCTACAGATACAAAATGCCCAAGATGCTCACCAAGATAGAAGGTCGAGGCAATGGCATCAAGACCAACATTGTCAACATGGTAGACATTGCCAAGGCTTTAGCAAGGCCTGCGTCTTACACAACAAAGTACTTTGGTTGTGAACTTGGCGCTCAGTCTAAGTTTGACGAGAAGACGGGAGTTTCGCTGGTCAATGGGTCCCATGATACTGCCAAATTGGCAGGGTTGCTTGAGAATTTCATTCAGAAGTATGTTCAGTGCTATGGTTGTGGGAATCCTGAGACGGAAATTATCATCACAAAGGCACAGATGATAACTTTGAAGTGTGCTGCTTGTGGATTTGTGTCAGATGTGGATATGAGAGCTAAACTCACTACTTTTATCCTGAAGAACCCACCTGAAGTGAAAAAGGCATCCAAGGATAAGAAAGCAATGAGAAGGGCAGAGAAGGAGAGGTTGAAGGAGGGGGAGGCTGCAGACGAAGAACTGAAGAAGATAAAGAAAGAGATAAAGAAGAAGGGCACTGCATCGTCGAAAGATGTAGCTGCTTCCAAGACTTCTACAGCTAAGAAGGCAAATGGATCCGGTGAGGATCATTCTTCCCCAGCTGGTAGTCAGGCTGGTGATAATGAGATGACTGAAGAAGATGATGAGGATGTTCAGTGGCAGACTGACACCTCCATGGAAGCGGCGCGCCAACGAATACAAGAACAACTCAATGCAGCGACTGCTGAGATGGTCATGCTCTCTACGGATACCGACAACAAGAAGAACCCAAAGCAAGCTAACGAGGAAGATCTAAGGCTTGTAACGAAAGAAGTTGGTGGAAATCCCAGCGACCATGAGAAACTTGTTGGCATGATCAAAACCAACCTCAAGGGGGGCTCTACACCACGCGAGCTCGCTTCCTTCCTTGCTTCCCTCTCTGGAACTCCGCAGCAGCTGATGGATGCACTCTTTGAAGCACTCTTCAATGGCATCGGTAAAGGATTTGCAAAGGAGGTGGCAAAGAAGAAGAAGTACCTGGCTGCTGCAGTGCAGGGCGAGTCGCAGATGCATCTTCTCTGTGCTATGGAGGCCTTTTGTGGGAAGGCTGGTGGGGATGTGGTGAAGGAGATTGCTTTGGCAGTGAAGGCCCTCTACGACGAGGATGTGTTGGAGGAAGAGTGTATAGTGCAGTGGTACAATGAAGGTCTATCTGGGGGGAACAAGGCCTCTGTGATCTGGAAGAACATGAAGGCCTTCATCGAGTGGATCCAGACTGCGGAATCGGAGTCTGAAGAAGAGTGATTAAGCAAATCGGTGCACTACTGTCTTACCGTTCGACCGTCATCTTGCTATTTAGACTGCTGTTGCTGCTGTCTGCCTTTGTGTTGGGTGTCTACGCAACACCTGCGCAAGGTTCGTTGCTCTGTCACGTTCTGCAATACGTTTAGTTTCTTGTTGTGCGACTTGTGTCGTAAGGGTGGTTTCTTGTGCCAGTTCCTAGCTGTTTTACTAGAACTTTATATTTTATTTATATGTTGAGTGCGTCATGTGGCATTCTGAACGGCATAGAAGTCGCGGCTTTTTAATTATTATGCAAAATTAAGAGCGAACTGCGGCTGAGCTAAAGAAATGGCTAATATATTATGGTATACCTGGATCAGGTGTTGAAACATAAGTTGCAACCACGGACCTATCACTGTATCAGGTCTGTTGGAGACGTGATCTTCTGGACTTTTATGGGGCCCTACGCCCTTTTATCGGTTTGTAACAAATGATTGGATTCCGTTCGTCCCCATGTGCCTTGGGCGTGCAAAGCTTTAGAGAGAGATCCAGGGGATCTCATCTGTTGGGAACTTGCGAGCAGGGAACAGCCATGTTCATAGGCCGGGCATTTTATGCTCATCTACGTGATGTGGCGAATTGAGTTGCCCTTCCTGCGAGCTCTAAGACTGTTTTGGAGAAAGAAGTTTTCTATATTTAGCTGACTTTTAGTGGCAAGTATTGGACAACTCTTGTCTGGTGTGCCGTAAAATCTTATAATTTTTTGCTTTTGAAATTAGTAGTTTCTGTTTACGGTAGTTTTTAAGCGTCCTAAAGGTTGTTATATCCAAATCCCGATAACATGTTTAAGAAAATATTCCGGTGTTTTTATATCATCTTACGGCACGCCAAGCAACACCGTTGTCAATTTTTAGTTCTATCATCCTTGGGTGGGGATGTTAATAATGACCACTGTTGAGCACAACTAGTTGCTGAGCACTGTGCGCATGTTCTAGTGTGAAGTATTTTTACACAAAGTAATTTCTCTAGTATTTTAGTTGTGTTTGGACTTCCAACTAGAAAGTATAAAGCAGAGGTTTTAATATTAAGGGAAGATGTGATATTGGAAAGGTGCCGACTCTTGTAACAAATTAAAATCGGGTCTTTAGTCCTTACGATCTCTTAATATTATTATTTTTTAAAAAAAGTTTTCCCTGATTCAACTATTAGAAACTCGTACAATTTTCACATGTTTACAAAAGAACGCATGTGGTTAATGGACATTTGGAATAAGGAATGTACGGGAGAGTATTCCATCTGCCTAACAGAGTTAAAATCATAAGGTCAAAATGCCCCTTACTTTTAGATGAGCGGGATCACTCCAGGCTGTCCAGAAACGGACTCGCTGGTGACACCCTGTCGAAGGTGGCCGTTTCAACTTTCAACCTGTGGTGTACCCGAATTCACTGTGGAACGACGTGTGCTAATGGCTGTCGTCGGAGCTGGGCTATTGCCGCAACCTGTTGGCGCTGGACGGTCCACGGCCGCGTGCTCTAGGAGACGATCTCCAGGGATCTCTGCGACTTTGGCAACCTCGTCATCCTGGAGCTCGTCGTCTAAGGAGATGGCATCCTATGGTGAAGGCGGGGGCGAGGACGTCATCCCTCTGCCGTCCATGGTCGTTCGCTGGGATTCAGAGATCCGATCGAGCTGGAGAAGTGCAGTTTTCTGCAGATGTGAAGTTATCATAACATCTAGAGTTCAAACACAAGAAAACGATATAGAAACCGAAAGTACGAGAGAATTATACTTTTGTCTATTTCGAACTTCCCCATCAGTAACTTGAAAAACACCTATATAAGACTTCAAATAAAATCTAAACCCCAAATTTCTGGTCTATCCACGAAGGTGAAGAGCTCTTGTTTTAGACACTTGGAGTCTCCCACATTCTTGAGACGCATCACTGAAAAACTAGTAAATGCACTCACGGGGCAAAAGAACAATTAGTTGGAGGGCATAATACCATGGACTCCAAGGTCACTACCACCATCCAATTCCAAAATGGAGAAAAGCATTCCAGGTCCACAAGACCTGGTACTCCCACTCTGAGGCGATGGCCTTGGCTAGGGCGAGGGAGCACCGTCGCCGGTCTCCTTGTCCTCATGCTGCCTCGGATCCCGCCAGAGCGCATCGCCAGTGCTCCAAAAGGAGAGAGAATAGGGTGATTGGAAAAAAATCAGTGGGATCGGGGTTCATGGTGGGTTAACCAACGGTAAAAGAGTACAGTTCTCTTATTTGATAGAGGGGTAGAATAAAAAAAGTTAATTCATCGGGTTAAGTTATTTCGCGTTAACCCTCTATTTAGTTTTAGATCAGGTGGGTTAACCCCTTGAAATAATTTGGATTAACTAACAAAATTATATGAGCTACTTCCTAGATAAAGTGAAATAAGAAGTCTAAAAGGTGTAAAATGTCCTCATTGTTCTTATTTTAACCCATTTGTATATTCTATTATTTCTCTTTACGTCATTCAAAATTAATATTATATACAATATTAAATTATAAAAATAATTATTGACTCCATTTGCCCATTGACTAACTTCATTTGAGCGGTTAACTAATTTAAGTATTCTGACCTTCATTATTATATTTTTTTGTCTTCATTTATTGTGTATTATATTATTTATCTTTGTGTTATTCAAAACTAATATTATACTCAATGTTCAATTACAAAATTAATTTTGAACTTTTACGCAAGACCAATCTTCTTGTGAGTGACTGAACAATACTCCTTCAGTATAGCATCGGAGATGCCTTTGCCACGCTTACGTTGGCCTAAAGAAGAGATAGCGCGTCTCTTGTCTGAAGAGGTAACTTCGTCCTCAAAATGGCGAATGCAAACTGGGTACTTCCCTTCCTCATAGTTGGGGTGTTTGCTGGTGGTTGTTGTTGTGATGGCATAAGAGTCTACGATGGTTGTGTTGATGGAAAGTAAAAGGGGATGAAAGAATCTTGCTCCTCCATATTGGTACCATCAGTGGAATCTAATCCCATGGCACTAAATTGTTGGCAACCTAGGTCTTCATCTCCAAACGACCACCAATTCTCCAAATCAGGTTCTTGAGGAGGACCAAATGTAAGACTTTCCTTCGTCATGGTCTTCCCACATAGAATATCCATCTCTACCTTAAAATAATAATACTTGCTGAGAATTTGGACATATTTATTGTTTGCCTAAATGAATGGAGAAGAAGAAAATCCACTGTCACATGGTGGTCCAACCCAAATGTAGGTAAACAAATTAAAGTGCGACTAACATACCGTAATGGCCTTGTCCAACCATTGTCGTTCGGTGCGACTGACAATTGCCTGACATCATCCCACCTTAAACTATTACGTGACCATAATAGTCCATATAGATGAGTCCTTAAAGTTCTTTCACAAATTAAACAAGTTTGACTTATTACAGTTCGACTGGACAGCCTCATTAAATGGAACCAAAATATCATTCCAGACATGTTGTTTGAAGGTCCTCTAATTATAGGAATACTTTTGAAATTGGTCAATTAACAAGTTTATGAGGACCTTGTCTTGTTGGGGAAATCAGCTTGACATACGAGGCTTTCCTTTGAGATTTGATGCAATTAATACATCAATTAATCATAAAGTTTTGTCCAATACATATACTACGTAAAATTACAATGAAAATTATGTTGCATAAATAAGCTAAAAAGAGAAAATGCTAGAAGAATTAATAAGATTAACAAATATTCTTATAAAAAGTCAAATTCTTCCCCCTCAACTACAATGCAACCAGATTGAACTGCAAGACAACTAGTAGGCATAAAGAAATCATGTCTTCATTCATCTATTACCCATGAACTACTCCAATGTAAGCTAGGTTTTGATGCACCTTATTATATGCATCTCATGATAAATGACTTCCAACTATTTGTTGCAAATCATCATCCCATCTGAACTTAGTGTTTTTAAGAGTTCTCGTGTGACTATATAAATTAATTTGTAAAATGCTAGTCTACTTCAAAGTTGGAATGCTAAAATTCAATTCAAATGCAAGGTTGAATGAGTCATGCACAAGCTCCCATACATGAAGTAAGATAAATTCCCTTGCTACCAACCCATCTCCAAATAATCGTATTAATTCGAATTCCATGTAATACGTTCGTATTGTGCCTAATATGGAAAGATTTTTAAGGGCATTAAAAAGGACTCATTATACAAGCATGTGATCTACCATTTAAAGAGACATTTACAAAATAGAAGGAAGCAAACAAAAAGGAAAATATAGGATCCTTACTGGACTGAGACATCTCCACACTAAACTACCACAACCTCCTACTTCAAATTCCAAGAAAGCATACTTCAGAAATGAACATTTTCAACTTTAAGAAGCAAAAAAATCAATCTATTTCAAATTTTTAAGTTTCTGTGTTCCAAAAGATTGCCCGCAATGATTAAAAATTATGGCTTATTCTATCCCACACTAAAATTACAGTTGTACATGATTAAAGGTGGATGTGCATGCTTAAAAAGATAGCAAAGAAGATGGGCATGTGCAACATCACATAGGCATACTAAGCATACATACATCAACTGTTAACAAAGATAGATAAGGATGACTGTAAACAAAAAAAGATGGATGTGCATAATTAAAAGATAACAAAGAAGATGGCTATGCATGATTAAAAGATAGCAAATAATAGATAGGCTATGCATAATTTAAAAGATACACATACTAGGCATACATACATCAGCAATTAACAAATATAAATAATTTTGCTCTAAGCATATAATTTTGTACATGTTTCCATCTATGATGAAGAATATGAGTGAGTAGTTTGGTATGAAGCTTTCATGGCAGAGGAAACAACCAAAGCTCAACAAGCCATGTCATCACTATCCATGGATGACTTGGATAAAATGGTATTACTATTGTCGTCATTGGTTGTAAATATTGTAGCAAACTCTTCTTTCTTCACTCCACTTATATTCTGAACCTACTGCATTGCATAGTGGCACATATGATACTTCTTGAAAATAATTCTTTTTTCATTTTGCATATACTAAAAGTAAAGGAAACAATTTGTATTATCATGTCCATAATTAGAAGGTGGCTTTTATCGACATATGCATATAATCTGATTGTACGAGGAGGAAAAATGTAGAGTATTTTTCACATTTAAAACAGAATATATATGAATTAGTTATTTTTGAATAAAAAGTTTCATTGTTGGTTAATGGTTACCTAATACAAGGAGCCTTGTATTTATTTTTATGCCACACATTTAAAATATGATAGCTATGAATCAGATGTTAACAAAAATAGATATGGATTACTGTTAACAAAAAAAGATAGTTGTGTATAATTAAAAGATAGCAAAGAACATGGTTCTGCATGATTAAAAGTTAGCAAAGAATAAATAAGTTATGCATGATTAAAAGATAGTAAGTAAGATGGCTTTGTATGATTAAAAGATAGCAAAGAATAGATAGCCTGTGCATGATTAAAAGATAGCAAAGAATAGATGGTTGTGCATGATTGAAAGATAGGCATACTATGTTAGTCTTAGGTGGCCTACAAGCCAATATGACTTTATAGTCTCGTTCATTTATTAATATAATGACATAATATTCATTGTGTGTAAATCGTATTAATTATCGTCTCATAATGAAGTTCGTGAATATGTGCTATAGTGATCAGATTATGATGAGATCATACTAATGATACTGATCACTTAAACACACATATTCTTAATCGTTCATAGTCGGAGGATATCCGAGAAGGACATCGGATATCTGGTTAGACTAGTACAGATTACTCCTCTTCATATGATGAGAGTGATTGATCTCATAAATCACTTGTGTGGAGACACTAAGGCGAATCTGTAGGTACTCATTGGAGAATGAGTTCACTGAACTGATCCGATTGAATCGCTGGATGCTACTGTACCTCACTGTCAACCAGCTTGATTCTATTGTCGCAGTTGCGTGGATGGTCCTCGGACCTGAGACACCAAGGACACCTTGACGGTGGACTTCTGTGCTTGACCTTGATTTATGAATCTCTAGCCACGGGATTCTAAACAGCCAAGGATTGGGTATAGCGGAATACCGTCGAAGGGAATTGTGTGTCAATAAGGAATCATTCGCTCTCGGTACTTAAAGAGAGAATGCTCTAGGAAGGATGCGCGGAAGTCCTTAGCCAGGGCGGACGATAATATCGGGAAAAGAGTTTTCCGATATTCATCAGCGGCATCCAATCCAAGTGAGTCGACCGGTTAGGGTTTGACAGCACGCCATATCCTGAGTTGACTCGAGAGCATTATATGAATGAAGGATTATATCCACTCAGTAACTATCGGCGGAAAGGTTCGAAGAGTGGGTTACTTAACCTCGATACCTTCCGGGTTCACGCGGTGTTGCTTGGCACCCAACGTGATCGGAGGCCCGGTCGAATTCGATGTGCGACATCAATTCGATTGATTAATTCATTAATAAAAAGTTATTAATTGATTAATAAAGCCAGTAAGGAGTTACCAGGCTTATTGGGCTATTAACCGGACTGGTAATTTGGCCTAGAGAGTCACACGCAAATGATTCTCAAGGCGATGGATAAATACGTAAGTTTTATATAAATCGGGGATTTTTATGAAAAACCGCACGATTAGTATAAAATGTAACGAACGGGCTGAGCAGGCCAAGCTGCTGCTAACTCTAGCCGCCCCCTCCTTTGTTTCTCTCTCTCTGGCGTCCCAGACAGATCTGGATCTGCTCCGCCGCTTCTCCGACCCCGTTCGACGGGAAATCGTCTGTGCGTTGCGGCGATCGTTGCAGCGGCCGGCGGAGGTTTTGTGGGCTGCGAAGAACGAGGAACGTGAGGATATCCATCGCGAGGAGGATCGCGTGGACTCCGAATCTACACACGGTAAGACCTTGATAATATGATTATCGGTTTTATTTATTCGAAACGAGAAAAACGGATCGATATTTTTATTTTATTTTCCGCCGCGTGAGCGATCCGGAGAAACCCGAGAACCCAACATACTAGGCATACATACATAAGCTATTAACAAAAATAGATAAAGATGATTGTTAACACACAAAAAAAGATGATTGTGCATGATTAAAAGATAGAAAAGAAGATGGCCAAATGCAGCATCACATAGGCATACTAGCCAGACATACATCAACTATTAACAAAACAGAGATAAGGATGATTGTTAACAAAAAAAGATGATGTGCATGATCAAAAGATATCAAAGAACATGACTATGCATGATTAACAGTTAGCAAAGAATAGATAGATTATACATGATTCAATTCAAATATAGCAAATAAGATGACTCTGCATGATTAAAAGATAGCAAAGAATAGATGGTTGTACATGATTAAAAGATAGGCATATTAGGCATACATAGTTGTTAATAAAAATAGATAAGGATGATTGTTAATATAAAAAAGATGGTTGTGCATAATTAAAACATAGCAAAGAAGATGGCCATGTGCAACATAACATAGGCACACTAGGCAAATATACATCAGTTGTTAACAAAAATAGATAAGAATGACTATTAACAAAAAAAAATGGCCATGCATGATTAAAAATAGATAATGAACAGAGCATTTGAATGAGATTTAGCATAGAGAAAACTGACATATCAAATCCCACTATCACCATCTATGTCATGCTACTTTCTTTAGAATAATGATAGAATCCAATCCACTATCACCAAGTCTATTTGAATAGAAAGAAGAAAATGTAATTATGCATAAGTGGTTTTCATTTAGAAGTAAACAATACCAAAAAGTCACATCACATTTATCACAAGGAGATAGACTATGAACTCCAAGTATTTAGACTCTTCACAAAAATAGGTTCATAGTGTGAGTTTGATGTGTGTTCCTACTATCAATGAAGTAAACTAAATAACTTAACCAGGTGGAATTAGATTAAAAAGTCCTCATACAACACTAATTAAAACCAAGTTCCAAGTAGACAAGTACGGATGCTAGAAACATCATAGAAGTAGGCATGGATTCACCAAAATGATTGTACTTAATTAAGTAACAAAGAGTTAGGCTAGACACTAATTTAAAAAGTCCTCATATAACAAATACATCATTTTTAAAAGTCCTCATATAAGAAGCAGCTCATATTTTGATAGCGGACAAAAAGTCCTCATACAACACTAATCTTGGTGGAATGGGAATAAATCATTCATACATAGATTTGATAGATCTAATAGACATAGATTTAATATATCTAATAATCATTTATTAGACATGACTGTGTAGACATAAAAATAGATTAGGAATAGGACTATGTATTTACAAATGACTATGTAATATATGACACATTAAATACATGTAATAGACATAGATTTAATGGATCAAAAAATGCAGATCAATAGTTTAGTTCATATTATGCTTGAATACAAATCAAACAAGACCCTACATGCCAAAATGGATTTGCCATTGAGCAATACTCAAGTCCCTAATGAAAAGGTTTTTGACAACAATATCATAGTTGGTTTAGATATTTTTGTAAAATGCACGTCAATCTTTAGTTTTACAAAATAATCGAAAGTAGTTTAGGAATAGGCTATGAAGACCAGACAATTGATTATGTTAAACAAATCAAACATGAATAAGATCAGTAATGAGAGCATGTTTTTGACAAGATGCATATGTTAAATAGATCAAACATGACCCTACAACTCAAAACAAATAAGCCTAGTGATCGTAATCAAACATGACCCTACAACTCAAAACAAATAAGCCTAGTGATCGTAATCAAACATGACTGTAATGAACGTAAAGAAACAAAACACTGACCCTTAAGGGTGCTCATGATTTGGTTTGAGTTAATTTTAGGGAAATTTTAGAAAATCCAATCCAAACCAAACAAACTCTCAAACCAAACACTTTTGAAATCAAACCGAAATAATTCGATTTGGTTTGGTTTAGCCATCATAATGAGACCTAATCTCTCAAATAAGTCTTCAACAATTTAACAATTTATATAATATGTGAATAATTTTTATGTACAAAGATTAAATATACTATTTAGTTATTCTAATTAACTTCAAACATATGATTTAGGCATATAATGATGAAAGAAATCAAATTATTTTAAAATAAGGGGTCACGTTACTATGTAGACTTTAATTTTTTTAAAAAAACTTATACTACATTTTACATATGAATGGAAGATATTCTTAATTTAAATGGAAAAGAACATAGTACTCCATTATACTTAATAATTTTCAATGATTTTAGATTAATATATACAACGACTACTAAATATTTACATTAAATTTATGCCCTTATAAGAAATTCGGTTTGTTCAGTTTGATTTGGTTTATAAAGAGTAGAAACTGAACCAAACCAAATTTTTTTGTTTGGTTTGGTTTCAACCAAAACTAAAATTTTTTGAACTTCAAATTGAACCAAACCAAATGAGTCGGTTTGTTTTGATTTTTCGATTTGAATCAAATAGTGAACACCCTATAGAAAACATGACCAAATTCCCAATAAAGATGCACCAAATTACCAATAAACAATAAAGATACACCTAAAAATCCACGTGACCATACCACAACTTGATAGAAGAGGATTCCATGAACCAAGCCTGGGAAAATCGAGAGGAGAAATAGAAGACCAAATAAATCGAAATCGATTCTAGGGATGAGGCTCATGGCCGCTCCACGAAGACCGAAAGGTGATCCAACACCACTACGCCAATAAAAGCCTCTGACAACCATATCATTAAAAGGGGACTTAGGGAAGGAGGGATCCTTACACAAAGCATCCTCAATGGAGTCCACAAGAACCCATAAATAGGTTGCGGCACCGTCCATGGAGGAATAATTGGAAAGGAATCACCTGTGAGGCATCATCGCCATCACTGGCAAAGGCAGGATCAACCACCAGAGGAAATTGTATCACTTGGAGGAGCAAGGAGCGGCCATCATCATCACCATGGAGCAACGGAAGCCGTAGGTGATCGCATGCTCTCTGATCGGCAAGAGCTAGGGTGGACCCAAGTATCGACCAGAGGAGTGAGATGGAGGTTGACATCAAGACGGAATCGACCTGGCCAGGTTAGGGCGGATAGAGGAATCAAGCCGAGCAGCCAATGAGGGTCGACAAAAGCTGTGATGAAGCATAAGCCAACGTCTGTTGCGAGGAGGAAGAAAGGGCAACGTCGTGTTGCATCATTCACGTAAAGGAGTATGGCTGAAAGGGCATCGGGACGAGGCCGGTCAAAAATATTCAACTGGGAACGTTGGAACTTGGAACTCGGGGTTAACCTGGGGTTAACACATTTCTAACCCAAGTTATCCCAGAATAGGTAAATAAAAAATGGGTCAAATTAGGGTTGTCCCAAGGTCCAAAAGAGGATAACCTCCTATCAAATTGGGGCTAAAGGATTAAACTTAACTCTAACTGTGGTTATTTCTTCTGATACGAAACAAACAACATGGTTTTTTCTCTAACATCGAAGCTTGGGGTTGTGCCCTTGTGGGGGGTCTCTGGAGGCAGCATCCCCGTAAGAAAAATTTTATTATGTCAAAGTGTATTCAAGTTTACTCTGTTTTGTTTGGAGGGCACTAGATTGTTCATTAGCGATGCACTAGTCTTTTGGGTATTTAAAAGATGTTTCTCCTCTTCGTAACTGTGATGGTATTCCTCCATTTTGATACTAGAATCTCGCTGTGACCGTGGATATAGGAAGGCACGCATAAATCCTATGTTCCTAACAGTAAGCACTTCTGAGAAAATAGTTGGTAGAGAGATTTGTTTTATAATATTCAAAGATTATAATGACTATATGAAAAGTGGAAGTCAAACATGACTTTCAAGTAGAAGTGTTGCCAAAGACGCCCTAAAACTAGTTGAATTTACCTTCACTTACCATTTTGAGGCAAAAGTAGTTGAAGGGTTTTTTTTTCCCCTCGAACAATAATAAGCCATCGTCATGATTAAATGGAGGTTATTTTGGTTTCTACCTTCACCACACAAAAATATTGAATGAAAAAATATACACAATTAATTTTAAATAATTATATAAGTCGAATCATTCCATTGACTTCTATTTACCCTCAATATAAAATGTTTCAATTCGTAATTTTTAGTTGACAGCCAAAGAACAATTAAAAGTTTGCAAAAAGTGATTTTCAAGGTTTAATGTCTTGGAAATATTTGAGTCGAAACCAGTGGTAGGTGGCAATTCGGCAGACAGAAACTTCGTTGACTTGTTCGGTCCAAGACTTTTATCGAGACATCGATCTATGCCCCATTTAATAGAGACACTTCCAGTTGACATTCGCTTTATGAGGTCTAGTTGGTTAAGTATAATATGCTTCTCAAACAAGAGCAGATCTACGAAGAGAATTTATATTGGAAAGGTAAATATTCCCACCAACTCATTGGACCGCCCACTCTTTTATGGAAGGTATAAGATTCAAAATTAAGAGGTTCAATCTTTAAGGGCATGTTTGGCAGAACTTCTACTTCAAAGTTACTTTTGGCTTCCACTTCTTATATAGAATGAGTTGAAGGAGAGGATACAACTAATTTTGGTTTGTTACGAAAGTCAACTCTTTCATAACAACTTCACTTTTTTTCCGATCTTGAAAACTCTCCTCTTGTAACATTTAGTTGGAAGTCAAAACACAAATAAAATATCACATAAATAATTTTTAAGATCCAATGACTTTCATAAAAAATAACTAAATGAAAATGCAAAAATGTTTCCAAATGGAAACTATGCCAAACACGGCCTAAATCTCACGTGCAAGAACATAAAGAAAGATGCATCCGGTAGCAAGCCATTTAAGCATTTCAATCCGCCAGTCTTATTTGCAGCCAAGGGTAGCACAACATCATATTTCGCTAAAATTTATAAAGGGGTGATGCATCGAAGGTTCGGAGGTGTGAACAAACCCCCAACGTAAGGAGTCTCGATCCACAAGTGTGGAAAGGAACATGCATGCGTCACCACAACGTTCTAAAAGATTAGATGTCTAGAGTTTAATCTAAAGTTTTAAATTGATTTTGAACTCTGATCAAATAGAACATCATGTCAGTTGATGAAAGTTTGGTACGTGATACGTAAAAGATTCTAGTCCAAGATGTCAGATAACTCAGTCCCGTATTGTCAAGTCAATGACATGTCACCAAAAAAGATCAGCAGATCCAGAAGGCTTCACTACGATGCCATTTAGTTTGACATACAACACTCTAAAAAAAACCCACCATGAAAGATAAAATAGTGTTTCATAGTGTTTTACGGTATTTTCATCAAACTATACTACTCTATATGCAGTCTGAGGAACTTCGAAAAATCAAAAGGATAACAGTAATTTGTATTTCGTTAGAGGACGTAGGCTCATGAACAAATGGATGCAACTAGTATAGATTACTGTTTAAATCGTGCAAAAGCTTATGTTATTTATATAATAATTTAAAAAACTATATATATAAAACAAAATGTAAGTTATTTTACGTACATCAGAGTTATCAAGCTTCTCAGGCTTTGACTCGCTTTGTGGGTACAAAAACAACCCCTCAACACCCCCCCCCCAAAATCCACCCATTTGTAGAGGGCATGAGGGAACTACCATGCCATCGCCTAGTTGTCCTTTCCTTTCCACTATACTTTTCCTTTCAAATTTTGCCTACACCCTTTAAAAAAATGAAATTGCCTACACCTTCTCTATCAAGAAGCACAATGCAAGGTCCTCTGAAGCGTCCCCGACACTGAGAGATGCCCTCCAATGAGATTTGTAACCGAAAGATCTTCCATGTGCGTATCCCTTTCTCGCCCTTCATGCCACTCTGACCACATTCTAGCCCTTGCACAGTGAAATCCTCCTCTACACCTGTCTTTTAGCCTGGGTAGTTACCACTGATGTCATAAAATAGAACGTATCCCGGTTCTACCATCCCTTCCAGCTAAGATATATATTCAACAGTCCCTTACCCAAGTAAGAAAGGCCTCTCAAGCTACTCTCTAGGCGCATGATACTTGGAGAGTGCCATTGGTCTTGTCGGTTCCATACTTGCAACAACCTTAACCTAAATGTTCTATCATTTAATGTAGATCTTGAAAGCATGCAGGTCAGAAGGATCCATGTAATATCCTTTTACCTTGTGGGTGTTTAGTCCCCCTTAAAGTATGACTCCGAATACCTCTTCTCAAGTCGGTAAATGCAAAGTTGGATTTTCCACAAGAAGGTTGGGTTTTTCACGGGAAACTTCTAGTGCCACACAAAGCAAACCCACAGAGACCTTGCATCCACGTTCAGGTAGCATTTTCGTTAGTCTCTTAAATTAAGAAGCAACATCCTGGTACCCATCTCCGGATCCTCCCATCTTCCATCTTTGTGATACCTTTTTTTTTTTTTCTAAACGTGGTTGCTTCCACATGATATATTAAGTCAAATCCATCCTTCCGATATCTCCTAGAATTTTAGACAATTTGGAGAAGTCAGAAATTTCCTGCTCAAACATACTTCTTCTAGACTAAGGGTTCCAATGAATTGAACCGTCTTCTCTCTTCTAAACACAATGGATGATCCACATCTGATAACACAAAGTTTAGGGAAACTACTAGGAAGTGGAATCGGACAGCAACAAGGATCTTACCAGAACTTAGGCTCCTACCATTCTCAACCATGAAAACAATGGACCTAAACATGAATTCTACTGCTTGATAGATACCTCTCCCTAGTTGGCCTTATGACTCCGTGTATCTTTAATCCCTGGAATCCTTCTCTTTTAACAATTTTAGCCCATGCATATCCTCATCTAAATCCACTCTCCACACCTCCCTCCTCCCTACATTTACACACTTTCTACCACTTGACGATGCCACTTACTTAACATGTCGTCCTCCTTTCCAGATTATGGCCCTCTAATAGCTTCAACTTCTCTTTCAACCAAATGTAAACTCCAGAGCCAAGTAGAACTGCTTTTGAAAGGACCCACCTACCTCCAGTTGAAAGCAGTTGCCTTTCCATGTTGCCAATTTCTTTTCTAACTCTCAACAACCGTGTTAAAAACTTTATGTTCATTAACCGAAGATGAGAGTCTGGCTGTAGAAGCACAACCTTTGATCCAATCCATTCATTTCTCATTGCAACCTATAAGTGAATAGACATTACTCATTTGCTCCATCATAAGCCTTCAAAAAATCAATTTTAAAAGTTATACCCTTCATTTTTTTGAAAGTGGATACTACACTATTCTTCACCACTTTCTGGTGGTGAATAGTTCCACAAGCTGCAATAACATTATCTAGTATATACCTCCTTTAAGAGGAATGCCGATTGATGGGAAATTGGAATCAACGTACCATCTATAACATTCTTTGGCCTTTTTGCTAGTCTTTATGATGACCTTGTAACAAACATTTAACGAACTGACGGGTCTAAAATGGGGAATTGATTAAGCTACTGGCTTATTTTTAAGCCATGGTTTTTTTTTTCTCCCCAAATTGCTTGATGGCTTTCATGAGATATTCCTTGATGAGATCTTAAAAAGGCTGACAAAAACCCCTGGAGGAACCATTAGACCAGCTGATTTCCAGTTTCCATTTTGAAGATTGCTCCCTCGGATTCTTCCTGTTATGCAACCTGGGTCTCCAACCCTCCTCCTACCTAAATAAATCTAGTAAAATTTCACAATGTTTGACTTGACAACATCCTTACTGTCAAATACCTAATTGCCACCTTGAATGCATGTTTTCCTCTTCCTGATGTTATAGAGTGAGAAATCTTGTATGTCTCACCCTCTTTCATCCATTTATCATTTAATTTTAGCCTCCATTTAATAAAATGCCTAAGCAGACACTCCTTTATTTTCCTCTTTTGATTACTACCATTGTTCTCTCCCCATTGGCTCAACCAGCTCATTCTTCAGATACAGTGTCCAATTACTCTTGCCTTACAAATGCAGCACTCTGTACCACCTTCTGTTTTCTGACAAAAGTGAGACATGCAGACTGGTCTCAAGGGATGTCAGACCACCATTCATTCACCAGATGTCAAAAATTCTTAACGGAATGAAAAATGATAAACCTTGACAATATTAAAACTCCCAAGTGAATGACTAGAAAAGTTGTCATCACTAAGAATCTGGCATCCTTGTAGGTTTATCAAGATTCGTTAGTGATTTTACCATATGTGAATGTGCCATTTATATAGCCAAGTCCGTATTGATCATTTAATAGTCAATTCCCCGGGCGATCAAGAACCCAGCCATCCCTTCTAGTCCCTCAACGACTTGTTCCAAACACAACCATGTTGCTTCTAGAATTCTTGCTAACAACAGCAGCTTCTGTAGGGGCTGGGCGATTTTAACAGGGACTCAGGATGTGGATGTGGTGGTAAATGTGGTGGGAGAGGATTGGCATTGGAGTTTATGTAGCGTCTCTTGGGCGTCCAATATCCCAAAAAACTGGTTAACAAACTAACATATAAGAATAGATAGCTTCTAGGAAACAGATTGCACCACCAATTTTATTGAAATATACCTTCTCATTAGATAAACCTCAAAAGGAATGTGGAGATGAACTTATAAAAGCAAGACACATAGGGCACGTTTGAGACCATTGGGGCAAATTGGGAAAAACAAGCCCTTGGCAGCATTTGGAAGGGAGGAAGTGCTTTTTGCAAGAAAATGACCGGTTTGCCCATCCCAAGAGCAATGTGCTACAGTGTGCAGTGGTCATCACTTAAGGCTACCATGCAACTGTGAGAGAGTAATAATTTTGAGAAAGCTTCTCCAAACCAACTTTTAAAAGGTCCAACATAATGATTAAGTAATCTCTCTGACGGTCTCACCAGACACATTTGTTTAGAATCCAATTTTGTCAAAATCACAGTTGAGTTACAGCATTCCCAAACACACCCTTAGTTTTTTATCCTACATTAAGGTTTAAAAAAAAAAACACAACTCAAAAGAGAAGAATCATAAGATATCTTTATGGGTTTCTATATATGGTACTTCCAAATGAAGAAGTAATTCACTTGTGCCATAAGATTCTAGAAATTATTTAAAGCGATTTTGGTATGTATACCCTTGTAAACCACCATATTTGTATGTAGATTCCTGACTCCCATATACTGTTATAAATGCCTCCGCTATCTCTAGAAAGGTAGAGGTTATAACCTTCCATGAAAATGCCATAAACTCTAACCAAATACGCCAGAAAGATTCAGATATTTTTGTATATATACTTCTGACTTGCCCAGACTTTACATCTTCTGTCAAATCTTTCTGGCATATTTTGTCGGAATTCGCAACATTTTTATTCAAAGGGTATATCTGCCTTTCTGAAGATATCGGGAATATCTATAACAATAAGTGGGAGTCAGGGTTATGCAAAATACGTTGGTTTACAGGGGTATATATACAATAATCCCTTATTTAAATTTCCTTTTTTTATGTCTTACAAAAGATTGTCACATTGAAGAGCAGTGATGAACTTAGGGCTTAGATCCAATCCAAACCTGTCATCATAAAAATCTCCCTTCACCTGAAAATTACAAGATTCACAATGTGGGCAAGGAAAACTCCTTAAATTTTGTGCTTTAGTGCACAATAACTAAGACCAAAAAGGGCTCCTTTTAGTACGGTCTGTCAAGTAGGGATGCAAATGGACTGGATTCAGTGTGGATATACAGTGGATCTGTGATATTATCTCCTATACTATTGGTTTAGAGAGACTATCTGTTAACTGATCTCTAAGTTAAAGATCGGTTGAATAATCAGATTGCCAGTGTAAATATACATTCAGTTAGAAGAAATTATATCCATTACCTTATCTACTATCCATATCTATTGAGAAAGACTTTCTGTTAACTGACCTATCGGCTAATGATCGGTCAAATAATCCGGTTATTGGTTACCATTTGCATCCCTATTGTCAAGTGTCAAGAGATGATATACTCCAATGAAATATCATCCTTTCCTATATTTGTATGAATGCATCGTGCAAGCAAACTGAAGTCATGGAGCCTTACGTACCAAATGAAATTGCAGTTTCACAGCTGGCTGCCCCTCTCATTAATAGTGATCATAAGACCACATACCTACAGACTATCCACTTCAAAGTAATAGAATTTTGCATTACCTTGGAAATATGACAGTTTAAGAGCATTGATCACCACCAAGTGATAAGAAAAATGAAAAATGCGTTATAACTATGTTCTTCAACATACATCAAGATATGTTGGTCACTAATTTTCAACTCTTCAGTCTAATAAAGAAGATCACTATAATCTACAGCATTACAACAGTCTAAGGTGATGCAAACATGACCTGCGATGATGCCTACAATGAGTTATACACCTTAATGAATCTTATTGCACCTTCTACACACACATACTCGGTGATTGCAGAAAAGTACTGACTACTGAAACTGAGTCAAAGCTGACAGCACACCCCTCACACTAAGCATAATGAGATTTGATCATGATCACTCAACATCACAACATAATATACTGGTCTTGACATCTTTGAATCAAGCTTTTACTATATTTGGGAACCACAGGTGATGCATAAGATTGTCACGTAATGCTGCTCCATTTGCTTGGCTTAATTTGGAGCAGGCATATGTTATAATAAATACAAAATAGAGTTGACCTCAAGATCCATGTCATTTAGAGTAAAAGGGAAAAAAAAGATTGCAGAACTTAAAACTGAATATATATATATATATATACACCACTTGTAAAAATGTCAGTTTTGTCAGCAAACAAGTGTAATTCAACTCACTACTCGACCAAACATCATACCATAGAAATCAGAGAACACAGGTTTGAGCTGATCTCCATAAATACAGAAGAAATTATTCATTTGGATGGCATCAATAATTACAGATCCAACAGAAAAGATATTTCTCTTTTACATTATTCAGAAAGATATGGATATATGATGTGTATGACCTCTGCAGATAACTGGTTGCCGGATGAACAACATATGTCCCTAAACAAAAGTCAATTGTACTAAACCGTATGCTAGAGAACAGCTTAAAGCAGAAAACTTTCACAACCTCAACACAGCTGTATAAGAAAAAAACATCCTCAGCATTAAAAGGACTACCACTTCTCAGGTTTCATACTATCCAGGGAAGATTTCAAGATCATACTTGACATGAGATTACTGCATAACTCCACCATTTCCAGCTCTCTGTGTCCGCCAACTCTCATAATCTGGGTCATCTGTCGGCAGCTCAAACCGGCAAACAGGGCATGTGTTCCGCATCCTCAGCCATGGTAGGATGCAATCCTCATGGTAATGGTGTGAACATGGCAATCGCTTTGCTTTTTCCTCCAAAACGAACTCATCTTTGCAAACTGCACATACGGCATTATGATCCGCCGCATCCAATTGTGTCAAGACAACCGTCGGAAGGCACACAACCACGGATTTGGCGGCTGGCGGACTCCCCCTGATTGGAGTTTCATGGTCTGCAAACTGCCCAAACAGAACTTCATACTCAGACGCATAGACGTAGTCATCGTGGTCTTCAACCAGGTAAGATTGGGCGTCCTCGTGCTCAATCTGAAGGTTCCCTTCCAGGTTATTCATAGCCAGGAGGACTTCCCACTCGACGTTCTGAACTCTTTCCTCATACGCCCCCTCATCAAGCTCCAAATCCGCATTCGAATCCTCCAATACAATGGATCTGTCCCCGTCGGCATCCATCGCCATACTGAGAACCTCCCTCTCATCCACCCTCCCATCGACCTCTTCCCATTCAAAATCTTCGTTTGGATCCCTCCTCTCCTCCTCAATGCGAAGGCAGTCCCAGCACAGAGGAAGGCCCAAATCCTGGGCCACCCGATCCGGCGCATTCTCCATGTGCGAACGCGGGCTCGCGACCGTCGCAATCACCTCCTCCTCGTCGGAATCGGAATCCAATGCAAACCCCACAATCCTCATCCCCTTGCCATTCTGCGACCTCGACGGCTCCCCACCCCTGCCGCCGGATTCCAAGACCACCGCCCTCCGACCCACAAAGAATCCATCCCCGCCCCAGTCCGACCCCTCCCCCTCCTCCTCCTCCTCCAAATCCACCACCCCGCCGCCGTCCCCCTCCTCCTGCTGCTTCTCCACCCCGAATCGCAACCCTAACCCTAACCCCATTCCCAGCTCAAGATAGTCCGAACCCATCTCCTCTACCGCATCAAAAACGCCGAACCCGAACGGGTCCATGGGATCGGGGAACGGATCCAACCCCGTTCCACCGCCACCGCCGCTACCGCGCCGCGCCGAGCTCCGATCGAACAGATCGAGGGCGAGCTCCACCTCCTCGTCCAAGCAGCCGGCCTCGGAGTCGGAGTCCGACGAGATCTGGAAGCCGAAGCGGCGGCGGCGGACCTCGCGGCCGGAAGCGGCTACGGGGGGAGACCAGTACGGGACGACGCCATCGTCGACGTCCTCGTCCTCGCTGTCGAGGGAGAGGAAGAACTCGGCGACCTCCGCCATGGCGTTAACCCTAATTTTGGGTCGTCGCGGGGAAGAAGAAGAAGAAGAAGAGGGAAAGAAAGAAATGGAGGAGCCCAAACCGTTTGCTTAGCTATATAGCAAGGTTGGAACTTGCATGTAAACTCCCTGATAAATTATTGATGTGTAAAATAGACCCTATAGAACAAAACGTAAAAAATGATCCCGGTGGTGGTTGTATTTGTCACCGAGAAAGATTGGGAGCATTGGTTACTACTTACCAGTTTAATTTGATTTTTGTGGTCTTATTTGATTTGTTTAGCATGCTCTCAATTGTCAATTTTAAGAAAGTTTGAAGAACGAATCACCATGCTAGATTCACCTGTGCCAGCCAGGTTATGTTTTTGGAGTAATGAGAGAAACAAAATTTGAAGATTTGGAAAATTTCGGGTGGAAAGGATCTCTCTTTAGTGCCGAGCAAATGTGAGATTTCAAGTTAATTATTGAATTGATTCTGTCAACTACGTTGATAATGTCTCTCGTAAGCACATACATTTTATTTGATGCCGCAAAATATGTTAGTTTCAGAAAGTTAGAATTGGATGTCTCAAAGTTTTGACCCTAATAATCGTTAGGCAGACTTTCATTTGTTTGATGTGTAAATCTTTAGGATACGTTACATATACCTACACATTGAAGGTCCTTTTGCAAGTATTGGTTCATGACTGGTGTTCCATGCCAAAATCCTAGTGATGTGTGTTTGTATGTGCACTGGGGGACCGCGATCCGTACGGTCTCTGCTAACTTCTGACGCCAGGATTTAGCGTGTTATGAGCGAACCGAACAAATGCCCGAGTGACACGTCGAGAAACACGTCGATGGGCCTGTTATTTGATGCCACGTAGGAAAGCGGTACGAGAACAATATTTTCTAACATAATTTTTGATACGACCATGTTGGATCTGAGTATAAACGCTTCGACAGTCGGAAGTATAAGTGCCCCACATTTTTTGACAGTTACAATTTTCATTGGGTATGTGTCATCTAGATTATGTTAAAATTGTATTAAAAAATAGTGTTAATATACCATTTTCCATATTAGATATAAGTATAAACACTTAAAAGCATGATATGATGAGGCTGGCCGTTGGATGCCGTAGACCTCAAAGGGATCGATGATTATCTCGACGACGACCGGGGAGGGCCACGGTCCTCAAGGCCACTAGTCCTGTGATCCAAACTTTGCGGTCACTTTATAGTAATACTGGAAAAGTGGAAAACAATCTATTTGCTGCGATGTTCCGGCCTTCACGCAATATTTACAAAATTAGACCGGCCATCGAGCTGGAGGAGCCTTCGATCCAATCTATTTTAGATCAACTATTTAAAATTGATCGGATTGATTCATTTAATTAAACAATATCCAATATATATATATATATTATTAAGATTTTTTTAATACAGATCTTTATAAATATAGCATATTTGAAATAAGTCTTGTAGCTTAGATATTTTGATATTCACATTCAAATGCACGTTAAAAAGTGTCTTAAGTAGAGTGACTTTATATTTGACTTAGTATATTAAGAATGAGTTGTGACATAGTGCATTGCCTTTTTTAAATTTTCAGTGGTAGAGGATTCTAATTATAACTTGGTAGATGTTTTTTTTGAACGTAATTTAATAGTTTTTGAGATTTAATCCTCGACTTAAAGAGTTGGAATTGAGTCGATCGAAGGTCTTAAGATCTTTTAATTTACTGTACTCAATACAACAGAGCCGTCAAACAAACGATCGGAACGCAAAGTTGATAGATGTTACGTAAATTTTCCACTCCTGCGCTTAATATGAGCAAGCCATCAACTTTGTCTATGATACGACCTTTCCTTCACGAAAAACAGGGCGTCTGCGCGCTAAAATCAAAATAAAGCAAAAGCAAAAACAAGTTTACAGAAATCTAATAAATCTATTTGTACAAAAGTCACCAAGGTTTGCCATTTGCTGCCGGCGGGCCTCAGCGCCAGCCCTCGGGGATTAGGATGCAATAACGAGTTGAGCATAAGGACATTGGACGGTTGGGCGTGCCCTCTTCCTGGATGCTCACACCGATGAATCTCCATTTGTGGTTGTATGTCATCATGTCATGAACTCGAGCCCTTCCCTAGAACAACGTGCGTGGGTATGGGAAATGCTAGGTGGACCGGAAATGTCCTTCATTTCTTTTAACTAGCTGATGTAGGTGCACATGATAGGTTCTCGGCATTAATCATTCTATAGTAATTTTGCAAAGAACTCCCTTAACTTGTGTTCTTTCTTTGAGAGGATAAAAAAAAAAGGGCAAGATCGTTGCGGCTACCATGTTGGAAAGGTTTTCCCAATTTTCTTATCCTGCTAAAAGAAGAAGTCTAAGTTGAGGAGTTTTTCATAAGTTTACCTGATGCAATTATTCCTACGTTTAAAATCCAAGCCAATCAAGTACATTCACGTCAGGTGGATAAGAAAATTGGGGAAACTTTCCCGTCTGAGTAATATTACCCGATGAATAAGAGGTGGACTTGGAGGCATTACAAACGTTGCATGATAAAGTTTGAGTAGTGCTAGTGTGACGGGAGAGTTTATTGAACTTTTTTACCCCCTCAAAGGAAGGACACAGGTTGAAGGACTTCTTTGCAAAATTATTGGAAAGTAGTTAACAATGAAAACTTATCCCATGCACTCACGTTAGTTGGATAAACAAAATGGAGAACATTTCCCGTCTTCTGACATTTTCCTAAAGTTTAGGACACACTTACATTTTTTTCTTTTTGAACATTAAAAGGAATCCATACATATAAGAGGACCACCCTTACAAACCGTACCCTGATAACAAGCAACCCACCCTTTATAACGTGTAGGGTGTGAGAGCCCAGAACTTCCAATACAAGCAAGTAGGATATGCATAGATCCTGTACTAAGATGGACCTAATGGTCCTTGGCTAAAAGTTGGTTCTCTACAGAAATCAGAGGGTCAAGCTGAACATCGTGAAGCACCTTGGGATGATGGCGAATGGAGTTCTCCCATCTAGGACCGTTGATGCATATCCAGGCGGTGAAGAAGCCACTAGGGACTTCAGAGCAGCTGCTGGTACTTTGATGACAGGAAGAAAATGGAATACGGTGGAGCAGAGGATCCATGAGCAAGCCAACATACTCCTTGAATAAGTGCGAAAAGAGAGCACCATCCACCTCCGAAAGATGCGACAAAGATGCCGTACTAAGTTTTTGATCTCCCACAACAACTTCAACGAAGGCCACACAGTGTTGTGGCGAAGCCTAAACATAAGGGAAAATCAGGGGAGGAAGGAAGGGGCAAAGGTAGGAGTTGGTTGGGTGGGTGGAAATGGCGGAAGGGGGGAGGTGGTAGGAGGGTATGAGAGTGAAGGAAGCTAGTAATCGGATCAGAGAGGGTGAGTACCTCCGACGAGTTGGAGACAAAACCTCGCCATCGCGAGAGGATTCCTTATAAGAACAATATAAAAAACTTATTAGTTAGTAGATAAAATCTCTGAAAAGAGAGAAGACGTCTTACACCAGGAGAGACTATGGGGGGGAGCTCCTTTGGGAAGGGAACTCCCCCTGCCGAAGGGGGACATGAGGAAGAAGAAGGAGCTCTTGCGCTGGCGAATCCGTGGCCTGAGAAGGTAGGACACACTTACACATGCGAGAAAGGAGGTGTTAGATGAGATAAGTTAACCTTATCTTAACATGAGTAAAGTGTGTGTGTGTGGGTGTGTGTGTGAGAGAGAGAGAGAGAGAGAGAGAGAGAGAGAGAGAGAGAAAGAAAGAAAGAAGTTAATTAAGGGAAGTGGCTTGGCTTCCTCTCAACGGTAGAGAGAGAAAGAATAAATGAGGGAACTCTTCCATCTTTTCCGGCTCATTTGGGTTAGCATTCAATGCCATTAGAAGTTAAGAGAAAGAAATTAATGTTACTTATTCTGCTTTTTGGTATCTCTCTCTTGCAAGTCAATTAAGCCAATTGCTCGCCCTTTAATGCATGAAATTGGAAAAGGAAACGGTTGCTAGTGTGCTATTGTGAGAAAATTGATATGGGCAGGACAATTTGTGAATGATAGTAATGGGTTGTAAGCTAGACTTAAGCGCAATAAATAAGGCAACTAGTATAGTTGGACGGTGAGGATCAAAACTCACAATCCAAGGGCTAAGTTCTCTATGGACAAATAGAATCTAAGGAAATATTCCCTTATGTCTACTTTATAGTATATATCTTTTGATATTAGTCTTTATATACTTAAACTTTTTAGTTTTTAATTCTTACTATTTGTTTATGTTAATTTTTCTTAACTTCTATCATAATTAAACATGAGTTTAAGTTTAATTCACTTTAGAAAAGTCACTTATATCCATATTTAAATTAACAATTCTTTTGGTCATCTCAAACATGTCCCACATGTTCATAATACCCCATCTCCGATCTAACGATCTAAATAATCTAAAAAACAAAAATGTTATTAGAGTTAATCTATTAAGGTCATTTGTATTATTCATTATAACTTAATTTTTGAATTTTTAGAGTCATTTCAAATATTTTTGTCTGTTTTAACATTGGTTTGAATAGTATTCTATGAGTATTTATTTTTTTAAAATGATTTTTAACTAGAAAGATTTGTTATTAAATTATATTAAATTTATAGAAACTAATATCAAAATTGCAGGAGACATATTCATTAGGTTTATAGGGATCAAGATCGAAAAAGCCCTCATTATTACACTTAAACTTATCTTGTCCTTCTTATATGCATACTTTAAACGTAAGTAGTAGTCTTCAATTCAAGTTTTTGAATAGTTTCAAATCACATTATACAAAATATAGTATTGCTCTTGATTTTGAACTTGTCCATTTTCATGTGAATCGAACTAAGCTAGCTAACTTTTAACTAGTTCCTTTGGTTCTTTCTAAAGGCTAACATTTTTAATTGAATCGAACTTAAGAATCACCCGGTTCTAATGTTTTCCAGTTAGGGTCCGTTTGGTACCCTGTAAAAAAGGATGTAGGAAACACTTATCCTGAAAATGTTGTCCAGAAGGCTTGTTTGGCACCCGAAAAACCTCTGGTCAAAAGGAAACCAAATCGTTGGACCGATAGTTTTCCCGATTTTGGCATCCGCCCAATAACCCCGTATGCTGTTTTCCGAGCACGCCTTTTTCTTGGCTTCCGAATAGGATTTCTTCGACTCCCTCTCACCTGCTTCGTCGGCGGCTACGAACCCAGCCCCTCCGACGCCTCTCGTCTCGGACGAGCTCGCGCGACCAGCTTCCCCTCTGACGCCGCTTGTCGTCGGGGGCAACGAACCCAGCCCCTCCGACGCCTCTCGTCTCGGACGAGCTCGGGCGACCAGCTTCCCCTCTGGCGCTCGCGTCTAGTTCTCTTCTCCCTCGGTGCCTCTCGTCTCTTTCGCGAGCAGCCGGCGGCGAACTCGTCTGCTGTGGGACTTCTCTCCTCAACAAGGCTCGTCTCCAGCGCCGGCTAGTCTTCTGTGCTTGTAGGTATTTCCTCCTTCGATCTACTCCTTTTCCCTCCTTCCTTTTCCTCCCATTCGATTGATCTAGGGGAGGGGGAGGAATCGGATGAAGCTCAGATTTCTCCTCTATCTATGGTAGATTTTATCATGTGACTTTTCTTCAATTTTGTTGGCATTTGCTTGTCTCCAAATCGTCGGTGCATAGAAATCTAGAGTTTGGGCTAGGACTTCAATACTTCCCATAGATTTCCAAATGGGGGCTGCTGGATATGTTTTCCTACCCCCTGTCGTCTTACTCGATCATCATCCGTATCTATTCTAGATTTGCTTCACTAGAACATACTACACGCTGGCTTAGTTCGAAATGGATTTGGGTTGGATATTGTAGCTAACACGACTCTGGTGGATCTATACAACAAATGGGGTAGAATGGAAGATGCAATGAATGTCTTTGATAAGATGCCTAAGAAGAATGTCATATTCCGTAGTGCACTCATTGGAGGATATGCGAACCATGGCCAGGGAAATTAGGCTGTGGATACATTTGAAAAGATGTTGATTGATTAGCACAGCAAGAACACTTGAAGCTATTGGGATTCTGAAATTTCTTCTGTTTTGGTAGTAGGAAACTTATTTTTGATCCACCTCCACATTAAGAATGATATTTTCGGAGGAATAAAGTTCTTTCATATCCCCGAAGATCTTATTAGGGGGTCTTTTTTGTTTCATATCTGTCCAGCAAGTTTGAGTGAAAAAAAAAAATCGATTCATCGTGCTTCTAGATTAACCAATCTACCTTCTCTGGTTGTTGATACCAGAGATCAACATCAGGAAGAAGGGGGTGGAAAATAAGGCCGACTCCTCCAATTTATATCCTCAGAAAGTGAATGGCATCAGTACCAGTCAAGGTGGTGTAGTATTGAAATCCCATTATTTTACATATCTCAATGGCAGCACCTAGGGCACAACTGATGGAGAGTTATTAAGGGCTAAGGTACAAAAAATGGGCTCTGTTACAACTGTGATAAAAAATGGGCTAAAGTACAAAAAAGCGACTCTCATAAACTATTTCCGTTGCAGTTGTCTTGAAGGGAAAGTGCTTCTGAATCTGAGTAATTTGCTGTTCCAGATGTTGAAACTTGAATTTATGGAAAATCCAGAGGGCAGACGAAATTTCAATCATATCCACAGGTTCATTTGTCTTTGGATTGTCCTGCACCATTTGCAAAAGGCACATTTGCCTATGCTTATGGGATATGTATGACTACCTTCCTGAAATTTAGGTTAGGACATGTCTAGACGACGGACTTAAAGTGTTTTTTTTTTTATTGGGTGCCTCTAGTAGTTTTATGGACCCTCTTTCAGTAATTTCTATCCAAGAATTTAAATGGATCCTGGTTAATGTGAACTGAACTTGTTGTTTATCGGTTTGTTGAAAGGATCTATTAATAAATTTACTTGGGCAAATAGGAAATGAACCCATGCTTGTGAACCAAGTGAACCCACACAGATCCCAAAGATTACAGAAAGTGGATCATAATAGATCCTGGGTTAATGAAAAGTAAATTACAGCAGAGAATCTCTTGATCTGAATAGATCTTGAGCCCGAGATATAGAAAGTGGATCATAACATGTCATGAGTAAATTACAAGAGGGAATCTCCCAATCATGACAAATCTTGGGTCAGCTATCATTATCCTTTTTCATCTGATAGGTTCTACCTTTCCTTGTGTTCCTACAGGCGTATGTCATGTGAGTCAAATACTTGCAGCACAGCATGACAATGTACAAGATTTCTTGGTGTAAAAACTGTCACTTACAGAGTCCAACAGAATATTTGAAGTCTTGAAATCCCGATAGAATTGAACCATCAACTATTTGATACAGGCTTCAGCAAAAAATTAAAGAGGAGAAGACAGAGACACCTCAGGGGCCTGCAGGGTGTAGTCATGTGGTAGAAGTTTTCAGCTTGAAAGTGCAGTTCATTAGATTACACTGTCAGGGCCTCCAGTGGGTTGAAAGTGAAACTACAAGGAATCATCCTTTCATATCCTTCCATCCTCAGGCCCACAGTCCCAGCCACTGGGCCACAACATAAGCTAACACACACAGGGAGGGAAAAAATATCTCAGGATTATGAGCACAACAACTTTATTCGTCAGTGATGCACCATCTCTTGGATGATTGAGCAGGTCCCCAACAGTGGGCATCTGTCTAATTCGTCTTCCATGAGAGTTGATGTTAGGTAAACTTAACATGGTAAACCATAAAAAGGTTTCGACACAAAGGCAAAGCTTCATATCAATTCTATGGGTGCTTTTAGGTGTACAAAATTTATTGGGTGCTCTTTAAGTGGGTATTAAGGCACTATTTTCAAGGTGGTGACAAGGCACAAGTTAATGCTCAAAGTGACCCTAGCACCTAAGTGAGCTGTCCATTTGCTTGCCTAGGCCGCCTAGCCCGCACAGGAGTGGGCACAGGGCACTGATTTTGTGGTCTTTTTTAGTCTTTAGATAAAGATTGAGGGGTATTTTTGGAAAACCAACAATGTTATGTAAATTTCACTTTACCAGTTTCTTTGGACTCTCCGACTCCAACCCAGTTCCTCTTCTTCCTTCTCTGCATGCTCACATTTATCTTTCCCGTCTTTTCCAATATAAAGGGTGATTATTTGACTATCAAATTTCAAGTTGAAGTTTCCATGTTGATTGGCAGGTAGTTCTAAATTGTCATTGTTTTTTCCGTTAATTGGCTAATTCTCTTCACTTATTCTTTTTTTTTTTGTTGCTTTTCAGATGATAGGTATTTGTTAGATGTTTTAGAATGTCATTTTTTTATATTAACTATTCATATGGCAGAAAACATAGAAATTCCCTTTTTCCTAATACATTTTCGTGGTACCATCCACTTTCCAAACAAAAAAAGGCAGAAAACATGGATAGTAGTTCTCTTAAAACATGGTTGGTTATATAAATTTTATGTTCAAGTTTTCACATTGATTGACATGTATTCCAAAATGTTCATTTTTTGGCCTTATTAATTAGTTAATATTTGTCACTTATTCTAGTTTTGCTTTCCCACTATAGGTATATGCTTAAATTGTGAGTATCGGTTTGTATGGTAGAAATGTATATAGTAGTTCTCTTGAAATGTGCATGCTTACATAAGCTAGGGATTGCTTAAGCTATAAGGCAGTAGGCAATCGCCCTGATCACTCTGGATGCCTTGACAACCATGTTTTAAAGGAGCCAAAAGGCTCGGCAAAGTAGATGTATTGACAAGATTTTCGTTACGTACTGAAACCATTGCCTGTGATCATATTTCCTTTTAGACAAAATTCGACTCCAGTTTACTTACATACGCACACACACAAAAGGGAAATATAGGTCAGTTTTGGTGTATATTGAACATAATGGGAACTAAAGGACTAGAAGAGCTATGATAGGCATCATGCCTGTTGCAGGTTACAGCTTGTTTGCAGTTGACACCGACCATGACATTCAAAATGTGTTCCACTTACAATCTTGTGTTTATGTGGCATATTATTGTATTATTTCATCATGTAGTACATTTATGCTTTAATTTATTTTCATTATGTGTTTGATTGTCTCATGTCTAGGTAAATGTCTGCTTATGAGAATGTTGTGGGTGGGAAGTTAAAGCTGAAAGGCAAAGCCTTGGATGTTAAATCAGGTGGTGTTAAGAAGAAAAAGAAGCACAAGCATCATCATGACCAGGAGCACCAAGACACAGGAAATGAATATTCAGAAGGTTTGTCATGGTCACGTTCAAATAATACTCATCTTGAATCAATCAGTCAACTTGGGATATATAATAGTTGATTTGAATGGGAATAAGTGTTGGCCGTTTGAAGTCCAACAGATCATCTCTTTTTATCTTTAATTGTTTGTCCATCCACTACTCAAATATAGATAAATTGTGTTGTGACCAAAACCTAAGAGAACATTATTGGATTAGCACATTGCTTCATGGTTTATCAGTGTTCAGTACCCATTCTTGTGCATCCTTTACTTGAATGAGGCATGAGACATAATAATCATCATTATAAAGTCTTATTCCATCATTCTTCGGTTGGCCAAGTCTCTGAGATTGTTGGTATGGATTGCTGGGAAGCTTCCTTTGAAGAATTGGCCCCATCATTTCATGTACGAACATTTTGAATTCACTTCTGGAATGCCTTTCCTAGAAGAGTTCATGCTAACATGGGAATGAGTGTCCAAGGTCTCCTTCATGAGGGAAGCTTTCAAACCAAGCCATCAAAGATAGGGTGTCTTTTTTTTTTTTTTTGGGGGGGGGGGGGGAATAGTGTGGCTAGACTATCCATTCTAAAAGTGCAACAAGAATATTTACATTGGAAAAAGGATGATGAATGGTTGGGTTAATGGCTAGGCCTGTAAACGGAGTGGATACGGAGCGGATATGCCGTTTCATGTCCGTCCATTTACATTAAACGGATAATCCGTATCTGCTCCGTACACGGAGCGGATACTATTTGGTGGATATCATCCAGATTCGGAATGGACATTGCTAATATCCGGATATCTAGATAAGAGTCTTTATAAAATGCAATATTCATCCGAAAATTCATAAAATTATAAAAACATGTAAATATTTGTAGATATTTGATTAAAAAATTAAGATTTTAAGCACTAATTTAATTATAAAACTAACATGATTGACATAAATTTTCAATTATTGGGGCCCAAGCTAAAATGGATGTACCTCCATAGATATTAATTTGGCTAAAACATCACCCACCTTGAATGAAGTTTACAAGACAGAAAATGATAAAAAATTTCCCTGGGGCAATGACCTATTCTTATGCTGGGCAACTGGCAGCAGCCACCCGAGCTTGACAGAGGTATATTGCATGGAAACAGGATCCACACGAATTGCTCAATGTCACCTATATTTAAGATTAATGGTAAATGACATTAGAATATCATTTCTTTCTTTCTTTCTTTTTTTGGCACAAGCTGGCACCAAATTCCTCCGATTAGAGATTTTTGGGCGTTTATTCACAGTTCAAGAGCAGGCATAGAAAATAAGTATGGCTCTCTAGATTTGGCACTTCCAATCCACAATCATGAAATTTCTCATGTTCGTTAAATGACTTGGGCGGGTGGAAAGAACAAACCCAACTAAATGGAGATCAATAAAATAGGAGTGCCAAAAGGTAAGAGATACATTTCTGACCAAAGAAAAATAAAAAAGAACAAACCCATCCAGCCAAGAGGAAACCGAAAGAAGAAAAACAAGCTCTCACCTTTCCAGTGTCATGGAACAGGGTGGTGTTGAACACTTGGAAGGAACAGGATGGTGTTGAACACTTGGGAGGCCACGGTGTGGATGACTTGGGGAAAGCCGAGGGTGAAGGCTTCCAAGCGAACGACGAACACAACCTTCTTCCAGGCAGATGCAGAAAGCTGTGGATCGGGGCGAGAATGGCCGACGGTGGCGGGCAGCCAGCAGGTAGCAACTGGGGGGGGGGATGGCCGATGGAGGTGGCAGCAGTGGCAAGCAGGTGGGCCGTGGCGGAACATGGCGGCGGCAACAAGCAGGTCTCAGGCAGCAGGGGTGGCGGCAGCAAGCAGGTCGCAGGTGGCAGCGGCAAGCAGGTGTGCCATGGGGAATGCGGCGGGGATGGCTGATGGGGGCTGCCAGGCGGGCCATGGGCAGAGTGGAGAGGCGTCTCGGTCCTCAATGGGGGGAGCACTGTGTGTTGTGTGAGAAATAGATCTGGAGTGTAGTCTGTGTGGTAATGGCTGGAATGGGGAGGGTTAGGGTTCCATTAGCCTATTATATAACTTATAAACCATCTTGCAGAGCGGATACACCATCTCCGTCACCGCTCCGTTTAAGCTACAGATCATAAATGGATATCCATTTAAGATCTGCCGGATATCTATTTCGGATATTTATCCGACACTTTGGATATGAATCCAAAGTGGATCCGGATATTATCCGGATCCATTTGCAGCCCTATTAATGGCCACAAAATGGAATTATTTGAGTATATGATTCTTTTTGGCTCATAATGTGTACAGAACAGTAGACATAGCCTCTCTTCCTTTAAGGGAGAGGTGTATGGTTGATTTCTTTTGAATAGTTTATAAATGTTTTGGGACTAGTTTATGATTTGTATGACCCTCCCCGGACACCTTGATGGTGGGAGCATCATGACACTGGGCTGCCCATTTATTAGATGATTTCGCCTGGAGATCCACTGACTCGTTTGCCAAGATACTACCTAGATGTATTCATCATGAGACTAACACCATCTTGTTAGAAAGACTTCCCAAAAAAAGAAAAATCATCTTATTATGGGAGAACAGTAATTCTTCTTTTGCATGGGATTGTGCACTTTTTCCTATCATGAGACTAACACCATCTTGTTAGAAAGACTTCCAAAAAAAAAATCATCTTATAATGGGAGAACAGTAATTCTTCTCTTACATGGGCTTGTGCACTTTCTCCAATAATGTGTGCTGACATCAGAGCAGTTTTCCTTTCTTTGCTCATAATGTCTTGGGAGAGAGATGCCTCCCTCTTATTTGTTTATTTTTCTTCTTGGATGTCTGTCAGGTGGCAGTGCAGGATTATCAGCTGATCCTGCTGAAGATGTAACTGAGGTCGACAAGTTAGGGGAAGGGCATGCACCTGCTAATGATGATAACCTCACACCAGCAGAAAAGCGATATATCGAACAAAAGGGGAAAATTGACACGCACAGACTTGCAAAGATTGCAAATAAATCACATCGGGACCGGATTCAGGACTTCAACCAGTATCTGGCAAACATGAGTGAGCATTATGACATTCCTAAAGTTGGTCCTGGGTGATTCTGTTCTAAGTTCAAAATGCAAATCAGTGGCATATGTATATTGCTGTAATTGTTTCTGCTGTCTTTTGGATCTTCTCAAAGTGACAGCCCTATTATGTTTTCGAGAGACCTTAATTGTTCTGGTTCGGAAGTTCAGACTGTAGAACATCTGGTTTGTAGTAGGTTTGTTTGAGTCGGAAACTTGATATATATCTTTGCAGTGTTTGTGCAAGCTGATGACAGGTGCAGCGTATAAGGGCAGTGAATGGAATTAATCCAGTTCAAGGGTCGAATTCTGATAGTAGAAACTGCATTTGGTAACGATGAACTGTAATTGGTTTCCGAAAATCGGACTTTTGTTGAGGTTCACATTCTCTGATCATTCTTCCCAATGTTCTCATTCTTTTTGGCACGTCAATTTTTATTCTCCATCATCTTCCTTTTCTAGTGTCCTCAGCAACTTTGTGTGACCTCTCTTTTCAGGTTTTTTTGTTTCATTTACCTGTTTACATGTTCTTTGATATTTTTGCCATTTCCATTTTTTCTTGTGGTTCATTTTTCTCTATTTACATGATAGATTTTCCAAGAAACTGACGTAGATTTTTTTGGCTTCCCAGATGCCAACGTTCCATGGGTATATTCGCGGGTGAACTTTAGTGTGATATTAATTTCTTTATCAAGTTGAATTGAGTGTAATCTTTTTCGAGGCATCTTCTTGCTTGAAAATAATTTTGTATTGCTAATAATTATGGGTGTCCCTTGATCCCTACTGTGGTAGCTTGTTTTCCTCCCATTTCGCTGGAGTAGAAAATATTGCAGGTTCCAACTTAGTTACTGCCTTATGATTAGCCTTGTAAATGAAAGCCCAATTTTTTGATTAGCCTTGTAAATGAAAACCCAATTTTTTGACAATCAAACCTGATTCCACATGGTAAAAATCAGAGTTGAAAATGAATATTTTTTGGTATGTCATGGAAATTAGAAAAAGGTGCAATCACGTTGAGATTGAATTTTTGATAGTATTTTTGGAGTGTGTTTTACTCTTTTACATGTGTAAATTATATACTTTATCATGTACAATATGTGTAGTATTACAATATTCATAGTAGATATGCCAAATTTTCTATTATTTATTATTATAGAACCGATTTATATTATTAGATGATTTACATAAAGTTGACAAGTGAATTAGTGATAAAAATTCAAGTACTTAGTATTACTATTGATTATTATCAAAGCGATTTATGCATATGGATATAAGTTTCACGCAAGATATTAAGAAGTTTTTGAGCTCAAGATTGCCTGTAAGTTCCCCACAGCAACCAGAACCAACAATGAATTTTCGACCTATTCCAAAATTGGAATATATAAATTCATTAGTAGCCTAGACTATAGGCGTTTAAAAGCTTAGTAAAAACTAGCCAAAGGGAAATCTCAACCTTTTGAATGGCATGATTTCAACCTCATTGGATTGATTGATACTTAAGCACATCCTTTTATGATCGATCTATGTCCGACAAAAGAGGGGATTCTTCAACCTTCCCAAGGTAATTTCAAAGAGAGTTGTCTAATGAAAACATCACACATCTCCAGAGTGTCCAAACTTTCTAAGTGTGGTATACTAAAATTTGCTTTTGAAGAGTTTCTATTTGGAAAAAGAATTCCCCATGAAATCAGTCCAAACATTATTCCCAAATTCTGAAGTTAAAATTTTTATGAAGGAGCTAGGCCAAGAAATTGTGTTGGCAAACATTTACCTTTTACTGTTAGATGAGGAGAAAAGAATTCCTTTTATAGTATTAGCTGTGACAAATAAGACACTTCCATGATCTTCCTCTACAAGATAACATTTTAGTTATCACTGAAAGCATAAGAGCATAATGTGGAAAGAATATCCACAAGATGAGAAATACTTGCTGCATCATCCAGCCAATTGTACGGACCATAGTTAAATATGATAGGGGCATATACATCAAAAATATGTTTGGACATAATTCGGTTTAGAATTTGAATGAGACGGTCAAAATTTCAGTCAAACAATTAAAAGATTGAAAAAAATATTTGTAACATATAGGTTTTATATCAAAATTTTAAAAAAGTTTACATAAAAATTACAATCATGTAATAAATAATATTAACCAAATTATGAGTTTTTGTCAATGAAAAGGTAAATTTTTTATCATATAATCTTATGTTCTACGATATTTAAATAGTAAAAATCTTATTTTAATTCAATAATATAATATATTAAATAAAAGTGTAAAACATTTTTGTATTATACGTGAATAAAATGGTTGGTGTCAAAAAAATGAGTATGTTGCCCTATCTTTTGGTTTGGTGCGGCCTACAGGAATTTAATTTGAAAATTCAAAAGCACATGAATTATACGTGTGTAATACTGTTTTTAGCTAACTATGGTACATACTGGCTTATCAGGCAGCACAGAGGTATTAAACACCTGCAGCCCCTTGGATGATGCAGCAAATCACAAATTATCCGATCTCCCCATCAGACGGCAGGTGCTCGTGCAGCAAGTGATTCTCATCTTACTGATGTACTTATGCTTTTACTCATCTAGTGACAAATATGGAATGCACTCATTATGGGATCAGCAGATCGGACGGTACACGTTCATCAAACATTCGCTGCACTTTCTGCAGAAGGGTGCAGTGGCTGCATGCTCTCCAATCCGCCAATCTAATGGTGGGTGTGCTATTTCTCCAGTAAGGTGCTCGTTTCTTCTTCAAAAGACATGAAAACATGGCCGAATAACAAATCACCAAGACTCGTCCACTTGGAACAAACTGGCTCAATTGAAAACTTGAGCAGCTATCTATGTCTGCGGAAATTAGAACAAATTCCCACAGATAAACGAAGGAAACCCATCAATGTGAAATCGGCGACCTAGTTTTGCGAATCATCATAAGACATTTGAAAACAGGGCCCAATAACAAATTATCCACACATTCCCACTTGGAGCAAGCTTAGCTCAATTGAAAACCTGAGCTTCTCTTTAGTCTTTACAAATTACAACAAATTCCCCCAGGTAAAAGAAGGAAACCCGTCAACATCAAGTTTGCAACCTAGTTTTGCAGGTCTGCTTCCATTGGTTTTGTGTTGTCATCAGGCTTACAAACACAATTTGGTGATGCACTGCCTTCAGATGGTGAGGTCTCAGTGTTACTGCTCTCTGCCTCGTGAAAAGCTCGCCGAGCACCAAGCCTAAGCTTATGAAGTGTAGCCTCTGCACAAAGGGTGGGAGTATGAGATTATCAACAGATACTAACTTGCCATGCTTTGTTCTTGATGAGACATGTCATTCTCGTTCCCGACCTAGATTGGATGGTAGGGAGTGCCAAAATTAGTGCTCCCAACATTGGGTGTGCCGAACTTAAGTTTGCGCTCTCCACTTTTCCACCCTTGATGATTGGACGATGGATGTAAGGAATAGCATACACAGAGAACAGTGTGGTATGAATTCAGTGACAAGCATAAACTGTTTACATGAATAGAGTACCTTAGACAGGACCATAGGAGACCACAGTTTCCTAGTCCAGGATGTACAAGCCAAAAGAGAGCATACAATTTACATTATATTGTGCATGTTGGTGGGTTCATCGAGGCAAACAAAGTACTTTTCTATTGCACAATAAATATGTACTGAGCTTTTCAGCAACTCTAGTATTACGCATCACTCTAAAAATCTTGGTGTGGCATTACTAAACTAAGTGATAATAAAAGAGTCAGAAAACTGTGACATCAGAGCTATGACATATGATTCCCACTTATTTTCTGAAGGTAAAATATCTTTGGTAGTTTGGTTATCCCAAAGATAATTCCTGGATTATACTGTGCTATTACTTATAATTGATGCTATCTTCAATGGTAGGCATTCCGGTGTCACACTGAATCTCATCACTTCAACTATCATGGCCTTCGAATGCACTAATTCCACTTGTGACTTATTGCAGCTTGCTTCCCCGATAGTTTCATCACTCCTCTAACAGCATAATCTTTTATGCCATTCACCAATTTACCTATGGTCAACAAAAACCTTTGGTCCTTAAATTGACTGTTTTCATATGCAACTACCATAAGAACTCACTCTCTGAATTTCCTGCTAAAGTTACCTTTTATCTACTTCCAGCCATGTTTGTGTCCTGTTTATATTTTGCACACCAAGCTCACCACTTTAGTCATCACTGGTTTCTACATGGCAGGAGCAGAGGAAACTCTTATGAATAACAGTTTTGATATACTAAATCAAACAAGATGAATGAGTGCCTGTAAAAGAAAATTTTTACAATTACACACACTCAGTAAAAATGAAAACATCTTAATTTTACATGCAAGGAAAATATAACTTGGGAAATCTGTTAAAAAAACCAAATGGCAAAATCAAGTTCCCTAATGTATATGTTGCCCTGAATGTGCAGAACCTACTAAATATGTGTACCTTGTCACCCAAGAAGAACCTGCTATGTATGGACCTACCATGTATAAAGACCAGTCATGTATAGACCTTTGTATGACTCTTAAAACTTTATATATATAGATGAATCAAGAAAGCACAAGAACACAACGTGCTGTGTTCTTCTTTCCCACTTTTCTGTACATTCTTGCTTGAGTTCACAGCCAGATGAAAAAGTGGACGCAAGGTCACAAACTCTGACTTTAGGAAGATAGAAATGGTGACTGGAAAATTGGTGAAATTTGAAACGACATGGAATCGGAATTTGGAAGTACATCCATAAAGAAAACAGAGCTATCCAAGCCAGTACGAGAAGATGCCTAATGCCCCAAACAAGTAGACTGCCAATGATGTCAGATAACCCAATGGTGATTGACTGTTCATCGCCTGATTGGGAGTGACATTGTGTCAAAGTTGTGGAAGGCATAAGATATGAAATTAGGCATCTAGGAGATGATGAATTATTTAGAGGACAATTTTTACATTTTACTAAAGAATCCCATTGCAATAAGATTGTCCCAGAAAAATAGTGCACTGGAACATTAACAGAAAATACCATTTCTCATTAGTTAAAATTCAACCTTAGTTTCTTTCTAAAGCGCAGCACATGGTTTGACTTAAATAAGCTGCAATTATTCGATTGCTTCACACGATTTGAACACAACAACATCCTAAAAGTGACTGAAAGGACAGGTTGAAAATTTTATCTCTCCACCTCACAGGCACAAACCTTTCTGGAGAGACTGCTGTTTTGTTTGATATAAAACACTGTAAAAAAATTGCATTCTGCAAGACAAAATATGGTGTTTTCGAGCATGTTACAGTATTTTATGTCAAGCCAAACGACCTCTAAGTTTGTACCTAACAAGCTACAGTACGATAAGGGGATAAACAAACCATTCCACAAACCTTCAAAAACTGCATGATTTGTAGCAAAACTACAGACACACTCAACATTTAGCATCAATCTCTAAACAGAGGCTGCATTTTATCGTGAAAGGTTACAGGCTCACAGTGGAAACCAACAATAGACACAGGGAAGTAAGAAGGTTGAACAACCCCATTGCCACACCAAAAGCAGATTACAAACTATATATACAAAAAGTATTAATGGAAGAAACGCCACGAAAGTTGGGAGAAAAGTTTCAACTTTTGAGAAGAACGTGTAATAGAAAGGCTGATCCAGATTGATGATGGGAGAATAATAGCCAAATATAACGCCTCTCTCAAGAGAAAGAGAGAGAGAGAGAGAGAGAGAGAGAGAGAGAGAGAGAAACAGCATCTGACCAACGATTCCTCTCAGAAAACCCACAGAGGGAGACGGTTCTACACATCCCACAGAACTTCTCTTCCTCAATACAGCCTAAAATCAAATACAACAGAACAAGAACCCATGCCCCAGGAAGCACTACAGTAAATATGGGATCTGGCCCGGTAATTTAACGAAAAAATTGCATTTTCCCATAGAGGTGGCCCAGAAAAAAGAGCAACCCGCGTTTCCTAACGAAGAGAGAGAGAGAGAGAGAGAGAGAGAGAGAGAGAGATGATGGTTTTACCGTAGATGGAGAAGGCGTCGTCCTTGCGGACCTTGGACGCCGCCGCCGATCTCTCCAGCTCCAGATCGTCGAGACTTGCCGGCGGAGGAGGCCTCCTCATGCCCAGCATCTTCCTCTCTCTCTCTCTCTCTCTCTCTCTCTCTCTCTCACGTCCCTTCTGGAGCAGCACAGAAGAGTTGCCCACGACCTGTTCGTTGATATGTCGAGGAGAAGACGCGGGCTCCAGCGCCGGGAAAATGGAGCGCGGGAAGAAGCTTCCCGCGGAAGCTTTTCGCCATCTGCTCTCAAGAGGCCGCGGCGTGCACCGCGCTGCGCTCAGGAACTGTAAGCACTAGTAATGCCGGGCCACGTGTAATGCCTCAGGTTGCTTCCCACGAGGCATTGGTTAATTGGCCAGAAAAAAAATTTAATTGATGACATTGTTCAATAAATCGTGAAAAAACTAGAGAAGTACCGAAAAACTCAATAGAACAAGAATAAAGGCCCTTTTAGATGCAACTTTAGAAAATGCACATGAAATTATGATAAACTTATTTGCAAGTTGATTTTGAGTTTAAGATAATTCGAGTGATTTTAAAGGAAACTTAATTTCTACCAACTAAAATAACATCCTCGTAGAAATGAGTTTGTACAAAGGAGTCATGGTATGCCATAAAATGTCAATTTTGAAATCAATGGTTTTAAAACGGATGAAAATAAAATCTCTGATCCTGATTTTTGATAGCTTTAGATTGAAAATTAAAATCAACTAAAAAATATATCAGATAAGCCAATTGATTTTGAAATATGTAACTTAGATATTCCAAGTGTACAAAAAATACTATAAAATAGTATACAGCATTTTAGACATAAAGAAAACACTTTCTTACAATATTTTACAGCATTTTACGGTACACCAAACAACTCTTAAACCTAAATATATGAATCATGGATTACATGGCCAATTAAGGTCCTAAAGGAAATAAATCGATCTTCTTTCTAATTCGACCTCCATTAGGTGTCCAAGTCTGCTCTGCCCATGTGAGGTGCTCTGAGGTGGCCCAGTGAAGGCGATAACAGATCCTCTTTTCGTACACCTCAGTTGGGTCAATTTTTTGATAAGACACTTGTTATAGCAAGTATTATTTTTTATTTTTTTTAACTCTAGAGGAGCAGACAATCTTAAGAGGTCAATCTGTATTGTTCGATCTTTGATCAGATGATTAAATTTTTTTAAAAAAAGATCATCTATTTTTATTTTTAATCTTTTTTTAAACCATCCAATCAAAGATCGGACAATACAAATCAACCCCATTAATGTTGCCCCCTACCCAAGCTTTGTTTTAAAAGAAGCTGCTGCAGTACTTGCACACATCAAGGATTACTCAATAAGATACTAGAACCAACACCATAGTAATAGGGTCTATCCCCCTTATGAGCCTCTTTCTATGCGGTAAAATTTGCCCAGGATGTTGTAGCTGCAACTGCCATGGACAGCCCTCAGACTTTAAGTTCCATTAAATCTCTCGTTAGCTAGTGGAGCTATATACCACTGCATCTCTAATCAGATGATTATTACAGTTATAATACTTTGGGGCATTGCAACAAATATTATTCTCTTCTATCATTTCTTAAACAAATGATCTTATTGTTTTGAAAAGTAAATTTGGAAATTTTGAGTTTTTATTTTTTCATTTTTTTGGGACGTAAACTTGCTATCCACATGTTGCATAAAGATAAAAAAAAGACCTAGCGATGCATTAGTAATAGGGTTTTTGGTGTTGCCCCCCTACAATCTATCATATTTAGGGGTTAACACTCCAATAATGGTATTTAGTACCTTGTTATTGGATAATTTTACGTGTGAGCGTTAATTTGTTGTTATGTTGTTTACAGGGAGAAAAAGAAAGTGCTGTTCCCAAAATATTACTTTCGGTCTAGTTCAAACTATATCTAATTCTCTACGTATTGAACATGTGACATATGAAATGGCATTTATAAATAGGTGAAGGAGGAATGGGGTTAGGAAAGCAGCGTTGACAATGCAACATGCACGAGGTGGATATGTGATTGAAATTTTATTTATACATAGGTGAGAAATGAGGATTAAGTTGCTAACTTGAAAAGCAGTGTAATTTTTTTTCATATCTAAAAAAAATTATGGATATACCAATAGTTTCCTTATATCCTAAAAAACTAAAAAGATTGATCCTTTAAGCTTCAAAATGGACTGAGAAGTGAATATTCAAGCATGCTTTTCACATTCCAAGTAGAAAACGTAAATACACTGTCACACGTGTACATTCTAAATAAAAGTTTGATCTTTTATCTGTATTAATATTCATGTATTGGGTGAGTGAAAATTAATTATTTCAATAGAAATTCAAGGGATAAGAATTGAAAAGCGAAAAGAAAAAGAAAGACTGGCATAAGTGAATAGGACTTTTAAAGTTGAATTGTGACTTATTTCAAGTTAATAGCTTTATTCATTCAAGTTGTATTTCCTAATCCTACTTGATGTAGACTGGATCTATCACGACCGGATTCCGGAGCTGGAATCCGAAGAAGAGGATCCGGAGCTGGGCCGGATCGGTGTTTGAAGGGGCCCGACGGGGATCCGGAAGGCGAAGGACGCAGAGGCGGAGCCAGGATTCCGAGGCCGGAGGTGACTCGAAGCGGGCTTTCTCTTGGACAGTGAGCCCAAAAGCTCCTTCAGCGCGAGACCGAGTCTCATGTCTTGGGCCGAAGCTCCTTCGGCGGACGAAGGAGCGGCGCGGATGAATCTTCTCCCGTCTGCTGTCGACAGGCGACGAAGACGAAACCGAAGGTCCGAGGCCGGAGGTGACTCGGAGTGGGCTTGCTCTTGGATAGTGAGCCCAAAAGCTCCTTCAGCGCGAGACCGAGTCTCCTGTCTTGGGGCAGCCGGCGTGCGGCGTCGAGACCAGGGAGAGGAGTCCGAGGTCGGCGGTCGAGACCGACTCGGGAAGGTCGGCGATGATTCGAACCGAGCTCCTGCAGGAGGGAAAGAAGAAGAAAACCGGTCAGCAGGAGTCCCGGACTTCAGCCCTGAGGAACCCCCTCCGACGGTCAAGTTAGCTCCTGAAGAAGATTCGATTCAGAAGGCAAAGAGAGTAGCTTTAATGCTTTATGGACCGTAGTCCTTTAAGGGTCTCGGAGGCTTGAGGAAGCATCCGTTGCATACCTTTGGCAATAAATAGCGGGGTATTTATAGTAGAGGATAGTGGATGGTTAACGGTGGCAGCCGATATAGGACTAAATGAGGGCTTACTGATAAACCGCCATAGTGCTCGATCCGCCACCGGAGTGGGCCGGATTCGGCTACCGGGCCGAAAGGGGTTGGGCCGCTGATGGGCCGAAGCCTGTTGGGCCCTGGGCTGTCGCGCTGCTCCCGGGCCGTAGGCTAGTGGGCCGCTGACGGGCTGAAGCTTGTTGGGCCGGGAGCGACGGTGCCGCCTATGGGCCGAAGGCTGCTGCTGGGCCGCTGATGGGCCGGAGGCTCCCGGAGGGCCTGGTACTGCTGTTGTTGGGCTGAAAAGGGGTTTGGGCTTGCTATAATGGGCCAAATCGGATTCTGCCTCATCACATAGCCCCCCACTCTTGTCTTCCTCAGTTCTGAGATGGCGAGAGTATAGCCCGAAGCTGGCAGAAGAATTAGCGTAACAGGTGTCTTACTCGAAGCTCTGTTCTTTTTTTACTGGGAAGAGGGTGCCCTCGGTCGGCCGAGGGTTACGCGGTTGCTTCGTCCTCGCTCGGAGTGGCGACGAAGGCTCAGAGCTCAGAAGCCGAAGGGCCGAGCCCTCTGACTCGTGTCAGACTTCATTAAATGGACGGGATGGGCGTCGCCTCGCGAGGAAGCACGGGACACGCGTCGCGCATCCAGCCACTCCAGCGGCACGGGTTACCTGTGGGCTTAAAATATACCTTGCCGCTTCCCGATCCGGTATACGTGGCCGAAGCCACCCTCAGATCAGGATTACCTGCGGTCTTAGAAATACCGTGCCGCTTCCCGATCGGTACGGGTTACCTGCGGGCTTAAATATACCTTGCCGCTTCCCGATCCGGTATACGTGGCCGAAGCCACCCTCGGATCAGGATTACCTGCGGTCTTAGAGATACCGTGCCGCTCCCGATCGGTACGGGTTACCTGCAGGCTTAAATATACCTTGCCGCTTCCCGATCGGTACGGGTTACCTGCGGGCTTAAATATACCTTGCCGCTTCCCGATCCGGTATACGTGGCCGAAGCCACCCTCGGATCAGGATTACCTGCGGTCTTAGAGATACCGTGCCGCTCCCGATCGGTACGGGTTACCTGCGGGCTTAAATATACCTTGCCGCTTCCCGATCCGGTATACGTGGCCGAAGCCACCCTCGGATCAGGATTACCTGCGGTCTTAGAGATACCGTGCCGCTTCCCGATCGGTACGGGTTACCTGCGGACTTAAAATATACCTTGCCGCTTCCCGATCCGGTATACGTGGCCGAAGCCACCCTCGGATCAAGATTACCTGCGGTCTTAGAAATACCGTGCCGCTTCCCGATCGGTACGGGTTACCTGCGGGCTTAAAATATACCTTGCCGCTTCCCGATCGGTACGGGTTACCTGCGGGCTTAAATATACCTTGCCACTTCCCGATCGGTACGGGTTACCTGCGGGCTTAAATATACCTTGCCGCTTCCCGATCCGGTATAGGTTACCTGCGGGCTTAAATATACCTTGCCGCTTCCCGATCCGGTATACGTGGCCGAAGCCACCCTCGGATCAGGATTACCAGCGGTCTTAGAGATACCGTGCCGCTCCCGATCGGTACGGGTTACCTGCGGGCTTAAATATACCTTGCCGCTTCCCGATCCGGTATACGTGGCCGAAGCCACCCTCGGATCAGGATTACCAGCGGTCTTAGAGATACCGTGCCGCTCCCGATCGGTACAGGTTACCTGCGGGCTTAAATATACCTTGCCGCTTCCCGATCCGGTATACGTGGCCGAAGCCACCCTCGGATCAGGATTACCTGCGGTCTTAGAGATACCGTGCCGCTTCCCGATAGGTACGGGTTACCTGCGGGCTTAAATATACCTTGCCGCTTCCCGATCGGTACGGGTTACCTGCGGGCTTAAATATACCTTGCCGCTTCCCAATCCGGTATACGTGGCCGAAGCCACCCTCGGATCAGGATTACCAGCGGTCTTAGAGATACCGTGCCGCTCCCGATCGGTACGGGTTACCTGCGGGCTTAAATATACCTTGCCGCTTCCCGATCCGGTATACGTGGCCGAAGCCACCCTCGGATCAGGATTACCTGCGGTCTTAGAGATACCGTGCCGCTCCCGATCGGTACGGGTTACCTGCGGGCTTATACCTTGCCGCTTCCCGATCCGGTATACGTGGCCGAGGCCATTCTCGGATCAGGATTACCTGCGGACTTTGAAATACCATGTCGCTCCCGATCGGTACGGGTTACCTGCGGGCTTATACCTTGCCGCTTCCCGATCCGGTATACGTGGCCGAGGCCATCCTCGGATCAGGATTACCTGCGGACTTTGAAATACCGTGCCGCTCCCGATCGGTATGGGTTACCTGCAGGCTTATACCTTGCCGCTTCCCGATCCGGTATACGTAGCCGAGGCCATCCTCGGATCAGGATTACCTGCGGACTTTGAAATACCGTGCCGCTCCCGATCGGTACGGGTTACCTGCGGGCTTATACCTTGCCGCTTCCCGATCCGGTATACGTGGCCGAGGCCATCCTCGGATCAGGATTACCTGCGGACTTTGAAGACTTATTGTTGGACAATCTTTTTAAAGAAGAGACTTTCCTTATGTTTCCTGGCTAAATTCCAGGTTAGTTTACATGAAGTGCCGAAGGTACCCCGTATTCTATACAAGGGTGATGCGTGTCCGAAGGGGTCCCTAATCCGCGGGCCCCTCGGTTGCTTCCGTTTACAAACTTCGGCCTTTTTCTTTAGAGGTCTAGCAAGAGTACTCTTCGGACGTTGCCTTATTGCTCTGCGGTCCTCGGTTTACGCCTCTGTCGAGGCTGTTCCTACCGGTACAGTGGCAGTTGGCCTTCTCTGACGAGACGATCTATCTCCTCCCGAAGTTGCCGGCATTCATCAGTCGTGTGGCCGACCTCCCGGTGATACTCGCAGTATTGGCCGGGGTCCCTTCGGCGAGGATCGGTTTTCATGCGTGGTGGCCGTCGGAGCATATGCTTTATCTTCGTAAGCACCTGGGAAGGGGGAGCAGGTAGCGATAGGTGCTGTGGCTGCGGACCCTGTTTCCTGCCTTGGACCCACTCCCTTTGACATCGCCTACATAGGAGCTCTCGACTCGCAGGTTGAGGGTGAACCGCTGGAGGGGCAGGTGGTGCCGAAGGCTCGTCGTTCACCGAAACGGCCTCGTCGACGAAGGCTTGCGAAGAGGCCGGCCGAGGCTCATAGTTCTGTACAGGGCGAAAGGGAGGTGCTTGATGGGGGAGCTAGCTTAATACCCCTATGTGCCGGGCCATGGCAGATACCATGTCTGCTAATGAAGTAACAGTGGCAGTTAGTGCTGTCATTTGTTACTGGAGTTCCTTTATCCGGCTATCTTCAGTCGTGGACTCGGGCATGACTGGCCATGCCGCGCTCAAGGGGACGGATAGGGTGCCTTCGGAGAGTGGTAACTGTGCCGGGGCCTCCTGTTCCTCTGTTTCGCTTTGACCGGATCGTCGGTTTATTGGTCGCTGAGACATGACTTGTTTGTTGGTTTCCCACAGACGGCGCCACGTGATGTAGACTGGATCTATCACGACCGGATTCCGAAGCTGGAATCCGAAGAAGAGGATCCGGAGCTGGGCCGGATCGGTGTTTGAAGGGGCCCGACGGGGATCCGGAAGGCGAAGGACGCAGAGGCGGAGCCGGGATTCCGAGGCCGGAGGTGACTCGGAGCGGGCTTTCAGCGGGCTTTCTCTTGGACAGTGAGCCCAAAAGCTCCTTCAGCGCGAGACCGAGTCTCCTATCTTGGGCCGAAGCTCCTTCGGCGGACGAAGGAGCGGCGCGGATGAATCTTCTCCCGTCTGCTGTCGACAGGCGACGAAGCCGAAGCCGAAGGTCCGAGGCCGGAGGTGACTCGAAGTGGGCTTGCTCTTGGATAGTGAGCCCAAAAGCTCCTTCAGCGCGAGACCGAGTCTCCTGTCTTGGGGCAGCCGGCGTGCGGCGTCGAGACCAGGGAGAGGAGTCCGAGGTCGGCGGTCGAGACCGACTCGGGAAGGTCGGCGATGATTCGAACCGAGCTCCTGCAGGAGGGAAAGAAGAAGAAAACCGGTCAGCAGGAGTCCCGGGCTTCAGCCCTGGGGAACCTCTTCCGACGGTCAAGTTAGCTCCTGAAGAAGATTCGATTCAGAAGGCAAAGAGAGTAGCTTTAATGCTTTATGGACCGTAGTCCTTTAAGGGTCTCGGAGGCTTGAGGAAGCATCCGTTGCATACCTTTGGCAATAAATAGCGGGGTATTTATAGTAGAGGATAGCGGATGGTTAACGGTGGCAGCCGATATAGGACTAAATGAGGGCTTACTGATAAACCGCCATAGTGCCCGATCCGCCACCGGAGTGTCCCGGATTCGGCTACCGGGCCGAAGGGGGTTGGGCCGCTGATGGGCCGAAGCCTGTTGGGCCCTGGGCTGTCGCACTGCTCCCGGGCCGTAGGCTAGTGGGCCGCTGACGGGCTGAAGCCTGTTGGGCCGGGAGCGACGGTGCCGCCTATGGGCCGAAGGCTGCTGCTGGGCCGTTGATGGGCCGGAGGCTCCCGGAGGGCCTGGTACTTCTGTTGTTGGGCTGAAAAGGGGTTTGGGCTTCCTATAATGGACTGAATCGGATTCTACCTCATCACTACTTTTACTGTTTATGTTTAAAATAGACATGGAACTTGTAGTAGAATGAAGTTATGAAAAGAAAAGTAAAGCTCGTTCGATTCTTCTAAAGAAATGCATCAGAAAAAAGAATTCTTTGCCATGTGGTAAAAATATGACTTCAGGTGCAAAAGAACATGTTTCATAAAAATGATATTCTAAACTATGTTTAGAATGAAATAATGCCAAACCTACGTGGTGAGATAAGAATTCAAATCATCAAATTCAGTACGTTACTGTCTCGAAATGATAGTGAAAAGTACCCATGATCAATATCTTAACAAAAATCTTCCCTTTAATTTGCTATTTCCATTCCATTAGCACTCTTCTATATGAAAAGTTAGCATGAAACATTGAACAATCTAGCCCTAAACCATCATGCAAAATCACATGTACAATTCTTATAGGATTAGCAAATTCCACATGAGGCTTTAAACAAACTGGCACCAGATTTATACAGAAAGATTTGTACAGAGGAAAGATGAATCAAGTTATCATGCAAGAAGGATTAATGCATTGATATATCTTTATAACAATGAAGGCTTCATTTTATGAAAACTATATCTAATAGGTTTTATAGTGACTATGATGTAAGAGTGAGCTAAAATTAGGGCTGCGTATAATTAGTAATAAGAAGAGAATTTTAAAATGCATGGTGTTGTGCATTGTGGCTGATTTCTTGATAACCATCCATAATTACCTAATTCTTTCAACCATGCATTTGCCTTATGTAAGAGATAGTACGATGGAATTCTTTAATTAAACCAAAGCCTTTGTAGCGTTGAGGTTCTTTGGAATCTACATAAAAAAAGGATCATCTTTTGAGCATGCTAGCTAATCACACAATTGCCAACAATTAGAATGTGATGTAGGATTGTATGAAGATGAGATCATCTAGTCTCATTTTTTTATTTAATTTGTTTCCACTATAAGTGTCAAGGATAAATTTAATAAGTTACCTATTTTTTTCAAATGAAATAGTTGATTCATTTCTGGTCATTGTGGATAGGGTACACTAAGTGGATCTCATCTAGATCATATGTAGGTGCTGACTTTCCACTTGCAAATGGAATAACAAATGCAGTTGGGGATGCCTCTGGAATTGTTTGGTGGATATAGAAAAAAGGTTTTTGGGTATGTTGTTTAAAGTAAGAAAAGCATAAAAAATACAATGTTTAGGGGTAGGTTCTTGATATTATGCAATAACAACTCCCATCTAAATAAATAATGCAATATGAGGAGGTGCATAGGACCCTGACCATGAAAATGTTATTAAACATCATACAAATGACAAAATTATTTTTGAAGAAACTGAGTGGGACAACTCAAGAAATAGTATCATCTAACCTTTTGTAGTTTCATCTACAATCTCTTGATCTTCATTCACATAGCCTTCTTCTTCTACTACCTAAAATCGACCAAGTAGGCATGTATGTTTCTGACCTATAGAAACAATCCCATACTCCCAGATAATTTGAGAGAGAGAGAGAGAGAGTACAGAAATGAATAAAAATCAGAAATACTTACAGTTGAAACAAGGATTAAGCTCATGCAAACAACAAATTTGGAAGGGACATTGAGCTCATGGATGTTGATGGAAATAGCTTGCCAATTCTTTGGATGACACCAGCCAACCAATAATAAAATGTGGATAACTAAGTGCTGAGGAGTCTTTTCGATTGCAACCTGGTCCATAACAGCTATGATGTTGATGCTATCTTTTTAAGGAGGAGCCATCTTCTTTGCTAGCATACATGTCACTTACAATGATAAATGGGGTGGGAAAATCCATTGTTGCTGCTACTCTCCTTTGGAAAGCATAAATTATGTAATTTAACAAAGAAAATTCAGCTGACCCTATATGCTGTTAGGAATCTGGAAGATCATTTTTAACCTAACAAAAAGGATGCTGCATGTGCATAAAATGGCACTAACGTAGTTGTGATGTGTAACAAAAAATACAAGAAATGAGATCAATTTCTTCTTATTTCTTTTGCTTTATCAAATTCTTCTTACTTCTTTTTGCTTTACGCACAAATCATGCAACAGTATTGCACATGATGTTACATAAATCATGAATGGCACTGTCATAGGGGGAGGTTCTAGATTTCTGACAGTTTTAGTGCCCAAGAACTCAACTAAAAAAGGAACAAAAAATTAAAAAAAAAGACAAAAGCTATGTTCCAGTGATAAGTTGACAAATAATAGAGCAGATTAGCCAATCGACCACGAATTCGCACTCTAACTCGAAGTACGCCAATAAGAAGCTACTACTATCAGCATATACCATCCACTTTCAAGGCTCGTTTTGGTGGTGCATGGTAAAGTGCCATAAAATCTCGACATTGAAATCATCAACTTTAAAATCAGTGAAAATAATTTTTTTGATTTTAAAATCAACGATTTTGTAATAACTAGTTTTTGTTTATGATGATTTTGAGTTGAAAATCAAAATCAACTAAAAATAAGATTTTGGAGGTCAACCGATTTTGAAATGCAATAATTTATGACACCCCAAACATATAAACAATTAACGTTACAGCCATCCAAACATAAGAAAAAACGTCATTGTACCGATGTTTACAATGTTTTATGATAATTTACAACAATCCTGAAATGAAGCTAAAGTGTGGATTGCAACACGATCCCAACAAAAGGCTTTCATTGGAGGAGGCCGCATCACCACGGTAGAGTTACAGGTGGGCTGAGACCTCAGGGCATCCTCCAGGGGAATCAACTGAGTAGCTCAATTGGTTTCACCACATGACCTTCTTTCGGGAGTGACTCGAGTTCAAATCTAATTGAGAGCCTAAAACCTCTCCAAGTCATTCAGCGTATATTTGCCACCGGATATACATCTCCTTGTCCATAGGGATTACTTCTTTGAAAATTTGTTTTACTCGAAATTCTCGACTAATTAGGTGAGCTATTCGGACCCATGCGGAATACTCTCCGACTTAGGAGGAAAATTCAGACTCTACCTAGAATCGAACTATGGTCACTTGTAAATATGTGTACGCCGAGCTACTACGCCACTTTGTCCAAAAAAAGGGCATCCTCAAGGGTAATGAGGTTGGTGTAAATTTGTGTAATAGATTCCTGTAATACCGTGAGCTTTCTGAACCATAAGAAGTGCATACTAAAGTAAATTAATACTATGCTTAGGGCATGCTGCAGGCACTGGTGTGGTGTTGGTAAGGAAGGGCGCCTGGGGTGCTCTCTGGGTTTTGATGGAGGACAGACACAGTCGGAGCGGTTTAAGAAAGCTGAAACAGTTCGAGTGGACTAAGAAAAATCACTAACAGAACTGGGTGGAACGAGAACTTGTACTTCAAGTATATATGTTATAGATTATTAAAACATCAACTACATGAATTTGTATGTATTATAAATAGAGTAATCTTGCTGTACCGCATAAGATGTGACCATTTTTTAAAATTTTAAAGTCAGACTTATTATGTCCGATATGTTTGTACAATCTGATTTCAGATCAGACAATTCAAAAAAATAAAAAATGAAAAATTGAGTCTCAATGACCAGTGAAAAAATAACATTATTAGGAGTTTAGTTCTTTATCTTTTAGATTTGTTTTGAGCCGTTTGATAGAAGATCTGATTGCACAGATATGTCAGATATGATGGACCTGACCTTAAAAGAAATAAAAAAATAAAAAAATTCTAGTGCATTGCGTGCCGTGCAACAAATATTATTCTTATAAATATTTAAATAGACGTACGGATGTGACCAGTCCAAACTTGGATGGCTTTAGCCTTTAGCTCAGCTCGCGTGTGGTGGGTTCGGGGTGAAAGTTTTAATTCTCACGATTGTTCTAACGTCTGAGATGCATTTTAAAATGATCTTAGGTCGAGGCATCTCTCAGTGTAGATCTGACTTTATTAGGCGTCTTAGTTAACCTAGCCCATTGACACCTCTAATCAAAGGTTAAAAATTTTCTGCATTCCATTTCTCAAATGCAAGTTTGGTGTTTGCTAGATTTTGTTTGGTAATTGGGAACCAAGAAAATGGATGGAGACTACACCTATCATGAAAGATAAGACAAAATGATGCAAAAATGGATCTGCTGTTCTTCCTCTCAAATCACAGTCTGGCAAATTCACATGTAGGTATTGAAGGAAAGATGATAAAGCCTTCGAGGGGATAAAGATAGAAATAATTGTGTCCACATTTTACACTTTCCATCTATTCTTTGTATTTTCCCTTGTCCTCCCAAGAAGAGAACTGGGATGAATTTCCATTGCCACAAATTATACGATTCAAAAGGAACACCACAGCCAAAATATACTTCCCACAAGAAATACCCTTTGGATTGGTCAATAAAAGAAGGCAAAAATGCGCTCCTTTCTTGTTGAAATTGATGAGAACTAGCTATATCTGAATGAAGTAGGTTGAAGCATGCTTCAGATACAGGTTGAAGCAAGCTTGTTGTGCTGCATGAAGCCTTGAAATTGGATAGCATGTGGGAGATCCCTGGTGTGAGTGAAGTTTAGTTATATTTTGTTAAAGTATAATGAATGGGTTGGGGTTGGTGAGAGTGGGCCAAGTGTGCAACTTGTAAAAGTAGAAAACTTTTAGACATTGGTGTTGAATGGAAGCGAATATGTCACATTTCTATTGTATTTAATGAAGAGTTAATTTCAAAGAAATTATGCTTATTTTAAATTTCAAAAATACCATGCTTCCTTATATATTAGCCTACATACCTTCCTAATATGTGTAATACTTCAAAATTGCCACGACAATGGCATATTTGATATGTACGAGCTTCATATTTGCCACTTGTCTATAGTCATCTTTCTCGACGGTAAGCATTTAATCATCCTATCCTTCATAACCTTTCTATCCGTCAACCTCCAATCATAAAATTGGCAAAGATATAACTTTGACACTGTATAATCCAACTTGTCATACGTGGTGCAATTGCTTATCTTGTTCCACGTTTGAGAGAAAACGACAAACTATTGTTTGTTTTCTACTTATAAAAATCCAATTTATTGAAAGTAAATTTATACTCAGATAACGAGCTATAACACGTGAATATGAATTAGGGTATAGGGCATACACGTCGACAAGCATCTATCCTGATAACGATATTTAGTATCACGAATTCCAAGATGTCGTTGGTCTACCTCTCCCCATGTAACCATTATATATGGCTTTAGGGGGTGGGTGACAATCCAAGAAAGGTAAGCAATTGAAGAAGTTCCTTAAAAGTATTGTTGGTGGCGGAGAAATGCTATCGTCCTTGTTTAACATCATCGAATAGGTCCCATTGCCATCTCCCTCAGCCTTGAATATCTCCTTCTTGAATCATACATTCGGCGACGGTAGGTAGCATATGTCTCCTCTCCTTCTCTCACTATCCTATCTAATCTCATTCTTTCCTAATAGATCATTTCATGTATGAATCTTCCATCATACTGTTGTCGTTCTTTAGGGACCAAGATTCTCATGCATAACTCCAAATTTGTATCACTAGATTTTTTCCCCCTTCATTTGATCTTCATCTTTATTCCTATTTTTTGTTCACTTTCTATTCACTATGACAAAGAATTTGATATTTTTAGGTACATAATTGGCGAGGAACGACAAAGGCAACATGAAGCACAGGAAGAAGAGCACAAAATTGGATTTTGGGCTAAACCAAAGAGTGGATTCATGCGGGAGCTCCACTGAGGGAGGCTCAGTAATCATCGGAAATGACGTCGATGATGGTATCAACAGCGACAACAGTAGTAGCGATGGCAACTATTTCAGCTACATAAGTAGCTACATCAATGATTCCCCTACCTATTCCTCATGCTCTTCTTCCTCACCAACACTGCCTGAAAGCTCTTCCCTGCCTTTGGAGAATGGACACAAACACTCGACTTCTCTCTTACGACGCATGCGCTGCCCTAACTGCAACATTTACATGAGACCAAAGGCAAACCTTAAGTGTCCACGGTGCAAGACCAGAGTTTTAAATCACCCAAATAATCCCAAGAAGGTTGCTAAATCCAAGGGGAAGAAGAAGAACTAAGAGAGATCCAGTAAACCTCCACACCCCAACCCCTCCACCCTAGCATTCCCCCTTTTATATCATAAGCATCCATATGTGCTGTGATTCACTACCACCTCTCCACCCAGCATGCTTTTTTCTATAAGTATCAGTATGCACTATGATCTAAGTAGTCCCAACCCCCTCCCCCACCCCACCATCTTTTATGTCATATGTATCCGTATGTGTTGTGATCCAGTAATCTTTGCATGTACTTGGTTCACTACTTTTTTGTCCTATTTCTAAACTATCTACCTGTTTCCTATTATGATACTTGTTCATGTGTGAATAATGGCCGTTATAATCATGAATGGTTTGGAAGCCGTATAGATCCAGTAATCTTTGCATGTACTTGGTTCACTAGTGTTTGTCCTATTTCTATAGTAATATGAAAACCATCTACATGTTTCCTATTGTTCTTTTGATACTTGTAAACGTGTAAATAATGGCCGTTATAATCATGAATGCTTTAGAAGCTGTACTGATCCAATCACTTATAACTAGAGCTCTTCCTTTTTTTTTTTTTCTTTCGGGGGGAGGGGGTTGTCCAAGAGAGTCTAATCATTTCCTTAACAATGATACTTACATTGGACTTTCGAAGCTGCCACACATACATAGACTAGCTTGCCATAAGCTTAGCTATTATCCTCTACTAACAAAGTATAACACAAAAAAGAAAGAAAACATGAACTATAGAGATCAAGTCTACTCTTCGACAGTAACACACCATTTACAAGGAACAATGTAAGAAGATAACAAGACACAAATACTACACAGTACCATGTGGGTTTTCTCTTTAGGTCTGGGGCTGCCAAAAACACCTCGCGGCGTGCTAGAGAAAAGGGAAAGTTCGGATGACATGCTTTTAGAAGAAAAAATGTTGAAGGCGATGACACAAGCTATAAAGCCGATCGATGATGAGCTCCAAGCAGATGACTCATAGTTGCACAACATAAGCGGTCCAAATCACTACCTCCTAAAGATACAACAAAAAGAAACCATGTCGAGCTTTTGATCCAGCACACTTAAGTCGTGTTTGGCACAACTTCCATTTGGAAGTACTTTTATATTTTTATTTAGTTATTTTTTATGAAAGACATTGGATCTTGGAAGTCATTTATGTGGTATTTTACTTGTATTTTAGTTTCCAACCAAAAATTACAAGGGAGAAGTTTCTAAGATTAGAGAAAAAGTGAGGTTATTATGAAAGAGTTGACTTTTGTAACAAACTAAAATTAGTTATAACCTCTCTCCCTCAACTCATTCTATATAAGAAGTGAAAGCCAAAAATAACTTATAAGTGAAAGTTTTACCAAACACGCCCTTAGTATAGGTTCCACAGTGGAACAGGGCGGTCTGGGGAGGGAAGGAGAAATGGAGAGATAGGTGGAACCAAATTGGGACGAAGGACGATAAAATTGTGCAAGAAGGGTGACCATGAAATAGGTGGAGTTAATGATAAGATCCCAACAAGATGCAAGAACACAGAATGAAATGACTGAGACTAGTGGTAGAAATCTGAGCATTGACCAGAATCTATACTCGGAGAAGACCAACTAATGAAACAAAAGAAAGATAACCGATGTAGACAAACCTCCCAAAGAAGAAAATGATTCTAGGAAAATTTAGAAACTTACATGACAAAAACTTCCACATGGGAGATGGTTTGTTGAGGGCTTCTTTTTTTATTTGTTTATACTACTTGATGCAAACATGATGCTATCAGAGTTTGAATTTACATGCAATTTCGCACGAATCTCGATCCAGCAGAAAACCGTGTGATTATGCACAGCAGGCCCTAAGTATTACCTATTAGCTAACGTGGCTTTCATATTCTTCTATAGATCCTTAGACAAGAAACAAGTCCCTTTTAGCTTTGTGCAAGCATGCTTTCTAAAATTGTTTGACAAGTCAAAGAGATAGGAGGTGGGTGGATTGGGCAGTAGACACCAAAGCTTCAATTTATTTTCTTGAAAGGTGATTAACACGCTGACAACGGCTCATTTAGGGATAGCTTGGTTTGACATAAAATACTGTGGAATAAATTTTAAAATAACTGATCTTAGAACCAACAAAAATAAGATCCCTAATTTTAAACCACCAGTTCTAACCCACCCACCCACCCACCCTTTCGTTTTTGATGATTTTGAACTGAAAACCAAAGCCAGTTAAAAGGAGTATTATGTAGGCTTTAAAATACAGCCATGACACTCCAAGTATATAGAAACTGCCATAAATTTTTTAAAAAAATTCAAACATAAGAAAGATACCATTTTAATGCTAGCACTTTACGATGTCTTGCAGCCTATTACAGCACACCAAAAGACCCCTAACTATAAAATGAAATTATTACATCCCTTAAAACTCTGCGGAGGCTGTAGTATCACAAGCATCCCAATTTCCCCAAAGCAAGTCAAAGAACAAAATATTTCATATTAGTAGTTCTACTAAAATAGCTGGAGGCTACACCGAATTGCCAGTGCACCACTCGAACATGAAAGATCAACATCTTGATGATGTTGAAAGGGTTGTTAGAATGATCTCCAAACACTCACAGTAGACCATAAGATGGTAGCAAGAAACTGCAACCACTAGTACTTTTTAAAATTTCCATACTTGCACCATTCCACATCAAGAGGATTTGTGCATGATGGGTGAAACCAACCTATTGAAACAGTCATGGGAGCCATTTGACAAACACCAACTATAACTTATTGTACAAAAAGCAAACCTTGCTGCATTGACAGCTGGTTCTACACTGCTGCCGATGTTTTTATTTAAAAAAATGATTTTTTTTTGTCGGACCCAACCCCTTCTACATGGTCGTACAGTTTTTACTGTTCATTTGGGTCGGTTTTCGATTTCTCATATTTTTCTGGATCATCCGATCCGAGATCGGATTGTACGACCATGTAGGGCAGCATGAATCCGACCCAAAAAAATTCAAAAAAATAAATAAAAACACTGGCAGCCGGTGTAGAACCGACTGCCGGTGCAGCAAGTTGGACTCTTGTACAAATTGATGATCCATGTCTTACAAACCACAAAACCCGGGTGTTGAGTTTAAAGGGCCCAAGATCTAAGCACTGACCACAACTGAAATTAACCGATGTAAGACTATTATATAGCCGCTCCAACACTCCCCCTCACAGCCAAGATGAGCCGTGGAAGTTAGATATCAGGAGGTGGCGCAAATTAGAAAATAAACTTCGAGAAGATAACGTTGGACCAGGCCTCTGCTCTGATACCATCTTACAAACCACAAAACTCGGGTGTTGAGTTTGAAGGGCCCAAGATCATAAGCACTGACCACAACTGAAATTAACCGATGTAAGACTATTATATAGCCGCTCCAACACCATGATCTCTTGATTCACCCCACGAAAGGTGCACCCATCTCTTTCTTCCTAGATGCCACCTTCCATATGAATAACTTGAACTTCAAGGGATGTTTCCTGCACCAGATTATATACTCTTCGACCAAACTTTGCAATCACCTGTAAGTTGCATTTTTTAGCTGGTTTGACTGAGAAATCACCTCCCGGCTACCATGTTCCAGTCCTCATATCATCTTACCAAGCATTGAGTCATACCTGATCCAAAACATGTGAAGCATAAAGGAGAACTCTGAATTCCTGTTCATTCAAAATTCTCTTAAAATGGAGATCCCAGGAAACCAACTATTCTACTTCCTCTATTATTCCTTCGTTTCTGACAAAGAACATAGGTTGGGGAATGGGAAACCTTTAAGAAAAAGAGTTGGTGCCACACCACCATTACCAATTCTATAAACTGTAGAAACATAATATGAAATCTGCAGATTGAAAACATACTTTTTCATTGGCGAGACAAGTTACTGAGATTTGTTTACTTAAAAGTTCATATTTCTCCACTCCTAAAATACTTACCTCTCACAAGCTTGGCCTATAATATATCCTCAACCTGACCCAGTCCATAGCCATTGAGAAAGCAGTACTATGTTCATAGTAACTATGGGAAGCGAACCCATCCCTCCATCTTCTCTGCTCCTACAGAATGTGTACCATATGACTCGGCTCACCACTTTATCATGCAATCCGGCTATCCAAAAGAGTAAGACCCAGGCATTTAGTAGGAAAATTGAAACCATTAACAACCTAGAATACCTTCTGTAGCTTATTCTGTTATATTGCACTCTCATTCCCACAAATTTTCACTTCTCAAAGTTGATTTTAAATCCAGTCATTTGAGGATTGCAAACTGGATTTGTAATTAAGAACACCATCCATGTAGCTGTGCAAATTGTAAGCGAGCTATCTCTATTATATGACAACAAAGTTTGACCCCTTCAATCAGGCTGCAGCTCTTTGCTTTTGACCACATCATGCTTAGAACTTGGCCCATGAGAACAAATATCATGTGAAAACTCCATCAGTTTGACCTCAGTTTTGAATTTATTAAATAACCTACAAATTAAAACAACATACGTCCCACAACAAGATAATGTGGAATGCCTACAAGTTCAGCTATATGATTAAACAACATGACTATAAACACAACATAACCAGATGATCCAATTGCCACTTCTTTCATGCAATCCAGCATGTAATTGGACGGTGTTAGAACAATCCAAATGAGAGGTGGTATGCTGTTAGTGAGCCAATTGCAAAACTTTCCTACAGCATTGACTGTCTGAATTGAAAAAACATGAATACATGGCACTAATTTTCTTTTCTTTAGGTAGGAATAACTAAGGAAAAAAAGGATCGCTCAACATAAAATTATCCAATTGCAGGATTTGGACAACTCAAATATCTTTCTTTCTGGAATGCAATACAATCATTCGATAGTGATAATCACATATATAAACATAAAGGATAAAGTGGACATGCAATGAACTTCAAGTATGAGATGAATATCCTTGGGGGGGGGGGGGAGGTGTGGTGTTGCCTTAACTCAAATTGGGAATGGCTCTCAATGTTTTTCCAGGATATCTAAGATTTTCAGAGATTCTATTTGCAAAATTGTGCATAGAAGAGACACAGCTGCTTCCTCAAGATGCCAAGTGCTAATGGGACACTTAGCTGTAGTTCTCACATCCCTTGGTTCCAGAAAACTTCTCTGTTTTCATCAGATGGCCTATTGCAAATCACATTCCATTTCCAGTGACAAAGTTATTCAGCACCAAGGCAACCACGTATCTTCGGTTGTGATTGGTGACACAGCAATCAACATGAAACACCTTCCAACTGGGTTTTGCATGAGGGGAAAGGACACAGAAGTCGGAGTTTAGTTTAGTTGTCTGCTCCGTAGAGCGTTGCATGAGAATTGTATTTATGGCCTTTGGTCAACTGAATCTTGTTGGTTTGGTGTTGTTTGGTTTCTGGTCCAGTTTAAGGAAAACTGTGTAACACCCTTAGCAGTCAAGTTCTTTTTCAGTCTCCCCATCCTTCATAAACCTCCCCAGTTTGGTGGCTTTGTCTTCTTCCCATTTCCTCTTGGGTGTGCACAAATTGCATCAAATTAACTAGGACTGTCAACGGAAATTCGATTATCTGAGTTTTCGATTTGTTATCGAAAAAAAAATCGATAAAAAATATCTGCTCGATAATTATCGGAATCGGAAACAGATATTTACAATAAATTATCGCAATCAGAATCGGAAACCCTGTTCCATATCTGTTTTCCGATTTTTATTTTCGATTATTATTAAATTTATTATTAAAAATACATACTAACTTTTGAATCATGAAACTTTTGTGAGAAGGGAGGATCCTAACCCTATTGCAACGCAGCTCCCAACGCTCGCGGCACGCCCCATCTCCCCTCCAGCCTCCACGCTCCATCCGCTTCCTCCCATCACCACCAAGCCATCCTTCCGCCGGAGCGCTCCCCTCCGCCGGAGGGCAAGGGCTCCAGAGCCGCTCAACGTTGCAGGCTTGCAGCAGAACTCGGCGGCGGCCTCGACGGCGGCCTCGACCACGCCATCCTTCCGGCTCACCAGCATCTCGTCCCTCCCTGGCACAGCTTCGGTGGTGGAGGTGAAGGTAGGTCCTTACTGTTGCCGATGAAGAGATCAGAGTATTGGATGGAGGGGGTGGGAAAGAATCAAAGAATTTTTCAGTTTTTTCACTATCTCAGAGCGTATTATCAAATAAACCTTCGGCTCTTATGTGTGGTGAGAAGGGAAATATTTGGAAGATGGGGGGCGAGGAAAGATGCACGGAACAAAGGGAAGGGTGAGAAAGGAGTTAAGTTGGAGGATGCTTGCAGCCCTCCCCTGCTCTTCCTTTCTCCACATGGCTGCATTCCTGCTCCTCCTCTCTTCACACGGTCCCTCCCTATTTCTATCTTCTTCATACACTGCTCTCCCCTGCTCCTACTTTCTTAATGCAACTGCTCATCTCCAAGATCCACTTAGCCACCACAGTCTTCAACTTGATACCCATTGCTAGAAACTAATGATCCACCATGCTTCCATCAACTAGTTGCTACCGCTGTGGGGGACTTGTCCATTTTCCCTAGTGAAGGTTTGGAGCTTCAGGAGGGCTTTAGCTTGTTTTTTTTTTTTGGTCAGTAGCCCAATGGTACTGGGGCTTGGTGCCCAACTCGGAGGAATTGGGATCGAGCCGGCCGGAGGCTTAAGATTTACCTTACAAGAGAAAGATATATATATATTTTTTCCACTCGACGAGGGAGATACGCTGCCTAAAGCATAAGCTTCCACAGAGTACCGTAAAAATTCCCCTAACTAAGGTAGAAATCCGTGGGATCGAACCCGCGATCAAGCCTCCCGAGCAGGAGAACGTGTCCTGCCCAGCGCCACTACGCTACGGGCCTACGGACAGGGCTTTAGCTTGTTCACTTGCAGGATGTTGAGTGGGTGGTGATATCCCTTGCATCCGATCTTTATCTATGGGGGTGGAGAAGTAGTGGTGGACGCATAAATTTTATCAGATTATTCGGACATTAGGTTATAAGTATGAGATTCTATAGGATCCTGAGTTAAATCGGTGAGGTCTTAGACTAGGTTGATGGGATCCTGAATTAGACTACTTTGAATTGAGTTAACAAATTCCACAAAATCCATGAAATTCATATTTGATCCGCCACTAAAACCTCACTAAATGAATGTTGGATCCGAAGGCAAGCCGAAGCTCCGTTTCCAGTTGTTCGCTTGTCTTTCCGAGATTTTCCCAAGTCAAAGTCTTCTTTGTCTGCATTTCAACAAAAATATATCAAATTTTTGTTACACGAAACGTGTTTCCATTCAAAGCCTTTTACCGTTGGCCATATATAGTATATCAATACACCCCCCGATCAATATACCAAGTCTGAAGGCACATGCCTGTCTTCGTCTGACCAATTCTAATACCACTAGCTTCTTATGCACCTGGTGCAATTGCACGAGCTTTATTTGCACATTCTTCTTTGTTTGTGTTAGAATAATCTCACCTCAGAAAAAAAAGATAAAATAAATAATACTTAAATAATTGATGTCTATTCAAATCAAATCACAATAAATAAAGTTTAAATAGATGGTGTTTACTCAACTCAAATTCTTTTTTCTGATATGAGACTATTCTAATACATCCTTTCATATGCAAGTTGATTCAAAGGAATGTGTTAGAATAGTCCCATGTCGAAAAAAAAAGACAAAATAAGTAATACTATGTTGTCTATTCTACTCCATGTCTTAAAATTTTGGAGAAGGTGACGTGTGCCTGTGGTTTTGTCCAAAACATAAACATGAGGGAGGGTCAGAGGCACCGAAGCATCGTGATCTAGCCTCCACTGGAATATTACCGGGTTCTATCATCCCTCATAGATCAACGGGATGTAGTTTCTTTAGACGTACAAGCATTATTATTGTAAATTTTACGTGTAAATCGTCCACTAGATTAGCTTTATCCGTAAACTTGAGGACATGTATGTCTACGACATTAAGCTTCTTTGTAATAAATTTACCCCTTTATGTGCATCATAATGCTATAGCATGATCAAGCTTTCATGTGTTTAGCATGCCAAAACTGTACTCCGTTAATATAGTATCTAGAAGTTAAGTTTGGAAAGTTTTCTTTGAACTGTCTATCTGGGAAGAAAGGAGGAGGAATCAGGATGGAATGGTATAAAGAGATAAAAAATTGCTGATGTGAGCAAATTGTGATTATATTGTTGGGCAGGAGTGTTTATGGAGATTGATATGGTCAACTATTGATAAAGTGTGGTTGAGATTTTTTGGCAGATGTAATATACAAATTATTTCTATTTTTCAACTCCTTTTAAGATAATAACATGAGATTTCTCATGTTTTTGCAGCACATTAGCTCCCATTGGATTGTGTAGGTGATTTCGTAATTTCGTCACATCCAAGATGGCAGATGGAGACAATTCTATACCCCAAAGTCAAAGGTCTATTCCATAATTTTTTATTTAATTTTATTTAAATCTTAGACATGCTTTGTGATGTCATGCATCATTTTGAGAATATGTATTTATTTTCTTTTGTTGTTCAGAATTTCTGAAACTATTGAAGTAGAGAGTAGTGCACAAACATCATCTCATGTGCCTCCCCCTGAACATGCAAAGAAGAGAAAATTGAAGTCTTTAGTGTGGAAGAACTTTGATAGGACTCAGAGAGAAGATGGGACACATGTTGCTACATGTTATTTTTGTCACAAAGAATTGTCAGGAGATAGTAAAATGGAAACTACACATCTTAAGTTACATTTACGTGATTGTGTTCATTATAAAAGGAGTAAGAACAAGCAGGGGCAATTGCTTTTGAGACCTACAAAGACAAATAATGACGGTAGTACTATACTTGAGTATTTTCAATTTAACCAAGAAACAAGTCGCGAAGATTTTGCAAAGAGTGTTATTGTGCATGAATATTCTTTCTCATTTATTGAGCATGCCATTTTTAGGCATTTTCTTAGTGGTATACAACTACAATTCAAATGCTTAAGTCGAAATGCCATCAAGTCAGATTGCATGAAGTTATATAAAAAAGAAAACATAAAGATCTATGAGATGCTTAAGGAGTCCTACTCTCATGTTAGCATTACATCAGATCTTTAGACCTCTATTGGCACTACTTCTTATCTGTCTTTGACTTGTCATTTTGTTGATAAGAATTGAAAATTGCAGAAGAGAATTCTTAACTTTATAAAGGTGACATCTCATAGTGATTCTGAAGTTGCAAAGGTGATTAAAGAAAAATTATTTGATTGGAATATTGATGGCAAGATATGTAGCATTGTATTGGATAGTGCATTTTCAAATAGTGTGCTTACTAGAGAGCTTTGTGAAGTCTTGAGACCTCGTGGTCGTCTTCTCCTTGATGGTACTTTATTTCGCGTTCGTTGTTGTTGTCACATTCTAAATTTGATTGTTCAAGCTGGTTTGGGACTTTTAGAAATGACAATTTCAAATATTCGTGATAGTGTGAAACATGTTAGATGTTCAAATATAAGGTTGGAACATTTTAAGAAAGCATTAGAACAAGCTAATGTATCAAAAAAGAAGCTAATCTTGGATGTTTCAACTAGATGAAATTTTACATACGAGATGTTTTCTGTTGCTTGAGTTTCGTAATGCATTTAATCGATTATCATATTTTGATAGTGAGTTCAAAGATACTCCATCTTCTGAAGAATGGGAGAATGTGAGAGCGGCTAAAGGTTACTTGCTAACATTTTATCAAGTCACAAATAGATTTTCTGGCACAATGTATCTCACTGCAAATATGTATTTCAATGATATTTGTTTGATTCACTTGACATTGAAGAAGTGGTTGAAAGATACATGTCTTTTTATTGTCTCTATGGCTACATGCATGTTTCGAAAGTTCAACAAGTATTGGCGGACATTGAGTTTAGTGTTATCTTTTGATTGCATTTTAGATCCTCGTTATAAATTGAAAACCATTCAATTCTTTTTTGAAAAAATTTACAATGAGGATCATGGGAGAAAGGCTGCAAATAAAATTGATGACATTCAAAGATTATTTATGAGACTTTATAATGCATACGCAGAAGAACAAAGCAGAGTTTCTTCTAATAGAAGTGAGAATTCTAATGTTACAAGTAGTGGTGGGATCAATATTTTTGTCTCAGTGAATAGTGGACCTAAAGAGCTTTGTCCTGAGTTGTTGGAACTTGATCTTTTTCTTAAAGAGAACTCTTCAAACCAACTATTAAAATTAGACTTGGAGTTATATCTTGAAGCCCCTATACTAAGCAATGAAATTATTCTTGAGCAGTATGGTAGAAATTTTGATATTTTAGCATGGTGGAAAGAAGAAGAAGGAAAGTATCCAATTCTCGCTATGATGGCTCGTGATATCTTGGACATTCCAGTGTCAACTGTGGCATCATAGTCTATCTTTAGTACTGGAAGAAGGATTTTAGATTATTATCGAAGTTCTTTGACGCCAGATACAGTTGAAGCCCTCATTTGTTCTTAAGATTGGTTGAAGCAAAAAGGTATAGAGTTTTTTTATTTTATGATCTTAAAATGAATTTTAATTTTCATCCTTATGATGTTAGGTGTGCCACAAGTTAGGTCTATAGCTAGTTTATCTACTATAATTTCGACTTCTACTTTGGATGCTGAAATTTCACGGGAGGATGATGGTTTACTTGTGGTTCCTTCATATAACGATGACGTTAATAATCAATTGTATGTATGAATACAATTTTTTTCATTACTAGAATTTTTTAGTTTTAATGTATGTTAACAAATTTTTTTCATTGATTTCTTTTGTAGGGAGGATGATGATGACCTTCAATATTGATTTCTTACTTGATTAATGAGAATTCACTTGCATGAGGTGAAAAGATATTCATCTTCTTTTGCATATCATTTTATGTAGATGCATTATCTTTAAAAATTTAACATGAAAATGTGTTCACTTTTGTAGGAACAAAGGATCACTATGCTATGGAAAGCTTAGCTATTCAAGAATATTTAAGGAGATTGTCATGTTATGATGTTGTATTGTTAAAGATTGTAGTATTGAAATTGGATTAAGTAAACTTAAGTTTGATGTTACTTTTCTTTTCTCTTTGAGATACAATGCGATGTCATGTTATGTTATCATGATAGATTTTATTAGTATGTGGTTTATATTGTGTTAGTGTGAAGAATTTCATTAGTGTGTGGTGAAAAATTCAGTTGAAAGTTTTTTCTTAGGTATCTTTTAGCATTTAGTTGTGAAGTTTAATGTATATCCAGATTTTTAAATGTAACTTTATAGATATGGGGTTGCATTCATTGTGTTTTAATCATACTGATCATTATCTAATGTATTAGAGCCTATTAGTTATATTTAGGTCTCATTCTATAAGTTTTAAATAAATAAATAAATAAATTAATAATTTTTAATAATTATCAAAAATAATATCCGGATCCGATATCGAAAACGGAAAATGTACTTTCCGATCTTATTGGAAACGGAAACGGAAAATGCATTTTTTGATTTTATCGGAATCAAAAACTGAAATAGGTTATTGTTATCGGAATCTAAAAACGGAACACTTGTTTCCGTTTTCATATCCTACCCGTTTACAGCCCTAAAATTAACAATCCACTATCCACTGCATCAAGTTCTGTCATTTTCTAGATCAATTTCTATTTGAAATTTGCATAATACACAAGATCAGGAGTTACCATACCCAGTGCACCTTGACCCATATTGGAAACTGATGCAGTTGTTGGTGTAGGCACTTGGGTCCAAATTCAACCACAGCTTGACCCATATCATGAACATAAAAATCAAAGACAAAAGCATCCAAACATGAAAAATTATTTGCTCTAACCATGCCAAACACCACTTTAGCTTATGGTATGCCACAACATTTTTGTACACATGCATCAATTTACATGTTGCTCTTCCTCAGGAGATCATGGACCCAAGTGGCTATACCCAGATCGGGTCGACTCCTAAAAGTTAACTCATAACTGGATGAATTCAAGTCACCAGGATGGTTTGACTCGTTGAGTCGCATCCGACTCAATGTGACTCAAACTAACTCATGCAAAGTAGTATGTGACTCGTGCCAACTTCATATAACTCGTGTTAACTCATGCGATCGCTGTAATATGGCACAGGTCGTTGGGATCCGATTCAAGCCTACTTAATGCAACTTGATGTGACTCGTATCTTATTAAGTAGACTTTTTTTTCTAATTGAGATAATGATTAAAAATTTTCTCCAATTAATAAATAATTGGACTTTTTCTCCAATTTAATAAGTAAATTACACCTTTATATTGATTAATAGGATAGATTTCTCTTAAATTTGACTTAAGAGTCATTGTTATTAACATATCAGTAGAGTTAAAAGTTTATTTCTGCCATAATTATTTATAATTAAAGAATCTAAAAAAAAGACATAAATAAGCCTGCACCGGCCTGACTCATGTGACTTGTGCGATTTGGCCTGAGTCGGATTTACCGTATCGTATTTGGGAAGATACAATCCGACACGGATCAACGATACAATGAACCTTGCCTATACCAAGTTATCCTAAGAGTATGTTTGGCACAGCTCCCAATGGGAAGCACTTTGGCCTTCCATACCTCTCAACCTAGTTATTTTGAGAAAAGAAATTAGATCTTGGAAGCCACTCACGTGGTCTATCCACTTCCAACAAGAATTTCCAAACTGGAGCTTCCTAGGCTGGAGAAACAATGTGGTCAAGGGGAAGGAGTTGACTAATATTATTGCTCAAAGTTAGCTGGATCTATAAAACTTGGGGCAAAAAGTGGCTTCCACTAAAAGCTGCCAACCACACCCCCGCAATTTCAGAAGCAATACTCTCCTCACCACTTTGTCAGGCCTCACATACCATCAATTTGCATTTGCTGAGAATTTGATAACACTCCTTAGGATCCCTCCTTCCTTCAGAAAAATCCACAAACCATCACCGTGCAGGATAACACATTCGGAACAGGCATCGACCTAAAGATCTTACCTGCAAGATCCATTGGACGGCATCATGTGTAGCATGAGAGCATCACATTCCGCATCGGAACGTCTTTACGAGGCATTCCGTCGAACAGGTCATGGGCACTTATATTTTCACCAGAAAGGCCTACAGATGTACACATGCAGCAATCCCATTTGAACGTAAATGACCAGCACCAAACCCAGTTTCCGTGGACGGCCTCTGAGTGCCCAGCAGAAAGCAGACCTGGGCATCCATAGATAGCTTGCGTGCAAAGGGGAACTTAGCGGGTCCTCAGCCGAAGTTGGGCATCCCCGGGGAAGAACAGCCATGGCTTTGGGTCGGAATTGAGATCGGCGAAGCCCCTTCCCATCTTGATCACGGCATTCCAGAGGAAGCTGCTGGGGTCGGGGAGATGGGGGAGTCGGAGAGAACCCAGGGAAGACGAGCTAAGACAGAGTTGACTGGGAAATGGGAGGAATGGCATGACGGTTTGAGAGTGGCTATGTGGAAGCTTTCTCTCCCTTTAATATAAAAGATTGAGTAAATACTCGCCTAAAACGTGAGATAATTGTCTAAGTATATCTTATATGTCTATTTAACTTGATCTTTGATTAAAAAAAAAAAAAATTAAATATCAAAAATCAAGTTTCGATTTATTGGTCTCGGATTATTAATTTTTTTATTATTTCTTGAGACTCAATTTTAAATCTTTAAATTTTTTTTATTCATCTAATCAGAAATCAAATTATATGAACACGTAAGACTTAGGTACCATTTGGTTTCACTTTAAGTAGTTATTAAATAATCCATAATCTACCGAGAAGCAGTTCGATACTTACTTTTTCAAAAGCCACTTGTACTACCCATTTCTCTATGTGGCGGTCGAAAATTGGTCGGTTAGCGACGACTGTCCGATCGAAGATCTCGACTACTCGATGATATTGGAAACGTCCAAGGTAGAACCATCAAGAGGTGGAACAGAGGCGTCAGAGGGCCTCCCGGTCCGACAGAGAGCAAAACCCTCTGATGCCTAAGTTAGGTTCACAAAGGTGAGAAATTGCTAAAGGTTTGTGTGTCCGGAAAAACATACCTTACTCTAGAGAGGGTCAAGAGATTATATGGTCTCCCTTTTGAGGCGTCCTAAGGACGGTTTCCTTTGAGAGAGCGATCCGCCCACGATAGGATCTCCCTGATTTAGGGAGATTGTGGAATATTGAGCAAGCCAAAATTTTCTCATAACTGGCTGGGGTGGATCCTACGGACCTACCATAAGTGGACGGTTAATTTCGTAGGACCCGCCTGATAGCGAGGATTGTGACGAAGTGCTCTTAGGAGGGCATTGCCGAGATCCTGGGGGATCTCGAGAGTGAAGACTGGACTTCATACTAAGAGATCCAGTATTCCGAGCCCAATGGGCCCAAGATTCGGCCCCTAAAGCACGGGCCGGGGTTCTGAATGTCGTGTGGCCCTTTGCGTTGTCTCTGGAAAGCTGTGGGCCTGCATGCATAATGGGTTAATTTGGGTTGAGCCCAATTTCCCCTCGTCACTCTCTATCTCTCTCTTTCCACCTCATAATTCAAGTTGCACATAAGTTAAGGCCGATTGAGTCATTTGGAAATACTTGTTAGCTGTCAAGGATTATGTCTTTCTATGAGTAGAAATCGTACAATCCAAAAGTAAAATCAAACGATGCCTTAGTGCGTCTAATCATTAAAAAATGTCGAAAAAATATGCCGTGCAGCAAGACTCATACAAAGTTTAAGCATGTACTAAATCTAAGATTATTTACAAATATAATTTTCTTGCTTCTTTCATGCAAAAGTTGATGATGCAATCCAACGAAAGCTTCAATGCTGGCGATCCATTGGATCGGACGTTGATTTTAAAACCAGATAACTTCATAATAACTACTCCTGTTACTTAAATAAAATATCATATACTTTGAACAAAATATCACTCCCAAAACTTTTGATATTATCGATAACTCTCCTTAATCTGATATTTATAAAAAAGTTCAGCAATCTCAACTTCCTTACAAAAAAACCCATCTAACCATCTTTTGTGACAGATTCCCACCCTCTTTAGCAACAATTTTTGTAACACTTAGGGACTTTATACCAATTCACAAACTATGTGAGGGCTTATTCATAAATAATTATATTAGAAAGACTGTTTGTAAATATGCTATATTTTTAGGAGTTAAAATTTAATTATATCAAAAAATAAAATACCATATTTACCTACATATTACCTTACATATCGTTATAAAACAATATATCTATCAAGTGGGCAAAAAAAACCTAGATAACATTTTGTTTTACACTTTCACAATTTACATCATACCAAACGTCCAAAAATACTGTAAAATAAAATATATTTTTAAATTATGTTCTTTTACATCAAAATAAACACCTCTAACAATAAACATGAAATATTTGAGAATAAAACTTACTGCGTTGCATGCGGTATAAAAAAGATGACGTGGATTACAACACTTCACCTCCTTCCACCACATGTCTTACTTTTTTTCTTACCTTTTAACTTTTTTGAGTGAAGAAAAAAAAAGACATGTATTTTTTTTGACATCATTTAGTATTGTCCTTTTCTACTTACATCCCTTTCAAAAAGACACAAAACTCCTCTTGCTTTATGCCAGTCACTTTCTAACTTATCACTTTTAAACTGATCTTATTACTTTCAAACGTGAAATGATTACTTCCAAACATATTTAAGCTTCCAAATGCAATTTTATCATTTCGTACGTAGTTCATTTTTATCACTTCCTACGAAAAATTATAACTTTTAAATATATTTTTATTACTTCTTATGTGTTTTATCATTTCTTGCAGAAATTTATCGCTTCATATTCATTTTTATTACTTCTTACTGGGAAGTGATAACTTTTCATTTGGAAATGATAAATATGTATAGAAGTGATAATCTGGCATTTAAAAGTGATAAAATTAATTTGGAAGTAATAAACTAAAGTGAAAATAATTTGTCGTGCTCTTCAAAGGGAGATGAGGGAGAAATAATAACAATAAATGCTGTTAAAAAGTTGCAAATTATTTTCTCTCTATTTAAAAAAAGTCAAAAGGTTTAAAAAAAGTAGAACATATAGTGGAAAGAGACGAAGTATTGCAAGCCACATCATCTTTACTATACAGCATTCAGTGCAACTAGCATTACTTAATATTTAAACATATCTAATATACAATCCATGTGACACTTTTGAAACATTACGTATACTAGGATGTATACGGAATAAATGTTACATGGAATTATATCTTGAGAAAAAAAGAGAGGAGTAGAGGGAAGATCATGCAACGGCTCGGATCAAATGAGCACAAACCAAATGCTCGCTTATGCACAATGCAAGAAGTCTTGCTCCACTAATTAACACAACTTTCTTACCTAAACAATTAAAATAAAAAGAAATGCGTATGCAATTACTTACCATACAACAATAGTAACATCGCTCAGGCAGAATGGCATGCAATTTTTTTGTTAAAAAAAATTAACAAAAAAAATTGCCGAGGAGGGGATCACCCCAACTCAACCTTCGGGATCCAACGGTTCAAAAATAATCCAAACCACACAATTCGACATTGCACCGTGCGTGCTATCGGCTAAGGGTATTTTTGCACTCATTCCTATGCAGCACGGTTATATTAGCTAGTGGTTTTATAATTATTACATTTATAAGAATGACAAATTTAAAAATAATAGGGCTTTTGGCAAATAACTCCCTAAAGCATCTCATACTTATAAAAAACTTTATATTTACATATTTGCAGAACATCCCCAAAATTTTCTTTTATTCTGAAATAAACCCAAGTTGCAAGTGATAAGAGTGATAGAGTGGACTTAACGATAGGGGATTCTCTGCATATACAATGATCGCGTAGGAGATTTCTGCATGTGTATTTTGCAAAAAAGTTATTTTTGCTTGATTATAGGGGATTTATTATGAATACAATGATTATATACGGTCTTTTTATAAATATGTAAAGTACGGGGGTGTACAAAGATGCTATTTTTTAGGATATTATTTGCAAAAGGCCCTTTTATAATTTTACATGTGAAAGGATTATATTTGTAAATAACTTATAAATTTATTAAAAATAATTAGAGTCCTCCATTAGTAAGCTGATATTTTTCCCTACCCAAGGTTGACCTTTTGCCTACCGTCTCTCTCTTATTTTATCGGTAGATCTATTTTCTCTCTCTCCCATTAATAATCATTAATCATTCACATAATGTAATTACCCTACTTTCTCATTGGCTCGTACCATTGCAATACGTTAGCATCTTAAGAGACTATTAGATGCTAACCCCTTAAGTCTTAATGCCCTGATGCAATAACACTAGCACGTTAAAGCATTAACATATTGATCGGATGGTTACCACTTTTGAGGAATGCTAGCATGACGGGATAGTTTTTCCATTTCTTTACTTACGTAAAGGGAAACGAAGGGATGAGGGTGTTTTTTATAATTTCATTAAAGGCAATTAAGAATGTATTTAATAAAGTCATACACCAAATGCACTCACGTCAACTGGGTAAAAAAAGTGGAGAAACTATGCCATCATACTAGCAATTTCCTTATTTTTCTTGGCAATCAAACATTATAAAAATAACAAATAACACGTTCGGGATGGTTTCTATTATTAAACGAAAAGAAAAGAGAAATAAGTCCGTCCATAAAGTAACAAGGGTGAAGGGTGATAAAACAATGTTAATTTTTGTCACGAACTCTGACTGTTTCTAATTTATTAAATTAATAATAAATTTTAGGTCTTTTGCAAATAACCTTCTAAGAAATCTATTATATGCATATAACCCCTGTATTATACATATATGCAGAAAAACCTCTTGAGCCTTCTATTTATTGATTTATTCAGAAATAAGTCTTAATTTTAGTGACATTAGTGACAATAGACTTGTTAATCTAGAATTCTCCATACATATATAATGATTACATATTTTTAAACCTATATTCATTTTACAATAGGTTTTGTTTGATCGTGAGGAATTATACAGGGAATGTTTTGCATATATGTATCATTAGAGAGTTTTATGCATATATGGGATTCTTTAGGGATAATTCACAAAAGTTCCTAATAGGGTTAATTTCATGCTAATCATTGTATGCTGAATGCTCAAAATGCCTTGCTTATTTTTCATATTATCCTATATACCATTGTACTATATATGTCAGAGCACCTTGACTTAGTGATAAGTCTGACTTTGACATGGGAAAGGGGGGTGCCCACGATGATTCGATCTAAAAAAAGTTTGAGATAAGAGAAAAAGTTTTACCACTAGGATAAAACAGTTCCAACCGCCAATATATATATATATATATATATATATATACACCAATCCATTATATGTAATATTTCAAAATTGTCACGTCAATGACATATTCCATATGTATAAATATTCAATATATGCCACTGCAATGGCATATCTATTATCTTGTAAGAATGCATCGGATAACATGAACATAAGTATGACATTTTAAAGATTTAATATATGAGAGTGGTTAACATGAATTATTCCTATGCCAAAGAGTAATCATGCAGTGCAGCAGGCTTGTTACACCACATGATATGCAATCTAAAAAAATTAAGGTGGATTCTATCATGTTTGATACGTCCGAACAATCCGATCTTCGATTAGACAATCCAAAAAATTCTAAAAAATTCAAATCAAATTCTATTTTATCAAGTTCTGCCCATTAGTTTATTGGACTCAATTTTTTATTTTTTAAGATTTTGTAAATTATCCTATTGAAAATAAGAGATAAGATTGTAGGAACATATGGAACATGATGAGACTTATCTTTAAAAAATTCAAAAAATAATAATTATTTTTTAGGTTGCACCACGATGCAGTATTATTCTCTGGGAAAACATCACGTAACAGTGTCATATAAGTTGACTAATAATCCTATGGGTTTCTACATAAATACTCCTTGAAAATACCGTATTTGCACATATACTCCCAACTATCATCTATTATTAAGAATACCCTCAGAAACTCACAAATGTTGCATCTATACCCCTCCAGTTAAGGAGCCGTTAACCCACATCGAATATTCCATGAATGTGCTACGGAAGGCATTAAAAATGTGAAATACCGAATTTAACATTAACATGGTACCTTTACTTATTCTCAAATATGATAATACAATACCGCCCTCCTCGGTAACTTCTTTGAGCTCCACCCCTGGCTCGCCGTGAAGTCCACCTCCAGCCCTACCCTGTCTCCCAATCCCTACTCCTGGAACCGCCTCTTCAGCCTCCTCTTCCTCGACAACCGCATAGACGTAGGCTTCAACGTCGCCGCCGACTCCTCCAAGATCCCCGGCGATCAGGCCGTTGTGGCGCACCACCTTTGGGTCGCCCTTAAGGGGATATTCTCCTCCAACCCTCCTTCCTCTCCCGCTCGTTCTACCTCACCAACGAGAGCTACGCAAGCAAGTATATCCCCTCGACCAGGTACCGCATCCTACAGTGGAACCGCCGCACGCCGAATGAACCTATAGGGCGTCGAGATAGGCAACGGCCTCACCTACCTCGTCGCGCAGGTTGCCACCCACCCTGACAGTGTCTACTTCTCATACTTCATCAATGTGAGGCAAAAGGCCCTACTGGAGTAGCTCCAACGCGACACCGTGAGGTTGACACACGAGAAGCAGTGAGCGGCTGCGTCCGAAGAAACCGCATCTTGGACTGCATGCAAAATGCGACGGGGCTCGCCACCCTCTATAACATAACAAGACGCGGGTGTACCAGACCCGTGTCGTTCGGATCCTATTGGCAACGGAGGAGGCGAAGGCAACAATGGGCATGAAGAAGGGCTCATCGTGAGACTCTTGTCAATGGGGTACTGTCGATGAATGCGTGGATGGGGGAACTGGAGGGGGAGGGGCTAGAGGGCTTCTTGGAGGCGAACAAATAAGTGTGGAGGGTCAGTGATGGTAGGGGGAGGGGGGGCGCATTTGAGGCTACACAAGGGGGAGAGGCACTTCCACAAGAGACAACTAGTAATAACCAGGGGTGGGCAACATGAGTTCTTGGGGGTATTCTTGATAATAGGTGAGAGCTGGGGGTATATGTGCAAGTATAGTGTTTTCCAGGGGTATATATGCAAAAACCCCTAATCCTACACGCCAAGTTCGCTCTCGTAACCCTTACTTTCCCACCGTTATCTTGCCCGGGAAGGAGGGGCGGAGCAGAGACAACCACCACCAGGAAGATGCTCCCCACGGCGCTCAAAGCCCCACACGCCGCCCTTCCCATCCCACTACCGCCACCCAAACCAACCCCCGCACAACCGCCGCCGGCGGCGGCCCCAGACCACCTCCCGCTTCTCCACCTCTGCGCCCACCTCCGGGAAGCCCGCCAGGTCCACGCCCTCATGCTCAAGTCCGCCCAGATCGCCGACCCGTATGCCGCCGCCCGCATGGCCGAGTTCTACGCCGTCTCCGACCCTGGCAGCCCAGGCTGCGCCGAGAAGCTTCTCTGCTCCCTCCCCTGCATGCCCACCCCCTCCACCACCTTCATGTACAACACCACCATGAGGGGCCACCTACTCAAGGGGGACCCCCTCCGGCCACTCCAACTCTGCCACCAGATGCTGCGCCGCTCCTTCCCGCCAGACAAATTCACCTTCACCTTCGCCCTCAAGGCGGCCACCCAGCTCGCCGCCCCCGCGGTGGTCGGTGGGCAGCTCCACGCGCAGACCGTGAGGCGTGGGCTCGACTCGAGCTCCCACGTACGCAACAAGCTGGTTCATTTGTATGCTGTGTCTGGAGTGATGGATGACGCCCGCAAGTTGCTCGACGGAAGTCCGGAACCAGACCACGTAGCCTGGAACAGTGTGCTCCGAGGGTATGCCGCTGCCGGAGACGGGAGTTCCCTCCGCCAACTGTTCGACGTAATGCCGACGCGTGACGTTATCTCATGGAATACCATGATCGCATTCTACATGGATGTGGGGGAGTATGGGGAAGCTGTTTCAGCATTCCGATCAATGCAGGAGGATGGAGAAGAGCCAGACCGGGTGACTCTGGTCAGTGTTTTGTCTGCATTAGCGCAGTTGGGGGCTCTCGGCCAAGGCAAATGGGTCCATGCTTATATTCAGAGTCGCGGAATCGAGGTCGACGGGAACCTGTGTTCTGCCCTGATCAACATGTACTCAAAGTGCGGATGTATAGAAGGTGCAGCGTATGCATTCGAGGAGTCGAGTCGAAAGAGTAGTGTGGATGTCTGGAATGCAATGCTTTCAGGTTTCATGGCAAATGGGCATAGCTTGAGCGCACTTCAATTCTTCGCTAGAATGGAAGCCGAAGGCATAACACCCAACAAGATTACCTTCTCCTGTGTATTGAATGCTTGCAGCCATGGGGGTCTGGTTGAGAAAGGCCTTGAGTATTTCAAGAAGATGACCGACGTGTACGGCATCGAAGCTGACATTGCCCACTACGGATGCATGGTAGATCTGTTCTGTCGCACCGGCTTGTTTCATAGGGCCTGCGAGGTAATCTGCCAAATGCCCATGGAACCTGATGCAGCAATATGGAAGGCCATGCTGGGTGCTTGCCGAGTCCATGGCAACTTTGAGCTGGGTGTGAAGGCAGGTGTTAGGCTCATCAAGCTCGACCCGGATGATAACGCGGGGTATGTACTTTTGTCGAACATTTACGCACTGGCCGGCGGATGGGATAGGGTGTACAAGATCAGGAAGATGATGAAGAAGAGAAAGGTAAAGAAGGTGCCTGGTTGCAGCTCCACTGAATCAGATGGCTCGGTTCATGAGTTCAAAGCTGGGGATGCATCACATCCCATGACGAAGGAGATCTATGAAATGCTGGGTGAAATGGAAAAGAGACTGAAGATTGCAGGATACAAGCCTGACACCAAGCAAGTGTTGATGGATATCGACGAAGAAAAGGAGAAGGAGAGCTCATTGCTTCATCACAGTGAGAAGCTAGCAATTGCTTATGGTCTCATTAGCACCAAGCCAGGGACGACGATTCGAGTAGTCAAGAATCTCCGTGTTTGTGTCGATTGCCACACTGCTATCAAGCTTCTTTCTAATGCCTATAAACGGGATATAATTGTGAGGGACTCGAACCGGTTTCACCATTTTCAAAATGGATCCTGTTCATGTGGGGATTACTGGTGAGCTAGAAGTACACTGCAAGGGAGCTAGAAGTACTGCAAGGGCTCTTTCAATCTTCCAGGCCAGACCAGACTGGAGAGGCCATGGGATTACAGATGAGTTCCCAGCTGCAGGAATCAGTTTCAACTTACCCAGACCAGAGAGGGTGCTGGATTGCACATATTATCAGCAGATCTTTTTGGCATGTTGAAGGGCCAAACTATTAACAGGACCTCCACATATTATTCAACATATTATTACTTGAATAAGTCAGGATTTTCTATGACACCTGTTGGACTGACGACTTAGGACTACATTATGGACGATCCACTTATTTGCCAAAAAGCAAAGAGAGGAGGAGCCGGGTCCTTCAATTTGGTCCTTTTTTTTTTTCCCTTTTTTCCTCTTGAGGGTGAGTGGGAAGAGGATTGCAAAGTGTAAGGTGCATGGTATCGACTATTGGCGCAAGCAGGACTCCTGCATCAACTTCAACCATTTTGCAGGCAAGGATATCATAACATTTCATTGGTTCAGCAAGAAAAATAAAATGCCAAACAAGAGTCTGCACTGGTAACTGGATGAAAGACCCCATCGTTTTGCCTTGGGAACATCAAACAAGAGCGGATGATCTGAGAGACAAAATCCAGTTTCTTTCCTCAAACTGGTGGAGGTCGCAATGGCAGTTCTTTTTTCCCTTGGGGTTCTATTGATATCTTGTATCTTGTTACCGACAGTTTTCTTTCATTTGCTTGACAGAACCAAGTATGAAACCAATTGTTCCAATTGTTCATGAAGCAAACTAGTAGATCTGCTCACCAAACTGGCCGCACCTAACGGGCGAATTCCGGCCAGCGCACCTCGCTTGGGGCTTCTAAACAGATTGTTTTCTGTCGTAGCCTTCTGTTTTTCAGAGCCTTGTAGATTGGGGTGGAGGCCTGGAGGGAGGCCATGAGATGATGCCGCATGCCAGAAGTGTCTCTGAAGTTTTTATTTTTCAGCAACATTTGGGGCAAGATCTGGAGTCTCAATACTATCAAGTAATTCCTCACAATCTGCCAATGTTTTGAAATAAGTTTTACGATCAGTCGACCTTTGAAGAAAGCATCATTCTTATGAATATTTCTTCTTCCCCATAAAATGACCAAACCACCATTAACTCGTGCCGAACGGGCGACTCATAACGTATCACGGTGAATTCAAATCAGTGCAGCTCAACCGAGTCTGCATGATTTTTTCATGTAACTAAACCAAGTCTGTGTGAGTCAATCCGACTCGTATGAGAGATTTGAGTCAAACCGACTCTTCAAGTCGACGAACCCTGCCTTAAAGCACCTAAGATATACCCTAACACCCATGATTGAGGGCACTATATTGGAGGGGGGAAGACCGCTCCCATCATCCCGCCTTCTCTCTCTCTCTCTCTCTCCCCTCTCTTTTTTTCTTGTTCAAAGAGTGACAGGATAATGGTAAAAAAGTTACCTTTCTATTCTACATTAAAAACCAGAGTTGAATTAACATTATGTTATCCTATTGTTAGAAAATTATTGACAAGGACTTGTTTAGGACAGTGGAAGATTGCGGGATGTTATTTAATAATATTGGAATCACAAGAACTATCAAAATTATGTTAGATTGTTGAGATTAATTTGTAAAGATCATGTTCTTTTAGGCATCCTTCCTTGGCTGCTAACTCCTTATTATTGATCATCGATGATATTAAGAGAAATAATTGCTCCATCATCTGCGTGTGGCTGCAAGATCGTGCACTCACACGATCCAACAGCTAGGATGATGTGAGCACATGATTCTATCCTTTTTTAAAAAAAATTTAAAACCATCTGATCTTTGATCCGGAGGCTAAGCTGAGATGGTCTCTTTTTTTCCTTTTTTTTTTTTGGAAAAAAAAAAAAAATCGTGCTTACCTACCATCCAATGAAAGTGATCAAACAGCACCACTTCAAGCTTGGGACATTGCGTCAAACATTTCTCAATATTAAATAAAGCTGCTCATTTAATTGACTGCATCCAGGGGGTACATTCCTAAAAGGCCCCTTGCTTTTGTTTTTGCAACAGATTGCATCTTCTTGGGTGTTGTTTGATGCATTAATAATATTTTATTTTTATATTTTTTAACTGTATCTTTAATCTAAAACTAACGTAATCCTAAATCTAAAGAGTTTAAAACCCACAATCCGGCAGACTGGCACTTTACAGCACCTCAAACGACACCTTAGTCAATGGCCCTTTCTTGTATATTTCAGAACCCTAAGGTTGGGTGGGGGTTCCCCATGGGATGACACCAGATGTGTATCTAAAGTTGTTTTTCAGCTACATCTGGGGCTGTATGCTCAAAAAGAACAATAAACTGAAAGACAATTGTTTTTTTTTTTTTTTGGGGTTATCTGAAGTTAAATTTCAGCTTTAGACTTTTGGACCAAATACAATTATTTTAAAATTTATTTTATCTCGTGAATGTTCCAACCATTTGCTTAACATTGCATTGCATGTGCATTGTGCCGGGATGCATGAGAATTCCATTAAATTTTCATTTATTATACATGGTCTCATGGAAGTCCGTGCCTCCTGCGGATTATTGCCAGTTTATTAAAATGATGCCTAAAACAGAGTCATCTAACCCTAACCGGCTCTATTAATAAACCAGGGTGTGAATAGTTAAAGAGTCCTGCTTATATCCTGACTGTAAAATGTCTTAACATGAACAATGACTTTTACAGCTCAGAAAACGTCAAAAATTAGTATGGAAAAAGGTTGTTATGAATGACTACCATGCTTATACAGTGTGTTCTCAAACATTTCTAGCTTGTAGTCATGCTTGTGCTTCTCGAGATTATCTTTTATGTTACTTTAAGGCAGTGGATGGAACAACAGTTCGTTACTTGAAATGGATTACTAATACGATGAAATAAACATGTTTAGTATTGTCTTTTCTTCCCTTCTTTGGCTTCACTAATACGATCAATAAAATATGGACAAAAATTAAGGAGAAACCTACTGTTCCTTTTCATCTTCCTGCCCTTGCCAGATCTGCCATCAAGAAAGGTGACTAGCATGTTCTAGAACTACTCTAATGCACTCCCAATATGAAGTTATGAAAATTCTTCTAGAGCTGCATGAATATGGAATTTCAAAGATATATTCAAAACATGTCCTTTATGGGTGAGACCTAGAACTGTTTTACGTAGCTAGAAATTTACACTGGAGTTGGTCCACAGTTGGTACACCTACATGAATTTAGGTTCAATTTGAAGATTTCCATATGTTGCGCAACAAATAATGCCACATTTTCCTCATAGTTCTACCACAGGTATTTTCCAACAGTGCTAAAGTTGAAGATAATTTAGCCACCTTGTTATTTCATCTGATGCATTTACTTTCAAGGATATGACAATTTTCTTTCTCACATCCAAAAGACGAGGCTCCAGTACTACGCAGTTGTCATGTGGGTTTTCGATAGACATGCTACCTCACCATGCAGGAAAAGAGTTGGAGTTTGCACAAAAGAACAGCTAACAAAGACTCATGGAGATGGAGGCGAAGGCTCAATATCAAAACGCGGGAAGCTTTCTAGTTGAAAAATATACACAGAATACTGCGACCATCAAAATGAGAGTTGCAAGCAAAACATGCTTCGACTTGAGATTTGTTCCTGTACCTGTTCTATCCTCCATGGAAACAAATGCATCCATGTCAGCCCTACAGATAGGCATAGTAGAAGTCCCCACCTGATGATAGTAACCAAAATTTAATTGAATGGCAATTTTGGGTGGGGGTGAGCAGCATTGTTGAGTGACATGATATTTTGGACAAATACTACCAGGGGGAGGGACTGAGGGAGGGGGGAAGGGGAATCATGAACATGCAGTAGGCAGCAGTCTCATGGACAAAACCCTCATGTGAATTTCACAAATAACATCACATATAGCCAGGGAAACAAGTTGCAAATTGTTATTGTAATGTTGAGAATATGAATAAATAAGATTCTTGATCATTGACATGCATAGGACTCAAATGTACTGATAGCCAATGTGTTCCACTGAGTAACATTGGTATCTGATAAGAAGCGCACAGTAACAGTTATTTGATTTCCACAGCACTAGATAGTTTACAACTGTTAATTTGTTCTAGAGGTTTAGGTGCCCAAGACTCGTTGGAACTTGTAATTTCAGATCTAAGTTATGCCGGTATTGAAATACTAGGATGTTGCTGAGCATTTTCATAGAATAGTCCTACATTGAAAAAAGGACAAAATCTAAAAATGTTTAATAGATGGTGCCTACTCCACTCGTTGCCTTAAGGTTTTGAGTTGGATGGCCCAATAATTTCAACATGGTATCAAAGTGTATGGTTACGAACCAGGTTACGCACCCCATATTTATGATCCACGTGACAGAGCCTAAAATACGCTTGCACGTGAGGGGGCGTGTTAGAAGAGTCCTACATCAGAAAAAGGTCAAAATCTAAAAGTGTTTAATAGATGGTGCCTACTCCACTCATTGCCTTAAGGTTTTGAGTTGGACGGCCCAATATTTTCAACAGATATAATTATTCTCAACCAGCTTCTTCATGATTTCATGTATGCAAACAGCTTATGTGTACAAACTACAAAGTCAGACACAAAGGAAATGTATGTTTATACATGCAAATCAATACATATCAATGAAAAGGTCTTTCTCCTAATGGATGGGCGTGAGCATGCAGAATGAACACATGTACTCAAAGATGTAAAATGTGAGAAGTTCTTGTTTCCCATTCCTGTGCAAATATGTACGGGAGAAGAAAGGAGATCATTGGCATATGTACCATTATATAAAATAAGTTACCTGAGAAATGGCTCATAAGTAAGGTAGAAGCACCTTGATTCATGTTCAAGTCATAAAATCAGCTAGCCCAATGTTTAATCCATTCAAACCTAACTTTTAATGTTTTTTAAAAAATAATTGTCCCTTGTCATGCAACTTCAACCTAATAATAATTATATAGCTTACCATGTTTAGACCTGGGAAACTATTTGAGGGATTTTCTCAATCTGAGACTACTTGAGGGATTTTTCTCAATGTGAGAAACTATTCGAGGGATTTCCGAAGTACAAAGAAAAATAAAGCAATAGATAGATGGAGAGTGAAGGAAGATGAAGATTTCCAAGAAAAGTTTAACATGTTTCTTATGAGTTTTGCATAACAGTGCTCCTAAGGATCACTCCAGAAATGTGGATCATATGGATGTTCAAGCAATCTGTGATAAGAATGTAACAGTTTCGACAAAATGGAAAACAATCAAATTGCTTCTTCTTTTTTTTTTGGGGGGGGGGAGGATTGGGGGGGGATGACAGAGATCCCATGGGAGGTTGAGGATCTTATAAAAAAAAAGGGGGGACTTCGAATAGGTAGTTAGAATGTTAGATGCATTGATCAATGATTATTCAAGCACAAGTGCAGAATTCACAAAGGAAAACAAAGTCTTTCCTCAGAGGGTGTAAATCCTGTTTTTTCTTTCATGAAGTAAATGCTGCCGAGTTACTCAGCTTACTGAGTTCCATGTGGGGTCATAACAATTGTTCATTGAGGATCCAAAGTGAATTTTGGATTATTCATCTGAATCTATTTGACATATTTTGAGTCTTTAATTGATGATCTCCATTTATTTGAGAGTCGAGTTGAACTCAAAAGCTACCAAGGATTGACCTGCTTGTGGAGTAATATGGCAACTGAAATAGCCATATAATGTAGTTTATACAAATATAGCCTTGCAATCTAGTCAGTTATGTGTTTTGTTCTAGAAACTGAGGTGCGCCATACCTTTGTATGTATACAGCGACCAATCACTGGATGCCATATGGATACAGTGACCAATCACCAAATGCAACATGGGCTGTCTGATATCAATCGGACAGCCCATGCTACAACATGGCTGGGCACTATTTTAGACCCAGCCACGTCCACAGTTGAAATGCCCTATATATAGGGTTATTGCCCTAATGATGAATAGAGTGCTTTCACTCTTTCCTGCCTCTGCTCCTAACAGCTTGAATAGGATTCTCACCCAAAATCCTAAACCTCTCTAGTTGTTGAAACTCTGTAATAGGCAATCATTGTTTTGACTCATTAAGTGAATTTCCTTTTACTTGAATCATCTGGTTTTTTTAATTGGTAGCTCTTGAAGCATGGTTAAAGTTTTACAAACTTTGGACATCATTTACGACGGCAACCAAGGGCTTGATTGAGTCCTTCTAGACAACTTGCATTGAACAGTTTGTCAGGCAGCTGTAGAACTGCCACGGGAAGACAGATTATTACAGCTACTTAGATAGCTGTGTAACTTGCTCGCACATCACATCACCAGTCATCTAACTCTAGAGCATGAAACGCACATTTGTCAAGTGTTTAGTGTGTAAGAGTGCCATTTAAGGCTAGGAAGCCCCCAGAACCCTCAACCTGAAACGTCTTGAAGGCTGAATCATGTAGGGACAGGAAATTTAAACTATCAAACATAAATCAGTAAGTCCTTTTGATTGGCCTTATGGACGTAGGGCATTTTGCAGCTTGTTTTAACCAGATCCAGATGCTGTGAGATTCTGTTTTGGGTCACAGTTTTTTTCCCACAAAGACACACAGTTTTGTCCCCCAAAGGTGCTTTACAAGTTTTGGATTTGAATCCAATGTACATTACCCTACAACTTTTCTCCTTTCTGGTGTGGGATTATTCAGTTCACTCCTCTCCTAGCTTCCCAACACAATAGTGGCTCCACACTATAGCATTATGTTAACCAGGGGGTAGTCCTTCCCTGCAGCCTGGCTCGTGATTGGGTCACTACCCTAAGTATTTTATTGAGCCCAAAATGTAGGACAAGTTGTAAAGGATAACACAAGCTCTAGATTGTTTTAAGTGGTGACAAGAAAGTTGCTATTGCAAAACTAACTATGTTTTTGCAATTGCATAGTTTCTGATTGAGGACCATTTCAACAAAGAAATCTGCAGTATGAAAGCCCTAAATGAGTTATTTAAACTTAAAGGGTTTACATATGTGTTAGAACAAGAATTATAATTGTGTACGTCTTTTCAATTCATTTATTGCTGTAACTGTTTACTATTTACCACTACCATACCAGAGTTTTGTGGTAGCAGGGCTAGAGAAACCTTGTATGACCAGTTGTTGTCCGAGTGGCAGGTTTGGGGCACGAGAGGTTTGCTTTAGTTCATGGCATAGTAGTCAATCCCGTTCCGTCCCGTCCCATTGAGAAAACAGGACGGGACAGTTTCTTGTCTGTCCCAATAACTGTCCCCCTTTGTCCCGGCCCATTTCAGCCTGTCTCGATCTGTTCCGGCCCGTCCCAGCCTATCCCAACCTGAATTTGTATTTTGACCTAATATTTTCCTAACCACTTAAGCTCTTCGTAAACTTATTTTGCTGGGTTCATTTGATGAATACAGTGATATACTCTTTCATAAACCCAAAAATCCATCCTAAATGCTTTTATTGCATTAATTTTATTTTATTTTCATGTTTATATGTTTATTTTTCATATTATTTATTGTATTCATACTCTTTATAGTTGTTAGAATATGTATGGAAAAAAAATCCAGGACGGGACATTGGAATCATCTGGGACACCGGGACATCCCATCCCAGTGGGAAAACGGGACAGGGACCACGATGGGATTGACAACTATGGTTGGTGGAATCAGTTGAAGTCTTCAGAGAAGTGATGTCCAGGCTTGTGACTGGAATATGTATAAAGTCTTTGTGTATGGCTATGTACTCTTCAGATGGTTGCACCCTTTCTTCATTGGAATTGATGCACAGATGTTTCTGATCTGCAGCTTCGATGGCATAATGTGTGCATATTCCATGAGATTGTGATTATATTCTGAAATTTATAGAAGTTCCCAAACATTCACTGTAAATTAAGCAGGTCTCTGACATGAATGGGAAAGCTTTTGAATGATCTGAAGCCTATTACAGCTATGTCAGATCTTGTGGATCATCACACAAAGAGAGAGTTCACAAGTAGTGAGAGCAATAACAACGGGATACATTAGTGATCTAGAAGGGAAATATAATATTTGGAAAAGCATTATGATTTATGACGAGGAAAATGTGTTGAGGCTAGAGGATGTGAAGATCTTGAGAATTCCTGGAGAAGTAATCAGAGATGAAACCAGTGTACGGATTAGAAATAGAATGGAGATAACATATGCCAGGTCAATTTCCAGTGGATGATACCTGTAGTGCAACAGCTGAAGGAAAAGACTGTGTCAAAGTTAGATTCATATCTTTCTTTTTGTTTAAATAAACATGATATCATAGTTCCCCATGACAAATGAGAACTCTTTGTGTCAATAAGGAAAACTGAATATCAGCATACTGAACATCAGCACGTCCTCTAATACAATCATATCATGCGAGAAAAGGCCTAGAGGACACACCTGAATATTTGTTGATGACTCTATTCCACATTCCTCAAATGATTTAGCAAAGCCAAATTCTTTTCCATTATCGTTGATCTCATGACTTGAAGTAGCATAGATGCTGCCATTTCTTTGCCAGAGTTTTCCTCTCAAAGTTTTGTTCTCCTTTGTTAGTCCAGATATCTGCATATAAAACATATTAATGTCTACAATTCCAGATGTTGACTAAATTCAAATATTCTTTGCGTAAAGAATGTCCTAAGTTATCAATAACCCTTCCATGAAAAACTCATCTGGAATGTCCACCTGTATATTAGATGTCTGATTGAATACAGATTCTCTTTTGTAAGAATGACTTAATTTATCAATGTTTACCAGTAAAAACTATTATGACAAATTTTTGTGTCATTAAAAGAAAAAATTCGGGTTTATCATATGCATTCCTTCGCCAGAAATCCTGAGCACCTAGTACGGTATGACAAATATTCTCTTTCAGCCAAAGATAAGATTGTGGGTTATTATTATGCATTTGATTGCTGAGAAAGCCCAAGACAGAGGATATCAATAGGCACAGAAGTTTGTTTTCATATAAGAACTAACTCATCACCCACCTACGATTTTTATTTTTTCTTCTTTGGTTGGGTGGGTGGTTTGAGGATAATTGCAGGCTCTATGAGTTTATCGATGTTTTTTCTTTTTTTTTGAAATTTGTTGTGGATTGCACCAGTAATTTTATTAAAACATAAACAGAGGTAGTACAATCACATAACTAGAGGAGAGGTTCCTCATCCTTAGCAAAGGCCAATAAAAAAATGGCATCTGATTATAAGGAGAGGAGATGTTCCTCACCGGGGAGTATAATGATGACTTAAGGAAAAATGACGAACTTGAAGTTATAAGTTGATCACTGCTATTGTTAAAGGAAATTCAATATTGGAATGGTGGGTTAAGGGGGAAAAGACCAACAGGTCTTTAATGATATAGTCAACTTTGTTATTTGTTTAGAAAAGGCATCTACAAAGTTTAAACAAGTTGTTTCTATGTGACGAATGACAATTGAAAAGTTATAGCTCCTTGGTTGATCTCACACAATTCACCAAGGAGAACATTGCATCCAAAAAAAGGTCATGGTATTCCTATAGCTGAACTTAGAAGTGGTCGGTTCACAATAAAAGCACCAAGGGGTTCATAAGGTTTTCAAATGCACTGAATAGTAACCTGGTCCAATGCAATTATGATTGGTCAGATAACTTCTGTTATAAACATTCATCAAATAGCCAGTGGTATCCAAATCTAATTTGATTATACATTGGAACAGAAATAAATGGCTCCATGTAATGATACATGTTGGGGGAATGAAGGAATGTGACTGAAGTTCAAAGGGACCATCAAATATCAATAGCACCCTGTTGGACTTATGTTCTTTTTTTTTTTTAATGAAAGTGGATGGTACCACGTATTTGTATAAAATTAAAAAGGATAATGAAGATACAAGAGAGAAAACAAAATCAACTCATAGCCCCCAGAACAACAACACCAAAAGCTGAAACTCTCAATCCCGACCCAACAAAGCAAAGAGGGAGGAACTCATTGCCGTCCCATTACAATGGACCCTGTTGGGCTCATGGTTGGAAGGTATAACTCCAAATGTTGAATTTGATTTGCATTGGCAGGTTAGGGTATATAGACCTGTGTTGTGCTAGTCTGGCATATGTAGATTTTCACCTTTTCTCTTACTTTCAAGCCATTCTCTTGTATGCGTTACATGATTCTGCCCATAAATACACTACCGTAAGGATTAAGGAGTGGCAGCTACATACATTAGATCAGAACAGGATAATTGTCATATAATAAACCTATATACTAATAGTCTGCACCTCTTCTCACCTCCCTGGATTGCTCAGACCATTACAGCCACCAGAGAGAAACAGTGGATTAAAAAAAAAAAAAAACACAGGCAGCAGCTGGTTACAGCAGTTGGGAACATTCAAAGAATCTGCACCAGCTTCCTACTCTGCATCTAGTGAAATGAATGTGCTTAGCGTAGAGTCTATCAATGTTACCCTACCACCAAAATTAAGAATTTTGGATTTTCCTATCTCTTCATTTCCACTTACATCTGTCAAGAGGGAGGCAACGACACCAGAGAGAGTGTTTGCTTTTGTTTATAATAGGGTGAGGGATTTTTGTAGCGAGCTCATTGACTCTTCCCCTTTTTTGCTTTTTTCGATGGAGTTTGATTGGTACACCATCTTGTTGTATTGTACAGAGGCCCTCTGTTTTTTTGAGAGCTCCATTGTATACATTCTTGTACATTTCTTTCTACATTTATACAACTTAATGCTACCATCCAATTAAAAAAATAATCTTATATCAGTCTGCTACATGGGTTTCTGAGTTTCTTGCATATGAGCACTAAGGCAACTCTATAAATTATCTCCCACATGTTTAATTTGCCCAGTCTTAACTTGTCCAAACTAATCTCAAAGCGCAATCTCAAAGAGCTCACAGCATAAAAGTTTATCAAGTGATTGTCTCCCTGCATCCTCACAAAATGATAGACCATCATCTGTTGATATGCATATCGCGGATGCAACAGTTTTGAGATAGTCATCAACCCTGTTCTGTTCCATACCCCATTTTAGCACTAGGATATCATAGGATATTCCAATGTCTCAGACAGTTCTGGTATCCTATCCCAAAAAAATTTCCACACATGTTCCTACAATATATATATACATCAAAGTAAATATATCACATGAAAATAATGCAAGATCAATGCACTGTGATCCTTATAAGAGGGTATATTACAATAATTTACACAACAAATGATTATAAAAGGACCTGGATGGGTTTATGGCTTTATAAATGTGCAACTATATATCAAATAAACCTCCCAAAGTAAGTTGATAAAGGGGTTTAAGGAGCTTAGAAGTTTCCAGCAGGGACAGGTAGGGACAGACTGAGACAGCTGAGACAGGGTGGGACAGAGTAGAAAGTGTCCCATCCTGTTTCCTCACTGGGATGGGACATTGGCCAATTCTGGCTGGGATGGGATGGGATCAACTATTTTCGATCCACTGGGTGGTCCCCAGAGATACAGTACCTGAGATCCGATTTCTGCACTGCAGTCTCCTGGATTCTTCACAATCAAGTCAAAACCCTGGGAAACAAGGGGCTGTCTTCCTAACTTTTTGTCATTGGCTTACTTAGGGGAGAGGTTTACATAAGACCTCTACCTGGAACTTGCTCACTTGTTTTTTTCATACTGCCTTTGTTTTCTATGACGAAGAATTGTTTTTGACAATCAGGAACTCTAGCCATGCCTGGCAAACACAGGTACCTGGAGTTTGCCTGCATACCTCCTCCCTTGATCATGTTTCCAGTGGTTCTTAGAGTGTGGCATCAATGCCTCATGTGGATTGTACTCTAGGAGTGTTCAATCCAGCCATTTATTGCTTTCATAGGGGCATATGAGGTTTTAAGTAAGCTGTGGTGTGAACAGTCTCAACATCTTGCCACCACTCACTAATATGAGTTTCCAGTTGTGCGGGTTCAAGTCTTCTCTAATTCCCTATGGCTAACCTGTTTGTAGTAGATCACGCTTGCATATTTTTGGGGCTTTCCCACCTAAGGAGGAAAAACTCTCTCCTCTTGTTCTATTGTTTTCCTTTGAACTCTCATCTTTAAAACCGAAGTATCTTATTTGCTTTCAATCTAGAAAAACAAAAAAAAGGACTCCTAATAGAAAAAAGAGTACATGACAAATGTTGTGAATCCTATGGGAAAGGTTTTTACATTGATACTTAGATATTATTGAAGACTACTCTTATACTAGAAACAGATACTGAGAATCCCCCTGGAAAAGTTCCTACATTTGCAATAATGAAAATTACTGGACTGTTCCTAGTACGGTCAACATCATCAGCAAAATAAATGAATGAATGAAATCAGATTAGTTTGCAGATAACCGCTGATAATGGACAAAAGTATATCTATACCTGTATTTGAAGATGCTTTCTTTCCAATGCTAGTTTCATGACTAGATCAGTAATCACTCTGGCCTTAATATCAATATCCTTTGCAATTGCCATCTTTGCCTCATCAGCGTGACACAGCAATCTCTCTATGCATTCCAATCTGCTTCTCAGGTGTCCCAGTTCTTTGTTTAATTCCAAATTAGTCTCAGTCAATAAAGTACACTTTGATTCTGCACTCTCAGCCCTTCTTTCTGCTTTTAAAAACTTTGCCTTTAGATCCTCGATCAAATTTTCCTTCTCACTGAGTGTAGCATATAACAAGGCCTTTTGTCTCTCAGTTGCTTCAATAGATGTCTTTGCATGATCCCATTGAGCATCTGATTCCTTTAACTTACACTCTAGCAAGTTTCCCTCTTTTGTTCCATTAGATTTAATAACACAAAGTTCTTCATTCAGTTCCAAGTTAGTTTTGGTTAATAATGTACACTTGTCTTCCAAACTTTCAGCCCTAATTTCTGCCATCACAATGGATGCTTGGAGATCCTCTCTCACATTTTCCATCTTGGTAAGTTCAGAATGTAACACAGTTTCCTGATTTTGACTTGCTTTAAGGGAAGCCTTGGCTTGGTGTAGATGAACACCGGATTCTCTCAACTTCTCCTCAAGTGAATCCACTTTCTCCCTTAAAGCCAGAGCCTCTGAATTAGCAATATTGTATTTATCGTCAGCTTCTTTAAGACATACTTCTAAACTATTCGCCTGTTGTACAAGAGAAATATCAAGTGGTGCACTCCTTGCCTTCACCTCCTGCAAGGCACTTTCTTCAGCTGAAAACTTCAGCATGCTTTGCAGCTTAGATCTCACTTCCTTTTCTCTCTGGATCGAACCACTTAAGTTAAATTGAATAATCTGAAGCTTTGACATCAATTCTTTTGATATAGCCATTAGTATTTCAGTGGCATTGTCTGACTCGAACAACCTCTCATGAATGGCCTCCACTGGCTCTTCAATACAATATTTTTCCTGTTCTAGCATGTGCAGTTTTAATTTGACTTCTTCTTCATTACGCCTGGCATCTGAAAATTTCTTTTCAAGATCAAGCTCTCTGGCTAACGACTTCTCCAGCATTTGCAAACTATGTCTTTGTTGCTCTGCTGTGTGCATCTTCCATTTACCATTTATGGAAGAAAGTTGACCATACTTGGGGAAGTCCTCACCCCCATGGTTCCCTGTCAAGATAAATTTGTAAAGGTAAGTAAGACAATGTGCTTTTGCTATTCAAATTCCTCCATAAGAAAAACTCACAGGTTTTTTTCCCTTCAAAATCTAAAGTCCCTTGGAACTTTGCTGACTGTATCCTGATCTCAGACACCTGCTGTTGAAACTGCTTCAATGACTCTTCAGCATAACATAACTTCTCTTCTATTTCAGATATTTCAAAATGTTCACTTGGCTGTATCTTCTGATGGGCATCCCTGATTTCTGTTTGGAGAGAAGTCATGAAATATTCCAGTTCTTTTACTTCGGAATCCAAGATCCCGAACAACATATCAAATTCAAAGTCCTTCTTCAAAGCATCGGGTGGGATAAAACCATTCTCTATGTCTGGAGCTTCATAATCACTTAATCCGCTTGCAACATGCATCAACAGATTGTTGAGGTTAAGTACCTTCTCAGAAAAATAAAGTAAATCAAGTTCTATCCTGGTAAGAGCTGCCCTAGCATTTCCTGTCTCGCTCATTTTATCCCCATCAGCCAAGATGTCTTGATTTATGCAAACATCATCTCCATGATCATTGTCAACAGCCACGGCCTCTATCTTTTGTATTGATGCTAGATACAAAATTATTTCACTATCATGAACATCATTATAATATTAGATGAAGCAATAAAAAGAGAAAATTACTAAAAAGGGAAGTGAAACTTTAAGGGCACTTCAAGTTCAAAATAACCAAAAATGACTCTTCTCTTAAATTTCATATCTAAAGAGGAAAAATCACATTTTCTTAACATGGTACTGAAAATATCCTTAAACATTTTATGAAATTGTGGTCCCACACCAAATCATATTTTACACCTTTAGTCATAAAATATCCAAGAGGGACCCTTAAATTTTTATAGTTATAAAAGGACACAAATCTCTTTATAGGGTGTTTGGGAACGGTTTTTACTTTGAGGCTATTCTAATTTTAAATTTTATTTCATTCAAAAAATTATTTCTATTTTTGAAAATAGTGTGATCAGCTCTTGCCTTGTTTGGCAAGTTGTTATAATTTTTAAAAATTATAAAGAATCGTTTGGGGTTGGGGGGGGATGTGGGATGATAGAAGAGAGAAATAATAGATGCATCTCTTCGGAAGAAAAAGAAAAAAAAATAAGGGTTGGGTTGTTTTTATTTTGAAAGAATTTTATGAAGACCCAACCTCTTTCAATCTCCTCCCTTAAAAATAGGAGAAAGGAATCAAACAACATACAAGTCTTGTTTTCTTTCTAAAATCAAACTGAGAGAGAAATAGCTAAAAAACTGTAACCAAACACTCTATTAATATCTAAAAAAAGAAATCATTAATTCCTACCTACTAAAATGATACTAATATCTTAAAAATACCAAGAATGATGCTACTTTGAAATTTTATTTCTATAAGGGACAAAGTTTAGCACCTATGCTAAGTCATTCATTCCACTTCACCATGACAAGCTTTATATCATAAAATGTGGCCTACACAATTATCCCACTAAATATTGATAAGCATTTCACAACATGAGAATGCATAGGGGCAAGCATAATCACATGAATAAACACTCATACATTAATGGCTGCTGTTGTCGTCAATGGCAGTGGTTACAGGTCCTCCTCTGTCACTAGGGTTAGTGGTGACTGACCATTAATAGTTGCTGCTAACAACGATGGCAGTGGGGCTGCAGGTCCTTCTCCTCAACTGCAGAAGCTAGATAGCTGCTGCCCCGAATTGGAATTACGGAACTGGAGCAAAAATAATACCTTGATGCTAGTTGCTCCACCATGTTCATTTTGGAACCAAAAATTACTGTTTCCTTGGCAGTTACTAAACTTTAGCAACTGGAATAATCGGTTGCCCATCAAATCAGAACAATATATTCCAGATGACAGCGGTCAAGACTATACTTCATTTCCTTCCACTAGCGTTTCATGGTAGATTCGTCCTACAGTTTCTAAATCCCATGATCTCCAATCAATCAGCGGAAACAACTAATGCAAAAGCACCTATACAATCTTTCGAAAGCCAACCAATGAGAATGTCTACCCTTTCAAATTCACATCATCACGTTGACAAGCTTTTCATGGATAACACCACTCCGTAGAAACACCAGAAACTAAATCAAAGTCAATGTTTGCGTCATCGAAGTCTACTTTAAAATACATGTAAACTGCCGCCTCACCGCGGCCGGCAAAAAACCGTGCATACAGTGAAGACATTCACACCAACAGAACAAGACAGCATTAATCTGAAATCGATCCAATCATCAAATCACTTTCGTCCACAAACGCAAATGCACACCTACTTTCCCAATCATACAAAACTATCAACCAAACAAGCAACAACCGCATAACAAATGCCCGCAAGAAATCACTCCGCAAGAGACCCAACCAGACAAACACAAGCCAACAATCCACCAGCCGCCACCGAAATAATAATAATAACAAAAAAAACACTCAAAGCTCGCTTTAGGAGAGAACAGTTCCCTTCCAGAGCACTTCCCCAAGGGCAACGTCAACACATACAGGATCAGCAGCCTCCGGATTCCCAACCAACACAAAAGAATCGGGAATGGAGATCGATCGAGAACGGAATCCAGCCAGCCGGTGACGCAACGACAGCAAAAAAAAAAAAAAGATGGAGAGAACAGGGAATCACGAGGAGGAAAGGAACCTTGGAGCAGGATTTGTTGAAACCTTTCTGCAGATTTCTCTGTCGCTGTTCCTCTCGGCTGCTCATCGCCATCGCCATCGCCGCCACCTGCGAGTACGAGGAGGAGGAGTAGGAGTTCTAGAAGCAACTGCCAGAACCGGAAACATCTGCTGCGTCCTCTTGCGGGAACCCACTAAAAGTTGAAACGAGGTGGCCTTCCACTTCCGACTGATAGCCCTAAATTGCCCTTCATGGTTTCCTTATTTGCGGAACGAACGAACCCTCGCCTCGACGATCCGACCCGTTAGTCTGTCATCACCAATTTGGTATGATGTAAAATATTATAATTTAATATAAATTATTAATGTAAAATATTATAATTTAAAAATATACAAAATATATTATTTTATGTTCAATCAAATATTAGTTTATAATATTTTAAATCAAATCAAACAATTCCTTTATTTTATTAAATTTCTGTCATGCAACTCCATTCTATTAAAATCACATTGATGGCCATGGCCGCTAGTGTTAGTGGTAAGTGGTCAGTTCATTTATTTATTTTTTGAGTTTTCTCTATATATATGCCATTGCAAACTACTATATTTGTATGTATGCCCCCGACTCCCATATATTATTATAGATATTTCTAAAATCTTTAAAAAGATTATAGTTATACTTGTACATTAGAATATCATGAACTCCAATCGAATCTGTTAAAAAAAATTAATAATTTATGATATAGTCAGGATGCATATGCAAAATTCTAGTAAATTTAGGGGCACATATATAAGATGTTAGTGAAAATAGGGGTATATATGTAAAATGATTCTACTTGATTTGACAACCTTTTAGTAGAGGGGTATAATTGCAACCTTTTTGAAGATTTTAAGAATATTTGTAATAATATGCGGGAGCGAAGAATATCTGTACAAATATAATAATCTATATATATATATATACAAAACTCCCTTTACTTTTTTTTTGTCTAAACCCTGTCATAACACTTCGTTCTATTAAGATCAAGTTTTGATGGTGATGTGGCAACTAGTGTTAGTGGTGATTGGCCTTTTAACGGTTGTTGCTAACATCAATGGTTGCACTTGCACCTTACAGGTCCCCCTTCTTATGCTCCTGCTTATTGTCAACTGATTTTTTTTTTTTTAATACAGAACTTAATAGAACAGATCGCCTAATTATAGGACCTGAAAATGGTTGAATCAAACTCAAAATACTATGATTTTTCTTATCTAGAAGCGGTTTCATTTTTCATTGACACCTTTATTCATTAAAGCTCATCAAAAAGATCGGATGGACGCATGCCCAATTGGAGGCCTCCCCCAACTAGGTATTTTTCTAAAAAGAAAAAAATCTGCTGCACTGCTCGCCGCCGTCTGATCTAAGAATTTGGACACAGCAGTGCAATACACCGCGTCACGGTGCACCTTCTCCGAATCAATAAAAAAACGGTTGGATTTCCTTCTCATCTCTACTAACGTCCTCACCAACTCCTTGGATAAAAAAGATTTGAAATTTTTTTAATAGCATCCTAAAAGATTTTGTATTCGTGAATAACATAATTCATATTTATGTATAAATCTATTAACTATGATAGTATCTACATTTAACCCCCTCAATTAGGGTATTTACTTTGAATTCCACATAAGTTAAAAATAGTGTTATCCTACATAATTTATGTGAAAGCTATTAAATAAAAGCACTAATAATATTTTTAGTTATAATACAAATATCTCATAGAAAAAATCGCATAAGCATCTATCCGTAAACTTGTTGCAATTCCACTTTACAAATATATTTAGCATAAAAAAGAATTATTTTTAAAAATAGCAATTTTACTTTTCAAATACCTATAATCTCAATAAATGTAGCCATAATTTTGGTTCGGTGGAGTGAGAACATTCCACGTCTTTGAAGTGGGATGCTCTCTCCCACACCAACTCCAAGGTTTGCTTTATATTAAAAAAAGTACTTATGATCTTTGCAATCTATATTCTTTATTAGTCCTGTAATTATTTAAAATATTTTTAAAAGGTTCCTCAATCGTCTTAAAAAACCTCTAAAAGGACTTTTTAAGGGTGACTCAAATATCGTGAGAGGTCTTAAAGAAATATGAATATTACAGGAGCTTATAAGAAGTATTAAAAGATTATCGGGTTAAAAATACATGCTGTAAAAATAAAAAATGAAACGTTCACTTGATCCTACAAAATAGGTGAAGCATCACGTTTACTTGCAGCTCTTCTCAGTTAGATACAAAGAGATTACAAGAATAAGATTTAGAAAATCTCATTTCTCGTTTAAAAAAAAAAAAAAAAGCAAAACTTGCTGCACAGGTGTGAAGTCAGAAAAAAAAAAGATTTTTTAGGCTGGCCCAATTTAACTTACATGTTCATGCAATTAGATACCCTATCAAATAATTCAAAAAAATCTAAAAAATAAAAAATCAAGCCCCAATGACACATGGGGCTGGGCAAACCTAAAAATATTTCCTTTTGGTTACAGCGGCTACGTGGAGCACAGTAGTCTAACTCTTAAAAAAAAACTTAAGATATATTGAATTTAACATATGCAACATAAATATATTTTTATATAATATAATGAGATTTTTGCAAATATTCCCTAAATGATTTCATTTTTGCAGATAAGGCTCTATGTGATGCGTACTGGTATATTACCCACTACGATTATGTATTTATAGATAACCCTCTATATAATCTCTATTGTTATATAACTCCTTAATTATGGTGTTTATATTGAATTTCACCCAAGTTAAGACAACGGTACCATATCTAGAATATTCTATTACGAATGAGGGCTATTAAAAAATAATACAAATAATAGTTTTAGTTAAAGTGCTAACACCTTTCAAATAGCAAACCGTGCTTATAGCTCAAAAAAAATCTCTAAATATTTAAATATGGTAAAATATTAAAAATATCCCTCATCATCAAGTAACATGTGCATTGTTGAATGCAACAGTTCTTGAAGAAACTGCGTAATGGTTACGATTATTGTATCACATTTATATGTTTACAAAAATTTCAGCTACAAAGTATAATGTGCCGTTCAAAAAGGTGTTTGTATGTTAAATCAGAGAGTATTATTGATATTCATATTTAATAATCTTCATATACTTTATGACAGCGTTTTAACTAAGACTGAATTTTAAATAAACACCATAACTGAAGGAGATTATATGTAAATACATATCATACATAAAATCTCTCCGCAAATACAAAATCTGTTAGGTCTTTTTTGGTATCGAGATAAGATGAGACGAGAAAAATAAACTTAAGTCATCTATGGAGAAGTTATCCTTATCCTTATTTTGCGTTTGGTAACACATGAGATAAGAAATAATCATAACTCATTCATCGTTTGGTATGTACAAAGATGGTAATGAAGATAAGGTAAAGAAAAAAAATAATATGCCCTCCTTTAATCATATTAAAGGGATATGCACTAATCTTAATTTGGTAGAAATAAAATATATGTTAACAACAATGGTTCTTCCTAATATTGATAAAATATTAGTGTTAAATGTTAATATAGGTTAATAACAATTATTTTAAGTGTTAAAAATGTGTTAATATAAATTACTCTTAATTATACGCAACCTATTTTCATACGTTGGTATTTAGCATTAACAATGAAGTATTATGTAACGTTAATGACATAAGTCATTAAAGTAAGAGAAGAAAAAAAAGAAACGGACAGTCATAGCATTTGGCATTAAAAAAGTTGTCAAAATGAAGTTAATAAAATGGGAATAAGTCATTCTAACAAAAACATTAGAATGACTTATCTCCATGCTTAACTTTAAAATTGAGGATATCTCTAAAAATCTTAACCCCTTTTATTCCTGTACTAAAATGGGCTACCAAATGCATGATAAAATGGGTTTAATCCATCCCTATCCTGTACCAAACCTAGGTTATTACAGAAATTCTAATGTTTGTCCAGTATTCCTTAACATATTTAAGTTTATGAAAAACATATTTATAATATTTCTTTCAAAGAGAGCTACGCGTTACCTGCCCTAGGCAGCCCCTCTTCATCCCCGCCGAAGCGGCCCCGCGTCCTAAAACCTCAGGTCGCCCATCTGCACTGCCGCCGTCAACGGGCGCCGCCCTAAGCGCAGCGCCACCCTAGTCCGCTGACTCCACTGAGACGCCGCTGTCTCCTGGTACGCCCTCTCTCTCTCTCTCTCTCTCTCTCTACCCTACGGTTGGTGGCTTCGACGTCCGGGGCGCAGAAGGGTAGCTGCTTCTGTTGTTGCCGCCGCCTCCGGCGTGGTGGTGGACCAACCTGCACAAAAATTGTGTTCTTCTTGTCGTCATCGACGATGATGATGACGACCTTGAGAATTTTACTTGTTACAGGCGTCTAGGGTGGAATAGTAAGCGGGGGAGCTCATGGATCCCACTATCAGAGGACCGGTGGTGCTGCCGCCGGCGCCGCCGGCGCAGCAGCAGCAGCTAGCGACCGAGTCCCTTCCCATCTTTGTGGAAGGGGTCTCCCTTGTGCTCTCCCGGTGGACGGCACTCCAGATGGCTGTAGAGGACGGGTGGGGCGGCAGGGATTCTCGCCGCAAGTACCAAGAGCTCGAGGCTGCTCTCATCTCCTGGTTCACGCAGTCCATTGGTTAGATTCGGCATCTTTTTTCACTCCCTTCCCCCCCTTCGGGTTGGGTTTATTCAACTTTTAATGTTTTTTTTTCTTATGTTTATTTTGTTTATGTCCACTGCGGTTAGATCCTCTGTATATTGATGATTTGGAAAACATGCTTGATGAGAGCATGGCTGCCTCTTTTAACGCCGAAATCGACGATGGCAGTGTCGAAGAGGTACGCATTGGTGTTCCTGTTCTCGTTTACTTATCCTTGCTGTTCATGAAAAATAATTTATTTTCCCGTGGAATGTTTGAGGCAAGCATTGTTAAAAAAAACCATGGAGGCTTTTGAAGAGGGTCATATTTTGCGTGAAAATGGATAAGAAAGGATACACTTTAGGGAAATGAACTAGGGAAGTGAACCATGTTGTTATGTGAATCTGTTGAGAATATAAAGATCTACACTTTTAGTAGGAATTTTCAGGACACCTGAAATAATCTCATAAATGTTGTATGACCAAATTGAGCTATAGGTTTGTGCTCAAGGTGCATTTTCAGCCGTCAAGTTACATTCAGCTCTTTTGCAGTTGTCTTGTGATCTTTCATGTACAAATACCTCTATGGCATTCTGAATTCTGATAGTGTATTTGATGAAATTTTCTAAGAAAAAAAGCAATTGCAGAGGTGTTTCTGTGGCTTCATCATTTATTTTAGCACGCAGACTCTGGCAGGGCTCTTAAGTAAATTTGTTTGTTGTATAAACATAATATACCATATAGGCAGAAGTTGTTGCGTTCGAGTTTGGGTTCACAGATTGCATACAATTTGCCCATGGTCTATCAAAGCAAATAGAAGGGAAACAGTAGAAAATTTTCATGAAAGCCACCGTACAATTAATTCCCATAAAGACTGACTCAAGAAGCATTTTTCTTACTCTTGTGCTGCAATTTTATTGTGCAGTTGACTAAGTGCTGTTATGCAGAATGCTTTCACTCTCCTATTGAACAAAGTGTCACCGCATAGTCATGCCAAATGTTTCATTTGAGTGCCTAGAAAAATGAATGAAAATATGAAATGGAAGATTGTTTTGACTGATACAGTATTGACAGTGTGGAACTCATTAAAGGGGGTGGACGTAAGATCATCCTTGGTAATGTGAGTGGAAACTGGAAATGTATTTTGAAACATGGTGGGCTGTGGGCAAAATTAGTAGAAATTGCTAAGTGCATGATAGGGGGCTATCACTTTTGAGTCAATGAGCAACTACTCAAGGAAGACAATATTGAGCAAAGGCAGTAGGTTCAATCGTAGGGAACTGGTATTGCATGTTTATTGTTGTAGGAAAGGAGGACTTCAACCTCGGTGACCATTGCTTAATGCCCAGTTTCTATACTTGTATAGGCTGGAGCGGCCAGAGTTGAGATGACCGCTTGTAGAGAAGTGACAACCTATTTAACTGTTTGAGTATATTCTGTGGAGCTGGTGGACTCGTTAATGCGAGCATCACGATCAGCTGTGCAGGGTTTATCAGACACAAAGGAAACAAGGGCAAACAGACCGGCTAATGGGTAAACACTTGGCCATGTGGGGCATGAAATTAACCATGTTTCTGCAGCATTATTGCGACTCGCATTCAAGTCTTTATTGCCTTCCAATGAACAAGCCCTAGATATTTCTGTGTTCTCATTTCAGCCATTTTCTTAGCACATGTAAATTCTCTGCTTAAAATTCCTCTTTTCTTTTTGGGAAAACACTGATTACTTTGACTGTTCTTCACTGGCCACACAATCTGTTATTTCAAACTTCAATTTGTGCACCTTCCTGGAAAAAAAATATTGATCTGTAGCTAGAAACGTAAAAAATCAGTGCCATGCTCATCTTCTAGACATCTTGAATCCGAAGCATGTTTATATGACCTTTGGTGTTTTTTTCCATTTTAGTGGTCCCCTTTTTGAGGTTCTTAATCCATTATAGTTTTTTTCATTTTTGAAGTCCCTGCCGTTGTTTATCAAATTAATGCAACCCAACCCACCTGGATTCAAAACCTGGTCTTCCCAAAAATTCCCCCGCACCAATCAAGCTATGCTCGGCTGTTTAATCTATTTCAGATGTCTTCAGAGGAGATTTTGAATTTTTTCCCTCCTGCATAATACAATTATTTGGACGCCAAAAGTGATCTTGATTATTAATACGGTATTTATATACATCTTCACTTGATTGTATTCAGGTTGCTGAGCAGTTAATGATTATTCATGAAGAATGTCTTCAAGGCAATTTTGCATCAGTTGAAAGGCTGAGGAGTTCTAAACCTGGGATACATGCTATTTCTCAGAGTAAAAGGGTGATTACCTTCAACTTTAACTCATGTTTTCACCATTTAATAACTTTCATTTTTTATTCCCTAGTTGATCAATACCATGCAACCATTCTCATATTAATCTCTACTGTCCACCTGCTTCTTCTGTAGTTATCTCTGTTGACAGTTTAGTACATCTGTTGAATTCAAAGATGTTACTGTTCCTATGATTTGATGGTTACAAGTTCCTTAGCCTCATTGTTGACCGTGTGCTTTATGGAGATCAGAATGAAATACTTAAATTACCACAAGTCTACAACATTTGTTCACTTATTGTTTCTATTTGTCTTTGGTTGTTATGCCTAAAGAAGGTTATCATGGTTGCTCTATGAGAATGGCTTCATGGACCTTGGGAGTCTGATATTTTCCGGGTTTTTTTGGTCATTTGGAGGATGACATAAAGGTTTGTAGAGACATGAGATTTGATTGGAGTTTATTCATGGATAAAGAGATTCTCCTAGCTAGTGGTCACTACAGTATGTTGAAAATTGAAGGCATTTTAGAAAGATATCTCAAACTGTGATGTTGCATTTATGATTTCTAGGGATAAAGCTGTTTAAGTCATATAAGAAGCAGAATGTTTGCTAGTCAGTTTTGGTGAAGCTATCGTGAAGATTCTTAAGCGAATGAGTTGTAAATTACCGCTGGAGTAAACAGAATTAGGGAGACAATGATAATGAAAACCCCACTTAGCAAATCTTGAGGAGCCTTGCGTGATCTTCCTTTAACTAGGTTTCTCTTGTCTCATTAAATTCTCAGAGCTGACATACAACTATAAGGTGGCTTTTAACGAAGTGTGTCGTTTATGGGCCCCTAGGGTTCTCACCATTTAGTGTTTGTATGAACCGTTCTTAAATTGTCCATTAAAAGAACAGTTCAGGTGCTCCAAGCAATCATTGATGGTCCGTCAGTTCTCTGAGTGTTGAAGACTTCCAAAGATTATTGCTTTCTTGAATATAATTTTGAGTTTAGGCAGCATTTTTATTGGTTCAGTGAACCGGATATACAACATTGTTCCATCTAGAGCTTGTGTAATGATTCGAAGTTCCATTTATTGATTAATCAATACTGGCAACTGCTACTTCATTTACCATGTTCCAGGTGGTTAATGATGATGATGATGATGATGAGAGTTCCGATGAAGATGTGTCAGACATGATGGTTGACGAATCAAAGCCAAAAGTTATGGCTGCGGACGAGCCAAAACCCAGAGAAGTACCTGATGAAGAGGGGTGGACTGTGGTCTCTTCTAGGAGGGACAAAGGTAAAAGCTCAGGTTAAGGTTCTTTGTTATGTGGGCTCCTTGGATCACTCCATTTTTTTTAAGGTAGAGCTTTGTCCAATTTTGCTTCAGCATCATCGTCATATATTCAGATCCAGTATACATATGTATGGTGGGTGTATATTACAGCTACTTTTAACAGTTTGTCGTCTAAATCAAAGCTAGTGTCATGTTATCATGTTCGGTAAAATACGATAGCCTGGTCTATGAATATTTCTCAGTTTCTATGTTTTGGCACAGTATTGTCTACTTGTGTCTCTAATATGGAGCAGCTGTAGTGATGTGAGACTCACTTTTCTTTTGGTAGTCATTCAATCTTGAAGAATGCTGCTGTTCCACCTTTTTTTATCATCCTATTCGCTACTTTCTTTGAGAGCTGTTTGATTACTTGAATGGAGAGCTCTCATTCGATGTACTGATTGCAGAAGAAGTTATGTTACAATTAATAAGAACCATCTGATCAAACAGCTTAATGGGTGTGCCAAATAGTGGTGAAGTGTGATATAATAGCACTACTTTCTGATCTTTACATCAGAATAATATTGATATATAACATTAATTTTTTATGGAATGAGCACCAACTCTGGTTTCTGGATCAGGTACGTGACCCTAGGTTGGTGCTCGCCGCCGATATGTCCACAGATGAGATTCGATATCGCAACCTCACAGTTATACATGAAATGTGTTATCCAACTCTCACCCCTTAGGGTTGGCGAACATTTTGTTGTAAACAACTTTTAGCTTTCATGCTCAAAATCAAAAGTCAATGGGTTGGATCGAAGGAGATACGTAGGTCATTTTCCAATAACCTCATTTTATCTCCGATTTTGGCTGTATTTAGCAAAATTTTTAATTAGAAGTTATTTTTGGTGTCCACTTTGTACTTGTTCTTAACAACTTCATTTTTATATCAATATAGAAAGTTTCAATTTGAGATTTTTGATTGGAAGTAAAAAAAAGAAAAAGTTTCCATAAATGGCTTTTAAGTTCGAATAGCCATTACGCAACAATGATTGGGCCAAAATTTGTGAAAATTTAAAAGTTCTCCTATTAGGAATGTTGTGCCAAATGCCTCCAAGGAAGTTCCAATCTGCAACTGCGAAACTCGGTGCTGTCTTCTCAAAATATCTTCGGCAAGAGCTTTGTAAATCCAAGAAAGCATCCAAGTTGTGCAAAGCACATGTTAAATAGAGGATATTATAACTTTGCAAGTAAGGCATTCATAAGGATGTCAAAGGATAGGTGTCGGGTTGGATGGAAGTTCTATCCTTATCCTATCTTTAAGGAAAATATTATTCTTATCCTTGTGCATTCTTATCCTTATCTTTTAAAATTATAAAAAAAAGACAGACGTTAAATTACAGATACATTGGAGAAGTAGAAGCCGAATGTTAGTGGCATTATATGACTACCTGATAGAGGGGAGAGGTGGCTATTTGTAGAGATGACAATTGTAAAAGAGTTTTACTTGTTGCACCACAGGACGTGAAATGAGCCTCCCAGTCTTATTCCACCATACGGAGTGTGCACATGGCCATGTACCTTTGCATAAATGTGTCCTGATGTCAGAAAAAAAAACTTTGTGTATGTGATCTCGAGCATATCCTAAGGCACTCGAGAGCATCCTGGCACTCTTGAGCGCATCAGGGCACTCTACGGCGCATAAGTGTATTAGAGAGCGCCAAGATGCTCTCGAGCGCTTTAGGGCGTATCCTAAGGTGCTCGAGTGCATCCTGGCGTTCTCAAACGCACTCATGCATTTGAGAGCGTCTTGATGCGCTCGAGGAGTGATTGGATGGATTGCAAAGAGGCGACAAGCTCGTGGGTATAATAATTAGGAAGAAGTATTTCTCCTCGCCAATTTATGCAATAGAGACACAATCCATGGCGTCGTACTTAGCTCCATGTTTATCTTCCAGGCATGTCCCCTCTTTTTAATAACATGGTTACTTTCTTCTAAGAATTTCCTCTCTCAAGTCGGCATGTCATAATAGAAGCCAACACGCTCTCTTCTTACAATGAGTTTTACTTGCCGCAACAAGTTGACGTGGAATGGGCCTCTCAGCCCCATTCTGCCATCTGGAGTCTTGTCACACGCATAAATGTGCCTTGATGTCAGCAAATTTTTTTTTTTTTACCCCTCCGTATGTGATCTCGAGCACATCCTAAGGCACTCGATGCATCAGTGTGCTCTCCAACGCACTCATGCGCTTAAGAGCGTCTTGATGTGTTCGAGAGCATTAGGATGCTCTCGAGCGCCTCAAGATGCGCTCAAGGAGTATAGCCTGTGAGTAATTTTTTTTATTTTTTTTGGCTGACATCAAGGCACATTTATGCTGAGGACAAGGCCATGTGCATGCTCCAGGTTGCGGAATGGGGCTGGAAGGTCCATTCCACATTAGCTTGCTACGTTGTACCAAGTAAAACTCATATGACTAAAGTATCTATTGGTCATTGAGAACTATTAATAGTGACTAACTAAAATCAAAAGTAGTTCAGTTGGCTTCACCCTTTGACATCTCTTTAGAAGATTTCAAGTTCAAGTTGGTTGGAAGTCGAAAAACTACCGCTGCTATTAGACTAAGGTGTGCCGCAGATTATTTCCCTTGGTATGTAGGACTACTTTTCCAGACAATAATTTGAGTTCACAATTGTCACCTAGTTAGGTAGAATTGTCAGTGTTGTACGAAATTGTCTCCGTATTGAGAAAAAATATTGGGCTCTGGTCTCTTGTATACATATGTAGATATATAGCTAACTAAACCACCAAAGTTTGGGGTCTCCTTTTCGATGGTAGGTAGGAAACCCACCTAAATTGAGGTCTCGTCACCGGCAATGGCTATACACTCACCGATCTCCTCCAGCGGACCAGTCGACACTCCAATGTTGGAGATGTGTGTGGGAGGGAGTTCTCCCTTCGAAGCCTTTATCGCCAGGCTCCCCCCTTGTTTACCTCTACCTGTCCTCCATCGCTCTTGCCCCTATCGCAATGCCCTAGTATCTCCCTCCATCCCCCAATACCTGTGCTCTCCTCCTTCTATTCGCCTCCCCCTTCACCCTTCTCCTTTCACCCTTGCTTCTCTTCTCTCATAATCTAACCACTCTTATCGGTTTTGCCGCCCCTCTCAAAGGGCCTCCTTTGGCCATCCCCTAGGGTCTAGATTTATCGGATGTAGGCTTTCTACTGTTGCCTTCTTCCCCTCCCTTACTTATCCCTATGTTTGGCACCTCCTCCCCTCCCCTTTTACCCATCTGTTTATCCATGTTCTCGTTGTGTGATGGGTCTTGGGACGGCCTATTTCCGTTCACAGGATTAGAATCCTTGTCGTCTCCGGCATCTGTTGCGTGATCGAATCAACACATGGTGGAGTGATCGTGTTTGCTTAGATCCCATTTTGGGATTGCGGAGATTTCGCTTGAAATCCAAAGCGCATCCCGTATGTCTTCCAGAGACCTGTGTCTTGAGGCCCTCCCCTTGCTTGGTTGCTAAATTGGCATTGCAGCATGCTTCGGTCTCTGGCATTGAAACCTCCGATGAAGCCGATTGTTGCTTCCTTTGCGAACTTCGACTTTCGAGCGTCTCGTTGATGGCAATCGGGGTTCCCATCAATCCATCATGTGGCTGTTTATCTACTAGTCTCTACCCCCCTGTTTGTCCTACTTTGTTCCTATCGGCGCCGTCTGCCATTTGCCCATCCCTCTGTGGTCTTCCCATGTAATCTCTTTCCCCCTCTATGTTCTTATTCTCTCTATTTTGGCTATGTACTTTTCACTGGTTAAATGAATGGCAGCGACCTTTAGTTGCAAAAAATAATAAAGAAAAGACCAACTAAAATCACGACATGTAGAAGAAAGTAAAATAACGGATAGATGGATAAAAAGATTAGAAATAAGTGAATCTTTATCGCCCTTTTATTAGATTTGAAAATAAGTGAATCTTTATTGTCCTTTTATTAAAGGATAAAGATATCCTTACATAGAAAATGAGAGAAGTTTATCTTTCCTTTAAGCCGCACGTAAAGACGGATAAGTAGATAATCAGGTGCCCATTGACATCCCTAACTTATAAGTAAAAGGGACTAGTTCAGTGCCATGTCTACCACCAAATAAAGCCAAAGAAGACAAGAGTCGAAGTCTGACTTGCAGAAGCCCAGTAGCTCTAACAATGAAGCCGAATGGGATCGTCTGGATCGAATCATCTGGACCTCCCTGCACACCAATGAAGCATCCCCATGCTAGATTAGGTGGTGCCTCTCTGACCCCATTGCCTTGGTGTGAATGAGTGTCAGCATGCACGGTTACAGACCGAACCTCATCAAATATTTGGAAAACCTCATGCCACCAAATAGATAGAACTTGCCATGGAAGCTTACCACGCTTGTTTTGAATATTGGCCAGCATCGTGAAGTCCACCTTGATTACTGTTACAAGGGGGTTTAAAAAAAAACTTGCAGTGTGATACCATTAAGTGGTGCATGTGTCTTGGTCATTGTATTGCAGGCAACATTGGAAGGATTAAGCAAATGGGGTACAGTTAGAATGAGATCTTTTCGGCCTCAAATTCGATACATCTCTCAATATCCTCTCATATGATGATTTGGGCATTTTTTTTTACTCCTCTTATGCTTGTTTTCGTCTAATGTTGATCGCATAGTAGCAATAGGTTAGTTAGTAGTGGATGTCTTCCCTCAAATTTCCTGCTCTTTCTTCTCTTTCACACTTCCCAAATGACATGCATAGCAATCATGAATGATACAAAAACCATGTGGATCCCGGGCATTACATGAGCTCACACGACCATCTGGATCCCAATCATGAGATGCCATAAACATTTAACTGGAGGCAATATATATATATATATATATATATATATATATCTGTTGATAGGGTGGTTCAGTTGGCCAAATATACAAACAAATATATACAAGAGATTAGGATACAAATTCAGACAAAGTTCAATATTTTTAATAAGGACATAATTCTGCACAGGACCAACAATTTCACCTGATTAGATGATAATTTGGACCTAAATTGGTTTCCATAGAAGTAATCCCATTGATTAAAAAAAAAAAAAAATCCCGTAACAAACTTTGGTTGAACAGTATAGAATTTTTCGACTCCCAATCAACTTGAACTAATGACCTCCAAAAAGGTAAGAGCCAACTAAGCTAGTAAGTTGGTTTCTGCCGCCCATTGTGTAGAATATGTTTATTTGCCGAAATAAAGGACCAGGTGATGCGGGAGTCCACGCAAGCACCTGTTTGCTCTGGTTTTAAGTAAGTCCTCACAAAACGGGAGGAGAGGCAGATGAACTGGACCAAGAGTCTTAAAGAGGCGTCATCCCAACCCTGGTATCCTTGAGCATAAGCAATGTCATTCCATCATCTATTAAGACTCATCTGGAGCATTTGAAAAAGAGAAATTCTGATCTTCGTTTTGGTTGATACAACTAAAGCAAGTGCTGAACTTGATTACACTTTTTGCATCTGTTCTCAAATCGAGCGACCAAGGAAAAAGGAATACAAATGAGATACCACCACCTTCTTTAGAAAAAAAAGAACATTATTTGGGTTTCTGCATGTCCAATCTCCAACCACTAAGAAGGCCACCTACATCACAGCGCCTTAGAGAGAGAGAGAGAGTATGTCGGGCCTGAGGGGTCCTTTTAAGGGCAGGGTCGAGCCTTAATTTTCTCTAGCCTAACCTGGATCCAGTCCATTGACAATTTGACAATCTTATTTTTCTAAAACTTTTATAAACCATACCCCTTAATTATTTTAGACAAAATGACATGTCTGTGAATATACATTCCTGTTACGTGTTAACAGGAAATTCCTTATAACAAGTAACAATCAACTGCGTGATTTAATCCGTGGTCAGTACGCAGGGAGAGTATGGGAAGTTTCATCCACATTGAGCAGATTCCGGAGAAGGTGAGACGTGGGTGGAAGTACTGCTGTGACATTTGTGCCCATACGTGCTGCATTCGGCCCACGAGTATTTCCCAGGTGTCCATCTAGGGCTGTCAAAATGGGCCTAGGCCCACTGATAGACCCGTTTGGACCCGTTAGTTATGAGTCTGGGTATACCCATTTACCTATTAAGCCTTCTATTGTCATACATTGCAAAAAAATTTGTGAGCCAAACTCAACTCTGGCACATTGAGATTTAAGATAAATGAACTTTATATCAGGCCCATTTATCTTTCAACATCAAATAAATAAATAAGCCAAGACCCGACCCATTTACCCATTACCCTTATTAAGTCTGAACCAAGTCTAGATACATTCTGTTTGAGTACGGTCTATCCAGACCTTGACTATTGACAGCCCTGCGTCCATCTATGCAATTTTTGTGGGAGATAAGTCCGTCTTAAAATTTCTCCCACTCATGATAATCACTCGCCCCTTATGTGAATATTGGGCGCACCGAAGGCACCGCGACAATATAACGTCACTTGATAAAGATCGTTGGATCACATTTAACGGCTAAAAAATGAGGAATAGGAAAGTTTACTGCTACTAAGAGAAAATCCAACATAATAGCGAATGCAGATCTATTACTTCCCCTGGAAACCATTTTGCCTTGAAACCAACGCCAACTTAGGCGTCAATAAGCTTTCACGGAGAATACTGTAAATCGCTGAAACGTATTGCATTTTGCATCTCAAGAAGATGTGGACTTTTTAAGATATTTTACAATATTTTATAATGTTTGATGTCAAACCAAACGACACTTTAGTAAAGGCTACTTTCCCCCAAAGTAAGGAAAAGAGAGTTTGCCAAGAAGATAAGTTTGGGTCGACAATTAGAATTTGAGATTTTTGTATAATGTCTGTTACCTCACATCGTCACAAATACCTCTGACATCTTTAAAAGTTCGCAGTTATTCTTTCGGTCAAATGTTATGAATTCCGACCAAATATACTATTTTTTTAAAAAATATTTTTGCATGTATACCTCTGACTTTGCTAAAATTGCCAAGAATCTTTCTAGCATTCAAGTAGAGTTCACAATGGAAGGGTATAACTGCAATATTTTAAAGATGTCGGGGAGGTTTAAACGCTATAGCAATATGTGAAGAGACACAGACACGTATAAACATGGTGGTCACCGACAAGGCAGCAACATACAGCAGATTTGACCATAAAACTTTCAAGAATCATATGCATGACTATGCCTCTTTTTTGGCACAAGAAATGTAAATGGTTTCCGTTTCATCCGTAGTACCAGTGCCCAAATACACGTCACAAAGAATATGAAACGCCAAAACTTGCAAATCTTACTAAGCCATATACACTATTCATCGACATTATCTTTTCATAGAGAGAAATGACAGACCTAACACTCTCCTTTGATTAAAAGGATGAATAATACATTTACAACAAAGCATAAAAAGCAAATTATAGGTTTACAACAAAGCCTTTGCTTAAAAGCACAAGTATAGATTTACAACAAAGATCCACGTAGGCTGGGAGGCAAAGCGGTGTAAGGGAAAAAAAAAAAACTGACCTCTCCCGTTTGGGGAGTGAATGAATAAATTACATCCAACACTCCTTGGTCTAGCCTGTGAATTCACGGAGGAAAAAGCTAACTTCTGTTGATCTACGAATAAGTGAGACATCTGACTTGACAAAATTGAACTCACTAGCCAGTGGGTTTACCAGGGTTCAGGGGAAGGAGGACTCACCGGCCAGTAGATTGGAAGGGAAGCAAAACACACCAGCCATGAACTCACAGGAAGGAGAGAAAAATCCTTCTTTATTTAAACCCTAACTAATTGAGAGATTTGGCATGAAAAATTGAACTATATTTGGGATGACAAATGGATTCATAGGAAGGGAAAAACTTTATATTGAAACCCTAAATAAATAAGAGATTTGATGACAAAATTGAACTCTATTTGGGATGACAAAGGGATTTTTTCTAACCAAGTTCGTGTTTGCAACAATTGCAATTGTGCAGCTCAGTTAGCTCTTTTCAAGATAGTATCACGACCACATGGCTTCTTCGGCTTCTTTAGATCTTGGTTTGTTCTTTGGCCGACCACATTGCTTTGCATCCTTGCTTGACAAAAGCTTCAAACCGACCTCAAGTGTGATCTTTTTTGGGTCTAGATTCTGGGGAAAATATTAGAACAGAAAAATAGAACATGAGCCTCTTTTCCATTAGTTTACAGTTCAACTGTGATTCACATTAGCCAATGGTGAAGTGTGCTCCTAGAACATTAGCCTTTTTTGGAATAATAAAGCTAACATGGAACAAGACAGTTTGCTCATGTATTTGTAAGACAAATGTTTGGCCCCAAGCCTATGACACTGGATCAAATAAACCTGAAATGTGGCGAGGATTTATAGACAAGTGATAAACGATGTGCATCAGAATTGCAATATCTGAAAAATAGGATGAAGACACAAAGGGTATTATTCATTTTGTACACACACACAGACAAAGTTAATTATTTTATTATGACAGGATAAAGTGAAAAATTAGGCCCAAGTATTAAACCTCTGATTCAAAGTGGTCTGTCAAGAAGTTGAGGTCGGGTGTTCGCCCCTTGCAGGGCGAGTGGGCGCTGTGGGCGGGGGTTTTTTTCGGCGGGTTTGTGGTGGCCTTCGGAGTGGATCCCCGGTGGGCTGGTTGTTGGGCTTCGTCCCTAGCCGTTTGGGCTATTGTCCAAAAAAAAAAAAGAAGTTGATTCGTCCTTCGAAATTCCAAGCAACAGATGTGTATATGGCATTGCTGCCAAATCTAGATGTAAGTGTTCACCAAAACATAGGAATGTGGCCATCTATATGTAGGAAGATCATGATCGCTTTGTGCGCTAAATGTTGATGATCATACACACCATAGATGGGAAAAGACAAACATAACTGTTGATGGCTGGGGCTTGCAAACAAATTAATAACCAGCTGTGCTGTCCCTCCCAGTGACTTGGGCACCATCTCTCCTATGCTGATTTGAGTTGCCTGTTGCGACAGTGCAGAAATTCCATCCCAGAAGATGTCCCAACCAATTCCCACCAGAAGGGGACAAGATTGACAAATACGGAAGTATAGGGGGAAGAAAGTCTGAGAACTAATATAGAGTGATGATCCAATAGAAGCTTCTAGAGGTGAAATGATGATGAGGTCCCATATTATACAGGAGATCATGGTCATCAGTAGACGGCAACACATTACATAGATGGAGAGATCATTAGGCAGCTTTTCGCCTTTCATCATGCTCAGTCTGAGGCCCTATTCAAACTCTGATAGCAGACTTTGGGCCCTCATTTCATGATGATGTGCTTTATCAACTTGAGCTGACATATTTTGGAAGAAATTTCAACCATCAGCAATCCTATTTTACAAGAGGCTTAGATGGAAGTTGCTTAAGACATAGTGGCATCCTAGCTGTGACTTGTACCCATGGAGTTGAGCTCAACATCATGATGATTATTCTTCTTTCCATTATCCACGACATCATGAGTGTTATTTTCAAAGGATTTGAATTGTTTTTTGATTGATCTAGATCAGAGCAGATCACTACCCACCTATCTAGTTCTGATCTGATTCCACCTTCCTTGGGTAAGTTTCAATCTTGATCTGGTATAGAGTTGGTTGATCCCTTAGGATCAGGCCTTGATGTAGTCCTTTGATAACAAAAACACACGTCTCTCTTGCAATAGGCCTCACACTAGTAAATGTCCCACAGTCTATACCCTTAACCACACCAACATGTTCTTTGCAGTCTTCTTTACAAAAAATGCATCTTTGGAGACCACCCCTTCTTCTTTGGTGTCCATGCAAAATCAACTCTATAGTTAATCAATCATAGCCTTTTCTAAGTGAACAAAAACTGTATATAGATCTTTTTCCTCATTTCTGTGTCTCTACACTATGAAACCAAACTGTTTTCTAAAATGCTAGTCATAAACCTAAAAGACTTACTTTTGCCAACATTTCATAACACGGTTCATAAGTTTCCACAACTATTACAACTCTATATGTTCCCCTTGTTTCTAAAGAAAGATACGATGATATTATTCCTCCAATCATCCAGCATTCCACTATCTCAAAACATCTCTGAAAAGTTTAGTCAATCAATTTCACCAATATCTAGCTTCAATGGCATGTTATCTTTCTTAGAATCTCCAATTTGGAAATCCTAGGGTATTGACAGTTTCCTAGACTTAACTCACTGATTCCTTCTAAAAGTAGGTCTCTAAGGTTATCCTCTAGCACAGTATTAGCTTCCCCGCAGTTTACTGGGCAACCGGGTTTCCCTCATCATCTAAAAAAAAAAAAGGTTATCCTCTAGCAACTTATGAAAATATGTATCCACTCTCTTTGATCCTAAATTTCTTAACTAAAGCTCCTTTCCTCACCTTTAATGCATCTAACAGGATGTAAAATGTTACTCTGCCTCCCTTATATGCCACTCATTTTTATGAGCTCACCTCCAATGTAAGTGAGCTACTTACATTTAATCGAGGACACCCATAGTCTCTGATACAATTCCTCGAACTTCCTTAACTGAACATTGCTAACTATTTTCTTAATATATATATTTTTTGCAGTTTTATATTCTTTTTAGCTTGATTATCTCCATTGTTTTGCCACACCAAAATATCCTCATTTTTTGTTATCAAGGTTTTAAATTTTATTATTCCATCACCAAATCTTTTTCTGAGATCATTTTACCCATAGGTTCACCTAGGACTTCTTTAGCTATTCTTTCTGCTATACTTTGTCATTTTATTCCATATTGTGTTTATTTTCTCTACTTCAACTGCATCTGGATTTCCACTTTTTAAATTTTGCTAGTGGATTTGGGACTTATGCCCCTTTCTCTGCCATTTTTAGATGCAATCATGCAGACATCCACAGCAAGAAGATTTCGTTCTGGCTTCTGTTGGAACCCCTTTTTTAAAAGCAAAAGGGGGAAGGGGGGAAGCCCCCCCACCGGTTTGGGTGGTTCCCAAACCGGTGGGGGAGGGACCAACCAGTGGCACCCCCCACCGGTTGGGAACCGGTGGGGGTGCCCACTGGACCCCCCCCCCCCCCCCTCTCTAATCTCTCTCTTCTCTCACCCTTCTTGAATAAAAAAAAAAGAGAAAAGGAAGGAGAGATAAGCAAAACGGTGGCACCCCCCCACCTCAAAGAACTCCGGTGGGTACCCCCACCGGTTGAGGCCACCGTGGCCTATAAACACCCCCCAAGGGGTAAGAAAAAGGCCATGCCCATTTGGCTCAAAATTTCCTAGGGGAAACTCTGCCTATTTGAAGACCAAATCCGGTGCTCTTGTCCGGATTTGCTGCGTTTGGAGGAGATATTTTCTCGGAGGGCTCTCTTCCTAAGGTTTATTCCTAAGGGGAAGCTCTGCCGAATTTATATTGTAAAATCGCCGTTTTATAAGACGGGATTATGCCGAAATGATGAATGAAATACCAATATTGTTCTTTGAACATATATGTGTGCATGTGTGTTCATGAATCTATTACTTAAGTAACATTATGTTATTATATTTTCACATACATAATTAAATTATTAATTAGTTTAATAACTAATTAAATGCATAAGTATATAATTAAATGTTTTAAAATATCCTTGGCCTCATCCCATACATAATTAAATCTAGACTCATAATTAAAACTCAATAATGAAACATAGACTCATAAAATAATATACTTAAGTTAAAAAATGACTTAAATACCTTCATGCTTAATTAATTAATAAAATCTGCGAAAATTATTTAAAATCAGTAAAATAAATATAAAAATCAGAAAAATTCTGTAAAAACCAGTAATACTCAGTAAAAATCAGAAAACTAAATCCAGAAATTACATAAACCCAAAAATATGACATAAATATCCTTCATATATCCAATTAATTAATAAAAATAAGTAAAATTAATAAAAAAATCAGTAAAAATCAGTAAAAAACAGAGAACCAAATCTGAAAACATAAAATTTCCAAAATGACTAAAATGCCCCTAGAACTTAATGAAATTACAAAAATTACCCTCACACATGATAAAAACCTGTAAAAATCACAGAAAATTCTTAAAAATATCAAAATCTCTCCTATGCCCAAAATACCCTCCAAACATTTTACCAAAATACCCTCAATATGATAAAATAAATAAAAAATCTCAGAAAAAAATATAAAAATAGACTCCAAGTCTAATAAACCCGATTTAAGGTAAAATTACCAAAATACCCCTATAACTCAAATATGTTTAAAATGATCCTAAAATACATTCTAAGGGTTTTCAAGTCTCCCTAAAATGTTAAAAAATCTAAAGTGACAATAATACCCATATACCCTCCAACTTGGCATAATTACAAAAATACCCTTATGGGTCTAAAATACTTGGAATCAATCTAGAATACTTGGAGTCAATCCAATATACTTGGAATTAATCCAGATAACTTGGAGTTAATCCAATGCTGCCTGTAGTAGTAGTGTTGCATGTTATAAGGATATCAACGGACGGTTAATCAAGGGTTGTCGAGCGGTTGCTTGACGTAATTAACACTGACTGAGGTCAGTGGAGAGAGGTCATATACTCGGATCTTCGCCTGATCCGAAGTCCTGGACTCTCTGAGGGCTAATCCTAAGCTCTCATAGTCCAATAAATAAAAAAAATAAAACCGACCTATATTTCTCTAGATAAAAACAAAAAGACCCAAAACGCCATGGATTTTTAAATAATCCGATAGGAGAGACATACTAGGTTAGGTCCCAAACAGCTTCATGATTGAAATGTGACAAGTTTTATTGTGTTGGTTGTCAACCTAATGCACACACCCTTCTCCTTTCTCATTAAAGCTTGTGGTCAGCCATGGCAGAGTACGCTAGAAACTGAAATCATGATATCTGTCCAAAAAATGCTAATATTGTTCATTATCTTGCATCCTTTTTACGGAAATCAGAACTGAGTTCAAGAATATGAATATCATTAGGTAGATCCGACAATGGGCAGAAATGGAGACATACCCTAGGTACCGGTGCAATCGTCCTCCTATGTCTAACTGAAAATCCATGTTTTGAGTGCTTTAGAACCACAGGATGTTCGTCCTCTGGATGATCACCCTGCATCATTATATTGAAATATAACTCAAATACTGAATATGATAAAACCAAGAGAGGAAAGTGACAAATCAAGATAAGCAGAGACATACCAATGTTAAAGGATAGCGTAGCAACTCTATAGCATCCTCTACAGTTACTGACTCAACATCCTTTGCCTGAAATAAAAATTTCAGTTAGACTTCATATTCAAATACATGACAATATGGATGATGAAAGAATTTGACTGACTTCAATCCTAGAGAATGAATACAATGAAGAAGTTAACTTAGGAAGACTATGTAATTAGGAAAAGAACAGGCTTCTGTTATTAGAATACGATGCAGATGCATACCAGTTCAGCCACATCTTACAATACATTTATATGCAAACAAGTGAAATGAACTCCAAGTAACACTACGATCTTTTGGTTTTAAAACAAACAAGGTGACTTGCTATTATGTTTTAAAAATTGATGCCAGATACATATTGGCGAAAATTCACCATCATTACAAAGCAATGGAGAAATTTCATTTGATTTCTTTTACACAGTATGACCAGAAACATTATGATGTGCGACCAACATGTATTTCCGCCTTCAATTTTTTCAGGATTTACAGGGAGTCAGGGATACACAATTCAGAATCCACAAGTTAAGCAAACAAGCTACCCAACTGACCTACGGCCAACTAGCTGAGGTTCTGGTATCCATACAACCATCCTAAGGGGATGTTCAGACACATACCTCGTTGAGAAAGAGAGGAATACTTACATTTATATCGCACGCTTGAAAAAATGGGCATAAAGCAAATAGTGGCCCAAAAAATACTTATTTCCTTTTTTCACCTTTTAAGATATTTTCCTCTCTCCTTAATATCGGGTCTCCTCAACAGTATCATCTACATTCTCTGCTATTTCTATTTCTTCCACAGCTTGTTCATTCAATAATTTGGAAGTAAGGCTACCATCTTTCTACTGCCCCCTTTGTATGTGATAAGAATTCTCCTATTTTCAATGCATTGAATCTGGTAATTTTCCCAAATAAAAATTCTCACATCCTGAACACACTGGATGTGGTAATTATCCAAGCAATACTTTCTCTATTGTTGGTATCTCTAAAAATGTTAGATTGTTCTCTCTCTCTCTCTCAATATTTTGTAGAAAAGGTGAGATGGTAATCGATAACAAATTGTACATCTAACAAAGATGAGGCAAAAGAAATTTCTCATCTGCCTGTCTAACTAGGATAGATCCTTTGTGTAGGAATGCCATCTGTGAAGGATAACTCTAGGAGCAAGAAGGATGCAATAAAAACCTCTAGCCTACCAGATTGGGCTTGAAGTACAGCTAGGGAGGTGCCATAGAGCTGCCCCCAGCCTCTGCCGGTTTATCCCGTCTACCAACAAAAGGAGAGAAAGTAAAGCTAGGAAGGTGTACAGGTAACATAGGAGCGTTAAAGCTGCTGCAAAGGTTGACCAGAGGAAGAGGATAGATCAGGGTTTGACCAGAGCATAGTCAGTAAAATATAACATCCTACACGTATTATCCACGAACATTTGGATTTCCCACTAAAACTCCTGTTTATGCCGCATTGAACTGAAAGATAGGGAAAAATACTTGTTTTTATGACACTAGCCATTTTATTCACATCTAATACAAAAACCTGTTTAATACACTACATTATTGAATTAAAGTAAAACTTCTATTACTTAAATCTCATAGGACATGAGATTATATGATAAAAAGCTCACTTTTTTATTGACAAAACCTTATAATTTGGTTAATAATCATTTATTATATGATTATAGTTTTTATTTTAATTTTAAAAAATCTTGATAAAAAAATTATATGTATCTTGCTGAACCTTATTTCAATCTTTTGATTTTTTTGACCTAAATTTTGTTCATCTCATTCAAAATTTAAACTGAACTATACTGTTCAGGATCAGGAATAGGTGCTTCTTTTGGATCTTCAGGTTAGACTGGCACTAAGAGACAACTGGAGCAGATATGCCTTCTTGTTTGGTAGAAGCTTCTGTGAGCTGTCATTGACCAAGGCTTGGGGTACTGAAAAGCCAACTGGAAAAAAAACACCGGGAGAACTTGAATCACTACTGGAATAGTCAATTTGTCTCGATTCCACATAGATTACATTCAATTTCTGGATTTCATCCCTCCTAAAACTGGTAGTGAGCAATACATTCATGAAGGGGGAAATCACATGAAGCTGCTACATTGAAGACTTTGTCAGTGAAATCATCAATGAGGCATGAGCGATCCTGATCTCTGGGTTGGGGGTTTTGGAGAACTGTGTCAAACAGTCTATCATTTATGTGTTCTCCAGAAGGGGATTTTGATCTGCATGCAGAGGGCCGCCCTTCATTTGAGGTGTCATTTTCAGGCTTGAGGCAGGAGACAGCAGGTGGTCTCCATTGGAAGTAGCACTAATAGGGCTTGGGAAGCTTGCAGGGGAGATGGGGAAATCCAGTCAGCTATTCAGAGAGGGGACGGTTCATCATCATGAGAAGCTTGCAAGGGAGAGGGGGAAAGCCAGTCAGCGATTCAGAGAGGGGACAGTTCATCATCATGGTTCCTTGTTTCCTAGAGTTTGGGTTATTAATGGGCTGACTACCATTGTGTAGGCTTTCAAGGTTAAGAGCCTGTTTAACCCTTTTTTTTTTTTTTTAATGCGAGGACATAGATACATGATATGCACAAGGTAGAATAAAAAAACAAAGGCTAGGGTTTACCCTAGGCAAAGAAAGAAGCCATATGACATGCATGCATGATGTGCATAAAATAAAACAAAAGAAGACCTAGGGTTTACCTTGAGGTCGGCCTTCCTTCAAGGCAGAAAAGTCCCCCACATACTGTCCCAAAGAAGCTAGCAACAGAAGCAACAAAAGCTAGCAGCGCAGCACCAAGGTAGCAACAACCAAGAGAGGCAGCACCAAGGTAGTAACAGAGGACGACAACAAGAACAGCAGCAGAAGCAGGCAGCGGCAACACCCACACCACCCAACGGTGGCGCCAAGGGCAGCAAACAGCAGTGGCAAGCAAAGTGGGATCTGCGGTCCCTTTTCCTCTCAAGATTAGGACAGGAAAAAAGAGAGATAGGGTGCGGGAAAGAGAGAGAAGGTGTGCGATATGGAGAGAGGTGAAGACAGAACAAAGACTTGGAGCATGCCATTCTGGTTTCTATGGAAGAGTGGACACTCTATTTTCAGAATCCACTAAGACTTGGCATGATTAATAAAGGACTTCTCATAACCTTATTAGAAGTTGACCAGATGAAGAGTTATGCAATGGATGTAAAACTCTGAGCATAGACATCAGGGTAAAGTTGGTCAGTTACAAGGGCTCGAAACCAAAATTGACAGATGCACTTGGCCCTTTATAGGAGTGAACCACCATCAATGAACTGGCACAGGCCCATAGCCAAGCCTGAGGATAAAAAAGGGTCACCATGGGCCCAGAGACCCCTGATAAAGATGAAAGCAGCTCAGGACAGGGTTTTCCACAAATCCCCATAAGTATGCCTTCTTCTCAAGCCTCAAATGACAAAGCCCAAACTTCCTTCTGCCAGAAGACAATCCACCTCATAAAGCAGTTGCAGAGACTCCTCCAGAATTGACAGCACTGCAGATTCTCAAGCGGCGATTGTCTCCTGGATGTTGATGATCTAGCATATTGCCGCATGACAGATATAGACCTCCGAAGATGGAAAACTTAATTGACCAAAGAAGTTTTCAATGTAGGATCCAAATACCTTCACCATCCTTGAAGATAGTCCCCTCAGCCTACTGATTGGAGGATGATTCTCAAACTGGGCTGAATAGTTAATTTTGGGAGCTGGTGCAGAAGGGGGCCACCTCTTGCCATCCTATGAATATGTGGAGAGGACCTGCGGTCATTGGGAGCCAGAATGCAAGCACAACCTACTGTGTGTTGGCAGCTGCAACACCCCACCGCCCAAAAACAACCTGCCAACTACATTCAAAATTCCCTTCTTCCCAATCCATTTAACAGCTGCTGCATTATATCCTTCCTTGGTGTTCTTGAAGGCAGCCTTTACCACCCCTCAACTTCTGACACTTGGTAAACAAGAAAAAATAAATATTGAGCTTTTACTCATCATTCAACAGTATGCAGGAGATGTGGAGCTGTGTTAACCAATTGAAGACCAAGCTTGGCAAGTGCACTAGAAGGAAAAAATTTCAATTATTACCGCACGCTATATGCTGGGGAATTTGGAAAGAACGTTATGCAACTCTTTCGGGGAAGTAAACTTCACAATGAGAATATAGCACTCTTGGTTATCTCTTTATTGTACAATTTGAGTCGTCATATGCTGGGGATTTCTGCTGAAGACAGGACAAGAATTTACTTTCTGTGCAGTGTTTACATGTAGTTATTTATTTATTTATTTCAAGATAGGAACCTCTCCTACGTTGACATGATTGTACTGCTTCTATTCATTTTTCAATAAAATTAGTAGGGCGATCTGATGTTTTCTAAAAAACTTCTGACCCTTAGTCTCCTTTCGAAGACATTTTACAAGTTGAGAAGCTAATATGAAGATAGCTTTATTCCAGGCCAAGTTGTTAGGATTCCCCAAAATCGCCAAAATAGTGAACAATATTAACCTTATTTACCATCTCTTCACTAGGGATAGTGTTGCCATGTAATGACCTGATCCAACCTTTGTGAGGCATTGTTCACTTTGGACAAACTCCGCACAATTTTGTCCCCAGAAAGCACCTTACAACTTGTGGATCCAATCCCTGCATATATATAATCTAGCAACCTTTTCCCCTTGTACAATATGGAACTAATCTGTTCATCCCTATTGTAACCCCCTAGATACTATGGCGGCTCCACAAAGTGGCAGCTCCACTCTGACTTATTTGCAGATAACCTTTTCCTCTTGCCTGGCTCATCATTAGGTCACTATAAGTGCACAAATTTGTACATGGTTTGTCGGAACTATCATACTACAACGGTTCAACTTTGATAGGACCCAATTCAAACCCTTGTGAGGTACTATCTACTTTGAACAAAGTCTGCATGTTTTGTTTCCAAACGACGCCTTACAAGTTATGTATCAAAGTCTTTCATATATAGCCCAAATATTTTTTCTTGTATTCTGATGTGGAATTAATCTGGTTGATCCTTGCCCCAACCCCTAGGTAGGCTGATAACTCCACACCATAGTGGCTCCACTCCAACTTACTCTGCAGATAGCCTTTTCCTCTTGCCCGGTTCGGGCTCATGACTAGGTCATTACATGCCACTTCCCTTATCAACAAACAAATTCCCACTGTCACTGAGCTTCTTTGAGAGTTTGAGGCAACTTTTTTCTTGGAAACATAAGTGGCAGGTATGTACGAGTTAACAACTCTTGTTGAGAGGGCTTGTCAGACTTTGTGTGGTGTTGTGTCCTGTGGTCCTATCTAAGTGTGATTTTTCCCTTTTTGAGTTGAGCTATGGAACTTTTTTGAGGTGTTCTATGTTTTAGTATCTTTGAGGTCTTGAGGCTTAATACCTTTCGTTGGCTTGGTTATATCATCTTCATTTATTGACCAACAATATTAGCATACAACCAACCTTTCTCAACAAAAAAGGGATGTAAGATCTGAGATGTCTCCAACAATACAAGCAATACAAAACATAATGGACAAAGTTACGAGCATTTATGATCATCCCTATTTAAACTAAAGCCATATCTTTATTACATTTTAACAGCATTTCATCTAGGAATCTTTGCGATCATGATTGACTCTACTCCAAACTAAATAATTTTTTCTCATAGAAACGGTTTTCGTTCCTCAAATCTCCATTAGAGTGCACAAGGAATTAATGATGCAATGTTATTTCGTTCTCCAGTTTACAATTCAATTGTCGTGGAAAAATCTGGCACTCCTTTCAATGGGGAGGACTTTGGGCATCCATGGCATCAGCCCAGTTACTTATGGTGAGAAAATTAGACCTTTGAAGTCAGTAACTCTTTTGGCTTCCAACTGGACGCAAATAAAAAGAGATAATGTATGCATGTATGTTCGGGCAGTATCCCAGTTATTTCTGGTGAGAAAATTAGACCTTTTTTTTATAGAAGGCATCAAAAAGCCACATTCATTCATTGAAATTGACATAAAATGAGTACAGGGGCAGAAGAAAAAGAAACACAGTAATTGTCTACCAAGACAATAGACATTACAAGAACCTCAAGAAACACATAAACCCCCCTCCCCAAAAAAAACACAATACAACTCACATCAATACCCTCAAAGAAAGACAGTTTTCTAGTGAACAATTTTTAATAGAATTGCAGACTCTGAAATCTTGTCCCCAAATCTTCTAAAAAACCATTCTTGTATGAAGTAAATACAGTTTCCAATAATCCTTGCTGGGCAAGACTGGTTGCTGAATATTCTGAAGGTCCTCTCCCTCTAAATGGCCCATAACATTGCTGACATAAGAGATTCTCACAAACATATTTCCTGATGATAAGGACACATCTGATTCCAATTTGCAATAAGACTGCCAACCGAATTGAAATAGCCTGGATTACTGCCTAAGATTCTGAAAAAAGCCTTCCAAATAGCATCCACTATACCACAATTAATAAAAAGATGTTCCACAGTCTCTTCAAACATCCCACAAAATGAACATATTCTTCTGTCTGGGGTTAAGAACCTAGCTTATCCCCTGTAGGTAATCTGCCCCAGGCTACTTTCCACATAAAAATTCTAATCTTGATGGGAAGAGATTTATTCCACACCTGAGAAACTCAGCTGACCTTGACCCCTGCTGAGTTCAGAACCCTGGTTGCAGAGTTGACATAAAACTTTCCTCCTGGATCCCATCTCCAACTTTTGGCATCTTCCCACTCATTCATCCCTTGGAAGTCTTGAAGCAGCAAGTTGAGTTGAAGAAACTCCCTCTATTCTTTATAATGAAAATTTCTACATAATCTAAAGTCCCAAACCATTCCTTGAGGTGAAGAAGTTCGGACATCACTGATACTAGAATTCCTATCCACTGTAATGCTATACAGATTAGGAAATCTATCTTTAAGAGCTCTTCCCTCCTTTCGTGCATCTTCCCAGAATTTTGCAGTTCGACCATTAGCCACATTTATGCAAGTAGAACAATTGTAAAAAAATCCAGGTTCTGTAAAATATTCTTCCAGACATTTGAAACTGTACCACTGAGCTGAAAACTTCTAATCCATAAATCATTAGGAGAAAAATATTTACTTCTGATAATTCTAGCCCATATAGACTGGTCTTCCCTTTCTACCCTCCACATCCATTAACCAGAAGAGCTTTATTGATGCTTTGTATTGGTGTTAGACATGCTCCCCCTTCCTCTGTGCTCCTGCACACAAATTTCCGTCCTATGTGATGTCCACTCTTTACTTCCGGATTTTTACCTTTCCAAAAAAAAAGCTGCTCTAATTGACTCCAATTTCTTACATACCATCTTTGGCACAACAAAAATGGATAAATAGTATATAGCCAAACTAGAGAGCACTGATTTAAACAAAACCCATCTCCCCCCTGCTGAAAGAAGAATTCCTTTCCATCCTTGAAGTTTAAACTCAAATTTTCTGATCAAAGGATTCCAATCAGAACTATTTAGCTTCCTGTCAGATAGAGGTAGTCCTAAGTATATAATACGGAAAGAAACTGACTGCACATTGATCTTTGATGTCACTAATATAAACCTTTGGCTTCCAACAAGAGGCACTAGAAGCAAATAAAAAGATAAATGGATGTATTCAACCAAGACTTATTTCCCATGATACTCAACCATTCATTAATGGAGTATGAACTCACCAATACTTCTTTCCCATGTTACTCAACGGTTAGTTAGTGGAAGGATGGATATACATGTTTATGTATGGATGGACGGAGAAAACATGTAAATATGTATGTATGTAGAAAGATACGGTGGCTGTTATGGACCTTCGAAGATCATGATGAGCATGGTGTTTTCAAAATTCTTAATCTTGGTTAACTATATATGTATGTATGTATGTACGTACGTATGTATATATATGGAGCTGATACCATGCACTCATGTACAACCATTGGAAGTAGATTCCTATTTTTTAGAGCATTGTGACACCCATGGCACCTAAAAATTCATGGAGGGATAAGATTCCATCAATGCAACAAGACTCCATGCCACTAGAGGGGAGGGAGGAAGGGTGGTGGAGGACGAGGAGCATAAGGGGAGATGATGGGGGCCCAAAGGAGAAGGGAGGCAGAGGAGGAAAATAGTACAGATGGGGAGTTTCGTACCACCCAGAATACCCCGTGTGTGTGTGTGCGTGCGTGTATGTGTTGGGGGGGGGACCGGGTTGACGGTTGTGTCGGTGCATGCGTGTTATTCAAAGGCAGGGGTGTAGCGGTTATTTGTGATTTGGGGTATACGGAGAGAGAGAGAGAGAGAGAGAGAGAGAGAGAGAGAGAGAGAGAGAGATGCATGCTGCCCTCTAGGCAATGGGTGGTGTGGATATTTCTTCCAAAGGCATTTGGCTAAAGATTCTCCTTTCTCTCTCTCTCTTCTGAGAGTAACTTTTTGTACCACCAATTTTACTTAAACAAGTAGAGGAAGTACAACCTAGTAAGGTAAAGAGGCTCTTCCCCAAGGTATTGGGCAAAAGGTCGACACAAGAATCGGGAGGAAGAGTAAGAAAACAAGCATCGCATGCAAGTCCAGCTAAAGCAAAACGAAGTTCAGAATGTAACAATGCTCAGAATCTCATTAGCCAAGGACCAAGTAAAACACTTTTCAGACCCCTTTACCTCTGCAGCCTGCTAGAACATGTGCGCACACATGCAGTGACCTGACCCACCCCTTCCTTCTAGGGCCTATGGGAAGTCACCCCTGCGCCCCCCCTCGCACGTGCATGTGTGACTGCGTGCACGTGCACATGTGCAGTAACCTGACCCACCCCTTCCTTCTATGGCCCATGGGAAGTCATCTAAACCCCATCTCTCATCTCTGTATGTACAGCAGGACAGCAACCGAACCCCTCTCCCACCTCTTTCTGTTTAACTTAAATAAAAAGTCTAGTAGATATTTTTTGTCTAGTGAATTGCTGTCTTTATACGTATTGTTGTATGTTTTTGTCTAACTTAGATAGTCATTTTCTCTCTAAGTTGCATAGTCAACCGTTTATCACTTCTGTATTTTTATTGCTAACTTTATACTAACGTCCTGTATATTCTTAGTTTTCAAGGAAGTGGCGAAGGTCCCAATCGCCGCTTAGGCAGTCACCTTAGTGCCCAAGTAGTTAGGCTCATTGTGAATGCCGTGGCTTGCCTTAGCACCTTGACAACTATGGGAATAATATATACATATATCATACTTTCTTTTGATGGTGGGACATGATTCATGTAGCCGACCCCAAATAGATGGGATAAGGCTTTGATGATGATGACATCATCATCATATTTTTTTCTTTTTGGAAGTGGATGGTACCACAATTGTATAAAATAAAAAGGAGACGTACAAGTATAGGGTGAAAGTTCACAAAATTCACTGTGTACAACGCACCAAGATGGTGCCAAAAATCAAACCCCTCCCAAAAGAGCCAAAAATGACAACTTTTTTACATCCCCGTTACCCAAAAGAAACACCCACTCCTTGATTCTACTACAGATATACTCAACAACCCTTCCCAACTCTGTAGCCTCTTTCTTGAAAATCTTCTTATTCCTTTCTGCCCAAATTGCCCACAAAGTAGAATGCAGGATCAGCCACCATATCACTCTGTCCTCCTTTAGGAACAATTGAGAAAACAATATCATATATTTTTAACACAGGGAAAAGATGAACAATGTCTACAGCATACAAATAATTCATGGACGTACCTGCAACAGAATGTATTGAACATTTTAGGCACTAAAAATGAATAGAAAGCATGCAACTTTATGGATGCCAGAAAATGAGAAAAATCATCACTAACCTCAACGGAAGCCCTTTTTGGTGGGCAAGCTTTTCTATCTTCCCCCAGTTGGACATAGAATCCGTATGGACCATTCTTCAAGAGAATCTATAGAACACATATGATTACAGCATATCCATACCAATAACATTCTTCAAGAGAATCACCAAAAGAATATCTTTCTGTCACTGGAATTGAATGGCAAACCTTCTCATTTGTATCAGGACTGAAACCTAACAATTTTGGCTGAAAGCACATTTCCGGCTTTTCTGAAGGAATATTCTCTTCATCTTCACTAAACACAGCTCCTGCAATATACCTGAAAAATAAATTGATAAACTGATGAGTACTTGGATGGGCAAGCTTTGTTAGCACAGGTGAAAGCATGCACCTCTGCGTGTACATGCTATAAGTAAAATCAGGATTCTGAGACAGGTAAGCCAGATATCCTTGAACCTTGAAGCAAACTTAAAACATACAAATTTTGAGTTTCCTTACCTGTCAAAATGAATAAATATGTGATCTCAAATATCAGATATAGCAGTTCTGATATAGCATCTGACAACAAGATTTATATTTATATCTTCCAGGCAGGTCAGACTTGATTTGTAACATGCAGAAAGCATAAGGGGGTGCTTCTTAACATTTCCCCGGAAAGGGGAATCATGGGAAGTATTTCCTTGAGGAGCAAAACTCACAGAAAGTATTTTCCCAGGAAAGAAAAACACATGTCTGCAAATCTCATAGAAAAATGGGTGAGAAATAGAAAGTGAAGAGAGGATCCAACATGGGGAAAGGGAGAGAGAGATGTAAAAGTAGAAATAGAATCACGGAAAATATTTCCCCATGGGTGGGGGGTGGGGAAATACTTCCCAGGAAAAAGAAGAATATTCTGGGAATATGGGAAGTATTTCCCCAACTAACTTTTACTCACGTTTGCAAAACATATGTAAATTCGTTGGGAAAATACTTCATGGGGAAATTTTAGTGAACACAAACACCCCCTAAGTCTATTTCTTGCACCAATAGGTACCATGATGTAGTACCACCCTTTGTTCATTTGTTGGTGTATACATTAGGAATGATATGTGCTAGCAAAGACCACAAATTGAAATCCTTGGACAAAACAACAATTATGGTGAATCTGAGCTAACATGAATCCATTACAAGTCAAGAATCATGTGATAATAACTTCACTATTTTTATGCTTATTCTAATAGGAAGATTTCAGCATAGCATCGTTGAATTCTGCCTCTCCATTTCCTACCTACCTCTCTTCATCCCCTGCCGCGCCACCTAGAGCAAACCTGTTATGACATATTTGTCTCTCTTCTAGTGATCTGGTTCATATGATGCTTCATGCTAGACATATATGCTTTTTAAATTTTCTGATTTTTTTGAAATTGGATGGTACCACATAATGTATTAGAAGCAAAAAGGGAGTATACAAGTGGAATGAGTGTAAGCTCACAAGAAAACCCATATACAGAGGACAACAAGGAGGTGTGATCAAGCCCTTCCCGACAAAGAGAAAATAGAAGACTGGGAGGAAGTCACACTGCACGAAAGCCTCCCCCACTTAAAAGAAGAATGACAAATAAAAGAAACAAGGCCAACAGCAGACTTGAACTCTTTAAATTTGCTGATTGGATAACATAATACTGCCAATCACATTTTGGATGTCTAAAAGGACAGCATGGAATGCTGTAACAACTGCTTGTTATAGTGGGTTGCAGAGGAATCTGGACCATATGAACAGCTTGAAAATAAGTTGTATCAGAAAGGAAATATTTATATCTATAAACATATAAGTAAAGGGATTTGTCATCTCCTTTATTAGTAATTTGACAATGCCAAGGAAGAGAGACTATTTCCCACGTCTATCTCTTGGATAGTTTCAATTGTGCTGTGGATGCTTTAATATTACCTATGTGGATTATCTAATTTTGTTCATAAATTGATATTGCGTCACTGATCCTCGTAAATACTTCATGAGGATTAGCGATGGATTTGAGACAGGGTTCATAGATGCCACTTCCATGTGACCACCCCTTCTAGTACTGCATAAGCATGACCAATGTTGAACATAGATGATGGGGGAATGCTTAAAATGGCAAAATAGAAACTAAACCAACTCAATTGTCCATTTTTTAAAAAATCTAACCCAATGGAATAGGAATTGCTGTGTCTACTTCTTCAAGTCAGGACCCAAACCATTCTAGGGGTTTCATTCAAATCTTAAAGGCTTCATAAGCCACGTAAGTTAGTGTTCATTTGTTTCATTGCAGCTTGATTTCACACTTTCGGCTGATATTCACCAAAATGATATGCGGTTATATGAAGTTGGAATTAACTGCAAATGAGAAGAGAAGCATGATATGCTGGCACCTCTTTGTTAGTATTGTCAATAAATCAAATAAATCAAATACTAATAACTAAAAGCATGCAATATGATTCGAACTTTTCCACTATTGGAACAGAATGACCTTAAAGACATCTGAACACAAACCATGCACAAATGCCAGTGAAGTGTTGGTGAAGACAATATGATACTTACTTGCATTTTGGATGGTGATTGCAGCCAATGAAATATCCAGCTCCAAACCTGCTGACCTTAAGGACCAACTTCCCCTCTGAGCAACTGTATTTATTTTACCGAGTGTTAGAATGAAATAAACTGCTAGCTGTGACTAGACCCATTGCTGAAAGAAAGATGATGGTATAAAGTGAAATAAGCATAACTTAGAGCTTTAAGGATGAACAAGGAAAAAAATGCTTATCTTTAATAGGAGAAAAATAGAATATCAGCAGAAACCTTTTTGTGTCCTAGTTGTCATGTTGTCTCATGACACAAATACGATTATATGATCCATTCAAATTCGATTCACACAAAAGTTGAGATACATGCCATTTTTTTTTAGTTTCTCAGGTGACCTTGTGACATTTTGACCCTTATCAATCATGAATCTGGGTCATAGGATGTCTTGAAATAGTTAAAATGTTATTTGCAGTCCAAAGTAATCTTCCACTCTGAACAGGCGTTTTTCTTGTAAGGCGACCAAAGAGCACTTTCATTTCAAGAAAAAGAAGTAACATGAGGTACGGGAGTGGCAAAAAATAAAGGAAAAGCAACAAAGTACATGAACCCCAACGAACAGCCACCTAAACAGTAGAGGCCTAACCAGGTTTCACTTGCACAGGAACCGTATGTCCTATTTTATCCAGGGAATAAAATAGGGAGAACACAAGGGCACAAAATAAAAGGAACTCAAAGGATCAAATTCTTCCACTGCAAGGCGTAGCATATTAGTGAAGAACAGTCCATTTCCAAGATTCCAGCAGCCTTGCCCCAGTCAACCACCCATTTAATTGCTCTTCTCATGATATCATAAGCACTGCTAAAGTTATGACTGAATCTTTGGGAGTTTCTTTCAGTCTGCACTCCCCACAGCATGGCTAACAGGAAAAGTAATCAAATTTCATATTCTGAATAGATAGGAAAGTTGACACGACCACCCCCCCCCCCCCCCCCCCCACACACACACACACCAAAAAAAACCCCACAATAACAGAACAGATGGTCAGGACTTTCTTCAAATAAACCACAGCCAATTTCCAAAGGAAAATGTTTATCTTTTTTGGTAAAAGCTCTGACCAAACAATATGTTTCCTCATAACTCTTGTTCCTCCATCATGCAGCATTTTTATAAGAGCATTAACTGAAAATCTGCCTTTGTCGCACCAAACCAATGTTCTGCTGTCTACCTGATCAATATTCAACCAAATTCCATAAGTGATTCTCCACACAGCCAACAATTGTTCTAGCTCAACTCCTGTGGGATCTTTCTGAGTCTAATGTACCAAGGACTGTCCTCAGAAGACTATATTTGTGCTACTGTTTTCTCCTTATCTTCAGCAATCAAATATAGACTACTGAACTTGGTAGTGAAAGGTACCTCAGTGCACCATTTATCTTCCCAAAATCTGATCAGTTTCCAATTGCCAATTGAGCAAGTAATAGCTGGGTTCACAATCTCCACGATCTTGGCAATATTTCGCCAGATAGCTGACATGTTTGGAGATCTTGTTGGAGGCAAAGTCCACCTATATGAGTTAGGATAGTATTTCTCCCTTATGATCTTCACCCAAAGAGCATTCACCTCCTCTCTTAGCCTTCAATCCGATTTGTCCAGTAAAGCTTTGTTAAAGAGACCAATTTTAACTAACCCAACTCCCCCTTGGTCTCTACTTCTGCAAACATTGTCCCATGCCATTCAATGAAGACCACCCTTTTCCCTCTGTCCACCAGCCCAAAAGAAGAAGCTTCTTATAGATTCAATAATTCTTTCAACACTTGGAATTTTGAGGACTCAGAGATGGTAACTTGCCAAGGATAAAATAACCATCTTGAAAAGAATCTATCTGCTCCCCGCTGAAAGGAACTTGGTTTTCCAGTTCCACCCTTCCAATCTCTGATCAAACTTTTTAATAAGACCATCCGAATCTCTAACTTTAAACTGCTCACTGGTGAGGGGTAATCCCAAGTACTCAATGGGAAATTGCAATTTTTTGCATTTTGTTCTAGCTGCTATGTCCACCATTCTGTTCTGCGCCAAGTTGATGCCCACCACTTCTGATTTATCAAAATTGATTGAAATCCAGTTATGGCCTCTGACAGAAGTAGCAGTTGCCTCATATTGTGTAGCATGACTTCATCTCCTGATGAAAACAGCAGTGTATCATCTGCAAACCGCAAGTGAGACAAGTGAAATCCATTTCATCCACCAGTCCTTGAGCAGCGGCTCTGTCCCAAAACAAACTCATAATTTGTCCAACCAAAATTAAAATCAGCGGCGAGATGGGATCACCTTGCCTCAGTCCTCTCGAACTACCAAATAGCCGCATGACTCCCCATTCAACAAAAGGAGAATCAAGAGGCAGTAATACAACTCATTTACCCAGTCAATCATTTTTTTGCCTCAATCCCCCAAGTCCAATGAGTTCGTTAAATACAATGCCAGCTCACTCTATCATAAGCCTTTTCAAAGTCCAACTTAAGAACCACTCCTTCCTTCTTACTACATTTCTGATAGGTATGGCTGCATAGGCTGCAAACTAGTAGTGTATAATGTATCTTCCTTCCAAAAATGCAGATTGATTACTACTAACCACATCTACCAACACCTTAATCTGTTAGCCATGATTTTAGCAAACAGTTTCGTAAGATCCATTCAAGAGAGTGATCGGCCTACAGTCTAATACTTTCTCTGCCCCTTCTCACTTTGGAATGAGGACTATAAAAATAGAATTGAGACCCCTTACGCTGAGGGGATGATCTTGGAATTCTTTAATCACATCCATGAGATCATCCTTGATGACATCCCAAAAGTACAGATAAAAACCCATAGAAAATCCATCATGTCCAGGGGACTTATTTGCATGCATATTGAATGCAGCTTCTTTAACTTCTTCTTCAAATGGAGTGCACAGTCCTTCCGCCTAACTATCTCCACAACTCATCTTCTGTGAAAAGATCTTTATAACATGACATGAACACTTTCTTGATTTCTTCCTCAGAATCAACGGCATGATTATCATCTTTATAATATGCACACTTTCTTGATCTCTTCCTCAGAATCAATGACCTGATTATCGACCTTCACATTCTCCATCTTTAGGAATCTTCTTCATACACTGGCCACTGCACGGAAAAATCTTCTGTTCTTGTCCCCTCCTCTCAACCAATGCTCCTTAGCCCTACGCTTCCACTTAATCTCTTCCTGAAGTAAGCAAGCATTGTACTCCTTATAATTGCTAAGCTGTTGATACTCCTCAGAGGACAGATTTTGAACATCAGCTTTTGCCTCTAAAGCATCCATTTTCTGCAGAAGTTGCCGCCTATTGACAGAAGCCTCTCCATAAGTTTTAGAAGTCCACTTCTTGATACAAGATCTAACCCATTTGAGTTTCTTGGAGAAGGTCACATAATCATGGTCTATTAAAGGCACTTCCTTCCACCATTTTATGACCAAGTCTATAAAACCCTCTTGGTTTTGCCAAGCCAATGCATATATGAAGATTCTGTATTTGTTCTTGCCATCCTTAGTGCTCAATAGTATTGGAATATGGTCCGACACTGATCTTCAGACCCTTGGTTTGAGAGGGGAAATAACTTGAGCCACTTAATTGAAATCAACACTCTTATCAATTCTGGATTGAATGCTAGCCTGTTGGAGATCCGATCAGGTAAACGCCCTACTAGGTAATTCCAAGTCCGCTAGACCACAGTACCTAATCTAGTTACCAAAACTCACCATATCTTTAATCCATTTATGGAATCCTGATCTCACCCAGGGATATCTAACACAATTGGAATCTCCAAGGACACACCAGCCATCCTGAAAATCACTAAAGAGTCTGAACAACTCTTGTAAAAATACTTCTCTAAGTAGACTGTTATAAGGCCCATGTACTGATGTAATCACTCATTCATCATTAGAATGCCTGGATGAAAACCTGATTGATATACTGGATAGTCCCATATCACATAAATCTTCCGTGAACTTACTGCCATTCATGTTATAATCTGTCCCCCACTGGAATCCACTGCAGGAATAGAATCCCAATCTGCCAACACAGAACCACCAATTGTTTAATGCTCTGCGAATCGACACTACTTACCTTGGTCCGTTACAAAGTGATAAAATTTCGTAGGAAGTGATAAAATTGAACTGCATAGGAAGTGATAAAATGGTATGTGTCAGGCATGGAATGCCATCTCGTGAGATTCTTGTGAGATCTAACGAGAATCTCGGTCTTGGGAGCATTCGAGAAATGAAACCCCAGAGACAAGCGGGTGAAACACGCCCCGTTTCAAAGAAGGTAGGTGGGCCTTCTGCGGGCTTTTGGGGGTTTTATTTGGGTGAACCAGGCCAAACCGACTGGTTCAAGGACCACTTAAAAGGGTCTATTAGGCATGCAGTTAAACTACACACACTGTTTTGAACCCCATCCCCATATTTAAAAAGAAAATAAAAAATTTCATAAAATTTTAAATATTCAATAATCCACCTTAGGGATGTTTCCATCCCCTAGGGCCTTATTTTGACCGTTTGATTGTAGTTCAATCTTGAAATTCGATCTTAGCCGTCTATTAGGCACATGTAAATCTCGATTTTTAAAAATCATGCAAAATAGTCAAAAAATAGAAAATATGTCAAATTAGCCCCTAGGTTGTTCCCCTCCCTTAGGATTTTAGTATTCATCACCGATTTACTAATGTAAAATTGGACGGCTTACGTTGAATGCCTTACAATCTAACGATGAAACTTAAGCAAAAAAGGATGAACTTTATATTATTATTATTATTTATTTGTTTTTGGGGGGGGGGAGAGTTTAAAATTTATAAATTTATCATGATTTTTATTTTTTTAAAACATGGGAAGGGGTTGAAACAGTGCGTGCGGTTTATGTCATTTTGCAGAAATACGTCTTCTAATGACATAGGGTGGCAATATGGGAAACCCTTGGGAAAGGGTTCCGAATGCAATTTTTGTGGGAAGCTAATGAAAGCTGGTGGTGCCACGAGACTTAAGAATCACTTGATTGGTGAAACATGGGAAGGGGTTGAAACAGTGCGTGCGGTTTATGTCATTTTGCAGAAATATATCTTCTAATGACATAGGGTGGCAATATGGGAAACCCTTGGGAAAGGGTTCCGAATGCAATTTTTGTGGGAAGCTAATGAAAGCTGGTGGTGCCACGAGACTTGAGAATCACTTGATTGGTGAAAGAGCTCAGATGTGAGCAACTGTCCAAGTTGTCCTCGTGAAGTACGGAAACAATTTAAAGAATAAAAAAACAAAAAAGGGATGGAAGCTACGAAGGCAAAAGCAACCAAGGAAAGGGTTATGGAGGAATTTCGTCAGACGGGCAGAGATTATGATGAGGAAAATGAAACATCAGATGATTGTGAAGACCATGATCAAGAAGCTCAAAGATAGAATTGCCTTGCAAAGTCTGCAGCTGAAGCTAGATGGCAGATTGATGAAATGGAACGTGAGAGATGTTCCGCTCAAGCGGCTCAACAAGTGAGTGGAGTTGGTGCAAGTAGCAGTGGTAGTGGAAAGAAGGCAAAGCATAGTATAATAGATTTCATGCGTTGGAGTACTAATGTGAGGATGTCTGAGCCAACAATTGAGGCTATAGGTTGTATAAATCAGATGATGCAAACCAACCACGGATTCAGTCAATGTTGCCCAAGGGACCATTAAGAGGGTCCCTAGGTAGAACGGTGTCTAAATTCTTTATTTTTAATCACATTCCTGCTCATCTTGCTGGAGATCATCATTTAAAAGTATGATCACTGAAGCACAACAACTTGGTCGTGCAGTCCTTCCACCAAACCCCAAGGAAATTCTTGGAAAATATCTAGATGAGTTGGTGGCAGAGATGCAAGCAGATGTGAAAAAGTTGGAGCCACATGGGATGTATACGGTTGCTCCCTTTTATGTGATGGATGGACCGGACCTACAAGAATGTCAATCATTAACTTTATCGTTTACAATGCAAGGCATGTTGTATTTCTTAGATTATGTTGATGCCACAGGCAAAGCGAAGAATTATCAATAGTACATGGAACTGATGGAGGATAAAATCACATAAAGTGGGAAGAAAAGAGTTGTACAAATTGTCACTGACAATGCAAGCAGTTATAAAAAGGCTGGTAACTTATTATCAGTGAAGTACAATCTCTTTTGGACTTCATGTACAGCTCACTGCATGGATTTAATGCTTGGATATATGGCAAAAGATCTCATGGTCAAAAAAGCTGTGAACATGGGCAGGACTGTTACAAGATCCATATCCAATCATGACTGGGTAGTAGATCAAGTGTGAAAATCTTGTGGTCGAGATTTAGTTCGGCCTGGAGCAACTCGATTTGCAACCAGTTAGCTAAGGATGGCTTATGAAGCTTTTTCCTTAGCTCAGAATGGTCAAATTCTGATTTCAGTACCAGTCCACAGGGGAGACACGTAGATAATATCATTACTACTCCAGTGTTTTGGGATTATGCACAAGATTCAGAAAAGATTATGGGTCCTACGTATCAAGTTCTCAGGGTTATGGATACATATAGATATCCAAGCATGGGTTCTGTGTATCATGCCATGGTTATTTATGAAGGCATCAAGATCTCTTCCCCAAAAAATTATACTTGGGTGCATAAGATCATTGATGACAGATGGTTAAAATCAATGAATGCACCTATTTACAAAGCTGGTGAGTGTCTATTATTTTTGTTATTGACTTATCAATTACCATATGATTACGTTAAATGTATAATTATTGATTTTGTTTATTACTTTATTGCATACAATCAACGTACTTTCTCAATCCCAAGTACTAGTACAAAGAACATTTAGGAGATGATCAAACACTTACTAAGGCTGTACATGAAGTGATTGATAAGCTGCTTCCAAGATCAAAAGGGAATAACTTAATAACTCAATATTAAATTATACATTTCTCTAGCTATTTAATAGATATACATCATAGAATTAAAATATTTTATAGATCGTCAAGTTTAGAGATCCATTGGCCTTGTTTGGGACAAAGAATGCAATAGCAAACAGGGAAACTATGTGGCCAGGTTGGTAATTTTGAATCTCCCTACATGGCAGCATATAATTTCATAGGTAATTTATTATTTATAGAATTTAAATTATGAACTTTCAGGTGAATGGTGGAAGATAAATGGAAATGATGCCCAAACATTGAGGCAACTTGCAGTTAGAATTTTATCACAAACTGCATCAGCTTCACCTAGTGAACGAAATTGGAGCACATTTGCATTGATACACACAAAGCCTAGAAATAGGCTATCATATTCAAAGTTGAAGAAGTTGGTATATTGTTATTACAACATGAAGTGGAAAGTCAAGAGAATGGAGGCTGATCATGGACATCGAGGTGATCCTGAGGATGATCCACTTGATTATTTTACATTATTGGGCGAAATTTGACATGGATGATTGGGAGAAACCATATGCTGAATGGATTGCAGGTAACATCATGGATGAAGAAGTTGGCCAACCATCACAAGGTGATCTCTAGCGCAGCACGAGAGGCAGGCATGGATATGGATGTGGCCACACATCAAATTGTTGAATCATCTTCAGAGTCTGCTCATCTTCGTGATGATGATCCAACTTCTGATATGGACTTGTCTGGAAACAGAGATGAACCAACTGATAGAACTGATGAAGGAGATGATGTTGATGACGGTAATGACGGAGACTCAACAGAAGATGATGATGGGCAAGGGGGTGGTGGCAATGAAGATGATGTTATGTGGGTCAATTTACTCCTGCCACAGTGCCACTCAAGGTGGTGACCATAGCTCTCGGCATGCTTACACACCACCACCAATTGAACAAGCTTATCATTGTAAAAGGGGTCATCAAAAATCTCATCAAAGATACAAACATTGCAACATGATGAAGAAACAGAATTATATCACAACTTATAGTTCAATGAACATTTCTTCTGGTGGGGCATATGGTGGAGCATATGGAGGAACTCAATATTCATCCTATGGTTATGGCTACGGATATACCCCACAACAGGAGTCATCAAGCTCATCTGGTGGTTATGGACATGGATCATATGATACTCCTATTCCATATGCATATCCATATCCTGTGCCAGTAGCTGTACCTGTACCAGCATATTCTTATCCACTATATCCACGTCTTGGTGGCTTGGTTAATGTCTCTACTCAAGAATATCGCAGATATGTGAAAGAATACACAAATATGTATCAACGGACGATGACATGGGAGCAATATTGTGCTTGTGTTCAAAATTACTACTCTAGTCAATATTAAAGTGGGTAGAGTGAGGCACACCATGGACATGTATTGACCTTTCTTATGTACTCTTGTTGTATGGCAGACATAAACTTGTATTATTTATGGTTGAGAATGTACTCATTTATCTATTTTCCTTGATAAAGGATCGTCTTGTTATCATATATATGTATGTATGTATATATGTATGTACGTATGTATGTATGTACGTACTTTTTCATTATCCCAATTTGCCGAGATTTTGCTGAGACCTCTTCTCTCTGGCCCCCCTGAGACAAAGCTGAGATCTGATATGGCAATCCCTGGTGGCAAGGAGTGGGAAGGATATTTTTAGGACGAAAATATGTCCTTTTCAAAGGGAGGTGAGGGAAAAGAATAACAATAAATGCTATCAGAAAAGCTACATGCTCTCTTTTTCTCCACTCAAAAAAGTCAAAAAGATGGGAAAGAAGGTGGACAGGTGGTGCAAGTAGACTAAATGTTGCATTCCACATCATCCTTGCTACACCGCATGTGGTGTGACAAGTAAAACTCATTGAGTTTAGCCCAAGTGTCCGCTTCTCACTCTTGATGAGATTCAGGGCGGTGACAATTAATGGTAGTGTACGAGACCTCTGATATTCCAAATGCAAATATTCACTTCAAAAACAACTTTCTTCCCCCCAGTTTATTTTCCTTAGTCTAAGACTTCATTAGTCTTGATAAAACTAATTTCCCTTTTCCCAATTTTCCCTCCCCCCCTTGACCTTTCCTCTTCAAGGAATTTTGTAGTACTTTAGCTCTTCTTAATTTTTTGATGAAACTTATTACTAGATCTTCCTTACCATGGAACGAGACTCCAATTTTCCTTCCAAATTGGATAATATCCACTGTCCAGTCTTCTATAGATTCATGGAACATCATGGATAGTGGCTACATTAACCTGAGACTGGAATAAGCGCTCTAGAACATCTCCTACTCCACTGAATGAGATCTACTATCAAAAGTGCATCAACCTCAACAGTCTCACCCAACACCTTCACTTGCGAAGCCCCATAATCAAGGTGGATCTGTCACACTCTTCTTCCTCCTCCCCTGAAGCACCATGTTCACACATGAGGAACCCCCAAAGATGCCTCATCCATCAATGAGTTGAAGAACCTGCCAGACCTATCTAACGGTGTCAGAGCAGGATGGCCCTGTTGCGGACACAGCATCAGTTGAGAAAAGTTGCTTCTAGGTTTACTTACCGCAGGGGAGAGTTGAACTGACACACCCACCCCCATCGTCAACCCTCCTAAACAGTAGGTAGCTTCCCAATTCCAGGAGAGCCATGGAGATGCATTCAGACCTTTCCCAACCCCTCTTGCTGCTATGTAGTGGAGACAAAGGGCCCATCCTCAGGAGAGAGGCTGCAACCTGCATACCCAAGCCAAAACTGAGACCTGCCAGATTCAACCTAGATGACTTACTTAATAGGCCACCCACCAACGACCCGAAGATGAATGTTTCGATGTCCAGAATTGTATATGTTCTTGTTGGACAGTTTTTGTTTTTTGGGAGGTAGGGCTAAAAGCAAAAAGAGAAGGAGAAGAGAGGAGGAAGGCAAGCTACCAGTGGCACCCCCACCGATAGCACCCCTATCGGTTGGCCCCATTAATAGCCACCGGTGGGGGGTCCTCCCCATTGAAAGAAGAAAAGAAGAAAAAGCAAGAAAAAAGAAAGAGAAAGGAGAAAAGAAAAGAGTGAGACCCACCGGTGGAGCATTTGATGCCCACCGATGGGGTGGGGTGGGGTCTTCTCCCCCTAGAAAGAATAAAAAAAGAAAGAAAAGAAGGGGGAGGGGATGCTTAGTGATTCATGGCCTTGGTTAGCGGTGAAGTTAGTGGGAGAGAAGTTTATTCTTCCGTTGACCAAAGTGGATTTTATTACCCAATTGATTGGGCCATTGAAGGAAGAGAAGAGGGTTTAATACCCCCCTACCCCCCAATTAACTGCCCCTAAGAAATTGATTTTCTCATCAAACAAAACGAAAGAGAGAGTTAGTGGAGGTAAGGAGAATAAAAAATAGAAAGAGATGGGGGAGATAGTGGGGTCTTCGACTCTCCGGTGGGTGTACCGACCAGTGGCACCCCCCCTTACCGGTGGGGGTGCCCAACGGTGGCACTCCTCCTACCGGTGGGGGGTGCCCACCGGGCCCCCTCCTCTCATCTCTCTCTCTCTGTGCCTGTCTCTGTTGGGCTGATTCTTTTAGTGGGTTGTGGCCCTCTGGTGGGGGTACCCACCGGTGCAACCCCCCCCCCCCCCCCCCCAAACAATGACCTCTCCATCCCCTATAAATACCCCCCCAAAGGGGTTGTTGCAAAAGACACACACACACACGAAGGGAATATGAAAAGGCCACAAGAAGGCTAGGAGAAGACTCTGCTGTGATTCCCACTCAAGAGTTGAAGACTTTGAAAGGTTCTTGTGCAGGTTTCTTGTGGTTCACTCATAATGTTTGAGTGACCGAGGTTATACAATTTTGGTACATCCATATTACTTGGATGACCAAATATTAGTATGCATGTAACTTTGATCATGTGACCCTTATGCCCCATTAATCAAAGACCCTCATCATGTTAGATGGACCATGATTTATTTATGAAACCAGATTATTGGTATAAATGAATGCTTAATGGACCATAATCATACTCCTTCACTTAGATGTCATTTGATAATTCTGCCCTAAAGGATACTTAATGGATTCATGAAGGGTTTAGGACATCTTTGTATCCTCCGCCAATGATTATCCTTTTAGTGGGCTTGGTTGAATTTCAACAAATCCACCACGCTTGGTATATGTGGATGCAACGTTTTAATGCCCAATCAGCTGACCCATGGCTTCGGAGTTTGTTCTATTACTCTCTAGATGACCCCCAAGTGGCCTTGGCTTCCCTACCTAAATTCACATAAGTCCCAAAATATCTCTCCATCTATAAAAATCTGTAAAAAATCACAGAAAATTCTAAAAAAGTGTAAAAATCACCCAACATACCTTAAATATCCTCAGAACCTTAAAAATAACCTTAAATGCTCTCATAACCTTAAAAATGATCAAAATACCCTCCTAATGACAAAAAATCTGTAAAAATCACAGAAAATCTTGAAAAATGTAAAAACCACCCAGCATACTCTAAATACCCTCCGGATCTTAAAAAAATGAAGATAATTACTAAAATACCCCTAATGCACTAAAAATCGTTAAAAATCACAGAAAAATTATAAAAAATGTTAAATCACCTAAAACATGCCACATGTCCTTAAAATCTGAAACTTTTAAAAATTATCAAAATACTCCTTCAGCCCAAAAACACTTAAAACAGTCCAAAAACACAGCCTAGGGTCTTAAAACTCTCCCAAGCCTACCTTATGAGCTCTCCCTCCTCCCAACAGAGCATCCACCACTGTCTGAAATTTCCAAACCCTTGCTACTTGAAAGGCTCACCAAATCTTTGCTGCCAGAGCTCAAATAATTTACCCTGCCTGCACTCACCTAAGCCAAAGATTCCCGAGTTGGACTCGGAAGATTGGTCCTCTCCTGCAAACTCATCAGTGCCCCTATTTCACCCTACGAAGTAAAAGAGCTCTTCTTCTCAGGCTTCTGGAGGTCCATGACTAATCTATAGGATTTGTAAGCTGCAACAACTTCAGTCCAGGTCCAGACACCCTACTCTGGAAAAGAGGAGAACCATGAATAGGAACATGAGCAGACGAAGAAAAAGGCCTCTTAGGCCTTGTTTTGGAATGGGCACCTGGGTGATTCCAATCACTGGAATCACCTGACAAGGGTGATCCTGTTCCCAAAAGAACCAGCACTCCTCAGTTTCCCCACCAGCTGGATTTCTCCATGTAGGAGATAGAAAGACACAACAAGGAAAGCGGTGAGAAGCGGCCAGAGAAAGACACAACAAGGAAAGCAGTGAGAAGCGGCCAGAAGTGCGCTTCGTGACAAGATGGGCCTAGCTTTGGAGGTGTTTTTTCACATTTACCCCCAATAAAGGAACCTGCTTATTGTTTGACCAGGATAAAAGAGTAAAAGACACCTATTTCACCGATTTAAGCCCATTTTTCCCCAAATGAGAGAAATGGGAGGGAACATAATCATTTCAAATCTGCTGTTTCTGACATGGGGCCCCAAAATCTGATTTTTTTTAATATGCAAGATGCCAACGCATTGCCAAGTGTCACCTTAGCTTAATGGAAAGCCAAAAACAATGGCCCTCAACTCTGGCCTTCAGTTTCTCTGGAATGCATTCCATAGAGACCACTTCCACTAGAATCCTTCCATACCTGAGCATGTCCATCTCTAGAGTTCTCACATTAACCCCTCTAAGAATACCTAATATATCTACAATACATGGAAAGGTTGCCACATTTCATACATGGAGGGGAAGTCCCTCCACCCAGCACCACTTAAGAGCTCCTTCTGTTGCAGGTGTCATACCACTATCAATCTTCCAAGGAGAGAAATTCCCCTTGAACTCCCCCATATAAATTTGCTATATAGCAATTCCTGCCTCTTCCCAACCCCTCAAATAGCAAGTAACCAGAAACTTCCTCTATGACAACTCTCTGATTCTCCAAGAGCGGTTCCCCGGCCAAGCTTCTTTCAAAGCTTCCTACAATTGGACGAGACATGCACCACCAGACATTCCTAAAGGGAAGAATGAGACATGGATCTCTATGTTTAGACCCATAATTGAGTAGGGGCAGCATCTACCTTCGTCCTTTTGGCTTGTGCTTTCTTCAGCTCATAGGAACCTCTCCTATGCCCTCTCCCCACTACAAAGAAGGCACTTCACCTCTTCCCTACAGTCCTTTGACCAGTGTCCCTTCTGCAGGCACCTAATGCACACATTCACCCCCACTGGAATAGACGCACATGGCTTCAATTTCTTCTCACCTACTGAACTCCTACTCCTCTAACCTCCTGCCACTCACCGTCATCGCCAGGAACAGAGTTCAGGAGAAGGCAGCTCTCACCCAGCTCCACCCTCTCCCCATTCATAGTCCTACCCATTGTTTTGCTTTTTTTCTCCGAGCATGCTTTTACTTACATTGACAACAGAATTGCACGATAAGGCCACATTCAGGAAAAGAAAAGCAACTGGACAATAAGACATGAATCTAATTGATTATTCACTTTGGAAATAAAGGTTCTCACTGAATTAAGAAACCCCAAATAACTAAATAAGCACTCAACAACACCAAACTTAAAGTTTCTCTATAATATTCCCACCTTCATGTAAGTTTTTTGCTGTGTGGCCTAACTTTAAATAAGTCTACACAAACAATTACAAGACCTTGAGGTATTGAGTTAATTATCAAAACCTTCTATGGGTTTTTATACAAAATAACCCCAAATTAATTAACTTAATTATCCTACTCATCAAGAATAATTAGCTTAATTCCTACTTAGTTAATAATTAGAGGATAGATTAAAAAGGGTTATTTAGTAATTAGAGATGATGACATGTCATGAGAGGATTGGTTTTTGTTGATTAGAATGTCACAACATCACTCCTTCACCTAGCTGGACCTTCAGTGGGGCCCAAATGACAAGGTGACATGTCCTAGTAGTAGTATCCACATGGGCTGCTATATGATTAGTGAGGAAAAAAAACAAAAAAAGATGAGTTAGCCAAGGGATAAGGTCGAGTCAGAGCATGGATGGCAGTACCGGTACCGGTACCGACCGGTACGGGCTTAAAGGGGCCCAAAAAAATCAGAAAAAATAAGGAAAAAATCAGAAAAAATATAAACAATTGATTAGCTATGTGTTGGGTGTGACAAAAGTGGGTTAAGATAAAGAAGTACACATAACGCATACAAAATGACTATTTTCATACAGATTAAACATGAAAAATATTATGCTAATGTACTAAATATTTACAAATAATAAATGTTAACGAAATCAAACGATCCTTACCTATGAAAAATATAAGTGAGTATACTAATATGGATAATAACCCGTAGATCCTTCTTATTCATCATCTGGTTGCTGTTGCTGGTATCCATAATAAGGTTGCATATGATCCCTATATTCACAAAAACTAAACAATGATGTAGCCAAGTCGTGCATCCCTCTTTGAATCCCTCCTAGAGTATATGCTTGTTGACTTGATGAAATTCTAGAATCATGATGCAAAGAAGTAACATGAGGATAAGAAGAAGACCCTGACCCATAACTGCTACTGGGTGGATGGAATTGAAAGCCTTCATACTCTACTCGATCTCCCCAGCTATACATGCCTGCTTCTTGTTGGCCACCTCCATAACCTGACTGTTGTCCATACTGACTTTGTGAATCATAATCTCCTTAACTTTCATGTTGTCCTCTTCCTGTGTCAATATGTAAGGAGAAAAAATGTGCATACACTCCGCCTCCGGTAGTAGCACATGCAGCTGCACCAGCATCATCACTAGGAAACTCTGTCCCATCATCATCATCATCATCATCATCATCATCTTGATCATAATCAACAATTAACTTTCTTTTGACATTACTTGATTTTTTTCTTTTGTGATGCCTGTTTTTGCTGGCTTTCTTTTCTTTCTAGATCCTTTTGCAAGTTCAATCGATTCAATAATCCTTTTCCTCGTGGTGTATGCCTCACATAAATTTGCTTCATCTCATTAATGGCAGGATTGTCTCTGACAGCCAGATTAATCCTCTCAAATGTGGATGTACTCCTTCTTAAGAATGATGGTGGCCCAACCATTCTAGGAGTGACTGGCCTACTATCTGATTCTGAGTGTCTAGCAGGCTCAAACTCAGTATCAGGTACAAATAAAGGCACATGCTCAGTCTGACTCTGATGCTCATGTGAAGGAGGAGGTGAATTTTCTTTTTGCCTTTTTGAGGTTCTTAACTCCGGATCTCTAGCAACAACTCCATTTAGTATGCCTTCTGCCCATTCTGTATCATCAGGATCAAAAACTGGCTCATCGACAGTTACTCGTATCTCAACCCAAGTCTGCAAGGGATTATCATCATCAAATAACTCTTCCACATCAATTTGGCCAACAACATCTTATGCGTGCCCTGCAGCTCGTTTCTCCCTCAATTGTTGTCTCAACCAGATGTTTTTTATCCTCAATCTCATATTGTAATGGCAGTACACCAATTTGTCCAATCGTTCAACCTTTAACCGGTTACGAATTTTTGAGTGTATAAGGCTGAACGCGCTCCAGTTTCATTCACATTGGCTTGCCGATGTCGTCTGACTCAAAACCCTCACTGCAACGGAAGCCAATGGATTATAACACCTATCTCTGTTGTACACCATTATCCACCACTCAGCTGTGCCATCATTAAAAGAAACCAAAAAATTAATCAATATACGTTCTCGTTTCTTATGTACATATGACAACAATGCAATGACTAAGTATACATGGGCTCACTTTCTCTACGGCAATTTGCACATAGTCTTCATTATATGTCTCCAGCCTTAGCCTATAAGCCTCCATCTACAAAGATGGAATTAATAATTAATAGAATTCATAGGCTCTTCAAATTACAAGTAATTAGATAAATCTTAAAGTCAGATCTTCACTAAGTATACATGTCTCTCTGCCTCAATTCTATCTTCTACTGTCCTCGACAAACGTGCAATCACATTTAGTGTGCCTTGGATCACCTCTCCATCAATGTGCACTTGCTGACTGTACATTACTCTAGGATTTAAAAAATAACCTGCATTTAGGTGGATAATTAGTAATGTCAATTTAATAAATAATATCCCATGTAACAGTATAAGACTGTACTTACCAGCTACATGCAAGTCGTTGTGTAATGTGATTTCCCATCTGACATCAATAAGGCCCCACCACTTCATATAAGTATTGGAAAATGCGTTCTTGATGTGCACCTTAGCAATGTCAATTGCCTCGTACAAATATCCCATGTAATTCTTATCATCCCCATCCACCAATTTTAACACATGTACGAGAGGTTCCACCAAGGCACCAACTTCAGATAAGTCTCCATATTACTTCAAAAAAATTTATTCTCTATGATTTTTCTCACTTCCAAATGTTCATATTTAGATTCATTGGAGGTGGTCCGTATATACTCCAAGAACTCCTTATTAAACATAAAATCCTTGATCTCATTCCTGAATTTGTGCAAAGATTCTAAAGAAATAAAATTAGATGCAAATCGTATAGGCCCCACACGGATGAGATCTCAACCTCCAGATGCTTTTTCTCTGAACATGTTCAAGATCCTAGGATGACCATAAATAAATTGGGTAATTCTTTGGGCTCTCTTTACTGTCTTGCTGATAGTCGGATCCTTACCAATGTCTTCAAGCATAAAGTCCAGACTATGCGCTGCACATGGGACCTAATAAAGGTGTTTGCGCTTGTCCATTAACTTCTTCCCTGCAGCTTTATTACTTGGTTCATTATCGGTGACAAAGGTTAAAAAACCCGGGATCGGGTCCCGGATCGGCGGTCCAAAACCGATCGGATCGGCCGATTCCGATCCGAGTCAGTCCGATCCCGGCCGATCCTGGCTGAGTCAAGCTCGGCTGGTTCGGATAGCATAAAAAAATAGAAAAAAATATGAAAAAATGTGGAAAAAATATAAAACACAAGTCTAATGCATAATTGTGTTGAAATACATTGATTTGAAGTACATAAGATGTTGTTGGACAAAAAAACCTTGAATAAACTTACATATATGATTATGAACTTACATTTATTCCAAACGTACATTATACTGAATGAACATATGGCTAACATACTCAGCCCATGACATATAGCTCTGGTAGTATTGTTCATACTGCATCACATACCGGCTATAGTCATCCGTATTGGTATAAATGACTGAAAATTGTGGATATTCTAGACAACCCCCTGAATAGTCGAATGTATCAGAATGTTGAGGAGGGTAAACTACATATCCAGTAGGCTGACTATATGATGATGCATCTGATAGTTGCTCCTGATATTCCTGAGGAGCTTTACCTTTGTCCTTCCTCCTTGATCTGCTGAATGTTTGAATGGAAGATTCTTCACGTCCTCCTCTGCTACCATGATGTTCATCTTGGGTGGCATGTGTGAATTCTTCTTCTCCAGTGATTACTTCCACCAAGCCGGACTCCAGCATCAGACCTTCGCGCTGGTTCAGTCAATTCCTCTCGAATTTCCTGTCTTCTTCTGGCAGTACTTGCTTTGCTTGATTCCTTCTCCTTCATGTAAGTTCGAAATTGGATCCTAACCTCTGAAGGAACTCGAGCACATGCTGCAACTTCACCTTTTATTCCAGCAAGATGTTGTTTGAATCAGTAGACCCCGCCAGAGACAACCCGGTTGCAATATTTGCATTGTACCTTTCTTTGGCCCATGTCCACCGGTGTGCAATGACCCCAAGCAGGATCAGCACTAGGAGGATTCCCAGATGACCGCTCAGCAGCACCTTGAGATGCCATTCCTTCACAGCACAAGAAGATGAGAGATCGCGGAGCTTGTAGTAGACTAGAAGTGACCTCGTGGGAGAGATGGAGAGAGAATTCTATGAGGGAGAGAGAGCAAGAATGTTAGGAGGCTCAAAGGGCAATTGTGGAGCCTTAGGAGGGCCTTGGGGGGGTTTAAATAGACCCCCAAGGCCCAAACTAGCCGTTGCTGGCCGTTTGGGAACGGCCAGCAACGGCTAGTTTGACCCCCAACGGCTAGTCAAACTAGCTGTTGGGGGCCAGGTCGGGCCGATCCGAGCCGACCCGGCCCGATCCGGTCCCGGATCGCCCGATCCGGCTCGGACCGGCCGATCCGAGTCCTGGACTCGGCCAGGTTACTCGGGATCGACACGGTCGGCCCAAAACCTGTCCGACTCGGCCGATCCGTGCCGAGTTTTTGAACCTTGTCGGTGACCACCTGGACAATATTTTCCTCTACAATTTCCTGCACCATCTGATCCATCAAACCAAATAAATATTTTGCATTCTTTGAATAGTTTGATGCATCAACAAATTTCATAAAAATTGTCCCTTCTGTGCAATAAATAAGAAAATTAATCATGGACTTCTTCGTGCTACCAGTCCAGCCATCGCACATAATTGTGCATCCTCCCTCCTTCCATACTGCCTTAAAACTTTCAACCCACTGTTGAAGTTCCTCGTATTCTCCATCAAGCCCCCGTCCATATATGTCTCGACGTGTAGGGGCTTTGAACCCACGACCATGATCTGCTATCGCATCAATCATAGGCTGAAAATAATGAGACTGAGCAGCATGTGAGGGAACACGTGCATGCAAAAATCATTTGCAGATGCTTTTAAAAGCATGTCCTGTCGCTTCAGCTGACTTTTTTACTCCTCTCATTGCTTGCTTGATTTTTGGCTGAGTAGAACTCTGTCTTCTAAAAAGATAACTGTCCATAGGACCCACTTGGCCTCTAGCTTCACTTGTGCCTCTTGTTGATGGTCCATCACCTCTCCTTCGGGCTTCGTCTTCTTGTTGATGCCACAAACTCTCTCTTCTAGCTGCAGCCATCTCAGGATCTTCATCATCATCATCATCATCACTAGAATCTACAATTTGTTCAGCCCTTGGCCTCTCATGTATAGAAATGCCACTGGCCGCAATATACATCCCTTTGCCTTTTGTATTATGTCTACCTGAAATTTTGTCTTGGAGTTCAACCTCCTCTTCATTCTTTTGTTCTTTTTGTGCTTTCCGGCCACGCAACAATTCACGCATCTCGTTGGCAACTTGTCAGGGACAGACAGTACACCTTATCACCTGTCATGTCTTCCCTGCTAAATGTTCTTTCCCTCGAGTGATTCCACCACCCATCTCTTTGCCACAATATTTGCATTTCACTCTCCTCTTTGCACTATTAACTAAGGTGATATGGGCCCACCCTGGGTCTTGCTCTTGTTGTTCAGCCATGTTCCTACAACACATAAAAAAAAAGTAGAAACAAATATAAGAACATTTGACATTATACTCCTATTTTAAACCGTGCAATGAAGTTTAATTAGACTTCAAATGATGTTTAATTTATGTAATTAGACAAAAGTCCCAATTTTTAACCACTAATTATGGCCAAAATTGAGGATTTCTCCTAATTAACCGTCAATCAACGCAATTGACAAAACACTCCTAGTTTAAAACATGCAATGAAGCTTAATTAGGCTCCAATTGATGTTTAATTTAAGTAATTAGACAAAAACCCAAATTTTTAACCGTTAATTTAGGCCAAAATTAGGGATTTCCCCTAATTAACCGTCGATCAACGCAATTGACAGCATACTCCTAGTTTAAAACATGCAATGAAACTTAATTAGGCTCCAATTGATGTTTGATTTAAGTAATTAGACAAAATCCCTAATTTTTAACCGCTAATTAGGGCCAAAATTAGGGATTTCCCCTAATTAACCATCGATCAACGCAATTGACAGCACACTCCTAGTTCAAAACATACAATGAAGCTTAATTAGGTTCCAATTGATATTTAATTTAAGTAATTAGACAAAAACCCCAATTTTTAACCGCTAATTAGAGCCAAAATTGGGGATTTTTCCTAATTAACTGTCAATCAATGCAATTGACAGCACACTCCTAGTTTAAAACATGCAATGAAGCTTAATTAGGCTCCAATTGATGTTTAATTTAAGTAATTAGACAAAAGCCCCAATTTTTAACCGTTAATTAGGGCCAAAATTGGGGGTTGTCTATTTTACCAAGAAAATGAATGTAAATAATCTAAGAAATAGTTACCAACTAAAAAATAATCACTACATTAAAATATAAATCATACCTTTTTTTCTTCCACCCAAAACGGTGAAAATGTCTTCAGAAAAGGGTGAAAACGTCTCCGGCGGCGGTGGCGGGTGGCGACGGCGGGTGGCGGCGGCGGTTCTTTCCCCTCCTTCCCCTCCTCCTTCCCCTCCTTCCTCTCCTTGCCAAAAATGAACCCCTCTCACAGATCTGTTTCTGTGAGAGGGGACAGTAAGGGGTGTTTCACGGGCGTACCGGGCCGGTACAGTAATTTCCCTTTGTTTTTTTTTTTACCGGTACCGGCCGAAACTACCATCCATGAGTCAGAGAGACATTAGATGGGTGACTACTAAATTAGTGGGACACTAGGACCCACATCTTCACTCCCCAGTCTCAAGCTCACTCACTCAACGTGAAATGCAGAAGTCCCACAAATGAGAATGAAGTGGCAAAAGCTGAGAAGTTTTTAATTGACATAAAGAATGGTGGTGTAACTGAGGCTGATATCTCAAAGGTATATCAATATGCTGACTTAGAAGGTATAGACCTCGGCCACTTACGAGACTCTTCAGGCTCATGCTCTCCCCTAAAACCTTTTGGCATTTTCTTGCCCGTCATGGAAGTCCATATATCATGATGCAATACAAATTAAGATGATATACTTCACCTATTACCTTCTGACAACAATTATAGTCCTGTTGGTGTTTAGGTAATCCATGCCCTAACTGGCATCTCTCACCTGTCATGGTCCAGCAAAATAGGGAATGTAAATTCCATATCACAAATTCCAATGTTCAATGGACCACATGGTAAATAAATGGCACTTAAGTAATAAAAGTAGTAAAAATGATTGGAGAAAAAAGTAAAGTGCAAACCAAATTAGGAAATTCACAATGCAAACCAAATCAGAAAATCCCCACATTTTCCTGCATATGAGGACAATTGCATATGAACTGAGATTAGTTTGTTGATTTTATAAAAGCCAAAATTTAAAGTCCCAAGGAAGTCAAAGTTTGTTGCTTGTGCCTGTGCCATAGTTGAGCATAATCTCTGTCCAACTACATAGGATGCACTTAAGCAGACAAGAATGTGCAATTCTAAGTCAATTTTACTCTCTATGACTCAATGTTAGAAAAAAACCAAGGGGTCCCAAATTGAGTGCAACTGATGTTCATGTATGAGAAGATGAACTTAATTGCATGCCAAGATGCCCATTGTAAGTCAACTAACACAATCTGACTTGATTTAAGAAAGCCACAAAATTTAAAGCCGTACTTAGGGCCAATTTTGGCCTTGGCATCTTTACTTGATTGACGTCTTACATGTAAATGCAATTGGCATACAAGGATGCCTAGTTGCTCAAAAAATGTTTATTGTGATTTAATTTCCCAAAAGCCCCAGCTTTAACGATTTAATTTGGGCCAAATTTGGTACTTTTGCCTACTTTTATATTTCAGTTATTGTCCAATTTGCTATGGTTGCACTCAACTGGTTTCCTAGCCCCCAGTCATTCCAGACAAGGCAGGGTATCGGTACAAAATTGGTTCATGCCAGTTAAATCAGCTGATTGAGTCCCCGTTAACCTGATTTTCGGTGAATTTTGGTTTGATTCTCTTTCTTTCTTCCTTCCCTTTATAAAATAGGAGAGCAAAATCCCCACACTCCACCCAAAAAAAGAAAGATATATTCGATCGATTCTAACATGAATAAAAAAAAATTGCAACCCATGAAGGAGGACCTTGATGAAACAAATTTTCAATAAACGATTGATCGAAAATTGGCCCTGAATGGATTGCTTGGTTCAATGTGACTAACAATGTCAACCTAACATTCATTCAAAAAAAAGGAAGATATATAGACGAAGGGATACCTTGGACCAGATGGATACCTATTGAAACTTGGAAAAGTGTAGGTAACATGTATTAAGTGGCTGACTAAACTTTTCAAGAAGATTTTAAAAGAGAAGAGAATGCCAGATGATTGAAGAAGAAGTATTGCAACAACTACCGTGGAATTAAAATTATGAGCCACGCTATGAAACTCTGGGAGAGAGTAGTAGCGAAACATCTCAGACATGTAACTAATATCTCGGAAAATCAGTTTGGCTTCATGCCCAATAGATATACTATAGAAGCTATTTTCCTATTGAGACATTTGATGGAGAAATATAGAAAGATGAGGAAAAATTTATACATGGTTTTATTAATTTAGAGAAAGCTTATGATCGTGTTCTTTGGGAGCTAATGTGGTGGACTTTCAAAAGGAAGGAAGTCTAAAAGATATATCCATGTGATTAGACATATGTATGGCATGCTTATACTAATGTTAAGACTATTGCTAGAGATACGTCTAAATTTCTTGTTACTATTGGATTATATCAAGGGTCAGTATTAAATTCTTATCTCTTTACTTTACCATGGATGATGTTATTAAGCACTTGCATGGTGACATCCCTTGGTATATGTTATTTGCAAATGATATTGTTCTAGTTAATGAGAATATTGAGAGTTTGAATAATAAATTAGAACAATAGAGATTGGAATCTAAAGGCTTTAGGATTAGCGGAACTAAATCAAAGTATATGAAATGTAATTTCAGTAAAATAAAGGTTGATCAAGTGACTTTAGCTAGAATCAAGGGTTAGGTTATTCCTAAAAGTAGCAACTTTCGACATTTATGATCTATTATTCAAGATAATGGAAAGATCCAAGAAGACATTACACATAGAGTCAAGGTAGGTTGTCTAAAGTGGAGGAGTGCATGTAGAGTCCTTTGTGATCTACCGGTCCCCTTCAAACTCAAAGGTAAGTTCTATAGGACGGCTAAGAGACCTGCTGTGTTACATGGTTCCGAGTGTTGGGCTGCAAGAAAGGATCATATGCAAAAACTGTATGTTGTTGAGATAAAGATGTTAAGGTGGATATGTGCAGTAAGACTTGAAAAGATAAAATTAGGAATGAATATATACGTAAGGATTTAAGTGTAACGCTTATTAACATTAAGCTTCGGGAGAATAAGTTGCGGATTGTTCAGTCATGTACATTGTCGCTCAAGTTCAACACGGGTTAAGAGGGTTGATAAAATTAGAATGCAGGAGGGTAGAAGACATTGGAGAAGACCTAAAATGACGTGGTTAGATGCAGTTAGAAAGGACCTGACCTTGCTATGTGTTACCACACGTATGACATTGGATATATTAAGATGGCAGGACAAGATTCATGTAGCTGATCCCAAATAGATCAAATACGGTTTTAATGATGATGATGATGATGATGATAATAATAATAGACGAAGGGAGATCCAATAGCCTATCCCCCAACCCCAAAACAAATACCTATCTACCACATTTGACAATTCCTCAAGTTAAGAAATAATGAAGAATAAAGAATTGGAAGAAAAAAAGACAGGTGAACTTCAAAGATTTTAGATAATGCTATAGATAGACAGACACACAGACAGAAGGGTGGATGAGAAGGGAGGGAGGGAATAAGCAGGCAGGTAGCAGCTGTGCAGATGGGCAGGCAAATAGTAGGATCTAGGTAGGTAGGCAGGCTAACAGCCAGGCATTGCGCATAGCACCTACTGCAGGCAGAGGGAAGGGGTGAAGCACTGTTACAGCATTTTTAAGTCCCTCCACCTGTGCGGTGCTGCAGCAACCTTGGGCAGTGCTGCTGTACCTGGCAGATGAGACTATGTGAAGGGGTCCCTCCAACCACATGGGTTTACATATCCGAACAGCAGACAAAGCTCATGAATCCACCAGCCCAGGCACCCCTTGGCATGTCTTTTGTTTTTAAGCGATCAGCTGTCTGATTGAGATCAGATAGCTGATCTACTGTGCAGCCAGGCTGCCCCAAAAATGTTGTCCACAGTAGAATTCGCAATAATACAATCCACTGCCAGGTTTCTGTCTGCTGGCAGTGGACTGTAACAAAGGTCGCTGGATCTTGATCCAGTGGCCAGTTTTTTTTAACATGGGAGAAACTTCCCCTGTGAGTGTGGTTTCCGTCTCCATAGGGGTGCGCCTGTGTGAAACATGGGCCATGTGGTGCTCCCATGTTTCACACGGGCGTGTGGGGTGCCCCGCACGGGGCACCCCACTCAGCATAGCCAGGCATGCAGGCACCCTGCATGCCCCAATGCTATTTGATCTTTTGATTGAATGGCTGCAATTTTATTATTTTTATTATTTTTGTTTAATTCTTTTACTCCTTTTTGCTCCCGCCAGGTCTTACCTCCTGTGAATTTTAGGTGCTGCAACACCTCTAAAAAATAGGATCCGGTCCCAGCGAACCTAAATAGGGGGGGCGCATGGTATATATATATATATGTGTGTGTGTGTGCGCGCGCGCACATGGATAATCCCTTTCCTTCCATTCCTTGTTATTATGTCAATAGGATTTGGGCTTCTACTTGTTCCAAGAGCAACACAAAATATTCGTAGTATGTGGGCCGACATTATCTAAGATGGTATGGTATAAAGAATTAAACTATATAATATAAATAAAAACCTTTCGACCACACTAGCTAATCTAGTATTGTAGACTAACTATTAAATGAATCTTTATATAGATATAGGCTTGATAATGTATGAAATCCTGAAAATCAATGAATTCCAATTCTTCTGCTTTGTCAAGTTAGAAAAAATAGTGCCAACAAAGGATTTTGAATTAATTAAGGACCAATTCTTCAGGAACATTGCTAAAAAAAGCAGTTGGCAGGGAACTATCATTTATCATTTTTATGTGTAGTTCTTTTTTTTAACTTTTGGTCCCAACAATCTTTCAATTTTTTTGTATTAGACCCTACCAAATTCAATTGTTTTTCAAACTCCGTACAATCTTTGAACTACCCCTAAAAAGTCCCTCTGGTTATCGACTGTCCAAAAAAATACTAGGAATATTCTACAAATATACCTAATATATTCAAGTAAAAACATGATACATAGAAGGAATATTCTCTGAATATTCCTTTTTTTTTACAATGGTTAACTGGAGGGATATTCTAGTAAAAAAATGTACATGGAGGAACATTCTGTGAATATTCCTTTTTCTGACGATTGTTAGTCGGAGGGAGAGAATATTCCTAGTATATTCTTTTTTTGACGGTTGATAACCAAACGGACTTTTTAGGGAGAGTTCAGAGATTGCGGGGAGATTGAAATAAAATTGAAGAGTATAGGGACTACTACAAAGTGTTGAAAGATTGTAGGGATGTATAATAATATTTGCTAAGTAACTTTCCTATTAAGGTTATGAAATAAATCAAAGGTTCCTTAGGAGCTCAGCAAGGCTTACCCATCAAAATCAGATAAAACAAAGGGATACAATCCAAATGAACTAGGTGATATGTGCTAATAATCCTTGTTACCATAAAACATCAAAAAGACCCTGTAGAATTTGAATACTTTTATGGCCAAAGTAAAAGAGATAATATACTATATATTTATGATTAATGAACCTAATTTGGCCTCAATTGAGGCACTTGGGAAACTCTGTCCTCAAGTTGGCTGGCAATTTTGAAGTATTTGAGAACCCAGCAGTTCAACAAAGTATTACCTGGGGCATGTCCGACTTTTATCAGGAACTGAAGCAAACAAAACATGTCCAAGAGTTTCCTCCAACATTTTCTCCACCTATAACATATGAAAACTGTTCATTAGTAGCAGCAATGATATTGTCATCATAACTGAAATTCTGTAAAGTATCACATTGGATTAGGGAGAAAAGGAAAACTATGCAATAACTATAATAAAAAATGTAGAAAATAAGACGACTCCAAAATTTCCTCTTGACAACCTGCAAGAGGGAGGAGAAGAGGAACAAATACAATAGGGAGTAGGGACTGCACTGAAGAGTGGGTCGAAGTCAGGAGTAGGGAAGGGAAAGCAGGGGAGGGGAGATCTTACCAGGAAAGAAACAAATTCAGGAGAATGGAAAGAAATTGCCAGCCTGAATCAGTGCATTAGATATTTAGATGCTTAGAGAGTGGGCAATGCTGAGGATGGCTGAAATGCGGTAATCTGCTGGAGTTGTGGTTATTTGGACCACAAAAGAAATACTTAGTCATGCTAGTCAAGGTTCGACGTACCGCTGATCCTTACTGGACTTATCCGTACCGGACACTGTTGTCAAGGTCCGATTCCATCCGTTAGGTGCTGGGCCACCTTTCCACGGACCCAAAAGGCGCCCGCCTAGGCGCCTAAGGCACCCATATAAGACCTGCTGACCCATTTTGAGGCTCTCACTCTCCCATTGTATATTTCTTCCAATTAGCATTATTTTTTTATGAAACTTAATTTTTTGTTGGTATAATATTTTTATTATGTGTTTTACATCATTGCATCATATATGTTGTTGTTGTAAGCATTCTGTTGCAGATTTTGGAAGAATAAGTTGACAAACATCTGGGTTAGTATTTTTTTATTATGAAAAATCATTTTCTAAAATTACTTTTCAGTCAAATTTAATTTTTATACTTCAATGCAATAGACTGCATATTAGTTTTCGTATTAATGTCACATTAGTGTTATTTTCTTGTATTTTTATATTTTATGTCAAATTAGTGTAATATTAAATATATTATTATCAACTAGGCACCTAGGTAGGCGCCAAAGTGCTTGGGCACTCGGGGACCCCAAGTACACCTTGGGTCACCTTATCGCCTTGACAACTATGGTACCAGATCAGACCTTCCGCGATATGGTACAGCACCAATCTGACTTGGGCCGACTCAATCCGACTTGCATAAGTCACACAAGCAAGGCTGATTCAAGCCTATTTATGTTTTTCTTCCTGGATTCTTTAATTTTATGAATAATTACAACATAAACAAACTTTTAACTCTAGTGGTTTATTAATGATAATGACTTCAAGCCAAATTTAGAAGAAACCTACCACATCAATCAATATAAAACTGTAAACTACCTATTAAATTACAAAATCCAACTATTTACCAACTAGAGAAAAAACTCCAATTACTTATCAGATTTTTAAAAAAGTCTACTTAATAAGATACAAGTTGCATCAAGTAGGCTTGAGCCGGATCACAATGACCCATGCTGGATCACAGCATATCGCACGAGTCAGCACGAGTCAGTTCGAGTCACATCGAATCGGCTCGAGTCAGATGCGTATCAACAAGTCCATGCATCCCAACATATCAGACTCGCCAAGATACGAGTCAACTACAGGGAAATGTTCCCAGAAGAAGCTAATAACAGAAAGCACAAGGGAGTCACGTTATCGTGTTGGGATAGGGTTGTGACTTTAGTCCTGTTGAAGCCCCTTGGGACCCTACTTCTTGTCCACTCTGAATATACTCAAGTGGAGCTTGATAAATAATGCAGATCATTGGACCACAGCTTCAGAGAAGATGGCTTACAGAACAATTGAAGGTCAGTAGACAGGAAAATTTTAATGTAATAGTCTTCTTTCTAAATGAGATGTTCAGAAGTCTTTGATAGAATGAGCTTTAGTTGTGCGAAGCAGAAAATTAAACTGGAGAGTGGAGAGTTAATCCGTAAGAAATTGAAGCTCAGACAAATAAGAAGTACTGAGTCCAATTCACGATTTACAGGAGGTAGGTGATTTGTCAGACCACAAACTAAGTGCTGTAGTTAACTATATTATAGTCCAGTCTCCGGTTCAAAGGAATTTCTTCTAAGCATTTCTGTGATTTATATTGCATTTTTTGACGCGCGAGAGGAGTTTTACCAAGAGTGAGTGTCGAAAATGAGACGAATAATTAAACCATGATGTGAGAGTTTGTCTGACCTTTGCTAAGTCGTTCATTTTTTGAGTCAAGAGTTTTGTACTATGAGTGAGTGATCGGAGGAAGCTATTCTCCTCATCCAGTTGCATTACCTCTATTTGTATCTATATAAAACTTGTAGAAAAATTGCCATCCTTTTCAGAAGGAAAAACATGCAATAACAAGTGCATCAAGAATTCTGCCATAATTACCTAATTCCCTTGTAAGAAAGTGGTAAAAAATTAGATGCTCACAACAAAAGCCCAGTGGAAATTAAAATGATCCCAAAAGATGTGAAAGGAGGACCCTTCCCTAAGTTAGGCTACTATTCAACCACTACTAGTACAATTGAGCTACTATAACACCAGCCCTAGCACCATCACCTCTCAAGAATGCGATATGTCTTAGCTCAGTATGATTGCACACCTGCAAATACATAAACATCCAAAATCAGACTAGCAACACTACTCTCAAAATCATTCGTCCCATGGGATTCCACTACAATCTGGCGTATCTTTCCAACAATTCCTACAGCCAAGTATACGGAAAGGCCATGCAAATCTTTTGAACCAGTTCAATTTGCTCCACTAGCTAAAAGTATTCAGCATAACACTGGAAACATAATATACAAACTTTCTGCAAAAAGATGTTCCACATATTCTCAGAGAACATCATCCCAACAGAAGATTGCCAACACTTTCTAGGTACCAATCTTCATCAGAAGCATCATAAATATACTGGCTGCAGCCAAAGCGCCATATGACTTTGCACCTTTGTTAAACCATATGATTTTTTTTTCCCTTTGTTATGCCTTTGCTGGTACCTTTTAAAGCACGGCTTGCTAATTCATTTTGACATGTATGAGTTGACTCACTGTCTTTAACTTTATGCCTTGGTTTGTACCTTTTACAGCATGGTTTGCTAATTCATTCTACGTGTACAAATTGACTCAATTTCTTAACTTCTCAAGGGTTTGGAGACCTCACTCAACATTGAGGGCAAAGATTTTGATGTGAAGGATCTCTCATGGAAGATTTCCTACTTGTGATTGGCTGGCACAGATTATGGATGATGTCAGGACTACTTGAGCATGATGTAATCTCATAGACAGCATGGCCCTTTCCCAACCCCTAGAAGAGATGACTATTTCTTCACAACACTCTTTTTGACTGACATATAGATTGTAAACATGGAATAAAAGATGAAAAGAATGATGAAATTCCTGGGATGATTATGGATTACATACTTTTCATTGGCTTTTATATATTATTCCTCACTTGATACAATGAATAGATTCCGGACTTGCAGCCTTGGTGATTGTAAAATACGTGATAGATAATGAGTAGAACTATGAACTCTGAATTTATTTCTATATTTTGTGGCTTTAGGGCCTTGTGGGTGGGCCTGGAGCAATGGTTAAGTTGCCTCATTTGTGACCTGTGGGTCATGGGTTTGAACCAAGGAAACATCCTCTCTGCTTAGCTGGGGTAAGGCTGCGTACATCGTCCTTCCCCAGACCCCACAAATGGTGGGAGCCTCGTGCACCGGGAATGCCCTTTTAGGGCCTTGTGGGTCAATAAGATCCTTACTAGATCAATGAGACTCAGTGACCCCCATCTGACTGGTGAACAAGTTCTAATGGAGCCGCAGAGTTTGTATGCACTTCACAGTGATTCCTTGTGGTGGCAACCTTTGAGACAATGAGACTGAAGTTGACTCCCTATCTTGGTATTTACTTTTTCCGGGAAATGTGTCTTTTTCCATGGCTATTTATCCAGACTTGTGGCTTGTGTATTTCATTTGTCAGTATGAATGTAATTGATCTCTGCCAAAGCTTGTAACTTACATGGACTTGTAATAGGATGTTGGTAATTTTTTTTGACATTTTCTCCCCCAAAAATGTAATAGGATGTGGGTATCGTTTTTTTGACATTTTCTCCCTGAAAAAGAACATTTTCTTGATGGAGAAAACAAAAGCCAGTCCCGTTCGGAACTATTCCCACTTTTGTGGAGAGTTTGCACGAGACAACACACACCTCACACTCTTCCTCCATGGTTGCTTCACTGTTGCCTCCTCATATCTCCTGCATTCACTTCTCTCCCACAAGCCTCTCAGATGCCCCTGCCATGCATCAGCACAGACACCTTCCAGCACACCCCTCCCTATGTGTCTCCTCCCTCTGGCCCATGGCAGACCAACATCCATCAGAGATCCTGGTGGCTGCGCATCACCAACGTGATGGCATCATGAAAGGGGAAAATGCCGAGTCGATTATCTTCTACTTTTCTAAAAAGGTGTTACCAAACAGGATAAAAATGGCAAAATGATAATTTTGAAATTAAGATACAATTTTAAATAACATTGTTTAGAATAAAATTCCTGAAGACAGAACTGCTCCCAAACACCCTATAAGGAGTTAATTTCAGCTTTCCGCTGTCATGTATGGATCTACACCAGTTAACTCCCAGCCATGATGCATCCTAGAGGGTCATTTGCCCCTATGGTGGTTTGGATTAATGACATAAGGCGGGCTTCAGCCTGGTTTCCTGACCCAGGGAGGACACCACAACTTTGAAATTTTCAATGTTTTTTGGTGAAGCCTTTCAGGACTCGATTCAGGTGGACAACATTCCGGGACAAAAACAAAATATATTTAATAGATGGTGCCTACTCCACTCAATTCCTTAAGGTTTTGAGTTGGATGGTCCAATAACTTCAACATATGAGATTACAACAAGAAGAGATATAGTCCCGACAATGTTTTTTGGTGAAGCCTTTCAGGACTCAATTCAGGTGAACAGCATTCAGGGACAAAAACAAAATATGTTTAATAGATGGTGCCTATTCCACTCAATTCCTTAAGGGTTTGAGTTGGATGGTCCAATAACTTCAACAGATGAGATTACAACAAGAAGAGATATAGGTCAGACAGAGGAACAATAAGATGATGAATTGTAATATTATACAAGTATACAAGGCCAACAGAGAGCAGACTCGAACTAGCATGAGGTGGTTCGATTCGCTAGTTGCACTTATGTTGGAAACTTTTTTAAAAAGAGAAGGGGGGAAGGGGAAAGCCCCCCACCAGTTGCCCAAACCGGTGGGGGGTGCAACCGGTGGCACCCCCCCACCGGGTGCAACCGGTGGGGGGTGCCCACCGGTTTCCCCCCCTCCTCTCTAATCTCTCTCTCTCACTCCCTCTCTCACTTGCGTTACCAGTGGCACCACCTGCCTCAAAATTCCACGGTGGCACCCCCCACCGCCTAAGGCCTCCAAGGCCTATAAATACCCCCCAAAGGGTAAGAAGAAGGGCATGCCTCCTTGGCCCAAAATTTCTTAGGGGAAACTCTACCCATTTGAAGACCAAACCAAGTCCTTTTGCACGGGTTTGCTGCATTTGGACGATATTTTTTGTCTCAGAAGGTTCTCTTCCTAATGTTTATTCCTAAGGGGAAACTCTACCGAATTTATGTTGTAAAATCGTCGTTCTATAAGACGGGATTATGCCGAAATAATGAATGAAATGCCAATATTGTTCTTTGAGCATATATGTGTGCATGTGTGTTCATGAACCTATTACTTAAGTAACACTATGTTATTATATTTTTTTACATACATAATTAATTTATTAATTATTTTAATAACTAATTAAAATGCATAAGTACATAATTAAATATTCTAAAATATCCTTGGCCTCACCCAATACATAACTAATCCTAGACTCATAATCAAAACTCAATAATGAAACATTGAGACATAAAATAATATACTTAAATTAAAAAATGACTTAAATATCCCTCATGCTTAATTAATTCATAAAATCTGTGAAAATTATTTAAAATCAGTAAAATCAATATAAAAATCAGAAAAATTCTGTAAAAACCAGTAATATTAAGTAAAATCAGAAAATCAAATCTGAAAATTACATAAACCTAAAAACATGACTTAAATATCCTTCATATATTCAATTAATTAATAAAAATCAGTAAAATTAATAAAAATCAGTAAAATTAAGTAAAAACCAGTAAAAAATAGAGAACCAAATATGAAAACATATAAAATTTTCGAAATGACCAAAATGCCCCCCAGAACTTAATGAAATTACCTAAATATCCTCACCCATGATAAAAATCTGTAAAAATCACAGAAAATTCTTAAAAAAAATATCAAAACCTCTCCTATGCCAAAAATACCCTCCAAACCCTAATAAGATGGGTAAAATTATCAAAATACCCTGAATATGATAAAATGATAACAATAAGTAAAAAATCTCAGAAAAAATATAAAAACAGACTCTAAGTCTAATAAACCCAATTTGAGGTAAAAATACCAAAATACCCCTATAACTTAAATATGTCTAAAATAATCCTAAAATATATCCTAAGGGTTTTCAAGTTTCCCTGAAATGCTAAAAAACTTAAAATGATCATAATGACCATAATTCAACATAATTACAAAAATATCCAAAAAACATACTTTAAGCCTAGAAATCCAATTCGGAAAAAAATTTACCAAAATACCCTTACAACTCAAACACACTTAAAATAACTCTAAAATACCTCCTAAGGTTTTGAAACATTTCTAAATCATTAAAACTCACTTCACACACTAAAGTGATCATAACACCCCTATACCCTCCAACTTGGCATAATTACAAAAATACCCTTATGAGTCTAAAATACTTGGAATCAATCCAGATAACTCGGAGTCAATCCAAAACCTTTTAAAAAGTCTCCCAATCAATTATAAATCTATCTTAAACTTGGATGAAGCCAAGAGCTTAACCTAAAACATATCTTCATATGCATGTGCTGCTTGTAGTAGTAGTGTTGCATGTTATAAGGGCATCAACGGACGGTTAATCAAGGGTTGTCGAGCGGTTGCTTAACGTAATTAACACTGACCGAGGTCAATGAAGAAAGGTCATATACTCGGATCTTCGCCTGATTCGAAGTCCCGGACTCCCTGAGGGTTAATCAAGCTCTCATAGTTTAAGAAATAAAATACATAAAACCGACCAATATTTCTCTAGATAAAAACAAAAAGACCAAAACGATATGATAAAAAATCCGATATAAGAGATAGCTAGGTCAGGTTCCAAACAGATGCACGCCTAATGGGACCTCTCTTTCCCTTCATCTCTCCGTCCGGTGATGCCATCACCACAACTCTATTACTAACTTTGTCATGTCTTATGCAAGTGATTGAGTTTCTGCTCAACAGACGACAATGGCAGCAAGGGTCATACATGGCCCACTTGTGGTGGCAACCCACGCACGGTGTGGATATCTGACCACGCCAACATGCTTCGGGGACTTCCCCTCGGTGATAAGATCTCCATACTTTCTGGGGGTCGTTTCGGCGCCAGAGCCTACTCCAGAAAAGAAGAAGAAGAGGCGCGCTTCCCGCGCCAGAAGAAGCAACAACGGCAGTTGACGTAGGTGAGCACTCGCCGTCAATACCATCAGCATCTCTCCAACCTCCTCGTTCAACAGGAGGCAAAAGCGGAAAGCTCTATTCGCAAGCCCGTCAAGGACGGGGAAAACTATATTGGTGGGGAACCTGCACATTCGTCTGGATGGCGGACAACCCATCATTCCCAAGATCTATTATATCCCGACAGTTCCAGTCCAGAATCAGTTCGGGATTCTACCGAAGGTTTGCCAAGATGGGGCAACGTTCAAAAAGAAGAAAAGGACTCCAAAGGCCCATGCTCGTCGGGAGCCAATAATTATACCAGAGCCTGCCATGCCTCGGGCAGGAGGCAATGCTACACCCCGAACAGGGGGCAACTCCATGCTTCGAAATGAGGGCAAATTTATGCCTTGAGTGGGGGACAATCTGATGGAGGATAGGAGCCTCCGCATAAAGAACATGTGGGTAACCAAAGAGGAAGCTCGCAAAATTCGCCAGGCTAGGATCACCCTAGCAGAACAACAGTCTCAATAGCTCATAGAACCTAAGGGGCAGATAACCAACTCAACTACCCGGCCTCGTTCTCTACGAGGTCAAAAGAGAAAAGGTGCATATAAGGCACATAAGCAAGTCCGACAACAGACATCTGTTTTCGAGCGATTGGACGCATTTGACCGATCGACTCAGAAGAAGAAGAGAATTGTCAGAATGATAAAGAATGGCATACGGGTCTATACATGCTACACCTCCAGCACCACCAACCGGCAGCTTTCCCTGTCGGAAGACCCAAATGATGTCGTCAATCTGGTGCAACGAGGCGGGCCCATAACCCGTCAAATGGAGCAGGCTATGCGCTTGCTGAATCGAGTAAGTCAGGGGGCAGAGCCACCCCAAATTGGCAGTAGCAATGCTGCTGGAGGAGCTGATGAAGACGGGGCAAATGCTTCAGATACTGAAGCCACTCCAGAACAACCTCAAGATCAAATACAACCTCAGACTATAGAGGAGATGAGGCAAGAAAATCAACAACTCATGGCCTTGCTCTATAGCCTAATACAAAAGATGGAGGAGCAGCAAAGGGCAGCTCAAGTCCCCCCAATAAATGCACCACCTCCAAGGACAGTACCTATGCCAACGGTGATAAGACCGCAAGTTGCAGAGATCAACTTCAACCCTGATGAGATACAAGAAAATCAGGTTGTGGAGTCCAATCATAATGCCAACAATCCCATACTTCTGCAGATGATGCTACAGCGTTACAGAAGCATCTTATCGAGCAAATTGTTGAAGCCAAAATGGCAGAACAAAACGACGGAATATGCACATTCGACTTATACAAAGTGCTATTCCCAGTACGTCATATGTTCAAGAAACTCCCGCCAGGTCACAGCAAGTGCCCCAAGTTCACCAGGTATGATGGGGAAGGTTCAGCCCAAGAACATATTGCCCACTGTATAAGTGACTTGGGAGAGGTGGCTACTGATGAAGCCTATCTCCTGACGTTCTTTTCTACCTCTCTCATGGGCACTGCATTCCAATGGTATGCAAAGTTGAAGCCCAACTCTATCAACAGCTGGGAGATAATGCAGAAAAAGTTCATCAACCGCTTCAAGGTGTCGAAGCGAAAGGTCACCATCACTGACCGGTGACGCTAAAGCAAGGAAGGAACGAACCCGCCACCGACTACATCAAAAAATGGCGGAACCTCTTAGTGAAATGCGACAATCCGCCGGCCCATGAGGATGCGGTGTAATTGTACAAAAGGGGCTTAAAGTCCGAAATAAGTGAAAAGCTGATTGGCACAAATGTCAGGAACTTTGATCAGCTAAATAATATTGTGACGGAGGTTGAAATATTTTTCGCAGACCATTCAACCATTGCCTCCATTGGGGGAAAAGTCCCAAAGAAGCAGAGTATAGATACAGAAGAGGTCAATGCCTAGACTTTGTCTTGGCTGTAGAAAACACAGGGGGCAAGTGCAATGCAAATGTCTCAACATCCAATAGAAGGGGATCATATGTCACCCTTAATGAGAGAAGGAAAATGCCTTACTCTTTCATCAGAGAACATACAAAAGAGTTGTTTAACCTCTACATGCGAGCAAATCTCTTGATACTACTTGAACCAAAAAGGCTAGCAAAAGTTGGCAAAATAGATGAACCCAACTATTGCATGTACCATCGCATATTGGGACATGTAATAGAGGATTGCTATATCTGCAAAGGGAAAATTGAAACGCTCATCCGAGAAGGGGCCGTGGAGATGGGAAAATACCTGGTAGATCCATCTTAGCCACATCGAGTGCCCAGATAAACATTTGCAGCAAATGTCGTCCATATGGATGAAAACTCTTCAAGAAGAAGAACCTGCAAATAAGAATATGGATGCCCCTCTGGAGTAAGAAGTGATACCATCATACCCTCTAGCGACCCCCACTCCAGAAGGGTCTATCGTGACGGCACTGGAAGAGATTCAGATGAGTATGTCATGGCTCTCCCACCGACAAGTCTCGCCGGAGTAGGAGGCAATACCATCATACCCTCCAACGATCTCCGCTCTAGAATGGTCTATCATGGCAACACTAGAGAAGATTCAGATGAGTTTGATACAGCTCTCCCATCAACAAATCTCACTGGAGCAGAAGATAACTCCATCATATACTCCAGCAACCTCCACTCTAGAGGGGCCCATCATGGCAACACTGAAGGAGATTCAAGTGAGTCTAGGACAAAACTCTCATCAGCAGTATGAACACACTCATGTAATAGAAGGCCTTACGAGGCAGTGGACGAAAGTCCTATCAATGGATAGAGTCAATAGGCCATTCTCCTTTGAGGAGCCAGGACCAGAATGCAGCCGTCCTCTACAAAAGAAAGGCAAACTTATGATAAACTTAAATGAAGCACCAGAAGCCCAGTACCGAGAGGGAATGGTGCTCAAATGGAAAGGTTGTGAAAAGCACAACAATACTCCCGAGGCCACCTTTGCAGTTAGACAAGGTTCTCAGAGAAAACAAGTTGCTGGTGCAGAAACATGGATAAGTTTTAAAGACACTGAATCTCTGGTAAAAAAAAACTCAAGAGACCATACTCCTTCCCAAAGGAAAAGATCCAAGAACACTTCGAGTTATGTATGAGCATAAAAGCAATTGTTCTGCCCAAATCAAAAAAGGAAGAAGAAATGCACCAAACTACTGCCCATACCACCGCTTCATCACCCATCCAATTGAACGTTGCTTCATGTTCAAAGATGAAGTGGAAAAACTGATTCAAAAAGGAAAGATAAATATAGGAAACTATCTGGTGAATCCCCCACAGCTACATAAGATTACACAGTGAACGTAATTCGCAGAGCCACTATGAGAGAAGAAAAAAAAAAGAGTGGGGCTTAAAAATGAGGTGCCTCGACAGACTCGATTGGTCCCACTCCTGTAAGGGGCCAATTAAAGGCAAAAAAGTCCAAAATCCGACTGAGGTGAAAATCCGAAAGGACGCCTCAGGTAAAAATGGGCAAACCTGCTGTGTGAAAACCCGCAAGGGGGCACAAGCAAAAATAAGAAGGGACTAGCTTCGGTGAAAACCCGTAAGGGCACCGATCTTAGTGGAAAGAAAAAAAAAAGAGAAAAAAAAAATCATCATCATCCAGCAATTCACTGGGGTATGGCTCATCGAGGCCATTCGTACCAAGTGTGTTTAAAAATCATCATCAGAGTTGCCGATGATAAAAAAATCCTTGATGTCACTTTACATTGGGTAAGTGGCACAAAAATTATTTCATCAAGAGCTACGACAGAGGCGACAATGATGATGTCCTCCCGACTCGGCAAGGAAGCGAGAAACTCGATTTCTCACTTGATAGGTCAAGAAAAGCATTTTACCTCTTGGCTAAAATTATTGGTCCCACCGGAAAAATATCTATCAACAATTCATACCGAAACATCAAAATCTTTGAGCCCCCGAAAGGCGTTGTATCCTAAAATTCAACCAAAATTACCTTGCGCCCCCGGGAGGCGTTGTATCCCAAAATTCAACTAAAATTACTTTGAGCCTCCGGGAGGCGTTGTATCTCGAAATTCGACCAAAATTATTTTTTCGCCCCGAGGAGGCGTTGTATCCTAAAGTTTCCCCATTACCGCCCTGAGGAGGCATTGTATCATGAAATCTCCAATTTCCGCTCCAAAGAGGCATTGTATCCTAAAGTTTCCCCATTACCGCCCCTAGGAGACGTTGTATCCTAAAATCTTTAATTACCGCCCCGAGGAGGCATTGTATCCTGAAATCTCCAATTACCGCCCCGAGAAGGCGTTGTATCATAAAGTTTCCCCATTACCGCCCCGAGGAGGCGTTGTATACTGAAATCTCCAATTTCCGCCCCGAGGAGGCATTGTATCCTGAAAATTTCTCATTACCATCACCCCGAGGAGGCATTGTGTCCTGAAAATTTTCACTACCGCCCCGAAGAGGCGTTGCATCCTAAAACTTTCCTATTTGTCCCTGGAGGCGATAAAAAAAAACTTCTTTGCGTCTCTGGGAACGTTATATCCCAAAATTCTCCTTATATATCATAGTCCCATTGTTGTGTCGCGATGGGTCGAATCTGCCCCGAATAGGCGTTGTATTCTAAATTTGCCCCTGATATGCACCAGTCCCCCTGGCGTGCCAAAAGGCCAAAATTCATATTCGCCCACGGGAGGCGTTAAACCCAAAATTTTACCTACTTGGGAGGCAGATATATCCCAAAAAGGCCAGAATTCATATTCACCCACGGGAGGCGTTAAACCCAGAAATTTTACCCACTTGAGAGGTAAATACATCCTAAAAAGGTCGAAATTCATATTCGCCCACAGGAGGTGTTAAACCCCGAAATTTTGCCTACTTGGGAGGCAGATATATCCCAAAAAAAGACATAATTCATATTCGCCCACGGGAGGCGTTAAACCCCAAAATTTTGCCCACTTGGGAGACAGATATATCCCAAAAAGGCCGAAATTCATATTCGCCCACAAAAGGCATTAAACCCTGAAATTTTGTCTAATTGAGAGACAGATATATCCCAAAAAAGGCCGAACTTCATATTCGCCCACGGGAGGCGTTAAACCCCGAAATTTTGCCCACTTGGGAGGTAGATATATCCTAAAAAATGTCAGAATTCATATTCGCCCACGGGAGGTATTAAACTCCGAACTTTTGCCCACTTGGGAGATAGATATATCCCAAAAAGGCCGAAATTCATATTCACCCACGGGAGACGTTAAACCCTAAAATTTTGCCCACTTGGGAGGAAGATATATCACAAAAAGGCCGAAATTCATATTCGCCCACGGGAGGCGTTAAACCCCAAAATTTTGCCCACTTGGGAGGCAGATATATCCCAAAAAGGCCAAAATTCTATTTTGCCTACGGGAGGCGTTAAACTCCGAAATTTTGCCCATTTGGGAGGCAAATATATCCCAAAAAGGCCAAAATTCCTTTTCGCCCACAGGAGGCGTTAAACCACGAAATTTTGCCCACTTGAGAGGCAGATATATCCCAAAAAGGCCAAAATTCATTTTCGCCCACAAGAGGCGTTAAACCCCGAAATTTTGCACACTTGGAAGGCAGATATATCCAGAAAAGGCCAAAATTTTCTTTTTCGCCCTCGGGAGACATTGTATCCCAAAATTCAACCAAAATCCTTGTGCCCCCAGGAGGCACAATATCCCAAAATCCTCGACCTCCAGGAATCGTTGTATCCCAAATTCACAGCTGCCTAGAGCCCCGTTTTTTTGGAAACTCAAGAAATTCCTTAGCGACACACAGGGAAGACTCAGTTCCCTACATATATTCCTTAGCGGTTCTCAGGGAAGACTCAGTTCCTTACAAAAATTCCTTAGCGGTTCTCAGGGAAGACTCAGTTCCCTACAGATATTACATAACGGCTCACAGGGAGGCCTCAGTTCCCTGCAGATATTCCTTAGCGGTTCTCAGGGAAGACTCAGTTCCCTACAGATATTCCTTAGCGATTCTCAGGGAAGACTCAGTTTCCTACAGAAATTCATTAGCAGTTTTCAGGGAAGACTCAGTTCCCTACAGAAATTCCTTAGCGGCTCACAGGGAGGCCTCAGTTCCCTACAGATATTCCTTAGCGGTTCTCAGGGAAGACTCAGTTCCCGACATAAATTCATTAGCGGTTCTCAGGGAAGACTCAGTTCCTACAGAAATTCTTTAGCGGCTTACAGAGAGGCCTCAGTTCCCTACAGAAATTCATTAGCGGTTCTCAGGGAAGACTCAGTTCCCGACAGAAATTCATTAGCGATTCTCAGGAAAGACTCAGTTCCCTACAGAAATTCCTTAGCGGCTTACAGGGAGGCCTCAGTTCCCTACAGAAATTCATTAGCAGTTCTCAGGAAAGACTCAGTTCCCTACAGAAATTCTTTAGCGGCTCACAGGGAAGCCTCAGTTCCCTACATAAATTTCTTATCGGTTCTCTGAGAAGACTCAGTTCCCAACATAAATTCTTTATCGGTTCTCAGGGAAGACTCAGTTCCCTACAGAAATTCATTAGCGATTCTCAGGGAAGACTCAGTTCCCTACATATAATTCCTTAGCGGTTCTCAGGGAAGATTCAGTTCCCTACAGAAATTCCTTAGCGGTTCTCAGGGAAGATTCAGTTCCCTACAGAAATTCCTTATCGGTTCTCAGGGAAGCCGTAATTCCCTACTGAACAAAAAAATAGAAAAAAAAAATGAGGCTTAAAAAACAAAGTGCTCCGACGGACTTAATCGATCTCATCCTCAAAGGGATCGGTTAAGGGTAAAAAAGTCTTATACCCAGCTAAGGTGAAAACCCGAAAGGGCACCTTAGGCAAAATTGGGTAACCTCGCTGTGTGAAAACATACAAAGACGCACATGCAAAAATAAGAGAGGGCTAATGCTGGCAAAAACCTGAAAAGGCGCTAGTATTAGTTATAAAAATAAATAAATAATAATAATAATAACAATACATGCAACATACAACAAAGCGTTCATACCACTCAAGCTTAGCATTGATCTTCCGAAGAACATTTGTAATATACTGAAGCAATGGCGGAGCTCGAGACGAGCCTGCGGAGTAGTTCGAGTTCTTCGACAAAAAGGGAGGCAATAAGAACTACAATAGAGAAATAACATATCAACTCTGACCCAGGGAAGAGCCATGTCCCGCTAGAGACTACAATAGGCTGTCTACCAGCAAATGAAAAACTTCAAGCCTTTTGAAGAAATTCGGCTCCACCTCCGGAGTGATAGTCGAAGCGATGATCGATGGCTGCCACAAAATAGAAGTTCTCCCTCCAACAAAGCTTCAAGAATATATGTTTGCGGGCGCAGAGCGGCAAACTGGGCGTCCGCAATACTAGAAAAGATAATATCCTTCTGATATTGGAGTGCAGGAGTCTCTGTGACTCGAGCTGCATTGGTTGCCTCGATAGTTTCAATCTCGGCCCGCTTTGGCGAAAGACTACTCGACAATTGACAGGACTAAAATATCTTCCTCTCCGTGTCCCACCATGGGAAGAACTCCTTTGTGGGCTATAGGACAAAGACAGGAAGCTACAAGAAGATAGAGAGAGAAAATTAGCGCCAGAGAGCTACAATAAAAGTCTTAAGATATAAAAACAAAAATCGACCAAGTTCTAATGAAGTTATAGGACAAAGTCGAATTATTATGCACCAGATATTAAGCCAGTCCGGAGCACTTCGTGTGGAGCTCTTGGAAACGCCGAAATAAGGTACCGACACCCCAAGATAGAGCGAATGCCGGAAGAATCAAACGACTCGCCCGTATGTTCTTAAGGAGTCTCCATGTCATGAAGGCCAAAAGATCCTCTAGAATTCGAGTAAACGTTGAAAGATTCAACCGGCATCAACTCTCGGGAAACCTCTAAGTCATGAAGGCCAAGAGGATTCCTATAATCAAAGGGGTTGGACACTTTCAAATACATCCAAAAAGTCGAAAAGTTATGAAAACAAGACTACCTGGGCGTATCTTGAGGTGTCTAAGTACCAAAATTGAGGGTCACGGGACCCAAATAAGCTCAGATGGAGCATATGCATAGCAAACCGAAGCGATGTGTCGCCTGACATATACGAGACGACGGTTGACTTCTCCTAATAGCCGCAAATATATAAGGCAAGACACAGGAATTCATAAAGACAGTATCGGCATGCCGCATGTAGGGCTCCTCAAGCATGCAAAATGAAGATTCTTGTAGCCAAATGGGGCACGGGACATGCACCGTCGTCTTCACTTCCGGCACATGTCCCGTGGGGGGCATTTGTTGGAAACTTTTTAAAAAAAAGAAGAGGGGAAGGGGAAAGCACCCCTACCGGTTGCCCAAACCGGTGGGGGGTGCGGAAACCGGTGGGAGGTTGCAACTGGTGACACCCTAATTTCCCCCCCTCCTCTCTAATCTCTCTCTCTCTTACTCCCTCTCTCACTTGCGTTACCGGTGGCACCCCCCACCGGCTAAGGCCTCCAAGGCTTATAAATACCCCCCAAGAGGTAAGAAGAAGGGCATGCCTCCTTGGCCCAAAATTTCCTAGGGGAAACTCTGCCCATTTGAAGACCAAACCAAGTGCTTTTGCACAGGTTTACTGCATTTGGAGGATATTTTTCGCCTCGGAAGGCTTTCTTCCTAAGGTTTATTCCTAAGGAGAAGTTCTACCGAATTTATGTTGTAAAATCGCCGTTCTATAAGACGGGATTATGCCGAAATGATGAATGAAATGCCAATATTGTTCTTTGAGCATATATGTGTGCATGTGTTCATGAACCTATTACTTAAGTAACACTATATTACTATATTTTTTTACATACATAATTAATTTATTAATTAGTTTAATAACTAATTAAAATGCACAAGTACATAATTAAATATTCTAAAATATCCTTGGCCTCACCCCATACATAACTAATCCTAGACTCAAAATCAAAACTCAATAATGAAACATTGAGACATAAAATAATATACTTAGGTTAAAAAATGACTTAAATATCCCTCATTCTTAATTAATTAATAAAATCTGTTAAAATTATTTAAAATCAGTAAAATCAATATAAAAATAAAAAAAACTGTAAAAACCAGTAATACTCAGAAAAAATCAGAAAATCAAATCTGGAAATTACATAAACCTAAAAATATGACTTAAATATCCTTCATATATTCAATTAATTAATAAAAATCAGTAAAATTAATAAAAAAATAAAATTCAGTAAAAACCAGTAAAAAAAAGAGAACCAAATCTGAAAACATATAAACTTCCCGAAATGACCAAAATTCCCCCAGAACTTATTGAAATTACAAAAATATCCTCAGCCATGATAAAAATCTGTAAAAATCACAGAAAATTCTAAAAAAAAAAATCAAAACCTCTCCTATACCCGAAATACCCTCCAAACCCTAATAAGATGGGTAAAATTACCAAAATACCCTCAATATGATAAAAATAAGTAAAAAAATCTAAAATATATATATATAAAAATAGACCTTAAGTCTAATAAACCCGATTTGAGGTAAAATTACCAAAATACCCATATAACTTAAAAATGTCTGAAATGATCCTAAAATACATCCTAAGGGTTTTCAAGTTTCCCTAAAATGCTAAAAAACTTAAAATGATCATAATGACCCTAATGCAACATAATTACAAAAATACCCAAAAAACAAACTTTAAGCTTAGAAATACAATTTGGGTAAAATTATCAAAATACCCTTACAATCCAAACACTTAAAATAAGTCTAAAATACCTCCTAAGATTTTGAAACCTTCCTAAATCATTAAAACTCACTTCACACACTAAAGTGATCATAATACCCCTATACCCTCCAACTTGGCATAATTACAAAAATACCCTTATGAGTCTAAAATACTTAGAATCAATCCAGATAACTCGGAGTCAATCCAAAACCTTTTAAAAAGTCTCCCAATCAATTATAAACCCATCCTAAATTTGGGTGAGGCCAAGAGCTTAACCTAAAACATATCTTCATATGCATGTGTTGCCTGTAGTAGTAGTGTTGCATGTTATAAGGGCATCAACGGACGGTTAATCAAGGGTTGTCGAACAGTTGCTTGACGTAATTAATACTAACCGAGGTCAGTGGAGAGAGGTCATATACTCGGATCTTCGCCTGATCTGAAGTCCCGGACTCCCTGAGGGTTAATCCTAAGCTCTCATAGTCCAAGAAATAAAATACATAAAACTGACCTATATTTCTCCAGATAAAAACAAAAAGACCAAAACGATAAGATTTAATGATAAAAAATCCGATAGGAGAGATAGCTAGGTCAGGTTGCAAACAACTTACCAAAGGGATAGTATCCACCAGCTGTCAGGTTGTCTCAAGCCCACTAAAGGAAGAACATCCTGAAGCATATTAGAATTTAGGTGGAGCTCTCACATTGACAGCTGTACAAGTGATGTAATGCAGTGGATGACATAGGAGCATTCTAACAGGTCTCATTGTTGGGATCAAGTTGTAATGTTAACACCAATTCAATTTGCTGATCTAGGTCTAAACTTTGTCTTTATATAAGTGTCACCAGTTTTATGCATGGAGAACGTGACTTGAAGAAGCAGAATCCCATTACAGAACCTGGCCTTGTCTGCACATCATACACCAAGAGGACATCTCCATGGATGCTAGTCAGAGACTCAGAAGCATACTCTGGTCCTGCTGCTGCAATCATGGAATGGATAGGGGGGAATACCTTGGTTGTAACTCTAGCGATGACACATATTTTGGAAAACTCCAGAACCCTGGGCCTTTTAATTGAAGGAAAAGTAGGATAACTTAAACAAGTATGGAAAAGGTTCCAATCTACAGTGTAAGATGAGCCACTGGTGTAACCCCCCCCCCCCCCCCCCCATAAAAAAAAACAAAAACAAAAACATGTAGCTTGGAGTGCCTCCTGCAGAAACGGCATAGCTGATTCAAGTGAATATGTGGCAAAAATACACATGAAAGGACACAGAAGAAGCAGCTTCCAGGCCTTAACAGTTGTAGTAGGCATAAGCCTTGTTGTTGAAAATATCAGGGATTTTCCAAAGTTCGTCAATACCACATAATAACAATAGAGATAAACAATAGCATATGCTATGAATCTTCTGTTCATTATGTCCACAGCATATCAGTACCTGCCGAATATGGACATTACCGGCAAGTTGAGAAAACTTGCTAAATCGAGTCCAATAGTCTCTCAGAAGTCCCTTCCAGTCAGTTGTACCAGCAGAAACGTTGTCAAGCTGTCGAAATCGATAATCACAAATTCAGGAAAATATTAATAATAAGGAAAACTCAGAAACAGAAAATGCAAACTATGTAAACAAGAACCATTAAATGTCCCTCAGCAAAGGGCTATAAAAAATAAAAAATAAGAAGCCTAAGCCAGACATAGCAAGAATAGAAGATTCAGTACATAAATAATGACAATAAGAGGAAACATGACCATTGAATGGATGCTGATCACAGGAAGATTGTGGTAGTTTCTCTTTTTTTTTTTTAGTGGGTAGTACCACATTATGTATTAAGAATAGTAAGAGGATGTACAAGATTGTCAGAGTATAGCTCTCAAACATCCCTCAATACAAAAGCTCCAAGAAGGTGTCTCACTCGATCCCTCCCAAGAGAACAAAAAAAAAAGGAGAGGTAGAAGGCCCCAAATTACAAAGGACGCCCACTGTCCAACTCTATTACATACAAAGAGCATCCTTCTCTGATGATGAGGCCTCTCTCTTGAAGATCGGGCAAGAGGTCATTGTGTGAGACCTATCCACTCTCGCGGGAGTGGTAGTGCAAGACTGACCACCCAACCACAGAGTGGCAGGAAGCTGTATATATCATCATTCCATGGCTTTAAAAACTGGCCAGGTGAGCCAATGCCATGCCATCTCCCTCATTCCTTTAAAGCCATCATCCCTAGTCAACTTCTTTATCTTGCTATATTTTATTCAAATCAATCCTAAACCCAATCTCAAATAACTCCTCATCATATTCCTTACATCCACACTCAGGAATCCATTTTTTGCATAACCAGAGAACAGTCAATTTAACTGGTCCAATCTTTTTAATTTAGGTCCACAAACTCCATCTCTGGTCTAAAATTGAAACTCCATCAAGGTCGGGCCTTGTTTTTGTCCTGCATCACAGAGATGGATATCAATTTACAGTGAAGGTGAATCAGCAATATTTGTAACTACACCTCAACAGTCACAAAAATACAAATAATATGGAGCCGTTAGCAGTACATCCATTGCCTTCCCATTTTCATGACAAAAAATCAATCTTACTGCTGTCCAAAATGTGTCCCTTTAAAGGAAGAGGAGATCTACTAGCTGGGAAATTTCTGCATCCCTCAAATCCCTCCTAAATAGAGGGGTCCACCTACTACCATCTTTGTACATCTGAGCCACCACGGCCAGGGAATCTGTGAGACCTTAGAGTTTCCTAGAAGAACCCCAAGGAAAAGGAGTAAACATTTCTTAGTAAATTTTATTAATTCCCCTTAAAGAAAGGCATTTGATTTTCCAATAGAAAACATTAGGGGTATATACTTAAATATAAAAAAATTATAGACACAATTATGAACTTATAGGGTGTAAAACTAGTTAGTAGATAAGTGTGGAATTTTATGAAATTTTGTGATGTTTATTGGGCTTGATTTAATGGGCTGTGGTATAGAGGTTCTAAATACCATGTTAAGAGGATTTAAGGTCAGATTGGGCCTTATTAGGGGGCAAGCCCAAGCACAATAGAGGGGTGCAGTGCTGTCCTCTTGCCTAGAAACTTCCTATCTCCTCTTTAGAGGAGGGGAGATTAAAATAAAGCCCCATATGGGATGTTCGTCCCAAACAGAAAATGTGTGTGTGTGTGTGCGTGAGAGAGAGAGAGAGAGGAGGGACCTGCTACAGTATAGAAAGAGAGCTACAGTGGCGTGCTACAGGGTTTCTACTGTTGAGGGTGTCTTTTCACCTAAAGCTGGTGGCTTTAGGGAACTTTTTGGGCTGTCAAGAGAAGGTCGGAGACTTGAACCCAGTCCTTCTCTATGTGTCTTCGCTTTGTTGTCTTTTGAGTGTCTTTTTCACCCATGTTAAGATGAGAATCACCGTCTCTTAACAGCAGAGGTACTATCCAGCATTTCTTTCAAGGTTAAATTTTGTGTGTTGGTTTATAAGGAGTGGAATTGTAGTCCCCAATACGAGGAGCTATTGTTTGACATTTTGTTTAGGCAAAGAAAGGGGCAAAACTGAGTTTCTATGGACTGCCTTTAGTAGGTTTCTATCAAGGGCAACAACTAAACATGAAATGATTATGGATATTGTATCCTTGCAGCAGAACTGTCCTTTTTACTAAGTGTTCGCAGTAAAATGATGGGGTTTAGATAATTTTTATTGTTGGGTTGACTCATGTACTATTAAGGATCAATTGTGGGCAGGTTTTCATGTCATTTGTGGACAATTTTCATGTCCTTTGAGGCTGGTTTACAAGTGATCTTATACCCTCTATTGGACAGGTTTTGTGAATAGGTCTTTGTATCAATTGTGGACAGGTTTACATATTATTTGTGGACAGATTTGCATATCACTTGGGTACAAATTTTCAAGTGGTATTATACCCTCTATTAAAGGTTTGAAGTGGGCCATGTGTTGTCTATAACTGTGAGGGTTTATGAGGGTATCTTGGGGTGCATTTTCTGAACTTTATTAGGCTGCGTTCTGTGCAAAGATGAAAATGTTTGAAATGATTTTATTTCTATTTTATAGTTTACAGCTGAGCAGTCTATGTCATATATGTGTAACATTTAATCGATTAATTTAGTTGGGGATTGACGTGTACACATATATACAGTGTTATACTGTAAGTGTACTGCATGTCATAGTTACCAATATGAAAACTAGAGGAGGAATGGTATTATGGGTATTTCTTACTCAGTAAGCGTCCCATGATTTGCATCTGTTATATAATGTGTATGTGGTTTTCATGAGGATTGAGCCTACATGATACACAACTGTTTAATATATAACCGTTAACTGACTCAGTGTGTAATTATTATGACTGTACGCTGTGTGATGTTATTATTATGTAATTGCATGATGGCATGACCATATAATTCTTACAACTATTTGATCGTATAGCTGTACAACTGTCCTATCTACAAGACTGTATGACGGTGAGACTGTCATAACTGTATAACTGTAAGATTGTATGTCTGTACAACTATATGACTATAAGACTGTTTATTAATTTGGGAAGAGCGACAATTCGCACTAGTTGTTATTTCCCCTTCATTATGTTTGGGACCCTTGTCAGGATGAGGGTTAGAGAGTTAGCCCAGCCATAAGACCGAGAAATATGTCGGGACCTCAGACAACCTTATAACTGGGAGATACGAGTCCAGTCACCGCTTACCTGACTAGGACAACGAGAGATACTCACATGTGTGCACACGTAGTCGATTTCTGGACTTTACGATTTCGTGAGCCGTCGAGACGGATTAATCTTACCAACATGCCTCACATATTGTGGACTAACACCTTGTTGAATTGACAGATAGGTGCCTGATTGAGTTTCACTCTTCCAAGGCATACAACTATACTAGTGATGTTGGTGACATTATCATTTTTAGCCTAATTATTGTTGAGAAATAAGACTATATGTTAAGTGTCTTAACTATATTATATTTTATGACGGTTGCAGATTTATTATTTTAAACTTAGTATCATGTGCATGCTTACGTAGTTATAGTTCTCCTTCTTCAACTTTCCATATAGGAGCTTCGCACACAACACACCCAAAACCCAAGACAATGAACGTGAGTCTGCGACCAACTGTGGCCCCCCATCTTGCTTCTGGATGACGGGATCTTGTTGTCCCTTCTTGCCAGCTTTGCTTCACTATCACAGGTGGTGAGGTGGTTTGATTTGGACGGCAAATCACCAAAAATGGTACATGACAGGGTGCATCTCAAGCTTGAATTCGAAAAGGCACATGAAAATGCTAATTGGGTTGCTTGCTTCAGGTGTTAAAGCATACGGGCTTTGGTGAGAAATGGTTTCTCTAATCAGAGCTTGCACCTCTTCGATTTTCTTCTACACTCTCATCAATGGGTTGCCCTCCACCTTATCCCTTAGTGGCAGGGATCACAGACAGGGAGACCTTATGTCCCCTCTCATGTCCCTTCTTGTGGCCAATCTCCTCAGTAACGTGTTGGAAAGGGCAAAAGCAACTAGATGGAACACAAGTTTCTATGTGGGAGCTGGGGGAAGGACTATCACTCACCTTCAATAGGCGGATGACATGATCATATTCCTGGCAGGGCAGGAGGAATAGTTTTTGATGGCAAGACTCATTCTGGAGCTCATGGAGGAAGTCAGTGGCTGAGCGTTAATTACCTCAAGACACTAGTTTTTGTATAGAATTTTCAGCGTAAGTTAGCTGCCTAGAAAGGAATCCCAAAGATGATTGCTAGGCAGTTGGAGGCCATCAGGAGCAGGTGCTTCTGGATGGAAAGTGTAGAGGCCGCCGGAGGTGATGGCCATGAGGTCAAGTGGAGCAGGATTTGCAGAAGCAAGGAGAATGGGGGATTGGGAGTCAAAGATTTATCTGCCTTCAATCTTGCTCTTCTGTCGAAATGGCTTTGGAAGCTAGGATCCTTGGAATCAAGGTTGTGGCGGAAGTGATCAATAAGTACTCAAATAGAGTCAGGCACTAGGATATTTCTCCCTTGTCTTTGTATTGTGTTTTTCCCATCTATGGAAAGGCATCCTTCAATTTGTCAAGATATTGTGCAAGTAACTACTTCTGTTTCATTAGGGAATGGACGCCATTGCCTCTTTTAAAGGGATAAGCAGTGTTGCTCTACCGCACTGGCCCTCAAATTCCCTAAATGGTTTTGCATTTCTACTGATCCTCAGGCAGTGGCAAGGTTTGCCAACTTGTTGGTCTGGACTAGATCAGATATGTCATATGTGAGTCAGATGCGATCCGACTCGGGCCAACTCAGTCCGACTCGCACGAGTCTGCGTGTTGGCCGACTCGGGGTAATTTTTTGTTTCTTTTAAAGATCCTATACCTTTATATATGTTTGTAATATAATTAACCTTTTACTTCACGTGCTTTGTTAATGCCAATCAGTATAAGCCACATTTGAGAGAAATACTCAATGTTAATTAATGTAAATTTGTAAAAAGTATAGATTACTTACCACTCGAGAAAAACTCAATCCAAAAGATTAAAACAACATATTTAAGAGAAATGTACTCATTAAATGCTCGTGCCTCATAATCGCACAAGATCAAACCAACTCATGCAATCTAGTATGAATCGGCATGATCCAGCTCAAGTCAAATCAAAGCCCAAATGGACCAAAAGAGGATAATTGAGTCAAACTGTCCCAACGACTAGGACTCATCCAAATGTGTCAACTTGTACGAGTCAACCCGATCCAGTACAATATGGCAAGCTATTGGCAGTGGTGGCTTAGCTATTTGGGAGATCCGCTCATGGAGAAGGACTGTGGGATGTACAATTCATAAGAGATCTTAGGGATGAGGAGTTTCATGACCTGGTGGTTCAGGACTCATCACAAGACACTTGGTTTTGGGAGTGAAGCACCTCGAGAGCCTTCTCTGTGCAATCGGTGTACAAGGTGATTGTTGATGAGGGCATAAGGATCCCTTTTTCAGCCTTTTGTCGAAGCGCAGATTGCCATTGAAGGTGAAGAGTCTTAAGTGAAGGATTTATATTGGTAGACTTCCTACATATGACAGATTGATTCACGTTGGGTATGATGTGCCATTGACTTGTTGCTTATGTGGGGAGCTTGAGGAATCGTTGGATCATCATTTTGTGAGTTGCACTTTGCTCGGGATCTTTGGCAAGCGATGTCTTCTAACCTTGTGTTGCGACCCTCTTTGGTGGATTTTACCGATGTTGTCGTGTCACTCTCGCAAGGAGAGTTAGATCCTAAGATCGATTGTAGTTTCTGGAAGTTCATTCTCCATAATATATTTTGGGCTATTTGGGGAGGGAGCAATAGGAGGAAGTTTAGAAATGAAGCCCAAGCGTTCAAGGGTGTTGCTTGGTTCATCTTTGAAGCTGTGAAAGAGTGGGTTAGGATCAGGTTTAAGGATGTACCGGGCTCCTCTACTTTGTCTCCTTTTGTGTCTCTTTTGGGGGAGGATGTAGAGTGATTCACCACCTTGGTGCTGTAAATAGGGCTTCTTTATGGTGAACTTATTGCCTATACTCTTGTACATCTTTTTGCACATTAATATATATAAGTAATACTATCCACTTCAAAACAAAGTCATTATTTGACTTTTGCAGGCCACCCAAACCATCATCATATGACCAAAGTGATAGCTCTAGCACAGTCTTCATGGCTGACACTGGTGTCGTCACACGAGGTCTATCAACTTTAGATAAGTTTAAAATCCTCTCAAGTTCCTCCAGGTCCAAGAGAATTTCTGGTTGACCAAATGTGTTTCAAATTTATTGGAGTTTGCGAAGCACTATAGTGGTGCTGAAGCCACATGTGCTATAATGCTGAACCAAGGATGCTCCAGCTTTTCTATAGAAGCAGTCAACGGACTTCTGAATGGAAGGGATACTTGGTAATGGCTCAATCTACTTATAGAAAGCCCTATGATGGGAGACCACCGTGTTAAGTCTGGGGAGGGACGGGACAGGTTCATAGTTACAGGGAACAGTCATGGGAGCTGTAGAATGAGATGGGAGTGGGGGTTTACTATTAAACTTCCCTTCAGAGTAGGAGTGGAAATGGGTACGGGAATGCTTTTGGGAGCCAGAGCTATGGCAAAATGAATGAATGCTGTTACTAAGGACCAGTTATGCTTTGGGGGGAGTATCCTTTATTACGAGTCCAAGCATTGAATTGTTCATCCATACCACCACTTTCCTGCCCTTGTTTCTTTCAGTAGGGTTAAGTACATTCATACCTTCAACGGCATTCATACGATTCTACCAGCTGTTTCTTGAACAAGTCTTTGTTTCCAATTTCATTTATGTAAGGTAGCAGTAGTATTGACGTTCACGTAGTGGCGGGAGAGGAATCTTGCCTCCTCCCATAAACTGTACTCTCCTATATTTATCTTGTTATAAATTGGTGGTACAGTTCACCTTCTTTCAAAAGGAAAAAAAAAAACTACAAGATGTCTAAGGTTGACCACCTCACTGTCATCATAGATCTCGCAACTCGCAAGGCATCCAGGTCCATCTAAAATCTATGAATTTATGTCAGCCAATGGAAAATTTCCCACTGCCAAATCCATGCCTTCAAAAGAGGAACAACCCATGAAATGATTTTTTTTTTTTTTAATTCCAAGAGTAAACCAACGAACCTAGAATTGAGCCCGCATCACCAGTAGGCTCACCCAATATCTCTTGAGCATTGGCCACCTCCACCCCCCCCCCCCCGGCCCAGAGAAGTCCATGAGGTCGGAACTCACGTGATCCCTAGGCTGGTGCCCGCAGCAGGTATGTCCACATGTGGGAGTCAATACTACGACCTCATGGTTGCCTATGAATTGCATTATCCAACTCTCTCACAACCCATGGAATGATACCACCAGCTGAACTGCTGCTTCGTTGTTATGGCATTAGACAATGTTCCACCACCAATGTCTCCGCATCTATTGTTTATTATGTCATGTTAGTCTCTTTAAGAATGAGAATATAGACCACATTTAGTTGCCACTGTATTCTCGCTTTTTCCTTTTGAGTAGCCACCGTTTCAGCCATACTCATCATCTGCTTGTTTGGATGTGCTGGCCTTTTGCTCCTCCATATCCAGCTTCCAGTGTCGGAGAATGCAGAATACAGGGTGGGAGAAAGTCAAACTAGGGAGGGAGACAGATGCCCGGAACTGAGAAGTTGGTCTGATGAATACTCCATCAGAAGGGGCCAAGGATTTACCCATCATGCACCATTTTCTCACCGATCGAGACTGAACACACTTGGATCGATATAGCCCCACATATCCTTTGTTATCAACCCCTTTCTTGTTGCCTTGGCTTACTCGATCGCTCACTTTCACCATGATAAACCCACAAGAGATTCCCTTTCGATACTGGCCAGCCAACTCCCACAGATGCTCTTGAAGACTTGAGAGACAAAGTGCTTTGTGTAGCCTCTCCACACACCTCATCAGGTTCTTATAACATTGCCCTCCTTTCTATGGTGATCCCTTACCAACCAAGGAATTCAGAACCAGATGGGAAGATTGGATGGGCTAGTGCCATTTGCAGTCCCGATCGCAATCCAGATCAGTGTAAATTGACCAAGTCAGGGACATAGTTTTCTATGAACAAATTAAAAAGCCAGAATCAAATGTTTCTGATTCCAATACAACCCTATCTTGGCTGATTCTCCCTGATCCCATCCCATTTTGGCCAAAATCCCAATCGATCCTGGCAGTCCCCCCTATTCCTTGAGTTGGTCAGTCCCAATCCCAATCCAATCTGCCCATTCCTGATCTGATCCAGCCAATCCTGCAAAACATGTTACCAATTCTGTCACCCTTAAATATTCATCACTTGGTTAGTCACCCATCATGGTCTAGTATGCCATTTGACATATGTAGCGCAGGGGAAATGGAAAGAGCAAACAAGGCAGGACAGAAACTGATGCAACTCATCTTCATGGGTAGCCTCAAGGCCCCTTCACATGGCACATGCACGGGTGCAGAGACCCCCAAAAGAAAAAAGATTTTTCGATGCATACTAGGCTACAGTCTCCCGATTCTCTCCATCCCTCCAGTATCTACAAGTTGAACATCAATGGCTTTTTGCCACTGTTCACTGTCCCATGGTGCAGGTCGAGTTGTTGTCTGGCCCAACCCCACACCTGACATCAGACTTGGCTCCTTGTTCAATTTGCATCATCCTAAGAGCTGCCCCAAGATAACTTGTCATCTATTTCCTTGGGCCAGCCACTGTTTTCCCTGAACTTTACCTGTTAGCTCTATATGCTTCAACCTTCTTCTCAAGAGTCCAACCAACTGCTCCATGTACTGTCCTGTCATCAATCGATTCCAAAGTCAATTTCACCAAGTATCTCCTATTCTTCCAGACAATCTTCCATGCCATTAGGATCATGAGGAATTTTGGGCTTCAACAGGTAACAGCGCAAACATTTGGAACACGCCCTCAGAGATGGTCAGGGAGTCTAGAACTCACTACCACAGAACACTGCCTCACTCTAAACTCTCTGTTCCCATGCCCTCCCATCAAGACATACAACTCCATCTTCACCCACAATTATGTCTCCTTCGGACAAGGCTTGAGAGACCAATACCTGGGACCAGAAAAAACACTGCAATCAACCACTCCACTAATCTTCCACCCCACAAATGATACTTTTTGCAACCCTCAAGTTCAAACATTAGAATGTTGAATGTATTGAAACATTTTTGGGTGACGAAGTCTTACTAGATAATTCACGAGTCTGGATCCTCTCAGTGCAACATTGGACTGGAGACTCCAGCAGTAACATTCTAGGGATGACACGTGTAAAGAAATTTGCCAGTCAAGATTTGTCCCGTCACAATCTACTGTTTTTTCTTTGTTCTCGGTTTCTCCCAGTTTCTGGTACAACACAGAACACTTAAATACAACCAAGAGCATAATATTACAACCAAATTAAAAATGCGCGCCAATGGGCATTTAAATACAACCATTTGTATTTATGTGATCTGGGTTGTATTTACATACACTCGGGTGCATATTTGTGTGGTAGTTTGAGTTGTATCTAGGTGCATTGGGTTGTATGTTAAATTATGGTTGTAGTACCATGCTCTTGGGTGTGTTTAGGTGCTCTGCGTTATATCAGGAAACTGGGAAAACAAAGGAAAAGTAGCAAGTTGCGATGGGACACATCTCGACTAATGAACCTACTTTCAATGTGTCATCCCTACACCGGTTACTGCTGGAGTTCGGTCCAATGTTCCAATGAGAAGAACCAGACTCATAATTTATGTGCACAAACATACAATGTAACCCTGTGAACGTGATCATCCTTGCAAGATCAGACCGATCAGTTTCCCTGCCTCTTCACCCCCCCCCCCAAAAAAAAGAAAAAGAAAAAAAAAAACTCAAACGGATCCATTGTTTTAGGTTTGCAACATCACAATTATTTATGATTTGAAGGCTCCATCTATCCTTCATGACTTGAAAAGGCTTAAAAACTAGTAACTAATCCCTCATAGTCCCCACTTTTTTTTTACGATGAATGCCACCATCAGCGTTAACATCTAGCCACCACTTGCTATACATCCGTTCATCTCCGAATTTGGACAACTATTATGGGCAACCTATTAGACATCAACTTCTAGCTCTTATACCACTCGCAATTTCCAATGAACAAATGCTGCATTGCATCCCCTATCTTGAGACCAATATGTCCAAATGCTAATGTTGTCCCTGCCTATTACTTTTAACTCAACTAAACATTTGCCTTCACCTTGGAGCATAGTTGACAATCCCATTCCGGTCCCTATCCCGTTTTTCTACTAGGACGAGATGTTTTTTTTTTAAGGTGACCAATTAGATCACAGATTCAATGATAATAAAATACAAAAATTACATGAAGGAGCAGAGCTGCCCATCATACACACAGGAAACCCCTTACAAAGTAAGAAAAAGAAAATCCCTCTCCAAGGAGAAAAACCCCCAAAATATCTTATCAAGAGGATAAGATAAAAATTACAGAACACAAGATGCAGGATCAACCGAACATCCTCAAAGACTGCCTCAATACAGACAAGGTAGGAGAGGATTTCGGGTCCCTCACAGCCCTAACAGCATTACCCCATTCCCAAACCCATCTAATAACCCTGCACATAATATTATAGAAACTGTCAAACTCATCTCTAAATCTTCTATAATTCCTCTCATTCCAAATTTCCCACAGAAATGCAGGAAGAATTAAAGACCATAGCTCCCTCTCGGTTGGAGAAGGGCAAAGCTTATCCCATCCATCCAACATATGAAGCACAGAAGAAGGTTCCTCCCAGTTTATGTTTAGGCTTCTGCAGCATGACATCCACCAGACTTGAACAATACCATAGTGGCAAAACAAGTGATCCACATCCTCAGTAAATCTACCACAGAAGCAGCAGCTGGATTTCTGCAGATGAAGGAACCGAGTCAATCTGTCCATTGTTGGTAGCCTTCCCAAAGCAATCTTCCACAGAAAGAGGTTGATCTTACAAGGTAACTTCCCCAGGGCACTTTAACTCCACTGTCCTTAATAACTCTTAACAGAACATTAACAGAGAAAATACCTTTAGGATTCCAAACCCATAGTCTTGTGTCATCACAATTTCTCTGCAACCCAAAATTATGAATGATGTTCAGCACTGCCATCAACTGTTGGAATTCCTGAGTTGTTAGATTTCTTCTAAAGTTCAGATTCTATGGACTAGACTTCCATATGAATACATCTCAGCCACAAACCTATTTTTGTCCTCAGAAATTAAATATAAATCTATAAATTCCACTGCCAAAGGCTGGTTCAACACCCACTTATCTTCCCAGCATTTAACCGAGCACCCGTTACCCACTCGAAGAGAAATTGGAGGGGCAATTAAGTCAACCATCTTATTAATATTCCTCCAAATTGGGGACATATTAGATAAGGATGTTGGGTATAAATTCCATCTAGATGTACTAAGGTAATATTTCCCCTTGATGATTTTGGACTACAAAGCATCTTCCTCCAGTCCCATTCTACAAATCCACTTGGCCCATAGAGCTTGGTTAAAAGTACCAATCTTTACCAAGCCTGTCCCACCATGATCATTTCTCCTGCAAACCTTATCCCATGCTATAAGATGCAAAGCTCTTGAATCTCTCTTCCCCCCTTCCCAGAAGAATAGACTTCTCTTAGACTCAAGAATTCTCTCCACCTTTTTTGGAATTCTGAAAATTGATAGATAATAAGTTGCCAGAGACAAGATGACAGATTTAAACAACACCCATCTTCCTCCAACTGATAAAAGCTTGGCCTTCCACCCTTCCAATCTCTGCTCAATCCTTTTAATGAGATCATCACAATCCCTGACTTTACATTCAACATCAGAGAGGGGAAGACCTAGATAAGAAATTGGGAAAGACGACACCTTACATGTAAAAGAATCAGCAATTTCCTGAGTTCTCTCCGACCTCAAATTAATACCTACCAACTTAGGTTTCCGAAAGTTAATAGACAGTCCTGTGATAGTAAGAATCAATAATCTCTTCATGTTTGTGATCATAACCTCGTTTCCAGAGGAGAATAGCAGTGTGTCATCAGCAAACTGAAGGTGTGAGAGTAAGAAACCATCTCTCCCCACTGAAAATCCATCAACCAATCCTTGTGTTGCTGCCCTGTCCCATAGGATACTTAAAATCTGTCCAACTAAGATAAAGATAAATAGTGACATCGGATCTCCTTGCCTCAAGCCCCTCGAACTTTTAAAGTAACCACATGGCTCTCCATTAAGCAAAATTGAAAATTTAGCAGTGGATATGCAGCTCATGATCCAACCAATCCATTTATGGCTAAAGCCCATGGCACCAAAGGTTTTTTGAATGCACAACCAGCTTACCCAATCATAAGCTTTCTCAAAGTCCAATTTAACTAGCACACCTTCCTTTCTACTACATTTTTGAGACACAATGGCTTCGTGAGCTAACAAGAAATTGTCCAGAAGGTACCTGCCCCTAAGGAATGCTGTCTAATTTGAGCTAATCACCTCCTTCAGCACATTCTTAAGCTGATTAGCTAGCACCTTAGTAATAATTTTATAACAACCATTCAAAAGGCTACTGGGCCTAAAATCAGACACAGCATCAGCCCCTTCCCGCTTTGGGATTAGAACGATAAAAGTGGAGTTAAATATTTTGATGCTCAGGGGCCTTTCCTGGAACTCCTTCATTACCTTCATCAAGTCTTCTTTGATAGTATCCTAGAAATGCTGATAAAAACCCATAGAAAAACCGTCAGGTCCCGGTGACTTGTTGGCTTCCATACTAAACACTACAACTTTGACTTCCTCCTCTGAGAATGGGACACACAACTCGTTAGCCTGATTTCCATTAATCTTAGGTAAGACCCCCTCCTGAATGTGAGGTCTCCACCACTCATCTTCCTTAAACAAATTCAAAAATAGGAAACAAAGGTTTTCTTAGTCTCTTCCTCTGATTCCACCACAATATTATCAACTTTCACTTGGTCAATTCTCATCGACCTTTTCTTTGCACTTGTTGTTGCAAGGAAAAATCTTGTATTATAATCCCCCTCTCTCAGCCACAACTCTTTCGACCTCTATTTCCACTTTATCTCTTCTCTTAGTAGCCACATGTTGTATTTTTTTTAAGTTCAGCCAGCTCCTTATTTTCATCTTCAGATAACCCAGCCACATCAGCTCTTGCTTCCAGCTCATCTATTTTCTGAGTAAGTTGCTGCCTGGATGAAGAACCTGCCCCAAACTTCACTGCACACCATTTTTTAATGGCTGACTTCACCCTATTTAGCGTGTTAGAAAAATAAGCAGTCGTCTGATGGGTCGACTCCTCCTCCTGCCACCACTGAGATACCAACCCCTTGAAGTCCTCATGTGTATGCCAAGCTAACTCATACCTGAAAATTTTAGGCGTCCTTTTCACCTCCCTAGTCCTCATAAGTAAAGGGATGTGGTCTGAAACCATCCTATTCAGACCTAAAACATGAGAACCAAGAAACTTTTCAACTCAATTGGCTGAAACCAACACCTTATCCAACCTTGATTGAATGTCATGCAGTTGTAGGTTAGACCATGTAAATTTTCTATTTGACATTTCAAGATCCACCATTCCATAATTAGATATCCACTCTCCAAATCTGTTCATATCTGAATTCCAAATCTGACGACCAGTTCTCTCCCATGGGTATCTAAGACAATTAAAATCTCCAAGCATACACCATATTCCTCGAAAAAGAAGAGCTAACCTATCCAGTTCTTGCCAAAACTCCCTCCTACCTTGCTGAGAATGAGGCCCATAGACTGAGGTGACAACCCAAGACTCAGAGCCAGCCACTGCATTAAACATTACAAAAATGTTGAATGTGCCCTTGTCACAAATCCTCCCTTTGAATATGTTGCCATTCCATATGATAAGTTGTCCCCCACTATTTCCTTGTGCAGGAAATAAAGCCCATTCAGTTAACGATGAACCTCCAAGCTGCTTAATGAATAGCCCATCCACAATTTCCATTTTAGTCTCTTGCAGACAAATACATTCCAGTTTATGAGTCCTGACAAGATCCCTCACTGCCCGAGGGCGAGGGGTATTCTGAAACGACACTCTAGCTGGCCGATGAGTCCCTCCCTTAATCAAACACAGACTCGTCCCGGCCTCATCTGTCTGCTAAGTCACTGGGATTGACTCAATCAACTCGGAAGAAACCACATTCGAACACCCAGACAAGCCATGAACCGAGCCCTGTTTTCTCCCCTGAAAGTTCTTGTACTCCGCTACTACCTCCGCCTAGGACCAGTCCATCTCTGTCGTCTTGTCTGACTTGGAGGGAAACGACATCTCCTTCACGAGCTTCACCCAGAAACCTCTCCCCACAACATGGATCAGCACTCTCTCAAGAACATCATCTGCTAAGAACACCTCCACTAGGACCCGTGCAAATAAAAACTTGGAAACATCCAAAGACTGAGAATCTACCTCCTTTAGCATACCAAAACTAGAGTTGATGGCCTGGAATGTCTCCGCATTCCAAACATGAAGCGGGATACCGAACGAACATATCCACAATTTACAGCCATGAGGAACATGGTGGGTGGAGGCTAGGACATTCCATGGCGAGCACTTAAACACAACTTTGCTCCACCAGCCAAGAAGATCCTTGATAGCATGGGATAACCAATTTGGACGGGGACTTTTAACCAGAAAAGAGCACTGGTCCAGCTCCCTAGTCCATCAATTATCAATCTCCGGCCAGAGCTGATGGAAAGCTTCCATCAACGCCTTAAAAGCTTCCGATGAAGATAGCTTAGAAGGCTCCTTCGAAACGATACCACTAAGCAGTCTTCCAACCAAGAACGTGCCCCTGCGACAGTAGGTGACCAAGGAATCAAGATCCTAGCTTGCGACGGCTTGGGATACAATTCTGGTTGAGCAGCAAGGGAAGAGCATTGCCGGAGAGAACAGGATGACCTCCTGTGGCCTTGCTTGTTGCAGAGTATACAACGGACCTCTCCTTGCACTCCCTAGCCCAATGCCCTTTCCCCAAACATCTAATACAGGATTCTCTGTCCACCGGGAAGGAAGACTGAGTCTTCTGAACTCCACGAGCCCACAGTTTCCTTTGAACGAGCTGCCATTGCCCAACCGCAAGTTTTCCCTCTCTCTCGCCCAACTCGCAACCATCTCTCACACCGCTCTCGCTCACGTCCATCCTCTCGCCAATCACTGGGACGAGATGTTCTGGTGTCTCGGACGATTCCGGTGTCGCATTCTAGAATTTTTTCCATACATATGCCAACAAATATAAAACACATGTATATAATAAATAATCTGAAAATAAACATATAAACATATAAATAATACAAAATTAACGCAATAGAAGCATTGAGGATAGATTTATGGGTTTATAAATGAGTATATTCATCAAATGAACCTCCCAAAATAAGTTTATAAGGAGCTTAAGTACTTAGGAAAATCTCATGTAAAAATACAAATTCTGGTTGGGAAAGGCTGGGACAGGGGGGGTCAGGCTGGAACAGACCGGGACACATACTGGGACAGACCAAAAATTGTCCCGTCCCGTTTTCTCACTAGGACAGGACGTCCAGGCCGGAACGGGACGGGATTGACAACTATGCCTTGGAGAGAAAATCAATCTCCTACTTGTCTTCATCTAGGACGTAGAGTGCTTTTTCATTGTCGCTATATCATTGATCCAAACAAATGTAGATTTGATTATTACAATCCTGAAGAAAACCTCCACCTCATGGGCAAAATTTCTGCAGAAACGTCTATTCCATGATTGACAATGGCTCAAATTTGCAAACGACTGTGCTATTTGAGCATTGGTCCGAAGTCTGAGCAAATCCTGACTAACTGAGGGTCTTGACTACCACACATATGTACCTTCCATCGAGAACATAGAATGGTGGTCCACATGGCTTGTCAATGTTGTCTACAAAGCTCATGCTAAATGAAGCTTTCAGAGGAAACTTGAAGTTCACAATGTCATAAGATTTCTCATTCCTTTCAAAGTGGTGTTTTACTGACAGGATGGCGCTACAGTACATTTCCAGATACACATTTATATGGCATGCATGTGCCTTGCATGCCAGGGAAAGGCAGACAGCAGTATTCATCAAGCATGCTGCCCTTTTAAGTCTTAGTTATGCTGACATAACAGTGCAGTCAGACATCTAAAAGAATGTGAATACAACTATAATAGGAAGTCATGGGAATCACCTCATTCTCCATATCCGCGGTGAAGCTATAGTCTGCCACCTCAGAGAAATGATGTGAAAGAAACGCTGAAACCTGAAGCATCCACGCAGTGAAAATAGAACCACAATAAATTTTTATACATAAAAATATAAATAAAAGAACAAACACAGAACTGATTTGCAGAAAACATGGATGCAAACGAAAGATAGCCATAAAATATGGTGTACAGGAAAAGTGACAATAGAAATTGTGTAGCTAGTATAATAGATAAAGATTTAATAAACAAAGTTGTAGAATGAGAGTGGAAGATAGATTTATGTTAGTTAAATTTGCACCGGGTGAAAGGATTTTAAATATAATAGAGGTTACCATACGTGGGACTAGAAGAGAGTATTAAGAAACAAATTTAGGAGAATTTTGATCAATGAAGGAGGAGCTGGGATTTGGCATGAAATGTTGGCACTAGGCTGATCCGCATTGGCCAATCCCAATATGTACTGGGCCTGATCCAGATTATAGCTAATCCAGCCTTGGCAAGGATTCGCCACCCATTTGTAGCTTAAAATTTTCAAAAAATATAAAAATACTAAAAAAATAAAGAATACACCCTTGAATAATTCTGAACGAATTATAAAAAGAAAAATGCACACTTAATAAGTTATGGAAGTGGAACAAATTAAAGTCATAAACTATTTTCTTACTAGCAAGCTATCATTTTGCAAAGATTCCAACGTTACACTTGGGGAAAATTTAGCCCCTCAATGTAGAATTATAGTCATAGATGTTTACATCCAAAAGTAGAAGAGAAAGGATGTAGAGAAAAGTTGCCTTAAAATTAAATGGTGAAATTTGTCATTTAAACTTAGCTTCTCAATATCTAGGATCCTATTATTTAAAAGATAAAGATTGGCTGGTTGAAGGGTAAGTGTGCCTGGTGACTTATGTGATCGACAAATACCTTTGAAAAAAGGGAAGTCTTACAAAACTAAAGTGAGACCTGCGATGTTGCATAGGACAGAGTGTTGGGCAGTGAATAAAGAACGCATACAAAAAGAAAGCATAATTTTTTTTGAAATGTGGTTTGTACCACAGTATATATAAAAATCAAAAGAAGAGGGGAATGTACAAAAGTGAGAGGAAAACCCTCAAGATACCCTCTATACAAAAAGCACCAAGTACGTGCAACCATCAAACATCCCCCAAAAGAGCAAAAAAGAAGGATTTAGAATCATCCAAATTAGATAAAATGATCGCCCACCCTTTAACAATGTGAAAAACAAAAGACAAAGTCCTATCCGGAACAAAAACTCCATTCTTGAAGATCCTTCTATTCCGCTCATTCCATAAGGCCCAAAGAGTAGCATGGAAAATGAGCCACCGTATCTTGTTATCCTCCTTGGGAGTGTGAAAAGAGCCCCAAGATAGTAGCTGTCGTCCAAAGACGGTTCAATGCCCCCCTAAAAAGCACAAGTCCTAAAGATAGTTGAACTTAGGAACAATAAGAAGAGGTGATCATGCGACTCCTCCATGTCCCCACATAGGGAGCAAGGAGTGAGCAAACTAGTCAAATGTTTAGCAACTCTGTCAGAAGTAGGAAGACTGCGATAAGCAAGCCGCCAAAGGAGAACTTTGACCTTGAGGGGGCTCCTCGAGTGCCAGACATTACCATGGAAAGGGAACCAGGTACCACCATCAGCAATAATCCTGTAAGCAGATCTCACAGGGAATGCTCCTAATGTCTCCCATTCACACTTCCACAAATCCTTCCTGGATGGATCAACTCTAAGGACTTGTAAGAGGGACAAAAGAGAAGAAAGATTATCAATTTCTGTCTCCAGCTGGGGATGGCAGAAACAAGGGCTCCAAATGCCTCCGAGTTAGGAGCCATCAAAAACCAGAGCCACCACAGCAAGGGGCTGGGAAGAGATGGCAAACAGACTCAGAAAGCTAATAGAAAGAGGTATAGATCCACACTTACTTTTCAATCCAGAATAAGCTAGCATCCCCATTGTCAAGAGAAATGAAGGTGGCTTCCCAATTGATATCTGAACTTGCAGGATATCCTTCCATACATGAGACATTCTGTAAGAGGAAGAAGGGATGATATCCAATGCTCTAGCTGAGTTGTAGTATTTGAAAAGCATGACTTCTAGCCAAAGTCCCGATTCTGCAGTACCAAGCTTCCAAATCCATTTGGAAAGGAGGGCTGCAATAAAATATAGATGTTCTTAATTCCTAGGCCTCCATATACCCCAGCAAATGTCATATCCACCCTCTCACTAAGGAACCCCACTGCCTTTCTAAAAGAACCTACATGAGATGGCCTCCAATTGCTTCACGACAGACATGGGGACCATGAAGATAGAAAGAAAATAGGTAGGTTGGCTGTCCAAGACTGACTTACACAGCACCAATCATCCTCCATAAAACAGTAGTCTGCCCGTCCATCCTGCCAATCTAGAATCAAACTTCTAAACCACCTTTTGCCAATCTCTATAATGCAGCTTGCCCGGGGAGAGAGGGAGACCCAAGTAAGCGATCAGGAATTGGCCAATCTGACAGCCCAAAATGATGGAGGCCCAAAGAAAAGCTCTATCTTCCATGTTGACTGCTATGGCCTGGCTCTTTAAAAAATTAACCTTCAGCCCACTAACCCCTTCTAGCAGCTCCAAAATCAATTTGGCAACAAAAATCTAAATCCACCTTCCAAAAAAACAAAAATCTAAATCCTCATCATCATAGAGGAATAGGATGGTGTCATCAGCATATCGGAGATGAGTGATCGCACGGGTTTGGAACTAATATCTAAGTAAACCAAGCTTGAACAACCATCATAGATACTCGGCTCGAACTCGAACTTGAACTCTATTAAAATTAATTGAACCAAGCTTGAACAAGGTAAAACTCGGCTTGTTTACACCCCTAGTTATGTAGCCCAAGGCAAGGCACCTTAAATCATGTCAAAACATGAACATGAAGCTTAAAATGTGAATGTGAGGCTCCTATGTGAAGATAGGCAAGTATAGTCTATGTTGGACTTTCCACCCCCACTACTTTTAACATCCTCATGACATGTTACATCATTTTTCTCAATCCAAGTCAAACACTCAACTATTACATCCGAGACCTAGGCTGTTTTTGTTAACGCTATGCCCTTTAGACCTTGGGGATAAGGGTGGAATAGAGGTGGAGAAATCGGAATAAGGCTTGGTGCAAACAAATGAGATTTTGGGATAATCATTACACCTTTTAGTATATCAGCTAACTGATGGGCAGGCAGTGCACTCCCTTGAATTCTCACACATTTATCCAGATTTCCCACTATCTAAAATTCCAAGAGAAGCTGCTGGGTTTCTTCAAAATAAAAGGACATAGTGTTAAAAAATGACCCCGGGTTTGTAAAGTAAAACTACATGCAATTATAAGAATCTCGTGTGAAGATGGGCGAGCCTAGTCTATGTTGGACTTTTTCGCAACCTATTTAACATCTTAATGACATATGTCATCTTTGTCAATACAAGTCAAACACTCAACTATTACATCCAACGCCTAGTTTATAAAATAAGTCCATATGTCCTTAAAAGGACCCAATACACTCGCTCTCTCATCACGACAATCATTTTCATTAATGTTACCCAAAACAAGCTTCCTTGATTTAAGCTAGGGACAATGCAAAACAAAGCCACCTATTTGTCAGACCTATACATACTTTGGAGAAAGAGAGATCCCCTAGCCCAAGCTTATAGAGAGGCATTAGCCTTTGATCTATGTTCTAATACATCCAAACACAAGCGAAAGATAGGATATTTGTTTGTTAACCAAAGTTATCAAACATTCAAGTACGTACATGTAGAACACAGAGTCCATGTATCTCCAACCTTATTTTTCCCGATTCTAACTCAACAAACCCTTTTTTATAATTTTAATCATAGGAGAAGACATGTGTAATGTTGAATGATTTCTTCATGACCTGCCAACCAGGTGCTGTCTTTGTGGTACGGAGGGGTAGGTCTTGGATCACCTTTTCATGGCATGCTTTTTTACTGACAACGTCTAGCAGTTGGTCAGCAGATGGCTACAAGTGGGTCTCATTCATTTTGACTCAGTGGAGAAGCTACCGGTCTCTTGGAGGAAAGATTGGCCCCAAAAGGAGGACCGTATCCGTATCGTGTGGTGGCTGATCCTTCATGTGTAGATTGGCCCCAAAAGGAGGACCGTATCCGTATCGTGTGGTGGCTGATCCTTCATGTGTCTACCTGGACCATTTGGATGGTGCACAATAGGAGAATCTTCAGGAGGGAGGCGAATACCACGGACAGGGTTCTTTCTTTGTCAAAGTTAGGGAGTGGGCTAGGGTCTCTTGTAAAGTGGATTGCTGTAACTCCTTGTTTTGTCTTATTGAGGAGAGCTGATAGAGAACATCGCCTTGGTGTTTTTTGTATAGGAGGGTCTTTTGTTTGTTTTCCCTCTTCTTACTTGTAAATGCCCATCTTTGCTTTCTATCCATAATACAAATGGTACTATCAACATTCAAAATAATAAAAAGTGTCATGTTGAATGACTTTTTTAATGAACAAAGGAAATACAAGGTATGTACAAGTATGGGGAACAAAGGAAGGAAAGAGAACCCACAGATAAAAAGCACCCCATAAGATCACTAACAATGGTACAATCCTTTTTTATGTCTGATTACAAATTGAATTAAGGTGATTCACCTAGATAGTAAACAGTTGTGACACCTTGGCATTATAAGAATGAGAAACTTTTCTATGCATGGTTTCATGAAAAAAATTTGATACATTACTTTGTGGAAAGGTTTCAACTACACGGGTGAGAGATTGGTTCAAAAGGAATTTCACAGTAAATGAGACTAGAAAAACTATGGGTGCATAAGAATTTCAAGAAAAGGACACACTAGTTAAAAAGTTAAAACTTCAGTGTCAATGAACAGATAGAAACAAAAACAACAGATAATAGCCAGAACATAACCTATTGAAAGAACACATGCATTTGCTACATCAGATCATACCATACGCCCTCGAACTTCTGGAAGCAATGCTCGATTTTTCATGACAACGTACTTTCTATCCTGGGAGTCACAAAAGATACAGATGTAATAAAATGGTTTAATATGTTTATCACACAAAAATATGATTGTCGGCAATGATGAGTAAGAGAATAAAAAATGCAATTGACTAGCCTGACATTAAGTTCTTACATTAACATTAAAACAATTACAAGCACACCAAAAGTATAATACAGGGCAACACAATATATTCATAGAAACCTTAGAAATATATTCTCAGGGTTTGGTATGCAGAACACAAAGATGGGGAGTTATGGTTTACTTCCTTACTTCCAATTTGATAATTTAGAAGCTGTACATTTGGGAAATAAGTTGGATTTATTATAATTTATATTGGAATCGAGGACTGATGCTTTCAAGACTGCTAGAGAAGGTCAGTCAGCAAATATAGGAAAATTACATCAAATTATAAGTGGCTTGTGTGTTCATGGAAAGTAAAGGATTTACCTCTCAGGACAGGTGTTCAACTTCAAGGACTCCAACAGTCTCCATAATGCACTCTGTAGGTGTGCCCCAATCTCTGACAACAGAGATAGTGGATGTGTTCCTGACACTCAAAGCCACCATTGGCTCTGGATGCTAGAGGTTTTTGAGACATGGACTTTGTTTTGAGTGACGAGTCAGTTTTTAGACATGAAAAAGATCCCAAAATTATGTAAAAATAGATGATCCATCTACGTCTACCATTAGGTTATACGGAAAAAAGATAATATTAACTTTTGTATATATTACTTGTGAAACCATGGAATTCCGTCACGGATCGGGAGGCCGGATTGGGTCCCACCGATCCCGATCCGAATCGGATCGGCCAAAATAGGCTGAAATTGGCCAGGATCGGCCGATTCCGGCCGGATCGGGACCCGCTGATCCCGATCCGAATCGGCCAATCCGGATCGGGATCGGCCGATTCTGCATTCCATGTGTGAAACTGCTTCTTTCTTCCCATACTATTTTGGAGTGTTTCTTTTTATCCCCATCAGATGATCCCTGGTCTGAACTGTAGACACTCTGGAGTTGCTAGAAATCCTTGGAAGTCTGTGGTCTAAGGATGACACACAAAAGAAGCTAAACAAAGAGATTGAACCATGTCGGGGGGGGGGGGCGCTCCATGGTATCACATTAGTGCCCTTAGCATGATTCCAAGTCTAGAGATACTAGGTGATACACGGGGATGCAAAATGAAGTCCCCAAAGTCAACTGAAGAGGACAGTCACATAGGAAATTCAGGCTTCAACCATCAAAAACTAAAATTTGCTTGAAGCATCTAAATCAAAAACCAGCTGTATATGAATTGAACAAGGCCCCAAAAGCTGGTGATCACAAAGTGAGGCTTCCTATAGCAAACTTAAGCGGTTCATGAGCCCAACTTTAGATGATATTTCACTGCTGCTTCCATCAAGGAGAATGGTGAACAGGTTATGGAAGGAAAATTGTTAAGAAATAGAGGAAATTGGAAAAAAAAAACATTAAATGATTAAAACTTGACTGGCAGATTGGATGAAAAAAATGAGAACAAAACATCAACTGACATAATATGCACATTCAAGGGCGAAATTCTAGTCTGCAAGATTGCTGGTAGAGGATGAACAGAGGATGGATATTCCACAATTTATCAAGCTTTCTTGGGGCTCATTTAGATTGTGTCTCTATATTTGTTGAGCAAGCCAATCAGAAGACTAAGGAAAGGTCCTTTCGGACATAAGTTGCAGTGGCTAATTGGGAGTACAGTGAGATGAAGGACAAACAAGGGATCGGCCAGAGGTTGAATCCACTCAATGGGTTCCTGACTCAGGTACACCAGGCTTGGTCCATGCACCAGGGAACAGTGAAAAGGATCCTGTGCCGGCTTCTAATATTTGTGGTCCCACATGTGACACCTTTAAGATGGCACGTGATGTGGAGTAGCCTGAAGCCTTACTTTAACCCAAGGGAATGTGTTGTCACAAAGATAGACCAAGGGCATTTGGGGGTAGACTTGGCAGACGGTGCCTGGATGAACACAATTGCTGCCCTAGAATCCCAAGTCGTGGAGGGGCTTCGCCGGCAGATCTGCTCCAACAGGCAGAAATCATGCTTGCTCCAGGTTTACCGGCATAAACATGGACAATCCAGCATCTCTAGGGAGAAGGCCTGTGATGAAGGAGGTCTTCCCATTCCTGGCATTGGCAATCCGAGTCAGCAGGCTGGCCTTCTTCTTACGGAAGACGTCGGAGAGGAATCCAGGACTGTCATTCGGGCCTCGGGGTACATCTGCTTGCAATTCTTCCACCCCCGTGTTGCCCACATCCTCTTTCACCTTCCCAAAATGCTACCACTGAATCTGCCAAGGATGGAGCCAGTGCAGAGCATTCAAAAGAAACTTATCTTATAGTAAGTTGACGCAAACATTGAGCAATTTTGTCATGATGAAGAGACCAGAATAAAGCAAGTTAACTTTCTGACAGGATGGCCGGAGGCTGAAATTGTGGAAACAGCTGAAACTATGGGTTTCAAACTTCATAACAACTAACAAGGCAGGTCAATTTCGTAAGTTAGCATAGTATTATGATGAGGTTAAAGGCACTGATGGCAGTATCGGCCCGTACCATATGGTACTGGTATCAAACAATATGCACCAGTATCAGCCGGCACTCGTACTCATAATGGTACCAGGAACACAATTAAAAAAATAAATAAAATTAAGGTATCAGACCGTAACGGCTGCTACTGGGCCGATATAGCCAGTTTCGACCTGGTGCCGGTCCGGTACACACCGAAATGGACCAATACTGGTACGTACGGTACCGGGACCAACCAGTACCAAGACTGCCATCCCTGATTAAAGCATGTTCCCAGAGAAGATCCAAGGTCAGCAATGCAAGTGTCACAAAGAGCGAAAAAAATTGTTTCAGGATTCAAGCTTATCACAGTACTCGGAAGAAAAGGTAAGGAAGGGTGTTCACAGTGCATAATGATCATGAGGTCTTGGAATGTCAAGGTTTGAATGACAAACGCTAAACAGTAAGCAGTCAGGGAGTTGGTACAAAGGAAATCTGTTGAAACAAGTCTGTTTACAAGAAATCAAGATGGAGGTTATGGAAATAGAGATGGTGGTACAAGTTACAGCGTAAGGGCAGTCGACTATGTATTCAGAAGGTCAAGTGGTGCTTCTGGTGGTATTCTACTAGCATGGCGTTCTGACATGTGGGAGGCTCAGCTGATTGATATTGGATAGCACTCTTGATTGGAATCAATAGGTGGGAATCCGATTTCATAGGGGAAATCCAATCCCCTAAAGAGAATAAAAAATAGTAATAATAAAGGCCAAAATTGGCTTGGGATCGGGTGGAATCGGCCAGAATTGGCCGGGAATCGCGCAGAATCGGCGAGAATTGGCCTGGAATTCTGCTGAACCAGCCACGAATTCAGCTGATCCTGCCCAGATCGTCCGATACAGGTCCAATGTGGCCAATATGAACTCAAAACCCTGCCCAGATCTTAAACTTTTATCATTTATCCATCTAATAATACAGTATGTATTAGATTTCTCATATTGAAGGGATTAATTGATGTTCTATTATATGTTGTTTCATCATTAAAAATTTGATCATTTATTCAAGTTACACATTTAACGTTGAATCCCCAGTTGACCACTAGCAATCCAAATCAATGTAATTCCATTAGATTCGATTGTTAGTATGTTATTTTCACTTTTTTAGTTTATTTTCAACTTTTCTGATTTTTCTTATTTTCCCTGATCTTCTTGATTTGTTTTCTTATTTTTCAGATTTTTTTCAATTAAAAAATGCAGGCTGATCCAAGGGAAAACGGTGAACCGGCCTTTTTCCCTTCGATCGGCCGATTCTGCCGATCTGATCCCAATCCTGATCAGATCGAGACTGGGAGATTCCTGATCCCGATCCGATTCTACCTTCCTTGTCTATAACCAAATTTATATGGATGTTGTTTGGGGTGTATGGTCCAAGCACCCATAGCTCTCTGGGAACAACTTACTAGATGTCGTGAGCAACATAATTTATTCTGGTGCATTGTAAGTGATTTTAATGAGGTCCAGATTCCTTCTGAGTTCTGACAGGTCAACAGGTGGAAATGTTACCAGTGGTGAGACAGTTTCATAATTGGATAGAAGATGGGATTTCACTTGAGCTCCCTCTTTGTAATCAACAATACTCAACTCAACGAAGCCTTAATCCCAAATAATTGGAGTCGGCTATATGGATTCTCTGTTTCCACTCTAAACGATTTTGGACTACCTCTTCTGAAAGGTTTAAAGCTTCCAAATCATATTGTACTATCTTCTTCCAAGTTAATCTAGGTCTACCCCTTCTTTTTTTCCCCTCCTCTATCCTAATATGCTCTACTTTTCTAACTGGGGCCTCTCTAGGCCTACGCCTAACATGCCCAAACCATCTCAGTCTTCCTTTCAATTTATCCTCAATTGGTACCACTCCTACCTTTTCTCTAATATACTCATTACGAATTTTATCTAGCCTAGTATGTCCGCACATCCACCTTAACATTCTCATCTCGGCAACACTCATCTTGGAGACATGTTGCCCCTTCATCGCCCAACACTCGCTATCATATAACATTGCAGGTCTTATCGTCGTACGGTAGAATTTTTCTTTCAGCTTCGTTGGGATCTTGCAGTCACACAAGACTCCCGTTGCAAGTCTCCACTTCAACCATCCTGCTTTAATCCTATGGCTAACATCCTCATCACACCCTCCGTCTTCTTGGAGGATCGAACCAATACACTTGGAGTAATTCAAGGGGTCTCCCTTCATTGTCCAAACTTGAGCAGGTGCTTGCGGATAACTGTTGGGAGGCCCACTATCCTTAAGCCAAAGTATCAGCTATTCCGAGGACCATCTCTGTTCACAATGCATTTATAGATTGTCACACTCTCTGTAGTCAAAGGCGAGTGAGGCGTTCGCCTAGGCAACGAGGCAAGGCGAGGCGATGATAACTCGCCTCACTTTGGGCTGAGTCGCCTAGGTGAACGCGGTAAACGCCTCAAACGTTGAGGCACTCGCCTCTGCGCGCCTCCGTCGCCTAAGCCCACCTCAGCCCGATCCATTCCCATGCACCCAGCCCATTTGGCCCAGCCCAAAGGGCCCAATGCCCGGGCCATAAAACCGAACCTTTAAACCCCCCCCCCCGTCCCTATCTATTACGAACCCTAATGCCCGCACAGAGCTTCCTCGTCCTCCCGCCCTTCACAGTCGCCGATCGTCAGGGTCATGGCTGGTAGCTTCACAGTCCCTCCCCAGCGATGTGACAACGACGGCGCAACCCTCCGGCGTCGGCAACAGCGACCGCACATCACTCCGGCAACGGCGAAGCACTCCAACGACAGGGATTTTAGGTAAGTCCTCTCTCCCTATCTCCCGATCCCCTCTCTGTCTCTCTCCATGTCTCGCCCATGGATGGCAGTACCGGCCGATACCGGTACGTACCGGTATCGGCCGGCACCGGTACCATGGGTATCGACCGGTACCGGGCCGGTACCGGCCGGTACCGGACTGGTTTTGGGCCGGTACCGACCGGTACCGGGCCGATACCGGCCGGTACCGGACCGGTACGTACCGGTACCGGTACCCACCGATACCGGTACCGGTACTGCCATCCTTGGTCTCGCCCCTCCCCCGACCCTCTCACTCTCTCTGTCACCCTCCTTGTCCCCCTCCCCTCCCCCCTCCCCCCCCCCCCCCTCTCAAGCTCTCACTCTCTTTCTCTCTCTCTCCCTGTCTCCCAACCCCCTCTCTCTCTATCTCTCTCCTTATCTCCTCCAACTCCGGTGTGTCTTCCGTGGACTCCGGCGGTCATCTTCACGAGATAAGCCGGTGTGTCTTCCGTGGCCATCTTCCGGTGTGACTTCCGTGGCCATCGCCTAGGCATTTGAGGCTAAGGCGACCCCCCCCCCCCATCGCCTCGGTCGCCTCACGCCTTTAACTACATAGGTCACACTACTATCAGGAGCAAGAAAGCTTTCAGGTTGTAGAAAATCTGGTTACATAATCAAGAATTCAATGATCCGGTCATTTTGACTTGGGATAAGTGACTAGTTCAGACTGTGATACAAAGCTCCTGGCTACCAAGCTCAAAGCTCTCAAAAATGCAGTTTCATGACCTCCACAGACACTTTGGAACAGAGTGAAAAGCCAGATTCTTCTTCTTATTCTCATGTGGTTTGCTGGAGCATTTGGAGGAAAGAAATGATTGCCTCAAGGGAAGTAAAATTTGTGCAGAAAATATTTCCTTTCGAGCTTGGGCTTTCATCTATTCTTGGAGTAGAGTTATTTTGGGACTCTGTGTCCACACTTGAGGAGAAGTTAATCACGTAGCATTGTAGCTCAAGCTTCTTATTAGTTTTTGTTGTTTTAGGTGAGGAACCTCTCTTCTACCCTTTCAATTGTACTACCTCTTTTTATGTTTCAATAAAATTGGTGGTGCAATTCACTTTCTTTTCGAAACAAAATATTCAAGAGGAACCAGAGTCATTAGCTCCTGATAAGTTGGAAAAAAATAGATCTTATGAATCAAATAAGAGATATAAAAAGGATAAGTATCCAAAGGCACGTGAAATACATCCCAAACAGTGTGATTTTAGATTGAAAACTCCATCACTATTTTTTGACTAGAGATAGTACTCACGGAACATTCTTTCACTACTAAGATGATAAAAGAAAGGATTGGGGTTGAAGCGTTATGAAAATGCCCTATAAAATGAAATATGAACCTGTCTAACACAGATGACCAGAGGATTTTCATTTTCCTCTAGAACTCAACACACTTAAGTCGGTAAATAAATTAGGCATCCAACTTAGCCATCATTCAATCACTTCCATACATTTTTTTTATCGGGCTACATTTTCTCTATTTTTCCTGTAGTTACCATGGTCGTGATTCAGTACTTACACATCCTATAGTCTACCAAATTTCTTGAAATACAAAAATCTGGAATATGATAGCAACCATCACACCAACGAACAACAATGCTATGTGCAGAACACAGGTCGGTTGATTATGCTACTGTGATTCCATTCAAAAGTCAGAACCTTTTTTACATGGTTGCCACAGGACAAACATTTTTGGATTGAAGTATTAGAATCATCAAATCAATGGATCCTTCATTGGATATAGCCGACCTCAAAACACCAGGACACATGATGATAACAGTAATGATGTCAGAGTTAAAGATGATGATAAAGATTAGAGCAAGTTTGAACAAAATAGAACATCTGATACAAGCAATTTATTCCATAAAAGAGTACTTGAGTGTCATATTATTCAGGGGAAAGACAAAAATGCAGCATGAACAGATGCAAATAAAGTTTTGTAAAGAAATGTTACAAATTTCAGGGTAATACCTGTAGCACTTTAATTGTTGGTGCATAAGTAGAAGGCCTTCCTATCCCAAGTTCTTCCAACTTTTTAACCTTCAAGATGGAAAAACAAAGCTAAATAATAGGATCACACACACACACACACACCCCCCTCCTAGTAAGCAAGAAATTAGATGCTAACCAATGATCCTTACACACACACACACACACACAAAAAAAAACCTCCTAGTAAGCAAGAAATTAGATGCTAACCAATGATCCTTCAGAGTAACGTGCCGGGGGTTTAGTGTGGTGTTTTTCAAGTTCGACCTTAACAAGCGTTACTGGATCATTCACCTGAAAAAATCATTTAATATGCCGAGAATATATTTACTAGTAAGTTATTCAATATTACCAAGTGTCACCATGAAAAGGCAACCATTAGTGCTGAAAATTAATAACTAAAGCCACACCAAAAGCTATGAGAAAAGCTAGAATAAGAAATCAGGGAGGCATTGACAACAACCGAAGCTAAGGAATGGCCTCCTCTTATCATGCTCATGATGGGAATGGTTAAAAATTTCATTCAGGAAAATATCCTATCCATTCCCTTATCAAAAAGATTCCATAAGCACCAACAGGCTACTAATATAACTTACAACCAGTTGTTTCAAGTTTCAACAATGGTTACCTTCAGTGCACAAAGACATTTAAAAGTTTCATCATAATTGATCTCTTGATCATCATCATTTCGATAGAGTGCAACTTCACTGTCCTAAAGCAATCACAGAAAAAGAATGATTAAACAAGGATATGTAACATTGCACCAGGCAGAAAGAAGTAGTAAATATGTCCAACCAATATCCAGGAGAAGACATGACATCAAGATAGAGATATAACAAAATCAAAACTACATGTATAATATTCAACATGACTAGGCTAAAGATAACACCCATTACCAATGTCCATCATAATACATGCAAGAGAGGACATCACCTGTGCATCTAAATCCAGTCAAAACTCTATTCAGTAAATCATGGCTATGTGCATATTTAAGGGTGTGGGTGTTCTGTGGGCATTCTTGAAGGTCAGATCTAAATCAAAGGAACGGCGCAATATACTGGGAATTCTACCTCATGCTGTTTGTTGGGGCATTTGGAAAGAGATAAATGATGCACTCTTCTGGGGAAGTAAATTTATGTTGAGAGTATTTCATTCCGTTCTTTGTCTTATTTGTATTCTTGGTCTCGGTACATCGCTGGTGTTTCTACTGAGTCATGGATAAACGCATTTACTTAGTAATTGCCATGTAATGTAGTTTTTTATTTCTCTTGAGTGGATAGGAATCTCTCCTATCCTTGATTGTACTTCCTTTATTTATTCAATAAAATTGGTAGTACAATCCATGTTTTTATAAAAAAAAGGGTATGGGTGTTCATGTCCATAAATGTCAAATTAGGTGGAGAAAAAAATTTAAGATTCACCGATTTCCCTAATGCATTTTTGTCACTAACCATCTTCTCATAAGCACATCACATTTCAGGCAACACCCAAAGAGTGAAACAAATTAAATTCAATTAACTTTATTACATAATCTCAGAGATTACTAAAACATGTAGATTTCAAATGGGATTTCCCTAATGCGCTTTTATCACTAACCATATTTTCATAAACACGTCACATTTCAGGCCACATCTCAACTAAATTTATAACATATGCTGCTGATCAGGCTACTATGACATTCTACAACAAGCTTAAAAGGGTGAGGTTTTTTTCCTTTTCTTTTTTTGAAAGTGGACGGTACCACATTTGTATCAAAGTTAAAAAGTAAGAAACCAACTAATACAAAAGAATACACCAAGAAGGTGTAGAAGTTACCCTTCCCTCAAAAAACCAAAAGGCAAAGTGCTTTGAAGAGCTCCTTTACAAAAAAAAATACAGCCCATTCTTCCACCTTACAAAGAATAGCCCTAACAAATGTTTCCAGGACGAGAGCTTCATTACGGAAAATCCTCTTGTTTCTTTTATTCCAAATAGTCCACACAGTGGCACGAAGAATCGGCCACCAAATACGAGCATCATCCCTAGTGAGTCTTTGTCTGCCCCAGAAGAAAATAAGGACTCCGTGGAAGTGCCTAACGCACCTGTCCTCCCCACCGTACCAAGAATCAAGTGTCACACCTCTTGAGCAAACGAGCACTCCACAAACGAACGGTCCATTGTCTCCACCTGGTCTGCACAACACAGGCAAACAGCATCTAATTAGCCCTTGTAAGAATTTAGCCAGTCTGTCCCGGGTTGGCAATCTTCGATGACTAAGTCTCCACATCAGGACCTTACACTTCATAGGAGACTTGGGCAGCCAAATATGTGAGGTGAACTGGTGTCTATGACCTCCATCGGAGATAACCCGATAGGTAGACCTAACAGGGAAAGTGCCCATGGCTTCCCATATCTAGGTCCACTTATCAAGAGAGTTTGGAATGATGTGGTCAGTTAGCCGAAGATCACTCAAGACACACATCAGTTAGCATGACTTTGACCACGTATGAGGCGATAGTGAGGCACACTTTCCACCTCAAGTTGAGGCATTCCTCAACATGATGATCCAAGAGGCATCAGTGGTGTTCCCTAGATTTGCTACTCTCATCATTTTCCCCTGGATATTGCCACACTTCAAAACTCGAGGATGGATTTTATCGAAGCTCGGGAGAATGATGGGAATCAAAGAGTTGCAGAAGCGAAGCCACAAGCCTATTTTATATTTTATTTGGCCCATTAGAGACCCATGTGATGTATTTTTCTTTTCTATTTAAGATTTTAGGTCAGATTTTAGTCATTCATTTTCTATTTTCTATTTTATTTGGCCCATTAGAGACCCATGTGATGTATTTTTCTTTTCTTTTTTCAGATTTTAGGTCAGATTTTAGTCATTCATTTTGAATTAGGGGTATTTTCGTCAATAGGTTTAGGGTTTGAGTTAGCTTTGCTTTAAATAGTGGTGCAATCCCCTCTTGGAAAAAATTTGAGATTTTTGAAGTTATGAAGCCTCACGATGGACCTTGGGTGTAGTGCCCTAATCCCCCCCTCCTCCTCAGTGTGATGCCAGGAATATCCTACCTCCAGTGAGATGATCGAAGGCCTTCCCATTGCCGGTGCGATGCTGGTAGCCTCTTCAATCCCTTCCTCCCCCATATGTCCCGCATCACATCATTAAGTATATCACCTATGATTCCTAAGGGGTTAAAAGCCAATTGTATGGATATTCATCCCAGTTATAACAGTCAGGTCCATAGTTTGCTATGAGCAAATGAGACATAGATCGTATAGTTATTGCACATAGTCATAACTTATGTCCAACTACATTACACTCTCTATGAGCGTATGAGACATAGATCCTACATTTTTTGAACAAATTTTGGCACTAGGCAACAAGAGCATAGGCTCCTCTAGAGCCAGATGTTGCACCATCAACATTGATTTTGATTGACCCATACATCAGAGCTACACACTTGTACTGGTTCCTTGCTTGCCTTGATCTGGTTCCTTTACGCGGACCATGAGTTGAAATCAGCCACTGCATTCTTTGATAATGATCAATGGAAAATCCTTCTTCCCTTTCATAACTTCTTTGCATCTGGCTTTACAAAGATGCCATAGAATAGCTAGAGCTAGACAGATAAGGTCTCTTGTTCCTTCTTGCGCTGCTGGAACACTTGGTACCACTGCAGCTCTCCAATGATTGGTTGAGCACATGAGGGTAATAGTTCAGAGGGGATGCCTTCCATACAGCTCTGACTAATTGGCATTCAAAAAGTAGGTGTTCTACTCTCCACCTCTTCATGGCAGATGTTGCACATTGGGTCAATTGCTGGCAACATCTTGGCAAACTCTTCCTTGGTGGGAACATGGTTGGCAGTATCGGTCGATACCGATACGTATCAATATCGGTGGGTACCAATACGATACCGGCCAAAACCCTAATACCACTCATTTACGTTTCGAAAAATAAATAAATAAACTTTTATTGGTCGGTACTAGGCCAAAATGAGCCAGTACCAGCCAATACACCCGATATTGATACTAATATGTATCGGTATCGGTACCCACCGGTACTGCCATCCTTGGGTGGGAATGGCTTTTTCAGTGATTTCTAGACAAATATCATTATCAGGAAAAAGAGGGGTGGGGGGTGGGGGGGTACTCTTTGAGTAAGCTTAGGGTGCCATATTGTTCTCCACACAGAAGTCTGCGCTGGGACAAGCTGACCAGCATGATATGTTCATGTTATCTTACATGCATAGAACACATGTTTTACCCTGAGATTCCTAAGAACTATATTATGAAACTTGTCTATTAAAGTAGGGATTCATCTCATTAAGATATGTTTTTGCACTATTCACGGTATTTCTGTTTAAGTATGAAATTTTTTTCATGATTGAAGGAATCTAGACCTAGAAGATTTAGTCCTTAAGGACTACCATTAAGAAAAAACTTCCATTAAAAAAAAAATTTATTGTGAACAACGATAAGATGAACTTTTAGTGACATAAAAGAAGCGAACCTTGTAACATTACTAGCTGGAAGCTAGTAACATAATGAATTATCCCTTGAGCAGAATTCATCACTAAATCATTTTCAGATTTAAAGATTCAAACCTACGAATTAAAGTTTAAAACTTTTCTTTTATAATTATGTTATATAAAGGTTATTCTACTAGAACATGAGACCAAGATTCGCCGCCTTGAAGAGTCAGACCGACTCGGATCTCCCATGATACGGTACAAGTCGGGTCAACTCGCACAGATTCGGCCGAGTTGCATGGAAAAGAACTCTCAAATTGCACCGACTCGGTCGAGCTGCACCGAATCAGGTTCGCCATGATATGGTACGAGTTGCCCAAGTCGGCACGAGTCGATCCGGTACGGCAAACCATGCATGAGACAAACTTGATCATTACCCTACGGTATTATGAAGACAATGAATAAACATGAAACCCTAAGGGGTGGAGAACCCAAATAAGACACTCGTGTGTTCTTATATTCCGGAGAACTCAGTAGGGTGCTGAAAATAATAAAGGTTCTACAAACCATGGGTTGCTAGCGGTCAATTGGGGATTCAGGATTAAAAGATCAAATTTTTAATGACACAACAACATATAATAGAACAACATCAATTATTCCTCCAATATGAGAAATATAATACATACTACACTATTAGATGGATTAATGGTAAAAACTCAAGGTCTGGGCAGAGTTTTGAGCTCATATCGGCCGGATCAGACCTGTATCGGATGATCCAGGCAGGATCGGCCCGATTTGTGGCTGATTCAGGCTGAATCCAGGCCGATTCTGGCCTTACCAGCGAATTCCAAGCTGATTCTGGCTCTTAACATTAATATTTTCTAATTTTATTTAGGGGATCGGATTTCCCCCATGAAATCGGATCACCACCTGTCAATTCCAATCTGGATCGGAATCAGCCGATTCCACGATCCATGCCCCCCCCCCACCAGCCACAGCTGATCCCCAGCTACTGTCTACTGCTGGCAAGCAGATCTGGCTGCCAACAACCAGATCCAGCCGAATTTTCACCAGAAAACTCAGAAAGAAAAATATGCATAAAAATAGACAAAAAAGAGGAAAATTTAGAAAAAGAGCATAAAACAGGGAGAAATGGAGGGAGATCAAGAAAGGAAGGGATACAACGTAAGTGGTAGAAACAAAAACTGCAGATTTCAAGCTATCATTCCTCGATTTGAAGGTATAAATTATTCTTTTACATGCCTGTTAGTCCGTTATTTCAAGAATAAGAGCATAATGTTTTTTCCATTAAATATTGTTTCCCCGCTTAATGGATAACCTTTTGTTACCAATGGAGAATAACTTTCATCTCAAATCGAGGCAAGGATGGCAGTACTGGTATCTTACTGTTACCGATGGGTACCGGTACATATATTGGTCCATCTCGACCCACTACCAGCTGATAATATTGTTTTTTTTTTACTTAAATGACCAGTATCGGGGTACCCTTATCAGATAGTACCAGTATCATACCCACCGATATCGGATACATATCAGCCGATACTGCCAACCAGGAATCGAGGTCCCAAATTTCAAAAAAATGGGAATTGAATTTGATTTATCATCGCAGAATAATCATGCTGATTAAGTGGTTATTTCATGACACTTAAATAGATGGTCTTTCAAAATGCTTGACAAAGACAAGTAAATAAGCACTATAAAGTTATCTGAATGATGATATAATGGATAGCTAAGTTGGGAGTAAATTTATCTAAAAGAAACACTTACAAGGTTTGCATGTAGAAGCGTAACTTGTCATTGAACACTAATGATACTGAAGGAATTGAAGATGGCAAAGTCAATGGAGTAACAAGCTGGAAGTAAATCTATATAGAAACCTGATAAACTGCTTGAAACCCCAGAAACCGCAACTTTGAAGCTGATGAACGAAGAACGACATCTCCTTCTGCACTCCGAAAGTCAACTTGAACCTACATGGTCACCAGAAATCACATCAATACAGAAATAGAAAGCTGTAAAGAACCTGTAAGTAGTTTTACGCATGGTTTAAGCAAAGTAAAGACTATCTCCTTTGTAATTGTACATTTGTGGGAAAAAACAAAAAGATCGATGGCCTATTTGGCTCATACCATAAACTTATTAAGACTCAGTAACACTCTCTCACCCAGTTAAATACACCCTACAATCCAAGGCAAACAAGCCAACTGACCAACATACCAAGTCCACTGGAAAAGCCCATATACTCCCTCAGCTGCTTGAAACAGACAGACAAACCCATAAAGAACACCGAACTTTCAGACGCCTCCCAAACCCTAACTTCCCTCCTGGAGATCTAACTTTAATGCTTGAATGTGAAATTGAGTGACCACCTCCATGCTCATTTTAGAGCAAAATTTTTTAATTCCCTGCCACTAGACTTTTTCCTAGATGTTTACATGCCTTATCTGATGGCAGGTGACCCAGTCACAAGCTAGGCAAGAGGAAAGGGCGACTGATACGAGAGGGCAATCCATGGGACAGCAGTGGAGCCACGACTGTCTGGGGACTGGGGCAAGAAGGAACTAGATTAATCCCATATCTGAAAATGGAAGAAAGTTCCTGGGCTATATATGAGGGACTTGGATCCATAACATGCAAGGCGCCTTCTGGGGACATAACCATACAAGCTCGGCTCAATGTGGATAAAACCTTACAAGGGTTGGATCGGATCATTACAACCCACTAACATTGTCGGTTTCGAGCAATTTCCTAGTCCTCTGAAATTGTCAAACCCTTGACCACACCAAGAATGTTGCACTTTTCTCAAACAACCTCATCTGACAAACAGTGTAATTAGCTGGAAAAAAAACGCAGGAAGTGAAACTTCCACTGTATGTAATCAAAGGCCTCCAATAAGCAGTGGATGAATTATAAGAAACATTATGATCACTTACTGACTACTTTTTTCTTTTGGGGAAAGGGTATAAATTTTAATTTTAATTTTGTATATCTTACAACACCTTTTGTCTGTCAAACATGATACTTACAGAATAAAGTTGTCTTCCCTCAAGGTGCTCAAGAAAGAAATTTTCCAACATGGATACTAGTGTTGGAAACCTTGTCTGGCTTCATCCTCTTGCTTTTAACTCCCCAACATTCCTTGTCCTTATAAGGCAATCTCTAAGTGGAGGTGTAAAATCTCAAATGGCTTCCATTTATGAACAAAATATTAATATAGCCCAGATCACTACTTTAATGGATGATCAGTGGATATTAAGCCAACCGTAAATTTCTGCCCCCAAGACAAAAAAACTGAAGGTATCTGACTCAGTTAAAAAATAAAAGTGCATCAGTTGAACTTGGGTGAAAGAGATATGTTGGAGATTCACTACTTCCAGATGTATAACAATAATAAACTTGTCTAAACAATTACTCTTCACATAAAACATTCTTGAAAGAAATTACAGAATTTTGCTTATCCAGTTGAAAAATAATTAGCATCATGAATGAAGTGCATGAGACTATAAACACAAAACATTATCAAAAAGTAACCAAAAGTATGTCAACATTTTACAGAAAGACACCTGAAATGCAAGACAACAGTTAACCATCACTAACAGTAACTGCTCAAACACAACAAACTATGTCACATGACACACATGTCATAGCTAGAGTAATATACGTGTTCCACTGCTAAAAGGCTTAATACAGTTACTGACATATAATCAGGGCATGCTTCTAATGGGATTGTAAGATGTAAACGGACCAGATCAGATGTAGATGTTTCCATTTGACAAGCCATTGTCCGCATCCATATGAGGGTGTACAACTTTAAAGAATCTTCATCAATTATTCCAACCAGAGAGGCTGCATAAAAGTGGAAAGATGAAAGGAAATCTTATCAAACAGCACAAGCACTTGAAGATGATCACGGTCAAATTCATGTTGAGTTGAAGCTAACAAACTATCCATGTTAAACTTGAAGAGAATCATGGTCAAGTTCAGGTTCTGTTGAAGTTTCACATTAGTATATCTAAAGCATCGATTAATTACCTAATCAAGAAATTGCAAACAAGAAATAATGCCAAATTGAAGAATCCGATCAACAAAGTTGAGGATCCCTTCAGGAACCATTTACTGGTGTAAAAGTACCCAAATGTTGATGAAACGTTGAGCAAATCCAATCTATATGCTGCCCATTCACCTGAATGGTCCAGATTAGCTCACACTTACTGTTACTTGAGTAGGTAAAGAAACTTTTTTAAGTTTAAATAACTTAAACATGAATATGAATGATGTGAAAAGACAAGTACAAAAGTAAGAGCCAGTGTCCAAAAACTACTTATGGCAAGCGATCCTGAAAATGGTATGATTCTCCCCAAAGCCACTCCAAGAAGAGAAAAGGGAAAGGAAGTTGGAAAGGAAAGCGAGAGGGATCTAGGGAGAGACGGTAGCAATAACACAACAAGCAGAGGAACTGAGACAAGAAAAGGCATAGTTTCAGGTTCTACAAATAAGAGCCCAACCAAGTTTGAATCCTGGCATAACCCAAAATGGCAGGAAAGAAGACCAGGTCAGAAGGCCCGTAAAGCCAGTGCAGCCCATGACCATATTGAATATGAATCAGAGACTGACCAAATGCAATGCATAAATAGAGATGAACAAGTGTACCGTCCAGAACAAGCTCTTACATGGTAACCTCCGTATACTCGTAGGCCTGATAGCTTCATGGGCTTCTTGGGCATTCTTCACTTTCTTGAAATATTTGCGGATATTCTTTGCGGCAGATTTATCGCCATACCTACACAGTTCAGTTATGTGTTTGAATATTTCTCTGACAGGCATCAGAAAGTAACAAAAAGTACACCAAAAAGAGGCCACAAGAGAAACACATATGTGATGTACATCAAAATAGACGAGGAGCTTAAAAACAGGATATGTATAAGAAATTGTAGGGGTGGCCTCAAAACAAAAGTGCAGCATTGAGATGGTTTCAATTCAACATTCTAGGCATAGAGTTGAGAAAGTACTGCTAAGGAGAGTTGCTTTAGTCCATACTAAAGGCTGGCAGATACAACCAGATATGTGACAAAGATAGTTCAAAGAGATCTTAATGCCATCATTTCTTTAGAGGAATGATCCCTGGTAGAAACCATGGAAGCAGTAGATAGGCAATTATGGGGTGGATCCAAAAATCCTTTTTTTTTCCAATAGAAAGAGGAACAATTCCTCACCCACCCACCACTAACCCTTTTCTTGAAAGTGGATGGTACCACTAAAATGTGTTAATGAAAAGGAGTACATGATCATATACAATGGCGTCCTTGAAAAGCATGTCTATACAAAACACCAAGGTGGTGTGACAGTCAGACATCCCCTAACAAGTCAAAACTCCAAAGAAAACGAAGTATCAATAAGCTCACTAAAAAAATCGCACCCATTCCCTCAAAAAGTACAAGGCTATCCAGAACATTTTCGCAGCCCACTTAATTATCCTTCACAATTTCTGGACATGCCCGAATTTGGATGCCGAGGGAAAGAAGTTATCCTAAAGTTTTTCATTACTCCAATCCAATAGGAAATTTGAATTCTCTGCATCTATACACTTCTGAAATTGGCTGACAGATATCCACAATTTCCCAGGATCCTTAGTTGCACTGTGTGAGGAGCTGGAATTCTAGAGGAGTGAAATTAGCAGGAATTATAAAAGTAGAATCACCTCTTAACTTATTCTGACGATTGATCCCATGACACCCGTGGAATCATCCCCGATATTGCTTTCACGCAGAGATTTCAACGATCTAACATTCCTTGGAATAGCATCTGCGTGTCTAGCCTTGTTCCCACGTCTACCCTCTTGCCTTCATCAGTGCGATGGACTTCAGAATGACACAGACTAATTCCTCAAAGGGTTTATATTTTGCTGTTCTTCTCATTCTATCTTCTATTTTCATCTGTCGGCATAAATTTTCTTCTAATTCTTGGTTTCTTTTGGATAACCACTCTAAACATATTGAATTATGAAGAAGGCCCATCAGCATCAGATTTATTAAGAACATTAAAATTGCATTAATAAGATATTGAAAACTACTCTAAACACATTGAATTATCAAGAAGGCCCATAAGCATCAGATTTATTAAAAACCTTCATAACAGTGTTTTTAAAACCTGATGCTTAAGGACTGGACCATTTAACATAACCTAAGTGCTAATCAAGTGGACCTGTCCCTAACCAATTATGTTTACATTGTGAATTTCGATCATAAAGAAAACCCAGGCTAGGCCAGGTTGGTAAACCCCAGCCCCAGCACCTAAGGATCTTGAGCCGAGAAATAAAGGTCAGCCTTTTGTGGCTCAAGCCCTATAAAACATTGGGACATGCCTAATGACACACCTACAAGTCTAAAGGAGGCCCAACTTTTCAAGATAACAAGTGGTCTTTGGGAGAAAAAGACGTAAACTAAGTAACATGCTCGAGAAAATAAGTGACAAGAATTGAAAATATATGAAAAGGGGTTCATCCCTGGCGTAACTAAATGAAGTCTAACTTTAGAAGACAACCAAGTGGATTCCTTGCCTTTTACCTACAGGGTCGGTAGAAGCCATTGACATTAATTTCAAAGCAGAAACCAACAAACGTGGAGGGCAATAAACCTTTTTTCTTTCTTTTCTTCTCTCTGAAATATTCTTTTTCCTTGTATGATGATACCTTTCCCATGAATGGTTACCAAGTGCAATCATAGCACATGGGTTAATTAAGAGTGGTGGATGGTAGTATAAAGGCCCAGGAAGTCGAGCCCTTGGACTATTGCTTGATGCTTACCATTGTGCTGTGAGAGACCGAACTTGGAGTGTGACAAGTAAATTGTACACATGGTTTAAAGGAGAGTTCTAATTCAGACAGATTTCTAATTGGGAAAATGTCATTACAAAGTCAATTAACCAATACAAACTAAATACATCAGAGGCCACTCTTAGCATGGTCCATCAAAGGTATTCATATCTTGGCCCCCAACATAAAAATACTTGACCGATCCACTTTATATGTATGTTGTTGCCTACGAACTAGCTGTGGCTCAGTTCTGAATTGGGAATAAGTAGAGGTCCTCTGGGCCGAAAGCCCCACACCATCAAAGCAGTAATGCCACCCCGCTCAAAGTAAAAGCTCAATAAGGGACTGGCTGGCCAGGACCTACTGTTGCTCAAGTGTAGGGTTCATCGATACACAGGATCCACGCCTCCACCTCGCACCAAGAAGATTCTGTTTCCTCCATCTTCCACATCGTCTTGACCAGCCAGCACGCTCCATAGCGGGCAAGGGCCATAATGGTCCAGTTCTCCACCCACGCTACGTTAGTTTTATGTATAGGAGAGCTAGCTGATTGGAGTTGGAGATAACTAGAATCATAGACTGGGCCGGCTACAACAAGGCAAAACCAGCCCAAACTGGTTATGTCCATCCCAGTTTCCCCACAAGAATCTTCCACATTTAAGAACATTGGAAATCCGCAAAAGATGGGTAATATCATATGGACAACACCTAGCTAAGGTAGTTGAGGTGCCAGGTCACCATGTTCCAGGAAGAGGAGGGTGGAGTCCTATATTCAGAAGGAACCTCAGAGATGAAGATATACCAGAATTGATGAACCTGTTGCTGGCATTGCAAGACTACATGGTGGATTCTTCTTTCCATATTACCTGGTTATGGGGGTGGAATGCCCATGGGGTATTCTACATCAAATCAACTTACCAAACTATACCCGCCAAACTGAGACAAAACTGGCCGGTTCAAACCGGATCAGGAACCAAGGTTCTGATCTGGTTCTACTTGTTCCAGTTTGAACCGGCCAGTTCGTAGGCTCCACTCCCCACCTCTAATAGGTTGGTCTGCTTCGGGTCCAACGTGCATTCTATGTGCCCCTTATGGGGGGGAAGAAGATGAATCATTGGAATCATTCTTTTTTACTGCAGCTTTGCAGAACAGTTTGGCAGGTTGTTCTCTCCAAGGTGCATCAAAACAGATGGCTGGAGGATAGGGTGGAATCCCTCTTTCGTGGTAGTCTCCTCAGCTGGCTTCAAGGGTTGACCGTATTATTTGGTGGTTGATCCCTCCATGCCACACTCTAGGCCACAGAAGGGGAGCAAAATAGGCAAATCTTCAAGGAGAAGGCCTCTGATCCAGATAGGGTAGTGGTTTTTGTTGGTGACAGGGTGAGGTAATGGGGGAGAATCTTTTGTAAGGACACTATAGGCTCGTCCTCCTTTTCTATTCTATTAGAGGAAGGTTGATTGGGGCACCACCTTGGTGTTTGCATTGTGGTATAGTCTTTAAGAATGTCTATGTAAACATTACGTATACTCAAGGTTCAAAAACTCGGCTCGGATCGGCACGGATCGGCCGAGTCGGACAGGTTTTTGGCCGACCGTGCCGATCCCGGGTTTCCTGGCCGAGTCCAGGACTCGGATCGGCCGGTCCGAGCCGGATCGGGCGATCCGGGACCGGACCGGGCCGGGTCGGCTCGGATCGGCCCGACCCGGCCCCCAACGGCTAGTTTGACTAGCCGTTGGGGGTCAAACTAGCCGTTGCTGGCCGTTCCCAAACGGCCAGCAACGGCTAGTTTGGGCCTTGGGGGTCTATTTAAACCCCCCCAAGGCCCTCCTAAGGCTCTACAAATACCCTTTGAGCCTCCTAACATTCTTGCTCTCTCTCCCTCATAGAATTCTCTCTCCATCTCTCCCACGAGGTCACTTCTAGTCTACTACAAGCTCCGCGATCTCTCATCTTCTTGTGCTGTGAAGGAATGGCATCTCAAGGTGCTGCTGAGCGGTCATCTGGGAATCCTCCTAGTGCTGATCCTGCTTGGGGTCATTGCACGCCGGTGGACATGGGCCAAAGAAAGGTACAATGCAAATATTGCAACCGGGTTGTCTCTGGCGGGGTCTACCGATTCAAACAACATCTTGCTGGAATAAAAGGTGAAGTTGCAGCATGTGCTCGAGTTCCTTCTGAGGTTAGGATCCAATTTCGAACTTACATGAAGGAGAAGGAATCAAGCAAAGCAAGTACTGCCAGAAGAAGACAGGAAATTCGAGAGGAATTGACTGAACCAGCGCGAAGGTCTGATGCTGGAGTCCGGCTTGGTGGAAGTAATCAACCTATAAATGTTGATGATTGGGATACAAGTAAGTTTCTTATTTAACTTATTTTCATGTTCTTCACTTAACGTTTTCAGACAAATAGTTATAGTAGATTAATTTTTTTTCTTTTACATTTAAAGCTGAATTGCGACGTGCAATGGAAGCAAGCCGGCGGTCCTTTGCAGATGAGGACTTATTTCGGCACACTGGAAGATACGGAGGACAAGGAAGTGGCTCCACACCTTCTGCACAAGGAAGCACTAGTGCCGGCATGAGCACTAATGTATGCGAGGAGCTGCCTCAGGAGTTCACTAGAGCTGCAGATCCTAGAGTAGGTCCAATAGATCCTTTGCTCACCAAGAAGAGGGATAAACAACCTTCTATTAGTGCTGCATTCAAGAACTTAAAACTTTGTAAGGAGAAGATAGGGAGAGCTACATCTAGGTGGTTTTTCTATAACAGTATCCCTGCTAATGCGGCCAAGGGGCCATATTATGAGTCCATGATCGAGACCATACAAGAAGTTGGCAAAGGGGTTGAAGGACCTTCTCCATATGAGATATACAACAAGTACTTGGATATGGAAGTTGATGACATCCGAACATACATTAAATCATTTGAAAGGATCTGGGATGAGTATGGATGCACTTTAATGTGCGATGGATGGACAGGTACATAAATATGTTATTCAGTTTCTTATCTTATCTTCATTTTTTCTTAATCAGAATAGGTCTCTTTCTGATTTCTTATCACGTTTGGAATTTTACAGGGATAACAAGAAGAAGTATGATCAACTTCTTAATTTACTGTAAAGCTGGAACCGTATTTTGGAAGTCCATTGATGCATCTGGAAAGATAAAGAATGCCCAGTACCTGTGTGAATTAATGGATCAAATGGTGGAAGAAGTGGGCGAAAAAAGGATTGTCCAAGTGGTTACGGACAATGCAGCGGCGTTCAAGTTAGCTGGACAAATGTTGATGCAGAAGAGAGAACATTTATACTGGGTTCCCTGTTCTGCTCATTGTATTGACTTGATGTTGGAAGACATTTGCTCTGATCCGATGGTAGATGGAGTGGTCAAGAGTGGTCGATTTATCACCACATTCATCTACAACCACAACAACATTCTGGATATCATGCGCACACATACTCATGGAAGAGAGTTGCTTCGTCCGGGAGCCACCAGGTTTGCATCTCAATATATCTCTCTAGATAGTTTAAGTCAACAAAAGAACAACTTGATTAGGATGGTGGCATCGGAAGATTGGGAGAATCACATATTGCGGCATGTACCAACTAAGGTCAGAGAGAAAGGTAAGAAAGTGGCTGATCTAATTCAGTCTAGACCCTTCTGGAGGGGGGTGCAAGCGGTGTTAAATGTTGTAGAACCGCTTGTCCGTGTCTTGCGATCTTGTGATGGAGAAAGAAGATCGGATATGGGTTTCTTATATGAAGCTATGGACAGAACTAAGGAGCTCATTCAACTGAACAACCCAACAACCTTTGTGAAGTGGTGGGACATAATAGACAGACGTTGGGAACACACTTTACATCACGATCTTCATGCAGCTGGTAAGCTACTAACTTTCTATATGTATTATTTGTATACACATTTCTCTTAAGTAATAACTAACTTCGACTTATTTATTTAGGTTATTTTTTCAACCCTCAGTACATGTTCAGAACTGATGGGAAGAAGGATAGCTATGATAGTTGTTCGGAAGTGTTGATGGGGGCTAAGTCTGTTATTAAGCGTATGCTTGCAGATGAGGACAGAGCAATATTGGCATGCAAGCAAATGCATGATTACAGAATGATGTTATACCACTTTGGGACAAGTACTGCTCAAAGAGCTGCCAAAATTTTGAGTCCATGTTTGAAAATTATTAACTAGATGTTCTACTTAAATTTTAATTATAACTTGCACATTGTTGACATGGCCAATTTTCTATTTACAGCTGACTGGTGGCTAGATCATGGAAAAACATATGGGTATGAAGATCTAGCCTATGTTGCAATTCGGGTCTTAAGTCAAACAACCTCTTCATCAGGCTGTGAGAGAAACTGGAGCACCTTTGGCTTGATTCACACCAAGCAAAGGAATAGATTGAAGTCGAGCCGTCTAGAGAAGCTCGTATTCTGTCATTATAACATGAGGTTGAAGCTAAAGAATCTGGAGCTCATAAGGAACCTTCAAAGGCAGGAGAAAGAGAGAATTTCCGGACAAGCCACAGAGACGACACATGCAGAAGAACCCATAGACTTGGATGAGCTGTTCGAGGAGCAACATCCACTAAATGTATGGGTTGATTCAAGCACCTCAAATGAGCCTGAATTCAACCCAAATGATCGGGAATGGGTGGAAGGTGAGTTAGATAATGTTCCATTACTTACTGATTTTCAACCTCCTTCTCCAAAACATCAGAAGAAGAGCAAAAAACAAGTACCAAGCAGAAGGAAGAGTGGTCATGGAATTCAAATTGCTGATCTGGAGACTATCGAGGAAGATGATGAAACGCCAGAACCAAGTGATGAGGTCCAATATCAAACCTCAAATGACTCGACATCAAAGACGAGCTCCGACAGTTCTGAGGATGGCGGAGATGCTACCAGTGCCCCAGCTCCAGCTCCACCAATTCAATTCACTGGAGAAGAAGAATTCACACATGCTACCCAAGATGAACATCATGGTAGCAGAGGAGGACGTGAAGAATCTTCCATTCAAACATTCAGCAGATCAAGGAGGAAGGACAAAGGTAAAGCTCCTCAGGAATATCAGGAGCAACTATCAGATGCATCCTCATATAGTCAGCCTACTGGATATGTAGTTTACCCTCCTCAACATTCTGATACATCCGACTATTCAGGAGGTTGTCTAGAATATCCACAATTTTCAGTCATTTATACCAATACGGATGACTATAGCCGGTATGTGATGCAGTATGAACAATACTACCAGAGCTATATGTCATGGGCTGAGTATGTTAGCCATATGTTCATTCAGTATAATGTACGTTTGGAATAAATGTAAGTTCATAATCATATATGTAAGTTTATTCAAGGTTTTTTTGTCCAACAACATCTTATGTACTTCAAATCAATGTATTTCAACACAATTATGCATTAGACTTGTGTTTTATATTTTTTCCACATTTTTTCATATTTTTTCTATTTTTTTCTGCTATCCGAACCAGCCGAGCCTGACTCAGCCAGGATCGGCCGGGATCGGACTGACTCGGATCGGAATTGGCCGATCCGATCGGTTTTGGACCGGCCGATCCGAGCCCCGATCCCGGGTTTCTTAACCTTGCGTATACTTTACTTTTCATTAATACAATTTAGTGGTACTATCCACTTTCAAAAAAAAAAATCATATGGACAATACCCTTACTATTAGTTCCCCACGGTATTTAATATGAAGCATTCTGGCTTGCTTGTTTTTATTATGTTAAATGTTGAATGTCCCATGTGGAACACAGATTGACTACCTAGAACACTTGCTTAATGTCTTAAAACTTACACGCAGCTAATGGTCTTTAGATATTCGATTTATGAATGATATATTTACTTGTTTAGATATTTAAAACATCATGAATAATTATATATTTTATGGGTTTGTATTTTTTATATTTTATATATTTTATATATTTTTCTAATAAATATATGTGTATCTATGGGAACCAGTTGAAACTAATCCTCCAAATTGGAACCGTCTACTCCTCGATCTAAACTAGGACAGAAACCAAAACTGAACCCTACTGGTTCTACCACTGATTTCAAATTGGCAAACCTTAACATTCACCTCTCACCTAATTACTAAACCCTCATTAGGAGTAAAGTTTGAAATGACATTTCTACCACCTATTCCTCCTTTATCCTCCCTCTGTTACTTTTCCCATCTTCCCTCCTTTCTTTATCATCCATCTCACAATGCAGGACAAACAGATCAGGAACATTTCCACAGGGAGAACTCCAACAAAGTCAGCCACTCTGCCGCTTGTGTTACTATGCACGAGTTGGATGGGCAACAAGAGGGACGACAGATTCATGGAGTTTGGGATGGAGGGGGGACAGGCCCTAGAGAAACACCATCACCACCCCACTTCCGCTGCGACTGTTGAGCTGAGGTGGAGGTCTTCCCTATTGTTGTGTGGAGAAGAAAGCCCGCATGTACAGGATTGGCAGCAAAGGAGATGTCAAGTGTGGGCTTTGGGCTGGTTAGTCAGCAAGTGCGAAGTTTTTCAGTCTCTCGTCAATCAGCAGGCAAGAAGGTCAGGGATAAAGCCATTCAGGAAGTAAAGCCGTGTTGCAAGGAGGGAAGCCCTCAGGTGGTGCTGCAAATGGAGGTGCAAGTGAAGGCGACCTAAAGGGAGCCGCAACAAATGGGGATCGAGTTCTTTTCTAAGTTTCTTTACTGCTGAGGCCCTCTTGAAAGTGAGGCGATGTTAAGCATTAAAGGAAAAGCATTCAATCGAGATAGGGGGAAAAAATATCATAAACATGGCGAGAGCAAGGGAGGAGAGTGCAGGTGGAGAGCGAGTGGTGGGTTCTAAGGTGAGTGGTGGTATACAGGTGAGAGTTGCCTGCAGGGAGGTGTCCGCTGGCTCAGGTGGGATTGTCCGTTGGCTCAGGTGGGATTGGGGGATCTTTTTCGGGGGTTGTTGAAGAAGGTTGGCAGTTAGTGAAGGGGAAGAGGAGGATTTTGCAGGAGGGGGTGGCCAAAAGCCTGGTCTTCCAGTGGCTCCGGGAGTTTGCATTAGATGTATGGGATAGGGACACCGGGCGAAGGATTGTCGGCAAGGTGTGAGATGTCTGAGGTGCAAGGGTATAAGTCACAAGAGGTGGGCGTGTGGGGTAGAGACATAAGCTTGTTTGTCACGTCGGGAGCTGGCGACGGTAAAGGTTGCAGAACCCATGTCCGTCGGTGCTGCCGACTCGATTGGGTTGATCGGCAAACTAACCCTTGACGATAACTAAACAGCAAACGATTGTCGGACATTCAACTTCATGAAGCTAGGGATTAAGAAAATGCCCATTTGAATCAGAAGTCCAAGAAAGATATGATTTTGACGAGTTTCGAAATTTTTTTCGAGGAAATGGAATTGATCATCGACTTCTTTATGATTTTAACTCTCCTGAGAACCCTGGAAAGAAAGTGGTTAGTTAGCCTCGATTGCACCGGGAGGGACCAGCCTTGTCAAAGGTTCCTGCGCAAGATTGTCCTTCTTAGGTGAGAAGGTTGAAGTTCACTGGTCATCGATAGCTAGGGAGGTGCGGAAGTATCTGGAGCAATGCCTAGTGGTCTCAGCTGAGCATCTGGAGGATGGCAAGAGTAAAGACTCGGGAGCAGAGGATGCGTGGAGCTGCTGCTGAAGAAACTTCGGGATCTTTGGCCTGTTGAGAAGGATTGATAGGTGAAGCGGGTCAGGGAGTCTGACTTTCTGGTGAAGTCCGCCAACCCAGGATGGAAAGAGGAAGCTTTAGCTGTTAACTTTTGGATTACAGAGAGTTTCAGGTTCCGGTTTGCAGCATGGACTCCGAAAACAGGAACGTACCCTGTCCAGGAAGGGATTTCTCGATGGTGCCGGATCTCTGGGATCCCATTCCACGTGTGGAATGTGGATAGTTTTCAATGTGTGGTATCTTCTTTCGGTCTGTTGAAGGAGGTGGATCGCAGGACTCTAAATCTTGAAGTTCTGGAGCATGCCAAGTTGAGGGTGGAAGTGGACAATGTTCGCTTCATTCCTCAGAAGATTATGATTTGCATGGGAGGTACAAGATATTAGGTTTCCATTTCTGTAGAGGAGGTTGATGGGCGTGGCAAGGTTCCAGAGCAATCCTCTTGGACTTGGGCTGAGGGTATCGGAATATAAGCATTACACGGCTCGCCGGGAAGCCTCGAGGTTGAAGGTTTCTCTGCCGGTCCATCTGGAGAAGAAGGTTGATGGAGATGTTGGAGTACTAATTCCGAAGAAGAAGGCTGAGTCTCTAGGCTTCGATTCCGACCGAGTGCAGATGAGCCAACTCGTTGTTACTCAGCCCTCTAAGCCGGTGACTGCTCATATTCTGGGCTTAGAGGAGGAGTGTTTCGAGAAAGGCGAGTACTATAATTCTGAGGAATCATCTTTATCGTTGCTTCGCTCGATGGCTGATGTGGCAAGGTTCGAGGCAGAGGTGGGGGGTTGGGGTCTGACAGTCCAAGTGTCGACCCAAGTTCCCAAGGAAGGGGATGGTAGAGTCTAGCTGAGTGGGGAAGATGAACAATTGCAGGTCTGGGCGGGATCCGAGTTTCCTGATAGCGGTTCAATATTCTCTCGGATTTCGGATTTTAAAGGACCCGTATTGGATAAGTTAGATGGCCCCTGACCGGTCCAAGCATACCCCATCGTTCTGACCCAACTGGAGGTCTGGCTTCGTCACGGCCTTCTAACATGCTACGAGACTCTGTTTCATCTCCCTCTCGAAAGCTGCAAGCGTGGGGGCTGACAGCGACTCCCCAGGAGATGAAGTGAGACATCTGAAGGTCCTTCAGTCCAGATAAGCCATGCAATTCCCATCTTTAAAGATTACAACACTTTCTTTTGATAAGGTTTGCTTTGGACAGGTTGAAAGATCTGGTTGCTCTGTTCTGGGCTCTGGGAGTATGTTCGGGTCTGGGACAGACGTTGGTGGGGAGGTACCTTTGGAGCTTACGTCTTCAGCTTCTTACTGCATGGATCAGCCGATGGAGCAGTGGTCTGGGGCTTTGTCATTGTCTCAGGGGTTTGACTTGGCCATCTCGGAGGTGCGCTTCCTAGGGGAGCAGGCCCAAGTTTGTACCCCTATCAAGGTTATCCACTCGCAGGTGGTGGTGGATTGGGATGATGAAGTTATCAGAGATGTAGGAGCCTTGGTGGGGATTTCATTCAAAGGAAGGGAGGGTCTGGTGAGGAAATTCTTAAAGAAATTCAAGAGGGACCTGAATTTATCTCTGAAGCATCTGAAAAAATGATCTGGGGGGTTTGAAGATTGGTAAAAGGGAGTTGGCTTTATTAAAGAGAACTGCCAGGTTGATAGCCTCAGACCGAGGAGAGGTAATGGGAAGGGAGTGGCTCTCCAATTATTATGAAGATTCTTAGTTGGAATACCAGGGGATTAAATGGCAGAGAGAAGACCAGGGTGGTCAGAGATATTATCCAATGAGAGAAGAAAGATTTTTTGTGCCTACAGGAAACTAAAATGTCTGATATTGATGGAGATTGTGTTGGGTATCTAGGTGGCAGTTATTTGGAAGGATACTAGTTCAGGCCGGCAATTGGGATGAAGGGGGGAATTCTTATTATGTGGGATACTAATCAATTCCATCTGCTTAATACCAGAATAGGTAGTCACAGTATCTCAGTGGATTTCCAGCATATAGGAAAGAATATTGCAGGGATATTTATAGGGGTTTATAGTCCAGTGGAAAAGGAGTCTAAACAAGCCTTCTTTGTGGAACTGTTTGATGCCCGAGCAGATGCTAAAGAGGTTTGGTGTATAGCTGGGGACTTGAACGCTGTCAGAAAGCCAGGGGAAAGATCAAATCAGTTCATGTGGACCAAGGAAATGGAGTTGTTTCAAGAATGGATTACGTCAGCAGCAGTTTTAGAGGTAGAGCTCCCTTCCCTTCGGTTCACATGGTCTAACAGAGTAGCTAAATCAAAGTTGGATAGGTTTTTTATCTCTGGAGATTGGCAGACCTTATTTCCTTTGATAACGGTCAAATCTCTACCAAGGGATACATCTGATCATATTCTTTTAGTGTTGGACACAGATTCGAGATGGTATAGCAAGATTAGAATGTTCAGATATGAGAGAGCATGGATTAGAAATGAACAATTCACTGATTTGGTGAAGCAATGTGGATTGAACCCCAAGGAATAGATATGCTTGTATAAACTTTTCAAATAAGCTTAAATACCTCAGAAAGAAGATGAAAGTATGGAGTGCTAAGACCTTAGGTGAATCAGCTAAAACAAAGAATGTTGCTTCAGCAAATTGAGGAGCTGGAGATTTTGAATGATCAAGTTGGGTTGTCATAGGATGATAGAAAGCTTTGGGCGGAGTTCAAAAATCAGTACAAAGAGTTGATCTTCAGGGAAGAGCTGAAATGGAAGCAAAGGGCTCAAGTAACTTGGCTAAAAGAAGGAGGTAAGAACACCTCCTTTTTTCATACTACTGCTTCAGTGAAAAAGAGGAGAGCCCGTATGCAGTCTATTAGTGTGGGGAATGACACCTTCCAGGAAGAAGCTAGCATCGGAGCAGCAGTTGTTGGGTACTACGAAGGTCTGTTCAAAGAAGAGGAAATTTGGTGGCCGGCTATAGAATCTGAGTCCTTTGATCAGTTGAGTCCTACTGCCGCAGATGATCTTGTTAGGCCCTTCTCACAGGAAGAGATTAAGGAAGCAGTAATGAGCATGGACCCTAATAAATCTCCAGGACCTGACGGGTTTTCTGCAGGCTTTTATCAGTCCTTTTGGGAGGTAATCAGAGATGACCTGATGGCTGCAATTTCAGAATTTCAGAATAGGCCCGAATGCATTAAAGTGTTTAATTCTACTCATGTGGTCCTATTCCTAAAAAAGAAGGTACAGAGAATGTTACTGATTTTAGGCCTATTAGTCTTTTGAATTGTTCCTATAAGATTATTACGAAGGCCATGGCTAATAGACTAAAGAAGGTGATTGGCAGGTGTTGGAACCATTTTTTTAAAGCAAAAGGGAGGGGGAGAAGCCCCCCCCACCGGTTCCAAGAGGGAAACCGGTGGGGGGGGGGAGGAGGATCCCTCCCTTCTCTCCCATTTTAAAATCCAAAGAAAAGGGGGGGGGGGGGGGGATTAATTAAGATGGAGGGAGTTAATGGGGAGTCTTAACCCCATTCACATATGGGTTAAGAATCCCATGTGAACCCCATTTAATACTCATCCTAAAACCCCCTTTCATATGGAGCCAAATCTAGATTTAATGGGTCTAAACCCTTTTCACATTGGCTAAACCCCCAAAATCTGAAAACTAAGGCTCATTAATGAGCCCCAAAAGCAGAAAAAAGAAGGAAGAAATGGGGAGGGGAACCCCCCACCGGTTTCCCAAAAGCAGTGGGGACACCCCCCCCCACCGGTTCCCAACCGGTGGGGGGGTCCATCCGGTGGCACCCCCTCCACCGGTTGGAACCGGTGGGGGTGCCAACCGGTCCCCCCCCTCCCTCTCTCTCTCTCTCTCCTTTTTTTAATGCTCTCTCCCACTCTCTCCTCTCACCCTTATTAAATAAAAAAAAGAAGAGGGAGGAGAGAGAAGCCAACCGGTGGGTACCCCCCACCTCAAGCCAACCGGTGGGTACCCCCCACCTCGAGCATTCCGGTGGGTACCCCCACCGATTAAGGCTTTGAAGCCTATAAATACCCCCCCAAGGGGTAAGAAGAAGTCCCATGCCCATTTGGCCCAAAATTTCCTAAGGGAAACTCTGCCAGTTTGAAGACCAAATCCGGTGCTCTTGCCCGGGTTTGCTGCGATTTGGGGGAGATATTTTCTTGGAGGGCTCTCTTCCTAAGGTTTATTCCTAAGGGGAAGCTCTGCCAAATTTATGTTGTGAAATGACCGTTCTATAAGACGGGATTATGTCGAAATAATGAATGAAATGCCCATGTTGTTCTTTGAGCATATGTGTGTGCATGTGTGTTCATGGATCTACTATTTAAGTAACACTATGTTACTATATTTTCACATGCATAATAATTAGTTTTATAATTAATTAAAATGCATAAAACATATAATTAAATATTCTAAAATATCCTTGGCCTCATCCCATGCATAATTACATCTAGACTCATAATTAAAACTCAACAATGAAACTTAGACTCATAAAATAACATACTTAAGTTAAAAATGACTTAAATACTTCCATACTTAATTAATTAATAAAATCTGCAAAAATTATTTAAAATCAGTAAAATGAATATAAAAATCAGAAAAATTCTGTAAAAATCAGTAATACTAAGTAAAAATCAGAAAACTAAATCTAAAAATCACATAAACCCAAAAATATGGCTAATTAATTAATAAAAATCAGCAAAATTAATAAAAATCAGTAAAATTCAGTAGAAAACCAGTAAAAAACAGAGAACCAAATCTGAAAATATATAAAATTCTGAAATGACTAAAATGCCCCTAGAGCTTAATACAAATTACAAAAATACCCTCGTACATGATAAAAATCTGTAAAAATCACAGAAAATTCTTAAAAATATCAAAATCTCTCCTATGCCCAAAATACCCTCCAAACCTTAATAAGATGGGTAAAATTACCAAGATACCCTCAATATGATAAAAAAAATAAAAAAAATCTCAGAAAAATATAAAAATAGACTCCAAGTCTAATAAACCCAATTCATGTAAAATTACCAAAATACCCTTACAATCTAAACACACTTGAAATAACTCTAAAATACCTCATAAGGTTTTGAAACCTTCCTAAATCATTAAAACTCATTTCATACACTAAAATAACCATAATACCCCTATACCCTCTAACTTGGTATAATTACAAAAATACCCTTATGGGTCTAAAATACTTGGAATCAATCCAGAATACTTGGAGTCAATCCAATATACTCGGAATTAATCCAAATAACTTGGAGTTAATCCAACATCCTATAAACCCATCCTAAACTTGGGTGAGGCCAAGAGCTTAACCTAAAATACATCTTCATATGCGTGTGCTGTCTGTAGTAGTAGTGTTGCATGTTATAAGGGCATCAACGGACGGTTAATCAAGGGTTGTCGAGCGGTTGCTTGACGTAATTAACACTGACTGAGGTCAGTGGAGAGAGGTCATAAACTCGGATCTTCGCCTGATCCGAAGTCCCGGACTCCCTGAGGGCTAATCCCAAGCTCTCATAGTCCAATAAATAAAATACATAAAACCGACCTATATTTCTCCAGATAAAAACAAAAATAAAATAGATTTTCTTAAATAATCCGAATAGGAGAGACATGCCTAGGTCAGGTTCCAAACAAATGGCACGTCCGGTGGGACCTCTCTTTCCCTTCATCTCTCCGTCCGATGATGCCCTCACCACAACTCTACTACTAACTTTGTCATGTCTTATGCAGGTGACCGAGTTTCTGCTTAAAAGACGACGATGGCGGCAAGGGTCACTTATGCAGGTTCCAAACAGCAGGTTAGTGGACCACAATCAATCAGCATTTATTCAAGACAGATTCATAATGGATAATTTTATGGCAGCCTTTGAATGCATCCATCATCAGAGGGTGAGGAGGAAGGAGTTCATGCTTTACAAGATTGACTTTGAGAAGGCTTATGATAGAACTAATTGGGGCTGCCGCTTTAAGGTTATGGGTTTGATGGGGTTTAAAGAAGCATGGTTAAGTTGGGTGAAATATTGTATTCAGACTGCCAAGTTCTCCACCTTGGTGAATGGTAACCCCTATGGCTACTTCCACAGCTCGAGGGGTCTTAGACATGGAGACCCATTCTCCCCACTCTTATTTGTGTTGGTGGGACAAGTTCTTAGTACGATGTGGGTAAAAGCTAAGGATTTTGGTCTTATCGAAGGGATTACTGTTGCAAGAAGCAGTGAAGCAGTGACTCACTTACAGTATGCGGATGATACAGTGTAATTCTCTACATGCGAGGAAGAGAAAGTCGTGAATCCAAAGTTGCTGCTAAAGCTACTTGAGGCTGCTACAGGGATGAAGGTAAATTTTCATAAAAGTGATCTTCTGGACTCGTTTGTGCCAGAAGAGAAGAAGACTTTCATTCCTGAGGTTATGGGTACTAGGTGGGGCTCCTTTCCCATTAAGTACCTTGGCCTTCCTTTATCAGGGAAAAACCCAAAATCTGCAGAATGGAATTTCCTTATCAAGAAATTTGAGGATAAGTTAGAAGGATGGAAGGGGAGCCTTCTATCAGCAGGGGGGGGAAGTGGATCTTGTCAAAAGTGGTCCTTTCTAGTGTGGTCATATACTACATGTCTATGTTCAAGATTCCTAAGGGTGTGTGTCAGAAGATTGAATCCATCCGTGCAGCATTTTTCTGGAAAGGCAAGGGTCTGAGAGAGAGAGGTGTCGATCCTATTTCTTGGAGCCATGTTTGTAGACCCCAGGAAGAAGGTGGGGCAGGTCTGTTACCTATTGGTCCGTTGAATAAGGCTCTTCTCATCAAATGGCTGTGGAGAATAGAAAAGGACGAGCAGAATTTGTGGGTGAAGGTGGTCAGATCGAAGTATTCCCTGCATCAAACCAGATGGATTTCCAGTGATCAGAATTTTTCAAATTGGTCACCTGTCTGGAAGAATATTATGGCTAATAGGGATTTTTTTCTTTGTTCCTCCAACCTTATAGCGGGCACTGGTGAGGCTATCAGATTTTGGGAGGACAATTGGATAGATAGTCAGGCTTTGATGAGCAGATTCCCAAACTTGTACAGCATTTCAACACAGGCCAATTGTATGATCAAACAAATTTGGAATCAGTTGGGTAATCATGGTTCTTGGAATATCCAATTCTATAGTAATTTGGGGGATCAAGAATTACAGGATCTGCTACAGCTTCAAGAATTAGCTCAGCATTGGCAATTGAGATAGGGTGTTGGGGATGTTAGAATTTGGAGATGGGAGACTGGTGGTGTTTTTTCTGTCAAAACAGCTATTTCAGGTTTATGGAAAGGAGGCATTTGTGTTCCCTGGTACAAAAAGGTCTGGAATAAACAATGGCCACTCAAGATCAGAATTTTTATGTGGAAAATTGCCCGCGGTAGATTGATGACTGCAGATAAACTTTGGTGGATTCCTAAGGAGAGAAGGGGGAAGTGTATTTTTTGTGGTTGCTATGAAGAACAACTGGATCACCTGTTTTTTAATTGTGGAATTGTTCACACTGTATGGAAGATTTTCTTCGGGACTCTTGGTCTGCAGGGGATTCATGCCAATAGCATTAGTACTCTACCAATGAAATGGGATGTTTATAACCCAATTCATCAAGAGGCTGAGATTTGGAATGCTTATTTTCCAGCAATGTTATGGGCCATATGGAGGGAGTGCAATAACAGGATATTCAAGGATACCTACAGGGAACCAGGCCTTATTATTAGGGCTTTTGTGTCGATTTTGTCCGAGAGTGGCATTATCGGAGGACAAGCTGCTTCTTGAGTGGGTCTGTCCTGATGGATAGACTTATTTCTTCGCACAGATTTTTTGAGTAAAGAGGTTTTTTTCCTTTGTTTTGGAGTGTAATTCTCCCAAGTTGAAAGAGGGGAAGGGGGGGGGGGGGGGGGGGGGGGGGGCGCTCTATTTTAAGTCCACCTTCAAAAAAAAAAAGAGATGTCAAGTGTTGCTGCTGCTGCTAATGTGAGGGAGGCTCAATGGTGTGGCACACAGAAGAAAAGAAGGAAGAAGAGGAAATTTTGTTGGATATGTGGACAACTGTACCAGGAAATTTTGTTGACTCGCCCAATAGAAAAGGTTGTTTGGGTTCTTTTGAATTTAGGACTCTTTCCACCGGACCACAAACTGGCGTTAATTATAACTTGCTGCGAAAAGAAAACCCTTTGATTCCTTTGAAATGTGTTTCATGCCTAGATGCTGCTATGCAGTGCAATTACCTCGCTCATGTTCACTTTATTGCTCACATATATTGCATTCACATCAAAGTTTTGGCCTTGGCCTTTTTAAGCATATTAAATTGATATTAAATTGGCACTGCGCCCTAGAGATGCCCTATATTGGAGGCCACAGCATGGCACACTTCATGGGCCCCAGCGGTCCCCTGCATTATAGGAGGTACTGTGCATAACACTTTGTGGCCCTAGACAATCCAGATCATGATCGGAATCAGCTCAAAGTGGGCCTAGCCACTTAGGATAGGCCTCGTTTGATACAGTTTCAGTCGACCACATCAATAATTTTTCCCTTGGCCAAGAGGGATCCCTCAGCCCCCAGGATCAGTTCGGTACGGCCAACCCCAATCCTAATGATGTAGACTGGATCAGCCAACTCCACAGGCCATGGTCTGATCTGGTTACAAAAAAAGAATAAAATGCATTCTTACAAATAATAAGCATTTTTATTAAAAATTTACATATAAAAGTATAATCATGAATATAAAATTCCAACCCTTTTCATCTGCTAGCCCTCCTGATAATGCAGTATTATACTTCCCACTTCTTCATGGTGACCAACAGCGATGATGGATGAAGGCTTGGAGAGATGACCAATGAAGGTTTGGGGGGTCATCAATGATGGCCACTGGTGGCGGGCCAGCAGACACTGGCTTGCACTGCTGATTGTTGCCAGCTGCTGTTAATCGGTCCTTTCAAAAGGGTGACCCACACCTTTTTCCCATGAACATGAACCTAGATGAAATGGATCAATCTGATTCTATCGGACCCAGATCAGTCAAGTCATAACAGAATCAGCTGGTTGGGGCAGATTTGCTCAGTTTTGGGCAGATGCTGGGCCACCCAGATTCAAGTCTTCAACATTTCTTCTATTTTGTTCTTTAAACATAAAGGATTTGTAATGACTCGATCCAACCCTTATGAGGTATTGTCCGCTTTGGCCCAAGCCCACACAATTTTTTCCTCAAAAGGTGTCTCACAAGTTATAGACACAGCCCCCTCATATATAGTCCAGTAACTTTTTCCCATTTTCAATACAGGAATAATCCGGTTCATTCCCGCCACAGCCCCCAGACACGGTGGTAACTCAACACCATGGCAGCTCCACGATACTTCACTTGCAGGTAACTCTTTCCTACGGGTAGCCCTCTTCTCCTACCTGACTTGTGACTGGGTCATTATAGGCCCACTAGCTTCCGCATGGTTCATCCTCGAACCAGCTCATATCGTACTGTACAAGTCCTACTCTAATACCATTTTGTAACGACCCGATCCAACCCTTGTGAGCTATTGTCTGCTTTGAGCCAAGCCCACACAGTCGTGTCCCCAAAAGGTGCCTCACAAGTTATGGATATAGTCATTTCATATAATCTAGTAATTTTTTGCCGTTTTTTGATATAGAACTAATCCAATTCTGCCCCAGCCTCCAGACACAATGGTAGCTCCACACCATGGCGGTTCCACACTGCTTCACTTGCGGGTAGCCCTTTCCTATAGATAGCCCTCTCCTCCTGCCCGGCTCGTGAATGGGTCATTATAGGATTAGGCCTGGGGCTGCATCCTAAAACCAGATCGACCCACCCACCCCTCCAAAAAATGACCAATCAGTCAATCCTATGAACCACGTTGTCTCTCTCGTATGACACACCAATGTGATAGGCTCCCACTGTATTATGAGGTTTGATTATGAGACCATCAGGGATGATCTGGATGAACCAAAATCCCTGGGGTAAGCGCGGCAAGGATAAGACCAGACATAGCCCATGAACCCCTTGGACGTGATATGCACTTGGTAGCAATCGGTCAGATTTGAACGTGCAACCCCTCTTAAGGCAATCTCTGCATACCAGCTTTTATCTACCCAGCCTTTTTTCACGACATACGTAGCCTTAACATTAAGGACTGCTTTGTTCTTGGACAGTCCAATGCTCCAGCAGATTAATGTAGGGATCATCTCAAACACTCGGGCACTTTTGCTGGCCCCTCTACCAGTATCTTAATCATCTGACACAGAAAAAAGAACTAAGATCATCTCCATGCAACGGTGCAACTTTCTGGCTTTGCTAAGTTCTTGTCATAAGGAAACAACAAGAACAAGTTTATACAAGGTTATTACAGTGTTATCTTTCACCTATCAAACATCCCACAATTTATCATATCTAGTTTCTCCACATCCAGTTTTCTTTAAACAAATTTGAAGAGAATGATTAAACATCGATCCTGTTCCCTCTACTGTTGGCCTGATAGAGAAATTGCATTTACCTTCTTCACTTCCTCAGTTACCATTTGACATTGGACTATCAACAAGAGCATCCATTTTCCTCTGCTGTCATCCCATAATATCATCAAGTCAAACCCATCTTGTCCTATGTGACTTGATAAACAGTAGGGTAACATTATGACATAATTTTATTGTAGTTGCTGAACAGAAAACATCAATAAGACATGACAACTTCGGATATGCGCATAAACACGTTACCAAGAAATAAGCAGAAGACAGAAGAAAGGCCAAAAAAAAAAGGAAAAAATGAAGGCATGTTGACATTCGAGAAGATATTAATATGCTGTAGATGCAAATACTTAGTGCGCTTCTCTTTCGTTATAGATCTATGCTATAATACTAATCAGAGTTCCTATTTTCCCGCCAATACTATAACCAGGACACGTGGCAGCAGCAGAATCTCTCTCTCTCTCTCTCTCTCTCTCTCTCTCTCTCTCTCTCTCTCTCTCTCTCTCTCTCTCTCTCTTTATCAAGAATTAGGGTGAGGATTAATGGGAAGGTTTTCTCTCTTTTGTATATCTTTCACTTTCTATATTTTGTAACAGGAAGAATTAGGGTGTAGATTAATGGGAGGTTCCTCTCTTTTGTACATATTACTCTCTCTGTTTTACGCCTTTCACTTTCTATATTTTGTAGAGGTTTATATTATGCAGAATCTTATTCTTGGCAAAATCTATGATTCTGCATCTAGCTTCCCCAGTTGAGTAATTGGCCAATTTCCTTTCTTTGTATGTAGTGTAATTTTTAGACCTAGATTGAAGGGAGCAGGATTCCGAGGTATCAAACAGGGGAAGGCAGCTATCTCTTATCATATTGGAAATTTGATGTATTAATTTTTTGGGTAATTATAAAAATTAACTTGACTTATACTAATTAAACACATGTTGATTCAAATATGATATTTTCCCGTGCATTGCATGGGCATAGAGCTAGTTGTTCTACTAAAAAAGAGAAACATGAACCAGTTGGAAGCCAGATCAGTGACCCCCGAAATGCTTCGCTATACCTACAAATAATATAGGTGCAGCAAAAAAGGATAGATAAATGTGATAAATGCAAAACATTCTGTTACTGAACAATGAACAATTGCTACTAATGGCCTTTAAAATAACAAAGCTAAATTACTAGTGAACTTGTCAAGAGATATAAAAGCCATGTGCTCACCTTTCTATCACTAAGGAATGAATATCCCTTGCAGCTTCATCAGAAACCTAAAAGAAAATGAAGAATATGAGCTTTCTAGTGTCCAGCTTGAAAATGTGAAACATTTCTGCAGACATGTCATGTCGAGATCACAAACATCCATCAGGATCATCAGGGCATGCCTCAATCAAAAGAGCATCTAACCAAGCCAAGAAAATCAAAAACCAGAGGACACTAATGACCCAACATTATCCAAAAGAGAAAAAACACAATCATCTTGATGAAAGCAAGACAACAAAGTAACGAAGATGCTAAGGAAAAGACTACTAATGCAAAACAAAAACCCACCCATTCCTAAACCATAGAAGAATTATTTGATGCATCCTTGGGACCTTTTCCATTTGTCACATGTGCACACTACCTAGCTATAAAGGGAAAGATCTAATCCTACACGGTGTCAAATCTTGAGTTGGAAGTAAGCTTAAGCTTACTTGCATAAAAATGAAATTATCATATTTGCCTTTACACCTCAAAAAAAATAGTTGTTGCCATCCTCTACCTCCAATTTAGCAAATTACAATTTATAAAAGAATATTCAGGGAATTCAGCATTCTAAATTTTATATTTAAGTTTAAAATAGTTAATTGACATCAAGGTTCGTCGTATCGCTGATCCATAGCGGATCCTATCTCCCCAGATACGGTAACATACTGATCTGACTCAGGCCAACCCACATAGTTACACGAGTTAGGTCGATTCAGACCTATTTCAGATTTTTTTTTCAAATTCTTTAATTTTATGAATAATTATGACATAAATAAACTTTTAACTCTAGTGGTTTCTTAATGACAATGACTTCAAGCCAAATTTAGGATAAATCTACCCTATTAATCAATATAAATGTGTAAATTACCTATTAAATTAAATAAAAAAAGTCCAATTACTTGTCAAATTAGGAAAAAAAAAGTCCAGTTAATAAGATACAAGTCACATAAGTGCTCGAGCTGGATCGCAGCAACCCATGCTAGATCGCAACATGTCGCACTTGTCCCATTGAGTTGGCACGACTAAGTCTGAGTCGCATCGAGTCAGGACAAGTTAAATGTGACTCTACGAGTCACACCATATCTGCAACTCAGTATCATCCAAATATGAGTCCACTTGTACGAGTCGACCCGTACTAGTTGGTACAATACTGTAAACCATGACTGACATTGCAATTGATAGCAAGTGTGTGAAATCACATCTCAATTAAGCTTTAGTGGCCCAACTTTAGACAAATCCCACTTTTTGAACCTAATTAGGGTAAAAGGTGGAGCTTTTCTAAAATTGGGCTTCTAAAGCATATAAAGATTAGGGTTTCCCCTAAATTAATTCTAATTAAGGTGCCAATTAGCACCCATTAGGTGCAAGTGGCAGCAAGTTTGTGCAAATCCATCTCAACTACACTTTAGTAGTCCTACTTTAGAAAAACTCCAACTTTGAATCCTAATTAAGATTAAAAAAATGACTTTTCAAAAAATTAAGATAAACATTGGGATTTTTAAAATTTTCACCAATGCATAAAAATTAATCCTAAAACTATGTTAATCAAGGTCTAGACAATACTATTGCCACCTTACAAAAAAAAAGTCTAGACAATATTAATTTAAGGGATGAAGAAGATTACTTGAAGCAAATGTGACGGCCAAGGTTGGTTCCACGACTTGGAGAATGGAACTTTCACTCTTATCATCTTCCTCATTCCTTTGTTTTCTTCCTTTTCCTAGTTTTTCTCTTCGCTTCTCTTATTTTTCCGCTCCTTTTCTCCTTTGCCTTCTCATTACATTTCTTTGTTCTAGAGTTTAATAAATATCTTTGTTGTACCATACTTTGATGGGGACAGCTTGTTTAACATATTGAAAGTTTAGGTAATCTTATTATCTTGAGGTTTAAAATGTTGTTATGGTTAACTACCTAGATAAGGACAGCATTTTTGATATATGGCTAAGCACATTGCTGTTCGGATGTTCATAGTAGGCCATAGACACAACTAAGATCAGAGTTTTGATCCATGATACAGATACTGTTACTATTGCTGGCTGAATACAGATGACTGTAGTGGCTCCACTTACGACTCAAACTGTTAGTATTACTGCTATTGCTACTGCTATTAATAAGTGTTACTGAAATTGATACCATGCTTGCAATTTGATCATTAATACAAGAAGATACTGTGACTATTATCATTGTTGATCATATGTGATCCTGATTATATAATTGTGAAGTGAAAGATATGGATATAGATGTACAAGGATAAATGGATACACACACACAGATGTTTCTGATGAATGAAATTTTCTTGAACTACTTGTGCTTATGTCCATATCAAGCAAAAGACAGATTACCAACGGGTCTCAGCCTAGAAACAACACTACAGTAGACATCCACAGCATGCAGGGGTACAGGTCATCACACAAAGGTGAAAATGAGAGCAAGACCGAGGAGGAGGAGGAGAGGGTGAGGATGAAGTAGGGAGGAGAAATACAGGAGGAAAAGAATGAGTAAGACAAGCGGAAGCTGCAGGACCACTTAATATTATCCCCTGATCTCCTTGTGTTCTCTACGATGTCCCCTCTCCAACCACCAAGGTTGTACAAAGATACAAGATGGGAAACCTTGGTGATAACAGAGGCCAAAGGCAAATATACTGTTCATTTTGGGGTAATAGAGACAAATAAGTGATTTCAGGAGCATAGCAGTAAATGGAAAAGATCCAATGGGTATTGAATAAGAACTCCTTTATATTATGAAATCTTTAGTGTATCAAGGAAAAACCAATAATTTTATAGAACAAACAGATGAACGTGTGCAGCTAGAACACTTTGCTCTGATAATAACACGTTGAAGAAACTAACTGAACTCTGCAAGACACAAAATGGCGACAGAGGACTACCTATTTAAACTTGCATTAAACAAGTACAACAAAAAGATTGTTTAGCATCTTAGCAATAAAAGGAGAAAGTTTGCATGTGTATCCAAACCAGAAAACATTTATTTTATTGCAAACAAATGTCATTTAGCTTGGCAAGTTGTTTAAAGTGAAAGCCTACCAAAAGCCAAAAGGGTACCTACATGCAGTCCATCAGTTCGCATGTATGTTATCAACCCTGTTGCCTCAGCATCTGAGAGCTTGACCCCTTCATACAGCTTTTGAGCCAACTGCATCAAAAGAGACGACATGATAAAGAGTTATCCTCACAAAACTTAAAAGAGAATGCTATGGTGCCATTCTTTTTACCACGATATTTGCCACACTCTTTAACCCTGCCCAATTCGAGAACTGGACGGCAGAAGCGGGAGCACCGGACTTATGTTCAGTGCTGACCTCATCCCCGGACGTCCAGTCTTGATGAAATAGGCAAACAGTGTGGCAAAAAGAGTGTCACCGTAGTGCATTTTCTCAACCCAAAAACACTAGACATGCAAAAGTAATTTAGTGAACTCAAACAAGGATACTTACACACTAAATCTCAACCCAACATTTTGGCTAAATTTGGAGGTCTTTCTCCAGAAAGATTTGTACAAATGTTGTTTCTTACAGAAAAGATGGGCTAGCAAAACTAATCAGAACAACCACCTGGTTATAAAGAAAACAGAAATTTTCACAGGGGCTGACGTAGTCAGTGGTCATAAACTTCACTCTTCATCGTTTCTTTGACATATTTTCTTAGCATTACAAGTTTATTTCTACATCAACCTTATGGAAAAAGGAACCCATTTCTATTAGCTTCCCTCAACTAGACTTTTATTAGACTTTTATGCCTGTTAAAGTAAACGGTGAGATTTATAAAACTAATAGATTAAAAATGGAAACTGATCTTGTAAGAACCCACTAAAATTAGTAAGGACATATAAACAATTGGTAAACTAATGGACCTTAAACTATGAAATTCTAATTATATTAATGCCTTTAAACTAAACGTAAATGGGCCTGTCGGGCCTGGTCGTAATGGGCCGACCCGGAACCAGCTGGCCACCACTCAAGGGAGCTGCCGCCTCCCCCCTTCCCAGCCCAAACCACCTACCCCCTACAGGCTGTTCAGCAGAGGAAAGAAAGAAAGAGGGAGAGACAGGGGCGGTGCAGGCAGATAGAGAAGGAGAGCAGGGGGAGAGAAAAAAAAAAGGAGACGGACTGAGGGAGAGAGAAAAGAAGCTAGAGAGAGAGAGAAGCCTCGTAGAGAGAGAAAGAGGGAAGAACAGGAGGGGGAAAGAGATAAAAACAGTGATTTAGAGAGGGTGGAAGAAGAAGAAATTAAAGGAGGGACTAAAAAGATTCTATAAAAGGAAGGAGAGCTTGTGGAAGGTGCAAGAAGAGGAGATTTTAAGGCAAAGAAAGGAGCTGCAACACATGATTTCCATCACCCCGCGCTGCAGCGGCACCTCCTTCTACGCACGAGCAGGGGAGACATCCTTTTACATGGTTTTTCTTTCTAGAGGTCGGATGATACACCTATTGATGTTCCTTTTTATTTTTGAGTTTTTGGGACTGTGGAACATAGTGAATATAAGGGGAGATTATGTCCGAGTTATTTCTAAATTAGGGGCAATCATGGGAGACTTTGTAAAGCATGAAGATAATTGTTAAGCATGTCATAGCCCGAAATGAACCTATGTTTCCAGCACTATTTTACTTCTGATTTTACGCTAGCATGCCATGTTTGTTGGTTAATATAAGAGTCATGATGCCCGTGATAAAACCTATATGAACCTAGTTAAGGGGACAACTCCAAAGTGGAGGCTCCCCATCACAAAAAGCAGATTCGCATGCCTAATTATGAAACATATGTGGAAAGTCTTTGTTATGAAAAAGATTATGAATGATGGACTGAGTCCATCTAAGCTCATGTGAGCCACGTGTGAATAGAGGATTAGAGCTTTAAACCCCATGTGCTACTTATAATTATACTATTACTATATATCTACAATATATTGTGAAAAAGAAAGAAGAACTTATTTCGATAATGATCCCATGGAAGGGATTAAAAGAACGTGGAATTAGGAGGCTGTTGAACCCGAAAATTTTCATGCGGGATAATGCTATTTGAGCATGCATATGCACATGATTATGTAGAAAATACTACATGGCATATGCTCACATTAATGTGAGCTCACTATATGGGAAAATACGCATAGCACATGTTCATATGGGACTATGTTATGCAAAACAAGAAATATATGCCTATGATATGAGGGTTAATATCAAATAGAGACCCTCTCGTGTACATGGGAAAACATAAAACTATAGGCACATATTAGAAGGGTAATGGGGCAAGAAGCATACCCAGGCCAAGAGGCCTTGATTGAGGTTCTTACGAAGGCCTAAAACAGCCCCAAATCGCCCTTGTATGCTCCCGAGATCAACTCCTAAATCCCCTTAATGACCCTTGCTGGTGAGGCCCAAGGGAGGACCCTAAAATGCAGCAACAAGGATGATCCAAACGCTGCGAAATGAGGGCCTAAATCAGCCCCGAAATGGGCTCAAACCAGTCCCGGAATAGGCCCAAAATGGTCTCCAAACTTGCCCAAAATGGTCCCAAATAAAGGCCCAATAGCAAGGGAGGCAGGCCTAATAGGTGGCCCAATAAGAAGGCCCAAATAGGAAGCTCAAATGGGCCAAAAAACCAGTCCCCAAGGGGCACCAAAACCTGCAGTCCAGAAAGGGAAAAAAATCTGAAAACCCAAAGGAAAAATTACCCAAAGAGGAAGGTGGACCCCTCTCTCCCACTCCCCTTTATTTAAATAGGCAAAGAGGAGGGAGGAGAGAGAGAGAGAACCGGTGGGGGGAACCCCCACCAGTTGGGAACCCCCCACCGGTTCCAAGAGGGAAACCGGTGGGGGGGGAGGAGGATTTCCCTCCCTCTCTTTCTTCTTTAAAAATTCAAATGGGGGTGGGGGAATTAATTAAAGGAGGGGAATTAATGGAGTCCTTAACCCCATTCACACTTGGTTAAGCACTCAATACAAAGCCCTCATTAAAACCCCCATCTTAAACCCCTTTCACACTTAGCCCAAGCCTGAAATTAATGGGCAAAAACCCCCTTTCACACTTGGAAATCTGAAAACAAAAGGGCCAAGGCTCATTAAGAGCCAAAAAAGTGGAAAAGGAGGGAAGTATGGGGAGGGGAGAACCCCCCCACCGGTTTCCCAAAACCGGTGGGGGAGACCCCCACCGGTTCCCAACCGGTGGGGGGCCAACCGGTGGCACCCCCCTCCACCGGTTGGAACCGGTGGGGGTGCCCACTTACCCCCCCTCTCTCTCCTTTATTTGCTCTCTCTCTCTCACCCCTTTGCCACCTATTGGCTATTGGAAGATAAAAAAAATAAAGAGAAGGGGGAGAGATAGTGGAACCGGTGGCACCCCCCACCTTGGCCCATCCCGGTGGCACCCCCCACCGGATCAAAATTTGGGCCTATAAATAGGACCCCAAGGCTCCAACATAAGGACACATACACATACAGAGGCATATACGTACACAACAAGAAGGCATTCACACTTAGCCTCAAAATCCATGTGTGAAATTGTGAGAGAGGGTGCTGCCCACTTGAAGACCAAATTCGGGTTTTTAAACTCGAGTTTGCTGCGATTTTGGGAGATCTTCTTTCGTCCCGGGGAGCTCTCTCTCCTAAGGTTCAATCCTAAGGGGAAGCTCTGCCGGATCTTTTTTTGTAAAAATGCCTTACTATAAGGCGAATTTCTGCCGAAATTAAATCTGAATTTGTGTGTTTCTTGTGTGTCATTTAAAATTATGTAATTACCATTATGTTTTAAAATAATATACATATATACATCTAATTTCCTAAAGCTAAAAAAAAAACCTATGAACACTCTCAACCTAACCTTAACCTCACTCCATAAATAAATAAAATATAAGTTCAGAAATTTTAGTAAAATTATGTTTAAACCTAAAATGATTTATAATTAATTAATTAATTAATTAAAATTCGGAAAATTAATTAAAAATCAGGAAAAACCAGTAAAAATCAGGAAAACCCATAAGAAAACAGTAAAAATCTGTAGAAAATTATAATAAACTTAAATAACCTTATATGAATAATTAATTAATTAATTAATTAAATTGATCAAATTAATCATAAAAATGAATAAAATCAATAAAATCAGTAAAAAATCAAAGAATTAAAAATCTGAAAGAATATAAACCATTAATAGTGTACATAATACATAAATACAAAATTACGAAAATACCCCTATGTATAATATTTACATATATAACCCCGAAAACATTAAAAATCATATCATGAGTGAAATTTCTCCCCATATAGCCTCAATATCAAATCCTAAAGCTTAATAACCCAGTTTAAGGGAAAATTACTAAAAAACCCTCATACCCTTAAAAATTGATTTTATAACTCCCATAAGGTTTAAGACCCTTTAAAACTCACCCCCATATACTTATAAGCTGCTATACTTTCATAAAACCCCATAATTCATAAAAATCCCTAAAAGATGTATAATTGCAAAAAAAACCCTGTGGGATTAAAAATTGGGGATTAACCTATATAACTCGGAATTAATCCGCCTAACTTGGAACTAATCCTAATAACCAGGAATCAATCCTAAACCATATAAAAATTGCCCCCCCCCCCCGAGCCAGGGGTGAGGTTAAGGATTCAACCTAAAATATGCCTTCATATCCATATGCATGCGCTGCCTGTAGTAGTAGTTTTGCATGATTAAGGGCATCATACGAACGGTTAATCAAGGGTTGCCGAGTAGTTGCTCAGCGTAATTAACACTGACCGAGGTCAGTGGAGAGAGGTCATATACTCGAATCTTCGCCTGATTCGAAGTCCCGGATTCCCTGAGGGCTAATCCCAAGCTCTCATAATCCGATAAAATATAAAACCGACCTATAATCTTCTAGATAAACAAAAAATGGATTTTTCGAATAATCCGACATAGGGAGGATAGATATGCCTAGGTCAGGTCCCGAACCGAAGGTTTTAGAAAAAAATCTTCGCAAACAGAGGCACTCTCCTTAAAAATAATGGAATTAAAGGCATGAAAGTCTTCTAAAAAATGAAAATGTATGTGCTGTTTTCCTCTTTTTATAGCAGTGACATTATTGTTGGCAGGACGACGACACGTCTCTAGGGGATAAAGGAACATATGGAATTATGGATTAAAGCTCTCTAACGATGTGTAGTTCCGAAGCATAGAGCATCCTTTTTTTTGTTACGGTTCCATAGTCCAGGTTCGGGACCTCGGCAGGCAGAGGACGAAATTACTACTTGAGTGCACTCATAGGCTGGGGTATGGACGCTGCAGTAGAAATGAGTGAATACACTGCAGATCCAGCTTAACCCTTCCTAGCCTCTCAGGTAGGTTTTCGGAAGCTTACTAGACTGGGTAGGCTGTAGGGTGGTAGGTGCATCAAGAGATGGCATACTCATTGTTGCGATTGTTAGTTAATGATTACACCTTCACGTCGGGTTGAAGGATGAGTCATTGTCGGTGTAAAATCCGACTGTGAGTTACCAACTGGCCCACGATAAAGAAAGAAAGGACTCACACTTAAAATCTGAGGATGATAACTTGTAAAGAATAACTTCTATACTTTAAACATTAATTATAGCTACCACTAAAATATAGATTACTAATAAATGAGGTAACAAAGGAAAATGAAGGAAAAACATGAAATCTAATTAATGTTACATATGGAATCAAGTTACAGTTACTGTTCATATTTTCGTCGGTACATGTTGTAGTCAGTAGCGTAACAATTGCATATATGTTCATGTTGCATCCCAAAAAGGTAAATACAAATATGCATATGAAAACTTGAGAAAATAGGGGGTGCATGAAATACAGTAGATATGTAAATGATCTCTACTGAGATCTCTCAATTAACGAGTTCTTATAAAAGACAATTTATGTTTTTCATAATGAAGAGAAGAATGCGCCACGTCGGCACCCGAATGTGGTGTTAAATGAGTAAGGGTTCCCACATCATGGACGGGTGTGGGTAAGGAAACTAGTCGATGAAACCAAACAGAGAATAGGACACAGGACAAAGTTAGAGAATAATAGACGTTACTAAAGAAAGAATTCTAAGAAAGTGCAGGTTGAGAAGAGGATCAGAGTAGGTTCTTGGAATATAGGATCTCTTACAGGAAAGTTGATGGAACTTGTTGACACAATAGAGAGAAGAAAAGTCAATATTACTTGCATTCAAGAGACTAAATGGGTAGGAGAGAAGTAAGAAAGTAAGGAATACAAACTACAAATTATGGTATACGGAAAAAGAGAAAATAAGAACGAGATAGTTATTATTATTGATAAGACTTTGAAAGATGCAGAGGTAGTGATAAGAAAAGTAGGAGATATGATTATCCTAATACAATTAATTATAGAGGGAGATGCGATTAGTGTAGTTAGTGCCTATGCTTCACAAGTTGAATTAGACAGTGTGAGCAGACAGAGGTTTTGAGAGGATATGGATGACCTTATGCTGAGCATACCAAATGAAGATAATATCTTTATTGGTGGGGATCTCAATGGACATGAAGGAAGTGAACGCTAGAGTTAGGAGAAGGTTCCTGAAGGTTTTGACTTTGGAACCATAAGTAAGGAAGGGAAAAGCATCATCGATTTTGCTATGGCCTACGACCTTATACTAGCAAATATCCATTTTATAAAAAAAGAAACTCATTTAGTGATTTTTAAAAGTAGACAAAATAGAAGTCAAATTGACTTCTTTTTCACAAGGAAGATAAATCGTGCTCTATGCAAGGATTGCAAAGTTATCCCCGGAGAGGTCTTAACAAGCCAATATAGGCTAGTGGTCTTAGATATTAAGATCAAGAGGTGGTCTAGTACGTTTAGAACGAAGACTGCAGTTAGAACTAGGTGGTGAAAATTAAAAAGGATAAAGCAAGTAATGTTTAAAAATGAACTTCTCAAATTAGAAGATTGGAAGTCGGATATGAAGGCCAATACTATATGGATAAATGTGGCTTCAAAGATTCGAGAAGTAGCTAAAAAAGTGCTTGAAGAGTCTAAAAGACATGGCCCACCCGCGAAGGAGAGGTGGTGGTGTAATGAGGAGGTACAAAAGGTAGTGAAGAGTAAAAGAGAATGGTATAAAGGATTGTCAAAGTGTGATAGTAATGAGACTTATGAACAATACAAGATAATAAAAAAGGAAGCAAAAAAAGTCGTTAGTCAAACAAGAGCTCAGGCCTTTAAAAGATGTATGAGAAACTTGAAACCAAGGAAGGGGAAAAAAACTATTTATAGATTGGCAAAGATGAGAGAGAGACGATGTCAGGATCTTAACCAAGTTAGGTGCATCAAGGATAGGAAAAGAAAGGTTTTGGTGAAAGATGATGACATCAAAGAAAAGTGGAGAAGCTACTTTGACAATCTTTCTAATGAAAGTCATAGTGGAAACATAGTGGACGTAGAATGCACAACAGAGCATAATGTGAATTATACTAGGAGGATTTGATTTTCAGAAGTCAAGAAAGTATTGAAGATAATGAAAGTAGGTAAAGCTTGTGATCCTGGTGGAATTCCTATTGAAGTGTGGAAATGTTTAGACGATGTAAGAGTGGAATGGTTGACCTGACTATTTAACAAGATCCTAGTCTCTAAGAAAATGCCAGATGAATGGAGGAAGAGTACTATTGTACCTATTTTTAAAAACAAAGGAGACATCTAGAACTGCTCAAATTATAGAAGAATTAAGCTCATGAGTCATACTATGAAACTGTGGGAGAGAGTTGTGAAACATCGTTTACGTTGTGACACAATAATCTCGGCCAACCAATTTGGCTTTATGCCGAGTCGATCAACTATAGAAACTCTTTCTCATTAGGAGCTTGATAGAAAAATATAGAGATATGAAGAAAGATCTACATATGGTGTCTATCGATTTGAAAAAGACCTATGATAGAATTCCAAGAGATGTCTTATGGTGGGTGTTTTAACGCAAGAGGGTATCTACTAGATACATACAAATATTGAAAGACATGTATGAATGAGCAACTAATAGTGTCCGCATTGTTAAAAGGAAAACAAGAGGTTTCTCTAGTTCAGTTTGATTGCATTAAGGATCAACAATACGCCCTTATCTTTTCGTATTAGTTATGGATGATTTAAAAAGGATATACAAGATGGCATTCCGTGGTGTATGATGTTTACGAATGATATTGTGTTGATAGATGAGACGCAAGAGGGAGTTAACAGAAAATTAGAACTTTGGAGAAGTACCTTAGAGTCTAAGGGTTTCATGTTAAATAGAACTAAGACAGAACACATGCATTGTAAATTTAATGAAGGTCGGAGGGACGAAAATGAGGGAGTTAACTTGGATGGAATTGTAATAACCCAAAGCATCTATTCCAAATATCTTGGTTCGGTCCTCCAAGAAGATGGAGAGTGCGAGGGGGATGCTAACTATAGGATTAAAGCATGATGGGTGAAGTGGAGACTTGCCACGGAAGTCTTGTGTGACCACAAGATCCCAAGGAAGTTGAAAGAAAAATTTTACCATACGGCGATAAGACCTACAATGTTATATGGTAGCGAGTGTCGGGCGATGAAGGGACAACATGTCTCTAAGATGAGTGTTGCTGAGATTAGAATGTTAGAGTGGATGTGCAGACATATTAGAATAGATAAAATTCATAATGAGTATATTACATAAAATCTGAGAGTGATATCAATTGAAGACAAATTGAGAGAAGGGAGATTGAGGTGGTTTAGGCATGTTAGGCGTAGATCTAGGGAGGCTCCAGTCAGAAAAGTGGAGCATATTAGGATAGAGAAAGGAAAGAGAAGGAGTAGACCTAGATTAACTTGGAAGAGGGTAGTACAATATTATTTGGAAGCTTTAAACCTTTCAGAAGAAGTAGCCCTAAACCGTTTAGAGTGGAAACAAATAATCCATATAGCCGACCCCAAATAATTTGAGATAAAGGCTTAGTTGAGTTGAGTTGAGTTGAGTTGAGGATGAAGAGAAGAACAGTAGAAGGTGTTGGCTAAGCCGAGAAGGAACCAACAGAAGGCTTGGTGTTCCAGTAGTAGTTAATTTTGTATCAATTTCATGTTGTAATTTTCCCATTTGTACCACTGTATTTTATTTCTCAGTTGTAATCCTGGACATGTACTATTAATGAGAATTTCAGTTATTTTTATTGCTTCTTTGATGAGATTGTTTGTATTATTCTTGAGACTGATGCATATGTTCAACTAATGATCTTGGATGAGACATATCATAATCCGGATAACGGACTCATTACTCGGGAATTCCGGATTTGAGGCTCTCCTTAGTCGCGGGACCATTACAGATCTTGTGGCCGAAGAGCCGAACCACTTGTTCACTGGATGCTCTTTTGTTTAGCAGATCTAGCAGACTATTCTTAATAAGGTGCAGAGTGTGCATTGCATTCTGGATAGCATGGAGAGGTTGCTTCTGGGCTGGAAGCAGTAGAGGGCCCTTAAAGGTGATTGCACCTATTTGATGGTTGATTCTTCATCCACGGTGCCTAAGGTTATTTGGGGCAAAAGGAATGTGAGAATTTTTTTGGAATGTGACCATTTAGGTCACAAATTCATTGAAAAATAAATACAAGATGTACAGCAGAGAGCAAAGCAAGTCTCAAATCCCACACAATCCCCTTACAAGTGAAAACCCCTCTCCAAAGAAAACTCCCCCCAATATATCTTATCAAGGAGATAAGATATTAAATAAAGAAGAAATCAAGATTACAGGATCCGCCATACATCCTCAACCAATGCTGCAAGTTAGACATAAGAGGAGAAGATTTCGGATCCACCACTAATCTTGCAGCTTTTCCCCATTCAAAAACCCATTTAATAACCCTACACATGATGTTGTAGAAGCTACCAAACTCATTCAAGAACCTTCTATAATTCCTTTCAGTCCACACTCCCCACAGAAATGCAGGAAGAATTATAGACCATAGGTCCCTCTCGGATGTGGAAGGACACAGCTTGGCCCATCCATCGAACATATGAAGCACAGAGGGGGTTCCTCCAAGATGATATTAAGACACCTATAGCAGGACAACCACCATGCATAGACAATTCCACAGTGGCAAAACAGATGATCAGCTTCCTCAATAAATCTTCCACAGAAAATACAGTTGAGCTTCTGCATAGGAAAGAATCTTCTGAGTCTGCCATCTTCCAAAGGAAGAGATTGATCTTGCAAGGTAGAAGCTTAGACCAAACTGTAGGCCCCCAGGGCACTCTAACACCACTGTCATTAATCACTCTTAACAAAGCATTAACAGAAAAAATTCCTTTAGAATTCCAAACTCATAGCCTTATGTCATCACAGTTTCTCTGTAGCCCAAAGCTCTGAACGATGTTCAACACAGCCACCAATTGTTGAATCTCCTGAGCTGTTAAATCTCTTCTAAATGTCAAGTTCCATGGACTGGACTGCCCATATGAATATAATTCATATACATATTTGTTTTTGTCTGCAGAAATTTGATACATATTAGCGAACTCTACTGCCAAAGGCTGATAAGAGGCCCACATGTCTTCCTAAAATCTGATTGAGCACCCATTGCCCACTTGAAAAGAAATTGGAAGAGCAATCAGATCAGCCATCTTATTAATGTTCCTCCATATAGGGGACATATTAGACAAAGAGGTTGGATACAAATTCTATCTAGATGTACCATGATAATATTTCCCCCTAATGATTTTGATCCACAAAGCATCTTCCTCCTCACCCATTCTCCAAATCCACTTGGCCAATAGAGCTTGATTAAAGGTACCAACCTTCACCAAACCAGCCCCTCCTTGAGTCTTACTCCTGCAAACCTTGTCCCATGCTATAAGGTGCAGAGCTCTTGAATCTCTCTTCCCTCCTTCCCAGAAAAATTGGCTTCTCTTAGATTCTAATAATCTTTCCACTTTTTTCGGGATTCTGAATATGGAAAGACAATATGTTGCCAAAGAGGAAAGGACCGGTTTAGATAACACCCATCTACCTCCAACTGATAAGAACCTAGCTTTCCATACTTCCAATCTCTGCTCAAACTTTCTAATAAGGTCATCCCAATCTCTGACTTTGCATTGAACATCAAACAGTGGGAGACCTAGATAAGAAATTGGGAAAGAGGATACCTTACATATAAATGTATCAACAATTTCCTGAACTCTCTCCTGGCCCAAATTAATACCTACCACCTCAGATTTCCGAAAATTGATGGCCAGCCCTGTAATGGCTCCGATTAGAATCAGCAAACTCTTCATATTTGTGAGCATAGCATCATTTCCAGAGGAGAATAGCAGTGTATCATCTGCAAACTGAAGATGTGACAGCAAAAACCCATCTCTTCCCACAGAAAATCCATCAACCAACCCTTGTGCTGCCGCCCTGTCCCATAGGGTACTTAAAATCTGTCCAACTAAAATAAAAATCAGTGGAGACATAGGATCTCCTTGCCTCAGCCCCCTGGAACTTTTGAAATAACCACAGGGTTCACCATTAAGCAAAATAGAAAATTTAGCAGTGGATATGCAACTCATAATCCACCCAATCCATTTATGATTAAAACCCATGGCACCAAAAGTTTTTTTAATACACAACCAGCGGCGAGGGATTGTTAGCTTTATACATGTGGTGTTTCAGAATTGACCGACAGTCTTCATACATTTGGATGAGCTTAACTCCTCTCTTTCGGGTTGTTTGTGGGTTTAGAGGGTGGCACATCTTGGTATCATCACTTTCTGTATAGAGAGTTTTTAGAGAGCTTACATACACTACACTTGAAATTTCTCTTTTTCAATTTAAGTATATATCATGAACTATCCAACTCCAAAAAGGAAAGAACAAAATAGAGAAAGAAGTTCAATTTAAGTATATCATGGAGCTATCCAACTCCAAAAAAAGCACCTAAAAAGAAAGGAAAAATAGAGAAAGAAGAACTTCCGTCTTTAACATTTGAAAGGGTAAAATAGGAAGCAGTGATGAGCAAAGAAGGCGAAGAAGTGAGAAGCAGAGAACAGGGAACGAGGAAGGAGAGGAGAATACAGAGTATCAGCTTTTTTTTTTTTTTTTTTTTTGGTGGGGTGGGGGGGGGGGGGGGGGGGGGGGGGGTGGAGGGAAGAAAATTGAGTTTGACAAGTCTTCCACATCATAGGTGTCACAGATGCTTGGCGATTGGTCATGAATTGCAGATTTACAGACTGGTTTTGGTTTGCTGGAAATGCAATAGGGTGGGGGCATCAGAGCTTCACCTGCATGGAAGATACCAAAGCTGCCTTTGCCAAGGTAAGTGCTGAAATATAACAATTCAGAGGAAGGGTCCCATCACTGAAGTGACATCGTTCCCTATGGATGGAACATAACAACAAGATCTTTAGGAAGGAGGCTTCTACTCCTCATAGAGTTTCGTCCTTTTTTAGTGCCAAAGTTAAAGAGTGGGATTCAGTCTTATGTAATGTGGATGGTTCTAACTCTTGGGGACGGCTCTTGACGAGCCACACCTTCTTGGTTGTTTTCTATAAGGGCTCTTTATTTTCTTTCCAAAATTACTTGTACACGTTTTTTTTTTTTTTCCTTCATTTATAATACAAAGTGGCACAATCCACCTTCAAAAAAGATAGCCTTGCATCTGTTTTTTTATTCTTCAATATGCAAATGCAATTCTTCCAAAAAAATAAAACAGCATTTTTATTCATGCAGTTTTGCAAGGGAAAAAAGTACAGTTTACTAAGACAAAAAATTGGAGGAATTATGAAAGATTGATACAATTATTACTGACCTTCATTGTATATGCAGCTGTAAACTGAAATTTGCTGGCAGAGTCCTGCTGAAGTGTTGATGTTATATATGGCATCGGTGGGTTTCTCTGGATTTTGCTTCTTTTTGATGCCACTACCCTAAATTCTGATAAATATAGTCTCTTATTGATCTCCTCTGCCTGCTCATGTGTGGATATTGATAACTGATCCAGCTTTTTGGAATTAAAATAAGTCAAGTGTGAGAGGATGGGAACCCTATTTGAAGAACTAGAACCTGAAGTACCAAACTCAACTTCAATGGTCCAATATTCCTGGGGTTTAAATTGATCGATCTCCATTTCTTTATCACATATCAGAGCTAGAGCTGCAGATTGGACACGTCCGGCTGACTGACATCCAGGTAGTTTCCTCCATAATAGTGGCGAGATGCTGAATCCAATCAGATAGTCAAGAGCACGCCGAGCAAGATAAGCATTTACCAAATCTGCGTCTATATCTCTTGGAGATTGCAAAGCATTTTTTATGGCTGCCTCAGTTATTTCATGAAAAACAACTCTCGCCACGTTAATATTTTCACTTAACGCATCTTGTTGTTGTAACATCTCAATTATGTGCCAAGCAATTGCTTCTCCTTCACGATCGGGATCGGATGCAAGAATTAAGTTTTCCGCTCTAAAAACAAACATCCAAACAATCAAATATTGGGCCTCCTTAGAAAACATAGACAGCACAACGTAAAATTCACAGCAATAAACCTTGTGAAGGGTAAAAGAGATCAGAATAGTACACAAAAAGTAGATGCAGAGTATTCATATTATACACAAAAGTTATGTCAACATTAGCCGTATCAAACATGCAAGCATGCTAAAAAAACTGCACCAAGCAGTTACTGTCAAATTTGCGAACAAGATGTGGAAGGATATCAAGGATTCACCACTATCGCAAGCTTAATTGGCAGATATTTTTTTGAGCTCTGACCTCATTATCATTGCATTTTTTTAAAGTGACCTCTTATTAATCATTGTCGTAAATGCCACAACTGAAATCATTTTTGTTTCCTGTAAAATTCTGGAAAAAAAGAGCATATATCATGCTTCTCCATTGCCAGAATCTCCTTCCATCTAATAGTCAGATCCACCTTCCAAAAGGGGGAAAAATTTACTTAACAGTTGGATACAGCGCTAGTTTCATGTGATGAGGTCAAAAAGGATGGCAGGCGGTGTTTGTAAAAAATATTTTAAAAAAAGTGGCACATGAATATGGCTAGAGTAGCAAAGACATAGACCATTGAGGAAGAGCGGGGAGGATGCCAAGGAGAGGAAGGGGAAAGGTTAGTGTAGTCATCAACAATAAGAATCATCCCATGGAGTATGAGGGTTGTTGGCTGGATGGATAAAATGAGAGTTGTGGTGGACATTATTAGGTGTAAGGTGGATGTGTAGTGCATTCAGGGAATCAGGGGACCAAATGTGTAGGGAATAGGGAGAGTGTGATGCGATTCATTGAGGGCCATTATCTCTCAACGTGAGCGGCATCCCCGTCAATTGGCAGGTCCAGGGGTGAGGGGTATCATGATGCTTGAAAAGAGTTGGACGTGAAGAAGCTGGAGAAGTCAGAGGGTGGATCCACATGCCATCTCTACCACCTTCCACAATGTTGGTGATGACTTTGAGTGGGCATTCGCTGGAGTTTATGCCCGGCAATCTAAAGAGGGAAATAAGGAGCTGTGGGAGATCTTGCTTCATCTTACTCAGTCTTCATATTAGCCCTGATGCATCTGGGCCAACTTCAATGTTGTCCCCTCCTCATGGATTGCGGAATCGGCGGGTCCCGATCCGATTTGGGGGGGAATTTACTGTTCCCCCCCCCCCACCGATTTTTTTTGAAAAAAAAAAACGGCCAAAATCGGCCCGAATCGGACCAAATCGGGGATGGACCGGCCAGATCGGCCGGTCCGGACCCGATCTGGTCCGGTTCGGGCCGGTCCCGATCCCCTCCCCGGCTACCCCTCCCCCGGCGACCGCCGCCGCTCGCCGCGGGCCCCGCCGCCGCCGCCGGCCATCCAGCATCCGCCTCTCTTTCCTCTCTCTCTCTCTTTCTCTCTCTTTTCTAGTTTTCTTTGAGATATCGACCAAAAGGAGGGGGTTTTCATCCCGTCATCGTCGGCCGGCCGGCCGGGAGCCGCCGCCGCCGCTGTGGTCGCCATCACCGCCACCCTCGACGTCGGATTTTCTTTTCGCATCCCGATCCGAGTTTAGGTATATTTTGAATTATTTTTTTAAAATTCTAAAAAAATTAGAAATGATGTATGATTGTGTATATTGTGTAGATCTATTAATATTTAGGTTGAAAAAAAAATTAGCATGTTGATTAGACAAAATTCTCAAAATTAGCCCTAATTAGGACTTAAAAATTAGGGCTTTTGTATGATTAATGTAATTAAGGTTCAATTGAGTGTGCCAACCACTCAATTGAACTTGTTAGGACATAGATGTGCATTTTTTTGCATTAAGTACATGTTATTAGCGTTAATTAGTTAAAATTAACCTTAATTAGGGGTTAAAAATTAGGATTTTTGTATGATTAGTGTGATTAAGATTCAATTGAGTGTGCCAACCACTCAATTGAACTTGTTAGGACATAAATGTGCATTTTTTTGCATTAATTATATGTTATTAGCGTTAATTAGTTAAAATTAACCATAATTAGGAGTTAAAAATTAGGACTTTAGTATGATTAGTGTGATTAAGATTCAATTGAGTGCCAACCACTTAATTGAACTTGTTAGGACATAAATGTGCATTTTTTTGCATTAATTGCATGTTATTAGTGTTAATTAGTTAAAATTAACCATAATTAGGAGTTAAAAATTAGGGCTTTTGTATGATTAGTATGATTAAGGTTCAATTAAGTGTGCCAACTACTCAATTGAACTTGTTAGGACATAAATGTGTATTTTTTTGCATTAATTGCATGTTATTAGCTTTAATTAGTTAAAATTAACCCTAATTAAGTGTTAAAAATTGGGACTTTTGTATGATTAGTATGATTAAGGTTCAATTGAGTTTCCAACCACTCAATTGAACTTGTTAGAACCTGATTGCAATTTTTTGTTTTTATGTTATGCAAGAATATGGCAGAACAGGATGTTGAGCAGCATGGTGCTGATCCTGGTTGGCAGCATTGCACACTAGTGGACAGTGTTAGGAGGAGGGTCAAATGCAACTGGTGTGGAAAGGAGATGGGTGGTGGCATCTATCGTCTAAAAAATCATCTTGTTGGCATATCAGGAGACGTCAGTAGATGTGAGTCAGTCCCGCTAGACTTGAAGAAGGAAATGATGACTTATATGATGGGTAAAAAGGCACACAAAGATTTATCATCTCAACAACACATGGATTTGCAAGATGAGATATCAGGGCGCCAGAGACGAAGGGATTACAGTCTACCTGTTCAGCGCCCGATCAATTTAGATGATGATGATGAGGAGGAGGAGGATCCAGATGACCCTGATGCAGAGTACACCAGAGCTGTTCGTGCCAGTTTGCGGACAAATAAAGAAGATGAGGACCGGCGAAGAGGCATAGGATCATCAGGTGGATCAGTGCCTGCTGCTTCTCAGCCTGAGAGATTCGTTCCTAGGGGTTCTTCTGGTCGCAGGACTGCTAGTTCTATATTGAGTTGTGGACGGACATCAGATGTGGCACGCTGTCCTATGGACCAATTTTTGTACAGATCAAGGTCTGCCAGACAGCCTGTAATCAAGCAAGCATTAAAAGGAGTCAAGGCATCAGCAAGAAAAGCCTTGAAAAGAATTGTGAAATGGTTTTTACATGCAGGTGTGCCAGCACATACAACATCTAGTCCATATTTTCAGACGATGGTGGATGCAATTTCAGATGCTGGACCTGGTGTAAAGACCCCCACACCTCCCTACATTTATGATGTTGGGCTTGAAGAAGAGTATAATGACTTAAAGGTATGGGTCGACAACTTCAAAAATGTGTGGAGGGAGTGTGGTTGTACCATCATGTGTGATGGTTGGACAGGGACCACAAGAAGATCCATGATTAATTTCCTTGCGTATTGCAGCGAGGGCACTATTCTTTTGAAGTTTGTGGATGCCTCAAACAGAATAAAGAATGTTGATTATTTGTACAGGCTAATGGATGACGTGGTAGAAAAAATTGGTGAAGAAAATGTTGTGCAGATAATCACTGACAACGAAGCAAGCTACAAAGCAGCCGGTAAATTGTTGATGCAGAAGAGGCACCATTTGTACTGGGTGCCTTGTGCAGCACATTCTATTGACTTGATGATGGAGGACATAGGTAAAGATCCTTTTGTTGCTGAGATGGTACAACATGCTCAGATGATTACGAGATTTATTTATAGTCACAACAAGATCTTACGTATGATGAGAGAACATACATGTGGACGGGATCTTCTTCGTACTGGCCCTATGTTTGGAACCTGACCTAGCATGTCTCTCTTATTCGGATTATTTTAAAAATCCATATCATTTTTGTTTTTATTTGGAGAAATATAAGTCAGTTTTATTTACTTTATTTATTGGACTATGAGAGCTTGGGATTAGCCCTCAGGGAGTCCGGGACTTCGGATCAGGCGAAGATCCGAGTATATGACCTATCTCCACTGACCTCAGTCAGTGTTAATTACGTCAAGCAACCGCTCGACAACCTTTGATTAACCGTCCGTTGATGCCCTTATAACATGCAACACTACTACTACAGGCAGCACATGCATATGAAGGTATATTTTAGGTTAAGCTTTTGGCCTCACCCAAGTTTAAGATGGGTTTATATGATTTTGGATTAACTCCAAGTTATTTGGATTAATTCCAAGTATATTGGATTGACTCCAAGTATTCTGGATTGATTCCAAGTATTTTAGACCCATAAGGGTATTTTTGTAATTATGCCAAGTTAGAGGGTATAGGGGTATTATTGTCACTTTAGGTTTTTTAACATTTTAGGGAGACTTGAAAACCCTTAGGATGTATTTTAGGATCATTTTAGACATATTTAAGTTATAGGGGTATTTTGGTAATTTTACCATAAATTGGGTTTATTAGACTTGGAGTCTATTTTTATATTTTTCTGAGATTTTTATTTATTTTTATCATATTGAGAGTATTTTGGTAATTTTATCCATCTTATTAAGGTTTGGAGGGTATTTTGGGCATAGGAGAGATTTTGATATTTTTAAGAATTTTCTGTGATTTTTATAGATTTTTATCATGTTTGAGGGTATTTTTGTAATTTGTATTAAGTTCTAGGGCATTTTAGTCATTTCAGAATTTTATATGTTTTCAGATTTGGTTCTCTGTTTTTTACTGGTTTTTTACTGAATTTTACTGATTTTTTATTAATTTTGTTGATTTTTATTAATTAATTAGATATATGAAGGATATTTAAGTCATATTTTTGGATTTATGTAATCTCCAAATTTTGTTTTTTGATTTTTACTGAGTATTACTGGTTTTTACAGAATTTTTCTGATTTTCACAGATTCTATTAATTAATTAAGCATAGAAGTATATAAGTCATTTTTAACTTAAGTATATTATTTTATGAGTCTATGTATCATTATTGAGTTTTAATTATGAGTCTAGATTTAATTATGTATGGGATGAGACCAATGATATTTTAGAATATTTAATTATATGTTTTATGTATTTTAATTAGTTATAAAACTAATTATTATACATGTGAAAATATAGTAACATAGTGTTACTTAAATAGTAGATTCATGAACACACATGCACACACATATGCTCAAAGAACAAATAGTGGCATTTCATTCATTATTTCGGCATAATCCTATCTTATAGAACGGTGATTTTACAACATAAATTTGGCAGAGCTTCCCCTTATGAATAAACCTTAGGAAGAGAGCCCTCCAAGAAAATATCTCCTCCAAATCGCAGCAAACCCGGGCAAGAGCACCGGATTTGGTCTTCAAATGGGCAGAGTTTCCCCTAGGAAATTTTGGGCCAAATGGGCATGCCTTTCTTCTTACCCCTTGGGGGGTATTTATAGGCCATGGGGGTCTCAACTGGTGTGGGTATCCACCCTTGGATCTTGAGGTGGGGGGTGCCACCGGAATTCTTTGAGGTGGGGGGTACCCACCGGAGGATCTTAAGGTGGGGGTACCCACCGTTTTGCTTCTCTCTCCTTCCTTCTCTTTTTTTTTTTTATTCAAAAAGGGTAAGAGAAGAGAGAGGTTAGAGAGGAGGGGGGGTCCGGTGGGCACCCCCACCGGTTCCCAACCAGTGGGGGGTGCCACCGGTTGGTCCCCCCCCCCCACCGGTTTGGGCAACCGGTAGGGGGCTTCCCCCTTCCGCCTTTTTCTTTTAAAAGAGGGGTTCCAACACCCTACTAGATTTGCATCCAACTTCATTTCTTTAGAGAGCCTGAGTAAATACAAGCATCAGTTGGCCCAGTTAGTCCACTCTGACGAGTTTCTGGCACATATAGGGACACTGAGGGCCGATGCTAGAGAAGTTGCGTTGGCAGTGCAATCGCTAGTTGGGGAGAGAAGTTTTTGGGATAAGGTTTCTCGCTATCTGAAAGTGGTTGAGCCTCTGGTACGTGTTTTGAGGTTAGTTGATAGAGATGACAAAAATGACATGGGATATTTGTATGAGGCCATGGATAGAGCAAAGGAGCAATTGAGCGAAAGCCTTCCTACTTCTCATGACAAATGGTGGAGGATCATCGATAATAGATGGGAGTCGACTCTTCATCATGATCTTCATGCTACTGGTTAATTCTTCATCTATTTAAGTTGATTATATGTTATTAATTTTTTTCACATTTAATTTTATAACTAATTAATATTCAATTTATATGCAGGATATTTTTTCAACCCAAGATATCAGTATAGTGAGAGCGTGCATAATGACGGAGAGGTCCTTCGAGGCACAACTAACGTGATTACTAGAATATCAAGAAATACGAATGAAAGGATATATGCCTTAGCAGAGGTAACGTACAAAGTAGAATTTTATGAAAATGCATGTGTCTATCATTAACTTATGTTATTTATATTTATTTTGTAGATGGAGATATTTAAATTGAAGATTGGCATTTATGGAGATGATGACGTCAGGACTGCAGTAACGAGGACAACTCCAGGTGAATTACGTAATAAATAGTCAAATATTAAATTTAATGATGCTACTAGTCTACAATGTAGATTCTATATATGATTATTGATATCGTCGTCTTCTTTTTTTTTTTGAACAACTGAATGGTGGATCCAGATTAATTACAGACAAGTTCCCACAAATCCTTTGGCGTATGTTGCAGTGCGAGTACTCAGTCAAACCACTTCTTCCAGTCAATGTGAAAGAAACTGGAGTACATTCAGTCTCATTCACACAAAGGTTCGTAACATATTTGGGGTTTCTAGGCTGGAGAAGTTGGTGTACTGTCACTACAACATGCGTCTAAAAATCAGGCAGATTCAGGAAAGACAGAGGCTTGAAAGACAGAGATTCATGGAGTTTGCTGGCAGACCAGTTGATGAGCCTGTACATCATATTGATATTGATGAACTGTTAGATGAAGAACACACACTGCATTCTTGGGTGGAGAGCAGAGCAGCCAGAGATGCACAGCCTGAGTTTAATCCTCAGGATCGGAGTTGGGCAGAAGGTGAATTAGATGCAGTAGTTGCTCGAGATCCTGAATTTCAGACAACACAAGAAGGAGATGCACTAGTTCTTCAGAGGCGCCGAAAGTCAGCCACACTAGAAGACACTGCTAGAACTTCTGCCTCTCAGCCAGCACTCAGGAGATCAGCTACTCAGGTGGATCTACAAAAAAGAAAGGAGAAAAAGCCAGCGAAACCTTCATTGCAGTCATCGAGCAGCAAAAAGAGAAAACAATCAAAAGGAAAGTCTAAACAACGAGTGGACCCATCAAAAGGAGAAGAAGGGACAGTTCAGCAGACTGGAGAGACACCTGAGGACACCCCAGCTTTACCACCTCACTTGGCCAGTATGTATGAGGCAGAAAGACAAACCTACAGGCGTAGAAGAAGGCGATTGAGGAAAACAAGCCATGTACGGAGTGATGACTCCACTGATGATGATGATGATGATGATGATGATGATGGAGATGGTGATGGTGATGGCGCTACTGTTGCTGGACTATCAGGAGGTTCTGCACTTAGGAGCAGTTACACAGGATACGAAGATTACTCCGCACCTCCGAGTCATTCTGAAGGAACTCAAGGTCAGAGACAAGGACAACAAAGGGGATTTGAAGGCCAACAAAGACAGGCAGGATGTGATTGGTCACCATGGAAAGATGCACCTTCTTATCCGCCCATTTTTCATCCCCCTACACTGCCGTATTCAGACATCAGCAGCACTACTGAAGGGTACTCTGGACCTCCACCTATACAGTACGGCATTTTTGTCCCTCCAATACAATCAGGAGAAAGTTCAAGCCAACAAGCTTACACACCTAGAGGTATTCAAAGAGGATTCGAAGACCTCGCTAGTTCCTTATTTGGCTATAGATATGCACCATACATGTCGGCAGCTTATGGCCCGCCTGCTCAAACTTATGAACCGGATGATGAAGGATCACAAATGTGATCTTTCTAAGGTATTTTTCAACAACAATGTCTTTTTTAATTAATGCACAACAAAAATTATTAGTTAGTTAGTTGTCTTTAATGTTTATTTTTTATGGATGTACATGAATTGCATTCATTCTTATTGTACATCAATTGAATAATATGTATGTAATTTTTTTTAATTTTTTTTATTTTTTCTGATTTTTTCCTTATTTTTTCTATTTTTTTCTATTTTTCTGATTATTATTTTTTAAAAATCCGGCCGAGTCGGATCGGCCGACTCGGCCGATCCAGATCGGATCAGGTCGGGATCGCCGGGTCCCGATTCCCAGTCCCGACCCGACCCAAAATTCCTTGGATATTAAAGGAGGTTAGTGGGCTGAAGGTGAACTTTGTAAAGACCCAAGTAGTGGGAGCGAATACGGAAGATAGAGTAGGCAGCAGTTCTTTGGGATGTTCTGTAGGAGAGTTCCCTATCATACACCTTAGCCTACCCTTGGGTTTAGGAGCAATCCATTATAAGGACCAGGAAGTATAATTCAGCAATTTGAGTCTAGATTGGCTAGGTGAAAAAGGTATATTTCTTTCCTATCGGGGCGATTTGTCCTATATAGATCAGTTTTGGACATCTTGCCCATTTATTACTTGTCTATTGCTTAAATCCCTAAATTAATTCCCAAGAAGTTCATGGCTATCTGGTGCAGATTCTTTTGGTACAGGAGCGGTGGCAAAAGTAGAGGATGGCATGACATCAACTGGGTGAGAGAGTGTGTAATAATAGTAGGGTTGATGGGCAACAAGAACAGCAGAAATTTATAGAAGTTGGAAGGAAAGGAGAAGGTCTTGTTGTCTACATGTTTATCCTCATCATCGGAGCCTTGTCCCATCTATTTTGGGTTGGCTACATGAATCATGTCCCGCCATTTTAATCTATTCAATGTTATATTTGTGGTTAAGCTTAGGAATGTTGAGTTCTTCTACCCTCTTCCACCCTAATTTGATCACATCTCCTAACCAGTATAAACCTAGGGGTAATGTACATGGCCATACCATCTAAGCTTAGTTTCCCTAAGCTTCAATTGGAGCTACACTTAATCCCCTATGTAGATGTTTGAGGCAAAAAAAATACCATAGGAGGTCAAGTAGCTAAGGATGACATGAATTTTGGTATTCAGATCACATTGGGTAACGGTCAGAAAAGCTCCTTTAGGAGGGATGAATGGTGTGAAGAGTTCACACCTTTTGATAGACTCCTACAACTTCAAAGGTTGACCACTTACCTCCTACAAGAATGGTTAAAGACTTTAGCAACACACCATCATGAGGTAGCTGGTACCACCCTTTGAAGGGAACTTGACAGATGAAGAAATAGCGCAATTGGATGATTTCCTATCACTTTTGCAGCAATTCAAGGGGCAGCCTAATAAAGATGATACTTGGTCATGGCGATGGGATAGGAATGGAAGGTTAACAGTAAAACCAACCTACAATCTTATAGCCAATGGTGGCACCTTGCATCCTTGGGCCAAACAAGTGTGGGATCTAAAAAGCCCACAAGGTGAGGATCTTAATCTGGAGAATCCCCTATGGCAAGCTTAGCTACTTTCTAATTTGGATAGAGGTAATTTCTCTATTTTATTCTTTGGGGAGTTGACCTAGTGTTGCCCAAGACTAGACTAACCCAGAGGGGGTTGAATGGATTATTAAAAAATTGCTCAAACTGAAATTAAATACACAAGCTAATAAATAGACAGAAAGAGATAGAAACAAGGAAACAATCACACAATAAATGCACAGGAGATTTATACTGGTTTGATCTATCCAAACCTATGTCTAGCTCCCAAGAAACCACTTGGGAGTTCCACTAACAGCAAGGTACCAACCCCTTGTAGGTTATGCACAACAACCTCCTCTTGCAACTGCAGGCCCTCTCTTCAACACGAAGAGGAACACTCTCCTACTTCCAGCAGGCCCTCTCTTCCAAAACCAGGAAGAGGAACAAAGCAAATTTAGTAAACAAAAAGTGTCTAAGAATTAGGCAAGTGTTCTCGAAGAATCCAGCACAAATCAAGAAAGAAAAAATTAACAAAGACGCGAGTCTTGGTCTGAAGAGGATCTCTAAGAGCTCTTGTAAGAATGATGAATCACAGCTCTAGAGATCTTCAAGCTCTTTCTCTCGGCAAGCTAGGCGTTTTTGCTCTTTTGAAGATTGTGATGTAACTTTTTATATCTATATACCTTTCTCTGGTGAAGTGCTTCTATTTATACATCTTCAAAAAGCAATCCATTAGACTGGTTGGTGCTAGATGATGACATCTTCCGGCATGTGTCTAACGTTCAAATTTACGAGAGCGAAGCTAAAGAGATAAATGGTTGGACTTTTGCATTGTTAGACTCGAGGCAGCTAGTTTTAATGCATAAAAGCTTCCTCGGATATAGATCTTGTGCTGTCTGGTCAGACCTGCAGAAAGCACAAACACTAAAAAGACAAGTTTGCCTTTTCATGACATTATGTTAGTTTGTAGCAGAAGTCTATGATAGTACAAGGTGCATAGAAAATCTAACAAAACTGTCAGAAAAAAATGTGGCAGAGATCTCAGGTAAAAAGTACATATAAAATGTATCTTGAGAGTACCGGCTATTTTAAATTGAATTCAATAAACTAATCGTTAGCCGAAGTTACAGGTTAATCAGAATGATTATTCTTTAACATAAGTCATAAACGAACGCTAATCGAAGTGAGAATCTGGCCACTAATGGAAGTCAGTAAGTGAGTGTTATTCTGAGTCACAAATAGATTGTTAATCGATGTACAGGTGGCTCTCATTCAGATTAAAAGAATGACTTAACTTAACACGCAAGAAACAATTAATCAAAGTGATAACTAAAGTGTTAAACGAAGTCTTAATCGATATGGTGAAACTAAGTGAAATCACTCATTAATCGAAGTCTCAATTTGTTCAGTAATCATAGTGAGACTTATGATCAGTCATAGAAAAATCACTTAAGTTCATACAAACTTGAATACATCGTTAATCGAAATAACGTTGGAGACGTTAATCGAAATGTAACTTACAACGTTACTCGAAGTGAAGTCGGAGAGCGAAACTTCGATTAATGCTACAACAGTAATCGAAAGGATATGTCAGAACCACTAATCGAAGTGAACCTTAAAACTCTGTTTCGATTAAGACACAAAACGTGACTCTAAGTTGAGTTTTCGATTAACGTTATCAAGGTAATCAAAGAAGTTGCTTAAACATTAATCGAAGTGAAATTTAGACCGACTCGAAGTAAAAAACTTAATCGATAATCGAATGCAACTATGAAACGTTAATCAATAAAGAACTTACAACATTAATCGATAGAAGATTTAATAAAGCTAATCGATAGGGAACTTTTAATTCTTTACTCGAAGTGACTAAGTAAACATTAATCGAAGTGATACTTAATCACCTAATCGATAGAATACTTAGAAAACTGATTAATTAATATAGAGAGTAATGTTTTGATTAATGCTTAACTGACTTCAAATTACTTATAGTCTTGAAGCTTAATTGAAGTTCAAGTTAGCTCTTTAATCAGAGTTGAAGAATCCTAAAAGTGATTAAGTCACAGAACTTACATAACTTATGATAGAAACTGTCAGCAACTAAACTAATGAAACAAAGAGATTTCTCTAACTCTCATAGAAACAAAGTCCTGACATTTTCATTGCGTGTTATTACCAAACTATGAGGAATATGAAAACATAAATTACCCAACACTCAGGACACTATCGTGCTTTGGGCCTAACTCTTTTGTATGCATCGATTTTTTGAAGCTCGCAATCTCATACTTGTACATTCTCTTTCCCTTTGGTTTCAATTTTTTAAAAAAAAAAGTTGGAGAAGAAATTTTTCATTCGATGATGGTTACAGTATACTCAACTCAACTAAGCCTTTATCTCAAATTAATTGGGGTCAATTATATGGATTCTCTGTTTCCATTCTAAACAATTTAGGACTACTTCTTCTGAAAGGTTTAAAACCTCCAAATAATATTGTACTACCCTCTTCCAAGTTAATCTAGGTCTACTCCTCCCTCTCTTCCCTTCCTCTATCCTAATATGCTCCACTTTTCTGACTGAAGCATCCCTAGGTCTACGCCTAATATGCCTAAACCATCTAAATCTCCCTTCTCTCAATTTGTCCTCAATTGATATCACTCCCACATTTTCTCTAATATACTCATTATGAATTTTATCTATTCTAATATGCACATCCACTTTAACATTCTCATCTCGGCAACACTCATCTTGGAGACATGTTGTCCCTCGCCCAACACTCGCTACCATACAACAGTACAGGTCTTATAGCCGTACGGTAGAATTTTCCTTTCAACTTTCTTGGGATCTTGTGGTCACACAAGACTCCAGTGGGTAAGTCTCCACTTCACCCATCATGTTTTAATCCTATAGTTAACATCCTCCTCGCACCCTCCATCTCTTTGGAGGATCGAACCAAGATATTTGAAGTAGATACTTTAGGGTATTGCAATTCCATCCAAGTTAACTCCCTCATTTTCGTCCCTCCGACCTTCATTAAACTTACAATGCATGTATTCTGTCTTAATTCTATTTAACCTGAAACTCTTAGACTCTAAAGTACTTCTCTAAAGCTCTAGTTTTCTATTAACTCCCTCTTGCATCTCATCTATCAATACAATATCATTCGTAAACATCATACATCATGGAATGTCATCTTGTATATCCTTTCTAAATTATCCATAACTAATGCGAAAAAATAAAGGGGTATTGTTGATCCTTAATGCAATTATTGCAATCTAATTGAAATAGAGAAATCTCTTGTTTTCCCTCCAACAATATGGACACTATTAGTTGCTTCTTTATACATGTCTTTTAATATTTGTATCTACCTAGTAGATATCATCTTGCGCTCCAACATGCACCATAAGACATCTCTTGAAATTCTATCATGAGCCTTCTCCAAATCGATGAACACCATACGTAGATTTTTCTTCATATCTCTATATTTTTCTATCAAGCTCCTAATGAGAAAGAGCTTCCTAGTTGACCGACCCAGCATAAAGCCGAATTGGTTGGCCGAGATTGTTATGTCACAACGTAAACGATGTTCCACAACTCTATCTCACAGTTTCATAGTATGATTTATGAGCTTAATTCCTCTATAATTTGAGCAGCTCTACATGTCTCCTTTGTGTTTAAAAATAAGTACAATAGTACTTTTCTTCCATTCATCTGGCATTTTTTTAGAGACTAGGATCTTGTTAAACAGTCAGGTCAACCATTTCACTCTTACATCGTCTAAACATTTCCACACTTCAATAGGAATTCCATCAGGACCACAAGCTTTACCTACTTTCATTCTCTTCAATACTTCCTTGACCTCTGAAAATCTAATCCTCCTAGTATAATTCACATTATGCTCTGTTATGCATTCTACGTCCACCATGTTTCCATTATAACTATCATTAAAAAGATTGTCAAAGTAGCTTCTCCACCTTTCTCTGATGTCATCATCTTTCATCAAAACATTTCTTTCCCTATCCTTGATGCACCTAACTTGGTTAAGATCCTAACATCTTCTCTCTCTCATCTTTGCCAATCTATAAATATCTTTTTTTCCCTTCTTTAGTTTCAAGTTTCCCATACATCTTTTTAAAGGCATGACCTCTTGCTCGACTTTTTTTACTTCCTTTTTTATTATTTTTGTATTATTCATAAGTCTCATTACTATCATACTTTAACAATCTTTTATACCATTTTATTTTACTCTTCACTGCCTTTTGTACATCCTCATTACACCACCACCTCTCATTCGCAGGTGGGCCATGTCTTTTAGACTCTTCAAGCACTTTTTCAGCTACTTCTCTAATCTTTGAAGCCACATCTATCCATATAGTATTGACCTCCATATCCAACTTCCAATCTCCTAACTTGAGAAGTTCATTCTTAAACATTACTTGTTTTATCCTTTTTAATTCTCACCACCTAGTTTTAACTACAGTCTTCGTTCTAAACGTACCAGACCACCTCTTGATCTTAATATCTAAGACCACTAGCATATGTTGACTTGTTAAGGCCTCTCCGGAGATAACTTTGCAATCCTTGCATAGAGCACGATTTATCTCCCTTGTGAAAAGGAAGTCAATTTGACTTCTATTTTGTCTACTTTTAAAAATCACTAAATGAGATTTTTTTTTGTAAAATGGATATTTGCTAGTATAAGGTCGTAGGCCATAGCAAAATCGAGGATGCTTTTCCCTTCCTTACTTCTGGTTCCAAAGTCAAAACCTCCAGGAACCTTTTCCTAACTCTAGCGTTCACTTCCTTCATGCCCATTGAGAGATCCCCACCAACAAAGATATTATCTTCATTTGGTATGCTCAGCATAAGGTCATCTATATCCTCTCAAAACCTTCGTCTGCTCACACTGTCTAATCCAACTTATAAAGCATAGGCACTAATTACATTAATCGCATCTCCCTCTATAATTAATTGCATTAGGATAATCATATCTCCTACTTTTCTTACCACTACCACTGCATCCTTCAAAGTCTTATCAATAATAATAATTATCTCATTCTTATTTTCTTCTTTGCCGTATACCACAAATTGTAGCTTATATTCCTTACTTCCTTACTTTTCTCTCCTACTCATTTAGTCTCTTGAATGCAAGCAATATTGACTTTTCTTCTCCCCATGGTATCAACAAGTTCCATCAACTTTCCTGTAAGAGACCTGATATTCCAAGTACTTATTCTGATCCTCCTCTCAACCCGCACTTTCCTGGAATTCTTTCTATAATAACGTCTATTATTCTCTAAGCTTGTCATGTGTCCTATTTTATATTCGGTTCCATAAACTACCTTCTTTATCCCGCATCTGTCAATGATGTAGGAACCTTTGCTTATTTAACACCACATTCCGGCGCCGACGTGGCGCGTTGCTTGCGGGGAATGCCCTCCATCCTTGCCTATTTCTCATTATATTCGGGCTCCAGTGCAGCGCATCGTAAGTAGAGGACGTCCCAACATTAATTTTAATAGAATCGATATCATAAGATGTGACCAGATTTTTATGCTGACCATTTACCACAACCCTCCTCCTTTATCTGGACTTGGGACTGGCTAAGCACAATAGGTGAATACCTAGGCAGAGTTTCACAGTATATATAGTATAAATTTTAATGATAAGATTTTTACTTCCACATTAATTATGACATCTTAGATATCAGTAAACTATTGTTGCAGAAAGTAACCGTAGGCTCTCACTGCCTAGGTATTGTCTACTTTGGCCCAAGAGCCTCCACGGCTGTCCTTTTATGGGGAAAAGATGCCTCATTGGGAGGAGGATAGGTGCCCTCCTTATAATCATAGGTTTGCCTTCTCAACAACAAAAATGGAACTATCTAGAACACCCATTTGTGGCTCAACACCTACTTCTGCTTCTGATATTGTTACCTTATTGAAACTACCCTTTTCAACTTTCATAAGAGAAAAAAAAACCAAATTCAACTACTAAAGTCAACATAAATCAGGCCAATGGAAACTTGGATACCATTTACACACCACCTGCTATTCATATAACTGCAGATGTTATGATTATGCTATATGGACATGAATGCAAAGCAGGAAAAATCCTACATACAGGGTTTCAAAAGGAGTTATTCACACCTGAATTTGGCACAAGCCCTTAGAATCTTACACATTTGTGAAGGAAAAGAAAAGACGTCAATATTCAAGAGGGAGTCCCCCTTGTTATAGTTATGCGAAGAAAATTGACTCAATGATGATAGTCCATAAGAAGAGCATTAATTGTGAAGAAAACTATATAAACTAATCGATTGGAGGTGGGGCACACCAAAACAATATATGTAGAATTCACTGCAGCAGGATTGTCATCAGACATGACAATTGCATTCAAAATTATTTGGTCAAAGGCTCTGATAGATGGATTATAGATACACTAGTACACTTCAGTTATGATTTTAAGTGCTTGCATATTTCTAGAGGGAGCGAATACGCTTGTAGTTCCATCCCTCTTTCTTGGAGTCGACTGATAGCATCCAACTCCCTCCAAGTGGTCACCCCTTGTATCCTGGCTATCTCCATCAACTCCTACAGCTCTCTCATAATTGCATTGATAAGATCAGTGGCTATCTTTCTTCAAGTAAGAGAGAGGCTGGAGCCTATTCAAACTCCAGCTCCTTAGTCTTTTTGCCTTGAACAAAAACCATTTGATTCAATAGATATTTTTCTTCGGCATACAAGATTCATATCATCTTCTTTCAAGTTGGCGTATATATCATAGTTAAAGTGAGAGGTCGAGAGAGAATCCGTGTTAATTAGTAGGCTCAGTTCGCTAGCTCCTACCTTTTTAAAGTACCGGTACACTTCCATTACGATTAGAAGATACTAGGTATGAACAATGCTAAAGGAGCTTCCAGCAAGTCATGAAATCACAAATAACAATGGAAAAATGAAAAAATGAAAAAAATATATATATAATCTCGAGTGAGGCGGCTGATGCATATGATTAGAATGTTGAAAATGACCATAAGTGTCTCGGATGGCTGAAAGACATTCAGTAATGCATAGGCTTGACAACTATGGGAGATAAAGACTGAATTGATTGACAGAATCATTGTGTGCAACAGAAACTAAGAACTAACATGGCTGGAGACTTGAGAAGATAAAACACATTCGGAAGCTATATGTGATACTGGGCAAACATATCTTTTTTGAAAGTGCACTGGGCAAACATATCATAGGAGAACATCAAAAAGCTAGAGGAAACCAATGGCTTTAAGTAATATTTGAACCTCTGTCCAACAAAGAACCCCTTTTGGCATGCAATTTCTAGACCATTGCTAAGCAAGGTTAACTTTGTGGTGATGGAACTTTTGAGACCGTCCTCAAACAAACTTTTGTCACTTCAATTCTTATATGATGCTGAATGAAAAGAAAGAGTAAGCCATACCCGCTTAGTGCTACCTTAATGCCCTTAAGATGAGTCCATGCGGAAGCAGGCACCTCCCACACCATGCTGAAGTCATCATTAGGACGTACTGATCCAGACCTTCCAGCAAGGTCTCTCACATGCCCATAACTAGGCAGCACTTCAAAGATATCCCCAAGGTAGTTCTGTATAATCTTTGCTTTTGTAATAGATTCCACAACCACAACCGATTTACCAGACGGTGGATAAAGAGGCCTTATTTCCCTCTTCCCAGCCTTTGAACCTCCTGCAGGTGATGGATGTTTGCTAGCTGCAGAACCATCTGTAGTATTAGTTTTCTTCCCCCGTGCCAATCTTTTACCTTTGCCATTTACTTCACCAGAAGATATACTCTCTCTAGGAAGTAAGTCCACCTCATTACTACTTGACTGCTGGTCCTTCCCAATGACAGCCTTGGATTGTTGGGTTTTTCCAATGCGCTTTGCTGCTCCTTGCCTTTTTCTGATGTTCTGGCCTAACTGGTCTTGAGTCTTTTTCGTGTCAATGGTCCCAGTAGCTTTGCTGGTCTTTGTGCCACTGCTTCTTACCACAGGTGCAGTAACCGAAACATTTGAGCTGCCTGTCTTTGTTGTCTCTGCAACCTCGAGCGCTCCATGAATGCTCTTGCAAGAGGACAATGATTTTGCTTGCTTCTGCTGTTTCTGAAATATCTGGAAGAAAGAACGTTTAACCTTTTCACGATCTGTAACCACATTGGCATTGGCAACTTTCGGATTCACTTTTGATTCGACCTTCGTTTTATTCTTCGATGAAAAAAATCTACAGCTATTTCCTATTCTGTAGAGCTCAAAAGTAGAACAGCCCCTATTTCCCATGATATTAAGAGTCCCACATCTAAATTGGGTATGGAGGCAAAAAGCGGCCCCTTGCCCATGCCCATCAAGAATACTCTCCATTCCGCTAGCCATCCTAAGCTGTATGGGTTTTGCATATCTTAACCTGTTCCCAGGTGGTGAACATGTGACACAGGTATTCAAGAAGTTCTGAGTTGTCCTGCAATGATACTGGCACAAGATTCACAAGTAAGCACAACAATAACAAAAGCCAATGCATGAGATAAAAACAGAGGTACGCATGATAATCGAGTTGCTGCATTTCAGATACCCCAGTGTCTCCGCCCAATCCATCCCTTCAGGAATCACAAATAAGTTAAGAACTCTAGCATAATTGTGAATTCCCTTCTCAAGTATCTTATGTTACGGAAACGGACCATTCCAGCCAAAAACAAAAACAAAAAGTGAACTCAGAGTAACTCCATCACCAAACTAAACAACATAAACTTAACAAACAGCTTCAAGGCTTAGGCCCCCTGCCAGTTAAACCATTCCAATGCTTGGCAGGCGAGTTCTCACCACTAAGCCCCACAAACGCCCGGCACTTCGCCCACCGCGCCTAAACCGGCGGTCCCAGATAGGTAAAAACTTCAGGAAACTCGAGCGAAGAATTGGGCGGATTACCATGACCGGAGGAAGCCAGGAAGACGAAGAGAAGATGTTCTCCTTAAGGCAGCCCGGCCCCAACAACCTGCGCAGCTGGAGCGCCATGCGACCTCACAACAGCAAGGATTTCCTCTGGAATGAAAACAGATAAGAAGAGAGCAATTAGCACGGGAAGCAATGGAAAAGCAGCAGGAGAAGGCGGTGGTGGTGGTGGTGGTGGTGGTGGTGAGGACGCGAAGCAATGGAAGAGCATGAGAAGGCGGTGGTGGTGTGGTGAGGGTGGAGTGTTCTCTCTCTCTCGCTACCTGCAGACGGGAGCGGCGGCTGGGGACGGGTTTGGGGTTCAGCATCCGTTGCAGCGGCGACGCATGGCAGGGGGCCGTGGAGATAAGGGGCAGGCGGTCACCTATATTTATTTATATACAGGTGGAGGAGAGGCGGGAAGGGTCACGCCTTGCGTACGGTTTCGTTAGGGTAAATTTCTTCTTGTGGGGGGGGGGGGAGGGGTGGTGGTGAAGGGATTTGTGGGCAAAGGTGGATAAACCCTGGCTCGGGAACCTATGCGTTTTGCAATTTCCGGAGGACGCGCCCACCGCTGAAAGAAATAGCAGGGCCGGAGCCAGGACTCAGGAGCGTCTGGGAAGGGGGACAACTGGATAAAGGTGTGTATAGCGTGATGGGTAAGAAATACTTATTTTGTAAAACTAACTCAAAATTGTATATTACTAGTTAATATTGTTTTTTAAGATAAAGCTAACAGCCATACTGCAATAAAAGAACACACACATACTTGGAAAGACAGATAAAGAGTGTGGATGAGTAGTAAATTAAAAAAAAAATGTGTATAGAGAGAGAGAGGGGTAAGCTGGTGGGGAATATAAAGGTAGAGGAGAGTAAGTAAAACATGCATATCCTACCAATATTATTTACATTATGGATTACTGAAGGGAACTTCGGCGCCTGTTTTGGGCTAGGTTTGTGTTTGTTGCTACTGTTTGTTTCTAGTTTTCTTGGTCCTTGTCGGAGGGCATTGCACCGATTGCCTTGTACATATTCTGTCGTACTGCTAGAGATCCACCTTGAGTTCTTGGAGTTTGTTGGTGTGGCTCGTGATGTGAGCATATTCTATTCGTCGACTGCCGGCGAACGTCTCCAAGTCTTTACCTTGATTGGCTGCTCTGAAGTAGACTGCAGTGGCCTTCCGGTGATTAGGGCTCCCCACGGAGCGGATACCACAGTATCCGACTCCGCTTCGTTTAATATTATTCGAATATTCGACTCCAGATACTATCCGACGGATAATAAATTTTTCTATCCAAATTCGACTCCACCGGATAATATCCGAATTCGGATAATAATTCGAATACTTAAATATTTCAATATTTCAACTTTGTCTTGTAATTCAATGACTTGTAAATTTTATTTTTTGCATAGTCCATGAATATCATAGATTTAAATTAATACATATTCAAGTTATAAAGATCTAGATAAATTTAACTAATTTGAATGCTTCATTAAATATACCTTAGATAATAACAAATGCTTAAATAATTTATCTAAATTAGTAAAACCACTAAAAATAAAAATAAAAAATCACAAGAAACTTCATTATTATCGCTCAACATGTCTTAAGCATACTTCAAATATCGAATTACCATTTATTTAAATATATAAATATTATTAAAATTAAAATAACTTATTAAAATACATAATCGGTCGGATAATAATTGGAGCGGATATTTATTTTCAGTTTCCGCTTCGAATGTTAAACGGATATTCGGATATGTCCGCCAGATGTCATAATCGGATGCGGATACGAATTGGAGTCGAATATTATCCGGATTCGTTGACAGTCCTACCGGTGATTCTTGCCAATTTCTCCTCTGTGATCGACGTCTCAGTTCTGGGCGATCTTCAACGTTTAAATGCACTTCCAAAGGGCCTCTTGTTTCGTTATTTTGCCTTTTGGTTTATGTTTAGGCGTACATGTCTGGGTTGTCTTCTTTTTTTTTTCTGAACATAAGAAGTGAGACTTTCATTCATAAAACCTGAACAGTACATTGAGAGCATAAACCCAAACACCTTCCGTGCAACAAGAGCACGCCTATTCTACCAAAGTAGTTAGGATCAAACCCCTCAAGAACACAAAGCATACAAATATATCACAGCAAAGGCGGACTAACGAGATAGTTGACAGACACTAGGTGTCGAAGGAGCCAACCAAGCATGCCGGTGAGGATTGCAAGCAGACCCAAGCTAGAAGTCTTCAACGAGATAAAGGGGAGCTACATAGGTGAAGGCAGCTGGCCCAAGAACCATAAGAGCTCGGAAGGCCTACTCACAACAGTGGAGTAGGGGGATGCGGACATGAACACGAGCTTCCATCTAGAGTTCGACATTTCGTCGAACAGGTGGTAGGCAGTTCACAAAGTTGGCACAGAAGAAGACGACAACAGCAAGACTCCCACTAGTGTGGAGGAGATTGCAACCGGTGACACCAGTGAGAAAGTGTTAAGTCCACGATTTTACATAAATAACAGATCAAATTTACATAATTTGCTATCAATTTAAAGGACAAAACCACATGGAATGATAAGATAAACCATTTGCGCATTCAGAATCTGAATTTTAAAATTTCATCACTCCATGGATGGAATAAGGGTAGCAATTCCATTTTCTCAGCAATTATTTAATGCACAGTTGAATGATTTATGGCTATGAGAACCTAACTGTTATTTTATGTGAAACAGGACATGAACAAGCAGATGGCATAGTGGTTGGACCACCGGAACGTCAAGGAAGCAACCAGGGTTCGAATCCTGGCAAAAACATCATTTTATTTTCGTATTTTAGCTTCAACTGGGGCCCACATGCCAACTAAGAGAGAAAGAAGGAGGGAATTCTGAAATTCAAAGAAAGGAGGATCCATTTTAGAAATTTGAAATTCAAAAATATCAATTAAAGGCTTTAAAGAGGATCTCCTAAATTAAAGGGAACTTAATGAGAGGATTTTAAAATCTTTTTGAAATTCAAACCCCCCCCCCCCTCTTTTCTATAAAACTAAGGGAGAAGGTCGAAAAGGGGGAACCGAATTTTTCAGAATTTTCTTTAACTTCTCCCTCCTCTTTCACTGTTAATTTGGCTCTCTCTTTCTGTCTTCTCTCTCGGTCCCTACGCATCTTTCTCTTTCCCAATTTTTTTTTTCTCTCCCTCTCCCTGTCTCTTTTTCTCTCACCCGCACATCCTCTCTGTCTCTGTCTCTGTCAAAGTCTCTCTTCGTCTCTCTCTCTCACCCACATGCTCCCTCTCTCTCTTTCTCTCTCTCCCTACCTTTTTCCTACTCTCTCTCCTCTCTCTTCCTCTCTGTTAGCCGCAGGAACCCACCCGCCAGGCCACGCGTAGGCGTCTTTCAACGTCCACCGCTGCCGCTTGCCACGCGGCAGCTCCACGCGCTCCCCGCGTCCTCCACATCGTCGCCTGTGCCAAAGAGAGGCCCACCCAGCCATTGGAGCTCGCGCAGCCCCCGCCACGCGGCGTGCCCACGCGCAGCAGCGCCTGCGGTCCCGGGCCCGCCAACGCCATCCGCCGCCACACTCCACCACGCGTCAGCGCCAGCGGACTCGCGCCGCCGCGCCTCGTCGCCCGTGCGCACCGGAGCGGAGGTTCCCGCTCAGCCGCCGCCACACGTCAGCCGCCCGCCGCTGCCTCGCCTGCCGCGCCAGCGCCTCGCCAGCAGCGCCCGAGCCGCCCTGCACTGCCTCGGTCCAACGAGCCCTTGCTCCCATTGCCTGCCACGTACCCCCTCGCGGTCCACTGCACCGCACCGCCTTCACAGTAGCCTCCTAAGGCAGAACCTTCCACTGTGGCCTCTTTGTTATTCTCATTTTTAAGAGTGTTAAGCATTTAAGCATAGTTTATTTTTATAATCTTTCTAGAACCATTGTAAGTCACCTTATTTCATTAATAGTAATGAAGTTTTTGTGTTATCATTTCTTGCATATATTAGTTTTTTTTCTCTTCTAGACTTAGATTATTTAGTTAGGTATATCTATTTTGTTTAAATCATATCAATAATGTCTTAAGTAATATTTTCTTGATAAACTTTAGGTATTTTAGTGTTCTAAAGGTGTTAATAAATTTTGGTAATTATTTTCTCTAAATCTGTTTTTAGAAATCACACTAATGAACAACCTTTGCTAAATAAAATCCCAATGTTTTCAAAATCAAAAATCTATTTCCTTGTGGATCGACCCGGTCTCAACCATGCACTACCTTGTTATTTTTAATTGAGATTCGGAAATTAAGATTGATGATATTTGTGTTTTAACGACGGCATTTAAATACGCATCAGAAAGCAACTCTCAGGGGGAAATAGGTATTTGCTAAGAGATCAGGGAGGTTTGGAAGGTAAACCAGAAGGGGTACAAAATAGGTCGTTAAAATGAAAGCAAAAGGGGTGGAGTAAGGGATAGCCACAGCCGATGAGAGGGAGGATCCTCGGACAGGAGACTGAACTAGAAGAGTGAGTTCTTCTGAGCAAAACCTTTCACAAGGAAAGAAGATAAAAAAACTCTCCACGAGGGAGAAGAAGAGGCCTCCGAAAGGAGGAGAAAACTACCTCCCAAGAGGGGGAGGAGGGTCCGATCTTCCTAGCGGAAGAGGGAGAAACCCCTCCCCTACAGAGAGGACCCAAAAACCTGGTTCGCCGCCGCATTCGCTGCTCGTTGTCTTCCTTTTAGTGGTGTTGTATGGGTGCTTTTTGTACCTATGTACTTCCTTGTAAGGTTGGTTTAAGTAATAAAATATTATGTTATGGTAAAGAAAAAAGACTACTTAACGGAACTCTTCTTCCGCGAGTCCAATTGAAAGATATGGAAAAACACCTCTTCATAAGGGATTTACTGTTTTATTCGTACGTAATACAAAATATTTAATACTTCTCATTAAACAACATAGAGTATTGAATCAAAGATACTTTCATTGTTCAACTCTATCAATGTGAACTGAGCGAGTAAATACCCAATGTACGCATCTCATTTGTTTGAAATTTTTTGCATATATATCTTTGTAATACACATTATTTGCATCTATACCCTCAACTCTCAAACATTATCTTCAATGCCCTTAAAATCTCAAAAAAGTTACGGCTATACCGTTCCGTCAAAATAATGTGAACTCCAATCGAATATATCATAAAAATTCTTAAACCTTAATAACAACAACAGTACAAATGCATAATCCTAGAAAACTTAGAGGCGTGAGCAAAATATTAGTGACTAGTAGTATGTATGCAAAATCTTTAGGTTTGATTTAACGAACTTTTGACAGAGGGGCAGAGCTGCAACAATTATGAGATTTCGGGATATTGAAAATAATATGTGGGAGTTGGGGGTATACATGCAAATATGTTGTATTTCACGAGTATATATGCAAAAATACCTATTTGTTTTCATATTTTATATGCAAATATGAATCCAAAAATTAATAATCATCGGACTGTAAAATTAATATTCATATTTGAAATAAATGAATGTGGATATAAATTGGATATAATAAAAGTTCGTAGAAAAGAGAAAATGACTTTAAAAGATAAAAATGTTAACGTGTGATCAAATTTTCAAGAATAAAAATCATGTTAAACATACATTTTTTATTATTTTACAAGACTTACATGAATACGAATAATTTGTATTCAAATACGAATCTTTTAAAAATAATTTTCTTTGCATGTGTACCCTTAAAATTGTCATATTTGTATCTATATCCTCAACTCTCACATATTACCATCAGTACCCCTAAGAGATTTAGAAAGGCTACACTTATATCCCTCCATCTAAAGATTTTGCACAGATACCCCTACATTCACTAATATTTTGCACATATACTTGTCAATTCACTAAAATTTTGCATATGTACTCTGAACACCCTCGTTGTTATCATGATTTATGGAATCTTTTTGATATATTTTGTCGAAATTCATGTTATTTTGACAGAGGGGTATAAATGCGATATTTTGGAGATTTTAGGGGTATTGATGATAATATGTGAGAGTTGGTGTATAGATATAAATATGGAGTTTTTAGGAGTATATATGCAAAAAATACTTTTAAATTATATATCAAATATTTTAGAACATCTATATTCATATACATATTTAAAACAGATGTAAAATGTGTATTCATATTCGGCAAAATCGGATGTGAAAACGGATAAAAAATGGATATAGTTGTATTTGTTTTCATCCCTAACTAGCTCTCTTAATTAATGCCATTTATATGAGTACATATATAATATTTACATGTTATTTTATCATTTATATACTTGTGATTTATTTTAAAAATTTTAACAAATAAAACTCATATGTACTTTGCAATTCCCTTTTACCATATTTTGCATGTTTAACAAAAATTTTGATTGTCATATTAAAAAACTAATAAGATTTATATCAAACCAATTTTTTCATATTACACTCAACCTATATGCAATTAATTGTGAATCATAGCTTAGTGAAGATATCAGAAGGCACAAGAAACATGAAATATATAAGGTGGTGAGACTTCTTATTCTGCATTTGCTATTGAGCTGATTTTTCTCAAATCTGCTCACCAAATTAGCAAGTGTACATTGTTTGATTCTAGCAGTGATTGGAGTGGGAATAGACAATTTAAGATAAATTAATAACTTAGCATTGATTTTCTCTAACACAGCATGATGGAAAGATTAGTAACTTGGCATAAGTTTTCTCCATTTCACCCTAATTAAGGAAGGCAATTGGCCCTCAACCCATTCCTTCACTCATGTGAAAGAAGTCAAGCTATTGATATACTTGTTGCCTTCTATGCAATCATTAGTCAAATATCAAGGATGTCGACGGGTTGGGTTAGCCCTCAAATCTGGAGAGTTGGCCTAGGCCGGGCTTAAGCCCTACATTATAGACAAATGGAACTTATGGCTTGTCTCTCAAATTTGGAATGAGATTGTCTGGATCTGTGCGTCTGGACCGCCTAATGCCCTTAAACACATAAAATTGAGTTGTACGAGAGTATATGAGTCATTTACCCTTGAAATGACGTGTAGGTCCTTGTCAGCGCAAGCTGAAGATCAATTTTGATGGGGCCACTTACTTAAATGATTGCTTCTTCAATATTGTTATAAAGAACTACGAAGGTAATCCTATTTATAGCCAAACTACACTAGTTCCCTCATCTGATCCTTTTATTATTGAAACCATAGCTTTGATGTAAGCATTAAAGTTGGCATGCAAGTACCCAAAAGTATCAATCATTGAAGGCGATGCTAAGGTTATCATTGATTTGGTCCTGAAGGAAATAGCACCACCTTGGAAGGTGATTAATACCCTTATCAACTGTCAAAGCCTTATGAAGCTTAATCCAGTTGCTAGCCATTTTGTTCCTAGAGAAGCCAATTCTTTGGCTCATAGTCGGGTGAAATTGCTTTATCTTCTAGATGCTTTGCTTCTTAGGTCTATCCTGATGTCCCTCCTTCAATCTATTATGTGTTAGCTGTAGATCGGATTTGTAATTAATAGTCAACTTATTCCAACCTAATATATGATTTTGCTTTATTGAGTTTAAAAGAAAATAATATACTTGATTCATTATGATATACATATGATCCTATTTGTATCATTTTTTTTGTTTTTAGTATATGTATCACTGTGCAATTTATCATATTACGATTATCATTAAATTTAAACTATTATACGTTTAGCATGCACCGAGTATTGATGCCTAATGGCTACTTGTACTTATAAACCTACTAACCATCTCAGACTCTGTGGATGGTGGAAGAGGAAGAGTGAGACAATTCTGCTCAATTTTGGTTCGAACTTCTTAGCTGGCCTGAAGGTTGTTTAGCATACCTTAATAGTTTGATCTCAATTCAGTAGAATGGAATGTAGTAGGAATAATAAGAGTTAATGTATTTTCTTTTAATAGTGAGTTAAGAGGTTAAATTTGTTGCATTAGTAGACAATGTTATTTTTGAACTATAGTATTAGCTATGTTTGGACATTTTGAATTAATTCATGGTAATTGACACTTGCTTCTATCTTATATTGACTGCATCTTTCGTAGTATGATTTGTTTGTTGGGTTGATCCTGTTGTTATGTGATTTGAATCCAATATGAGTTAAAGATTGGATCGGATTAGGGGCGTGACAATTGTAACAAGTATTGCTCATTATTAGTGTTGTAAATGAGTCTAGGTGGATTGGAGGATAGTCTCATCCAACTTACAATCCACTATGGATCGAGGGTCAAAATTCTAATCCAAACACTATAGTGGGATCGGGTTAGATATTTTTTTCCCTCATATGAAAATAGCATGGATTGGATCGGGGGAATACTTAATTTAGATGTGATCTACTTTTATGCAAATTGGAGTGGTGCGTATATGTAATAGCCCTGCTTTCAGACCTTTGGTAGGTGCATAATGCAAAAGCAAAGTAATAAGGAGCACTAATATAAAAGTGCAATAAATAGCTAATGTTCATTACAAATAATTAAATAACATATCCTAAGAAACTGATAATTGGCCATACCTAAAAAAAATTATTTATCTAACTGGATCCATTTTTTGGTGTTGTTCATGAAAAATATGTTTTATAACTTTTATGCGAACCCGAAAATTAAGTTTTCAATACATATTATTTACATCCCTACGGATATCTCACACATACCACCCCGTTTTATCTTCCTTATATTTGCATGTAATATTTATCCTTTTTTAAGATAAAGTTTTGACATGTATACGATGCAATCAACAATCTTACTCAAACATGTGAATTACAACTTTTATCTTCTATTTTATTTTAATTTATTTACTTTCATTTACCATGTGATCATCAATATATACACATGACATTCGTAAAGTGATATCTAAAAAAACATATGGAATGCATGCATTGTAAAACAACGTAAACCCATAGTGAAAATATTTAACAGGATGATAACAAGCACACTTTTTCTTTTAAACTATATTATTTTCCTCCTAATGGTAATTTACACTAACATACAAAGTATAAAAATACTTACTCAGGTCATCATCATAGGGTCTCATGATTGAGTCATTCTTTCTTTGATTTTTTTTCACATGATCAGTCTCGATCAGTCGTATTAATCATAATCTTCCATGAGTCTTAAGTTCATAGGGAGACTCATTCTTTTGACCTGAAGTGACATAGATAAATACTCACTAACGGTCATAATAGTGAGTAGGCCATCTCCTAACGTACTTACCACCCAACAGTGTACCCAACCTAATGAGTCTTCGAAAACTTATCAGAGAGGCTAGAAAGGATTAAGTTAGGTGTGCAGTGTACTCACTCACTCTTATTGCACTCCAACCTATGATTACACTCAAGTAAGAAATCCGTTCTCTACCCATCGCGGTCCAAAATATGGACTTTAGAGTTATAACCAAAAGAAGGGATGCTCTGTGCTTCGGCATACTAATCATTAGGGAGCTTTAATCCGAACGTCCTCTTATCCTCCTCATCCCGCTAGCGATGATGTCACTTCCTTTTTCAAAAAAAATAAATCATCATAAGAATCATCGGTCATTAGTATCATTAAGTGTTCGTCATTATCATGAAAGTCTTCTTTACCTTTATCTCATTCCTTTATATCATTTTATGAATTCCATAATTTTTATTCCCCATTATGGTGTCATTATAGCCATAAAGTCTTCTTATTTTTTTATACTTGATATATATATATATATATATATATATATATATATATATATATATATATATATTGAACAGTTTATGGAGTTTAAGACTTCCTGTCTTTTATAACTCTCATGAGTTTCAATGGACTTGATCCATCCCTCTTCATTGTTCAATATATAAATATATGGGGTTCACCATACCTTGCTATTCACAGGTTAAATATGCATGCTTTTAACAGTAAGCCATCATAAAATAAAAGAAAAACCATTTAGGAAATCATGCTTGTAAAGCATGCCATGACATATACAAACATACTGTCTTATGTTTTATAAAATTTTTTATGACTATCTTTCATTAAGAGTTTACTCCAACAGAGTTTCTCATAGAATTGTATCAAAATTTAAAATATTTTAAACTCCCAAAAAAATCAAAACTAAAGATAATAGTAGACAATATCATCCTACCTCTTAAGAGAGAAGCTTGTTGTTAATCCCAATATTTGCTATCCTCTCACCCCCCCCCCCCCCTTCCCCACACACACACTCCCCTTTTATAGAAGGAGGATGGTGGTGGGGTTATAGGGAGAGGGAGTAGCAGGTGGTGGAGGAGGAGATGTGGCAGAGAGAGAGAGAGAGGACATGTGGTAGGAAGAGAGGGAATGGAAGGTGGTCGAATGGGGGGTGAGGTGGAAAGGGAGGGCTAGGAGTGGTGGGGAGGTGACAAGTGGCAAGGAAGGGAGGAGGGAGGTGGAGTGAGGCGGTGGCCACTATTGGGCCACACTAAGCCCAATAACTAGGGTATGTTTAGCCCTATAAATAGGTCCATTAATGCCTTCAATTTAGGCCCATTTAGGCCTTTAAACTAGGCCCATTAGGCCTATATCTAGGACCCATTAGATCTATTTAATGGGGCTCATTAACCATGGGGCTTAGGCCCAACAACATCTTTTTTATTAGGCCCTATTATAATTTTATATTTATTCTATTTTTCCTTTTATTATTTACGTAAATGCCCTATTGACTTTTTTTGTGGGGTCTTACGTGATCATAGCGGATTCTACTATGGATTATAAATTATACAACAATATTATTATGAAGATCAAAATCCATCTATATAATAATAAGAAAAGCCTAATAACATTGAGATATTTGATTGTCATAAAAATGATTTTAGAATAGAATAAAGAATTGGAATGAAGGGTGAGAGACTCCTCAGTGAAAAAGCTTAGAAACCTTAGAGCTAATGTCTCATTATATTATTGCCATTTTTTGGCCTCTTAGATCATCAGATGTTTACTATCCAATTGTAAGTTTCTTGTTTGATTAAGGAGAAACAACAATCAAATAGTCCATGTATATTTTTAAATTATATATGCATAATATCTAAATAATTTAACTATAACTTATTTTTAAAGTATGGTTCGAAGTGGATATCCATGGATATCCGTGATTTACAAATTAGAGATCCAATCCAGTCCATAATGATGTGTGGATTGGAGCGGATTGAAGTGCGGGTGACGCCTTTTGACCCAAACATGAATCTAATCCATAAATTTGTTGATTGGATCGGATTTTATAGATCGGTGACTAATTGGATTGCGGGTTAACTCGATCTACTTATAGTCCTACTCCTTGTGGTAAAGTATAGTCAAAATATGTATTATAGTGCTGTCGAATCATTTGCGATATTATTTTGATTTTTCATTAAAAAGAGAGAAATAAATGACCACAATAGACATGATTGCATTCAACCATTTTCATTTGAGATCAAACAATAACATACTATATTAGATCATTTGTACCCCTTGCTCTATCTTTGGCCTTTACGAATAGAATTTGTGGGGATGCAGAGAAAGGGGTGATATAATGCCTATTGTAACATTAGGCATTGTAGTAGGGACATGCCACTGAGAGACGAGATACCTACACCTATTTGCTAGATCAGAACATACCTCTACTCACATAGGGATTGAGATGAATCTCGTCTCACATGTACTTTTTTGATGAAATAATTGATTCACTCTTCCTCTACATTAATGGAGGACATGCTAATTTACACATAGAGGTACAAAGGAGCTCATTTAGTACTTATGTATTTTGAAAATTGAAACATCTAATCTCAACCAAACAACTTTTGTTGTTAAGTAGACTATAGCCTTTTGAAACAAAATATATCCTCTTTATATCAAAATATAAGTATATATGTCAATATTTCCCCTCCCTTTTTCATGTGAGTGAAGGACATGATAATTCACACAATGACGTACAAAGGAGGTCATTAAGTGTTTATGGATTCTTAAAAAAATGAAAATATATAATCTCAATCAAACGACTTTTGTTATTATTAAGTAGTCAAACGTTCTAGAATATCTGAATACCTTTTGGATCAAAATATACATTCTGTATATAAAAATATAGGAATATATGTCACTTACTTCCCCTCCTTTCAATACCATACTCGCTCCACCACTGGATCATAAAATCCCGTCGCTGGTTCTTCTACCCCTTGCAAATCTAGGCCTGACAAAAACCCTGAACCATGACACCAACACCTATCGTGTTCCGCATCACATGGTACGGTCCCCCTCGCCGACCCAGCCCCGACAACAGAGACGAATTCCGTACACATCATCGTACATACGCTGCAGAAAACAATCAAATATCTCTCCTGACTTCTTTGACCCTCTCTCCGGCGTGCATACGCAGCAATATGTACAGAATTCCCAACCCAACGGGAGACGCCCGTAGGGTGGGGGGTAACCGTAACGGTCCGTGCGAGCGACGACGGCGTCCCGTAGGGTGGGGGTGGTAACCGTAATGATCCGTGCGAGCGACGTCGGCGAGTTTTGCAGTCCACAGGAGGGCGGTACCCGCAAAGAGAGTCATGCGATCCAGCCGTCCAAAGGAGAAGAGCAAAGTGGCAGGTGGCACCGCTGTAGCGCACTACTCGCGTAGGGGTCTCCCCCTCTCCTCTCTGAGAAATCTGACAGCCCACCCGCCCCACCACCATAGCCGCAACTGGCGCCGAGGGCAAGAATCTGTTTTTTAGGGTTTACCCATCATCGGCGCCACCGCCGTCTCGATCTCTTCGACTTCACTTCTTCTACCCACCAGACGAAGAAAGGCGGCTCCTTTTTTTGGTGCATCTCTTCTTCTCCCTTCGTAGGCAAAGAAGAGAAGGTAATGGAGACAAGAAGGTACAGGATGACGAGGATCTCCTTTGCTCCCAGGGCCGTTCCGAGCCTTGCGAGATCCACTTCTGGATTCTTGGGTTCCCTTTGGCTTCTTTTGTTTGTTCTTGTTTGGAGTGTTCCGGAAGGAAGACGGGGCTTTTGGCTGTTGATGTCGCTTGGAGATTTGTGGCCGGCGATGGGTCGTTTCGGCTTTCCGGGTTTCTTTGTTGGGGCAGCGCGTCTTTGTCTGGTTTGGGCACTGGTAGTTTGCAAAGGAGGAAAAATCGATACCTTCCTGGATGATTTTGATGCGATGAGTGGGTAGGGATCTTGTTTCTAATCCGTGAGTGTTAGGTTTGCGAGATCTCTAATGGTTCCATCCTCCATTTTGGTTTCTGTTTCTCCCATTGGGTGTGGAATGTAGCATTTTGGGTTTGTGGGGAACTAAATCTTGGCCCAGCCAGGATCTGTGGACTGTGGGTTATGAAGGTTCAACTAATTCTGTGATATTTGGTGAACGAACATTGCTTTGATATTGCATTGCTTCTTGATGCTTCTCTTGCATACTCTTCAAATGCTTACTCTGCGGAACGAAAGAGAATTTGTGTTTTGGACTGAATCCAAGGATAACATGCTTCAACTTTGCGGCCATTATAGAATCTCTATGATCTTTTGTCTCTTACTCACTTTTGAAATCAGTGGTTTAAGCTACTTTGTGTTGTTGTGTCATTTCACTTGTGATTTAGGATTCTGGAGTTTTCTTGTTTCTAAAGTTGTTTTCACAGAAGAAGTTCCTCAGGTGTTCACTCGGTGCCTGCAAAATGTGATTTTTAGGTGTCAAGGATTCTTGATATTCCACTGTTGAGAAGTTACAGTTTGAGCTTTCCAGTGAGGTCCTTTTTTGGCCTGTCTTTGATTGCGTTTTCTGTTGCACTTGTAGGAGACTTTGGAAATGATGACGGGTGTTGGAGAAGTAGGCTCCCTACTTATAAGGAATGACACATTTCGTGAAGATGATAGTCCAAAGCAGAGTGTAGCACCGATGAGGAACGGTGTTCGGAACACCAGCCCCTTGCGGCAGAAGGTAATAAAGACTAAGCCAAGAGGCTTTGACGAAGAGACCGTCACAACATTTAGTAAGATCGTGCACATGGATGTCCAGATGGAAGATAGCATATGGGCAATGTTGCCTGATGATTTATTGAATGAGGTTCTTGCTCGAATTCCTCCGTTCTTGTTGTTTAGGCTGCGGTCTGTTTGTAAACGGTGGAACTCTATCCTCCAAGACGGTAGTTTTCTTAAGTTCCACTCACAAGTTCCTTCCCATGGGCCTTGCCTTCTCACTTTCTGGAAGAATTCACAAACCCATCAGTGTTCTGTTTTCAGTTTACCGTTGAAGACATGGTATAAGATTCCTTTTGGTTTTTTGCCTGACTGGGCCTTTTGGTTAGTTGGTTCCTCAGGCGGCCTTGTTTGCTTTTCTGGATTGGATGGGCTGATATTCAAAACCATTGTCTGCAATCCCCTCACACAGAAATGGAGAATATTGCCAAGGATGCACTATAATCAACAAAGACAGTTGATCATGGTGGTTGCTAGGATGGATAAATCGTTTAAGGTGATTGCGGCAAGTGATATCTATGGCGACAAGACCCTCCCAACTGAAGTCTATGATTCCAAGCTTGATAGCTGGTCGCTTCATCAGATAATGCCTGCTGTTAATCTATGCTCATCGAAGATGGCATTTTGTGATTCTCGGTTGTATCTAGAGACACTTTCTCCACTTGGCTTGATGATGTACCGAGTGGATACTGGGTGTTGGGAGCATATACCAGCCAAATTTCCACGGTCTTTGTTAGACGGGTATTTGGTTGCTGGTTCCCAGAAGCGGTTGTTCTTGGTTGGAAGGATTGGCCTCTACAGTACTTTGCAGAGCATGAGGATCTGGGAGCTAGATCATGCAAGGACAGTGTGGGTGGAAATAAGTCGGATGCCTCCAAAATATTTTAGGGCATTATTGAGGTTATCTGCTGAGAGGTTTGAGTGTTTTGGGCAGGATAACTTAATTTGTTTCACATCATGGAACCAGGGTAAGGGCCTTCTGTATGATGCCGATAAGAAAGTGTGGTCATGGATAGCTGGCTGCGCACTTCAGTTATGCAGCAGTCAGGTTTGCTTTTATGAACCAAGGTTTGACTCCTCTGTCCACTGATTTTGAAGTGCATCCATCTTTTTCAAAGTTACAGAGGGACTGAAAGGCAGCAAGATCATTCATATGATTGCTATATGATCACATTGTGGTCATGGATAGATAGCTGTGCACTGTGTGCTTCAGTGGTGCAGCAGTCAGGCTTGCTTTTGTGAACCAAAATTTGACTCCTGTGTCCACAAAGTTGAAAGAGCAACTGTCTTTTTCAAAGCTAAATAGAGGACTGCAAGGTAGGAAGCACATTCAGGAGACTACCATATGATCACTTTCAGACAATGGAGTCATTGTAAAGGTAAGCAAGGGTCACATCTGCAAGGGGTTCCGCATTGAGCCATTGATATTCCATGCTTATCATAATTTCCTTTTTTCAAGGTTCTCTTTGAGGCCACCCTGTTAATTGGTGGTAGAAACAGTTGACAATGGATTATTTTCTGAAGATTGAGGTGGATTTGAAGCTACTGCAATGGTGGCGTTGCTAGACTGCTGGTGAAAAGATACGCATGTAAAATCAGAATGTATTTCCAGCATTCTAAAACGTGTATGTCCTCATTAATGTTGTAAGTTGTTACTGCATCTGTGTATCATATTTTTTTCAAACGCTCACCTTATAGTTTGCAGAGCAGAATCAGTTGTGATTGGCTTTTCTTGGTTAACTGTCACCCTGGGATTCCTTCTACCTATCTCATACCCATGTTGCTCCTAGGCAATCCCTTCCTACAACTGCAATTTAAGACATGAAACCTTTTTTCTGGAATTCTTTCATTCATCAAGGGTATTCTTTGCATCTGTGGTGGTTATAAATTTAATGAGCATCGATAATTGGTGCCATAAATGTTCAATAGTTGTAACTTGTCATCAGAGAGTGCTTCTGGCTTACTTTGCACTTTTGACACTTTCTATTTTGGACTTCCTGAGAAAATAGACTATTTTGAGAAATTTGTGACAATCTCTATGTAAATATGGCACTTTTGATGCATAGAAGCTATGTTAAATGTGCATTTCAGGATTAGGAAACTATCTTGATGTTGGTTTTGGTGCCATATCCAGATTAAATACTAACAATCTTGTTATTTAAGAGAAACTTCATGATATTATCCATCGCACACTTGATAGAAAAGTTTTGTTTCCTTTTTTTTTTTTTTTAAATTTTTGGCATAAAAACTACTTTCCTTGTTGTTCCAGAGTTGCTAGTTTGTTTGTCTTTCCATTGCTCATGTCCCAGAGACAGAATTTAAAGGAAGTGGATCCTCTGGAATGAATTTCCTGTCCTCCCAATCTGAAGTGAATCAGAGCATGCCACATGGCGGGCCTGTACTAGATGGGTTGATGGTTGCCCTTGTAATGGGGACAATTTGATTGGCTTGGCATTGGTTGAAGGAGAGGATTCTAATCAGAGGATATCTTCCTTCTTTGGGAAAAAAAATCTGGCTCTGAGTTAGCGTTTGGATTCAAACATGTAATAACTCATTTGCAAGTGATGTATTATTGGAACTTGTTTCTTTATGATGTATGTGCACTAAAATCTTTAAGGTTTCTAAACAAGGGGATTCCATGTTCAAGATAACTAAGCATGATGACGCTTCTACATGTTTTATTGGAAAGGGGCAAAAGTCATTTTTTTGAGGTACCACCGAAAATATCCTTAATTATTTTACAACAATATTGTCCTACTGTAAATCATACATAAGATGACTTTTTTTTTTACCCTTCATCATAAAATGTCCAAAAGAAAGGCCTTACTTTCTTTTAATTATTAAAATGGGCACTGATATCTCTGTATATAACAAAAGATCACCTTAGAATTTAGTCTAAAGGTGACCTCAATGTTTTTACAATTATGAGTAAGAGCATTGATATATCAAAATATTAAAAGAAGCACTATTTGAAAATTTATTTCTAAGACACTCATTTGGAGGATTTCTGATGGAAGATTGCCTACTGCAGACGGGATTGATTTGGTTTGGGTGTGATGTGCCTCATGTGTGTTCCTTATGTGGGGAAGGAGACGAGTCGCTGGATCATATCTTCGTCTCTTATCAAATTGCTACTGATATCTTGTGAGCCATCTTGAGCAAGCTGCATCTTTCCTTCACGCTAATGGATACCGTTGACTCCCTCCTTCGACAATAGCCTTCTCTTGTGGCATCGAGGCCTGATCGTGTCATTCGGTAGTTGATTCTTCATGCCACCCTTTAGGCCATCTGGGGGGAGAGGAAACAGCGGATCTTCAAGAAGGAAGCTTTGGTCTCGGATAGAGTCGTTTGGTTTTTGTGCAATAGGGCTAGAGAATGGGGGTGCATCTTTTGCAACTCAATTGTTGATACTTCTTTCTTTGTTGTTTGGTTGGGGGAAGTCTGAGAGGGAGACCAACTTGGTGTTTTGGGTGTCTTTGCATATTGCTACCCATGGTTGGCAGTATCGGCCGATACCGATACATATCGGTATCGGTGGGTACGGATACCATACTGAGTGGACCGATACTGGCCTGGTACTAGGCCAAAATGGACCCGGTACCGGCCGACACGGCCGATACCGATACCGGTATGTATCAGTGTTGGTACCCGCCGATACCGGTACTGCCATCCTTGCTGTTACCTTTTTGTATAGGATTTTTGTGAGCAGATTTGTATACTTATGTAAACCATCTTGAATATTAATACAATACTTGTGGTCCTGTCATTCAAAAAAAGAAGGGTCAAAAGTTCACCACCCATGACAAGTCATGCATTCTACTTCACAATCACAATCCATATATCCCACAAAGGGGCTTATATTATGGAGGGAGCAAAGCACAGGATTAATTCCTAGATCAATCAGCCAAAAACCAATTGGGTTGGCTGATCCCAATGCAGTTTGCTTTGAACATGCTGATCCTAGTGGGTCTTTTCTTGACCAGGATCAACCTTATTTTTAATAATAAAAAAATGTTTATAAATTATAAAATATAAAAAACATATTCTAGAATGAAGAGGCATTTAATTCAGCATGCAAAGGATTGATTTGAGGTAAACCTAACTTGGAAACTTACTTTCATCATAGCCTCCAATCCGTTGTATTAGGTGTACAGGAACTGTACATGTTTCATCCATGACATGTTACTTTGGTAGTACTCTTGGTATTGCTTAAGGTGTCAGTTATAGTCATCTGTGTTAGCATAAATGGCTGTATTGGGATCCTCACACATAGAGAGGTTGCAATGAAATTAAGATTCTTGCAGAATTTGGAATGGTCGCTGTAGAGAGACTTCCAAAAACCACGACGGAGGAATGGGGAAAGAGAAGCTTAGAGGCACTTCTGGTGCCTTATGGGGGGCCTTGGGGTTTATATAGACCTCCAAGGCCCCAATTAGCCACTGCCGGCTGTTCAAAGTTCAAACAGTCAACAACAGGTAGTTTGAAGCATCCAACATCTAGTCAACCTAGCTATTGGGCAGTGAACTGGCCAGATCAGGCCGATTGGGACCAATCTGAGGGTGTGCCGGACAGTCGGGATTGGATCAGCTGATCTGTCTAAGCTGGTCTCAGAAAGGCTGTTCGGGATCAACATGGTTGACTGAAAACCGATCTAGGTTGGCTCATCCGTGGCAATCCTGCTCAGTTTTTAAAACGTGTATATAATTATCCCACTAAATATCGATAAAATTTTTGCTAGATTAGAATGCATATGTGCATGCACAGTCATATCAGTAAACACATAAATTGACTTTTCTGTATCAGTTCAAGTTAGGGATGCTGCTATACTTCATTCGATTGCATAGCATGCTGCTTTTGTTTCTTTGTTTGATAGTAAAAGATCCTCATCACCAGATGCCATGATGTAATATTCTTCCTCTATTTTCAATAAAAATTTATAAAGGGTTTGGAAGCATTTTTTTTATTTGTGTGTCAAAATAAAATTTGAAAGAGGATGCTTTATAAATGGTGTTTGACAGGACCTCTCGTATATTTTTGAAGTGAATCCGTATTCTTTAGCGATCTCTCAAAAAGGTCCAAGTCCAAACTCCACCGCCCTCTTCTGTCACTTGGAACATACCATGCATGGTTTTTGGACATCCTTCTTCTTCCTCTTGCCTCCTATCCTTCTCTTCCTTTCCTCTTGTATTCCTATTCTGGCCCCAATGCCAGTGGTACTCAGCTATGCTGCTGGCACCATGGCACCCCCTAGTGCTCTGTGCACTGCCATTGTGAAATCTTCCTCCATCATTGTGGAGTCACTCATCAATTAGTTTGCCTCTACCTGCTCTACCTTTGGACCATTGCCATGTCCCACACCTTCTAAAAAAACAAACCCAACTGAGATGGGACAATGGAAAACCAACTATCGTATGCTTGGGATATGTATTCTGTTTATGTCTAGAAAGATCTAACTTGTGATTGGATTTAGCCTTGTACTAGTTTAAGAGCTGGCTAAATCTGAAATTGGAAGTTAAATTGCTAGTGGGAAATCCCAGAGTAAAAAACAGAGGACAATGCACTGGGAAATGTAACCAGTTATGACGTTTGGCTACTTAGGATGAGGAAAGAGAGATCTTTTCTAGTTGAACTAAAATAAAATAAGTTGGTCCCTTCCACTTTTTGGAATGGAATTAGTTGAAGGGCTTAAATGATTTTGAAAAGCATGATCTATGATATTGCACTATTCTTTTTAGCAATATTTCTGCAAAATTCAGTTCGTTAATTTTGTTCCACGTATTTCAAGCCTTAATCATTTTATAGGTGATGACTTTCATGACATCTGGGTAGCAAGCCTCTATTGTTGAAGACCATGTTCATAGGTGATGACTTTTATTTTGTCTGGGTGGCAAACCTCAATTGGTGGTTACGCATTATGTGATCTCTGCAAATGCTCTCCACTCCACCAAAAAGGGGGACAAAACTGTGTTTTGATGTAAATATAAAACCATTAAATTTCAGTTGAGTTGGAAGAATCTCGAAAATCTGACATCTAAGCCAACGTCCTCCCGAACTACATCTCATAAAAACTTCGAATGTTGAAGATCTACAGGTTTAGAAGATGTTATGAATTTTAAGTAATTCTGTTTAATAGGAAAGTGAGTCAAGTATCGGGTGAAATCTACAGGTTTTTAAGAAGATTTTATGAATTTCAAGTAATCATTCTGTTTAATAGGAAAGCGAAAAAGTAGCAGGTGTACGTCTAGCCCAAGGAGTACAAAGATTGTGATTACATTATTGACACTATATGCATGACTTCAATATGTTCGGAAATCATCCTGCCTAAAAGTTGGATGGCAGACTTGTTGATCTAAACTCTTGTGCTTTTTGTATTCAACATGTGCATCTTCCCTTGGAATTCACCTGGTTGTGGTCATTACTCATCAGGCATTTGTTAGCAGCAACTGTTGTTCTGTTACCATTGGAAAGGGGTGGTTTAGCTTTGCCTCTTTATCATGATTGTCCATGTTGCAGCAGCGTAGTTATGATTAGATATTCTAATTGTTTGAGTAATGTCCAATATTCTTTTCAAGTTCATTGTTTACGTATGTCGAGGAACACTCTATCTGTGTTATCCATGTCCTTCGCTCCCATATGAATACTCACATTATATCTTTCCTGTGCTTGTAAGATACTCTTGCATCTTATTTTCTTCAGAAAACTTGAAGAATTGTCATGAGCCATATTGGATATGGTTGTGCCTGCACTTGTATAATGTATCTTGGTTTTTACGTGTTCAATGGACGCTAGCCTCTGCTTTGACTGGACAAAACCAGGTTTTACTTTAGTATCCATATTAGTTCTGAATTAGGTTGCAGCATCAGCAAAATCAGGACCCAATCATTGAATTCCTACCTCACTGGCGAATGCCTATTCTTGGGGGGGGGGGGATGGAGGCTGTTCAGATTTGGGTTGTCAACAACATGGCTGTTTGGAATCTGCTGCAAATCTCAGAGCTTCAACAAAATAGTGGTTGGCTCCTCTCTTGGTGACCACCTGTATTCTTAATTCTCTTGCCAATTTGCCATAAAATGTTTCCAGTGGAGAGGCATGGCTAAAAGAATCTTGATTGGCTGTATCTGGGCTGATGTCTCCCAGTTCTGTATAGACCATTAAATCTTGCCACACCCAATTCAGAGTTGGCATACAGCTGGTCCAGACCTATCCTGTATCAGACTGATGTTGGGTCTGCCTGATGTGCACGCCGATTCTGAAAACTCTGCAGTGGGCAGAAAAATATTCTGATATCGAAGAAGGTACACGTAGTATTTCTGTTAAAAGTTCCTGCATTTGCACCCCATGCATGCAGCCAGGTGTATGGCCTATTGTCGGCTCCTTTTCTGGAGGGCCACCGACTGTGTGTCAGTGGGTTGCAAGCCCATTTGGCGTACCTCAAGTTCCTCAAGTTGGGAAAGGGTGAATTCCTGGATCATTGGTTGTGAATGTTCACGATGCATATCAGGTATTGGTTGGTGGATAGCTGAACAGTGAACACATGTTGCCTCCCGTGGCAAGTTTTGCTTGCCAAGTGACTCATCTGCCTGGCCCAAGTATTTGTCAATAGCAAGAGGTCGCTGAAGCATCCCAAACTTATTGACCTTGCTCCAAGGATCCATATATATTCTTTCCTCATCGAAGTTAATCATTTTTCACTTAGTTTGTTGTGGGCATAGGTGTACATGGACGACATCAAAAAATTCAGTATCCTTTGGTGTTTTTGTAATAATTCTTCTTTGATTTATTAGTGTCGACTTGATCCTCATTTGTATAGGTGGAGTGTCAAATAAACCAAAGTATCAGGGTTGTCAACTTAAATTAAGGCTTTGATTTACCAGTTCATTTCATTGCAAGTAATATATGTTTGAACTTATTGACCCTAAAGAGAGATCACTTAGTGATCATCTTATTGTTTCTTTTTTTTGAGCTATAAAGTACTTATATTAAATACTAAGGAAACTTACAACAGAGGGAAATGGGGGATGGGGATACTGAGAACTTACAACAGAGGGAAATGGGGGATGGGAAAGCACGGATACACAACCAACAAGGTAAAAGTGACAGGGAGGCACATCACATGGACGGGCGCAACAGAGAGTACAGCTGTTAATGGGTAATGCTCAACGAACAACACAAAAGACCCAAGAGGAGGAACCATAAGGTGTGGAGGTGACTAAGCTTGCCGGACAACACCGAGGGAGCTTGCCGGATACCAGGGCACCAGAAGCACCACCCAGAGGAAGGATAAACAAGACCGGGGCGTCGTGAATGGCGTCGGAGATACAGAACCCACAACATCCGTGACAGTTGATCTTCTTGGAGAGACTGACGATAGTAGCCAGAAACAGTTGCAACTCCAACTCGACAACATGAAACGGAGCTTGGAGACGTATGTCCACCGAAGACATACGGGATATGCTCAGATCTCAAACTCCACCAACTACCTCCAAAGATCTCAGGAGGGGAACCTGTCTGAGACAACCGCACAGCTCGGAGTGTGCCATGGTCCACCAAGTGGCGACGGCGACCAAAATCATGAACCAATGGAGGAAGAGAAACACTTGGGCAGAGCAAGGAAAGAAAAGGGGGAAACAAACAGAAGTAGCGCTATACTGATGCCTGGATATCCTATCACCAGCGGATCAAAGCAAAAACAAGTGGAAAGGATGCATTTGCTGGGCAAAATCTTGCAGGAAAGTCTGCCAAGAAAACGAGGGGCTGGATGGGTAGAGGAAGAGGAAAGAGGGGGCGGAGGGAGGAGAAAGATGGAGAGGACGGAGGGAATGAGGGGTGGGAGCTAGATCAAGAGACAGAGTAAGAGGAACAGGGAGAGGAGAAAACTTGGGTCGACGATCATCTTAGTGTTTCTCACGTTACACAACCATTTCTCTCGATGCAAGCATATATAGCAGATAGCAGTTGCTTGCTGTGGGAAAAGCTCATTTTTGCTTGTTGCATGACCTTAAAAGAAGAATTGATTCCTAGCGTGGTGTTAGGAACTTTCAGCCATGATGGCATTGGCTGCTTGTCTGTCAGGAGTCCCAGAAAACGTACAAGCCCCGGGCAGCAAGCTCAGTGGTAGCCTCCTATTCCCTGTGCTCTGGCAGCAAGCTGCTTGGTACAGTAAGTTCTGCACATAATAGACGATGCTATGCATAACACGCAAGAATATCAGCTTATTTTGCTTCAGCTAAATGTTGGAAGTATTTGAGGATGTGTGGGAAGGTATGTTTGGCAGGTCTGACCGTCGTCGGAATATTTTCCATCAATGTTTGGAGAGGGTATTGCTGGTGTTCTGGTGGACAAAGTAAGAGCCCATTCGGACTTCTATTGTGACTGCTGGTGGGCGGTGGGGATTTGCTTTTTGAGCGCAGTAATTAACAGTCTCAATGAAGCTACTGTTGCCATTTACCAGACGCTTGGCTTGGGATGCATCCTAATGGCCAATCCTGACCATTTTCCTTGCTCCCAGAGTAGTCTCTGTTAGCAGATCAGTATGGCTTGGTGCACAACTTTTGCAGAGTTGCCTAGTCCAAGTTGCTGCCTACCTAATGTACTAACAAGATCAAGATACTTTTCACTTGTACAATGCTGGGTTGTCATGACTATGGAATTAGCTTAAGAAGGGCTAGTGCTATTCTTACTCCCTCCAGGTATACCCTTGTGGTACTTCAAATCACACCATTTTAAAGGGTGGTCCATCTCATTCCCATAAATTTGCATTGGTTGGTGTGATATGCAGGCAGCAGGGAGTATCTGTATGGTGCATATAAGAGAACACAAGTAGCATTTGCCTAGCTTAACATAGGTGAAAGCTTCCAGACTGACCTGGAATATTGTGGAAGAAGCGGTAGTCTAGGCACAGTGCTACTCCTTAACCCAACGGTCCCATCTGTAGTTGGGCAGCAACAGCTGGCAACTTTGAATCTTATCCCGCTGCACCTTTTTGTTTGAAGGTGGTTAGAAGGTGATGAATTGGGACTTTTGTGGGATCTCGGGGATTTCATTTGCCAATACTGCCCACAGGGATTAAAAGAAAGATGTTTAACCACAGGTTCCTTAAGGCTGGTGATTAGAGCAACTATAAAATTCTCATAAAGAAAGGTGTTAAACCACAGTTTCCTTAAGACAGGTGATTAGAGCAACTGTAAAATTCTCATAAATGCGATTTCGGAGAGTTGGCTTACATTTGAGGGAGCCTTTGCAACCGCGGTTAGACCTATATAGTACTTGTATGGGGCTGAGGCAGGTGGCCTAGCTGCTGGGGATATACAACCAAAAGAAAAAAAAATCAAAGGAAATCTACGTTAAAAACAACTGTGCTTACAACACAAAAATGTTCTAGCGTGAAAATCGAAACCTCCACTATAGTTGAATAGTGTCCTAGCGGTAAGCCATGAGTCCTGAATCTTCTGATGCACTGGGTTTACTTATTGAATAATTGGTTCTATTTGCTACTGGCCTTTTTAAAATTGGATGGCTTCCTGGAAAGTTACAGAACTCTATCTCTTAACATCACAATATCATATATCTGCACGGGGCATGAAAATTTGTGATACGTCCTCCGTATACTTTATGTTTTCCGAAAAAGAGAGGAGCAGTATGTCCTCTTGTGGGTAGAGCTATAAATTTTTTTATTTCCTTTTTTTAGAAACGTTGCACAGAGTAATCCAGTCGGTTTGTTGTCAAGGCTAGTTTGGTTTGTCGTAGAATGTCGTAAAATCTTGGTTTTGTCAATTTTAAAATCAATAATGAAAATAAAATATCTGATTTTAAAATTGTCAGGTTTGAAATCACCAATTTTGGTTTATGATAATTCTAGAGCGAAAATTGAAATTAGCTAAAAGGAAGATTTTAGGGGGTGATCAACCATGGTAATTTATGACACTTCAAGTGTACAAAAAGATACTGTGAAATGACTTGCGACGAACTAATAGCATTTTATGACACACCAAACAACCACTCAAAAGAATAATTTCATTAGCAGTTTGGCTTAGAACCGTCATTTGGGTCAGAACAGTAATTCTGTTCATTAAGCAAAACAAATCCTACCAGAATTTCTTACCTGTTTGACAACCAAATAAACTTAGAATATGATAACTTATTCACCGTATTGAGCTTATCCGTTTAGACTACTCAGATTTATTATTCTAGGTAAGAATGACTTATTTTCAGGAATAAACTGGAATAAGTAACCTGGCCAGCTCATTCTAGTCATAACTTATAAGTTGTTAACTAGGGTTGCAATTCGGGTCGGGTTAGTCCGGGTTAATATCAATCATAACCCAACCCATGTATAAAGGATCTCAACTCTAACCTGACTCCAACCCGACCCCTATTAATCCTAATCTAACCCGTTGATAAATTTTTCAATCCAATCCGACTTTAATCGGGTTGGACCAGGTTACAATTCACATTCTCAAGCATATTTTCTGTCATAATATTATTCACCTTAACCACATAATGAAAAAAAATTGCATAGCAATTTATTTACATGATTTCCTATAGAAATCTCTCAACATGTACATTGTCATTTAAGGTACTAGGGTTATAAGATAACTTTTATAGTAATGGGTTTGGATTGGTCCGAGTTGCCCGATTCCTTAACCCAACCTGACCCGTCTAGTCTCGGGTTGGTGACTGTCACAACCTTAATTCAACTCAACCCGTCATTTGTCGGGTCAGTTGGGTTCGTGGGTTGGATTTATCCGTGCGGGTTCGTATTAGCCCGCTCAATGTTGCAGCCCTAAATTGTTTATCTATTTTTATGTATTTTATTTTTTTACTTAATTCAGATACAATATCAATTATATTATCAAAACAAAATGTCTCTTCTTTGAGTATAAATATTTCAGAATTACTTATGTCCGGATAGGCAATCTACTTATCAAAAAAGGTCTTAAAGCTCTGGATAGACCGTGTGCTGATAAATCTGTAAGTAGTAGTCTTCCTCTCTCTGTGGGATTTTTTTATTTATTTTTATTTTTTTATGACAGAGTTTATTTTTCTTCACTCCAGGTGGGATGGGATTTGTGGCTCAGCCCCTGAATGTTAGCCACTGAACTAGGACAATCCGTGTAGGGGTATCAAGTTCTTTCAATGACTATTTAAAAAGTTTCACTAGAGTTTAGAGTGGGGGAGCCTAAATTCCATTTTTTTATGATCCACTTGATGGGCCACACCTAATTTTAAGATCTCCACAACTAACTGAACAAGAAGAAGGCACATCGCTGTTAGGGGTGTAAAACGGTCAGATCCGAGTATGATCCGGCCCGCATCCGATTATACCGGATTCATAATATCAACTCAAGACCCGGATCCGGATGTTCTTTGAATAAATATGGACATCCGAATTAGATCCGGATGATGTCTCCACCAAGAACGGTTTCTCCCCTTCGGTCTTTGTCACCTTGTGACACACCTGGGCACCAGACGATGGTGATTGGAGCTTGGGAGATGGCATGGTCTATTGACGATGATCATAGGAGTGGTGGAGATAAATCTGGACGATAGAGCAGCTACAACTCCATGAGACTGTATTCCTTTGTGGCATATCATCAAACACCTTCTGAGAGCACCTCAAGACTATCGACCCCACAGTTTGCATAGAATGTGGATGAGCGTGTTCATCACATAAGAGGATCGCCATCAAATCCAAACTTGATAGCAGACAAGCCTTGAGGAGGAAAAGGAAGGGAAACTTACTGGGTGGAATATGCTTTCGGAGCATGACAGAGAAGTACAAGATCGCATCTTTCTTGCAGTCGTGGGCGCACGTACGGATGTGAGTGTTGAACAAGAACACTTTGCCTCTAGCCCCACCACTAAGATGACGAGAACTAGCTTCGCTCGAAGCCTTACCTTCGAACCTCATAGTTGAGGCACTGCCACCGGATGCCCTGGCTTGACAGCACCGACTCGGTAGATTTTGCGCAACCATGAGCTGGCTGTGTGAATCCATGCTGCCACTACCCACGGCGCCAACCATAGTGTGTCTGGTTCGTGTGCGAAGGGATAGGCTGGGTGTTTCAGGAAAATTTTTCCTCTCCGGAGGTCCGTCCGACATCCATCTCTGAAGATGCGGGTATCACTTGTATCCAAATTTTAGAATATGGATAAACAGGAAGCTCCGTGTCCGACTGAAAGTGAATCCAGTCGGGTCGAATCCGGGTCTACCGACCCGATTTGCACCCCTAATCGCTGTCTCTTATCACGATCCTCTAACGAAGAGTGGTATTCTCAAAAGTAACTTCATGTGCGAAGAACAATGCTCATGATTTGTGCAGAATACTGCCTCTGCCTGTATGAATATCGATTCTACTTTCACAGATTCTTGTCTTTTTTTAAAGGATTTTTGCATATATACCCTTATAAATAAGTTTATTCTTGTGTATACCTTCAACTCTCATATATTATATAACATACTTTCGAAAATCTTAGAAGCGCTGCAATTATACCTCTCAGTCAAAATGTCGTAAATTCTAACCGAATATGCTGAAAGCTTATGTAACTTCTAGTAAAATTGGGAGCATATATGCAAAACTTCTATTGAATTTAGGAATATATGTGTAGAACTATCGAGAATCTTTCTAACATATTGGGTTGAAGTTTAAGACATTTCAAGGAAAAGATATACCGCAATGTTTTTGACGTTTTTTCAATTATTTCATACAATATATGAGAGTTGAAGATATAGATATAAATACACTACTTTCCAAAAATATATATACAAAATCATTTTTTTGGAAACATAGTACTCAAGAGCTACACATAAGTCCCTGCAGGAGGTCGGACTGAAACCGGCAAGCATAGAGCTGCAAAAATAAGGGAAACTTTTGCACAGAATGCCCAATGGGGTGAGGGAGGGAACGACTCCTCCCCCACTTGTCTGCAGAGAGCGGGGATCAAACTTGCGACCTCCCCTGCGAAGGAGAGGATTAGATGTCCATCGCGCTACATGCACAGGGACACTTTCACAGCTTCTCGTCAGTTAGTAGTCTATCCAGTTGGAATACCATACGTACATCAGGAGATTCTTGCAGGGGAAACAACCTGCATGGGTCTTTCATGCATGACTGATGTCATGGAATATTAACACAACTAGGTTTCTTTATGGTGGCTTATGCAATAACAGAAGAGTGTAGCCATCTGCCTTTATACTTGAACTCTCTATTCCTTATCAGCTCAGCTTGGAGCAGGTAAAGCTAAGGTGCTGTAGTAAACTTACTTTGTTCTCTACTTGCTGGATTCAAGCTCAGACAAAGTTGGACATCGTACTGCATTAAGTCTTCGCTTCTAACAAAGCTTCGCAATATGTCACTTACCTTAGATTACTGTTATGCACTTAGCAATAAAATTTTGAGTTTTATCCTTTTTTCTTTTGGCATACATACCTATCAAAACGTGACATTAACTGCTATATGCTCGAAATTCAAATAAAACCTGTACTAGTTGTACTTCTTCAGTTGACCTCCAATTGAGAATATCCTACTTTCCAGCACCATTAACAGAAGTAACACATTATAATTTTACCCTTTCAAATCTTAAAAATAAAAATGTCTCTTTCTCTTATATGTTTCCCCTTTTCTCTTTTCGCACATATAGTTGTTATTTTATAGTCCATTTTAGTGCTACTTATTTTATAGTCGATTTTAGTGCTACTTCAATTGTAATCAAGCGATAAGGGCATGAAGGTAGAAAAATGTTTTTTTTTTTTAGTATAGGCAAATATACTGAATTTAATACTGCAGTGTTAAATAATATAAATTTTAAGAGTATGCAGGCAGAAAACCCTGAATTTATATAATAATCTCCATAACCACTTTGTCTTAACTAGACTCTGTGTTTTCGCGTCCCCACGATCTGAACTCCGCCGGCAACGGGATGCAGATGATTTTTATTTATTCACGTATGTGGTGAACTGTCCGCCATTTTTACCCTCTACTCACAGGAAGACAAGGATGCTACAATATCACTTCCTTAAGAATTGGAATCTTTTCAGTATACTTAGCGACTGGAGTCAATAAGTATGAGAGGACCCTAATTTATATTTATAGAAAATATTTTCATGTGAATTTCATATGGAATTTGCATGAAAGAATCCTTTGCAAATGCCTTTTTACACTTACTAACTTCGATCAATAAGTACACTGAGAGGATCTCTTTTCTTTCCAAAATCATTTGCCATTTGCGGGAGCTACCTTGATCTTTAAGTAGTATATATGAGTTGCTAGTAATTCCTTCCATTTTTTTCTTTTTTAAGATAATACTTATTGCAATACCCTTTAGACATTGCAGTTGCAATTGTTGCAAATAGTGTTGCCTTTTAAGATGTGCTTCACCTAGTGACTGCACATCATCTAAGCTGCCAACTAGATGGCGATTGTGCGTGCAATGCCTAAGAGAATTTCAGCATGCATTTATCTTTTATTTTTATGGCTAAGAGCTATTAGAATCCAATAGAGTAATACTTGCTACGATGAGTGTGTTGCGCTGAGTCTCACTTGTGATTTATGAACTCAATAAATTTTAAATTTTTTCAATTGAAGTAAATCATCAGACCTTGACAGTTGGGTGGCTATCTGAATATTGCAATTTACATTGAATTGTAACATATGGATGTTGATCAAATATCACTCATTCAGGTGTCGATGGAGGGTTAGAGATCACTGCCGGGAACTTAATTGAGGAGAGAAGAGCTCTAATCTCAAACATTATTATTATTATTATTATTTGGATATTATCTGTTATCCCTTGATTGGAGGACATTATAGTACTATTTCAAGTGTACGGGTCACTCTTTCAGAGGCATGGAGATTCTGCGTTTGCATGAGAGGGTGAATGCGTGTGAGATCGTACTAAGTAAAAATAATACTATGTGCGGGGTTTTAGATGTGTGCCCTACTTGAGATGGGTGGTGGATGTTGGGGTTGGGATTCTATTTGTTTTTCTAAAAAATAGATGGCTCGGGAACACCATCACATGGCAAGAACAACTCCCACTTTTACGTGTAGTACACACACGAGTTGCACTTGTTGGGAGGATGAGAAGAGATCGATGTCAAGTTGGAATTTGGAGTTGCTGCTTGAGTTTTTTTTTTCTAAATTACTTAGGAGAGTAGGCTAGAAGAGGACCTCCAGGAGAGTCTCAGGTTTTGATCTCATATGTAAAGAATGTTGAGGTGCCTCTATGTCCCATAAGATTGTAGAACATCAGATGAAGAATTGTGTAAAGTTTTCTCCTCTTCGTTGAGCAAAGTATATGTATACCCATATGGACAATGATGAGTCTCTTCTTATGCTTATTGAAAAATAGGAAACCAGTTTAAAACCCTAACAATTTGTTAACGGAATTAGTTATTCAGGGATGAGCTAATAGAGATTACTTATGTTGGAATAAGAGAGATTTTGATTTAACACATTTTTTAACTTATATCAAGTTAAGACAAAAGAAGCAATTATGTCTTTTTACCTAAAATGACTTATACTGGATACATGCCAGGAATAACTCATTCTTGTGTAAGACTTATTCTAACTTCGATAGCAAAACAAGGCGGAATAAAGTTGTTTGCAGAATAAGCTAGATTCTTATTTGGTAGGCAAGATCTGTTATTCTAACGCAGAATGACGTATTTCCGGAGTAAGTTTAATAAACCATTCTTCTTACACCCCAAGAATATGGTATTCTATCTAGTATTCCGCCTCGTCAACAAATCAAAACACCTTTTATTCCGGAATAAGCAATCTAAAATAGCTCATCATCTCGTAATCCATTCTGCTATCAAAGTGAGGCAAGGAATTAAGGATCTTCCCATAAGATTGGAGTGAGTGGGTTAAATGGAATAATAGATCTTGTTTCAGACCTTATTTCGTTATCAAAGTGAGCTTACTTCCACTTGTAACAAGCATTTTTAGAAATTAGGACACTACGTGAGTTGAACCTTGGGTGCACTTTGTTACCTTAACAGTGCATCCTCAGCTGGACTATGAATATGCTAAGGCCCCGAAACCCCTTGGATGTGGGAGAACCTACAGTCTTATAACTTGATGAATTAGTAGAACAAGTACTTAACTTGGATAAGAATTCCTTTTCAAATAAATGAGAAGCTCCATGATCAGTGAACAAGAAAAAAACTTGCATGTGGAACTTTCACATTAAAATACAGAACAAGCAATTCAGATGATTAGTAATGGTGAAGAAGGATATGCCTTTGGACAAAATGCTCTCAAAACTTGCAGATACAAACAAGTGCTGCCCAAATGCTATGGGAGAAAGATACAAAACTTAAAAGAATCCTTGTCCGAATGGAGTACGGGGGGAAGGCGAAGTCCATATGCCATCCGTCACCCTCCTTTGAATGGATTCGGATCCTCTAGATCCTTTCCCTACTATTTACATGGCCCCTAAAATTTTATTGACTAGAAATTACACACACATGTGAGACCTGTTGCATTTATGAGAATTTAAAGTATAAATTTCAAATAATAGAAGTTTAGGATCCATACAAGGATCTAAGGAAAGAATCCAGGTGATCCCATTCTCCTTTGAACCGGGTCTAACGTTGACAGTCAAAGCGCAGGTGTCTAGAACCATTTATATATTTGGTGGCCGGCCTCTTATGTTGTCCAGCAAAACAAACTTCCTTCTCCCAAACAAGCACAAGAGTACCATAAGAACATAATAGTTTAGTCAAATTCTGGATTGCTACGTCTACTAAACTGGTCTTTAAAGACTTGGTCCCTTGGTGACAAAATGGAGTTAATGTCGGCCACTAATCAAGCTAAGTTCATCATATTTCAATCACTGGAAGGACGAAGTTCTTGACAAAGCCATTTACTGGAGCCAGTAATCTAGCCAAGAGTAATAGTACTCTATTCTAGACATGGGGAAATGAGTTATACTTGCTGCAATTTTTCCTGCTATTTTACGGGGCATTGCAGTAAGTCTCTTTTTTTGAATTGTTTTTTTAAAGTCAGGTCTTGGATGTCTTACGTGCCCATACACAATCTTTGATTAGATGACTTAAAAATTCTCTAAATTAAAAAAAATAGAACTCAATAAACAGTAAAAAATACCCTTAATAGGTTGAGCCTAATAATAGTTTTTAAAAGTTTTAGGTTATCTAATCAGAGATTGACCTATGTAAATATGTGGGGCATTTGGGCTCCTTAAATAATTACTTTTTATACTTGCTGCAATGCCCTACGGTGAAGCAGCAGGGACATTGTAGTAGGTATAACTCGAGAAATTAGTACATTTGCAGCATAATTAGTCAATTAAATTCCAAGTTTGAATTGTGGCCCCTTTGCATGCCCAATCCTTATTTAAAAAAGAAGGATGCGATTCCCATATTTGGAGGTGCATGCACGCCAACTCATTGCCTCATCAACCTCCCCAAACCCCATACCAACCCCTTCAACTCATCTCCACCTCCCCACCTCCCTCAAATTAGCTTCCCAATTCCATGTTTATTGCTTTCAAGATCTCTTGTAAGTTGTTACTGCTGTTCCCAACTGTCCTTAAAACGCAGTTCAGCTCTTCCTTATTTATAATTGGTGATGTGTCGTCTTCAAAAGAGAAATCTCCTCCTCTTACAAAACAATAGTAATTTGCTCTCCACATTGATACCATACAAGTATCCATGTTCATGAGGTTAACTAAACTGGAGGACATTTGTTGAGACTGTGGGCTGCATAGTTCGATAATTTAAGTACGTATCTGCAGAACAGGAATCAAAGTCCAGAAATGGATATCTTCAAGAGTGCAAAGCACAATCTTTAAATTAATGTCTAACACATCTTGAACTTAGAGCAGACGACAAACTCATTAGTACCGTAACACACGATTCCCAGGATTCATATTTCCGAGAACAAACGTAAATTTTCGGCTGCTGTTGTCCATACAGCACCGTAAGCACAACATTCAAAGGGGAGGTAAACGACTGTACAATTGAGAGACAATATATGCATTTTCTGTGTCTTGATGGATGTTGAGAACGTTGAAAGACGAAGGGTTTCATGTGACTCAGGCATGTGAAATATCGTACGTCTAACATTACTGCAAGTCTGCAATACAAGTTGCCAGAGACATATGGTTGGGTTTTTGTGGGCATTTCTGCATGAGCACTTCTGTTAAAAGTATAATTATATGAAAAACCTTCCTTGATATATATGGGAATTACATCTTTACTTGTCATAAAGAATCCATCAACTATACTAAACTCATGATTCTTTTTTGTGGACAGGTAGCTCACTGAGCCACGGCCAAGTATTTAGTGTGATTCTCAAGTGAGAGCAGTGGCGGACGTAGAAATTTTGTTCAGTGGGGTTACTGAGGGTCACTCGGATCATTATTAAATTTATTTATATTTTATTTTAATTATAATAAAAATATTAAAATAAAAAATATAAATAAATATATTTTAATCATTATAAGAATGATATACTTTAATAAAAATGATACACTTCGTTACAAGGAATTTTTTCTTCCAAATGCACTCAACGAATTTTTTATTAAATCATAAATATAAGTTATAATACTATATAAAAAATTTTAGTGAAACTGAGATCCGAGTGGAATTAGGGTCTTGTGGGTCATCTAAAAAGTTACAGTGGGTCACCTTATACCTAACTTTGAATTTTGTCTTATTAAATTAAGACTTCTAAGAAAATTTTAAAATTTCAGTGGGGTCCTAGGACCTCACTGAAATGGGCTAGATCCGCCACTGAGTGAGAGAAATTTGAATCTCATAAGTCGACCTTTTATTGGAGATAATTCCACATAAATGAGAATTAGGCGAAAATTTCAGGTCAACTTCACAACCGAAAGAAGCAATCTCACGGGCAATACCTAAATACAAAGTGCAAGCACTTCGTGAACATTGAACCTGTGACCTTCCCAGATGGAGAGGTCAACTGAGCTAGGCCCAGTTCGTCTAAACTCACTACTAAACTCATTAGGCATTAAATGATTGTATATATTGTAGGGTAGAGAAGTAATCTCTAAGGACTATCATGATTGCAAAAAGAGATGCAAACAAAAGACGTCTGGAGTTAATGGATCATTTCCCTTACGAGTCGCAGCTTTTAGCTGCTTACTACACATTTGTTCTTCTTAATTACACTTTCATAAACTGACGTTCGATGAAAAGTCGATCGTTGGCAAGAAAGAGACATATAAAACATGGCTTCCCAATAATTCAAAGAGACTTCACGACGTATTAATTCTAAACAGAAATACTTGTTGCTTAATTAATTTGTAATGTACAGCGAACCTGTTATCCAATCACGGAGTCGGGATCCTCTCAATGCAACCGAGGACGATAATCGGTCAAGGTAGAAAGAAAGAATTAAGAAAGTTTTTCAAATTAAAAAAAGGAAAAAATAATCTTTAACTATTCGATTGCACTGAGATGATCCCGATTCGCACATTCATATGGAGCGGATGGCACGCTTGCTGCACCCTTGTAGGACTGTAGCAGAATCTGATTTTGCATATGCTATTTGATCTATAGGAGATCTACGCACAAGTTATTGCACTGCCCTGCCACAATGAGGGATGCAAGAACTAGTTTAGTATTAGGAATTACACATAAAAGTAGTTCACACGCTAATGTAAACAGGTGCGTGTGATAAATTAAATCTTAAGTACCCTATTCTCCTACATTCTCAAGCGCATGCCCCCGGGAGTTACAGTGTGCTACAGTTCAATCTGATCATACATGAAAAGACAGAAGTTGAATGGAGAGGCGTTATGACTCGAAAGTGCATGGATGCAGGTAATCTTATTCCATCTTGTCCAGTTGTTTATCTACATATCTAGATTGCGCATGTGCTAATAAATAGTTCTCAGCACCTAAAGTACTAAGACTTAAAACGTTGAATACCCTTCGCTTGGCCCTGAGTGAGACTTTTGACCCCATCTATAAAGTTTGTCACAGGATTAAGAACTCACAAAATCGACCTCAAGTATCACGAAGCCCATTTGTCAGGGTTATTCATGTGCACTGATTTGCCCATTTAACAAATTTGACTACTACAAATCATTTGATCAAGTATGAAATGAAAACACAAAAAGGCACCAACCTTTCACACGTATTCACAATGGAGTCATTGGGCCAAAGTCGGACCAAGTTACGAGTGAAACGTTAGGGTCGAGATACCTTACAAGGATGGATGGAACATAAGAAACAAGAGAATGAAGAAGAAGGTGTTAGGATATGTCTCACATTTAGAAGGTGTCTTAAGTTTAAAGTAATAGAGAATTTTTTTTGTGGTGCTAGAGGCGCCACAATATGGGAAAACCTCCCTTAGCTAGCTACCTCAACTTGGGGTGGGGGTTGTTCTTCTCCTACGGTACGCTTGTGAGCTCGGGATGACCTTAGGAGAAGGGGGCGTTGATACCCTGGGCATCGTAGTGACATCAACAAAATCAGTGCCAGGGGGTGTCGATACCACTTGATTAGGGTGTCAACACCCTGGGCACTGGCCAGGGGCCAGGTTCTTGATGGCGTTGACGCCACCCCTCAGGGTGTTGACACCACCTAATGTGCATGGACGTAAGGGTATTTCGGGTATTGTTTTGGGGGTAGGGGGTTATTTATATTGTAGAAGTTAGAAAACAACAAGGGAGGTAGCTGGAGGTCCTTCTAGGGGTGCGTGCTTATATTTGTGTTCTTGGAGAATAATAGTGTCAGACAACAGTAAAAGAGTATGGTTTCATAGACGTAGGCACATTGTCGAGCTACGTAAATCTGTGTGTCGTCTCTCTCTTTCTCTTTTCTTCTTCTTCTTTTCTCTCTGATTTGTATTTTCTTGTGTGATGCGTATGTCCGATCCAGTTAGTGATGTTATCGAGAGTGCTTCCATACAATAGAAGCAAATCCAATACACAAAAACATATGAATTCTATGAGGTTTGAAAGTGTTTATTTACGGATCCACAACCTTACTGAGTGTTTTCAATTTTATGAGAGCTACAAATAAAAGAAATAGTACATCATCTTTAAATACGAGTAGTACAGGACAATCCATTCTAGATAATATTATAATGATGTCTCTAAATTTTTATTAAAGGAGACAAGAAAAAAATACCAAAATAAAAAATTCTAGTTCTAGACTCCTTCAACGGAAAACCCAGATTATGTATGGAGAGTGCGGAAACAAGAAACAGTGTTCTCCCTTTGGCATTTTAATTAGTACCGGCCACTAATCTAAGTGTGCCAGAGGCAACTTGTGGCTCAAGTAAATTTTTTTAACCCTTTGCACTCACCTCAATTCACTTACACCCCCATCATGATCAGGAACACAAAGCCACCCACAAAAGGGTGTTCAGACGCCCCAGATCTTGTCCTCACAACATATATGTCCATATGGGGAGAAGTGTCCAAGAATATATAAAGAAGGAAAAAGTGGAACCCAAGGTTTGCAGGGTGGGTTGGCCAGAGGGCTTAGCCACCAAATCCCACCGTCCTCCTCTTGCATGCAGTGGTGTTCATCAAGACACTCCTATCTCTTTCGGAGTCCGTTCCCAATAGTCCTATGAATTTTCAGAGAATACATAAACAAGTATAGAAAGATCACATGATTCGAGAAGGAGACAGGAAAGGACTGGGAGAGGGGATATTGGAATGCTAGCTTTGACTTGTTAGCCAATAGCTAGAGATTCTTCCCTTTATAAGAGCCTCCAATCTTCCCTTACATGCCTCTCTCTCCCTCTTTTTGTTGTTGAACAGCAGACATACCTGAAGGAAAGGAGAAGGATAAGTCATGGCAGCTATAAGCTTCACAGGTCTATTGCTTGGGCTGCTTCTCTCTTCTGTTGCTTCAGGGGACTCCATTGCAGATGCCAATCAAGGTAGCTTTCCTCCTTTCCCATTTCATTTGGCCTTGAAAAGTTGCATCGTTAGAGTAGTAGGACTAACACCTCCACTTTTATTATTTGCTTAGCTGGTGAGATTGGGACATTGGCAAAGGTTGACAGGTTTCCTGATGGTGGCCTGGTAACAGTTTGTTTTATGCAGTTACTATTACAAACTCCTCTCCCTACTCCTGCAGTCCCACTCCTCTCTTTCCCTCTCTTCTCTAACCTTTTTTAGTTGTTTCTTCCTGCTGAATGTGTTACCAGCAACATCACGATGGTAGCAGGACTCTCACTACCTCTTGGAGCAAAATGCTGAGGGGAAGGAAAATGGGTGTGGACAATGTGGTGAAGAGAGAGGCTATGAAGGTGAAAGGAGCAAAGAAATCAGGTGCAAACCGTTCTGTTGAAAAATGTGATCACCAGTGGGAGGGGGGATCTCATGTAGGGTGTGCATTGAGTGATAGGGTTCTGCCTTTGGGTGTAAGCCTTGTTGACCTCATGCCTTTCAGCTCCGATTACCGTGGGGTCAAAGGTCACCCACCAAAGAACAACTGAACTGAGGACATGGCTGTAAACCCATATCATATATATGACAGCTTTCCCCTGGCTTTTTTTTGATCCTTTGTTCTTCTCCTTTTCTCTTGTATATATATATGCATGTGTTAAGAGAAAGAGAAAGAAGTGGTGCATTGTATGAAGAGTCTTTTGCATTTAAGGGTTGTTTGTTTTAAGTAAAACATCGTAATTTAAAATAATTATTTTTTTTTACAGTGTTTTCAATTATTTGGAATGATGTAGAACAATGTAAAGTAAAATTCTGTCTAGGCCTTGTTTGCCCACTTGACAGTCCAATTCCTTTATTTTAGTTTACACAAAGGCTCACTGTAAACTAAAACAAGAAGATTAAAGCATCCCTCTTGTTTTATTTTACAAACAACTAAACAAACATTTCCTAATTTTAAAACAAGAAAATTTCACTTGTTTTGAAACCATTGATTTTGAAACCGGTGATTTACAAAGTTTTACACTAAAACAAACAACCACTTAGAGAAAATCTTATATAATGAGGGTAGTTTGAAGAATGTTTGGCATGCTTGCCAATCCGTTTCTACCCGGGGATCATTATGCGAGCATGAATGCATTTCATCCCTTCTGTAAGAAATCACCTAAGTGAACTTCCCTGGAACGCAAAAGAAACTCTATTTCTGAGCATCCTCAAGATGAAAGAATCCAAAATGCTATAGGTGCAGAGAAGGGAGTTTTTCAAAACAACTCCTTCCATGAAACTTTTCTTATTCTCCATGAGAGGTTTTCTCAAAAAGCTCCATCTTCCTCTTTGCATTTACTCAATTCCATCCTCACCTGCAATTACTAGAACCGGACTCAAGATGAAACGATATGTGTCTGCTAGTTAAGAATGTGAACGAAAATAAGGCATATTGTTGACATTTTGTTAGCCATAACAATGTGGCTTGTTGGGATATGACGGATAAATTTCTTGTCCCATTTGAATTTGCTTTCTTTTTGAATGCAGGAGACTGTAAGATTTCTACAAGGAACCCACCCGGCAAATCACACAGAAGCATGAATAACCAGGTTCTCTCTCTCTCTCTAAGTCCAGGCCCCTTTCAAATGTTCCTCCAATATGTTTAGACGAACTGCTAAAACTTCGTGACAAATAACTTCCAAGTTAAACATGGACACTATTCTATCTCCACTACATGAACTATATGATAGATGAACTTTCTCTTGTCGAACCAGGATACTCTCTACGTGGAGAATAGAAGGGGCGCACCAAGGCTTTCGAACACACAAGAACTTGGATCTCGAGTATCTGAAGCCTCTTCAACTCGTCGGAGCCAAGAACCTGATCAGACTCATAGCCATAGCCTTCTCGATGCCGCCACTGAGATTTCCAACATGTTGATCAAGGACTACGGACACAAGGCTCGCAGCCGAGCACCCGTCCACAACCATCAAACCCTGAATCATAAAAATGACAGTCCCTAGCTAGCTAGATATCCCCCTTGAATCCTGACATGCATGGAGTATGCATGCTTACGCCTTTTATATCTAATTATTACGTACCTTTCTTGACTACACATAAGAATGCTGATTAGGAAGAGCAGTCTTTAGCTTTTCAGTTTGGACATAAATGTTTCAGTGACTTCGTTACTTCTTTATCCTATGAACATATGTAATAGTCAGATGGCAAGCACTTTTGACTACCTTAATTTGAAGTACCACCCTCTCTCTCCAGGTCAGTGAAGAAAGCTTCAGGGATTAATATCTCATACTTCTTTTCGACCCAAAATATCTCATAGTTCTGGTTTACAAATAGAAATTTCTCAGAAAATATCGTGTGCATGCAATATTTGATTCATGCTGGCACTAAGGTTGTGGATGTATGATTCATGTACAGGTGGCGTTCAATGGTGTTCACATACAAAGCCTCTTATGCCATGCATTTGTGGGCCCCGTTTAAAGACATATATACTGATGCAGAAAATCCTCTACCTGAGAGTTTGTTCATGCATATTCTAAAGTTCCCTCTCTTTATGAATATTTTAGATCCTTACCAACATTTATTGTGCATGATCTAGTTTAGGCTGGCTAGCTAAGAGACTCCAACTGTAAGTGATGGAAGGTGATGGCATTTGACATTATATTCGAGTAAGAGGGATGTGGACAAACACATCTTAAAATAAGTTAATTTTGTATTTTTTTGTCATAGCCGTACTGCTCAAACCATCCTCATTAACCTCGTTTTTAGCTCTAGTATAGGTGATTCAAGTATAAGTTTTTCAATTAATAGCCAAAATATCATTTAAGTAGCTTCCAATGTCTAATGTCATCTCCTCAAAACTACTAGGATAAAACCTATGAAATCCCTAAAAATATACGTTCGTTAGGAAGTTGCGTCTAAGAAGAACCCTTGAATATTTAATATGCAACCTTAAGTGTTTTTGTTAAACTTTCATCCGTACTTCTTATAGATCCAACTGGTGGATGACCTCAAAAAAACTTGATTTGATTTGCCTCGATCGATCCACGTCTTGATATATATGAATGAGATTGGGTTTACATTTATAAATTCACTCCGACCTGTAGATATTGGATTTGATCTATAACGCTTTAGTATAATGAATAATATATCCAGATGATTCTATTCTTATACTTTTGACCATGTCATATGCTCGGATGCATTTGTAAACGCCCTCTAGAGTCGAGGCTGCTAGGGATTCTATTTTAATGATTGAAATCTTATTCCATGTTTTTTTGATCATAAAGACTACCATTTTTCATTCATAAACACAGAAGAAGTAGATACCACGGGATACGTGTGCGTGCTGTCTACCTCCACAAATACCTTCACATGGAAAGTTTGCAAGAAGTACGGTTTATTAAAAAAGAGTAATACTTGCTGTAATGTTCAGCTACAATGCAGCTGTAACTACCACATGATCACGGGGTCAAACAACACGGAGTTTTAAATTCCACTGTATTCCTTGTGAAATGGTGCAACTACCTCGCTGGTGATCAACAGTTGTAGCTTCATTGTAGCTGACCAGTGCAGTAAGTATGTATTATCTATCTGAAAGATACTCAGCCCCAATCCCTTTTGCCTTCACCCAATCGATTTACATGGCCCAAAAGTGTGAAATGACCAGCCCCAATAACCTTTATCACCATATATTAAGTGATGTTTGCTGTACTGAGGGTCAGTGTAATAAGTTGAATTATCTTGCAATTAAAGATGCCATTGGTCTACCTAAGTAGATGAGTTGAATAACTTTTTCAACAAGTGGCCTGACAAATATTAATTGCGGATGCAAAGTTCTGGATGTGACAAATGTATGTATGCATAATAAATGCTTCATAGACATGACAAATTTCATGTCTACGGAGCATTTGTCACACTTGAAAAATATTTGTCATGCCTATAAATTTGTACACACATATATAAGGATGACAAATATTTTTCAGGCGCAACAAATGCTATTTGTCATGCCTGCGAAGTATTTTTCACATTTGTAAAATATTTGTTATGCCAAAAAATATGTAGAAAGATGTAGTGATGACAAACAGTTTCTAGGTGTGACAAATGCTTCTTAGACGTAACAAATAGTATATGTTATGTGACTCACACCCATGAAGTATTTGTCATATGTATATACATTTGTCACGTCTAAAATTATATACACCACATTTAATACTTGTCCGGCCACTTGTGGAAAACATTGTCCAATCCATGTGACTCTTACTTAGGTGGACCAATGACATCTTGCATTGTAAGATGATTCAACTTGTTGTATTGACCCTTAGTGCTGCAAGCATTACTTCCATAAATTTGACTTTACATGGCTCAAAAGCCCGATTAACTTTGATGATGCAGTGTCTAAGTTTTTTGAGTAACATTTTCTGCACTGAGTCGACATGGTCGATGGTGCTGCTGTCTGATCTTCGATCTCTTAGATTGGATGACAATAGTGGTGCATTTTCTTTAAAAAAATTGTCGAGCTGGAGCTAGGTCTCCATACCCTTCAAGTTCTCGCACGATTCAAACTATTGGATCATCCAAATGCATAATCCAATGCAACATTGTGATTTTTTTTATTACATTAAGTAGAAGAAAAGAGTACATTAAGAAAGTCCACAGCCGTACCAAGTCCCAACCCACCATAGCATGGACCACGGCATGACAACTCCTATTATAAGAGTGAGAACATGAACCAGTACTGAATAAATCAATATTCCCAAAGCCCCATTACTAAGACCAGCTACATTAGACAGAAAAATAGGGGAAGCTATCGCACTTGGACATATATGATATAGAGGGCACGATCAGAGAAGTATAGGAGTATGAAGGATACTTGGGACACCTCGGAATAGCTCCACAAAGGCGAGCACGAGGATCTCTAGAGATGCTGCAACATCTTTTTGGCAGCCGCAAATAAGGTAGGCTCGGAACACACATCCACAGAGGATGCATGGAATAAGCATGGTAACATGAGTACCACCAACAACCTTCATGATCTTTGAGCGGGATGGATATTAGATCGACCAAGGTACACCAAATAATGTCGAAACCCCAATGAAAATCGAACCCAAAGCTGCGAACTTGCAAAAGGAGCCAACACACAAAAAGGGGAACAAGGCCTGGACTGACAAGAGTGGAGATGGTGGATGGACGCGAGGCAAATAGAACAGAGGAGGACATTGAGGCAAATAGGGGAAAAGAGGAACAGAGAAAATATAGAGAAAGGAACAAAAGGGAAAGAAAGGAAGAGAATAGAGACGACGAACATGGCGAAGAACGGGGAGGGGAGGTGCCCAACGGGGACTCTCTCCACGCAAACCGAAACAGATGAGAGGACACTTTCGCTGCCAAAGACGACAAGAACCTTTTCGACCGCACGGCCGACGACCTTCTATGCGGGAGTAGTAGGTGGGATGCCTCCCGCAATGACCGACGAACACACACCCTGATGCTATATTATGAATGGTGTAGCACATTGCTGCCCCGCACATGGTACAACAAGTATTGTTCAAGTTTTTTTTTTTAAACGGTAAAGTCTTTTATCCATTTTTTCAAATCCATCTCCTATTAAAATAATAAGGCTAAAAGGCATACTGGCACAACACTTGTGCTGGCTACATTTTACAAACCTAGGCCCTTCCAAGGGGGGAGAGAGAGAATCAATAGATAACAAATAGGGTGTAGGTGCCCTTTGAGGGTCTTATTTTATTGAGTTTTTTCGTATATACCTCTCCAGGCTATTGCATTTGTGCAATATATTCTTGACTCTCATATATTATCATAAATACTCTTGGGATCTTTAAAATATTGTAGTTATAGTTCTCCATAAAAATACTCATAATATATTCTTGACTCTCATATATTATCATAAATACTCTTGGAATCTTTTAAAAAATTGCAATTATAGTTCTCCATCAAAATACATGTAAACTCTAACTAAATATGTCAAAAAGATTCCATAAATCCTATATATATATAACATTAGTGAATTTAAGGATAATTTTTTATTTGATTTCACGACATTTTGATGGAACATATAACTTCAACCTTTCTAAAGATTTTAGGGTTATTTATGAGAATATGTGTGAGTTAGAGGTATACGTACAAATTAGTTTACATAAACATGTATACAAAAATCCCTATTTCTGCGGCAACACCCCCTAGATTGGGAGGTGGGTGGCATTATTGCCCAATCTCTCGCATTAGTTGGAAAAAAAAAAACTCTCCTTTCGAAAAAAAAAAAAAGCGTAGCTTAAAGAGTGATTCGCGCACATTTTGTTAACAAAATCAGATCACAATTCTCATATGATTCAACAATTTGGATTGCACGAGACACAATCCAACTGCTGTCCACTAACGGTGCAACAAATATTTTCCCATGCCCTTTGTAAATTGAAAGTCTAAGCAGGATTTCCCACGGGCTGCATTGCGCTTAAAAGACGAGTTATACTTGCTGCACTGACCCTCGGTACTGCATTGATGATCAATGCAGTGGATAAAAAAATAATTATTTTTAATTTGTTTTAGGTGGGTCTCAAAGTGTCTTACATGTCCATATAATCTCCGATCGGACGATTTAAAAAATTTAAAAAATTAAAAACCAAACACCATTGAACAGTAAACTATGTGTTTAATGGGCCAATAATAGTTTTTAATTTTTCAGTTTTTTTATTTTAAGGTCATCTTATCAGAGATCGGCCAGTACGGACGTGTAAGATACGTCGGACCTAAAAAAATCAATTTTTTTTTTTTTTTTTTGGTTAACCCACGACTCTGAAGGTTAGTGCACTCAGTATAACTCTTAAAAAAAACTCGGGCCGGCCCAACTTTATGCTGGGCCGTCGTCCAGCTGGGCCCTAACTTTAGATCCCACATTTACTCCGTGGAGGGAATGCCCTCCGCACGGCGGCATCTCCTTTTCCAGTTTCCGGAGTCCGGACTCGTTTGGCGCGACGTAAACAATTTTCCCAGATTCTTGTTTACGGGCCTCCCCCTACCCCGTCCTCCTACCGAAAGGGCCCTCTGCACGCCTTATTTGGCCTCCTCTGCTTCACTACTTCTTCCTTTTTGGCCCCCTCCCAGCACCTCTGCTGCTTCCCACTCTTCTCCAGTGAGAAGCAGGAGAGAGAGATCTCCAAGATGCTGGAGTACAAGGATCTCCTCACAGGCAAGATCCTGGTTCTCCTCTCTATGTGTGTGTAGATCATTCTGTCTCGTTCTTCTCTTCGCTTCCTTGTGCCATTTCCTGCTGCGATCTGGAGCTTGGTCTTCTTGTTTCGGGTGGTTGCGGGGCATTGGTTGTCTTGGTTTGGTAGATGCGGGAAGCTCGTCATCGGAGTCGGCATCGCTAGGGGATTGGATCTGGGGTGGTCTTGGAATGCTACTTTCGATGTTTAGTGGGTTTTGTTTTCCATTTTTAGGTTGGGATTCAGTGTTGTGGGATGAATATTGTGATGATCAATCCGTGCCCTTGGCAAGTGCTTTGATGTGATGCTCGGTGATGTTGTTTTATAGCTAGTTTGGAGAATTGTTTTTGATGTGGTTTCAGAAACAATCTAAATCTAAGCCGTGTTTGGTGCAGCTTCTATTTGGAAGTACTTTTGCATTTCCATTTAGTTATTTTTTATGGAAGCCATTGGCAAGAAGCCATTTGTAGTATTTTACTTGTATTTTCGCTTCCAACCAAAAGCTACAAGGGGGGAGCTTCCAAGATTGGAGAAAAAGTGAGATTGTTATCAAAGAGTTGACTTTTGTAACAAACCAAAAATAGTTATAACTTATAACCTCTTTCCCTCAACTCATTCTATGTGAGAAGTGGAAGTCAAAAGTAACTTTCAAGTAGAAGTTTTGCCAAACACGCCCCTAGCATACTTGGCCTTCTGTTTGTAGTAGGGGTGTGTGTGTGTGTGTTTTTTTTTTTTTTTGGGGGGGGGGATTAAAGTGAGATCCATGTCTGTACTCTTTGATCTCCTTTAGGGCGGGTTGGTTCCATTGGTAATTTGGACTATGAGCACACTTTTAAAGATTAAACAACTTAATAAATGAGGAGACAAGAAGCAAATTAACTTAGAACAATGTGGATATGGTTTGTTAAATCTGGAAAGGGATGTGAGAAATGGAGGAATTATGCTGCATCCTTGGTCGGCATGAATACTTCGGAAACTATCAATGTATGATTAAAGACTTTGGAGTAGATCTGGTTGATGTTAAGCTACAAGTAACTAGGGTTAGATGGTTTGGGCATGTGCACTGCCATCCAAGTTTGGCACTAGTTTGAAGGTGCAATCAAATTCAAGTTGAATATGTCAAAAAAAGACTCAAAGAAGGTCCAAAACGAGGTGGTTCAACATCACGCATTTGTAGGTTTAACTACAGATATGATACTGGACAGAATAAAGTGGGAAGGCAGGATTCATGTAGCCAACCTCGAATATATGGGATAAGGTGGTGATGGCTTGAATGGTGTTTGTGAAGTAAATGTGTATCGCTTTTAATTTGTTTCAAAACAATGTAAAAGTCACTCAGTTGGCTTGAGTGGTGCTTGGGAAGTGAAACGTGGGGCGTATGGCCTTTAATGTGTTCCAAAACAATGTAAAAGAGATAGCTGGAGTTGTTAGAGTTTATCCATAAGGTGGCCCTAATCCTTGTCCTGGATTAACTTAAAGATTACTAGTCCTTGTTTTGAGTTTGAATCAAGGCTCATGCTTGGCTCAAGCTTGAACTTTTTTCTATTTTTCCCCTTGAGCTGACTCGAGTTTGTCAAAGCTTGGCTTCACTCGGCTTATTGCCACCACTAGCAGACAGTAGACCTGCCCTCTCCACCATATCTTGTTCCATCATCCGCATACATCCTGATTCCTACATAGCAGTTGATCATGTCCGCTGCTTGGTCCCATCTGAAAAGCCGTTTGTCTTCTGAGCCTTCTGGGATTTGCATATTATGGAGCTTAGGCAGCTTTATAGACCCTCCCTTTGCCGGTTGTATAAGACTTCCTCTGAATTGAATATTCCAGTACTTACAATTATCTTACAATTATTGTATTTGCCCCAAAGGGTAAAAGCTCTAGCCCCTACAGCAATCTCGAAAAGGTTGAATGAGAATGACTATTCTATACGCTATGTTGAAAAAAGTGTGGATTTTGCCACCAGTTCAGTTAACAATAGACATAGTTAGCACAATTACAATCAGAGGGGTCAAGAGAGATTCCTCATCCACTAACAACATGGCTCCAGCAATCTTTGTCATTTGAAGTATTTTTACGTCTCATGGCTCCAAAAAAAAACTTCCAAACAGAAAAGAAATTAACAAAATAAAAGTTGCACTTGGTTAGGTGAGAAAAACACTCTCCAATTCCAAAAGAAAACGCCTGTGCTAATGTAGCACTATCTCTTCTCCTGCTGCTGTACATTTCATGCCATTGGCTATTCTATACACTTTGGGAGGTAAGTGAAAGTTCTTCCATTTCATGATGCCAATAACTTTGTGTGATAACCGTGAAGTTATTTTTATGACTAGAACTTTATTTATATGTGATTTCTTATAAAACCTCTAACTTGAAAGGGCTTTGATTACATTCTTGAGAGATCATTGTGATGCACTTTTGGATAACTAAACTTTGGCTAATTGTAGATATGAAATGTTATAATATGGTACTGTTGATTGTGTGGTATGGCCATATGAATTCTAGAAAATCATATACATGCATTCCTTGAAGGTTTATATATATATATATATATTCTCCCTCTTTGGATTCTAACAAAATTAAAACCATGAAGTCAAAATTTAAAAGAAACAAATGCGGAAATCCTTTGTATATAAAAATACTCACTTTCTTTGTTTGGCTGTGCGGTGCAGCCTTACTCTTTCCACCAACATGGCAAAAGTAGCTGACATGAGTCACAAACATATGGAAAGCTAACTTTCCTCTTGAGCTTGAGTTTTGTGAAGCTTGTATATAATGCTTTAAAGGGGTGTCAGGTCTAGGTCTCTTGTCCACATCTGTTTCACTCCAGTATTACTCTATACCAACCTTGTATAGAATATAGTTCAAGATTTCACATACTGACTATGAAACTTATGCATACTGCAGAATACAGGACTATTTCTGGTGTTGCTGGACCCCTTGTCATCCTGGAAAAAGTTAAGGTGTATTGATTTTCTTCCCATCCTTTACATTCTTTATTGTATTTTTTGTGCTTCTGAATGTCACCATTGTTTATTGCATTCTCTTTTTCTCATTGATTATGCTTCTGATTGCTATTACTGGTCATATCCAGGGTCCTAAATACCAGGAAATTGTTAATATTCGACTTGGAGATGGTACAACTCGTCGTGGCCAGGTCTTGGAGGTTGATGGAGAAAAGGCTGTTGTGCAGGTCTGTTTTACCTTTTTGGCCTTTAATTCCAATGTGCTTAGTTCTAATTTTTCTGGTAATTTGAAAATTATTCCTGTATATTAATGAATCCATCATCACTTCATATTGTGTTTCTTGCACATTATCATTCTGGAAAATGGTTTGCACATTATCATTCTGGAAAATGGTTTAAGTTCCAACATGGTTGTGACTTGTGCGTGATGATGTTCTCATATAATCATGTTTTGTCAGCTTCCTTGTTATTTTCATTGGGCAAATCTTTATTGTTGACTTATTTTGAAAAAAGTCTCATATGGCTCTATATTTATTATAAGGCGTGTGGGGCCAGTACTTTCTTCCAATTTCCTTGATAGCCATTCTAGGTTTGGCACTCTTATGAATCATAAACTGTCTGAGGTAGGTTTGTTTTATGTTTCAAAAGTTATGGGTATATGGGCCACGTATTAATGCATTTATGACAATAGAAATATATCATATGTTTGTGACTGATGTGTTGGATTTTTATTAGGTCTTTGAGGGGACTTCTGGAATTGACAACAAGTATACAACTGTGCAGTTCACTGGAGAGGTGTTTTTTCTATTCCCTCTCTTTCATGCTTTCATCTGCCATTTTATTTCAGTAAAATGCTATGCACTAAGTCAACTGTTAAGTGTTAACTTTACCAACCTGCTGCAATTGGTTTCTTTGAAGTATGCCATGGTGTCCATGAGTTATTCTGTCAACTATTAGTGTCAGCCTGCTATCTGGGCAAGCCCAACTGCTACTTGGATTAAATTTCTGGTTCAGACCTACAAAGATGCGGTAATGGGCTTTAAAAGGGATGTTGTGCAGGGCCCATATAAATTGGTTCTTAGTAAAAGAGATGAAACAATGTTACATGGCTACATGGGTATGTGGGTTCAAAAACATAAGTTATGGGTTTAGCGTAATGTGGGAAAAACACCCAAAGAAGTTATTTTTTGTTTCCAGGTTTATTTCTGGAATAAGCCTGATGGCCTATTTCTTGTGAGAAAATAGAAAAAAAGAAGAGAAGAGAAAAATGCAATGTTGGGAACTAGGCTCTATATGTGAATGGAAAGGGAGGGCAGGAAGAAGGAAATAGGGAAAGGAAGGAAAGAAAGGGATAAGGAGAGGAGAGACAGAAGAAAATAGCAAGGGGAAGAAGGAAGATGAGGTGGGGCCATGGAGGAATGGACACTATGGTTCACAAGGATGATGATGCTGGAGGGAGTTGACAGCGGCAGTGAGAATGATGACAACCAGCAATGGATGGATGGATGTTTGAAGATGAGGACTAGTCCTTTGAAAAATACTTTGAGGGGTGGTGGAAGCTTGTGAATGTGGTCATCCTCCAGAAGGCAACTGTGATGATGATGCTAGTAAGGTGGTCCTTGTCTCATGAAGGCTAGTAAAATTCCATCCCTTGATGTGCAACTTTTTCTATTAATAATAGGGAGGATATGTTATTGACTATCTCTGGGTTCTTTCTCACTCATCTCATTGGAATTATTTTTTGTCTCTGTTGATTTTCTCTTTCTTCTCCATGCAGGTTTTGAAAACACCTGTGTCAACTGATATGCTTGGAAGGATATTCAATGGATCCGGTAAACCTATTGACAACGGTCCTCCTATACTCCCTGAAGCTTACTTGGATATATCTGGTGAGTTTTTTAATGGTAGATAATGAAATTTGGACTAATCTTATGCTGCCTATTCTGAAAGGAAGGGAGTGAGAGTCTCGTCAATTTATGTATGTATGGTCACTTCTATGTAAACAAAGGCAAGCACGAATACTCACATGTACACAAAAACATGCAGTCTCATTTATATGTACATATATGCATGTATGGCATGCGTTTTGTGTTTTAACGTTTTTGTATGCTATTGTGCAAATTCTAATATTTCTGTCACCAGGGAGTTCAATCAACCCCAGTGAGAGAACTTATCCTGAAGAGATGATTCAGACAGGGATATCTACCATTGACGTGATGAATTCAATTGCTCGGGGACAGAAGATTCCTCTATTCTCTGCTGCTGGGCTTCCTCATAATGAAATTGCTGCTCAGATTTGTCGCCAAGCTGGTCTTGTCAAGCGGTTGGAGAAGTCTGACAATCTTTTGGGGGTATGATATTCAATGGCATGAGAACCCATGGTGACAATTTTTTTAATGGAAATACAAGATATTCTCTGTTCACGTTTAATTTGCAACTACTGTATTTTGTGGGAAGCCCTAATGCATGCGTGACTTTGAAAACTTTTAGCTGATTGAAATTTTATACCCAGAAAGTTAGCAATATAAGAGGAGCATTAAGGGTTATACTGTGACTGTTTAAGGAATAACTTCTTGTATAAAAAAAGGGCGTACCCAGTGCACGAAGCTCCCACCATTACAGGAATAACTTCTTGTAACAGCTCGAGAGTGACGAATGTGTGGCATATATCCAAAAGCTACATCATACAGTCGAAGGATACCTTCTGAATCAGCAATTAAACTAAGTCACTAAATTTTGACAACATTTTCTTAAAAAACAGAAAAGGAACGACTATGCAAGTTTTCTTTGGTCTAAAGTTAAAACGCACTTCTGTGAATTCTCTGTGGCCTCTGGCATGCATGGGATGTTGTGACTCCTTTCCGGAGTTTAAGGCCTATCATTTCAATGGAAGTACAAGATATTCTCTGTCACATTTAATTTGCAACTACTGTATTTTGTGGGAAGCCCTAATGCATGCATGACTTTGAAAACTTTTAGCTTATTGAAATTTTCTACCCAGAAAGTTAGCAATATAAGAGGAGCATTAAGGGTTATACTATGACTGTTTAAGGAATAACTTCTTGTATCTGTAGCATACTAAATATTGAGTGGCTGCATCTTTTGTGATTCATTACCACAGTTGAACATGGCATTGCTGGTAAGCTTTGTAAACAGCTCGGGAGTGACGAATGTGTGGCATATATCCAAAAGCTACATCATACAGTCGAAGGATACCTTCTGAATCAGCAATTAAACTAAGTCACTAAATTTTGACAACATTTTCTTAAAAAACAGAAAAGGAACGACTATGCAAGTTTTCTTTGGTCTAAAGTTAAAACGCACTTCTGTGAATTCTCTGTGGCCTCTGGCATGCATGGGATGTTGTGACTCCTTTCCGGAGTTTAAGGCCTATCATTTTGGAGTCTGCTACATACATACATGTATATGTATGTTTATGTGTGTGTATATAGAGGTTTACTTGAACATGGCAGGTTCATTGAATACGATAAATTCTTAGGATGAATGGTCAGATCTAGCCATCTTTTGTGTCTCTCTGCATTGGAAGTTGCATGTGGAAGACGCTGTTAGTCTCTCTCTCTCTATATATATCTCTCTGGGTGGGGATGGAGAAGTTGTCTCTGAAGACAGTGTTTACTGCTATGCCTCATCTTTGCAAGAGTTATCTGATCAAAGATTGGATGGCTCCAATATTTGAAAAAAAAGAGACAGTGCCAAAGGTGTGAAAGTACAGAACATGCCAGATTGGGCAGCTGGCTTGTTTTGCCAGTTCTTCCTGCCCAAAGAGTGGCACTGCTGCAGGATTCAGTGCTACAGTGGAACTGCAGGAAGGCCCTACACATGATCAGACAGTGCTGCCCATTTGCATGCCCAATGTGCAAAAAGTGCATCTTTCAAACACACTTCTTTTGCACATTTTGAATTCTTTTGGGATGCAAGTCAGTCAATCTTGACGAGGCAACTATTCCTACAGTGCAGCCAGCCACCAAACAGACTTTTGGTGGCTGGCTGCATAGTCATGTCTCTGTGTGCATCATGGTTTGCCGTTTCGTACCGGATCGGGCCGACTCATATGAGTGATCTTGGCATTCATATTTTAGTGTATAATATTTTGAATCTTATTAATAGTTATCTGAATTGCCATCTTTAAGCTGCTTTATTCTGCATACTGTGAATTTGAACCCTCATGTGATTTGAGCAACTTTTCACCTGAATGTGAAGTTTTTGTAACATAACAGGAGGTTTTGCTAATTAAAAGAGAAATGAATCTTAGAATAAAAGAGGAATAGCTATTAAGGTATCTTTCCTAGTTGGAATGAATACCTGTTGTTTAAAAGGATCTCAGTTCAACAAAAACCTTAAACAACTAGCTACCTGATTATAAGTTTGACTTTCAAAAAGACTGTATAAGTTACGAATGAAAGCCTAGCTGAGGTTAAATTTAATCTTTATGAGTTTATTTACTAAACAACCAAATTAAGAAGCCATAAGTGAATTAACAGCAGGCTTGATTATACTCTTGGGAATCTTACCGGATCATAATTTTTCTTTGTTGTGATTGTTTTTAGTAGTTAGTGAACTTTGTATCTTGGTCTATTCTTCTAGTCTTGTTTAATTTTTGTTGTATACTGGGAGAACTTGTTTGGATCTCTTTCCAGTCTGCAATTCCTGTCACTGCACTGCAAACTCTTGGCAAGTTACTTACAGCAATTTGCCTATGCTTTGTGGACATTTAGGAGCAATTTGCTTCCTAAATTAATTATTAACGTGGCAGATGCTTTTTTCATGTTTCATATTTCTCGTATAAATGCGTTGTATTCATAGCCGATGGCATGCTTCTGTAGGATGGGGAAGAGGACAACTTTGCTATTGTTTTTGCTGCTATGGGAGTGAACATGGAAACAGCACAATTTTTCAAACGTGATTTTGAAGAAAATGGTTCAATGGAAAGAGTGACACTTTTTCTAAATCTGGTATAGTGATCATCCCTTGTCGGTCAATGCTTCTCTCTTTTGGTCATTGTCTTTCCATGTGCACATCACTCGATTTATTGGGAGTTGACGGTTTCTTACACTGCATTCACTGAAACTAATTTATCTTTCAGGCAAATGATCCGACGATTGAACGCATCATCACCCCTCGAATTGCACTCACTACAGCAGAATATTTAGCATATGAATGTGGGAAGCATGTCCTCGTTATTCTAACTGACATGAGTTCATATGCAGATGCACTTCGTGAGGTGGGGATTTGATTATATCTTTATTTTTAGTACCTTTCAAAACATTGGCCTTGGTTAATCAGCAAGAAAATTAGTTTATGCATTTTCGTAGAATTGATTTGTGGAGTTGAAGTGGTATCAGCAAGAAAGATATGTGCTAGTTTGCCTCTTCAGTTATGGGCCATTGCCCTGGTGAGATATTCTAAAATATTTTTGTCTAATATTTGTCAGCTTTCTAGCTGATGGAAATGCCATTTGGAAATCGAATGGCTCACTAGCCTCTTTTTGACCTGTGGAACTTTGTAAAGGTGATTCCAAGATATTGGCGACCATGTAATGTGAATGAATTTTTACAAACCAAGGTCACCAGGGTGCTGAGTATGCATAATATGGCAACAATGTGAGCTTATGTATGGGAGTTCTCCCTCCCATGAACAAAAATACGAAGCAGCATATGGGAAGTTATCGTCATCCTTTAAACACTCCCTCTCTCACGTGCTTGTACACGCTATAGGATCTATATAATCATTCTAGTTCCTTTCTAGTGTTCTTGTTGAATCCATCTCTTTCTTTTCCAGCCATTCTATCTAGATCATGGTTTGCAGAACTGGCCGGTTCAAACCAGAACTGGTAGAACTGGATTGGAACCGGTGGTTCCTGATCCAGTTTGGACCGGCCAGTTTTGGCCAGCCTGGTTCTGGTTCCGGTCCTGGTTCTGCAAACCTTGATCTAGATAAGGTTTTTATCCATTTATCTATCGGAGAATATACAGATTCAGGTGAACAAGGAGTAAAACATGTGAGGGTTGTAATTTTAAAAAAAGACCAGCTTACACGTAAGATATCCAAATTATCTTTTATTTATAATATAATTTTTATTGATAAAAAATATTTTTGTAACAAATGTACCTTCACATTGATTTTGACTTGTCCTGTACCTGGCTCTGCCAGATTGACTGACTTGATCTGGATTGAACGAAACCCTGGCTGGTCCGGATATGCAATTCAATCCTGTAATCTTTTATCTTTCTAGTCCCTCTTGACAACCAGGGTCCTTTTTCCACTTTCCGTAACTTTTGTCTGAACTCTCTTTCTCTTAAAGTTGTTTATCTCTTTCTAGACTCCAGTATGTGTGTTCTGGCACTGACCAGTTTGTGGGCATCCCCCCTTCTGAGGATGCCATCAGCAGCCTCTATCTCCAACTGTGGCAGATGTAGGAGCCCAATCATCTTTTTTGGGTTATCTAACATCTTGTTCCAAAAGACAGATATGCACCCATTAGATTCAAGAAGGATATATGTGCAAATCATTTCTTGTTCTGGCAGTTTGTTATTCAGAGTTTGATGCATGTGGCAGTATCGGCCGATACGTATCGGCATCGGTAGGGACCGGTACCGATACCCCACGAATAGGCCGATACCTGTCTTTGTAGTAAAAAAATAATAAAATATTTTTATTCATTTTTTATTGGCCGGTACTGGCCGATACGGCCGATACCGATACCGATACATATCGGTATCGGTACCCACCAGTACCAGTACTGATACCAAGATTGCCATCCTTGGTTTGATGACATTTTCTTGTTTCATGCCTCTGCAAATTGGTCTGCAAGCTGGTTAATGTCAGGTAGAATGCCTGTTGGGAAAACATTGCCAAGTCCATATCTTACATTAGATGTTGGCCACCGGATTGATGGCATAACGCTTTTTGACGATTGAGTAATGATACATGGATATGTTATGCAAAATTATTGATGAACACGTAGGCATGTATGTGATTGATACATTTTTTTTCATAAAGGAAAGATGATGTGTGTCCTTACAGTTATGGGGGTAAGACATTATTTTTCACAAACCATATCATTGAGGGAGATAATGATAACTTCACAAGTACTATATATATCCCTGTTTTACGGCGGTACTACTTTTGTATTTTCCTTTGTATAAAGTTGATTATGCTTAAACAAACAATATACTTGCACATTCCCTTCTTTACTCTTTCATATTTAATGAATCTATGGTGTTACCTACTCTAAAAAAAGTTATGCTTAAACCAAGCCATTGTGTTGTGCAATTGTGAATTGTGGTAACTACAGATTTGTTGTTTATGGAACATGAAGGTCAATGTTTAGGAGAGGATTTTTTTTTGTTACCATTAAGTTATAATTCTGGACCTTTTTGTTGTTACCAGCAAAGTTTGTTGCTTTAAAGATTTGTTTGTTTGATGGAACTGATTTAAACTTGTTGCAGGTATCTGCAGCCCGGGAAGAGGTACCAGGTAGACGTGGCTATCCTGGGTACATGTATACTGATTTGGCAACAATTTATGAGCGCGCTGGGCGTATAGAAGGAAGGAAGGGCTCCATCACCCAGATCCCTATCTTAACCATGCCTAATGATGGTAATCAGATGCAATACCGATCCACATTACCATGATATATTTTCATGTCTCACCACCACCATCTTAGTCCATATGTACTCAGTTTCCGTTGGTTTCCACATGCTTACTGCTCATGTTTATCTGATATTTCCTATAGGAACCTTTTCGCCATGGTTTCATTAGGACTTATTATATCATTGAAATTCACTATTGCTTTTATTTTTTGTAGATATCACACATCCTACTCCAGATCTTACAGGCTATATAACTGAGGGCCAAATATACATTGATAGGCAGCTCCACAATCGACAGGTGATGTTCTTGCAGATAATTGTTAAACATCCAAATTGTTAACTTGGATCGATATCAAACCTCTGGTGTCAATTGCATGAGAATGGAAGCTGTGTCCATCTCTCTCTTTTTTTAACCACAATTCTTATTCCATACCCCAGAAACAGGAAAAAAAATTAACCTGAAATGTTTGTGCTGTCTGATAATGTTCCTTGTTAGTGTGTTTTCTTGTTAAACTAGAAGAGTATCCTTGTCTGCAAGCACATTGGATCAAAAATTGTGTTGTCTGATGGTGTTCCTTGTTTGTGTTTTTTCTTCTGAATCATTTATTTATTTATATTTCACCTTTTCGTTATAAAAGCTGTCCTAATTTTTAGCTAATGTCTTCAACAGATATACCCACCAATTAATGTTCTTCCATCTCTGTCACGTTTGATGAAGGTCTGTCTGCAAAGATTTTTTCAGAATGGATACATTTATTGTACTTCGTTCTCATATGGTTGATAAATTGCCGCAAAAGATGACTAGAAGGCCTGTATGTGTAATTGCAGAGTGCCATTGGTGAGGGGATGACTCGCCGTGATCATGCTGATGTATCCAATCAGGTGTGCTTTACTCCTCTTTTTGGTATCTAGAATAGCTGCCTTTCCATCATAATGATTGTCTTCCGCTGAGCATAAAAGATTGTGCTTATACCTATTTTTATGGTTATCTTGTGATCTTTATTGATCTAACGAAAAATTTTCCCCAGCTGTACGCCAATTATGCAATCGGAAAGGATGTCCAGGCAATGAAGGCTGTTGTTGGAGAGGAAGCACTTTCTTCTGAGGATTTGGTCTCTCTCTCTCTCTCTCTCTCTCTCTCTCTCTCTCCCTTTGTGTGTGTGTGTGTGTGCATGCACATGCACACGCACATTTCAGCTTTTCAATAACGAATGAAAGCGTTCAACGTTTTAGAATTCTGCATTTGCTAAATTGGATCCCATTAAGAGCTCACTGACTTGCCTGCATCCATGTTTGTGGCCTGCCACCATGTTTGCATGAGTAAACAGATGTTTTGTGCTTGAGCTGTTATAGAGCTGAAATGGAGAGGGACATGTAGCAGGTGCTATGTTCTCCTTGGGGGTTTTCCTTGCATCAGATGGAGCTTATGCTTGTCGTCCAGCAAAATAAGAAGAGTGCCCCAGTTTAGCATCTTATGGACTACTTTCTACACGGACAAACCGGCATCACGAGCTGGAGCACTTGTTGATAAGTCATTCAAGATGATTTTAAGATTAAAAAAGTAGGTTGAGAGACTCCTAAACTTGTTAAAGCACATAGTCACAGCTCAGCCAAAAGATATTCATGGTGCAACAAATATGTTCTAAAAATACTGTCATTAAAAAGTGCATTTGACATGTGAATGCATCTAGGGTGTTGTACGAGTCATCTTTTTGAAAGTGGTTGTATGAGTCATTATTGGAAGGATCTACTGATATTGGTAAATCACCAATTAACGTTGATGGTTGGGAAGGATCCACAGATTCCTAAGCCTCACTTTGATAGCAGAATGAGTTATGACGGGATGAGTTGTTCTGAATTGCTTATTCCAAAATAAGAGGTGTTTCACTTTGACAGTGTGGGCAGAATACAAGGCAGAATACCTAGTTCTTGGGTGTAGGGTGGAATTGCTTGTTCGCCTAATTCTGGGAATAAGTTGTTCTTGGCCGGGATACCAAATCCCTCCTATCGAACTAGAATGTGGCTTATTTCGAGAATAAAGAGGCCTTATTCTGCCAAATGCAACCAAAGCGAGGATAAGAGAATTTCGCACTTTTTTTTAGATGCATCCAATTCACACATCTATGTTGAGTACAGCATCCACAGTTGTGCATCACGTTTTCCCTGAAAACATTCTCCATCTTACCTTTTCTCTAACGACTGTAACTATCTTAATTGTAATACAGCTCTATCTTGAATTTCTGGACAAGTTTGAGAGGAAGTTTGTCACTCAAGGTGCCTATGACACACGCAACATCTTCCAGTCACTTGATCTGGCATGGACACTGCTGCGGATATTCCCGCGTGAGCTTCTTCATCGTATTCCTGCAAAGACCTTGGATCAGTACTATAGTCGAGATGCAGCAGCTCACTGAGTCGTCTATGTAGCTTTCAATTTTCATGGTTCCTCAGAAGTTGACCCAAATAATTGCTGGTGGTGTTACCACCCTCCAAAGAGAATTGTAGGTAGTATTCAAGCCCTGAAGGCCTGCTGCCATTTTCCTTTTGTATTCTTTCATTGAGGGAAGTTCCAATAAAATATACACCGTCTATATCTTATATTTGGGGTTGACTATGATTCTACCTTGTGTAAATGAAACAAATGGTATAAAAATATACTCGGACTTTTCCTACCAGAAATTTGTGGTCAAACGGTGAGTTAATTCCAGATGTTTTGAGTTTGGGATGGAAATTTGTATTATCAGCCGATCTAAAATTAACGTCACTACAAATTCCAGATACGCTCGAAGGGCTTTAAAACGTATACTCAAATTTCTCTTTTTCCACTGTTGGACTTTTCTAATGAAATTTGTTGTCAGCGTTAAGTTTCCCCTTGTCCAATTTCTGATGGAAGTTTGTGTTGTCGACAGAGGTATAACTCATTTCTCTAAAAGTTCTTGCTACACCCGAAGGGTTTTGAAGCATCCGCACTGTAAGTACCTATTTTGTTTATTATCGTTGCATCTATCCTCCCCGTCCTCTACTGCAGACCTTTTAGGGAATCCTTCTTGAATGAAGTGCTGATCCCTTTATATGATCATAATCTGATAATGTCCACGAAGCTTCCCTCTGTTATCACTTATCATTGAAGGCTTTTAGCATGCTATGGGTTTTACAAGTAAATACCCACATACATCCACCATGCACGCTTGTGGGAACCAAAAATAGAAGGACGTAGGTGGATGTTCCTTTCTCCATTTTTTTCCCCTCTTCTTTTGCCTACGTGTGTCAACGCGTAGGGTTGCTGCTCGCTTGGATGTGGCCAAGGAACCTGAGCTGCATTTGGTTCAAGTTCGCTGTGCCCATGTTTGCTTGCCAGATTTATCATCATGGTTTTGATACCATTTATTGGGGTTGGGTTGGTTTTGATACCATTTGCTGTGCCCTTGTATGCAGTAGCGTGTCTCCTCTCCTGTGCTCTTTCTTGCTGTTTATGCCCAGATATGAATCTGGGTTCTCTTTCCCTGAAGTAGATGTTTTCCCTCTCCAATTATCATTAAGTTATCTGTTTAAAAGAAAAAAAATTATGAAAGCATAAAAAATTATTATAGGTAAATTACGCAAACAAAGAAATAGCAATATAAGAAAATTTAATGTGATTCACTCAATTTTTGACACAGCAAGAAAACTGATTCAATCAACTTTTGACTGACGTCCACAAGACTGATACAAGAGAACAAGATATATTGTGACAGAAAATTTTCTGAGTGGACTCCAGAGGTATCTCTCCTCCCTCTCTCATCAACTCTTTCTTCTCTACATTATGTTTGGACTTATCCAAAATGACACAAGAAATAATTATACATAGATGCTTAAATATATTCTATCAATTTTCATATTCATAGATAAAATGTACGATCATGGCAAATTAAATGCATATTTGAGTCTATACTAAAAATGTTAAGAGTCTAATCCTTCAGAGGCTAAAGGCCTCTTATCTTCTCCCTTTCCCATCTCTAGCTTGCTTTTTTCCCTTTATCTGTCCTCCACCCTGTCCCTCCAATATCAATTTCAAAATTAATACTATATTAAAACTAGTACTCCAACCAAATAGAGCATAGGTTAGAAGATAAAGGCCGAGTGAAAAGAGCCATCACCTATTTACATCCTATGTTACTTGGGCTATTTTTTATTTTCCTAAGGCATCAAATCTTGTGTTGATAGCTTGCATTTCTATTGTCGCTAATAATGTTGTCAACGCCACCAAAAATCACCACATTTGCCTGGACATAAAATTTCAAGATTATAGATGCTGTACTCCTATTGTGAGATGACTCGTGTAGCTTGACAACTTATGATCCATTTGGTTATATGTAAAATATATTCGAAAAGATTTTCTTAGAAAATACGTTTATAAGAAATTTTTTTGCCATTTGATACTTATCAAAATATTTTTAACTCCTTTGAAAAATGGCATTCAGTGTTATCCCATAGATGTTAAATTTGGGAAAAGAAAAAGTCAACGAATTATGTTTTCTATTGACTAGAGTTTCATGGATTATCAAATAAGTGATTCTAACATACTTTTCGGATAAGTTTTTCATATGACCTATTTTACATGAAAACAGACGGACGCTTAATATGACCTGGAATTTTAGCAACAAAAGGAAACACAAACGATAAAGAAAACAATAATTTACATAGGTGATAAAACAATAAAATCATATTTATTCTGCCTAATTTTGGGAACACTCAGCAAACAAACACATGGTTGTAATTTCCCTTGTTTGGATATCTAAACTTAAAAATTTTGTGCTTCTGTATACTCTAACCTTCTCTTTTTCTCCACAGTGTAGGCAAAGTAGTAAGTATACACAAACTCTTTTTAAATAGCGAGATAAAAGAAGATTGAGAAATTATATAAGAAGGAAGAGTAACACTTGCTGCACTGAGGGTCGATGCTGCATTGACTCTCAGTGCAGTGGATAAATAATTTTATTTTATTTTTAGATTTGTCTACCTAAAAATTTTTAAAAATATTTTTTTCTAAATTTATCCACTACACTAAGGATTGATGCAGTGCAACAAGTGTTACTCAAAAAGAAATTAGCATGGATCAGATCAAGGCCTATGGGACAATTCACCAACTGGTAGAACTGAGGCAAGAGAATTGGTTAATCGACGGTGAGAACAAAGTGTAAAGGAAAAACTACAACAATGCTGCAGAGAATGTCTGAATAGATGCATGGGGCATAGGGAGAAATCCTAATTTTGTCAAATTTAGTTGAGAGTTAATCCAACAACAGTAAAAAAAACGACACTTGATGATAGGTATACGATTAATATTGTATGTAATGGGGCACAAACGTCAGCATTACTATGTAAAATGGTAAGGCATGACACTGGTATTTCTTAAATGTTGACACTGCTGGCTCATTTGAGACTGACACGAGTTTATTTTATAAAAAAATTGAATTGTTTCAATCAAGTACAATAGGCTAATAAGGAGATGACACAACTTTATATTGATGACATGTTTCAAAGGAATTGGGATCTCTTGGATAGTAATTTTTTTCGATCCTTGAACATTTGTTGGTGGTAGATTGATTAGGCAAGTGATAAGGAAGAAATGTAAATGTGGAATTTTTTTAGCTTTAAAGATCTAAAAAGTCTAGAAGATTCTACTTCATCTCAAAGAGCGTTCTGCAATGTTAGTTTATTCCATGGAGCAGTAAATAACTTAATACTTCGGGGTGGGAACCTGGTCGGAAGAGTCCACCATGTTTGGTTTACGACATAAAACTGCTGCAGTCTTTTGGTTTTAAACTATTAATCCTAAAATTGGTGAATCTTAAAACAAACAGTGCTTTGTCTACATGCCTATAAAATACTTATCACAGAATTTAAAACCATTGGATTCTAATTTTCAATAATTTTAGACTGAAAACCAAAATACAAAAGGATATCATATCAGTCGATAAAATTTTGAAACTTGACAATTTATGACACTCCATACCCAATGAAAAATATCATAAATAATAGTTCGACTACGTGTTAGAGCATTTACATCACACAAAAAACTTCTACAGGTAAAAAAGGACCATGGTATGCCCAGAGTGTATGTACCCTTTGGAAAGATGGCCTCATTTAAAACCCACCGGCATGGTTAATGAAACGATAGCTGCAAGGACTGTAACAGCTCAGGGGTGTTTCTGCGCATGGGAATTCCATAGATTGTTTCGTAGATATACAAAATATAGTTGAGGACATAGATACAAAGATCCATTATTTTTCATTTTTTTTCCTTAAAATTCCTACCCATTAGCATCACACGGCAGTCTACATCTTTGGATCAGATTCCGCCGTTGGTCTTTCGTGTACGCCTGGTGTTAGTGGGGGCCCTTACAAGCCCATGGGCTTCCGAGCACTCGAAGCTAAATTCCATGTGCTGACAGCTCTCGGTATTGGGCCATCTCTCTCTCTCTCTCTCTCGTATTATTTTAATTTATTGAGGTAATGTCCTATAGATTCGGATATGCATGAATTGCAATCATTGTTGTCCGGACATTTGTTGGAGACGGATACAAGACAAAGCTAAGCACGGCGGAGTTGGAAACTCGCAATCTATTCCACCTACAACCTGTGGAAAGATAGAGTTTGAGTTTCATGTCAAAAAAAAAAGGGGGGGGGGGGGGGGGGGTTTACAAACCCCCTAAAAGATGTCATATTTGTAGATAATCCTGTGCATGATTCATATTTGTATATAACTCTCTTAATTTTGATGTATTTTCATATAACCCTCTTAATTATGTAATTTATTTTAAATTTTACTTGAGTTAAAATATTTTTACTATACGTAAAAATAAAAATATTTTTTTGATGTTAAATATATAGAACAAACTTATGAATATATGTTTATATGATTTTTCTTGTGAGATATATATATATATATATATATATATATATATATATATATATATATATATATATATATTTTAATTGAAGATTTTATTAATATTTTTATTTAATAGCTTTTACATATTTTATGTAAGTAATAATATTTTAATTTAAGTGAAATTCAAAGTAAACCTACATAATTGAGGAGGTTATATGTAAATAATATCATAGTGAAGATGGTTATATGTAAATACGAATCATATAGGAGGTTATCTATAAATATGGCATTGTTGAGGAGGTTATTTGCAAAAACCCCCAAAAAGATAGAGTTTGAGTTTATTAGTAAAAAAAAGATAGAGTTTGAGTTTGTCAAGCACAACACAATTTTTAGGACATATTTGGCACAATTTTTTATTGGAAGCACTTTTAGGCTTTTATTTAGGGTGTGACATAACTTTTAATTGGAAGCACTTTTAGATTTTTATCTAGTTATTTTATGAGAAAAAAATGTGTTGAAAGCCACTTTCATGGTATTTAGTTTATTTTTCAGCTTCCAACTAAAAGCTACAACCTAGAGCTTCTTAAATTGAAAAAAAAAAGTGAGGTTGTTAGGAGGGATTTGACTCCTGTAACAATCTAAAATTAGTTATAACAATTTATATCTATCTTTTTCGTGTTATAAGAGGAAGCTAAAATTGGCTTTCAATTAAAAACTATGTCAGACATGCCCTTAGTTAGAAGTACTTTGGGAATCCCTTCGTTTAGGGGTAGGTGGGAGCCCACCAAACCCCTGTTTTCCCTCACCGGCCACCTCGGTTCTTTGATTGTCCGACTGCCTAGCTCGTCACCAACAATGGATGTGCGGGTGTGGGAAGTCCCTCTTGGAGCTCCCCTCCCACCTATCTCTTTGGTTAGTTCCCAGCTCCTTCTCTGCTGCCCTCTCCCCTTCCTCCGCCTCCGCCTTCCCTTTCCTGTCTCGATTTTTGTTGGAAGGCTCCGTTTTGGGGATTTCTTCCATCTTCGTTCCTTGCCGCCACTGCCTCCCTCATCTCCACCGACCCCCACCACCGTTTATTCCTTTGTAAGGGCCTTCCCCCACTTCTGGCACCTCTCGGTCACCGCTGCAGATTCAATTATTCGTAGTTTCCTCCGTACTCCTCCTCCTTTTGATCACCACCTCCTTCTACTCTCTCCACTCCATCCCCTTCACCCTATCCCTTGTGGGATTTTGCCTAGTGATCTAGGGATTGGCCTTTTGTCTCTGGCGTAGTATTTGTCTCTGATGTGGATCTTGTTCGTGCTACTATTGGGATTTTGCCTAGTGATCTAGGGATTGGCCTTTTGGCTCTGGTGTAGTATTTGTCTCTACTGTGGATCTTGTTTGTGCTGCTATTTTCTCCTACCAAGTTTCTTGTTGGTTTGATTGGCCAGTGTTTCCTGGATGAATTTGGAAAGCTTGTGGTGGCTCCATCGACTCTGTGGATCTCTGTTTAGACCCTAGAGATGGTTCGTAGTGCTTGTGTACCTCTGCTTAATCTGTACGTCTCTAATAGCGTAGGTCTTCCAGCTCCCACTCTTTTCGACTGCCTTGTGGTGCAGCTTCTCCGGCCCTATTGCTGGTGTCTCCATGAAGGTTCTCCTCCTTCCTCAAGCATATCTCTTCCTGGTGGCTACTTGGTGTTTTGTTCGAGCATCCTATGGTCATAACCTAGGATATCTTCTTGCGTGTGTTTTCTCTTTCTAGCCCTTGGTGTTCATGTACTGGTTCGGCGCCGTGTGCCAACCTTTCCCATTTACCTTTGTCTTGTAATGTTTTCACCCTCGTTTCGCAACTTCTTTGTCATCCTCTGTACCATCTATGTTATTTGAATGAAAGTTTATCCTTTTCTTGACCAAAAGCAAAAAAGTTAGAAGTGCTTTTGAGGTTTTATATTTTAATTTAGGATATTAGAGTTTGAAAGCCACTTGATGGTTTATATGCTTTCAACCAAAAATACTAGACTTTGGAAGGTACTTAGCACATGAAAGTGATTTCTAACTAAAAAATTCACAGAGCGCATCCTTAGAATTGAATATTTCTTTGATTAGAACTAAAGTATGTTAATTCTTTAAGAAAACAATTTAAATCACAAAAATAGAGCTTAGAAATTTTTTGTTTATGGTTCGATTGAATTCGGAGTTTAATTCCTTTGTCAATCTTTTTCGAATGATTTTCTCTATCAATTTACTATGCTATGATTTAAAGATCTTAAGACGTGCATATAATTTTTCAGTGAATTGGTACCCTACTTTTAAAGGGGGAAGTGCATCATCCCTTTATTAGATAAAGTGGGTGGAGTTCTTACCTGCTACCATACATCACTTATTTATTGTTTTTTTCTTCCATATTCACATCTTACTTTCTGAATTTAAAAAAATTATGTACATTGAAATAACAAAATGTTAAACTTTAACGGCCAACACAAGGTGAGAAACCTCTAGTACGTTCTTGAGCTAAGGCAATTTAGTCCATATGTTTATATGGAGGATATTTTATATTCTTTTCTTATATGCTATACATCATCGTAGTGAGAGGAAAACCTTAAGACAAACTTCAAAGTTTTAATATGTTTTAGTTTTATTAGTAATAATATAGAAAAATGCAAGGAGGCAAATCATGTAAATTTTCATGTCTCTTTTTCCCTTTCTCTGTCTTTTTCTCTCATTTGCTTATTCCTTATGCACATGTGGTAGATCCAATTCTTTCACAAGAAAAAGATATTTCTAACAAAAAGAAACGATGTTTAATCCAAAAATAAAGTGGCCAAAACAAGCGATTATAAGCTCGAACTTAAAGGACCATCAATTGTAGGTCAGAAAGAGTACTGGATGTTAGCCCAAATTGCTTTTAAGTACCCGCATAAGCCTGGCAATTTAAGTCTTGGAGAAAGAACTTGGGTGCCGAGCACAAAGGGCAGCAATCTGATGTGGCTAAAAATCTATGGTTTGTGGGACACAGACACAGGTGTTGACACAGACACGTGTATCAGTCACATCAATATTTTAAAAATATGACATGAGGATACGGAGAATATATATATATATATAAATAATAGAATATAATTATTAAAATTTACGTAAAATGTAAAAAATATTACGAAAATATATTGAATGTTGGCATATAGATAAATATTCTGAGCAATATGTAATATTTATTTTGAAATCATGAAACAGGAACATGCCTTTTTAACATAAATAGAAATATCTATCAAATCATAACAAAAAAACAAAACCTCTGTAACAAAAAATCATAGGTTCTAAATAAAAAAATACTTACTGCAATGAGGTGTTGTAGCATGCTTGTGCGATCCAACTTTTTTTTAAACCATCTAATTAAAGATCAGATGATATAGGTGCTAAGCTGAAGTGATCCCTCGTGTGGACATTTTTCTTGAAAAACAAACACAAAAAAGGATAGATGTAATTGCCATTTGATCAGTAGAGAGTATTTTTTTTCCTTTTTTTAAAAAAAGATGTTGTCGCTGCCATTCGATCTCCGATCAAAGAAATTGGATGACAGTTGGGCATTACAGCAGCTCTTCCTGATTCCACGTCACATTTTGTATCGATTTGTCACGTTGATAAGCATCTCATTGAAGGCTCGAACATGTCACATGGAAAATGCACATGCACTATCATTCAACACTTATCCATAATCCAAACAAATCTTGGACTTCCATTCTGTTCATCACATCTACAACCTGTTAATTAAATTCAAATATGCCCAACACCTCCACCTCACCTAATGAGACTTTCTTTCTTCATTCTGGTACGTCTCCATTCATATGGAATCAACATAAATTTGGTACTTACATAACTTATTGTAGAAAATAACTTATCTGCTCTTAGCCTCACATGCGTCGAGGCATATGATGATATATAGAAAGGAGCCTAAAATTTTTTATCTCCCTCTAAGGCATCAAGTAAGCTGCATAAGTGTCTCGTAATACGCATTTCAATTCAGTACCAATGACCCATATAAGACATTAGGGGTTTGTTTAGACTAGTAAAAAGATAATAAAGTCTTTAACCTCCGAGATCATCAATTGTAAAATCAATGAAAATAAAACCATTGATTACACTTAACCAATGCTTTTGATGAAAAGTGACTTTGTGAGTTCCCTTGTCTGATGGTTAGTCTTGATTTTAGATTTTGAAATTTCATTCCAATACAAGCAAAAGAAAATATACAGATTTCAGTATTTTGCATTTATCTAAATTAAAATTATTATTTCAATATTTTATGTTATTTTACATCGAACTAACAACCCCTAAATCAGATGAACTCAGATCAGAGTTCAGATCAATCTAAATATAGAAAACAGGTAAGAAATTACACAGCCTTTAAAAATCAATTCCCTCACCAATTAAATGCAAAAGTTTATGACACAACGAAAAACTTAGAATCCGCTTGAAACTTACCCAATAAAATCTGTTTAGATCTACAAGAATTGTAAGCCAAATCCAAATTAGTGGGATAATATTATGATTCTTCTCAGAAATCACTTCTAATACTACCTTTACCATAAAAGGTAACATAGGTAGGAATAAGTCCAATCAATTTTAGAAAATTCCTCCCTCGTAACCTCTTTAATATAAGAAAATTTTGATTTTGATTTACGCCTCCTGTTGAAAGCTAAAAGATTAAATACACGACATTTATGATTTAATGTCTCCCTCAAAATAACATAATTGGAAACCGTAGAAATCCAAGAAACACGTCCAACGGGGAATTGCATCGATCATACCCCAAGCAAAAAAGAACCAAGGATACTTTTACCTGATCTTCTGCAACTTCATGGGTTTAGGGAAATCCATTTTGTTTGAATCGATAATAAAATTCCAACTTTAGTGCACAAAACAACCTAACATAGTGTTTCATAACCTAGTTAAACCAAGCAACCATCACATCATGAAAAGTAACGAAGTTAGATCGGAAGATAAGTGAAGGAAAACCTGGCCCATACGTACAAAATAATAGATATCAACAATCTAGAACTTTGAAGAAAATTCTAAATTTTCTTAACAATGTACATGACCTTTCTTCCTCTTTTTCTTGACTTTATTCAGTCGGGCATGATAAAAAACAGAGAAAGGAAAGAAAAGGAGTAGCACCACACTCATCTCACAAAGTGGCTACTCATATTTAAATAAAATCTAAATATTTACAAAATTTTCCCCTCTTCATTTCTTGCACTATTTCCTCAAATGAGATCAAGCTAAAAAAGGAGGATCTCGGTTTTATTCAACTCCTTCCACCCTTGTCCCTTCATCTTTTGTACACCAACAAGAAAAGACACAACAACCAACAAACTAACCAACAAACGTGGCATTCAAACTCTGGTTCTATCCTCCCTACTCCCTATCAAAACTGGCAAGAAGTTCCCAGCCTCTGCCTCTGCCTCTGGCCTGTGGTCACCGACTTACGGCCCCAGAATGCACCAGGGAGCAGCTCCTGGAACTGTTCTAGGAAGGCATCCCACTCATACTCTCCCATGTCTGCCAGCTTCACAAAGTTGGCACCTGTTGGAAGTTGATCATTAGCACTCCTGCTGTTCCCTTGGAGATCCCCACTGCTGCTACTGCTGCGACAGTCGCTATTAGTTCCATGCCCCTTCACACCTCCCATCTGATAACACCGGCTTTTATCAGCAAGACCAACATTCTTCAAAGACAGGGACAGCTTCCCAACTGTTGGAAGTTGCTTGCAACCACAAACCTTTGGAAAGATATTCTCTTCTTCATCCCAGGAGTTTTCCTCTTCATCTTGTCCCTCCTCCACACTTTCCTGTAACTTTGAAAGTGGGTTTCTGGAACTTTCCCAGTTAAACCCATAGCGGGAAGTTGGTGATGGTTTAGATGGCATGAAGCCATTGTCACCTTCACAGTCTATTAAGAACTGGAACTGTTCTTCCTCTTCTGTTTCAACTGAAAGAGGGAATTCCTTCCTCTCCCTAACCAATCTCTTTGCTTCCATGCAGACAACCTCCAGCTCACTTGGCTCCTCTACCATCCCCTTGAATTCGCGACTCATCATCTCACCAATTTCAGCAAGGCAAAGTCCAAAGGCTGCCGCTTCTTTTAGAAAGATCGTACAGAGGACCAAAATTCGGAGGCAGGCCTCGCGGATCATTGGAAGTTCCATTCGAAGCATGTCACGATCCTTTGCAGGGTCAAGGTTTGCAATGTAGTCAAGCTCTTCCTCAGAGAACGGGATTGAAGCCTGAGGCCAATGGATCCACTCAAAGTAAGGATCCTCCAAACTTTCAGGTAGGCAAAGGCCATGATCAATTGGGATAAGTTCCACCTGACACCCAAACCTGCCAATTCCACCATTGAGTTTCCTCACTAACAGATTACCTGCATGCCTGTCTGTATTGAAGATCCTAATATCAAGTATACCAATGCGGTGCACAGCAGCAACAGGAAAGCTAGAGGTGCCATGGTCACTAGCATCAAAATCATGAGGAATGAACTGTTGGAATGATGCAATCTTACTGATAAATTTCTTCTTTTTATCACGAAACTTGTTGCTACTGCTGTTAACTTCATTGATGTTGAAGACTGAGTGAGTCACCTTGACAAGAACAGTGGGAGGCACATTGGCAAAATTGTCATAATCCAGAATGTATGCAGCAACTTCCCTGAATCCTGTCTCCCCAACCCGCACTGACCGCTTCAGACCGGGCTGGCCAAGGGCTTTCCCAATAAACCCCTTAGGATTGTTTGGTGCAAAAGGCTCCTCATCTGTTGGTTTAATGATTGCAACACTATCACCCTTGATGTTTCTAAAATAATATGCCCCGCCAAGCCCACTATGCACAGGAATGGGATCCACACCAGCCTTAATACCATTCACAACATCTTTTACCAGCTGCCTCATTCGAGAACAGTGGTTTGAGCGACCTAGGATCTCAATCGGACCACTCCGATCTCTCTGCTGAATATCTTTTGCAGTGGGAGAGAGGCATGGAGTGGATGAGCTCCGGTGCAAAGAGTTCCTGGTGAGGAGGAGTGGAGAATCATTGCGAATAGCACTAAGATCATTTTTTAGCACAAGGTCACCAAAAGTTAGAGAGCTCTCTTCAGTTGGGACATTTAGGGCTAACTGCAACCTTCTTTTAACAGTGTGGGCATTGTCTCCACGGTCTAACTCCATGCCCAAGACACATCCTGTCTCAGTCTGCACAAACACACGCCTCCTCCCAACAGGTATGACATCAGTTTTGTTCCCATGACATTCACCGCTGTATGTACAGTTCAAGACTGCAACAGCCATCTGGGTCTGAACAGGGCTGTCCAAGTTAGGAGACATGGAAAAGACTAACAAGGATTGTGGAAAAGCTTTGGTTGGCAGAGGAAACAAGGTAGAGGTTTTTCTTCCTCTTCTTCTCCCTCACGCGGACGCCAAACACAAAGGTTGACGACAGTGTGGAGAGAGGTAGAATTGTTGCCTGAATGAACATGAAGTGGTTATGCCTCAGACTTGGACTCAGCTGTGGCTTTCACATCAGTGGTGAGGCAGGCAAGAGGGCGATGAAGGGATGCGCCACCCTATGCGACGACGAAGCCATCATGTCAGGCGACAAATAAACAGAATCCCCGCAACCATTCATATAACCTGATTAACAATGATCCCAATTGGACAAGGGCAGATACAATTATTGCACAGAGAGGATATACTTGGATCATAAAATGTTTCAGCAGGATCATCCCTTATGGTTACACAAACAACTAAAGCTAATTTTGTAAAAGTCAGTCGTCGGCAGAGTTACACGAGCAGAAAGCAATATCCCAAATATTGACCACATACAAATTGATCAAAAAGGAAAGTCTACAAATCTGTAACCCTGTAACACAATGTCTTCATGTTTCCCACGGACCCATGGTCATTCATAGAAACAACAGGCACCAAGTTAATAAAATAAAACTATACAATGAGAAACCTGAAATCGAAGACCTTCGCGATGCAAATCGAAAAAACGAAGAACAAAGAAGAAAGTTTGTTCTTGCTTCCTAAATAAATGCTTAGCCAGTACAGGAAATTTTGAAAAAAAAAAAGGAGAAAAAGACAATCACATCATATCATTTTTGCTGAATGGTAAGAAGGATCTTATCCTTGGGTGAAATTATCCAAGGACATGAGAAAGGTTGGACAGTCATCCAAGACATCTGACACTTACATAAACCCTCATGGTTAATAAAGTCCTCAACAGGATGTTCACAACTTATTAAGAAAATATTCAGATCATGCATCGCTAAGAAAGAGATTAAAAAAAAAAAAAAGATATCTTTCCTTCTCTAGAATTTAAAAATGCCGGGTCGATCACTGTACTCACTCACGCAAGCATGGATCTCCAAAACCGCAAAGAAACAAAGAACGGGGGAAAAACACCATTTTTTTAGTAAACTTGCTCTTGCGGCACCGATTTTCGCCTAAAAAACCCAACTTATGCAAAAGAAATGAGGAAAATTCGCGAAAGACACTACAAAGATTGGCACCCTTTCAACGGCTACAACCCAAACCACACAGTGTAAAGCAGCCCCCGAACCCATGCGAAACCCCACGAGCAGCCCAAAAGATGAAATTTGAAATCTACCCATCAAAGAAAAGCGAAAGAACAATCCAAAAACCTCAAAAATGATCCGTGAAATGAACAGAAACCGATTCCACTCTGCTCACCGGGGCCGGGGACCCGAGAAGGTGGGGTGGGGGAGACACGGGGCGCCGCCGAGCTCACGCAAGGGGGGCTCTCCGACCATAGGCGGCACCGGCGGCGGTTGTCACCGACGGCAGGGGGGTCTTGGTGGGAAGAGGCCTCGCCGGAGGGTGGTCGGAATCCGACGACGCCGGAATCCTCAAAGTGAGCTTTCGGCGGACGAGTCTTCCCTTCAAGCGGGCCTTGGAACGGGGGCCGGCGGTTAAAAGAGATAGCTTTGTGGAATAGGAAACTAGTCCTCCATTCTCGAGTTATTTGTAGTTGTACCCTCCCCCCCAAAACCGTTCATTTACATGCAATTATGATAATACCTTCAAATAATTGAAATGGAAAGATTAGGTAGTATAGAGCCATAAAAACGGTAAGACGTTTTAGTCTCACATCAGATCAGATGTTGTAAAATAAATATATGTTTATAAGTAAAGCACAACTTTTCTTCCTAATGAGGATCTTATTTTAAAAAAAAAGACAAAATCTCACTTCTACTCTGAAGACAGTATCTCAGATGAGGTACGTAAATTTTCACGTATCTATAATGATGCCGTCTATGAGAAATGATAAAAAAGTCATTAACTTTTTTTAGCACCCTCAGTCGGTCTGATTCGTCCAGTGACTCAAAGGGACAAACTCTCACCTTTGCTATGAGAATAATACTTCAGCGGAAGCATGCAAATTTTCACGCATCCATAGGTAAAATATGAGTTTTATCTAGATTTGGGTGCCAAAAGGTTTCTTCAGTCGGTCTGATCCGTCCAACTGCTCAAAAGGACAAAATCTCACCTTTGCTATGAGAATAATACTTTAGCGGAAGCATGCAAATTTTCACGCATCTATAGGTAAAATATGAGTTTTATCTGGATTTGGGTGCCAAAAGGTTTCTTCAGCAGTTGAAATATTTAGAAGTCAAGGAAGTTGGCTAAGGCAGGCTAGATAACTTCTACTTGAGGTTTTTCTTCATGTAGTAGGAAAAAAAAAGGTTGAACATTTCATTTTTCTTAAATTTTACTCTTTCTTGTTATTTAAAAATTAATCAAAGTGAAAGTTGAATGTTCCTCTTCACACATAAGTTGTCCACACATGGTGTGTGGGTTTTCTCTGGAGGGCTTTTCTGAAAGGATAATGACCAGTAAGTTACCAACATATATTCTTTCTCCTTTTAATAGTGTTGTTAACTGCAGATATTATGTATGTTCGGGTTCATTGGTTAATCCGTTCTCCTTGCTTCATTTAGACGTCTTTATGTTAATTTCATTCTTCTTCTTCTTTATTTAGAAGTTTTTAAAAAGAGGTATGTATGTTCGGGTTCATTGGTTAATCCATTCTCCTTTCTTCATGTAGACGTCTTTATGCTAATCTCATTCTTCTTCTTTATTTAGAGGTTTTTAAAAAAGAGGACTCGATGATCAGTTGAGGAGATAACATGTGACGTCCTCTTTTGATGATTGCAGAGACTCTCACCTTATTATATTGAAATGATCTACCTTTTATTAAAATGAACAAAAGGATATTGCATTTAAAAATCAGATGATGTAGGTATAGGAAACATAGCTAACTGCTGAGAAAATGTTAATATGAAGGGAAATTTTGAAAGAAAACTTTTGTGCGTTAACCCTTGCCGTAGAAGAAACTTGTAAATATATTCTATTCTTTCTTGAAGACACATTTGTCAAAATACGGTTCCTAATATACTCCTGCTAGTCATCCTCTGTCCACCAGGGACATATCAAAGTATTCCATGTCGTCGAGCCCACACGGGCTAAGTAAGAGACGAGGAGGAGAGAATAATTTTAAATACTTTTAAATGTTAACTATTTTACGTAAATCAATTAAATCAGCCAATTTTCTTTTTAGGTGTTTGAATAAGATGTTGATCTTTTGATGAATCAGAGTAGAAGGTCGGTGATTCTGATTTTTGTTCCCCTCCGACCAACCTGATGTAATATTTAAAGAGTACGACTTCTCTCGATACAGATTTGGATTGAATTAAGTCAATGTAAAGAGAAGAGGGAATTTTTCATAAAAATTCTTCCTCATAAACAAAAAAATAATTTTTTAAAATCTTTCTCTCTCTATACTCACTGAGTTCCGTTCCGTCCCAACCTCAGTGTAGACGATCTGTATTCATATTCAAAATACTGTTAGTCACAGGCTTTTGGTGTAAAAGAAAGATTCGTTATGTCACCAGCTGCACAAACTTATCCAAAAGTGATCAGAGGCTGCTGATCAAATCCCCAATGGCACCATCAGGCTTGTGCTGCACCGGTGTGTCTGGGTACGTGAATCCACGTTGAAAACAAGGGAAGAATCTGGACACGGTGCAGGCACGCACGATGTGCCAAGCATGTGACATTGATTAAAAGAATGCCGGCTCTTCTTTTTAGAAGAAGGAATAACTTTTGCTACACGTGGCTCGAGTGGAGCCGTTGGATTGCGTCCTGATCCAACGTCTTGGATCACGTTCATGGGTTGTTTATATGGACGCAGCCTAAAAAATTGTTTCATTTGATTAAGATATTTGGTACTGTTGGAGTGAATTCTCGTCCACTAAGATCATATGCCCTCTAGTGAAAATCCTAAAGTTAATACGTCTCAAGTTTGTAAAAAAGAATATTACCGTTAAAGGACTTCCAATGATAATTCTGAAGGTTTCTCTCTGATGCTTAAATCAGAGAATTGGAAGAAGAGAAAAAAAGGGAGGGCTTTTGAATTCGAGGGAGGAGCGTACCTAGAGAGGTCAAATGGGGGGTCCTTGTGTAGTGGTTTACGACCCCATAAGTGATTGACTCCGACCTAGCAAGGGTGTTTGCCACAAGGCCTTCCCTTTAGAGTCTGGATTCTGGGTGGCTCTTACTGAGGAAAGTAGTCGTATAATAACAGATTCGTTAGGATCTCCTTGGCAAGATCACGCTCGTGATTGGAACCTCCTTACATTGATCGGAGTTTTCTTATTGGATAAAGTCCGATCCTCTGAATATTCTTATGTCCTTTGTTTGCAGAATTATACTGCATTATTTTAAGTGATTTGGTAAGAATAAGTGGAATAAAAAATGAAATAAAGAGTAAAATTGAGAGAATAGGAGAATTAGATATTCCGGGAACAATTTGGGGAATTAGAAGAATTAGGGGAATTAGGTATCCCCGCAACCAAACTAAAATAAGACCTTTATACCGGTTATCGACTTGTGTAGATGGAGGATCTGGGTGAAGAAAGACTCAAGACAGAATCCAGTTGTAGCTTATCCCTTTAGGGCGATCTAGGCCCTATCAAGGCTTTCATTAACATCTTGGCCCACAATAATGGGCCGGGAGAAATTCTTCTCTTTTATGTACGATATAAAATAATATAAAATAAAATCTTATTTGATTCTTGTTAGCTCACTTGGCAACCCATTTTCTTGTTTTGATTTACAAGAAAGACCCACTATTGATTAAAACAAGAAAATTTAAACATTCTCTTTTACGGCTAGCTAAATAAAAGCTCTCTTATTTTAAAATTAAAAATCTTACTTATTTTAAAATTAGAGATTTTGAAACCAGTAAAAAAAGCTCTCTTATTTTAAACTTAAAAATCTCACTTATTTTAAAATTGGAGATTTTGAAATCAATGAATTACAGATTTTTATATTGAAACAAATAACCCGGCTCAAGTCATCTGATGGCTAAGATTCCGAGTTCGAAAATAAAAATAAAAAAGTCTAGTTTGGAATAACCCATGTCTATCTTGAGTCATTCAATCTTTGACATGGCTGTAAAAATTAAAATAACATACTGTTTGTGATCTGAACCATAGAATTGCATCGGAAGAAGATCCAAGGATTGGGACGTATTACTCTTTAGGAAATTTTGTAGGATTCATACCGCGTTTTTTTCATTATTTTTCATATGAACCATCTAATGATTTGACGTAAAATACTTATTAAATGTGTCAATGTTAAAAATATATAGAAAACATTATTACCTAAGATTATCTAACCAAAAGATTAAGGGCTATTTGATGTTCTATAAAATGTTAATTCTGAAATCACCAGTTTTAACATCAGTAAAAATAATCATGATACTTAAAGTCATTGGTTTTAATTCCTGGATTTTGTTTTCCATAATTTTGGGTTGAAAAATGAAATCAACTAAATTGAGGATATATAGGTCAACCCACTTTGAAAAACAACAATTTACCATACTCTTAAGAAAACACCATAAAATAATTTATAAAAGCATAAGAAAAACATCATTTTACTGCATTTTTCAAAGTTTTACGGCATTCTACAGTCCACCAAACCAAGCGACTCCTAAGGACATCAACGTTTTATGGCATGGGTTTTAACATCTAAGGACGTGATTGCCAAACTTGGGAAAGTTTTTTTTTTTTTTTTTTTTCATTTGTAACACGAAAAATATTTGATACAAGTCAACATAAGTGATATCAAACAGTCGCACTACTTAGCAGTCCTCTCATTATCTCATTTTTTTCTTTTCCAATCTAGAAGGATTTTAATCTGGAACTTCTAGTTAAACATTACGAGAGTAGTAAGAGGGTATACAACATTTTTTTTTTTAATCTTTTTTGGGGTTGGGGGAGAGGGGAAGCATGGACCTCTTAATGGCATCCAACATTTTTCCCTCTATTTCTTTTCCACCATCAAATAGAGAGAGAGATCACTGGTCGCTTGTAAATATCTGTACATATCTTATTACTGTGCCACTGATTAAAAAGAGAGATCACTGTCTCTCGTACTATAAAAAATTGACTTTAACTATGTAGTTATGTGCATATGATAAGCATAAACTTGTATTTATTTGACAAGACAGACTGGATGAAGTCTATTCCCAATTAGCACTGCATATAACTACTGGTCCTATGATTAAGATGTCCCAACAAACATGGTCTTGAGAAGGGATGTTTCAATCAAGCGATCCTGGTCACTGAAAGCTCAGGTCATGAGTCCGCGTTTGCTCCACGCACAACTTGTTTGCGAGTGACTTCAACCTTGAAAAAGTGCACCACTGGTTGGTCCACAATGTCATTATCATCATCACTAATATAAAAATATTTCTGGTTGCAGCCACGTGGCTAGAACCTTTGTCCGGGACAATTCTTTTTATCTTTTATAATTGTCTGATCTTTGATTGGACGGCACATGAACATAAAAAGAGCTCATTCTCATGAGAGCTGGCCGGTCTAGAACTAGATCCTATGGCTCCAACAAACATTGCTCTCACAAACAGCAATACTATCATTATAGTTAAAGTTTTCACATAACATACTTTACAATGTGTGATGTACCCCATTCGTTTAGAATCATTTGATTTATTTATTTTTAAAACTAAATCATCCCTTTTGAAAGCATCTTGAACATATGCTTGGCACATTTATAATTTTATGACCTGTTCGAGATATTTAAAAGAGGGGTATTTTCATTTTCAGTCCTTATAAACTTTCAATATTTCACGTAAGATCCTGCAATTTTCATATTTCCTTAAAATCTCCCACGGGCCTTAAAATGTTTCTCCAGAAGGGATTTTCAAGGAGGGTTGAGGAGCCTTTTAAAGATATTTTAAAAAATGATTGTAAGGACTAATAAAGAATACAAAAAATATAGAGACTTATAAGAAATATTAAAAGATGTAAAAATCTCAACTACTAGGTAATGAAATCAGAGGTCTCCTAATGAGAATGATAAGAATAAGAAATATAACAAGTGAAAATTCTTTGTCATTCTGAAATGAACCGCGATTGATTGAATGAAGGGAAGGCGTTGCCGGACAAAAGAAGAGGGGACCGATAACTGTCCAATAAAAGGACTCCAAATAGAAAAAGGCCAGGGAGGCTGTCTGATTGTGACGACAAAGGAAAGAGAATCAAAATGGGAGAAAACCTAGGGGCACTTATTGGATTGTATTGGTTGGTAGCGCCTGGTTTTCTGCCTGGCTCTCCCCTCTCCTTTTTCTTCCTTGCTTTGTGCTTTGAAGTTGTGAGAAAGGGATGCAAATCATATAATCTGATTATTTGATCAATTTTTAGTTTATTGGTTGGTTGACATATCACCTTTTACCCCACTTTGTTTGTAGAATTAGAGAAGAATAAAATCCCTTATTCTTATAATAAGGTTAATTCTAATTTGATGGACGGAATGATTTATACTACTTTAGAATTGTTTATACTAGAATAAGGAGAATAAGTAATTCAACCTTAGATTCAAGAATTACTTATCTTTCCTATTCTGCCAGTGAGTCCCATAGAATTATCAAACCTAAACGTCCCTTATTCTAGTATACGCTACTCCAAATAAGTAATTCCGAATAACTTATTCTGCAAACAAATTGAGGTAAGAGTAACATGCACAGTAAATAAGGGAATGGATACATCACTTGTCTACTTTTTAGATTGAATGGATATGGTAGCATGCTGCAATCTGATTGTTTGACCGACTATTAGTTTATAGATCAGTTAACAGAGAACTTTATAAATTGACAATATAATAGATAAGGTTGCAGATCTACCTTAGGTCTGTACTGGGTCCGACCCGTTTGCACCTGATTGTGGGATACTTTGCTAGGAAAATGTCCATCTCAGTCAGCAAGTATTGCGTTAATTACTTGAGTAAAGTCTGCATCAAGTTAATACTTGTATTGCAAGTATTGCAGACGCTAAAAGAAACATATAAACAAATGACAAAAAAGGTGAAACATTTAAAAGTTTGGATATAGGAGGAGGTGGATAGTGGATATTCATCTTATTTTGAGGCTTGTGTCATTGGAATGTCTATAAAGAATATTCACAAATTATCTTTTTTCTTGAATAGAGTTAATGAGATGTCTTGGTGACCGAGAGAATCATCTTACTCTCTTAATCTAACTAGCTATGATAATGTTACTTGGACTCTCTTGAGATACTTAATCTCAAACTATCAGCTATTGACGTGAGCATCTTGCAGTTAACACAATCTTGTAATAATTTCGGACCACCGAAGAGAAAGTGGTGACATGAAGTTCTAAGAGAGCACGTTAAGCAGTAGAATAGTATTATCACATTGCAAAACGCCACTAAGGGTCCCTTGGTTGTTTGAAGGGCGGTCTGGAAGTAAGTGATTTACATGTAACTACTCACTTTGCCCCACTTCTAGTAGTTTAGTTGTTTGAAATTTCTAAAAACATATATTTTTGAGATTCTAGAGATTAAGGGGAGAGATATAGCCAAAGGATTTGTCAACCCACCATGATAAGCTGGTTCAGATTTTTAAAAGATATCACTTGAATTTTTGCTTCGGACTGACGAAATTGAAGCGTGATAACCCATGTCATTTTCACTTTTGATGTAATTTGAAAATTTATTACCAACTTTGTCTAGTAAAATTAGCCACTTAATCAATTCATACTTGTTAAAATACGGGAATGAACGTAGAAAGGACACACACCATGTATCTCTATAGAGATACAATGTATCTTAATTTTAAAAAATCTCCTGTTGCAACAGCGGGGTGGTGGCGCAGTTGGCTAGCGCGTAGGTCTCATAGCTACCTTAAGTTATCCTGAGGTTAAGAGTTCGAGCCTCTCTCACCCCAGTAAGTACATTTTGAATCTTTGAGATACAATGCACGCATTCATATCTCAAGATTCTCAAGGCCTTTTTTACAATATAATAATTTATAAAAAAATGTAAGTAATTCTCAGCGGTTTGACTTCATTTTACTTCTTATTTTAGAGTAATACTTGCTGCAAGTAGATTGGACGGCTGCTTGACACCCTGTTGGACAACAAACTGGTCGATTATTGATTTATTTATTTATTTTAATTTTTTGGATCATCTGATCAAAAATCAGACAGTACAGTTAACAAGTTTGAGTCAGTCTCGACCCGACTGTATAATTTTTTTAAAAAAAACTTTTGGTATACACTTAAATTTGTATGTAATTTTTTTTTTAAAAAAAAATAGTCGGATCAGAGCCGACCAGAGGTTGTTAGATGTACCGTCGAATTTTTGATCGAACGTTCCATTTTTTTTAAAAAAAATCTAAAAAAATATAAAATTGACCCATTTGCTGCCCAGCGGGGCGCTGGGCAGACATGGATTGTAATGTCCAAGGCATTGCAGTAAGTATTAGTCAGTTTAATATTTTGTTGATGGTCTCTCCTCTTGTTAACTAGTCATGATAGACCGCTTGAGTGTTAACTGTGCAGGAATTTTTTCACATTTTAATACAATGCATTCTTCATATCTCAAGGATTTTTTTGACAATAAAATAACTTATAAAATATTTTAATTAATCCTCAGAAGTCTAACATTAGTACTTCATTTTCCATTTCGTCCCCTTTTTTCTATGACATTATTTTTTAGATATCGAACCCTATAGACAAAGTGAATTCAAAATAAATCCCTATATCTTAGATTCCAGTATTTGTTCCTATAAACTTAATATAATATAATAATAAATATTTCAAATTAAGAATTGTTAAACGAAGCAAATATTCATGAAATATTCTTCAGACAAATGTAGAAATAGATGAAAATGCTTAGAATGACTCTTAAAAGTCATAAACTTGCCCTAATAAACAGTAAAAGGTAACCTTAATGAGTCGAGTCTAATAACAATTTAATTTTTTTAGATTATCGGATTAGAGATCTGGTTATTTAGACACGCGGGGCATGTTTAGGCGGACTTAATTTTTTAAAATTTTTCAGTGCAGCACTAATTGACGGTGCAACAAGTAAAACTCAAAATTTTAATAGTGGTATAAGTGACTTCTCCAGTGTGAGTTAAACTTACACCCATGTTTCTCTACGGTAGAGTTAAAAAATTGACGGAAGCAAACAGTAGGAATTAAAAGTAAAAAAGTTTAAGTTTATAAGAACTAATATCAAAATATATAAATAGACTTATTTTGAATTTACTATACTTATAGATTGATATATTAAAAAAAAAAAACTATTCCTTATCTCCTTTGTCAACTATTTAGGACAGAACATCAAAGGTTTAACTGGTAACGTAATAATATAACTAATGTAAAAAAGTTTTCCTTCCTATGTCAGCTATTATGTAGTGATATCTTAACTAATTATGTAGTAATATTAATGTTAATTGTATATTTTTTATCAATGTTTTAATATATTAATATATTAAAACCTTGACAAGTTAAGATGTTATTAGTATGTTATAAATTAGAGATATGTGTTGATGCAGTCAATGCACTCACGGATCAATCGCAGTTGCAGATGAAGGATCTGGGACCGTTGGAGAAGATCAAGATGAGAGGGGTTAGCCCACTTACAAGATGAAGCACATGGTCTAAAAGGGTCCCGAGTGTGGTCCCGAGGGAGTCATCTCCGACGGTTAAGTCAGCAAAGGAAACTTAAAGCCTCACTTTGTTTGCAGAATAAGTTATTACGTGGGGCCCACTGACGGAATGGCGTATACCAGAATAAGAGATGTTTCGGTTTGATAGTTTTGTGGGGCCCGCTAATAGAATAAGAAGAATAAGTAATTCTTGGGTCTAGGGTGGGATGGCTTATTCTCCTTATTCTCCGAATACGCTATTCTGCACCGGTATAAGCCATTCTGCTTGTCAAAATAAAATTAAGCTTATTCTCCCCTTATTCTTCTCCTATTCTCCAATCAAAGTGGCAAGGCATCAGATAACATATATCACGTACTTTTATTTGACGTAAGCAGTGCCCTTAAATAGGCGGTAGTTGGAGAACCTTTTTTTGTTGCTGACGATATAAAATTATTCTTGTGAATAAGACATGCACGTTGAAACGTGTCGTTGCTCTCCTTCGTAAAGTGGGTCAAAAACCCATTAATCGTTTTCGTCCCATAAGGGATCTGGAGCGTGGTTGAGTTCATTTCTCAACCCACTTAGGCCCAATTCCCGATTTACCCCGTCATGTGTAAGTATATCTTTCTTAAGATTTTCTTTGTAAAATGGATAGTTTCATTTTCAACAACACTATTATATCGTAGTACTTTCAAAGATATCCCTGTGAATTAACCACCATACAAAATGCTATGGATATCCTTTCTTTAACTGTCAAATTTAATATTTGGATGAAAATACCCCTATAGAAAGAAGTTCTTTTGACTGGCACATTAAGCCAAAGGTAGAGAAAGAAGGTGAGGAAGGACTAAGAATATTTTGAACTGATTTGAACTTTGATAAAAAGTTATTCAAGGATAATAAGAGATTTAACGGAATGCTAATGGCAGGATTATTTTGCAAGTATCACAATGCAATAAGGTTATTAGAATGATGCAAAATTTATATCATCAATTCTACAAATAAAACTCCAAAGAGAATAAGCAAAAAAAATTATTCGTTAATGCGTTACTACATTACTAGTTGATATTAGAGAGGATAACTTTACTTCATTACTACGTTTACATGTTGACAGTCGGTTATGAATAGTTATTGTGAGAGGGTAAGAAATAGTGTGACGAGAAGTGGGAGCCAGATGGTCAGCAAAAAGTTGTCAAATGATGAAAAATAATATTAGGCTTCGTACTCGGAGGTCGAATTAACTTTTCCTAATTTGTTAAGCTCTAAATTTACTAATTTACAATAAGTAAAAACAAAATCACTGTAATCTAAGGACGCCTATTGGCCGACTTTGAACTGGACCTGAGAAATCTGGGCTCAAGTCAGATTTTATTAACAGTAGACGGCCTAATTTTGGGCCTGGTTTGACGCGCCATGGGTCGAGTCCATGAAAATTTTCCGTGGCCCAGTAGGCACACTTTATGTACACGAGTAATGTTTGCTGCAATCTCAGGCTATAATACAGGTGTAACCACTATTTTCTTGACCATGTAGCACAGTGGTTACAGCCAAGAGAGCCCCAAATTCAAAGAACTAGGTTCGAATCCTCTGATTAATAGAGATTTTAGCACAGGCTCTTTCCAAAAGATAAATATTTTGTCAACTGGCAAGAATTCCACGGAATTAATGTCGCCCGTCCAAGCAACTCGGGCAGGCCAAACCCGCGACCTCCCAGTCAAATAGGAGGAGAAGGTGTCCGCTGCGCTACTCACGCAGGACAAGTGTAAGCACTGTTTGATTGCAGGATCAGAGAGTAGCAAATTTTAAGTTCTGCTTCACGTTCTATGAGATAATGCAGTGACATGCACAGTCCAATTTCATGATCAGACAGCGTTCAATTAAACATTGTAACAAGTATTACTCCATCCACATGAAAAGCCCAGACTCATGCACACAAACCACCTTATCTACGTATGAAGCCACTCGGAGATACATATATAGAGACTCCTTTCAAATCCTTGCTTGGATTTCCTTCGTTTCAGTCCTTCCTTTTTTCTTTTTCCCCTTCCTTTAATTAGTTATGACAACCTTTTGTTTACGAACCATTCACCCCTCTTTACGTATATGAGGAACTAATTAAATTGCCATCGAACTGGGGAATGGAGAGGAAGAAGGGGTATCCCCTCCGAGAAAAGAAGAGCATTATGCACTACATGAGGAGGTGCTGTCCACAAATGTTATCAATTAGGAGAGAAGTAATACTTGTTGCAATAACTCATGATGTTGCACCGCCGATATTGCAGCAAATATATATATATATATATATATATATATATATATATATATATATATATATATATATATTATTTTTATTTTTTCAGGTTGGGTCTTATATGTTCCACCTATTGTATGGGGCCAATGTTCAATTAGGTAACTCAAAAATTTCTAAAAAACAAGAAATCGAGTCCCAGTTACAAATAAACAATGTCATTAATGGGCCAAGCTCAATAAATTTTTTAATATTTTAAAACTTTTTGAGTTATCAGATCAAAGATTACTCTGTACAAGTATATGGAGTCCGACCTTAAAAGAATTAAAAAAAAAAGTATATTTTTTAACATTTGTTATAATACTCTACAGTAAGTATTAATCTTTGAACAGAGACAACACCAATCTAATAAAGCAAAAGTAAGCCACAATTACTTCCCTCCGCATCGTCTTGTGTGAGTTGTGCGTTTTCTCTTTTGGAGTTGAGGACCGTAGATTTGAAAAGTTTTATAGGAGCATGGGTACGGTTGCACCTCTGGCTAGGCTGGCTCAAGTTAGGATAAGTCCTAATCCACTCTGCCCTCAACAAGGTTCAACTTGAACCCAATGGCCCTTGACCCAATCACATAGTTCAAATCTGAACTAATGTAAATACATGTTTAATCTAACTCAACCTAATGAACCTGAGGTGCATGTTGGAACCCGACTCGACCCAAGCTTAACTCAAAAATGTTAAGGCACCGAAGAATATTTTGCATATCACATGAAATATACTTTAGTAAGTGCTTGAATTATACGAGGGTGAGGTCAGCTTAAGGGATCAATCCAGCCTGACCCAACCCATTTATGCCTTGGGTTCAAACAATTCTCAACCTGAACCAACCTGGCCTGTGGAAAGTTAGTCCTCACATGACTCAATTTTTAGGTTGATCTATCTAGATTCCAATTCGTCCATCCAAACTTGTAGCTCTGATCTTTACTATCTCCACTATATTGCAATCTCATGTTTGGGGATGTCAATTGATACCTGTTGGGTCAAATAGCAGCCTTACGTTACCTTTTATTTTAAAGAATGGTTGCATTTTTTATGTTTGTCTTCGTCCCTGCTCCCTATACTGCAATGGAAATAAGTATACAAAGGATAAGTTATCAAATAATATTATGTCTTATGTCTTATATTATATTCATTCAAGAAAGCAAGAGATTATACTTCCAAAACATAACAATATATAAGCTCTTTCAAGCGAATGTCTACATAATCTCTAATTACTAAACATGTAAAATATGAAAACAAAAATAAGTTTTATAAACAAGTGAATGGGGGTTGGAGGGCAAGGGTATTGGGTAGGGTAATACACGCGCACAAAATAATGTTTGAGTGGGTATTACTATTAAGACGGGTACTATTGTTAAGATCCTATCTACCAATGAGTGAAAAAAGAGGTAGTTATAAATGGGATGTGATTAATGTGTGAGACGAATAAATAAAAAAATTGATGGATCATCAGATATTAGATTTGGAACAAGCATTTACTTATCTTTATCTAAAGTATAGAAACATGGATAGTTTCCTAATCTTAACAACTTAAAAGTTGTATCCTCGTCCTTCATTTAGGCTTTGAAAATACATAATATTCATGGTGTTGGCAACTTATCTTACATGCATTTATATTGATGGTTTAACATTAGTGAATTGATAGAAATGAACCCAATATTAGAAATGTAATAATAATGAGCCTCAATGGAGAATCCAATGCTTACAAACCCATACTGTTGTAGATATCCTTTCTTGGATGGATTACATTAATAGTCTAACATGAGTAAATCCATGAAACTAATTAAACTCAACATTAAGTGTCAAATAATAATCAATCTATATATATAAAAGAAGTCAAGATTTTCAAGCCCATGTTAGAGGTCCAACAATCCTCCAACACATGCAAATGGTTTGATGGATCTACATTTGTGCAGCAATATTAGAGGCCCGTTCCAATCTCCTCGTATTTAGCAAATTATGACCAAAGATGAACATGAATTTATATGTGAATATAACTCACCTATGTGAATATGGATAAGTTTAACTTATGTTGAACTTCTCTTTCACCCTCTTTAACATACTAATAATATGTTTCACATTTATAGCAAATTATGAAAAAAGATGAACATCAAACTTACACGTGAATATAACCTACCTATGTGAAGATGAAAAAATCTAATTTATGTCGAATTTTTCTATCACCCTTTTTAACATGTTAATGAGAGTTACGCTTGCTGCACTACGGAGCGATCTCTGATCGGACGACACTAAAAATCTGAAAAATAAAAAAATGAGCTCCAATGAACAGTGAAAAAAGCCTTTTCTGAGCCGAGTCCAATAACATTTTTTTATTTTTTAGATTTTAATTGTCTACATATTACACATTTATAGACGGATCACCCGTGGGTTAGCAAAAGGCCCACCGGACCCGGTGGATCCAGATTTTGCAGTGGGAGCCCACCTTCAGCTTGGTCACGTGATGTGGTCCACTCCACTTGCCACTAGCGACAACTCATCCTTTCGTTCTAATCACGTGACCGGAAGCGTCACGTATCGAGCAACAAGATGGGGCCGTCGCCGCCCGCCGTCCCTATTATTAATGCCGAGTATCAATTATTTACTGATCTCTAAACAGACATCTTAAAATAAAGAAAACGTCATGTTGCATTCTGTGCTATAAAATAATACCAACACAAGGACCCACTCGTCTCAACCCACAACACCCCCCCCCAAAAAAAAAGAAAAAAAGAAAAAGAAAAATATGGATCCCTCGTCTACCCTTGTAGTTAGAAATTGGGCTGGAGGACTGCTAATTTTATGAGAAATTCCTTTTACAATACCTTTGAGTGTTAACAGTGAATCAGATGGTACACATGTCTTAAGATCGGTTAAATCCGGTCATCAGATGATACAGCAACTCTGCATTATCCGATCTGTCGATATGATGGTGGTCAAATATTTTTGCAGAGAACTTACATGCTCATATCTTCAAAGATCATCCATATGGATCCCACGTGCTAGTTGTTTGTGTGCAATTTTTGGAGTCGGATTGTTGAACAGTCTGACACTAGATTCTCATTCATGACTTGGAACTTCGAATGACAGCTTTCTACATCCTTCTACTTACGTAAGCTCCACGTCGTCTAATTTGATCTCAATTTTCTTTTACAACTCCTACCTTTTCTCCTTTTAACTCTTTGAAACGAGATCTCCAAGGTCAATTTTTTCATCACCATTTAATGCATGATCTTTAGAAACATATAGTTAGGTTATAGCCATCTATTTCTCACTAGATTGAAAAGATTCCAGACGAATTGTTTAGTGTGATTTATCATGTGATACAGTTTTATGGGCTGGGTACATCAAAAGACTGTCTAAGTTTTTGCTTCAGAGGTTGTACTCTTTATGCTTCCCTAGCTCCCTATTGTTCTTGCATGGTGCATACGAAGAGGCGATGAAGAATGTTGAGTGCCAATAATTTCAAGTCATGTTGATCCTTTTGAATCAGCTCAGCTGCGTAGTATGGTTAGCTTCACCACTTGCCTTTCATTAGAGAGGTCTTAAGCTCACTCTTGGTTGACATTTATAAACTCTCCGCCCATATAGTCATATAGTGTTAGGATTTTTATCTCTTAGTTTACTTCTCCGGATAATTAGGCGGACTTAAATTCTCGTCTAATGAGGTGGACCTATTGACCCGTTCAAAATTAACTTTAATTCTAAAGAACATCTAGGATTCCGCTCAGATTAGAATCCCGGTCGCTTGTATATACCTGTACACACCTGACCACTGTGCCACCCTTCAAAAAAAAAGTCATGCTAATCCTTCCCCTTAGAGAAGTAAATCGAGGATGAGAGCCTTTGATCTTGACGCACATGCAATTATTTTATATTGGCATAATAGCACTGTAAATTACACTCACATGAACTAGTTGTGCAGATTGGTGAATATTATTTTTCAAGAATTAGCACAGATATCCTCTGAGTACTTGTCTTCGCAATATGATCAAGTGGTATAATAAACAAAAGTAGGAAGCTTTCTAGGCTATTAGATGGACAGCATAAAGTGGTGAGACTTGATTAAGCTCTAAGTGAACCTTTTATGCACATTCTTGACTTGATTAGTACCATTTCTCTAGACCACATAGCTTGCAATGATTTGATATTTTCTTTCGGTGGTTGACAACTCACAACGGGGAATTTTAAATGCCTAGGAGGGAAGAGGATATGTTATGTCCCCTAGCACTTTGAGGAGCCATCCGAATACTCTTCTTTTGAAGCATTATGTAATGCTGGAACATGGCCTGGTTTGTGGTTTTATTAAATGGGATGGCCTGATTTGATAAACATTTCCAGATTTTGGCCAGCTTGGAAAAGCTTATGGCCCCCTGCTACGCCTACTACCAACCGAAGGCCTCAGGCCCTCATCTGGATTCCGCACCAATCTTTAACACAATGCACATAAAGGCCTCTCTCTGAATTCCACACCAATCTTTAACACAATGCTCTCTCTCTCTCTCTCTCTCTCTCTCTCTCTCTCTCTCTCTCTCCAAAAATAAAAACAGCATGGACAATGGCCGATGGGCAGCTCTTGTAGACTCCTCTTGATAGCTAGTGGGGGGCCCCGGGGGTGGAGAATAAGAATTCTATTACTTGCTTTTCAAAATAAATAAATAATAAATTGACTGTATTTTTGCCATTTCATTTGGAATATTAAGTTGGAGAATATTCTCATAAAGCCTCATAGAATAGTTTTCTTTTTAAATGATCTCTTACCACAAAGTTTTAAAAAGATTCTGAGGTAAAAATAAATACCGAGACTCGGAAGCTTGATATTCCTAAATTTAATAGTTTTAAGAAGGCAATATGTGAAAAACTGAAAAAAGTAATCAGCACTAACACTTGACAAGTGTATGTGTGTGTGTGAGTTGGGGGGGGGAGGATCAACTTTGTTCTCATATTAAAAAAAATAAAAATCATCATAAATTTTTAATTATTCAATTAGATTCATTAATGTTATTGTCATTCTTGTAGCTATAATTTTCACGATCCGATCATAAAAGTCAATCATAGTCATCCTATTGAGTGGGCATCAAAACATAATTTTAAAAAATTTAAAAATTTTAGTTTTTTAGTTTGACGGTGAAAAAGAACCTCAAGTGTGGTAATTGAACATTTTAGATTTTTTTGTGATTTTTTTTCCTTTTTAACATGGGGAGGAGGAAGTTTCAAATATGTGCCCTAGGGTGTGTTATAGCTGGTATGTGTGTGTATTATGCTAGTAGACTGAACCACGGGGAGCAAAATGCCCCCCATCCTCAAGTAAAAAATAAAAAATAAAAATTATCATATTTTTTTAATATTTAATTATCATAGTTAGGATTGTTTCGTTTCCTTGGAACTTAAATTTCACCTACTGACCGTGAAATTCAACTGTAATAGTTCAATCAGGCATGCGCAAAAATATTAAAAAAAAAAAACATTTGTCTAGCCTTTTGGATAGTTTCCATTCCTTAGAGATTTAGTTTTAAGTACTAATTAAGGGGTTTAAACCCTCCAATTTAGAAAAGCTACGAGAGAGCAGTATACTCTAACTACTACATAATTTAATTGATCGGACGGTGAAAATAAAATTTTAAAAGATAGAAACAATTTCAGAGAAGGTAATTAGATATTTAAAGAATTATAATCATTTTATTTTTTAAATATGAAACATCGTCAAAAAAAAATGCACAAACTTCATGCACTGTAGCAAACAGCCCTCAAAATCGAGAGAGGACCTATCATGAAGAAAAGTATTAAATCATTGGCTTGTTGATACTTTCTTACCGTCTTCCTATCCGTCTATTATATGTGTCATTAGCAGCATTGTGTGCCTAATAGGGAAGATGCAACAGGAGGCTCAGTGGCGGATCCAATATTGACCCCACTGGATTTCTCAAGTCTATTGGTTCAGTCCAATGTAGTATAATTTGGGACCCCACTAATCCATCCTAAGATTCCACTGGCCTAATTCAAGACCCATAGTCCAGCCCAAGACCTCATTGATCCAATCATATTTATAACTTAAATGTTCAAGTGACCCTACTTGACTAAATTTCTGCCTCCGCCAATGAGGAGGCTACTTTCCCCCTTTTTCTCTCTCCCCTAATTGTTCTCTCTCCTCCCATGTTTTGGTCTTTTCATGTCCTTAAGAGCATGGATGAAGTAAAATTTTATAAAGTCTACATTCTTTTACGGCATAATCCGAGTACAGCTAACTTGAAGGTAGGGATGAAATGTTTTAGGTTTGCCAAGGTATTAGGGTTATAATTTTGAGTGTATCAATTTAAGTTGGAATAGGCCAAGCCAATGATTAAGTTGCATTGAATCCGAACCAATATGAGCTAATTTGAGTCTGATATTTTTATATATAAATAATAACATCCATCACTTGTTAAGATATTCTCAGGTTCTCACGTTTGATTAGGATTGATCCCTAACCTAGTCTGACTAGAATTGCAGTCTTTCACAAGGTAGGAGTATATTGGTAATACTTCGGAGGTCCTAAGGATAAGTTTCCCACATTTTTTATTGTCACCGCCCGGAAGGGACACGCGGCGGAAGCACGCGTGCGGGCCACCGGGCAGTGGCGGCACACGTGAGAGGACAACGGCACTCACGTGAATGCCAGGTCACGCCAATAGCTGCTGTTCTGATGGTGATTGGCGTGGACAGGCACCGGGCTTTTGGAGCCTCTGGGATTGTGTTAGCCACGTGATCTGGTCTGGGGGGACCGGGAGGTCTTTTCAATTTTAGTCACGTGAGAACAAGTGGCAGCCCCACATCTGTCCACATGTATTACGTTCCTCTGTCACTAGGTACAGAAGCTGGGTGTGCAAAAAATTTCACCAATGGAGCCCCATGCTGATAAAAGTCTAACACAGGTTTATCTCATTTGTTGGATACCACTTCACATTCAAGGTGCATATGCATGTTAGCTTGGAGATGATTGGCTCAAGTAGCATAAAGTCTCAAAGGAGGTGATATGATCGAACTTGGTGGAACCCATTACATTACAAAATGTGATATCTTCTAGTGGCCCACATGTGAGAAAAAGGACCAAATGCCCATGTTAATGTTGACATCCAAGGATAAGAAGAGGTTAACAGCTTCTCCATGCGTCTTCAAAGTGAAGTCTTGGTGAATCCATCATGACTTTTATGAAAATTAGATAAGTTAATCTATCAAATAAACAAGAAATTACTCCTTTTGGGGGGAATTTGTCCGCGTGCACTGCCATTGCTGTCTTCGTGCTGGGCCATGTCCCTCAAAGCAAATCCGCCTGAAGCGCCAGTAGGCGTCAGCTTACACGTGCGGTCCAGTCTGACACACGCTTGCCTCCTTGCTCTTACTGCGGCGAAGCACCAAGACAAAGGCCCGCAGCCGCAGGCCTCGATACCAGCGCCCCATTCTGGCGATCAGTGGTCTTCTCGCGATGGCACGTGCGAGGGACACGCGCGCCGCACGTGCAAACGGATAAGGACATTAGGCCTGGGTTTCTGTGGGGCCTGGGGCCACGTGAGCGAGAGTGCAGTACAGCCTCGTGTCCCAAACTAACCGCCCGCGACTGATGGTAAACGAACAATTGTTTCCCTTCGTCCTAATCACGGCGGTGTTGACGGCGATTGATGTAGTTTGACATCACAAATTGACGTCTGAGGTCTCGGGAGGCGGAACGGGATCAACTGGATCAGAAACTATCAAGTGGGGCCACGTCATGTCAGGAACAAATAATTCAATCACTCTTTTTTTTTTTTTCTATGTCTAAAAGTAACAAGAGGTCCAAACAATTCAATCCAGAAAGCCTATTTTTGAGATGATATTTCAACTTGGTGGAGCTTGGATGGTACTTTGAGATGAGTTTGTATGAACTAACTTATCAGGATACACGTCTGACTCCTTCCACAAGAGAGTAGAGATAGATGAGTTATCCAAACATTCCAGACTGCTTTATCCCTTATGTAACTGTAAATGATATTTGGATGCTCTAATTAAAGGCTACTTATCTTTCAGTCCAAGAAAAAAAAAAGAGATTAAGGATAGATGAGTTATTTCACTTATGTTAGTTAACATGATAAAAGATTTTTACTTTTAACCTCTTAGATACATGTGAGTCTATCATTTTAGGATCCGTCTGGAACTATTTATGGGGTGAAGAGATTATTAAATAATCTGAAAATCTGTAAAATAAATGGAGGGCTACTTTCCAAGTCCACTTGTACTTTATTTCTTCTATCTAGTTTTCTCTTCTTTTCCTTAATCTCTTCTGCACAAAAGTTTAATAACATTAAATTCATAAAACACTTAAAAGTTATAAAGAATCATGTACCTGCCTAATGAGATCCGCACCTTCTCTTGAGCGTGTACAAACTTAAGATAAAAAATAAATCTAGAGAATCTCATCTTATATTTTGAGATGGATGCATATGATCCGTGCTTTTTATGCGAGGATTGTTTTGGATATTGAATACTCATTTGATTAAATAGAAAAATTATTTGAACAGAAAAAAAAATGTCATTTGTGCACAATGCACGTACTTTGTCTTAAAATTTAAAAAATAATATTAAATTTATAATAATGGAGCCTTTGTATATACGGGGCCAATTGACCTACCATTTCAAATTAAATGATGAGCCAAGTACTTTACAAAATTAACCTCATATCCAAATAAATCAGGGTACATTGAGATCTCACTTCTAGTTGATGAATTCTCTACTTTGTCCTTTGTAGTTGACATCAATACAATAGAAAAGATGAGAGCAGCGGTCCACACAATTTCATTCCCTCTATCGTCCGGCCATGATTTTTACAGACATAATAACATTGGTCAAGTTGATTTCATCGGACTTGTAAAAGTTTTAAATTTATTAATACAATCAGATTGTAATTTATGAAATTTATCATAAGTGAATACAATGCTATGCAAAGTTGGACCATACGGTTCTATTCAAACTAGAAAAAATTGTATTGTTCTGTCTAAGTTCGTCCCGCACTGACGCTTTTTAAAAATAGTAATAATTGTTGTACCGTCGTTGGTGCAAATGGGATGAAGTAGGTTAAACCTCTTAATATCCTTGGGCTACTTAGAGAGTCTCGTTGAATGAGTAAAAAATTATCTGTTAAATTACTTTTCAAAAGCATCCTCAAATTTTTTAGAACATCTCTAAACTCTCCAGAACATCATATTCTCGAGAGTTTGAGGCGTGCTTTGCAATACTCTTTTCAAAGCATCGTGCTCTCGAGAATAGCAAGATATTTTCGAGATCATAACTTGACGGGTAAATTTTTAAATTTTTTTTTTAATCTGTTCGGTCGTGTACATTAATGTACGGATGACGTCAGGACGCATCATTTAAAGTTATTCAAATTAGAACTTATAAAACCCATCATTTAAATGTAAATTTTGCATATCATAAAACTGCAACAAATTTTATGTTAAAATAAGTATCAAATTTGTATGTAATATTCTCTCAAATAAACTTAATCGTTGAGTTCAAAATAAATTACCGGTACAAAATAGATTGGAAGATCCATTTGCATAAATATCATATAATCTGTTTTTTCGGACGGAAGTAGGGATGCAAAACGGTTAAATTCAGTGCACATCTAAGGTTTTCTGTCCCGTCATGTTATTATTAGTTTACAAAGACTATCTATTAACTGACTTATAAAATTCATTATCAAATAAATCATTAAAGTAATAAGTAAATTCTTATTATATCATGTGTTTAGATCAAAAGAAATTGGCACATTACCTTAACGCCATGCAAATTGATATAAAAGGTATATCTGTTAATTGATTTATAACGTGCTGTTTGGTTGGAGTATCAAATTTAATATAATATCAATTTTGATATTAATATTCTTATAATAATGAGTATAAATATTAAGATTCATATGATATAATATTTTGATGTTTGACTGAAGTAATAGCAATATCAAAAGTAATACAAATGGTTGTTGGATGATTCCTACTATTAAGAGTAATATTTGTTGCAATGTCCGTGCTTTGTAATTCATGCGAATTATAATGCATGAGTAGCAGTCGTCTGATCCAATTAGATTGGAAGACTGTTGTGCAGTCCGTCTGAGTTTGGGAGAGGGTGATTTTTTGTTTTCTTTGGATTTTTAAATTTTTTTAAAAATGTCTGATAGAAAATAGAATGGTACAACCTGATTGTTCGGTTTGGCTCCCATCAGACTGCATATTTTTTTTCAAAAAATGGCGCAAATTTTGATTTACGTGTAAAAAAATAAAAAAATTCAATATATACATAAAGTTGTATTAAATTAGATAGAATTGGAGGGTTGAATTATGAATGAATTTTAAAATTAATATAACCTAATCAAACACTTAAAAAAAACTCTATCACTACTAATTAACATTAAAAGTGATAATAATACTGGACTCTAATACCGAAATCGAACAGGGCGTAAACTAATAATCAGATTATCGATTACCATTTGCATCTCTCGTTGGCAAAACTTATTGAGTAATTTGAAATGATTGTGTCAATTAGACAAATTATGAAATATATACGTTTCAAGGTTATCAAGGGGGGGGGGGGGGGGGGGGCTACTTTGGAGCAACCCCCTGTGAAGGGCACGTAAGACAACTCGTGTTTCCTTCGGATGATGCCAGCGGCAGTTAAAGTAAAGGACGCAACATGTGGAGCCCTTCGGCTCCCCCTGCCATCGCCCACAGGCCACAGCAGACTTCGCTCAGAAAACACACAGTAACCGCGTCAGAATTATTTTAGTGTTTGGGTCCCTGCAGCTTCCTTTTTTAGTTTTTCTTGTTCTCTTTCATAATTATTTTAACTGTTAAAAAAGATCATCACGTATGAATAATGGCGCTGCCGGATTACTCACACGGGCTAGACCGGATGCGTCGCGTCCGGTTTGGAGGGAGAGCTGGATCGGAAGTTCGGAACGCAGCTGCACCGTCTCCTCCTCTACCGCTCAAGTTAGTCGTAGGCCCTGTTTGACACTACAAGGATGGTATAATTTTTAGGTGTGAATGAGAGACAAGGCATAAGATGAATTAAATGGGGGACAAGGAGATTAAATGTCTACTTTATTAAAATTTAACATAATTTTTTTAGCTTTGAAAGTAGAGAGAAATAAGAAGAAAGAGAGAGAGAGGATAGAGAGAGAAAAAACTCACAAAATATTTTTTAGAAAACGGCATGGGTCCCGTCAACGCCCCAAAAATCAACATGAAAATTTTCACTTTTTCATCTTTGTTGTCAAAACTAACTTTAGATAGGTGGCATGAGATAAATGGCTAGAGAAATGGAATTTTCACTTGTCTTGATTAATGTGACTGACCCCATTTATAGAATTGGGATAGATGAAATTTTTGAGATTTCTGATATGGGATCATAGTAGTGGTGTCACCTCCCTGAGTAATACTGCACTGACCCTCCTTAGTGCAAGATATGTGTTCTGCACTGAGGGGTCCAGCCAGTTGATCAAGTCGATCCGACGGCAAGCAACATACTCGTTTAATTTTTTTATTTTTGTCATATTTTTTAATTTTTTAGAATGTTGAATAAAAAATCGGACGATACATCCGAAAAGCTCGGTCAACTCTGAGTTGATTGCTTTTTTTTTGAAAAAAAGTCCTTTTTTAACATGCAAATAGAGATGGGTATCAAAGTAATTTTTTTTTCAAAAAAATATATAATTAATTCAAGACCGACCTGAACTTTCTGAATATACCGTCTTATTTTTTATCAGACGTTTCAAAAAAATTGATAAAAAAATAAACAAGCATGCTACATGCCGTCTGATTGACTGGATCAGACGGCTGGACCCTCCTCAGTGTAGAGCACATATCTTACACTAAGTGGGGGGAGGAGGGGGCGTCTGTACAGTACAGCAAGCATTATTCTACTCCCTTTGCAGCGGCCGAGTCAATTCAATGGATCGAACGAACGGGCCAAGAGGGCAGGCTTTCTCTGACTAGCTAATGAGCTACTCGGCCAGAAGGCCGGGCCCAACACCAGTGAAAATTCTCATCAAATACGTTAGAATGCTCATGATCCGGGGTGTAATCTATATTTTCTTAGTAATTAGTTTTCAGTTTACATACTATCTTCTTTCTTTTAATTGTTGACGTGACATCTCTAAAGGTATCTTCTTCACTTTTACAAGTATATATATAATAAATGATGTTAATTTTATTTATTTATTTAAAATACATTTTATTGAATATTTTCAAATTGCACTCTCAAATTTCACCATTGTCAATAATGTGGAAAAAAGACGGTTGTAGCCCGTGGGCACAGAAAGGGTCGACGTCCAAGTTGGTAGGAGGTCAGGAGTCATGGCCGCCCTTTATAAAGCTGGGTGGGGAGTAACTAAAGACATGACAGCCTCTAGTTGCCTTTCCCATCATGTTCTCAAAGGTGGTCACAATAATTTCACGTAAGAGTTTCTTTGATACAGGGACTTAAATAAAGGGTTCTTGTCCATATGAATTTAAAAATATAGTCATAAAAATATCTGTGCTTGTTGCACTGCAACAAACTAAGTTGGATTGAACGTTCTATGTCTTTTTGTCATTTAGAAAGTTCACATAATTTCTGTTTCTCAATTAAATGAGTCATGTTGTCATCTGTACATCAGATTAAAAAAATAATAAAAAAATTATTTCTCAAATTACTTTTTGATAACATCTTACAGAGCTTCAATATGCACTCGAACTTTTCAAAATACTCTCGAACGTCTTAGGATGGTCTGCAGTGCATCTGATGATTTTGAGAACATGATGCTCTCATAAAGAATTCCATAGCATCATAATCTTAGAGTACCTTGAGAGCTTCAAGATATTCTTGAATGTTTCAAGATGCTATCTAGATCACAGTCTTTTAGATAAATTTTTTTATTTTTTTAATTCATTGCCCCCATGTATACTAATGATGTCGGAATGCATTTAGTGAGAAAGACAGAGGCCATGTAAAATTTTCAGATGACAAAAATAAATAGAAAGATTAGTTCTAACTCAACTTACTGCAATGCAACAAATATTACTCTAATAATTATACGTGTATCTGTCTTATATTCGAACGTTTGTATGCCTTGTGGTTATACTTTGTTCACATTCTCTTCAACGATCACGTATCTGAAAGAAATTTACCCCAAGATACCTTGTCGTTTGTATTCAGGGCGCATGTTGAGGAAGATAGATATTTCTATTTTTGAATATAAAATAAATGTAAGAACAATTATAGATTAAATAGGACTATTACGATGCAATTGCTGCGTGTCTCTTGGTCGTACATAGTAAAGAATCTAAACATTGTCCGATTAGGAATAGATGGTTCGTAGCAAAAGAACAACTCAGTCGCTCACCAGCCCAATCTAAAATTTCAAGTGAGTCATTTTGCTTGAACCTCTTTTTTTTGCCCATTCAAAAAGTTTGTCCTATTTTTATTTTGAAGTATAAGTCATCCGATCAAAGATTAGACAACTTCATGTAAGACAAATAACAATTCTTATGTGTTAAATATTTATAAATGTATAGATATGCAAACACTTAAAGACATTTATTAATTAAATAAATTTATAGTTTTGGAGAGGTGAGAAGTAAAAAAGCAACAAGAGGTTTAATGAGCATTGAGCAGTGGGTGGTGGAATCTGGGTCACATGACGGTTCGGCGGTCACGCCCGACATTTTCGGTCGTGCGCTTTAAAGCGGGCCCCGCATCGGACGGTGTAGAGCACCCTGCCAGCAGCACGTGACCTTCCCCGACAACAACATGTCGATTGCGTCTAGTCTCCTCGTGCGAACAGCAACCAACCGAAGCGCATCGGTTTGCCCTTTTTTTTTAACCAATCGGGATTACCGCTAATCATCCACCCGCTTTATTATTAACCTAACTAATAATTTTTTGTCAACGGCCGGCTTCTCCCATCCACCTTAACTGCGGTCAACTTGCGTCATGTCGCAGTCACGTGACCCATCACGAGCCGCACCACCCGGACGCGACGCGCGTGATCTCCCTTTTCCCCAACGTCTGATCCATGTCGTCCGCCGGGGTCTACTGTGCAGAGCTCTGAAAACAACAGCAAGGCAGAGGATGGGCGGGGAGGAAGGGTCGGAGGGAACATCTTGGATTTCTTGCAAACAGACTCTTGGTAGAAAATGGATTTGAAAATTTTCCCTTTCTAATTAAATTTGCCCATGTATCCTTACCAATTGCTAACATATTTTCACGATTACTCTCAGTTATATGAGTCATTGTTCTCGGTTTCAATATCCACTACATATTTCATTGATGCATTTCCCTTTTGTTTAACGATACAATAAACAGGTGAAATAAGAAGCTATCCACTGGTGAGTATTAAAGTATTATTTAACGATCAAAATGCTAAGATGATGAAATATTCGGTCGAAAGATAAAATAGCTAGGTGCTTTCTCTTCGAGGTCTCTTTTTGACATGAGCAAAAAAGAACTGAATATCCTACTCTCATGCTAATTGTTCTTTTCTTTTATCTTTCGTCAAAAAAAATTAGTGAATGATAGAGTAAGGTTTTCTAACTCGTGAATCTAGATTGGATCGTATCTTTTTAAATATAATATGATATCAATCCGACTTGATCGTACGGGTCAGGTCAATGAATATGTCAAAAGTAATAAATTTAATCGTATTTCAGCAAAACATATTCTATTAATTGAATTGAAAGTGTCATTTTACTTAGCAAATGAGTAAAATTCAATCTAAAATAAGTCATTATATATATATATGTGTGTCAATACGATCCAATCTGACTCAGTCCATGCTAGTAGATTGAACTTACCTAGATACGAATTGACTAGATACGAGTAGACTCGCAAGAGTCAGCACGATCCAATATAATACAACAAATCATATGATAGAGTAATTTGTGCATGGAAGAATGTTTTTCTTTACTCATGGGTTCGATTCATTATGTTTTTCTTTACTCATGGGTTTGATTCATTAAATCCACTTCTCTTAAAAGAAAGGAAAACGAGAAATGAAATAATTGATAATAGGAGTAAATATTTGACAAGAAACTCAATTTTGTCATTCAAAATTATGATTAAGGATAAGGTGCTTAAGTTAAGAAAATGTTCTACTATGATGAAAGAAATTTGAACCCACTTTCAGTCAATAGGAGTGTACAATAATGGTTCTTCCCCATGTGGCGTTCGGAGTTTAACTACAATGGTTGAGTGAACCATATCTCACACATATTAGTTAGCCTAAGTTTTTGAGGCAGCTAATGAGTGGGGCTTGAGATGGACATGAAATGAGTGGGTATATCCAAGAAGGCTTCAAATAGGGTTGCGAATGGAGTGGATATTACATTTTCACGTCCATCGGGTTATCTTAGACGGAAAATCCAGATCCGTTTTGTTAATGATTCGGATACAGACCATATATTAAGTTTTGGATATTTTCCGAATTAAAGTGAATACAAATGATATCCGGATATTAAGAGAGTTAATTTAGAGAATAATACTTGAGAGAAATAATTCATTAAAAAATAAAAATATATATTCATGTATGAATACTTAAAGTGACTATCGCACAAAAAAAAAAGAATCTTTGACATAAAATATTAAAAGGTACTTTTTTTTATGTAAAAATAATTAAATTAAAACATTAACATATAAATAGACATTCATATTTTAGTTTAAATTAGATTATATATTAATAATAACTGTCATAAACTTAATATGGAGCATATCTTTAACAGAACGGACATAAGATTTTTGTGATGACTCCATTTAATGAGCAGGTGATAATCCAGATTTGTCTGCAGTCCTGAGGCTCAAAACAAACCCACCCCCATCCCCCACCCACCCAATACACGCAAAACTAAATACGTTAGCAGCAGGGCCAATTTTCGAGTTAACTTTTTCACACGGGTGTTCTATGAAAAACGATCCTTTCAACGGCGTTTTCTCCAGACGTTTAAAGGGGACGGCGTTATGGGGGCGCCGTCCCTGAAAAGAAAGTGCGGCGAAGGAATTATTAAATTAATAATTTGTTTATGGGGGGAAGCGGCACCGTACAAGCAATTCGGGTCCCGCCTCCCTCCATCTTCTTCCCTGCCCTCTCCCCCTCGTCTGCGCAGACGTGGACGTTTTAGAGACAGAGAGCAGAGAGACGCAGTAGAGACTAGAGAGAGAAGAGAACACAGAGACGCAGTAGAGAGAGAGAGAGGTAGGGGAAGATCTTGGTGGTGGTGGGATTCTGATCTCCTCGGCCGTTCTTCCTCTGTCGACGTTAGGGTTTGTGGTGTTTCTTTCCGGTTGCAGGATTCTGTCGCTCTCGTTCTTCTGTCCTCCACTTCCTCTTCTCTTCGATGGTGTAATGTGGTAGTGCAACGGGGAACGAAGCCTTTGGCTCCCCGGGGTCTCCCCCTCCCCTCTTCTCCTTCTCCCTCCCTCTCCCGCTGCGGGCTTCCTGTGTCCATATCAGAATTCTTCTTCCCGTTCGCGTCAAGCAGGACAACCGCGCGGTTCCTTTTTTCGCATCCCAGCAATACCTCACGCGCAGATCGGATCTCTGCTTGATCAGTAGAAAGCATGCAACATGTAACTATGTGATGTGTCTTCGAGCTTAATTTCCCTGGGAAAATCTGATATATTACTTCCGTTGTGTTCTGAATTCGGGGACGGAAGGGGACTGGAAGAACCACCACAGCGCGCTCGTCGACCTCGTCTTCTCGCTCATGTGGATGGAGCTCCAAGGTATTAATTTGGCGATCCTCTTCCCTATTTGAACAATTCTCGATCGCTTTGAGATGCCATGCCGGAAAAGAAAATTCTTCGTTTTCCGGAATTTAATCTTCGTGATGACATATAAAAAGCAAACCACCCGCGATTTCCTCTCGCTTTATACGGATTCTGGTTTCCAGGATTCGAGGCCTCCCTCGCAAGGTATATCGAACAGCTTTACCTCAAAGGTTTTTTTTTTTTCTGTTTTTTGTGGGGAGAACCAAATTGGAGTCTTGGAAAAGATGAGCTAAGCTGTCCGTACTGTCTATATAATTACGCCTTCTTTCCAGGCTGCAGTTGATCATTCTACATAATAATGCTACTTCGTTTGGGTACATTCGACTGCTCTCTTGGAAGAAACTAGGAGCTTTCTTTGTGGTGGTTTCATCAATTAATTTAAATTAACCTAATTTGATCTAAAAGTTATTGGGAGCAAACCAGAGCAAGTCCCAGTTTCTACATCTTCTTATCTTATGTTTTGAACACCATAAATCGTCTTACAATACTTCTTCTATCTTTGAAATGAGATTGTCTACTCATATACCACTCTTTTATCTTGTTAAAATTTCAGTCGAAACTGTGGATTTTAAAATCAAACTTTTTACTTTCACCAAATTGATATTTTATAGTTACCAACCTCTTAGCTCTTATGCGCATGGCTAGCATCAAAGTCTAGACTTTTATCCCCCTACTTCCATGTTAGCATATACATCGTTGCTCGTTGTAGAGTGGGTGGCTATTTGTATATATTAGTACGAATAAGAAACTAAAGCGTAAGAGAATCTTGTAGGTAGAGGTATGAGCTGGGGAGCAATCCAAGGACAGCCTTGGACATGCTGTGCAAGCTTAATTAAGTGAGGAGCGAGCAAATCCCCAGCTCATTACTACATGTGATGTATTCTTTTTCTAAAGCCTCTAATCTACTACATTCCGCTTGGTTCTTTCTTTAGATTAATGTTTTTTCTAATAACAGCGAAACTAATGCTTTCTTTGAGAATTGTGATCTGTATGTGACAATGTATCTAGCTCTGAGCAGGCCCTACTGTTTTTGCTGTATAACTTTCATGCTCTCACTCGTGAACGTGTTTTATTTAATTTAATTTTTAATCAAGGCCCCCTTGGTTCCCGCGCAGGCTTCTTCCCTAAAACGCGCGACTTCCTGCAACCACTGGAGCGTGCGGCGGCTGACGGCGGCAGCCAGCGGAGAGTGCCAGCGGAGGAAGCGCCGGTGGCGGCGATAGCTGCCCCCGGGGAGCTAGGTTCGGTGGAGCACGTGCTGACCGGACGCTTGGGCACGTGCGGCGCCGAGCACGTGCGCCCCGTGGCAGTGAAACCGGAGTGGTCCACGTATGCGGCAGGGGCGGCGCCGGCACCGGCTGAGAGCGCCGAGCGGAGGGAGGAGCCCAAGCGCAACGCCTTCACCCTGTGGGAGGAGGAGGTCGTGTGGCCAGCGGAAGGCGGCGTTTTCGCCGGGAAAGGTACGAAGAGGAAAACGACGTAAAACACACGGACACAGTAAAAGACTAAAATATCCGTTTGGAACCATCCATTTTAAAATCAGTAAAAGTAAAAGAATGCTTTCATCTTGACCACTCTTATTATGTTCAATTTTAAAAATGACATACTTATTTTTATATTATTTTACATATTCTTACAAAATAACATATATATCAACTACACCATTTCAGTGACAGGAAATACTTATGCATATCAAATATGTCATCTAACATATTAGCATGGTATGCAAGATAATAGACAAATAAATATGATATTTTTTAAATTTAACATATAAAAGTAGTTAATGTATAATTATCTCCATTCCATTTTTTTCACTTTGATATAATTTCATATTAATCATTCTTGTATGCTAAATCTTAAAAATGTCATATTTATTTTCATATTATCTTATATACTCTTATAAGATGACATATTTTATCAAATGTCATTTCAATAGCGTATACGAAATATTTATGTAGATCAAATATGCCATCAGAATGATAATTTTGAAATATTATATATATTAGGATAATATGAAAATAAATACGACATTCCCTTTTGAAATTTAGCATACAAGAGTGGGTAATATACATATACAATTATCCCAAAAAACTGAAAATAATACTAGTCTTTTAGGTTGTTTTTTATTCCCTCCTTGAATTATGTTTTAAACTTTCGTATATCACTTCATTCATTTGTTCGCCTCTAACTATGATATCTCAAATGTTAAAACTTAAAAGCAAAATAATTTACAATATTATCAATATTAGAATGTTCATGTTCCACACGGGCTGGACGCCCCTGATCTTGACTTACCCGCACTGTGCGTCGTACATCCGGTTGCGTCCCCGCCGCTGCTCCTCCGCAATATCGGGATCACGTGCTTAGTGACGCACCAGCCAACCAACGGGAGAAGGTGAACGTACCGCACATTTGACCGTCTGAAGAACCTGTCGATTAGCACACTGGGGTCAGGGAATCGGGACCGGGGGAGGGCCTGTATCTGTGCGGGAGAGGGTCACCGGCGGGTTGGCGACGACAGCAGATGTCGTTTCACTTCCAGTTTTCCTATGCAAATTTTATTCATATATATAATATGAAAATATTTTATATTCTTATATAATAATTTGTATTATTACATAAAATCAGTTAGATGTGATTAATTGAACTTATCTTGATTAACTATTTTACCATGTACTTATAATTGTACGTTAATGTTTAATAAATAAACGATCCCCTGCCCTGTTACGTCACAGGGGTGACCGTACTGTGTGCCCCCATGGTCCCAGGATGACCGCGACGCACGCTCCATCCTCGGAATCCAAACCCTTCAGAACTATGTCCAAACCTCGCAGTTCGTGTCCTGTTGTAACACTAACACCCGTGGGGCAGCGCGCCCAGGCATTGCAGAGACCTTTTTGTCCTGTCTTTCATTATATGGATCGTGTTATCTCCTTATTAGTTGGGCGTAGTGCGCCGCCGAGCCGCTTACCTCGGATTTTCCATCCTTAAACTAATTAGCCATGCGAAGCCTTTTTAATTAACCTAATTAATTACAATACGACCCCCCCCCCCCCCCCCCCCCCCCCCCCAACACCTTTGTTAATATTCTCATAATTTGTTGTTTCCTACCAGCAGGGACCCACCAGCAGCAGCAGCAACAGTGGGCCCATCCGTCCCCATTTCCCGCCTCTCGCGGCAGCGCCAACGGCAGCTTCCCATCTATCCCTTCCTCCAGGTGCGCACTCCCTTCTCCTTCTCCTTCCCCCTCCATCTCCGTCGCCGGCAGCCTGGAGATCCTTGATTCCTTCGCTCACGAGCAGGGAGCAGCTGGCGGCGGAGGACAAGGGGCGCCCCATGGTCGCATCCTCTAGATCCGGCGTGAGCTTTGCGGACGGCGACGACGAGGGCGAGGAAGGTTTCGGAAGGGAGGAGAAACCCTACCACAAAGGTGTTCCGCCCGATCTGGATTTGCTCTTCTTCCCGCCTGGTGTCGGGGCACTGTTTTGAGATCTTGGCGGGGGCGTTGGTTGCTCGCGCTCTCTGTTCCTCGGATTCGTGATTTCGTTTCTCGCGTGCTTTGAAGTGCAGGGATCACAGTGAAGGTGGACGGGAGCGTTAGCAGCAGGGATGATAGTAGTAGTAAGGATCAGAAGCCCTCGACACCGCGGTCGAAACATTCGGCGACGGAGCAACGCCGGAGGACCAAGATCAACGACAGGCAAGGCTTCTGATCTTTTGGGTGCCATTATAGTTTTTCAGGATTTGCTCTGTCATATGTATAGGGGAAATTTTTATCTTTGTCAGTCGGAATTACACTTGTATTGTGTTTACGATGTGTGTCTTGCCGCAGACCCTTTGAACTTAGCTTTAAAATTGTTTGAATTATGATTGTCCTTCCTGTCTCGATGCTTGCAATGGTAGATAACTCACACTTATGGAATTTTGGACAATTACGCTGCGTTTGATATCCATTGTCGGCAGGTCTTCCGCACTTAGAAATGAGAAATGAGCAGATAACTTATTAACAGGTGCAGTAACCATTCTTGGAAGATCTTCCGAGAAAGGGGTCATCCCAATTGATGGGAGTGGCCAGTGAGGCTCCTGATTATACCTGGATGGGTATGACCAGTAAGTCTCCTGATGGAACCTGGAACGCCTTCAGATGGACTCGGTGGTGCCTTTAGAAAAATAATATTTTGGCCCTTATGGAGTTACTCTGCATGTGGTCCCTTTTTGGTGATGGACGCCGGCTGACTTGTTCCATATTTCTTTCTGTCGAAATTTATTCTTGATGTTCGAAGGTGATTCTTCTATAGTTGTGTAGGCAATAGCAAGACTCATATGACAACCTTTCATACAGATTTCAGATTTTGAGGGACCTCATACCACACAGTGATCAGAAAAGGGACAAAGCATCTTTTCTTTTGGAGGTAAATTTCACTATCTATTGTGTGCATGTTTAAGTATGGCTCTTTCTTTGTACTAAAAGCATATGGCTTCAAATTTCATCTTATTGAACTGTTAATACCCTGTTGCAGGTAATTGAATATATCCAATTTTTACAAGAGAAGGTACAAAAGTACGAGTCCTCATCTCCAGGATGGAACCAGGCCAATGCAAAATTTATGCCATGGGTAATGGCCGAGAAATTTGCCTTCTGAATCTGTTTGTCTGCATGTGCAATGCATACATACACGTGTTGCTAACATTTGACATATTTTCGCTTCTGTATGGAGGTTGAATCAATTGATTTAATCATGTAGCTTTCAGCCTTAATAGCACCAACCAGTAACATGATCACATGTTGAATAATGTACATGCACATGAAATGCTTTCCTAGATGCCTGAAGTCTACATTGGATGTATACTTGAAACCTGGAAAAGGAATTGACAGTGAGGAAGAATGAATAATTTGTGCATGTGTTACTGCTTCTATTAATAGGGAACATGTTGAAACAAAAATCTCCATGATCATCAATTCTGGCAGCCATGTAGTCTATGGATCTGCATGATTTCCCAGCTTGCCTTACAACCTTTCGCCCCTTCTTGGTAGCAGTTTTGACATGATTCCTTGGTGTGTAAGGGTGCAAAATATTTTGTTTAAAGTTTTGTTAAATGGATCAGAATTGCTTGTGTTGTACTTGGCAGATTAGATGCGTCGGCAGTATGGTTTAAGACTATGGTCAACAAAATTCAATACACATCAGCTCCCTGTGAGAAAATCAAAAGAGGAAAAAATGGAAACGTAGTCTGACAGAAACAAATAAGGGGTTTAACTCATATTCGATTCTGTTGACAGTGTCATCATCTTATTCTTCTCATTTTCTTGTCTTTTTTTCTTAAAAGCTTCCATTTTCCAAACAAAAAAGCCAGCCAAGTGTCTAAATGCATAGAAGGTTGTGAGCATTTTGCTCATGTTGTTACTGCTGTTTTAATGCCTCTACTGCTGTTTTAGTACTGTTTTTCTTTTAAAAAAAGTAAATCTCAAGATCAGTGAGTGTGCTTTGATGTGTGCTGCTGCCAACATTTATTTTCTTATCTGTGTTAACATGTTTTGACCTCATTGACAATTGATGTTGAGATGTGGCCATTATTCTTGCACATCATTTTCGCATTTGACAAAAAAAAATAGTATTCTCCATTTTGGTGTCCTAGGATTGCATACAGAGGTAGATACTCATTTCCAGGAAGCTTATTTATTCCTCAAACATCCAGAAGTCCATGTTTAATTTTATCACTTTCAGTCATTTCTATGAATATTTTTCCTCAGATGTTATAGGAACTCGATTCTGTCTTAAAAACATTGGATGTCTTGGCCATTTCCCATGGACAAAGGGACTTCTAGTTGATTTTATATTTGTTTGATAGACAAATCCTCCTTCTATGTTATTCTTCAAAGTGCATGGGAATTTTTCTTGTAAAATTCTTTTAGAAGCTTGATTCAACAGGATGCTGATATACATCTGAGTCTGTAACGTTTTCTTTACTCAACGATACTATGGATGAGATTTTAACTTTAGTCATTTGTCCCCTTTCTAAAACAGAAAAGTCAGGTATCTGGGGCGAGTATAGTTGATCATTCACATACCATAAAAGATCACCAAGCATCCACTGGTTTCATCTTTCCTGATGACAGTTCCATTCTTAATGCTCCAACCATAACATCAAACAATCAGAATCCGGCAGAATCTGAGAATATAGGTGCTGCATTGGCCAGTAAATCAGCATCCATGCCTCTACCCATGCAATATCCTGTTGGGACTGCAAGTGGGTTTTCTCAACCTCAGATGAAGTTCATTTCTGACTCAGAGAGCATGGCAGCGCAACCTCATTCTCAGTGGTTAAGATCATCTGTTACAGATGCTAGTGTCAGTACTGATGTATTGAGCGGACATGAGGAGCTGACGGTTGACGAGGGAACAACTAGCTTGTCCAGTTTGTACTCTGAAAGGTTAGTCACCGACTCACCATTGCTTTTGAGTCTGTTTTCCAAGAATAAATTAGGTACATAGAATGGAGTTTCATCTAATCCTTTATAAGTGATCTCATTTTAATAAAGCCTACTTGCCGAAGGGATGCTTCTCCCTGATTATCTAACTCAGACCTATTGATTTTACATGATTTTCACGCATGCAGTGAAACAATGTACTTTCTAAGTCAGAAATTTGTTTGGCACTTTATATTTTTTTTTTTATTTCAGATGTTTTTTAATTTGCTGACAATCTCCGATCAATTGTGAGATGGAGAAGGTTAGCTTCATAAATGTTTTGATGACCTCTAACATAGACATATTGATTTGACACTCGATTAGCGTGCATGCAGGGAAACAATGTGGTTTCTATGTCAGACATTTGTTTGGTACTTTTCTGCTATTTTTCTTTTCAGGTGTTTTTAATTAACTGACAATATTTGATCAATTGTGAGATGGAGAAGGTTAGTTTCTTAAATATTTTGATGATATGTAAATGTGTTATTGTAAGAGTGTACGTCTGCATCCTGAAAGCTTTAATGAGTTTATCAGGATTGGATGAATGGGGAGTTCTAACTTCCAAGCGGTCTTGTATGTATTTGATTCTGATGGTGGGCTATGTAATTTGTATCATGTGCATAGTGGAAACATTTAGGGTTCCTTGTGTATATACCCTGTAATTTTTTATGTTTACACCTATATCCCTATAAACGTGCCATTGGTTCTAATATCCATACATTATGCAGAAATGTTGCATGTATGCCCTCTGTTGTTCAAAAGTATAGTTTGACAGAAATGACTACTCTGCACTCAGAATTCTCAAAGTATAGTTTGACAGAAATGACTGGTCTGCGCTCAGAATTTTACACTAATGTTGCTTTTGTACATACATCCATGCAAGCTCCAAAATTTGCAGCTATAATACTATATTGGTGCAAATTTCAAGGACAAGTTAGTCATTTCTGACCTTAAAACAAATAATGTTGTTGGAAAGGGCTTACATGTAACATTTGTATACAATGTAGGGGTATTGGAGATAATAACTTATTTATAGGGATATATGTACATCTCCAATATTTAAGGGGTATTATCTAAGAAAACACAAAGTCACAAGCATTTATAGCAACCCTGCGTAACTTGGTCGATCTGCCATCTGTCTCATTGCTTTTAAATCTCTACTGTTTCTCTTCAACTTTTCAAATGTTTGTGGTTTACACAAATATTGTGCTGGTGACATATGGTTTGGACTATTTTGTCTATTCCAGGTTACGGACGACCCTAACAGAGGCACTACAGCGCACAGGTGTAGACATTTCTCAAGCAAGCATCTCTGTGCAGATCAATCCCCACAGACGGACAGCTAGTAGACAGATATCGAGCAACAAGGTATATTTGCATTCATGTTAATTTGAGGCCACCTCTTCTTTATCTATTTTGTTGTGGGAATATACTAGCAGAAAGGAGGGGCCTGAATGGTTCTGCAAGTAAGACTTTATAACTTCTCTAGAAATCTAAACCCTTTTTTTCCATATTTGTTAATTCTTTAGAAGATCCTAATTTGGTTCCCATCCAGTACAGTTCTTGGTAGGATAACAATTATGGATTCAATTCTTTGGTTTGGTCAAACTGTCCATTGGTGTTTATGCAGGATAAAGATGACCCTTTATCCACTAACCAAGCAGGACATTCAGCAGTTGGGAACAGCGGTGATGAATCAGAGCGAGCTAGCAAGAGGCATAAATTTGATACCAGCTAGTACCGTGGTCTTATTTGCGTTTTGTTGCTTGTGTGTGTGTGTGTGTGTGTGTGTGTGTGTGTGTGTGCAGATAGTGATGTCTTTTATGTACATCCTACTCATGTCTCTACGGTTTACTGCGATGGCCAAGAGATTGCAGGGTATTCTTTAATCTGCTCTTCTTTCCAAGAGGCCTTCATTCGAACTTGAGAAGCTGTTTTTCCTGTCTAAGCTTCCATTCACAGCACCCCTGTTACATACTTTCACGTAATGTACTAATGTACTTCAATTTTATTTGTTTTATAATATCTTGCAAGAATGTACCATTGGATATGAATAGTGGAAATGATTTCTTTCAGTTGGTAAACCATTTTCGATGTGCTGGTGAACTTAGTAGAAATTGTGTTATTCTTACCATCTTTGATGCCAACAGATTGATTTCCTGGGCACTTTGAGACTTGAGTGTGTTAAGAGGTTTAGGAAATCTTTTTAATCCTCGGGGAAGGAAATTTTTTTCTTCCCAGACTAAAAGTTATTCTGAGAAAACGTAATTTTTCTTTTGTTAAGGGTTATTAAGAAAAGTCAAGTGGAGTGTGGGTTAATGTTAAATCTCAACCCGTCCTTGGAGAGGGAGAGAGGGAGAGAGTGATCTACGCAGAGTGGGAGAGTAGGTTGATTTTTTTCTGAAAAATATAATTTTCCAAGGTCCAGAGATAGGAAATCTTTTGTCGTAGTTTTTTCAACTATGGAATAAAAAGTTTTCCGTAACCGTTTATTTTTTCGAATTCTTAATCCAAGGAAAATTAGTTTTTTTCAAAAGGTAGGCTTTTCCATGTTATTTTCTCAAACCTCTAACCCACCCTTCAAGTTCGACAATGTTGGGGAATGCCTGGTGATAGCAATCATTGAAGTCATTCGGCGGTATTTCAACTTCAAACAGGACTTGGTTGCTTTGGATTTCCCACTGTCTGAAATCACAATAAGAGGAGAGAGATACACATGTTTGCCTCTCCCCTGATTGGCTGATTCCCTCCCCCCTTAAAAAAAAGAAGAAAGAAAAAAAAGAAAAAGAAAACAGTTTTTATGTCACTCTTGAAGATGAGTGGTCCAATTTTGTGATAAATTACCTTTAAATCTTTGCCCCAGTCCTCACGATCACACGGTCGTTCGAGGGAATGCTGGTTCCAAAATGCCTACCCAACGAATGCTCCAAATAAACTTTTTGACAGATTTTGATAATAAAAAAATGATAGAATCTTACATAGATGTCGGAAAAGCGATGTTGAAAGAAAAATGAAAAATCTTATCTTTCAACAATGTTTTCAAATGCTGCCCACGTCTGATTGTTCGTCACTGTGGTGTATATTAAGATGGAAATTTTTGAGGGTCAAAAACTCCGATCTCACCCACATCTCATTTCACCATTTGACAACGAAGTATATTATTGCGCAGAGTTTTTAGTGTCGTTTGAGTCTCGTGTGATTCTCGCTAGTGTTGTAGCATCGGCGTGGAATTCCATTCGTCTGGGTTTGCTGCCATGCATACAACAAAGAAGAATATTTGTTGCACCGACTGAGGGGAACATTACAGATTCACATGAATTGCAATGACTCCTTAGCCGTGGGGCATGTGCCTATATACCCTTGGCACACGGCTCGGATCACGCGACCTTGGAATCGCGTTCTATACAATTTGAGCCTCGGATTGCGAAGACCCTGATCCTTTTTTCTTTTCTTTTTTTTGTTGAACTATCTGATTAAAGATCATAGAGTACAGACACTGAGCTCGAGTTGGCCTTTAGCTCGATTTTTTTTTTCTTTTCTTTTCATACGCCTCCCGCAATACCGTCTGATCGAACAATAGCTAGAGGGCATTGCACTCTAAATGTGATTATAGGTTAAAGTATTCCAAGGTAGGCTATATCTTGTTATAAGAGAAGAATCATTGTGAAGTATCTTCCACCTGTGACCCGATGCTTGTGTCCTCCATCCTTGTTTTTGCCCCTAAAATTTATTGAAACAAATATATGAAGCTCGAATTATCAAGGAAAAACATAATTGGATGAAGTTCACGTCCAAGTGTGTCCCTAGGCAAATTGGAGAGGGATTTGTGAGGACCCCATTCCCGGGCGCCATTACGTGGGTGACCCGCAGAGTTAACGTTGGTCAAGGTAGGACGGTTGGCATCAGTTTTTCCTTTTTATAAAGAAAGCTTTTTTTACATATATGTCACTTAACGTTAACATATTTACATCTATACCTCCCACTCCCGTATATTGTATGAAATACTCCTGAAAACTCTAAAGCGTTACAATTACATCTATGCCCCTCAAAAAAATGCCGTCAACTCCAACCGAATAATGCCCCAAAGATTCCATAAATTATGATGGAGGGTATATATGTAAAAACATCTGAAATCTTTTTGAAGTATTTGACTGGAGTAAATGGCATTTTAACACAGCGGCATAACCACAACGGTTCTGAGATTTTTAGGTGTATTTCATATAATACATGGAAGTTGGAGGTATAATTATAAATACACGGGTACATCCATGCCAAAAAAGAACTCCCATTGCATTAATGTCATCAAACAAGTGAAGCTGCGTAATATTCAGGCAATTATTACGGGAAAAAGAGGAGATACGACGGAAAATGAAGAGTAAGGTTGATCAGTGGATTAAAAATAACAAATCTAAACTGCACACCCGGGTTCTGGATCAGCTCCCTACTCTTTTTTTGCTGGAAAAGGTCATCCATCTTACGAGTGCCTTACAAGATTTATGGCACCTCTCATCTGCTCATCTTATCATATTACCATGTTTCTTTCCTAGAACAGGTGCATGTGACCATACATGGTCAGTTGAAAGTGGAAGTACACATAAGCCCAAACAAGTGTTCCATATGAAGGCCCCAAGTTTGTTTCAGGTAATGATACTAGAAAATGATTAGAGATGAAAAGCAGCAGCTTCTTATCACATAAATCTATCTTTGGTATTGGTTCAAGTGTTGCATGTACCTCATACATCAGTTCATGATATAGAAATAGTCGTCCGAACCTTGGTAACAAAAATTACTTACGCAGAAGAATGCAAAAATGCTGACAGCATAAAGGAATGACTACCTCCTCATCGAGGCCAATTAGTATGAGCATGCACTAAAACTCGAGATGTAGTGCATGAGCTTCTATGTTGCGTCCAACATCATCCAATAGAATTTTCATTTTGACAATATTTTGAACGATTGTGAAATGCAAGTTTCACACTCTCACATTAAAACCAAAAAAAATCACTTCACTGTCACCACCCCACGGATTAGAAGAAGTCCGCTGGTTTTCCAACTTTTATGTTTTGTTCAGCCAGGAAACTTGTAATGGCATTCTTCTGCCAACCCCTGAAGGACCTGCATCCATCATTCATAAAACTTGTAACTGCCTTGGCATTTTCAAGAACTTCAACAGCTGTTAGTGACCTAAATTTAAAAAAAAAAAAAAAACAGGTTCCTGAAATTTCACTACTCATACTTGTGATCCAGGTGTGCAATAATTTCTCCTCCAGGGAAAGCTGCTTTAGTAGCCTCAAATGAAGTACTAATTGCTTGCTTCCATGTTCCACCAATGATGCCATTACCAGAACTGTCTGTTTTTTTGTTTGGCTCCTCCATAGGCAATGCATATCCTGAGAGTAGGTGGCCTACCCATACACCATCTTTCCTGCATTTAGTTTCAGCAATACAATTAGTTACAGACAGAACATGAGAAATCGTATTAAGTTATTCATTGCTGATCTTCATAAACCTTCGAAGAACTGAGAGAGGATCAGGATCAAGCACAGATACAGAGTAATACGTCAAACATGGGCAGAGCAGTTTATCTATTAAGAAAATATTGTTAACTGAAAAGAGAAAATAACCAGTCGAGCCCTTTTCCCATTGGATTTCCATCTACATTAATTAATTGTATCAATTGCTTCATGTGTGAGGAAAGGTGAACATGGGACAAGGACCATAAATCTAAAATCACAATATTCACATGAATATTGATGCACCTCCAACAAGGAAGTAAAATATCCCGAAGAAGGAAGTGGCAGATTGCTTGAGAGACTACAAACTGATCAACCTTCTAAATGGGGTTTGATAAGATTATCACCAAGATGTTGGGGTCTAGATTGGAGAAGGTGGGAGCAAGGGTGGTTAGCAAAATCAAGGCGCTTTCATCAAAGATAGACAAATCCAAGAGAAGTTCCTTGCGGCAGATGAGAGTCTCCACTGCATGAAGCTTCATCATAGACGGGTTAGTGTTGAAATTGGACTTTGAGAGCCTATGACGGGATTAGTTGAGATTGCTTGCTCCAAGCTTTGAGGAAGATGGGGTTTTGATGACGTGCAGTCTTCTAGGTGAGGGCCTGTGTCTCCTCAGCCTCCTTTACAACGTTTGTCAATGGGTAGATGACCCCATTTCTTCAGCGTAGAGGCCTTCGCCAGGGTGATCTAATGTCGCCTCTCCTCTTCATTTTGGTGGCCCATATAGTAGCCTTTGGGTTAGGGCAGAAGCACCTGGTCTTATCTGAGGTTTCCAAGTTACTTAGGGTTTGCACTTATCCCACCTCCAATATGCTGATGACACCATTCCTTTTTTTTTCTGGGGGACGAAGAGTAGCTACTTGTGGCAACTGGCAAGGTTTCTCCTAGAGTTACTTGAGGAGGTGGCAGGTTTGAAGGAGACCTTCCTGAAGAGTCAACTCGTTGGTATTAGCAAGGAAGACAAGGAAATGAACAGAGCTTCTTTGATTTTGGGGCGCCCTATAGATGAGTTACCCATCACTTACCTAGGGATGCCTCTGACCCTAAGGGCCCTCAGGTGCAGAGATTGGAGCTAGCTTGTCTAAATATATTAGAAGAGGCTAACTGGGTGGAAAGGCAGACTTCTTTCTTATAGGGGAAGATTGAGCCTCTGCAGCTCGGTTCTTGATAACCTTCCCATCTACTTCCTTTTTGCTTTCAAGAACCCCAGGGCCGCTGCTAGAAAGTTCAACTGCATTCAAGCTTAGATTCTTCTGGCATGGTAGTGGGGACCCTAAGAGGGTGGGTACATTGATGTCTGTTAGGTTACAATGTGCAGGCGCAAGGAGAATGGGGATTTGGATATTGGGCACCTCTGACTCAGGCCTATGGTGGGAGATCATCAATTAGGATTATTATGGCCACACACTAGAGTATGGTAAGTGTCCCCTGCAGCTACGTATATGTCACTTGGGTGTGGAAAGGCATTCTCCATTCTGTAAATGTTTTCCTTGTTGCATCTCGGATCAGGGTTGGTAATGGTAGGTCAACTCTATTCCAGTTTGACACTTGGTGTGCCCACCACCCTCTTCAGCTACTGTTCCCGAGGCTCCTAGCCATTGCTAGTGAGTCCCCCACCTGTGTCAGCCAGTTCTGTGAGGGTGGACTTACCCAACCAACATTAGAGACCTGCTTTGAGAAGAGATATGATTGAGGAGGCGCTGAGTGACCTAGTGCAGTTGCTAGACTTGTCCAAGCCTTCCAGCTAGACCCGGTGTCTAAGGATCGGTGGATGTGCAGGTGGGATTTAGAGGGGCATTCTCTGTTAAATCTGTCTACTCCTTGATGGCACATGGGATCACTAGATATCCCTTCTTCTCTTCAATGTGGAAGACTAAGAGTCACACTCAAGGTACAGATCCTACTCAAGAGGGGCCTCTATTGATAGACTCCCAATTTGTGACAGACTTGGCTTTGTACCTGGTTTGTTTAATAGGAACAGCTTCTGTGGAGTGGAGTAGTCAAGGGATCATATGTTCTCACTTGATCTTGCTCGTGTGAGCTTTGGGATGTGCTGAACCAAAGGATGCAATGTACTGCCAGACTCTATGGATTACCTCCTCAGCACGTGGGATAACCATGGCCCCATAAAGGAGATCGTTTCATGTGGTGGCTGATCCTTCATGCTACTATTTGGGTAGATGGATAGAGAGAACATCAAAAATTTTAGGAGGGCGGCTAATCCACCCCCCAAAGCATGTTATTTCTTTTGTTTGTCACCATGTGAGGAGTGGATGAGGGTTTTCGGTGAAGTGGACCAACCATAGTGACTTCACCCTTTTTTCTTCTCTTGGTGAGAGTTGAGAGCTGCATTGGCTAGGTGCTTTTGTATAGAGAGATTTTTTTGTTGTATCTCCTCTTCTATATATGCTCTCTTTTCATTTATAATACATGTTGTACGATCCACTTTAAAAAAAAATAAACAAAAAAATATTAACAGCTTCTTCAAAAAACGATGATGTGCAATCGCTCTGATTCCTTTTCTCTTCCTCGTTCCTCTGCTTGTTTGAACATAGATGGTACCATTGAAGATCAAAATGGTGTTTCAGAAGACCACTGTCTGGCAAAATCCAATCAATCAAAAGGAAGGAAAAGGAAAGCACTTGGTCACCCTCGTCAGCAAAATACAACAACACTATCCCTATAACAAAACAAATCCCCAGATACTTGTTGAGCTCTCGAAACGGACTGTAGAGGAAAGATTCAAAGATGACACCCTTCTTTTCATATCCTCCATTCCCTTCAATGGCCTCTAAACAAATAACGGGTTTCCAATAAGATTTTACTTCATGAAATATGATCAATGATGTTAGAGAAGATTGTGTCAGCCCATGGCATTCTTTAATATGATTGATTACCGTCACTTTTGAATTTTATGATTGATTACCGTCACTTTTGAATTTTATATTCTCTATTCACACAATTAAGAATTAAAAAGTCAATACGCAAGCATATGCTAGCTTTTTATGAACTGAAAACAACCTGATATAGTCGTCCTAGTTGTACACAAAATAAACATGCTCCGTTTGTACATTAACCTTCTTCATGCTATCATAAGTTGCCACATCACAGAGTTTGATGACTATGTTCACAGTTTTAACAGACTCGGACAAACAATTTTGTCATCCTGCAAGTGCTTAGAGGAAGAGATGTATCATATGTTTCTTTAAGCACATAATATCACTAATTGTTTCCCTGAGGATTACTGAACGTTGAATAAATAACAGATTTTTGCCAGTATAATTCAAGGAAAAAGAATCTCAGGGAATGTTGGCTTACACAACTATATCCATATGGCGAGGCACATAGTGACCTCCTCCTAGCCCAAGAAGGACCTTGTTTCCTTCAACGTGCCGGCTGTCATTAAGAAACCAAATAGTCAAAGTAAGGGAAGTGAAGGAGTGCTCTTTTACTCATGTGTACAAGCAAGATAAAAACCATATGCAGTTGCATATGCAGCTGTTAAGATGGAAAATTAATATGATGCACACAGTTCTGCATCATGCAAATGCTCATTTTTCCGGTTAGGCCTAAGTTGCTTCTGTTAATTTGCCTGCCTGTACCTGTCCCATTGTCCAAGGCCGCCACCTCCATCAAGTCCAAGTCCTTCCCACAACAGCTGTGAAGATCATAAAATTAGTTTATGTGAAGGATAATTATGGAGCGCTGAAAAGAAAGAACAGATGAAATTTCTAAAATCATGAAACTTGCATGAATAGAGGTGGCTACAAAAATGCTCAGTTTAAAAAACCACACAGAAGTTAAATCTAGAAACTCATTATATTCTGAATCTTTTTCTCTTTTGAACATACTATTTAAACCTCAGGGCATCAGCAACCACATAAAATATTCATCACAAAACTACCTTGCATAATGAATATGATGCAACTCCCACTGTTCCTTGGCTAGGAAAATTAACTTACATTGGTTATATACTTAATTTATAATATTTATTTGTTAGCAGACTCTTTAATCATAATCCGAATGTTTATAGATTAAGGAGCTTTGTCTCTCAAGCTCTCAAGTTGCCTTTTTGACTCCATTCTCACACATTATCCCAAAGTTAGTTGCAGGATTCACTCACTTTGCCATCATTCCCACACCCAAAAGCGCTCCTGCTCCTATTCTCAAGGGAATTTTGAATAATAAACTAGAAGATCCCATGCTCCCATCTTGTGCCCGTTACTGTTTCCATGACCATTCTGTGCAATTATAATCCTTAATGCTAAAGTAACATGTCATAATATCATTGACAATCAAAGTGGGATTGAGTAATTCAATTCCTTGAAAAATAGAATGTAAAATATATTTCCATCATGTGAATTCATTTTCCTTTTACAAAGTTTCTTTTCACCCTTTCAATATCTGACTTGGATTACATCCAAAAAGTTCATCAAACCCACAGCCAAGGATTCCAATTTTTTTAACAAGATGTTTTTTTTTTGAAATGCGGATGGTACCACTTGTATTATAAAATTGAAAAGAAAGTGAACATGTACAAGTAAGATAGGAAAACAACAAAATTCCCCCCCATACAAAACATCAAGAAGGTGCACCCCAATCACCTCTCCTCCACAAGACAAAACAAGGAGGAGTTACAAGACATATTAAATGAGTTTTGACATGAAGCAAAATTATCCATAATTTGCAGCTTTCCAGAAGCATTCCCTCTCCCATGTTTTTGTAAGTTTCCTAACACAAGTATGCAGAGTACCTTGATAGTGTGTTTCTAACAATAGGTTTTTTCAAAGTTTCAAGCATAGCATTAGGAGGCGGAAATGGCCATTTCCGCTTTTGTTGCTACAATCAAGTATCAAGTTCTTTTCTGTAGTTTCAAATATTTTCCATTCTTACAAGATCATTTTCTTTCCATGTGCATAGATCTGTAATTGCTTCAGCAATATGTTTCAATGTCGCTTAAGCATTCAACAAACTTAGCAATCACAATTCACACGTTAGGCTCTAGAAGCCACTGACTCCACATTTGCTTAAGAAATTCCCATGCAAAGATAGATAGGAGGCTTCATCTTTTCCTTGTTCCCTTTTCGTTCAGAACTAGGCCTTTGAACCGGGGAAGGTAAGGTAGATTTGTAACAAAATTAGATTCCGACAAACAAAATCCAGTCCATACGAATCAATGCCACAAAATAGAAGCTACCATCACCACAGAAAAAAGAAATGGTCCACACAATTGTAGCTGGGTTCTTCCACACTCCATGTCCCCACAGAAACCATTGGGTTTTGCATCCATAGACATTTTCTGAGAGGGTTTTCACTGTATTGGGAAACCTATAACAATTTTTAATTATCATTCACCAACAATCTTTATTGTTACTTAGTTCAACCATGCTTAGCTGTATTGTACCGACTCGTGTTGACTCGTATCTGGACAATTTTCCATGTCGCAAATAAAGTCTAACTCGCCGAGTTGCATCCAACTCGAGCCTACTTGATGCAACTTGGACCGACTAGTGCCAACTCATATCCTATTGCACGGGTCAGGTGAAATATGCTGCGATCTGGCGTGGGCAGCTGCAATCCGGCTCGAGCTGACTCAATGCTACTTGTATCTTATGAAGTAGATTTTTTTTTTCTAATTTGATAAGTAATTGGACTTTTTTGCCCCAACGGGTAAGTAGTGGGACCTTTTCCTCCAATTTGGTAGGTAAATCACACTTTTATATTGATTAATAGGAAAGATTTCTCCTAAAGTCAGAGTCATTAATAAACCACTAGAGTTAAAAATATATTTATGTCATAATTATTCATAAAATTAAAGAATCTTAAAAAAGGACAGAAATTGGTCCAAATCAGCCCGACTCATGCAAGTTGGACCCAGTCAGATCGATACTGAGTTGCATTTGAGACGATACGAGACACTACATGTCAGCGAGTCAGCAAACCTTGATTTCAACCTACTTACTTGAATGATGCTTACATGGCTTGTCTGGTTTCATACTATGTAGCTTCCTTCAGGCTGTGGCAGGGGGCTTGCCAACCTGAAAATCAGGGAGGGTCACCTCGAGCTTGCAATTGGTTGGGTTAGGCGGCAGATTGAGATTGTGTCTAAAACTGAATCCCCATCAGTCAGGACAAAAACTGAGCATATTTTCAGAAACTATTTTTTCATATTATAAATGTAAAATAAAAATGAAACTATATGTATGTGTATATTCAGAAAATATTTTGTACTCTCTCTCTCTCTCATGTTAAAGTCCTACTCAGGCTAAGATGTTCAGCTCGTGTTAAGATTGGGAACTTTGTTGGTTGTTGTTGTTTTGGGGGTTGTGGGGTTCCAGATCCGGGCGTTCTCTTTCTCTCTCTCTCTCTCTCTCTCTCTCTCTCTCTCTCTCGTGTTAAAGTCCTACTCAGGCTAAGATGTTCAGTTCGTGTTAAGATTGGGAATTTTGTTGGTTGTTGTTTTTTTCTCTCTCTCTCTTTTTTTTTTTTTGGGGGGGGGGGGGGGGGGGGGGGTGTTGGGGGTTCATATGAATCAAGCAGCCTAACTTGGCTCAAATCAGCCAAGTTGGGAGGGGATTGAATGAAAAGATAAACTGTCTGGAATCTGCCAATTTCGATCTGATTAGCCACCAATACCAGCTAATTCTGTCCACCCAAAAAAGTCGGCAGGTGCCATTACCAATCTGAATAGAGAGCTGCCTATTCTGCAAAACTTCATGGGTTAACTACTTAACTCCACTCCAAGACAATCCGACACAACTTGATTTTCCTTCTAATGAATAACATCAAAATGATCTTTTGGAAGTGAACACCATAATAATTAACAGATTGAACCACAAAATGTCATTGTAATGAATGAACTAACTAGAAACAAAGTACAAAATGGACAAACGAACACTGGTTGGAATCCAGAGTAACAATAACAAATGGAGTTCACCCTCCCCAAAAGAGGGAAAAAAACACAGGGAGGATCAGAGAGATTACAAAGATCAATTAAAGAAAATTAAAAAACAAAAGTGCTCAGGCATGGATAACGTTGATGCAGGATATACAAAATGATGTTTAAAATTTTAATATTCTCAAGAAGTGCATAACATTCACACTCATGAAAGTATGTGGCATTTCAATAAATTCGATCTATTTGCTTAAATTCCCAAATAAAAGTTAGGCTATAAATTTCAAAAGCTACCGAACTAAAGCAACAACTTGAGCAGCATCATGCCTCCTCCAATGCTCTTCTGTGCTTCCTATAAAAAGAAAGGAATACACTTCAGGTCATATATTCATCGTCATCAAACAAAAAGATTTGATCATGATTCAACCTTCCAATCTATCACTTCAAATAATATAGGCATCAGGTAATACATAAAATCATCATGGTTATGAATGCACATGCACACATATGCAGTTGCATAATATTTACTCACATAACAACCAACAAGCTCACGATCGACTTTATGGTTTAGATAATCCTAGCATCTACAGGTGAGATGGAGAACAAAAGCCAAGCTAATTTCACTTCAAGCCAAACTGTTTATGCAGATATGTATATATTATACATACACACATACGTACATGCATATACACATACATGCTTATGTACATAAAGTTAGTGCACTCTTATACTTGGGCTTTATGTGCACACATATCATGTAATTGTATACATATGTACAGGGTTTATTTGTTTAGGGATACTACAAGATATAATCAGTTTTGAGGCATGCACTAGGTACAATTGAGTTAAGGTCTTGAGAAGCTTAGGTAATTCCCTGAAGATAGGATCTGGCCAGCCCAGCCCCGGTTGAATTTGAACTGATCACGCTCAGAAAACTTGGCCCGAGTTTGGGCTGGCAGATACTAAGGCCTCCCTAGTATGACAATGAACTGATGTTTGCCCAGACTGTAACTCCAGGATTTCTCATTGCGAAGCACATTAAGAAGCTCTAAGAACATAATAAGGACAAAGCACGAAACAAGGTGTTATCTCAAATGTATGACGTTATGACTAAGCACAAATACTACCACAGGCATGAAACCTAGACAAAGGTGATCCAAACTCAAAGTTCATTTTGAAGGATGACCTGTGGCAAAATGTGATCCAACAAAGACAACCATATAGATGTACACCCTTGGATGGCAAAGACCAATGCCTTGCTAGCCAGAGAATTTTATGCTCAAATAGCCTGTGGTCACTCCAGAACACCTCTTCATGAAGCACACTTAAGTTATCATAAAAGAGTAGCACCAAGAATGCAAAAATAAAAAATAAATGAAATAAATCAACAACAAAGTGTTGTTTAAGTTGATATGACTAAGCCGCCTTTGTTTAAAGGTAAGCAGCTCTACATTGGAGGTGAGCACAGGAAAGTGAGTTACCTGCAACTGAGTTCAAATGGTGACACTTCGGTTACCTGTAACTCAGTTTGAGAAGTCAGTTTGTTATTTGGTTGTCTACAACTGACTTCATGAAGTCAGTTTTGATTGTTAGGATACATGCGGGTATTAAATTAGAAGGGGTATTTAGATTGAACAGAGGGAAATCAATTACATGGAACTGTCTTCCGATCTTTTTTAAGAAGTCACTTTGGCTCTTTTCGAGCTTTTTTTGGGAGGTGAGTTCCAGCTTTTTAAAATTCAAATGACCAAATTACCGCATTTGGGTGAAGAAAGTGAGTTACATGTAACTCACCTACTTGCAGGCTCACCTCTAAGCAGCCAAAGGGACCTTATGTGCGACATGATCCTAGGTATGAACCCTAGTCATAGGACCATGTTGAAGTGTTATTCCTCGTCAAAGATTCAAAGATACAACAATAGACTGCAAAAGATATAATACGTGGATCCATGCAGTAGTGAGATATGGTGATACGCAAGCATGATACAGGAGGATTGCAAAATCACACAGCTGGTGGTTCCATTGTCCACCTGGAATCAAGCATCAATTTATTGACCCATACCCAGGCTTTAAGATTCAAAAGCTAAAGCATTACATAATAAATGCAGGCCTCTGTCCAACATATGACAATATCAGACGAACAATGGACCATGTATTTTGGGACTAAAGGGAGCCTCAGGAATGATGCCAGTGGATTTTCAATTTAGGACCCAGTATGTTAATAAATGAAGACATTACACTGTACCCTAGAAACAACTTTGGAAATGTTGACACTTCTGCACTGAAGACATCTCAAAATACAAGAATCATTCATGTGCCCCAAAGTTAGTAGACTGCCATAAGTGGTCTCTATGAGAAACATGAGCTGTGAATAAAATCTGAAAATCCAAAACTAGATTTACGGGAGGCAAAGGTAGCATGTAGCAAAGCAGTCAAGAAGTTCCACAGAAAGAGACATTACGATGATACACAACCCCTTATTAAAGAGATTTAGATAAAGTAATTCTATTGAATACCAAATCTATATGAAGCATAAATGATATATCCAGTTTGTTAAATAATGGGGAGAAGAAGCAAGATATTTTACCAATCTCTACGAACATCGTTGGTGTACTGACCACAGGACCATGGTGAGTTGCCTCTAAGGTAACCTTCAAACAGGGAGAAAGGGAAAAAAGTTAGATTTCCCCTTTTATTGATACACAATCTAGTGAAGAACAATAGCAGGTGGGAGGGAAGGAAATAGATTTTTTCCCCTTTTATTGGTATATTATCTAGTGAAGAAACAAGAGTAGGCAGGACATTTCAGCTGAACACTTAATGCAACAGCAACACAAGTCACAAACTCTCTCTCATTGCCTAGATGATCAGAACCATGAAACGGAAAGCAGTAAAAGAAGTTAACAGCTAATAAAAATACAAGTAGTGGCTTATGTTGTGGTGCTGTGAACTTCTGTTTGAAAATTCAGATTGCATGAAGTAGGAACAGAAGATGCTGGCCAGTAACAGGCATGACTATATTTCTATTGAATTTTGTGTCAGTCCACTCATCTTGTGTCCTATACATTGTATTAATATTAGCATTAGCTTTAGGATCAGAAAGACACTTTGCCTTATAACAGAGAGTGAAATTTCGAACAGGAAGTGAGGCTTTTCTCAAGGCATAGACGCTCATTTCCAAGGTTTCATTTGGTCTATCTCTTCCACATCACCTCAATCAAAAGTAAAAAAAATGATACTATATTATGTTCCAGAATAGTTTATGCATACGCCTAGCTTTCAACAGTATACACTACGCAAATTTCAGAGCTTTGTAGGGATATGCATATAAGAGACGCATTTTTATGATTGTACCAAAAAACATAAAGGAGCAGATGACTCGATTTATTTCTGTATTGATCGTGATATATGTAATAACTCAGACATCTAGTTCAAATGCATATCCTATTTTTGTGCAATATGATTATGAAAATCCACAAAGAAGCAACTGGGTGAATTGTGTGTGCCAATTGTCACTTAGCTAATAAGCATGTGGATATTGAGGTTCCGCAATCTGTGCTTCCTAATACTATATCTGAAGCAGTTGTTAGAATCCCTTATGATGCACAACTGAAACAAGTTCTACCCAATGGCAAAGAAAGGGGTTTGAATGTCGGGGCTGTTCCCCGAGGGATTCGAATTTGCCCCTCCAGATCATATTTCTCCCCGAGATGAAAGAAAAGATAGGCAATCTTTCTTTTTCCTCTTCAGAGTTATTATCCCGCTAAAAAAAATATTCTTATAGTAGGTCTTGTTCTTGGTCAGAAATATAGGGAAATTGTCTTTCCTATTCTTTCTCCCAATCCTATTACAAGGAAGGACACTCATATCCCATATATATAGGCTAAAACAGGAGAATAGGTCAGATTTATCCCGATGGGAGAGAGTAATAATATTATCTATAATGCCATGTCGACAGGTATAGTAAGCAGGATAGTACTTTAAAAAAAGGGCAGACATGAAATAACCATAGTTGATCCATCATATGGACATCAAGTGGTTGATGTTATATCTTCAGGACCAGAACTTCCTGTTTTATAGAGTGAGTCTATCAAGCTTGATCAACTATTAACAAGTAATCCCAATGTTGGGGGTTTTGGTGAAGGAGATGCTGAGATAGTGCTTCAAGATCCATTATGCATTCAAGGTCTTTTATTCTTCTTACCATATGTTATTCTAGCACAAATCTTTTTGGCTCTTAAAAAAAACAATTTGAAAAGATTCAGTTATACGAAAAGGAAAGGCCAAACTTTTTTTTTATCGATACCATTATGTAGTATGATCATAAAAAATTTCTTAAAGTCCTTTGTTTGTTTATACTATTTTTGCTTTCAGAGATGTCTAATTTTTTTTACTTATATATAATAGACCATTCATTGTACTAGTAATGGATAATAGATATACAAATACAATACAAAGGAGGAGAATACAAAACAAAAAATAAATAAAAGGTACAAATGCTTCTAGGAGGTATTTTTAATCTTTATACTCTTTTATTTGACACAAGATAAGGGAAATCCCTTATCGTATGTCGAGATACGAGATAATAATGATTCTTTCTCTTGTTCGTCAAAGATAAGATTACTATTTTTTTCGAGTCTATTAGAACAACTTTTTTTAGATTCATAAGTAGTGAACAAAGAAAAAGGAGTGGTCGGTAATAATTCATTGAGCAAATGGAATGCCTTTAATTATTCAATTGACTTAATTAACAAATTTAGTAAATAAAATTCAACCAAATTCTTTTTTGATTTGATGTCCCAATTGAAATTGAAAAGTCAATTGAATTTTTATGCAAATTTAAATTATCTTATCTCATCACAGTTCCAAATAAACTTATAGAGGAAGATTCTAGAAATAAAACGAATTGTACGATGCCTCATCTGTAGAAATTCATATATAAGAAGTCCATATATATAATATTTTCATCATCCAAAAATTGATAGATTTCTTTTTTTGCTTCGTCAAATAGTGTTAATGAATATTGTGTAGTAACAATAGAGAGAGACTCTGAATTCATTAACATATTTGGTTCTTCAAAAACATCACCAGAAAAACAGAGGAATAAATTGTTGGAAACATCAAAGCAATGGATTTGTTTGGTCATTCATTATTAAAAGTAATAATATTTTTTATTATGTTGACTAGGTAACTCGTTTTTAGGTTATTGAATGAATCAAAGTTTCGCTATAAAAGTAAAAACTTAGCAAGCCCGTACCCCTTGTTTTGTCTTATTCGAAGGGTACGAGCCTGCTGAGTTCTAAAGTAATTTCACCATGGATCTTGTGTTCCCATTCAGTCCACTGATCTCTAATGTACATCACCGCCTGATAAAATCAAACCCCTCAAGCAAATTCAGGCAAAATTAACCAAGACACAAGAAAGTGTTGTTCAGAATTATGCATATCATTTGTCCCAAGATGCAGTCAGAAATCTCACACCACTTGGCATGGACACGCCCTTTTGCTTCAGCACCAAACATCTAACAACTCCACACAGCAATCCATTCCATCTTGCCACAAAATCCTCCTCTAATCATAAGATACTAAACAGTTTTAAGAGGACAAAAAAGAGAAAGACCCAGGGAACAAAAGATCTAAACTTTATGCAGACAACTAAGAATTTCTCAAGCAAGGATGAAGCTTTAACACGTTTCTCAATACCTCGAACTCGGGGACGAGGCCGTGCGCGTCGGCGATCTTTTTCAGCCGCCTAAACCAGGGGCCGATCCTGGGATTCGGCAGGCCCGCCCACCCGGGCCTCCCGCCCTGCGGCGGCACCTCATCATCCCTCAAATGTGGAACACCTTTTTCATATCAAATGATCAGAAAATAGAGTCAAATTAGAAGCAGAAGAACACAAGTCACAAACCAAACCAAAGAGCAAGGGATTCGAAAAATCCGAAGAACAGGAAGAGGGAGAGGACGCCATTGGAGGGGGGTTAATGCTCGCACCGATGGGGTGGACGGTGAGGGCGGGGCGGTTGGTGACGGCAGTGTGCTTGCTGAGGAAGATGACCTCAGCCACGGGCTCCCCCGTGGCCGCCTCCCAGCGGCGGTCGAGGTCGTCCTCCGCCACGATGCTGCTCCCGTGCTGCAGCAGCCTCACCCCGCCGTTGGTGTAGCTCGTCATGCTCCCGCCTCCCTCCCCGCCCTGCGCACGCACCACACAAACGCCTCAGAACCCGAACCACCCACCCATCACCGCCCCCGAAGAGAAAGAAAGGCGGCGATAAGAGAGCTCACCTGGAGGGAGGGGCCGGGGTGCCAGCCGGGCATGGCGAGGAGGGCGGAGGCTGGGCCGACTGAGGCCGGGTCCGCCGTCGTCGCCACCACCAGCGTCACCATTTCCCCCTACTCCTTCTCCCTCTAGCTTCTCTCTCTTTCTCTCTCTCTCAACTTGTGCGTGTGTATTCTTCCGGTTCTTCTTGCTTCGTAAAATCGCGGCGGCCGCGAGGCGAAGTTAATAACGCAACACGGAGGCGGGCCGCCGACCGTTGTGTTGGGCTGGGCCGCAACGCGGGGACGCTGCAAAGTGGAGGGGATGAGTAATAATACTTGCAGGAATATATCTAGATGTTGCACCGTGGAGTATCACATTAATTATAAAAAATTAAAATTGTTTTAGGTTGAGTTTCATATGTCTCACATATTTCATTTATCTATATATCTCGATCTTAGATGGTACCACTCAAAGAATTTAAAAAATCAAGTCCAATAAAACATCTTTAATAGGTCGAACTTAATAATATTTTTTATCTTTTAAATTTCTTAAGTCAATAAAAGTCGAATTATACAGACAAATAAAACATATGGAATCTGGCTAAAAAATTGAAAAAATATATACTTGTTATATTATACGACAGCATCGTCTTCATTGCAGCAGCCAAGTATTACCAAAGGGGTTGATGGTAGTCGTGATCCGCGGGCAGCAAAGGGATTGATGGTATCGCGCCGTCGGTTTTGTGTGCTTCTTGTGGTCGGCCCACAGTAAAACTGGCCAGCAAGAGCATTGAAGGCCGTCAAAACGGGTCCAACGTATTCAGACCTGCTTGGAGCCTTGGAGTGGCTCATTTCGGATCTGGGTACGTGCCCGTTCGCCCAATAAGAGCTCGATAAGTATATACTGTGGGATTCTATGCATAATATTTACTGTAATACCTCAAAATATTATAGTTGCAACTATCGTTCAATCATAAGCTACACCACCTCGTAGGGCATCTACCAGAACCTAAGACTTGTGTGTTGTCCGATCCAATGATTAGAAGATAGTTGCAATTATGATGTGTTTGGGATATTACAATAAATATTTACTTTGGTCGATTTATTTTGTGTAAATGGTATTCCGAATTTTTTATTCTCAGATCTCTTGTTTCAAAATAAGAAGAATTTATTTTAAGTGGAATAAGTAGTTGAACAGAATAAGTGATTTTTATCTTTTAAGTAGAATTATTTACTTTATTTATTCTTAAAATAACATGTCAACATCAAGAATACCACGTCCACGCTCCCAAAACGACCAAATCATATAATCCATCATGTTCAACTCTTATCCCGCATACAAACCGGCCCATGGTTCAAGGTAAATGAAGTTTTCGTTGGATGCTAGTGTATGAATTATGAAAAATAGACTCAAGATATCACCAGTTTATCCGTTTAGGCATTGGTGTTGTTGGATCTAATGTGGGCTTGGATGTATTCATTTGAAACATGTGGCTACCCAGAAGATTATAATCGAGTTTCCAGATCAAACTGACGGCACCTGACTTGATTGGTGTCAGTGGGTTTAGGAATATCCGTACATAGAATGCTATCTCTTCGTATAAGATTATATGATTTGTGAAGTTTCTTTCCTGATGACGGTTTTGAACCCTGAAATATCATCTATGAATCATGGAATAATGAAGCATCACCTATGTTGCGCAGAATTATGGCCTACTAGAGAGGAAAACATTGAGAATGCTCAGAGTTAAATCATATTCGTTATAAAGAGTCGTAGATACTGAGCCAAGATAGCTGCGTTTGTCTTCAATAATTTCACTAGATTTTGAGGAGACCGAGCGATAGAACTTATGGAATCAAAGCAAAGAGTGTTTTAAGCAAATGAGATTTTGTCATATCCAACAATTTCAAGGAGGGGGAAGAATGTGGGAGATTAGAGCCCTTCAAGATTATTTCTCCTTTCATGTGGTAAAGAGAGATTGCTTTGGCTAGAAGAAGAAAATTTCTTCTTCTATATTATTGGACCGCCCAACTCAAAGGTTTAAGGTATTGAATGGAGTAGACACCATCTATCCAATCATTATTCATTTTGTCTCATTTCTGATGTGGGAACTATTCTAATACGCCCCTCAGGTCAATCTTAAGTTCTATCATGTGGACCAAAAATGCGAGATGCATGACATGATTTACAACTATAGACTTTGATATCATGATAAAGTTATTGGGTCATCCGACTCAAAATCTTAAGACCTAAAGTGGAGTAGGTACCACTATTTTAAACAAGAGAAATATTTGTTGCACCACTCGGATGCAGCAAGAATGATATGGAATGCACTCTCCAACCTGGAGACGTCATAGACGTGCCCCCATATACTCTTGTAGTGCTGACGTTAGCGCCCGTCAGCACACATGGGTGCCCCTAAAAAAATTTGCTTACCTCTGGAGAGCATATACACGCTATCGGGAGCTTGTACATACTCACGGAAGCATGTATAAGATTTCAAGAGCATGTGCTCCCGAAAACACGAACATGCTCCCCAAAATTTGTACATACCCCGGAAGCATCTTCATGCTCTCGAGAGCACATGCTCCGGAAACCTTGTACATACTCTCGAGAATACGTACATGTTCTCGAGAGCGCGTACATATTCTCAAAACTTCAAAATAAAAGTAATTTTTATTCTTTTTTTAATGGCACCTATGTATGTTGACGTCAACTCATGTCAGATGCCATCATTGCACTGCAAGAACATATGTGGGGCACGTACGTGGCCTCTCTAAGTTGGGAAACGTGTTCCACATCATCCTTACTACATTCAAAGTGATACAACAAGTATTTCTCTTTAAACAAATGTTTGATTTTGTCCCTTTTTTATGTGGGCCTATTCTAACACTCTCCACCAATCATAAGGAGGTTGTGGGATAAGTCCCTCCTGCGCGCACCCCTGACAAAAGAGGAAACAATATTTATTGCAAATCACAGTGTTTTCAAGTATACGACGATTTCAAATCCTTCTCTTCAAGCTAGAGATTTTGTTTCCAGCTATTAGATCATTATTAAAATAAAACAAAGAAAGACATCAGATGTGCTCTACATTTTAAGAAGTAATTATTTATGGAGAAGTCATTTGGTATAATCTTTTCTTAAATCCAACCTAGCTGATCTCCAAGCAGAGTGAACCCTATATATTGGGTGAAGGGAGAGTGTTAGATTTTCACTTAATATTGTGGTCCACTTGTGGTGATTGAGCCATACAACAATTAAACACACCATAGGATCCAATTAGTGAAATACAGTTATTGGGCTTAACCCATTAGGAGTCCATTAGGATCCTATTATGGGTGGGATACTGTTTAGATTTAATTGGGACTAGTCCCTCCTCTCTATATAAGTAACGCATGACTCCCCATGAATCATATATATCAAGAAAAATAGAGAGAGAAAATTAGAAAGAGATCGTGCTCGGGTTACACATCTCTCCGCGTCCGGTGTTCGCACGGTACGTGTATGAGTGGAGGTCATGTTCTTCGTCGTCTTCCTCATCCATCTACGCTAAAGAGGGATGGCTTCCACTGTAGGTACTTTGTAAATCCCCAACATGAATCTTTTAATTTGTTCTTATTTTACAGAAGAAACATTTATCATTTTTACCTTTTGACTTGTTCACATTTAGATATTATTTTTGCCGTGGGTATCCTCAGCACATAGAAGATGAGAGATTAATGACCATTATACCCTCTATTGAGAAATGTAAATTCTAATATTAAATTTATTGGTTTAAATTTAGGATCTAATAAAGACTTAATGGATCTAGTTCATTGGGTCTTTTATAAGGTTTTAAATTTTATGTTGGGTTTGGATTAAAATTTGTACCGGATCTTAATTAACGGGTTTCGAATTTGGATATTAGGTATTAGATCCATTTGGATCTTATTTACGATCCGAATCTGTATCCATTTAAGTATCCAATTCAAATAAATCCAGGTACATAATATTTGTATCCGTTCATATCCGTTAATGTTACATGTATCTTTTAAATTTTAAAACTGTTTAATTTAAGTTCTTTATTTTATCATTATCCTTTAAAGTTCACTAATAGTAACCTGCATGGTCCATTAAGTTCTAAATTATAGGCCCATTTTTCTGAGTCTGTTTTAGGCCCATTAGTAGTCTTTAAAATGTACAGGGTCATTTTTTAAACAGTTTGGATACAAAAGTAATTCAGTGGATATGTTTGCAATTATGTGTTTATTTCTGCAAACAAAAAGGAATATTTATGTAACAATGTTGAAAACTTATGTTTTGCCCATTTTAATTTAGTTTTGAGGATGATTAAAGTTTGTTTATAGATTAATAATTGTTGCAGTAAATTTATGAGATATTTTTGTGATATTTTGACCTCCTTACAATTTTTATGTAAACATGAATATTTCAAATTTAGATTGCAATAATTATTGTATTTATATCCTTTTACTCATATTAAGTGTTAATTTGACGCTATTATGAAGTTTTGTGGTAAGTTTTGGATTTCTAAATGGTTAGATAGACTATCACAGTGGCACTAACTATGAAGAATGATAAAATTTAACTATTTTAAATTTTAAATAGTGTTACTAGTAAGCATTTTGGTTATTTGTTATCATTTTAATTGAGGGGAGGATATTTTAGAATTCCAAGTGTGTAAGTTGATCACCAAAGTGGTCTTATGTATGGAGAATAATTAAAATATTCTCATTAAGAAATTAAAATGATATCAATTTTTTGTGTTCTTGACTTGATTGTAGATTTCAACTCTCAAAGGAGTATCTATTTTTATGTCATGAGCAGGATAGACTGAAATTTATATACATGGCGACTCTTGAGAGTTTTGTATCTAAAGATACTCTCTCTTGACATCAAAATATATATAAATTTTAGTTATATCACTTAAGTTAATTTCTTGTTTGGAGAATTTGTCTATTAGCATATTATAATTATCTTCCAAATGAGATATTATAATGATGCAATTAGACGACTTGTTAAAGTAATTCATTTCTATTGTTAGAATGACTTTACAATTTAATATGTTATCTCATAACTTGCTATATTTGTTCCATTATCTTATATGTAAGCATGTATTTGTTTATTTTACATGTTTCTCCTTTGTTTGCACTTTTTACTGACAATGTGCCTTGTCTGAATGGTACTAATTTTACTGAATGGAAACAAAACTTTCTATTTTCTTTGGGGTGCATAGACTTATACTTGACTTTGCGTGAGGATAAGCTAACTCCACTTACTCCAGAAAGTACAATTGAACAAAAGACTAAACTTGAAAAAGGGGAAAAGTCTAACAATCTTTGTCTTCTGTTCCTTTAGGGACATGTTGGATAGAACATTAAATGATCTATCCCATAACAAACCATTGCCGGTGGATTTCTTAAAGCTATTGAGGAAATAATTCATAAGCTCTGATACCACATGTTAGGGATTTACAAAATACCTGCAGCGGAAATCATCCTTCTTTAGCGTTGACGGAGGAGGAAGACGATCTCCACTCGTGCACGAACCGCGCAAACATTGGACGCGGAGAGATGTGTAACCCGAATACGATCTCCCTCTGATTTTCTCTCTCTATCTCTCTTGATGCATATGGCCTCATAGGCAGTCATGTGCCACTTATATAGAGAGGAGGGACTAGTCCCAATTAAACTTAAACTAGACCCACCCATAACAAGATCCTAATGGGCTCTTAATAGGTTAAGCCCAATAACTGTATTCTACTAAGTGGACCCTGTGATGTGTTTAATTGTTGTGTGGCCCAGTCACCACAAGTGGACCACAATATTAGGTGAAAACTCAATATTCTCCCACTTAATCCAATTTGTCACAAGCATATCAATTTTCTTTTAAAAACATACGTATAACATAGACATATATAGTTTCAAAAAGGCTCCTGAAGATTTGACGTCATGGGCATGCACCTGAAGAGAGAAACACAGTATGCGCGTGCACGATAAAAAATAAAACTACACACCTTTCTAGTTAACGGAATCTAAATAATTCAAAAATAGTAAGTCAAATGATAGGAGTCATGGCAATAAATGTATTCAATTATTCACCTCCTTCCATGTACCATAATGCCACCAACTTAAGCATACGATTTGCTAGCTATAATCTACAACCAACATGTATATACAATAAATGAAATAGGCGAAAAACAATAGAAGAATCGTAATATAAATGTGATCACAAATAACTGTATGTGTCAAACTGAACATGTCACAACATATCGAGAGAACTGACAAGATCCATCCGAATCACATGACTACAAAAAGTGCTAGCAGGTAGTCCCATAATGAGTGGGTCAACAACCATAAGATCTGTCCCAATATGTTATATAGATATCTCATGATTTTTCACTTTGTCTCTAAGAGCAAAATATTTGATATCCGAGGTTCTACCTCTCTTAGATGCCTTATTGTTCTTAGAGAAGAAGATTGCAGTGAAATTGTCACAATAAATTATGATAGGTCTGGAGACGAAATCAACAAATGATAGACTTGTGATTAAATTTCGCAACTGAATGGTCTGTCCACTGACCTCAAAATAAGCAATAAACTTAACTGTCATGGTGGAAGCTACTATAATACTATGCTTCTCACTGCACCAAGTGATAACTCCCCCTGCCAAGAAGAAGATGTAGCATATAGTAGACTTCCTCGTGTTTAGATAGCCACCAAAATCAACATCATAATATCTAATGACCTCCAACTGATCTGACCTCCTATATGTTAGCATATAATCCATCGTGCCTGAGATAACACATGACTTTCTTGGCTGCTTTCCAATAATCTATGCCTGGGTTGCTCTGGTACCTGCTGAGCATACCCACGACAAAAACAACATCTAGACGTGTATAAGTCAGAAGGTACATCAAGTTTCCAACGGTTGAAGCATACGGGACAGGCTCCATCTGCTTCCTTTCTAAGTCATTTCTAGGATACTGTAATTCACTGAATTTATCACCTTTTACAATAGATACTTTATCAGGTGCACATGATTGCATGTTGAACCTTTCCGAGACCTTTGAGATGTAAGTTTTATGAGAAAGATTAAGAGTACCTGAGGGTCTATCTCTAGTGATTTCAATGCCCAAAACATAGTAGGCATCACCCATGTCTTTCATCTCAAAGTTCTTAAAAAGGAAAGCCTTCGTTTGGTGTAATAAATCAAGATCACTGCTAGCAAGCAAAATGTCATCTATATATAAAAGCAAGATGATGAATTCACTCTCACTAATCTTTAGGTACAAACATTCATCAATAATGCTTTCCTTAAACCTGAAGGACAATATATTTCATTAAACTTTATGAACCATTGGCAGGAGGCTTGCTTAAGTCTGTAAATATATTTCTTTAATTTGCATACCAAGTGTTCTTTCCCTTTAACACGTAATCTTTTAGGCTGCTCTATATACACTTCTTTATCTAGATCCCCATTGAGGAAAACCGTTTTCACATCCATTTCATATAATTCTAAGTCAAAATGAGCCACTAAAGCCACGACTATAGAACTTCTTAGAAGTTGGAAATAAGGTCTTATCATAGTCAATGATAATGGTAGTATTCGAGAGCATATAATGATAATGAGAGATATTTCTACACAACTGAATGCCATAGAAGTTACCATTTCAGACACTTTCATAATCTACTTCATTCTCAAATCTCTACCTAGTGAATATAAGACATTTAAGATCTCCTTCAACATACATCAGATTTAAGTGGTCTGTTAATGAATTGATCACCATGTATGTCCAGTAGGAAGAGAGATTAAGAAAAGAGAGGAATCATGTAGTTCTATTTACTTCTCATAAAGCTAAAGAAAGATCAGAAAAGAGAAAATGTGTCTAGAAGAAGGACAAGAAAAAGAACAGGTCAAATGAGTCATGTTAGGGATTTACACAATACCTGCAACGAAAGCCATCCCTCTTTAGCTTAGATGGAGGAGGAAGAGGACGAGGAAGACGATCACCACTCGTGTACAAACCGTGCGAACACCGGACGCGAAGAGATGTGTAACCCGAGTACAATCTCCCTCTGATTTTCTCTCTCTATCTCTCTTGATGTATATGACCTCATTGAGAGTCATATGCTGCTTATATAGAGAGGAGGGACCAGTCTCAATTAAACATAAACAGGATCCCACCCATAGCAGGATCCTAATGGGTTATGTAACGACCCGCCATCCTATGACCGGAGACCCGATCACTAAATGGATGTCGGCCCATTAACTGCGGGTTCGTACCCGGATCTCACACAACACATCTGGAGGAGTAAGCGCTAAACAAGGCTAAATATAACAATCACACGGACTACAAAGATATAACAAGTGTGCATGAAGGAAGATAACAATGTCCGTATACAGTCCAACAATAATTACATGGTCCAACAATTAAATAAGTACATGCAGAAGTAAAGTACAACAACATCGGGGCATACCCCGGAACTGAGACAGCTGCTGGTCCGTACACCAAGAAGACACCACACGCCGCCACACGCCACGAGGTCCACACCTGAAACCGCAGGGAGTGAGCCACACCAGAATTGGGCTCAGTAGGGATCATCCGATCCCCTGCCTCCCACTCACACACCCACAAGTGCAACAATACGGATATATGGCAATTAAGTAAAGCAGTAAACATACCACCCAAATCTGATATGAAACATACGCATAAGCAGTGTAGCAGGAACAGTTCTAAGCAACCCGAAGAACCCATCACAAAGTCACGTCTCACAGCCAAAGTCCACAAAGCGACCGAACCACACCGTCGATCGAAGTCAAACGTCGCCTCACAACACTACCACCACTACTCACGCCTGTCCACCCCTACAGTGTTCCGGGGCACCGTAGGGTGAGGTAGTGAGTCAAACTAGGACTAGCTGGGACCAGTGAACCACCACTGCCCAGCTACGTGTGCACACAAGCAGTTTAGACTACTGTTCTACCGACCGGATTTCCTCCACGCCAGGCCTCGGCACTTCAGGAGGGCCCTGGGGACCGGCGAACCCCCGTCAAGCCGAAGCTACAGGAACTACCCACAACCCTAACCTCCCGGGCTGCGTCAGGCCAAAGGGCGAAGAGTACCACTCGTAACCTTGATCAAAGGTCACATCAGACCCAGTGGCTAAAGGGGTAAAACAACTCCAACAGTACCACAACCAGCTCCACAGTAAGAAACGCGCCGAAAGCTGCCACGATAAACAGGGAAATCCCGACCCGCTGAGACCAAACAATAACCCCTCGGATAGCGCACCGGCTACTCCGGCCCGACGGGCTCAAGGTGGTTCTGCTTCCCTCAGCCAAAGGTAAAACACAACATGTACCACTCCCCCACCGGTACGGCAACCATGCCTCACAGACACCATGGCCCTTCCCCATCGGCCCAAGGTGACAAACGTAAACCACAATAGTTCCAATTCCATATCCGCATAAACACACACACATACACGATGTAATTCCACTCACGCAGAAGTCCTCAGTCTCAGTGTACAACTTAAAGCATGCATTCAAACCATCCAATCGTGAAACATGTGTTAAATAACAGGAGTTAAGCAGTTCTGTCTTGAATCGCGTCGACCGAGGTCGACGCCATTCAAGCCCCTAAAACAGGTTCATTAAAACCAGATTATTCCTTAAAACACGTCGACATGGGAAGCCGCCCCTTTTAAAACGTGTCAGAGTCCACAGACGCCATTCACCCCAGAATTTCATATTTGCAGAAGCCTCAGTCGGGGGATTTTCCTGCCTAAATGGCGTCATGCTGGCACGTCGCCATTCGAAATGGCGTCGTCCAGGCATGACGTCATTTAGCGCCAGAACCCCAAACTCAAAACACCTCGAACATGGAGGTTTCTGCCTAAAAGGCGTCATACTGGCCCGACGTCCTTCTAAAAGGCGTCGACAAAGCACGACGCCGTTTAGCGCCAGAAACCTGGTTCCCTGGTTCAACCCGAGGGTTTCTCCCCTTGACCCCAAACACCCCAAAACGCCCAAAACAGAAGGGGGAGAAAGGGAAATCAAACTACCACAAGCATGCTACAATTCCATGATCTCGAACGCGGTCATTCCCACAAGAAAACCCCCTAAACATGCTTATTCTAACCCAAAACACATCATGCCACGCCAAGGAAATCACGAGCAAGACAACCACAGTCCATGCAAGGTTCGTCCCCCTACCGGTTCTTGAACTCCTCCAAGCTCCGTGCCGCCAACTCGCCGCACCGCAGACCGCCGCCGGTACCCTCGAGGACACCGCCACTCCGCCGGGACGTCGACCGCCGTCCGGAGAATGGAACGCCGCGAAGGAAGTGGTGGAGGTAGAGGTGAGAGGTAGGGAGGCGTTGGAGTGATGGGAGAGGAAGAAGAGGAAGGGAAAGGGGAAAGGAGGGCGGAGAGGGCGAAGAGAGAGAAGGTGGAGGCGAAGAATTAGGAAAAGAAGGGTGTAGACACGCTAATTTTGACGTCATTTTGAGTAAATTTCATATCATATAATAATGCCTCATAATGGTCTGATAATTAATCACTAATTAATTTTTATTGATCTTTTTAAGTGTCGGGTTTAACAGACATGTTTAAGTTAATCAATTGAATTGATTTTAGCTCAAATTTCAGTTAAAATATGAAGAAGTCTAAAAAGCGTCGGCCCATGTGGACGCCATTTAAAATTTATTCCTATTTTAGCGTTTAAATTTGAATTTTAATTAATTGATTTATTGACTAAAAGGCGTATGTGGAGGTCGACGCGATTTAGGTTTCCTAAGCTATTTTAACTTCTCTTCCGGATGTTTATCCTTATCTTAATTAGGGTAAAAGACGTCTACACAGGTGGACGCGTTTTAGCTAATAAAGATAAAGATAACTTTTCCCGGATATTTATCCTTATCTTAATTTAATCTGAAAGGCGTCGGCCATGGTGGACGCGTTTTAGATAATTACAGATAAAGATGAATTAATCAGTAATTATCTGTCGATTAAAGTAGATAAATCCGAGATTTTTCTATGTTAATCGCGAACGCAGAAAATGCCTATAAATACCTTGCATCTCAAGAGTTAAAAAAAAAGAGAGAGAGAATTATTGAGCCTCAGCGTTATAGCGATTTGAAGATCGAAGCAACCACGCCGGAGCGCTGCCATTTCCAGAAGTCGGCATCCTTATTCAAGATCTTCATCCTTCAAGGCTTCTCCAACTGGACTGGGCATAAGTTTTTCATATTTGAATTTCATTTTTATTCTTTAGTTTCATTCTCTCATACTCACTTCATGCAACACACACCACATCATTAATTTTCCAAAACCCATCTGTTCTAAAGGGGTTTCAAAGTCATTTAAAACAAGTGAGTTGCTGTTTAAATATGTTTCCAATCATGGTTAACTTTGATATTTCTATTTAGATCCTCATCACTGTTTCTTCTTTATTTTTCTGTCTCTCTGTCTGCTGCATTCAACAACAACAACAAGAAATCAACAAGAGGGAAATCAAGCACGAAGCCAGGAGAACTTCTGGACGATCCTCAACATTCAACAGCAAGAACAAAAGAACAAGAAGAGGCTCTCTTTCTTCAGCCGGCTGAAGGAGGGGAACCAAGGATTCAATCTTCCGCGTTTAAACAGGTAAGCGATCAAACCTCTTTTTGAAGCTTTTTAGTTAAAAGTTTCTGGCGATCACAGCACATTAGTTGCATTTTTTTAATAGGTTAATTTACCCTAAACAACATAGTTTTTCACATTAATCACACGAGCAAATTTTCAGCACCTACAGCTCTTTTGGCGATCACGGTGGGACTTGGTCTCGCTGTCTTTTAATTTCTTTTGTTCTTGCTATTACCATACCGGGCACCCACGGTGCACCACTTGTGTCTTTCGACACGTCCTCACCAATTGGTGAGTGTTTAGTTTGTTTAATTTCCCTCGTGCACCACGTGCACACCCCAGTGGCAAGATCCTGCCTCCCCTTGATTAGTTAAAAAGCTGTTTTTGGTGATAAAATGCTGTGTGATTGTGTGATTTCTTAGTTGTTTAGATAGTAAACCATCATGTTTAAAATCTGAAACTAAAAATCTTTGCATGAGTCGATTATTTATTGCATTTTTCCCTGTTTAAGGAGGATTCGACCCAGAAAATCCTTCTGGAAATCTGTTTCTGCGAACTAAAAAGCGTCCAGTAACAGCGACGCGTTTCAAAACCGCGTCAGTGCTCCTAGACGCCTTTTAGTTTCCAGATTCTCTCTGTCGTTTACATCTGTTTCTGTGAAATAATTAACTTCTGTGTTGAATAGCGTCTATCATCATCGACGCGATTCAGACAGTTTTTAGTTATTTTCCAGGTTCTCTCTGCTGTTTGCATCTGTTCTCTGCGAAAGAATTAAGTTCTGTTCTGAATAGCGTCGACTATCATCGACGCGATTCAGACAGTTTCTTAATTATTTTTCAGTTTCCAGATTTCTGTGTTGAGTGATAGCTACACATTACTCTATTAAGCATTAGAGGCCATCCAGGTCGCAGGGCATATGCATTGAGGCTATAACCCTCCTTTTCTTAGGAACACATTACTCGACGTTAGCAACTCTCTCTGATTGGGTTGGTCCCTTGATCAGACTAGAGAAGTTGACGTTGAGACCTCCATAAGTCCCCAAAATCAAGGTATTCCTCCTTGATCATCGGGCTGGTTGTACCAATTAAAGTCCCGGCTAGATTCTGAAAGCGTTGTGAGAGAAAAACCTTAGAGAATAACGGTGGAAATCAAACTGAAACTAGGATCCTTCCCTGAGCAAAATTGTGGTTTAATCCAATTCAAATAACTCAACAGGGAATCCTGAAATCACGTTAAGCATCCACTTGTTTGATTAATCTCTGCACAACTTGTTTGATTAAGTTTTTTGAAAAGAGAATCTAATATAATGTTGCTGCGATCAGGCAGAGATTTGAGTATGGCCCAAGACGCCATTATCAACTACGAGGGAGATGCTAATGCCCCTCGCAATTCTGATTTCAACTACGAGAACGGGAGAGATGCTGATGCCTCTCGTAATTCTGTACCCATTCCAGTTCGGCATGACGGGAATGTCCGAACTCCTCTTTTTAATCCGCACGATCAATATCATGATCTTCCTCCGCATGAATATGCGATTCCCAATCCTGACTTTGAGAGGGACATGAATCAGCATGATCCCTCATCCTCCGATCCTACGGATCTTGTCAATGCTCTGGGAGTTCTTGCCTCCCGACTGGACCCTCAGCAGTTCGAGGCGATCCAGTCCATTTTGAAGGGGAAGGCACCCATGCAGCCTGCTGAGCCAAACCCTGTGGCTCCCCACGTTGTTCCTCAACAACCTCTTCCTCCTCCTCTTTATATCCAACAGGCCATGGAAGGCCTTCATCTTACCTCTCGGCCAACTGGGCCACAACTTTCTTCATCCAGGCAACCGGCTAGACCGCAGACGCCCATTTACCAAAATGCCCTCGGGCATGGCGGAAGCTCTGCCGGACCTCATCCTTATTACCCTCCTTGTCCAACGTACTCTAGGCAGCAGGCCTATCAGGTACTTCCTCCTCCTCCTCCTCCCCAGGCAGATCTGACTACGCAGACGTTGCTGGCCAAGATGGAGCGCATGGACGAACAGTTCAACAATCTTCAGAAAATGATGGGGGTTAAAGCTGTGCCGGAAATCAGTTTGCCGAGCCTGCCAGTATTCCATCTGCCACCCTCTGAAATGCCAGTGTATCGAAAGTATAACGGTACTGGTAACCCTTTCACGCACCTGAAGGAGTTCATGTACGAATCCTCCTTTTGGCAGAATGATAAGAGGTCATTGGCTTTCTTGTTCAGGAGATCCCTAGAGGGACCAGCCCTCGAGTGGTTCTTTTCTCTGGAACCCTCAGAAGTAGAGGATTATGGTATCGTATCACGCAAATTTATCCAACGATACCAGGACAGAGTTGCACCCTCCTTGTCTATCACGGATCTTATTGCAGAAAAGATGAAACCGGACGAGGAGTTTGTCAGTTTTGCTGACAGGTGGCGCGGCTTGGCTGAAAAAGTGAAAGATCACTTGTCCGAATCCGAACAAGTGAAAATGTTGATTTCCAACGCCACGCCCCAGTTCAAGCTAGTCCTCTCCTTGAATAACTTGACGAACATGGCAGAGCTCTATGAAAGGGCACGGTACTGCCAGAATGCTTTCAAAGACGCTACGTTCTCTAGCGTCTTTGATCCTCACAGACCTAACAGGCCTCCGCCTCGGAAGCCTGCAGTGCCAAATTCTCCTAGCTCAGGTCCAACTACTGAGGGTACGCTCTCTCACGAGCAGGTCAGTACTATGAACAATAACTCGCCCCAGTTTGTGAGGAATCAGCAGTACCAGAGGCCACCACAGCCGAGCCAGCAGGGGTACAGGCAGCAGCAGAACCCCCATTACCAACAGCAGTACCAGCGGCCCCAGCAGCCGAATCAGCAACAGCTACAGCAACAGCCGCAACGGCAACAGCAGTATCAGCAGCCACATCAGCAGCAACAGCAACAGCCACAGTACCAGCCGCGCGCACCGCCGGCGTATCACAATGTCCCTCCTCCTGGTGACTACAACCAGCAGAGGAGACCTCCAGGCCCGAAAAGGGCAGAGTACCCGGCCCTCCCAGAATCCTTGGCGGATATTTTCAGCGCTTTAATGGCAGCCAATGCCTTAGCTTTGCCGAGAGAGAAGGCCGTCTGGCCTCAAAATGCCGATACGTCTAGGTATTGCTACTTCCATAGGCAACCTGGGCATACCATTGACACATGCTTCCAATTCAGAGATTATATCCATGATCTCAACGAGCAGGGCGGCATTGACTGGGAGGAAATGAAGAAGTACATAACAGCCCTGAAGGCGAGGAGACCGCAGCAGCAGCAGCAGCAAGCAAGACCACCGGCACAAGCAGCAGCACCACCCAACATGGGAATAGTGCAGAATCCACTCCCGGAGCATCAGAACCAGAACCAGGTTGCTCCCATTCTGACGAACAGCCAGTCTGAGGCTGGTCGTGGGCAGCAGTGGAGGGTAGAGGACTCTTCCTCTCTTTGTTCAACAGGTCACGTTCAAAGTACCGCAGAGCGACCACCACGCCGCACCATCCACATACCAAGGCCACAACCCATTACCATTACCCCCATACCCACACCTACATACCACTCGCCCACACCCAATAACCCTTTACCACTACCCGCCTTCCTTAGACCCATTACGCCCCGCACCACTACTCCTCCATCATATAACCCCCCGCAAACCAATAACGCACCCCTCCTACCATCTAGGCCGCTACTACGCATACCATTTCCTACTTCACCCACTACCACCACCACTTACTCAGATATGCCTTTACCATCTAGACCGCTATTACGCGTACCATTCCCCGCTTCGCCAACCACTTACACATCCACCATCCAACCCTCTAGGCCTTTAATCCGCACCGCGCCATCACCACCTAACCCTACGTCATCACCTACATACCAACCTTCTACGCCATCCGCACCATCCAACTCTGCGGTACTTAAGGTGTCACCCGGATCCTCCACGGTTGAGGAACACGCACTCCGGAGTGGAAGGATTTTCAACAAGGTCTTTCCTCAGTCCACAGTCAGAGACGGCCCATCACAGCCGACTGAGGAAGCCCACAATGAAGAGAGTGCACCAGGCACTCAATACGACCTGTTGAAACACCTGGATCGGACACCGGCACGGATCACTATACTAGAATTAGTCAAAAGATCTAAGAGTCACCAAGAAGCTTTAATGGAATATCTGCAGAAGGTGATGGTCAATGAAGACGTGCCGGTAGAGAAGATTGCAGCATTACTAGTTCCTCAGGGGGATCAGCCCTCTATAACATTTCATACATCGGAACTAGCACCGCCGGCAGCCAGAAGCATGGCTCTGAGTATCACGGTCAACATCTGTAAGAAGGCCGTTGATGCATGCCTGGTCGACACAGGGGCTTCGATCAATGTTCTACCTCCGAAGACCCTGGAGTTATGCGGTGTGCCCAAAGAGAAATGGCTGCCCAGCCCCATCTCAGTAACAGCATATGACAATTCTACCCGTTCCCCTCTGGGAATGGTTTATTTAAAGGTGGAGCTGGGCCCTGTAAGTCATGCAGAGGTTGAATTTCACATCTTGGAAATCGACCCTTCCATAAATGCCATTTTAGGTCGTCCTTATATTAAAACTCTCGAGGCGATTCCTTCTACGAATCATCAATGCCTCAAATTTCCTTTCAAAGGACGAATAATTAAAGTAACGAGCATGCCGATCCTTGCTGCTGCTCACTCATTGAACATCAAATCTGCTGTTTTACCTGGCCGACAACCTTTTCTGTCGGTATTACAGGTCTACCGTCCAGTGGCTGATTCTCTGAAAGCCGCTACTATCTCTCCATATCCGTTAGATGCTATCAAGAGGGGGAAGTGCATGAGTACCCCAAGATGGAGAACGGCTACAAGCCTGGGAAAGGTCTGGGCACACAGTTGCAAGGCAGGACCACTCCTGTCAGAAATCATCGAGCAGCACCTGGAAGCGGTCTGGGCTATAGGCCAATAAAACTGAAGCAAGATCTGGTTCAGAAAGCAGAGATCGAACAAGGCCCGAAAATCTGGGAGGCAATGTCTACGCCACTTAAAGAAGGCCGAGATCCCTTAACATGGACCTTGTGTACGCACTTTGTGAAAGGGCCCATACTCAGCTATGATAATACGGTGGTCATTACTTCCTGTTTTGACTTCCATGATATTTATGGGAGGGATTTGGCCAGACATTGCTCTGAACTGCTTACGTACCAATCCTTGGAGGCTCTGCGGCCTATGAAAAGGAGGAAATTTGATGATCCTGAATATGAATGGTACAGGTGGTTTGATCTGAGGGACCTGTATATTGCACTGAACAGACTATTTCTGGATCCTGCAGAACCTAAGTGGCCGCCGCAGATTGATGAATTGATTGAAAGCCCTGGTGCTATATTTGACAAGCGGATACTGCTATCTGAAGAAACTGATGAAGGGGAGCCAGATGACCCCTATGAAGCTGGTTACACAACAGATCTGCTCTGGAGGGGGACATATCCTTCACATGTCTTCATGCTCCATACTCTTTTTCGTACATTGCTTTTGACCCCGACTTGGTCGCGGGTCATAATTGAAGATATTCCACGGGCTCCGCCCGTCATGATTACTCTGTCCCCTCGGGACATTATACCACAACCTCCTCTCGATCTAGAGAGGTTGTATAATCTGATCTGGGACATATTACTATATGATCCCCCTAATCCTTTGGCCTTGGTGCCCCTTCCTCCGTCTGATTCTCCTCCCATTTTTATTCATTCTTGCTTTATGATTAATTCTTTCATTTTCCAAAAAAAAACGCCAATTTGGCAACAAATTCTTCCCAAATCCTCATTGAGGAAACATCTTACTTGTCCGATTGCACCCCGCCACGCGGGTCCTTCGGTCAAGACTCTCTTTTAGATTTACTCTGTCCCTCCCCTCGGGAGGATTCTCTTGTATTTCCGCTTGTATCCCAGGATTTTCATCCTGCCTCGTCTTCGTTAGGTTATGATAGTGAAGTTAGGCAGTCTAGTCAGGTTAGGAAGTCTAGGAAGCCTAAGGGTAGGCAAATTCCAGATAGATACCTCCAGGACTTAGCTGATAAGTGCTCTTCTTGTTCTTTGATCCCTCAGCTTTTAGAAAATCCAATTCAGATGCCAGAAGATTGTATGGACGATGAGTTAGTCAATGATGGGTACGGGGTATATGAATTAGTACATGAAAAGGACCCCATTATTGAAGAAGAAGATGACGAGGACGCGGCTGAGGCATATGCTAGTGGAGTGAAGAGATTTGATGAACCCTCAGCTGCCGTAGAAGAGCCCACCAAAGAAATTAATTTAGGGACTGAAGACGAACCTAAGGTTGTCCTCGTCAGTGAAAATCTTTCTACAGAGGATGAGAACGCAATGGTACAAGTACTCAAGGACTACAAGGACACTTTCGCCTGGAGTTATGAGGATATGCCAGGGTTAGACTCGTCTTTAGTTGAACATAGATTGACATTAAAGGAAGGAGCTAGCCCGGTCAAACAGAAATTAAGGCGATTCCACCCACAAATGGCTTTAAAGATGAAGGAAGATGTCGATAAGTTGCATAAAGCCAAATTTATTAGAGTTGTCCTTTATCCACAATGGGTGGCCAACATAGTCCCGGTTATGAAGAAGGACGGGAAGGTCAGGATTTGCATTGACTTCCGCGATTTGAATCGGGCGTGTCCTAAAGATGATTTTCCATTGCCTCATATTGATGTACTCATCGATAATACTGCTGGCTATGAGACGTTATCATTCATGGATGGATTTTCAGGATATAACCAGGTTAAGCTGGCAGAAAAGGATCAAGAGAAAACTTCATTCACCACACCTTGGGGAACATATTGTTATGTAGTCATGCCATTTGGGTTAAAGAATGCTGGAGCCACTTATCAGAGGGCTATGATGGCAATATTTCATGACATGATGCATATAGATTTGGAAGTGTATGTGGATGATTTATTGGTTAAATCGAAAACAAAGGCTGAGCATGTTAAAGTTTTGGCAAGAGTATTAGAGAGATCGAGAGAATATCAGTTAAAAATGAACCCCAAGAAATGTGTATTCGGGGTATCTTCAGGAAAGTTACTTGGATTCATTGTCAGCAAACGGGGAATTGAGATCGATCCTAACAAGGCGAAGGCTATCAGAGAAATGCCACCTCCCAAAAATTTGAAAGAGTTGAGAGGATTAATCGGAAGGTTGCAATTTATTCGCCGCTTTGTCTCCCAGCACTCACAAAGGTGTAAGCCGTTTTACGAGCTTACCAAGCCGGGAGTCAAATTTGATTGGGACGATAAGTGTCAGGAGGCATTCGATGGATTAAAGAATTATTTGGCAAGTCCTCCTGTTCTGAGACCACCATCTCCAGGAAAACCATTGATACTTTATATTTCAGTCCTGGATGATGCTGTGGGGGCTGTCTTAGCACAAGAAGATGAGGAAGGAAAAGAAAGGGCAGCCTACTATCTCTCTAAACTTCTCAACCCCGCTGAACAGAGATATACAGCGATGGAGAAAACATGTGCAGCATTGGTTTGGGTTGTGCAGAAATTGAAACATTATTTTCTAGCCCATGAAGTCCATCTCATCGCTAGGATGAATCCGATCAAATTCCTTCTGGAGAAATCTGTTCTTACTGATAGGTTAGCGCGATGGCAAAGCTTTCTATCTCAATTTGACATCATCTATATCCAGCAGAAAGCGATCAAGGGCTATGCTATAGCAGAACATCTCGCTCATCATCCCCTTCCTCGATTTGATCCAGTCCGATCAGAGTTTCCGGATGAGGAACTGATGTCCGTAAATCAAATCAGAGATGATATGTGGACTCTGCATTTTGACGGAGCTCTGAATTCTCATGGAAAAGGGATCGGTATTGTTCTGTTATCACCTGAAGGTGTCACCATTCCACAAGCCTTTCAGCTTGATTTTCCAGTTACGAACAATATAGCTGAATACGAGGCACTCCTTGCTGGCCTCGAGGCTGCTCATTTCCATGGTGCTACCAAACTCAGAATCGTAGGTGATAGCCAACTAATTCTTCGCCAAGTGCTGACTAAATATCGAACTCTTGATCCTAAGCTCAAGCCTTATCAAGAACTTACTTCTGCTTATTCAAAGCTTTTCACGAAATTGATCTTTGTCCATGTCCCTAGGAATCAAAACATCTTAGCTGACGCTCTAGCTTCACTTGCATCTTCTCTTGATTTTCCAATCAGCAAACAATCTGAATCAATTATAGTTCATAGGCGTCTTTCACCCGCCGTGAAAGATCCATCATTCCTTAGAACTAAGGAGAAATTGCTAAAGAAAGTCAGAGATGGAGATATCATTGAGAGAAGAGAAATCATGTTGATGGAGCTGTTAGAAGAGATGGATAATGAACAGAAGCCATGGTATTATGAAATTGCCAAATATTGTGAAGATCAATCATATCCTGAGGAAGCTACAACTGAAGAGAAGAGAGCTATCAGGAGAGTTGCTCAACGATACACCTTAGTTGGGGGAGCATTATACAAGAGAGGTTTTGATGGAGTTCTTCTGAGATGTCTAGACGAAGATGAGCTTTGGAAGGTTATGGAAGGAGCTCATAGTGGAGTTTGTGGTGGTCATGTCAATGGACAGATGTTAGCAAAGAAGATCCTTAGACAAGGATTTTACTGGCCAACCATGGAAGAAGATTGTGTAGGATATGTTCGTAGGTGTGCTAAGTGTCAACTTCATGCCGACAAAATTCATTCTCCTGCATCTTCACTCCATCCTGTTTCTTCCCCATGGCCTTTCTCCATGTGGGCTTTCGACATCATTGGACCTCTTGGTAATCCAGATTCCGGCATCAAGCAAAAATCTTTCATTCTCACGGCAACGGAATACTTCACCAAGTGGGCAGAAGCTGAAGCGTACGTGGAGATCAAAGTATCAACCGCCTGCAAATTCATCATGAAGAACATCATCACTCGATTTGGAATTCCAAGCACCATCGTCACTGACAATGGACCGCAGTTCGTGTCACAAGAATTGAAGGATCTCTGTAACAGGTATAAAATTGCATTGCATCATTCATCTCCTTATTATCCGCAAGGCAATGGCCAAGCAGAGGCAACAAATAAGACTTTGATAAAAATCATCAAAAAGACGTGTAAATCTAATAAATTCTCAGATTGGCCAGAAAAATTGGTTGAGGCTCTATGGGCCTACCGAACTTCAATCCGCACACCCACTGGGCAAACTCCTTATTCCTTAACATTTGGAATGGAGGCGGTAGTTCCATACGAGATCCTCATACCGTCATTAAGAGTACAATTGAATAAAGAATTTTCCATTGATGAACATCGTTCAGCACTCCTTGCTCAATTGGAACTCTTAGACGAGAAAAGATGGTCAGCTGCTAATCATGCAAAAGTTTATCAAAATAGACTAGCACGTTTTTATCAAAAGAAAGTCATTGAACGTAAGTTCAAAGTCGGGGAAATGGTTGTCAAAAGAATTTTTATAAAACCTGGTGGTCCGCGTTCTAAGCTCCAACCCAACTGGGAAGGACCTTATGTTGTATCGCACGCTTTTCCTGGTAATGCTTATCGTCTTATTAATGCAGAAGGAGAAGAGTTAAAACATCCCTGGAATGGTTTACATCTTAAGAAATACTACCCTTAGGTTAAAAAGTTGATCAGTATGGTACAAAGACCAGTGGAATCAGAAAGTTTATAAACTCGAATTTCCTTATCAATCTGAATAACTTAATTTCAAGCCCATTATTGCACACACTGACACGTTTTGATTCGTGAGTAACAAGAGATGACAAGTCCTAAAGAATATCGAAAGCTTGACCAAAAGTGTAAAGTACAAATCATTCTTTTGAAGCAAAATTCTGTTTTAAATTCGGCCCATGATGTCGGAACGAGGCTTAGAATAGACTACCAAGAATACCCGCCATCTTAGTAGGAGGCCGTCATAAAAAAATGGGGGAGATCCGTCCCGAAAGCAAAAAGAAAAAAAAAAGCAAAAGGCAAAAGCCAAATGTCAAATCGAAAGGCCATTACATTACAAACGTTACATGAAGGCCATGAAATGAAATAAAAGGGAACGCCAGGTCGATAAATACCCCGGAAAGAAATGACCGAACCCCAACGGATATTAGGGTAGGAAATGGACATCTTTTTAAGTCTCCGGAACCTTCTCATGGGCTTTCTAAACTTATTCATCTTTTCTTTCTAAAGAAATGTACTCCAAACTTAAGGAATTGCTTACATTGACTAAGGGTCAAATCATCAAATGGGATCACGAATGGAAACACAAATTCAAATACGATGGGTTTAAGTTAAGTTGTTAAAGAATAATTTGGAAATTAAGTTAATAAATGAATATGATCTTTTGATCTAAGTACCATGCTGATCTTTTAGTCAAAAATCCAAAAAAATTACATAAGTAAAAAAAAAAAAAAAAATTATGTTTCAAAAAAATCAAAAAAAAAAAAAAAACATATGTTTCAAAATTCAAAAAAAAAATACATGTTTCAAAATTCAAAAAAAAATACATATGTTTCAAAAATTCAAAAAAAAATACATATGTCAAAATTCAAGAAAAAAAAAGCATATATTTCAAAACCCCAAACAAAAATGAATATTTCAAAACAACAAAAATATTTTAATTAACATCTGCTTGTTGCACTTAGTGTGTTTCATTTCTTTTATTTTCAGTGAGCATCTGTATGCTTGTATGTTGCATTTTTACTTAAGTTTGATTATTCTTATTACCTTTGTTAATAAAGGCCATGCCCCTTGACCATTTATTGAAGAAAAGATTGATTGACCATTTATTTGGTCAGGCAAGGGGCTAAGCCTGAACAGATGCTTAACTTGTTTGTTCAGTCATATATAGGACACAAGACATGAAGAGAGTGAGAATTCGAATAGAGAACCTGTTTCTGTGAGAAAAAGGCGTCAAGGAGAACTGACGCGTTTCAAAGTTAAAAAGCGTCTGCGCGACACGACGCGTTTCAGATCTTTATGTGCTTTGTCCGAAATTCAATGTTTTGATGTTTTAAATTGAATATTTGTTTGGAATTACTAATGATTTTATTGCAGAAAATTCAAGAAAGCTGGAAAATATCAAGAAGATCCCACTGTGGGAGTCAAGAAGTCCTGACCGTGGTTAAAAAGACGGTTATTTCTACCCTTGTATTATTTCATGTAATTATTGTGCATTAGCATTACTATATGATAAATATTTATTAGAGTATATCAGGGACCTTGTGTTTTGATGAAACTGGAATTTGAGTTCCCCTTCAACAAAAATAGTGATAATTCCAGAGGATTCTTAATCGCACGGATAGGCCGTTTGATTGTTAATTAGTGAGGACGATGGTTCCACTTTTGTGAAACGGTGCGTGGATAAACGAGCTTCGGCTTAGCACTGGATTGCAAGAATTGGTATCTTGACTCATTAATGACGATTTAACAATATTATCCTTGATTAATTTATATTTTATTTGACTTTATATTTTTCTTTTAGCCCAGCATGCATCATGTAGGACTTTGAAATCATTGTAATAAGAATTAATTATTGATTAAGTTTCAGACCATTAATCAAACAATCTCAAAACATGATATGAAATATTCCATTCTGAATTAAGTATCTTGATTATCTTTGAGGTTCGCTTGAAGATATCATTGAAATTCTATCCTTGATTGGATTCTTTATCCAATATTCTTGTTTTCTTTTTAAGATCCATCATGGTTGCAGCACGTCCACATTAGCTGGCAAACGCTCCCCATGATGAAACCTACAGTGTCTACGACCTGGGGTACTTCCCACTCCGAGGAGGTTGATCGACCTTATTTTATTTCCTTGTCTACCTCATCCAGACAGGATTAATTCCATTGATTTCTTTGAGCTATCTTAATTGATGATTTCGAGAAAAATTCCAATCATGTGATGTTAAGAGCGTGTCTCATTACACCTTGGCATCACCTTTTCAGTACATTCCATTTCATTTCACTCCCTTGCAAAGACGATGCCAAGGTGAGGCAGCTGTAGACACGCTAATTTTGACGTCATTTTGAGTAAATTTCATATCATATAATAATGCCTCATAATGGTCTGATAATTAATCACTAATTAATTTTTATTGATCTTTTTAAGTGTCGGGTTTAACAGACATGTTTAAGTTAATCAATTGAATTGATTTTAGCTCAAATTTCAGTTAAAATATGAAGAAGTCTAAAAGGCGTCGGCCCATGTGGACGCCATTTAAAATTTATTCCTATTTTAGCGTTTAAATTTGAATTTTAATTAATTGATTTATTGACTAAAAGGCGTCTGTGGAGGTCGACGCGATTTAGGTTTCCTAAGCTATTTTAACTTCTCTTCCGGATGTTTATCCTTATCTTAATTAGGGTAAAAGACGTCTACACAGGTGGACGCGTTTTAGCTAATAAAGATAAAGATAACTTTTCCCAGATATTTATCCTTATCTTAATTTAATCTGAAAGGCGTCGGCCATGGTGGACGCGTTTTAGATAATTACAGATAAAGATGAATTAATCAGTAATTATCTGTCGATTAAAGTAGATAAATCCGAGATTTTTCTATGTTAATCGCGAACGCAGAAAATGCCTATAAATACCTTGCATCTCAAGAGTTAAAAAAAGAGAGAGAGAGAATTATTGAGCCTCAGCGTTATAGCGATTTGAAGATCGAAGCAACCACGCCGGAGCGCTGCCATTTCCAGAAGTCGGCATCCTTATTCAAGATCTTCATCCTTCAAGGCTTCTCCCACTGGACTGGGCATAAGTTTTTCATATTTGAATTTCATTTTTATTCTTTAGTTTCATTCTCTCATACTCACTTCATGTAACACACACCACATCATTAATTTTCCAAAACCCATCTGTTCTAAAGGGGTTTCAAAGTCATTTAAAACAAGTGAGTTGCTGTTTAAATATGTTTCCAATCATTGTTAACTTTGATATTTCTATTTAGATCCTCATCACTGTTTCTTCTTTATTTTTCTGTCTCTCTGTCTGCTGCATTCAACAACAACAACAAGAAATCAACAAGAGGGAAATCAAGCACGAAGCCAGGAGAACTTCTGGACGATCCTCAACATACAACAGCAAGAACAAAAGAACAAGAAGATGCTCTCTTTCTTCAGCCGGCTGAAGGAGGGGAACCAAGGATTCAATCTTCCGCGTTTAAACAGGTAAGCGATCAAACCTCTTTTTGAAACTTTTTAGTTAAAAGTTTCTGGCGATCACAGCACATTAGTTGCATTTTTTTTAATAGGTTAATTTACCCTAAACAACATAGTTTTTCACATTAATCACATGAGCAAATTTTCAGCACCTACAAAGGGGAGGCTCGCGGGGTCAATCTGAATATGGCTAAAACGCGTCGATCGAGACAGACGCCAATCAGTCTGACAGGACGGGCCGTACTGACAGTGCTCTGAAACGCGTCGCTCACCACGGACGCCGTTCAGACGACATGACAGGCCGTACTGACAACGCTCTGGCGTCGTACACTGACATCGCATGGGTCGCAGTTTGAATCGCGTCGACCATCATGGACGCCGTTCAGACGATGTGACAGGGGCCGTACTCTCGCGGCCCGAAACCCGCCCACGTGGCACTCACGTGGCACAACAACAAGCAGACCTAAATGGCGTCCACACAACCTGACGCCTTTTGAAAGGCGTCGAACAGTGCAGACGTCATTCAGTCAGGATTCACAAGGCCTCTCAGGGTCGAAACCAGGGGATCCGGCCCGAGCCTGACCCGAATACTGAATCCGAAACCTCAGTCCTTACAGGTTAAGTCTAATAACCGTATTTGACTAACTTGACCTTATAATGTATTTAATTATTGTATGGCCAAATCACCACAAGTGAACCACAATATTAGGTGAAAATTCAACATTTTTCCACTTAGTCCATCTTGTCACAGGCACATCAAATCATCTTTTAAAAACATACATATAATATAAACATATATAATTTAAAAAGACTCCTGAAGAGTTGATGTTATGGGTATGCCCTAAAGAGTGAAATACGTTATGCGCGTGCATGATAAAAAACAAAACTACACATCATTCTAGTTAAAGAAATCTAAATAATTCAAGAATAGTAAATCAAATGGTAAGAGTTGTGGCGGTAAATGTATTCAATTACACACCTCCTTCCATATACCACAACGCCACCAACTATAATTGAACAATCTTTAGAAGTCTTTTTGAAACTATATATGTCTATATTATATGTATGTTTTCAAAAGAAAATTTGATGTGCTTATGACAAGTTGGATCAAATGGAAAAATGTTAGATTTTCATCTAATATTGTGGTCCACTTGTGGTGATTGGGCCATATAATTATTAAACATACCATATGGTCCAGTAAGTGGAATACGATTATTGGGCTTAGTTCATTAGGGGTCCATTATGATCCTGTTATGGGTGGGATCCTATTTAGGTTTAATTAAGATTGGTCCTTCCTCTCTATATAAGTAGCACATGACTCCCCATGAGGTCATATGCACCAAGAGAGATAGAGAGAGGAAACTAGAGGGAGATGTGCTCGGATTGCACATCTCTCCATGTCCAGTGTGGAGATCATCTTCTTCGTCGTCTTTCTCTTCTATCTATATTAAAGAAGGATAACTTCCGTTGCAGGTATTTTGTAAATCCCTAACAGGGAGAAGATGAATTCGCATTCTCTATAAAAAAATTGCAATCATATAGATCAAAGTCAGTGACATCCATTGTCATCAGCCTTACGTTGGAGAAATTGCAAAAAGAATCTCGTGTCTATAGAGTTCAAGCCTTGATCACATATACACATAGTCATATTGCGCACATCAAGTGACTTTTTGCTTGAAGAGATTATTCTTTATCATCCAACCTATAAGTCAATGGTAACATAAACTCATCATGTACTCCAATATAGGTGGACTGCATGTGTGCACCTACATCATATGACTCGGAATTGTGAACCATAAGTGGACTACCGGCACCTCATTATTCCTCTACTAATGGCGGCAAAACCCTCTTGCCTTGGAACTTAACAAAGGATGCATTTGGAAAAATGTCAAAATTGTTATAGAAATGAAAAAAAAGGATTACAAGTACTAGATGATATTGATTGAGTTTGACCATGTTGGTTTCATATTCTCGTTGACTTCAACATATAATTTCGGATAGAGCAACACCCATTTTTCTTATCCCATTAACAAGAGAAGTCCAAGTTGAGGACTTTGTCATAAATGTACTATTAATCTCGCTTGCGAAATACTGCACACCTGCGAGATGTGTAGCAAGTGCGTACACTCAACGTGTGCCAATTCAGGGGAGACGCGCCACCCTCTGTGGTGTGGTCGTTCTTATCTCGCTTTTTTCAAATGTAAGCAAATCAGATGCACTGACGTCACTTGGTTAAGACAACCGGGGCCTTTCTCTCTTCGGATCTTTGACTGAACGGTCAGCTCCAAGATCCGCGCCTTTCGGATCCGGTGCATTCGGACTGGACCCCCGCTGCGCTCAGCGCGAGGCGACGAAGACGATGCTGCGTGTTCTGCCAGCTTTGCTGTTCCTATAAATAGGCTCCCTCTCTCTCTCTCTCTCTCTCTCTCTCTCTCCAGTACTCCAGCGGAGCAAACTAGGCAAGCAGCGAGGTGAGCAACCTGTTCCCGTCTCGATCTCTTCCTCCCCGCTCAGATCTCTGATGGTTTCCCTATCCCTCTCTGGCTTCCATTTCCGATCTCCAGCTTTCGATCTGTTATCTTCTCGCCGCCGTGTTCCGTTCGCATTTCTGGCGTCTCTCGTTTGATCCACGCCACGGGGAATTTCTCGTGTTCCTGTTCTTCTCTGTCCTCGATTTCGTCCGCACCTGGATTTAATTTGCTTTCGATCTTTTTGGCCGATTTCAGAGTGGAAGTTCTGCTCCTGCTCTCGGATTTTTGCGGCAGTTCTTCCTTCTTGTTACATCTGTTTTATCCGATCTCTCATGTTTGCGGTCGTTCATGAAACTCGTCCTTTCTTCATCTGATTTCCCTTTTCCTCCTCTTGGTTTGGTGTTTGGTTGTGCGATCCTGCTAGTGTTGTTTCTTCCACTACTGGCTAATCAGAAACGATCATAAGCTTTTCTCCATTCGCCGGTGTTGGCTACGGGTGAATGGTAGAGAAGCGAATCGAGTGGGATTAAGAAGTGTGCAGTAGAAAATCTGATCCGTGGCTCTTGGTTATATAGAGCAACTCCACTCGGCCCTGTCGAGCTTTGCGACAGCTTCGTTTAGTGATGTTTGATTTGATTGAGGTTTATGTGGCATACTGATCTTTCACAGGCATAACTGATGGAAATATATATATTATTTGTAGAGCTTGATCGTTGGACTAAGCGTGTGCTTGCTCACTGTCGGATCTGCAAATGGCTTCGTCAGTAGCAGCCACAGACAATTTAAAGCCTCGAGGTATTTCTCTGTTTCGGATGAGCTCGTGAACTGTATGATCCAGGAATTTGAGTGTAAATTAGTTATCTTTGAAAAAACTCTGGGCATATGCTTTGTTAATTTTCATGTCAAATTGACCTCTTAATGCAAAGAACATTAGTTTAATCTGCAGGAACATGCACGAACTTTTGTTGACGTGAGAAATCCATAATTATCATCGAGTAAGAGTTTCATGTTGGTGTCATTGAACTGTGCATAAATAGTTCGTAGCTCATGATTGTTATTGTTTACTCTTAAAACTATGATACCCATTGTGATGTAAAACTCGTGCTGTAATGGGTTAATGGGTAAATATGCAGTTGGGTCCACTGACTTTCTGACTTCTGTTTATTTATGTTACTTAATTGTTGACATCCTTGATTACTGGCTTTGGTCGATCCCTAGATGCACTGCAACAAGGACAGTAGAGAATTTGATGGTGTAGCATTAATCTTTTGGGTTGTAAGGCTGGTTGATTAGTATTTAGTGCCTCATGGAGGTCCTTCACCAGAGTAGCAGTGCCTACACTTGCAGGCAAAGTAGTTTTACTTTTATCAACTACAAGATGTCCGCCTTCCAGAAAAATCATCTAAAAGATGTCACTACTCAGTGATATGTACATGTTATCCTAGATTATTCTTGTGTACGTGAATTCAAAATTATATGTCTATGACTTATACATGTCATATGTTTAATCTCGAAGCTGTGAATGGTTTAACTATATTCATGCTGCATGATAAAATATGTTTTACAGAAAAAAAATGATTGAAGATTTTCATTTTCCATGTTGTTCATTTTTTTGCTTGAAGCATACACCTGTTTTCTCTTAGAACGATATCTGGGTCCTGGGACTGTCAATATTGAGTTTCATTTATTTCTTGCAAAATTGATGTCATTCATAGAGTTCTCCACCTTTACATATAAGGAATTTCATATGCTTTCTTTCATGACAAGTTTGCAAGAATGTTACCACTTGGTTATCCTTCTTGTTAGGAAAGGTTAACGGTTTTTCCACCTAGTCATTGATTTCATCACCATGAATTAGAAGGTTCACATCTTTCTTTTCTTCTGGAAAAAATTATAGTTCACAGTTGTATTTGCAATAGCTCCGTTAAACGAACGTGGGCTTTTTTGAAGTTATATTTATCTAATATGATAATATAAGCACCATATGAAGAATTAATGACCTAAACAGAAGGAAGTGATTTTCTCATTTTCATTGGCTCCAAAAATTTCATTATGCCATAAGTTTGTCGTTTGTTGAATTTTATGGCTTTGTCCTTCTGCACGTAATTATACAAAAAGGGAAAAAGGGAAATTGGGCAAAGTTTCTTTGGGGACTGGCTGGGAACAGCCAAGGAGGGATGGATCTATCTTAACAGTTTTAGACACTTCATGTCTGCAATTGTGGTTCAAAGAAGAACAAAATGCTTTGCCAATGGAAATGATCACTTATGTGGGATTACATGGCTGGTGATGTTGTTGCATTTTAGTCATGAAATATGATTGAATCAACATGTAACATAAGAACCCCCCCCCCCAAAAAAAAAAAAAAAAAAAAAATGTCATCCTTATCTCCTCCTCCTCCTTCCTCTTGTTCTTGATCTTTGTAGAGATTTCATCCCAGGACCCTTGGAGAGAGAAAGTTTTAGATAAATGGCAAACTATGGGCATTATTGTGTACAACTTGAAACAATTAGATTTGTTGAGTATTCAGTAGAAGTCAAAGTAAGTTTTCATCTTAATGGGGTTCATCCAAACATATATAGCCATGGTTATAAACCATCACTTATACGTGTTCGTAATCTTTTGAGACTTTGACTTGAATCTAATATTGGGTACTTTGACAGATGTATGTATTGTTGGTGTTGCACGCACACCTATGGGTAGCTTTCTAGGTGCCCTTTCATCTTTGCCTGCTACCAAACTTGGGTCTATTGCTATTGAATGTAAGACAAGCTACAACTTCTCCCCTTTTCTTTCTCAGACATTTATACTTGTGCATTGTGCTATTGCATATGTTGTATTTAATGCCTTGCTAATCTAAATTTCAGGTGCCCTTGAGAGGGCAAATGTCAATCCGGAACTTGTGCAAGAAGTCTTTTTTGGGAATGTATTGAGTGCAAATTTGGGACAGGCTCCTGCTCGGCAAGCTGCTCTAGGTGCTGGGATACCAAATACTGTTGTATGCACTACCGTGAACAAAGTCTGTGCATCAGGGATGAAGGGTGTGTCTTGCTTTTGCACCATGGCATTTTACCTTCCTGTAGTCATGAAATTAGGTGATTGAGATCTGAATTTTACTGTGCCTGTTCCATTTTACTCTCATAGCAACAATGCTTGCGGCACAAACTATCCAGCTTGGTATTAATGATGTCGTTGTAGCTGGTGGGATGGAAAGCATGTCTAATGCACCTAAATATCTAGCTGAAGCAAGGTTAGTATGCCATCATTCTCCTTACCACTATCTATTTATAGCCTTCTTGTGATTGGCATGTAAATGTATATGTCAAATCTAAATCACTCTATCATACTTCTTTTGAAAGAAAGAACCTCAACATCTTCATTATAATTAGCCTTTCCCCATCAACTTAGGGTCACCTAAATCCATGAAGGATTCTTTGGGATGTTCTTTGATTGGTTCCCTTGTATGATGTCATAGTCTTGTGGAAGATATGGATGACAAGCATGAAAGCTTAGCTAAATAGATAAAACTCAACTCAACTCAACTAAGCCTTAATCCTAAATTAATTGGGTCGGCTATATGGATTCTTTGTCTCCACTCTAAACGATTTTGGGCTACCTCTTCTGAAAGGTTTAAAGCCTCCAAATCATATTGTACTACTCTCTTCCAAGTTAATTTAGGTCTACCCCTTCCTTTCTTTCCTTCCTCTATCCTAATATGCTCCACTTTTCTAACTAGAGCCTCCGTAGGTCTACGCCTAATATGCCCAAACCATCTCAATCTCCCTTCTCTCAATTTGTCCTCAATTGATACCACTCCCACCTTTTCTCTAATATACTTATTACGATTTTATCTAGCCTAGTATGTCCGCATATCCACCTTAACATTCTCATCACGTCAACACTCATCTTAGAGACATGTTGCCTCTTCATCACCCAACACTCGCTACCATACAACATTGCAGATTTTATTGCCGTATGGTAGAATTTTCTTTCAGCTTCCTTGGGATCTTGCGGTCACACAAGACTCCCGTGGCAAGTCTCCACTTCACCCGTCCTGTTGCAAAATTATTCCAATCCCAGGATGTCATCTCTTGTCTGAGCAACATTTTAGAAGGCCAAAATATAAGAGATCCGGGCAACATCTCACAGATAATTGACTGATCTCCTAAGACAACTTGCCATCTTGGAGAGGGACACTAGAGATGAGATTCCAGAGAGATGTCTTCCATGTGCACTGATGCTCAACATGGGTGTTGTGCTCAGCTCTGTGGCGGTGGGTACTTGCATGTTCATTCAAATTACTCTGTCAGACTGTTCCTATGACACATCATTGTTTCCTTGCAATATTGACCAGAAAGGTGAAGCTAAAATGATAATGCTTAGGTGTATGGTGAGAAGACATGAAGAGATCATATAGCAAATGACTTTGTTGTAAAGATGGCATGGTAGTGCTGTAGTGGTGATAAAAGAGTAAAGTCTAATAGGGTGTTTGGTTGCAGTTTTTTGAACTATTTCCCTCTTTATTTTGATTTAAAAACAAACTCATGACTTGTACTTGTGTCCTGTTTGAATTCCTTTCTCGTATTTTTAAGGGAGCAGACTGGAAGATGCTGGGTCTTCATAAAACTCTTTCAAAATAAAAACAACCCAACCATTATTTTTTTTTCTTTTTCCAAAAGAGATGCGTTGCATGGAGTCTACCATTTCTTTCTCTCTCTTCCCAACCTCCACTTCTTCTACCACCATTCCCACGTCTCCGCTCTCTCCTTCTCCCCCCACCATCATCCCATGTCTCTCTTTCTCTTGTGCCATCATCCCATGTCTCTCTCTCTCTCTCCCACCTCTCCCCCAAACGGGTCTTTATAATTTTGAACAATTATAACAATCTTGCCAAACAAGACAAGAGCTGATTACACTATTTTGAAATTAGAAATAATTTTTTGAATGAAGTAAAATTTAAAATTGGAATAGCCTCAAAGTAAGAACTGTTCCCAAGCACCCTATAAGAAAGCCATTTGGGATGGTTTGGCTATATACAAAGAGGACCGACAAGAGCACTTGTTAAGAGATATGACCTCCATTTTGTGACAGTTCTTAAAGGAGAAGAGGAACACTGTACTGAGCTTGGACTGAGATAATGTAGACAGATGTTGATCATTTGTTAGTGACTTGTGCCATCAGTAAGGATGTCTGGAAAATCTTTGGGAAGATTCTTAATTTTCACCCAATGTTCCATAATGTCCTAGTGTTATGGCAGTTTTTCAAACAATTGAGAGCAAACAAGGCAGCGGGAGTTGAAGATTCTCTATGATATTCTTCCACATGCAGTTAGCTGGATCATTTGGCAGGAAGGAAACAATGCCATATTTCGGGGAAGTAAAATATACGTTGAAAACATTTGTTTGTGGAGTTCATCTTTTTTGTATTCCTGGTCTAGATATACTGGAGGTTGTTTACTTGATTCTTGGATTAAGGCATTTGACTTTAGCATTTCTTAGTAGCTTTTTTAAAATTTTACTGGATATGAATCTCTCCTATCTAGCTGATTGTACTTCCTCTCTTTTAATAAATTGGTGGTACAATCCACGTTTTTCTCGAAAAAAAAATGTAGAAAGATGTGAGATTAGGGAGTGTGGTTGCCATGTTGGGATGACTTTAGAATTAGTAGGTAATTGGTTATGCTCCATCAATTTTAATATTCATACATCAATAAAGTCTGTTAACAAATTTAATGTAGATCTGAACATCTATTAAAAATGTTACAGACTTACATTCAGTAATTGAGAGTCTCGCCCCTTCCCCTCAATTCCCTGCTCATAACTCTCCTTTTTCTTTGGCTGCTGCCCTTTGCATCCCCAATATCAGTTTCAATTAACATTGCAGAGTGTAAAAGTAGGTGTACAAACCTAATGAGCTAAATAAAATGGATATCAGGTATGCTGAATGTAAATGTGATTGAGAATAACTTGCTGCACCGGCAGGGGAGTTACGCCGCCTGGCAGTGCAGCAAGGTTTAAATTTTTTTGGAAACCCCCTACCCGACCCGACCCGACCCGACCGTACAATCCAATCTTGGATCAGACGAGCCAAAAAAGATGAAAAATCGAAAACCAACCCCAAATGGAGAGTAAAAAACAAGGGCAGTTACTGTTCATTTGGGGTCGGTTTTCAATTTCTCAACTTTTTTTGGCTCATCTGATCCAAGATCGGATTGTTCGGTCGGGCCGGGCACCATGGGGGATTTCAAAAGAATTTTCAATTTTTTTTTAACCTTGCTGCACCGCCAGGCGGCGTTACTGCCCCTGACGGTGCAGCAAGTTATTCTCAATGTGATTTATGATAAAATGGAATGATAGAATACTAGTTGGTATTTGCTGGATGATGATTTTGGTCTACTCCAGTTTTTTGGTTTTGGTCTCAAAATTTCTTCAAATCCTACCAAGCCTTTTTTTCCTCCTTTTTTAACCAAACCAAACTGAAAAAATTGGTTTTGTTCAGTTTGGTTTTCCAGTTTACAGGTATTCACTGCATACCCCTTATGAGTGCTAGGTTTTACTGAAACCATTATACTTCAAACTATTCCCAAAAACTTATAAAATGATTATTCATTTAAAATCCTAAAAAATCCAGTTTGATAAATGCACAACATTAGCAAGTGCTACGCTTTGTTAAAACTCATATTGACAGTCCATTAGATTTTTTATGAATTAATATTACACAAGGTACCAGGAATTCTATTTGCACTTTGGAAAATATCGAAAATTTCCTCCCATTTCTCCCATTTTTTCTTGTTTTTCCTTAATTTGTAATTCAAAATGTTTCCAACAAAGCACTTCTCGCTTTCACTTCATGCTCCACTTCCTGCCTTCGCTTCCTATTGTGGTAACTATGGTATTGTATAGTATCATATGCTCCCATTCTTTAAACTCAAGAGGCTTGCATTTTATTGTACTCCTGAAAATGTGAGTACTGAAAATCTGATACTCACAATAGGCCTTGTTGGATAGGCATGATTTTTTCGTTTGTAATGGAACTTCACAGATCACTCTTTGAACTTAGTAATTAAGCCAAATCTGATCCAAGCTCAAACTCTCTGGATATCACACTCTTTGAATATTAAGCAAGTTGATCTTCTCTTCTTTGAGCCTATTTCATTCAGCAATCAACTCAAATTTTAGCCGAACTTGAGCTTTTTGAATGTTAAACGAGGTTGCCTTGTTTAATGTTTATGAGCCTATTCATGCTATTAGGAGACTCATAAAGGCACATTCGCGCCTTATCACAGTAATCAAGCTATTAGATGGGGTGAAAATTACTGCAACATGAGAATTTAAACAAATGCGAATGAGCTATTAAATTACCAGAACACTTATTCGTGAACAGAGACAAGCCTTACCTGTGTTTAATATTAGCTTGTTCATTAAATGAGCTGAAGATTTTTGTTAAAACTTGCTTTATTTAAGTAGGAAATGAGCTGAATTGAGCTTGTTAGAGCACGTTTGCAAGCTGTTCACTGAGCACACGGGCTTACTTACACCTCTAGACAAAATGCATGACACAACGGATAGAAGAACGTAATACTTTAACTTAACTAAAAGGTAGACATATGATGTTTTCTGGTGTTGTAGGAACACTTTTTTCATCCCCACAAGGAAACACCATAGTGTTCATACAAGTAGTTGCTGTTGTCCTGTCCACGTATGGTCTCTCCACAAGCAGAAACATGGGGATAGAGCTAACCATTTTTCTTAATTATCTAGCTTCATAACTAATGGCCTGTTTGGGATGAGAGATGATAAATGAGAGATTTTTATGCTGGGATAGAGCTAACCATTTTTCTTAATTATCTAGCTTTATAACTAATGGCCTGTTTGGGATAAGAGATGATAAATGAGAGATTTTTATGCTGGGATTTGGAGTTTGTGGGTCCCTCATCAATGATGAAAATCTTTTCAAAATCTCCAAAAGCTCACTCTCATTAGCTTTTTCACTCTTCCTCCACTCTCCCTCTTTGTGTCTATCTCTCCCTAGAATGTGAATGGGAGATTTTACCTTGGGTTTGGCAAAAGTATATTAAGTGCACTTGCCTCCTCCATTGCCCCCCTTGTCCAATGATGGGCATCCACTTCCAATCTCTCTTCCTAAGTGCCTGTGGGAATGATATTTGTAAAAATAAAAGAGTTTTATATGTTTAATATGAATATTCCGTTTGATTCGCAACTCATGAATGACGACTTAGGCGGTGAATCAAGTGTGTGGATTTGAATTTGGACCCCTCTCCACCGACCTCAGTCGGTGTTAGTTACACTAGTGAAATCACTGGAAACCTTTGATTAACCTCTTTATACGTGATACTGAAACTAACCATAAAATTTGTGTGAGAATTGAAAGTAACATAATGCGCAAGAGTAACAACAATGAAGAAAAATGATTTGATCATTTATTGATTATGAATATTATAAATTACAATGATGCTCGCCAAAATGAGGGAGCATTATATTGGCTATAATTCCGATTATCAAAATCGGACTATTGCGCGAATCATTACATATGCACTTGCTAAAACCAATGTGACAGATTCATGCCCACAATCGTAGAAGCCATATTTGGATCATCGATCTTCCAATCACAGTCTTGATTGGGATAATTAGACTGTCAAATTTGTGTCTATGGTCACGATCAATATAATCAAATCATTAGACTTGTGTTAGTGGTCTTGGTTGAGGTGATTGAACCTTTAAATTTGAGTGTATGGTTGAGATCGCTAAGATTAGATCGTTGGATTAAAGTTTATGGTTGAGATCAAAGAGATCAAATCGTTGAATTGAAGTTAACGGTTGAGTCAAAAGATCGGATTGTTGGATTGAAGTTCAGGATCGGATAAAAAAGATCAGACTATTAAATTTAAGTTACGGTTGAAATAAAAAAGATCAGACCATCGGATTGAAGTTTACGATCGAGATAAAAAAGATCAAACCGTTAGATTATGATAACATACCTGATCGAGCGTGATCAGACTGTTGGATTATGGTAATAGACTTGATCAAGCACTATCAGGTTGTTGACTTATCATAACAAACCTAATTGGATGTTACCATACTATTGGATTTTAGTAATGGACCTGATCGGACACGATCCGTTGATTTTAGTAACGGATCAGAATCATGAAGATCTAACCATTGGATCTGAAATACGGTCGCTATCGTGAAGATCCAACCATTGTATTTTAAGATCAGGTCGAGATCACAAGGATCCAACCATTGGATCTAAAGTTCGATCGATATCTTGAAGATCTAACCGTTGGATTTTAAGATTGGGTCAAGATCTGGAAGATCTGATCATTAGATCTGAACTTCAGTTGAGATCGTGACGATTCGACAATAGGATTTTTAAGATCAGGTCAAGATTTGGAAGATCTAACCGTTAGATCTGAACTTCAGTCGAGATTGTGACGATCCTATTGGATTTTAAGATCAGGTCAAGATTTGAAAGGTCCGACCATTGGATTTGGTGTACGGCTGGTGTTGGGACAATATGACCTTTGGATTATAAGATCTGGTTAAGACCATGAAGATTCGACCGTTAGATCTAAACCTCGATCGAGATTGTGACGGTTCCACCGTTGGATTTTAAGATCAGGTCAAGATCTAGAAGATTCGTCTGTTACATCTAAAGTTCGGTCGAGATCGTGACGATCCGACCCCATTGAGTTTTAAGATTGGATCAAGATCTGGAAGATCCTTCTGTTAGATATGAACTTTAGTCGATATCGTGACGATCTGACCATTGGATTTTAAAGATCGGGTCAAGATTTGGCGGATTTGACCATTAGATCTAAACTTTGATCGAGATCGTGACGATTCGACCGTTGGATTTTTAAGATTGGGTCAAGATCTGAAAGATCCGACTATTAGATCTGAACTTCGGTCGAGATCGTGACGATCCGACCATTGGATATTAAGATCAGGTCAAGATCACGAAGATTCGACCGTTAGATATGAAATTTGTTCGAGATCATGACAATCCGATCGTTGGATTTTAAGATGAGGTCAAGATCTACAAGATCCGACTGTTAGATCTAGGCTTCGGTCGATATTAGGACGATCCGACCGTTGGATTATAAGATCAAGTCGAGATCATGAAGATCTGACTGTTAGATATGAGCTTTTGGTTGAGATCAGAATGATTCAACCATTAGACTTGAAATTCGGTCGATATCAAAATGACCCGACCGTTGGATCTGAACTTAGGTTAAGATCACAACGATCTTGACGGTTGGATTTGAGATTAGACCGGGATACATGGTATGATCGCCCGACTGGTATAATTGAGTCAAGATTTCAATGGACCATATTAAAATCAATATGACTAAGTCACTTGTTCAATATGTAATATTGCGATCGACTCGAGCGATTTGATTAGGTCATTTGATCAATGAACTCATGGTTTTGTGGATATAATTATCCACAAATTAATATTTCATATGATCACATGATTGATCATTAGTTGTTACATAAGACCACATGACACGTGGCTTAATAACATTACATATTAATGTACTTTATCTCACATTTACATAACCAATGGCTATGATTAAATCATGACCAATAAATATAAGACCACATGACATGTGGCTTAATAACATTACATGTTAATGTACTTTATGTCACATTAACATAATTGATGGCCATGATTAAGTCATACCCGATAAACATTATTAGACATGTTCCTAAGTTTAGGACATGTCTACATAAGTGTAAGACCATGTCCTAACGCTTAGACAAAGAAAAGGAACGAGTGTGGTCTAAGCCTACCACTCTTACACAGGGAGTCTTCAAAATGGGACCCCCTAGGGGGTATTTATAGCCTTCGGAGGGGGACGGTTAGGAGGCCAAGGGCCTAACCTCACCGAGTGATGGTTGCCTTTCTTCCTGCACAAGAATTTTAAGTGAGGGTCGTACCCTCAGCAAGTGGGAGTTTAATTCTTCTTCGCGCGGGAGGCCAAAAATGATTTGACCAAGTCCTACCCTCCACCCTCACCGCGCTGCAAGTTACATGGAGGTTAAAATTCTCCTCTACCCTTATCGGGCTGTGGTTAATAAGCTTCTATATACCCTCACCGGGCTGCAAGTTACTATCCTCACCAGGCTCAAGTTATTACCTTCACCAGACTGCAAGTTACTATAGAGAATTATCCATAGTAAGAAAGGTAAAAACCTCAAGTTATTACCCTCACCGGACTCAAGTTATTCCCCTCACCGGGCTGCAATTTATTATCTTCACTAGACTCAACTTACCATGGGGGCATTCGGTGAGGATGAAGAATCCTTCTTAAATTAGGATTCTTTTGTCTCACCTTTTTTTAAATAATAAAACATGTTCTTGTTTTCCTCTTGTTTTTCTCTTTTTTCTTTTTGGTTCCCAACTGCTCTAGGACAATGGTGTGTGGGTGGGGGGGGGGCATAGGCCCCATCCCACCCTCACCTGGTGGGATTTCTCCACCTGAGGGTGGGCAGTCAACCCACATATGGACTAATTCCACACTCGCCTGGTGTGCCTTTTCCACCTAGTGAGGGTGGAAAGTTCACCTGTAGGTTGACTCATCCCACCCTTACCGGGTGGGATTTCCCACCGCAGGAGGGAAGAGTTCCCACCCTTACCAGGTGGGCTTTTCCCACCCAGTGAGGTTGGGAAGTCCACTTGCAAGTGGACTCCTTTCCTCATACATCTTTCTTTCTCTTTTTTTTTTTCCTTTTTTGGTAAGAATAGGGGGCCGAGCTGCTTCTCTTCTTGCTCATACTGCCGTTGTTTGCTGGGCTGCTCCTGTTGCTGCTTTTTTTGTTTCAACAGTGCTGCCTATGGATGCTACTTACGACATACATTTTTGTGCTAAATATGAGCATCCACATAGTGCTAGGGGACATAGGTCTTACACCGAGGTATGTAGGGATTCTAGTAATTGTCATTATTGTCAACTATTGAATTCAATGTCAAGGTAGGAAGAATTGGTAATCGACCACGGATCAGCTTAGTCCAGACTGATTGGATCGGCCGATCCGATCCAAGGAAGGAAGGATCAAGGATCAGGTACGGATTGGCGCGATCCAAACTGATCGATCTGATTCGATCCCGTACTGATTCGATCCAAAATCCCCTTCTCCCTTATATAAATTACAAGGGTTCAGAAAAAAAATGTAAAAAATCTAAAATTTGTACAAATGATTATCTTTGTTCAAACATTGATTTCTTCACTTTATCTTGCTGTCTAAGTCAACTCTATCTTCTTTCCTTAGTAACTGGTCTCTCTATAAGACACTCTCTATCTTTCATCTCTAAAATTTTCTTTCTCTTACTCCTTTTTTTTCCTTCTCTTATATACATTAGTATTAATGGTTCTCAACAGTAAATAAAACTAAAAAATTTATTATGTTATTCTTCGAAAGAAAATTAAGAAATATACACTTTTTTTACTAAGAATTATCCGATTCGAGATACAAGTGACAATAAGTGTACTGAATACTTAGTCAATTTTTTTATCAATGATTAGAATAGATACACCTTTGATACTGAATGTAGCGCTAGCACTATAGGAGGTATAGATTCTAGTCATTGACAATTTTTTTTAATAAATTTAAGTACTCTTATTATCATTTATATCTAAAATTGGATAATCCTCAATATAAAAATGAAATGGTGTATATTTCTTAATTTTCTTCCAAAGTACAACTTGATAAATTTATAGATTTTTTCTACTATTGAGGATTGTTAATGTTAATTTATCTAAGCAAAGAAAAAAAAGAGTGAGAAAGAGAAAATTTTAGAGAGATTGTTAGAGAGACTGTGTGTAATATAAATACAGCTTACTAAAAAAAGTGCCTTGATGATGGCGGGACAAGGTTCATGTAGCCGACCCCAATTAGTTGGGATAAGGCTTTGATGATGACGACGACTAAAAAAAGCGCCTTGATGAATCCACCCGATCGTTGTAGAGTGTCACTTGCCATAACCAAGTCGATAGAAAAGAGAGTTTAGACTTTAGAGTTTAGACTTTAGAAAGAGAAAACTTAGAGAGAGAGATGAAGAGAAATATTAATTAAATAGAAAAAAATTAGAGAGAGAGGAGAAATAATTAGATGGAAAAAATTTAGAGAGAGAGAGGGAGAAATATTAATTAGATGGAAACATTTAGAGAAAGAGGGAGAAATATTAAAGGGATGCAAAAAACTTAAAGAGAGAGGGAGAGAAATATTAAAGGGATAGAAAAAACTTAGAGGGAGAGAGGGAAGAGAGAGAGAGGTCACCTTGATGGATGGGTGGAGAGTGGCCTTGGGGGGTTTATATAGACCCCCCAAGGCCCAAGTTAGCCATTGGGAATGTTCCAAAGCTAGCTGTTGGGGGGCTGGGTCGGCCTGATCTGCTGCGGATCGGCCGATCCAGACTGGGGATATAGACCCCCCAAGGCCCAAGTTAGTCATTGGGAATGTTCCAAAGCTAGCTGTTGGGGGGCTGGGTCGGCCCGATCTGTTGCGGATCGGCCGATCCAGACTGGGGATATAGCCCCCCCAAGGCCCAAGTAAGCCATCGGGAATGTTCCAAAGCTAGTTGTTGGGGGGCCGGGTCGGCCCGATCTGCTGCGGATCGGCCGATCTAGACTGGGGATGGGGCGATCCGCACCAAATGCTCCCGATCCCGATCTAGGACTAGAGGATTGGGGTACGGGATCGATCGAACTGGCCCAAAACTGATCGGATCGGCCGATTTGTGTTGATCCGATCTAATCTAGACTGATTCTAGGCCGATCTGGTCCGGTCCCCTCGTTTGTTTTTCAATTGGCTAGAAAGAATTTGGTCCAATCCCAGTCCAATCCTGGACTCATCCGGACTAATTCCGTCTTAGAACAATGGATCGGGGATCAGGATCAGACTGGTTTAGGTCAAAACTGATCGGATTGGCTGATCTGATCCGATCTGTGCTCATCTTCCTTGCCCAGCATGAGTGATGGGACCTTTCCTGCCGTGCCTCAATGATAGGCAAATTCCAGATCCAATTGTCAGTAGAGGACAAATAAGTTGATAAAAAGAGAATAAAATTAAGGCAACAGCTTGGTTATTCCATTTTTATTTTATTTTTATTTTAGAACAATCAAAGCTGTTAAATAGGATAACTCCACTTAAACATTGGTGTTTTCACAAAAAAACATAGCAAAAGGTAGGAGAATAATCCAATCTTGCTCAAATGCCTCGTGATGACTGTAACTCTGAGCAAAAAACTCTTATGCGACCAGCATATGGAATTTTGTTGCTTGTACTGGACTTTTAGATATTACCAACCCCCTCCCCCCACAATATGTCACATTTAGGGATTTTTAGATATTAGACCCCACACCCACAATGTGTCACATTTAGGGATTAATCCCTCTTATACCAACATTTATTTTTAAGTCCCCACAATTGTACTCTTATTTTGATTATTTTGATAATCCTTTTTCTTCCAATGTTTGAAGGGTTATTCCTAATATTCTGAAGGGTTCATGGAATAAACCTGTGATTGTGTCAGGTCACAAATAAATATCAGGATTGTACGTGTTAATGCCAAAATATGATATACTTTAGTGGGTGATTTCTAAACTTCCCTTTAATAAACCAGATGCCTGGGGAGCCATGTTATGTTAGTGGTGGACATTCATCAAAACAAAAACAAATGACTAAACAGTTAAAATTGGACAGCCCACCGTGCTACTGCTCTTGGTGTTTAATCCCAACCTTTGATAGATGCTCTCGCTAGGACTTCCTTTAGATACCTTTTGCACCACAAATCGGGTCATATAGTCAGAGCTATAATGAAACCAACTTAATGTTATTGTCCTGTGGTGCTGAAAGGAGTTTGTGTGTTCTTTCAGAGAACTTGATGTTTTATTCTATATGCCCTAAGTAGAAGATTCACTACAGTCGTGGATTCAGATAATCTGATTTGTTCTGAATCAAGATGAGCCCAGCCGATACAGGGACCCTCTACCAAATTATAGAAACTATACTTCGTACAGTTATCAAAAATTTTCTTTTATCAAAAGAAGAACTGTCTGCGAAGATAGTGGATCGTGTCCATCAATCTGTCTTAGGGTGCATAGTTCTAATCAATTAGCATAATGATTTGGTGTGTTGAATTACCTATTGGTGTTTGGTTTTGGTTTATTGTATAAAAGCCAATTTCTTGCTTGGTTATTGTTGTCATATTTATAATGATGTCTAGCACTTTCTAACATAACTGAACAAATGTGTCGGTATATTTGTGGATATTTACAGAAAAGGATCTCGATTTGGGCATGATAGTATTGTTGATGGAATGCTGAAAGATGGTTTGTGGGATGTCTATAATGATTATGCAATGGGAATGTGCGCTGAGTTATGTTCTGATCAACATGCAATAACCAGGGAAGAGCAGGTATAATTTTAGGACCTTTTCTTTTAGTAATATATATGTACACATAGTATTTTCCTTTTATCCCACTGTTCTATGTTCTTTTTTTTTTTCACAAGAAGGCATGGTCGGTGCCACTAATTTTGTTTAAGATAACCAGAGGCAGTACAACCAAGTGGAGAGAGGTGAAATTTCTCTTTGTCAACAGAATTAAGCAGAAAATACAATCGTACAATGATCACCCCCTCCAATCTGTTAACTGAAACATTTAGAATAAATCTACTTCAGTTGTAAATGAAAGAAAAGGCCCTGAGACAAATATTTTCAACATAAAGATTACTTCCCTGAAGGACATGATCATTGCACTCCTTCCAAATGCTCCATCACAATGCATGAGCTATCAGAAGTAAGAGCCTCTGGCACACTTTCCTCCTCTCATTCAAGTCATGTTGAACGTACTCCAGATTTCTTAGACTGAGCAGTTCTCGTTGAAATTGCCATCTTTGCAAAGATAGCCCATACTCATCTGCCAATAACTCACACTTGATGAGTAAGTGATCTGTATCCTCGTCTTTCAGACAACAAAAGGGTGCAGGACTTTCACAGTTCCTGTCCCATTTTCTTCTATATACCTTTGCCATAATGTATTTCTAAAAGCAGCCACTTGAAAGCTCTAATCTTAGGTGTAGACTTCACCTTCCAAAATTTTCTGTACTCTTCATAAAGTAGGGGAACTGCCTTCAATTAACGTGTATAAAGATTTTACCATGAAAAGTCCCTTTACCATTATTTTAATAACAAGGAGCATCCTCTTGTGGTAAGTGGAAGTGTGGTACAGAGAAGTCTTCTCCAAAGTTTTCCTATCCCATTATTGATCAGTAAGTGATCTGCATCCTCTTCTTCTGGACCACAAAGTGAGCATAGGACTTTCAAAATCCTATTGCCTTCAATCAACTCTAAGCTTCAAGAGGATCCAATGGTTACAAATTTGGAGTTGCAGCTGTTAAGGAAATAGGCACTGAGACTGTAGGAAATGGCAATTTAGAAGTCTGCTACCTATTTGACAATCCTAAATATTCTAGGGTTAGAAGGGAATTCAAGCAAGACAAGCAACCGGGAAGGACTTAAAAGAAAAAGGCTAATTTCACTGAGGTGGGAGTCGTTCACAAAACATGTACTGGATGGTAGGGCAGCATCATTATGCTGTCTTTGCATGTTCATGTACACATGTATATCCTGCATACATCTTCAACAGGGTATTTTGTCAGTTCTGTCCTCTTTCCAATGGCACAAATATTCATGGATTTTTTGAAATACAACATGCGTAAGTTTGAAAGTGGCTCTCAAAGGCTTTGCCATGAATGTTAACACGTCTGATTAAAATGCATATGCGACTCCATATCCATTCATTTTCCAATGTGAATTTTGTTCTTACTAATTTTATTTGTATTAGCTTGTGGTTGTGTTGAGTGACATAATCCAGAAATGAACAGCTTATTAATTGGACTTAAAATATACTTGGAATCTCCTTATATATGATATATTTGTGTACTCTGTAGGACACATACGCGGTTCAAAGCAACGAACGTGGAATTGCTGCTCGAAACAGTGGTGCCTTTTCATGGGAAATAGCACCGGTTCGCTTTCTTCCTTTGTGATGAATTGACATGATATCTGTTTCTACATGCTGTTGTTGCATGAAATCATTATTCATGCCACACAGGTTGAAGTTCCAGGAGGGAGAGGAAAGCCGTCGATCTTTGTTGACAAGGATGAGAGCCTGGAAAAGGTAGACCTTTTTTACCCCTACATTAGGTATCACAGTATGCTCTTATTGTTTTTCTAATGCAATGCTTATAAGAGTGTAAATGGCCTAGTATGCTCAATGAACAACCTACAAGGGGAATGATAAAAGCTTAGTTCGACTCATCCAGGTAAACAGATAAAGTTTGAACAAAATTTAGGTTCAGTTAATATATAGGAATATGATGCTCGGTTCATTTATTTTCATGAACAGGCTTGATTAAGACGTAACAAAAAAGACTTGATGATACTTGTTTGAAAATTGCTTGTATAGATGGTCATTTAAAATTCATTAGTATCCTCTTTAATAACTTTGTTAACATGTGAAGATAAAGGGTAGATATTTTTTTTTGACTTATGTAATATCTTGAACAAATTCATAAATAGTAAATGAGCCCAGGATCATTTCGTTTTCAAAGAGCCAAATGAGGCTTTGACTATATCAGAACTTGGCTTATTTAATATTCTATCAACTTGAGATTGACAAGAGCTCATTTCAATAATAGACTAATCTTGAAGACAAGTGAAGCTTGGCTCACTTGCTAATTTATATACTGCTGCAGCTAGAAAGTTCATTAGTGCCATGATCATTGATCGTTTAAGTTTGCTTTTTTTTTTTTTGTTCCACTTATTTTCTTACAAATTGCTTTTCTTGGAATAATGGGTTGTTGATATTTGTCTCAAGCTACTGACTTTATGGAGTAAATCAAGTCCATGTGTCATCTTTATTTCAGCCGCTTAGTTATATAAACCTGCCAATCCCTAGGATCTTTCTTTCTTCTCCAAACTGACTCTAGGATGTTAAAGCAGATCCTTCAGGGGGTAGAAGGATGATAAAACATTGAATGGAGCATGTGAATGTGTTTCAAATTTTTTGCCAATGGCTGTCATGGGTTTTTCTAACAGGTTGGTTTGTTTTTGGCCAGTTTGATCCTGTAAAACTTAGGAAGCTTCGTCCCAGTTTTAAGGAGAATGGTGGCACTGTTACTGCCGGGAATGCCTCTAGTATAAGGTATTGCACTGATTCATTGCTGGAATTACTGGGCATAGTGGCATACTGCAATCTTTTCAATTCAATTCTTTGGTTTCTCTGGAAAATTATGACGGCAACTGCTCTGCATGCTTTTATTTCTCAGGAAAATTATGACGGCAACTACTCTGCATGCTTTTATCTTTTCTTATCTTGAAATTGTGTATGTTCGACCAAGTTGTATTTGTTGTGTTTGCAAGAGTTCAAGAGTTTCCTGAGTCCCATTGTGGCTGAATGTGAACTGAACGCCAATTGATCACTGACCATTCAGTTGACAACCTGAGATAAATGCTCCTTTTATGATCTGTTATGGATAAAATGAATGGGAAGTGAAGTGTTTTAACCTTTAAGCTGTAAGATGGTTTGTTGCCTAAGTGTGGGTGCTGGATCCAGTAGATGATTAAGTATGATGATCCTTCAGGCCTTGCCGCTGATGTCAAGAGTGGTTTGCTGAAGGGGGACAAGGCTAGAGATGATGAGGAAGACGAGATAAAGGGTATGGAGAACTAGGGCCCAATCGTACCTACAACCCTATGTATAATAGGTTGTGGTCCCAATGGGCCCCATTTGATCTGCCCATGAGCTGGCCTAGGCATTGTCTAGGCATGCTAGGGCCACCTAGGTGCAGCTAAGCACAGCCCGGGCCCACTTTTTCAAGGCCTAGGAACGCATTCAGCTACTTGGGCCTGGAAAAAGAAATGCCTTTTTGCCTAGGCAGCACCTAGGCATTGGCATAAATTCTTCTCTTCATGTCTCATCACCTCTTATGATCATGTAGTTCACACTTATACCATTCAATGAGAGCTTAGCTGTTGACTAATCCCTAAAGGTAAACAGTACACAGGAAATCTCAACTATTCTGTTTCATGTCCACCAAATTGAAATGATTTAGTTTTTCATAAAACAGTATCTGTGCATATATGCCTCTTATATTGCACATATCTCTTCCTAAGAAAAAATTGTATGGATTATAAGTTTTGAGCAAACCTATGCTACCTGTCCAGTTGGGTACAAAATGGAAGACAAATATGTACTTTTATGGAATGCTAGTCAATTTAATAGTCAGCTGCTTATACAATTACTGTTTATCCATGTTGTAAATGATTCCTACCCTGTTTCTCTCCTTCTTCCTTGTCTCAATCTTTTAACACTGTAATTTGAGGTTGTGAAGAGGAATTGTCCTGAATATTTTTTAATGCATCAACTGCTTGATTAATGGTTTAAGTTGCATCACGTCATGATCCCTTTTGGAAATTCACACATTTGCATTAGTCCTAGTTGTGGCCCCTTAACCAGCATAACTTATCTCTTAGGTTTATGGAAAAGCCTTCATTTTGGTTGCAAGCTTGATGATCACTTTTTCTGGGAGTTGCCTAGGGAGGGTTGAATGCTTACGTGTAGAAGAATTTGCATTTCCCAAACTTTCCATTTTGAGTGGTTCCCAACATTCTTGCAACTTTGAATAGCCTAGGCATCTGAGTTACTGGGAAGAGGGAACATGTTTGAACATGCAGGAGCTCTCTTATGCATAGAAAGGACAATAAATCTTTTAGATGTTGAGAGCTTTGTTCATATTTTTGGGAAGTGAGTGTGCTCAAGTAGTCGGGGACAATATTTTTTGGAGATGAGTTAACTTGGGTACTCTTTTTATCCTTGCACTGAAGTTCTGAGCAAGGTTCGGTCTCCTTTTGATCCTTCCACTGACGTTCTGATCGAGGTTCTATAGATCTGTTGAAAGCCAATCTGAAATCCACTCAATCCTGTACCTGATTCTGACCTGTGGGATGAGCATCAAAGGAGATAATCAAAGGAGAAATAAACTGCATCAAGATCATGTGGCGGCCTGCTCCACGTTGAGTTGTCTTTGGCAAGAATTGTGCCATGCCATTTCTGTTTTTCCTCGTACTGATTCAAGGTCTTGTTTGACTATGTTAATATCCTAAGAAAGGGCAGACCAGTGCCACAAGTGGCTGGCTACTGTGGGGTCAATTATATGCAGTCTTAACCCTGTTTTTGCAGAGAGGCTGTTTCCAGATTTGAACCCATGACCTCCAAGTCTAAACCGGCGCCAGCTTACAATTGCATCAAGGCTCCTCCTTCATTACAGGAATGTGTTTGGAGGCCAAACATTGCTGTGCTAAGATGTGCTGGAGGATCTTTGAAAACCTAGGATGAAATGAAGGATGCAATTGCTTTTGTTCAGTTATCTCCCTTCTTCACACCTCATTCCTTATTTTTTGGATTTCGACTTTGGTCGCCATTGGATATGCTGGGTTACTATGTTTTGCTGATTGTTTTATCCAGAAGAATTATTTAACTTATTGCCATTTTCACGATATATTTTTACTTCAAAATTGTATGCATAGAAGCCTTTCATATTGTTAACATAGTAATACATTATACTTTTAAAACTCATTATAATTTTGGTGCACCTAACTAATTCTTTCTTCCATGGAATCTTGGTTTGTGAATAGTGATGGGGCGGCTGCATTAGTATTGGTGAGTGGACAGAAAGCACTTGAATTAGGCCTGCATGTGATTGCAAAGATCACAGGATATGCTGATGCCGCACAGGTAGGTCAATAATACCTTATGCTACGCAAATTTGATGCTTTAAACTGAAGATGATGAAGAAGTACAATTCAGACCTGAGCAGTTATACATGTGATTTCCACTCTTTGAAACACTCGAGTGACTTTATTTCATGCCTCAGTTCTAACAAGATATTCACCTTTCAGGCACCAGAATTATTTACTACAGCTCCAGCTCTTGCAATACCAAAGGCCATTTCAAACGCTGGTTTGGATGCTTCACAGATTGATTATTATGACATAAATGAAGCTTTTTCTGTAAGTTTTTGAATTTTCATGCTTCATAATGGATTTTTTATCCGAATAAACAAGTGTCTGCCATTTCTCCCATATCACTAAGTGTTGAAAGTTCCTGGTGACAGGTTGTAGCTCTTGCAAATCAAAAGCTTCTTGGGCTTCCTTCTGTAAGTTTTAGAACTCTTCTAGAATGTTCCTTTTAACAGTGTTCTTTAGTGTCTCATTTCAATCACATCTGCAAGCTTGGGTGGTCCAACGTGAGTTCACTCAAGCCAACCCAACAATTGGGTTTGGGTTGACCTGTCTAAGTCAGGTTGGGTTCACTTTCTCAACCCAAGCCCACCTAGGGTCTGGTTGGGTTGTTCCTTGGGGTTAACCTGAACCTAACCTCAAGAAATATTTTAAATCATACATAACATAAACATTATATAAATGCATATGCTTCAGGTTGGGGTTGGGTTGGGGTCAGGTCAAATGCCTTTAACTTAGGTGAAGGTTAAGTTAGTTTTGGAAAGCGCTTTGTCAGGCTGGGTTTGGGTTGGAGAGGGTTATGTTAGAAGTTCGGTTCAGGTTAACAGTTGACACGTCTCAATGAATTGGGTGAGGTCATCCCCAACTCAGGCTAGCCCGACCCAATTTGCTGCCCTAGTTTATGTGATTCAGCTATACAACTTTTTCCATGCAATCACTTTGAAAAAAACTTTTTCCATGCAATCACTTTGAAAAAAACTTTTTCCATGCAATCCTTTGGTCGACAAAATAAGTTTTTCTCGAAGGATGAAAAATTGTCTTTTATATTATGTCTGAAGACAATCTACCATATGGTCCAATATTCAACATTAGATCTAGTGAAAAAAGTGGTGGTTGTAGATTATGTCTGGACCAAAATTTCCATCCCTAGATAAGTGTGCACATGTTTGTATGTAGTATATTTTTTTGGAAGAGTAATACTTGCTGCACTGCATGGGATGCAGCCCCATTTTTTTATTTTTTATTTTTTATTTTTTGAATTTTTTAAATGCCGAGCCCATCATGACCAACATGTTCTTACAATCCGATTGAAGATCGGATGACTCAAAAAAATCTGAAAAATAAAAAACCAAACCCCCTTTTATTGAGCTCATCCCATTAAGGATGCTTTTTCACTGTTCATTGGGGCTTGGTTTTTTATTTTTCATATTTTTTAGGTCATCTGATCGAAGATCAGGTTGTATCGGCATATCAGACATGATGGTCCGCATTAAAAAAATCAAAAAATAAAAAACATGGGGCTGCAGCAACTTCCTGCACCACACGGTGTGCAGCTTATGCTTTTATTTAACTTCCAGTTAGGCTAATTTGTTTGCGTCATTGTATCATTACCACACTTTTTGTTGTTATGTTGGTTACACTCATAATTTGCCCGTAGCGCTGTGTGAATGTTGTTTTGGGTCCCGTTTGCAGGAGAAGTTAAATGTACATGGTGGAGCGGTGTCTCTTGGACATCCTTTGGGTTGCAGTGGAGCCCGCATCCTAGTCACATTGTTGGGGGTAAGAATAAATGTTTGGCTTGATGCCTTGTTTGACCTTCGGATAATAATTTCCACCTATGAAGTTGACGTGTAATCAAATTGGCAAAGTTCCTGGCAGATAGTTGTATTTACTATTTCCCCTCTGTTTTGACTTATGTGTGTTCTGATCTGGATATATTTGCATTTCTAGATTCTCTAGATGACAAGTAATTGGGATAGACTTAGTGAATTTCTGTTGATTAGTTTTTTGCCCTGGATTCAAAAATAAATGTTTGGCTTGCTGCCTGCTTGGACTGATAAAATTTGAAATTATATTAATTTAAATGCAAAATAATATTAGTCCTAAATATTCATCTTAATCTATTTTATTTAACTTGATCTTATAAATTTATTTAACTCTTATGTTAGATACTCTTTTTGTTGTATATTATTTGTACTTAATATTTAATTTTTATCTATACTTTGAGGAATTGGCTACTCTGAATGCCTTCTAGTTTGCAGGGTTCTGCTGCTAAGCCAATACATCTATTTATTGCAATGCTAATATTTTTTTTCGATCCTAGCATAGCAACGATTGATAATTTCACAACCACCACCAAAAGTAGGATGTGTCTGTGTGTGTACCCACCACATAGTTCAATGGTAAGGCATGATGCAGACCAGCTCACTTGTTTTGGAAGAGTTGGATAAAAATTTACAAGTGCAGCAGGATATTTTAGTCAAGGAATACTGGGTTCTGTGATAAGAAAAATAAGCGATGATCATGGGACCATCGTTGGGAAGATATCTCCTGGCTTGCGTAGGCCAGCTGGTAGCTGGCCTTTGCTTGTGCTCAAACAACACAAGGTTCAGCTTCCCATTTCAAAAACCAGTACTTTTTCCTGTTGGAGGGGCGACCTTCCATTGAACTACTAAAACAGGAAAAACCAATGTGACATTATAGATACTTGTGATGGAACTGATGCGACTTCCCTTATAAATAATGGGTGGCTTAACCTGTAATAGAAATCCCCCTTTTTTCCCATTTCTTTGTTACTCTAGAGGGGTAATAAACCTTTTGGGGACCTCATCATGTATTATGTTTAAGAGAGCTTATTTAGTTTAAGAGGGTTTTGGGACTGGGACCCATTGGGTTGTGCACTATTTCTTAAAGCCTTCCGCTGCATCAGGTGTAGGGGTTATTACCTTTGCCTTAGCATTGACAACTCAGGCTGAATCCCATTCTATGGCTGAGGACCACTTCTAGACGTATGCCAAATTCCGTTGAATCCTTTTTGTTGATGCTAGCTGGAATGATGGAGCTGGTGCTTCCTACTCTTTTCCACGGTTGAACAACCCCATCTTTCAGCATGGACAGGGTCGATGGTTCTTTGACAGATTCAGATTCTTCCCATGAAGATCTGTTACAGGTAGGGGTGTCAATTGGGCGAGCCAGCCCGTCGTCCAGTCCAGCCCAGCCCACATTATATTACATTAGGTTGACCCAAATTATCTAAATTGGGTTGGGTTAAGTTTGGGTTGAGATTAGTTAAATTTGGGCTGGGTTGCGCTGAGAACGGGCTGGCCCGGTTTGATCCATTGACTTTTACATCACTTCATACAAAGGTAGAATATTTTTAACAAGCCAGCTATAAATAGGGCCAGCCCAACCCAACCCACTCACTGTTGAATTTGGGCCGGGCTGAAATTAGACTGGACTATTTTGAATTTGGGTTAAACCCAAATTACCGCATAACTCAGTCCAGTCCGCCCAAATTACATCCCTAGTTACAGGCCTGCCAGGACCAGACAGTATATCTGGCAACATTCAAGCACGGACTAGCTTTTCCCGTGAAAAATCTCTTACTGGCGCCCAGCATTACTCACTGAGTGCAACAGAGAAAAACAAGATATTGCTCACAGTGAAGGACAGTTTTATCTGTTAAGGGTAAAAATGAAGGAAAGGATGACTAAGAGAAGATTCCATAAAGCTGCATCTATAGTTTTTTTTTTTTCCAAAAATAGGAAATGTTGGTTTAGTTTTATAAACTATTTCGCACTCTACTTACCGTTTTGCAGGTGTTGCGGCACAGAAATGGAAAATTCGGGGTTGCTGGTGTTTGCAATGGTGGTGGTGGAGCATCAGCACTAGTCCTGGAGCTCATGTAAGCCTTTTCTTAACTTGGTAAGATTTCCATTCCTCATTTTTATAACTATAACCAATTCCAGATTCTAAACTTTTGTTATGATTAAAGTTTTTGAATTTAGCCATATAATTTTTGTAACTTGTTTAAAAAAACAAAGTGTTTGTGTGTATATTTAACCTGACTAGGCTATGAACCTATAACTGCATGGAGCACGTACTTTTTGTGTTCCACCGAGCATCCAAAAGACATTCTTATCATGTAGAACAAAAGGGAAATTCAATAGCTGCATCTAGTTCTGGTCTACACTTTCAGACATTGTGTTCATAAAAAACTTGTCAACACCATTTTTTTAATGGTATAATTACCCAGTTAAGTTTCAACATACTCTATCTCTGAGGGATATGGTTGTTCATTTCTACAGGCCTCATGCGGGATTAGAGCGTTCACTGTTATGAACGTAAGTTTCCAAATAGCATTGTAATAACTAGATTAGATTTTGGGCCCATTTTTTCTGCTTAGTTACTGTCAAGTACCATCCTCTTTTTACTTTAATTAAGCCTCCTGTTCGTATGATAGGGACCAACAATTCTTGATTTTCTACTTTGCTTTTACCATGGACATGGGGGCGAAGCTTTAATTTGTTCCCTTGTCGCTTCAGTTCATTGAAGGGTCATGTTGATTTGAGGAGCTCTGCAATCGTCAGTTTTAAAAACTGTGAAAACAAAAAATCTCTGGACTTGATACAAAGGATGTTCTTTGGGCTGATAGAATTTTGAAACTCAACCATTTACAACAGTTTAAACTACGATTGTTAAAAAAACATATCATGTTTGCCCGTCAAAATTAAGACCAAGACATGTGGCAGCAGGAGAATCTCTCTTTTTCTCTCTCTTTATGAAGAATTCCTAAAATAGAGTTCCTAATTTTCTGTCAAAATTAAAATCAGGACACACAGGCAGCAGGAGAATGTCGCTTTCTCTTTCTATCTCTCTTTACGAAGAATTATTAAAATAGAGTTCTTATTTTCTGTCAAAATTAAAACCTATTGATTCAAATTTGATATTTCACCGCGCGCATCGCATGGATAGAGCTAATGGCACTCTAAACAAATGAAAAAGGATGGTTCTAAAGTTTTGTTTAGTTAAGCTATGTAACGCTTTAGTTAGTCATGAAATTTATAAGTAGGTTCTGGCGGTGCAAGAATTTGTTTGCAGGTTTGCACCAGCAACCTCATATGTATGATGCAACACCTGTATGTTGCTCCACGTTTAACCTTTTCATGTGTAAGGTCGGTCGCACATTCCGAACAATTATTAGATCCAATGCCTATCCGGTAGCTACTCCCCACAAGAACCCCAAGGAAGCCATTGATAACTCAAGGAAGTTTGTCTGTTCGACTATGCGCTAACAACCCGGTATCTTTTCCTGTAGATAGATTTTCCATGGCCCATGAGGCATCGTTTAACTAATGGGTTCTCCAATACCCTTGAAGCGCTGTTTAACTAATTTAAAATTTCAGAGGGGTGCTGTTTTTGTTTTATCGGCTTTGGTTTGGTGCGAAAATTAAGTGCTATAGTGGGGGGATGCAGTGTCAAGATGTGTAAAATCCTCCTCTGGATGCGGTGAACAAACTTGTAATAGAAATTTCAGGAAGTAATAAGAATTTGTTTCTTCTTAAGGTCCAAGCGTTTCTTCTATAATTCAAAGCTCTAATCATTCATCGACTCCAAACTCATAACATGGTATCAAAGTTTGAGAAATGCAATTTTGCAAAAGCTGCATGACACTTATCCATGCAGGTGTCGCGACGTTCTAATTCTTGAAGATGAGGGTCTCGCCACTGGGAGTGGTAGGACACAATGAGCTGGAGAAATTTCGTATGAGTAATACTTCAATGTCATGCATTGCAATCCACACAGCAGCCATCCGACGGAATCCGATCGGACGGTTGCTGTGCAGCTCGAGTAGGTTGAGAGCTTTTTTTTTTTCATCAGATTTTTTTAATTTTTTAAAGCGTCCGATCAAAAATTCGAGAGTACATTCGGATTGCTCGGGTTGGCTCCGATTCGACTGTATATTTTTTTTTAAAAAAAACATGTGGCACGTAAATTGAGGTTTGTGTCTTTTTTTTTTTTGGGAAAAAAAAAACATTCGGGTCGGGTTCGATCCAAGCAACCTAGATGTATCTTCGGATTTTTAATTGGACGTTCCAAAAAATTTAAAAAAACTGACAAGAAAAAAAAAGAAAAATTGTCTTCAACCGGCTCCCCTTAAATTGGATGGGGATGGGTGCAGCAAGTATTACTCATTTCATATATGGCAGTCAGTGATGCTGGTGGTGGATTGGAATGCACGAATTACTCATTTCATATATGGCAGCCAGTGATGCTGGTGTGATAGGAATTTTCCTTTTGTTTATTCTTCCTTACCCGATGACGTGGGGTGATGCGAATAGGATAATTATAAAGAGAGGCTCTACTGTCCCCCTTGGGGGCCCGGGTTCGAGCAGGGTATTGCCCTTGGTTTACCGGCGCTGGTATTGCCCTGCCTCCCTTTGGGCGTGGGCTTGAGTTGGCCAGTTTGGTCTGGTGTTTACCCCAAGGATCGATCCCTGGTGGCTTGTATAGGTTGTCTCTAAGCCACTGCACTAGGTTACCGGAAGAGAGAGTGAGAACAGCATCGGTTCCGAATACTTTGTTAACTTTTCTTGCATAAGTTGTATATGAAAGTGGTTAAACTATTTCATCAAACCAGCTTTTCCGTCCCATTAACGACAGTGCAATCAAACGCCTTGCATGGAAGAGGTAATCATCAGTCACTAAGATGGTTTCACATTCTCAACATAGACATTATATGGAAACTGTGTACTAAAAGCAACAGAATGAAAGAAACTATAGTGGCCCCTTATCTGGTAATCTAGTCGAAGGAACATGCTAAGTTGCTTCTCGTTCAGATGAGATTCGTTCGTGTTTTGAACCAAGGAAGTTTAAGTACTATGGAAGGTGGGAGGTGAGATCGGAAGGAATTCTGTTTATTTTGTCCTTTGGTTCATGTTGCTCTAATGTGGAGACTAAATTCAGATACAATATAACTCCGTAGGTGAGCATGTGTGTGAAATTGTGCTACCAACATTGTAACATATTTATAGTGTGTGGCTCTATGTAGAAATATTATTTGAGGAGCAGAGATGGAGTTTTATCTTTCTATAGTCCTGCGCATGTAGCACAGTGGACGGCGTCGCCTTCGCAGTGAGGTTGGGAGTTTGACTCCCCCTCCATGCAGATGTGCGGGAGCTGGAGTTGTCCACCCTCACCTGGCGGATATTTGTACGTTATTCCCAGGCTTCTCGGCGGTAGCCGGTTTCGATCCTGCCCCATTTGGTGGATGTTGGAGTCCCAAGGCCACTGTGCCACTGTTTAAAAAAACAAAGTTCTTTCAATAGTAGAAGATGGATGGACCGGCCTGATCAGTATGTAACTATAATTATAAACAACTAATATGAGATTAAATTTGCATAAAAAGTGTAGAATCTTCTCAACGCTTAGGAGAACTTTTGGAAGTTGCTTTAGCATAGCTTGTGTAAAATAAGAAGGTGGTCTTCTACTTACCAAAGTAGTGATTGGCCTCAGGATTTTCAGCGGTCAATCTCGTCTAAGTATATCTTGATCAGATATTCGGCACCACCTTGTAGGGATGACGCTGAACAAATATGCAGTTGAAAAACTTAGGGATGACGTTGGGCAGCAAGCAGTTGAAACTTGTCCATATCCTTATATTCTTCGTCAAGTAATGTTTGCTGTACTGTATGTGGTGCAGCAGGTAGTATAACGTCAGATTGCTCGCTCACGCAAGCTAGGATACTGGTCCTGCAGTTCGGCAATTTTTTTAAAAAGGGAAATGCGTGCCATTATGTGTTGATCCATTATGTGTTGATCGGATGACAGCACCGAGCACAGTGAAATCCACAATAGTGCAGCAAGCATCACTCTTCTTCATCATGTTCAGCTAACCTTAGATCGATATGATGAAATTTACAATGATAATGATGATGATGATCATCATCATGATCATAAGAAATGAGTCCCTGTACATACAACTGAAGTTACTTTGTTAGATATGTTAGCCAAATCTATGAGTGACATCCGAACGTTATTGAAGGTTAGGTAGAAAAACTAATCATTTATATGCCTAAGGAGCTTTTAAGATGTGGAGGGTGGTGGAAACACTTCCTAGTCATCTTATTTTGTAGCCATGCCTACATCAATAAAATGTCTTTGTAGTTGAGCAATCTCAGACAAAGATAACTAGTCGCCTGTACAGTTTTCTTAACTAAAATGAAGAGAGTTATGGCAGCAGAATGCTTCGGTTGAATATACAACACGTTTGAAAGCATACCTTCATCAACGTAGAACATTCTTCAGTCGAGAGGACAATGATTATACAAGATCCCTCCTTAATTATTATCTTGCAATGACTCCTTTGGTCATCTATTGTCCTCTAGTTCGACGAGTAGGATGCTCTCTAGCTAGCCGGTCTGATTGGAGGATTTGCTTACTCTAGGTTACTTATATTGAAATAAGGCTTGTCTTGCTTTGATAACCCTATTCTAATTCCATCTAATATAAATTATTCTAATTAAGTAAAATAAATTATTACAAAAGATATGTCATTAATACTTATTCTAAGTAGAATAAGTAATTTTAATATTTTTCTTCCTAATTACTTATTCCCTACTATTCCAATATAAGTCAAAGTCATCCTATTCCCTCTGGAATCTAAAATGCTCCTCTTCTGATTTCTTACAACTAGTTGAATCAAAGTCTACCTTGTTCCTCGTAACATTGAACTAGTGCAAGGATTTCTGTTACAGTGCTATAGGAGTTGGAACTGATCGTTACTATTGGCAAATCGAAGTGACTATATAGCAAATTCCTAGTGGGATAGAATTGCATATGCGACCATCTTCCTAAAAGTTGGGGTTAGTAGAAGACGATATTTGGGGCTTAACAATAATACGAGGATCATTCAATCATTCATATTGTCACTTGAAGACGACTGAGTACTAAGAATATCTTAAACAATTACGTGAAGAAACTCCACGATGCTCAGATCCTATATCGAGTGTCTTAAAGACGGTGCAGTATCCTAATTCCTCTCAAAATCTCATACCCAACTTTGATTAAGGGTGCGTTTCGTTACATGTAAAATATAATTGGATGAAAATAATTTTCTAAAAAAATACATTTACAAAGAAAATAAAAACAAAATTTATCATTGATGCTCATAAAAATATTTTCACCTCTTTTGGGAAAGGGCATTCACTCTTATCCATAGATGCGAAAATCAGAAAAAAGGAGTCGTCAAAAAAATTAAGTTTTCCGTTGACTTGAGTTTTACGAATTATCAAATAAGTGATTGTGATATATTTTTCGAAAAAAACTTTTCTTGTGACCCATTTTACGTAGGTGGACATTAACAGCGGGGACTAATGAGTACATCATGTGGAAATGCAAATAAGACGGATTAGTTGACCTATAAACTAATCATTAGTCAAACAATATTAGTTTAAAAAGAAAAATCATCTTTTAATTGACCTATAAATTAATAATTAGTCGAACAATTAAATTTTGACTATATATCATATGCATACAGTTTAAAAGAGAAGTGCATCCGTTACCTTACTACTGCACATATAGATCGAAAGAGACTATCTCGATCCAATAATTGGATTATGGGTTATCGTTTGCATCCCTACACCATAGTTCTTGGCATGTAAATAAGTCGGATCCAGTGTGGATGTTAGGTGGATTCATGACCATATTTGTTAAGCCATCGGGTTAAAAGGACTGACTATTAACGGACTTATAAGTTAATAATTGGTTGAATAATTAGATTATTGACATATTATATATATTTAGTTAGAAAAAAATTTCGTGTTCATTATATTATCCATCATGCATATCAATAGAATGACTATCTGTTCACTAGTCCCGGGCATGGTAGCCCGGTGGACATCCCTGCCCCACTCTCAACAGGAAGGGGAGGGCTTAAACTCTCCTTATTGTCGAATATTTGCGGAATGGGGAAGGACGTTTGTTTTGCGGAAATTCCTGCTCTGACAGGATTTGTGTATTTATTCTTTTCCTATTTGGGAGAACTAAGTGAGATTTGAATCCAGATTACTTATGTTTGGTTGTGCTCTTAGAATAATTTTACTACGTATCTTAGAAAAAAGACTATTCCTTAAGGGCCGGTTTGTTTTGTGGACGTGGTATTCTGGATTTTTTGTCTCCGGATCTCTTATTTTAGAAACAAAAAGAATTTACTTTGAGTGAAATAAGTAATTCAACAGAATAAGTGATTTTTACTTTTTAGGTGGAATGACTTATTTCACTTATTCTAGAAATAACGCGTCTGCGTCAAGAATAATGCGTTCGCACTCTCAAAACAAATAAGTCGTATAACCCGTCCTGTTCGACCCATATCCCGTAAACAAACCAATCCTAACTGACCTTTAAGTTCTTAACTGCCAATAATAGGAGTATTAGTTAACATGTACATCCCCACCCCATGGTACATGTTTTCGAGGGTACATGTCCAAGGAGTACGACGTTATTGGTATAGCATCAAGCATGCCAATTTGTAGCGGCATCCAACTAAAATGGCCTTTGAAAGGTAAAGAGAAAGCGTAGACCTCCACTTCTCTCAGTCTCTCTCTTAAGTCTTCTTCCCCCCAGCTTCTTCTTTCCTCTCTCTCTTTCTCTCTCTCTACACTCCCTCTCTGTCTCGACTCCCTCTCCTCTGCTCAGCCGCCTCCAGGAAATTCATGTCGGTAAGGATGGAGAGCTACCCATTTCACTCTCAACCCGCCTCTATCTATCTCTGTGCTGCTTTCTATTCGATCTCCGTGAACCCTAGATATGTATAAAGTTCTGTCCTTTCCCTTGTAAAGTGTGGATATTTTTTTGGTTCCTTGCGTGTATCTTTGACGAGTCCTTTGGCTGGGCTGACCTTTGATCGGATGGCCGCCCGAGGGTACCGGATTCGATCTCGCTTATGTGATGGCCCTTCTGGCCTTTGGGGATGTTTGGTTTGAGCTCTTCATGTGCTTCGTTGCTTGTTTCCTGCTGATGAATTGAGTTTAGCTTCTTGATTATTCTGAATTGTGTTGGGTTTGGATGTGTAAGACAGCTGCTTGTTAGGGATAAAACTGTTGGTGTTAGGTATAGCTCATGTATAGGCTGTTGCGTCTGCAGTACATGGGTAATTCTTTTGGAATTGTTGGTTTTTTTTTTTTTTTTGTGCTTAAAATTAGAATAAAAGTCTCTTTGTGCCTGTTTTTTGGTTCTTTTTCGATGCTATCTTTGTTTGAAGCTTGGAGATGCGGTTGACTGTTGCCTGCCTGTATGGGTGTATGTTGTCTTGATCCAGGTTACTTGACTAACCATTCTATATTTTCATGGAGGGCGTATGACTTCATTTTTTTTTGGAGATTTTTCACCTCCTTTTATTGGTGATAAGCTGACGATCTGCATTTGGGAGTGCATCTGTGTTTTGTAATTCTGATTTATATAGGTCTTTTTTTAGGGTCCCTGCCGCAGTGGCAAGGACAGTTCAAATTAACCAGTAAAGCCCCATAACCCCAGGCTCGATCCTGGGGTGAACCACCCTATCCCCACTACCTGGTACCAACTGGTCTACAGCCCATTGGTGATATGTAGGTCTTGATATGACAGTTGTTTCCAGTGAATGAATTTCTGTGGCTGTTCCATGAATTTGACCTTGACATGCTAGGATAGTTTCTTTTCTGCATTGTGAATGGGCATTAATGGGGCAACCAATTTCTCTGTTCTGGAGTGCAGAATTTAGAATCAGAAATAGTTTCAGGACACTGTGGTCCCTGAGGGAATAGAATAGGATGATGAATGTGAGATGAACTCTGAATTATGTTCTGCTAAAACCATATGTGCATGGAAAAAAAAATCTAATAATCAAAACACTGATGGCAATGATTTCTTTTGGTGCCCTATGAACCGCTTTCAATTTCAGACAAATCTGACTGCAGTTAGAGACACTCAGATAATAAGGGAAAATGTGTAAATGACAATCGAATGCAATCTCTTGTAATGAAGTATCAGTAATCTTATGCATTAGAGCAGTGTGTTTAATAAAAGTTCTTCACACTTCTAGCCCGCTCATTCTTTTCAAGAATCCTATATTTTACCAGACAAAATTTATTAAATTAGTTTGTTTATTTTTAGCCCCAATTTTACATATTTCTGCGCATAGTAAAAAGGCTCTGACATAATATATCTGCTTTTCCTTACAAGTTACAGTTTTCCAATTTAACTATACTGACTACACTCTATATTTCCATGTAAGCTAACTAAAATGCCATGATCATATAAACTTCTTGCTACTTTTGTTATTATTCCTTTTGAATGGCTAAGCGAGCAAGCTTTAGAGGCTTCCAGTATGGAAAACTAAATTTGAATACCCCCTTATACCTATTTCAACAAAGTTTCATTTGTAGGTTAAAAAAGTTTTTTATACAATTGACCCCTTGAGTATGAAATGGAAACCCTCTTTGTCTGTGTATTGAGTTCTTCTGTCAACAGTGTTATCACATGTTAATTTAAGTCATCACTTGGGAGCAATTTCCTATACACTTATGCCTAAGTTGCGAAAAGCATAAGATGTTCTTGCAGATTATAATCTGATTAAGGTGAACAGGATCATGACTTTCTGTTGACTTCCGAATAGTAAAAGCACAACTTTGACAACATTTTTGCTTTAAGTTTAGTTTTCTGTTTCAGTGCATATGATTTGCCATGAGAGACACCATGGATAAGAAAGGACAGTGGATGTAAAGTGTATAAAATGTTGTGTAAGAGATATGGCAATGTGGGGGGAAGGAGAAATATGGAATTAGAGTACATGTTAATATCCATATAATGTACATTTTGTACCTAGAGTTTATTTGGGGGTCAATGAACGCATGGTGTATTTGGGGTTATAGAGCGCATCACCTTAGCTTGGGTTGGACCTTTTCAGAGGGATTTAAACTTGTGGTACTGTCCACTTAAAGCATGGTTGGCAGTACCGGCTGATACCGGTACGTACCAGTATTGGCCGGCACCGGTACGGGGTCAAATGTCCGATATCATATTAAAAAATAAAAATAAAAAAATATAAACGCTCCTTAAAAGGGGTGTTTCACTTTCCCTCTCACAGAAACAGCTCTGTGAGAGGAGCTCCTGCGGTTTTTGGAGGGGAAGGAGGAGAAGGTGCCGCCGCCGCCGCCTGTTGCCGCCGCCGCTGTAGCCCGCTGCCGGAGAGGTTTTGGCCCTTTTGGGTGGAAGAAAAAAAGAAATAGAAGAAGGTATGATATATATTTTAAATCTTTATATTATTTTTGAGTTGTTAACTATTATTAGATTATTTACGTTCATTTTCTTAGCAAAATAGACAACTCCCAATTTTCGACCCTAATTAGCATTTAAAAGTTAGGGCTTTTGTCCAATTACTTCAATTAAACATTAATTGAAGCCTAATTAATGTTCATTGCATAATTTAGAGTAGGAGCATGCTGTCAATTGCGTTCATTTAACCCTAATTGCGTTCATTGTATCAAAATAGTCATTTATTATGTGTTATGTGTATTTCTTTGTCTTAATCCACTTTTGTCACACTCAACACATATCTAATTAATTTTTTTACATTTTTCCTTGATTTTTTCTGAATTTTTCTAGCCATTTTATACCTGTACCGGCCAGTACGGCCACTACAGGTACCGGTACGTATCGGTACCGGTACCCACCAATACCGGTACCGGTATTGGTATTGCCATCCATGACTTAAAGGGAAATGAAATGCTTCCACCTTAAAATGTATGTAGAGGATGTTCTGGTTGTTGAAGGTAGTTGGCTGTGGTGCATGGTTCTTGCAGTGGATGGAGGAGAGAGCATGAGTCAGATAGGGAAGGACATCTGCTGGACAAGATCAGTTGAGTGAAGGTGGAGGAATGGGTTATATTTTGGGGTGCAAACTGGAGTGGAGGATCTGATGTCCACCTCAACTGGATTTGGTTTATTTCTGGTATGGATTCCCTCATTTAGCTCATATGTATAAAGTGGATCTCAGACAAGATCTGCCTTTATTATTCTGATTCACCGTCAGATCCATCTGTCATAGGAGGGGTCTGGATTTCCTTAAACCAGAAATCTGGCAAGCGGGAGGATAGATGCCGATCAGGAGGGGGACAACCACTCGGCGTGGGTGAATGCCAGATCAGTGAGGGGTGGTGACACATAGCCGGATAACTCATAAAATCTGCAACTCAAGGAAGAGAAGGCGAAGAAGAAATTGCTTTGCACTTTGTTTAGAAAGAGCAGAGATGAAAGAGGGTGAGGAAGATCTCAGCACGGGGTGACAAATTGTTGATCCTGTTTCTGGCCTCTGGTAAGAGATCTGATGATGTATTTGTCTCCCGTGCAACCCTGTGCCCAGCCTGTTGGAGAAGGGCCTGATCTTAAGTGGGAAAAGATAAAGATGCATGTGGCTAATGCTGCTTCCAATTTCTTCATCATCAAGGCTTGGTAAACAGACACGCACACACACACACACACTCAAGTAACAGTGCCCAGTTGTGGATCTACTTTTTTCTCTATCATGAATGCACCTTCAATGTTTTTGTTTCATTCTTTTTATGTTTTGGGGATGACCAGTTTGAAGCCATCTCCCTGAAGTTGCTTGTTCAGGTTCCTGCCCCCTTTTCTTTTGGGAAGAAATTCCTTTTCATTTCCCCCCTCACAAGATGGTTGCATAATAATGCATGGATCTGACTGTATTTGATCAGAAGAAATGAAAACTGCAGGCAACTATTTCTTGCAATGAGGAGTGCTAGCAGGAGCAGATATGAAGTCAGGGAGAAGAGCTGGGGCCTCTTGTTGAAGGCTTCTGCCATGAAGGAACAACAGAAACAGAACAATCCATGAGTGGATCTTGATCTGGATCTGGATCCGATATTATGGATCCAGATCTCCACAAATCAAGATCGGATCTTGTCTAGGTCCTACCAGATTGGAGTCGTAGTAATTTCAGGTTAGGTGGACTCGGGGGGGGGCGGGGGGGGGGGGGGGAGGGTTCAGGGAAGGAGATATATTGGGGAACATGGCCACTGGGCGTGACTTGGGTAGGAGAGCCTGTAGAGATGAAATCACACAGATGATTTAGGAAGGGAGGTATCTGGAGTGCACATGGGGTGGTGAGGGGTCTTGCTGATGATGAATCAATGCATAAAGACATTTTATCTAATGTTTTGATATATCTTACTTTGAATTATTGCTTTGCACCTCTTGTTTCTCCTGCCAAAGTTTGCTTAGGCTCTACAGTATGTAATTGAATTCCTCAATAATATCTCATGACCGTGCTAACAGAAATAAACCCATTTCTGGTATAACAAGTTTCCTTGATCTATGGATTATGGAGACCATATTCCCAGAATCCCAGTAGTAGGTTTTCACTTTAGTTTGGGAAATTGATCCTTTTATGTGAATGTAAGTTTCTTACTTCCATTTTTGCCCTAGGAAATGGTTCCAAGTGAAATTGTTAACTCATTCCTTCATTTGCAATGTGTATGGTTGTGCTTCTAGTTATTGGATTCTCTTCTGGGTACTGGACACTACCAGAATGAATGGCTGCTCTATTTTGAATAGAGTTTTGTAAACTACAAGCTAGTGCGTTGACGATGTTGATATTGGCAATGAGAGTATTAACACATGAGGCAAATTTAAGAGCTGTGAAGACCGAAGTTAAGTGTGTTTGAAGGATTATTGACAGCTGCAGATTGTTTCATCAGTCTTCTGGAGGAGTGGATGAGGTTGCTTCATTGCTAGAGCATAGTTGTCAAGGCGATAACGCGACCCAAGGTGTGCTTGGGGTCCTTGAGCACCTAAGCGCTTAGGTGCCCCCAGGTGTCGCCTAGACATACACTTCATAATAATATATTTTATATCACACTAATTTAATGTTAACATGAAGAATATGAAGAAAATAACACTAATATGTTATATAACATTAACATGAAGACTAACATTACAGTGAAGCATCAAGTTAAATATGTGACTGAAAAATAAAAAATATTAACCCAATATTTATCGGCTTTTTCTTCCAAAATCTGCACTGTTCTTCTTCTTCTTCAAACAAAAAGAAGAGGCTGAGATAAAGGGTAACTGAGGCTGAAAGATGTAAACAGACTGAACGGTGCACCGTGTGCAGTGCGGTGCACTGTTGCGCACAGTGCAGGTTCAGAGATTGTTACTTCCTTACTCTCTTGGGAATCTTTTATTTTGTAATGGGGATTCTTGGCAATTTTGTTATCACGCTTTCTGAGTTCCCTTTGTAAGGGTTTGGTGGTTTTTACTGGTTACGTTCCTGGTAACCGCTTTGCTACTTTTCTTATTGTATCTTCATTGATACTTTCTTATTTATACTAATTGTGGCTCTGCCACCTTCCCTTCCCCCCCACCCCACCACCAAAAAAAAAAAACAACAGGGCACTGCACTGCACACAGGGCACAGTGCATTGTACTGTTGTTCATTGGAACTGGGAAGGAGAGATTGGAGGGGGTTTGAGACTTGAGAGAGACTGAGAGAGAAGATTGAAAAAGTGGTAGGGGGGATCGCTCACTGGATGTGCAGTGTGCATAGTGAGAAGAGGCGGAGGGGGGAGGGAGAGAAATTGAGAGACAGGTTTTGAGAGAGATTCTCTGTGTGTGTGTGTGTGTGTGAGAGAGAGAGAGAGAGAGAGAGAGAGAGAGAAGATGGAAGGGGGGAGGGTTAGAGAGAGATCGAGGGGTGTGGGGGTGTGGGTGGGTGGGTGGGTGTGTGTGTGTGTGAGAGAGAGAGAGAGAGAGAGAGAGAGAGAGCAGGGCGGAGACTTACCTGATGCGGGCACCGAACATGTGGAGAGGCAGAACAGGGCAGCCCTCGGTGGCAGAGGTCTTCGGTGGCGGCGGCAGCAGCTCGAAGGCGGCAGAGAAGGCCTCAGATGATCGGTGGTGGCAGCTGGAAGAAAAACCCTAGAAAGGGGTCTGAGAAGTGGGTGTTGGGAATGGGGTTTGGGTATCGGGGGGTATTTTAAAGGATCTAAGCGGATCCTGGGACTGTCGGGTCAAATGGGCCCAGGTGGCCCAGGCAGGTGCCTTGGACCACCTGGGCCACTAAACCAAGTGGCTTTCTATAGTTGGGAAAACACAAGGATGGTAAAGGAAAATGAGACAGTTGCATATACTCTTTTGTTAGGGTAAACTGTGTAAGGGCAATGCAAAAGCCAGTATTTGACCCAATGTCGTCCTTAGGTACAAGGATCTAGTTAGGAATTGGAGAAAATTCTTTTTGACTGACTGCCAACTTGTGACTTCGCTGTCTGCAAAGGGGCATTTGGCTGAAGGGGAGAAAGCACATTGAGTCTATGTCATGTTGCATTGACTTTCTATTTTATTTCCTTCATTTCAGCCTCTTATGATCCACTGAGATTTTGCTACACCTCTTTGTACAGCTTGGTCTATTCTAGGAAGTAGTTGACTTGTGATAATGTCAAATCTTTGAAGGCCCAATGATGGTCTAACTCAGAGCAACCTTCAAAAACTATCCTATGATGGTCTAACTCAGAGTAACCTTCAAAAACTATCTAGAGAAAGACTGGCAAAGAGGACGTATGGTGCACATGTTATGTAGGCGGCGCTGAAAAGCAAGTCAGTAGTCCCCCTTACCTAGATGCCAGCTCCTGAGGCAGTCCTTGACTTTTGAGGCAGCCTGTCTGCACCTCACCCACATCAACACCCAGAGAAAAAGGGGAAAAAAGCTGCATTTCTAGGTTACAACTGCTGACTGCTATATTATGTATACAATCAACGAAGGAAGAGCATATAACGAACAGCAAGTATGTTTGCTCATGTATTGCATGTTACTAGAGAATACTTTGGAATACTTTAGCTTTGTAATTCCTTCCCCTTCCCTACTATTGTTCATTGGATCTTCAAACAAATAATAATGGACTATTGATTGCCTTCACTTTCTATCCTTTTTGCCACAGTTTTTTCCTTTTTCTTTTTACTTGTCATTGCGTCTTATCTAGTTTTTACTGAATCCTACAAGCTCTATCAACTGTGGTACAGGTGGTAGTTGCTGCTGTGGATATTTTTACTATCAATTCTGCTGATTGTTTCTTCTGAGAAGCTTGTGTTGTTTTTTCCATTTTGACGATGCATCTTGTCTTTCTTTTTTCCCTTAATACATTGTAATAAGGGGAAAACTAATACCTATAATCTATTCTCAGTTTGTTTGTAGGGTTGTCAACTGGGTTGTACAGGTTTCGTACCATCCAGCATGTAGTGGACTTATTATGGCCTATCATTGCTGTTGATTTGATGGTTTCACGGAGGTATCTGCAGGACTGGACTGTGAACCTCGATAGACCACCATGTAACATGACATCCCATGTTTATGGAAGTTATACTTTTCAGGATTTTGTTGGAATGAAAAGAATGGAGTTTGAGTTCTAGGTTGATTTTGATAGTGAATGGTAATTCTTTAGTTTCTTATTTTTGCCCTTTTGGATATGATTGCTATAAGGGAAGGGCACATGCAACCTGGAACGCTTAGCAAAATGGGGAAGTCTTTGCCAATCCTAGGTTGGGCAAATATAAGGTGGCTAACATTGACATTTTTGTGTGTGAATCCTTGGAGTTGCCAGACAGAGATGGATGATCACTGTCTACATTGACTTGGCTTCTGGGAACAGATTTCCTTTCTTGAGCTCTTCTGCAAGTTCCCCATCTACTACAATTTATATGCATTTATCACCCTGGCAGAAGTATAGATGTGAAAAGTCAACCAATTGGGTGAGTGATGGGTGTTTGCAATTCACCCTGTGCTACCAGGGGAGCCTTCAAATCTTCTCACATGTTGAATGTATTTTATCACATGAGCATGTATGCAGAAATCTCTTGATTTCTTGCTAATATGACAGTTCATAAAGTGTTACTGGGCATTTACCATTGCCTGGTTCAATGAGGTCATTAAACTCATTGCATTGTCACCTCCTCAATGTCCACCTCCTTGTCTGCCATTTACTAAAGCCTAGTGGCTTCCCCCTTATCTAGCTCCTGATTACCAATTTACTTATTACTCTCAAGCCATGTTAAAATAGCACTTAAGCAAGTCAAGGAAGGAAGATAACAGGCTTCTAAACTTGAAATCCAATGAGAAGCTTTCTCTGCACTGTCAGTCTATACTGGAGCCTACTTCTTTTCAGAACTTTGCAGGACCCTAATGGCAAAGCAATGACTGTTGAATTCGGGCTCTCGACCAGATTTTACTGAAAAAGCATCGTGGTTGGTGCATGAGTTGGAAGGTGGGATTTTGGTATTTAGCAATTTCACTTCTGCTGCTTTTTTGTTGCACAGTGGAAGGTGAGTTTGCAAAAGGTCTGTTTTTCTTTCTGGCGAAAGCAAGTGCTTTTCATTTGATACAGGTAAGAATTTTCCCATACGAGGAATTAATGCTTTCTCTAAATATGCTTGTATTAGTTAGATCTTAAGCTTGTTTATTTAATTGTTAGCCAGGATCCTACAGCAGTTCCTTGGACGTGGGAAAACATTTGAAGTTTAGAAGCATCCAACACATTTGCTAGCTTTGGCACTAATCGATTATCTAATTAGCTTGAAGTTAACATCATACATAATATTCATGCTTGGAAATGATCCTAAGATGGTGAATCTTATGTGAGCATTGTGTCACATTTAGTTTTCTGATGTAAGGCAAATGTGGCAGTGTCCAATGTGGTATTAAATGGCACTGCATTTGATATTTAGTTTCAGCGTTTTCATTTTCCGCACAAATTGGTGGTTGCTAGGTTCTGGCATAGGAGGAGGTTGGCATCAGGTTGCAGCTGGAGAGAAAACCATTGTCCAAGCCTTTTGGGTTCTTGTATTTGTAGCCTAAGTGTCTCAAAACATCATATTTCCTATTTGTATGTGATTATGTGATTATTGTTTTGCAAATTCAAAACCGCACTATTTATTTTGCTTGCATATTATAGAATATGTTGTTTCGGGATTCTTATGTCGTTTGTGCATTTTTACTTGATGCCATCGATGAATCATTCAATGCGCTGTCTTTATCCTATCAAAATACTGTGTGGATCCAGTTCTAATTCACTAGTCATGGTCCAGTTTCTTTGCATTACTACTCCTGTATCCAATTAGCAGGGTGAAGCGTCACCTTTTTTTTCCTTCCCAAAAGTGGACAGAAATCATCTCTCTTTTTTGTTTCTGTAAAAAAAAATAAAAAAAATGTAGCATGGAGATTCACTGACTCTGGCTGTCTGAGTACGAAATATTATCTTTCATTTCATGCTCTCTCCTGACTACTTTTGATTACCAAGTTTATAATCAAAATTTCTGCGACTGCAGCAGGACAAGGGGCGGCCTCTGCCAAAGTTTGGTGAATGGGATGTCAATGACCCTGCTTCTGCGGAGGGCTTCACTGCAATCTTTAACAAAGCCAGAGATGAGAAGAAGACAGGTGGCAACACTCCAGGACGTGAGTCTCCTGGAAAGGCAGATCGGGGCTATAATAAACGAGGACTTGATGCTAGCAAACCTCCTGTAAGTCTATTCCAATTGTTACTAGAAATAGCTAGTTGATTCTTCTTTAAGGTGCCCTTCAGAGGTTTATGACTTCTTGGCGTAGATTTATGTTTAGAACATACGACTCCCCACTCTTATCTTCTTATGTTCAACTCGTTCCTAATATTCTTGATCAGAAACATGCCCGAATTCAGATGTTTTTAGAGTTACACTTAAGAATGCAAACTTCAACTAATGGGTGGTCTTCTTTTCTCACGAGGGCAAGCTAGTTTTCTTTTTTGTTGTGGTTAGCATGCTTATTGTAAACCTCTGGCATGCAGAAGAAATGGTGTTGCTGCATCCAAGCCAGTCCCACACAGTCCTGATTGAGACTACTTCCTCTGGTGAGCTTTATTACTGTGGAAATGTGTCGGTCGTGCTGCATTCCCAGGAGACAAAGCTGTGATTGTGGGGCTATTAGCATAAAGTTCTGCTGGGCATCTCCTTTGTTGTGGTTTGGTGATGATTGGTCTTGATATTATGGAGAGGGGGGAAGTGCTGGGGAAGATGACAGTGAAGCAAGCTCACTTATATCCATGTATGTGTATGTTATACTGGGGGATATAATCAGAAGCCCTGGGTTGTCTCCTGATTCCTCCCTTCTGTTGTAATTGTTTGTCTTGTGATACGTATCTACTATATCGTTTTCATTTTTTCCGGTGATGCCTATTCATCTTTTTGCCTAATTTTACTTGTTATTGTATGCCTAACGGAGGATTAGGGGTGTCAACCGGTTGAATCTTGTCTCATTCATTTGCAGGGCCACATATCTAGAATGCATGCATCCATAAATTTTTCTAGGTTTCGGGTCAAGTATAATGTTTCTTCTGTTTAGGGATTTCAAAGCTCCTAATAAGTCGGCCAACAGTCTAAGGCCGCGCAGCTTCTAATTAGAAGCATTTTTGCATTTCCATTTAGTTAAACTTTCGTAGAAGTAATAGGATCTTAGAAGCAATTTATGTAGTATTTATTTGTGTTTTGGCTTCCCACCAAAAATTACAAAGTGGAGCTTCCAAGATTGGACAAAGAGGGAGGGTGTTGTGAAAGAGTTGATTTTTGTAACACACAAATCAATTATAATCTCTCTCCTTCAACTCATTCTATGTGAGAAATGGAAGTCAGAAGTGGTTTTCAAGTAGAAGTTTAGTCAGAAGTGGCTTTCAAGTAGAAATTTTGGCAAACATGTCTTAACCTTCTAAGAGGTAGGTTATGGGTTACTTGGCTATTGTATCCATGTCAATAGTGGTATACTATGTGTTATCAATTTTGGTATTAATATATCTGAAGAATATATGATTATAATAAATTTAACACAGATCTAAATCCATTTAAAAAATGTTACATTTTAAATTTTCGAGTTTCAAGACTTCATTTACGCTTCCTTCCCTCCCCCGGTAACTCTCTCCGACCACTGCAATATGCATTCCCCATATATCAACTATAATATTAATGCTCTAAACTTCAAAAGTTGTAGTGTTAAAATTAGTTTCTCAATCAAGTGAGACATTCGAAATATTTTTCTCTCTGTAAGGATAAGAATTAGACAGATCAGACATTTAGATCTCTCTCGTCGGATATATCCATCGTATTATTTGCACGTTCGGGTGGGTACACCCTGATGTTATGTTAGACCCGCACTTCAGCTTCACGCACGATATCTCAAGGATCGTGCAAATGAGGATAAATATCAAAAAGCCCCGCTCTTCCGAGTGGAAGGTAGGCTCGAGAAAGGATTTTCTGGATCTCATCATCCATGTTTGGTTATGTCTACACAAAGGTTAAGGGTGAATTCGTCATTTACTTTGATAAATCAGATAAAATATTAAACTTACCTTCAGCGGCTGTGAATGGGAATATGCGTAGAGGATGAGGTCTAGAGAATCTCGTTTCACGAGTCTTGATCCAGTGCAAAGAGAGGTTGTAATTATTACTGCATCACAAGGTGTGGTGCTACAGCCCACAGTGGTTGGTGGACTGAACTAGTGTAGGATGTAAGTGAGTCGGATCTGAGAAGACCCAGAACAAAATGAGTAGACCCATACCAGTAGACTGAGGGTAAATGATGGGTACCCAGGGATCTGCCTTTTGTTTGGTTAGGGTGGGGTTTTGAAGCATGGAACTAAGCCTGATTTTAAGTCTAGATCCATAGAAATAAAAGGGTTCAGCAGCTTAGTGATAACGGATCCGAGATCGGGTAAATGGGTATTATCTGAACCTGAGATTAATTGCGCCTCAACGGGACATTTTGAGGGCCCTAATTATAGAGAGTAATGTTTGCTGCAATGTTCCTGCAATGAGAGGCCTTGCAGCAAGATTTTATTTACTTTTTTTAATTTTTTTAGGTCAAGCCCAATGTGCCCTATCCGTTTGTAGAGTCCAATCTCTGATTGGACAATTCAGAAAACTTTGAAAAATAAAAAATCAAGCCCCGGTGACAAGTAAAACATGTCCTTAATGGGCCGGACCCAATAATGGTTTTAGAAAGTCTGATCAGAAACTGAACTGTACTGACGGATAGGACATGTCAACCCCGAGTTATTTTTTAAAAAAATCTTGCTGCAATGCCTCCTATTGCAGCCCGGGGGCATTGCGGCAAGCATTACTGATCGTACACATTCCATGATCTAACCAGGATGGAAATAAGGCTTGCAGATGGCAAAAGAGTCTTAAAAATCCATATCTTAGGAAGATGGCCTGAAAAGTGTTCTAGGGAACCAAAACAGAGTACATTATGAAGTAATGTGCGAGCAAAAAACATTCAGACGCTAAGTACTATTGCCCGGTGACCAAGTTGCGAGCAAGCTTATGGAAAGGTGTGCTCCAATTTCACCTTTCACTATAGTGTCCGGAGCTCTTGGAGAGATGTTGCTATCCCCTTTCTAGAAAGAAAGATGAGTAATGTCCATTGCAATGCAAATTTAATTTTTTTCAAGTCGGCCCTCACATGTTCTATATGATTGTACCGATTCCCATCTGACGACCTAAAAGAAAATTATAAAAATAAAAAATCGAATCCAATGAACAGTTAAAAATACCCTTGATGGGCCGAACCCAATATCGGTTTTTGAGTTTTTAGAATTTTTTACTTAGAGATCGAGTTGTACAAGCAATTAGGGCATGTAGGGATCAACCTAAAAAAAATTCAGAAAAAAAAATAACCCACTGCAATGCCCCCCATTGCGGCAAAGAAAGCATTGCAGCAAGTATTACTTGAAGAAGATATGTTGAATTATGTGATCGATTTTGTTGATTTTTCATGTCCAAAATCACTTTTTCTTTTTAGATAATTTGAGAATGAAATGTCTTTCCACCTTCATCCCATTAAGCGCGTGGTTCTAGATTTCTTTTATTCTCTTATTGACTTGAAGATTTTGCAACGTTGGATTGCGGTGCAACATCAGATCGTGCACTAGCACGATCAGTGGTGGACGCAAAAAATTTGTTCAGTGGGATCACTCAGACATTAAGTCATAAGTAGGATTGGGTCAGTGGCATCTTGGCATATGGGATCCTCAGTTGGGTCAGTGGGATCCTGGGCAGAGTCAATGGGGTCCTAAGCTAGACTGTGTTAGATTGGACTAATGGGCTTGGCAAATCTAGTGGAATCCCAAGACCTCACTGGGTTAACGTTGGATCCACCAATGAATAAGATCCAACAGCTTGAATCATGTGAGTGCAGCCTGTTGCTGAACTAGAGGCCTCACCAAAATTAAAAAAAATATAATTTTTTTTTTCATTGCTTGTTGCTGTGAACGGTGCAATAAGTATTACTTGATTGAGAATGTTCAATATGTTTTCCACTAATTTTCATTACGGTTTTTAGATTGTCGATCTCTATATCATACTCTCTCTCTTAAGCCTTAAGGAGGATGCTAAGGTCATTTTCCTTATTCTTGTTTGCTTTGACGCTGGTTAAAAGAAATATTCTGTGATCCGTGTCAGATAGTCATTGAGGACATTATTGAAAAATGTCAAAGGTTTGGAGGGGCTAAATTTAAATACATCAGATGCGGGGGCATTCTCATAATCCGCTGTATTTGGACTTTGAAGAGATTGAAAACTAAAAAAGACGTTAGTGATGAATCTAATTAATGATGGAACGTACAGTAAGCAACTGGATTAGTTTGTAGACTACAATTTGTAGTCTGGAACCAGAACTAATACTCGCATTCTTTCTGGTTGTTGCATATCTCTTATACTACGCTGAAAGCATGAACATTATATATTGCATCCAGATTCGGAACGAGATCGTCTGAACATATATGTCTGGATCGCCCAACACCCTTAGACACATGACACATGTACTTAAAGTAGGATTCTGATGGTTTTTACACCTGGTATGACACCCAAAATAGATTATACAGTGGGAAGTGCACACCTTAATTTGGTGTTTGTCACCCGATGTGACAAAGACAACGAAGCTACCTTCAACTTTTGTCCTATCTTTGATATCAATACTTAATCAGGAATTTGGAGGAACGATATCGTCTGGACATGTGTGTCTGGATCGCCCAACATTCTTAGACACATGTACTTGAAAATGACGTGCACAATACACCTACGGTTCGATTTCATGTATCTGACAGACGTTGGGCGGTCTAGATGTACATGTCCAGATGATCTCGTTCCTATGGATTCCTGATTAAGCATTGATATCAAGGATAGGACAGAAGTTGAAGGTTGCTTCATGTCTTTGTCACATTGGGTGACAAGCACCAAATTAAGGTGGTGCACTTCCCACTGTATAATCTCTTTTGGGCGTCATACCAGGTGTAAAAACCATAAGAATCCTACTTCAAGTACGTGTGTCTAAGGGCATTGGACAATCCAGACACATGTCCAGACGATCTTGTTCCGAATTTGGATGCAATAAGAGCATGCTCATGCTAAAGAGAATCTGATTGTTGGCTTACCTTCAGACATATCTAACAACTTAATTTTACCATTCCTTCTTTAACTTTGCTAGCTATGTTGGGGTCATCCTGTAGCATCCGGTTTGTTTAACTCAATTAGTGACTAGACTGACTCAATAAGACCGAAGTAAATCAGCCAAATTAGAAAAAAAAAAGGATTTTTAGCAGACAACCCTTAAAGAATCTTGTACATGCAAAAAAAGAAAAAAAAAGATTACTTACATACATAAAAATCCACTAAACTTTCTTCTTATTCTAAAATAAATATTGATTTTGTCAATGATCATGTGAGTGATAACAGACTTGATGGAGGGGGGTTCTCTATACATGTAATGATTATATAGCGGTCTTTTGCATGTATGCACTTTATAGGAGTTTTTTTGCATGAGATTCCTTGGGGGCCATGTTATTTCTTAAAAACTCAAAACTTTATTATTTCAGACCTTAGGATAATAGATCATTTGTTGAAGACACAGCTTTTGTTATGAAATTCAAGTGCGGTGAAACTTGGCTCATTTGAAAAAACTAATTAGGTTTGTTGAAGCTTTATTTTTTCCTAGACTTTGTTTTTTGCTAATTCAAAAATGTAAAGGAATAGCGAAGTGGCTAGTTTTGGCAGACGTTACGACCATTAATTATGACTTCTAACTAGTCTGAGTACAAGGTTTGGAGAACATCTAAGTTTACTTGTGTGAATGAATTGACATCTCTAATCCTTGTTAGAATATTATTAGTGTTAGAAATGTACTAAAAATAAGCCCTAAAAATCTTGCGTATGTTATTAGCAGGTCGATTAACTAGTTTGGTTATTTTCTTGCACCTGTTCTTATTCATTCTTCCATATGAGAGGAAGATTTTAACATGAAATTCTCTTGTTAGGAGAGGAGAAGATGTCCATAATGCTAGAGTCACAGACGATAATTAAGATGGCTAGGAAGCAGAGGATGTCACAGCAAGCAAAAGATCTCAACTTGTAAAATAATGAGTCCGGATTTCCTTAAGTACACTATCAGACTGAATCCTATCAATGCAATGAGGGGGAGGGCCAAAGCCGGATTGAGTCCGAGAGGGTGGGCGGGGCTCTCCCGCTCACTGCATTGACCGGACTCAATCGACCAATGCACTGAGAGGATCTAGACCTAAAAGAATGCAATAGCGTGGTAGACGTTATTGAAGATACCCTAAGCATCCATTACGAAAGCAAGTTCTACCCCTACTTTGCCTGAACTAGGAGACACTGTGGTAGGCAATTGCTCGATGGAATTGATGAACATTCAAGGGGATCTAGTGACCAGCATTGGATCCGCCATCCTTGCACCTACTACATTGGTGGGTAGGTGCTTGAAAATTTGGCTGTGCATCTATACTTCATTTCTTATGTTCTTTTCAAACTGTCTCTACTGATGATATTGTTTATGGTGGTGGTAGAGGTCTCGTTGGAGATGTTGGTGACGTAGTTATTGTTCCGTAGATGGAGACATTGCGAAAGAGTGAGAGAGGGATAGGGAAGATGCCATTCATGTTAAGAGGGTCACCACATCAAAGCTAAAGTTAGAACTGCAGTGGATAAGAAGCCACCCATGGGATCCACGAAGCTTTTTGACATAGAAGAAGCAAAGGGATCTTAAGGACTTGGAGTGTATATCTAGATCTGCTCGTCGAGCAAATCTAAAAGATGAGGGGCATGAGGAGGCAACAGAAGAGTGGATTAGGCTAGAGTTTCCAAATCCGCTTGTCTAGATCTAACATGAGGTAAGGGGCCATGGAGAAGATTGGGGAAAAGGGTCCACTAGATTCTTGGCACTAGATGGAAGAGAAACCCACATTGTGATCGATGTGGGATGGGAGTAATCATGTGGATTCTTCTATTGAAGATGGAGAAGAGGGGAAAGAGAGATGGATGTTTTCAATGTGAAGAGGATCATATAGAGAGGGAAAGGAGCTTGAGCACCATGAGATCTTAACCTCGAAGATTTATAGGCAAAAGGGAGGCCGGGCTCCCGAAGAAGGATGAGGGGGAAGGGAGATGTCAAGAGAGAGGAGAATGGTAGGGATCATCTGGGATTGGAGGGTTTCAGCCACAAGGTGGCAAGGAAGGGAACGGCAAATATGTATGGAGTACCAGTTAGGTAATGGCGGACGATACTTATGGTTAATTTAATTAAATTTAGCTTTTAAGAGGGTTATTTTTATGGTAAATTTACATTATCGATTACTACATGTACTCTACATCAATTGTAGCATGAGTATAGAGTTGATCCACCAACATATATGGTTACGTTGGTCATAAGGTATATAGCTAGGTAAAGTAACATCTATGCAAGAAGATAGATACTTGGTGCACACTAGGTGTTAGTGCACACCTAAGTTTTTTTATTTTTTCTTTTTTAAAAATTATGTTTTTAGGTCGAGGCCAAGTTGACCTACACGTCAACACAAGGCACATCTTATTTTCGATATCTAGAAAATAATTAAAAGATAAATTTTTTTTTTAATATTTTTTTATTCTTCTGATCCATTTTTGAATTTTTTAACTTTTTTTAGACGTCAAAATAGGGTGTGCCTTATAGGGACATGTAGATTAGCTCAGTCCCAACTTAAAACCATAATTTTCTTTTAAAGAAAAATAAAAAACTTGGTACTAGAGGTATGCACTAACACTTGGTGTGCACCAAGTATTTCTCATGCAAAGAATCCACGATCAGCATATAGGTAAAACGTGGCTATGACAACATGTAGGTCGTATACGCCTATATATTATCCAGCGGTAGCTCAAAAACATGGGTAGTTCTCCAATTAATCTTCCAGTGGGTCATATTTGTATATCCTTTATGGCTTACTCCAACCCGTATTGGCTTTGACAGGGACGCCACGTCCAGAAAATCCAATAACATCACCTTTCGACTTGATAATAAATTCCTATAGTCTGCTAATTACATTCAAGAAAAGAATCGTGTGTTCTATTTCTAGCTTTTATCTCCACTATTGCCACTTGTACACTGTTGGAGATCCTTATTTTTTTAAGAACTGAGATCTTCTATGTCCCTCGGCTACGGTCCGCCGAGGGACATAGAAGATCTCAACTCTTTTTTTAACTATACCTCTCTATCCCTCTTAATTTTCTAAGGAACTACACTATGGCCTTCTCAATAACACTTTGTGAAAATGGATATAAAGGGCGCCTATAGATGATCCACTCACCCTAATATTCCCTGCTCTATCTTAGGCAGTTTGAAAGGCTTATTCCCATGCCTACAAGCAAGAGTACATTGAAGACAGCCATAAATTGGTGGTTAAACTCATTAGTCTTTGGCAGCTTGAGGATGGCATCGTCTAGATCAATCACTATGCGGGTGTCGACATTATGGACTGGAAGGAGCTGATCAAGGAATGGCCATAAACTCAAACTTGTATGTGAGTAACAATGGTATGGTTTGTACTAATTAAACTATTTCTCAGTGTGAATATAATTATATTCCACTAAATTAATACTACAATATAATCTACTTGTGTTTTTCCAAAAACAAAATTCAGCAGGCCTTCTGATCAATATATGATCATATGTTCCTAAAATATACATGGCAATTCAACTCTTAGACTACCTTATGTAATTAAATTAACACCTGTGCTTCAGATATATAATTAATACAGTCCACAGGCAGACTTGCCAGTGCGCACATGGAAGACCCGTTGTTCCCTATTGCACCATTCAAAAGAGGTAGTTTTTGTATATATATACCTGAACTCTTTCTTGTTCAGGAAATCCCCATCATGTGCGTGTTTGCGTTTGGTCATATCTCATGATCTTTTGTCTAGCTCTCTACTTGCCAGAAGAAGGAAACAGAAAAAAAAAACTCAGAATAATCTCCAAGGCTTCTTTCTATGTCCATAGATGCCATCGGTTTAACGTTTCAACAAGCCCTTTTCATCATCTCTGTGGTAGCAAATATCAGGTTCTAAGACGATTTTAACAAATATACATAACCATTTAGTTACACATCAGTAATTTGCGAGACTATCCCTAAGAGAGGACAAAGCCTAGGGATCTCACTACGTGAATCACCAAAAGAAGACAACTGACAGTACAAGATCTAGTAGTCAAGCTGTTGAGAAGCGGGTAGCTCTCGAGGCAGTTGATCTCCAACATTGGTATATTGAGCTAGGGTTAGGGTTTTCTGAGACAGGAGGCCAGCGTCTTGGTACAGACGAAACTGTGATTAGTTAACAGGAAACCTGGCCTAGCTAGAAGAAAACATGGTTGTTGCTGAGAAGTGGGGGAGGGGGGCCAAATGGAACAGAGGGCATGAAGGGGGCCTCCAGTGCTGCCAAGAGTAGCCGGAAACGGGAAGTCCCAAGAAAGCCAGGCCTGCCATAACAGGGAGGTGCAGTTGGCAGTCTACGGCAACGTTGCTCTCCGGGCTTCCCTCTTTGGAGAGCTCACAAAGCTGGCCTTATCGCCTCTGTGAGCAGCGTTAAATGCCACCGGCACCACCAAGATGGGGATTCTCCGCCCGGGGACGGAATGACCTAAAGTGGAATGAGCACTAAAGGATACCCGATAATCGAATATAAACTGACCCTTTTCACAAACGTAACGGTTGCAAAGTTTCGGGTTAACTATATATGTGGCTTGAAGGTTTAGATAAAAGGAAACATCTCTTTCGTTTTAGAGACAGGATCTAAGGGACTAGGTACCTACGTATCGGTTATAATCTTCTAGTGACCATCTAGTTTCCGTTATCCAATTACGTTTTTAAGGATAATGGGATTGGAAAGCATACGTACAGCAGCATGTACTCTCTCTTTCTCTCTCTCTAACGGTCAACATCATTACGGGCACGTAAATACACGTACAAATACGGATACCATGTTGGAGAAGGGTCTAGGTATTAGCTTCCTATTAAGGAGGACAAGGCATGCAGCAACGTCTCTCTCTCTCATCCATACTCGTTCATCTCCTCCCTTTTTTTTTCTCTCTCTCTCACCTGCCACACATCTCCTCCTCAAGCAAGCAACACAACCACAACAAGCAGGTGAGACGCACCAGACCCATCTCACCCCTCTCTCCTCTTTTCATCTCATTCTCCCTTCTCTCCCATCTTATCCCTTCTCCTACTTTAGAATCATCAAAGAAGATAAGGAAGAGAGAAGAGAGGTGAGAAGAACCCGCTCCTGGGGATTCCTGAACCAGGTTTTCCATTTTGGATTGCACCTCTTCCTGCCTGATCATCCCTTTTATGTATAAACAAAAAAGAAAGGGAAGCAAGCAAACCGATGAGCTCATGTGAATTCCTTTGAGCAAGGAAGGTTTTCTTACTCTAAACCCTTTAACAGGATAAACAGTACTGGACATATCTTCTTTTGTTTTGCTACTCTTGTGCAGTCTCCTGCTGAGAATTTTCCTTCTTCAGCTCAGTGGGTGAGCAGGCTTTCCATTTTCTGGTCGCCTCCATCGGGAAGTGTGCGGGGGAATCTGCAGTGCTACTGCTCATCATCCAGCTGCAATGGGGAGAGGGAAGATAGAGATCAAGAAGATTGAGAACCCAATAAGCAGGCAGGTGACCTTCTCGAAGAGGAGGAAGGGGCTGCTGAAGAAGGCCCATGAGCTCTCGGTCCTCTGCGACGCCCAGATCGGCCTCATCATCTTCTCAGAGAGAGGGAAGATGAAGGAGTTCTGCAGCGACCCTCCAAGCAGGTTTCGTGCACGTTTGTTTATGTTTTGTCTGGTTCAGAATTTTCGTCTTTTCTTGGTTTCGTTTGAAGATGTCACAGGGTTCTCTTCTTATGTTTTCTTTTCGTGTTCTTCCTAGCTAGTCCCATACCTGCTGCTGCTCTTGATATATATATATTTGTGCACCCCCACACCTCTCTCTCTCTCTCTCTAGATCTCTCTCTCTCTAATTGGAGTTGGCTCTTTTTTTTTTTTTTGGTTTTCTAGTGAAATATCATCCATTTGTTGATGCATAGATTCCGTATGCCAAAGAGTACTTTCCTCTGCAACATGCTACTTAATTCTGTGGGAGTAGTTTGTCGCAGGTTTCTCCATGATTAGGGTTCTGGCTTTGCCATTGATGACTCACCAGTCAGTACCATTGTTGTCTTCAGCCGGCGGGGGCAGGCTGCATGTTTGACCCCCTTGAAACGCTGCACTGTATCATGTGAATTGCACCAGGAAAGCGCTGGGTGTCGCTCATTCTTGCCACCTTCTCTCTCTCTCTCTCTCTCCACCATCCCCATCTGTATGTGTATGAAGTTACGGGAAGCAATATTCTTCTTGGTGTTTCCGCTCTGTGAAAGTTATACAGATCATAGGCGTTGGCATCCCAAGTGAAGTTTCCTTACAAAAACTTTGCATTTCCTCAAGTATCTGATCTCTGGATATACATCAGAAGAGATACCGCTCCCAGTCTCTAAACTCGACTTTTTCCCAAAGAGGATGGCCGCCAGTGGTAAGGTTTATCTGTGCAGAATAATCTCGGAAGACAAATTTATCAGCTAAATTAATATCTAGATCTTGAGGCTTTCAGACCTTCTAATCTATGGTTCTTCGGAATTGTCAGCATTTGGTATGTCCTCCTGTTTACATTTATATAGATTGTTATATGAGAAGCTCCAGCCATCAGTTTTGGAGCGATTAATTCTATCTAATGGTTGCAAATGCAAAATGATTAATTACTAGGCGTACTTTTGCATGAAAATTTCATGCTAGTCGCTCTAAAGTTTTGTCATCTTAGAAAGTAAATTTATTCTTAATCTGCAATACTAAACTTAATTAGAGGGTCGACATAATTAGGGGTGGGATTCATCAAAGCCTCTAGAGTAAAGGTCACCTTTTGCTTTTGCATCACCAAATTAAGCCTCTAGCTGTTGTTTCTGCCTTTCATATATTTCTATAACTTTGTAATTCCTAGAAATCAGGAATGTTGATGTGTCTTTTTTTTGGGGAATTTATGGTTATCTAATGCATGATCACATGAAACTGAAAGAAGCATACTCTGAAATTGAACTTTAAGACGGGTCCGGCATGCATACAAATTTAAAGATTGTAAAGAATCAATAAATGGCTATCACATAATATAGGATTAGTCAGATCCTTTTTTCCTCTTTAAAGGATTCATGTATGTTGGACAATACTTACTCTTTGCTCCCTCTTTGTTTTTTTTTTTGTTTTTACCTCTGAATTTGTGGTATGTTGTGAATAGGTAATCTACAATCCATATGAATATATAAAATATGGCAACACTTTTTAGAAATAGACGTCCTTCCTGATGTTAACACGCACAACATCAACAATGCTATGTTTCTTTCGGAATTCGTCCCTCCTGCTACTTTCCACTGAGGTACCTGTGCATGGTTGAGAACCTCATTTTTCCCCTCATATTGCAATATTGCAGCATGAAAGACATCATTGAGAGGTATTGCAGGGCAAACAACGTTGGCATGGAGGACCTTGAGCAGGTGGGTTGTATAGACTTGAGAACCTCTAAAGCATACACAAAATTAGGATCATTGTTTCTCAGGAGTACTGATACTATTGTCACTGGCTACTCTTAGCAAGTGTGCACTGAGATAATGAGGATGAGGCGCAAGAATGATGAGATCGAGGCAAGAATTAAATGGTACACGGGTCAAGATTTGGTGGGCCTTTCCATGGACGACTTGAACCAACTTGAAGAGCAGCTGGAGATCTCTGTCAACAAGGTTCGCAATAGGAAGGTATGGTATACATGGCCTATTGACTCTAGCCTACAAGCAGTTCATGGGGCTAAAAAACTTTGCTTTAAGCTCTGCCATTGCACACTTTTAAGAAAGCTGATCATATGCGCGCCTGAGTTAACGTCTCTACTTTCACATGGCTGATGTTCATAAGACCTCCTTCTATGCTTAGTGCCCCCATAAAAGTGCTAGTACAGTCCCTGCAATGCACGGATGAGGCATAACCATTTGAAAGGAATAGAGATCTTCTCAATAGTTGTTTAGACTGGAGTCCGACAGTACTGAGAGGAAGAGGGAAGACAAAAAGTGCAAAACCCCACCCCACATGATAACAAAATTAGAGGGTTTTGACCCCCCTCTCCCTCTCAGTACTGCTGGACTCTGGTCCAAGCAGCTACTGAGAGGATCTCCACTCATTTGAAAGTGTAGAATTTGGTGATCACTCACGTGCATAGGTGACCCTTGTCCCACTTTTAACTACTCTCGCTGGGAGTTATCTCCGATCAAAGATCCAGCAGCCCTTGATGAGTGTGTGATAGAACTGCAGGATATAGTAGCATCCAACCTTTTGGCAAGTTTCAACCTTCTTGTTCCACAAACTTTTGCCCTGTAATGGACTAATAGTTCAATACCCAATCAACAACCTGTCAACCAATTTTTGTCATGAGAAAAGAGAGAATATTCTTCTTGTTCATCACAACAACCCAGAACTTCACTAGGTAAATTAGTCATCAGCTCAACACTTGTCCTTCCTGTTGTGCATATATGCAGAAGCAACTGCTGCAACAGCAATTCGAGAACCTACGTCGAAGGGTAAGCGATAACCTGATTTTTCACCATCTTCACACTAGATATATATCCATCCAGGATCTCTTATTACAGTGATCTCACTTGTGTTCTTCTGTCCCTTCTCCTCTTCTTTTGCTGCCACAGGCGCGACTGCTGGAAGACGAGAACGGCCAATATCGCCACGCTGTAAGAATCTCACACTATGCATGCATGAATCCTAGCTTTCTTCACTTTGAAATATTGATAGATTGCTACAAAACAGGAGTGTGGATTAATTCTCCTTTTGTTTAATCTTTTTCCCTCCTGGAACCAACATATATAGCTCGAGCAACACCAGGCAGCAGCAGAGTTCAAGATCGGTGAGGGTCACATGATCGAGGAGATTGCACCCTTCTACCCCTGCGACAACAACCAGAGAAACCTGCTCCAGCTGTCCCCCCAGCTTCAGGGTTTCCGTCTCCAGCCCAACCTGCAGGAGTTAAGCCAGGAGTTGAGCCTCCAGCACCATGGGTTTTAGCTTCCCCACGGTAAGGCCCTAAGGGTAGGGTTTGGCTCTTCTTTTTGGGGGGTATGTTTTGTTTGGAAATTACACAAAAAAAAACTTGATAAATTATGTAAAAAGACGTCCCCAAATCATAACATCACAGATGCCTTCACTAAAGAAAAACATGTCGCGATGGCCATTGTTTTTAGAGTTGAGATCGTCTACTGGTCCTCGGTGGACTGCTGTCGGTCAATAAAGAGAGAGGGAGGGGAGCCAAAATTTTGCAATCACGGGGCTGTGGGTGGAGTGAGTTTTGACAATTTTTAGCCCCCCCCTCGCCCTCTCTTTACTGATCATCTATGGTCCGCCGAAGACCGTAGACGATCTCAGTTCTTCTTTTTAACGTGTTGTCCGAAGAATATATATGTAAATGAGAAATACTACTTGCACTCTCTTAAACTCCTTCACGATTTTCTGTGTCTTTCTCAACCACTCAACTGTATTTATTACAATGAACTTTTTATTATGATGATCTTAAAACATTTAATTTACAATGATGATTGGAGGAGTACCTTAAGAAAGTACTTTAAACTAGTAAGAATATATAGCCTTACTTATATGTAAATTAGATTACTATAAAAGGAGAATTTACGACAGTAAAAGGGTATTCATGACATGTTTCTCCCTAAGAAGGATCTTCATGACATCATATTTTTAAGAGAGATTTTTATATAAATAAAACTTTGTCACATTATTCATCCAAATATCACTTTTGTTTGAGTACATTTGGATGTTCCCATTTATCCGCTTACCTCACATTTTTATGGCTACGCTGAAATGTCTGAATCAGTCCATGAATGTGATTATACACTATAAATGCTTTAAGTGTTCATGAATACCCATGTAAAGGTACGGCCACCAGGTATCACAGTGACAAAAAAAGACACTTGGTTGTTGGGGGCGTGCACAAAAATATAAGGTTCAGGGGTGTACACAAAAACTTAGAGAGCTCGTGATGTGTACATGAGAAACCCTTTGAGGAAAGGTTTTGCCTAATAATTCTCAATGCCAAACATGGCATATCAAGTCGAAATTTCAAAGTTACTAGATTTTAGCACAGGAGAATAGTTCAGCATATATATTTCTTTGTCATTCTTTGAGAGTTATCAGATCGTTAGTTATAGAAGAATGTATTGAAAGGGTGTACTTAGTTATCAGAGTCATGATTCAAACAACTCTGCCTAACCTTAACGAAAAGTGTGGTAAAAAACTGTAGTACGTACCATAGCATTCTTTCAGCATTCGTTATATGTGAAAGAAATGCAACTCCAAATTAACTTTGACAAGCTCAGGATTGAGGAAGCTATTTTTTCAGAAATTAGTCAGATCTAGGAACCACTCTCTTCGCTGGCATCAGAACCACTGAGCTTATTTGTGTCTTTTTTACGTGATAAAACAAGTTTTAGATGTACTTGGAACTCCCATATGTGATTCAGTTAAATTATTCCTTTCCCCATTCTATTAATCCTGGCACATGTGCAGGTTCATATATGGCTTCACAAGGGAGATTGCAGAAGGCAAAGAACGTACCTGAGGAGCCCTTCTCCCCACAGCTTAAGTAACCCACTCGGACCATGGTGGCGCTAGCTAGCTGCCTACCATTAGCTACTACAGACCAAATAAATCTATGGTCATAAGTTTGTTTGCTTAACCGCTTTATGAAGGATGCCTAAGACTTTTGAGTGGTGTTATGTTGACGTCGATAAAGTGATTATGGAGTGCACCCTATGTAATATTTCTCTGGAGATGTTATATAATTACTTGATATGGAGCTTTTAGTCAAAGAACTAATATATATATATATATATATATGTTGGACTGATGTAGTATGAATTGTTTTTGTTTTGAGATCTGAAAAGTTTGTGGATTGCAAGCTGCAAGCCCCTGAATTCAGTTTAAAGTTGAACTTAATTTGCTTGACATAATTAATTATAACTGCTCCCTCCCCCGCCACCACCAATGAGCAGTTGATTTAATAGAAAATTTCGATGTGAACAAGCCTTTGTTGGAAAGATACTCATACATAAAGGTGTTTGAAATTTTTGGATTTAGATAAAATGATAATGTTTATATATTATTAAAGCGTCTCAAGCATTGCTAAAAGAAAGAAAGTGACTGTAGCTTCACAACACTTGATCAACAAAATGTTTCTTAAGAAGCCAACCCTAAATCTTAAGCTATTCTACACGGTCTGTTCCATATCCCTCCTGTACCTGCATCCGCAGCCTGTTCTCTTTCTTCTCTCCCCAAAATTTCCTTCCTGTCGTTAGTAATTTGGTTATATTTTATATAGTTTACTATGATCCAAAGCTTGTTCTTATGTATAACGTCCTTGCAAAGTAGGAATTATAAGTGCATCATTTTGATGGAAGACTTACCCACATTGTACGTCTTTATACATGCTACACGTTTCTGAAGTAGAAGGCATATTAGAACTCTAAAGAAAGTAGTGTAAGATGAATGTGTATTTTTAATTTTAATTTTTTTTAAGAATAAGGGTGCGAGTAAGGACATTAACGACTGCACTTTAGCTCCAAGTTCTTGGCAAATTTTAAGTATATTGATCATATATAAACGGTAAAGAGTTTCCCATCTATTGATTGACTAAACTGGTATACCTAAAAGAATATTGAATGACTTAGGTTTGATGATACTATACCACACCAGCAATTATGTCATGTATATGTTGTAGGTAAGTACCTCAACAGGTGTTTTATCTTATAAGAATTTTCTTGCGTCTTTCAGAACATAATGATTCTCTTAGTCGTCTGCAGTCGTATCTACTTATCAGCAATACAATAAAAGATGCTTATTTTGATGGGTGTGATGTGTGTGAGCACACGTATATGCCTGCATGTGCACGTGCATGTATATTCGTGCGTATATGTGTATGTTTTTAAAGTCATCATGAGCTTAAAAGCCTTCATTAACGCTCAATAAAATACCGATCCATATAAAGGCATTCCAAGTCCTTCAACTGGTTAGAATTAAATTAAAGCTCTTCAATCAGTAAAATACTAATGAAGTCCACATTTCTTAACCATTTCTTGAAGTTTTCCGACACAATGGTTTTCAAAACGCGCGCTTATCTTGTTTACTGTAGGATTACACTAGTAATTAATGAGCTTATTCAATTATTTCCCAAAGTTCACAAACATGTATAACATATTTGAAGTAAAAAATTGCACAATCCTTTTGGACTTGAATGTCTTCATTAAACAGTATACCTTAGCAATTTAATAAGATATTACTCCACCAGGATTGGTCCCTGTCCTTCACTTAGTAAGGATTAGATAGCCCCCCAAGGTAAAAAGTAGTACGCCAGCACAAAGTTTGTTATATCGCTGACCTGTACTAGGATTATATCTTTCCAAATACGGGTCAATATTGATCTGACTCAGTTTGACTCACACGAGTTGCATCAGTTGCACCTATTCAAGATAATAAGTTTGTTAAGAACAATGAGTTTAAATCACATTTAAGAAACATATATATCATTAATTGATATAAAAGTATAAAATTACTTACTAAATGAGAAAAAATCAATCTAAAACAACTCATTATGTATGTGTAAGCCGATAAAATCCTGGTCTGATTCGATGCATGCTAATGACTCAGACTTGCCTAGATATCGACTCCTACGAGTCAACATAATCCATATGGCAAACCATGCATCAGAGTTGCATAAAAGCCTTACTAAAATTCTTTAAAACCTAAAAATCTTTTTTGAACATCTTCCATTATAAAATTTACTTTATATCCAACATTACACTCAATCCCTTCAAACAGCAAAACATTGCTGATGTATTTATATGGCTTGAAATTCTTTGAAACATAAAGATTCTTAATATCCATTTTTTATAAACATATTTTTAAGTTCATAAAAATTTTAATGCACATTTTGTATAAGTACTTTAAATAGAAAATACTAGTCACTCTCCAACGACTCCTTTCATTTTACCAAGAACCTCTCTGCTGCAGTCAAATTGTGGGCGCAGAGATCATCCATGGATTATACAATTAATACTATAGAAAACTTAAACCAATTCAGTAGTTATCGTTAAAAATCTGATTTACGTAACGTTAGTGATTCTTGAGCTTTTTGCTTGCATTTCTACCGTGGGATTATCACACGGTATTTTTTCAATTTGCATTCCAAAATAGGAACATGTTTGTCGTAAGTTCCGATTGAACTTGTGTAAATCTCAACTAGTTACTATGGAAAAAGGGCATTCGACTCCCGAAACTATTTGTGTGGTCCGTTCTAACTAAATTGGAGTTCCTCTGGTATCTAAGTTGTTATAATTTTTTTTTTTTTTGGAAAGTTAAGTTGTTAGAAATGGAGATGGACAGTGTTACACTCGTTTAAGCCCAGACAACCCACAAGGCCCAAAAACATCCCACACGGTCCAGTCCAGTTGATCAAGTCCAAGATTGGAACCGGAATGTTGTCCGGAGTTAACAATGAGTAAAGCTCCTCGGACTCTATGAAAAAATCCTCTCTCTAATCATGGTAAATTGATTTTGAGTTAGATACTCTAGAAAAAAAAATGAAAAATATGTCACGGATTGCAACCTCTCCTCATCGTTAACTGATGAACATCATGAACTATTGAATGTTATCGCCACAATCAAGCACTAGACATTGCAGCCACCCATGGGTTTTTTTTTAGAGAGAGGAGGAGGAATGAGGGTCTATGATTTGTGGGCTTTCAAATAAGCCAAGTTCAGGTTGTGTTAAAGTGACCCAAGGGATCAACCTGACCATAAGACACAGCGTACCTTTTCAATCTTAACCCACCCCAACACGACCCTTGGTCAGTTTGATCAGGTTGATGAGTCAGGATGACCCATGTAGGCTCTGGTTTATCCACCCAAAGTTGCAGGCTCACATAGACTTTAAGACATGATGATCACAGAGCACAGCTACACCAGTTGGCAGACCACACCATCTTTATTTTCATATCCAGTTTGGGAACATCTTTGCCGCTGTTTATATTTCCTGCTTATTTGTTATAACTCGAAGTGTTGATGCAGCAGTATGGATGAATTCAATTAAAAGGAAAAATCAATTTGATAATAGTTTATCTATGATGCACAATTGGAGCTCTTGTACCCAATCATTTTTCATGGGCACATGACTTGATACGTCTGTGAGGATGACAATTTGCGAGTCATAATGTTACTAAGTCACTACATTACATAAGATTTAATATTCTAAACAAATAAGCTTGGACAAGAAAAGCCTTCAAAGTTTACACATTGGACAGTCTCTTCCCGGTTCATGGCAAGGAAAATACTTACCATGAAGTCGTCCAAACTGATCTAATTGAAAAGCTTCCAGACTCCATCGAAGAGTGACAGTGCTCTTAAGCCACCGGTGCTCATATCCCTCAGCCTCCTACGGATTATCTACGTTTCATACAATGAAATTATTATAGAAATAACAATTACATATACATTGGCAATCAAGCACCAATGACAATTCCAAATAAGTAATAATGCGACATTCAGGAAGGATTGTTTACATAGATGAAGCAATTGCTAATCTATAACCAATTTGTTGAACATTCTTAGGGTTGTTTGGTTTGACATTTGGTTAACTTAAAACACTGTAAAATATTGTAAAACACCACATTTCATGTCTCGCAGAAATGCGTTGTCTTACAGTATTTTATGTTATTTTATATCAAAACAAACAACACCTTTGTGATTTCTTCATGGAACCATGAATTCCTTCAAAAAGTTGATGTCTCGCAGAAATGTGGTCTTCTGCATATTTGTCTGATAAAAAAAATTCTCAAAAGCAACATTTACATTTTTCTACACTGCAAGCATTGTATACATTAGATAGGATGGCCTTGTCAATAATGAAGTAGTACAATTGTCGAACATGACTGCATGACAGATTTAGACTATCTCCAATGATTTTGTGATCATCTATGTAAACTTAGATACTGGTGCTACTTAAATATCTGTCAAACATCCATTCGCAAATGCCCACTTCATATTCATGAGTTTGATATCTACATACCATGTTGCATCATACGATTTCATGATGACCCACAACTGAGTACGCCTGACAAAGTTTAGTAACTTACATATTGTGTGCGAAATAGGATCCTCCGCTCACTTGTGCACAGGTCTAATGCTAATTGTTTCAATAACAGCTTCCGATTGACCTGCTTTGGGGAAGTTGGAGTAGAGTCGAAAGAGCCACTTCCCTGCATATTTTAAGAAGACAAATGATAACCATATAGATAAAGAAGCATCTGTCTACATACTCCCTGTATGGGAAATAAAAAAAAAATCACCAAGGCCAGTAAAGCGTTATACTTGTTTCGGTGTGAGCTTTGGTCACAAATCACAAGGATGAGAAAAGAAGTGCATCTCTCTGCAAGTGCATATGTGCATGTGGTGGCAGCGGAGGTTTGGTGAAGCCCCTCTTTCTTAGGTCAGTTTATGTATAAAAAATGCACCTTTTATAAGCAAACCATGCAATGAGTAAGACTAACAGGCCTCCACTAGAAGTCTCTCGGTAGTCAGTATATCTACTCAGAGCAACTAATGTAAAGAAAGGAGTGCTTAAATGAAATAAATGTCCCAAGTTGCACATACAAAGGCAGCAACATCATAAAATTCCCTAAAAGATGTGTAAGTATCGAACATTGATTATGAATCTCTTAATGATCAAAAGATTTTCTGATTAAAGCCATGTGCCCCGAACTGTGAATTATTAGTAAACATCTTTAGTAAAGTGACGAATAAAAGATACCATACCTCCAGGAATTTATTGTACTTTGATATACTTGACTCACAGAAATCTAAGATGAATTGCAATGCACGTTCCTCCAACTCTGGGAATTTCATTCCTTTCTTAGCAGTGTTCTCACTGGATGCAGCAGCAGCCATCTGAAAGAAAGAAACGGAGTAAACTTTTGTAGGTTTAAAGACATGGGATAAATGAAGGCTGTAGACCTGAAGATAGGGGATAGAAATGTCAACAAATATAGAATCAAATCGTTTCCAATAAAATTGCCACCAAGCATTGAATATCACATGGATTCCTGCAATAGTGACCCATTATAGTATTATTTCTTTATGGATCTCATCATAGATGATATTTTTCTATAATTATTTCTTTGGTAATTTCTTCATCCATAAAGAAGGATCCACTCTAAAGTAATGGCCATCAGTGCTAGGATGTTGCTACAGCCACCAATGTCCAAAAAGATGTAGCCAATGTGGTTACCTTCTTTTATTTGAACTTCCAAATTGATTTGTAGCTTTTGAAATACCAGAGGGAGGGGCAGGTGAATGGCATAGTGGATAGGCCCCAGCCTTCGGCGGGTTAAATCCCTGCAGATTGTGGGTTCAAATCCCTACATCGCTTTGGATTAGTTTACCCAGCATGTTGTCCTCTCTCACATGCTGGGGCAGTTTACCTGGTATGTTTTGGGTGTTTGGTGGCCTGTGAGCTGCCCCAAACCCCAACCGCAGTGCAGTATGACTTGGGTGTCTAGCCTAGGAGCTGGCCCGAACCCCAGCTGGGTCTTCGCATGAATACTATCTCTACTCGAAAAAGAAAAGGAGAAATTACCAGAGGTAAATCATAGTCTAGTGGGGAAAATTTGACGAACAGATTCATCATTAAGTGATTTAGCAGGCATGGTAATATTATATACACACCTCAGAAATGTCTGATTTAGCTACAGCATCTAACATAATAATGCATTCATACCTTCTGCTTTGAACTTCGTGTGATCCAAAAGAATGCTTCACATTTCTGGATAAAATAGTTCAGCTTACAGGCAATAATAAGCAACGAAGTTGTGGAACATTATTAAAATGTTCATGCCCCAGGTAACAAGAAATCCACACTCTACTGAGACTATCTATTCATCAACATCTTACAATTTGATGACAGAACATGCAACAGACTTTAAGACTCGGTTGTAGGAAACAATCCGCATTCATTACAAGCAAGATTGTCAAACCTCTTCAAAATGTTGACTCATCTTTGGAGGGCTGACCACTAGATAGGCATATGCCATCAGCTCCACAGGCCATCCAGTGATTTGTAAAGGAAATCGTTGGGGTCTGTTCGTAGATGATACATCAGTAAGTACATTGAAAACCTCAAAAAGAAAAATAGCATAACATGACTACCTGGAAAAAAATGTTCATAGATGAAGTATAAAATATCCAGAATCATCCACATCCAGAAAAAAAGATTAAAATAAAAACTTTTGCACATGGCCTTTATCTCTTATTTTCCCTAATGTAAAATCAAGAAGGCCTAATTACAAATAATAAACTTAAGATGAGACAAATTTCAGGACACATCCTAAGAGGAGCAAGAGATAAATGTTCAGAAAAGCACTCTGTAAGTGCCTTCAATAAAAACAATTGGCTTACTAGTTTATGGCAATCAAAGAAGCATAAGATGATGAAAAAATATGAGAAAGGCCTTTTTTTAGGCACCTAGAGAATTGAGGACCTATGCACCCAGAAACTGCCATTTGTAATCAAAATAATTAACACATTTTCGCACATATAAATGATTTTTATGCCTATAAATGAGTCAAATACTAATTGATTGGTCCTTCTAGAATCATTCAATCAGCTACAATCTTAGTACTTACGTTGACAAACCGTTCTTCTTTAAGGCTTCCAGTTTTTCTTTATAGCACTTGTCAGACTTGTTAAGTGGCAGTAATAAATCAACAGTGTCATTTGGGTTACTGCCCTCCCTCGGAACAAATCCGTATGAAAGCAGCAGTTCTCCATTAGACTTCTTGCCATAAGATATAAAAACCTGTTGAAAGCATGGGACATAGAACCAAGTGAGAATTCACTGCAATCGACTTAATTTTCAAGGATCAACCACATTAAGTTGAATGCCATGGGCATCAAAACTAAACAATTGTTTCCTGTTATTTGGTTCCACATGTAGTAATCTAAATTTTACTATTTAACATAATAACCATAGGTGTTCCATGCTTAGCATGTGCCGAAGAGAGTGCAAGATGGGGTGGAGCAGGGAGACCAAGGTGTAACACTAAACTGTCAGTAATAAGTAAAATAACAATAGTTAATATACAAATGAAAAAAGTGCCTCTCATGGAAACTCCTGGCAATGGATCCCTCCTATATGACTGTCAGCCATCCTTTAAAACATTAATTAACACAGGACATGAATCAGAGTGTTTGGCACATACAGGTTGAATCATGGGAGGCTGGCTTTAAAAAAGCAATGATGATTGATGAACAGAGAATAATGACAAAATTGTAATCCCTTACCCTTTAAGGTCAAAGACCATAAAATTCAGACTACCGCAAGAGCCACAACACGGAAGCATAGATTTTTGACATGGCATCAACAACCACAGACGGTTTAAGATCTATGCAATCGTCAACATTTCTTCCATACAGCATGCTATCTATCAAGAAATTAATGTTTTTACCTGCTCACCTGGTTGATATGACCTATCTGTTGTAAAAATAATGCCTTGAGATGATTTGTCATAGTCCAAAAATGCCTCCACCTGAACAATGAGTGCAAGAGAGTATTTCAAAACCAGTCCATATATAAAAGAATATAACTATGGAGAAATCTCCGAGACAGTGGATATTCAGTGGGTAGAGATGCATGCAAAACATTACTGGGTGTTTTCTTCCTAATAAAGTTCTGCTGTGATTAGGAATGTACTGACTCTTTCACAGCAAGAACAAACTGAAATCAAATTTAATACAAAGCCATGAATTTTATTGGGGCACCATCTTGCTAATTGGCATGGATTTCAGGGTTTATAACTTAAATATGGAAAATATTTTTCACATCTTTTGTACTTTTTTTTAATACAGGAGAAGGAAATCGACAAGAATAATGAGGGAAAAAATGAGACCAACTCCCCCCCCCCTAAAACAGACCTAATCTAGTTAAATTTCATTTTTTTTTCATTTGAATTTTCATGACCTTGTATCCTAAAGGGAATACTTGTTTCCTTTCCTCATCCCCCTTCCTGAATCTATGACAATTGAAGAAGCTTGTAACACTCCCACTGATTTTCTGAACATGTACTGTGCATACAATAAATACATCACACAAACATGATCTTAGAAGCTAACCTCTGATTGTTCTTACAAGCTTGGACTGTGTACAGTCCAAACTTATGCACACAGTCCAAACTTGATAGCAAATCAATTATCTCTTTGATGGATGTTGACATATAAATGTCTCATGCAATGTGAAAACACAAGAATGATAATTGTTAATGAGGAAAATCAAGCAGCTGAATTTTGTCACCTTGTGACATACTACACAGTTGCATATTAACTTGCTAACCAACAAAAGGAGCATGTAACAGGAAAACAAATGCTAGATAAGACAGGTAGGCAGTGCCATGAGACACAAGATGCTCAAGAAGTAAGAAGCCATGGGGGATGAATGTATCTCTTTGAGGGTTCTCTTGGAACAGTGCAATTCCATTTGGGAAACAAAAGACAAGGTGATCAGCATACAAGAGGACAAGGTTCACTGTCATGACCCATGGTGCGCTCCAGAATGAGGTTATCAAGCAGTCGTTTGCAGGGATCCATGGAGATGCTTTGGGTGCTGAAGTTTGGGGCATCAGTTGAGGAACCAGTCAGGCAAGCCCATGCTGACTGTTAGCAAGTATAGGCATCCACAAATTGCAGATGGTTGGCAAGTCCTTTGAAGAAGCAATGAGGATGTCCAAGGAATCCAAACAGAAGGAGAGAGAGCTAGCGCAGCCAACATGGACAACAAGAAGAGGGTGGCTACCACATCACCCATGAAAGGAAGAATGTGCAGTCTCCTTGTAGTATGCAATCCAACCATGGGGCAGTTGGGGACAAGTCATTTTCTTGGTGAAATGTCTACTTTGCATGATCACTGGTGATAATATACTGTAGGAGGCCAGTAACATTAGAGATACTGGAGGAGAATTCAGAACATATCCAGTGAAAGAGCAGTAAAAGTTATTCTGCAGATGATGATGGTGTTGACTTGAGGACAAGCTTCTGAACTGAGGTAGGAGCATCAAGTGGCTGGGCAGCTGTACAGTGATCGAGTGGCTGGACCATCGAGAGTGATGCAAGGATGGGTGAGAAAGGAGCATGAGGCTCCAAAAGAAGGGATTATGTACCCTTCCATAAAACAGGCATAATTTTGTGCATAGTAGTCAAAATCACTGTTACAGCCCCAGTCCAGAATTGGCACTCTAAGTGAGACAATGCCGTTTACAATGTACAGCTGTAAATCATTGCTTCTGAATCCAAATTCCCTCACTTTTTTCCTTTAATTTGACTTTGGAAGGTCAAATTTGTTAATTTGGAAAGTTGCAATAAGGCAATCTCACCCACGTAGAATAGGAAATTAAGAATTAGAATTTGTGTGTGTTCAGGAAAAATCTTAAAATTTTGTCCCCCAACAAGATTAGAAAGTCTGATTTTAAGTTAAGAGGATCCTTTCCATTTTTGATAGCTTTTGATTTCTGCTACCTCTGTATAAAAACATCAGAGCTGTGGGTTTCATTCTCCCAAATAGTAATTTTTTAATGTCTCTCCATCCATAACATGAGTTTCTCTTGGACTCATCTAGAGTTTGAAGTCTTTCGCAACCTTGCACCCTTCATCTTACTCTCATTCTTCTTCTCATTTATCCTTTGTTACCACACATGACTAGGAGGGTTGCACCAAAGTAGCTTTAGTATGCTTCCCCTTTTGAATCCTATATATGGCAAATTTTCTTCAATTACCTTTTGGGATTCCTGTTTTGGTTGGTAGGGAATCTTGTTCATAGGGGAATATGGATATGGTCACTTTAAACATGTAACTCTTCGTTAATAAATTGTAGTGGCAATCACTTTCCTTAAAAAATTACACTGTAGAACATGAAGGAAATTAACATTCTCCTATGAAATCTGCTAATAGATTGAGGAAATAAGGGTACCTCAGAGCTGTGGTTGAGCATGTCAGCCCAAGGGACTAAAGCAACTTTTCCATCCATTGATGGCAAGCGAACCTGTGAAGGATCAGACCCGAAGTTTACATCAATGGCAAGTGTCTAACTCAACCCAACCAAACATAAAAATCAAGATGGTCATCTTCTCCTGTTGAAATGCGGCCACCCCCCTCTGGATCTCTTCCGCATAAAACAAGAGTTCATCATCGTTCATTTTCATTGATCCTGACACCATTTTAGAAATTCATACTTACCCACACACCCAAGATGGCATGAGGGGAACTATGTAATTGCAGGTAATATCCAAGAACAATACTATTCAAGAAAGATATTTATTTTTATAACACCTCAATGCTCACCAATAGAACTATTCAAAGTAGGCATTGAACGGCTTATGAAGTTACTTACTAAACGTGAGAAGAGGATTCCAAAAGACCACCTAAATGTCTCCATGTTGAATACCTGAACCAAAGAAGATACGTAAAATGTTCTTTAGGCATCCTGGTGAACATGCTGTGAGGGTATGATTAGTTGAAATTGTTAACTTTGGATCCAAGACATATAGCCAAAAATCTAGCACATCAACAATAATTAGTGTAAAATTGTTTCCCTACATTTTGGGTCCAATGAACTAACATGTACCTACAAGTATGGTGATTCACAAAAAGGTAAATGCGTTCAAAGGTTCTTCACAGAAAAACAAGTACCTCTTCAGGAAATAAATCTGGATACTTGGAAAATATCCTATCCCTTAGATCATTATATCTGCACAGGAATTTGCAGGTTATAGACAGTAGGAATTAGGTACTAGATAAGAAAGGAGATGTGATCGAACTAATAAACAACAATTGCCAACAGCACAAGAGATGGAAAGAATACATACGTTCCAGTGACATCATTAATCCTTTCAATAGCTCGCTCTCTTATTGGTGAAGCAACCAAGTATGTGTCCAATTCTGAACGTGTCCTGCAATGACATATAGATGCTGTAGAGAAAACAATCTGAGAGTAGACTCTTAATGTGATAACCGCATAAACTGTATTTAGTTGTAAACTATGACCAATGTGGATTTAATAAGTTGAATTCATATCTTCAGAATCTTACCAGTACAGGAGAGAGTAGGGCTGTCGAGGCAAAGCTGAGATATATCTGTTCCATCTTGAAGAATCATTCAGGCTTGCTTCACTGATCAAGTATGTTGCAAGATATGGCCAGTCAGGCACAGAGTATTTCTTTAAGACATTACCAGCTTCTGGACAGCTCCACTCCTACACCCAAAACTTTGTAAATCAAAGAATGGCTATGGAAACAATTCACCACCTAAATCTCTGATTTCTCTTTTATTTCATCTAGAAAAGCCTCGAAACACCATCCATCGCTTTAACCTCACACCACACAACTCTGAAAAAGCCTTTTTGGTCTCTTTCTTACCTCAAGTCCCGAAACGGGAGGTGGAAAAGAGCAAACGATATGCATACATGACTGCTGAATGAGAATTTGTGCCATGAAGTGGACCCCTCTGAGATTTCTTCCTCATCTTATCAGCTCTAACCTAGTTCTATCTCCTAGATGTCATTTTAGTGGTTCAGTATATTGTTATATGGTACCTTATTTTGGCATCTTCTTCTTAGCCTGCTATTTCTTAGTTGAAAAGTTTGTCAGCTTGCACCACCCTGCCGTACAGTTTCTTCATATGTGTGACGTGCACTTGAGAATTGTAGAAAGTTGAGAAGGGAGGAGGAAGAGAGGAGAAGCAATGGACAACAACAAGAGGGCTGCGGCAGCAACAAACCAGGCTGCCCCTCACATCTTTTCTATATTATGAGTCTTAGGATTTACAAGAATTAGACAAGGACATAAATACCCCTTGTTCTAATAAAGGCATAATTAACCCCGTACAACTCACGCACTAAGTAAAAGAGAGACAATCAAACAAACATAATGACAAAGTTACCCCTAACTACACTCACCCTCAAGCTGACAAAAAAGAGGTAAAAAGGTCCTTGGACAGCCCTTTAGTGAAGACATCAGAGAGCTGATCACTAGAGCAAACATAAGAGAGAGATATTTCTCCATAATCCAATTTCTCGTGAATGAAGTGATGATCAATCTCAATATGCTTTGTTTGATCATGCTAAACCGAGTTATTAGCAATGTTGATGGCAGCCTTGTTGTCACAATACAAGCGCATAGGTGTGTGAACTTGAACTCCAAAATCTTGAAGGAAAAGCTTTAGTCATAATATCTTTGTAACATTGTATGCCATGGCTTGATACTCAACTTCAGCATTGGAACGGGCACATACAGTTTGTTTCTTGTTGCGTCAAGTGACTAGGTTCCCACCCAGGATCAAACAGTAGCCAGTGGTTGACCGTCTATCATCTCGAGAACCTGTCCAATCAACATCAGTAAAGGCATCAATATTTAAGTGAGGAGCCTTAGTATACAATAGTCCTCTGTCAGGACAAGACTTGATATAGCACAGTATTCTCTCCACAATATGCATATGAGGAGACCGAGGAGCATGCATGAACTGATTGACAATGCTAACAGCATAGGCAATGTCTGGTCGAGTAAAGGATAAATACAAAAGCTTCTCCACAAGATGTTGGTATGAACCTTTATCAGATTCAAACAGGAGTTCTCCCACTGACTTTGAAAGCCCATGACTGGTCTCAATAGGAGTAAGATCTGGTTTACACCCAAGCTTTTCAATTTCTGGAAGCAAATCAAGAGCGTATTTTATTTAACAAATGTAGAGACTATGCTAAGACTTGGCTACCTCAATGCCAAGAAAGTACTTCAACTCTCCAAGGTCTTTGATATCAAACTCATATGTCAGGCTATCCTCAAGCTTTTGTATCTTTGTTGTATGATCTCCAGTGATAATCATATCATCCACATACACAAAAAGAACCACCACTCAACCATCCTTCTACTTGGTGAAGAGAGTGTGATCTGAGTTGCCCTATTGGTAACCCAACCGATCCATAACAATTCTAAATCTGTCAAACCAAGTTCTTGGGGGATATTTCAACCCATAAAGTTCCTTCTTTACTCTCTCCCTGGCATCAAGTCCAAGTGGAAGCGCATATATACTTCCTCCTATAAGTCACTATTAAGAAAAATAATTTTAACATCAAACTGATGAAGCTCCCAAGAGAACTGGACAACAAGAGAGAACACAGCTCTCACATATTTCAACTTGGCCATGAGAGCAAAGGGCTCCATATAATCCACACCATAAGTTTGGGTAAAACCCCTGGCAACTAGTCTAGCCTTATACTTCTAAACAGTACTATCAAGTTGATACTTAATGGTGTACACCCATCTGGACCCAACTAAACTCTTCCCGAAGACAAAACCATACTTAATGGTTTTGTTTTTTATCAAGAGCTTGCATCTCCTCCTCCATTGCTTGCACCCACTTTGGATTCTTAACATGTTCAGCAAAAGAGTTAAGAACATGGTAAGTGGAAATAGTAGACAGAAAAGATCAATAGAATGATGAGAGACAAAAGTAAGAAACATAATTAGAAATAGAATGCTTGGTACCACCTCTCGTCCATTTCCGAACAACAATAGGGAGGTTCAAATCAATAGGTGTAATAAGTGAGAAGGCCAAAACTGGACTTGAAACTTCAATAGCTTCTTGAGATGGTAGATCGCATGAGGCCCTTTCTTGTGCCATGTATGTCTAGAGTAAGTCAGAGTAACTGATAGATGCTTCTCACACGATCCAAATGTAGCACCAATCATGTCAGTGGCAAGAGGCAAGGGAAGAGGCTCAAGAGAGGAATCACAACAAGAAGTAGGAGAATCCTCCCCTTTACCAAAAGACTAAAGAGCAAAATAAGACTTTGACTCAAAGAATGTGACATCTTTAAAGACATATTTTCTCTCAGTTTTGAGGTCAAAAAATTTGTGCCCTTTATGAATGGGAAAATAACTCAAAAGATGCCATGGACAACACGATGGTCCAATTTAGTAGAGTCAGGACTCAAAGAATGAATAGAACATAAACAACCAAAGACACGGAACTACAGAACAAACAATGGATGATCATGATAGAGTACTCAAATAGGAGACATGTAGTCAAGTATCCTACAAAACCGGTTGATAACACGGAGCTCGAGAGGTCTCAAGTAAGTATCTATTTTTTCTTTCATTCGCTCTATTTTGTTAAGGTGAATAGGCACATGAGGATTCATGAATGATTCCCTCATCTTTCATAAAGATATTAAAGGTCCTCTCAAAGTACTCCATTGCATTGTTAGATCTAAACACCTTAACACGCCATTCAAACTAATTTTCAATAATTTTGTAGAACACTTGAATGATTTGAAGTACTTTCTCACGGGATTTCATGAGATAGATCCAACAACAATGAGAAAAGTCGTCAATAAAACTGATGAAATAACGATGACCATCCACAGAAGGAACATGAGATGAACCCCAGACATCAGAATGAACAAGTTGAAAAGGAAAAGTACTTTTATTCATAAAAATCTCGAAAGTGATTCTACAATATTTAGCAAGTTGACATACTTGACACTGGAGAGTGTCAATCTTTATTGATTTGAACAAAGAAGGAAACAAAACTTGTAATGACCTAAAGAACAAGTGACTTAAATGACTATACCACAAATGGATCACTTCAAGTTTTTACTTTATCCCACGATCAATACTAGACTGAAACGTAGCTCCAACCATCAAGCTCAAAGTGATATAAGCTTCCCCACACTTCACAACCAGTTCCAATCGTCCGCTTGTATTTTAGGTCCTCAAAAACACAATGTGTAGGAAAGAAGGTTACGAAATACTAAATAACTTTAGTGAGGTTGTTCACAAACAAAAGGTTAATAGGCAAAGCAGGAACATGAAGTACAAAGGATAGAAGAAGATCATCATTGAGGCTCATAGACCCTTTACCAGCCACAGTAGCACAAGTAGCTTCTGCAATGGTAACCTTCTCTTGTCCAGAACTCAAGGAATGTATAATAAAGAGAGAAGAGGTACCGGTCATATGATCTATAGCTCCTGAGTCAATGACCCAAGGACTACAAGGATGGGTAGAGTGAGTGACACTCTAAGTCGCCCCCACAATACCTGATGTGGCAGATGAAGATGCTCCAAGTTGAGAGAGGATCTGCTGAAGATGAAGAATGTCACTTGAGGAGAGTGCAAGCACTTGAGAGGTAGTGAGACCACCATCCAAAGAGGAGTTGGGAGGATTCTCTGGGCCTTGATTGATGGCAACATTACTCTTAACTTGCGATCCACTCTGATGCATTCCTGAATTTCAACAGCTTCTTATCACAGTAGAGGTCCCAACACTTGTCCACATTGTGATTATCCTTCCTACAATGTGTACAATGTCTCCCAGTCTTTCCATTCTCCTTTTCCTAACCACCATCACTCTTTTCAGGCTTTGAAAAGGTGCTGGTCAGCGCAAAAAACGCTCCTAAATCACGACCACTAGTTGCAATAGTCCATTTATAGCCTTCTTTCGCCCTTCTTCTCCCAACACCTTATGGTACACTTGTTCAAGAGATAGAAGGGAGTCAATACTAAGAATGTGAGCCCTTAAGCTCTCATAATTTGGGGTGAGACCAAGAAACTTGAAGATTTGATTCATCTCCATATGTTGCAAATAAATCTTTTGATCTTCAGTACAGGTCCAACTATAAGCAGAATAGTAATCTAGTTCCTCCCATTTATTTTTCAGCAGTTCAAAGTAAGTAGTAACGCCAACACTACCCTCTTTCATGTCCTATACATCAGTAGTCAACTGATACACACAATAGACATCTTGCATGTGTCCATACATATGATTCAACAGGTCCCACATCTCCCTTGCACTCCTCTTCATCATAATAAGTTGTTGAATCTCTAAACTCACAGAGTTGAGGATCCATCCCATCATAAGATTATTTTTCAGCTCCAATTTAGCATAGGTAGAGTCATCATATGCTAGTTCCTTGACTCTACCATCAATATAGCATGTCTTCCCCCGTTCTCCAAGAAAAATCCATGCAGAAAAAGACCAAAAACGATAATTAGTCTCTGTCAACTTCACGATAGTCATCTGTAGGGCAAGAAGATGGTGCTCCATAGGTGGAAGACCAACAAGACGCATCACGGAGGAGTTAACTTCCTGTGAATCAACACCATTGCTTGTCTGTCACAGTAGTGTCGATGACTCCCAACACTTAGAATCGTTGTGTAGAAGAGAGAGAAACCTGGGAGGAAGGGCAGCCAACTCCTCCGTCAGCAGAGCAATGCACCAATGATCAAGAGCAAGGCATTGGCCTGCTCCAAGACCACCAGAATAGGGGCCGGTTGCAAAGGGATGATGCCGGCCTGTCTCCAAGCCTCAAACAGGGCACTGGCCTACTCCAGAACCACCAGAACAGGGGCCGGTTGCAAAGACCTGTCCAAAAACCCTCAAAGATGAGATCGACCTGTCCAAAAACCCTCAAATAGGGCACTTGGCCAGCAAAACAGAGCACCGGCCTGCACGAACAGTCACTATCCTAGTCAAAAAATCCTTACAAGGGCACGGACAGCAGTGACAAGGGTGTCAGCCTGTCCCCTTCACCAAAACTGGAGACCAGCCTATCCAGGAGAAGCAGGGACACACCGGTTCTGTCCAAAAACCCTAACCTGGGTACCGGACAGCAAGAAGAAGGAGGGCCGGTCCCTTCAAAACCTTTGTTCACTTCCTCCAGAGCCTTCCCTGCTCTGATACCATGTAGAAAGTTGAGAAGAAGGGAGGAGGAAGAGAGGAGAAGCAACGAACAACAAGAAGAGGGCTGCAGCAGCAACAAGCTAGGCCGCCCCTCACATCTCTTATATAGTATGAGTCATAGGGTTTACAAGAATTGGACAAGGACATAAATACCCCCTTGTTCTAATAAAGACATAATTAACCCCGTACAACTCACACATTAAGACTAAAAGAGAGACAATCAAACAAACATAATGACAAAGTTACCCCTGACTACAAGAATGAATTATTCCAATTAACTTACTAAAAGTCACTGGTTGCACTATTGGTTATTGGGGTCAGGATAGGATCACCAAAGACAGGTTAGGACATGTTTCTGGTGATTCTCACTTTCCAGCTCACAAATGTACTGAAATTAAGGTTCACCTGTAATTCGCCTGAGCCAAAAATCATAATCACTGTCAATGCTCTGGAAATGCTTGCCCATGTAAATCGAGAGTCTGGACTATATATTCTGTCCCCACACAAGAAGGATCTCGGAAGAAATTTCTGGTAAGATGTCAATGGGTGGGGGAAAGAGGTAAACTATGAGGTTAAAGACGAGATATTTTCAACTCTGGAGTGAGAGAAATGGCAGCCTTCAGCAGGCCAAAGATATTTCCATATGCCTTGATGAAATTAATTTGTGATCACGCATGAGCGGAACTTGGTGGCCTGTAATTAGCATTATTCCACCTCTTGCGTCCAGTCAGGAAGTCCCATACCTTCTCATTATGGGCATTTTTCTACCGAAGGATATCTGAGATCAGAGACTGAAAACACTTGCACATCCACAACCTATCTGAACAAATGCACCCATAATCCCCCCCGCCAAATTTTTTAGGTAAAGAATAGTCAAAATCACTCCTTCCCGAATGCACAAGCGAGTTCTAGTAACCGGTGTTCCAAATTCTGAAGCGACAAGAACATGTAGCCTAGGGGCATGAAGCCACTATTAACTTCTACTTTCAACAAGAAAAATGTTGAATGGAAGTAGTTAGAACTAAAAATTTTGGTGGTTCCGAAGTGAAAATATTTCCTACAACCCCATTTTCATCACAACTTAGGAAGATCCAATTACAAACCTTTGATCAGAAAACCAACAAATAACCAAAATACCATACAAACGGCTTCCAAGACCGGATTTTTTTTTCCCCTCAAAATAACTAGGTGGAAGCCCAAAAGGTGCTTCCAATGGGGATCTGCGCCAAACACGGCCTAGAACAACACACCCCCATTCCTTCTAACTGTTCCTACCATCTTGTAGAGCCCCAAGTTCTACACTTGTCTCACGGCACCATCACACCAGTCAAATCTATCTACTAACAGGGAACGAAACAGCAAAACCCTCACGAAGGAGACCCTCACCGAGTCGGCCGCGATAACAAGCGAGGGGGGGACGAACAGGAGCCTCTCCCCCTTCCGGATGTTCCTGAGGGCGACGAGGCCCCTCTCCCCGACCTCGACGCGCGCGATGGCCATCTTCTGCTCGGGGAGGCCGGACGCCGACAGCCACCGCTGCAGCGCCTCCGCGTTCTCCAGCGATTCAATCTCGCAGCCCCAGGGGATGACGCCGCCCTCCGCGGCGCCCGGCCGGTTGCTCGGCGCCGTGGAGACGGAGCACCGGGCGGGGCCGCGGCGGGAGGGCGCCGGGGAGGCGACGCACAGGTGGCGGCGCCTGGACGGCGGGCTATGCGGGAAGGGCGGGAGGAGGGAGGTGCGGAAGGCTCTGGAAACTTCAGCCATGGCCGAGTGGGCAAGGGCGGGGGAGAAGTGCTCGCTGCCCAGCCTTATCCTCATCGCCAATAATACCAGTTAGAGGGAAGTGGAGAGGATGGAGAGGGCGCCTTTTATAGTTTGTGTTTGTGTATGGGCAGCGGGTTTACGTGGGATAAAGAGAGTAGAATAATACATGCTGGTAGCAAGAATAATACAACCTCCTTTTACCATCTGTGCACTTATATAATTTTTTTTATCCTTTTGAGTAAAGAGAAATAGAACATAAATATTATGTTCAACAACATTTGTCCAATCGAACTCAAATTAGCATAAATAATATATAAACAGATATTCTACATCTAATAAATACTCCTACTCTTATTTTTAGCAAGTAATATTTGTTGCACTACTGTTGCATTGTAATCCAACATAGATTGCAATATTGCTGCAGCAGCCGTTCAATCTAGTTGGATCGGACGGCTGCTATACAGTCTGACAGGATGGGTGCGCACTAATTTTTTATTTTATTTTTATTTTATATTCGATTTTTTTAAAAAAAATTTAAACGTCTGATAAAAAAATCAGACGTACAGCTGGGTCGTTCGGGTCGGTCCCGATCCGACTATATATATATATTTTTTAACTTTTTTGAAGAACATCTCAATTTACGTCTGATAAAAAAATTAGAGGTACAGCCGGGTCATTCGGGTCGGTCCCGATCCGACTATATAATTTTTTTAAAAAACCTTTTTTTTGAAGAACACCTCAATTTACGTGCAAAAAATCAAAAAAAATTTTTTTAACAAAATTAGATCACCGTGTCGGGGCGATCCGAGCAATCCTGCTATACCGTCTAATTTTGATCGGATGCTCTAAAAAATTTTAAAAATCTGAACAGAAAAAAACAAGGTACCCACCCACTCTGTCAGGTTGCACAGCAGTCGTCCAGACTAGATTGGACGGCATTACAATCCACGTTGGGTTGGATTGCAAAGTTGTAGGATTGAAGCAAGTATTACTCGCCAAAGATTAGAGTAAGAGTATTTATTAGATGTAGAATATCTCTTTATATATTATTTGTGCTAATTTGAGTTCTTTTTTGTATTGAACATGGCATTCTCATTGTTTAATAAAACAAAATCTGTTTTAGATGAAAGGTGAACAAGAATTAGAATAAGTGGTTTAATTGTTGATAATATCCTTTTATCCTGATGTGGACAAGGACGAGAATCTGTGTTCATACAATTTGCTCTAATTTTTGGTAGAATTAGGTCCTACTCTAGTTTTACTTGTCAAAGTAATACTTTAAATCTCGTTAGATTCTGAATCTTCTTCTATCCCTTATTCTGAACTTATTACTCTGTTCCCAAATCAAGAGTGAACTAAATTATCAGCTGTTTAAATGAAAAGAGAAAAGGGTGGGGGCAATGGCAACTCCCTATCATGTTTGTTATAATGCTGGTTCCTTCCTAAAATGACAAACTGATTTAACATGCATATTTATCACAATATTAACATACATTATCTGATCTACTTTGACGTGAAATAAAAAAAATAAATACCAACCTCAGGAACCAGTGAGTTCAACATATGTACATTAGACTACTGATTAGACGACTGGAACAAAAAAAGGGGGGGAAAGAGGGAAAGGATCATGCCCTTGGGCAGTCTTGCCGCTTAGATCGTGCAGAGTGAGATATATATACTGCAAGCATATTACAGCAAGCTCCTCATCGTGTCATGCATTTTGTTTTGATATGAGCTGAAACGATCCAGCAAGACGTATACTTTGGCCAATGATCTTCCAGTTCTCACAGTAGTGAACTTTCCAATGAAGATTATTCTAATAGTGGTGACGTTTTTCTGTTTACGTCTTGTCAAATCTGAAAGGAAGACCTACTGTGCAGATTTTAGGTAGTCTCTTCTTGTTGAACTGTATCATACGGTCACCAATGCTACTTCTATTTGGTCTTGTGTTGCCTTGTGGCATCCCAGCTGAGTTCTAACATTTCCCAAGGTCTACATTTCTTTACGTCATGATAAAAATGTGCATATAAGATGTTGATTCAGTTGGCTCAAGAATTGGATTTGCTTCCGAGTTTGAAATCATCAAATATGTCAATTACGGTGTATATTTCACCTGAAAAGAGATCCTCTATGCTCCACTGTGTGCGACTCATGTGTGCCCTCACTCTAACATAATCCCAAGCATTATGTTGGAATTTTCCTCATTGCAGCTGTCAGGGAAAGGCTCTTCCAGAAGTTAATCATACCCTGATGGAAGCATTTTAAAACCCTAATCGTACTCAAGGTTATATACATTAAGGGAATCATAGGGCAGACAACCTAAATTTAAGTGAGAATGATTTAATGAGAATGGGTGGCAAACATGGCCTAAAAGTTAGCTGATGTCTCTGGTGCACTGAGAACATTCACAAGTGACCTTCCAGGCTTCCATGGAGGTCATTGGAAGAGCATCTTTATTCCACCAAGGTTCCAGTTTCCATACATCTAATCTCTACAACTGAAAAGCCAACCTAAACTTTCAAACAGGATGATGAAGGGGTATTCCAGGAAATTTTCCTTTTAGCATGTCAGAACATTGGCTAATAACGATGGTTTTCTATCCTACCAAAGGGTTGTTCCATTCAACTTAAATTGAATAAATGTAAAAATACTGAAATTCCTGGATCCCTTTTTTTTTGGATTGACGTAAAGACCAAAATCCAAAACCAGAATCAATCATTTTACAGTGAAATGTCCGGGTCGTATTTCCATGACAAATTGCCACAAACCAAACATTGATGATTATGTTTTTGCTGGTTTCCAGTGATTTCAAAATTTGAAATATCTTACTATTTTACAGCAATCCAAACAACCCTCAAACTCCTGAAGAAGAAAATATTTAGCTACCTTTCAGTGAGCCAGGCAATGCATCACAATGCTAAAACATGCAGCAACTATATGCCAATGTGCATAGCAATCTAGGGCTCACTCGTAAAGCTGTTGAAGCTCATCTTTAAATTTTGCCTTCAACTGCTCCCTCTTCAACTTCATTGCAGCAGTAACGAGTCCTGATTCTGGGGTCCAGGGATCTGGTAGTAACATGATCTTTGCAGGGGATTCAAACTTGTCAAGCTTTGCATCCTGGGCTACCTGCAATAACAACAGAGCTCGCTGAAACAGTAAAAATGAGGATATTTAAATTTCGTACAAGCAATTTGCTCCACATTACCCATGTGCATGCACGTATTCCTTATCTGGGAAAATTGGTTGTGATAACTTTATAGGCTTTTTGCATGAGAAAGACTACAGGAACAGGTATCTATGAAGAATCTTACAATATATGCAAAATACCTAAAGATTGAATGAGGTACTAGAAAGGAGAGAAAGAAACTGCCAAGCTGTCTGATTTGGTAGACAGATGGCCGACAGAAAGGAGATGATAGCAAGTACACGGATCTTTACAAAAATGAATTTTGCAAGATATTTTTCACATATGGAAGATTCTTGGGGATCTGCCAAAAAATGCTCATACGACAATATTGATTTGACATTTCAACTTGATCTTAAGAATAACTCTACTATCAATATCAACTCCTCTTCAAATTGTAGTTTATTCAGCAAGGAAAGAAATTAAACAATAGGACACTATATTTCTATACACTATTCTTCACCGTGGACTTGGTTTCTTTGTTGGTTAAAAAACTATCCATTATACATTATACTTTTGTGTTCACTTCGTTGGATTTCATCGTCTCAAACTAGATCCTGTCGCATACCATGTTTTAGGAGGGAAGAGAGTCCAATTTTCTAGGTTCACACACACTACCAGAATACTTTCACGTTTTGTTAACAGCATCTAACTTAAAGCCATTACCACACTATTGTCAAGTATTTGACAGTATCCAACATGTGTGTAAAATAATTTGTGGGTAAATCAACTGACTTTAGGTCATGGATGCGCCTCCATGAGGCCTGAGTTTGGGCCTCTCAGCAACACCAGATGCACATGACACCAAGTATCTCTTGATGATGCAGTGATATGTACATCCCAGTTTCACTTGGACTTTGTCGGGTTTGGACAGAGTCCCTCAAAAAATAATGGTTAGCAATGACCTTTAATAGATGCATAACAAAATACTAAACCGGAAAACAACAATATAAAATTTGTCAGCAAAATTTCAGACACACCTTTGAAATAGACTGCTGGACTTCGTGAATAGCTTCATCCTTCCTGCAGAGATCTGTAAAATCCCTGTACCTGATCCCTGCGTTATGAGCCCAATTTTCCAGTGCCTGATGAGAAGGCACTACCAGGGCAACACAGTGGCTGTGGAAGGGATCTGCATGCATCATGATATTATCCACATATTTGCTTGAAGTTAGTGCTGCCTCAACCTGTTCAAGTTCTGTGTATAATCAATTTTTTTTCTTGTAAAATATATGTTTCCGAGATAGCATATGTAGTCCAAGTATCCATGTACCTTTCCGAGGGATACATATTCTCCATGTTGAAGTTTCACAATGTCTTTCTTTCTATCAATAATTTCAAGGCAACCATCAGGATGAAATTGTCCTATATCACCTGTATAAAACCAGCGATTTCCCCTCTCATCCACCTGCATAAGTTAGATGTTATAGACAATTATATTACATGAAGTTAGAACATGTACCAAAGTAGAAGACTACCTTGTACACTTCATTTGTTTTTGCTTTATTTTTGAAATATCCTTGAGTCACGCTATACCCACCAAGTACGATTTCTCCTCGGGGCATTGGTTCATCGGAGATTATATAGCCACCTTCCTCCCATGAAACAAGCTGCACACAATTTTATGTATAAAGAGAAAATGATGCCATTGGATTAATCAATAATAAATAAATAAATAACAATTTTTGCTTTCCAAATATCAAGAGATTCCACATACATTGTTTAAAAAAATACCTAGGCAAGGAAAAACAGTAGACCCCACACCCTACTATCTAGGCAGATCACCTAGGCAGCAAGGTGACCGACTCAATACCTAGGCAGTTACTTTCTCATGAAATTTTCAACATTTTAGATAACTCTCCTGAATGCTTGTTATGAATTAATATATCTCCATTGTCACAAACATTTTGAAAAAAGTGAGCATACATGTATCAGAAATGAGAACAATCAAGTTGTTAATTTAGCTTCCAGATAAAATATGATAAAACAGAAGACACCCCAAAGCGACAAACCAAGACAATAGAAGATAACCCAAAACTACATGCCAGGATAAAATAAGAAACCCCGAGACTGCATACCAAGATTCAGAATACGCTGGTGCCAAGTCATTCCAGCACTCAATAACTTAGGCTTGTAATGACACACGATAAGCCCTAGAACTACAATTGTCTTTTTTTAAAGTAAGCCCTAGAACTATAACCAGGACTAAGAGCTATAATTGTTCTGTAACTTGGGATTGTAAAGTGAAAAAGGTGGTTGTAGAGTGCAAAAGAGACACAATTCAGCATTTTGGGATGGTGAGAAGATGGAACAAAGCACATGATTTATATGAATAGGGACAAAGCATCCCACTCCATGTGATGACCTTTCTGTTTATTCAAGGAATCCATTTTTCATCCCAGGGCTAACCAACAGCAAACAAAAAATAGTAGAATTATTTTGCTACCTACGGAAGAATCTTGATAATATTATCAAGTATTTTAGTCTCACCCAACATATAGAAAATAGTTCCATGCCATTCAGTATAAGGGCATTCAGGTAATTCAATAATGTGTCAAAGTGATTAGACAAAATGATTGAGAAAAGGCCGAGTTGTAACCATTGAGGAGGCAGATAGCAGGTGCCTAGCTAGGCTGCCTCAAAGCCTAGGCAGCCCTACAAATATTGCCCAAGTAATGAAGCATTAAATCAAAAACAAAGGAGCTGAGGGAAAAATTAGCCTTCGCTGTAATATGCATAACACACAGCAAGAAAATAAAAGTGGAAAGTAGACATCAATAATTTGACAAAACAAATTATGACCACAGTCATTATGGTACGCCAATAGGCCATACAATAAAGTGAAAAAACAATATTAAATCACTAGAGTAGCCCCTTTTGAGCATTTGAGCTGAAAAACATTAAACGGTTCTATATGAACCCCAGGACAACTGCAATCCCACTAAACTAGCTATCAACTTAGATGAGTACCTTATGAGACTAAATATTTTCCTAAGCATGTGAAATAGTAGGATGATGTACATTTCCTCTATGAATTTTGGTGTCCCATTTTGACAAAATGCCACCAACACTTCTTTGGATTTTCCTTGTAATGCTTGTGTACCTTACATCAGTCAGTTACATTGGATATCTACTTTCCAATGTAATGCTGTAATATATCTATTTGGATAATGCTGTAATATATGCATAACACAAATAGCCTTCAACTTTCTGTTACATCTCAAGAATGAGCACCTTTCAAGTTGTAACGGACTGATGTAAAAGAAATTTGATGAAGTGACCCACTGCAACTCTTCACAAACCTCAGGACACTGGTAAGCTCTTGCCTCAATGTTCAAAAACTTTGACACCCCCCCATTGCTATACTATGTCTAATGTGACCAGAAAAACATGCTCAGTGCCACTCACTTTCTGTTGTCAATGTAAACAAGAGCACCGTGTTAGCAGTGAAAGCTCCATTGTGAAAACTCCATACAACATCCTAGTGATTATGATGGAGGAACTGCTGGAGCAGCAGAGCTACAGCTGGTCAAAGTTCCATAACACTTTCATTTCTCTTGTGATTCAAGGGAATGACCTAGGGTGGAGGAAATCAAGGATGTGAAAGGAGTAGGGAAAGGTAAGACAGCATTTGAAGGCAAAATATAAATGGTAGACATCGCACGGAAGGAGAGAGGTTATTGACCAAGTTATCAGCACATTTTCAGTGACATATTCCAATGCAAGCTGATGTAGCCGAAGCTATCACGACCGGATTCCGAAGCCGGAATCCGAAGAGATGGATCCGGTGCTGGGTCGGATCGGTGTTCAGGGGCCCGACGGGGATTTGGAAGGCGAAGGACGCAAGGGCGAAGCCGAGAGTCCAAAGGCCGAGGGGTACTTGGTCGGTGGCCGGCTTGCTTCGGGAAGTCGGGGCCGAGGCTCCTCCGGCGGACGAAGGGGCGGCGCGAGGCCGAATACCCCCTGTTGCGAGGGCAGCCGGCGCACGGCGTCGAGACCAGGGAGAGGAGTCCGAGGTCGGCGGTCGAGACCGACTCGGGAAGGTCGGCGATGATTCGAACCGAACTCCTGCAGGAGGGAAAGAAGAAGAAAACCAGTCAGCATGAGTCCCGGGCTTCAGCCCTGGGGAACCCCCTCCGACGGTCAAGTTAGCTCCTGAAGAAGATTCGATTCAGAAGGCAAAGAAAGTAGCTTTAATATTTTTCGGACTGTAGTCCTTAAGGGTCTCGGAGGCTTGGGGAAGCATCCCTTTAGCAATAAATAGCGGTGTATTTATAGCAAAGGATAGAGGATGGTTAACGGTGGCAGCCGATATAGGACTAAATGCGGGCTTACTGATAAACCGCCATAGTGCCTGATCCGCCACCGGAGTGGGCCGGACTCGGCTATCGGGCCGAAGGGGGTTGGGCCGCTGATGGGCCGAAGCCTGTTGGGCCCTGGGCTGCCACGCTGCTCCCGGGCCGTAGGCTGGTGGGCCGCTGACGGGCTGAAGCCTGTTGAGCCGGGAGCGACGGTGCCGCTTACGGGCCGAGGGCTATTGGGCCGCTGATGGGCCGAAGGCTCCCGGAGGGCCTGGTATTGCTGCTGTTGGGCTGAACGGGGTCTAGGCTTACTTTAATGGGCCGAATCGGATTCTGCCTCATCACATAGCCCCCCACTCTTGTCTTCCTCAGTTCTGAGATGGCGAGAGTATAGCCCGAAGCAAGTAGGAGGATAGCGTAACAGGTGTCCTACCCGAAGCTATGTTCCTTTTCTTTGAGAAGAGGGTACCCTCGGTCGGCCGAGGGCTATGCGGTTGCTTCGTCTTCGCTCGGAGTGGCGACGAAGGCTCATGGCTCAGAAGCCGAAGGGCCGAGCCCTCTGACTCGCGTCAGGCTTCATTAAATGGACGGGATGGACGTCACCTCGCGAAGAAGCACGGGACACGCGTCGCGCATCCGGCCGCTCCGTCAAAAGCACAAAAGGATCCTGACCGCCCGCGGGTCGCGGATCGCCTCGACTCTCTGCCCGAGGCTCCACTCGGATTGCCGCCGCTCCCTTCTTCGGCACGCGGATCGGGACACGTGGCGGGCATCCGGATGATCAGCCGAAGGGTCGGAACGCTTTCGGCCGTTGATCGCTCTGCTTCAAGTCCCGGAGCCGACCCGTCATCATTGCCGAAGGACGGTGCACGTGGCGGGCATCCGAGAGGAACGGTGAGACGAAGGAGATGATCTCGGCCGTTGGCTTCGGCGGGAGGCGCTTCGGATGGGGCTTATAAATACAAGCCCTCAGCAGGGCACTGTTCTTCTTCCTGCTGCTGCGCTTGCGTTTCCCCTGCGATCACCCGAGCTCTCCCCCTTCTCCGGCGAAAGGCTAGTTCTCTGAAGCTTCGTCCGAGCTCGCCGGCCACCGTGGGAGGATCTCCATTCCTCAGAGCGCATCGTTGGTGGAGCTGGGTGGCTTGAGAAGCTGCGCTCGGTTCAGGAGAGATTTCCTCCCCCTTCCTGCGAGTAAGCCTTGGCCTTCTTTCTTCCCCTCGCGGCCTTATGGTCCGGAATCCTTCTTCCAGTGAGATTACTCCTTCGGACGAAGAGTATACTCCTTCCCACTCTCCGAAATCTTCTCTGTCAAATCCCCTCACCTTGGATTCCCTCGCTTCTGCGATGTCTGAAGAGCCCGAGGTCTCTGGGGCTGAGGGGTCCGAGGCTTCTGAAGTCGAGGTCTCCGGGGCCGAGGCTTCCGGGGCCGAGGCTTCCGAGGCCGAGGCTACCGAGGAGGTCCGGAACCCAGGCCGGCCTTCCACCTCGGGACGCCGTCGTCCCGACATTGCCTCGGAGGCATCCTGCGCCCTTTCGGACGCAGAGGTTAGGAACCTTGTTTCTTACTTCCAGCTTCCTTCTTGGACGACCCCTCACCGGCCCGGCTCCGCCACCAGGGCCAACACTCTCCGCCCGGGTTCTTTCTCTATCTACGTAGATAGTTTCCAGGCGGGCTTTCGTCTTCCCCTTCCCACCTTCGTCATCAACCTTCTTAGCTTCTACGGGCTGGCCCCGTCTCAGTTTTTTCCCAACTCTTGGCGCACCGTATACGGTTTTTTGAGCGTTTTCGCCCGTATACGGATCACTCCTTCCATCAACGTCTTCCGCTACCTCTTTAAAATCCAAAGGCAGGGGAAATCCGAGTGGTACTGCTTCGTCCTTCGGGTCGGCCGAAGCATTTTCTCCGGGAAGCCCTCGTCCATCCACGGCTGGAAGAGGAAATTCATCTTCATCTCTCTGCCGGAGAACGAGAAGGGCGTGTGGCCCTTTCCTACCGAATGGGCGCCGCTGGCCGCAGGCCTCTCGGATCCTCCTGTTCTGACCTCCGTCCAGAGCACCCTCGTGGGCCACATCCAGATCATGGCCCCGTACGACATCTGGGGGCTTCTCAGTGAGTCAGAGCGGCTGGTGAATGCCGGGGTATGGCCGGATCCTCGGTCCGATCCAGAGCGGACCTTTCCATACCTCCCTCCCGGGGAGACTCCGCGGGACCGCGAAGGACGTGCTGCCGCTCCTCCGCGGGACCGCGAAGGAGGCTGATGAAGTTTCGGCCGAGGGTAAGTCGGCTTTGAGTTTGCGCTTGATCGCTGGTTCGTTTCTAACCCGTCTTCTCTTGCTTGCAGCAATGGCCGAGCTCGACGCCCTCCTTGCCCGGATATCCGATCAGCGCGGTCAAGGCCGGGCACCAGCCCCGCAGGCGGCAGGCGGGTCCGGCCGAGGCGCTGGAGCTCCGAGGACCCGAGGCGGGGTTCCAAGGACTGCGGCCTCCACCGAAGGCCGTGCTGCCGCCGCCGCTCTCGAGAGGGAGCGAAAGACCAAGTTCGTCGCTCGAAGGGGCGGCCGACCGTCGAAGCACCCCCGGGCGGAGGAGGCCGAAGAGGCGGAGCCGGCTCCGCTGATCAGGAGAAGTGCCGGGGCCCGAAGGGCTGCAAGGCTGACGTCTCCCGAGATGCCGAGGGGCGACTCCCCTCCGGCCGTATCGGCAGTGGCCGATGACGAAGGCGCCGGGTCGCAGGCGCCCCGGGCGCAGCGCGAGTGGTGGCACCCCGAACCGGGGATCTACAAGGACGAGAGTATGGAGGACTCGCAGACGTGCCTCCGCCTGCTCTGCAGCCTCACTCTCCCTTCGGCCTTCGAAGAGCTGAGGGACCACTCGATCACCGACCTGGCGGCGATGAGCGCTCGGTTGGCGGTCCAGGTAAGAAGCTTGAGTGCGCTTCAACTTAGCTCTCCTTAGCTGTTCTTTGATTGATTCTCTGATCCTTGTCTGCTTTCGGTCCGCAGGCCGCGGTGACGGGTAGCGTCCTGATTCATCATCAGGAGCTGCTCCGAATCAAGCTTCTGGAGGCCGAGGGGGAGTCGGCCGGTTCGGGTGAGGGTCCTTCGGCGGGGCCCCGCATCGAGCCCATGATCGATGGGCTGGTAACCGCGAACGCTCGAACGCGGGCCCAGCTGGAGGAGAGGGCAGCAGAGGCCCGTACTTCCGCCGAGGCTAAGGTAAAGGCCGAGCGGGAGAAGGAGAAGGCCGAGCGTGAGCTCGCTGCGGCTCAGACCGAGATCCGGGCCCTCAAGGCCCAGATCCAGGACAAGGACTCCCGGCGGGCTTCGGAGAAACGCCGCCATGCCGAGGAGGTATCGGCTCTAAAGCAGGAGCTGGAGGAGGCGGCGGACTCGGCCGTAGCCGATTACAAAGCCGGCCCGGACTACGCCGAAGAGATCCTCCAAGCTCAGCTGCTAACGTCTTCTTCGGTCTTCGACCTCGGGCTGGCTGTCGCCCAGAGGGCCTGCCCGAGCGTCGATTTAACAGGGGTCGCCCTACCGATGGGCGAGGAAGCCAGGAAGCTCCTATCCTGGTGGAAGGAGCTCATGGCCGAGAGGGCCTCGACCCCAGCTCCAGACGACGAAGCCGTGCCCGCCGAAGAGGCCCCCGTCGAGGCTGCCGCCCCTGAAGCCGTGCAGATCGTTGACTCTCCCTCTCCCTTTCCTGGCCGAGACGCAGTCGAAGCGGAGGAGGAAGGGGTTGTCAAGGGCTGATGCGAAGGTTCCCCCCCCCCCCCCCCCCCCCCGGTTTTTGTTTTACCTGCTTTTGTAAGCCTTCGGCCAGACGGATGGCCGATTTTGTACTTCCGCTTTTGTGAATATATGAAGTATTTCTGAAATTTACCTCGTTGTCTTCTGCATGACTTGAATGGATCTGGCCTTTCAGAAATCCGAGACCCTGCTGTCGTTCGCTATAGTTCGCGAAACCGGGACCCGATGTAAGTTCGGATAGGGCGTTGATAGAATATCGCCAGTAGATACGGCCGGGGCCTTTGCTAATGTGGTTCATAACATTCGAAGGGGTATCCCGCCGCCCTAGATGCGGTTCGTGTGGCCGAAGCCACTCCCGCTTCGTCTTATGCGGACTTAGAGAATAACACGCCGCGTCCTGATCCGGATTACATGACCGAAGCCATTCGTCGGATCGAAGGACTGCGGACTTTGAGAGAATGCCATGCCGCTCCCGATACGGTTTGCATGGCCGAAGCCACTCCCGATACGGTTTATACGGACTTAGAGAATAACATGCCGCGTCCTGATCCGGATTACATGGCCGAAGCCATTCGTCGGATCGAAGGACTCGCGGACTTTGAGAGAATGCCATGCCGCTCCCGATACGGTTTGCATGGTCGAAGCCACTCCCGATACGGTTTACACGGACTTAGAGAAAATACTATGCCGCTCCCGATACGGTTTGCATGGCCGAAGCCACTCCCGGTACGGTTTACACGGACTTAGAGAATAACATGCCGCGTCCTGATCCGGATTACATGGCCGAAGCCATTCGTCGGATCGAAGGACTCGCGGACTTTGAGAGAATACCATGCCGCTCCCGATACGGTTTGCATGGCCGAAGCCACTCCCGGTACGGTTTACACGGACTTAGAGAATAACATGCCGCGTCCTGATCCGGATTACATGGCCGAAGCCATTCGTCGGATCGAAAGACTCGCGGACTTTGAGAGAATGCCATGCCGCTCCCGATACGGTTTGCATGGTCGAAGCCATTCCCGATACGGTTTACACGGACTTAGAGAAAATACCATGCCGCTCCCGATACGGTTTGCATGGCCGAAGTCACTCCCGGTACGGTTTACACGGACTTAGAGAATAACATGCCGCGTCCTGATCCGGATTACATGGCCGAAGCCATTCGTCGGATCGAAGGACTCGCGGACTTTGAGAGAATGCCATGCCGCTCCCGATACGGTTTGCATGGCCGAAGCCACTCCCGATACGGTTTACACGGACTTAGAGAAAATACCATGCCGCTCCCGATACGGTTTGCATGGCCGAAGCCACTCCCGATACGGTTTACACGGACTTAGAGAAAATACCATGCCGCGTCCTGATCCGGATTACATGGCCGAGCGCCATTCGTCGGATCAAAGGACCCGCAGACTTTGGAGAAATCCGTGCCGCTCTGATTCGGTTTGCATGGCCGAAGCCACTCCCGATACGGTTTACACGGACTTAGAGAAAATACCAACAGGTTTCCTGAAAAAGAGATCTTTATTCATACCCTCCGGCTGAAAGCCTGGGGAGAGGTGACTTACATATAATAACGCCGAAGGCGCTCTACATTCTAGGTGCGAGGGAGAGGTTGGCCCGAAAGGGTCTCCAACCGATAAGCTCCACGCCTGATCACCTCCCTGACCCGATAGGGCCCCTCCCAGTTGGGAGCAAGCTTCCCTGAGGCTTCGGCTGGTTTGGAAGCATGAGCATTCCTCAACACGAGGCTCCCTACTTCAAAGCTTCGGGGCTTTACTCGAGTGTTGTGGTACTTGGCCATGCGCTGCTGATAAGCTGCCAGCCGGATACGAGCCTTGTCTCGGGTCTCTTCAATGAGGTCCAGGTGGTCTTTCAAACCTTCTTCGTTGGCCTCCGGATTGTAAGCAACGACCCTGGGAGAGGGAAGGCCGATTTCCACCGGAATAACGGCCTCTATCCCATAGGCCATGCGAAAGGGAGTTTCGCCGGTGGGGGTTCAGCTTGTCGTCCGATAGGCCCACAGAACACTTGGCAGCTCCTCTACCCATTGGCCTTTAGCTTCGCCGAGGCGGGTTTTCAATCCCTGCAGCAGGCTTCGGTTGGTGACTTCGACTTGGCCGTTTGCTCGAGGATGCGCCACCGAAGTGAATTTGTGAAGTATGCCGAAGCTGGCGCAGTTGTCGCTGAACCGTCGGCTGTCGAACTGCTTTCCATTGTCAGAAATGATGGCCCGAGGGATGCCGAACCGGCAAATGATGGACTTCGACACGAAGTTCCAAGCATTGCTATCGGTTATTGACGCGAGAGGTTCGGCTTCGACCCACTTAGTAAATTAATCTACCGCCACGATGAGGAATTTTCTTTGGCCGGTGGCGATGGGAAAAGGTCCCAGGAGGTCGATTCCCCATTGAGCGAAAGGCCAGGGATCGGACAAGGGGGTCAGAAGGGTGGCTGCCTGGTGAATGAGGGAACTGAACCTCTAGCACTGGTCACAGCGCCGTACGAGGGCTAAAGCGTCCTCTCGGAGTGTTGGCCACCAGTAGCCTTGCCTCAGGAGTTTGTGAGCCAGGGCCCTTCCTCCCGCATGCGCCCCGCACACCCCTTCATGGACTTCTCTCGTGGCATAGTCGGCTTCAGCCGGGCCGAGGCACCGCAGCAGTGGTCGGCCGAAGGATTTCTTGTATAGCACCCCGTCCAGAAGGAGGAAATGGGATGAGCGCTGCCGAATGTGCTTCGCCTCCCTCGGGTCTGGCGGGACTTCTCCTCGGAGAAGAAAGGCGACGAGGGGAGTCATCCACGTCTCGGCCTCGACCTCAGTGACTAGTATGGCTTCGGCTTCACCGAGGCTTGGTTCGGCGAGCTCCTCGACGAGGATCATTCGGCCTCCCCCCCCGTCTTGAGTTGACGCCAGCCGGGAAAGTGCATCGGCTCGGGTATTCTCGGCTCTCGGAATCCTCACGATTTCATAAGAATTGAATTGGGCGAGGATTTTGCGAGTCACCTGGAGATAAGATGTCATTTTTGCGTCCCGAGCCTCGTACTCTCCGGAGATGTGGCTGGCGATCAGCTGGGAGTCGCTGAAGACTTTCAGGTTCCGGGTGCCGAGCTTCTTCGCGGCCCGGAGGCCGGAGATGAGAGCTTCGTACTCGGCGGCATTGTTAGTTGCTGGGAAGGAGAAGCGCAAGGCGTACTCCGTGACGACCCCTTCGGGCGATGCCAGGATCCACCCGGCGCCGCTGCCCGTGGAGCACGCGGAGCCGTCCACAAAGAGTCGCCATTCGTCTGCTGGCGCAGGAGCCGAAGTAGCCTCGGCTTCGACCACGTCGGGTGCCGGCTGAGGTACCGCGGAGGCGCCGGGGGTAAGTTCGACGATGAAGTCTGCCAACGCCTGGGCTTTTATTACTACCCGAGGGGCGTAGGAGATGTCGAACTCTCCTAGCTCGATCGCCCATTTCGCCAGCCTGCCGGACACCTCTGGCCGGGAGAGAATTTGCCTTAGGGGCTGGTCGGTGAGAACTTTCACGGAATGGGCCAGAAAGTAAGGCCGGAGCCTCCTCGCGGACGAGACGAGGGCCAGAGCCAGCTTTTCCAGGGCGAGATATCGGAGTTCTGTTCCTTGAAGGGCTCGGCTGGTATAGTAAACCGGCTTCTGAACGCCCTCTTGCTCTCGGACGAGGACGGCGCTGAGAGCCGTCTCGGAGACTGCAAGGTACAAGCTCATGGGTTCCCCGGGGACCGGTTTGGACAAGATGGGGACTTTGGAGAGGTAGGCATTCAGCTGATTGAAGGTTGCCTGGCACTCATCCGTCTAGTCGAAGCTATTAGCCTTCTTCAGCAGCTTGAAGAAGGGGAAACAGTAGTCTGCTGCCCTTGACATGAAGCGGCTCAGGGCTGCGATCCTCCCGTTCAGCTTCTGTATCTCTCGGAGGTTTGCCGGGGGGCGCATCTGCATGATGGCCGAAACCTTCTCGAGGTTAGCCTCCACCCCTCGGTGAGTGACCATGTAGCCGAGGAACTTCCCGGAGGCTACCCCGAAGGTGCACTTGGCCGGGTTCAGCTTCATCTTGTACCGCCTAAGGGCGGAGAAAGTCTCGGCCAAGTCAGCCAGATGCTCTGTAGCAACGCGGCTCTTGACCAACATGTCGTCTATGTAGACTTCTATGTTTCGGCCGAGCTGCGGGGCGAACACTTTATTGACCAGACGCTGATATGTCGCGCCGGCGTTCTTCAGACCGAAGGGCATTCGGGTATAGCAGTACAGGCCCAAATCGGTCATGAAGCTGGTCTTGCTCTCATCATCCGGATGCATCCGGATCTGGTGGTAGCCTGAATAGGCGTCGAGGAATCTTAAAAGCTCGTGGCCAGAAGTTGCGTCCACCACCTGGTCTATCCGTGGCAGCGGAAAGCTATCCATCGGACAGGCCCTGTTGAGGTTGGTGAAGTCCACGCACATACGCCATTTGCCATCTTTCTTTGGCACCATCACCACGTTGGCAATCCAATCCGGATGATGCACCTCTCGGAGGTGTCCGACGTCCAGCCCCTTCTGCACTTCGGCTTGGATGGCGGCCCTCCTTTCCTGATTGAAGGTGCGCCGCTTCTGCTTTACCGGGGGCTGGTCGGGATCGGTATGGAGTCGGTGCTCTGCTACCTCCGGGTCAACCCCGGGCATGTCCGCCGGAGACCAGGCGAAGACGTCGAGATTCTTTTTCAAGAACTCGGTAAGCTTCTCTGCTTCAGTCTCTTCCAGGCCGGAGCCTATCATCAGGACTCGTCCCTCGCCTTCCGGAATAGGGACGGCGAGGAGTGCTTCTCCCGGAGATGCCTCGGCCGATGATTCGATCGTTAGGGTTTCGGCTGCGGTCTTCCCCTTGACCGAAATCATGTAGCACTGCCGGGCCGCTTCTTGGTTCCCTCTGGCCTCGCCTATTCTATGGCTGTTATGAAACTTCAGCTTCTGATGGAAGGACGAAGGCACAGCTCTGACCCCGCCGATGAGCCTTCGGCCGAATATGGCGTTGTAGGCTGAATCGATTTTTACAACGGCAAAGTCCGTTTCAAAGGTTAATTGCCGGGGGGCGGTGCTTAAGATTACAGGGAGTCGGACAATGCCCTCTACTCGGCAGGGCGAGCCGTTAAAACCGAAGAGGGGGCCCCGGTGAGGCTTCATATTAGCCTCACTCAATCCCATTTTTTCAAAACAATCATAAAACAAGATGTTTGGGGAACTTCCATTATCCACAAATATTCTATGTACATCATAGCTATTTATTACAGCATTGACGACGATGGCGTCATCGTGAGGGACCTGAACATCAGTCAGGTCCTCGGTGCCGAAGGTGATGTCTTCCAGACGAGGCCGCTTCGGTTCGCCGTCGACCGCCGCTACGGTGCTGCGCTGCCGCGGCCTTGATCCTTCCCCCGGCCCTCCGGATATCATCATGATAGACCCAGAACTGGGTCTTTGATGGGATGACTCTACCGGGGCCGAGGTGACCTTCGGCGGAGGAGCGGCTTCTATCGCCGGGGGTTGTTGTTGCCTGGGCGCTGCAGGGACGTCCCGGTTCTGTTGCGGCGGCTGCTCCCGTCGGTACTGCGGCAACCTCCCCTCCCAGATGATGCGGTCGATCTCCTCCCGAAGCTGCCGGCACTCATCCGTCGTGTGGCCGATCTCCCGGTGATACTCACAGTATTTGCCAGGGTCCCTTCGGCGAGGATCCGTCTTGATGCGGTCCGGCCGCCGGATCATGCCCTTCACCTCCATGAGCATCCGGGAAGGGGGAGCAGGTAAGGGTAGGTACCGCGGCTGCGGGTCCCGTCGCCTCTCCCTGTCCCAGTCCTCCCGGCGGTATCGCTTTCGGGAGGGCTCTTGGTCTTCTGGCCGAGGTCGGACCACCTGGGGAGCAGGTGCCGAGGTGGCTTCGGCTGCGCCTTTACCCCTGGACAGCATCAGGGCCTCCCGGTTGATGAATTTATGGGCCCGGGCCACGAGGTCCTGGAAAGTAGGGGGATGGCGCTTCCCAATAGAGCCGAGGAGCCCCTCGTCCCGGCACCCGCTGATCACGGCCGAGACCGCGATCGAGCTGTCGAGGTTCGGGATTTGGGCGGCCTCGGTCCGGAACTTGGTGAAGTACTCCTAGAGAGTTTCGGTGGGCCCTTGCCGGATGGCTAGCAAGCTGGCGGAAGTTTCGCACTGCCGGGTGGCATCATAGAACTGGTCGATGAACAACTGGCCCAACTGGACTAGGGAGTGGATGGAGTTGGGGGCCAGCGTCTCGAATCAGGTGAGGGCGATTTTTTCAAGGGTGAGGGGGAAAAGACGGCAGCGGACTGCCTCGGAGATCCCTCGGACCCGGAGGTAGGCGTTGAATCTCTGGAAATGACAGACCGGATCTGTCATTCCGTCGTAGAAAGGGCCCTTCGGCAGCTTGAAATTGGGGGGCACCTCGGTGGCCAGGAGCTCCGCCGTGAATGGGGTCTGCTCCAGGATGTTGCTGGCGAGAGGCGCCCCGTGAGGCCGAGACACCATCTGCTGCATCTCTTTGCGCATTGCCGTCAGCCGCCGGTCCAGGTCCGGGGCAGTCGAGGTGGCGACGGATTGTCCTCCGGTCCGGGCCGGACGGTACTCCGACGAAGCATAATCTTGCTCCGTCAAACGATCAGCGCGAGGAGCTCGGACAGGTAGCGCCAAGGGCTCGCTGTGCGTTGCCGCGGTTTCGTTGGGAGAAACCGGTGTAGGCGCCGGCCGGAACTGGGCATCTTGTACTGGGTAGAGTGGGGGGAGCGGCACCTGCTGAGGAAGCTGTCCCATCAGTCCCATGCGCTGGGCGATGGTGGACACCATCTCCTGAAGAGGCGCTAGGGACGTGACGGCAGCGGCCAGCGTTGCCACTTGTTGCTGGAGTACCCCCACTCGGTCTTCCGAGGCGAGAGACTCTGGTATGGTTGGCAGAGGCAGGCTCGGCGGGGCAGAAGGGGCACCTTCGGAAGGCAGCATCTGTGCCGAGGCCTCCCGCGCTTCTGCTTCGCTTTGTCCGGACCGTCGGGTCATAGGTCGCTGAGACATGACTTGTTTTGTTGGTTTCCCACAGACGGCGCCACGTGATGTAGCCGAAGTTATCACGACCGGATTCCGAAGCCGGAATCCGTAGATATGGATCCGGTGCTGGGTCGGATCGGTGTTCAGGGGCCCGACGGGGATCCGGAAGGCGAAGGACGCAGGGGCGAAGCCGAGAGTCCGAAGGCCGAGGGGTACTTGGTCGGTGGCCGGCTTGCTCCGGGAAGTCGGGGCCGAGGCTCCTCCGGCGAACGAAGGGGCGGCGCGAGGCCGAGTATCCCCTGTTGCGAGGGCAGCCGGCGCACGGCGTCGAGACCAGGGAGAGGAGTCCGAGGTCGGCGGTCGAGACCGACTCGGGAAGGTCGGCGATGATTCGAACCGAGCTCCTGCAGGAGGGAAAGAAGAAGAAAACCAGTCAGCAGAAGTCCCGGGCTTCAGTCCTGGGGAACCCCCTCCGACGGTCAAGTTAGCTCTTAAAGAAGATTCGATTCAGAAGGCAAAGAAAGTAGCTTTAATGCTTTTCGGACTGTAGTCCTTAAGGGTCTCGGAGGCTTGGGGAAGCATCCCTTTGGCAATAAATAGCGGTGTATTTATAGCAAAGGATAGAAGATGGTTAACGGTGGCAACCGATATAGGACTAAATGCGGGCTTACTGATAAACCGCCATAGTGCCTGATCCGCCACCGGAGTGGGCCGGACTCGGCTATCGGGCCGAAGGAGGTTGGGCCGCTGATGGGCCGAAGCCTGTTGGGCCCTAGGCTGCCGCGCTGCTCCCGGGCCGTAGGCTGGTGGGCCGCTAACGGGCTGAAGCCTGTTGGGCCGGGAGCGACGGTGCCGCTTACGGGCTGAGGGCTATTGGGCCGCTGATGGGCCGAAGGCTCCCGGAGGGCCTGGTACTGCTGCTGTTGGGCTGAACGGGGTCTGGGCTTGCTTTAATGAGCCGAATCGGATTCTGCCTCATCACAAGCAATACAGAATTTTTTTTGAAACATAGATGGTATTACATGGTATATTAAGAAGCGAAAAGGAATATACAAGAGTGAAAATGTTTAACCCCAAAAATGGGGTTAACCCTATCCTCCTTAACCCTCTTATCCCCGCCCACTTTTTTCATACCAAACAAGAAAAGGGGTTATGATGGGGTATCTCTGCCCTATCCCAATACCAAATGGGACCTTAACGCACAAGGAATACAGAAATAAATCAGTTTGGAGTAATCAATCCGTTAGGACTTTGCATATTCTGGAGGCAGCTCAAACCAACAACGATCTTGGCCTGCAAGAAAACTTCGAAGAGGTTTTAAAGTAATGCAACCCGTGTCATAACTGCGTCATACTTAGATATCTTACATGCAGTATGGAATAGCATGGAGTAGACAACCTTACAATTATGATGATGAGTTATCCCTTTCATATCATCCATATGGTTCTCTTAACTTGATTATATCATCAATGTGTCAATTGTAAATATTGTAAACTATTGACAAAAACCATCTAATTTCTGTTTGTTAAAGTGTTATTGCATTTTATTTTTATTCAAAAAAGGAAGGCAGCTACATAGGACAGAGTCTTGTCTTTTGTTTATAGTAGAGTGAAAGAATGGATAAGAGCTTGATGTAAAGAGCATATTGTCAATTCTTCCTTTTTTGTTCTTTTGGAGGATTATAGGTGACTCACCATCTTGGTGTTTTTGTAGAGTGAGATTTGAGAGCTCCCGACTCCTATACTTGTAACATTTGTTTTTCCTTTTATACTTACAGTGGTACCATCCACTTTAAAAAAAAATAGCATTTCTTTTAGTATTTGTGTCATTTTTATCTTTTCCTTTTCTGTTTTTGATTTTTTATTCAACTGATTCAGGATGCCCTAAGCTTAAACTGGTTCAACGCATGCAGTTGATCCCATCCAATCTAAATCAGGATCAGACCTGGTAGACTTGACAGCCCAATTACATCATATAATCCTTGCTAACCTCAGGAAAGTCGTTTGTGCCAGTAATACCTATCATGTGTATCTTCATGCAAGTTTAACCAAGAAAGACATCTGGCGGCCAAAATTTTTTAGTAGTAATTTGACGATCTGCAGGAGTCCTTGAAAACATTTTCCTAAACTCTTTTAGGGTGTTAACAATTATAATGATTTTAGGAATAGCTTTGTAAATTCAATACTAACAAAGATTTCACTTTTGTTGATGAAATTGTAGTGCTACTAACTTCAGAAAAAGGTAACAAATATCGCTTTCTTTTACCTTGATGTCATGTCATCCATGCATTAGAGAAACTATCAAGTGACCTCCTCGGATGACAATACTGAACTAAGAAACTTTCCTCTTAGAGAAAACGTATTTCATGCTATCATATGACCATGTATATTGCTAAATCATAGGCTCTCTGGACTGCCTGAAACATGGGCTCCATAAAAATGGGTTTAGGCTTCATGCCTAGACCCAACTTCAGGATATTAACACAACCAACTGCTCTCTCCCTATCTACCTATCTAAGTATAGATGGATAGATAGCTAGATAGATATAGACATAGATATAAATATAAGTAAATAGATAAATATATATATAGACAGAGACATAGATAAAGACATAGATACATACACAATACTGTCACTGCTGATCAATCAATGGGCCATTTCATGCTTTTAGTTTCAGTTATCCGGATCCTATTGATATCGTGTAGTATTGACAAAAAATCATCATCATCAGAGCCTGATCTATTTTATTTGGGGTCAGCTATATGAATTCTGTCCCACCATTTAAATCTATCTAATGCCATATTTGATCATATGTATGCAAATAACATCTGAAATTTATATTGACTCAATACAGTTGCAATGGGAAAATGGCTTGTTTCAATTATGTTGAAGTCTTTGGTACCTTTTCTGGGGAAAGTGGCTAGCTGGTTCTTAAGCAGATCTTGAGATGAGTAAATTCAGACCTAGCTGGTTCTTAAGTAGATCTTGAGACAAATAAATTCAGATGTGCCACACTTACATACTGTGCATAATGAGTCAGCATTTCAAGGCAATTTGAGAAATACAGTGAAGAGAGGATACTTTTATATGCTGTGGTTGAGCTTCATATTAATGAACTAGCCTCCACGTGTTTGTGGACAATAAAAATGATAAAATGGATGCAGTACTGGGCCTATTGGCAGCACACTAATCTGTCTCCGATTTGATTGCAAATAGACCAGAACACAGCCACTGATCTAACCAACAGAGGCAGTATAATTGTATATAAAAACCAAAAAGGAATTAGTAGTTTAACCTCAGTACAGGGTCATCCAATAAAATGGGCACAGTGGAATACATGTTCATCATGGTCGTTGCATGCATAATTTTTTTAATTTCCTTAGAAGGCTAGAACAGACTTTCCAATGCATACTATTAACTGTCACCATGGCATCGTTTCACAAGTATCAGTTAATATCTCAAGTCTCAACGTATCCACATGCAGCAGCCAGCAAAGATGTATACAAGGATAATGAAGTTGGACCATGGGTATTATTTAGACAGGTACATCGAATGTACTACAAAGATGACATACCTTAACATAGCCACAAGGAAGTGGTGGACCCACACGACCCACACTTTGGTCATCACTTTCAGTAAATGTTCCCCCAGCACATGTCTCAGTTAAGCCATATCCTTGACCTATTGGAGCCCTGGAAATGGTTATATACAAGTTAAATGGATGCTCAAAAGAATTATATAAAAAAGAAGTACATAACCTCTTCATTCCTCTCTACCGATTAAAATCAAATGGAAGGATAAGAAAATATGACCTCCCTTCCTTCATCCCCATTCACAGTGCTACACACACATGCATCTATGGCTTATTTCCAGAGAGACAAGGCATAATTTCTCAAAGTGTTTTCCTTCGGCATGCAATTGCTTCTTACTTCACCGGTGACTTGAAATTCTTTGCAAAAGGTTGCTCACATATTTGTTCAATTATAAAGTCACTGAAAAGGTCCTAATGGTTACCCACTGCGTCATTACAAAATAGAGCCATCAGGTAGACGAATAAAGGAAAGAGTGCATGCCATCGTATGGGATTTCAGAAAGAAAGAAATGTAAAAATGTTCTGAAACAAAGAACCTCCCCCAGTTGATAAGATAATCCAGATGGTTTTGAAATGGCATAAAGGCCAAACCATCAATTAGGATATCAAAGTCAAATGACAATTCAGCAATTCCCAGAGCAGTAGGTAAAGGTGATCAAGAGTTGTGTTACAACAGCCAAATGTTCCATTCTTATGAATGGGGGGTGCATAGGTATTTCTCTAGCTCAACAGGTCTTTGGCAAGGAGATCCATTATCTCCACTTATATTTGTATTGCTGGCCAATTTGCTCAGTCGGTTTTGCAAGAAAGCTGAGGTACTGGGGTGGATTCATAGTGCTCAAATGTGGAGGGTTCCCGTGGGAATTTCCCATGTGCAGTTTGCCGATGACACTGATTTCCATGGAAGTTGCTGTGGACCAGATAAATTATTTATTGTTCATTTTGAAGACTTTTGAGGCCTGCTCAGGTTTAATGATAAATTTTGATAAGAGTGTCCATCATTGGGATTAATATGCCGGAGGAAATGTGTACTCAGTGTGCTGAAGTTTGGGGTGTAAAGTGACTGAGTTGCCTATCACATATTTAGGCCAGCCTTTGCATTTTAAAAGGATTACATTGTCAGCTTGAAATCCTCTTATACACAAGATGCAAAGAAGACTTTCCATTTGGAAATCCAGATCTTTATCATTGGGAGGAAGGATTGCTTTACTTAACTCAGTCTTGACAGCCATACCGCAGCATTATCTTTCAGTATTTTTATTGCCTTCCACTGTGAGGAAAAGATGAGATTGCATAAGGAGAAGTTTTCTATGGGGAAGTACTAATAATGCCGCGAACATTCACTTGGTTGGATGGGAAAATGTCTGTCAGTCTAAACAGAAAGGAGGCCTAGGAGTGAAAATTTTACAAATGATGAACATTGCACTGCTTGAGAAATGGATTTGGGAATTAACTTCTGAGGAAGAATCCTTATGGAAGCAAATTATTAGGATGAAGCATTACAGGTCATCACCTAAATTCTACTTACACCCAGAGAATGTCACCTGGTTGTCACCAATGTGGAAGGATATTCTTAAGGCAGCAAGTATATTTGATAAATATATTCGAATCAAAGTGGGCAATGGTGGTGATACTTTGTTCTGGCAGGAAAGATGGATTGTGGAAATAACACTCAAGGAGAAGTATCCAAGGATTTGTCAATTGGCTTCCCGTAAAAGTTCTTACATTCAGGATGCTTACTCTGTGGATAATGGTAATGTTCAATGGCATGTTCAGCTAAGGAGGGGTCTAAGATTACACCAAGAGGTGTATTTGTCTTTATTACAAGAATTGTCTGCAACAAATATCAGTTTGAATGGCCACGATCAACTTGTCTGGGCTGATAATAATGGAATTTTTCTGTGAAGTCCTTTTATAAGATTATGGAAGGAAATCTGACGTCTTTTAAACATTTTGTGGAAATATGGAAGGTGAAGCCTCCACTCAAAGTCAGAAGTTTTATGTGGCTGGTGTTCAGGAACACATTATTACTAAGGTGTATAGAAGCAAATGGTGCAGAGATGAGGACACAGCTTGTGTGCTATGTGGTGCTGATGTAGAAGATATAGATCACCTGTTTATCAAATGTGCAATCAGCAGAGAAGCATGGGTCACTATAGAAAGATCACCCAGTTTTTACCCATCATTCACAAATATGCAGGAGATGTAGGATTTTTTTAACCAGATGAAGTATAAACTTCGTAAATGCAACCAGAGGAGAATTCTACAAATTTTGCCGCATGCAATCTGTTGGAGTATATGGAAGGAAAGAAATGCTACAATTTTTCGGGAATTAAACTTATCGTGGAAAACATTGCTTTACTTGCTATTTCTTTCCTGTATAATTGGAGTCATCATATTCTCTGCAAAGAATTCAAGTAGTAGTTCTTTTTGTTTACTTTATTTCTTTCTTAGCTAGATAGGTACCTCACCTATCTAAGCTTGTACTACCTCTATTTATTTTTTAATAAAATTGGTGGTGCAATCCAAATTTCATTTGAAAAAAAAAGTCACCTAATGGTTAATCTGACATGATATAATATTTATAAGTGTGGGGAACTGCAGATGGAATAGTTTTCTACAATCAGATAGTTACTTTCTGCATAGATGGGAAAAGGTGTGCATGTTTTAAATTGATTGGAATTTTCTCATTATTTTAACTTAAGGTTGCAGTTTCATCTAGCTATCCCTTTCACTTCTTTTCGAAAATTACCTATTCTTTTCCCTTGATTAGTTGAATTTGATGCCATGCAATTTTCATATGAAGGCCAATATTTTGCCCTTTTTTCCTTGTTGTTGATTGGGCATTTGAAAGGATTATCAATTATAAAACAAATATCTGTATAGGAAGATGGCATTAGGCTTCCAGAGTGTGAAAGTCTTTACATAAATTTACTATCTAAATACTCAGGGTTTTTTGGTATCTGATGATACTGACACAAAAGTTAGCCAAATGATGAGATTTTAATGATCTTTTATAGAAAATGAAAATTTTCTACTTTACTCTATGGATGTTTTCCTTGACTTTAAAGAAGTTTAAGTCAGTTGTGAAGAAAGACATAAAAACTTGCTGAACTAGAAAACATACAACTGGTTCATCAATTTTAATAAATCCAAGTTTACATTCCAACCCATGGTTATCTTACTGGACAGTAGATATATCAGGCAAGAATTCATCATAGAAACTCATATAAGATGCTGTCAAAAAAGTGAGAAATGCAAAGTAATGTGGATTATCTCAAGATATGTAATGGGAATGTTAATTTATCTTTAATTAAGTAAGTCCTTACATATATACATAACAAAAATTTAAAATTAATAGGAAGGAAATTACCCAAGACATATATTGATGAATCTTTGTGTATCACCAGACAGAGGAGCACCGCCACAGAGCATGAAACGTATACGACCTCCAAGGACAGATCGTATTCTTTTAAAAACAATGGTATCCCACAGAAACCTGTCTAATCCCCATGCTCCAAACCAGCTTCCTTCAATTGCTGCAAGTCTGCGTCTGTATGCAATGTGAAAAAGCTTCTTGGATATCCCATCTTTCTCAACCTAGAAATAGTGGAAGGACACAAACTAAAGACAGACAGCCAAATGAGGGAAAAAATCACTTAGTAAAATGAGTTCAGACCTTTTTCAGAACACCATACCGAACACGATCCAAAATTGCAGGAACTGCCGTCATAAGAGTGGGCTGTAACACAGATGCATCTCCTTTTGTCCCTTTCTTGATCTTATTTGATGAATCAGTCAACGTCAATGCTGAACCATAACCCATAGCACAACCCGCAGTCAGCATCACTGTCTGGACGACATAAACATGTCAGATAAAGGTGATCAAGAAGGACATGCACAGCTCATCAAGCAGAAATAACATTAGGATATAATGACCTCTGCTGCTAGTTCAAAGACATGTGCTAGAGGCAAATATGCCAGATAAATGTCACCAGTTCCTATATTGGGAACGGTTGTTGTAACTGCAGCAGCAGTAGCCACAAGATTTCCATGAGTAATCATGACTCCCTGTACAAAAGATAAAAGCAAATTTTATAATAGGAAAAGGATGTAGAAAGATGAGCTATTTATGACTATTTTTATCCTCTATGGAGTTCATCTGATGAAACACAAAAAGATCACAAAACTGCTGGAACTAAAACATATCGTGGAATGTAAACTTTCTGAATGTCAAAAGATGCCAACATTATTTCAGTGTTGCATCTTGCACAGCATTCCTTTTACATGATCGCATCAGAAGATAAGAAACAGAAATACCAACCATGAGACTTATTCCTCACTCATTAAGATTAATAGACATATTCTTCATAGAATGTGCACGTTTTTCATTTCATGGTATAATCCTAATCCCATATGATGAGAACATTGACAAGAAGGAATTTGATCAGAATTTTTCTATAAGAAAGCATAAGAACGGCCACAAAATGCCAGGACAAAGCACTTCTGTGCTTCTTCTTCTTTTTTCTTTTTTTTTTGCATTATATATGAAAAGAGAGGGATGGAAATGATCCAGGGACTTCTAACCTGATGTTCTTTGAAGATTTCATCTCCTTATTTTCATACAATTGAGTAAGAAACCATGATTTTTTGGGGTACAAAAAATAAACAGAGACTGCTCACAAAATTGATAAATGACAAAAAAATGTTCATGGATTGCATAAAATCCAAAGAAAATCATGATGTTTTGAACACACAAAGGCTTGGAGATAAATAGTTAGGAGGTCATCTCATAGCTACATAGTATATACCTGATGAGCACTATGATGATTGGACTTCCTTTTTTGCAAACTTCAGATACCAAAAGTGGTATATTAGATCCTCCATACAATTGGAAGAGTTTTCAACATTTTAACAGAAAGAGAACGTGTGCATCATCCAATGAACAAACAGCCTTTGACTGAAACATTAAACATGAACAAAGACTCTGTTTAATCATATATATTGTCTCACTCCTGGTGAACTAAGTTTTCCAGCTGATTAACCAAATACATTTCAAGCATTATGTTTTTCCCGAGTGAAATACAATAAGATGAACAAAAGATGAAAACAATAGTTAAAATTTTCCTCTCTTTAAAGAAAAAAAACCTTTGAAGTCGGATAGTACCATGACCTTCTAGAAGGGAAGAAGGAATTTACGAGTATAGTAAAAGTAAGCTCTCAAAAAAAAAGGAAAGAAAGAAAGAAAAAGCAGCAGTAGGTGTGTTGCACTTCACCCTCCCAAAAAGGCTAAAAGAGAAATGTTGAAACCATCCAAATTACACAAGCATTTGACCCTTCCCAAACCACATCACAGATACAATTTAGCCTATTCTTGAATCTTAAAAAAACGAAGTTAGCTACCCTCTCTAGTCTCTAGGAACTTAGTCTCCTTGAAAAATTTTCTATTCCTCTCACACCAAAGGGTCCATTAAGTCACGCGAAGAATCAGCCATCAGATATTATGATCACCAGCTAATGAAGTCAACTGGAGCCAAAACACAAAGTCTCTAAGGTAAGGGTCTACCTTGGGCAGTGAAAACAAGGGGTGACATTGACCTTATGATCGTCAGCTAAGTAAATCAACTAGAATTACACCATAAAGACTCTTAGGGTCTATTTTGGACAATGAAAACAAGTGTGATGTGAAACGATTGGAGGCGTCTCACCTGGCCCCGTCGCACGGCTTTTCCAACCTCGTCTCAAGGTTGTCTTCTTTGTTGCAGAGAGAAACATGAGAAAATTCACTAAATTCGCACCAACAATTCATCAAAAAAAAATAAAAATCCATCTTACAAGAATATTTAAAGAGAAAAGAAAACCTAGTGACTCCATAAACTTGACTCTAAAACAAAATATCCCTAACATGAAAAAAAAGTGCAAAAATCACACAAAAAAATTCTGAAAAATAGAAAAGGACCTAAACGAGCCCCAAACGGGCCAAACAAAATACCTACGAACTCGTAGTCCAAAATCCTATGCATCAAACACCCTTTAGTGAGTCTCTGAGCCTAAACTGAGATTGAGACTATCGGATCAACCGGATCATCCTTAAACTACTGTGTAAAATGCATCGAATCTGGATCCCCATCATTCTCCCCTTGTTCGACAAAACTCGTCCTCGAGTTTTGTACTGTCGGAGGATCATGATCCCCTAGTTTGAGAAAACACATCCTCAAGTTTTGTAGTGTCGGAAGATCATGATAGCAACTATGACAGTCGAATATGGTATCAAAATTCTCAAACCAACATCCACATTGAGATGCGTCGAACATCGCACTGCATGATCATCAAGAATATACCACACTGGATCAAAAGTGTAGTGTCAGGTGGCAAGGTCTACTTCTCAGACTATGATCGACTTAATATGTAGGTCCAACAACTCCTCGAATAGAAAATCCTCCAACAAATGAAGACCGCTCTCAACCATGATAGCCTGATCCCACACGGGTATGTCAGATGGAGGCAAAGAGGCCACTAAAATGGATGTGGCAAGGGTCACATCAAACTCGAACCCTACAGAGGATAAGGGTGGAGATGGTGATGATGCACTGCTAATGATGTCCAAAGAACCTAAATCTGTTGGGATGACCGTTGAGTCAGCTTCACACTTCGCAATCTTGCTTGCCTCCTCAAACTGAGACTTTGTTACACTTGAAGAATACTTGATTGAAAGAATGAACTTTATTTTCAAATGAGGTGGCTGGAGGGTGTACCTTTGTCGCTCATGATCTATGATGGCATGTCGTTCATCCATCCAGTCTTTGCCAACTCTAATGTATGGTCTTGGTTGTGGAAGAATAATACACCATGGCCTATCAAAGTGAGAAACTCCCTTGAAGGCCCCACATAATTTCACAAATGCTTAATTACCATCGGACACTATTTCTTCTATCTTGGAGAGTAAACTAACAAGTGTCTATGAAATAAAACTCTCCTCCACTCTACCATTAAACACAAGGACAGCATGCACCTTATTTGACAAAATAACTCCAGTGTAAAAGATTAAGGAAGTCATGCCTACAGACGGGAGAGACGATGTATGAGCACGAATCAATCTACAAGCTACGTGGACTGCATTGCCAACCTCGTCCATGTCTGTAGACCCATCATAGAGAAAGGGGGGGGGGGCATTTTGTCGACAGCAAAGGGGCAATTTGCTGGTGATGTCGATGGAGTGCACATAAGGTGTGGATGAAGTGCACATGGGCGCGCTACAGTACCGTGGTACTATTCATAGTACTGTTCATGGTGAACAGTAATCGCGGTTAATGTTCATGGTGAACAGTAACCCCGAGGAAGAGAGAGAGGAGGCAGTGGTGTAATCGCAGCAGTGTGGCAGTGGCTGCACGCTGCAGAGGCAGGTTGGGTGTGTCACCCACCCCTATCTCAGGGTTCCCTCCTCCGTCTCCTAGAAACACACCGAAAATCGGAACAAGATTTGGATAGTGAGGATGATCCAAAATAGGCTTTGATATAAAATTGATGTAGAATGATCGGAGGTGTCTCATCCCACGATCCTCAAACGTCTCACCTAGCCACGTCGCGGGGCATTTTCAACCCCGTCTAAACGTCGTCCTCTCCGTCGCAGAGAAGAACACGAGAAAATTCACTAAATTCGCAGCAATAAGTTATTGAAAAATAAAAATATGTCTTACAAGAGTATTTAAAGATAAAACAAATTCTAATGACTCCCTAAACTTGACTTTAGACCAAAATACCCATAACATGAAAAAATAGTGTGAAATTGAGACTGAGAGTGTCGGATCGACTAGATCATCCTCGTACTACCATGTAACATGCGTCATATCTGGATCCCCATCAAAGGGAGTAATTAGTCTTACCTCTTTGAATCCAATTATCCTCATTGGTAAAGTGCCGAAGGGCATATTAGAGGACACAAGTAAAGGCTCATGGTAAGCTTCTGAAACTTAACTTTTGTCGATCTATTCAAAACATCAACAATTATTAACTCATAATATGTCCAAACTGCTAACCTTTGGTAGTCCAGTACTGCCGCTTGTATACATAATTACAGCAATGTCAGAACTTGAAGGTAGCCTCGAATCAACAGGATTTTCTCGGCCAATCTTTTCAACTTCATTGAAAGATAAAACTGTCCAATGTTTCATGCTCTCAGAAGTAACAGAATCAATTGGATTTCCTTCATCTTCAAGGTAAATGACGTGCTTGATGTTCTCCACATGTGACCCCATAGCAGATAGTTTCCTCAATTGCTTGGCATCACAAATCAGAGTTGATATTTCAGTCTGCCAAAAGCAAAAATTGTCCTAATCAATTAAGCAGTGAGCTCAAAAGACCATAGAACTATGCAGAATCAAATAAAATATTGTTTCTATATATCTATCCAAATAGCTTTTGAAAAATTGAATGTGACCAAGGACACTAAAATACATGTATTCTTTTCTATTCATCTATTCACATTTTGTTTTGATGTTCTCAAAGTGGATTAGAAGTACATCAACTTGCATTTCCGAGCGTAATACTAGACAGAAGACTTTCACAAGCACACTTTCTTGTAGAAGGTTCACTGAGGTTCAGCAGAATGAGGGTATAAATGTACGTGGGCAAGTACATGAAAGGAAGGCAGTCAGTTTCATTCCTTTTCCTGTTTTCCATGTAAGCACAAAGCTCCTTATGCAGCCCTTCTTATTTTTAAATTGGAGATAAAATCAAGAGCTGAAGTCAAAATAGAAAAGAAAATAAATCAACTAAAATACGCATGCAGCAATACAGGAGACTTGTACATGATGCCTGTTTTCAAGCAATGCATATAATTCCACTTTTTCATATTCCTAAAGATATTTAGAAACCCCAACCCAAAAGAGCTTGAGAGATGAAAAAAGTGCCAGAAAACTGAACAGAATGAATGTACTGACCTCATTAAGTGAATGGATTAGTGCTTCGTCACCTAAAGATGCATAAATGGTAACAACAGTAATGTTCTGACGGAAAAAGCCCTGATACACAATAAATATAAGGGTTGATGTTACAAAATCATTCACTCTAGATGAACAACAAGGAGGAATGAGAGAGAGACTATAAATCATAGACAAATTATTCCATTTTCCAGATATCATCAATGATTCTTTCATAAATAAGTATGCATATATTGTTTCATACGATAATGCTTGTGCATCATGTCATGTCATCATCGTCTTTTTGGCAATGCATGACACAGCAAAAATGAAGAAATACTTTACAGCATAGTAGCATATCAACAGTAAAACCTTTTTTTCCCAAAAAAAAATCAAAACAGAAGCTACCAGTCATTGGTGCAATCAATTGATTGGTTATCTTGTTATGATTAGTGAATAGAGCTATGAATGTATACTTTTATAAGAAAGCTAGATTAATATCCCCTAAATGCTCTGCTGCATCTTATAAAGAAAATACAACTTCAGACGGCATAGAAGGAACAAATGAAGCTCCTATAAGCTTTCCTAACTTGTCCCCGATATTAGAGGCATCCAGGGTCATAGTTGGTTTGGTATATCTAGAGAATATGTGGGAACACTTCATTAAATAGGGTGATCAAAAGCATAAAAAAATGCAATAAATAAAACAGCTTTTAGAACCTGAAGAGCAATAAACCACTCTGCCCTGGTTTCGGAGAAAATAGCTGCAGAACTATCTGGATTATGACCCAACTTAACAAGACCAGATGCAAAGTTATAAGCACGATCATATGCTTCTCCATAAGTGATCCATTCATATTCCCCCAAGTGTAGCTTCTCAAATTTCCTCCCACCAGCGGCAACCTCTATTTCCCTGCTAATAAGCTTCCTGGTTCCCAGAAACCTGTCCTTAGCATGTTTTCTACAAGACTGCTCAAAAAGTGCTGCCATGGTTGTTGCTCCTTCCCAAGGCACTTCAATCAATGTTGGGAATCTCTTGTTTTGCATCGTTAGACCAGCCTCCCCACCTACATCAACTTGCACTGCTCTTTTCTGGCTTCTCTTATTCATCACTAGAGAAGAAAGTAACAAAGGTAGAGCAAGACCAAGAACGACAGCAATAAGCATCCCATAGAGCCCATGTCCTCCCCCCAGAAACATGTATTGCTTGGCAAAATTTTGCAGTGATTGGATGTTGAAATGGTTTCCATAAATATGCTCCATGGTTTCCAATCACAAATTCATAAATAGAATTTCTTCTTCAAGCACACTGCATAGCATTTGGAAATTGCCAGTCAGTACAAGGTGCAACAAAAACAAAAGAAGCAAAAGGCTTTGCTCTGATAGTCAAATTCGTGCTAACAAAAAATGTTTACAAACTCCAAAATAATCAAGTTGATGCAACCAGTGAGGGGGAGCCTTAATGTAACAGTAAGGTTGCTTCATTGGCACAGAGGTCACATGTTCAAATCTGGAAATAGCATCATGACAAAAAACAAGGTAAGGCTCCACAGAATTGACCCTCCCGAGGCTCCGCATTAGCAGGAGCCTTGTAGCACTGGGCTGCCCTTTTTATGCAACCACTTCCTAGTGTCAAAAGCATTAAAGACTCGTTCTCAAATGTACTTTTGACCTACATATTCTTGCCTCTGTTCTGCCTTCCAAAGAACTGAGAACAATACAAGACATAACCAAAAGAAGATCATTTTCGCAAAAACTAGGGAAACCTTCAAAAAGACCATCGCATTACAGACAAATGATTGATATATTGAGTAGCAGGATTGCGCTAGGGGTCTGTTAAAGGAATCTGTGGTACTCAAACTTGGCTCTGGACGGGAATTAGGGTTATGCAAAAAGACCTAGCATTGCATTCCAGCCCAAAAATTCTAGTCATAAAACCCCTCAGTGTCACTAGAGAACAAGCATGCAAGAAGGCGTGAAACAAACTGGAAGGCCACACATTCCGTTCAATCTTTGAACATTAAGACAGCCAAAAAATTAGAGAAAATAACTAGATTGACATTAACCATCGCAATCCAACCAGAAAAAGAGAACTATGTTACTATACTACGAGAGAAAGATTCGGTTTTGCTCCAGTAAACAGATTTTTTTCATCTGGATCCTAAAACGAATAACCAGAACGGGAAATTAGGAGAATTGGGTTCTAATAGTAAGGAAAATTAGAACCAAAAAAAACGAAAAATTCTGAAATTCATCAAAAGAAGCAAGATGCATCATGTTAGGACGATCTCACAGAGAAAACATACCGTGAGATAGGATCAAACCCGGTAAAAAGAAAGGAACTTTATGGCTCTGATCGCACCTGGAGAGCGATTCTGATCAGCTGGAATAGACAGAGTGGACCGCGTCGAGAGAGCAAGGGCGACCAAGACAGCTGAAGTAGGCAAAGGTGACCAAGGCTTTAGTAGAACTTGGGAGTGGCTTGCGGGTGGGAAAAAGGAACAAGAATCGTTTTGCATGAGTAATACTCGCTGCATTTATGATGTTAATTGTACTGATCCTTCGTGTAAATAAAAATAATAATAATAAAAAATAAATAAATAAGTATTGAAGTGTTTTACATGTCCGCATAAGTTGATTTTTTATCGGACGATTTAAAATTTTTTAAAAAATTAAAAAATATTATTAAATTTGGTTTATAAATTTTTACTATTTAATAGGATTTGATTTTTTATTTTTTAAAATTTTTTATTGTTTGATCAGAAATTAACTTATACGAATATGTAAGATATTTTGGACCCACCTAAAAAAATTTAAAATTTAATTTTTTATGTACACCCCGTACTGAGGATCAATACAATTGGCACTCTGGTGCAGCAAGTATTACTCATTAAATATACCAGTGTTACTGTTTTTTTTTTTCACTTGAAAAAAAATCTATTTGCAGTTGTACCATTTTGGCATATGATAATATGATCAGGGTTTGCGACTTGTTGTGTGTATTGGGTAGCACCCGTGTCAGGAAGGTAGGGTTTAATGAGATGTGAGCCCTGCAACACTATCTGAGGTAGAATGAAGCCCATGATTTATGTCCAAATGAGACTCATGCATGACTGGGAGATGGTCTTTGTTGAAGACGTCTTGGATGGCATAAAATCTGCAAGTTTCTCGGATTTGAACTTGCGTCCTTAGGTCTACTTTAATTTCCGGATTGCTTGTTCCAACATGAGTAATCTCATATTACTTATATTGAAAAAAAGTCCAATTTTAGTTTGGTAAATTTAGTGTAGTTCTACTTAAAACAAGCTATTCTATCTAAGTAAAATAAATATAAAAAAAATCATTAATGATTATTCTAAGTAAAATAAACAAGCTTTTTTGCACATTCATCCTTATTTCAGAATAAGTCGTTCCTACATAAGTTAAAGGAAGAAAAAAATATGATAAAAGTCATCCTATCTAAGTTAAAGGAAGAAATAAAATAAAATAAAATAAGTCGTTCTCCCTTATCCTGCATTCAAAGTTTCAAACTAGGCCTAGCTACGAGTATGGCTGCAAGTTCTTAACAAGGAGGTTATGAGGAGGAGGGGTTGTGCAACCCTAGTCACCCAATGATCTAATCTGCACACACGCATGCATGTACATGAACCAACACATAAAGTAGGGGAAGGGAAATGAGATGCTAGGCAAGGGACAATGCCAGAGTGCAACAAGGGACAAGATGCATCTCTTGTTTTGCAAGAATCATTATACGTTTATTATGATCAATTTTTTCAGAAAACTTGTGTCATGTACCAAATGCATCTTAAGAGAGTCGGTTCGGAAAGCAATTTTGTGATACATAAATTTAATACATATTTGACATCAGACATATAGCATACATTTTAAAGTGAATAAATAGTAAGTATAAATTTTGAATTTTATGCCATGTGTTTGATGTCAAACGTGTGTATCAAATTTTTCTATCACAAAACTATTTTCTAATTATTTTTTTTTTGGAGAAGGGGGGGTCCTCTTGTCCTCCTCAAAACCCAAAAATCCAAAATAGTATCCATACAAATGCATTTCTTTTAATTCCATAACCTTAATTACTTAACCTCCAGTAGCGCACGCATGTAAGAATCCTCGAGAGTACGGGTACCCTCCATAAACTTGTGAAATTACAAGGTGGTCCTGGAGAGTGTTTCAGCGACCCAAAGGGCGGGAAAGTAATTTCATACTTGCCATGCACCACAGCCTGGAGAGTTCCACTTTGCCAAGTGGACCGTCTTGGCTCACTTTCCGAGTATCCTTTGCCCGTACGACACGACACTGGTGCCGCTGGAAATATCATACAAAAAGACGTATTGAAAGGACACACATCAATCCAGACGTTCCAGTGGCCCATTAGGATTTTGAGAAAATTAAAAAAATAGATGTTAAATTAAATCAAATTAAATTTAAGTTAAAATAATTTGAGATTATGACATATCAAGATTATAAGAACTGTGGTCCCCATAAGAATAATGAGAAGCTCTTTTAAAATCTTCAAAAGTTATTGCAACCCACCTTCTTCTCTCTTCTCTCTCTCCCTTAGTGGAGTGGATTAGGGGCTAAGATTTTAAAAAGAGAACATGTAATGGAGATGTCCATAGTCCCTCCCCCTTCCCTCTTTTTTTTATTCCAATCATTAGAAGCTTCCAAGATAAGTGTATCCAAACATAGACAGTCTTTATAACGAGTGCTTAACTGATTGTCAAGTTATAAGTAATTCTTCAACAATTTAACAATCTATATATATAACAAATGGATTAGTTATGTAAGTTAAAATTAATAATTATTTACTTTTAATAGATGATTTAGGTAAATATAAAAATAATATTATTATAATAATTATAATATTAAATTATTTTAAAATAAAAGATTACAGTGGTGATACGGTCAACTACTAAGAAGTTCACTTCACTAGAAGTGAATGATAACACTAGTCAACCAATTTTTATTGGATGGCAGCAAAAGAAAAGGAGACGACGTTCGCTGGCAAGCACATGCTGTGAAACACAAATTGTATCTAAGGTTGTAGTGAAACACAAATGGTAAAGGTTGTAATTTGGGCAGGTTAGGTTGAGTTATCTGATAATTTGGATTAACTCTAATTCAAAGTAGCTCTCTGTCTAATTTTAATTTAGTTCAAATTCAGTCCAAATGCAACCCAAATTCAACAGTAAGTAGGTTAGTTGGGTTGGATTGGACTGATCCTATTTGTAGATAATTTGTCGTAAGTATTTTATTTTTACATGAATTAACGTAAAGAGTAATACTTGCTGCGATGCCTCCCAATCGCAATGGGGGCATTGCAACGGATAAAAGAAAACAAAAATTTGATTTTTTTTTTTAGGTTGGCCTTAAGGTTCCTTATTCAACCGTATAGTGCAATGTCCGATCGGGCAACCCAAAAAAATCTGACAAATCAAAAATCGTTATTGGATTCGGCCCATTAAGTGACATTTTTCACCGTTCATTGGATTGACTTTTTATTTTCGAATTTTTCGGATTGCCTAATCGGGCATTGCACTGTATGGTTGGATAGGAGAGCTCGAGGGAGGCCTAAAAAAATTTAAAAAAAAAATCTTTTACCTATTGCAATGCCCCCGTTGCAACTGGGGAGGAGTATTACAGCAAGTATTACTCTAATGCAAAAGTCAACTAGTCAAATTGGGCCAACCCAGTTTTTAATCCAATTCAATCCAACTTTGACTTATGTCAACCAAAATTTAATCGGATCCAGTTTAAATAATAATTGCACCCCATTTCATAGGGCGACACAGGTTAATGGCTGTCCGTTTTGTCTTTTTGGAACTTTTTTTTTTTCCTATCAAGACCTTACGTATCTAAACGCTACCCTTATTTCAGTTTTACGGTGCCAAAGGTCATGCAACGTTCCTAAAAACTTCGGAATTCATTCCCAACGAAAATAAATAAGAAACATATCATATAAGTTCTCTTGTTTGACAATTTAATTAAAAAAAGAAATCATATTACCTTACAATGGATGGAGAATCATATTCTTAATTTTAATAGAAAATATCATAGAACATCATCATACTTTATGATTTTACCTAAATATATGCAACAATGATTAAAAATTTGCACTAAATTTATGCCCTCTTATGTAACTCAGTTTGTTCAATTGAATTCAGTTCACGAACAGTAGAAGTCAAACTAAATCAAATTTCGCTCTTTTATTTGGTTTCAACTCAAATCAAATTTTATTAGATTTTCAACCGAACCAAGTCAGACTGAATGAGTCGATTCAATTTTTTTTTTTAAGTTTGAAGTTTGAACCGAATAGTGAATACCTCTATCTTCAGAGAATCATATATAACTCCTTATCCGCAACCTTATCTTCGTGTATTCTTATCCTTTAAAGTTATTGGAGTCATATGTATACATAATCCGAAATTATCATCCATAAGCTTCTTGTTATGCTGCTGTCAGGGGAGAGAAAACGAAATCTGCCTCCAAGGTATAATTATATATGAGATCATCTTAGACTAATTCACATAAATTCTACCTATTAGACATTTAATATTTTTGAAATTGAGTTTTATGATAATGGGGCATGCAATGAGACGAGAATGTGGCTGCGATTTTAATAAAGTATGTGAGAAAACCGACTTGTAAATAATTGGACAAGCAAGCAAAGAAAATGATTAGATAATTGGACTCAACAAGGGGTGTAGCCTTATCTAAAATTATCCAAATGTAGATAATTTTCCCATCTCTATCTTGAAAATCCAAAAGAGTTGTATCATCATATTTTCTTTAGCTTCAGGAACAGACTGGACAAACAGGCATGTGGGTATCCTTGGATGTTTAGGTGCCTCTACTTCCATGCTCGTTCTTCTTCTCTTTTTTTTCTTCACCTCTAGGGGAGAAAGATGGACACATTATTGTATCTCTCTAAATTCCACCAAAGCAAGCCCTAGGGTTACTTCTGTACAAGGGAAAGTGAAGGATGAGGAGGCGAAAGACCTTCTCATTACTCCCTCTCCCTCATCCACGCAAAATCTCTCAATGCTCCGGCACTTCATCACTTGAATAATATTTGCTGCAATGTTTCTTAGTATTGCATGTACGGATATTGCAGTGGGTAAACTTTTTTTTTTTTTTTTTTTCTTAGTCGACTTCTAGGTGCCTTAATCATCCGTACAGTGCAACGTTCGATTGGACAATCTATAAAAATATAAAAAATAAAAAATCGAACTCCAATGAACAATAAAAAATATACTTTCATTATTGATTGGAGCTTGAGTTTTGATTTTCTAGGTTTTTTGGGATCATCCTATCGAGCAGTGCACTATACAGATAGTTAGGATACCTTGAAACTATCTGAAATATATATATATATATATATATGCATCTCTCTCTCTCCATGCATATGACCAGCAACAATTGCATAGCTGAACAACGGGTGAAAATGATGGCACATGACCGCACTGAGGCCTGTACTTCTAGTTGCAAGTTTGAAGGTTCAATTTTAAATGTCTAGTGATATCCATGGTCTGTTGGTGTGGCTTCATGCATAAAGCTTTTATTCTTTCCTTTTGGCTTCCTTTATTTTATGATTTATTATTTTCTTGGTTAATTTTTAATAATTTAAATTAATTATCTTAAAAGTTTTAGTGTCGAGTATTTGTACAAAAGTAGATCACATATGGGCTTTGTGGTGATCTGATTTGGTCCATATCACCTTAACAAATTTCACATTTAACTAAATCTCATCTGCATTAGTTACGTGAATCTAGCCCTTAAAATCTCCAATCCACAAGTTACATGTGGATTTCGTTATCCTGCGATCAGTCTGACCCCACTTGCAGCTATACTAAAATGCAGGTGAAATCCATATTTTGAAGGGAAATGTTTAGATGACGGAATTTCTTCCCCACTTTTCTTATCCATCTCATGTAGTTGAACGGGATTGATTGTTCTTTTGAGTTTTATATTAACTGCTACCTTGATTTTGTGAAAAAAATCTTTGAATTAGACCCGATCTTTATTAGGGGTAAGAAAAATGAGGAAAAAATCCAATAGCAGCATTCTATTGTAATGTCAATTTTTCAGAAAGAGACAATAAAAAGGCATTCAACTGATAGACTTAGTGAACATAAAGTTGACTTGAACTACTGGAGGGCATTTCAAAGGTAAATATTAAAAAGTAGATACGTACAATGATCCTACTGTTACCCAATCCCTAAGAATAGATAGAAAGGAATTGGATGTAAAAAAGTGCTTTCCACTTAGCCTGATTTCATATGTTTGCTCTCGCAAGTTAATTTCTGCCATTTATTATAAACAAAAGTTAATTCCATAAGAGGCAGAGGCAGCACATGCTTCCCTTAGTCTTAACAAGTCAAGCTGACTTGGGTTCAAGTGACTTCAAACCTCATTTATAAATAAAGATGAAAGCTCAACTCCGACACAACCTGATCATCCACTAAATTAGCCTTACTGGAAACAGGCTAATATGTTGGTTAATGTTTATTTATAGATAATTACAACTTTTGTTTCAAGTTTTCTAAATCCTGACAAATAAAGCAAGTAAGCATTTTGTTACTCCTTTAGAATTTCTTATTTGTTTGTAGGGCTGTAAGCGAACCAATACGCTCGATGAACAGCTCGTAAGTTTGCTCAATAGTAACTTGACTCAACTTATTTCTTAAGCCAAATAAACAAGTTCGAACAAAAATTTGAATTCGATTCATTAAATGAGCTGAGTTTGAACACAAGTGAACACGACTCAATTATATTCGTGAACAAGCCCATTTAAGTACTCAATAAGAACTCATTTTAATACTCACTAAAAACTCGTTTGAGCACTCATTAAGGCTTCTTTTAAGTACTCATAGGAATTTTGATTCATGAATAAACTTAATTAATAACATATATAATATCTTATAATATTTTCTATCAAATAACTAGAGGGCCAAACAACTTGGTACTCGCCATAGATTGGCCTGAGTTAATAAATTTAAATTTAAAAAATTATGGACTAAATCTATGATAAGATTCAATAGGCTCTTAAACTACTGGATACTCAGATCAAGCTCGTTTAACATCTAAATGAACCAAACTTGAACAACCATCGTAAGTACTCAGCTCGAACTCGATTTAAATAAGATACAAATGAAGTCTGAATAAACTAATAAACAAACATTAACAAATTATCAAATGAATATATCCGAAACCCTTTATGAATACAAATGGGACAAAAGTACGTTTAAACTCAGCTTGATTCCTATAAACGGTACAAAATTGTTCCAAGTAAACAACCACGCTAGCCCCGTTGCACCTCAGAAAGGATGATTGACTGGCTATGTTATTTCGTGTGCTGTTTTGAAATATGCCCATGAACAAGGAAAAGAACAACTTTTCCCACGTTAAACAGAAAAGGAGTTCCCTATCTCTGCTTTCTACATGCCAATTAGCCCATTTAAGTCTTACATGAAAAATCCTTCAAGAGGGCGTTTCCATCCTTTGATACGCAAACCAATATTGGTTCTATCCTCGGGGTCTCATTCTTAAACAGTTTCAATAAGTGGAATGCCATTCCAGTAAATCAAAAAACAGGTGCAATATCGGCAACGTGACAGTAATAACGCCAATTGTGTTATAGGCCATAACAAGCAAACTGTGGGTTTCATGATGAACACTCTCAAAAGTACATCATTCTTTGCATCACCTGGTCTTGGCACATTCTTCCACTCTTGTAAGTGCATCGGTCAGAACATCAACTGTCCAGTCCTTGACATCCTCCTGCAAAATTATAGAAAGAACACATTAGGACAACTCGGGTGCCATAATACTACTACAAGGTTCAGCATCCAAGAGGGAAGGACAGAACATAGAGCAATAAAATTACACCTAGAGTGAATATCAGCATATTATGGATATTTCAAGCAGGCCACAAGCATATTTATAGATAGCCAACTTGGGTAGTCTATATCATAATGGCAACTCTAGATCATGTATTTTAATCACGATCAGGTCTATAATCATTTTGCAGAATAGGTTATCCAGAATTACTTATCCGGAATAGCTAATACCATAATAAGGGGCATTTCACTTTGATAGTGGTGTGGGACCCACTGGCGGAATATGAAGAATAAGCAATTCTTGGGTCTAGGGTGGAATTGCTTATTCTCCTTATTCTGGTACTAAGCAATTCGGATGCAGTATAAGCTATTCCACCTATCAAACTAGAATTAGCCTTATTCGATGAATAAGACCCCTTATTCTTCTCTTATTCTCCTATCAAACCGGGGGGAATCTCTATTAATCCAATCTTCACACAGCAGGAATGGTTTGCTCACTTAATCTTACTCATTGCACATACATGTTCACTATTTTATTTGGTGTCAGGTATCTTACAGAAACCGTGGATAACAGAGCTGAAGTCTTACCAGGTTCACTGGCTCTCCAGTTCTTATACGTGCATTTGAGCGGGCAAGCTTTGATTCAAATGGAGTCCTTGGCCTTACTTCTTGAATCTCATCCCATTCTTCGCGGGTCAGCATCCTGACAGTTCCTTGCTCTGCAGGAGCCTTCTGTATTTTACGCTCCAACCTTTCTTGGGCTTTGGTTTCATCATACTACAGAGAATCCATTAAACAAATCCAACTTGGTATGAATATAGACATAAAACATACATAAAAAATGCAGATGCTCATAAAGTAAATGTTCATTCAAACAAATATGTAGGTATTTTTACTTTTCAGTCTCCATAATCTTCCAATGTTTCTTATAAGTCCCTGCAACCTTTATATTCCTTACTAGTCCTTACAATTATTTAGAATATCTCAAAAAGGCCCCTCAACCTTCCCTAAAAAGCCCATTTGGAGGGACGTTTTAAGGATGATTCAAAGATTGTGGGATTACCAATCCTTACAATTATTTAGAATATCTAGAAAAGGCCCCTCAACCCTCCCTAAAAAGCCCCTTTGGAGGGACGTTTTAAGGATGATGCAAAGATTGTGGGATAACTAGTCCTTACAATTATTTAGAATATCTAGAAAAGGCCCCTAAACTCTCCCTAAAAAGCCTCTCTGGAGGGACGTTTTAAGGATGATTCAAAGATTGTGGGAGGTTTTAAGGAAATATGAAGATTGCGGGGCTTATAAGGAATATTGGAAGATTATAGGGACTGAACATGACATATAATGCTAAAATGAATTTCAGATGAAACAGTCTAGCAGCCTAATTAACAAAGAAAAGTTCAAAATTCTAATAGATAACACCCAGCAAAGTTGGTTGTCAAAGGTCATGTAACCAATGAACAAGAAAGTTTACTATCTCTTGACTTTCTGATTAAAAAAGTAAGAGACAAGTTCAGCATTAGCAAGAGAAAAAAGTAATGCAAAAAAAGGCAGCATAAAACACATTCAATCCACCAACAAATCAGAATTCCTCCATTGTCGTCATCATCATCAGAGTCTTATACTATTTATTTAGGGTTAGTCATATGAATCATGTCTTACGATTCTAATCTATCCAATGTCATACCTATAGTTAGGCCTAGGAAAGTCAAGTCCTTACTATGTCCAATTTTATCATCTCATTTTTAGGTCTTCTCCATCCTCAACTATATCTGTTCACACCTTCTAACTGCCGTCGAACTCAGTCACTTGTGCACATGTTCAAGCTGTATAAGCCTATTTTCCTTAAGGTTAGTGCCAATAGGAGCTACATCTAAGTCTTCATGCACGTGTCCATTCCAAATCCTCTCCTTTGTAGTCCTTCCATCCACCCATCTCAACATCTTGATCTGTATAATACAGTTTTTATACATGTTCCTTGCCCGTGTCCCAACATTCAGTCCCATAAAACATAGCAGGTCCCACAATATAATTATTGTGGGAACTGCTATATCCATCACCATTAGTTCCCAAAAAATACAATAAGCGTGCTGTTCATAAGCTCATTTGACCTGCTGAAAATTCAGACTGTGACAAACTGAATGTCATTCCATTGGTTTTTTTTCATGAACACCATATAGTCCAATGAAATCACAAGCACAAGATCCACATTTTCCCTCACGAATTCCTTTGCCATATAGATTTGAGTCTCACATCCTAACCCCAGGTATATCTTTCAGACCAAAATCCCCATCCCCAAAGTGCAAACTAGATGAGAGGAGGAAAAAGGAGTACATTCTAGCAAGCCTAAAAAACTGATATTTATTCATGGTAATTCCGTTGGTGTACTCTAGTATCAGCCTATGAAATTCATTACCTCAGGCATCCATCGCATAAATACAAAGTAGCTCCCTGCACTAAAGTTTCCAATTACCCATGGCTATTTTATAAAGGAAGACCCTAGATTTACCCATTTCTCCTAAATAGTAAAAAAAAAAAAAGTAGCACATACATTTGAGGTTGCAGCATGTTATTCTACCTCAAGAATTAGTACCAAGCGCAAGAATAGGACTCTTGTCAATTACCCTTCACAGGAATACCATATTCCCCAAAACGTACGCGATGCCAAGTACTCAAATTCCCCATGATCAACCGAGAACACCCCCACCCCCAAAAAAAGAAAAGAAAAAAAGAAAGAAACCAAAAAAAAATGTAAGCAACTCCATTACAGAAAGTGAACAATCACCATTAATGAAAACAACAAAGCATGCTTCTGGGTAAAGATCATGAGCGGAAGAATGAAAGGGGGGGGGGGGGCGCAATATACCTAAATGATCCGAAAGGGCATGTTTACATATCCATGTGATCGGGGAAAGCAGAAAAGCAGAGAAGATTCATATCATACCATCATGAGGACTTTGGCGAAGAGGGCGACGGCGACGGCGGTGAGGACCATGGGCATGGTGGCGGTGTCCAGGTACGCCGACGACTCGGGCACACGCACGAAGAACTCGTCCCTGGACGAGTCCCTTGGCCGCCGCCGCGCGGCCCGCATCCACTCCGCGATCCGGCGCCTCGCCTCGCCGGCGGGCGCTCCCCCCGGCGGCCCCCGCGGCGGCCTCCCGCGCCGGAACACTGACCGCAGCATCGCACAACTGGTCTGATTTTTTTTCTTTTTCGTTCCCTTTTATTTAACCTCGTCAATTAATGTTTGTCGTAGGCGCGGCAGATGGACCGGAAGAGTTGAAAGAGCTCCGGTTTGAATGGGGGAGTGAATATTAGTGCAAAATAAAGAGTAGAATACACTTGTTGCAATGCAGGAGTCTTTTTTCGTTTTTTATTTTTAAAAACTCTAAGTGGACATCCTTAAAAGAGTTTATCCTAAAAGATTCAAAAAAATAAAAATAAATATATACATATATATATATATATATATTAAAAAATTTTATCGTGTGATCAGAGATTTGATAGTTCAAATGCATCCTTACTGTAAAAACTATTCGATCAAAGTTGATCGATGGTTGCATGTAGACGCTCACGTTACGGCAAGTATTACTCGTAGATAAATAAAAAAGATTTTTGTATATTTCCAACTCATGTCTATTATTGCGAATGGAGTTTAGTGAATAAGTTTCTAATAAAATTTGTGGATAACGTCTCTATATAATTCATATTTGTATATAATTCCTTAATTATATATTGTTTTATTGAATTTCACTTAGTAGATAGAATATTAGAGGATTGTTAAATAAGAATAACAAGAATACCCATAGTTACTATACAAATATCTTTCGAACAGCACCTTGTGTTTTATAGTCTAAAATATCTAAATATTTGAATGTAATAAAATATTAAAAATGCTCCTCAACAAGTAACTTGTCGATTAGTTGAATGCAATTTTTTTTTCACATTTTAACATTATCCACAAGTCTATTTTTTTCTAACTATAAAGTAGAACATGCAATTCAAAAGGCATATACTTTAATTGAGGATATTATTAGTGTTGTCATTTAATCATCCTCAATACTCACAAAATATTCTATACAAGATAATCTTGTTTTACCTCGGGTGAAATTCAAAAGGGTTAATTCCATATAAACTTTCCTTATATGTAAATATCAAGTATACCCCTCTTATATACACAATATCATATACACCCTTATCATGATAATATTTTATCAAAAGTGCCCCTCCTATTACCTTCCATCTATTTAACTAAACCAGACATAAGTTAATATTAATTAGGATGGAAAAAACCTTCTATATCTTAGGGTTAAAGACCTCTCTCTCTCTCTCTCTCTCTCTCTCTCTCTCTCTCTCTCTCTCTCTCCTCGTGTGCGATGGAGATGAGGACTACCCTGGCTGGGGATATCCAACTTCTTGCGGAACTCATCGTCACCTTAGAACTTCGACTCCATGATCTTCTTCACCACCACGACGCTACCATCGGGAGGACCCCTTGATAGACCACCCTGAAGCCGTCGTTGCCAATCATGTTCTTCTAGGAGAAGTTGCTCGTGGCCCTCGATGTCGTACCAGATGGCACCTATGTTGTGCCACAATTGAGACCGCGAGCTCAGCTGTACCATGGCCCCCTCCACTCTCGGATGTTGTTTTTGAGCCCACCACAGGTAGGTGATCGTTCCTAATTATGTGTCATTAAGCATATTCGAACATCAATCTTAAAATTCCAATTTCCACATATAATTATTTGAAAAATAGTAAGTGGTGAGATTGGGTCGAATCTACAGGGAAATAGATTTTTAAAGTTGAAAACTTTGAGTTTTAGAGGAAAAATAGAGAAGAAAGAAGAGGGAACATGATGATTTGATTTGTTAATAATTAAAATTAACCGGACTTACTATGAACTCACAAAAAGAGCACCCCTAAACGAGCATAATCAGACCATTTACTAAACTAAGACTACCTCTAAAACACTAATTAAAAGTAGAATATAAAATTTGAGTAGTGTCAACAGAAGAAAAAATAAAAGTTGTAGAACAAAAAGATGGAGAAAAGATAACTTTTTTCAAAGGAGCTACTGTCATTCATTATCAGAAAAATATGAAATTTTACAGAGACATTTAAAATAAAAAATTAACATAACTTTCATAAGAAAACGTTTATAGAAAATATTCTAAATACAATGTAACATGAAGAACTCAAAAACTAGAGAGAGACAGTGGAGAGAGAAAATTGATGTTTGCAGCCGCCGTAGCCCTTTGCGCGGATCCTTGGTAACCTTGGACTCCTTCCAATGGTCAGTTGCAGTACCTCGAATCCACCTCTTACACTAATAGCCGATGGTTTGAGAGAGATGTAGAGAGAGAGAGAGAGTGAAAGAGAGGGAGAAAGTGGGAGAGAAATTGAGAGAGAGAATTTTTAAAAAACCAAGCTTTCTTTTTCCTCCCCTTTCCCATAGTTTTATAGAAGAAAATTCTTAATTCAAATTTTGAATTTCAAATAGGGTAATAAATAGGCTATTAAGCTCCCCCTTGATTAGTGGATCTTCTTTTAAGCCCATAAAGACTATTTTGAATTTTGAATTTCGAAATAAATATCTTTCTTTTTAAATTTCAGGGTTCCCTCTTCCTCTCTCTCTTGATTTCATAGAAGAGAATTCTTAATTCAAATTTTGAATTTCAAATCATCTAATAAATAGGTACTTAATTGCTCGCATTAAACTCCTCCTTGATTAGAGGATTATCCATGAATGCATATTTGAAATTTAAATTTGGAGAGGGATATTTCAAAATTCGAATTTTGAATTGAAGAATAAATATTATTTTCGAGATTTTGAAATAACATTTTTGAAATTTGAATTCCGAAATTCCCTCTTCTCTCTATTAGTTGGCTTGTGGTTCCCTTTTAAGACAAAAAGAAATACAATCTTGTTCCTTTCAAGATTCGGACCCTAGTCACTTCCTTGAAATCCAAGTAGTCCAACCACTATGTCATCTGCTTGTTCATGTCCTACATTCACATAAAATAACAGTTAAGTTCATGCGGCAATAAATCATCCAACTACACGTTAAATAATTGTCGAGAAAATCTTATTTGAGAATGAAATTGCTACCCTTCTTCAATCTATGGAGTGATGATATTTGAAATTCAGATTTTTTTTTCAAAATTGATATGTTTGAATGCACAAATGATTTATCTATTATTCCATGTGATTTTGTTCATTAAATTGATAGCAAAGTGTGTAAATTTCATCTGTTATTTATGTAAAATTGTGAACTTATCAGTAGGGCACCACCAACACGTCCGACATGATGGTGGCGCCCGTGAGGCCAAACACTAGGGCGAAGCATCTCCTGCCGCCGATAGCGATAGTGTTGGGTGACACAAAAGTGAGGGGGAGGCCTGTGATGCAATCTGCCGTGTTGGGTTGCTCAGGCCCAGGCTAGTTAACTACGCCGACGGCGTAGGTGACAGTGAAGTAGAAGCAATCCCAGGCAAAGGTGGGGAGGTCGAAGAGGTGGAAGTGGTTGGTGTCTTGGATGCAGAGGGAGAGGCCAACGTTGAAGAGGAGGAGGAGGGTCCTGCAACAAGCAGTGTGGCTACCATTAGGGAGGCAAGGAGAGGCACACACACACACACCTGAGAAGGAGGCACACACACACCTGAGAAGGAGGCATTCTAGACATTTGCTCACACACACACACACCTGAGAAGGAGGCATTCTAGACATTTGCTCTTCTACCACCTACTTACCGTCAACTTTTAACGATTAAACGACTATAAACAGATGTTAACCTTAATGACATTTTTGAAACTATAATAATAACGAGGATATATATGATATTGTGTATATAAGAAGGGTATATTTGATATTTTACATGTAAGCAAAGTTTATATCAAATCAACCCACTTCAAAAAGAAGTATCATAACTAAAGAATATATACAAATATATATCATTCAGGTGATTGTCTACAAATATAGCATCTTTTAGAAGGTTATTTACTAAAACCTTTTTAAATTAAATGGATTATATATATCATGCACCGAGTCATCTGTAAATGTATAATCTTTTAGGAAGTTACTTTCTAAACCGGTAAACCCCTAATTTTTAATAAAATATGTCTAGACATAATCGAGAATTGGATACTAGAGTCCATTTTACAGTTACGACAAGTTGTCAGATGCAAATTTATGCATCCGAATCCATGCATTTTACTTGCTGATGGGTCAGATAATTGGATGTCTCATTTTCATTTATTAGCTCTATTAAATCTGTAGAGAAGATTTGGTCCATTTAAATGAGTCCGAATCAGCAGTTCATCTCCCAAAGTTTGGCGTACGGAAAATAGTAAACACAGTAAGAGCCAAGAAATAACAAAATGGTGCAACAAAAATGATTATGGATCGCGCATGTTGTATCAAGAATTTCCCTACTACCATTCACAAAATTAGATACAGTGCTACACTACTATTCGTCAAAGAGACCGTAAATCCCCATTATAGTAACTTAGAGGAAATTAAAACAACTCTTTTTGATGTAGCCACAGATAGCAAGATTCCTTTCAAGCTGTCTTCAATCCTATAATGCCGATTTCAGATGACCTGTCAAAAAAAAAAAAGGATATCGTATCAACAATGGGAGGAAGTGTCCTACACTGTTCAATGGTTGGAACTGTTAAGAATTTCTCTAATAAGAACAAAACAAACTGGACTTGCAACTAGATAAAAAGAAAATGTAGTGGACAGAAGTCATAAATATCATGCTAGTTTCACTGAACAAAGCAACTTTACAGCCTCCATAACGAAGCTAGCCATGTGCGTCAAAGGGCAAGGAAGGGTCTTCAGATGTGCTCCTTCATATGCCTTTTTTTTCCATCATTTCCCATTAACATACTGACATCAACCCAAAAAAGACACGTTCCTAGAGAATTCCCAGCCAAGACCACCAGGACTCCCAATCACATCTGTTGGCAATATGAATTTGCCAAAGCAAGAAAACCATCTACACACTAAATGTCCAATAGATAATTGTGTCTGTCACTCTAATGAGAACCGTCAGACTGCATAAAACTGCAGATACGATTAATGAATCTCACCATTGTAGTCCTTCCGTCTTAGGTTGGCAAGAGCAACTGCAACCTTCGCTCCAACAAGTGCATTATTCTTAACTAGGGCAATATCTGTTGCATAGTTAAGTAACCAATAAAAGAGTTGAGATTACATGTTTAAATAAAAAAAGAACGCCTGTTATTGACATAGGCATATGGTAACTATCCTTCCCTTCTAGAATCATAACAGAATTGCCAAACCGTCGGAACACATGTAAAGATGAACAGGGCATACAGAGGGCACATGCAAAGGATAAAGAAAAGGAATTAGAAATACATATAAAGTTCAGAAAATGGGTATAAAGGATACTTGATACCAATGATGCTCCATGAGTTAGCTCATTCACTCTTGCTAGCAAGAAAGGAGTTGCTGCATTCCCAATTATATTCTCATTCCTGCAGCCAGAAAACCAACAAATAATGGTCTGAGGACTCTTTCAGCATTGGTACCATGCAAATAAGAAGCTAACGTGTGAAACAACACGGAAATAAAAAGAGGAAGAAAGAAAGAAGAATGGGTCTATACTTTGCTTCCTCAAGGGCTTTCAGTATGGCAGATTCTATTAAATTTCCAGAAGCAGCATGCTCTCTGGGAATAGGAACTGCAATAAGAGTTCCATTCCCAAGTCCTAAGGATAGGCTTGCATCTGCATTTAACAATAAAATAGGGAGGGGTTAACAATCCATAGCCACAAAATTATAACGCTACCAATGTAAAGTGTTTGAAAATATAGAAGGGATCAATGCACTTATGAGCTTGGCACACTCCCCAGGAGAATCCGCGCTACAGGGAACCTGGATGGATAACAGTTGCACACCCAAATAAACGGTTAGTTAGCATTATGTTGTTTCTTCTGTGCCTGCTCATACACAGTTGAAAGTGTAACTGTGTAAACATCATTGTATTTGCATGCAAAAAAAAAAAAAAAAAAAAAACAAAACAAAAACAAAATGAAACAAAAAACGAAGAAGGCTTGCACTCCACTTAGGAAAACATAGGATGCATCCATCAATGGCTAGCATCAAAGGGAGAAAAAGGAAGATCCCTTGACACCCATTCTTAGAAACAGTGTTTTTTGGGTCAACATTCATAATGGCATTTTAATTTTGCTAACTGATTTGGGCATTAGGTCAGTAAAGAAGGGTCAGAAAGGAGTGCAATCACCTTGAAATCAAGCACAACCAACAACCCTATGCTTTCACATCTTCAGTTTGCTGCTGACACTGCTGTTTTCTTCTGGTAATGACGCTATGCTTTCAAACATGAAGAGATTATTGATTCTAACTTGAGCTATCACTGGGTTGGCTATCAATTTTCAGAAATCTGAGGTGGTTGGCATTAATTTGGGCTTAGAGAGAGTTCAGCAAATTGCTGATTCATTCACATGCAAGGTGCCTTCATTTCCAATTTCTTACCCAAGTCTTCCTCTGTCTGATGTTCAATGTAAAGTAAGGGATTCAGATGATCTTATTAGAAGGTTTGAGCAGAGATTGGAAGGGTGGAAGGCCAGATTTTTATCAGCTGGAGGAAGATGGGTGCTATCTAAATCAGTCCTCTCGTCTTTGGCAACCTATTATCTCTCCATTTTCAGAATTCCGAAAAAGGTGGAAAGAATACTTGAATCTAAGATAAGCCTATTTTTTTGGGAAGGAGGGAAGAGGGATTCAAGAGCTTTGCATCTTGTTGCATGGGATAAGGTTTGCAGAAGGAAGGATCAAGGTGGGGTTGGCTTCGTAAAAGTTGGTACCTTTAACCAAGCTTTATTGGCCAAGTGGATTTGGAGAATGAGTGAAGAGGAAGATGCCTTGTGGATAAAAATCATTAGAACGAAATATTACCATGGTTCATCTAGATGGAATTTGACTCCAATCTCCTTATCTAATATGTCCCCTATATGGAGGAATATTAGCAACATGGTGGATCTGATTGCCCCTTCTATTTCCTTTCAAGTGGGTAATGGGAGCTTGATTAAATTCGGGGAAGATAGATGGCGTTGCACCAGCCTTTGGCAATGGAATTCACGGATCTGTATCTTATTTCTAAGGATAAAAAGAAATATGTAGCTGAGTTATATTTATATGGTCACTCCAATCCATGGAATTTGACATTTAGAAAAAATTTAACAGCTCAGGAATTTCAACAGTTGGTGGCTGTGCTGAACATCATTCACATATTTGAGCTACAAAGGAACTGTAATGATACAAGACAATGGGTTTGGAACTCTAAAGGAATCTTCTCTGTAAATGCATTGGTAAGAGTAATTAATGACAGTGGAGTTAGAGTGTCCTGAGACCTGTAATGTGGTCTAAAATCTTACCTTGTAAGATCAACCTTTTCCTTTGGAAGATAGCTTTGGAAAGGTTACCAACCATGGACAGGCTCAGCAAGTTCCTTCCTTTGCAGAAGCTCAGTTGTTATTTCTGTGGCAGTTTTATTGAGGACGCAGATCATTTGTTTTGCAAGTGTAGTATTGTACATGCGTGGTGGTTGTCATGTTGCAGGTGCCTTAATATGAGTTGGGAGGAACCCTCCTCTGTGCTTCATATGTTGGAAGGATGGGCTAAGCTATGTCCTTCTCCATCTGAGAGGGAGATATGGTCTTTAATCCTTCCTGCATTTTTGTGGGGAATTTGGACTGAAAGAAACTATAGAAGGTTCAGGAATGAGTTTGATACCTTCTACGACATAATGCGCAGAGTTATTAGATGGATTTCTGAATGGGGTAAAGCTGCAAGGGTTCTGATGGATCCGAAATCATCTCTTATCCTGTCTGATTTGCTGCAGTGGACAAGATTGTTTGGCTGATTTTGTAATTTGGTGTTTCTTTATGTAATATCTTTATATCCTTGATAAGATATATTGTGGAATTCTTCTCGGGAGAGGGTTTTTTCTCTGTCCTATTTTGTAAGGGGTTTATGTGTGTTCTGAGAGCTGTTTTGCTCTCTAGTACTTTCTGTATTTAATTATTTATGAATTTGTGATCTATTTGATCACCTTCAAAAAAAAAAAAAACAACCTTATGGGCATGAACATTTTTCCCATACTTGAAATTAGAAGCACTTGATGATAAAAGTTAAAGGAACTGGGTAACTGTTGAATCTAAGCCCTCCATTCAAAGAGAATCCGTACAAGAGGATAAGACATTTTCTTGACGAAAATAGGATGAGAGACATGAGACACTTTCTTGTTGTCCTAGAGAGTTGTTGCCAAAATATCACAAGAACATTCCAAGTTCTTGAAACTCTGTGTGTGTGTGTGGGGGGGGGGGGGGGGGGGGTGTTGGGAGGGGAGGGGGGAGGATGTCATTGATAAGATGAAAGTGGTACTAAGTGCTCATTTCAGGAAAGGCAAAAGGATATCAATGGTAGGGGGCTCCAAGCCTCCAACCAATTGGAGCTCGAAAGGTAAATCCCCATAGGACAAAGAATCTCAAAAAGAGGTTAAAGTATTATCTAGGGCATACAGGCCATAACCAATGGCATTGGACTTTACCCACTAGACCAAAGAGCTCATTCTCATTATAAAAAGGGAGGGAGCATGGCCAAAGAGGGGAGCTGGTCCTCTCAAAATCAGAATTCTCATGGCATTCATGAGCTCCTACTTTCATATCATGATCAAAGAAGTGAGGGGGTTGTGTGTGTGTGTGTGCACTAGGGGGGTGTTGGAGTAAGTGTGAGGAAGACACCACAATTATCGCATCACTATTTCTTTCCAAGAAATAAAAAGAGACACAAACTTCTCCCCCTCGATTTCTTTCCTTTGTTTTATTTGCTATTGAAGAATAACCAAGAGAGAGGGAAGAAGGAAGATGAGGCGCAGGTTGGAGGAAACAGGGGTGTGGCACACAAACCTAGGTGTGGCACACAAACCTAGGCCAATCCCTATATGTTTTGTGTTTGTATCTTGTGAGGGTTACATAAAATTATGCTAGGAGAAAAAATATGCATGTCCCAATGACTCACTAACCACTCCCCATGAAACACACTGAATACAAGAACTACGAAGGGTAAGCATCCTGTACAATGATGACAAAGTTACCCTTGACTACACTTCCCCTCAAGCTGAGCATAGATATCCATTATGCACAATGTGGACAAAAGAGAGTCAAAATGATCCTTGGAGAGCCCTTTAGTCAAGACATCTAAACACTGATCAATAGACCGAAAATAAGTAAGACGATTTTCCCCGGAATCGAGCTTTTCTTGAATGAAATGTCAATCTATCTCAATGTGTTCTGTTTTGTCATGCTAAACCGGATTGTTAGCAATATCAATAGCAGATTTATTATCACAATAAAGCCTCATAGGAACGTGGACTTGAATACCAAGATTTTGTAGGAAAAGCTTCAGCCACAACATTTCTGTAACACCATGTGCCATGGCACGATATTCGGCTTCAGCACTAGAACGAGCACATACAATTTGTTTCTTGCTTCGCAAAGCTACATATCATCCTGAGAACTAGCCCGATCAGTATTTGTGAAGCCGTCAACATTCAAATGAGCAGACTTAGTGTGCAATAAACCCTTGCCAGGACAAGACTTAATATAATGCAATATTCGTTCCACAGCACGCATATGCGGTACCCAGGGGGCATGCATGAACTAACTAACAATGCTCACAGACTCACAGCCTAGGCAATGTCAGGTTGAGTGAGAGACATTATAGAGCAACTAGTCCACAAGCCGTTGGTAGATGCCTTTATTGGCTTTAGATAAAAGATCACCTACAGACTCAAAAAGCCCATGATTTGCCTTTATAGGAGTGTGGGTTGGTTTACACCCAACTTTCTAGTATCTTGAAGCAAATCTAAGGCATACTTCCGTTGGCAAATGTAAACACCATGATGAGACTTGGGCACCTCAATACCTAGGAAATACTTTAGCTCTCCAAGATCTTGATGTCAAATTCCAATGCAAGATTATTCTTTAACTTTTGTATTTCTATTGTATGATCCCCAACAATAATCATATCATCAACATACACAAGCAACACCACTACTTGACCATCGGTCCACTTGGTAAAGAGAGTATGATCGGAATTGCCTTGTTTATAGCCAAAGCGAACCATAGCAGTCAAAAATCTGTCAAACCAAACTCTTGGGAACTATTTCAACCCATACAGAGCCTTCTTCAGTCCACATACTCTCCTCGGCATCAAGTCCAGGTGGTGGCTACATATACTTCCCCTTGGAAATCACCATTGAGGAAGGTATTCTTGACATATAATTGATGATGTTCCTAAAAGAACTGGACTGAAAGAGACAACACAATCCTCACATATTTTAACTTGGCCACTTGGCCAACAGTCTCCATATAATCAACACCATATGTTTGGGTAAAGCCTTTGGCAACCAATCTTGCTTTGTATCACTAAACAGTGCCATTATAATTGTATTTTATGGCATATACCCATCTGGACCCGACCAAACTCTTCCCCAGAGGCAACTCCACTAATTGCCAGGTATCATTTTTGTCAAGAGCCTGCATCTCCTCCTCCATAGCATTCATCCATTGTAGATCCTTGACAACTTTATCAAAGGAGTGAGGAATATTATAAGATGAAATAGCATACAAGAAAGAACAATAAGACGGTGATGTACGAGAATAAGGAGTAAGGAATATGATAAGATGAAATAGCAGACAAGAAAGAATAATAAGACGGTGATGTACGAGAATAAGGAGTGAGGAATATGATAAGATGAAATAGCAGACAAGAAAGAATAATAAGACGGTGATGTACGAGAATAAGGAGTGAGGAATATGATAAGATGAAATAGTAGACAAGAAAGAACAATAAGACGATGATGTACGAGAATAAGACACATTGAACAACAATGGGAAGGTTTATCAAAGGAGTGAGGAATATGATAAGATGAAATAGCAGACAAGAAAGAACAATAAGACGGTGATGTACGAGAATAGGACACATTCAACAGCAATGGGGAGGTCAAAATCAAAGGGTGACATAGAGATTGAAGCAAAAGGAAGACCTGAAACTTCAACAGCTTTTTGGAGTGGCAGATCCGTGAGTGGCCTTTATCATTTTGAATCCAGTGGTAGTGCTGCCTCTCAGTCCAGCATTGATGGTGACACGAATCAGCAAATAAAAAATATACATCTGTGGCACAATCATCTAGGTCACTTGTCATTTAAGTCCTTAAAAGTCCTATTTCCAATTTTGTTCAAGTCAATAAAGATTGACTCCTTGCAGTGTCAAGTATGTCAGTTTGCAAAACACGATAGAACCAATTTTCAGATTTCAATGAATAAAAACACTTTTTCCATTCTAACTTGTTCACTTGATGTTTGGGGACCCTCCCCAGCGAAAGCGTAGTGAGCCCATAACCCACAGATTCCAGCAACGGGACCTGACTCTGATACCATGTTGAAGTGGGCCATCCAACTCAAAACCTTAAGGCATTGAGTGGAGTAGGCACCATGCATTTAAGCATTATTTGTTTTGTGCCTTTTCTAATGTGGGACTATTCTAACATGCCCATTCACATGCATGCCAATTTTAGGCTCTGTCGCATGAAACCAAATACAGGGTGCGCGGCCCAATTCATAGCCATAGGCTCCAAATGATGTTGTATAGCCAGAAGAAAGAGGGAAGAAGGATGAGAAGGCGCATGTTGGAGGAAACAGGGGTATGGCACACAAACCTAGGTCGATCCCCATCTGTTTTATATTAATATCCTGTGAGGGTTACATATAATTATGCTAGGACAGAAATACCCCTGTCCCAGTGACTCACTAACCTCTCCTCAAAAAACACACTAAATACAAGAAATACAAAGGGTAAGCGCCATGTACAATGATGACAAAATTACCCCTGACTATAGCTATCTTGTCAAATCATTCCCCTCCATTATTTCCTCTTTTTCTATTTTTGAAGCATCAAGGACCTTGATCAGATAGGGAATTGGGGAGGGCTCCTAACCTCCTTCTAGAAGCAAAACTAGCCACCTAAAAGAGATGGGATTGGCATTTCCCATCGCCTCCTTGCCCAATTCCATAGACCCACAGGGGGTGCACTATCATGATTTCCCTTGGATCTAGGGCCACAACTTGGGGGTTAGCTCTCTTGAAATCTTCTCAAGGTGGCCATATAATTAATGATTTACTTCCACTCAAGGAAGCCCAAAAAAGTATGTACATGGTGAAAGAGTCTTGGCCATGAGCATTCTCGCGTAGAAGCGTTCAAGAGGGCAAGTAAAGTGGTAGTTCTACCATTTAAGCATCCCTGAGAATGAGACTCTTATCGTCTGAGTTTCTAAATAGGGCACAACAAGAATTCCCAGCTCTAAAATTGATTTTGTCATTGACAAAATAATTAGCATTGAGCAATACGAAAAGCCCCACCTGTTCCAGTTTTTGCCATTGAAAGCATTAATGATGAGAGAAAAAAGAAAGGAGGGACAGGCTTAGCATTGGCATATGGCAGTCTACCATCTCCCTTTTTTTTTGGTTCATTTGCAAAACTTAAAATAATGCAATAAATGCTGAAGATAGAGTGGGTTTCAGTGGGCACCCTATATATAGAAGCAACCACTTCAATCTAGAAGCAAGGTAAAGATGTAATTGAGTCCCATGCATGCTTGATTATACTCCTATGCCTCTGTACATTCAATTATATTCAGGAAGGATGATCATAGTCATGTGAAAAGTAATCAAAGATTCCTCCCTGTACTGAGGAGGGTAATGAACACCAGTTCTTTATGGATGACAGGAGGGTCCAATGAAAATCAGAATTTGGTAAAGAAATGTTTAAGCAACTAAGAGAAAGCCCTCAGAAAGTCTCATGAATAGAAACCCACAAACTGAAGTAACAAGAGACAAGGAACACAGAAAAAAGAAAGCATGGAAACCAGACTTGCACATGTATCATGATTGTTGGGATGTGACAAAATACATCCTATAAAATAGAAATGTATATAGAGTCTTCAGAGACAACAATATTACAAAGACTGTACAACTATCACGAGGACATGTCAATAAGAAATGAAATTTTCTTCATCCTTTTCACCAATAGTCTCAAGCCATTTTATGTAGTTCTTGGATCCTTAGAGCCATATTCTAGGCCCAAACATAACTGATTTATAGAAAAATACAGACACTTCAGCCAAATATATGACACTGCATCAAAACCTTTTTTAAATGTTATGCATCATTAAAGGAAAATCATACTACCTGGCATCCACTCTTTTCAGTGAAGAATGCAGGAAACTCATTGGTCTTGTAAGCCACAACAGTTACTCCTTGAGTTTCCTGCACGTTAAAAGACAAAAATGATACATCAATTTGTTGAAAATAGGAAGATAAATGGCATTAGGTGAACAGCTTGTCCTTCATTCTGTTTTCTTAGGTTCCAGAATATTATATATATGGTGATGAATCAAATGAGCCCCGGGGCTCATCTAACTTAGATGTGCCCCCCTCAAAATCCTCTTCTCCCCATGTTAAAAAAATAAAATAAAAAGCATCAATAATTTTTAAATATTCAACTAGGCCCCTTAGAGTTGCTCCCATCCCCGGGACTTTAATTTTACCGTCTGATCTTGAAATCAATTGAAGCCGTCTGATCATATTCATATCAAAATACAATGTCTGAAAATGTTGACAAAACAGTCAAAATAGGAAATTTGTCAGATTAACACTTAAGGTTGATCCCATCCCTTGGGGTTTTAATTTTGATCCCCAACTAAGTACACATTCGATTTGACGGCTAAGATTGAGTTTTTCGATTGGACGGTGAAAATTAAATCTCAAGGGCTAGGAACAAGCCTAAGGGGGGGTTAATTGATTTTAAACTTGTTTTTGCTGATTTTTATTTTTTTAATATGGAGAAGAGGGAGTTTCGAGGGGGGCGCATCTAAGTTAGATGAGCCCCAGGGCTCATTATAGCAAGCCTATATATATATATAAACTGATATTACATGGTTTTGAAAGCAAGATGTGTTTGTACCACCATTATATAGAAGGTACGACTAGCATACATTTCATGCACTGGGAGTCTGAGACCCATTGTACCACAGAGAGGGGACATTTTAATTTACAAGTTACATGGAGTGTAATCTTCTCTCAATTTAACTTCATCCAGTTCACATAAAACTTCCACCACTAAAGTCTAGAAGCCTTCCAAATTTAAGAAGAAAACTGGAAGTGAGGACATTTAGATCCCTTCATTGCCAAAAGACATCCTAGGTAGTTCCGTCAAAATATAAAAAGCTCTCCTCCTGTTCCTAGAAGGCAAATCCACCCTATGGCATTAGGAGGGGGGAAATGATGGAAGTGTTACAAGATGTAGACTATCTCAGCCCCCGTTCAAGGGAAACACAGCCGAATCACTTTTGCACACATCAGTCCCAGTGAAAACAACCCAACACTGCAGAACAACTGTGACTTCCAGGAACTAAAGAACTTGAGTCATTTGCCAATAGAGAATGAAAAATTCCCTGCAAACACCGTCTCACTGATTCTACAGCCAAGCTCCTATTTCAGCCCTATATAGTTAAAGGTGGGTGACAGGCAAGCAAGGCAACCAATGCCTCCCCTCAGCCTCAAATGCCTACTGCCTAGGCCTTTGAGGTGATGCATTTTCTCCCATCAATTATCATCGATGAAACTGGCAATAGGAGGAAAATAAAGAAAACATCCAAGACAATGATATGTAAGGCTATGGAAAATGAAAATCACTAATCATGTTCAATATGTGAAGACCCGTTTATATAGATCACTCATGTAAGTAGTGGATGATCTTAAGAATCATCAAGAATAAGAAAAATGTGGCAGCATGTAAGAGAAAAGTGCCATTAGACATTGTTAAAAGAGTCATTAGCCACTTTGAAAAAATTAAGGATAAGAAAAAGCATTACCACCAAATCAATAAGTACAAGCACTTGACATAGATAATATATGCGAGCACACCCAGGTGAGTGGGGCAAATATGAGGTATGTTTTGCCTCATTGCCTAGGCAAGTGAGGCGATCACCTTTGATACTTAGTTTTAGAGGGAAGGTGGACACCTCCATGCCATGTCCACACAAAAAAGTCCTTCCAAAAAGTTATTGTGCTTCCTCAAAGAGAGGGAAGATTTGCCAAACATTTGTACTCAAAAGTGAATGTACGGTTTTTCGCTCGGTCTTGCAATAAACTGACCAAGACAAAGTTATCTAAGGAAAAGGACTTTTTTTCATCCTCTCTACGATTGGCCAGCAAATGTTGCTTGCTACCTCAGTGGAGGACCTTTTTGCACATGGGCTACATGCAGGGTGCACAAGGATGAGTGGATGACATTCAAATTTGGTGGCTGATCCTTCACGCCACCTTTCGGGCCATTTGGGGTGAAAGGAATAGAAGGATCTTTCCAAAAGAAGCCTTGATTACAAATTAGGATTGCATATTTTGTTTGTGAGAGAGTAAGGGAGTGGCCTTCTGTTTTGTGTCACAAACATACTTGTAAATCCTCCTTTTTGGTTCTTTTGAGAAGATTGTAAGGCATATACCTTCTTGGTGTCTATGTATAGGAGGATTCTTTTAGGGCGGTTTCTTTTCTCTCTATACTTGTACACTTCCTTTTTTATATTTAATGAATTGTGGTACTATCCACTTTATAAAAAAAAAGGATTTTTTTTTCAAAAGTGTTGAGCCAAATATAATTGTACCAATGAGCAGTAAAGATAACAAAGGAAATAGCCACCATATGGAATACCTTATGTGAGACAACAGGACATCCCCCTCTACAGTGGTCCACCACACCTAAATGCACCACATGTGCAACTCTATACACCGTATATACTGTGTACAACACATTAACATATGTATACAACAATTCACGCCCATCCTCCGAACTCAAGGGTGATCATACACCAAGTGGTTGCCAACCAATTTCTTAAGATGTGGTGAAAAACTCAGTCATCTACTTGGCATATGATAATTGAAGTGTAAGCATGTCAAAGAGAGACTGTTGCTGGATCAAGTGATGGTCAATCTTGATGTGCTTTATCTATTCATGAAGACTAGATTGCTTGCAATCTATAGTGCACCCCATTCTTCATTAGACAAAAGTGTAGGAGTGGAAGAATTAGCACCCAAATCAAGACGAACGTGCCAGAACCAGACAATCTCAACATCAACAAATCAACATCAGCAAAGGCATGCAACCCTGTTGAAGAAGTGGCACACGTAAACAATGAGCACTAGATAATGACATAAATATAGGAAAATATGAAGAATAGCTATGTAATGAAGAGAAGTAGAAGCATTATCAATGAGGCTCACAGCATTCACCACATGAGCAATGCCAGGGTGTAAGATAGTTAGGTACAGTGACAATGACAGCACAGGCAACTAAGGTGGTGGCAACAGTGACAATGACAGCACCAGCATAAGTGACTGCAGCAATGGCAGGGGAAACATTGGTGACTATGACAGTGGAAGCATCACTCAGGGCAGCTGCTAGAGAGATAAAGATGCAGACAACCCTCAGCAACTGCAAGAGAAGCAGCAGCACAAAAATCTGACACCAGAGGCTGATGAGGGTTCTCCAACAGCCACAAAAGACAATGATTTCCACTCAGCAGTAACAATGATGGCAAATAACACCTAAGAAACCTGCAAATAATGGAGTATGATGTGACAACTGATAGCTGCCAGAGGAACTGCAACAAACTCTGACGACGGCAGTGGCAACACCTAGTTGCAGAGTCTAGCAATTGAAGCGGCGACTGCAGAGGAGCACATCGTGAAGGGCAGTGGAGGTTGAAGCACAACATGACATCAGCAAAAGCCAGAGGAGTTCACTGGTGACTGCAACTGGCATGCAGCATGGCAATGGCAGCAGCAGATAATGGCACCAGCAGAGATAGCCAATAAGATCAAAGAAGGCTAAGAATGTGGACAGCCACAGGAGGTGGTAGTCGCACAAAGGATGCAGGATGGGTTAATGACAACAGCTGAATGAGCAACTTGGCTATCATACCATGGAAGGAGGGGCATACTATGATGGATTACTCTGTCTATTCGATTAGGGCTAGCCCCAAGATAAATACGAGAGTTCATAGAACATTCCTTAGTACCGTGTCGGTCGCCACACCTAAACATATTATATGTACAAGTCTATACAAATAGTTCAAATTGTCAATTGATGCCCTCAAGGGACTGCACAAGAAAAATCCATCAAAACCAACAAATTAAATTCAGGCAATCAGGATAATTAATCTACAACCATCATTCATCTCACTAGATTTCATGTTGGAAGTAGTGCATACCAGGAACTCCAGGGTTCTTGGGATATCAAGTATTGATTTCACGCCAGCAGAGATAACAGCCACGGGGGTCCGCCCAAGTTCAGTCAGATCTGATGATACATCCATTGCTGCAAGTTTCAAAATGACAGAAATGTGATTAAATATGATTACATATTATGTACCGGACAATTAGTACCCATTTACCTATGGCTAACTAGTTAACCACGACAATGTAAATTCAAAGGTTCAACACTAAAACTCGGTGAAAAAGATGTGGAATATACAAATAGACCTGTGTTAAAAATTTAAAACAAAAGGACAAATGATGGGTAAGGTTGGGATCAGTAGATAGGACATGATCTCTTCAGCATAAAAAGTAAAATAAAGTAAAATCTTATCCATTATTCCACCAAGTCATAAGTCCAAATTTGCCAATGATGTCCCTTGGACTCTGCACAATCACATGTCATGTTGATTAGAATTTAAAAGTAACTGACATTTAATTGATAACAGGCTTAACACTGACATTTTCCACATTTGTCCAGGGAAGGTTGGAACCCCAAATTTTCCCATGGATTTTGTTTCCCCAACTGATTTCATCTGTCCTTCAAGATGAGAAAAAGGTCCCATATTGAGGAAAAGTTGGGAAATTGTTTCCCATATTGTCAGAGTATTCCCTTTTTTCCTATAATCTATTTTCCACCTCTCCCTATGAAGAAATAGAACGCCTCTCTCTCTCTCTCTCTCGTGTGTGCAGGCCCATGCACACAACCTCAGGTGCAGACCCTGTGTGCAGGGCCCACACAGAGCTCCGTGCATGCGGTGCCCGCATGTGGGGCCATCCATATACAGGCCTGTGTGCACAGCCCCATTGTGCATCACCCACATGCAGGCACCTGCATCCAGGGCCTGTAGGCGGGTCCCAAGACGGGCACTGGATGCAGGGTCAAGCACACAGGCCCCATGCAGGACAGCACACAGACCACTGCATGTTGCCACTTCACAAAGACCTCCGCATATGCCCAACCTTTTGTGTGATGGGGCATAAGCACACAGCCGACTTAGCACAAAGGCTTGTGTGCTGGGCGGGTGCACACGCGTGCATGCACACACACACACACACAGAGTGAGAGTTGCCGCTTACACAAACACCTCTGCATAGATATACATCTAATTGCCAATGAAGTTAAAATGGGTTTGTATTGGTTCGGCGCCCCAAATTCACAGGGTCAAATGAGTGGCACCGGAGCGAAGGGAAGTTTTTTTAGTTGAAAAAAGATGGAGAAAAAATAAAAAAAGACTAAATGAATGCTGGTCGCTTGATCACCAGCAGGACACTGATCAAATGGCCAGCACTGCACGCTGGGCACACCCACCCAGTGTGTACAGGATGGGATTCCCATCACATGTGGAGGAGATGAAAATGCCCTGCACGTTGTACGTGGACATCCCATACATGCTGGGATTCCACATGCGGGATTTCCAGCCCTCAGTTTTTTTCGAAAGGTCAAAATAGAGAGTGTAAACTTGTAAAATTTCCTTTCAGTAATCTATTTCGAATTTTTCACACGTCATTCTCCATTTCCCAGAAAATTCAATAATGCAAACCCTTCCTTAAGTTCTCCACAAAGCACAAGTACATACTTTGTTCTCCATGTCGATGAACCCCTCCAATGCCACCTGTGACAAATATGTGTATGCCGACCTGCAACACATGGTTGAAATAAATTTCCGAGGAAAAAGCAGCTACATGAAGGGTGTTGTTTACCTACTTTAGAAGCAAAAAACATGGTTGCTGAAACAGTTGTCGCACCATTTCCACCAGTTGCCACCTGTAAAGCAGCATAAATAATTAAGTCATGAATTTATTTGATATTGTGTGTCTATATATATATAATGCGTCCAAGACTCCAGGGTGCATCTAAGTTAGATCCCCCCCCAACCGAAAACCCACCCTCCACATCTTAAAAAATAACGATAAAAATGCCAAAAAAGTTAAATATTAAAATAGGCCCCTTATGGTTGTTCCCATCCCCCACATCCAATCTTGAAGATTAATCCTAGTCGTCCAATCAGATATGTCAAAAACAGCATTTAAAAATGTTGAAAAATAGTCAAAAAATAGGAAATTCGTCAGATTAACCCTTGGGGTTGTTCCCATCTCTTGAGTTTTTAATTCTGATCCCCAAAGAAGGATGCACTTGATTGGACGGCTACAATTGATTTCGTTGATTGGACAATGAAAATTAAACCCAAAGGAGTGGGAACCAACCTAGAGGGGGTATTTGAATTTTTAATTTTTTTGATGATTTTTATTATTATTTTTGACATCTGGATAGGAGGATATGGCTTCCACATACAAATGTTTGTTCATAAGATACCTACCATTGAACAGAGAGAACACTGGGTTACATTCCATGTGAAATGGGAATAATAATCCCTAAACAGGTAAGAGAAGAGAAAGGATCAAGTTGCTAAGAGATTAGATCACTTCTAAAATGAGCCCTTCATGTAGGAAACAGATTTGTGGGTTGCTTTGTGGTTCCAATAGACTTGTTATCTGCTACCATTAGCACCTTTACAAAACAAATGCAGACCATTAGATTGGATGCATTTGATTTAAACTTAAACAGGTCCACACAATTCAGCTGGCTGGTTCAAAGAGTGGTTCAGTTATTCGGTATGCGACTCTTCTCAAGCGCGGCTCAACTCTCTCTTTACAACAATTCAAGTCTTTAGATAACTTGGTCCCGGCACTTTTTATTTAAGCCAGTTCAGGCCTTTTTTTGAGGCTGCTTCAAACCTCCTTTCAGGCCCACTTCCATCAGTGGTTCATGTACCCTTTAAGCACCAGTCGAGGCCTCTTTAAACAGACGGTTCAGTCCCTTTCTCTTAATTGATGCCCTCTCCACGTTCCGTTAGCCTCATTGATGTTAGCAGTGATGTCCCATATATTGATCGGGGTTCTTCCACAATTGGATTGGCCATGCAAGCTGCTTTTTCATCCCACCACATTTGAGAGATATCAGGTGATTTTCTTGCTGTTCCGGTTCTGTTTACAAGCCAGCTTTACCTCAGACAATTGGTACCATCAACTTCCACAAAAGGGTTATTTCAGGACAAATCACCTTTGTAGTTAAAGGCAAGAGGTGAGCGAGGCAACTGGGTTCACCTTTGCCTCAAATGCCTAGGTGAGTGCCTATGCATTTGAGGTGATGTGTTTTCTCCCAGAAATCACCATGAAGGAAGAAAATGGTTGGAGGAAAATAAAGAAAGTATCCAAGATAGTGCCTCCAATTCCTACTGAAACAAAGCATTAGGATGCCACACGCCATCTCATCCGGATAGAGATGTCTCTAAAGTTCACGAGGCTCTTACTTGCTCTCCACAAATTCCAACATTAGAAGATTTTTTACCTGAATTGACGACAGACAAATCAGATGCACAGCTGGTGAAGAATCTGCATATTTCCGGGAGAGGGATTTCCAATCGGTTCGACTGTTACAAGCTTCCAAATGAATGGAGTAATGAAGAATTAACTAACAAGGTTTCTATTCTGGGTTTACATATTGATAAAAATCAGGCGGGCAGCTTCATCATTTGTGGGAAAACCAGGATGGTATTAGTGGTAAGGTCGAATAGCAAAGGGGCATCAAGAGCTTATCAATCTGGTTAAGGGGGAAGAACAATGTTGTCCAGGTGGGAAACATTCTCGGCGATCTCACTCGGTGAACATCAATGAACTTCATTGTCGATCTCTCATAGGAAGACAAACATCGGCATTCAGTAGTACTGGTTGTTCGACATGTCATAAGAGAAGGATGTTTGCAGTTGAGTCTTTTTCCTTCACCCGCATTCTGTTTTTTTTTTTTAATCTTTTATTTTCTTTGTCTCAGTTTATTATTATCTTTAGGCAGGGATTGGCAGTCATAATGCAGTTGTTGTTTCGAACTTTCGATTGTAGAGGAATCTCTCCTCTTTCAATCTTATTATATTTTCTCTATTTACTTTTTAATAAAATTGGGGGTACAGTGGTATACTTACCTATTCTCGAAAAAAATAAGAGCATCACCCATCCACTGCCGATTTACCACTATCAGACACCTTGTCAAAGAGACTTCAAAGAAGAATGTTCTGCAGCTTCTTGAGCATGAGCTTGTAAATATTAGGAAGACCTTTCTTAAGAACTTACTTTGTAAATGCTAGTGTGGATGAATAATTTTGTATATCATTTTCCTTTCGATTCTCTCTTGCATTTGCATTTTTAGGAAAGTAATTTCTTCTTATCTGATTATATTATGAGCGAAAGTGATTATTGACACTTAAAATATGTTGGTTGTTGCTTTATGGCTTCAAAAGAGTCGACACTTTAATTGAATCTTTCTTTTCCATACTTAAGGTATATAAGCCGGCTACAATAGATACTCACTATCTAATCAATCAAGAGCCCCATTTTGACCCTTCACTTTTATTTAGTGAATCATCGCAGTGGTTTCTGCCGATGCTCCCGCCCTCTCAGCTCCTCCAACCTTCAAGAAGGATGACAGTGGTGCTCGGCTGACTGCTCCTTTCGAGGGGCCTTCTGAAAGGCTGATTTGCCCACAGCCTAGGGCCCCCTCTCTCCCCATTCCCAGGAAGCTCCAATCAGCTGCCGGAAGGACTCTCAGTCACCGATAACTACCGGCTGAGGGGTCAGCCAGAGGGGTCGAGCAGGGATGCAGGTAGGCACCGCAATGATGCCAGTGCCAGGTACAGTTAACCAACCATAGGAGGCTTCCCCCCGAACCACCACCCCCATCTCCCAGCATGGCCATGAGCAGATAGGTAGTGGGGGAGAGGATTCCCAGAAGGAGTTCGCTCAACTTCAATTTTGTGGATCGGATATTGATGTTGATTCTCTCAAGGGATCGGGATTATCTTGGGTGCATGAATCCTCTCAACTCAGAGAGCCTGAGCTCCAAATACAAGCTAAAGACCTTGAAGTTACAGAGTCTATAAAGGCGGAGATTAGTAGAGATGAGATGAGAGAGTTGTGTGCCGCTGTTGAGAATGCGACAAAAGAGCATTTCCAAGAATTGTGATGCGGGATAGCTAACAGACTCACTAGCGTTGATAGAATTTCAGCAATAAGCATTTAAATGTTAGACAACTGCTAGTCGCACAATAGTCCAGTTAGATAACTACGCCTAGAAGTAGAAATAGCTGAAAAGTCGTCCCTCTCGCGATGAGGAAGCGTGGGACCGTTTGGTAGTTGAGAAACTACCACAAGTCTAGGAATTAGGCCCACCCAAAGTTCTGTCGGAACTCGGGATCGGTATAGCGCACTCACAGTCACAGCCAACAGTGATGAAGAATCACGGGCTAGGACCTATCTCTCGATTCGGCGGCAGATAAAAGCACATACGAGACAAGCAAATCAAAATGAGAGGGTTAGCACGTACCTCCACGCTGGTGCGTGGGAGAAGATCATCCGGTGCTTGTGTACCACCCTCTAAATACAACAAAATGATGGCCCACTCCTTGCAGGGAGGTAAAAGGCTACAATATACACAATAATATGATCTCGGGTGGTAAACATAGCAGCTGACGGGTCAATGGCCGCACAAAGGTCGCTGGTAGGCTGCCTCGGGAAGCGTGCAACAATATTGACACTCCATGATGATGGCACACAAATCGAGGTGATTGGTATGGGCCTTAGGAAGTACGACCAGAGGCCTCGGTATGGGTGCAACAATGGCACGCAAAACGAGGCAGATTGGTTGCTGGCTGGTGCAAAATTGATGCGCCGGGAAGCCAGCACGCAAACCGAGGCGGCTGACACGGGCCTCGAGATGCTCGATCGGGGTCCTCGGTATGCATGCAGAAGAGGCACACAAAACGAGGCAGCCGGGGATGCAGCGTACTGAGTCTGGAATGGTCTCGTCGAGACGAGTCCAACGGCGCAGACGGCGCGCGAATCGGAGTCCAGACAAGCTCAGAGCAGGGGCGGTGCACTAGCGACTCCAATTGCACCACCTGGTTCCCGGTAACAAATTGGGAAGGCTGGCTCGGACCTGGCCGCACCCTGGCTCGAGCCACGTGACTCGAACCACCAGATGTCTTTGAATCAAGTCAAGCCAAATAACAGAATAGGACCCAGGCCCTTGTTAAAGGAAATGGCTCGAACCAACGGGACTTGGGCTCGAACCAACTGGGAAGTGGGCTCGGACCGAACCGGGTCAAACCCGGTTTGACCGGGCCAAGTCAAAAAGGGTACGAGCCCTTCTTCTCTTCCTTGTTTCTTCTTCTCTTCCTTGCCCTAGCTCGAACAAACTGAGCTGCCGACGGCCCGGGCGGCGGCGAGGACAGGCGGGGCGACGACGTGGGGCGGCGACGGCATGGGGCGGCGACGGCGTAGGGCGGCGGCCCGAGTGCCCGAGGAGGGGACGATGAGGCAGCGGGACTGTGGCGTTGGCGGGGAAAGGCCGCGGCGAGAGTTTCGGCGATGGCGGGGCAAGGCGGTGATGGCTTCGGCGATGGGGCGGCGGCCTCGGAGCACGGGAAGACGACGATGGGGCAGCGGGGCTGTGGCGTCGGCGGGGCTAGGCTGCGGTGAGGGCTTCAGCGATGGCGGGCAAGGCGGCGATTGGCGCGGGCAGAAACGGGTGACCGGCGAGCATGGCAGCGGGATGGCGACGGTGACGGCGATAGCGTCGAACAACGACAGCGAACGGTGGATGACGACGACGGCGATGACTCGGGGCTCCAGCGAATGCCAGGGAAGGAGGAAAAGAGCGGGGTCTGGGGAAGGGAAACCGGCCGGCATCGCACCGGCAGGCGGTTCTCCGGCGTCACACCGGAGCAAGGGAATCCCTCGGCGTCGCACCAAGGAAGAGGGGGGGTGGGGGTCTCTCTCTCACAGAGAACAGCACGCACAACAGGTATTTTCTTTTCAATCATTCATCATCTCCCACTATTCTGTTAACAACATACATATATAGGGAGATCTGTAACTCCCGTCCCTTGAAATTCCTGTTAGACTCTTAGACTCCCCCCTCCATTTACGTTTCTGTAACCCCTAGGAAATATCAAAGTACATGATGGACCATAAAGGGTCCTAATAAAAGCTAATAAATAGTGTCTCATGCCTCAAACTCATCTCCAAGCCACAAGGACGTCGGACGGACCCTTCGACGGCGGTAAACAAGATCCGGATGGAACCGGACTGTAGCCCTGGTGTCCTCACCAAATTGGCTGTGCGCCTGGGAGTTTCCTGTGAGGGGCTGGACAAGGAAGTTAGGAAAGAAGTATCGAAAATCAAGAAGAGGGGGGTTGGCCAGGCTTGCTACGTGGTCCAAGTGCGAGAAGTCTTCTAGGAAGGAGGATAAGGAGAAGAGGATTCTAGGGGATGATGGGCCAGAGGAGGAGGAATGGAGCGATGAGGGGGATGATCCGGTTATCCCGTCTCTATGAGGCTCCTTACATGGAATGTCAGAGGTGCGGTGGGGAGAGAAAAGAGGGCTGTTATGATGGGCTTTGTTAGGAGGTGTAGGATGGACGTTCTCCATATCCAGGAGAGGAAATACGATAAGGATGGAAAAGACATCATGAAGGAGGTAGGTGGGAACTGGCTGCAAGGGGGTCGCATCCCATCCATTGAAAGATCAAGGGGCATCATGATTCTCTGGAATGACTTTGTGATGGAGGAATTGGAGGAATTTCGCATTGTGGGTAGGTCTACGGTTTCCCTTACCTTCCGCAACGTGGAGGATGGCTTTGTGTGGGAGTTCACAAGAGTTTATGGGCGCCAAGACAGTGAGGCAAAGAAGGCATTATGGGATCAACTTCATGATATGGAGGATTTTTAGTCTTTCATTCATGATGAAGCTCTTATTAACTTCGGTACCCTGAATACCAGCTTCACTTGGTCCAACTTTAGAGACTTCACATGTCTCTCTCGTTTGGATAGATTCCTTATGTCCATTGACTGGAGGATCACTACCCATCCTCAGAAGCAATGTGTCTCTCTAGACCAATCTCAGATCATAGACCGATGCTACTTAGGCCGTCTAAAAGGTGGAATGCATAACACCACTTTCGGATGGAGAGGTTTTGGCTTCATGAGGATGACTTTCTATAGGTGGTATACTAATTGGAGGACCCCAAGTGAGGGAAAATCTACTGCGGCAAGGATGGTGTTCAAGCTGAAGCGGCTGGTAAAGGAGCTCTCTATATAAGGAGCTAATAAAGCCTTACCTGGTAAGGCTGTGAAGGAAAGTATTCTTATGCAGATCAAGGCACCGCATGCTTTAGAGGAAGCGGCCTTTTTGATGATGAGGAGAAGAAAACTAGGAACTCCTTGAAAGCAGATTATGGAGACATTCTCGTGAAGGAAGAAATCTATTGGAAGCAGAGGTCTAGAGAGTGGTGGATTAAGGAAGGGGACACAAACATTACTTACTTTCATAAAGTAGCTTCTAGCAGAAGAAGGATGAATGTTGTGTTACGTTAAACATGGGGACAAAGTATTAACAGCCCAATAGGAGATTATGCAGCATGCTAGAGACTTCTTTGTATATTTGTTTGCAGAAGCTTCATCCCAGAGGCCTCTTATTAGGGAGGGGATTCTCCCTTCCCTTTCCAGGAGGAAATAAGGAATATCTCTACACCATTCTCGAAGAAGAAAGGGAGAAGGACAGTGTTTTCCCTTGGCGGAAACAAAGCTCCAGGTCCATATAGCTTCCACATGGTCTTCTATCAGTATTGTTGGCACATTGTCAAGGAAAACAATGTGCATGATATCTTGGAGTCTCAGAAGGGTAAGGTGCACTTGGAGGGAATCAACAGGACATCTCTCGTCTTGATTCCCAAGAAGGAGCAGATGAAAAAGCTTCAAGATCACAGACCTATAAGCCTCTTGAATGGTGTCTAGAAGATCATCACCAAAATGCTGGCCTCCATACTAAAGAAGGTAGTGGATAGATTGGTAGGTGTGCATCAAGGGGCATTGATCAAATGGAGACACATTCAAGATACTTTTCTAGTGGCTCGTGAATACCTTCATGCTTTCAAGAACCAGAGGACGAAGGGTTTTGTTCTCAAGTTAGATTTTCAGAAAGCTTATGATAAATTAATTGGGATACCTTCTTCACATTCTTTTTCTTATGGGGTTTGGAGATAAGTGGGTGAGGTGGATATCTGCCTGCATTTCCTCAACCTCCTTTGCAATTTTGGTTAATGGTCCACCTTCCACTGTGTTTAGAGGTTCCCGTGGCCTCAGGCAAGGGGACCCTACGTCCCCACCCCTTTTTGTTTTGGTGGCAAATGTATTGAGCACACTTTGGCTAAGAGCTGAAAATCTGGGAATCATTTCTGGTTTTACAGTGCACAACCTTGGCAGGATGATTTCCTATTTACAATATGCAGATGATACCATCCTTCTGGTCCATTCCTCTATTCAGCAGCTGTGTGTGATCAAATGGTTGTTGCTAATCTTGGAGGATGCCAGTGGCTTGAGAATGAATTTTCAGAGAACCCTTTTGGTAGGCATTAATGTGGATCAATACTTCCTTCATAGGGCAGCTTCGTTGTTGGGTTGTCATGTTGGTCACTTTCCTATTACTCATTTGGGTCCCCCTTTGTCTCCTGGTACCCTTCGATGCTCATAATGTAACAACATCATCAGTATGTTTGAAGTCAGGCTTGTAGGGTGGAAAGGAAAGCTCCTGTCATACAGGGGCAGATTGGTACTTTGTCGGTCTATATTGGATAGCCTTCCAACCTATTACCTATCTCTTTTTTGGGTTCCCATATCTGTCATGAAGAAACTTGATACTTTGATGGGCAGGTTCTTTTGGCATGGCAATCAAGAGAAGGTCAAGGGTTGGAATGATATCTGATGGTCCAATATTTGCAGACATAAGACCAGGGGAGGACTTGCTCTCAGAGATATTAAAGACTTTAACCTCGCTCTGTTGGGCAAATGGTTGTGGCAGCTAGGCTCTCATTCTAGGCCTCTTTGGGTGGAAGTTACTAGTTATTCAGCAGAAAGTATTATAGGTAGTCGAGAACTTGGGACCTTTTGCCATCCTCCAACCATGGTCTCCTCCCTCTAGAGGGGTATCTTGCAGGGTTCAAATGTGCTCTTGGCGGGAATTCAACATAATCTTGATAATGGGACCGTTTTGAGATTCTGGGAAGAGAAATGGTGTGAGGGGACCTCCCTTAGGGAGAGGTTCCCCCTCTTCTACAGGATTTCTTCCTCCCCTAAGGTTGTGGTTGCTGAGATATGGGATCCTGGAGGGTGGGGTCCTACTTTTCATAAGAACCTTAGAGATGATGAGATTCACCAGTTGATGGAACTTCTGCGATGCCTACAAGACTTCTCTGTTGATATGGTTTCTGAGGACTCTTGGCACTGGAGATGGAACAAATCCAGTTGGTATTGTGTCAACCGGCTTGTACAATGATACATGATAGTGGGATTTGCTTTCCTTTCTACAAGGAAGTTTGGAAGACCAAAAGCCCAGCAAAGGTATAGTTTATGATTTGGAGAATTATTCATGGTAGGCTACCTACTTGTGACAAGATTACAGCTTTCATGGAAGGGATTGACACCACTTGTTCCCTGTGTGGACAGCATGAGAAAACATTAGAGCACCTTCTCCTTGGCTGCCACTATTCACAAGGGGGTGGAAGCTCCTGTTCGACAAGCTCAAGTGCGTACATGTGCTACCGTACGCCATTGAGCCCTCTTGTTAAGCTGGCGGAAGAAGAGGATGGACAAGGTGGATCATAAGGTTTGGTGGCTGGTCCTACATGCAACCTTTGGTTCATTTGGGAGGAACGGAACTCTAGAATTTTCAAGAAGGAAGGTATGTCATTGGAAGGCCTTGTATCTTTCATTTGTAATAGGGTTTTAGAATGGAGCAAGCTTTTGTGTTGTGCTAGTGCAAAATTGTCCTTTTTGTTGGCTCCTTTGGAAAGCTCTTAGATGCCACACGTCTTTTGTATAGGTTTTTGTGAGCTTATAGCCCTATACTTGTAAATCCTTTTTGTTTTCATATATTTTGAGGTATCATCCACCTTCAAAAAAATTTAGTGAATCATTGCACCATCCACATCCAAAAATCTGAAAGCTAGAATGTTCGCAAATAGAAATTATGAATATCACTGTCCTAGACAATGAGTAAGGAATATAGTTACTTTTTGGTGTTTGTAGTATGTATAAAGACATCATGATAATCAAAGCATGTTGCCCTACCCAATGAGAACCTTTGATTAACCACATGAAATGATGTCCTAGGGGAATGTTACACATAATGCGCAAGTCAATAGAATTCCAATTCAAATGAAGCCCCAAAGCTTTTCCATGGTCCAGATAGGTTTTTAAGGGGTTTCAAAGTATTTTGGGGCAGAATGAAGACAGTATTGGGGAGTGTTATCAATAAAAACCAATCAGCTTTTCTCAAAAGGAAGATTCATCCTAGATAATTTTCTGGCATCCAGTGAAACAATCCATAACCAGAAAATTATTAAGAAATGAGTCGTTATTAAGCTAGATTTTGAGAAAGCATTTGATACTGTCAGTTGGCAATGTATCCACAAAGCCCTGGGTCTTATGAGTTTCAAACAAAGTGGATCAACTAGATTATGAGTTGTATCTCAACCTCAAGGTTTTCCATTTTGCTCAATGGACAGCCTTGTGGTTTTTTCAGTAGCTCAAGTAGCTTGAGACAAGGTGACCCATTATCACCTCTTTTGTTTCTTGTTATAGGCCAGATCATGAGCTCTCTTTTAGATAAAGCAGTTGTTCAAGGGTTGATTGATGGATTCAGCATTGGTAAGAATGGTCTCCTTCTTTCATATCTTCAATTTGCATATGATACCTTGCTGTTTTCGTCAGGAAATATGGGAATGCTGAGAAATCTGAAGATCTTGCTGGTTTTAACAGAAGCTATAACTAGTCTTAGCATCAACTTCCAAAAATCAGAAGCAGTAGGAATTAATCTGGATGGGGTCAAGTTGGATTGTATGGCTGATCTGCTTAATTGCTAAGTGTCTCATTTTCCAATCAAATATTTGGGCCTGCCTTTATTCAGTGGTCCTATATCTTTAAGGGATTGGGGTGTGATCATTAAAAAGTTTGATAAAAAATTAGAAGGATGGAAAGCTAGATTTCTTTCAGATGGTGGAAGATGGATTCTCTCAATATCAGTTTTCTCCTCATTAGCCACATACCATCTTTCCGTTCTCAAAGTCCCACGAACTGTGGAGAAAACGATAGAGGTAAAGAGGAGATCTTTTTTTTTTGGAGGTGGAAAAAGAGATGGGAAAGGCCTTCATCTCATAGCTTGGGATAATGTCTGTAGAAGTAAAGATCAAGAAGGGGCTGGTTTGGTTTCAATTACTCATTTCAATAAGGCATTGCTTGCCAAATGGCTGTGGAGACTAGGTGAAGAAGAAGATCATCTCTGGGTAAGGATAGTCAGAGATAAGTATTATCATAACTATTCCAAATGGGACTTGAAGCCTTCAAGGTCCGACAATCTATCCCATATCTGGAGGAATATTGCTCACTTGAATTTTCTGGTTCTTCCAACAATTAATCTTCAATTGGGTAATGGAGAAAACATTAGCTTCTGGAAGGATTTATGGCTTTCTAACTTTCCCCTCATTGATCTAGCTCCTAACCTTTATCAGATTTCAGTTTATAAAAATGCAACAGTGGCACAGGTTCTCTCCCGACGGAATGGTACTCATTGGAATCTCAGCTTATGAAGAAATCCTACAGAGATTGAAATAGGGGAGCTACTCATAATTCTTAGCCTAATTTCAAATGTCCAACTCATTAGGGATCAGGATGACAAGAGATTATGGATTTGGAATAGCAAAGGATCCTTTTCATCTAGGGTACTTACTCGTATTATTCAAGACGGTGGCATCAGAGTGTGGTGGAAATCCTTGGTGTGGTCCAATAATATCCCAATTAAAATCAGACTCTTCCTTTGGAAGGTGGCTAAGAACAGGCTTCCTACTTCCCGAAGACTGAAGAGAATCTTTAATCTCAACAACTCCTTATGTGTTTTCCGTGGGATATTTGAAGAAGATCAGAATCACCTTTTTTGTCATTGTGGGATTATCAACTTCCAGTGGAGGATCCTTTTCAAGGCCTTGAAGATTCAGTATGTGGAACCGTTAGACTGCCTTCATCTCATGCAAATATGTTCAATTTTCTGTCCTAACCAGACTGACAGCAAGATATGGTACTTGTTTCTTCCAGCAATGTTGTGGTCTGTCTGGTTAGGTAGAAATAATAGAAAATTCAACTAGGAAGATCAGCTGATATCTAGAAGGCTTTAGAAGGAGATCTTATATCAAGGGCTTCTAAGTGTCAAGACTTTTTGTTTTGATTTTATTCTACATGTGGCATTTATGTTAGCTTCTATTTTATCCCCTTAATAAAATAGAAGTCTTAGAGTCTGCTTTTTTTTTGTTCCTAGGGGGTTGGCACTTTGCCATGATGTTTGGCCTTTGGCTTCTTTGTATTCTCTTTATCTTTAATGAAATGTAACTTCATGTCACCTTCCAAAAAAAAAGTATTTTGGGGCATTCAGGGAAAATGTTTAAATCTTTTAAGCCCAATGATTATTTTGGCAATCTTGCAGTGTCTTGGGGTCTAGGGGTATTTAGGTAATTTCATAGTTTTGGATGTGTTCTCGTGGATTAGGAGCCAAGGATGTGTTTACGGTTCATTTTTCAAGTGCCTTTGAGTTCTAGGGGCAATTTTGATAGAGATTTGGGGGTATTTTGGGCTTTCTAAGTGTCTTTAGATTTTTTTAAATGATTTTTGTGATTTTAGGTAAGTTTTAATGGTCAGGGGCATTTCGGTAATTTTAACATATTTTTAGGGTTTTAAGGCTAGTTTAGTTATTGGATAGAATTCTAAGATTATATAAGCAATATAATCATCTGAATTGGATTTGAGGGATTTGACAATAATTAGGCCACCTTATGTTGATGCTAGGGTTTTGGGGGCATTTTGGTCATTTTAGTTGAAAGTCAGTTCATGAATTTTTAGCACCTCTTTGATTGGGGGATATCCCTTTTTTGACTCTAGGACATAGTTGTCAAGGCGGTAACGCGACCAAGGCGTGCTTGGGGTTCTGGACCGCCTAAGTGCTTAGGCGCCCGCCTAGGCTTCAAATATATATATATACATATATACATTTAGATTTACACACACATATATATACATACATACATACATATATATATATATGTATCTCTCTCTCTCTCTCTCTCTCTCTCTCTCAAATACATATATATATATATATATATATATACGTACATTTAGATGTATATGTATGTATATATATATGTATATCTAAATGTATATATGTATATATATATATATGTATGTGTGTATGTATATATATATATGTGTGCGTAAATCTAAATGTATATATATATATGTATGTATATATATATTAGTGATTGGTTGTATCGCGTGAAGAGGTATTGGTTGTATCGCGCGGATAGTGATTGGTTGTATCGCGTGAAGAGGTATTGGTTGTATCGCGCGGATAGTGATTGGTTGTATAGTGATTGGGCGGATGTTGATTGGGCGGATAGTGGTTGGGTGGATAGAGAAAGAGAACCGGAATTTGTAATTTTTTATTTTGAGGAGGAAGAAGAGAATAAAAACAACGAAAAAGCAAAGACAGAGGAAGAAAGTGAAGAGAATCTAAATCGAACAAGGGAAAAATTAGCGGCAGACCTACGTACATAAATATCATAAAGTTGAGATACCATTATGTATGCTCAAACAACAAGGAGTTTGCTGTTAATAACCCAATCGATTCTTAGAAAATACATTCTATTGCCTTCATTGATAATAGCTAATATATATATATATATATATGTATATCTATATGTATGTATATATATCTAAATGTATAAATGTATGTATGTACATACATTTATATACATACATACATTTAGATATACATATATATATATAGACATACATTTAGATATATATGTATATATATATAATGTATGTATGTAATATATATATATACATATTACATACATATACATACACACATATTACATACATGATAAGATGTATACATATACATATATATGTATGTCTGTATATATAAATCTAAATATATGCATGTAATATGTATATATATGTGTATTAGTAGGTATTTATATAATTATATGTGTATATATATACACACATATTACATACATGATATATATATTTAGATGTATACATATACATATATATGTATGTCTGTATATATAAATCTAAATATATGCATGTAATATGTATATATATATGTATTAGTAGGTATTTATATAATTATATGTGTGTATATATACACATATGTATATATACAAAGAGAGAGGGGCAGGGACCTTGGGTTTCAGCAATGTGGGTGCCTTGGGGGCCTAGGCAGGTGCCGGGGGTATATATATATATACATATATATGTATGCATAAATGTATGTATGTAATATGTATATGTATATATATATATATATATATACACACATATATTACATACATGATACATATATTTAGATGTATACATATACATATATATGTATGTCTGTATTTATAAATCTAAATACATGCATGTAATATGTATATATATATATATGTATTAGTAGGTATTTATATAATTATATGTGTATATATATACACATATGTATATATACAAAGAGAGAGGGGTAGGGACCTTGGATTTCAACAATGTGGGTGCCTTGGGCGCCTTTACACCTGTTAGAAAGGCGGCCCAGCACCTTGGTGTTGGAAAAGCACCTGGGAGCCTAGGCAACGCCTAGGCGGACACCTTGACAACAGTGCTCTAGGATAACCCTAACCTAACCCAAAAAGTGATTTGGGAAGCAGAGGTTTGTAGCCCGGGATGACAGTGGGTTGGGAAGAGTTAACCTTAGGATATCCCTGAGTTTAGTGTTCCACCTCCCTAGGCAGGTTAAGCCTGCCCCCTTTGCTTTTCCCCCTCCCAATGCCCTCATGCTTAGTGCCCAAAAACAAAGGAAGGCGTAATCATCTTAGGAAGTTACTAGGGTTTTGTGAAGCGTTTGATTCACCTTTGCTCCAAAACTAGGATTCAAGGGTGTTTTGGGGATTTAAGGTCATATCTTAGGGTTTCGAAGCATTCAAGACATCTAGTTCAAGCATGGAAAGTAGAATCGGTCGATCCCGATCAGGTTCGGCCGATTCGAATTGGGATCGGCGGGTCCCGATCCGGTCAGAATCGGAACGATTCAATCGGCCGATTTCAGCAGAGTCGTCCAATTTGATCCCGATCCGGATCGAGATCAGTGGGTCCCGATCCGGCCTCCCGATCCGTGCTGGAATTCTCGGAGTTCAAGTCAAGTAGTGGATCCTTAGTTAGGTTGTGAGATTGAAGGGTATGTTGTGTTCACTAGAGTTATTTAGGTTGTGGGCAATAGGTTGTGAGATTGAAGGGTATGTTGTGTTCACTAGAGTTATTTAGGTTGTGGGCACTTTGCATATCTAGATATGCTGTTTGAGTTCGCGTTGTTTTACGGCCAGTTTGAGAGCCGGAGTACTTATTTTGGTAGAAGCAATTCTGAATTGCTTATACCGGAATAAGCCTAGTTTTGCTTTGGCAATTGTTTATTCCCTCTAGACGGAATAAGCCATTATAATTAGGTAAAATCAATAAAAAGTAAATATATGATAAATTAGGTCTCATTAATGCTTATTCTAGGTAGAATAAGCAATTCTGGCATTTTTGCTCGAATTGCTTATTCCCTCTTATTCTAGAATAAGCCATTCCCACCCAGCATAAGAAATCCGCGCAATCAAAGCGGAATTGAAAGAATAAGGGGTAATAGGCCATCCTATTTCCCCTTATTCTGTTGTCAAAACCAGAGCTAAGGGATTAGGCTGGTGTTGAAACCCTTTTTTTAAAGCAAAAGGGAGAAGGGGGAAGCCCCCCACCGGTTGGGGAACCCCCCCACCGGTTGGGGACCCCCCACCGGTTCCAAGGGGGAAACCGGTGGGGGGGGGGGGGGGAGGAGGAGATTCCCTCCCTTCTTTCCCATTTTAAATTCAAAGAAATGGGAGGGGTTTAATGGGAGGTTTAAATGGGAGATCTTAACCCCATTCACATGGGTTAAGAATCCCATGTGGAAACCCTCTTAACCCCATCCCAAACCCCTTTCACATGGAGCCAAACCTGAATTTAAGGGGTTTAAACCCTTTTCACATTGGCCAAAACCCCCCCAAAACCTGAAACCAAGGCATTAAAAGCCCAAAAAAGCAAAAAGAAGGAAGAAGTGAGGAGGGGAACCCCCCACCGGTTTCTCAAAACCGGTGGGGAGACCCCCCCACCGGTTCCCAACCGGTGGGGGGGGTCCATCCGGTGGCACCCCCCTCCACCGGTTGGAACCGGTGCGGGTGCCAACCGGTCCCCCCTTCCCTCTCTCTCCCTTTCTCTCCTTTGCTTGCTCTCTCTCACCCTCTCTTGCCATCTATTGGCCAATGAGGAATAAAAAATAAAAATGGGGGAGGAAAGAGACTCCAACCGGTGGGTACCCCCCACCTCAACCATTCCGGTGGATACCCCCACCGGTTAAGGCTTTAAGCCTATAAATACCCCCCAAGGGGTAAGGAGAAGCCCATGCCCATTTGGCCCAAAAATTCCTTGTGGAAACTCTGCCAGTTTGAAGACCAAATCCGGTGCTCTTGCCCGGGTTTGCTGCGATTCGGAGGCGATATTTTCTTGGAGGGCTCTCTTCCTAAGGTTTATTCCTAAGGGGAAGCTCTGCCAAATTTATGTTGTAAAATCACCGTCCTATAAGACGGGATTATGCCGAAATGATGAATGAAATGCCCATATTGTTCTTTGAACATATGTGTGTACATGCATGTTCATGAATCTAATATTTAAGTAACACTATGTTACTATATTTTCATATGCAAAATAATTAGTTTTATAACTAATTAAAACACATAAAACATATAATTAAATATTCTAAAATATCATTGGCCTCATCCCATATATAACTAATCTTAAACTCATGATTAAAACTTAATAATGAAACATTGACTCGTAAAATAATACACTTAAGTTAAAAATGACTTAAATATTTCAATACTTAATAAAATCTGCGAAAATTATCTAAAATTAATAAAATAGATATAAAAATCATAAAAATTCTGTAAAAATCAGTAATACACAGTAAAAATCAGAAAACAAAATCTGGAAATTACATAAATCCAAAATATAACTTAAATATCCTTCATATACCTAATTAATTAATAAAAATCAGTAAAATTAATTAAAAAATCAGTAAAATTCAGTAAAAACCAGTAAAAAACAGAGAACCAAATCTGAAAATATATAAAATTCTGAAATGACTAAAATGCCCCTAGAACTTAATACAAATTACAAAAATACCCTCATACATGTTAAAAATCTGTAAAAATCACAGAAAATTCTTAAAAAATATCAAAATCTCTCTTATGTCCAAAATACCCTCCAAGCCTTAATAAGATGGGTAAAATTACTAAAATACCCTCAATATGATAAAAATAAATAAAAATCTCATAAAAATATAAAAATAGACTTTAAGTTTAAAAATCCAATTTGGGCAAAATTACCAAAATACCCTTACAATCCAAACACACTTGAAATAACCCTAAAATACCTCCTAAGGTTTTGAAACCTTCCTAAATCATTAAAACTCATTTCATACACTTAAATAACCATAATCTCCCTATACCCTCCAACTTGACATAATTACAAAAATACCCTTATGGGTCTAAAATACTTGGAATCAATCCAGAATACTTGGAGTCAATCCAATATACTTGGAATTAATCCAGATAGCTTGGAATCAATCCAAAATCATATAAACACATCCTAAACTTAGGTGAGGCCAAGAGTTTAACCTAAAATATATCTTCATATGCATGCGCTGCCTATAGTAGTAGTTTTGCATCATACGGACGGTTAATCAAGGGTTGCCGAGCAGTCGCTCAGCGTAATTAACACTGACCGAGGTCAGTGGAGAGAGGTCATATACTCGAATCTTCGCTTGATTCGAAGTCCCGGATTCCCTGAGGACTAATCCCAAGCTCTCATAGTCCGATAAAATATAAAACCGACCTATAAATCCTCTAGATAAACAAAAAAAATGGATTTCCGAATAATCCGACATAAGAGAGACATGCTAGGTCAGGTTCCAAACAGATGGCACGCCCGGTGGGACAACTCTTTCCCTTCATCTCTCCGTCCGGTGATGCCCTCACCACAACTCTACTACTAACTTTGTCATGTCTTATGCAGGTGAACGAGTTTCTGCTTAAAAGACGACGATGGCGGCAAGGGTCACGTATGGCCCACTTGTGGTGGCGACCCACGCACGGTGTGGATATCTGACCACACCAACATGCTTTGGGGACTTCCCCGCAGTGATAGGATCTCCATACTTTTTGGGGGTCGTTCCGGCACCGGAGCCTGCTCCGGAAAAGAAGAAGAAGATGTGCGCTTCTCGCACCAGAACATGCAACAACGGCAGCCGATATGGGCGAGTGCTTGCCGTGAATACCATCAGCATATCTCCAGCCTCCTCGTCCAACGGGGGGCAAAAGCGGAAGGTTCTAACCGCAAGCCCGTCCAGGACGGGGAAAACTATATTGGTGGGGAACCTGCATATTCGGCTGGATGGCGGGCAACCCATCATTCCCAAGATCCATCATATCCCGACAGTTCCTGTCCAGAATCGGCTCGGGATTCTATTGAAGGTTTGCCAAGATGGGGCAACGTTCAAAAAGAAGAAAAAGACTCCAAAGGACACTGCTTGTCGGGAGCCAATAATTATACCAGAGCCTGTCATGTCTCGAGCAGGGGGCAATGCCACCCCCCGAGCAGGGGGCAACCCTATGCCTCGGAATGGGGGCAAATTTATGCCTCGGGCTGGGGGCAATCCATTGGAGGATAGGAGCCTCCGCATAAAGGGAATGTGGGTAACCAAGAAGGAAGCCCGCAAAATTCGCCAGGCTAGGGATACCCTAGCAGAACAACAACCTCAACAGCTCGTAGAGCCTGAGGGGCAGATAACCAGCTCAACTACCTGGCCTCGTTCTTTACAAGGTCAAAAGATAAAGAGTGCCTATAAGGCGCAGGAACAAGTCTGGCAACAGACATCTGTCCTCGAGCGGTTGGGCGCATTGGTCCGATCGGCTCACAAAAAGAAGAAAACTACCAGAAGGACAGAGAATAGTATACGGGTCTACACATGCTACACCTCCAATATCACCAATCGGCAGCCTTCCCAGCCGGAAGACCCAAATGATATCATCAATCTGATGCAACGGGTCGGGCCCATAACCCGTCAAATGGAGCAGGCTATGCGCTTGCTGAATCGAGGAAGTCAGGGGGCAGAGCCACCCCAAATTGGCAGTAGCAATGCTGCTGGAGGAGCTGATGAAGACGGGGCAAATGCTTCAGATATTGAAGCCGCTCCAGAACAACCTCAAGATCAAATACAACCTCAGACTATAGAGGAGATTAGACAAGAAAATCAACAACTCAAGGCTTTACTCTATGGCCTAATACAAAAGATGGAGGAGCAGCAAAGGGTAGCTCAAGTCCCCCTAGTAAATATACCACCTCCAAGGGCAGTGTCTATGCCAGCGGTGATAAGACCGCAAGCTGCAGATGTCAACTTCAACCCTGATGAAATACAAGAAGATCATGTTGTGGAGCCCAATCATAATGCTCAACAATCCCATGCTTCTGCAGATGATACTACGGCATTGCAGAAGCATCTCATTGAGCAAATTGTTGAAGCCAAAATAGCAGAACAAGACAACGGAATAGGCACATTCGACTTATACAAAGTGTCGTTTCCAGTACGTCATATGTTCAAGAAGCTCCCGCCGGATCACAATAAGTGTCCCAAATTCATCAGGTATGACGGGGAAGGTTCGGCCCAGGAGCATATTGCCCACTATATGAGTGACTTGGGAGAGCTGGCTACTGATGAGGCCTATCTTCTGAGGTTCTTTTCTACCTCTCTCACGGGCATTGCATTCCAATGGTATGCAAAGTTGAAGCCTAACTCTATCAACAGCTGGGAGGAAATGCAGAAAAAGTTCCTCGACCGTTTCAAGGTGTCGGAACGAAAGGTCACCATCACTGAATTGGTGACACTAAAGCAAGGCAGGAATGAATCCGCTACCGATTATATCAAAAAATGGCGGAACCTCTGCATGAAATGCGACAATCCGCCGACCCACGAGGATGCGGTACGATTGTGCAAGAGGAGCTTAAAGCCTGAAATAAGTGAAAAGCTGATTGGCGTAAATGTCAAGAACTTTGATCAACTAAATAACATTGTAACGGAGGTCGAAATATTCTATGCAGACCATCCAACCATTGCCTCCATTGGGGGGAAAGTCCCAAAGAAGCAAAATATGGATACAGAAGAAGCCAATGCTATAGACTTCGCCTCAGCTGTAGAAAATACAGGGGGCAAGAACAATGTAAATGCCTCAACATCTAATAGAAGGGGATCATATGCCACCCTTAATGAGAGAAGGAAAATGGTTTACTCTTTCACAAGGGAGGATACAAGAGAGTTGTTTAATGTCTGCATGCGGGCCAATCTCTTGATGCTACCCGAACCAAAAAGACCAGCAGAAGTTGGTAAAATAGATGAACCCAACTATTGCATGTACCATCGTATGTTGGGACATGTAATAGAGGATTGTTATATCTGCAAAGGGGAAATTGAAATGCTTATCCGAGAAGGGGCCGTGGAGATGGGGAAATACCTGGTAGACCCGCCTCAACCACATCGAATGCCCAGACAAACATTTACAGCAAATGTCGTCCATACGGATGAAAATTCCTCGGAAGAAGAGCCTACAAATAAGAATATAGATGCCCCTCCAGAGCAGGAAATGGTATCATCATATCCCCCGGGGACCCCCACTCCGGAAGGGTCTATCGTGGCGGCACTGGAGGAGATTCAGATGAATATGTCACAGCTCTCCCATCAGCAAGTTTTGCCGGAACAGCAGGCAATACCGTCATATGTTCCAGCAACTTCCACTCCAGAAGTGTCTATCATGACAACACTAGAGAAGATTCAGATGAGTCTGATACAACTCTCTCATCAACAAATCTCATTAGAACAGAGGATAAATCCATCATATACTCCAGCAATTTCCACTCTCGAGGGGTCCATTATGGCAGCACTGGAGGGGATTCAAGTGAGTCTGGGACAAATCTCTCATCAGCAGTATGAACTCACTCAAGTAATGGAAGGTCTTGCAAAACAATGGACAGAAGTCATGTCAATTGACAGAATCAATAGGCCCTTCTCCTTTGAGGAGCCAGGACCAAAATGCAGCCGTCCTCTAAAGGATAAGGGCAAACTTATCATAGACTTAAATGAACCACCAGAAGCCCAGTACCGAGAGAGAATGGTGCTCAAATGCAAAGGTTGTGAAAGTCACGGCAATATTCCCGAGGCCACTTTTACAGCTAGGCAAAGCTCCCGAGGAAAACAAGTTGTTGGTGCAGAAATAGGGATAAGTTTTAAAGATACTGAATCCCTAGCAAAAAAGCTCAAGAAACCATACTCCTTTCCAAAGGAAAAGACCAAAGAACTCTTCGAGTTATGTATGAGCAGAAAAGCAATTATTCTGCCCAAGTCAAAAAGGGAAGAAGAAATACATCGGGTAGATGCACCAAATTACTGCCCATACCACCGCTTCATCACCCATCCAATTGAACGTTGCTTTATGTTCAAAGATGAAGTAGAAAAGCTGATTCAAGAAAGAAAGATAAATATGGGGAAATACCTGGTGAATCCCCCACAGCCACATACGATTACACATTGAGTGTAATTCGTAGATCCATGAGCCAAAAAAAAAAAAAAAAACAACTTTGGGGCTTAAAAATGAGGTGCCCCGACAGACTTGATTGGTCCCGCTCCTGTGAGGGGCCAATTAAGGGCAAAAAAGTCTAAAAAAACCAGCTGAAGTGAAAACCCGAAAGGGCGCTTCAGGCAAAAATGGGTGAACCCTGCTGTGTGAAAACCCGCAAGGGCGCACAGGCAAAAATAAAAGGGGCTAGCTTCGGTGAAAACTCGTAAGAGCGCCGATGTTAGTATTATGTATTTTAAAAAAAAAAAAAAAACATCATCCTGCAACCCGTCGGGGGACAACGCGCAAAAGTTAGTTGCGCCAAGAAAAGCCAAATAATATTCGTGCGCGAATACATAGGCTCATAAAGCCGCATATTTGTTCCCCGACGGGGGGAGAACTCTCTCAGCCTGTTGAGGGTAGAGATCGAGTTTTCCCACATCCCTACCTAGGGAGGATATCAGAGTCGCCAATGACGAATAAACCCTTGGTACCACACTGGTGGTACAATAATGTCCCATCAAGGGCTACGACCGAGGCGATGATGACGATGACCTCCCGACCCGGTAAGGAAGTGGGAAAACTCGCTCTTCTGATCGCTACAGCCTGAGGGGATGATCCCCGTTCCTGTTATACCCAACACAAATACACAGGCATATTCTTGAAAGATGTCACATAATTGTGGGTGATTCACCTCGAAAGAAAATATTTGCCGTCAAGAATATCATGCAATGCAGAATTCACAATTCGCCCACGGAAGGCGTTAAACTCCGGCATTCGCCCGCGGAAGGCGTTAAACTCCGGCATTCGCCCGCGGAATGCATTAAACTCCGGCATTCGCCCGCGGAAGGCGTTAAACTCCGGCATTCGCCCGCGGAAGGCGTTAAACTCCGTAATCTGCCCCGGGGAGGCGTTATACCCTGAAGATTTTCATAGCCGCCCTGAGAAGGCAATATATCCTAAATCCTCCCCTTGGCTTAAACTAGTCCCACCGGCATGCCATAAAGGGGTTAAAAAATCCTTTGCCCCAAGGAGGCATTGTATCCTAAAGTCTTCCCTGAGCATACGCCAGTCCCGCTGGCATGCCATAAAAGGATTTGAAAATTTTCCTATCGCCCCGAGGAGGCAATGTATCTTGAATCTTCCCTGGGCATACATTAGTCCCATCGGCATACCCATATGCTATAAGTCCCATCGGCATACCCATATGCTATAGTCCCATCGGCGTGCTGAAGGCGGTCGAATTCGCCCCAAAGGGACGTTATACCCTAAAATTGCCCCTGGTATACGCTAGTCCCACTGGTGTGCCTTGGTGGCCTGGAAATTCATATTCGCCTACAGGAGGCTTTATATCCTGGAAATTCATATTTCATATTCGCCTACAGGAGGCATTATATCCTGGAAATTCATATTCGCCTATAGGAGGCATTATATCCTGGAAATTCATATTCGCCTACAGGAGGCTTTATATCCTGGAAACTCATATTCGCCTACAGGAGGCTTTATATCCTGGAAACTCATATTCGCCTACAGGAGGCTTTATATCATGGAAACTCATATTCGCCTGCGGGAGGCTTTATATCCTGGAAATTCATATTTCGCCTACGGGAGGCTTTGAATCTCGGAGTTCATATCTCGCCTACGGGAGGCTTTGAATCTCGGAATTCATATTTCGCCTACGAGAGGCTTTGAATCTCGGAATTCATATTCGCCTACGGGAGGCGTTAAACTCCGGAATTCGCCTACGGAAGGCTTTAAATCCTAGAATTCATATTTCGCCTACGGGAGGCTTTGAATCTCGGAATTCATATTCGCCTACGGGAGGCTTTGAATCTCGGAGTTCATATTCGCCTACGGGAGGCTTTGAATCTCGGAGTTCATATTTCGCCTACGGGAGGCTTTAAATCCTAGAATTCATATTTCGCCTACGGGAGGCTTTGAATCTCGGAGTTCATATTTCGCCTACGGGAGGCTTTGAATCTCGGAATTCATATTCGCCTACGGGGGGCTTTGAATCTCGGAGTTCATATTTCGCCTACGGGAGGCTTTGAATCTCGGAATTCATATTTCGCCTACGGGAGGCTTTGAATCTCGGAATTCATATTTCGCCTACGGGAGGCTTTGAATCTCGGAATTCATATTTCGCCTACGGGAGGCTTTGAATCTCGGAGTTCATATTCCGCCTACGAGAGGCTTTGAATCTCGGAATTCATATTCGCCTACGGGAGGCGTTAAACTCCGGAATTCGCCTACGGGAGGCTTTAAATCCTAGAATTCATATTTCGCCTGCAGGAGGCTTTGAATCCTGAAGTTCATATTTTGCCTACGGGAGGCATTAAAGCCCGGAATTCGCCTCTGGGGGGCATTGTGTCTCGAAATATTTGGTCTTCGGGAGCCGTTGTATCCCAAATCCACGGCTACCTAGAGCCCCCGTTTCTCGAAAACTACATATAATTTCTTATCGGCTCTCAGGGAAGACTCAATTCCCTACATATAATTTCTTATCGGCTCACAGGGAGGCCTCAGTTCCCTACATAAATTCCTTATCGGTTCTCAGGGAAGACTCAGTTCCCTACATATATTTCTTATCGGCTCACAGGGAGGCCTCAGTTCCCTACATATATTCCTTATCGGTTCTCAGGGAAGACTCAGTTCCCCACATATATTTCTTAGCGGTTCTCAGGGAAGACTCAGTTCCCTACATATATTCCTTATCGGTTCTCAGGGAAGACTCAGTTCCCCACATATATTTCTTAGCGGTTCTCAGGGAAGACTCAGTTCCCTACATATAATTCCTTATCGGTTCTCAGGGAAGACTCAATTCCCTACATATAAAATTCATTATCGGTTCTCAGGGAAGACTCAATTCCCTACATATAAAATTCATTATCGGTTCTCAGGGAAGACTCAATTCCCTACATATAATTTCTTATCGGCTCACAGGGAGGCCTCAGTTCCCTACATAAATTCCTTATCGGTTCTCAGGGAAGACTTAGTTCCCTACATATACTTCTTATCGGTTCTCAGGGAAGACTCAATTCCCTACATATATTTCTTAGCGGTTCTCATGGAAGACTCAGTTCCCTACACATACTCCTTATCGGTTCTCAGGGAAGACTTAGTTCCCTACATATATTTATTAGCGGTTCTCAGGGAAGACTCAGTTCCCTACACATACTTCTTATCGGTTCTCAGGGAAGACTTAGTTCCCTACATATATTTCTGAGCGGTTCTCAGGGAAATCGTAATTCCCTACACAAAAAAAATGAAATGAAAATAAAAAAATGGGGCTTAAAAACGAGGTGCTCCGACGGACTTAATCGATCTCATCCTCAAAGGGGTCGGTTAAGGGTAAAAATGTCTTATACCCAGCTAAGGTGAAAACCCGAAAGGGCACCTTAGGCAAAAATCGGGTAACCCCGCTGTGTGAAAACCCGCAAGGGCGCACATGCAAAAATAAGAGGGGGCTAATGCTGGCGAAAACCTGAAAAGGCGCTAGTATTAGTTATAAAAAAAAAAAAAAAAAAAAAAAAAAAGAGGTGCTCCGACGGACTTAATCAATCTCATCCTCAAAGGGGTCGGTTAAGGGTAAAAATGTCTTATACCCAGCTAAGGTGAAAACCCGAAAGGGCACCTTAGGCAAAATCGGGTAACCCCGCTGTGTGAAAACCCGCAAGGGCGCACAGGCAAAAATAAGAGGGGGCTAATGCTGGCGAAAACCTGAAAAGGCGCTAGTATTAGTTACATAAGAAAGAGAGAATACATGCAATAAATGGTCCGTACCACTCAAACTTAGCATTTATCTTCAGGAGAACATTTGTGATACACTGAAGCAATGTCGGAGTTTGAGATGAACATGCGGGATAGTTCGAGTTCTTCAGCAAATGGAAAACTTTAATCCTTTTGAAGAAATTCGACCCCATCTCTGGAATATCAGTCGAAGCAATGTTCGATGGCCGCCACAAGATGGGAGTTCTCCCTCCAGTGAAGCTTCAAGAACATATGCATGCTGACGCAGAGCGGCGATATGGGCGTCCGCGGTACCGGAAAGGACAATGTCCTTCTGATATTGGGGCATAGGGGTCTTCGCAACCCGAGCTGCATAGCCTGCCTCGATAGTTTCAGTCTCGGCTCGCTTTGGCGAAGAGTTACTCGACAAATAGCAGGAATGGGATATCGTCCTCCCCATACCTTGCCATAGGATAAACTCCCATGAGAGCCATGAAGACAAAGACAGCAAGCTACAAGAAGATAGAAAAATAAAATCAACGCCAGAGAGCTGCAATAAAAGTCTCGAAAAGCCAAAATTGACCAAGTCCTAATAAAGTCATAGGACAAAGTCGAATTGCTATGAACTAGATATTAGGCCAGTCCAGAACGCTTCGTGCGGAGCTCCTGGAAATGCCAATATAAGGTACTGATACCCCAAGATAGAGCAAATGCCGGAAGAATTAAACGACTCGCCTGTGTGTTCTTAAGGAGTCTCCATGTCGTGAAGGCCAAGAGATCTCCTAGAATCCAAGTAAACGTCGAAAGATTCGAGCGGCATCAACTCTCGCAGAACCTCCAAGTCGCGAAGGCCAAGAGGATTCCCATAATCAGAGGGGTAGACGCTTTCAAATATACTCGGAAAGTCGAAAAGTTATGAAAAACAGGACTTCCTGGGCATAGTTTGAGGTGTCTAAGTACAAAAATTGAGCGTCATCAAGACCCAGATAAGCTCAGATGGGGCATATGCACAGCGAGCCAAAGCAATATATAGCCTGGCATATATGAGACAGCGGTTGACTTCCCCCAATAGCCGTAAATACATAAGGCGAGAAATGGGAATTCATCAAGACAATACCGGCATGCCGCATTTGAGAATTCCTCAAGCATGCAAAATGATGATTCTTGTAGCCGAATGGGGCACGGGACATGCACCGTCGTCTTCACCTCCGGCACATGTCCCGTGGGGGGCATTTGTTGAAACCCTTTTTTTAAAGCAAAAGGGAGAAGGGGGAAGCCCCCCACCGGTTGGGGAACCCCCCCACCGGTTGGGGACCCCCCACCGGTTCCAAGGGGGAAACCGGTGGGGGGGGGGGGGGGGAGGAGGAGATTCCCTCCCTTCTTTCCCATTTTAAATTCAAAGAAATGGGAGGGGTTTAATGGGAGGTTTAAATGGGAGATCTTAACCCCATTCACATGGGTTAAGAATCCCATGTGGAAACCCTCTTAACCCCATCCCAAACCCCTTTCACATGGAGCCAAACCTGAATTTAAGGGGTTTAAACCCTTTTCACATTGGCCAAAACCCCCCCAAAACCTGAAACCAAGGCATTAAAAGCCCAAAAAAGCAAAAAGAAGGAAGAAGTGAGGAGGGGAACCCCCCACCGGTTTCTCAAAACCGGTGGGGAGACCCCCCCACCGGTTCCCAACCGGTGGGGGGGGTCCATCCGGTGGCACCCCCCTCCACCGGTTGGAACCGGTGCGGGTGCCAACCGGTCCCCCCTTCCCTCTCTCTCCCTTTCTCTCCTTTGCTTGCTCTCTCTCACCCTCTCTTGCCATCTATTGGCCAATGATGAATAAAAAATAAAAATGGGGGAGGAAAGAGACTCCAATCGGTGGGTACCCCCCACCTCAACCATTCCGGTGGATACCCCCACCGGTTAAGGCTTTAAGCCTATAAATACCCCCCAAGGGGTAAGGAGAAGCCCATGCCCATTTGGCCCAAAAATTCCTTGTGGAAACTCTGCCAGTTTGAAGACCAAATCCGGTGCTCTTGCCCGGGTTTGCTGCGATTCGGAGGCGATATTTTCTTGGAGGGCTCTCTTCCTAAGGTTTATTCCTAAGGGGAAGCTCTGCCAAATTTATGTTGTAAAATCACCGTCCTATAAGACGGGATTATGCCGAAATGATGAATGAAATGCCCATATTGTTCTTTGAACATATGTGTGTACATGCATGTTCATGAATCTAATATTTAAGTAACACTATGTTACTATATTTTCATATGCAAAATAATTAGTTTTATAACTAATTAAAACACATAAAACATATAATTAAATATTCTAAAATATCATTGGCCTCATCCCATATATAACTAATCTTAAACTCATGATTAAAACTTAATAATGAAACATTGACTCGTAAAATAATACACTTAAGTTAAAAATGACTTAAATATTTCAATACTTAATAAAATCTGCGAAAATTATCTAAAATTAATAAAATAGATATAAAAATCATAAAAATTCTGTAAAAATCAGTAATACACAGTAAAAATCAGAAAACAAAATCTGGAAATTACATAAATCCAAAATATAACTTAAATATCCTTCATATACCTAATTAATTAATAAAAATCAGTAAAATTAATTAAAAAATCAGTAAAATTCAGTAAAAACCAGTAAAAAACAGAGAACCAAATCTGAAAATATATAAAATTCTGAAATGACTAAAATGCCCCTAGAACTTAATACAAATTACAAAAATACCCTCATACATGTTAAAAATCTGTAAAAATCACAGAAAATTCTTAAAAAATATCAAAATCTCTCTTATGTCCAAAATACCCTCCAAGCCTTAATAAGATGGGTAAAATTACTAAAATACCCTCAATATGATAAAAATAAATAAAAATCTCATAAAAATATAAAAATAGACTTTAAGTTTAAAAATCCAATTTGGGCAAAATTACCAAAATACCCTTACAATCCAAACACACTTGAAATAACCCTAAAATACCTCCTAAGGTTTTGAAACCTTCCTAAATCATTAAAACTCATTTCATACACTTAAATAACCATAATCTCCCTATACCCTCCAACTTGACATAATTACAAAAATACCCTTATGGGTCTAAAATACTTGGAATCAATCCAGAATACTTGGAGTCAATCCAATATACTTGGAATTAATCCAGATAGCTTGGAATCAATCCAAAATCATATAAACACATCCTAAACTTAGGTGAGGCCAAGAGTTTAACCTAAAATATATCTTCATATGCATGCGCTGCCTATAGTAGTAGTTTTGCATCATACGGACGGTTAATCAAGGGTTGCCGAGCAGTCGCTCAGCGTAATTAACACTGACCGAGGTCAGTGGAGAGAGGTCATATACTCGAATCTTCGCTTGATTCGAAGTCCCGGATTCCCTGAGGACTAATCCCAAGCTCTCATAGTCCGATAAAATATAAAACCGACCTATAAATCCTCTAGATAAACAAAAAAAATGGATTTCCGAATAATCCGACATAGGAGAGACATGCTAGGTCATGTTCCAAACAGCTGGGTTGTGAGGTTAGGGTTATTAGGGTATAGGGTGGGCCATAAGAGTTCATGGACCAGGTGGTCACTTGTTGGGCTATGCTAAAATGTGGCCTACTCCAAACTAAGTTCATGAAGTAACATATTGAGGACTCAATGAAAATTGCCTAGGTCCATTAGAAGATACAACCTTAATGGTTACTAGTTGAGGTTATAAAAGAACGGCGGCCCAAGGAAGCCTAATAAAGATCAATTAAGACCATAACCTTTAATGGGCTTAAACAGGACCGACCCAAGACCCATTGAGGATTTGTTATGGACTCGATAAAGAATCAAGACCCTAATTGGTTTATTATGGATTGATAAATAAGCAAACATATAACAGTGCAAGACACACGGATCGAAAGGAGATTTTATAAGGAATAAATCTGTTGATCGCATGAAGCAGAGCCCTGGGATCTTTGAAGAACTCGAAACCCTAGGAGGGCCTTGAAGAACTCCAAGCTTTGAGCTCAAGAAGCGTAAGATGAGCAAGAGCTCCTGGTTCTGTACATGTAATGCTCTCTGTTGGGAAACAGTTTATTTCCCTCTCTTTTATACATAGTTGTGTCCTTGCTTTTACATTTGACGAATTTGCAATACCATTCACTATCAAAAAAACACTCTTGCTTTTTTTCAAAAGCATTTTCAATTTATTGAAGCCAAAACTAATTTATCTTCCATGCTTCAAAAGAGTTTAGCTAAATTAGGTAACTCACTATTTGTGGGATGTCCCTTCGTGCTGTCTTTTGAACTTTTCTGCCTAGGCTTGCAAGCTTTTCTAGTTCCTCATCACTCAAACCTTCATAGAATAAGAGGAGAAAACATGTCAGTATGTGTATTAAAAATGCTAGGAAAAACCAAAAGAACTAGACTATACAAAGAGATTACATTGCAAAATACTGTGAACCTTTCCAAGTTATGTGGCTCTCTGACATATTATGGTAATTTCTGTAACAAAACCTCTCTTTATAAACCAAGAAGAAATGAGAATACTGAGGAACTATGCCTATTGCCCAAAAAGAGGGACCTGAGCCCCAGTCTGACTGGGGGATAACTCTAGGTAAAATTATCCCTTGGAGCTTTATAGTCATGCTCACTAGTTTCTACTTTCATCCCATTTTCTTCATTAGTGTCAGAGACCAGATCTCTGAATGTTCCTGTGATCTCTTCCCATGAACGTTAGTCATATCAACATCACATGCTGATTTAGAATCCTAAAGAATGAAGCTGTTTTGAACAAAGTCAGTCCAACTAGGTTTCAACAAGTGAATTCTGCACATTCAAGTGGAGCAAAAGTGCTGTTGATCAAGCCATCTCAAATTCTTCAGAAAACTCCAACTTACACAAGCCACATTGCAAATCAAGACTCTAACATAGCAGGGGAAGCCAAGTTGACCCAAACAAGATAGCATGGGTTAGTTTCTGTGGAAACATGGACAGGTGACCTTGTTGTGACCTGGTTATGCAAGTTCTTGATGTCCGCATTAAACAATAACATCTACCAAGCATTTCTCTCGTACTGATATCCCCCAAGTAAATCACTTGATTTAATTTCACTCTAGATGGCAAGATGCAGTAATCTTTGTCAAATTATTTCATATAAAAAAATCAAGTAAATTCATTCACCCAAGATTGATGTGTTCCTCACATCTTCTGCCTTTAGTTTTATTGAAAAGGGGAATAAAATTGCACTCTCTGAATTAATTTTGCCATCGACTGAAGTAAACTCCATGAAATCAACTAGTATATTTACCTCAGATCATCCTGATAGAAGAAAATAACATCTTCATACAATTCACTTAATTAGGAACATGTAATCATTTATGAGACAGCAGAAATATGTACGCATAGCTTACAACTAATCACGATTCATAAAGAATATACGATATAACTTTAATTTCAACAAGATGAAAAGGTAGGAACATTAACCAATGCAGGGAACACCATCTAAAATGGCAATTGTTGCAGGAACAGCTCCATTTACTTTTATAACTGCTTCAACCTCTCTTGCAGTCTGTACATTTTGTGGATATGGCATACCTGAAAGAGAAAATGAAAGGGAATGAAGATTACATAAGTATTTAGTGGGAAAAGTGGCTCATATTTGAACTCCACCCTAGTATATGATGTACACTCTATGCAAAAGCTAGGTAGGCATGCGAATCTCTCAAAAGAGAAATGGTTGTGCAAGGGAAGAGCTTTCTTTATGCAGCCACCTTAAGTTTCTTTAGTGGACATAATACACATTATAACCAAAGTACACATGGTAATCAATATTTAGCTTGTTATATGGTCTTAAGTTTATTTATGCTCTTTAGTGGACAAAAAAATCACATTTATAAGAAAAAAGACACGATAATAAAGAAAAACAAGGACAAAGCTAGAAAAGAGAGAATGTTAGAGGTGTACAGTTTAGGATTATATGTATAAAGAGAAAAAAAATGAACAAGATGTTTCTAAGCCCCAAAAATTTATAAGAAAAGAGTGGAGAAAAAATGGAAAAGAAAAGTTATGATCAGAAAACATGAGAACATAAGGGGTGGATAAAAACAAAGCACTACATCCTTTCTTGTTCTAATCTTCTACTTTTCTTGGAGATTCTAGTCATGGGATTGGTACTTCGATAGAATGTCACCTGAGCTAGTGATGGAGAATTCCATGCAACATGATGGTCTTCTCAATTACTTCTTATTATGTTTACTAGCATTGAGTCACTGCGGTCCCTTTTCTATTGCCAGAACCCTATCCAACACTAAACATGAAACTGCAGAGCCAGTTGGTGTGCAATGGGTCGGGCTGAAAATAGAACCAAAGCTTCCAACAAACCTGATTCATTTCTGACTTTAAAAGTGAGGTTTGGATGTTAAAAATTGGTTTGATAGTTTAGTGGAATTGATGGACATTTCAATAAGATCACATAATCAAAGTTGTTAGTAGACATTTCCAGATCTGAATTTCCTTTAGCTAATTCAAAAAAAGAATATTATCACTTGTAACCATAGAATGCAATGTACATTAAAAAGGTAACACCATGAGATACAAAATACTTTCTCCTCCGAAGTGGAAGGTGAAAGCAGATACAAGTGTCCATCTCCATTTCTGATAAACTCTTGCATCCATTTTAGTTCAAGTCAAAATCAGCTATCTTACAAGAATCAGAACCAGAAACCATCATATCAGATTCAGACTCCGACCCTTTTGCAGCCCCTACTACTGAGAATTAGATGTCATTATCTAATGGCTAGAACTGTTCATGTCATCTAATAGATGCATTAAGTAATTAGATGATAAGGAAAAAAAATCACTTAGACAAAACACTCGACAAAGGACTGAGGTGGTAATCATTGATGTAGCCTGCCTAGTCATCCACCTTTTGAAATAGTGGATCTCACTCTAAAAAATATGGCCAACAATCAAAATCTCACATGTTTAATGTATCCTATGGATGGCACATCCTTGAGAACTACAAAGGAAGCACACATACTAAATTAGTAACACTTTGCAAACAGAAAACTCCAAGATTCTTACACATTAAGTGGAGAAAATTCTTATGCTTCAGAAAATTTTTGATTCAGTTCCACTGCCCTCCTTCTACCTATTGCCGGCATCTTGGATCATCTCCTCCACCACATACAAAGTGCAATGTTTCCCTAGAATTTGCCGACATCAGATGAATGAGAGCCGACGAGAATGACAATGAGCGAGCGAAGGGCAACCTCAACATGGAACAAGATGGCAGAAAGGGGAGATTGAGGAAAACAGAGCATCGGAATACAGGAAGCAAACAAAGGAATTTTGAAAACTCTAATCAGAAGCCTATATTTTTTTTCGATGCCTGGAAGAAGGGTTCCCAAACATTCAAATCAACTTGAAGTATTTAGAAGGTTGTGTGATCAGATCTGTGGCCAACACTCCAACTGATATGAATGAATTGTAAATCAAGCTACAATGAAGGTGCCTCAAATCCAAAGGCTGGAAGATGATCACGATAGATAAGTATAGAGTCTTGCTATCATGCCCATGCACAGATATCAAAGTGAGTTTATTGAAGAACAAATAGATAACATGGTCACTATGCTTGCTGAATGTTGGAACACATGGTGCAACCACATGCAAAATGACATGGTGCAGAGTAGTTGGAGTGCCATATCCTCTATGCGATGTGGAGATTTTTTGAGCCCTAACAGCTTCTTTTGGAATGTTGACTGAGGTTGATAGAAGACGGTGTGGTGGAGCAACATGGAATATGCAAGACTTCAAGGGACTCATATTTTTGAGCTTATGAAACTTAAAGGGTCAGCAAGAAAACTGAATGAGGGTGACCATGGAACTGTGTTCTTAAACAGCAAGAGTGGACCCAACAGCACGTGGCTGTGGCTTACAAGCAGTACAGGGCTTGCATTAGACATGCAGGCTATCAGACATTTGCATGATAATCACAACTAAAATAAGGTATCATTCAAACCACAGAATGTCATCTCACCAGCTAGAATTCAAATAAGCTTACCATGAGAAATTATTGTTGACTCGAGCGCAACAACAGGATCCCCACATGAAAGAGCATGGTAAACATCCGGTGCTATCTTCACATAACCTCCCCCACCATTACTTGAACCACCCTGCAGACCAGAGAATAATCATATCAAACGGAAAATGTGACCTCTCTTTCGATAAAATTATCCATGGACACCTTTAAGTGGCAAAGAAACAGGCCATTTAAAAGAATCTGCAGTTTTTGCAGTTAGCAGGACATTCAAAAAGAAACCACATGTATAAGATTGTTGCAAACTAATTTTGTGTACATTAATGCTCAAAATGTGATTAATATTATGAATAGTGGCCACCAAAGAATCTTCACCAATCACCACTTCACAAGCTCTGCTAATTCATTTGTTGCTTCATTTAGCATTTACCTTTTTTTAACAAATTACTATATAATCAACTCCCATTAGCAATTAACAGTTTGCTAACAAATCACAGCCATATAGAAAAAAATAAGGAATAGACATCTTTTAAAAGAAAAGTGATTATAGAGGTGTGTCACTACCTTTACCTCTTTTATGCGGTAGTAATGTCCATGATGATTAACGATCGAAGAAGGAGCTGACAACATTACCGTCGAGAGGTTGATTACAACGCACCTGGAATACACCAACCATACTATTTTAAATCGATCATAAACTCTTCAATCAAAGAATTTTAAAAAAACAAAGTTACGAATGATCACATAAAGGGAAAAGCTCGTTAAATTTATGCCACAAAGGTATTGTTGCCTTCATTGGACAATGAAAAACCAATCTAAAACATCATGAAAAGAAGGATGCTCTGTAAAGGTAATTCTATGTCTTTTCTTCCCTGATGGGAGGGGGACTCCATGACCTGATTTTTCTGGCACCCTTGTGTATGGGTTGACTACCCAGTAGCCCTGGTGGTCAATCTTTTTCAGATCCACTTTTTTCTATTACTTAGCAACTACTGGGCTAGGCCGCCTTCCAAGAAAATGATTGTAATTCTATGATGTTATTTTACCCTTTCAATGGAAGCCCAACTATTATTTAGAACACCCTCATCTAACCAACTTTGTTGCCTTTGGTCTTGCCACTTATCTTGGACACCACATTCTTCCATTGATCTATAGAGAAGGATTTCGCTTCCCACTGCCCTGCATTCTCGCCCAATCATATCTATAAACTCACTTTTTTCAGAGCTAACTTTCACACAGGAAGGGTGGAATTTCATGAGACATGACATATGAGTTAATGATTCATCACACTACTTGTTTTAACTTGTGCAAATTCTTACATACCCTTTTCGTATTTTTATAGGAAAGAAAAACATACGATCATATGACATTGAAACACGATTAGTGCAACATTGAACTTCACAATATTATATTCTGCTTCCTTTTCCTAATGAGTGATTTTGCAACTCATTCCTGTTAACTTTCTTCTTTCACTTTCACCTAGATGGTCAATCTATGATTTGTTTAACTATGTTCCATGCAGGTCTACTCTGAGCAGAGTTAAGAAGCTTGTATCAAGATGGGAAGCCAAGAAACCAAAGGAACCCCATATGCACATACCTAGTCCTGGGGAGACGGAATATGTCTAATCACATTCTGGCACGTACATCTTCATATCTTTGAAAAGTGAAAATTCCTAATGTGGGTCTTCCAACCAGTAAATTTGGTTTTCAAAGAAAACTTATTACTTCCATTCTCTCTGATAGATAACAACGAATATTGAACAAGTAAAAAGTAACAAACTAGCAGAGAAGTCTATTTATCCGTTATCAGAAGTCACAGGAGACGAAGTCAAACAAGCAGTGTTTAGTTTGGGAAGCAATAAAGCACCGGGGCCCGATGGATTTCCATATGTTTGTATTAAAAGTTCTAGGATCTTGTAAAGTTTGATGCAGCTGAAGCAGTGCAATGGTGTTTGCATCAGTGAGTAGGATGTGAACATCTTAATAGTAGTTTGTTAGTACTATTACATAAAAAGTGTGAAGCCACAAAACTGAAGGATTTTAGGCCCATTACTCTTCTTAATGGGTCATACAAGATTATTGCAAAGGTGTTGGCAACTAGCATAAGTTTATGTCTTGGTGATGTTATTGAGCTGAATCAGTCAGCTTTTATTCACGGGTGCAAACTCATGCATGTGTTCTTAATTGCTCACAAGACTTTATTCGCAATGAAGAAAAGTAAGGAGAAAGGGCTGGCATGCAAGCATGATTTTAACAAAGCATATGATAGGGTCTCCTGGCAGTGCCTTTAGCATATTATGAAGAATCAGAATTTCCCAGAACTTTGGTGAATGTACTATTCAATTGCATTACTACTGCTAGATCATTAATGGGAATGTTCATGGACTGTTTAACAGTTCAAGGGGGTTAAGACAAGGGGATCCTCTCTCTCTCTCTCTCTCTCTCTCTCTCTCCTGCTGTTTGTGATTGTAGCCAACATGCTCAGTAAGTTATGTATAGTTGCTGAAGAACAGAGCTGGATTCATGCAGTAAAGTTAAAAAGAACTCCAATCAGCATTTCACATTTGCAATATGTCAATGATACTTTACTTCTTCTTCTTCTTCTTCTTCTTTTTTGAAGGAGGGAAGGAAGACATGAGGAATCTTCTGTTTGTTTTGAAAGTTTTTGAAAACAGTTCAACGGCTTAAGCTTAATTTTGACAAAAGTGCAATAGTTGGTATAAACTTAGAGGAAGAGGAGAGATTAGAATGTGCAGAGATGATGGGGTGTGAAATAGAAAAGTTTCCAATTATTTGGGTCTACCCCTTCACCATAAGCAGCTCAGAATTGCAGATTGGGAGCCTTTAATCTTGAAAATGCAGAGAAAGTTGTCCACCTGGAAGGCCAAGCAGCTCTCTTTGGGAGGTAGATTGACTTTACTAAATTCAGTCCTGAGTTCTATCCCTACATATCAGTTTTCATCATGCCTTAGGGGGTTAGGAGAAGGCTGGATAAAATAAGAAGGTAATTTTTTTTATGTGGGTGGGGAGGGGGGTGGATAACAAATGAAGAATCCGGAAGCATATCTTTGGTCAAATGGGATATGGTTTGTTGGCCTTTGAATCTCCAGAAAAGCCGGGTCACTCGCACTGGTGGACCGCCGCGAACTAAGAGTCAACCCCGGCGGAGGAGCCTTAAATTTACAGAACGAAAGGAGGGGGAGCTTCGTGGTATCTTCCGTACAGGTCTAAACAGCCCAGAACGATGCTGCTCACCTTCGTCGCGTCACCGGCGTCTCCCTCGACGGCGCCGGCTACTCAGGTCCACTCTCCCTCGTCGTCTGCTCCCTCCCCTTCCTCTAGACCATGGGCGCCGCCGACAGCCCCTGTCCCCGTCAGTGATCCTCCGCCTCTCTCCGACGGGTCTTGGCCGCCAAATTCCTCGCTCAGTATCCGGCGGGCTGACTTCAACGCCGGCAACAGCGACACTTCAGGAGGTCGCCGCCGTGCCGGCTGGGTGGGTGTTGGCGGTGCGGGGGTGTGGCTTCGTTTCAAGAAGGGCAATTGCCCCCTTAAACTTCTGTTGTCTTCTAATCTTGACAAATGCCCCCTATTCTTTCTATATTTGTCCTTCAAAATAGATTTTAATCATAATTTTTTATCAAATGGCTTATGTACTCTTTTAGAATATATTTACTTTAACTAATATTTTTGACATAAGTGTGCTTTTAATTTAAGACGGAATTAGATTCTAAAATGTTGAAAGATGTGAGTTTCATCTGTATGAATACTTTTTGTAAAGAATATTGCATTCGATTGTCAGATATATTTTAATTTGGAGTACTATTATTTTATATTCCTCATTGTTTTATCCCACGAGAATTTGCTTGAGTTAAGATGCAATTCATGATAAAATATATATATATATATTTTTTTGTGTATATCCATGTATTTTTAGTATACATTATAAGAAATAAATGCAAAGGTAATGTCTATAAAAAATGAGTAATAATTGTTGCAATGTCATGCATTGCAATCCAACGGAGTGCTACTGTGGGTCGGGGATGACCCAAGCAACCCGGATATATCCTCGGATTTTTGATCAGGCGCTCCAAAAAAAATTAAAAATCCGACAAGAAAATAAAACAAAAAATAAAAAATGCCCCAATCGATTCCCCATCAATTTAAATGGGCTGCATAGCAGTCGTCCGATCCAGGTCCAATCGGACGACTGCTGTGTCATGCATTGCAATTCACGTTAGATTGTAATGCATAGCATTAGAGCAAATATTCTTCATAAAAAAATAATTTGTTGGCCTATTTACATTGAATGAACAAACACTTGCAAACAATGTCAAAAGGTAGTACTTGTGTAATGAACCAACGTGGGTGTCAAAGAATATTACTTGTGTTACAAAACAAACAAGGGATATAGAAGAATTCTATAATGTTGATCAAAGAGTATAAGTTAAAGAATGGTACTATTGTTTTATTTTTCTAATTCTTAAATTTAAAAATATAAGAATATAAATTAAAGCAAGAGTAATACTTACTACAATGTCCACCAATCGTAATGGAGACATTGCTATAGGTAAAAGAAAAAAAAATGAATTTTTTAGGTCGGCCCCGAGGTTTTCTATCCGGCCACACAGTGCAATGTCCGATCGGACGACCCAAAAAAATCTGAAAAATCAAAAATTGTTATTGGACTCGACCCATTAAGAGGCATTTTTCACTGTTCATTAGGTCATTTTTCTTTTTAAATTTTTTTGGTTCACGCAATTGGACATTGCACTGTAAGGTCAGATACGGGACCTCGGGGCCAACCTTAAGAAAAAGACTTTTTTTTTTAACTTTAACCCACTGCAATGTCCTCTTTGCAATTGGGAGAGGGGAACATTGCAGCAAGTATTACTCTTCGAGCAGATGAGATTGGGCCATATTAAATTTGATTTTAGGGGCATCTATAAACCTAATCCACATGAACCGCAACTACGACAATTTTGTCTAGCACATCACTTCAATCAATAAATGTATAGATCAAATCAATTTTGTAGATTATAGCCAATTGGGTTTTAGACTAACTTGATTTACTTCTAATTCTGCCTGCCACATACTATTTAGATTCATGATAAAATTAATAGGACCAAACATAGAGTCATAATCGCCTAAGAGGCATATAAATATTTTACTCTGATAGGAGGCTTTTTATAAATTTACCAAAGTGATGACATAAATTTTACTGTAAATCAAAATTAAAAAAAAAAATTGCTAGCAGATAATTTTCACCCTCTAAAAAACATCTATTTGTTTGTAGTAAATGATGATTAAGTAGAATCATTTCATATACATTGCACAATAAAAAATGACATATTATATAATATACTCAAAGAATGTTAAATAGAGTTCATATAAGTGATAAGAGAACAAAGTATTACCTTCCTTGACATCGTCATCTATGGCCATGTTGAAGAAGATATTTTAAATTTTTTATATTTTATGTAATATTATTACAATGGCTATGTTCTCAAAGTCGTTTAGGTAGGCAACGATGTGACGATGTGAGTCACATGTAAGGCATGACAAGTCATAAGTTATGACTATCTGCAATGAAATAATTTGCCTTTAAAGTTGTCAACCAGCATTGTAATTTATACTTTAGATAAGATATTACTTTGCATATAATGTGGGAAAAAATTAAGCAAATCTATGCTTCAACGGTGAGAAATTGAAAAAATAACATTAATATTTTTTTTATGATAAATAGATATTAATTAAATTATGATTTTATATTAGTTGAATAATCAATTTTTTGATCACATAAACTTATGATTTATGAGATGTAAATAAATTTATTTTTTATTCAATAGCATGACATATTAGATAGAAGTGTTAAATATTTTGCATTATACATGAATAAAATGAAAAGTGTTAAATAAATAGATAAATACTTTTCTCTATTTTTCTATTTGATGTGACATTTGAGAATTTTACTTAAAGAATCATCTCTCTCTATATGTATAAATATGATGTATGTAGTTTAGATAACTATGAGCATAAAAGAATAAGACTTAAAAGATATGATAACATTTACTTAGTATATCCAATTATAGAGGAGTGAAAAGACTTACTAAAGGATAAGGCCATAAATGTTATGTTATCATGTAAGTTTGTAGTTTACAATCATTGATCCATCCTAGTGCTAAAATAACACAAGATTTATTCTTCATTGTGGTAACAATGACAATAAATCTCATATATTAATAGAATGTGTCTAACTTGTAAGAGAGTATGCAGAGTGTTAACATGTACAAGTTGATGTTTAGATCTTTAAAATGATGGAGTTTTCATGTCATCACTCAAATGAGATAGAAAAAAATAAAAGAAAAAAAATATTTGTAAAGTTTGGCCTAAAGATGGTGAAGGGTTTGGGCTTTAATCATCTAAATTAAGGGATAAATAGACACACCTTTACTAATTGAACTACCTTACTAATGATGCCTATGATAAAATGAACATTCGTTAACAACTTGTGATAAAATCATGTTTTACAGGTTCCCATAAAATTAGGATAAAGAAAGAGAGAAAGAAAGAGAGAGAGAGCAAATAATGCCACAATCTCTAATGGTTATCTAACGTTTTTTTAGCATTTGGATGGATTATATAACGTCCATGTCAGCGGCGACCCAATTTGGTTATGTCGGCTTGCAACGAATTGATGGTACAGGCGCGCCACAATGAGAATAACTCAAACCATCCTCTTATGAACTGTAGAGAAAGAGTATAAAAGAATAAGACTATAATCACTATGAAAACAACCATCATTGCCACAAGATAATCCACTATTAATACTACTAAAATAAAATACAAAGTCTCAATGTCTAGGATCACTTTGTAACCATGAAAACAAAAGTACATCACTTATGTTAAAAATAAATCATAATATTTCTCTTGCTACTGAAACATAAAATAAACTTACTTCTAGATAACTGGCTTCAACTTCAAGCCTCAAGCTTCTGGAACAACTCCTTTAGTCTCACCTGCGTTAACTGGATTTCCCTCGGTTAAAAACCAAATTAGTATGCAAGGGTGAGTCACTTAGCACTCAGCAAGTTTAGAAAATTAACCGTCCATAGTTTTATATAACTATATCATAAAGAAAAAATATGATAATTGAACATCTAAACATGTTGCAACCATAACACATATGTAAGCATTCCTAAGTCCTAATATGCTCATTAAACAGCTAACTCAAAACTAAGTACATCTAGTCTTTAATCATGCATAATATGGATATTTGAACATAAGTAATACTTGACGCACTGCATGCGGTGCAGCCTAAAATTTTTATTTTTTTATTTTTTATTTTTTTTTAGGTCAACTCCATCATGTCGAACATGTCCGTACAATTCGATCACCAATCAGACGAACCAAAAAAAATAAAAAATAAAAATTCGGAGCTAATGAATAGTTCATTTTTTTCGGATTTTTTTTTATCGTCGAATCGGATTGTATGGACGTGTCGGATATAATGGGGTCGACCTAAAAAATTTTAAAAAATAAAAAAATAAAAAAAATTACTGTTGTTGCAGCCCTCCGATCAACCCAGATGGGACGACTGCTCATTCGCCGTGCAGTGGTCGTTGCACTGCGAGCGGTGCAACAAGTATTACTCTTTGAACATATAGACATGAATCGTTAACATGCACTTTATATTAGATCATATCATGAAAATCATCATTCATAATCATGCATCATATTTCCTCTTTTACATAGGACATACATCCAACTACATAAATTCTGAGTCATAGTTCATCTTATTCATCATCGTCGCCACTTAGTGGTAAGCCAAAGTCCACTAGATCTTCGGCTGTGTAGTCGGAGAATCGACATATTCCACCCAAGGTCAGTGTACCCACAAGCAAGCACACTTCTAAGATTTTGACCCGTTGCCTCGATCCCTTTCACATCTTAGTCTTAGTCTTCCCCTACAAGGATGTTATTGTGAGTAAGACATTTAACCTCCCATAGTGGCATTGTCTATAACATTAACCATCTTAAATATGCATGTGTAACACTTAGCATCTTAGTAGACCTGTTACGAGCCTATTAGTATCATGGTAGGCCCATAAGTGGGGTTGGTTTTCTAATTTATTGGTTATTCTATGATTTTTCTACAATTTTGCTGAGTTTCTAAAATGTGTCGTCTTGAGCGGATGCGATTCAACTGAGTTGAATCGCGTCTAGTCGAGCCGACACGATTCATGGTTTTTGGAGTCCAACCCGTGGCTGACTCTCTCTTCTCCGAGCGCAGTAGGAGTTCGCTTGGGACTCTTGTTAGAGGCCTATTTAAGTGTGTGAGAGTGGCTCAACCCCTCTCTTGATCCACATGCCATAGAGAACCCTAGAGAGAGATCCGGTGAGAGAACGGGTGCAGCGCGATGTCTCTTTGTAGTGTGCAAGGAGGAGGACGTGAGAACGATCCCTGCAGCGTGAAGACGATCCGGTGAGCGTGGTTGAGCGTGATGAAAGCTTGCCCCTTTGCCAAAGGCAGAGTTCTTTTTATGGATAAAGAGACAAGTGATGATGAACGATCAAAAATATAATACTCTTACGTATCTAAAATTCAAGTTTCAATGTATTTTGCTATCTATTATAGAGTATATGATGCATGGCTATGCATGGGATGTTCTGGGACGTTGTAGATGATGTAAAGACCTCTTCTTTCTTCTTATTTTCTTCTTTTTTTCTTCTCATTTTAGTTTTTTGAAATCCTAGTCGCAAGGGTGAAACGCGTCCATGCAGATCGATGCGATTTACGAATCACGTCTGCTATGCACGAAGCGATTCACACATAGATTTGTAAATTGCATGCTATTTTCATGACTTATCCATACTAAAATGACGAATATGATTTTGTGATGATTAATCATGTGTGCATAAAGTAGTTTTTTTCTGTTTAAATCCATGTCATGATAATGATTTTATTGTAGAAGAACCATACTAAGATATTCATGTTATGAAGCTAGTTAATTCTTAGTTATTTACATAACAAATTCACGAACATGTATAGACCACGATGCATCTGTTATACCATGTTTAGATTCATGAAAATTCATGCATGTTCATAGTTTCCTGTAATAATTATGTCTCGATGAAAAATATGAAAAAGATGGACTAACTAGTTGAATGGCATCGGGCCGGCCGCGATTCAAAGGGTAATTTGATGAGTTAATTCTCCGTTATTCTCATGCTTTGTTTCATACCATTACTATCTGTTATGCATTAGAGTATATTCTATATTCAAGAAAATAGTTCATATATACATGTGTTTATATAAGATGCTAATATGCTAAATGGATGCACCAAGCCGGTGATGTAGGCACTAAGTGCCATGTGGACCAAAGCGTTACGTGTGCGGGCCATCTTTTGATTCCTTCAGGACCAAAAAGCCATGCAGTGGGAGCGATCTCTAGATTCTATAGAGGCCACCTCTAGATTCCCTCGTTCAATTAGTTAATGAGTAAGGGGTTTAAGTAAGATATCCAAGGCAATGTGTTAAATCTAAGAAGTGTGTTTACATACTATCCCTGCAGGATTTGAGAGCATCCTCTGACTGTGCAACTAAAGATCTAGTTGGTTTGTCATAACCACTAGGTAAAGAAGAAGAAGAAGTACCTGATATCATTGTATGATTGTTTGTTTTATGTTAAAATGAAAGATGTGATATGTGTGATCATTTATGATGTTTAAAGATTAAAAAAGATGTTAAGATGTAGAAGTTAATGCATATTTTCATGTCATATAGTATGCTAAAATTTCATGATATTATGCATGCATAACGTGCCTATGTAAAGTCATAATCATGCTAATTGTTCCTTATGCTTATTCCATGTTTAATCTATAAGTTAAGAAGCATATTTAATTGTTGAAATTAGCCATGTTCAAGATATTAATATGTTGACCATTTTCACATTCATACTGTTTAACCATGTGTAGTTCATACATGTTGTTTTTGTTATCATGTTGAAATGTAAATGAAGCATACTATGATGAAAATTTGTTATTATATGTTAGAATTAATGTTCATGTTTAGATAAGACATATGTAAGTTCTTGTATGTTATAGATATGCAAAACATATATTTTGTGGATTCTAAGCTTGCTAAGTTCTATGTGATTCACCTTTGTCCAAAACTATTATTTTTTAGAGAATCAAGAGGCTGAGGTTGAGCCTGAGGATCGTGAAGTTTGATCTTTGAGTTCAAGATTATCTTAGTAGGTGTTGTTTGTTTATTTTCATATTATAGGGGAGCAAGAGATGTATTGGTTACTTTTTTTTCAACAAATATGATGTACTTTTATTTTCTTCTAGAGAGATCCTGGATAATGATATAGTTGGCTAACTCAGTTTATATAGTTTAGTGGTTTTGTTTGATTTGCTTGTCGTAGTAAGTCAGCATAACTAAATCGAGCTGACAGAGTGGGGGCATTACAACATGCGGTATGTTCTATCACAATGTTGTGATCAAAGGTGCATCAATAAGAAATTAAACAAGTTGTGCAGCCAGAGTAACCATACATCAGTCCTGCAACAACCTTAATGGCATTAGACGCATATGACACAATTATCAAATCATGTCACCTCCCTATGACGTCATTAGGACTGTCAGCGCAAGTTTAAAAGAAATAAACTCCATAGATTCACAGGTTAAACATAGATGAATTTATGATAAAAAATAGTACTAAATATGGCCTTTAATAATAAGGAAAGATCTGTATCATGTGTAAACATAGATTCATATATAGAAGAATAAGTTCTCATGTGTAAACATGGATTCAAGGACATCTGACGCGTTTAAAGATGCAGATTAAGCTTTTTGCATGCAGTCCTGCGTTCCACACAAAACGCATAGGGATTCAAGAAGAAGGGATCATGTACAGGGGAATCATACGCATCAATAGAACCATAATATCTTCTTTTCATGTTGTTAACGTAGTAGTTAGAAAATACTTTAAAAATACAGTTTTGTTTACGTAAAAATAGATATGAACGTTGAAATTCGTCATCACTTGCCTCTCACGAATGTGAAACAACTACACCAAAGCACTACAGCACCGCCACCTCGCACACGAAGAATGTGAAGAACGCACGAAGAACACCGCCTCTTGCGTCGAGAACCGCCACCGATCTCTCTCTCATAGTTGCTCTAGGGTTTTGGACGCATTAAACCTCTCTATCGCACTCGGGGATACTTTAAATAGCTTTTAAGATGAAATCTAAATGCAATTAAACACTATATAAGGAAAGAACTTAACACATTTCACGCTAGAATTGGACTCTTAATCGCATCAGGACGATATGACACCTTTTAAACTCTCTAAATCACATCACATGGATATGACGCGAATAAGCACTCTCAGCTAGACAGACCCCTATAAGGCTCATTCTAATCTCACTAATGGGCTCTAACCAGGGTATTAATGGGCTGAGACTAAGACACTAATGGGCCAGGTGTTACAGATTACTACATAGAACGAAAGCTAATGACTTTCTACAAATTTAGTTTAGGGATCTATTTCTCTAATTGTAATTGCGTGGAATGGATAAATCTAAGAAATGATGAATTTGCTTGCATTTTCTCAATTGAGACAGAATACTTTGTTTATACGAAAGAAGGAATGCATAATGATTTGAAGGTGTGTCATCACAAATATAAATCATGAAAACTTGTTTGGGCCATCAATGTATGCTAAGAAACATATCATTAACATTCTAAAGAGGATAGAGAAAAATTTGACATAAATTAGACTCATGCATCTTTACATAGGTGGATTACATTCATATGTAAGTTTCATCTTCGTCTTTTGTCATAATTTGCTATAAATATGAAACATATCATTAACATGTTAGAGAGGGTGAGAGTGACGTTTAACATACCTTAAACCATCTTCACATGGGTGAGTTATATTCACAATTCATGTTTATCTTTTGTAATAATTCGCTATAATATGAGGAGATTTTAATGGGTCCTTAATATTCTTAGACAAATTTAAATCCATCAACCCATTTGCATGTGTGGGATGATTGTGGGACCTCTAGCGTGGGCTTGCAAGTCTTGAGCTCTTTATGTAGACTCATTATGTTGGACCCTTAATGTTGAGTTTACTTATATAGATTTACTTATGTTAGACAATTAACGTAAATCTATCTAATATAGAATATCTACAATAGTGGGGGCCTGCAAGCGTTGGATTCTTCTATATTAGAAATCTGAGGTTGGGTTCACTTCTATGAGTTTATTAATGTTAGACCATCATAAATACATCTAAGATAAGTTATTTACAACATGAATACTATGTATTTTCGAAGCCTAAAAGAAGGATAAGGTTACAACTTCTAGGTCCTTAAGATTAGGAAACTATCCTTATTTGGATAACTAGATAAAGATAAGAAAATGCTTGTTCCAAATCCAATATCTGATGATCCATCTATTTTTATCTGATGATACATTAGCCCTAATTGTCAGGTAGGGTCTCAGACTGTTTTGTCAGCCCTAACCCAGGCATTGGAGGACCAGTAAAGTGCGCAAAGGCCAATCCGGATCAGCCCAAATTCAAATTGAGTAATACTTGTTGCAATGCCCCCTCTTGCTGCAACGGGGGCATTGCAATGAGTAAGAAACAAAAAAGAGAAAAAGAAAGTTTTTTAAGGTCGGATCCTACATATCCATATAGTCTGATCTCTGATTGGACAATCTGAAAAATTTTAAAAAAATCAAACATCGAGTCCAATGAATAATAAAAACATCTTTAATGGGCCCAGCCTAATCACAATTTTTTATTTTTTAAAAAAAATTTAGTTGTCCAACTGTAGGCTGTACCAAACACTTAAGACATGTGAGGCCCAACATTAAATAAGTTTCATTTTTTACCTACTGCCTTCCCCCACTGTAGCAGTGGGGGTATTGCAACAAGCATTGCTCGTTCAAATTTACACTGAAGTTTCCTAATCCAAACCCAACCTGGCCCAGTTAAATCAACCAATTCTAATCTAGGTGGAAAGCCTGAAAATAAAGGGATTTTTTTAATAATATTGTATTTGCATTTATTCCCCAACACCGACATATTATTTTCAATACCTCTGAAATCTCAAAAATGTTACAGTTATACTCCATCAAAATACCATTAAATCAAATCTAATGATTTCGTATACATACCCCTAAATTCACTAATATTTTGCATGTATACTCTTAAATTTACTAGAATTTTGTATCCGTACACCTAATGTCATCAAGATTTACCAAATCCTTTTGGCATATTTAGTTGAAGTTCATGCTATTTTGATAGAGGAGTATAATCAGAACATTTTTGAGATTTCAAGGGTATTGAAAACAATATTTGCAAGATAGGGGGATTTATGCAAATACAGATTGTCAGGGGTATGCAAAAATCCCAAATCTTTATTCCTTCATTTGATCTTTCACCCTCCTGGCATAACTCTACCTTCCAAGAAGGTGTTGCAGTGTTGCCAGCAGAATTTTGAGTAACCTCAGTTATGGAGGGATCGAATAAGCTACAATCGCATGGATCGTAAGCTTGAAAAGATCACAGATTAAGTGGCCACTTTGCATCCTCCTAACATCTACCAACCGTTCCATATTGTACTGACTCGGATTGAATCCACTCAACCTGACAAGGTTTTCTACCGTCGTCCAGCCATCGAACCGCCTCCCTTTCTTTCGTTACGAACTACATGCAGCATCAAAAGAAATGCAATATGGGATGTCTTTAATAACTACATAGAAGTGGGAGAAGCACTGGTTCTGTAAAGCTAAGAAAGATGTATCACCTTCAGTAACTAGAAGGGAGGAAGTTCTTGGTTCTGATCTCTCACACAGTGATCCTCAACCTACTCATATCTATAACTTATACAGATGCGTGTATAGATCCCTTTCCTTATCATTCCATAAGGATGACTACTCAGAATTCTTTTCTATACCTATTTTAAAAGTGCCGAAGATCGGTGTAAGAAATTAGTTTCCTCTGTAGGCGGACTGCATTGAGTGATTGCAAATTCCTCTGACCGTGTATCGTTCCACATGCTTCCTGTTGGAGATACTGATGCCACACCCTCTACTCTGCAGCTTGCATTTGAGCATCTTTCTTTACATGCCTCCCTGGAGCCTCCAAAATTAATCCTGTTCAGTCACCATTGATTTTAAGGCCATTCATTGAGTGGTTGATCCCATTTTGATGCCCAATTTTGTGCAGCTCAGACTCAATTGTCTGTGCTATCTTTGTCCCCTCAGCATCCGGTTCAGGTACATCAACATGGAAGGATCCTTGAGAAATTGGTACAACCGGCTCTCCTCTTAATGATAGCTCCTTGATGTAGCTGTACAGCTGTTGGTGGAAGTGATGATCCAAGGAGAAGCAGTCATCAGTTCCTGGAGCTGAATGCCTTGATGATCCAGACCCCTCTCTTCGACAGAAATGAGGAAGTGATGAATAATCCATGACCTACAAATGTTAAATCAATCAGTTTACTGTTCATGAAATAAAAGCAAAATGGAAATGAAAAGTCTTACACGTGCTCAAGTTGAGCTTAAATTCCAAACACATGCACCCTCTCTCCCCCTCCCAAGGTTCCCCTCCGCCATACCCAACCCCCCACCCCACCCCCACCCCCACAAAAAAACGATGGCTACCAGTTTAGCTTGCCAAGGGATAACAACTGTTAGTCATGCACCAGAAATTGCACACCATTCTGACCAGTGTCAGTCAATATTATTGTCATTCTGATAAAATGAAACATTGCAAAAGGTGCAAATTCAGGGTAGCAAAGACTACGAGACTGAAATAAGGCGGATTAAAGCTGGCCAAAGTAGTGAATGGCCAGTAGCCTGACACAACCAATTTGAACATGGGACATACAACGAAATACCCTTTGCGTACTTGACCAATGAAACAAAATATCTGTTGCTTATGAGGATTAGCCAAAGACAACCATCTTTAGTCAAAGGAAGAAAAAAGAACCATGAGATGAATTTTTAGGCTAGGTTTCCAGATCTTGAAAAGGAATTTTAACTATTTTCTCCATACCTTTTAAGGTTTAAAAATGGAGTTGTCTAGAATGTCTTAGCTTCCAACAGCATGTTTGAATGGATAATGCAGTTGTCAGCAAATTAGAAGGATAATTAGGTTAGGTTATTTTGAGTCTTTTTATATAGCAATGACCCGATGCAAACTGGACTGGGCAGATAATTGTCTGGGTCCTGCAGGTAGCAGAAAACAGATCAAATTGATTCGGTTAAAATTTTCCACCAAAGTGCTGCATCAAAATAAGCTTCAAAAGTATGGCTCAATTATGAGCTTTTTCCCCCTATAATGTGTGCAGTGCCACATTTTGATCGAGAATTGAACAGGTCAAACATATCATGACCAAGTTTTCATGCTATTAAAGGCCTTTACTTATGGCCCATTGTAAACTACAGTGATTAGATCAAAATCACGAAATAATGAAGTTTTACTTCCTTGAAATTCTAGGCAACAGCTCTAGGCTGTCCAGTTTTGAGACCAATGAAGAAAAGGAATAGCAGATGAGATTCATCTACTTTTTAGACACAGTTGTTCCTCTTATCACATATCTGTATTTTCTTCTCTATTTTCATTGTCTGCAACCTCCAATCTTAAATTTAACATTTAAAAAATAAAATTCTCTTGGTCTTGATTGCAAATGCCCTAGATTCTTAATCCCCAATCTTTGGTCATAGCAACCAGTTTTTTTTTGCTCATGAGAGAATGGAATATATGCTGTATATTTACTTACTTTTAATAACTCATCACGGCCACAACCTTGCAGAACCTGGATTTTCCTTCGTGTTCTTTCTTGCAACAGAGGCTTTACAACCTGAAAGTATTTCAGATAACGTTCAAATCGATTAGCCAATGGAAATATCTCCACAGATCACCAGAAAGACACCGGTGTGAACTATGCCAACTGGTGAGGTTTACCTTCCAACACGCTGAAAATATATATGGAGCATTCACAATATAGTATGTCTCTGTCTTCTCTGGATAGTTGAGATCATCAACTGTAGAGATGGTACTCAATAGCTGCAACCAAGAAAGTGGAATCTAATGTGAGCAAAATATCTATTTTGATTTACAAAAGTTCATTCCACTTTTATCAAATGTCTGCACGTAGACATGGATCCATGATGACAACAGATGCTGTTGGAACAAAAGATATATGATGTAAGCAATATGTTTCATTCAAATACTAAAGCAAATCTCATTTATTTAGTGTGGCAAGTGCCACTAAAATAACTGTACTACAAATAAGCTAAAATCTTCACATCAATGATGGGCTGAAAGAAATAACTTGTGGTCATAGTCATACAGATCTCGATTAAGGTAGCTGTCCAAATCTACAAGTCAGTTTGTCATCACTAAGAATCAATTCAAAGCCAAACATATATCTAAATACCAACTGATTTACTTTTTCGGGACAACCATCAGCCGCCAGTAGACTTAAAATTTTTTGCATTATGTTGGGCTAACTGGATGTCTTCCCAAAAATCCACACTAAAAATTTTGGTTGAACATATAGATGATGCTAATATTGACTGAAACAATAGGTTCAATAGCACGATAATATTTTAGTTTTAGGTTTGGATAAAACATTATATAAACCAACATTCTACACCTTGGTTAAAATGGAACACGGGTGTGTTAGGATGAGGGGAAAATGGAAACATCTGATACTGAGGGAGATCAACATGTTCTTTTAACAGCACAAATATACATAATGGAAATGTTAAATACCTCTACTCAAGAAATCTTCGTAGTGGTGGTGAACTATGAAGAATCAAAGGCAGTTTGGATAAGTTCTCTACAGAGGAAGGCGGAGTATGCAGATCACATACGATGCAGATGGCCCATTAAGCAGCAGAATTTGAACAACATTGTTAAACAATTTGCCCAGAAGTTTGTAGAATGGAAATAAACCTTATGATCAACAGGAGAGAGATGAATCCTCTCAATGTTGGTGCTGTTCAATTTGGTGACACAAGATTTTTCAGTTTTTCAAATACCAAGAGTTGTGAAAACTGGAAAGAAGAGTAGAAGTGACCAGGAACTCTAACGTCGCAATATAATGCCTTTAAGTTTTCCAGAAACCAAGGGATGTGGAAAGAAGATCAGAAACAATCAGAGACACTTTCTCAGGGTTAGAGGGGACAGCCCTTATCAGAAAGCTTGGCACATTGTGACTTGGGAATGGTCTGCAGGGGTGAAGAAGAGGAAGGTGTGGACCTGACAAGTACAGCCACTTTTAACAGATGAGGTGTGGAGATGACAAGTATAACTGCTTTTAACAAAGCTCCTCTATCTAAATAGATATGAAGGACAACTGAGGGAGATGAAGCCCTAGGGGTAAAGACTGTGCGGGACATATTTCAGAAACAGCAGTAAAGGGTTCCTTGCACCAACTACAATTTTATCCTGTGTGTGAAAAATTCCAAGAACGTAGAGTTCATGATTACAACTGTTCCACTAGGCAATATCAGTTGAATTCATTTTTGTGAAGACAATCATTGTTCACTACTTCACCCTCCTCTCTTGAAAAATAAGTGATAGCGAACAAATAAAGTCAACAACCTAAGCATTATATGAAAGAAAATGATAAATTCCATCACATAAATATAGGACAATGATAAATTCTACAGCATAAATAAAACAAGTCTTAGTGTTTATGTTGTTGGCTGGCCATACAAAAGCCAAACAAATAACTACATACAAATAAAATACAAATGCAGCACTGGAGACAACCTTTATCTGGCTTAGTGCCGAAATCTTTAGACCAGTCATATCCAAAACCTTCAAACAGGTGCCAATATAACGTCCATGCTTCTTTGTAGCAGCAGGCTGCAGCAGAAAAAAGTTGAATCAACATGCTCACTCAAAAATATTATCCAATCAACACCAGGGAAATAAAACTTACCAATACTATGCGGTCTCGGAACTCATTAATTTGGATGTGCGACTGTACATAGTAGTTGACCTGCATTGAATAACCTTATCAGACAAATCCTCTTGCAAAGATAAATAACTTGACTCTGGGATGTGATCAAAAGATGACCAACTTCCAAATGTTCGGATCCTGCATATACTAGAAATAGGCGAATGCCTAAGTAGAATATCAAGTATCAACCAACCTGAGTTTACTGCATGCAACTGGCGTAGTTTCTCAGGCCATAAGGGCCCAGGATTGAATTGACGAATTTCTGAAATTTACACACACTATTGACTTGCATACAGTTGTAGTAAGCTAGACCAAGAAGGCACTCTCTTATTTACTATTATGTTAAACAACCGTAAGTGAGGGTGACATTACAGTAGCCTATAAATTCTATTGAAATTTGACCCATCAACAGGAGAATATGCTTGGGGGAAGGGGCCAGAGGGCACATTAAGGGTTAAATCTGCAAATATGTCAAAGTAAAAGGAATTATCACAACATTCCCACATGAATCGCAGATTGGGTGGGCATGGATCGACCTGCTTCCAACCGATCGGATCGGCCAATCCAATCTGATCCTGGACCGATCCGGTCTGGTACTCCTTTATTTGTTTAATTTTTTAAACATATATAGAAATTCAAAAAATTATGAAAAAAAATGAACAATAAAAAATGATAACCAAATTATGGTACTTTGGCAGATATCATATAATCGCATTCATTTTCAAATATATGAACAATTACATCAGAGAACTTAAATTTTTTAAATCATGCATATTTAACCTAAATCATGTGGAAAATAAATAAGAAAAAAATGACACCTAGAACCTAATCCTTCTTCATGGATGATATCTGAGATACAATTCATTGTAAAATGTGGATAATCAGAGTATCCTACTTGTCGCTTATGTCTAGGAGTGGAGTGGCTACACTTTTGAATACAACCGACGAGAAGGGTACTACAACCGTCCTCATTTTGCAATGGATCGTGTCCCTGATGTCGCTCATAAAGCGGGATATCAAGTCCTACGTATCCTTCTTTTTCTTGCTTCTTTTCCATATTACTTACGTTAAAAATACATGATTCTTTGAACTTAAAAATGTTTGGGACAAGTTGAAAGGAAAAAAAGATAGTCCTAACACTTAAAATTTACATTCCTTCGTCATATTTCCATATTTATCCTTCCTTAAATAATAGAAATATCACAAAAGAATATAAATTTGTACATGTACAACACTCAAAGTTGATGCATTATTTGCATCTGATGCCATCATCATTCGACACAAATAATTCATCAATTTCGTGTGTTATCCATGTACCACTTCATATTCTTTTGTGATACTTTCAGCACAAATATGGAAGTGTGATGGAGGAATGTAAAAGTTACAAGGCTACAACAATCTAGTGTAATTATAATGATCATCGTGGGGTACCATGGACGGTGATAGAGCATCATCTGATCGCCATGGAGAGCCATGCCATCTTTAGACTGTAGAGCCAATCCCATCTGAATGGAGAGCCATCCTATTGCCATCGAGCCAATCTGAATACCATGGGTGTGGAGAGCCATTGGATTGCTATGGAGTCATCCCACAAAGCCTAACATAATAAAAATGAGGAATAAGAGGAGAGAGAAAGATCGAGTTTAAAGAGAGAGAGTAGGGTGGATTTGGATGGGGGTGGAGAATGGCAAATTTGTGTGTGTGGATGGGTGGGGGGGGGGGGGGAGGTGATGTTGTTTAGTTGTTTATATAGACCTCATGGCCTCTCCAACCCCTAAACTAGCTGTTAGGAACCCGTTGAGTGGGTTCACAATGGCTAGAAACGACTAGTTTTAAACTAGCCGTTGCAACCAAATAGGTTCCGGCTAGATCCTGGGCTAGGATTGCCCGATTCAAACCAACCCAGCCAATCCTCGGCCCAAATCGGGGGATCGAGGCCCAAAGATCGAAAGGACTGGGCCAAATCTGATTGATTGACCGATCCGATCCAATGCATGCTGATCCTACTGACGATAGATTTTATAACTAGATAATATTGTTTTTAATGTCCTTAACTTCATGGTTGAATATAGCAACCACAGAAGGAAGGCAGTACCTTGAAGTAGCACGGCATAATAAACTAGTAAAGGAGCTACATTTGTTTTCAGGAATGTCTCCAATATTCTTTGATATCAAAAGCTCCATCACCTTAAAATTGAATGGACATATCTGCACTTCTTGTTAGCTTAAAATTTGCATATAATTTTTAAATAGCAGTTGCGATGGTTTGGTCATGTACATCATCACTCAAGTTGATCACTGGTTAAGAAGTATGATAAAATTAAAGTGGACGAGGGTTGACGACATCAGAGAGGACCTAAAATGAGGTGGTTAGATGTAGTTAAAAAGGACTTGATGTTGCTATGAGTTACCATAAGTATGGTATTAGATAGATGTTTGACAGTTCTTTTTAGTGGGTTTGGAACCCCCACCGGTTGCCTCCTAGTCCGCCACCGGTGGGGAGTTCTCCCCAATTAAATGAAAAAAAGGGGAGAGAGAGAGAGAGAGAGAGAGAGAGGATCAAGGCCCCATTAATGACCATTTCCCATTAAATGCAAGAGAGAGAGAGAGAGAGAGAGAGAGAGAGAGAGGATCAAGGCCCCATTAATGGCCATTTCCCATTAAATGCGAGAGAGAGAGAGAGAGAGAGGAGGAGGAGGAGGAGGAGGTCAAGACCCCCCACCAGTTGCCTCCTAGGCCTCCACCGGTGGGGGGTTCTCCCCTATTAAATGCAAAGAAGGTGGGGGGAGAAAGAGAGAAGTTAAAGCCCTTTTTGTATGGCTTTCAAAGTGAGGTTTTTCCCCATTAAATGATGATCAAAGGAGGAGGAAGGAGTTAAAGCCCCCATTAATGGAGCTAATAAAGAGGGGGGAATAAAATGATAGAACCACCCCCCCTAGTTCCTTAGAGGCACCCCACTAGTTGGGGGTTCCCCTCATTAAATTAAAAAAAAAAAGGAGAAAAGAGAAGAAGAAAAAGAAGAGAAGGAAAAAAGGGAGGAGAAATGGGCTACCAGTGGCCCCCAGCAGCCGCACCGGTTGACCCCATTTATGACCACCAGTGGGGGGGTCCTCCCCATTTAAAGAAGAAAAAAGAAGGAGAAAAGAAGAGGGAGAAGACATGAAGAGGAAGAGGAGAGGGCACCGGTGGAGGGGTACCCACTGGTGGCACCCCCCACCGGTTGAGCCAACCGAAGGGGGTGTCCATTGGTCCCCCACACCCCTCTCTCTCACACTCTCTCTCCCTCTCTCCTTCTCATTGGTGGAAGTCCACCCTTGGGGGGTGCCACCGGTGGCTTCCCACCCCAACTGTGAGGGCCCCTTCCATCCTATAAATACCCCCAAAGGGGTTGCTACATGGAGAAGAAGAGAAGAGACGGGGGAGGTCATAAGGAAGGCTAGGAAGAGACTGTTGCGATTCCCACTCAAGATTTCAAGGTTTTGAAGGGTTTCTTGTGCATGTTTTTTTCTGGTTCACTCATCATTTGAGTGACCAAGGTTACGTAATTACGGTGCATCCATATCGTTTAGATGACCAAATCTTGATACGCATGTAATTTGATTAAGTGAAGACCCTCATGTTCAATGGACCATGGTTTACTTGTGGAATTTGCTTATTGATATAAAAAATGCTTGATAGGCCATAAGCATGCTCCTCTTTACTTAGAGGTCATTCAATAACTCTATCCTAAAGGATGCTTAATGGATCTATAAGGGGTCGATGACTTCCTTGTATTTTTCACCAATATCCATCAAGGTTATCCTTTATTGGACATGGAGGAATTTAAGATAAGCCCAACAAGCTGCCCCTTGATTTTGGGATGCTGTCCAAATGACTAAATTAACTTTGGACCCACTACCTACCTTAACCTAAATCCTAAGATACCCCGACCATGCTATCGCTCCTATCGGATTTTTTATCATTATTAAATCCTATCATTTTGGTCTTTTTCTTTTTATCTGGAGAAATATAGATCGGTTTTATTTATTTTATTTCTTAGACTATGAGAGCTTGGGATTAGCCCTCAGGGAGTCCGAGACTTCGGATCAGGCGAAGATCTAAGTATATGATATCTCTCCACTGACCTCAGTGCAACCGCTCGACAACCCTTGATTAACCGTCCGTTGATGTCCTTATAACATGCAACACTACTACTACAGGCAGCACATGCGTATGAAGATATATTATACGTTAAGCTCTTGGCCTCACCCAAGTTTAAGATGGGTTTATAATTGATTGAGAGACCTTTTTTTAAAAGGTTTTGGATTGACTCCGAATTATCTGGATTGATTCCAAATGTTTTAGACTCATAAGGGTATTTTTGTAATTATGCCAAGTTGGAGGGTATAAGGGTATTATGGTCACTTTAATGTGTGAAATGAGTTTTAATGATTTAGGAAGGTTTCAAAACCTTAGGAGGTATTTTAGAGTTATTTTAAGTGTGTTTGAGTTGTAAGGGTATTTTGGTAATTTTATCCGAATTGTATTTCTAGACTTAAAGTCCGTTTTTTTGGGTATTTTTGCAATTATGTTGCATTAGGGTCATTATGGTCATTTTAAGCTTTTTAGCATTTTTGGGAAACTTGAAAACCCTTAAAATGTATTTTAGGATCATTTTAGACATATTTAAGTTATAGGGGTATTTTGATAATTTTACCTTAAATCGGGTTTATTAGACTTAAAGAGTCTATTTTTATATTTTTATGAGATTTTTACTTATTTTTATCATATTGAGAGTATTTTGATAATTTTACCCATCTTATTAGGGTTTGGAGGGTATTTTGGGTATAGGAGAGGTTTTGATATTTTTTCAAAATTTTCTGTGATTTTTATCATGAATGGGGGTATTTTTGTAATTTCTATTAAGTTCTAGGGGCATTTTGGTCATTTCAGAAATTTTATATATTTTCATATTTGATTCTCTGTTTTTTACTGGTTTTTACTGAATTTTACTGATTTTTTTTATTAATTTTATTGATTTTTATTAATTAATTGAATATATGAAGGATATTTAAGTCATGTTTTTGGGTTTATGTAATTTCCAGATTTGGTTTTCTGATTTTTATATGGAGTGTGGCCAAGGATGTTTGGGAATATTTAATTATGTATTTATGCATTTTAATTAGTTATTAAACTAATTAATTATACATGTGAAAATATAATAACATAATGTTACTTAAGTAATAGGTTCATGAACACACATGCACACATATATGCTCAAAGAACAATATTGGCATTTCGTTCATCATTTCGGCATAATCCCGTCTTATAGAACGACGATTTTACAATATAAATTCAGCAGAACTTCTCCTTAGGAATAAACCTTAGGAAGAGAGCACTCCGAGAAAATATCTCCTCCAAACACAGCAAACCTGTGCAAAAGCACTTAGTTTGGTCTTCAAATGGACAGAATTTTCCCTAAGAAATTTTGGGCCAAGGAGGCATGCCTTCTTCTTACCCCTTGGGGGGTATTTATAGGGTTGAAAGCTTTAACCGGTGGGAGGTGTCACCAGAGATTTTTGAGGTAGAGGATGCCACCGGAGGTTTTCTTGAGGTGGGGGGGTACCACCAGAGGTTTTTGAGGTGGGAGGTACCCACCGATAACCCAAGTGAGAGAGAGTGAGAGAGGGATTAGAGAGGAGGGGGGAAAATCGGTGGGCATCCCCCACCGGTTCCCAACTGGTGGGGGGTGCCACCGGTTGAACCCCCACCGGCTTGGGGACCGGTGGGGGTCCTCCGACTGGCTTGGGAACCGGTGGGGTGGCTTCCCCCTCTCCCTTCATAAAAAAAAGGCCCAACAATCACTCAAATACTCTTGGAACCCAAAATTTTCTTGAAATGACCAAAATACCCTATGACCCCAAAAGAACCCAAAAAGTACACATCATAGGGTTTTAGAACCTTCTCAACCCATTGGAACACATCATAAACATTGAAACGACCATAATACCACGGTACCCTTCAACTTGGTATAATTATGTAAATACCCTTTTGGGTTTAAAACACTTGGAATCAAATCCAAAACCACTTAAAAATCTTTTAAACCATCTCAAACCTATCCTAAGCTAGGTGGAGCGGCTTTATTTAAATTGTGTTTTCAGTGCTTGAACTGCATGACCTAGTGCTTGATTTCTATTAAAGAGTATCATTAGACGGTTAATCAAGGGTTGTCAAGTAGTTGGGGTTGTCAAGCAGTTGATCGACGTAATTAACACTGACCGAGGTCAGTGGGGAGAGGTCGAATTCTCAAACCCTCGCCTGATCCGAAGTCTTAGACTCCCTGAGGGCTTATCCTAGGTCCTCAAAGTCTACCAAATAAATAAATAACGAAACAAGAGCACGAGTTCCCCCCCCCCCAAATGATGGGATAAGGCTTTGATGATGATGATTTTTTAAATAGCAGCCAATCTAGCACTCGTGTCCGACACCTATATAGTTGCATATATATGTTAGAAAAAATATAGTGCTCTATTTCATTATTTACGCACTATTCATAAGCTATTAAATTCGGAGTCCTGATCAATTTATTCTATAAGCATCTTCCATTGTGCTAGTGAAGTTTTTGGTGTCCTCTTCTATCTCTTTCACTCTAACTGAAAAAATTTCAAATAAGAGAGCAAAAGAAATTCGTTCAAATTATGACAGATTTTGTATATTTGCAATTCAATTGTCTACTTAAACATGTTGCAAATTGTAGATTCTAAGGTGTATATAAATACAATGGCACTACAAATTGCCCCCACATGGTCATACTCGTTGTCCACAAATACTCAAGTTGACAAAAGAGTATGGAAAAAACAAAAGATTTGGAAATTGGAATCTTACTAGATGATTTTTGAACTATTGTATCAATCTTTCCTATGCAACAGGATTTTCAGGCGGGAGGCTTCTACCCCACAGTGTGCTTTCTCTATTGTGTGTGACAAAGTTAGTGAGTGGGCCTAGGTGTCCTATATGGTGGATTATTGTAACTCATCCCTTTTTTGTCTTCTGTGAGAGGGTTGATACAAAGTGACACCACCTTGGTGTTCTTCTATAGGGCCTTTTTTGGGGTTTATCTTTTGTCTTTTCATTACTTATATATGTTTCTTTTCCTTTATAATACAAGTGGTACCATCCACATTCAAAAAAATCTTTCCTACAAGCCATATTATTCGTCAGCCAAGGAAACTGTCCATATATGATTAACAAATAAGACCCAAAGTTTGAGCATCACAAATTGCTTACAGATGCTTTGTCAAATGTGCTTAGTCCAACACCAATTGCAAATACAGGAAGCCCCTGCCAGAAAATGACAAAAGAATAAATTAAAAGGCTGGAATTGTTTCAAACACCAAAGCTTACATGCACAACTTTTGTCCACATAATTGTCATTTTCTATCAAATACTTGACAAGGAAATAGTTTATCAAGAAGAAACTCATTGCACTACCAGCATAAGAACAAATCAGCCACCCATCCAGCTTTCTTGCCCCCACCCCTCCCCAAGAAAGAATCCAATTCAATAAAGAGTAAAGACAAAGCCCTGCACTGAGATATCTATATGCACATAAAGCAAATTCAGAGTTTATGTATCGCCAAAGTCAAAAAGGCCAAATCTGAGAAATATGTATAGCATGTATAGCACATATAATACTGTAGAACTCATAAAGCTCAGAAAGATGTTTATGGATGAAGCTGCACAACAGGTAGCGATATAGGAAGAGAAGTAGAACTGAAAAGTAGTCAATGCTGAAGCATAGTGTCCTTATCACAATCCTAAAATAGTACCATTTTACCATGATCCACACTCAAATGCATACGCCCCTCACCCAAAAACACACAGAATCACTAGTTTCCTTCCTTTTCCTATGGAGATGCACCCAACAAAGTTAAGCCATTTGATTGAGAGATGGGGGTGTGATAAAGATCAAGGAGATAGGTTTTGCGCCGTTGAACAAAGAAGCAAATAATAGAATGCTACATTGATGAATATTACGGCTCCCTATATTCACTCTCTTTAAGAAAGCTTTAACCAAAGTTGAGAATTAATACGATGATCATAATCGGTTATGGATTGCTTTATAGATAATTTTTTTCATAGAGAAAAGGAAAATATTTGTGGGCAAACAAAGTGAGAATTATCAGCAAGAAATGTAGGCCCTAACAAAGAATCAGTAAGTGAATGACTTCAAATGGTAAACATGATATGGAAATGATATTATAAATTACTTGATACGATCACCAAAAGAAAGTGAGAATAAGGATTCGACCCCGGGAAAAGTAGTATACTAAGTTACCTCTTTGGAATATCCAGATAATCCTACGAGTTGAGATTCTCTCACTGCTCTGTAGAGATCAGTTGGGACTATGGGTTTCTGCATCAAAAGGTACTCGTTATGAATAAACTATCATGTTGGACAATAAGAAAACATAATCACACAGACACTTGGCACAACGATGCAAAGGCAAGAAACTCTACAGATGACGATATGAATATGATACACAAAAGGGTAGCATCAGTCCACAGCAGGAAACTATTTCGGTCAGGGCAAGAGCAGACGTCCTATCCAGTCAGTAGTCAAGTGATAGGGAGACAAAAGATCATCTTTCTGCTTTCTTTAGTACTGGTACTCAGTCTAGTAAGCGAAAGGTAAGAAGGTATAGTGTTGCACTTCAAGTAAGCAGTTCTCTGCAAATCCGACAATATAAACTTCCTTCAAAGGCCTCTAAAACATGTAAAAGCATACCTTGAGAGAAAAGAATATACCAGGTATCATTCAAACCACAAGGGAAAGCATTGGTGGACACGAGTCACACGACAATTTCATTAAGTATATCCATGTCCCAATGAACCTCAAGAAGCAATATTTAACTACAATTTATCTAACATCACAGATAAAGCTCCATGAGTAAGGAGGAATAAGAAGTTAAAGGTGGAATCAAGTCACTGATCTACATATGATTACAGGATAAAATGGCTGAAAAAACAGGAAGTGAAATCCAGACACACTCTAGTCTGTAGATACTACTACAGGTACTCACAGATAATATATTGTCAATTTCGTTTTCTATCCTCCAATTCAAACAATCCAGCAGCTGCAAAAGGATAAGCACTGATATGAAGGGAAATGGCACAAAATCTCTAATGAACTAAATAGGAAAAGGCGAATATTTTATGCTAACCATTTTATGTGCTTTGGAGACATTCCATTCCCTTCCTTTAAGAAAGCGAACTAGAGTTTCATTTGGGTATCCTTGATGCATATTCTGCAAAGAAAGTAGATAAATGGACTCAATTTAATTGAATTAGATTGGTCACTTTCACAAAAAAGGAAATAGAATGGTAAATATTTTCCCTAGAACTGAAGAAAAGAGATTGATTTTACAAGGTTCATCAAAGTTCAAAAGGAAAAACAAATCCAAAGACAATATGATTAATATGGCTAGTCTATAGAGGGAAAGGATAAGCTCTGTCAAGACCCAATAACCAACAAGGTGCATGCTACACGCCCGCCCAATGCAGTGGACCTTCTCAGCCATTCCACTTGTTGACTGGACTATCTCATCTGTTGCAATCTAGGAGGAGACAAATTGTACAAACTACTTAAGGAGAAATTATGTGATCCATGACCTTTCCATTTCAACAGTAAAATCTGGTGTTTGTGGTTTAACATTTTTTTATATTAAATCACATTCATAACATGTCCATAATTTATTCTTGATCCTTCCTGATTCCAACAGTTATCTGCATCTTTTGACGTATATCTACAAACCCATCAGCGTTTTTCATATTTCCATTGCACTTTTAGAATATTTTTCATGTCTCCATCAGTTTCTGAACTCCTAGATCTTTTTACCAGACTGTGGACTCTTTCTTTTCAGACTATCCTGATCACAATTTTGCAGCAATGATACTGACATTAGTTATAGTTTTGTGACAGTAATACTGAAATTGGTTCTAGTTTACTTATTCATCCACTAGTGTCCAGAATATTTCATCATTATTAGAAAATAATATCTGGTCATCTGCCATATGTTCACTCAAAAGGCAACAGAAGTTTGAGGATGATGCATATTTGTTTAAGCATTACTACTCAAAATTCAGTCCACTAGTTTTCATTGTATTTCATTTCTTGAACAACACAAAACTTTACAACATACTCGAAAGAGAATCCATTGCAGTTCTTGGTGAGCATATCATAAGCGAAATTTCCAAGAATTGAATATATGACTCTGGCACATATGGATTTCAAGACTTAGTAGAAATCATAAACTAAACATCCATGCAACATATGGATAGTTCAGGAAAACTTGATAAGAAAGAGAACTTATTAATAAAATTAAAGGAAATAAGAATAAGAAAAAGTACAGAAGATGGAGGCAAGTAGATGAATCAAACAATCAAATGGCTCATTATACATGAAAGAAGGAATCAATGAGGAGAAATCTAGTGATCTAGGTTGAAGTAACCACAAGGCAAAGAAGAGAAGGAGAATTGAACAGAAGAAAAGGTGAACAAATAGTTCCTGAAGGAAATGAGAAACAACGCAGGTTCAAAATGCTAGCTTCAGCTGGAAGAACAAATAGTGCAAAACGTGGCAACATGGGTTCACCCAAGGAGAATTGGACAAAGAAGACAATTCCACAACAAACAAATTGTGAATCCATAAACCAACTGCTTCCTAATTAACAGAAGCTCCTCCCACATCCTATTAAAAACTGACAGGCAAACAAGAGTACCATTTCTGATTCACATTGGAAGGCAAAAACTGTCCTAAAATGGGAAGTGAATTACGATTTACGATCATGACCCCCTTAAAATCCACGGCTGCCAACTCCATTTTGCAATACTGAACCACACGGAAATCAGACACATTGTAGAATTCCACTGCTAGCTGAGGCAAGAACACCATCTTTGCAGAGATGAAAGACTTGCTGTCAAAGTTAAACACTTCAACTCCACTAACCCGATAACCCATCTACTCGCTCGAACCCAGCATTAAAAATCCACACGAATCAGACCTGCTCCAGCCATCAAAACCCAGCTTCCAGGCAACAAAACTCACCCACCAAAAACACATCATATGCCCGATATTCCACCACGAAGATTCTCCGAATCTTCCAAAAACAAGTTTAAAAAAAAAAAAAAAAAAAGAAGCTACCACCACACAGATCCAACCCAAAACACAAGTACACGTTACAACAGATGCCACCGGGTGCGACAGTCCTCTCACCTGGAACGTGCCCTGCAGCCCCTCGTCAACTGCCAAACCAAACACACCCAAAGTGAGAATTTTTACTCAAAACAACGGGCAAAAACACCAAAAGAACGCATCTTTCTGAAAGAACAAGAGCAGAACTGTGATCAGGAACAAAGAACACGAGCCAACAAAAGAATGGCGGGCCGACCTTGATCGATCAGCGCCCTCAGCTGCTTGATCATCGCCTCCATGGATCCCTCTCCCATCGCGCCCACCCAACAACGAGCTCACGATCAAACCAAGAACCTTCCTTTCTCGACCCCCGGCCACGCGACGACCCCCTTCCTCGGCGCCGCCGGGGAATGCGGGGGAAAGGGGAGGTGTCAACAATGGAGGGCCACTACGGGGGGTGCAGGTGGGCGCTGCTCTCCTCCCTGGCTTTCACCCAGCACTACACCACTACCATGGTCCTTTGAAGCAGCAGAGGCCCGGACCCATCTTTCAATGCGGACCCAGATTTGGGAAGGCGGAGAAAATTTGGAAAAATGGGCAGAAAGGGATCGGAAAGGGGGGTATTAAGCAAATTTTTGAAAAGGGCAAGCGGGATTTTGAGGAGGAACCGAGCCGGGGGAAGGAATCCAGAGGAAGGGAGAGGGAAGAAAAATCGATTTTTTTTTAATAATATGTCACGCGAAAAAGACCCTCCTTTTTTTCGTCGCCGGGGAAAAATGGACAGGTCGGCAGCGTGAGGTCCGAGCGGGCGGGCGCGTGACGTCGCGTGATTGCTGGTGTAGGCATTGCTGTCCACTCCTGGTAGTTAATGTTAGGACTTTCTGCATATATATATCCCTGACAAAAACATATTTACGTATGTACCCTCAACTCTTGCATATTGTCATTACCACTTTAGAAATCTTCAAATAAATTGCACTTATACCCCTCTATGTTAAGATTGTCAACTGAACGAATACAGAACGTATACCACAGTATCTGACTCCGTTCCGTTTAATATTATCCGAATATCCGACTCCGGATATTATCCGACAGATAATAAATTTTTCTATCCGAATTCGACTCCGTCAGATAGTATCTGAATTCGGATAATAATTCGAATACTTAAATATTTTAACTTTATTTTAATGACTTGTAAATTTTATTTTTTGCATAGTCTATGAATATCTTAGATTTAAATTAATACATATTCAAGTTATAAATATTTATATAAATTTAAATAATTTGAATGCTTCATTAAATATATCTTAGATAATAACAAATGCTTAAATAATTTATCTAAATTAGTAAAACCACTAAAAATAAAATAAAAAATCACAAGAAACTTCATTATTATCGCTCAACATGTCTTAAGCATACTTCAAATATTGAATTATCATTTATTTAAATATATAAATATCATTAAAATTAAAATAACTTATTAAAATACATAATCGGTCGGATAATAATCAGAGTGGATATCTATTTTTAGTTTCCGCTTCGAATGTTAATCGGATAATTAAACGGATATTTAGATATGTCCGCCGAATGTCTTAATCAGATAAATATTCGACTAATCGAACGCGGATACGAATCGGAGTCGGATATTATCCGGATCCGTTGACAGCCCTACTCCATGTAAAGATTCTGCATAAATACCCCTAAATTTATTAATATTTTACATATTTACTCATCAATTCACTAAAATATTGCATATGTACACCTGACATCCTCACGTGTTATCATGATTTATGAAATTCTTTTGCATATTTCATTGAAATTCATATTAGTTTGATGAAGGATATACGTGCAACATTTTAAAGATTTCAAAAGCACCGATGATAAGATGTGAGAGTCAGAAATATAAATGTAAATATGATGTATATGAAAAAAAACCCTTAATGTTATTATTGGAATTCTCTAGACCTAATATGTAGGGCACAAACATCCATCTCTCCACTATTTACATTAGCCGATCACATTTATTCTCTCTTTTTTATCGTTTTAATATAGCATGCCTCATTTTCTTTCTCTCTTTAATTTTTTTTTATCTTTCAGAATATGTTTTCTCTCTCTATATAAATATGCACTCATTCTCTCTCTTCTTTCTCTTCCATCACTTTCTCTCTTTTACATGCCACATGTTAACTAATGGAAAGTAGTCTAGTGCACTTACTAATATAGATAGATATTTTTTAGACTTAATTATTTGAAATCTAGAGTTAATTCATCCGTTGATTTTGAATTGTTATTTGTAGATAGAAAATCTTTTTATCTCATCATAGGTTGATTTGTTATTAATCATGTCTATTAAATATTAATTCAATTTATTTTTTTAAGAGGCCCTTTAAATTTAAGTGGATTAGTATCTAGCAGTGCATAGACTCAAGTAGTAAGAATGTTAATTTAAAGTTTATGTTTTTTTTATTTTTTATTACCGTAATAGATATTATTTTAACCTATTAATAGAGTATCGTTCTTCATAATTACAGAATAATTGCACCTTTAGTTATCAAAATTCGAGATCCCTTACTTACTGCAGGAGTAATTAACTTTTCCATGCATTCGTACCTTGACCCTTTTACAGTTATTTTTAGCTACAAGTCATTTTACTAATACTGTTTAAATAATTGCATATCTCCCAAGGATATCCGTCAAGGGCCATAAAGGGAATATCTTTTTCCTGAGAAATTTCTATTTATAATACATTTAAATAAATAAATAAAATTTGATGGCAACATCACATATGGCATGTCCATTTCTTTTCTTTTTGACGGTTGCAAGCGAAAAAGGCGTCGCACCATGACATCACACTACGTAACATCCGAGAGAGTTAAATATTTAAGGGTTTTTTTTAGTGTTAAACCCCACCAATCTTCTTATTTTTTAACTAGCCATGTTATTCTCACTACTAATTTATAACTTCCCAACATGACGAGTTATGATAAACACTCTAAGAACTTTGAAAAAAAAATCTAAATATTCTGAAAAGACTCCCTAAGAGAATCTCTTAAAATAAAAGTGACGTTATAGAGAGCTTTTACTAAATAGAAAAATCATAGAAATTTTCTCCAAAATTAAACAGATTAGAGAAATTAACAACTAAAAAATAAATATTAGAGATTTAAGATTTTTTGTATAAATATTGCTGTCGTAAATAACATTTTTCTATGTATATCATTATTGATGTTTATAGTTGGCTTCTCTCTCTAGGATTGGGACCCCTTATCCCTTTTTTATTGTGATCCCTTGTTCCTTTAAATAATTATTCATTGTTTTATCAAATTATATCTCTTTAGTTATAGTGTTTCCAGAAGTGAAGGGAAATCCTATTGAAGACATTGAAGTGCAAAGTGCAAGGCGTTTATGGATACGAAATGAAATATGAAAGGTTTAAGATGTTTACGTAACAATTTGGATTAGTGTAAACAAATAGCGCAGATGGTAACGTTGAGCATGACAGAATAGAATTTTTCAGAATGCCGAACGCATACACGTGGAAATATAAAAAATATGCATAATAATAAATTATACTCTTATTAAAATTCCGACAGTTGGCTCATCACGTCAACTCGTTAATGTTTTTTTATAATTCCTTATAATATATTGTGATACTTGGCACATCATGTCTGGACTCACTAATATTTATATAATTCCTTATATAATTATATTGTGACACTTGGCCCATCCATCACGTCAACTCATTTATAGAAGAGTCCAACTTGCGGCACCACGATCATACCGTAGTGAGTAGTATAATATTTTTTTTATTTTTTAAAATTTACTGAGTCGAGGTCTTAAAATGATGGGCCATACTACATGCTGTGTCGATGGTCTAGAAGATCTCGGTCCCAATGCATTTAGGTTGATTAGATGACAACTATATATATATATTTTAAAATATCAAGTTAAAAGATTACGCCAACTTGACTATCATGTTATCTAATTTGTAATTAGATAATTAAAAAAATAAGATCACAAACCTACATGATGCAAACTGTCTCTATTTACAAACAGCATGTACATAAGAACACCGCACCCAATGTCACACAAGGGACTAGGACATATTCCACTGCCCTTATGAAAGGGGAATACATATGCCATCCTCATCTCATCTGTATGCACTTCCCTTCTTATGAACTTGTGCATTCATTTTATATTCCACATTTTAATTTATCCATTAATGGCACAAGTGATCAGCATCTGTTTTGCATTGCAATAGTAGAGAGAGAAGGGAAGAGAGAAGATGAGAGAGAAAGCTACGTACACAGAGAGAGAGAGAGAGAGAGAGAGAAAAGATGTTGTTCCCTGGTGTTGCTCTACCATGAATCAAACAAATTAAGCTGGATTTGATAAGGAGGCCCATAAGATTAGAGCACATATGAAGGACGAGGTGGGGTCACCAGGCACTGTATGCCGAGGAAGGCAGTGTCACCAGCAGCTGAAGAAGCCAATCATGTAGGAAAGAGAAGGAGAGCACTTAAGATCTCTTTGATGGGCTTAGAATTAGATTTCATTCGACGACAAGGCGTCGTGTGGAATCAGATTTCTCCCATCATCGATCCTTCCTTCCTTCTCTTCAGAGGTCTCCCTCTGTCGAAGGATTTGTCGACCGGGGCCGTCGGAGCGCTGCCGCCGGTGCCGGTTCCGCCGATCAACTAGCGAGCAATGGTCGTCTATATTGAAGAGGACGACGATAATTGGTCTACAATAACGGCTAATATTGATTCTTCGATCATCGGAAACCAATCTTAGCGGAATCTTTAGTGTGCTAAGACATTCGACAGGGACAACTCTCTCTTGATGAACTTACGTGCACCATAAGTGATATATAAAATTGAGTTCTTTTTCATGTCAACTTTTGCCATGCAGCAGTCTCTAATTCCCTCACAAGTACTGTTTACATTGTTAAAGTTCTAGTCTCAGAGAGAGAGAGATCTAGAGAGAGAGATGAGAGAGAGAATTGACCTTAGGGCAGTTGGTATCGTATGGGATTTTAAAGACACCCAAAGGTTTGAACTGGGTGGAGGTGTTCTTCTTGGGAGGCGATTAAGCTTAGGGCAGTTGGTACCAGATGAGATTTTAGAGACACCCAAGGTTGGGGATGTTCTTCTTAATTTCTATGTGCATGCTAAGTTCTACCATATATTATGCCAGTGACCCATAAATAAAAAGAAGAGAGAGAGAGAGAGAACATGGTGCCCATGTCATAGCTATGCCTTAACTTTTAATTATACAGATGTTATATATAGCTGTCTTAACTTGCAAGTTCCTTTAATACTAGGAAAATGAAGAATATAGCAGTCTGTAATTAAAATTACTGGAACATGATCTTCCACATACGTGCGAGACCAAATTTTCAATTGCGCAAGAACCTAGCAAGGTGTTGTTTGATTTGATACATTAAAGACATCATAAAAATATCGTATTTACGTAAGACATAAAATACAAAGGTTTACGAGTTTTTACAATATTTTCCATTAAGTTAAACAACCTTTTAATGTGTAATCAGATGTGAGGCCCCTATATATCAGTGTCTTTACAAAATGAAAAGAATATGCTGCTGTCTCTCAGTTTTTAGGAGAGTCAGAATCAATCAACACTGAAGATGACCCCCACTCAAATTTTGAGATGCTTTTGATAGGTTCAACTGTTTCACAGTCACAAGATCTTAAAGAGAAGAGATTCTCTCAGTACAGATTTGGACAGGAGTACAACAGTATTGAGAGGGAGAAGATTCATATATTTGTAAAAAATTTGAATCATATAAGAATATTTTTACAATGTTTAGTCTCCTCCTCCTCTCAGTTGGACTCTTATCTAAAAATGTATTGAGAGGATTTGTTCTGGATCTTAGATGGACTGTGAGCACTTGGTGTGCTAGCTGTAAAAGGCAACCCACTCCTGACAGGGTGTGCATGCATGTGCATGGCCCAGCCGCTTCTGCGCGCAAACGAGAGGTGGCCTAGCCGATGGCGGCTGCTGCTGCTGCTATCATGTGTGGGGACACTTGATTTGAGGGATGCGGATTACTTAAAAAGAGGTCCCAAAAGTGCACCAAATCCAAACATGTACAGCTGGGGTTTAGATGATGGTGGAAGTACCGGAAAGCCATATGAAGTGATTCTGTTCACACAAGTAAAGTTTTAACTGTAGTTGCAATAAATGGAGAGGATGCACATCTTCTTGGTGGATGCTCAAATCTTGGTTTGTTTTGTTTTGTTACACCTGTTCCTTCATCTAAATTGCCATAAACATAGCAGAAACCAGTGAGATTTACTGATTTTACTGCCTTATTTGACAATTCTAAGTAAAGTAGAGGTGAAATTTCCAGCATTAAAGAACGCATGCAGAAGATCCAAACTAACAGGAACCTAAGTAGCTGTTCTGATTAGAAGTGATGAGGCCCAACTCCTGTAGCCCATTAATTTCCAACCCCCAGTTTAGTGGATCCCAGGCCCACTGGGCCCAGTCCTATTCCGGCCCGCTACGAATCAGCCCGTCCTGGGACCCAACTACCCCGAGGAGAGGCCTATCGGTCAGCCGTGACAGATCCACAAGTGTGGACAACCACCATTGGCCGATCGCCTTATGACCGCACTCCTTGTCTGACCACTGAGAAGGGCGCACGTGTCTGAGGACGTGAGCACACCAGCCCTCTTTCTCCAACGGGGTGGTATGCAATCTGAGCCCCAAGACTTAAAGAACTTGCTCTTGGTTAACAGTATCTTGGGCCACACAGCTCAGAAGACTGAGGGTTTTTCCCAAACACCAAATCAGGACTCAACACTTCTTGTTCATAAGTCGGATCTGATTTCCGAGCAGCTCTCCTGGCGCCAACTTCTTGGGGTCATCGTCAAGAAGTTATGGAAAGAGTCCACAACCTGACAAAGGAGGCCCCACACTATACATAGGGTTTTGGTTGTTGCTCCACTTGAGAGAGAAGCCACGGCCGAAAGGCCAGGGAATATGAGCACCTTTGTTCCCTGTCCATCTTGCTCCATTAGATTCACCTCTCAGCATTGTCAAAGGCAGCTCTATCTCGACATTGTGATAGATGCAGGCAGTTCGTGATGCGTGAGGAATGTCACAGGAAGAACCTTCAGGTGCACAAGTAGCATCTATCTTTCATGTTCACCTAGCCGTTTTTCTTATACGTCATTCTTGTCAGGCTATCTTGATTCTAAATTCCTATAATCATGGCAAAAGGGGAGTGACTTTTCGGTGCAACGGCTAATGAAACTCTCGCAATTGCCAACTACGTGTGGGCCGTGTGGCCAAGTAGTTAGGCGGTGTCGACAAAATGAGATCATCTAGACCTTTTCTCTAGACCTTTGTATGGGTATTCTTAAAACCCTGTTAGTTGAGATTTATCTTTTAAATTCTCATAAATGTAGTGTCTTAAAAATATATAATTTCTAGTTAATAAAATTTTAGGGCCCATGTAAAGGATCCGACTCCGGCATCTACACCTGCTACACAAGTGATCCAAAACCCTTAGCAAAAAGATAAATAAGTCGCCTAGTAATAAGGGTTTTTAGTTAGCAACCATCTAGACGAGAATCTTTGTAGAATATTCTTTAAATCAGCAACATATATATTAGATGTGAGGGGCCGGGCAAAATGGCTTTATTACCTTCTCGAAGAGTTAAAGAAAAAAAAGTTAAGGAGGGGATCAAATGGAGGAATAAGAGAGGATAGAGAATAGAGAGAAATAGTAGGAGGCATATTCGTCTACACTAAACAATACAAAGAGACACGGGACAAAGAAGAATCGTGGGCAACGCAATATTTCTACGCGTGTGAGAGAGAGAGACCTTACTAATTTAGTTAATTAATTAAGTTATTATCGTTAAATTATTAAAATGTGACGGAAGTGGATAGTAGAGGTTAAAAAGTAATAAAACATTAAGGACGTGTTTGGCAAAATCTTCTATTTTAAAGTTACTTTTAACTTTCACTTCTTACATAGAATGAGTCGAGAGAGAGAGGTTATAATTAATTTTGATTTATTATAAAAGTCAACTCTCTCTCGTAATAACCTCACTTTTTTTCCAATTTTGAAAGTTTCTCTCTTATAATTTTTGGATGGAAGTCAAAACACAAGGAAAGTACCACATAAATGATTTTCAAGATTTAATGGCTTCCGTAAAAAATAACTAAATGAAAATACAAAAGTACTTCCAAATGAAAGGTGCGCCTTAGCAAAACTTCTACTTGAAAGTTACTTTTGACTTCCTTACATAAAATGAGCTGAGAGAGAGAAGTTATAACTAATTTTGGTTTGTTACAAAAGTCAGCTCTCTCGTAACAACTTCACTTTTTTTCTAATCATGGAAGTTCTTCTCTTATAACTTTTGGTTGGAAGTTAAAATACAAGGAAAATATCACATAAATGACTTCCAAGATCCAATGACTTTTATAAAAAAAAAATTAAATGAAAATGCAAAAATACTTCCAAATAAAAGTTGTGCCAAACACGGCCTAAATCTACCGACATACAAGCGCTTCTGACATGGAAGCAACTCTTACGGGTATGTGTGTGGTTTCGGCATGTGTAAGAGTATATACGTAATTATAAATGTTAATGGGTGAATATCCATTTATTCATTCACTTGATTCGAAGGCTGAAAGGAAGGTTATAGGTGCAATTTTCTTGAATGTTTGTATTTGAATAAGAAAATTATATGTATGTAGATAATTCCGGTTGTAGATACAAACGCACCCTTTTTGAATTTTATCATCACATTATTAGGCATCGAGCGGACCTGATTTATGCATGGCTTAAATTTTTCTTGAAGAATCTCAATCACGTACCCATTAATTTGTTGGCCATTCTCCACTGTTTACCCAGTCTTCATCCTGCTCTATTCCTCCATTTACCATCTGTTTAAAGTTTCATTTTTTTTCATTGCGTGTTTATAAAATTAAGTGAAAGAGTGCATGCATAGTTATATATATTTTGGGAGCAATATTTGAATTCTTCTAAAAAGAAATAGGTATTTTTGTAGATATATTCCTGTGAACTATCGTATTTTTATGTGTATTGTTGACTCTCATGTATTGTTATAAATACTCCTGACATATTTGAAAAAAGTTATTGTTTTATCCTTCCCATCAAATGTCATGAGCTCTGACGAAGTATGTTACAAAAGTTTGGATATTTTGCATATATATCCCAAAAGGTTTGGATAGCTTGTATGAAGTTTGCATATATACCCTATACTTCACCAAAATTTACAAAATGTTCTTGGCAAATTCAGTTAAAGTTCATAACACTGACAAAAGGGTATAAATACCCTGTCAAAAAATTCTGTAAATTATAATATAGTTAGGATATGTGCAAAACTTTTGTAAATTTAAGAATACGTATATAAAATTCTAGTGAATCTAGGGGTACATATGCAAAATCTTTTGGTCATATTCAGTTGGAGTTCACAACATTTTCATGTAGGGGTATAACTACGTGCACTCTTTCTTAAGATTGCTTATATATATGTGTGTGTGCGCGTGCGCACGTATAACTCCCTACTTATAATAATGAATAAGAGTCAGGGATATACACATAAATGGTAGTTTATAGAGATATATATACAAAAAACCTATAAGAAGGCAAGGATACTGTTGTTAACAGATACTGTTGTTCGACAACTTGTTCTTTATGCCCAATAATTCTTAAAAAAGATATATACACATGAAGGCAAGGATTAAAATAATTATACACTTTTTCCTAAACAACAAGGATAAGGACATTACCAACCCTGTAAACATATCTACATGAAAACACGGGGTTCAAAAGGCTATACACACAATTTAAGAAGTTTGGGGGTGGATATGCACGCGATTGACAGATACTGTTGTTCGACAACTTGATCTTTATGCTCAATAATTCTTAAAGATAAAGATATAAACACATAAAAGCAAGGATGAAAATAATAACATACTTTTTTTCTCTAAAAGATAAGGATAAGAGCACTACCAAGCCTACAAACATTTCCACATGAAAACATTAGGTTCAACAGGGTATACATACACTTTAAGAAGTTTGGGAGAATATGCACACAGAAGCATTCCATAGGACTTTAAACAGCACCCAAAAGGATGTCATCCACTTCCCCTTTCAACTGAAAGCAATTAACGACCAACCAACCTGTTTTCTCCAAAGTGGGAGGTAATCATGGCCCATGGGCTTGATGTGTGGATGCCTTTTCCAAAATGCAATCTTTGGATTAAATAAACACCCAAAGTGATGACACAATGAGTACAGGTCAACTATCAGCTAGTTACCTAGTGTCTGATGATGTTTAAAGCCAAGATCTCAGGGTTAAAGTAAAGGCTAATGACTAGGCCTATTTTGTTTAACCCAAGGTTGAATAAGTATAGATTTTGTTTGTTACTTGTATGCCATTGGAACTTCTTACTATTTAAGATTACACCTTCAAAGTTTGCGAATTTGTTTTCATAATTTTTAAATCTTAAAAGAATAGCCATGATACCTACCCTCTTTGATCTACCAACTGCCTGCTTTGAAAGATGTTTAAATCTTAATCTTAGTGTTGAAAAGATTATATATAAACTTCCATAAAGAAAAATACAAAATATTGTAGGAGTTACATTTACACAAGAGGTCAATAGCTAAAAGGAATAGTTAGCAATGGTAAAAGTACTAGATCTAACTAATAATATTCTCATGACTCTTGAAGTGTTACATCAAATATGAAAGATTTTCTTTCAACCAAAAAAAAAGAAAAAACGAAAAAGAAAGTTTTTGAAGAATATGCACATGGAAGGGGATCTTGTTGACTGAACTACTTGTGATTTCTGGTACCGAAATCAAAATATGTTATAAAATCAAATAGCATAAAATACTTTATCTGATGCCTTTACAGTAAGAGACATGTCTCATGACGAATTTTGAATAGTCAAGATACAGAAGAACTTAGTTTTAGGCAATAATTTGTACATTTCATGGTATGCGTATCTAAATCTAGGTTTCTTTTTTTTTTTGGTTTGTGTGTGTAAAAATTATGTTATTTGATTGATATTATACCTTTGAAATCATCTTATTTGTCAACGAACTCCTAGATAACCTTTATTTTTACGTCCATGCTCTTATCGTTAGTGACTGCATCTAATTTAAGAACAGTTGAGCTAATCTTTAACAACTACCAATAATAGTTCTATTCTTGAGAAATATAAACAAATTCCAAAGAACAAAATTATAACTTGCTGTTTCAATTACTGCGGATAGAAAAAAAAATGTTTACAATATGATCAGTTGATGACACTTACTATGAGATGCTTGGTTGACAGGAAGGATATGATTGTACATTCTCTTTAATTTTCAAAAATATAAAGTTAATGTAATGATCTCATAAGCATAAAAGTAAGCACACAAAATTTTGCGGACACAGGAACAAAAAGAAGGGAAAAAAAAAAACCTAGGGAGGGAGGAAAAGGGGAAGGGAAAGGAGACTAGGGAGGGTGAAATTTTTATTCCTGAACTCACCTCTGTCTCCATGTTAGGATGAATGATTTGACACCACGTGTTAGGCCCGGTCCTTTTCATCATGGATGTCCCCATCAACATCACCATCCACCTTCCCAAAGGAGACCAACCAATGAGGGGTCCAAGTGAAAGTATGTAGGAGAAATGAGATCCTGTGGACTACTGCCACATGTCGCATCAAATAGACATATTATACACACGTCATTTCATCACTTAGATGATGTCATAGCCAAGCGAAGTGGACATCACTTTAATAGAACCAATGGACATCAACATCTCATAATTCTAGAAGATAAGTTTAGGTTAGACTTAAAGAAGATAGGGTTACACATCCTATAAAATTAACTCCCACTTCGTGAGTGAGTAGAGAACCCCTCAACGCACTAGTAAATAGAAGTCCAGTAGTACAAAGAGGGGAGAAGCGTAGGTATTGCGAAAAAAACTTCTCATTTGACTCCGGAATTTTACTAGTATCTGGGCCACTGAGAGGATCCTTTCTCCCATTTCGCAATCCTTGACTTCAAGAGTTTCAGGTAAGCATAATGTATGTTCTCCCGAGTCCCAACTAAGCTGGTTTAATTTGCTCATGTTAGGAGGATCCAAATATTTGATCCAAAGATTTATGTTCTATTCATCGGGCAGACCGTGAAGGCAAGATTGACCTAGAGCATGTTCGATGACAGTGTGGGCATAGTTATAATTTTTGTATCTCTAAGATGTGCAGAGAAAGCATGCATCGAACAACAACTCCTCTTATGGGAAGATCGTCCGATGTTTTCGATCCCAAAGAAGGTTCTTGCCAATGTTTTCTCAATATGAAGGAAAACAATATCTAATATGGGCAACATTAGACATGATAGAGAAGATGACTAAATCCGATGTTTGAAACAATATCTAATATTATCAGAATAATAAATATGCCTAGGTGACAATTAGAAATGTTTCTCCAACTCATTTCAGTCATTCAGATCCCTAGATTCAAGTGAACCACTTTTTTTCTTAGCTGCCCATGTTTCTCAGAGAGAGAGGATGAACTTTCCTCTAGGGATGAATCGCAGAAAAATGCACAGATGTCTCAAGAAGATTTTTTTTTTTTCTTTTTTTTTGGGGAGGTGGGGGATGAATGGATGAAAAGTTTAATGATGCTACGAATAAAAAGAAAGTTGTTGATGTATAGAAAGTACATTTTGACACGTTAAAACATAATTATATCCGACGGGTTTTTTGATCATCAACCCTCATAAACTTTTGATATTACAAAGAACTCCTAATCCAACTACTTTTTAATAAGCCCCCACAACTATAAGTTTCTTACAAATAAGCTCTTTCAAGGTCTACATCATCAATTTCACTACTCCAAAGCAGTACTTTTAACCATAAAAGATTGACTCCCCTTAAATCACAAATAATACCTAGGAATCTTTTATCTAACTATTGAAATATAAACATACAAAAGAGAATATTATGTCCATCAAAGAGCAAAACGAAGGAGATAATTCGCGTCCAATCTTGCATCTATTGCAACTTTGCCAATCATTGCCTTAGTGGATATCTGCAAGGCATATTATCAGATATCTTGATTTTGAAGCATCTAGTAATAGTACAGGCTACCTGACAATCCTATTCTTCTTCTTTCAAATATTCTTCTTATTATACACTTCTCTTTGGCATTCCTCTTCATCTGGTAATAGTGTGGACTACCTAACAACTCTACCCACTTGAAGGATCTAGTTAGAGTATAACCTTGTCATATTGACCACAAACAGACCGTTTGATCGGAAAGATAAATACATTTATGTTTACAGTGACTTCAGTTTTATAACTTTAATTATCAAAAACAAACATTTCTATAAGTCAGTATGTAAACATAATTGTATTTATCAAAAATTATAAATGACTAGATTACATATGACGAGTGACAAACAGCCATAAATATGATTCTTACTTAAAACGACTTAAGCATAAGGAATGCTATGTTAGTTTACCATGACTGTGCTTATACAAAAATTCAAACCTTCTACTAGGCAGACTATATTTAGAGGAAGAAAAGATATTCGCCAGCCTGTATTTAGAATAAGAAAGGGTATTCAAGATCAACATAATTACATTTATTAGAAGCAACCAAACAGGCCATAAGCTAACATAGCACGTTGCTCGTTTTTACCACTCTGGTCTACAAATCCTTCCATCCCATCCCGGATGTCAAAAGCATGGCCCAAAGTACAACAACCAAGCAGGACATAGAGCTTTAAAAAGTGCACCTGAAGTTACTGTCAGATATGAGAAAGAAATTGCATGAACTTGTCACTGAAACTCCAGAAAAGAAACAATTCCTTAACATAACATTAGATGGGTTAAACACAATGTAGTAACTCCCCTTTTCCTTTTCTTTTCGGGTACAAACATTATAGATGTCTTCTCAGGCAGCTACACAGACACCATTTCCTTGGAGAACAAGCCAACCCAACTCACTTTCTGGTTCCTGCCTGATGCACCTCTCAGAACAAACATGTACCATAGAACTTTGTCCCTTCAAAAGTATTTGATGCTCAAAATATAAACGAGTTTGAGTCTAAAAGGAGTTGAAAAGAGCAACAAATTTTCCCAAAGTCATCATTAATAAAGATGAAAAGAATTCAGCATTCCTGGGAATACAAATTTTGCACTGGTGTGTCCATCAAGAAACAACATATGGATCTAACAAGCTATAGCAAGGATCATGCCTAAAAAACATGGATAACTCTACATCTTGTTCTTGATTCAACAAGCTGCACCAGCACCAAGAAGAAACTTTAGAAAAAATCAAATTCCAGATAGTTATCTGAACCTTTCTGGTCAGCAATAGGGGCAGCCTTTTCACATGCTGAGGATGCAGGTGCTGGTGGTCGTTCTATCTCAACAGGCTTCGGGACCTCAGGTGGACTTGCACATCGTATCAGGGCCCAGTTGACACCCTCAAAGAATGGGTGCTGCTTTATCTCTGTGGCTCCACGCTTGTATGCAAGCCGGTGCTGAGGCTCCTTCACAAGCAATCCTCTTATCAAGTCCCTCGCAGCAAAGCTTACAACTGGTGACTCTGGGAAACGCAATGGCTGACCGACAACATTAAACAATGTGGCTCGATTACCTGACCCTTTGAAAGGAGTTTTCCCAAATAAAAGTTCATATAAGAAGATACCAAAAGTCCACCAGTCCACAGCACTTCCGTGACCCTCGCCCTTTATAATCTCAGGGGCCAGATACTCATGTGTCCCAACAAATGACATGGAACGAGCATCTGTAGGCTCTGCCATAAGCTCAGGTAATGGACTAACCTGATTCCCTACCTCAGGCTTTGGTTTCCGCTCCTTCTTAGACTTTGACGAGAAGAGGCGAGGAGAGAAACATGTGGGAATGACACAGGAAGGTTGGATGCAGGATGGTTCAATGCAAGCAGGCTGGACACAATACGCAGTGTTGTTCTTCCGGTAGGGATCAGAATCAGAATTGGCAGACTTGATCAGTGTTGGGCTGACAGCACATCGGAGGGAGAGATCAAAGTCAGAGAGCATGATGTGTCCATCATCACGAACGAGGACATTCTCAGGCTTAAGGTCACGGTAGATAATGCCTAGCATGTGTAGATACTCTAGAGCAAGCAGAACTTCTGCAACATAGAACCTGTGATCATAACATAGGTGGAAATATCTTAGCCAGCACATATGCAGGTATCACAGTAATCATCAGCTACTTAACACAGGCATATCTTGTGACATTATCATTTACAGTCTCTTTCAACCTTATAAGTCAGCAACAGATGCCCGAACAAATTCTCATAACCAATTTATGAATAACAGAAAAACAAATCCTCTAACCAAACTCCAAAAGCAAAAAAAGAAAAAAAAGAAAAAGAAAGGTGACAAATGCAGTTATGGTTGTCTCTAGAGCAAGAATACAGGTAAAGGAAATCAAATTCTATTAGCAGGTGTGAAAAGCACCCTACATTTTGAAGATATTTTGGACTTGGACTTCAGGGCCAAATCACTAGCTAGTGGACACAGATCCAAACTTATCTTTTGATCAGAGCATATTTGCTTGTCCAAAATAGTTTCCTTAAATACTCAAGATTCAGATATCACATTTAGTACCTAGCCACAGTAGTGGATTCACAAGTATAGTTGACACCCATAACTCACAAGTGCAAGTATACAAGACAATAATACGTCTACATTGACTTCAGCCACAAGGAAGAGATGCATTGAATGCCAATCCAGGTACTATACTAGTATGCAACGATATAATTGTGAAAACAATCCATGTCAAAGAAAAAGCATTACACCACTAAGCTAAACACAATTACTAAAGAAGAACAAGCTCACAAATTGGAACAAGAACAACCCATATCAAGTTTCTAAAGCCATCCATTCTATGCCTCTATACAGCCCACTAGCAAGCATGTGCGTATTGGGCTGGGGTTCTCACAGTACGCACTAATGTTGAGGGAAGGAACCGTGGGCTCTCTCAAGGTATTGTCCACTTTGGCCCATAGGGTGGCCTCATGGTTTCGTCCTTTTTCTAAGGAAAGAGCCCATGTTGGGAGAAAGTTGAGGTACCTTTATAAGAACAAGGTTGCCTTCTCAACAGCTCCCCATTCTATGCCTCTACAATAGTATATTTCATTCTTAGGTCAAAACCACCCCAGAAGAAAAACCGCTACACATACACACTGCCACCTTTTTCTTGATGAAAAACTGATATCTCATGAAAAGATAATAATGTACTGGTTTTGAAGTGGACAAACAAGACCACTTATCTATTAGTTACCCACCCAGCCGTTCACATGAACATTCTTACCACCAATACCACTCAACAGCCCTCTTTCATCCTTACTGCAGAATGTCTTCTTAAAGTTGGACAATAGTCAACATGGCACAGTTTCTTGAAAAAGAATATAGAAAGTACAACATGGCCTATTAACCCTTACAAGATACCGCAACTAATGCCCCCCTACCAAGGTGGTAGTCTGGTACATTGAAGAACCACAAATTAGAAGCTCATTATAATCCCTATTAACAGGGAACTCTCTCCACTTGTATGGATCTAAAACCAACCTACACCTATGATCTATCAACCCATAACAAGACTGCCGTCAACACAAAGGAAGTGCACCTAACAAGGCTGAATGAACTTGAGACTTCCTGCCTGAAGATTCTAACTTTCTTTCATTCCATATGGCCGGGTACTTTTGCCATCCTTTCCCAACTAGTTATACTTCATCTTTCTAACAGATGCAAACTACTGCAATGATCAGACCTGAAGATTGTAGTCTAAATAAGATTAATAGTTTTGCACTAGAGAACAAACATTCCATTGCTTCTTACACAAAACCACAGAAAAACATTTATCTTCCCAGTTGGCAGATACACAAGAAGAATTTAATCTTCCGCATGAAAAGTTTCTTCCAGAGCAACCTCCCTCATGAAGATTTTGATACTAGAAGGCATTTTTTTTTGTTCCACACATATGTGGTGCAGTGTATGTATGGTATAACACTCCATCAATCAGCATCCTTATTTCTGCTCTTGCTTGATCCCATTTCCACACCCTCATTTAAATACTTAGGCCAAGCAAAGCATAAAAAATTAAAAATTCTTCTCTCCGAATTCCCGCTCATTCAAGTTAATATGAAATTTCAGGTTCCATATGGTGCTGCTGCCTTCTGCCAAATCATAAATATAGGGTGGCTGCTTGTCAGATGACGTGATTGAACAAAGTGACGGAATCACCAGTCAAATACGACCTAATATTCAAATTTTCTCCTGATAGTTAAAGCTGTTTTCCAACACATGCTCTATTTGCCAGGCAAACAAATCTGCTGGCAAAACAATGTAACCCCAATTTTGAATGGCCACACAGCTCCTGCTTCATTTTTTATAATCTAACCCAATTTTGATACTCTCCCAATACCTAACAAAAAGAATCACGGAAACCATCACCTAGTGCCTATCTCCCTCCCTCTCAAGTAAGGCATCTCTGTGCTATCTTCCTGAAAAGGATGGTCAGAGAAGAAACAGCCTCGTCAATGACCAAAGAAGCAGAAACCTCACCTTCACTTAGGCTAGGCCCATTATATTAAATTTATTATAAAAAAACACTAGGCCTCCGACCTCTCTGGCCAGAGTATGAGGATCTAAAAGGGAAAAAAGCCAACACTTCTGACTCAACGACTTCTCCATTAGGGACCTCATTTCACCAATCTTCAACCACCTAATAGCATTAGAATGTCTTCTGCCATTAGCAATGCAATGAAGGTGTTCAAATGATCTCGTCTCAGGAGGCAATTGCTACTCTTGTTCTACTCTACCCAAGTCATTTGCCTCCTTAAAAAAAAACAAAAAAAACAAAACAAAAACAACTCCTCAATGGCATTTTTAGCCATGGTACCTAGACATGGGAAGGATCAAGTACAGGATCCTTCATATTTCAAAACGTTCAGGATAAGTTTTACTGCTGAAGAGTGTGCATGCATGTGTGTGCTTTATACAAATAAATAGTTTTACCCAGTTGTTCTTCTCTTTTTTGGTTGGGCAAGTGGATAGTAAGTACCACACATTCCTTGAAATGTAAAAATATCATGGTGCCGAACTATGCAGAAAGGAAAAATGAAGAACACTCCCCACAGAAGGGTCCCCGCATAAAATGCAGAACTATGGGTATTTACACCAAAAATAGTAGCCCATTCTCTGATTCATTCACAAATGAATGCTCCCAGCTGTCCTTGGTCCTGATTTACTGTAGAAGATCCAGTAGTTCTCCTCACTGCAGATGATCCGCACTGTGGCATGGAGGATCGACCACCAAACTTACTTATCACCTCCAGGAACTTTCCTCCTGGAGGGTGATAAACCTGCTCCAATTTCTGAGATAAAATGTTTTAGATGGTCCGAGAAAAGTTTTATTCATTGTAAAGATGATATTACATAATTCTGATACATATAACTTAAGGGATATTTTTTCGAGACACACATATGCCTCAAGGGGTAAAATACACGATATGGGAAGCATAAGTTTTGATATTCTTTTATATAGATCACATGTGGTGATTTTTTGAAAGAGGCATTAACTTCTATGGATTAAGTCTGAATGAGCAATTTGTTTAAGTTTCTTAAACAACTTTATTAGGTATTTTTTTAATAAAAGAAAAAAAAAGTGTGAGACCCAGTTTAAATTTCCCCCCTGTAGAAGATCATATGAGCCCTATTCCAGATGCTTGTGCCAGGATGTCACCCTGTCATCTCCTCTTCCATCCATCTCTGATCAAACCCACTGTCTCCCCCTCCTCTCACTCTCGTGTCCAATAGATCAAGGATGTTTCTCCCTCGTCAGCCTCATCATCGATTGAAGGTCTACTACCAACTGCAGCACATCCAGGTGAACACCTGCACTAGTCACTCCCAAGTTCTTCCTTTTTCCTTCTTTTCTTCTTCTCACTCGTTCTTCTTGATCTGGCCACAATGCCTAGCCAAAGGTCGCATCCATACCCAGGGTTTCTTTCAATATTTTTCATACCCGGATCCAGCCACTTTCCGGCAACAACTGCACCAACAGCTCCCAAGTTCTTGTTTACATTCTTCTTTTTTCTTTCCTTTTTTTCCCCTTCTCACTTCTACTTGTTGATCCGGCCATAATGCCCAGATAAAGGTCACAGCTGAATACAGGTTTTTTTAATATTTTTTCACGTATACCCAACTCAATAAACCATACCCACTATGGCTGCAAAAGGTCGGAGTCAGAGTCAGAAATTAGTGTTTCCAACTCCAATCCAATAAAATTTAACAAAACCTACAGCAAAGTCACTCACGTTGTCACTATTTAATTCCAACTCTGAATTGTTATCAAACTTGGGTACAAATTCTGCATATGTAATCATTTCTTTTACCAAATAAGTAGGCTGGTAATAGGCAGACACAATGCCCACAAAATGCCAGACCCCTCATGGCCGGCCCATAGAGAATAGCCAATAGTGTTGCACTACCTCTATTTACTCTCAATCACATTATTCTCTAAAGAAAAGATTACTGCTCCCACGCCTTCTATGTGCTTATACTTTAAGGAGCAATGCAGGCTTAAAAGCTATTTTACTCGATCTTTCATAACAGCTCCTTACCCATGTCTGACTTATTCTGATGATTCAGAGTCAAATTTGGAGACACAAATGAAATGTTTTCTATTTCCATTCTCTGTTGCATTTTGAATTTGATAGTCACTAGTTCCTGATAAATTATTTGAAATGGAAATGGAAACATGCGTTCACATACCTGACTTTTGATGTCTAAGTGAAAGCTTATGATGACAATATACAATATTATTTAAGTTCACCATTTTTAAGAAGAACCTAAGCTTAGGCCTTGGCATACCTTGGTGTCTTGAGCCCTGGGACCAGGCTTGGGCATGCCAGACAGGGAGCATAAGTTGCAGCAGCGCTGAAGCAACTGGCCACTTTTATGAGTGGCCAGTCCCCCTCTCCTCCCATTTAGTTTCCAATGTGCTTGTACACAGTCACAATTGCCTGTGCTATTGGATGGCCGCAATCACACCCGATTGTGAATCCCTCCCCTTGTTTAGTCTCACAACTGGAAATGTTAGAAAAGTCCCACATTGGAAAAGGGGCAAAACAAATAACACTTAAATATGGATGGTGTCTCTTCCACTCAATGCCTTAAGGTTTTGAGTTGGATAACCCAATAACTTTAACATGGTATCAGAGCCAGGTTATGAATCGGGCCACGCATCCTGTCTTTGTGGTCCATGTGACAAAGCCTAAAATCGGCCTGCACGTGAGGGGGCGTGTTAGAATTGTCCCACATTGGAAAAGGGACAAAACAAATAGCGCTTAAATAGATGGTGTCTACTCTACTCAATGCCTTAAGATTTTGAGTCATATGGCCTAATAACTTCAACAGAAAATAAATTGGAGAAGAGGAGCTGGTCCCTCTATAAAAGGTGGCCATCCCCCTTCAATTCCTTGAGCGTGTGAGGAGGTTCGAATTCATTGACTCAAGCCTAGGTCCCCAAGGGGAAGCCGGAGGAAGAGATCTACTCCAAGACCCTTACCGGAAAAGAAAATTGCAATTGTCCAATGATTTCTTTGGGAGCAATAATGGGAATGAGATGGAAGTAGGGATCTTCTAGTTTACCATTCAAATTTTCCAATGTAACACTTTGAGCCAAGCCCACAAGGTTGTCCCTAAATGCAGCTCATAAGTTATGGGTCCAAACCTCCCATATATAGCTGAGCAATTTTTTTCCTCTTTCCGATATAAGACTAATCCGGTTCATCCCCGTCACAAACCCCAAACGTGGTGGTGGGTCAACACCAACTTGCTTTACAGGTAACCCTTTCCTCCTACCCTCTTTGTCAGTTGTCCCTTTGCTACTGAAATTTCGCGAGCCATCTTCGACAAGGTGCATCTTACCTTCCGGCGAGCGGATTATGTAGCCTCCCTCCTTCGGCAATGGCCTCTCCTTGTGGTCCCGACGGCTGATCGCATTATTTAGCGGTTAATTCTTCACGCCACTTTGTGGGCCATTGGGGGGGGAAGGAATCGATCGATTTTCAAGCAGCAAGCTTTTGTTGCCTAGAGAGTGTTTCGGTTTGTGTGTGATAAGGTTGGAGAGTGGGGGCATATATTTTGTACATCACATATTCCTTTTTGAGTGTTTGATGGAAGTATGAGTGTGGGCACCATCTTGGTTCCCCATTGTGGTGCTGCTACCCTTTTGTATAAGGATTTCTTTTGTAGGCTGTATTGTATATGTATACCCGTACCTTTTGTGGGCTGCATTGTATACTTGAACCTTTTTTTATGCCTTACAATATATAACAATGGAACCGTCCACTTTCCGTCTCTCTCTCTCTCATATATATATATATATATATCCTCCTGCCCGGATCATGACTAGGTCACTTGAGAGGGAGCTTTTAGGAGTGCAAACGATGACAAAATGGGTGAATCCTGCTCCTATACCATATACTGTTCTTCTCTTGCCTTTCAGATTCTGCACTTGCCTGATGAAAGCATTCCATAGGGTTACCTACATCTGCTTCCTCTATCTGGCATTTCGCTGCCACTTGATGAAAGTCAGCAACCATGTTCAGCCACTTCTCACATCTGGAAGGTACCAGATTTGTGATTCTCTGGGAGTAGCAACAGGGGAAATGTTAGACACCAGTCTTGAAAATTTGCACACCTCTGTTAGAGGGAAGACAAGATCCTACTCCACCATAGCCAGCACCAGCTCAAGCTTTCACACAGATGGAGTCTCACCACCATTGGCCAAGCAAATCTCAGTTCTGGGACGAACAGTTCCTTGAGACCTTGCTTCTGAATCCATAAAATGAACTTCACAGTAGCCGCATCTGAAGGTCTATCCCCTAACATGTCATTTTGGGAAGTGATTAGACAGAAATTGCCTAGAAGAACTCAAAGTGGTGAGCTTGTCGAAGAACTTGTAGTTCAAGGTCCCTATATCTGCTGTCTCCTCTAATCTGTGCTTCCAAATAAATAAGAATGCTGCATGTTATAGATCAACCCCCCCACCCCCACTCCCCTCTCACATGGGCCAACTGTCCCACAGCAGTTTTTTTGGAAGGTGACAGAGTCACATTTCATTAACAAGGATATAAGTACATAGAAGGCCGAAGGCCGAACAGAAAAAGGCAAAGATGCCTGCCCAACTAGACAAATACCCTATACTTCTATTTTATTCAGAAATAAAATGGAAGTACATAAGAAGTACAACTAGAGCAAAAGGAAATCCAAAGATTTCATAAAATGAAGTCCTTCCACTTGCTGGCTGTGTATATAAGATCTCCCTGTAAGATACTTCCCAAATCAGCAGCTTTCCCCTAGTCCTTCACCCAGATGAAGGACCTTCTGAGAATGTTAGCTGGAGTATTAAACTCTTGCTTGAATTTTCTGCTCTTCCTTTCCAACCATATTGCCTACATCATAGCTGGTAGAAACAAAGACCACATCACCCTTTCTGCATATACTGGGCACATTTCAGACCAGCCCGCATCAAATGTAAAACATCTCTTGGTTCCTCCCACTGGACTTGCAAAACTTTACATAAAATCTCCCACTGGATATTGACTATAAATCTATACCACGATGACAAAATAGATGATCCTGATTTTCTTCATAAATTCCACAAAAGATACAATTGGACTGTTGGATGTTTTGCTGTCCAGGAAAAACATTTGCCCAACTCCATTTTTTATTTTTTTTTAAAAGTCGGGAGTACCACTGAGTTGTATAAAAGAGAAAAATAGATACAAAAGTCGTTAGAACCACCCTTAATCTCAGTCTACAATGCACCAAGGCGGTGACTCAGAAACTCCATACTCCCAAATTTTGGGGTTTTTTTTTTGTAGAGCCACCATTTTCTGAAGTGGATGGTACAACAGAATATGTAAATGTATGTATGTGTACACACACACACACACACACACACATACACACACACAGAGAGCAATGATGTGGTGCGGTTTGCTACGGTGCGTGCGGTTTGACCGCATGCACTTTTTTGACCCCCTCCTCATAGTAAAAAAATAAAATTCACCAAAAAATTTTAAATATTCAATTGCCCCCCCTTAAGCTTGCTTCCATCTCTTGGGACTTTATTTTCACCGTCCGATCGAGCTCAATCATGAACCTCAATCTTAGCAGTCCATCGGGTATTTGTAAATCCTGATTTCAAAAAATCATAAAAAATGGTCAAAAAATAAAAGATTGGTCAAATTACCCTTAAGGTTATTCCCATCCCCTGGGGTTTTAGCCTTCATCACAAACTTGCTCGCACACGATTGGACGGCTACAATAAGTCCAGATCAAGGATGGCAGTATCGGTACCGGTACCGGTATTGGTGGGTACCGGTACCGGCCCAGTACCGGTGTGGTACCGGCAGATACCCTTTATTTAAAGGGTATCGGTGCCGGCCGATACCAGTACGTACCGGAATCGGCACGTACTGTCAACCATGGTCTGGATACGATCCAATGGTGAAATTTAAGCTCCAAGGGTGAAAATTATCCTAGAGAGGTAATTGAATATTTAGAATTTTATGGTGATTTTTGTTTTTTCTTTCAACATGGGGAGGAAGCCAAAACCTAGTGTGCGGTTTGGCCGCACACATGCCATAAAATGTCATAAAATATTAGTTTGAAATCACCAGTTTTAAAAACCAGCTAAAGCAAAATTTATTATTTCAAAATCACCGGTTTAAAAACCTTCGGGTTTTAAAACCAGTGATTTTAAGCTGAAACCAAAATCAGCTAAAAACAGTATTATTGGGGGACAAGTGATTTTGAAATACAGCAATATAAGACACTACAAAATATGGAAAACACCTTAGAATCATTTACAGCACTCCAGACACAAGAAGAACACTCTTTTATGGCATTTTACGGCACAAAATCTTACGGCGCACCCAACAACCCCTAAATGTAAATGGGGAATATACAAGCACAGAGCCACCATATGTATGGAATATATGAGTTCAGAACCAACATATCTATGTGCCAGATACATAAAGCTTTTTCACTGAGTATCCCTCCCCCAATTTTCCAGGCTGGAATTTCATATTGCTTTCAAACTTGCACGCTCCTCTCCCTCTCCATCTCTACACCGTCATAGGTTGACATGTGAGGGAGCAGAGTAGGATGGATACAACATGACAAAGGTATAGGATTTTGAGTGCTTATCAGCAGCATGTCAGGAAGGGTTCCACTAGTCCTGGGTTCCACTAGTCCTTCACCATGTCCTCTTGCCTCCTGGCTAAAGTTACCCTGCTGCGGTCTCTGATCTTTTCAACTTGTAGACTATCTGCAGCTTGATGGGCCATCATCTGATCTCAAAAGCAGTTAATACTCATCACTAACACCATCTCCAATCTCGACCCCACATTAGAGAGAAAGCCGTCTCCTCAACCTCAGATCCATCGGACCAGTCACTGATCTTCCGGGCCATGTGCCAGGAGCTCCTCATAAACAATAATGATGAAGGAACAATCTTTTCAGCAATGTTAATCATTGTCATAGTCAGGCAAAAGAGACAATTCAGCTAAAGGTACAAACCATTAATCAGAATAGTCGTAGTTCCTTATTCAACCGTAGGAAAACATGCAGACAACTTGAAACTATGTTCAAGTAATGATACTCTAATCACCATCTGAACTACATAAGTTGCCAAGTCCACTTTATAATATCTACACATGTAAATGCACTCCTGCAGTGGTGTGTGCCAACTGGATAATACAAAAAGGAACCCCAGCTTGCACTGAGTGCATTCTGTGGAGTGCAAGTCACCTACAAGGTAGCACACCACTTTCCACATCAAAAGAATGTAGTCCATGAGCATCCTTATATTCCATTAATGGATGTTTAAAAAAAATTTGTTCTCTTGATCCTATGGAGGTAGAAAACTACCCAAGAAGCACCTAACCTGTTACATGGAAATTTAAATGTTCAAGTATCCCAAAATACAATATAAAGTCTTAAGACAAAGACAACCAAGTTATTGGACTGATATAGCTTTTGAGATGTTATTAGCAGCATTTTTCAATAGAACAAATCCCAAAAACACATATTGTACAAAGGACATGTAAACCACCAGTTTCGGAATATCATCTGGATCTAGGTATAAAATATCAAGGTTGCTTGGGCTAAATATAGAGCTAAGGTAGTCAGACTCATTGTCACATTTAACATCAAGTCAATAAATTGCATCAAATGAATATCATCTATATCAATACATACACCATATCTTCAATGTTCATAGAGGAACAACATGGCCTAGCATCAATACTTAGAATGCTTAAATCAGTCTAGAAGTCTCATGAGCAGGATCTAAAAAAAACACAGGCGCATAAAATAATGATCCTAAATTTGACTCTGATCAATAAACTGCACAACTTTGAATCAAATGGAGTAAAGGGGTGAAAAAGACATTCCAACTAAGGGAAAGTGGCTACCACAGCACATAGACCTATGTTTCAACTACTACTGAAACAAAAAAGAAATAATTCTAAATCCAAACAGACAATGCCATGGGAAAACATGGTGGAAGGCCTTCTAAGAAATCAAATACAAATTCAAACCATGCAAAGGAGATTGATCTGAGTTCCTACTTGACTGCTTGTTCGCTAAAATATTTTCCAGGTTGTCTTTGACGCAAGGTATGCAAGTCTCCACCCGGGCAGAACTCCATAACCAAGCATGAGAACTTATCTGTTTCGAAGTGCGTGTATAGTGTAGGAAGAAAAGGATGATCAAGGCATTGCAATATCTCCCTTTCTGTCTGAGCTCTAAGCAACTTCTTGCGGCTTGCCAGAGATCCTTTGTCCATAACTTTCATTGCAAAATAACATTTAGTCCCACTCAATTCTGACAAGTAGACACTACCAATATCACCACAACCTAACCTCTTAAGCAGCCTGAAATGCCTTAAACCCAATACACCATCTCTAGCCCTGAATGCTTGAATTGCCTCCCATCTTGAATCATTTGCTTTGTGAGGTTTGCTGACACTACTGCTCACGCTGCTACATGAACTTTCATCGCTCACATCACTGCTGGTACTCCCTCTGCATATGCTGCTCTTACCACTATCAACAAATTCAGCACGGTCACTAATCTTAGCACTTCCGCTGGTCTTCCTTAGACTGCTTATTCCATCACTAACTTTAGCAGAAGCAGAGCTATCCTTCACTGTACTGCTCTCTTCGGATGTTTTCTTTTCTTCATATCCATTTCCTTCTTCTGTGGTATCATCTATGTGAAGGTGCCGCATTGAGTCTTCCGGTACTCGTTGTTTCTGACTCCCTGATAATGGAGCCAAATTATCATCTTCTAAACATATGATTTTTTCTGAAGTAATCTTGTCAGGAAAAGAATCGACAGTCCCCTTCAGATGAGGATTTGCCTTTTGATCTTTTGAAACTCCGGTACCCACATTCTTTGTTGTGTTCTGCTGCAAGGGTATGGGCAATACCTTTGGTGTTGTAGGCTCTGACCTGCTCACCTTTGGGATCTGGAGAGGCAAAGGCCTGCGAGCACCAATTTCTACTACGTGGTTCTTGGGTGATTTATACTGTTGTTCAGACGAGGTTTTCTCAGCAATTCTTGAAGCCATTTAGCAAAGAAGCAGTTCCTAATTGATCAGATTGATTATAACCCCTTGCTTGTTAGCATGTTTCAGAAACCACAAACATGCCTTGCCATTAGCACTGGATGCACCATTCGCCAACATCACTGACTAGCACAAACAGGGGTATCTCTGCAATTAGGGGAGAAAAGTCAAAGACGTTAAGTCAAGTACCATCCGCCATAATGGAAAACCTTCATGTTTTTCATGCATAACTCCACAGGACAGAAGTGATTCCAATACATATAGCAATCCATTTACATATTTGTGCATGAAGAAGCACAATAAATGGGGAAGAAACCATTAGCTCACACTTCTAAATGAACCAACCATGAAGTTGGCTACCATATCTCTAGCTGCTAAAATTTTCAGAAGTTTGACTAGAAGCAAAGCAGTCTGTACTCTGAAGTGCATAAAATAAGTCGTCTTAAGACAGCACTGCGACCCTGCCAGTGCCAGACCCAAGAATCAAAAGATATCTGCCAGTGCAGAATAACAAAAATCTTTATAAGAGAATCATGAGGATAAACATCATAACCTCCGTGGGAGCTAGATCCTCAAGAGGGGCATAAATGAACTGCATCCCAATTTAGCCCAGTTTTGTGTGAACTCCAGGTACCATTCACCCGGAGATGAGCAAACAGAAAACGTGAACTACGAGATATCAAACGATCACACGCCAAAAAAAAAGGATCGAATTACAACTTTCAAACAATTAGTTAGGAATGAAACAAAAACACTTCAAATAGGAGAAATAACTGATTTTTCAAATAAAAAAAGTATCAAGATACTAAATCTAAGCTCTGATCAAAAACCTTCAAGTGTTTTAAAAAACACACAGAAAAAAAGGATTTGCAACAGCAGACTAACATTACAACTGTGTCAGAATGCAGTCTTCCTATGCAAGAAAAAAAAAATCATATTTTGCAAAACAAGAGCCGGCGTCCATGGATCGTCCAAGCCTGGGGGAAAAAGATGACACCTTCATCAATCGAGGATGACCCAGGAAGTGGCAAAAGAAGACGCCAAATCCCCCAATCCCCGAAACCCAACACGGATCTCAAATGGGTCGCCGATTTCCTGAGATAGATCGGAACCCCCCACAAAAACCCAAGCTGGCACAGAGCTGGAACATGACCACATGAGAGACAGAGAGAGAGAGAGAGGAGCAAACACCCACCAAGAGAATGGGAAGCTAAGGAAGGACTCCTCGTTCCTGTACATCAAAAACTTCGGTTTTCCTGCGGATCAAATGATTTGCTCCATGCCTGCTTCAGTTGGGCGGGGAGAGAGAGAGAGTACAGCAAGGAGAGAAAAAGGCAAGTGTTTTAGAAAGTGTGGTGTGTAAGAAGTGTGCATGAGCATTGTAGTTAATATTGCTGCCCCTTCTCAAAGGAGAGAGAGAGGGGTCAAATTTAGGGGTAGTTTTGTTGCTAGCATGGTTGGGATTGTCATAATTAAGTTTATAGATATACCTAAATATATCCTCCTTGAATATAGAATTTGTTATATTTTTAATTTAATTATCATAGTGTTTTAAAATTTAGTTGTTTAAATACTTTTTAAGAAATGTAACCACATATGCGTTTATTCATCTAGGTAATGTCCTTCACTCTTACACCCCTTCTCCACTGGTTTTGGGGATAGAATTCTTTTCTCTTCCCACTGTTTCCTTCACGATGTTTATAACGATAACAATTTTGATATTAGAATTAATAATTATCAGCACATATTCTATTATATAATATCCGTTGTTATAACAAATTTGATGCATATCCAATATTTCAAATAACATATTGATATTAGACAATTAATGCAGAATCAAATGGTATCAGAAGTCTCTCTCTCCTCTCTTGTCCCTACACCCCTCCATCCCTTGGGATTATCATCTTCCACATTTGTTTTCTATCAATTATAATATTGATATTGAAAATCTAAAGTATTAATATTATACTATGTCAAAACTAATATTGCAACTAAAGATAGGATAAAGGGACATTACCACACTCCATGAAGGATTATATTTAACATACCATACCTTTACGAAGAGCATGTGAATTAAATTCTAATCGAATTGCATCTCTCTTAGCCTTCTTTGTAAAATAAGACTTTATATTCATAAATTCTATTATCTCTTGAAACAGCATGTAAATCGATTCCAAATCAAATCTTATCTAAATTCAGCTAATGTATAATACGATTTAACGTGAATTGAATAACAAGTCTCAGTAGTCCCCTTCCTCATTAGTTGATTTAGGTTACCATTGGATTGCACTGAAACAATGTTAGGCATATTATCTCATAGGGAGTTTTGCATATATGCCTTTAGAAACTTGCATATTTGTATCTATACTGCCAATTCCTATACATTGTATGAAATGTTCTTAAAAACTTCAAAAATGGTGTGGCTATGTCCCTCCATCAAAATGTCGTTAACTCTAACTGAATATGCCAAAAAAGTTTTAGATATTTATATATATACTCATAAATTCAGTCAAATTTTGCATATATATCCCTAGCTTTATCAAAATTTATAGAATCTTGTTGACATATTTGGTTGGAGTTAACGACGTTTTGATAGAAGGGCATAAACACAATGTGTTTGAGGTTTTCAAGAGTATTTCATATAATATATGAGAGTTGGGATATAAATATAAATTATTTTTCCATCAATTAAATAATAAAATAGCTTTACTAATAATCGAATGATCTGTCCATCTGAAAGAACTAGCATCAACCAAGGAACCGCTTGTTCGAAAACTTAGATATTCCTATGATTTAACAGTTAACAAGATTACTTGGATATGAAAAGATAGAGATAAGATCACATAAATGAGATCATGTGTATCCTTTTTTTTCTAGATTATTGTGAGTCTTCATTCACATGAAAAAGAGATGAATATGGGTCGCACACCTATTTTTATAGAGAAACGAATGATTCACCTCTTCTTTATACTATTGGAAGCTCACAATAATCTGAAAACAAAGGATCCAAAGAATCTCATCTCGAAAAAAGAAAAATAAGTAATCAAATTTCTTAGTAGTACAATGTTCTGCAATCTAATATTTACAGTACATTTACCTAAGTACCCTGGGTTGAATCACAAACCAACAAAGGGCGTGCCCCAAAATTTTAAACTCTCCTATTTCCACGGTGCATTTCCGTCAAAGGACCCTTGATGAAGTTTGTTTGAACCAGTTTTTTTTTTTTTTTTTTTTTGGGGGGGGGGGGGGGACTTAGCTCAGGGTGAAATAGATGTTCATTTAGATGGGTAAAATTTCGAATATACTTTAATTGAAAAAAAAAACAGCATAATTTATGTCGATGATATCTGTTCCAATATTTTTAGTGATCGAATCTCTCATCTAACACTTAACTTGTACTCGCCTAGACACTAATAATGTCATCCATATAATGCACTAAGTAAAGAGATGCCACCTCTCCTCCAAAGAGCTGGTTGGCTTAGTGCCAATTAGACTTCACTTTCCTAAATGAAGCTTTGAGTTCAAGTCTCACATCGGAGTCGGACTACAAGAGAAGAGATGCATTCTAGTGAGTTCATAAGAATCTGTGCTCAATTAATTTTTATAATTTGAAATAATTATTTTAAAAATATAAAAGTATCTCACACAACTGCATGAAAAAATTTCCTACCCAAAAAAGAAATGACATAAATGTTTGTACTCTCTTCATTAAAAGAGGTCCCGAGAACTAATTAAAGATGAGATTTTTCTAACCTCATCTTCCAAAATTATACTTCACTTGCAATGTAAGTGTGCCCCTACTCACCAAGACCAAATATGAAGAATATTGAGTGACCCATGTGTGCTCCCACTAGGGATTTTTGTAAATGGGAGTACACATGAATCTAAAACACTAGATACAGTGGAGGTCATTTCAATTACTCCACACCAAAAATAAGAGATGCCACTACTCCGTACACATCTTGTCATGAATGATTTGGACGACACTGCCTCATAGACCAGGGGAGGGTTTCGGTCCCACCTAAACCCCATGCACTAGGAGGCATCATGCAAGTGCCCTCCTCCACGTACGCCACAACGTTCCTTTGTCTCCCCCCATGCCCTGCCACTTCAGTGGCTCACATCACCCTGTACACCTCACCTCACCTCACCTCCCCAACAAAGGCACGCTCACATGCCGGATTGCTGTGTTTGTCCCCCTCTCAATTGGGACTCCGGAGGCAGCCGCCGGCCTAACATAGCATTAGGACTGCAACTTAGGTCGGGTTGAGGTCAATCTTAATTTAATTCATGTCAGAAATTTTTCAACCTTAATTTAATCCAACCCATCATCTAACCCAACTTCCTCAACCTTAATCCAACCCAACCCATCATCTAATCCAACCTCCTCAACCCTAATCCAATCTGTCTAACAATGCTCCAACCCAACCCAACTCATGTAACTCAAGCTTCATGGGGTTGAGTCGAGTTATATTCTTAATGGCCTATGTTTTTAACTTTTCTTTCTTACTACCAAGCCTAGCATAGCATGGTGGGGATCCTGTTTTCAGAAGGGGCAGAATCACAAGCCTGGTGCGGTCTAGAGACCAGTGGATACACCTCATTGGAGATAACATTCGAATGATCTTGCATGACTCACAATGTTTAATATCCAGATCAGATTAGAATTTTTTTTTGTTCAGTGGCACAGTGTCCGAGTATATACATGTATTTACGAGCAACCTAAGATCCAGTCTAAGATATCTTCTTGGAGATAGTTTCGTGTTGGTCGAGAAATTCATCTAACTAGGTGAAAATTCCAGGGCCACATGATTATCTAAGAAAATAATTTCGGACCAAGAAATAAAGATCACAATAATATTATAAATGACATGACTACAGAGTTTTTAGACTCTAACTATGATCGAACCCAAGACCTTCCAATTGAGAAGCAAATGATAAACCAACTGTTCTAGACAGCTTATTTCAGATCAGATTAGATGATCGAGTTAAATAATAATACTATTTGATTCGATTTCTGACATAGTGAGATTTTTGGAGTCGACTTAAGATGTCAGCATCTTAGTCATCTAACATGGGGTGAGGCCGCCAATAATGTTCTCACTTCTAAAGCAACTCAAAAAAAGAAGAAGAAAAATGCAATCGGAAGCTATCAGTCTACTAGACAACACCCTTAGAGATAACATTCACATGTTCTTGCACGAGGCATAGTGATTAATGTCGAGATCAGATGAGATGATTGAGTTGACTGATCTTATTTGATTCTCTGTTAATGTTAAGATGTCAGCATCTTGGCCAGTGTCACCAAGTCAGGATTTCTAAAAAGGAAAGAAAAAAAATCTCAAGTTGGAAGAATATCTAAAAACTTGGTGAAAGAATCATGAAAAAAACATCAATCTTTGTATGAATTAAACGTGACTTAGAACATAATATAAAAAAGTTTAAGAATATTTAATATGAAATGATTGAGTTCCTTCTAGACATATGTAATTTTCTTAAAAATATAAAAATTAAATTATGATTAAATCGTTACTTTTTAAATTTGAAAAGGTTTCAAAAATTCTTTAAATAAATTATGATTTATTCATGAAAATATACTATAATGAAAAAGTGTGATTAAATCACAATTAAAAAAAATGCACACATTTATGTTTCACTGATCTTGGTCACCTAATTGGATCTAATTAATTTTCGGCGTTCTAAGGCAACCCAAGTACAATTGGAAGCTATTTGTCTACGAGACATGTTATTATATTAAATTTTTTATGTTTTTGTAAGGCATTTTTCGAGAGTTGTTTAATCGAATAATATAAGCGGCTTTGGTTGAGACTTGAGAGTGTTTCTAGAACATTTTCTTGATAAGTGGTATATGCAGTAGGAAGTTTTTGATGGAATAATCAGAGAAAAGGTTGAAAATTTTATGATAGACCAGTGAGAGTGAGAGAGAGAGAGAGAGAGAAGTGAAGCATGAGGAGAGGTTTGGTCACCAAGTCTGGCAAGAACCAGTGACATAAATATGCAATTTTTTGAAAGGATTACAATTTAATTATACTATTCACCTCAACGTATTGTTCACAAATAAGAATCTTAATGTTCATAAATTTAAAAAGGTAAGATTTAATAATGGTTTAATCTAGTATTATTTCAAAAATTTATATCTTTTTAAAAGAAAGTAAGTTATTTTTATGTTTAAAATTTTATTTATACTATAAATTTAATTTCTAATATATTAAAAGTTAATGCTGATTTTGTAACTTTTTTCACAAAACTTTTAATCTTTGCCGACTTAAGAGTTTTCATTAGGACTGATTCTTTTCCCCAAATCTCTCCTTGGTGACGTTGGCATGAACATCCACTGTTAAGATATTGACGGAGAATTTTACCTTTTTCATGAACTGCAAGTGATTTGAATTTTAGTATATTATTATTTTGTATGAAAATTATTGATCGACAAATAAAATCTCAAAAACTGCACAAAGCAAACAATAATTCAGTGTCAAGAGTCCATTTTTTCAGACAACAAAGAATGTTTTCAAGTTGCGTTATCAAATATTTTTGTATGATTGATGATCAAATATTTTTATACTAAAAATATGCACTAAACAAGTGGGAAAATGTATTGGAGATAAGTACATATGTATTTTCAAAATACCTCACATTATATTATATACTTCATCTTCTTTGTCTTATCATATATACTCTTATAATAAACCACATTTTTTGTGCCGCCATTTTGTTGTTTGTTTAATTTAACCTTAGGTATGTTAGAAGAGAAAAAGAGACTTAAAATGTTCTTGCTTGAGGTCTTGACATAATTGAGGCAATTGCAGATATACTCATAAACGTTTCATATTCTATTGTATTATCCTTAAAAGTTTTGAATTTTGCATGTTAATGATATTTCAATAGAATATTCCTTAAACTCTGATGAAAATGGAATGTGAGAGATTTAACCAAAACAATATCACTTATAATGAGGGCATACATGGCGATATAAGGATTATATAGGCAGAATAATACGAAAGAGTTTGAGAGTGTATATGTAATTACCCCCAATATGTTATATCATTAAGAAACTTTTGTATGTTAAATTTCAGCACTATAGTGCCATTTTCACCTTTATCTTTTTCTTTTATTTTTATCTGATTATTTACTTGATAGTACAACTTGTTGCACCGCCGGGAGCTATTATGCCTCTTGACGGTGTATTTATTTTAAAAAAAATAGAATTTTTTTGGTCAACCCCAACCTACTGTGCATGGTCATACAATCTGATGTTGGATCAGACGACCCAGAAAAAAATTATTGTTCATTTGGGATCAATTTTTGATTTTTTATATTTTCTTGAGTCGTCCGATCCAAGATCGGATTGTACAATCATGTAGGACATTATGGGGCCGATCAAGAATTTTTTTTTTTTTTTAAAAAAAAAACACCACCAAGAAGCGTAATAGCCCGTGGCTGTGCAGCAAGGTTTACTCTTACTTGATTTTTTCTCTTTTTCTTACCTTTCTTTCTTGAGTATAAACATCAAAACTTGGTATGGTCTTAGTCTCTCAAACATCCATACATGTTGTGATATATACAAATCTTTCAAACTTAAAAATCTCACACCACCAATAGGCTCGCTCAAGTTAATATATAACAATCAGGCAGTCGGACATGGACCTGAATTTTAAAAATTATAGTACGAATATTAATCATATAAGTTAAGCCTTCAAGACGATAAATTGATGATGATCATCATCAACTCAAAAGCATGTCTAATGTCCCTATGAAACAGACATGAGGGTCCCAAGCTGACAATATCTATTCCTCTGAACATTCATTTATGTACCTGGATTCCATGGCCACTCCAGCATCAGGATAATGTCTGAGATGATAAAGAGGGGAAACATTAAAAGGGTTCCTTTTCAGGTACTGACCCCCCCACAAATAGTCTTTTTTTCAAGATGAGCTCCCCTAATCTGATTATCAATTAAATGTCCCAAAATCTCTAGTTACTTGGTAAACACCGGAAAATGTTCAAGAAATGTCTTTTATGACACTTCAAAAAACTAAAAAAGAAAAAACTGACAGTGCGATTATGAGAGTTTTCAAGACAATGGACAAAATGGTAGGGAGATTCCAGAAGCCCATTAAATTGTAAGAATAAAATTAGAGAACTCAAAAGAGAAGAAGAAAAGGAGAAGAAGCAGCAGAATAAGAGGAGAAGAGCATGCAGAATAAAGGGAAGGATATCCTGAGCATATGCCAAGACCCCAAAGAACCGCATCTCTCCACAAGCAGGAAGACTACAAGCGAGTGGCTTATTACCCTACTAAACGACACGTTCTGTCACAAAGAATCAAAGATGAAGGATACAGGTATCTGGGAATTTATTTGCAAATACCTAATTCGGCTCATGTCCCATGGGAAAAATCTCTTGGAGTAATACTTGCTGCACCTGCACCGAAATGGTGAGCAGGCATGGGATCACACCCTCTGGAGATCTGACAGTTTTGATCATCCGAAGGCATGATTTCTTTTTTTCTCTCTTTTGTGTGACCCGATGGTTTGAATTGCATGGGAGATGCAACCTCTCTCTCTCTCTCTCTCAACGTATTCCATATTGTCTAAAAGAGAATTTCTTAGGAAATAAATTAAATATCACTAAAAATATCAAATATGGAATTTATTGAACATTTTAAATACAAGAAAAATCAATATTCACTTAAACAATGCCCGACGTTCTTTCGTATTACTAAAATCATCTATAATCGACTCTACATCAAGTTTTTCTGCAATTTCTTTTTCAATATAAATGACCAAGTAATCTGTAAAAAATTCATCTTCCATCCGGTTGCGAAGCTTAATTTTGACAATATTCATACTAGAGAAAAAAAATTTCGTAGTTGTCATTGATACTGGAAGTGTCAATAGAAGGTGAAGCAATATATTCATAAGAGGATAAATCATTACTTTTCCTGTACCAACTTCTGACGTAGCCCCCATAGTTGTCACCTTCTGTAATATTGGGTGATGAAGAATATCAAGTTGAAAAAATTGGTAATGAAAAAGTAATTAGATGCACAATGAGAACTTATGGTGATATGCAACAAAAAACAATAAAATTGATATAATTCACATGTATGTCAATTCACGGAAATAATAAGTGACATAAAAAGTACCTCAGTCTGCCGCCAAATTTCGCACTCCAATAATTGCTACTTGAAATTTTTTATCTTAAAAATCATGTCATAGTATAAAGAATAAATTTTAAATTTATTAAAATATTAAATAATTAAAAATAATTTTATCCGCAAAAAAGTGATACCCACAGATAAATACTTCCAACTCCACCACAGCACCGGAAGGACCTCATATTCTTGAACCCTTCAACGTTTCTCTATACGATTGGTACTCTCAAAATCTGAAATGAAGAAATTTCTGCAACCAAGTGTGATGAAGGAAACCAAGGGTACGACGAAGACCAAGGGGGCAAACTGCACGACGTGGTGATGAGAGGGGGCTGGCGAAGTTTTGTAGTAGGAGGATTTCGTGAGGAGCCGGGAGATGTTAAATAGGGTTTCTGCAGGCTTGGGAAAGGAAGCAGAGGTAAGGTGGATTCTTTTACCCATTAAAAAATAGAAAGGAGATGTAAGATGGCAATAAAAGTTGGTAAAAAACGTAATGAACTGTTGTCCCTTCTTCACAAGGCTTATAAAATTGGGGTAACTGGCCTCAGGTGCATACAAAATTTGTTTTGAAAGATTTATGGGTATGTAAAATCTTGGCAATTAAGAACACGCTCTTGGAAGCTGATCAGAAAGTGAAAAGGATTTGTGAAAACTAGATATAAATTTCTTTTAACTTTTTTAATCCTCAAAATGAGATTTTTAAACTCTTAATTTTTGACTCGCAAAATTTATTCTTTTTCGGCATTAGTCATAAAATCGGTAAACTAAAAATGTCTCTAAATACCGTCATAGTCTCTCTCTCTCTCTCTCTCTCTCTCTCCTCCTCCCAAAACCCCCAGAGAACTCATCTGTTAAGAGTTTGCAAACAATGATGTGGACAATATTGGGAGAGCAGGGGCCTAACAGGAGAGATAAGTGCACATCAATTGTCTTGAAAAAAAAGGTTCATATGCTTATGACAACATTTAGGGTAATAAAGACATATAACATTCATATATGGGCAACCTTTTTCAATTCTCACTTTGTTTTGATGGCATCTAGTCCATAGTCATCAGCTCAAAATTACTAAGAGCCTCCAAAACTTGTGACAACTGGGGAATCTATCATCAGGTTTGAATAGCATGGGTTAGGTCCAAACTGGCATCTACCCCTCAGATCAGGGTATAGGACACCATGATGGCAGAGATCCATGATTTCTTCATATTAATTAGGGATCCTGGAGGAGGGGACTTGGGCTTCATCCAATGTGGTGAGGAGCTCCTTTGGATTGCAGAGGGGCCACTCTTCACCTGCTAATCACATTCAAAAACAAAACTCATAAGAGGATCTTGATTCCTGTGCCTCGGAACTCGAGCCACTTCACATGCTGCCCCCAGGCCCCTGGTGACAGATTTAAACAGTGCCTAGGGCTTAGCTTCTTAAAGAATAAGATTTCACATACACACCCTAGTTAAATCAAAATTGCTTAGTTCTCACTACAAGAATGGAGATTTGCCAATGCTGCAGTTTAGGCTCTTCTAAGTTTTATTAGTTGTATTTTCCTCCTTTAAGAATCATTTTGTACCATATAAGAGGGCGTTGTCCTCTTCAATAACATACAAGATGCTTTTTCCCTTTACAATTATAAGCCTACATTAGAAGATCCTCATAACACCCATGTTCAACAGTGATGAACCTTTTATTTGACAATGTATAGTCTTTTGACACCAAAGCAAGCACATCTTCCACCTTGAATGTGTGTTGTGTGTATTTTCATGCAAAAAGAGTGCATATGTAAATATATTCCTTGGGCAAAAATACAGTTTCTAAACTTCACATGGACATGCATAAAAGCTCAAAAAAATTAGTAGCCATCTTGGGTTGGTGTAAGGATCGCACGTGGCTTCCACGTGATCGGATACATTTTGTTTGTCACTGCAATGTGGTAGTGAGCTAGGAGCAGGTAGAAGAGGGAGAATTAGAAGGAGGAGACAGGATTCCCTACGGCTTAAGCTTGTTAGACCTGATATTAACTTGGTTGGAGCCACAACTCCTTGCCTGCATTTATTGGTTTCATGACATGTTTGGTATAGTTTTTAATTAGAAGTTATTTTTGACTTCTTTTTATAACATAAAAAATAGTAGATGAAAGTGATTATAATTAATTTTAAGTTGTTATAAAAGTCAAATATCCTCTAACAACCTCATTTTTCTCCATCGAAGAAGTTCCGATTAAAGTTTTTTCATTGGAAGCTAAAAAACAAACTATCTACCTTTTTTCTTAGGAAATAATAAGATACAAGGTTAAAAGTGCTCTGAAGCTGCGCCAAACATGCCCTTATTTGGTTTGATATAAAAATTGTGCAAAACATCATATTTATAGTGATATTTAAAGCTGGTAGTCTATGTCAAATTAAACAATAGTTTGTTGTGAGCTATGGCTCCAAATTACAGTCGGTACCCACTGAGGTCCACTGAATCCGGGTTGCAGGGGATCCTATTTTGACGAACAAGTGTTCAAAGAGCTCACAAGGTGACCCAGCCCCAATCAGATCCGCAGATTTCAAACCAGCAGTGTGTATTTTTTATTAAGAGTAATGCTTACTGTAACACCCTTGCATGCTGCACATAGACACATTGTAGTGTTAAAAAAAAAAAAAAATCATTGGAATTTGATTTTTTAATTTTTAGAGTTTTTTGAGTCATCCGATCACGCATTGCACTTTACGGACGGTTAGAACACCTCGGAACTCACTGAAATATATATATATATATATCCACTGCAATCCCCTATTGCAGTTGAGAGGTGGAGATGGGGGGTGGAGCATTGCAGCAAGTATTACTCTTCTATTGGTAACAGGTAATGTGTGAAATCTTAATTATGTGAGAGTTGGATTCCAATCACTGAAATCTTTGACAATTCTTAAATACTTTCAAGTACATTCTGTTCATCTTAAATTTTGAAAAACGAAAATCTAGATAAACATAACACAAATTTTGATAATAAAAAAAAGGTATGCTCTTCTTGTAGAATAACATACATAATCATTTTTTTATTTTTTTAAGCAAAAGAGTAAGGATATCAATGACACCCAAAATCTCTTATCACCTAAAGACAACCCAATAAGATTTTCTATCTCTCAACATATTCATTCAAACTTCAAACTTTCTAAAAGGTCTATAAGGAAATCACAATTTCAACAATTTGATCATTCCGGCAGCATTTCAAATACTGCCTAGATAATGTTCAACTTTGGTTGGTCTATGAAATCCCATTTACTTTCTTTTCAATCCAAATATGATGCTTGTTCTAAAAGAGGATCGAAGTAATGATTTAACAGTAAAAATCGTATGAATGATAAATTTCACATTTTTGTTAAAAAGGCTGGAAGGAGGGCAGCCATCAGATGAGGAAAGATTTGGGTAGATGTAAAAATGAGAGGCTTTCCCCCTCCTGTAAAAGACAAAAGACCAACATTTTAAAAGTTTTTTAATTAGTTTTTTTTTACAACAAAAGTTTTTTAATTAGTTTAAAACATGCGTGCACCCGATCAATTCCACGATAAAATGCTAAGGTTACTGGTACACGTAGAAAACTCAAGGCACCTTTTGCTATGTATTATTAGCTATGGGTTTAGCAAGTAACCACCCAAAGAATCTTGTATATGTAAAACCTAACACTCGTCTAAACTTTTCGGAATTTTAGTTTAATCCTGGTAAGCTATCTATTTCTATCTATATCCCTAACTCCAACATATCGTTATCAATGCCCCTAAAATCTTCAGAAAGGTTGTACTTATACCCCACCGTCAAAATGCCGTGAAATCAAATTGAAAGGATTTTATATATATACTCCTAAATCTACTAATATTTTTCATATATATCCCTAGATTTAGTCAAATGTTGCATATGTTCTCCTAACTTTATCAAAATTTACGGCATCTTTTTGACACATTTTTTTTGTTTGGTGTAGCCTAGTAACTAAGGTCCGAAGGCATCCCCTACGTCCACCAGGGATCAGGAATCGAACCCTAGTATCCCCCCCTCCCCCAGGCATCCCACTTCAGTTGCAGTTCACTATATTTTGATAGAGGGGTTGACCTTTTTGAATATTTTAGGAGTATTTACAATAATATAAGAGTCGGAGATATACTTACAAATATGATTGTTTGTAGAGGTATATATGTAAAAAAGCCTATTTCTTATTCTAACACAAGTCTTAATCTATGAGTGGTATGGGTAATGTCAGACATGACATCAGGGGGGTTTCTACATATTTAATGATTATATTGGGGATTATTTATGTTTTTTTATAGGAAGTTTTTTTTTCTTACACATATGAGGTTATTTGCTAAAACCCTTACTAGTTAAATTTGGACCAAGACGCCCCATTTTCTTGTCACATGTGTGAGGCCGGCCAATAGTTGATCACATGGAGGTATGCGAAAATGTATGGAGAATGTCCACATGTACAATTAGCATGGTCATACTGATGTCACGCCTCTGCCTGACAAAACTTGTGTTATTGGCACACATATAAATTAGTACCACTTTAATGACCATCTCTATTGTTTACCATATCATTAATGTAATGACCAAATCAATTAACTAATCAAACAATTGTTCTAGTTAGTAGACTTCTCAGAAAAATCACCGACTCACCCATCTCAAGACTCCTCCCAACTGAGCACGTTTTCAGAGTTCTTTCTAACTCAAGGTAATGGCTAATTAATGTTGTTAATAGTCTACTGATTTAAGTTATTTAACATATTTTTATACGGGGTATTACAATATACTCCTTAGAAGTCTGACATCCTCATCATAACCATATTATACCTAGCCCACAACTAGGCAGATAGGATTCTAGAGGTTTCTCCTACAGTTCAAGAGGTGACTTCCACCACGCCACTTCACACTCTAGGATCGTCCTTCTATGGTGTAGCACTTTGTCCTGTGTAGCACATAGCTCCCACACTTCCGGTTATGGGTGTAAATGGGGCGGGTTCAGGTCGGGCCAGGGAGGATCTGAAATAAGATCTGAAATCCAAGATCCAAATCCGGATCCGACCCGACTTTTTGAGACATTTTCGGGTCTAGATCCGGATCTGATCCGGACTCCAGAAACGGGTTTCGAATCTGATCCAAAAACTCATATGATTTTTTTTTTTGCCATTTGATGGATTTGGATCCAAATCTCATCTGGGTTTTCGGATCTAATTGTTTGCACCTTTTTACAAACCCATATTTCAGCCATTTACACATGTTTGCAAGCACAAAATTTGAACCTTTTACACTAATTTGCAAGCCCATAATCTGAAATGTTTTACACATGTAAGTCAGAATCAAATCTCGTTTACAACCATTTGTAAAGCCCAGAATTTAAGCGGTTTACACATGTTTACAATCAAGAGTGCAGATAAACTGTGCAACAACCCTATCATAGAATGCAGCCTAGTAAACAAAACACTCCAGAAGTTCATATTTTCTTCATATCTTTAGATTTCCAGCAAAATATAGGCTTTCAGCTCCTACACGTGACAAATGTGCAAAAATTCCAGCATCCTTCAATTCCAAAATCATCCATAGTGCTTGCAATTACTTCATTAATCCAGTTGGTCCTTCCATTTGCATGAAGATAACAGAGACTCCTAAGGAAAGATCACAAATCATCTTCCTCCAACCTTCATACTATAAAACTATCAAAATCCATTTCCTCCAACCTGATTAAAAAAAAAGAAAAAGAAAGGCCTATAGGTATATAGCTGCACAGTTATAGAAAAAATAGTCAAATAAAAGGAATCCATGCTACCAGAAAATCCAATCTTTGAAAAAAGATTAACAAAGTACAACCAGAGTGCAGCCATTTTCTAAATTACAATAAGTACATGCCAGACTATATAGTAAGTTCCTATTATGTGAATAGCATAAAAATCCTGAACCTTCAGAAAAATAGAAATCACATATAACATTAGAATTCTGGAGATTCACTAGATACCCAGTTAAATCTGATAATGTGGGCTTCTTTCACAAATAGATAACTATTCCAGACCTTGCTACATCATTGATTGGAAGGAAAGAAGTGGAAATGGACAATTCAGTAAATGTACAGAGGAAAAATTCAAAGTTTCTCAAGAGCTATTACATGATTGTCTATCTTTCACTGATGAGTAACAAGCATATGAGTAATTAGTCCCATTCAATCGGGTACCTTTTAATTCGTCCGATAAGTCCATGGCAATCAACGTTCCGATATTTTAACAAACACTTGATGAGCACAAAGAAAGGGGCACAGCCAAAAGCGGTTTCTCAATAACCTTCAGTTAGTACAAGCACTAGAAATATATGCAGCATATGATGGAAAGCATTCTGGTAACGAGGATGAGCCTCATTATATTAATGTGTCTAGTATACAAGAATAATGGTCAGCATTAACACTAAACTCTTCTCCGGACATTTGCATTTGGGAGAGTTTTAAAAGATCCATGATCTCGAAAGTGAGAGGCCTAATTAACTGGATGAGAAAATGTGAGATGAACATGGGAAACTTCCCCCTCCCATCATTTCTATGCCAAGCCTACATGACATAAATACATGTAAGAAGATAAGTTGCAAGGCGTGCAAGAATTAATGTTGAAAAATTAGATCATGATAAAAAGAGAAAAACTATGACAATCGACTAACTTTAAACATAACATAATCCTTCTTTACAACCATTCATGTTAAGTAGACAAAAGTATTTATCCATTATATAAAAACACATGTGCGGTGGATGATAAGCATAGAATACATGGAGTATGGCATGGAATGATGCATCGGGGAGGGGTTGAGCTTTCACCTCTGATGGAGATCCTCAACTATACTCATGAGGGATGGAATTACCCACATGCATCCATGCCGGCCACCCACATGATGGGGTCGTGCTGACATAGTAAAACCTTAACCTTTGGTTCTACTACTTTGTTAGTTAAGTTTTCTTTTTTGAATTTCTTAATTCCATAATTAAAATTTCAAACCCTGTTATTTATATATTAGAAAAGGTCATACGAGGTTCTCAACTTAGGAATTATTTATTTCAATAAAAACAACACAATCTAAAAAATATATACTTTATTTTTTAATGTTCTCAAATATTGCTTCAGTGTAAAACAACTTAAAACAAAATTCTATTTATTAACCCACCTAGAAGTCTATATATTGACTCTATTCCTCCCTGTTTTAGTTTCTAGGGAAGCATAAGCCAAAACCAGAGGGTCTTTGCTTGTTTTCATGTATTTTATAAGGATTCAGATAAACTACTCTCTAATTTTCAAACATACTTATCATTAGAGAAGAACAGTACTGTTTTTGAGACACAATATCAGAGTCTTTAAGATATTCTGGTCGACCCAGGGAAAGGAATGCAAACTTCTACTTGCCCCCCAAAAAAATGGCAATTGGTAAGTAAATCAGTTTTTTTTTTTTTTTAGGGCTTAGAACTGGTATCCATTCAAATGCTGATTTTGTCTTTTTTCTTTTTTTGTTCCCTTTTCCACCTCTTACATGTCCGTCATTTGATATTGTGTTACATATGTGACTTTGATCAAGTGTTTGATTGTTTAGCCAATGGGCCATTCTTTCAGCTGGGGTTCAGTTTTCAGAATATGCAGGAAATGTGGTCATGCTTTAAAGGACTTAGTATACGGTCAAGCAACTCAAATAGACGCAAAATAATTTCTCGTTCCTCATGCTTTACGTTGGACCTTATGGAAGAAACAGAATGGCATCATTTTCCGGAGAAGTAATCCATATATTGAGAATTCATGTTTTAGAGCTACTTCTTTATTATTTCATTGGAGTAAATTACCTCTTTGAAGACTTTGAAACAAGTACAAGCAAAGTTGCACGAACAAGAAGTTTCTGATTTTGAAAAAAAAAATTAAAGATTGATCTAGAAAAATTGTTGTAATGAAATTTACCTTGTCTCTAACATGGTCAGGAGGAATGCAACACACAAAACCCTGAAAAGCAAAGACCATATAGATCAATACTTAAAGAAAAGATAAAGAAAAAACTTAAATTGAGGAGAGAAACATGAATTAAAGGTAAAGAAAAAATACCTAATCAAAAGATGAAGATATTTCAATTGTGTCCTCATGAGTAACTTCTATTACATCATCCTCGTATTCATCAAGTAACTTATTGCTTGCAAAAATAGAAGTAAGTGCATCTTCCTCTGACGTATCAATTGAAGAGACATCATCACGAAGTCAATTTTCAATGCATATCAAAGCTTGTACTGTAGTAGGATCTAATGAACTTCTATATTTGTTTAACACCCTACTTCTAGTACTAAAAGCCGATTCTGATGCCACAGTAGACATTAGAATTGCCAACACATCACGAGCCATTAATGAAAGCATCGGATATTTAGAAGAATTAGCCTTCCACTACTTTAAAATGTCCAAATTATCATCTGCTTTTGCTGGTTCTTCCAAATAAATGTGTAAATCAGATTTTTCTGATGAGACCAAGGATGATTGATGTAAAAATTGATCAAACTCCATGTACATAGATTTCAATGTACTTTTTGAGGAGGAGCTTATTGTTCTCTTTGACATTTTAGTCATACAAGAAACATTGATACCTCTACTATCAGATGAGATATCGTATCCTGTAGGCACACCACCAATAGCATAGGCATCATAAAAGCTTTGCAATCCTATTTTCACTTCTTTCACTTTCTCTTCTGCTTCATTACCATAAATCTTTTCAAAAAAATATCTCACCATAAACATCTTGAACCGAGGATCTAAAATAGTTGCAATTACAAGAAGTATATTCGTTTTTTTCTAATATTTCTCAAATTTGAGAAGCATCCGTAAAGTCATTAAAGAAATGAATGACTCTTCATGACAACACCATTACTTCAAAGACACGTGAATTATACATATATCACCGAAGAACATATTAGCAGTTGGAAATTTACTTCTCGAAAGTCTCTCTGTCACTTCATAAAAAATAGTCAGACACTCCAAGATAAGTTTAATATTCTCCTAATCCTTTGTCGAAGGTATATGAACATAAGCTGAGTCATACAAATGTAAACATGAAAATACTTTTTCAAACTCAATAACAATCTCTAACATCGCATATGTAGAATTCCATCTGATAGGCATATCTAAGATCAACGACTTTTAAGGACCCTTTTCCTGCCATACAGCTTTCACAAATTTTTTCCTCCTTAGTTGTGAACCTTTCACATACTTCACACTTTCACGTATCTTGACAATAACATTTTCAATTCCTTTCAAACCATCTTGAACAACCAAATTTAGTATATGAACACTACATTTGACATGGAATAAAGATCCATCAAGAAACAAGAATTCTTTGAATGTAGAATCACTAAGGAGAATCTTAACAGCCTTGTTGTTTGCACTAGTATTATCTAGTACAATAGAAAATATTTTTTTATGAATGTTCCACTTTACTAACTTGTCAATCAATACTTTTGTTATTTCTCTACGTCTATGGGGAGCCTCAACATATTCAAAATTGAGGATCTTCTTTCTCAAATTCCAATCATCATCAATATAGTGGCAAGTCAAACATAAATAACCATAATTGCCGATAGAAGTCCACATATCTGATGTCAAGCTCACTGGACAAGTGAGACTCTCAAGTGATGAATACACCTTTTCTTTTTCTTTGGCATACAACTTCATACAATCCGATTTCACTGTATTACGCGATAACAAAGTGAGTTCGGGCTGAGCATTCGCTAAAAAATTTCGAAAGAATCCATGCTCAATGATAGAAAATGGATATTGGTGCACAATGACTGCTTTTGCAAAATCTTCCCTACTTTTCTCATTATCAAATACAAACATAGGCTTCTCCTGAACAACTCCACTAGCTAATTGTTCTGTATCTTTTCTGTTTCTTTTTGATCTTTGAGCATCAGGACATCGTTGAGTGTGGTTACCCAAATGTTTTGTCCCACTTGTGCTACCACCAACTAGCTATTTTTTACAGTACCGACAGATGGCAACAACACTCTCATCGTCATTTACAAGTCTCTCAAAATCCAACCAAACCTTAGATCGCAACTTCCTTCCTATCTGTGGATGTCTACTAGAAGATTGTTCAATACTTGTTTCCACATTCTCTACATCAAAATCGATGCTTTTCGAAATACTTGTCATATCTTTTAAACACTAAATGTCCCTACATACCCATCACAAAATTAACATTCCAACATTAAAATATTAATTACATGACAATAAATATAAAATTGACTATTAGTAGATCTAAAAGAACTTAGTGAGGCATGAATCAAAAGCAGTCACCACTACAAGACAGATATACCAGTCCTTATGGCATATGATGAATGGCTGAAATTCATATGTGGCAATATTTACACTCATCTGCTTATATATGTATATACTCAGCCAACTGAACTACCGTTCAAAAAAAAATTCATATGTGACAGTATTTACACTCATCTGTGTTGAATTATGATGCAAGTTCAACGTTAATGTACGATGCCAAGCTATTCGGGAAGGGCCTACTTGGTGCAAACCCACCACCTCTTTCATGAGTGGCAAACCTAGTGACAGAAGGGAGGAACAGGAAAGAGAAGGGTGGAGGAATGAAAAATTGTGGTGGGTGACCAAGATTCTTACCCTATCATGTGAGCTGACTGCAAGTACCTTATTCGTAGACTCAAGCCAATTAAGGATTTGGCCTTGCTGATTGCAAAGTTTAGTTGTGGTTTGCTCAAATTCACAGTACACGGTAAATCAGGGGAACATGCAACGAGATGCCGATATAATTACAAAATTGAGCTCCAGCCCAATTTTTACATTGGAATAAACATAGAATTAAGAAAGCTCCAGCCCAGTCAATAAATTTGTTGGGATGGAGTACACACTTTTTCTAGCCGAGCAGTACATGAGGCAATGTCCACCCTAATTGAAATGGGGGAATTTGCAGCGGATAAACTAAAAAGTCGGATTGGATATTTCAGAGTTAATATTAAATTCAGATTAGATGATCTAGTTGGATCATCATTTCCGTCACTAAATAAGTTACTAATCAAACATATAATCATATAATGCAGAAATACTTGCTCTGAGCAACCATGCTTTAGTAACCAGTCATTTCTCACTAAATCATATTATCTGTATATATCCAACCTATGAGCAACCTAAGGGTTTATCTGAGCTCAGCTGCCTAACCAACCAAAACAAAATTGAACTGGTATCCTCTTAGTATGTTTTAGTACTAACCCAACCAATAAGTATGAAGCGACATGAACAGGAATATGAACAAGGCGTTATCTAAAATGTAGACAAAAAAGAAAGAGGGATATAAACAGGAAGAGCGCCGACCTTTAGCAGAAGATGAAGGACGGAAGGCTAAAGGCCGAAGACAAACGCAATCTTGGGAGGAGGCGGAGACGAGCGGCAGCGTGTGGGACGAGCAGGGGTAGAGAGAGAGGTCGGAGCAGGCGCCGTAGAGGTGGGAGGGGATTGCGTCAAGGACGATGATGATGAGGGGGTCCACGGCTGGCCTGGTCCAACACTTGCCGCCTCCGGCGCCGCCCGGATCTGCAGCAAACGTGATGTTGGGAGGAGGTGGAGACGAGAGTGGCGGTGTGGGACGAGCACGGGGGGAGAGAGAGAGGTTGGAGCAGGCGCTGTAGAAGGGAGCTCGGTGCGGCCCGTGCCCCGTCGTGGTCGCTGCGGCGCCATGACCAAAGATCGTCCCGAAGAAACCCTAGGTCGCTGTAGAGAGTGAGGAATCGGGGCAACGAAGCCTGATACGAATGACGTCTCCCGGGCGATCCGATCTCTAACCCTGTCTGAGGTAAGTTCGGGTTGACCCGAAATGTATTGCCAGATCAAGAAACGGTGATCCGGGTCCGATTTACTACGTGAATCCGGGCCGGGTTATCGGATCCCACCGCTCCATTAACAGTTCTACTTCCGATTGGTTCGTGGTTCTGATATATTCGTAATGACCTAGTCAGCTAACATGCTCAACAACTATGCTAGTTAGTAAACTTTCTAAGAAGGTCACCCATCCTGAAACTTCTTCCTACTTTCCTCTATGTGCCCTCCTTCGCATGTAATTTTTTTTACTCTTCTTTTCACACTTATTTATAGTGGATAAATAAGAGAGGTACTGCCCATTTTTCTTTAAATGATGGGATTGCACATGCTGAGTTTATTATGAGTGGGTTTAATCCCCAATTAGTAGTGGGTTCAATCCCCAATTAATGAAGGTGTTTGTGGCTTTTAGGTGAAAATAAAAGAAAGGTTTGACTACCGCTTATTACTAAGAAATTGAGTCATTGATTTTCACTTAAAAGAACTATTGTTGATTGCTCCTTGTGGGAACGATTAGAATCAACCTAGTATTTCATCGACTACAAATCCTAAGTTTGCTCACGGGTTATTAATATTCTATCATTAACTATGAGGATTTTCGTACAAAAGGCTGAAGTGATCATTGGTTTTGTGTGTTTTAGTAAGTTAGAGGCGGTACATGGGTCATTAGGGATTCTTTTGTGTCTCTACAACATAGCATGACTTAAGAGGGGCAGATTCCCATACCCCACAGTATTCTTTTTATATGGACAAGTTGATTTTAAACTGATTTTCATTCCAAACAAGACTTTTCTTTGGTTAGAACAATGAGGTAGTTGCTATCCAGGGCACAATTATGGAAGCAGTGGGTTCAATCATTTTTTTAACTTCTTAATCGTCTTGATAAAATAATCATTTTGTAATGTTTGGTCCATCTTTAAGGTTAATACTTTCCTTAGAGACAACACTCAAACCCTAGATGTGCAAGGTTGTGTCTTTATGTCATGTGCATTTGAAGCTTAACCAATGAGTTGTTAAAACAAAGATGAGTGCGTAAGTGTATACATGATATTTGTATACTTAATGTTGTTTTCTTGTTCATCCTGCAATTTAAGTATGTTACTTGCCAAGTTTATCGAGAACAAAATAGATAAGGTATGTTAAGCTAGTGAAGCGACTACGATGTATAAGTATCATAACATACACAAATTCTTGTTTAATATTATTGGGAGAGGGAGAGTCAATGATAAAAAGATTGTGTGCTATTTGTGCATGACCATATAAATTATTTACTATATCAGTGGTCATTCTTATGTAATTGTATGACCCTATAATTGCACAACTGTTATAATTGTATGATTGTATAACGGCACGATTGTCATAACTATAAGACTGTGCAACCGTACAACCGTAAAATTGTATGACTGTAAGATAGTTATATTTAGGCAGAGTGATGCCTCACACTAATTTTTGTTCCTCGTTGATCAAAATCAAGACCCTTGTCAAAGTAAGGGTCGGAAAGTTAGCCCAATTATAAGACCATGAGGTACGTCAAGACCTCGGACATCCTTCATAACTAGAAGATACGAGTCTAATTTCGACTTACCTAACTGGGACAGCGAAACATATTCGTTCATGTGCACACGTGATCGATTTCTGAACGTCACAATTTTATGAGCCGTCGAAGCCAATTACCTATCTCACCTATTGTAGCGCTAGTACCCTATATGATTGACAGGCAGGTGCCAAGTTAAATTTCACTCTACATAAGCGTACGACAGTGACTAGTATTGTTGATGACCATGTTGCTTTTATATTAGACTTCTGAATTAAATTTTTTATTTATTTTAATATATGTCTGTCTTAATTCAAAATTTATATTTTTTAAATTTTATATATTAAAATTATCTCTTTGCATATGCTAATCAACATTAGTCCAATACATGAGTCAAGCATGTTAACTTGTTTACTAATTTAACTTGCAACTTGAAATTCATACAAAATGATAATGATAAAAAAAGATTTTATATGAGCTATAAAACTCATTGCCGCCTTTTTCTTGTTTGCTTTGTTCTTTATGAGCGACAGTCATAACACGTTGGATGTGAAAAAACTATGTGGTTGATAAAAAATTAACGGATGAGAGACTTTAGATTCATAGATGTACTTTTATTTTTATTGAAACATATTGATTTCTCTTTTTGAGGTATGTAATATATCTCCAATTATATATATTACTTTGAAGTTAATGAATACATCTCTTTTGAGAAAAATTTTGGACAGTTAAATTGTTGTGATATTTATGATTACTTTCTTCATTCTTATCTTTACAGATTCTCAAACCGATGTTACCGTAACTGAAAGTTCTTATATGGAGGCTGTCACAATTAATGTCTTTATTTATTTTCAATACAAAACGAGCAACGATGCCCAATATAGATGCCTTTGGGTAGCATAAGTACCTGAGCTTTGGCACACAAACTACGGTAAATAAATAAGCCCAGATTCAAAGGGAAAACAAACAATTGGGTGATCAGTGATAGATCCGCCCGGAGTCAGCAAAGATTACCCCATCTAAAACAAACCAATTCCATTTGCACAAGAACTCAATATCAAAATCAACCATGATGGATTACGAGGTTAAACCCTAAATATGATAGTATGGGGTTTTATCCATAAATATATTATTTATGGATCTGATTTACCACAGATTGATAACTTAATTTAAAGCTCACCATGAAAAATGAAATAAATAGAGTTATCATCTGTTGATTGACGCCTAAACAAATAAGAAATATACGTTACAACAAGAAAAGGTGGACTAGAACCAAAAGTGTAATATTCACTGCACCAACGGTGGATAGAATTTTGCAATGTACATTTTCATTGGTCTACATGGACACGAGGAGACGACTGGGTCAACTTTTTCACATAGAAAGATGCTATTATGTCTAACAGGCATTTAATGCGCATGTAGATTTTTGTGGACATGGTGAGATATACTTTCCATGCATAACAAATACATGGAAAATATATGTCATCCCAGGATAGTATTTATCATGCCCCGGCAAGATAGAAGCTACATGTGCACTAAGTGCCTGGCAAACGTGATAATGCTTAGCTGTAAAAAACCTAAAGAACTCAACCATCTCCTCATACCCTCTGGACCGGTAGAGAACTGGGTTACAAAATGACCCAGCCCAACCGTACCGTACTCAATGCAGCAAGTACTACCCCATTTTCATACTCCTCTTCGGTATAATTTCAGCATTTTGGTTAACCATTATCACTTCATCCACAGTCTGGTGAGGCGCACAGCAATAATCTGATTAAATGTCAAAATCTTTTTAAGTCTTGCATTAACGGAGACAAAAGATTCCCGCGCCTCTCTTTTCATATCCAAAGGCAGGATATCATGGTGAATATGAGTTATACCTGCTGCATTGCTGGGGGTGCGCTGCAAGCTGCACTGCAAGATAGCTATCCGACCTATTTGGATTAGATGACTGCAGCAACAAACTTAATTATTTATTTTTTTAAAAAAAAAATTAAGACAGCCTCCATTACGTCCAACATGCCATACACCAGATCTCCGATCGGACAACCCAATTTTTTAAAAAAAATAAAACAACGAACCCAATAAAAGTGCAACAAGCATTACTCAGCAGATATATATACACATATTACACTACTGACACTAGTATCAATACCCGTTGCCTGGCCGAACCTTCACAAACATTGGATAGTTGTTGACAACATTCACAACCAGAGAGAGCGCGGTCACTCTTCCAAGGGCGAAAATTCTTGTTTTCCAGATAGAAATCGTTATCCCCAAGGAACTTAGCAGTCGGCACAGCGTGTGAATTTTTTTGAGAAATGCTTTGCTTTCCTGCCCCTTGCAATTGCGACTGCTGTTTGATTAAGTAGCAAGCATCTTTTAACCTCCAGTGTCCTTAAACAGCTTCCTAAAAGGTACGATTGCTAGAAAAGCCAATCTTAAAATCGTATTTCCTTGCATACCTTTTTTACGCGAATAAGGTAAAATACATACGGTCCCCTTCCATCCGGGCATCACGGAGGAACAAATATATTTGCAGTTCCTACTATTATCATGATGAAAAAGAAACCCTCCACTCGATGGGGGCTGAAATATAGAACCAGAGGGGATATTTTCAGGGAAATTTTGCCACTTTGAATCTACATGTGATAATTAACAAAAGTTTGGTACCGCGTTAAAATTAGGGTATGACAAGAGTACATGCAGCCACAAGACAATCCATGCAATGAACGAAACACTGTAAAAGTGAACAACTTCAAATATTCACTTAGTCACTTCAGGGGTTGCTTGTCTGTAAAGTTCTGTAGTTCACCGGAGATTTAAAAACAGTCAATTTAAAAGATTTTAAGAGTAAAGAGCACTTTATATAGACACTTGTAAAACATATGAAAATAAAACAAGAGAACATACAAACTCTGGTTTTGATTTACCATGGGCCTTCTGTAGACTAAAACAAATTAATGGGCTTCCAAGTGGACCCCAACAAAGATCAGGCCGAACTTTATTCTACACGGTGAGATTTACAAATCTTTCATTGTAACAGGTAACCACTACGTGTAAAAGATGGTAATGGATTTTTAGACCTCCACCCACATCTCTTCAAGGTACTCCATAACTTTCCTTTTGAAAGTTATAGAAATTCAACATGTTTGGATCCGGCGGAATTAAATTCATATTCCACCTGGAAGGAATGGGAATCCCAATGAAGCTGGACAATGCACTTTAGGAAGACCATCCCCTAACTGATGTATAGACTAATAATAAGATCAAAAATCAGATTATCGGCTCACCATTTGCATCCCTAGCTGAAACGGCCACGGATCACATTTAAGCTTATGCAAAGCCTTAGCAGCAATTACCAAATATACCCATCTACCTAGGCAATGCCACGATGGAATCAGGCAAGAATTCTTAATCAAATAGCGATTATGTACATGCCCTAAGACAACCAGAAACCAACCAGGTTGGAACAACTTTTACATATCAAAAGCCCAAATCATCAGCAGCCTTTGGGGGAGTGAAATGAACATGGATGAGACATCCAGCTCTCGCATCTCCCCATGGGATTGATTGATTGTGCGGAACGTCGATTACCAAATGCTTAAAAAATTAACCAACACAAATTCTAGCATGACAAACAGGAGAAGATCAAACTGTGGGGCAGCTTTACTCTAAATAGTCTACAAACCACACACCGAGGAACTACAGAAACAGATACACTAACTGTCTAAAGAAAAATCATCAACCAACACAGATCGGAAATTGAGTTCGGGATGGATGCTAGGCATTACAGGTTTTAATAACATTCTAATCATCTGGCGGAACATCCTGAGTACACCTTCCACTAGTACACGTTAGAAGAAAATATAAGCTAGAAGCATCTGAGCAAGTGTTTAGGAGAAGGCCATATTCTGACGACAAAGGCACTCCTACCTTGCATAGGGGTGGTAACGTCCAGCACCACCATACGCTCCCCTACTTCCATAAGGACCACCAGAAGGTCCAGAACCATAACCAGCACCTGGGCCGGATTCATAACTACTGCCATAGCTAGGCCCACCATAACCACCAAATGCCTCATCGCGTCCGTAGCTGCCTAAACCTCCACCATATCCCCCACTGAACCCTCCACCATAAGACCCAAGGCGACTAGAATAGCCAAGGGAAGACTCCCCTCTGTAACCTCCTCCTAGGCTTCCACCACCAAATCCACCATAACCACCACCATAACCTCCATCAAATTCACCTGCTCCACTGCCATAACCACCACCATAGCCCCCAACCCTAGCACCAAGACCTGCAGGTGTCCTATAAGAAGGGCCAAACCCACCGCCGAAACCGCTATAAGAGCTGCCAAATCCACCAAGACTGTCACCGAATGAACGAGCCCTAGAATCACTACCAAATGCTGGCGGTTGTTTTGAGGGTTTCTTTGGTTCAGCCTTCTTGATCTCCACCTACAACAAAGCGAAAACATCAACCTAATCCCTGCAATATGTAAGCTAGCTAGTGATCTTAGCTTAAGAACATCTATGAATCTAAAACAAGCTTGCCTATAAAACCAACTAAGGTAATTCGGCTTAAATTTGAGGGAAGAAAAAAGCAAGCCTAGAGAGCGATAGAGGGGGGTTGGGAGGGAGAGAGAGAGAGAGAGCATCACTGAGAACATGTTTATTATACTGCAGTGTACACCATCAGATAAGGTGCCATTAGATACAATAGAAGCCAACGATGAGCACAGTACAGATCTGCACACATATGTTCCCGAATAAAACCACACACAACTCACCTGAGTACCAGCTAGATCAATCATATTGCCGTTGGCTAATAGGTCATCCACTACTTGTTCCGAGTCAAATATAACAAATCCAAAGCCTCTTGATCTGTTACTATGATGGTCTCGTATAATCTGGTGTTCCACTACCTTCCCATACTTGGAGAAGAAACTTTTTAACTCATCTAGCCAAATAAAGAAATGGAACATATTTAAAATATACAGATATGACAACATAAAGAAAAAGAGATCATAAATCCAAAGCTAGGGGTCTGAAAGAATACCATCTGTGTAGGTTGATGGAAGACCACCAACAAAAATTTTCTTTGTTTTGAAATCCTTGGATGAAGCATCCTTTGGAATTGTCCTCTTGATTTCTACCTGAAGATCATAGATTAGCAAGTATATTAAAAAAATCATGAATAATAAGCTAAAGGATTACCTAAGGATTAAAGGACTGCAGTAAGTTCATTAAAAAATTCACTAACAATAAGCGAATACTTTTCACAAGGAAGTGAAGAACTTCAGCCAATTCCCTCCTGTCAAAAGAAAATCCAGAAGAAATGCAGCAAATACAGGGGAAAAAACAAGAACCAGCATCAACGACATCAAGCCTAAAGATACGGGGAAGCCAGGCCAGGCAAGCCCTAGACCAAGCAAAGATCAAAGTGATGCAAACCAGTTCAGGCCAATCCATATGCAACCCAACCAAGCAGCAACACAGCTTAGCATATGGTGATATAATCTCATGGCTGATTATAACTGAGTTGATTCTTGTGTAAGAACTTTACTGACTATCCACAAACTCATCATTCATCGTGATTTTGTTTCAACCCCCCTTCCCCTACATATGTATAAAGAAACACACCTTTTTTGCCTTTGGGGGAGGGGGTTGTTTGGAATGATCCCAATATAGATGCCTTTTCCTTGACTCTCCCCCAATTACCCAGTGATTCCCATATCTCCTTCCCCTACCTTGATGAAGCTTGAAAACAAGGTTCAATGATTTGTTCATCGGCATCCAGTAACCCAGCTCCCCATTTGCCATGTCACAACGATGCCTTTTCCATATCTTAACTACCTACAATTTTCCATGTCCAAGTTTCTGGCATTTATCCATCCGCGCCATGGGCATTTCTTGTTGCCATGGCATGAAAGATGTCAGAATTGCACTTCGGTAAGGGCTAAATTAAAGTTGGGCCTCTTTCACAGGTCATGATCACATTGAGATGAACGGCTTGAACAACAGGTTCTCAGTCAGGCTAGAATTCTGGTTCTAGTCGACAAATTATGACACCCTCCTCACCTCATCAGAACTGACACCATATACGACAGATGATAAACAAAATAATTAAAGAAAATAAAATTCAATTGCCACTAAAAAATGAACCTATGCTGGTCATCAATGAGAAGACACTAAAATTTCTGCCAAACCAGATTATAAAAGTTGTCTCAGACATTTCACATAACCACAACATTCAATCCATGCAATGAAGGGAAACTGACATGTACAATAAATCAACAGGCAATATGCCCTAGTGCAATCATCATGTAAGTAACAGCTGCATGTGCATATCAATTCAAACGATACTATCATTCTGAATTGTGAACAGTAGCTCAGGGAGCTGGCATCCAAAAAAACATTATGGTATTATCTGCAAAAGAACTGGATACATTTCCTTCACATGATTACTAGTTAACTGGTAAAATTCAATCCGTGCAACTATGGAAGCAACATGTCTAGACTCTCACCCCATCACAACCTGCTGCAACTTCAACCTAGCAATTTTTTGCAGATACCTAGGGATCTTCTCTTTCCCACCACCACTGTAACTGTCACATGGCACAGCCACTAGGGACACCCTGGGAAGGACCCAAACACATGCCGTACAATTGGAGGTGCACTTGAGTGGTGATGTGGTTAAACCCCCCCCCCAATTCTCAAAAACTAAACTGTCAGAGAATATCAAATGAATTCTTCCCTAACATGAAGGGAATATTTGAGAATTCATATTGGATTGGTCACCCAACAACCAGACACCTCTCCTCCAAAAAGACCCAAACTTAAAGCCACTACATTTACTGACACAGCTGACATTTAAAACTAAGATGAGACCAGGAAAACTAAACTTTGTGCGACACCCACAGAAAGGAAAAGTACACCACTGAGAAAATCTGACTCAATGCAGAAAATAAGGAGCGCACAAGGAAATAACAACCAAAAGAGAATATGCTAAGACATGAAGTAATGCATGCAAGGGTATGGGTGAATAAACAAGCACCAACAGGAGAGAAACTTGTTAACTACCAAGAAACAAAGGTCGGAATTTCAACCATTGACGCCACTCATCAGAAGAGGAAAACAACACAAGAATATCCGAATCCAAAATATTATGAAAGTGTTGTAATGTTGTAGGCATTTAACATAGCTCGTCAAAATGTAAAACAATAATATCTCAAACCCAAAATTTAAAGCTTACTTGTTTTCCATTGATAACATGAGTGTCCTCTATGACTTTGTCAACAACTGAAGGATCGGCATATGTGACAAACCCAAAACCCCTGGGTTGATTTGTGACTTTATCCTTCATTATTACATAATCAGTCATCTCTCCATACTTCCCAAAGTGCTTGGAAAATGTAGCTGTATTTGATAAAAAAAAAATAGTTATCAGAGAAGGAGATCATACCATGTATAGGAGAAAAGAAAAGAAAATGGCTTAGTGTAAGAAACTGTGGTAACAGAATCACAAATTATAAACAGACAAAGCAATGCATACAAAATCATCTAAGATTCTGGAAAGAAAACCCAGTTACAGAAATGATACAGTTGGCTGAAAATTCAAAATACCATAACCAAGTACCTTTAACTTGAGCATATAGTGTTACTGAGGATAAGCAACATAAATTTCTGTAGACGCAATCATGCCACAGGTAAAATGAATCATTTGATTGTCGCATTCAATTTACTAGCCTGGCTGTATCGATAGATAGGTAGGTTTTTATATTGAGGACATTGTGATCATCGTGTAACTAAATTGTGCGACTGGACACAGTTGTCCAGTGTTGACGTACACACGTGTCAAGCATGAGAAAGTCCTAGAAACAAGACAGACATGGGAAGTATACAGATGTGAACATCTATATATGTAATCTCATCTTCCTCATCGACATCATCATTAGCCTCCAAATCTTATCATAATAGGTTATTCTACCCAATGCCACATTTTTTACCTTAGAAAAGTTATGTTGTCGGATTATTAAACTTACAAAAGTTGTCCTCCCTCACTGCAACAACCCATCTCATTTTAGGCCTTCTATGAGTTCTCTTAGCATCTTCTATTTGGATTTAGTCCCACCTTCTGACCAACGATGAACTTGGATGACAGTGCACGTGCCCAAACCATTTAAAAAAATGCCTAGTTACCCAGACAGTAAACCTCAACTGGAGCTACTCCTAGGTCTTTAAGCATATGTCCACTAGAAATCTAATCTTTTTTCAATCTTTCTCCACACCCAAGTCAATATCCTCACCTCCGAAACATGCTGTGTGTTCTCTCACCCCCAACACCCAGTTCCATACAATATAGAGGTCTCTCAGCAGTTTATAAATCCTCGTTTAAAGGGGTACCCACTGATCACAAGTTCACAACCAACTCCAGACAATTGGCCACTCAACCAGCTTGCTGTGACATCTTCCTGAATCTCTCCATCCTCCTGAATAATGCATCCTAAGAATCGAAATTCACATGCAAGTGTACCTTCTCTACCAATCATGGTCAAATCCTCTTGTACCAACCACATGTTACTGAAATTACATTACATTCATTTTGTCATGTTGATTTCTTTAATGCTTACAGGTACATGGGAGAGGTGTTGTTTGTTTGTTGAATACCTTTGGGTGTCAGCAATTAATTTCACGTTCCTTGCTTGGTTGTACTTCCTCAATTTCTTCAATAAAATTGATGGTCCATCTTTTGAAAAAGATACATGTCTTTTGACTTAGTTCGACTAACATTTAGAGCCCTTTCAGTTTTAATGCACCACTGCTAACTTAGCATTTAACCATCTCTACTCATCAATTAAAACTATGCAAACAACATGCACTACTGAGAATTCTGTATGTATCTATGCACACATCCTAGAAAAAAGAAGTTAGCTCGTTGAACAAAGAGAAGATGGAAATGAAAGGTTGAACTTGAGACTGTCGAGGAAAAGCCATATTACTTCACACTCGTAGTGTTCAGTTATCCACCCTAAAAAATGCAAGATTAGACATGTCAACTGCCATTTTTACCAAAGACGGGTAATAAGGCCAAAGAATGACAGTCATCTATGTTTTTTAGCACACCAAAAAAAAAATAAACATAAATAAAGAGAAATTTCAAACAAAGACGATTGCCTTCAACCCCCAGCCCAAATGAGAAAACTATGCTGGCATCACTGCAACTGTACAGGGCACACATGAGGTCCCAGTTTTTGTTCCAACAGCTCTTTGATAGCTGCTAGAGGAGGTGGAAAAAGGACCATCTGCCCCACACTTACAATTGTGTATCGCTGCATGATCCAAGTCCACAAAATGTTTCAAGCTAAAAACTTGATTGATATTCCAAGACCAGTGTTCTGAGCGTGTTTGGCAAAAAAAATCGCTGGAAATCACTTTAGTTTCCACTTTCAACATGAAAGTTACTGAATGGAAATGGATCTAATCAGTGTTTTAAAAACCAGACCAGACCAGCCGATTAACTGTACAAAACATGAACTGGAAGCTTTTCCAGTCCGATTCATCAAAAAACCACCATCTTTAAAAAAACGAGAGAATGAATTATAAACCACTTAGCTTAGTCAGGTTCGCATGAAAACTGACCTGTCCAAAGTCCAATACTGAATTTTCTTTTACAAAATGTCACCTTGAAAGTATTCAAACTTAAATTCAAGGCTACTAGTTAAACATAACATATAAGCACACAACAAAAAACATAATGAGTTTTGTGATAGAAATAGATATAAATATCTGAAACATGTATATATTCAATATCATGTAATTAAGTAAAGCGGTCCAGTCGAAATAGCAGTTTTACACGGTCAGACTAAATTAGATCGGATCAAAAGCCTCTCTAGTTTGATGACCGCCTGGTTTTGAAAACATTGGATCTATCCAACTTTGGGAGTTTACACCACTCAACCCTCCCCAACAACCTCATATTTTCCACCATGCTACTGGTTTGGAGCATTCTGTTGAAATCAAGAAACCACATGAACTGCTTGCAGGGTATAATATCCTCACCAAAAAAATGACCATGCTTAGATCTATTCGAAACCCAAACCCTACAATTAAATGGGCTGAGAGCTATGGTAACCCAGAAGTGCTTCAACTAGGAAGCTGCACCAAACACTACCTTCAAAATGCCCGGTCAGATCAAGGCCATAAACAACACTGCTTAGGCAAGAAGCAAGCCAAGGCAGTTCAAGGCATCTGCTTAGGCATCCAGGACCCGCGTGTTTGGCCCACTCCCCAACCCAAAAAACCTTACAGCCATCGTTCATCTGTCCATCACTCTTACACTGTGGTGCCTGAGTGTTGAGGGTTTCAAAGACCTGAGTTGCTCGCCAGTGATGGCCTCTCGGCAGCCCTCACTACCGGAAGATGCCATATCCGCCATCTGCGGAATGAGTCCTCTCCTTCCTCCATGTCTTCCTCAAAGCTGAGTCCTCTGATCTTCTTTTCTCAAAACAGCTGTCAAACACCTCATGTTCATCCCCAACCTCGGTGCTTGGAAGGGTGTTCTTCATCAGGCAGCAAGCTGAGCTCATCAACAGATAGAGGGATCCCTCTACATGTATGTGACCTTCCCACCTCTTGTTTACCCCCCCACCAAAAAAAAAAAATTTATCTCTATGTAACCAAAGCCCACTCCTTTTCTTGTTATCTTCCCCTCCTTTCCCTCTCTTTATGTGTAACTGAACCCCCCTCTCTCTCTCTCTCTGCACTGTAGCATGGAGTCCCCTCCCCTCCTCTCTGTGTGCAACCTGATCCCCCCCCAAAAAGAAGTGTAACCCCTTGCTCTCTCACTTGCTCATACACAGTCTCTCTCTCTCTCTCTCTCCAAGAATGCCTTGGGTCAACTTGACGCCTTGACAACTATGGGTTGCCATGTCAAATGAAATTTCCCTGCCAAATTGGCAACTACAATAGCCAAGCAGACGGAGAGGAATGAATCATTAACAAAAAATAGGAAAAATACACATTAAAAAATCAGCTCAATGATAGTTCTAGGGGTTTAAGAGATGTTACCAATATTAGATAACATTTTATTGACAGGATGGGGGATTACACTTACAATTTGCACGAACTATGAAGCCAGTAGTTCAGGACCAAAGATTTACTTGAAAGATCACAGTAGATTGAACTGAACAACCACTCGTGTTGTCAATTACTCTAGTTTTCACTGAGACATCTCATATGGACGTTGTCAGGCCTAATCTGGTTTTATCATCCATTGAAGCAATAAAAATATACATATTGAATTCATTTCTCAACCTTCTATTTTATCTTCCACCCTCTATTGCTAAAAACATGACTGTGACATTATGTACTGTTTTCTTCCCATATGAAGCTATGCAATGACCAGCCCACTGTAAGAATTGACAGTTGCATGCTTTTCAAACTCTACAATCACATACTCCTTACACTTTGTTTATCAAACTTCCAACTGAATATTTTTAACCTTTAAAGATCAAGGAATTCCGGATCGGATCGGGTCCCTGAATCGGGACCCGCCGATCCCGTTCCAAATCGAGATCGGATCGGCCAGAATCGGCCGGGATCGGCCGGAATCGGCCGAATCGGGACCTGCCGATCCCGATCCGAATCGGCCGATCCGGCCGATTCTACATTCCATGTTAAAGATAGGAATTTCAACTGCTTTCAAGAAAAGAGAGGAGGTGCAACTATGGGATCTTCCACTACCGACTTTGCAACCTATTCATGTTCTTCACTTCATAACTAAAGGAAGTTTACAACAAGGAAGCATGTGTATCTGAAGAAAACAAGCAGCAATTTAGCAAGACAAGCTTAGAATTGATCAATCACATTTTTTTCATAAGTTGCAAATATAGTTTAAAAGGGCTTGAGGCGGTCATGAGGTGCTTTTCAAAAGCCTTACAAGGCGTAAGCCTTGAGACGCAATGAGGCATAAACCTCTATTCTGGGAAAATGGTGTTCAAACTATCAAAGAAAATTAAATAATGTTGATTTGTCATTTGTGATATTATCTCAACTTAATGATAGTGCCTATATAGATGAACTATGATCATGGACCCCTAGTTGGCATTTTAGGATAAACTGCCACAGTTATTGCCCTCTCTTTTGGTGTTGGAAGTAGAAGAGTTGGATTTAGTTTAAATTTTCTTAAAATGTTTATTCAATAGAATTGTCAGCATTGAATCATAAAGACAACATAAGTCTTGGATCCACCTTAAAGTATCTCATTGTCTCACCGTCTCAAGACATAAGCCCCAAGTAAATGGCATGAGGCACATGCCTATATTAACATAAGGCATAAGCCACAAGTAAACAACGTGATCCGCAAGCCTCAAGGCATTTCTCTAGTGCCTTGCCTTGAGGCATATGCCTCAGTTCCTTGAGGCGCTGCCTTTTTAAACAATAGTGCAAGCAAACAAACCCCAAGAGTTTTGACATTCCTAGACAAAGTGATTGTTCATCCCGCCACCCATTTTTCCCTAAATTATTTTGGCAAATCCTTGGACCCTTCATCAGATCTAGCATGCAGCAGACTGATGGGGGAAACTTTAGCCTCACTTTGTTTGCAGAATAAGTTTTTACGTGGGGCCCACTGACGGAATGGCGTATACCAGAATAAGAGATGTTTCGGTTTGATAGTTTTGTGGGGCCCGCTAATGGAATAAGAAGAATAAGTGATTCTTGGGTCTAAGGTGGGATGGCTTATTCTCCTTATTCTCCGAATACGCTATTCTGCACCGGTATAAGCCATTCTGCTTGTCAAAGCAAAATTAAGCTTATTCTCCCATTATTCTCCCTTATTCTTCTCCTATTCTCCAATCAAAGTGGCCTTAAGGTTATGCAATTATAATGAGCAGATTGTCATATATAGCAAGCAAAGTGGCCATCACCATTCTCATCAGCGGGGGTACTATGATAGACACACCAACTTGAGCTTATCTTTGAACCTACTTCTCCTGGAACCTCCCCTCGGCCTGGCCGGTGGCTTCCCTACAAGTCGGACACAAAATAAGTAACTACTGCTGGATAACCAAAGCCCATATTTCCGACACCAAAGTCAGACATCCTTGTCAAGCTATACATCCCTCCACTTCCCCTCTTTGTGTTCGAATCCTTCGTCGCGACCCCTCACAGCGTACAACTCGGATCAAACATCACATAGGACATTATACAGGCGGAAACAACAGGCAAAAACACACATTTATCACAACATACGGTTCCGCACATCGATCTGCACCGATTAAACCACAAGAGAACATCCTAAAACCCTAGTTCGTGCAGAAATCTAACCGAGGCTGGTGTCCTTCGCAAGCCCGCCGACGAATATCTTCCTGCGACACGGAAGGAACCATCACCATAGAACGTTACAACAGAAGAACTAACCCTAAACAACCACCCCCCCCCCCAAAAAAAGGAACACCAAAACAGATCGATCAGGAAGGGGAGAAGAGAGGAACTAACCCAGGGCTGGCGCCGTCCTTCTCCGCGTGCTTGGCGTCCGCCTTCGATCTGGAAGCCATGGCGAGGGCTTCGCTGGGGAGAACTGGGGAGCGGGCGAAGGTTTTAGGGCTAGGGTTTGAAGGCGGCGAAAGCAAGAGGGGACTGGAGAGACCCAGTGGTTAAAAAGGCTTCGTTTTTTGGTCCAAATTCTGAAGGGGAGGGTACACCATAATCACATGAACCGAAGAGATCGAACGGTCGGGAACGTTTGGGTTTCGTGTATTAGAGAAGCCGCACATTGACCCTGTTGCCCCCACGCTAAACACACACACCCCCCCCCCCCCCAAAAAAAAAAAAAAAGGTATTCGAGGACTTGTTATCATGGGCCTCGGAAGTAAACTAAGAATTTGAAATCTTATATCAAATTTTAAAAAAATAAAGAATCCACTTGAGTGTAGACGAGCTCTAACTCACCCACCTAGGAAAAGAAATAAGTGGACTGTGCAAAGCTGATGGTGGAATAAAGCCCTAAACACTTAAATGCAAATCTGCAATTTAAAATAGAATTCTAAAATTTTGAAAAAATAAAATCAGTCATACAAGAATTTAGATTCTTTTTTTAAATACTTCTAAATCCTTAGACTGCCACAAGAAAACAATTTCTACTTGAGAGTAGCAATCACATTGAAGCAGTAAAAAACCTCAAAATTACATACATCAAACTAGGGATTAAAGGAATATATGACCATACTGTTAACCTACTTTATTACATAATTCAATAAAGTCATTTGATGAAATATTTGAATAATTAACTGAAACAACTAATAACGTCTACCCAAGTGAATAAACAAATAACAATTATCACTGCCTTTCACAGTGATCATTATTACTTAATTTACTGATGATATTTATTCTAATCAAATAAACCGAACGAAATCTGCCCTAATGGTCTTGGTCCGACCACTTTTTACCCTCTGACCCATGCCAACATTAATCTCAGCTTCTCCTGTAAGTATTAAAGTTGGTGATTCAATAGTCTAAAACTTGGTAAGTTGTCAAAATATCCTTGCAAAATTCTACTTAAATATAACTAATTTAAAAAACTATGTTATATATATATATAACTCGACTTATATTTATATATCTTTTCTATACACTTATGTATTTTTCTGGATTTTACTTTTATGAGTCGTATATCGTTTATGATTCAAATTTTTTAATATAAATATGGTATAAATCATGAATAATCAGCATTAAATCATATGAGTATACATATTGATATAACTTAAGCTTAATTTATCTACCACCCCTACCGAATGAATACATCTTGCATTTTAAAACTTAACTTAGAACTTACAATTTTCCTTCAGAGCATAACCTAAAACTTTAGGCAGATTTATAGCAAAAATGACTAAAGTACGAAGTGTTTATATATCCTTCTACCTTATTTACATGCACAAACTAATCATGGAAGAAAACTAACTACAAAAGCAAGGTACTTATAATGTTTACTTATCACATTCTTACTTAACTTAAGCTTTTTTTCTTAATCTAACCACCACTATGACCATTGGCGCCTGAGTGACATGAGGTCCAAGGCTATTATGCAGTTACTGAGCCACACACAGACCAACTTATAAAAGAACTTGACGCCATGCATATTTGTTTTCCCCTCTTACTGGGTGCTCATAAGAGATCAAACCTTTTACCCTTGAAACGGGTTATAATATACTTTCTTATACATCAATATGCTAGCTTTCACATAGTGGCATGTTTCATCTTAATTTGTTAATTATAACATAATAACATTCATGTGTACATACTTGATAAAGATTAAATTATACTTGACAAAACAAATCATGACTACATAATTAATTTTATTCTACATGTGTTATCATGGTACCTTCTTTAAAAATTAATCAGACATAATATACTTTACTCATAACAACATTAAGAAGAAGATCGGATCTTAAATCATTTAATTGTACAAGGTTATATTTACATAATTATGCTGCATTCAAACATAACTGCCAATGATTTTACGAGACTTTAAACATGCAAAATCATAAAATCAGCAATATAATTGATGATACCATGATCTGGTGTATTTATTTCTTCTTTTTTCTTGTTATGGTATATTACATATAGAAAATTAAACAAATATATACATAAAACTTATATAGAGTTTATGTTCAATTGATCATCCAACCTACCTCGACGCCGGGTCGAGTGACCCGACAAAAATTTTTATCTTATATTTGCGACACTTTCACGTCTGCAGCAATGTAGAAAATAGTAAGGTCAAACTCTTTCTCTCCATCTTTTTTTCCCTCTTTTCTCTATCCCAAGTGGAAATTATACAGTTTGGCTCTTTATCAACTAACCTAGCTAGGAGATGCATAGAACGTAGGTTTGGGCTCATCTCATTATAAAACGTGGAATGACAATATGGTAATTATGGAATTTGCTAAATTAGCATGTCAGCATGAATTTTTTCATAAATTTGACACCCTGATACTGCCCTTGATCAAAAAGTTATACTTAATTCATTTACTACAATCACCTATAATTTATTTACTATAATCACCTATACTAGTTTTGGTGAACTGCAACCACTGATTTGATAGTTGTCTATATTTTCTTCGATTCAGCCGTTTGATCTTTCTAGGATTAAATTGGACTCAACTAAATATATTTTGGGCCTCTAACCTAATCTCCAAATAACCTATTTAGATATCTAATAAATTATTAAATGCTCGGTGTTACACTTTTATTGGTTGAACTAGCAGTCAGTACTACATCTACTACTGGTATAGTCAAAATAATAATAAAAAAATTAATTTTTTTAGGTCACCCCAAATATGCCCAACTTATTTGCAATACCCAATTTCTAATAGGATAATCCAAAAAAATATATATATTATTAAGCTCTACCCATCGAGGTCAATTTTTGACAATTCGTTGGGGTTCGATTTTTTATTTTTTATAGTCATTTCAAGATTTTTGTTCAGTTTAACATTGCTTTGAAGAATATGTATGAGTATTTACTTTTTAAAAGTGATTCTTAACTGAAAGGATTTATTATTAAATTATATTAAGTTTATACAGACAAATCCTAAAATATGCAAGATACATGAATTTATTTCAAATTCACTATATTTATAAGTACCTATTAAGTAATAAGAAAATTATCTATTTTCCATTTAATGATTCAATTTTGTATAGTTACAATCCAATAGCCATTAATGTATCTTTTTTAAATGGGTGGTCCTATCTTGTCGAGTGCCTTTGATGGGGATCCTAAGACTGTTGGCAAGAATGTGAGCTAGGGAGAAGTCGAAGGTAGCCCAAGTCAAATAGATAATTGATTGTATCGGTGTGCAAATGCAATATTTAGGTTTTTGTTATTTATATAATAAATAATCTTTATGTGGTTCTTTACCGTTTACACTTTCTTTTATATTACTGGTCAGTTGCTTTATTAGGTAAGATAGGTTGGTATTTAACTTTATGATAGCATCATCAAAGGACAGTGAAAAAACCTAATTGGTCATAATGCTATTTTGCCTCTTTCTTATGTGGCGTGAAGCCCCAACTCCCAGCCTTCCTAGTTTTCCTTTTTCTTCTTGAGAATAACTTGCTACACCACCAGAGGTTATTACGTCGCCTTGCAGTGCAGAAAAAAAGGATTTCTTTGAAGCTGTTTTTGAAAGATTTTAACTCATCCTATTTGATCGTACAATCTAATCTTATATCAAACAATTTGGAAAAAGACGAAAAATAAAAAAATGGACACCTAATCGTATTGTACGGTTGGTTATGGCACCACGGGCCCAAACATTTGATTGCACCGCGTAACAACCCCTGATCAGTAAGTTGTTCTATTTTGTTTTAGAGATTTTTGCAAGTAACCTCCTAAAGGATGCCATATTTGTAGATTACCTCTTACATGATTCATATTTGTATATAATTTCTTTGACTTTGGTGATATTTGTATATAACCTCTTTGACTTTGTGATTTATTTTGAAATTCACTTAAGTTAAAATATTTTACTCCACATAAAAATATTTTTTTATGTTAAATATACAGAAAAAACTTATGAATAGATGTTTATGTGATTTTTCTTCTGAAACGTATATATTTTAATTAAAAATAATATGAATATTTTCATTTAATAACTTTCTCATATTCTATGTAAGTAATAATATTTTAATTTAAGTAAAATTCAAAGTAAACCTACATAGTTGAGGTGGTTATATAGAAATAATATTGTAATTAAGAGAGTTATTTGCAAATATGAATCGTATAGAAATTTATTTAATACGACATTGTTTACGGAGTTATTTGCTAAAACTCCTTTTTATCTTCTCTTCCACGTGCTTACAACCACCAGCAGGTATACGAGAGATGCTAGCGTGAAGATTTTGTTTCCCGACTTTTCTTTCCTTCATAAGAAAACAAGTATTCGACCAAGACTATTATTGTCAATTTGCGGTGGAGAGGGGCAGTGAGATTTAAAATTAATACCAATGAGAACCAGCCATGTCACATGGGTAAGAAAAATGGGAAAGTTTTCCCGTTAGATTAGTATTATTTCAGGTGTATTTTTGTATACATGCATGTAGCCGTCATGTTCATCCTGCATCAGTCTTTAGTGCTTTAAATTTAGGGAACAAAATTGTTCGGATCGTTTTGTCTGGAACCTCGATATGCCTTCAGATTTAATGAAAGGAAGGTAATTAGATAACTTATATGGTTTGGTTGTCTCCATCCATTATACTAGATCCGCCACTGCCTATAATTAATCTGGACCATCTTAGGGAGGACGTTGCCGTCGACAGCGACCCTAAGTGAGATGGAAAGTACTGCAATAAAAGGAGTGTTAAATGCCTCTTCGTTCTTCTCCCCTAGTCCCTACACTTTGTTTGTGGAATAGGGCCAGAATAGCTGGTATAAAACCCCTATTCTGATTTGGTTGAGGGTATGCCTAATTCCTCCAACTCCACAAACCTACCTGAAATATCTAATTCTCCCAATTCTCTCAATTTTACCTTTTATTTCACTCCTTATTCTACTTATTCCTACCAAATCACTTGAAATAGCGCAGTGTAATTCTCCTTATTCTGGGTGGAATACCAACAATTTACCAAATCAAAATATCTCTTATTCTGGTTTAAGAAATCCCCAGAACCTTATTCTGGTTTAAGTTATTCTGCAAACAAAGTGAGCCAAGCCTTGAATAATAGGGAGATATGTATTAAATACTTCTCCCTTCTCTCCTCTACTCTCTACAGTGGAACTAGTTGCATAGTATAGTTGGCTTCACTTTATGATTTCCTTTTGGGGGATCTCGAGCTTGTGTCGATCAAGAGCCTAAAATCTTTTCATATTGTTCAATTTAAATATCTTGTAGAATATTTATCTCTATATCCATAGAATTACTTTCCCTAAGGGCTTATGAGGTCCATTGATATCTGTGCTTATTGGTGTCATCTAATGCACTTAAATAATGTTTATGAGGTCCATTTGTACTTGTGCTTATTGGTGTCATCAAATACATTGAACACATGCAATGTACACATAAACTTCTTCTCACCATAGGACTAAAAGAGATGCATGGCACCCAGTGACGGATCTAACCTTTGGACTGTGGGGTCTCAGGACCCCACTGAACTTTTGTAGTTTCACAAGTCGCCTCTAAGTTTGGATGCCTAGGACCCTATTGACCCACTATAGGATCCTATTGACCCACTATGTACACATAAACTTCTTCTCACCGTAGGACTAAAAGAGATGCATGGCACCCAGTGGCGGATCTAACCTTTAGACTATGGGGTCTTAGGACCCCACTGAACTTTTGCAGTTTCACAAGTCTCCTCTAAGTTTGGATGCCTAGGACCCTATTGACCCACTATAGGACCCCATTGCCCCACTGAACTTTTGCAGTTTCACAGGCCCAACCGCTCATCCTGCTTTTTACCGAATACATATGGTACACTAAGATTTGATTATCCATCTGATTATTAACTTATAGGATCGTTAACAGATAATAGTTCTAAACCGATAACTTAATAGATACGGTCATAGATCTATCTTAGGTCCGCACCGAATCTAATCCGTTTGCATCCTTAATTGTCCTCCCGCAGCTGCAATTTGGCCCGTAGTATTCAATTTGAAGATCCCACTGGACCAAATTCCTGCATCCGCCACTTATGACACCCCTTTTATTATTTAATTCTTCTCTTCCTCTCGTTTTGTGGTGATCTTCACTTTGACCATTCAACGTCGAAGGTCCTCCAATTTGCCCAACTATGGCCAGCAAGCACCACTTCCTTGGTCGGCAACCCTTATGAATGCCCATGGTGGCCTTCTACACAAGCAAAGTATCTCTTCTAACTGATTGAGATCCACTGTATAGAATTTTGAAACGATCTGATGGAAGATTGAAGTCTCAACTTCCACCTTATTATATAGGATTTTTAGCTTTTAGTCCTTCTAATCTTCTTAATTTTTTTAAAAAATATAACATTTGTATTTAGTAAAAACTACATATAATCTCACTTTTTTTTAGAAAGCATTTCAAAAAATAAAAAAAAATGAATATATTGGAATATTTTGAAAAACTTCCCTAATATGAGGTCTTTTCCACTTAAAAGTGAAATTATAAAAAGTATTTACTGAATACTGAAGTTTTTGTAGAGTTTCTCCTAAATTAAGTAGAATAGAAAGACTACAAACTAAAAAACAACCTTATTATCCATTGGGAGATCCTATTAGATGCCGAGCTCTTCTAGTCTTGGAAGGCTCGAATTTAATGAATATTATTTAAAATACAAAATATAATCATTATTATTATAATCATTAGAAATACAAAAAAATTAAGGATCGTCAATATAAATGAGAAGTCATCCTACAATATGCGAGACCTTCTTATTATTTTAATGACCGCCCATATAAGTGAGAAGTTATCCTATCATATTTTCACCCGTACAAACTATAGATGACTGATATGGCATTATTTCTAATTATATTTCCATCTACTTGTGATGGGGGAAAAATCCCACTAGGCCTATCAATTGAGTCCAATCCCGATTTCAGATTGGGCCGAGCGAACATCACCCGTTCTCGGCAGCCCATGTTCGTCCTGGGCCGAGACGGACTCGACCCAGCCCTCCGAATTAAACTCTAAGTCTAGGAGACCGTTGGGCCGGAATGGGTTCGGTTCATTCAGCGAACTGCGCAAGTTATTCTGCGGAGGCCCTAGCGTCTACTGGGTCGAAACGGGTTAGGCCCACCTACCCACCCGGACGAAATGCTGGCAGCCCACTAACATAGGGTGTTTTCGACATTTCATCACGAAGTTAGGAATAGTCCTACATCGCTTGCCACAAGAAAGGAACCCTCGTCTCTTACTATAAAAGAAACGTTATTCATTGCAAAAAAAGTACACAACAAGCAATCAAGTTTATCTTTCTTCTTCTAATATTGAGTCTTTTATTAGTAATTGACTTAACCGTCGGAGGGTTCTCCCGGGCTACTACAACTCGAGATTCTACTGACGTTATCTTCTCTGTTAGGAGCCGACGACCTTTCGTCTACAACTCTCTCTCGGCTTCGGATCCTCTCGACCTCTCGATCATTGGCTGGCATTTAGATTCTGCGTTCGAAATCCGACAGTGATAGCCTCGGCTACATCATACCGTAATGTCTCAAACTTAATAATATTGTACAACTGATGCGTATTTAAATGCCGTCGTTAAAACACAAATATCATCAATCTTAATTTCCGAATCTCAATTAACGATAACAATGTAGTGCATGGTTGAGATCGAGTCGATCCACAAGGAAATAGAATTTTTAACTTTGAAAATTTTGGATTTTGAATGAAATTGGGTTTTCGATTTGATGTTTCAATTAAAATTTTCTATTTTAAACAAAACTAATTACATAATTTAACATGCTTCTAATTAGCACGTAGAATCTATCACCAAAACTTAGTTAACTAATTTTTTTAAGATTGAGTAAAGCAAATAAATCCGACAAGATAATATTAATCTAAGAAGACAGTGAAAATGACTACAACTAATTAACACAATCACTTTTATTGCAATAAGAAAGCATAAAATGTTCCAAGAAAATAACAAAAATGCTAACCAAAACAAATTTACTAGAAGCAATAACAAGAATACAAGGGCTATGTGAGCCTTCTGTGAGCGTTCTGGCACGTTGGACCGAGCAGGGGTTCGTGGCAGCACCGCGGCACGGCGGCGCGTTGGACCGAGCAGGGCAGGGTGGCTCGAGCGCTGCAGGCGAGGCGAGCGGGCCGAGGCAGGCCGTGCGGGCGCGACAGGCGAGGCGAGCGGGCCGAGGCAGGCCGTGCGGGCGCTGCAGGCGAGGCGGTCGGGGAGCGCCGCGGGGCACGCGGCGGGCCGTGCGAAGGCGCGGGCGACGATGCTTGGCGGCCGAACCCGCTCCGTCCGACGCGTGGCGTGCGAGGCCCGATGCTGGGGCAACCGGTGAAGCGCTGCAGACGAGGCGACGCGTGGGACGACGAGCTTCCCGCCCAGCAAGGCTCGATCGACGATGTCGGGCTGGCGGGGTGGTTCGTGGGCTGCCGCGTGGCGGGCTTCCTCGTACCGTGGCAGAAGGAGAGTAAAAGGTGGAGAGAGAGAGGAAACGGACAGAGATGAAGAAGGTGAAAAGGTGGAGAGAGGGGAAAAAATGCGTAGAAAAAAGAGGGAGAAAAACACAGAGAGAGGATGGTTTGCGGGAGAGAGGATGGTCTGTGGGAGAGGAAGAAAAAACCGAGAGAGAGAGAGAGAGGTAGAAAAAAATGACAGAGAAAAGAGAGAGATGCGTAGGGAGAGGGAGGGAACAATGGGAGTAAGATCCAGAAACGTAGGGGGAGTAAGAGAGAGGTAAAAAAATTTTCTGAAAATTGGGTTTTTTTTCACCTTGACCTCCTCCCTTAGTTTTATAGAAAAGAGGGTGGTTTTGAATTTCAAAAGAGATTTTAAAATCTTGTTATTAAGTTCCCTTTGATTTAGGGGATCCCCTTTAAAACATTTAATTGGTATTTTTCTTTCTCTCTTAGTTGGCATGTGGGCCCCAGTTGAAGCTAAAATACGAAAATAAAATGATGTTTTTGCCAGGATTCGAACTCTGGTCATTTCCTTGAAGTTTTGGTGGTCCAACCACTATGCCATCTGCTTGTTTATGTCATGTTTCACATAAAATAACAGTTAAGTTCTCATAGCCATAAATCATTCAACTGCGCATTAAATAATTGCTGAGGAAAATAAAGTTGCTACCCTTATTCCATCCATAGAGTGATGAAATTTTAAAATTCAGATTTTGAATGCGCAAACAGTTTATCTTATCATTCCATGTGATTTTGTCCGTTAAATTGATAGCAAATTATGTAAATTTGACCTGTTATTTATGTAAAATCGTGGACTTATCACATCCCCAACTTAATCATTGCTAGTCCTTTAGCAATACAATCATTTGAAAAATTAGGACTACCATGATCAGTAAAAAGAATCACACTTCTTTAAAGGATATCTATTGCAAATGGTAGGTAATTGGAATTCAAGTTTTTCTTTCTCCCGCCCACTATACTTAGAATCATGACAAGTGATTGTGCATATCATTTGAGGTGCTTGGAGTTCATTTCTATCCTGTTTGGTATATCGTTGCCTTTACTGCCTCTTGGAGTAGAATTACCTAGGAGAGAGAGCAGAAAAAGAGATCTCTGGATTAGTTGGCTAGGTTCGCTTTTCGGTTTTCGCCCCGACTTAAAACTTTTTAGGATTTGGTCTTATTTTGCTGTGAAGGACTTTAGCATGATTGTTTTGTGCTTTGAGAGTGCGTACTTTTTGCCACTCTCTTTATTTCTGTCTGAGGGGAGGTGCATACTTTTTGCCACCGTCCTTCCTTTGACTCTTTTGAAGCATATTTATTTGATTTTCACGCTTCTGATTGTCCCTTTTTTTTTTTTTTTTTTTTCGAAGTGACCGCCTCCTTAAAGTATTAAGTGGTTTGATCTCCTATTACGAATCCTAACTTTCCGTTCGTTTGACCTAAAAGTGAAAATAGAATGGGTAATTCTACACTTCGGGTAACTCCAGCAACTCTACACTTTCAGGATCTTCCACTCTTTCCAAGTTACCGTGTGTGTGTGAAAATCATCCTGTCGTGATTCTTTATAGAGAGGGGGTTAATTCAAACTTTTACTCATCCTTTTACCTCAATTTTTGATCAAGATTCCCTAAATGAAGTGTGATAGATATGAATTTCTGTTGGAGTGTGAAAATGAAACAATTTTTTTCTTTTGAAAATTTGTGTGAAAATTGAAAAAAAATTTCAAAACTTTTGTTCATTTTAAACGATTTTATTCAATATGCATTATGATTCTCCCCCCAACTTGAATGACATTGTCCTCAATGGCATAGAAATGCACAAAAATTAATGATGAGGAGAGATACAACCTGAGATGTGACGAGGCTTCTCTCTGTTCTTCCATGGTGGATTTTATGAATTTTCTAAGAAAAAGAAAAAGAGAATAATTAGAATAAAAATGAGAAGATTGGGTTGCCTCCCAATAAGCGCTAAGTTTATTGTCTTCAGCCAGACAAAATTATGTTCATTGTGGATCACTTAGCTGTATGGATTCCAATGGGCAATTTTGAAGGTTTTCAATGTAAGGTTAAGCGTTGCCCATTAACAGTAAATGTCTGTCCATTTTTTGGATCCATGATCTTGACTGCACCATGGTCAAAAGCTTTAATTACCAAGAATGGCCCATCCCATCTTGATTTCAATTTTCCAGGGAACAAACGCAACCTTGAGTTAAATAGCCATCTTGATTTCAATTTTTTCTGATTTTTTTTTTTATTTAATGAGGGCTATATCTATTTTAAGCAAATCTAAACATAAAAATATTAAAAAGATTGGAACAAACTCACCAAGTTGAGCTTTCCTTTTGTCTTTTTTTTTTTTTTAAATTCCTGCAAAAAGAGAAAATGAATGTGAGTATGGATTTATACAAATGGACCCAAAATAATCAAAATTAAAATTCTAATTCCCCGGCAGCGGCGCCAAAAATTTGATGCGTATTTAAATGCCGTCGTTAAAACACAAATATCATCAATCTTAATTTCTGAATCTCAATTAAAGATAACAATGTAGTGCATGGTTGAGATCGAGTCGATCCACAAGGAAATAGAATTTTTAACTTTGAAAATTTTGGATTTTGAATGAAATTGGGTTTTCGATTTGATGCTTCAATTAAAAATTTCTATTTTAAACAAAACTAATTACATAATTTAACATGCTTCTAATTAGCACGTAGAATCTATCATCAAAACTTAGTTAACTAATTTTTTTAAGATTGAGTAAAGTAAATAAATCCGACAAGATAATATTAATCTAAGAAGACAGTGAAAATGACTACAACTAATTAACACAATCACTTTTATTGCAATAAGAAAGCATAAAATGTTCCAAGAAAATAACAAAAATGCTAACCAAAACAAATTTACTAGAAGCAATAACAAGAATACAAGGGCTATGTGAGCCTTCTGTGAGCGTTCTGGCACGTTGGACCGAGCAGGGGTTCGTGGCAGCACCGCGGCACGGCGGCGCGTTGGACCGAGCAGGGCAGGGTGGCTCGAGCGCTGCAGGCGAGGCGAGCGGGCCGAGGCAGGCCGTGCGGGCGCGACAGGCGAGGCGAGCGGGCCGAGGCAGGCCGTGCGGGCGCTGCAGGCGAGGCGGTCGGGGAGCGCCGCGGGGCACGCGGCGGGCCGTGCGAAGGCGCGGGCGACGATGCTTGGCGGCCGAACCCGCTCCGTCCGACGCGTGGCGTGCGAGGCCCGATGCTGGGGCAACCGGTGAAGCGCTGCAGACGAGGCGACGCGTGGGACGACGAGCTTCCCGCCCAGCAGGGCTCGATCGACGATGTCGGGCTGGCGGGGTGGTTCGTGGGCTGCCGCGTGGCGGGCTTCCTCGTACCGTGGCAGAAGGAGAGTAAAAGGTGGAGAGAGAGAGGAAACGGACAGAGATGAAGAAGGTGAAAAGGTGGAGAGAGGGGAAAAAATGCGTAGAAAAAAGAGGGAGAAAAACACAGAGAGAGGATGGTTTGCGGGAGAGAGGATGGTCTGTGGGAGAGGAAGAAAAAACCGAGAGAGAGAGAGAGAGGTAGAAAAAAATGACAGAGAAAAGAGAGAGATGCGTAGGGAGAGGGAGGGAACAATGGGAGTAAGATCCAGAAACGTAGGGGGAGTAAGAGAGAGGTAAAAAAAATTTCTGAAAATTGGGTTTTTTTTCACCTTGACCTCCTCCCTTAGTTTTATAGAAAAGAGGGTGGTTTTGAATTTCAAAAGAGATTTTAAAATCTTGTTATTAAGTTCCCCTTGATTTAGGGGATCCCCTTTAAAACATTTAATTGGTATTTTTGAATTTCGAATTTCTGAAATGGATCCTTCTTTCTTCGAATTTCAGAATTCCCTCCTTCTTTTTCTCTTAGTTGGCATGTGGGCCCCAGTTGAAGCTAAAATACGAAAATAAAATGATGTTTTTGCCATGATTCGGACTCTGGTCATTTCCTTGAAGTTCAGGTGGTCCAACCACTATGTCATCTGCTTGTTTATGTCCTGTTTCACATAAAATAACAGTTAAGTTCTCATAGCCATAAATCATTCAACTGCGCATTAAATAATTGCTGAGGAAAATAAAGTTGCTACCCTTATTCCATCTATGGAGTGATGAAATTTTAAAATTCAGATTTTGAATGCGCAAACAGTTTATTTTATCATTCCATGTGATTTTGTCCGTTAAATTGATAGCAAATTATGTAAATTTGATCTGTTATTTATGTAAAATCGTGAACTTATCAACAACCTATCATGTACATTACATAATTACGAAAATGACTAAAGCAAAATTTGAGATATTTGAGAGAAAGCAAAGGGTGGAGGGAGATCAAGTGAAGACTGAATTCCATCTAGTTGTTGATAAGCAATTAATGATCCATTCTAAAAAAAAAATGATAAAAGAAAAAATAAAATTTACATGGGATTCAAAGACACTGGCTGTAATTTGCATATATAAATTAAAAACATATAATTTCCTCTTAAATTATATTTTTGACTGACTTTCTTAGAATCCAATGCCAGAATATTTACTTTAATTACATCTCTATGGAGGAGGTGTATCAATCAAAGGCTTAGCAATCTGATTCAAGAGTAATATTTGTTGTACTTGCGGTTACAGGGTTGAGATTGTGTGCCCAGGATTTGAACCGCAGGATCATGTTAGAAAGTCATTTTTTATAATCATCTAATTTTTTATTTTTTATTTTAGACTGAAATCTAAATTTTGATTGAATGATATAGACATTGATCTCAAATGATTCTTAAAGTCGATCTAGAAACGGTTTGGCGAATTGTATAGAGAAAATGGTGGTGGGTATGCAAGGCAACAACGGAAGCATGACAGAAATAACAAGATGTTGATGGAGAATTATAATGGTAGAGTAACATTTGTTGTACTGATCTCAGTGCTGCACCGAGGGTCAATATGGTAGGATGATTTTTTTTAAAAAAATTTAAGTCAGCCCTATGATGTCTTATACGTCCGTACAAGTCGATGGCAGATCAAACGAAGCAAAAAATATAAAAAAGTAAAAACTTATTATTATTTTCAATCTATTAAAAGTATTTTTTTATTGTTCATTAGAATTTAATTTTTTATTTTTTTCATTTGTCTGATCGAAGATCGGCCTGTTCAGACATGTAAGGTACGTAGGATGACTTAAAAAAATCCAAAAAAAAAAAATGTCCCACTACATCGACCCTTGTGCAATACTAAGAGTCAGTGTACCAAGTGTTACTCATGACGGTAACGAGGTGGATTGGGCAAAGGATCACAGGTCACGGTCGTCCAACGAGGCAATGATCATGAGTTAAACAAGAATAATAGGTTGAAGGTGTAAGAACTCACCTGCCCCCTTTCAAGTGTTTTTGTTAATTAAGTGTGTTGTAGGGGTCGATTGATGTAATTGATTGTGGTTAACGTATGGATGTGGGCTGCCCTAAAAGAGTCCTTTTCATTCGTTAAAAACGTTTTTTTAACTAATTCTTTAGGTAGTCTCTCTCTTCCCCGTCGTGTAATCCCTACTTAATTAGAACGTTTATCTCCTTTAATATGTAATGGTGCAACGCCCCCCTTAGAAAAATGCTGATGCTTCCATTATGTAATGGAGGAGGATTCTCTCTTAAGTTTGGATTAAATTATCGAGATGAATGACCATCCTAATTATTATGTACTTCTTAGTTCTAAGGAAAAAGTAGCATTGTAAGCATCTATGATGTCGCTTTGATATGGATCTTATCCCGTTGAGATCAATAAGAAATTTTACTCAACCAAAGAATCATCCATATTAGTGACTTATGGCTCATTAGATGTATCTTAGAATGCCATAAAATTTTAAATTTAAAATCATTGATTTTAAAATTAATAAAAATAAGTTCACCAGATTTAATTTACGGTGATTTTGAACTGAAAACCGAAATTAACTATTTTTTTTCTATGGCTCAATCGATTTTAAAATACGGTAATTTGCAATATTCCAAATGTATGAAAAAATAACATAAAATAGTATAAACCAATCAAAACATAAAAAAATGTTGATTTATTATTATTTACAACGTTTTATGACATTTGATGATGCACCGAACAACCCCTTAGTCAGAACCATTATTCCTACATTCCTTGCTCTTGTATGAAAAAACGTTTTCATGGAACTAGACTAATCCCGTTGTCACAAGTCTATGCTCTTAAAATGTAATGTTAACCCTTTAGTCTAGTTTTGTCTCTACCGTGGCTAGGATTGAAGATCAAGTTGCAACAATATTCTCCAGTATAGTTACACACTCCTTATGAAGAGCTAGTTATCAAAGAATGGTTTGTGCCACCCAACATTGAGGCTTTCTCTCTCTTTCTCCACTTACCTTTTGTTTTTAATTTTCTTTTGTTTTTAATTTTCTTTGCACTTCCGAATCAATGCGAGAAAGTGGATGCGGAATCCCCAAAATTGGTCCGTCATGTGATTCCTGTTTAGAACATCACAGTTTTAAAGTAATACTCGCTGCAATGCCTTAAGCACTGCAACTCACGTAGATTGTAATGCATAGGGCATAATCATCCGATCCACGTGATTTGATGGCTGCGCAGTAGTATGTCGGATTTGGAAGACGTTATTTTTTTTATTTGTTACATAATTTTTTTAATTTTTTAGCACGCCCAATCAAAAATTGGATAGTACATCACGGTGAATTCGAGTCGGCTTTAACCCGACTGTATATTTTATTTGTAAAAAACTTTTTTTCTTTTGCAAGCAAACCGAAGTCCAAGCTAAAAGATTCCTTTTTCAAAAAAAAAAAAAAAGAGTCAAGCCGACCCGAACTCACCAGCTGTACCATCCGATTTTTAATTGGACATTTCAAAAAGAATAAAAAAAGTCAACAAAAATAACAAAATAAAAACTCAACGCCCCAAAAAATTGACGGACTATTGCATCGACGATTACGGCTTATACATTGTAATCTACGTGAATTGTAATACATTGGACATAGTGGATCAGATGGTTGCGCCCCCGTACATCGTAATCCACATGGATTGAGGCATCGTGGATCGGACAGTTGCGGCTCATGCATTGTAATCCACGTGTTCATAATCTAATACTTGCTACAATGTCCCTGTATTGCAATCAACGTGGATTCTAATGCCAGAGGCAGCAGCCGTCCGATCCAGTCGGATCAGACAGACGACTGCTATACAGCTCCTTTAAGTGGGGAGGAAGCCATTTTTTTTGTTTTTTGTTTTTTGTTCGTATCTTTTAAATTTATTTGGAGCGTCTAATAAAAAATCGGACAGTACAAGCGGGTTGCTCAGGTCGGCCCCGACAAACTGTGTTCTTTTTTAAAAAAGATGGCACAAATCTTGATTTATTTGTAAAAATATAGTCAGATCAGGACCGACCCGAGCGACCCGACTGTACCGTCTAATTTTTTATTAGACGCTTCAAAAAAAAATAAAAAAACCAAACATAAAGTAAAAAATCGACTTCCCCCCATTCAGAGGGGGCTACACAACAACCATCCGATTCGACTAGATCGGATGGTTGCTGCCCTACATTTTGCAACCCACGTAGATTTCAGAGACATTGCAGCATGTATTGCTTTTGAACGGGATCCTCTAGCCCTCACTTTTGACGATGTTGTATTCCTTTTTCAGATAATTTAAAAAGAGATATTACATATATATTTTTAAAATATATTATATTTACATCTACACCTTAATTCCTAAATATTATGATCGATATTCTTAAAATCTAAAAAATGTTGTGATTATATCATTCCGTCAAAATATTATTAAATCAAACTTAAATATTTTACATATATATATATTCTTAAATTTACTAATATTTTGCATGTATATCATTAAATTCGTTAAAACTTTGTATATGTACTCCTAACGTTATCAGGATTTTGTTGGAGTTCATGTTATTTTGGCTGAAGGGAATAATTGCAACATTTATGAGATTTCATGGTTGACAACAAATATGTGCAGTCCAAGTATAGATGTAAATATGATGTCTTTTAAGATCATATATGCAAAAATCTCATTTAAAGAGGACATCATCATTTTTTAACTTTTTTGGTATAAATTAAAAAAAAATGATCAAAATGAGTTCTAAAGGATTTCATTCCAAACAAAGTCGCCATCTTCGCAATTGCCATATGTGGATCTAGAGATGCAAATGAATTGGATTTGGTGTAGCTTCAAGATAGATTCACGACCATATCCTTTGTGCTATGGGTTTATAAAGACTATCTGCTATTTGTCTTATAAACTAGTAATCAAATTTTTAATGTACCATATGTATTTAGTCATAAAAAAGTGTATTTGCTACTGTTATACATATCGATTTAAAAAAATCTATCTATTATAATTGACCTGTAAACTAACGAGCCGTCGAATAATTGGGTCACTGGTTACCATTTGCATCCTTGTGTGGATCTTCTACATCCTTTGCTTCGTTTATCTAAAGTCTAAAATGAAAGCAATCATAGAGAATTTATACTATACTAATAAAGTAGAGTTTTTAATCATGTCAATGTGGCTGATGTTTTCCCTTAAAAAAAATTATAAGATAATTCTTACGAGAAGTCATTAATACTCGTAACCATTATGATTATTACTTCTTTTTTTCAACCCCACTCGTTACAAAACAACTTATTAATGGTCATAACTCTTAACCTATCTATTTCAAAACCACTAATTAATGGTCATAACTCTCTCTCTCTCTCTCTCTCAAGCAAGACTCTCTTTCTTTCAAGGACAAATGCATGGGAGAGGAGGCCATGGCGCCCAAAATTAAGGAACTCTTTTGATAATAAAAATATTATTTTTAAATTATTTAAATTATAATTTATTTATCTTATAATAATATTAATAAAAATAGATTAATAAATTAAAAATTATATTAGTATTAAATGCAAAATAATATTATTCCTAAATATTTGTCTTACTCTATTTTATTAAACTTATCTTATAAATTTATTTAACTCATATGTTATATTTTTTTGTCGTATATTATTTGTATTTATTATTTATCATGTTAATTTTTATTTGTTAATAATTATCATATTATATAATATTTAATATTCATAGGTACATATATATTTTTTAATTATAATAAATAACATATTAATATTTTCAGTATCTATATTATACCGATAAAAAAGAGTTTTTAACGCAACTGATATGGCACTCTCGTATTTTTTCTATCAAAAAATATTAAATAATTATCAGGAGATGTCATTAATGCTTATAACTATTATGATTATTTTTTCTTCACTTTCACCTCCATCCATTTCAAAACAACTCATTAATGGCCATAACTCTCACCTCCACCGTTTCAAAACGACTCATTAATAACCATAACTCTCACCCCCACCATTTCAAAATAACTCATTAATGGTTAATTCTCTCTTCCCACCTATTTCAAAATAACTCATTAATAGTCATAACTCTCTATCTCGTTGACGGATTCAGAGGAACATGAGGACATAGCCCCCCTAAAATTGAGGAACTTCTTTACTAATAAAAATATTATTATTAAATTATTTATATTATAATAAAAATACTATAAAATAAATTAAAAAGTTTAGATTATATTATTATTAAATATAAAATAATATTATTCTTAAATATTTGTCTTATCTATTTTATTTAACTTATCTTATAAATTAATATGTCATATGTTTTCTTGTCGTATATTATTTGTATGTAGGGAAAGGAGTCCACGATTTAATTATAAGACACCTTTCCTTTTATAAGAAAAGATATATATTCAAAGTTTGCCTCGGACGAATCATGCAAGAGAGGGGATTTGTGTTACAGATTTATACGTTTTTTAAGTTCTCTGCGCAGGCAGTAGCATTCATGGAGAGATTACTTTACCTATTGTGGGAACTCCGAATCTGAACAAAAGAAAGTAGAATTATCTTGTTTGTGCAATTTTTTTCCTATTAAAAACTAGCCTAAGTATGTATATTTGTACTCTGTATTAAAGAAGTCATATAAAAATTAATGACAAAAAGGGATTTTGTATGTATACCTTAGAAACTGGCATATTTGTATGTATCCTCCTAACTCCAATATATTATATGAAATACTCTTGAGAATCTCCGAAACATTGCAATTATATTCCTCAATCGAAACTCCGTGAATTCCAATTGAATATGTCAAAATGATTTTATAAATTTTGATAAATATAAGGACGTATATGTAATATTTCAGTGAATTTAAGAACATACATGCAAAAATATCTAAAATTTAAGGATATACATGTAAATAGAGTTGACGACATTTTGATGGAAGAATATAACAGCAATACTTCTGAAGTTTTCGGAAGTATTTCATACAAGATACGGAAGTTGGGGGTCTAGATACAAATACACTAATGTTTAGGAGTATATAAGCAAAAATTTCAAAACAAAGTCCCATCCGTTATAAAAAGGCCTACATTTCCTTGGACACGCACGCTGCCCTTACACGTCGACACTCACATCGTTAACTTAAACGAGACGGTTTGTTACCCAGTTGCTCACGTGACCTTTTTTATATTCCACCCGACCTGTTCTTTATTTTTTAAGTCAGAGAGCCGCATGACGTCACCGACCCCGGTACAACGATTCCGATCCGCGAAGCAGATCCGAATTTTCCCCCATCGAGAGGGAAAAGAGCACCAGGGCGGGCGGTCCCCACGCACGTGCAGCCTCCGGAACTCCACGGACGGCCCCGATCCGTCTATCCCAGCAAAACCCCATCCTCACCGTCCAAGCTCCCGTTCCGTCGCGCCTTTAAATGGACACCCGTTTCCCTCTCCCTCTCATCTCCACTCCACACATCGGTCTCTCTCTAGACTCTCCTCTCTCTCTATCGCTCTACTGCCGCTTCTGGTGCTGCGTCGCCATGGCGGAATCCGCGAACGGGGGCGTGGTGGAGCTGAGGAAGACCTTCCTCCATGTCTACTCCCGCCTCAAGCTCGAGCTCCTCCAGGACCCCGCCTTCGATTCCACGGAGGATGCCCGGGAATGGGTCGACAGGGTGGGCGGACTCCCCTAAGCTTCTTCCATCCTCTGACTTCGCCGTTTCCGCTTGTGATCTGCGTTTTTGGGAGTTTATGGACTGAGGGAGGGTGTGGAATCGTAGATCGGGGGGAGTTGTTCCGGATTTGGATCTTATCGAGCCGTGCCTTTGGGTTGCTGATGTGAAACGTGTGTTGGGGATTCGATTGTGCTTGCTGTGGTTTTTTTTTTTTTGTGGCTTTATTTGTCGGTGTTTGTGTTGTTGAGTTTGTTTATGTGATGCTTGGATGAAATGCGGATGTTTGGTTGAATAGATTAGAGTGGATGGAAGATTGTTTTTTCCCCTCTTAGGTGTTCAGGTTTGTTTGTCCGATCTCTGTTCGTGTTTTAAAGGCCGTGCTAGGCGCCATTGGAAGCACTTTTGGGCTTCCCTCTAGTTATTTTGAGAGAATTCTACAAGAGATTACTGCTAATCATCTTCTTTGGTTATCGGCTTTGTTTTTCATTATTCTATAGATGTTGCATCTGGATGACTAACGTGTCATCTGTGGATTTAGAACAAGGTGTATGTCTTTATGACACCATCTTCTTTTCCCATGTCATTTTCTGAACAGATGCTCGACTACAATGTTCCGGGAGGTATGCAATGTTTGGCATATGCAGAATTAGTGTATGCTAATACAGTTCTGGTTTGTGTACGATAATCCATTTACGTCTTATACCTTAAGATACACGTCATACCATTCCTTGTTAAATCTTTGAAGTGGAGAACTCAATTTTACCATGCTGGTAGCTTTTGAATCCATCATGTGATTGTTGACAGGTAAGCTGAATCGTGGGTTGTCTGTGGTTGATAGCTACAAAATGTTGAAAGTAGGGAAGGAACTTAGCGAAGAGGAAATCTTCCTTGCATGTGCCTTGGGCTGGTGCATTGAGTGGGTATGCACCTCTAACTGCACTTGTTTCATCCAGTTAAATCTTGATATTTTTATTTATTTTTTTAAATTTTTGCAACACGAAATAAATCCAATCATTTTTTTCAAAACTTTTTTTGGAGTCTAAATCTATGTCAACAACTTCTGCAGCTTCAGGCATATTTCCTTGTACTTGATGACATCATGGACAATTCTCACACCAGGCGAGGACAACCCTGTTGGTTCAGAGTGCCTAAGGTGAGTACTCGGTGTTTCTTTTCCCATGTTGCTCCTGTTAGTGTTTGCACATGGGGCCATATTGAACTCCATTTAACACAGAAGGTAGTACTTATTCTTGGAGCTGCAGTTGCAGATGCATCATTGTTGTCAAGATGATTGAGGCTGTGGCCTAGTATAATGATGACCAATATTCGGCATTTTTAACCAGTTATATGTCTTCAACTTGGGCCTTATTGGTTCTCAACAAATCTCTAAAACATCTATTCAGCACCTCAATTCACTTAAATAGATCACATTGCGATGCAGTTATATTGGGTAGGTGGAGAAGATGCCATGTCATGGATGAGGCCTCACTGAGGTTTTGTCAAGGAAGAAAAATGCAGCAGCAGCCAGCAGCAATAGTCTGGATCTGGAGAAGATTCCACTGGTGCTGTTGGTAAAAGAGAGCAGCAAACTGAGAGGCTTGTTGGAACTAGGATGTTGACTAAAATGAGTAGGGGGCAAGTGAGACCATCTGTTTGTGCACGAGAGAGAGAGAGAGAGAGAGAGAGAGAGAGAGAGAGAGAGAGAGAGAGAGAGAGAGAGAGAGAGAGAGAGAGAGAGAAGGGGAGTGTGGATTTGAGATAGAAATGATTAGGGTCTCTTCCATTGTTCCCTATCTCCTACACTCAATCTTGTGTATCGCATGGGTAACGTAGTCCATCAAACAGTTAAGAATTTAGTTTAGGTTTAATATGCAGAGTATTTTTGGTTTAAGTTTTGAATTTTGTTCTAACCAGAGTTGGTTTCCTCAAACATATTATGGGAAATGCCATTTCAGATCCCAACAACTGATGTATGTGATTCATGTCTTTGGATCTGACACTTTTGATCAGGAATAGGTTGGGTAATTGGGGATTTGCGTTCTTTTAGTGGCACTGGTGTCAGATGTAATATTTAATTGTTGGTTGCCTGCAGAATTTTCCAAAGATCATGAGCATACATTAAGCTAATAATCATAGGGCATGTTGTACTTGTTATTTCCACTACGTAATTGTTTTGTGGAATGAAGTCTATGTTTGCTCTTGTTCTGGTGGCCTTTTTGAGAAACTTACGTATGACAAATCTTTTGTAGGTTGGCCTTATTGCTGTCAATGATGGGATTATGCTGCGTAACCACATCTTTAGGATTCTGAAAAACCACTTTAGGGAAAAGCCTTACTATGTAGATCTTACGGATTTGTTCAATGAGGTAGTCTTCTCCATCTTGTAAGTTTAGCCTTATAAATCAATTTAGTCAGTCTTTCTTAGATGTTTTGACCAGTAATATACTATTTTCTGGCAGGTTGAATTCCAGACAGCTTCAGGACAGATGCTAGATTTGATTACCACTCTTGAAGGAGAGAAAGATCTAACCAAATACAAGCTGCCAGTGTATGTGTTGAAACTGTGCAAGAGTATCGAAAATAGAACATTATTCTTCACTATTTTTTAGGCTCAGGACCTAGTTCTGCTCTCCAAAATGGGGTGGCAAACTTCTCTGGCAGCCACTTTTATCAAAGAAGAATGCTTCCAGTCTCTTGCACTGTGCTATCATTATTACGTCATCATGACAGTGATGCTATCCTCATCTTGCTGCCTCCCATACACAATATTCTCTTTCTCTTCTTTGTTGTCATGATTTTTCTGTTCCCTTGTTATTATTGCATTGCCTAGATTCAACCTTCTACTGACCAGGAAATGATTTTGCAAGGTAGTCATCGGCGTATTGTTCAGTACAAAACTGCCTATTACTCATTCTATCTTCCGGTGAGTTGTAGTCATTCTGGACGTGCTATGTTTCCAATGATTCTTATTTTTCATTCGTTTGCATTATGCATCATCTTTGACATAAAATACAGCATTATACATACTTGTGATGTCTGATGTGTATCTGATAAAAGGCTGCAAATATCTGAACTTTTTTGGACTGTTTTGCTTATCCTAGATGTCAACTACTGTAGTTCACCCACCCGCTGATAGAGGTGTCCAATTCCAACTTGTACTTGCTTGACTTCCTTCCCTAGAGAGTAAGGTACTCAGGAGATTCATCATTGGTAGATTGTTCTGAGCGAACATTACAATTCTTGGTAGGTCTGAAGTACTTGCAGTTTCAAGCTACTCATTAATTCATGTCTACATTCATATTTTGAAATAGTCCTTTTGTACCATCATCTTGGTGGCTTAGTGTCAATGGGCCAGGCCGGGCCAAGCCCAACTGTGGCCTATCCAAAGCCCACATCAATTTCAAGGAAGGTAGAATTGGGTCAAACCTGGGATCGGCGGGTCCTGGTCTGATAGTCAGACCAGTCGATCCAAAGGAAAGAGGCTCATCCTTGGATTGGAGTGAATTTTATTTTAAAAAATCAGAAAAAAAACAGAAACAAGATGGAAAAATCATCTTGGTGGCTTGGTGTCAATGGGCCAGGCCAGGCCAAGCCCAACTGCAGCCCATCCAAAGCCCACATCAATTTCAAGGAAGGTAGACCTGGGATCGGCAGGTCCTGGTCCAATAGTCAGATTAGTCGATCCAAAGGAAAGAGGCTCATCCTTGGATTGGAGTGAATTTTATTTTAAAAAATCAGAAAAAAAGAAACAAAATGGAAAAATCAAGAAAATAATAAGGGAAAAAATGAATACTACATTATAACAATCAAATTCAATGATATAACATTGAATTTAAAACACTAGCTCACATGCCGCATTGGTTTGGATCAGGCTGACACAGGCCACATTGACTTATATCAGCTTGGATTGGATTGTATCGGCCCGATCCAAGCCACTATGACTGATTTTCAGGGCAATTCAGGTTGATTCAGGTCGATTCAATCTTACTTTATTTTTATTTTCTACTCGTTTCATGGGGGGATCGGGCTTCTCTCTTGAGATCAGATCGATAGGTGTCGATTCCTATCCGAATCAGTCTATCTGGATCAGAGACGGTCGATTTTGCATACCATGCGCATCATAGCACACTGGCCCAACCCAGCCTAGCCCGCATCTTGATTTCAGTCCAGCCCAGCCCGGTCTGCATCACGTTTGGCCCAACCCGGCTTGGCCCTGCCTGCACATCTCATTTGATTATGTATAAGGAAATAAGTTAGGATATGTAATTGCATAAAATGCATAAAGTAATCAATATTTTCAAAAGTTCACTTCTCAATAAAATATTTGTTTCCTTAAATGCACTTATGGCTTCTTAACTGCTTTCTTCTAGGAACAAAGTAAAATGTATTTATAGCTTTGAGCATAATCCCTTCCAAGAAGTCCTTAAATGCAATCTTCCCGAAACTAACTAATTAAGCAAACAAGAGTATGCAACAAAAAGGGGCCTCGGGAACCGGAGATCCTACCACATAGAAGTGGGAGAGGTGTGTAGGTGCTGAAAATGCTCGTGTGATTAACATGAAAAAGCTATGTTGTTTAGTGTAAACTAACCTATTAAAAACAGCAACTAAAGTGCAGTGATCGCCAGAAACTTTTAACTTAAAAGTTTCAAAAGAGATATGATCGCCTACCTGTTTGAACGCGGAAGATGTTGAGTTCTTGGTTCCCCTCCTTCAGCCGGCTGAAGAAAGAGAGTCCTTTCTTTGTTCTTTTGTTCTTGCTGTTGAGTTTGAGGTTGAGGATCGTCCAGAAGTCCTTCTGGCTTTGTGCTTGATTTCCCCTTTTGATCTCTTGTTGTTGTTGAGTGCAGCAGAAACAGAGAGACAGAAAGGAAATGAAGAAATGATGATGAGAACTTAAGTAGAAGCAATATCTAAACTGATCATGATTTTAAGTATATAATTGAACAGCAAACTCACTTGTTTAAATGGCTTTGAAACCCCTTAAATCAAATGGGTTTTGAAAGATTGATGCTATGGTGTGTGTTGCATGAAGTGAATATGAGAATGAAATTAATGAAGATGAAGAATGAAATGCAAAAATGAAACACTTATGCCCAATTGGTTGAAGCCTTGAAAGAATGAAGATCTTGAAAGGGACGCCGACTTCTGGAAATGGCAGCGCTCCGGCGTTCCGACGTGGTTGCTCCGATCTTCAACTCGCTATAATAACGCTATGGCTCAACTCAACTCAACCTTAACATAACCTTAACATTTTTTACTCTTCAACATGTAGGGTATTTATAGGCTTTTTCTGCGTTCGCGATTAACATAGAAAAATCTAGGATTTATCTACCTTAACCGACAGATAAATACTGATTAATTCATCTTTATCTGTAATTATCTAAAACGCGTCCACCATGGCTGACGCCTTTCAGATTAATTAAGATAAGGATAAATATCCGGAAAAACTTATCTTTATCTTTATTAGCTAAAACGCGTCTACATGTGTAGACGTCTTTTATACTAATTAAGATAAGGATAAACATCCGGAAGAGAAGTTAAAATAGCTTAGGAAACTTAAAACGCGTCAGCCTTCACAGACGCCTTTTAGCTAATTAATTAATTAATTAAAATTCAAATTTAAACGTTAAAACATGAATAAACTCTAAATAGCGTCCACACAGGTTGACGCGTTTTAGAATTCTGAATCGCGTCCACACAGGTTGACACGTTTTAGAAAGAATTCTGAATCGCGTCCACACAGGTTGACACGTTTTAGAAAGAATTCTGAATCGCGTCCACACAGGTTGACACGTTTTAGAATTCTGAATCGTGTCCACACAGGTTGACACGTTTTGGAATTCTGCATATTTTAACTGAAATTTGAGCTAAAATCAATTTAATTGATTAACTTAAACATGTATGTTAAACCCGACACTCAAAAATATCAATAAAAATTAATCAATGATTAATTATCAGACCATTCTGAGGCATTATATGATATGAAATTTACTCGAAATGATGTCAAAATTAGCGTGTCTACAAGGTGGGGGGTGATGGGGACGATGAAAAGGCAGCTCAAAAGGCTTGCAGGCCTGCGGGCTTGGCCCGAGCCTGTCCATTAAGGCCGTGGTCTCTCTTCTCCTATGTTTGATAAAAAATAGAGTAATAATATACAGATGGCCGTTGTAACTGTTCTAAATGTAAATAGACTATGCATGGTGGATGAGTATAATGCCTAAAGCAACATTCTGTGTATTTGTGATTTTGAATTTTGAATATAATATGTTCTTGATGGAATAATTATTAGTTAAGATATACAGACGAATTCCCGAATCCTAAATTCTTAATCCTGCTTGATGGGACTCCCCACACCCTTGTCAAACACCGATGCTTATGCTCATAACGATTTAACATAGCATACACCACTTGGAGCTAATAAATTACGTCTTCAGCCGCATGGTTTCAGCTTATGTAAAACTTTGGGACCCAAGTTCTTTTGGCATGACTCTCTGTCTAGATTCTATTTATTTACTTATTCTGGTTGATGGTTCTGTTTGGATATTCTGTACCTCAACTTTATTGTGATTATATTCAAGTGGCTATTTGGACTTAGGTTGCATGTGCATTGCTCATGTCCGGTGAAAATTTGGACAACTTCGTTGATGTGAAAAATATTCTTGTTGAAATGGGAACATACTTTCAAGTACAGGTATTTTCCTCCCGAAATAATTACATATATGTCTGTGTTTATTCAACATTTTAGTCTGTTTTTGAGGAAATATTTGTTGCTCCTCGTAGGATGATTATTTGGACTGTTTTGGTGACCCTGAAGTTATTGGTAAGGTGAGTGAAAAGTGAATTTTTTTCATTGGTAACACGTTTAGAGTATGCTTATCAATCTCTTCAGAAGGTATGCCAAGACCTCATTCAGCAACATGGGACATTTTCCTTTCTCAATGGTTGATATATTTTGTGGCATCCTGTAGATTGGGACAGACATAGAAGATTTTAAATGCTCTTGGCTGGTGGTTCAAGCACTTGAATGTGCTGATGAAAACCAAAAGAAAATTTTACATGCAAGTACAATCCCCTTTTTCTGGCACGAGCTAGGCATAGACTACTTTTATGCTAACATTGACAAAATACTTGCCATTCTCTCTTCAGGAAAACTATGGGAAGGCAGACCCAGCATGTGTTGCAAAAGTGAAAGCACTTTATAAGGACCTTGATCTCGAGGTGTCGTCTCACCTAGTGTTTACATAAAGGATCCTCTCTGATGTTCATTGCAATTCTTGCCCGCTGGAGCAATACATAGCTGCATAATTGCTTTTAAGCTTTAAGTGTTTATCAATGGTTTCTGAGTAAACATAGGTGCACTTTCTTTCATACATGTAGCATTTGGTGCATGCATTTCGTAACGCAAATTTCTGCTGATGCAACTTTTTGTGCCTCCATGGTAACGGAACACCAAGAACCATAATTTTTTAAGTTAAGAGTCTGGTTGTCTTCATTATTCTTGAGATTGAGAGCTGTTAGTTTTATTTGTAGTGGCTGTTCAAGTTTTCCATGCATTGTTAGGATAAACATTCTCCCGGGGGATTCGAATTTTGTGTATTGATTTTTTTTTTCTCTGGCATTGATGTAATGTAGGACCTGTTGGATACGGGCGTTACTAGGACTGGCTGGCCCAGAAGCCTGCTAGGCCTGGCCCAACTTAAACAGGGTTCGGTGTTTAAAAGAAGCCCATGACAGAAATTCGACTCAGCCTGACCCAGCCCAGCATGTACACAGGCTGGGCTTTGATGGTCAGGCCTTTAAGCTCGAAGAAGGGAAAAAGTGCCCCCCTTTAAGTGCTACTCACTCTGGGAAAAAATACTATTACTAAAAAGGACACAAATTTTCAAAATATCTAATAGGGTCCCAATAAGCTTAAAATATCTAAAAAAGGGCACCCCTTCTAAAGTTCATATTGGAATGGGACAAAAATTATATTTTCTCTATCATACTAACCAAAGTACCCTCAGTTGTTTTACAAATAGATTGTTCTAATCTAGATCCGTATAATATGACTTTCGTATCTTTGATTAAAAGGAAAATCTAAACGGGACCCTTGTTATTTAGTTTCCTAAAAGGACACTAATACTAGAAACTATCAAGGAATCTCATTTCTCTAAAATTTAAAGTTGAGAATAGGATCCTAAATATTTATATTTGATAAAATATATCAAAATAATATGGACTAATATTAACTTTGAATTTTATTCAATGCATAAAATAAATACAATCATACTAATAATTATCCATAATTAATATTTTGGTCATTAGTTCGAGATAGCCAATTTTTATATATAATTAACAAAAGTTAAGAGAAACTATTTGTAAAATGATTGAGGTATTTTGGGCATCATATTAGAAAAATAATGGCTTTTGCCCCATGTAGATACAAAATTTAGAAGGGGTGCCCTTTTTAGATATTTTGAATTTATAGTGTTCTTATACTTTGAAAGTTTTTTTGCCATTTTCTGTAATTTTCCCCTTATTCTATCCCCTCTCTCTTGTCAGTGCATTTTGAAACCCAACTTTCGAGCTCTTGGCATTGGTGGCAAACTTCAATCTCAGAATCTCCTCATGGTGGCATCTTCTTCCATCATGAAGCCTGCTCAGTCATCTAGAGTCCCCCTTCATGTAGCAGATCTCCTCTGATGGGACCTTCTTCCATTGTCAAGGCCAACTGTGCACCACTGTTAACAGTCTGTATCTCATCACCCGAGGGTGAGGAACACATAAATCTAGACCCAGTGCCTTGCTTTTCTGGGCTCTAATTCTTCTCTTGCACCTTGCTGTACCTTCCCCCACTCTGCTTTTCACTATCCTTGGCTCTGCTATGGTCATCTTTAAGAAAAGAAGGGCTTTGATATTTCCTCCAGTTTTATTGATTTTGGTCTAATGTTCAGTTGTTTGCAAAGTTGTGTTTTATCATCTATTCGAGAGTTGAGGTTTTTCCCTCCTGCAAACTAATGGTTACGAGAGGGATGGAACCTGGTCTTCTCTGGCCTGGCCCAGACACGGCCTAATGAATCCCTACCGCTGTATTCCCATGAAAACACCTTTTTTTTTTTCCCACTACGGTGATTCCAGAATGGTTAAAAGGAATTCATTTTGTTTTCATGATTTCATCCTCTGCTATTCTGTCACCTGTGCTTTAGAGCTGATTTATGCAACTCCACATGCTGCAAGTCGTCACTTTTTCCCCCGAAGGGTTGAGTGGTGACAGGTGCCTGAGAGACAACCAGGGGTAAGTCACCTTCTCCTGGTTTGTTTATGATGGAGATGGAGAACCAATTACCTGATTGACCAACAAGGAAGAGGAAAGTCTTTGTATTGATCATTTTTCACACATCCCGACAACCAAAAACACCTGTACAATGGGGCACATATGGTTAAACTTATGCTTTTACGTCAATCTGAAGTCCTTTTTTGTATACACAAGTTTCCTCTCATCTAGGTAACCGAGCACATAGAAATGTAACTTTGCTATCTGTTGAAGGCCAATATTGGAATGTATTGGTTCTCAACTGCACAAAAGAGCACAGAGAAATGAAGACACTAGCCCATAAGTTAGGCATCTGAGTGACTGCTGCTATAATGGATTCAATAGACTGGGCATTAACTTATAATCCCCATCCCTATGTTTTGTGGCATTTTTACGTATTGGATGCTTTCAAATTTTCACATTCTTTTCTCTTTTGGTAGACACCAAAAAGAGGTAGTGGAAAAGAAATGTGAACCAGTTAAAAGTGCTGATCTTTGTTTGGAAGTGTCAAAATGGAAATGATCACGTAACATGATGTCTTAAAAAGAGAGCCCATGACATAGCTTTCAATTTATATTGTAGGTTTTAATTTATATTGCTTTCAAATTTAGTATGAATTCATTGCCATGCAAGTAATTATTTGTTTGTTATCAATACTTTTAACTACACTTTGCCCTGGACATTCTGGCTTGTCCTGTTTGTCAAGTCGTAGTTTTTAAGTTTGTAATATGCAGGCTGGGAGCAGTAAGTTGAACTGTCTGAAGCTTTAAACTTTATCTCACGAACAAATGGAAAATATCAATTTAGAAACCAGCTTAACCTGAAAATGAAAAGGTGGCTGTTAACCCGAAGATGATAAGGTGGCTGTTTCAGCCAGATCCAGTTTAGACCAGTTCAATCCTAGCTAAATTCATAGTAAGGTTGGATTTAACTGGATTGGCCTGACAAGATCCCTGCCTAGTTTTAAGGTTTTAAATCCATGGTGAAAGGCAAATGCATGTCTTAGAGAACCTACGCTTGCATCCAAAAGGATGCTGTCTTTCATGGGGAAGTTGTTTCAACTATATAGCGATCACCTTTTTTAGGTAATGTGGAACTAACCTGTGGATGTTCCCACATAGTTGTTTCCACCATCCTGGACACTGTATGCTGCATAGATGCACTTACACTGTCAACCGTAAAGATGTGTCCCAGTTAGGCAGTCCAAAGGATTAAGAAAATGCTGTATTCTAGATTGGATCCATAGAAACAGCCCATGAAAGATAGGGTACTTCTCATGGACCGGGTGCGAGTTTTTGATGATATTAGAGACAAACGATCACGTGAAGCTGCCGTGTTTAGTCATGTGCACCCGACTTCCAGTACCATTGTCTATGGGCCATAGGGGTGATGGCATGGACAAAAAGACTTCCCCAAAGTTTCATGGATACATAATCTTTTAATGACTTTCTTGAGTTTTGTAATCCTTCTTTCATTAATGAATTTGTGGTACCAATCACTTAAAAAAGTATCTTTCTTCAGTTATGGTGTCAATTTGTCTGAGACACATTACTAAAATGAAATGTCTTTGTGCTGATGAAAAACTGGATGGCTCCAGTCAATCATTTCCTTTTCTTTTTATGGTTCATTGCATAAATCTAGATAATTTACACTTTTGAACAAAATTTTTGACAAGTCTGCTAGGACTACTGCTTGGAGTGTATCTTCATATAATATGCTGTGATTTCTTTTCATTATGGCAGTTTTGTATAAGCAATTATAGTAGGCCTGTGAATATGTTACATGTAACTGTATTTTATCCTCTCTTTTAATTTTCATTATAAAAGCAACCGTAATATTGGGTAAATTGACGGAAATGTAATTTCTTGCTCTTTTATTGTATTCCCCAAATAACTGGGCAAGGCTCTGGTGGTGATCAGGATGATTTCATTTATGCCTTTGTTTAGTTTATCTACTTTTGTCTTATTGTCTCCTTTTGTTTCTTTTGTTTGTTTCCACTTAAGAGTGTATTTTTTGAGTACGAGCAGAGGAGTTATGAAGAACTGATCTCCTCTATTGAAGCCCAGTCAAGTATAGCAGTTCAAGGGGTGTTGAAATCTTTCTTGGCAAAAATCTACAAGAGGCAGAAGTAGACTTGCATGGGGCAGCCTGGCATTACTTTTCTTGATTCTTCCATCATTCATTACCCTTGTGTCTGTGTTATCCCTACATTATTGCATAACATTATTTGTGCGAGCTGAGTTTATTTGTTTGTAAGTAATGTAATCCAGTGTAGAGACTGTTCAACTGGGCATAACCATGTCTAACCACGTTTTCCTCATATATATGTATTGCTTCAGTTGTTGCTTTATCTACCAGCCAGAAAAAAAGACGAAAGAACTACTTGATACACATGATGGGGTGACTTAACTTTGGCTCGAGGTAGTCCATGTTGCTCTGGCCAGTAATACACTGGCTTGAATTTTCTTGTCTAGTAGCAGTTCAAATGGATCTCTATGAGTTTATACTTTGATCTGCGTTTGTAAGAACCAATTTCAGACTACAAAAGTTGGAGCTAACCAATTTTAGGCCGTGTTTGGCGTAGCTTCCGTTTGAAAGTACTTTTGCATTTCCATTTAGTTATTTTTTATGGAAGTCATTAGATCTTGGAAGCCATTTATGTGGTATTTTCCTTGTGTTTTGGCTTCCAACCAAAAGTTACAAGGGGGGAGTCGGAGAAAAAGTGAGGTTATGAAAGAGTCGACTTTTGTAATAAATTAAAATTAGTTATAACCTCTCTCTCAACTCATTCTATGTAAGAAGTGAGTCAAAAGTAACTTTCAAGTGGAAGTTTTGCCAAACACGCCCTTAGGCAATTTTAACCAATTTCAGCTAGTGCATTTTTCCCGCTTGATAATTTACAGCCTTACACTATATTGTCACTGAGGGGATTGGTGTGTTGATTCTTTGTGGATTGGTGTGGCAGTAAGCAAGCCAATGCTAATGTGGTGGCCTGTGAGCAGTGCATCCACTGCTTATACGGAGCCCAAACTTGGTCCAATCCTTTCCCCAACCCCACTGCTAGAGTTTCACGACTTGGGGTAATGAGAACTACTTGCTGCATCTCTGCTGCAGCAGGTGTAGTGCAGCCAACATCTGATCGGCAGGACTGCACCGCCACAGCAGGCGCTACAGCAAGTACTTTTTTGGGGCCAAGTGAAAAAGGGTTTAGAGGGCTGGACCTATCTGCGGTGGCCCACGTTTGATGATGGTCTGACTGGATGAATTTGAAAGGTGGAGCATTTTCATATCTGGGCCATTTGGGAAAGCCTTCCAAGCACCTTTGTTCTTGTTTATGATTTCACTGAGTAATATTTGTTGCAATGTCCAACCGCACAATCAGGGGAAGGCGTAAGATTATTATCCCATAGGGAGTGCAGCAGAATTTAAAATCTTTGTGCCATTCTATCCTGCACTATTGCAATACGTATTGCTCACTTTTCTCACCGTCCAGGACTCCAAAAGGCCACCTAGCGAGTGAGGTGTGAATCAGGGAAGCATGCAAGACCGGTCCAACCTAACCCGGTCTAAACCCTAACCTGCAAAATGCAACGTCGGATGCATTTGGTAATATAGGTTTAAAAAATCCATAAGGGAAAATGTGAATAAAGATTCAGAGACTCGTACATCAATTTCTGCACTCGGCAGAAATTTTTACTGTAACTATTGCGGTAACTTTTTATAATGTTTCAATTTTGAGGTAGGTGGTGTGGCGATGCAAAGGTGATTTTTTGTTCTTATTCTAGATTTCTTTTCCAATATATTGTTTTGAACTTGACAATCCAAACGAACCGTAGATCATGACAAATTGCATGGAACCATTTCTAAATGCAAGATGGCCTAAATTTGATATTGCTCTCACTATCTTGCCGAATTTTTACCCTTGGGTCTGAGTGGTGAAGGAATCTTACGCAGGGAGGAAAAGGTGAGCATGAGAAACAGCATTAAGAGAGATAGGGAGCAGGGCTCACTTTGAAAGGCAACTTAGGAAAATTAAATGAGCAGTTTTAATACTTTAACAGTTCCATCTAACTGGCATGTCTTTTTAACAAGGAGTCTCGATTCTATTGAGGGGGCGATTCACTATTTTCCAATAAAATATTGGGAATGCAAACCCCTTGTCTTTTATGGGCTTGACTCATTCCAAGTCAATGTCCCTTTCCAGCATTGAGATGCCTCACAGACTTTTAAATGATGTAGATGGCTTCAAAAAGAAGGCACACACTAATTGGTCTTTGTCTTCAGAGTAAATACTTGCTGCAATGTTCTAAGACATTGCAGATGCAATTGCTGACTGATCATGAGATAGAACGGTGTAGGTTCATTCCACTTTCTTATAAGAGGTGCTGCAAAACTTAAAACTTGTGTGCCTTCTAGATTGAATGACGGTTGTAGCTATATTGCGGCAAGTATTATTCTTATCTGTGTTTTGAGTTTGTGATCTCCAAACACAGGGTCATAAGCTAATACAAACGGGACCCAAACTACCATGTGCATCAAAGTTATTTAGAACCCTGACTTGATCCGTTCATGCTTGGACAAATAATATACAAACATATTTCCAATCTACATTAACGTCAGAATTCCTTAGATTTTAGATTCTTCTATAGTGTTAGTTGGGAAAAGCCAGTACAGTTACCTCGGTTGTCATGTGTGAGTTCTTTGCCAAAGGTTGTCTTTGAGAGCACAACTTAAAAGAATTTATGAGATAAATTCATGGTAAAATGGAGAGAAAGGCATATGAATCTAATACTAGCCTTATCGCTCATAGGAGATGTTAGCTTTAATCATCACATTTTTTATTATTTTAGAAAATTTTGTATTTAATTCCTTGAAGACCACTTACACTGACTATTTGTGGAAAGCCCCTGTGCATGTGAAGGGGGACAAAGCCATTTAGCCCAACAAAGGCTTAACTGCACAGAAGCCCAAGGATGCCCGTTACTTCCAACGGTCCATTAATAAGGCTCATGTCAATCAGGGTGCGCCAAGATCACACTGCTGGCACTCTCCTTTGGCCCATTAAACCATATAAGTCCAAAGCTCCTTGAGATAAAATGTCTACACTGACCATTCACTCTTAAGGTCTTGATGGGGGCCCCGAGAGAGCAGAGGCCTCCACCAAAGGTTGGGAGTCATCTCCCTTGACCCTCGACGGTCAACGAATCCTTAGGAAGATGTCTAAGGTCTATGTCGACCCCAAAGCCAGTCAACATGGCGGAGCAACGTCCACGGGAGTGCTTGAAAGTCCTCAATAGGCCAATGTCCCATCAATAAAGGTTAGGAGTAAGCCTCCCTCAACCATCTGTACAGTTAGAGCATGACGGGTCTTCCTTTAGAGAAAACCCTTCGGCGTCCTCGAGATACCATGGGCCTCAATACTCGAATAGCCATCCCCAGGACTAGCCCACCACATAGTAATGGATAGGCTGGGTTTTCCTTGACACACTCGATGATTCTCATTTAATGCGCCTACTCGATAGTGGGAGAGTCATCATGAGCTCTAGGCTGTGCCTTGTCTTATCCCACGTCTAGGTCACGCCAGCATGTCATGTCTAATACTCGACAAAGTGATAGAACCACCCCAACTTAATGACATGGCATGTCATGTCATCCAACTATGGGATCTAGTCTCCTTACGAGCAGGGTTCGCCAACTCAAAGATTCTAACCAACTTGAATCACACACAAGTCGGATCGATTTGCACAAGCTCGGTCAAGGCGCATAGAAAAGAAGTTCCTTATCGTATAGACTTGGTCTAGTCACGTTGACTTGGATTTGCCATGATACTGTACAAGTTGCTTGAGTCCACACGAGTCGATCCGGTATAACAAACCATACTTATGGGTATCTATGGTACATGTACTCTCTTGTTTCTGCTCCTCTTTGCAAGGAACGCATGACAAATACTTCAATGAGGACTCAACAAGGATGTAGGCAATAACTATCACAAGAGAAGGGAGAGAGGGTCTCTCCGCTTGAGGAACCTATAGTTATGATTGAGAGCCAATACTAGCTTAACCATCAGAGGATTTTTCTTGGCAAAGAGCCAGGGGCCCTCTAATCCATTTTCGTGACTTTGCAAGTTAGTTGATCTCCACGGTCCACAGTATTATTGAGGGGGTGTGGCCGTCGTCGTATCTTAGATGTATTCCAAACTTCTACCGTAAGTTTTATCGTACATGCATATGACCTCTTGACTTGATGCCACAAGAGGTTTTTCTGAAATAAATAAATTAATACTTGCTGTAATGCCCCTGCAACCACTGTCCAATTGTGCGGTCGCTTCACCATCCTACCCAGAGGCGCAGCGAAATTTAAAATCTGAGACTGTGGCAGTAGCAGCTGCAATAAGTATTACTCTATTTAGAGAGTTTTTCACACATGAACCACATCAAGAGGTTGTTTGCAAAAATTCTAATTTTTTTGATGTTTTCATCTCCAAGCAGATAACGTGAGAAATGAAAGGAATATCTCCTACTTCTACTTTGCATGCTACGTTGCAAACTTCTTTAGATAGTGAAAAAAATCGATGGATTCTCTCATTGCAAACTTCTGTACTTGCATAATTCGGGCAAACCATGTTTCTAATTTTCCATGGTTGAAATGCGGGCACCTTGTCAGACTATGTCAATCAAACAATATTTGTCGAACATATCGTTGTACTGAGAGAGAGATAAAAACGTAATCATCTAATCCTTGACAAAAGGCGGTATTGTAGCTGCTATGCTTGGAAGGTGAGTGCTAAAATCGCTTCTATTACTTTAACATGCTAAACCTTGTTAAGCATGCTATCTGATTGCAAGTCCCATTTATGAGCTGCCTTAGTTCTGTTTAGTTCGCACATCAGATTTTATATTTAAATATAATTTCAATCTTAGTTTTTCTTCTTGTTGACGTTTGCGGTATATTGGTTCTCACATAAATGATGTAAGGGATCTTACATGTTCAAAACCATAAGAGGAAAAGCCCATTTCCTGAGAAAATTATTTTTATAGGATTACGAATTTATAAAAATAAATGGTTAGCGAAAAAAAATGTTCCTTAAGTACAAAAAATTTATCATAAAAGGTCTCTTTACGTCTCTCTACAGATCTCTCTCTCTCTCTCTCTCAATAACTGTTGAGATTTGACATCAATTCACACGAGGTTTCGCTTTTTGTAGTATTTTTCTAGTAACCACTAATCACGGAATTTTTATTTTTTCACGATAATTTTAAGCTTAGAAAGGAAAATTTTCGTTTTTTCTCAAAGAATAAAAAAACTTCACTAACCATACACCTGCAGTGTATGTAGAAGTTATATTTTTATTTCAAAGTTTTAACAATCTAATTTTAAAACTAATTCCTCTTTCCCCAAGCCTGACACTGGCGATGGAATCATCTGACATGTGCATAACGAAGGAAAAGAGACGTTCAACGCGGAAAGCAAGTGTTGGGAAAGAGACTAACAAGGACCAAGCCCCAAAAGGCCACTGGAAAATTCCTGCCCTTTTTATGTTGATCCATTTTCCAGTGCTGGGAAATGTTGGGAATCATATGATGATTACATCAAACCAACTTCAATGGACAAAAAGTTTGACAAGCCACCTGCCTCCCTTGCAAGGAATAATCTTTCTATGATACTTGAGCTGATGGTACACGGTATCTTATTAGGGTTGTTTGATGTTTTAATTAAATAACATTTAAATAAGAAAGTATTCAAGTTTTTGATTAATTTATGTGACATGTTATCCCTTTTCTCTCTCTTTTCCTCTCTATGATCCTGTCCATTGAAGTACGAAAGAAAGCCTTAGGAGAAGCAATATCAGAAAGAGGAAGGGAAGAATGAGGAAGCCTTGTTTTGTTCCATGCCTCCCATAGTTTTTGATGAGGCAGAATCCGATTCGGCTCATTAAAACAAATCCAACACTGAGATCAGTCCAACAGCAGCAGTAAAAGGCCCACTGGCAGTCTTCGGCCCATTAGCGGTCCAGCAGCCCTCGGCCCAGTAAGCAGCCCAGTGGTCCTCGGCCCGTCAGCGGCCCAACAACCTTCGGCCCGTCAGCGGCCCAACAACCTTCGGCCCACCAGCGGCTCAACAGCCTTCGGCCCACCAGCGGTCCAACAGCCTTCGGCCCGATTAGCGGCCCTCAGCCCAGTAGGCTTCAGCCCACTAAGCGACATCAGGCCCATTAGCGGCCCAACCCCCTTCGGCTTAGTAGCCGTATCCGGCCCACTCCGGTGGGAGGGTTAGGCGCTATGACGGTTTATCAGTAAGCCAAAACATAGTCCTATATCGGTTGCCACCACTAAGCAACCTCTATCCTCCGCTATAAATACATGGTTATTTATTACCAAAGGTATGTCTTCTCGATCCAAGGACTACAGTCTAAAAAGCATTAAAGCTATTTCTTCTTCCCTGACTTCTGAATCGAATCATCTTCAGAAGCTAACTTAGCCGTCGGAGGGGGTTCCTTAGGGCCGAAGCCCGGGACTCCTACTGACCGGTTCTTCTTCTTTTCCTCCTTCTGCAGGGACTTCGGTTTGAATCTTCACCGATCTCTCTGAGTCGGTCTCGGCCGCCGACCTCGGGTCTTCTCCCTCCGGTCTCGACGTCTTTCGCCGGCTGGTCCGCCTCGCCCGAAGGAGCCTCGGCCACGCCTTTCGCCGACTGGTCCGCCTCGCCCGAAGGAGCCTCGGCCTTGCCCTGCGACGGCCGGCCCGCATCGTCCGAGAGAGTCTCGGCTTCGCTCCCTACGAGCCCTCGCCCGGGCTCCTCTCGGCTTCGGATCCTCGGCCTCGTTTCCGCCCTCGTCTCGTTCCGGATCCCCGTCGGTCCTCTTCACCGATCCGATCCAGCTTCGGGTCCCATCTTCGGATTCCAGTTTCGGAATCGTATCGTGATAGCTTCGGCTACATCAGTTTTGATTGTAGACATGCATTCTCTAGGCTGTGCAAAGGTTAAATGATGCATATTGAAGTGCATCTCTCTCTCTCTCTATATATATATATATATGCACGTGTGTGCGGGCACGCGCACGTGCACGCGTAGCTATATTTGTGTTTAGATACTCTTCTTACCGTCGCTGTGACAAATAGGGGTTGAAGCAATTGACATTAGACTGGATGGTTATAGTCAAAGATAAGGTCAACGTGAAAGGTCATGTAGATTCTTATGCCTTGTATGAGAAATACATTTAGAAAAATAGATGATGAGTCCCAATAGACCTGATTTGATTGGCCCATAAATGAGTTTAAGCATTGTTTACGCATGCTAGGCCCTCTTCGATGCGCCTAACCAATGTCTAGACATTTTTTTCGGGTCTAATAAAACGTTTAACCTCCTAGACTTTGAAAAAGAAAGCCATCACCTGACTGATGCCTAGATGATGCTTATAGGGCATTTGAGAGCCCTTTCTTCTCTGAGGCTACTTCTCTTTTCATTTTTAATGTGTTATTTTTCTACTTAAGTTTTGAAAGGGATATAAATCTCTTATTGACCTGTTTGGCAAAGTTACCACAATTTTTCATAATGAAGTAGACATGTTTAGCAACCATTATTTAAAAAAAAGAAAACCTTTCGAACTTATTAAATTATCAGATTATTCAATTTTCTGAAATCTAACATGTGACGTAGCTTAAATACGGAGGCATTCTTTTGTTAGAAACATCAAAACAGATGAATAAAGAGAGACTTTGGATCTACACTTCATTCTCTAAAAATTTGACCTGTAAGTTAATGTCCCAAACCAATGTGATCTCTCTTACTAATACAGGATGCACATGAGACGGATGGGTTTATGGACTACTGTGATATCATAGGATGTACATGATCCCTTCCATTCAGCAATGTTAGCTCTTCTTCCCCAAGCCCTCTAATAATCAAGTACTCCCTATAATTATTTAAAATATTCTAAAAGACCCCTCCACCCTCCCTAAAAGGTTCCTCAGAAGCTTTTTCCAAGCTTAGAGGCATATAATGGAAAGATGAAAGAGTACTACTTGCTGCACCGCTCGGTGCAGTGCATGCAACAAGTTACCTTTTTTATGTTTTTTTTTCAATCTAGGGAGGTGGGAAAAACCCTAGGGGAAGGAACCATCTATACGGTTCTATTTTTTATTACATAGTTAAAAAGTTCAAAAAAAGAAAGAAAAAAGAATGATCTGTTTGGAGTGGCGTAAATTACTTTGTTATATTCTCTTATATTTGGAGCATTGTAAATTATTGAGTTTCAAGATCAATTGACTAGTGACGTATTCTTTTTATTCGGTCTTGAATTTTGGTCTCAAGCTACCAAAAATCAAAAGTAAAGAGTTCTAAAACTAGTAATTTTGAAATCACAATTTTTTGCTTTCATCATTTTTCAAATTATTAGATTACAGTGTTTTACATGGAACCAAGTAAACGTAGGTCAGGGCTTAATATCAAACTGTATCAACCATTGGAGATTGGACAATTTTTTTAGAAAGTATAAGTACACATCATTGCCACATCATCAAAAAGAACATTAGCCATGTGGGAGCGGATCACTTATGATTGCTAGATCAAAGCTGGTCCACTGGTCCCCATGGGAGTAGGAAGTTAATTAATAGCATTGCTAGATCAAAGCTGGTCCACTGGTCCCCAAGGGAGTAGGAAGTTAATTAATAGCAATCATAAGTGATCTGCTCCCATATATATATATATATATATTAAAAGACATATATAAAGATTCTATTCTGATTTGATCGCGGGGATGCTTAATTCTCCAAAGGGAACATATATATATATATATTTACAAAATATGTATGATACACTAGGATCCAATGATCCGACCATTTATTTTCTTATAAGACAATTAATGCATACCCTTTCTAAATTGATAACTTAACAGATACAATCATAAATCTAATCTTAGATTCACACTAAATCTGATCCATTTTAATCCATGTAGGAGCATCAACTTTGAGCATTTTGTAAAAAGCTTCTTACCTGGTTACTACAACATTCGGCATAGAGGAGGCTTTCTGTAAAGAAAAATACTTGGTGCATATCATAGTGTGCAAGTTTTGATAAGGTAAATTACATACCCTAATGACATGGATTAGAGTGTTTACACTCATGTGAATTTGCCCTCCACTCTACGATGAATTGGTGGAAGAGACACTCCAAGACGTCTTATTGAGGTGTGTAATCTACCTCATCAAATTTATATGTCAAGATGTACACTAAGGGTCCGTTCGGTTGTACGTAAAATATAATTAGATGGAATTTTTTTTTCTAAGGAAATTAATTTACGAGAAAAATGAAAATGAGAACATTCATATGTATTATTGAAAGACCAAATACTTGAATGTTTTGAATCTTGTAGGAAGTTACTTGTATAAACTGCAAAATGAAATCTCTCAGGTTCTTCTCTGAAAATGGCACCCGGCTGGCTGCCAAATAGGACGCCAAAATTAGGATTTTGACGGAGTCAATGCATTCATTTTTCGTTGATTTGCCTATTTAAGTGCTATCAAATAGGACGTCTAGTTCAGATTTTTAAGAAAACTGGCTCACACACATACTTTCGCAGGATACCAAAATGGACCCTAAGTATCACTAGCAAAGAGAAATGTTATGCACTCACCATGTGATGCGAGGATGGATGCTTCGCAATATCTGCTGGATTGAGCTCATTCTGACAAGTGTCAGATGCTTCAATAGTAATTTACTATGCTTAACTTGTGAGATTAGATAAGAACATAGACTTCCATATCTCGGTTAGCTCTTCCCAACTTCTTTTATATTATGTAGACAATTTATGGCTTTTGATAGGTTGAATTCAATCCGTACTTATCGGATAAGGTTGAGCCAAAACTTTTGTTCACATGAGAGGATTTTCTTTTTTCTTTTTTTTTCCCCAAAAGATCTCTCTTGTCCCATCTAGAGAAAGTTTTTCTTTTTTTATAATTTTTTTTCATATAATAAGATCAATGTTTGGTTCTAAGTGGGCACCTACCGCGTCCAGTTCATCCTGGGCCGCAAACGATCCACTTCATCTTATAAAAGTTATTTAGTTTAACATAAAACTAGACAAAAATGCTGGTTCTCAAATTAATGAAAACAAAAACATCATAATCCTCAAAATTTAAAACCATTAGTTTTAAAACCCTTGATTTTTAGTTTCTTGTAATGAAATCGCACAAAAAAAACTACCGATAAATATAAAATTAATAGTAAAAAAGGAATTCAGATTTTATGGATTACTTTAAAAATCCCGATCTCACTCAAACGATTATAAGAGTTGGATATGTATTCCAACTTTTATGCACATTTAATATATGTATATATATATATATATATATTATCCATGCTAAAATAAGGAGGACATTTTGCTCATCTGTTCTATCTTTTATCCACTTCAGGTCTAAATAAGTAGACATTCTCCTTCAAGAATAAACAATCTCTATTCAACGTATAGAATAAACAACATCTTTCCAATCTCTATTCAACACAACCGCATCTTTCCAATCAAAAGTAAAATAATTAGAATATGAGGTCAAGTACATGTGTGCACATGCATAGAATGACCACTCTTATCCAACATAATATCCTATTCCACCACGAAATCCAGGTCAAGTCAACCCCCTTCAAGAACCCCCTTACGAGTTATAACACTTTATTGATACGCCGCAACGGTTCAACGGTCCGAGCACGGACAAGCTCTCGTCGCGTGGGGACCACCAAAAGTCCACGGTCAACGGCTTCCGTAACGGCGTGGAGTTAAAAAAGAGCCGGAGCGGTCGCGTGGTCTTTGGACGGACCCCATCATTGGTACCGTGGGTGATTAGTTTCTTAATCTAAATTAACAGCTAACAAGTTTCTTTCTAGTATTTAACCCTCGGTGTTGTCCATATTTATGTTCACCCCCTCCCAACCAAAATGCTTCTAAATCACAACAGAAAATTGCCTGCACAAAAGGAAGAGCAATACTTGCCTCACCGCATGAGGTGCGGGCAAAACGAAAAATAAATTGAATTTGTTTAAAGTTGGCCTATGATATCTAACATTTTTATACAATTTGATCTCTGACTAGATGACTTAAAAAAAATTTAAAAATAAAAAATCGAACTCTAATTTATTAGACTCTGTTCACGCTTGGCCTATTAATATCATTTTTTACTATTCATTGAAGTTCAATTTTTTATTTTTTTAGAATTTTTAGATCATCTAATTTAAGATCAGATTGTATAAACATGTCAAGCATGTTTTTTTTTTAAGTTTTTTACATATGTACACCTCAAAAATATCATATTTGAACATATACCCTCAACTCTTTCCTATTATTAAGATTACTCCCAAAAATTCTAAAATGTTGCCTTTATACCCATCCATCAAATTAAGGTGAATTTCAATGAAATACGTCAAAAATATTCCATAAATCATGATAACGTCAGAGGTGTCGGAGGTACATATGCAAAATTTTAGTGAATTGAGGGATATATATGTAAAATATTATTAAATTTAGAGACATCTATGCAAAATTTTTAGATGGAGGGGTATAAATGCAACTTTCTGAAGATTTTAGATGTATTCCTAATAATAGGAGAGAGTCGAAGGAATATATGCAAGTATGACATTTTTTAGGGGGAAAAACCCAAAATTTTATTGTTTTTTCTATTTTATGTGCACTGCATGCGAAGCATATATTACTCCACAAAGAATGTCAAGGTTGATTTTAAGAACTTTTGAAAATATACTCTTGCATATCATCAAACTATTAAGAATTTTAAGTTTGATTTTAATAACTTTAGAAAATATACTAATATGCATCATCAACCTACAATTTTGAATATTTTGTGTTATAAAGGAGGTTGCATGTATCCCCTACTTGTCAACATTGATGATTATACGGATTTAAAATTTGCACAGACGTTTATATATATATATATATACTTTGCAGTTTCCTACTTGCCGAGTCTAATAATATATTAGTCAATCTTAACCTTAAACCAAACAACATTGATGCTAAGAGCATACGTATAGGTTTATGATGGAACGAAGGGATATTAAAGATGGTACGTTGATTTTAAAAGTACAAATAAGAATCTGATAGATTATATGTGCATATTTACAAAAATAATTTTTTATATATAAGCCCTTATAATCTTATGATATTACAAATAAGTTTTCTTAATATGACTGTTTACAAATAAATCCTCACAATCGTAACTTTTTTTACAAATAAATCCTTTTAGGAGTTTATTTATAACACTCTCAGGAGCTTATTTATAACCTTCAGAGGCCTTTTATTAATTCACGGTAAATTGTGGAGGGTTATTTGTAAACAGTCAGATTAGAAAACTTATTTATAATATTACAACATTATAAGGACTTATACGTAAAAACCCCTTACAAAAATCTCGACTTTAAAACAACGCATGGCCATGTTATCCATGTTGGAATGTTTTGTATTTTATAGGCTGATATCCCACAAGAAAAAGAACTCAATCTCAACTTTTATTCTAGATAAAAATGTTAATTTTATCTTTATTTGGATGGATAATGGTGCGCGTGTTTCTTGTTAAAGGAGGGCCGAGGTATAATTAATTTGATCTTTCAATGTTACACGTGAATGTTCTCCAAATATTCCATTTTAATTCCTGACATTGATCAAATCAAGGGATGTAACAGTTTAAGATATTAGGAATCTGTTATATGGAATACGACAACTTTGGAAAGCTTAAGTACACGATCTATTTTGGGTTTTCAGGGGGTTAAAGTTTAATTATATCTATTTTAAAAGTTTTACAATAATAAAAAAATATAGATTTTTTACTTTTTGATCTTACAATCTTTCAATATTCTGTATTACTTCCTGCAATCTTTATATTTACTTTAAACCCCTTAAAATTGTTGAATTCTTCTTGAAAGTCCCTCCATTTAAAAATCGTTAAGAAAGAAATATACTAAGAGTATTCATAGAATATTTTTATATATTCTGACAGAAATATGGTATATGGAAGGAAGATTCTGTGAATGTTCCTTTTCTATTGGTTTCTGACTGAAGGGATTTTTTAGAGAGGATCCAAAGATAGTAGAAGCTTTAAAGATTTTAGGGACTAATACGAAATATTAAAAGATTGTAGGGATCGAAAATTAAAAAAAAACTAAAAGATATTCATAACTTAATAACTTTAGATAAGAATAATGATAGATCTATCTCTCACTCTAATTATCTTATTATCCATTCTTTTCTTGATCATTTTAGCCATTGCTTACATATTTTTGTTGAAAGATCACATGTTACTTACTACTTTTACTTCTCACGTATCCAAAAATAAAATTTCTAATCTTCAACTCTCTGAAACTTTTGATATGTCAAATAATTTTTTATAATTTGACTATTTACAAATAAACTCCGCAATCTCAACTTTCTTAACATTCTGGGGCCTTACATCAATTCAGCAGGAATTGTGAGGGCTTATAAGTAAATAATTAGATGAGAGTGACTTTTTTGTAAATATACTATATTTTCAAAGGTTAAAACATACTTATATTTTATCTTCACACATAATATTAGATAATTTAACCTTTATCATCATCTCATCATCATCATAGCCTTATTTTCTATATACTCGAGGTCAACAACATGAATCTTGTCCCACCTTTTAAATTACATATTTAAAGTACATAAGTTAATATAATTTAATGTTTATGTACAAATATATTAGTAAATTAAAAATAAAGATAAATTACATATTTTTTGTGAAAATAAATCCTTGAAAATTCAAAGGAGAAGCAAACCCATTCCTCAACCCCAAAAATACCCTTTTGCACATACCTTGTTGTATACTGATAACAATTCTTTAAATATTCTCCCATTTACCTGTCCAAACTTGAAACCAGAAGCAAACACATCACATTTTTTCAAAAAATTAATCAGACAACTAAGTTGGAAAGGTCAACATGAGACAACGCGGGGTGCCGGCAACAAGGAACAGGGGAGGAAGAAGAGGCAAAGAGAGAGAGAGAGAGAGAGAGAGAGAGAGAGAGAGACCTCAGCTCACACCGCCTCCTCTGTTCTTCTTCTCCTCTTAAACCTCCCCAACCACCCTCTTCCGACCCAAGACTTCTCCCAATTCCCCGCCCATTCGACGTGCGAGAACAGTAAAGAACGAAGCTTTCTCCACTCTGCCGCCGGGTGTGGCTGCTCCGATCCCGTTTCTTCGCGCCGGCGCCATTGATCTCCCCGATTTCTGGGAGATCTTTTAGGCATTGCGCACCTCTCCCGCTTTTGATCCCCCTTTCCTGTGTTGTGTTTGCCCGGGCTTTCGGAGGGATCCCCCTCAGAGACTCTTGCTCCTGTTGGGTGGGTCCTCGCTGTGGTCTTCACCCCCCTCAATCCGATCGGTGGTGTCGTGTTAGGGCTCGGAGGGGGAATCCATGAACAGATTTGGGGATTTCTTCTGCTGAAACGGGCGTTTTCGATTTTTTTTTTGGTGATTTTATGCTGTTTTTTTTTTTAATTCTTTCACGGGTTTCCCGTTGTGTACCTTCCGTTACTTCTCTGTTCTTCTTCACCTCCCGGTTCCAAATTTTAGGTTTTTTTTTGGGTTTTCCTTCCTAGGAAGAGCTCCATTACATTGCTGAAACCTTTAATTCGAGACTGTTCTTTTTTTGGGAACTCTTGTTTTGATCCGTCTGTCCCCTGTTCCGAGACGAAAGTTGGAGTCTTTGGGTGGCGGCGTGGGAACCCTTTTGAGATTTTTGAATAGTTTTTGGTTGTTCTGGTGGATCGATCTCCCTTCCTCTCCCCCGCACCACACATGAAGCTCCATGTGCACGTCCTGGAAGCCCGGAACCTGCCGCCGACGGATCCCAACGGCCTGAGCGATCCCTATGTGAAGCTGCAGCTGGGGAAGTACCGATCCAAGACCAAAGTGGTGAAGAAGAACCTGAACCCTTCCTGGGACGAGGAGTTCAGCTTCCGGGTCGACGACCTCAGCGAGGAGCTCACCGTTTGTGTGATGGACGAGGACAAGTACTTCAATGACGACTTTGTTGGGCAGGTGAAGGTGCCGGTGTCGGCGGTCCTTGACGCCGAGAAGAAGATGCTGGGGACCTCCTGGTATGGGCTGCAGCCTAAGAACAACAAGAAGGCCAAGCACAGGGATTGTGGTAATGCTGTCAAGCTTACATTTTTGTGCCAGCATATGAGACAATGTTAGATAACCTTGTGATGTTGTTGGCATACACTTATTTGTGAAAATTAGACCTGAGGTGGTAGGAAAGTCTTCCACTGAAAACAGCATCTGTGGGTTTCTCATGTTTGCTTATCCATTTGATTTGCTAGCTCTTGAGATTGGGTGAAAAGATTTCTGATATAGTGTATCTGGTTTACTTGCATAACATTAGTTTTTCCATCCGGACAGGAACAGACATCACCACTGCCTTTTGCCATCCTTTTCTTTAGGTGGAAATGTAATGGAGCATTTGGTGCATGAGATGCACATTGTTTTCCAATGGCCTGACTTGGTTCTGCGGTCCTATCTTTCAATTAGCAAATTCAATATTGTATCAAAATTTTAGTTTCTCCAGCACTGGTATTCATTACACTCAGCATCATACTATCATAAGGTTTGTCCATCAATCTTGGTTTGGTGAGATCCAATTTGGGGAAAATCTTCCGACTGTCTGCCTTGCCTGACATCAGTTACATTGTCTCAAACATTGTCTCTTCTATTGTTCCTTGGTACTGGCTTCCCACTTCTCTTGTTGTGCAAATGACTATGCGCCCATATGTCACATAGAGCAGGGATTTTTCAATTGAAGTTGACACATTGCTGTCAAACTGATATTCCCATAATTAAACTGAAGTCTTATTAAGTTTTCCTTAAAACAAAATTTTGGGAATGTAGCTCTATTATTTACAGCCAAAAGACTGACCATATTAGTCTTGTTTGAACTGCCAACAAAATTATTTGTTAACTTGTCATAAGTAAGCTTTGATGTTGGGACATGAGGTATGCTAGTAATCTATGCTTCCACATTGACTACATTTTTGGTTTTTACTTGCAGGGGAAATTCGTCTTATGATATATTTGTCTCAGAAAAACAGTTTTGACGAAGTGCAAGAAGTCATCCAATCTATTTCTGATAAAATTTCAACTCAATTGCATAGTACAAGAGAATCATTTAAATTACCCAATGGATCTGTCAAATCGACAGAGGTATCTGGAATAGAAGATGCTGGACTTTCTAAGGAAGAGAAGTCAAATGTATCAACTTTTGTTGATCGTATTTTTCAGATCTTTTCTGGAAAACAATCAGAATTTGCACCAATCCCTAGTAAGGAATTTAATTCATCTGAATCGCCAGAGATGCTGGTTAAGCCTGAAACTGGTGAAAACCAATCTGGGGAAAACAAATCTGATAGCACATCCTCTAATATCTCCTTTGATGACCTGCTGAGAAGTATGATATCAAAAGAACAAGGAAGGGAAATGCCTGGCAACCTACCTGGAGGAGTTCTTCTTGACCAAGCTTACGTTGTTGCACCAGGTGACCTGAATGCCCTTCTTTTTTCACCCAATGCAAATTTCAGTCAGTCTTTGGCAGAGGTTCAAGGAACCACAGGATTGCAACAAGGGCCTTGGAGACTAGAAAATGGAGGGGAGAGTTTGAAACGAGATGTCACATACATTAAGGCAGCAACTAAGTTAATTAAAGCCGTGAAAGCTACAGAAGAACAGACATACTTGAAGGCTGATGGGAAATCATATGCAGTTTTATCGAGTGTGAGCACTCCAGATGTTCCATTTGGACATTGTTTCAGGACAGAAGTTCTGTACTGTATAATGCCTGGACCTGAATTGCCATCTGAAGACCTGTCTTCTCGCTTGCTAGTGTCCTGGCGGACAAATTTCTTGCAGAGTACAATGATGAAAGGTATGATTGAAAATGGAGCCAAGCAAGGCCTAACAGATAGCTTTCAGCAGTTTTCTGATCTGCTATCTCAGAATGTTAAGCCAGTTGATTTGAAAGATCTGGGGTCAAGCAAAGAGCAGATTTTAGCTTCGTTGCAGGTGGAGCAGGAGTCTGATCTCAAGCTCGCACTTCGGTTCTTTGGAAATTTTACTGTTTTATCATCTGTTTTCATGGCATTGTACATTCTTGCACACATCCTATTAGCCAACCCTAGCACAGTACAGGGACTTGAGTTTGTGGGTCTAGATTTGCCAGACTCAATAGGGGAGCTTATTGTTTGTGGAGTGATTGTTCTTCAAGGTGAACGCGTTTTGAAGATGATAGGTCGATTCTTGCAGGCCAGGAAGCAAAGAGGTACTTTATGCTTCCTCAACCAGTGTTTTTTAGGTTACTTATACTGTTTTGGTGTTCAACTTACAAAGTTATTATTATTTTAACTTAGCATTGTGATTTATCCAGAGAAATATTCTGTTGTTTGGTCGGTATGGATCAGTTGTCCATAAATTAATATCATCTTGCAGAGAAAACATTCTGATTGTTGTATATACTTATGCATGGGTTATGCATCATAGAAGGGAACATGACTTTTTATTTTCTTGGCATAATCTTTTAAGCTCACAAAAAATTTGTGGTGCGTAGTATGTTTATTAAACTTCTAAACGGAATGGCTCCTCCTGTTATGTATGATATCTCAAAATTCACATTTATCTTTTGTCATCTGTGCCACTTTTGAAAATTACCATCAAGTGTCCTCATCCACATTGAGTAGCTTAAACTTAGATTTATCTTTTGCTTATTCACATGACTCCAAAAGGTGCCTTTGGCATTTGATATCTAGGCAAAGGATATTTTGTCCTTTTGGAGACTATAGATGCTCCGCATGTGTAAATGTCAATATGTAGGTTAACCATACATTACCATTTGCCAGAGGTAACACTAAAGAGCTTCTAATTTAGGTAGATGGTTATGTATTCATGTCATAGTGATGTGCTATGGATGAGGTGTTTTTCCTTTAAAACTTCGCCTTTGATCTATTTGTAAGGTCGATACATAAGCAAGGAATTCAAAATTGGATCGGGGGTTGAATCAGCTAGTCTTGAACCTTATCCGGATGGGCCCGAATCAGAGGATTTTTTTTTTTTTACTTAAAAAAACAGCTAAATCGTCCGATACTGGTCCCAATCTCACCTCTGATCCTGGCTTATTTCAGCTAATCCCATCTGATTCTGGCTATTCTTGGTTGATTCCAATCAATCCCAGCTGAGCCAGTGATTTCCCTATTTTTGAATGGACCACTCTTGTTCTTGATCTGATCGGGCCCACCCTGTAAACCATAGGATATGTGGTGCAATTTCCTCTCATCTAAGTCATCACTCAGCTTCACATGTGAACACACTTCTTTGTGCTCTTAATACAGTGGTAAATTAACTTTTCCTTTTAGCCAACAGTGTCAGGGATAAACCTTTTTTTGTGCGAAAACATTCTTCTGTTGGTTAAAATCAGCTTCTTATAATTGTTTTTTTTTTTTTTAAAATTCTATTGACCTAGTTATAGAGTCCACTTCTTATATCTTAATACACTGATATTGCAAGTGATAATCTTTGGGAATATAACAGTTTTTCTTTCATCATATTAATTACAGGTAGTGACCATGGAGTCAAAGCACAAGGAGATGGTTGGCTGTTGACTGTTGCATTGATTGAAGGCAGTAGTCTTGCAGCCGTGGATTCAGCCGGATTTTCCGATCCCTATGTAGTTTTCACCTGCAATGGCAAAACAAAAACAAGCTCAATCAAGTTCCAGACACCAGACCCCCAGTGGAATGGTATGCCACTTCAGGTCCTTTGCACATTCTTAAACTGTCATCTCAGCTTTCATGTCATGATTATGACCTCTGATAGCAATGTCGCTATATTGATTTATTGTCCAAATCTCTTGGATTTGCAGAAATATTTGAATTTGATGCAATGGATGACCCTCCATCCACAATGGATGTGGATGTGTATGATTTTGATGGGCCTTTTGATGAAGCTACCTCGCTTGGGCATGCAGAAATCAACTTTGTAAAATCTAATGTTTCAGATCTAGCAGATTCGTGGATTCCACTTCAAGGAAAACTTGCCCAGGCATACCAGTCCAAGTTACATCTGAGAATCTTTTTGAATAATACGCGAGGTACTGAAGTTGTTAAGGATTACATAACAAAGATGGAGAAAGAGGTCGGAAAAAAGGTGAATGATTGTTTTTTTTAGTTTTGATCATTACCTGTAGGTATGTAATGAACTCAGTATGTATCACGCGCTATTGCTCCCCGAACATTTTGCAATTTCATATGCAGATAAATTTGAGATCACCCCAGACAAATTCAGCATTCCAGAAGCTCTTTGGTCTTCCACCAGAGGAGTTTCTCATCAATGATTTTACGTGTCACTTGAAGCGCAAAATGCCTATGCAGGTGATTTTTCACCCATGACAAATGTGTTTTTTGTTACAATTTAGTTTGTCACACTAAGGAATTATTGATTTTTTCTCCTTTTGATGGAGCAGATACAATGGTAGATAAATTTTTTATATAATTAATGCATGAATCATATTTCCTCCTTGTGAAAATGCCTCAATGGTTTAAGAATAGGAATTGAGATGAATATTTTAGTGACTTAAGTGCTAATCGGTTGGGTTTTATCTGGGAATTGGATTTGTGTGTTGGTGAAGTGAGAATGAATCGAGTTAGTGAGATAACAGTGGTTGCTGTGTTCGGCATGAAGTTGTAGCTCAACAGAAGAGGTGGAATCTGCATGCTCCATGGCTGCTAATCAATCTTCTCCCTGATCTCCTTTTTCCTGTGTCCTTTTCGTCTGACCTTTGTCTCTCTTTAATGCTCTCTCAATCTCCATTTTCTCTCATGTTGTCCTGCACCTCTATTTCTCACTCTCGGTCAGCCTTCCACTCTATCCAGTTTCTATCTTCTATTTCCCTGTCAACTGGTGACAGAAATTTGCGGGAAAGCATCGGAGACTGATGTGCAGCAGGGCCACCATCAGAAAAGGGTCATCGTTGCAGCATGGTTCTCTAATCTCATGTTATGCCCACATTTGAAATGAACACCTAAACCCCTGGGAGTATTCCTGCGTCAGGAGACATAACACTAGAAACCTCAGCTTTGAGAATGGAAAGTGGAAGGCTAAGATCAAATGGCTTATCATGATGAGGGATCTTATAGATGTTGTGTATAGCACTTTTACATATGAATGTTACAAATCCTCAGCCAGCACCGAACATGTCACTTCTCATGAATAAATCAACTAGTTGTTTGTTAAAATTCTGTCCCACATCACATCTACTTTTCCAGTCCAACTGATACATTGTACTTAAGAGCGACATCATTTCAATAGAAATATTGTAAATGGCCCACTCCAATAGCTGCACCAGCAAAGTATGCAAGGGGAATAATTGATAAGATCAAAGTAACTGCACAATGATCTTCTTTTCTATGAAAAGTGCATATGGAACTAGGCTATTCAGGGGCGTGATGTTAACTGAATCAACAACCCTGTTGCCAACTTTTTCTTGTGTGAACTTGCACACACAGTTGCCTCCAGCATAAGGGTATGACACTTTGGTGTTCATTGTATTTGTATATATCATAGTAGTCAATCCCGTCCCATCCCAGCCTGTCCCACCGACTCCCACTCCCACCTGGGAATGAGAAAATGAGACAGGATAGTTTCTTGTCTATCCCAATAGTTGTCCCAGCCCGTTCCAGCCTGCCCGGGTCTATTCCAGTCTGTCCAAAAGTTTCTTGTCTATCCCAATAGTTGCAACATGGTATTACATCCAAAGCACTGTTGTCAGGGCGCCCACCTAGGCGGCGCCGCGTAGGCGGAATTCCAGCTGCTAGGTGCTCGTCCGTCTTTCAACGGGCCCAAAGGCACCCAAGGCACTCGCCTAGGCGCCCAAGGTGCCCTTATTAGATCTGCTCATCCATTTTGAGGATCTTACTCTCGTTGTATATTTCATCCAATTAGCATTGTTTTATTGTAAACCTTCATTTTTTGTTGATGAGAATATTTTTTATTATGTGTTTTACATTATTGCTTCATATATATCATTGTTGTAAGCATTAAGTTGTAGATTTTGGAAAATTATGCATCTGGGTTGGTATTTTTTATTATGAAATATCATTTTCATAATTAATTTTCAGTCACATATTTAGTTTTGATACTTCAATCCAATAAACTACCTATTATTTTTCACATCAATGCCATATTAGTGTTATTTTTTATATTTTTACATTAATGTCACATTAGTGTAATATTAACTATATTATTATCAACTTATGTCACCTTCTTAAAAAAAAAAAAAACTATATTATTATCAACTAGGCGCCTAAGTGCTTAGGCACTCGGGGACCCCAAGTACGCCTTAGGTTGCCTTACCGCCTTGACGACAATGATCCAAAGCTGCTGAATGCAATGGCATTTTTGAGGAACTTTTGCTCAGACAGAGACATGCTCTTATTTTAATTGCAGGTAGTGTGCTTCAAGAAAGGATTATGTGCAAAAACTATGTGCTGTTGAAATGAGGATGTTGAAGTGGATGTATGCTAAGACTAGAAAAGATAAAATTAGGAATGAATATATATGTAAGGATTTAGGTGTAACTTCTATTGACATGAAGCCTAGGGAGACTAGGCTAGATGGTTCGGTCATGTACATTGCTGCCCAAGTTCAGCACTAGTTAAGAGGTGTGATAAAATTAGAGTGGTGGAGGATAGAAGATATTGAGGAAGATCTATGATGAGGTAGTTAGATTTAGTTAGAAAGAACTTGGTGTTGCTACATGTTATCCCAAGTTGGCATCGGATAGATTAAGATGGTGGGACATGGTTCATGTAGCCAACCCCATGGGATAAGGCTTTGATGATGATGAGTGTGCTTCAGGAACCAAGATTGCACGAGAATGCAGGGTATCTCTGGTGAGGATGCCTGGCTCTTGCTTGACATTTAACATCTGTGTTGAAGTGCTAGTAGTAGAAGGTTTATACACTCTTTCTAGTCATCTCTTCCTTCTCCATCTGTCTGGCTCACCCTTCTTGTGGATACTTGGAATGGCAGAGAGATGCATTAACCATAGTTAATTACATACAGAGGGGAAAAGGTTGTTGTTACGGGAGTGTCGGGAGTGTTTCCCTTGCATTAGGATGGTTGGTCATTGTGTGACGGTGCTGGCCATTGTGCGAGGATGCCGTCACTGCATGAGGGTGTCTAGCTGTCATGCCAGGGCCAGACTCTTCCACATATTACAGCGGTGGCTCTTTTTGTTGCTATTAGATCCTCTATGGACGGCTATGCGGGTTAGACATATCTTAGTCAAATGTTTCCTTTAGGGGGTGAGAATTTAAATCACCCCAGTCCCTTCAACAAGGTAAGGTCAATTTGGAATCAAATGACAGGTGAGAGTTCAATTCACCAACTCCATTAAATTGGGGGCGGGCGGGTGGGAATTGTATGTTCCCAACAGAGTACTGTTCTCGCTGGAATTCAATTATGCATCTCATTAAAACCCCATTGGTATTTTATTTGTCCTTTCAAGATAAACTAAGCTGATCTGGATAACAAATTTAGCTTACTATTTCTGCAGGGTCGCCTGTTTTTGTCACCAAGGATAATTGGGTTTTATGCTAATCTTTTTGGGCACAAAACCAAGTTCTTCTTTCTTTGGGAGGACATTGAGGATATCCAAGTTATTCCTCCATCACTTGCATCAGTAGGCAGTCCATCTCTGATGATTATTCTCCGTCAGGGAAGAGGTATGGATGCACGGCACGGGGCAAAGACACAAGATCATGAAGGAAGGCTGAAGTTTCATTTCCAGTCTTTTGTGTCATTTCATGTGGCCAACAGGTACTAATTTCTTGCTGTTTTCCATATTGATGTCACTGAGACCTGCTGATAGTTAATGCACCAGGCGATCTTTTTCATGTTTACAGTACCATTTACATGAACCTTATCTATGAGCCTTATCTTCTTGTTAGGTGAATACTGCCGGCATGCTCTCTCTTAGCTTTCTTAATTTATATAGTTCAGTCTTGCTGTCCCAGATGTCTTTCTATATTGTCAACCATTTGGACACAACTTTGGCCTCAGGTCAAGAATTCTTTATCAGTAACAGGACATGGACTTTACCTATCATGGGTATACATTCCAATCGAGTATTATCAGTAATAGGACATAGACTTTAACTATCATGGATATACATTCCAATCTAGTAGTATCAGTAATAGTACATGGACTTTACCTATCGTGGGTATACATTCCAATCTAGTATGTCCAGTGAAGGATAGGAGTGGTATCGTGATTTAGCAATATCTTTGTGGCAAAGCTTTGTTTCAAGCAACAATTTTCAACTTCTAGGTTTTCTTAACAAAGTGCTTCCTCAAGTATTCGTTACTTAGCATGTGTTTACTGCTACTCATGAAGGAACTGACACTTGAATGTCCAACAGGACAATCATGGCACTGTGGAAGGCGAAGTCCCTGAGTCCTGAGCAGAAGTTTCAAATTGTAGAAGAATCTGAATCAAAAGACCTTCAAACTGAAGAGTCTGGTTCTTTCTTGGGAATAGAGGAGGCCAACATGTCAGAGGTGTTTTATGCAGCTTATCCTACTCCAGTAAGATCCCTCTTTTGCTATTCACCCTTGTCTCTTTCTAAAGGCTCTCCGGTCACTTATCGTTATTCTCAGAGAAATCTTCAAACATGTGTTGCATTGTCAGACAAACTCAATGATGGAGCTGTTTAATGGGGGGTCGGTGGAACTCAAAGTAATGGGTAAAGTTGGTTGTGTTGAGTATTCCCACACTCCATGGGAACCTGTTAAGCCTGATGTCTATCAGAGGCAAATTAGCTACAAGTTTGACAAGCGGATTTCTCATTACGGAGGGGAAGTGACCAGCACACAGCAGAAATCCCCCCTCCCCGACAAAAATGGCTGGGTTGTTGAGGAGGTCATGACACTTAACGGTGTTCCACTTGGTGACTATTTCAATGTATGGATATTTCTTTTTTCAATATCTGCTAATTCAGTGATGAAATTGTTACTTTTTTTTTTTTTCCACAAACAGCCTCTTTGCAAAAGGCAAGGCTGCATACAAGTGACCCTCCTCTGCCCCGCAGTGGCGGGAGCTAGTGCCACTGTGCTGCACTCTTTGTTCAATTGTTGCCTATTTTTTTTTCTCTTTGTTTTGCTATTGCTTTCTTCAAACATCAATTTGCAGAGTCTCCAGATTCAGTCTAGCAGTCTGATCCCTGTCTTCTCTTCTACAGCTGCACCTAAGATACCAGCTTGATAGTATGCCTTCGAGATCCAAGGCATGCAATGTTCTAGTGTACTTGGGAATAGCATGGCTAAAAAGTACCAAGCATCAGAAGCGGATCACAAATAATGTTATCACTACTTTGGCTGGTCACCTAAAGGAGATGTTCAGACTAGTTGAAAAGGAATTCACTTCAGCAAAATAGGAAGACTATATTTCATCTGGTTGTTCCCATGATCAATAAGTACAGGAATTCTCCAAATACAGGTTGTTTACATTTGGAAATGTTTTTCTCCCGGCCTTAGAATTAGACAGGTCTGAGGAGTCTAATTTTCATTGTACATCAGAAGTTGGAGAGCTACTCAGTTCAAGTGACAGTTTCATGTTTGTGACAATGCGAAACACGATTGCTCGGTGGTTTCTCTTCGTCCGGATGGCCATATTCGACCATCAAACTGCTTGCGAGCCCTTGGGTTGGGCTACATGTCCTGATAGCCAGCATTCAAGTTGGCCATCTGAAGAATGTGATAGAGAAACTGCGTGAGTCCATTCTGAGTGGCTGGTGTTCATGAGGCTGATGTCCATCGCGTAGGTGACTGCTGATGAATGAATTAACTTTGACAGGAGAAGCTTGAGCATTGGCTATACGTTAATTTTGAGATTGAGGGCCTGGGGCGTGGAATAATTATTGTTTTTGTAAAATATTATACAATTTCTGTGAAGATATAGTACATTAGTGGAGAAAGGGAAGATTCTTTGAGATTTTCTGAGAATATATCCTCCTCAGGAGAGAATTTGTAGAATTATCACTCTAAAATTGCATTTTTTTATATGATGTTGCTATTCTAAAATAGTGTAAAAAATGTTCCCACCCTCACCTCTCTCTCTCTCTCTCTCTAAGGTTTGAGGAGTATTACAATGTGGAAGAAAACACCACTCTCAAAAGAACACCCTATGCAAAGCACCAAGAGGGTGCATCATTCTATGGGCTCCAAGAGAACAAAAAAGGAGGCAATAGCAATATATTCTTTACAAAAAAGTCCTCATTTACTCCCTTATCCTATTACAAACCAAAGCGACTCCTTTATCCGGATGAGAAGCTGCCCACTTAAAAATCCCTTTGTTCCTTTTAGTCTATATGGCCTACAAAGTAGTATGAAGGACCAGTCACCACATGATTCTATCATCCCTGCTAAGATTCAAAGATGATCAGAGCAAAATGAGGGCCTTCATGTTGGATCCTAGAGGCGTTCTCCTTTGAAGATTGCAACAATAATCTGCCACACTTAGAGAATGAACAGCCCAGAAATAAATGATCAAATGACTCGTCTACCTCACACACAAAGGGCAAGTGGAGGGAACATCACAGACAATTTGCAATAGCCTGTCAGAAGTAGCGAAGTCTACTGATGGAGATTCTCCATAATAGAAGTTTAATTAACTTTAAGAGGAGCTTTGGGTGCGCAAATCTTTAGAAGGAGAGGGGTTCTAGTACTCCCATCAGCAATGTTTGTAATATCTAGGCCTTTCGGATCGGGTAGTCGGGTCTCTGATGCAGTGTAGTGAACCGCTTAGCAGGGATAGCGGATTTGGGATCTGTTTTAGGATTGTACTTATGTGAAGTACAAGGATATTTAAAATAAGTAAGTTTATTTTAAGAGTATAAATATAAAGCTAACAAACGGTAAGAGTATAGTTGTAAAAGTTTCAAAAGGAAACCAGTATAGCACAGACAAGAGAGTACATGACATATTCATTCTACTTGAATTAATTGGTACCTGTCAGCTTCCCAAATAAAATAGGACATTAGGGTGTCTAACATCGATCTGATCCTTCAGAGCTGCAAGTGCGAAGGGTGTAGCAGAATAGCACAAGTCTCTGCCAATAAAATCAACAGTTCACAGGTAGCAAACGCCATCAAACTTTTGGAACCCTAATTACTACTACATAAGCTCCACCAATTGTGACTGGTCACCAACGGCCCCGGTCCCTGGAAATTAAGCTGCCTTTAGCCGGACCACACGCAGGGGTTGAGACCCGGCTGTCAAAGAGTGAAGGCAACAGTGACCTTACAACTAGATTAATGGTCCCTAGCTAGCTAGCTACTGGACTATTAATTTGTTTGAGGGCATTGAACCTTCTAGATTGGAGGAGACTACATCTCTTGGGAATGGATCGATCATCTCAGTACAGTACAAGGGAAATTTTTACAGTCATCAATGATAGACTGGTATGCACACTGACGGCAAGGATCTTACTTCTGTTTGTGTGCATTAAGAGAGAAGGGAGAACTAGTCTGCAGTCACTCGGGCTCAACTTACATGCGTGTGAGATATCTCACGATTGATGGCTATATGAAAACCTGAAAAGTGATTCAGTAAACTCGACTGCACTATCATGACGCTTTTTTCGCTTATTCCCTACAAAATGAAAAGAATAAAGTGAAAAAAAATCTCCTCACTGTGGCACTCGACCATGCGGTCTGAACCCACTGAATCGGGCCTCTAAAAGATTTTCACCTTTGCTGCATTGAGGTGATACGCTCTCATATCTGTTCTAGTTCATGAGAGAGAGAGAGGATAATATGCATGCACTTCTAAATGGAAAATTCATGAGATAAATAAATTAAATAAAGTTTCAGTGCATGCAGTGAGCCTACCATATATATATATATATATCAATATGATATTAGATTACGGGAATGATGAGGGCTGCTCTGTGGAGGTGATTTCTTTTCGGCAATATTAGAAGCAATTTCCTTGTTTTTTCGGCACTACCGTCTGTTCAATTAAGAATTGCCTCTTCCTTTGAAGTTTTAGTTAAAAAAACAAGGAAATTGCTTCTAATATTGTCGAAAAGAAATCACTCCTAGTGACGGCATCCAGGGCAGCAGTGTTGCACGGTGCCCGAGGTGTAGCAAGTACTACTCTGCAAGGAGAAATACTTTCTAAGTAGCTGTCCAATCAACTTTGATTAGGCAGATGAAATAGCGGGTGTCATCTTTTATTCTTTTATTTTTCTTAAAAATTAAGAGGTGGGAGCAACCTTAAAGAAGTTATCTATGCCATCTGATCTTTATTTTTTTTGAGATCATTCGATTAAAGATTGTACGGTACTGATGGCTCTCTTAAAATTATCTTCACCATTTTACCTTTAAAAAATAAAAATAAAAAAACCATACATATTACTGCAAGTATTTCTCTCCTGCGATATATGCAAGAATATTGGGCATGGTGGGTGACAACTCGCAAGCCCACTACAAGGGTGGACTGGACGGCACTTGGAACGTCGGCAGTGCTCTTCGCGTACGTACGACCAGGAAATGATGGCAGGGCCGGAAAGGCATCGCCCGGCGGGGCAGTCACCACTTGAACGAGCTGGTTATGGTTGGAGGTGACCGGTGAGGGGTCCTCCTCTTCCTCCTCCGGCGGTGGCATCCGTGTCATGCGTGCGCATGCTCTGGGCAGAGCGTTGGCACGTGTGGGCAGACCCCGGCGCCAGCATGCACCGGTGTGTTGGCCCTCTCTTAAAAGCCCCTCTAAAGAGACTATTTAAGGATGATGCAAAATTTTTTAAGGGTTTAAGGAAGAAATATGAAGACTGTAAGAACTTATAAGAAATATTGAAAGATGATAAAGACTGAAAAATAAAATTTCTAACAATTCAAATATAAACTTATAAAAATATATCTTTAATAAATATTTATGATAACTTCATCCACATTTTCTAGTTAGTTGCATTTAAATTTAAATAGGGCCTAGATAGCCACGGCCATTGGGGAAACAACAGGTAGCACAAATATATCCCACTGGGAAGGGAAAGGGACTATACTTGGGAAACCTCCACATTGGAGTTTTCAAAACGAGATCGTCTACGGTCCCATGATCTGGAACGATTCGGGTCGAGTCGTGCCGACTCGCACGAGTCGTATGGAAAAATTCTTCTAAATCATACATATTCGGTCGAGTTGCACCGACTCGGATTCGTCCTGATACGGTACGAGTCGCCCGAGTCGATCCAGTACAACAAACCATGCTTCATACACAACGATGCACTCACAAATCCCAGGGCCCATTAGGACATTGCCTGTTAACTTTCTGCCCACCCAGCTGCTCACAGGAACTAATTTGTGGCATTCTTAATACAGTGTCCTCTGAACGCTGTAGAATCCTGTGGGTCACTGGTGTTCTGTTTCAAGTTCTTTGTAGTGAGGAGGGCTGTGCACTGACAGAACCCAACACCCGAACTTGCCCTGCTCAAACCCAGGTGAGTTGCAGTTGGCTCTTTGGAAAAAAAAGAAACCCATAGTAATAGCAGCGAAAACCCTAAAACTTTCTTCAAACATACAACTCACCGCTTCAAAACTTCACTGAAATTGCCTGCTATTTTTTGTCTAGGCTCTGGGAATCCTCTAAGAGATGAAATTAGGATGTAGGATCGTGCGATTCATCTCGTCGGTCACAAAGGGAATAAGGGAAGAGAGAAGCAAGGATGAAGTATATGAAATTAGGGACAAGGCCTGACACCTTCTACAAAGAAGATGGCAAAAGGTATGCAATAGTTCCTGCTTTAGCAGAGGGTGGAAATCCTCATGAGTATATTAATTCATCTGTTTCCTCCAGGATGTATAGGATGACAGTTTTCCAGTAAAGACATGGGAAAAACTTAATATTCTCACAATTTAAATATCAAAGGATGTCTATGTTTTCAATTAACTATATATTTTCAATTTAAAACATATTTATTTTTTTATTAAATTAAAGGATATCTTGCATTGAGTCACATGAGTCTAAAAGAAACATTTTAACAGGCGTGTGAGTCATTTGGGTTCTTACAAATATTTAACTCACTATGCAGGTCAGTGTTATCCGATGTGCCTTGTGATCTCATCATACAGATTAACAATATTAGATATCAATTGCATAAGGTAATTCCTTGATCCTTTTTTTATTTAAGTAATGCATGTTTTTTGAGCGTTGGTGATCTTCATAGATAATACACCAGTAAGCTGAGCTGCTCTGAGATTTGAAAAAAAAAAACCAAGAAATAATAGAAGCAAAATTAAGCTAGTGAACCACTCAGAAAAATCTGGCCCCTCTTGTTATCTAGTATCCTGATAAAACTTCTCTTTTTTCCCCCTGTACTTGAATGCATAGAAATAGGTTCATTCATGTTGAAGAAAATGTGTTTAATCTCAAGGGAAGATATTATTCAAATGGAAAAGAATACATCACATGGAAAAGAACATTTAACTCCCGATAATATACTGCTCAAAATCCCATATCAAGATATCCTGCTCGGACCATTAAAGCACTCCCCTATGTCAATCCATTAAGAAGCTTCTTTGAAATCTCAAAATTCTCGTTAAAAACTCAATTATGTTGATATAGGTCTCTGATCCACATTCCCATTTAACAATAAATGGAATTTAGCTTACCTGTGAAAATGTTTTGCTGAAACAAAGCTTCCTTAGGAGATGTTAGCAGATGATGGTTATCCAGTTATCAACTGTGCCAAAAATAGTTACATCTAAATTGGCATATCTGATAATGCAATTAGATCATGGTCAACTCAATTTGCGAACAGATATTGAGGGTAGTCATGAGTTCAATCACAAGTAAGTGACATGACCTTTTGTTGAAATACAATCCTAGGTCCAACTTGGGCTTATGCGATTAAAATTCTTCTATACGGTGAAATTCCAGATAGACTTTTAATGTGCGGATTAAATTTACCTAGCAACAGTAAGGACTACACAAAAGTAAACATGTGAATAGAAAAACAGGGAAAGGTTGTATAGTTCACATAAAAAACAAGTCCAGGGATGTAAAAGTTCAATTTAGGGAAGTCCCTTGATGTCAAGATTTATTGAAATATTTGTGTAGGTACCTCTCAAATTATTATGCATGGTTGAGGGTGATATGATGTCTTTGATTATAAGATTAGGTATAGCTCACCTAGAAAGGCAGAAGATGGCAGATACTGAGGCTTTTATCTCAAACACGTAGTTAGTTGCTCCACTAACATAACAGAGACCACTATTATCAAGGTCCTTTTCAAATTAGAAATGGTGGATGTTTTTTGTAAAATCTCGCTAAATAAATATTGCAATTGACAATCTAATCTAAAGTTCCATCACATTGATTCATCTCCTATCACTCCGCCCTCATTTTGTTTATTTGGTTAAGAGAGTTCGAAATTGATTGCATGACAAGTTCAATGGCCGTGAGGGGAATAAAATGAAAGCTGTTGTTGGGACCTTCACACACTCACAGCATTATTCTATAGGAACAACTTTATCATCTGATCGGAAGAATGTTGTTTTCACATCACAACAATGTGCTGTTTAAGGACACAAGTACTGTGGTCCATGAATTTAAGTGTAGATTTAAACAAAAACCCAGACATAGGTTGAAGGAACCATACTTGTTCATGCTAATGGAACCGCATTAAATATGTTGAGTTTTATTAAATATCTTATCTTTATTTCCAAAACCTAGTAACATGTAAATTTGTAAGCACCTTAATCAAAGGTTACTCCTATACAACAAGCTTGGATGATTTATGTCATTCTCAGTTCATCCATTTGACAGTAATTTTAGCAATGTCAGCTTACTGGATATTAACATCAAGTAATGCAGTTGAGAGTTGAAACAGACTCTTAGTGGCTCATGAAGTTGGTAGAGAAACTCATACATTAGGATTAGACATCAAAATTATATATATATATATATATATATATATATATATATATATATATATATATATAAAGGTTATTGAGACAGCAAGGAGTGACATTTATTGCTTACTACCAACAATAATATCAAGATTACTATTTAGCATCAGTGTTTAATATAACAGCCAAATACTTCTTAAGAAATTTTGAATGAGTTGGATAAGCCATGATGTGCATCGGTGAGATGTGCACCAGTAAGTTTTTTTTTTTTTGTTTGAAGGTGGACAGTACCACAAATTCATTAAATGAAGAAGAAGACTAGTGCACCACAGTAAGTTAACATTGACTATCTATCATCATTGTGAATATTACAAGTTCCTGATCAATATAACCACGTCCAGTGAAGACTGATACACAAGGAATCTGCAAGTGACAAAGTAAAAGTACTTTACTATAACATTAAGGAACAGCAAACAAATTCCATGAATTTTGACGATGAGTAATTCGCCACTATTTTCCTGTTGATTAGTGCCACTTAGTCCTAGTTACAAATGAGTTAACGGACAACACTAGATTAAACACCAAATGTTGATTCTTCAGTTGAACTTATCTTTCAACACAAATGTCCATGTAGCATACAGGATCTGCTTGCGATTTTATTTTGCACATGGCAGTAGGTAAGATGCCTTGCCAAAAAAAGGTCCACAAGCAACTTTCAGTTTAGTTCTTTTTGGTGCGTTACCATCATTTGATTTATTTTTTCTCGGAATATTTCATCTGAACTATCCAATGATGAAGCAAAAACCAAACCTGATACTACCTATATTACATTTTATATTTATACAAAAAATAAGATGAAAATGAAAATTGTGCCTATGCAGGATTGAATCAGATTAAGGCTGTTTTATATAAGTCACTCCTTTCCATACTTTGCTCTTCATGGAATTTCACATTTAATTTTCTCTTTATTTTTCCAAATCAAATGAGAGAAGCATAACATTGAACCTTCACCTTCTGACTTTCCTTCTTTCAAGAAAGATATGATTAATTCTTAACCAAGTACTTCAAGGAAAATTAAGGGTCTGACATCAAATCTAACTGCTCGTTCCCTCCATTCACTCTGTCATGTTTGCATGTTCATACTACAATGTGTGCAAGTCCACCAGAGCCTAGTTGTGCTAGACAAAATGCCACCCCACTTTGTTTGGAGAATAGGAGAAGAATAAGGGAGAATAAGAGGAGAATAAGCTTAATTTCGCTTTGACAAGCGGAATGGCTTATACCGGTGTAGAATAGCCTATTCGGAGAATAAGGAGAATAAGCAATTCGACCCTAGACCCAAGAATTGCTTATCCTTCCTATTCCGCCAGTGGGTCCCACAAAACTATCAAAGCTAAGCACCCCTTATTCTAGTATACGCTATTCCGGATAAGTAATTCCGGATAACCTATTCTGCAAACAAATTGGGATGTCCTTCAGCAGGCAAGGGCTGCTGAAGGAAACCAGTCCAAAAAGCTCAACCGATGTTGTTACTCCTATAACCCAAAAAGAGATTCCTCAGAATAAGCCCTTGGACTTAAATCAATAGGCAGTTCAAAAAATCCAAGATAGTTGTTTAAAGGTTCATCCCCATGGCATAATCATCTTTTAATACAAAGCAGAAGGAAAAAATAATTGGATTTCTTTGAAAAGGTTTGTCAGCAAATCATGCTTAACACAGTTCAACCTGAGCACATGCCAACTGTATTAGGTAGGAGAGCCTTCAGCTTCGATCAGTTCAAGGCTTTTAATTTCAGTTTTTTAAAAAAAAAACATAGTTTCCGCTTCTGATGAGGTGTGGCCTCCTGCAACGCCTCTGCCCCGCCTCCGACAATCCAGGAGAGTTAAAACCTGTGGTGCTTCATGATATCCCAGGAGGCGAAGAGGCTTTTGAACTCTGTGCAAGGTTCTCTTATGGGATCACCATCAACCTCAGTGCACATGACTATGTTCTTGCTATCTGTGGAGCAAAGTTTCTCAGAATGACCGAGTCAGTGTCCAGAGGAAATTTCATCGTCAAGCTCGAATATTTCTTTGAGACCTGCATATTGCATGGCTGGAAAGAGTCCATCATCACACTCAGAACAGCAGCACAGTTAAAAGGGTGGTCGGACAACCTTGGAATGGTCCACAGGTGCACCGGAGCAATAGTTGAGAAAATCCTGACTTGCCCATCAAAGGTTTGGTCGTCAGTTTCTAACTCCATTGCTCAAAAAGCATGTGCAGAAAGAGCAGGGTCTAATCTTATTCCTTTCTCCTTTATCAGGTTACATGGTCCTTCACTTACTCCAGACCAAGGTTCTCCATGAAGCGCAGATCCACACCAAGGGACTGGTGGACGGAGGATGTTTCCGAGCTCCACTTTGATCACTTCCGGGGCATCATTTCTGCCATCCAATTGGCAAAGGAGATCTCCCCACTATTAATTGGGGAAGCTCTACATGTTTATGCATGTAAACATCTACCGGACCCATCAGAACCCCAAAAGCCAGAAAGCTCTGGTGGTAAAGCTGAAGAAACCCTTTCCAAAGACCAGCCTATTCTTGAGGCCCTCGTCAGCATGATACCTCGTGAGCATGGATCAGTCACAGGTGGATTCCTGCTGAGGCTGCTCAAGATCGCAAACCTCATCAGGGCCTCTGCTTCCACAAAGGCAGAGCTCATCAGGGCAGCCGGCCGCCAGCTACAGGAGGTCAGGGTGAAGGACTTGCTCTTCCCATTGGCTAATAAGCCAGAATCCCATGGTATCGACCTGGTTGAAGAAATAGTGGAAAGCTTCTTAGCACAATTCCGTCTGCCCATGCCACAAGGGGACGCCGAGGGCATAATCAGCTCCATGAGGAAGGTTGCCACCACCATAGATTCTTATCTGCAGGTCATTGCACAATCCACCAGCATCCCAGTAACAAAATTCGCCAGCATTGCAGAGTCCCTACCAGAAGTAGCACGCCCACAGCACGACAATCTTTACCGGGCAGTTGATACTTATCTCAAGGTAAGGAACACTAAGGATGGAGTTTTTCTCTTCTACTGGTAAACCCACATGGCAACCATCTGCATTAGTCGGTTGTATAGATTTTCCCCAAAAGCTCAACTTTTTGAGAGCTTACACAATATACACCGTTCAGATTTGGGGATCTGGATAGGGTTTCCCAGCCTCTAGGGTTCCGAGGACCCAGATGGAATCATTCACTAGGTCGTAGAGATTTTCCTGAAAACCTTAGCTTTCTGAGCTCTTATACAACTTAAAAACATTCACATTTGGGGATCATGCTAGGGTCCCGAATAAAGGTCTAGCGTTTCCGAGAAACTCACATGGAATCATTCACCGGGGAGTCGAAAAAAACACCTTTTTTTAAAGTTTTTGGCGTACCACTCACAGAATCTGCACCGCTGCAATCTGCGCAGGAGCACCCGGACCTCAGCAAGGACGAGAAGAAGCGGCTCTGCCGGACGATAGATTGCTGGCGCCTGTCCGCCGGCGCACGGCTCCACGCCGTCGGGAACGACCGGCTGACGCTGAGGACGGTGGTGCGGGTCCTCTTCGCGGAGCAGCAGAGGGTCGCCGGAGCCGGCGGCGGCAATGGCGTCCCGTTGGCCGGCGGGGAATTTGGCGGGGCGAGGGGCGAGGAGGCGGGCATGATGGAGGGGTCAAGAACGACGCCGGAGAAGAAGAACAGGTGAACAGGTGGAGGTGGCGAGAGAGGGAGAGCTCTCGAGGGGGAACAAGTTCAAACCAACAAGAACGCGATCGGCTGGACCACCTTATGCCCCTAGACTCATTAAAAAGAGAACATATCCTCTCAATACTTGCACTATTATATCATCTTAAGCATAAATAATTTATTCACTTTTTTTTTTTTTTCTGTGTCTAAGAATATAGGTAGATCCAGATGATCCCGTACCATGTGCTTGATGCGCTTGGATTTATAAGTCATTGTATATATGGAAATATTATGGTGCCACGTCTTTTTTTGGGATTTTTGCATATTTGTACATGTACCCCCAATTCTGGTATGTTGTTTTTAATATCATTGAAATTTCAGTTATATAGTTATGTCCTTTCATCAAAATTATGTGAATTCCAATCAAATATGATAGAAAGCTTCCGTAAATTTTGATAATATTAAGAATACGTATGCAAAATTCTAGTGAATTTAAGAATATATATATAAAAAACATTAGTGAATTTAGAGACATATATGTAAAATCCTTAGATTTGATTTAACAGCATTTTGATGCAAAAGTACAACCGTAACGTTTTTGAGATTTCAAGGATATTAAAATTAATATGTGAAAATTGGGATATAGACGCACACATGTACTTTTTTAGGATTATGTATGTAAATAATCCCTTCTCTTTTTAAGATGGCATGGCATGCTCGCACTCCAAAAATCCAATGCCTTATTTGGTTAGAATCTTAACTCTGATATTTGTTTTCATGTCAATGATATTAACATTGAAATTGATATTAGAAGAATGCAGAGGGTGACAGAAGGAAAGGAGATGAGATTATGTGGACCCCTTTCTCCGGAACATTGTATACTTCTATTTACATGGAGATGAGATAGATTTGGTAGTTATCCATCTTTTCATGACAATGTGACTAGCTTGCTCATGTTCATGTAAGTGGAGGCACATATTGATCTAAAGAAAGAAGTTCATATGATCAAATGTCAAGAAAAAGAGTCTCAAGACTCAAAGATTAAGTCGTAACATGTTGACATGTCTTAAATTTATTATGATAACACACCTTGTTAATATATCACTATCAAAATTGATTGTGTAATGAAAATACCTACTTTTTATAGCAAGAGTAATACTTCTTGTACTATTGTTGGTGCAAAAAAGGTGACTTGGATTATCCCATTTTGTCACTCGGAGAGAGCCTGTATGAAAGTTCTCTCTCCCATTAAATAAGTCTCGATGTCATATAAGTGCCAACACACATGAGGGGTAGGGGGGGGGGGTAGGATTAATTTTTTTTTTAAAAAATACCCACTAAATTGGATTTTGAGTGCATGGAATATGCTTTCCAAAGTACGATCAAGTTCTCCAGAATATGATCACCCTCTCAAGAACATGATATTCTGAAAATTTCTCTAGAAATCATGCTCTCTCTCAAGAGTGTGATGAAGTTCTAGAGAGCTTGATCATGTTCTTAAAAGCACAGTCCATGCTCTCAAAAAATAATTTGATAAACATTTTTTTTTTCTTTTGAATCCCTCACTCTGTGCGCAGATGACATAGGACACATTTAATGAGCAAGACAGCTTTCATATGAGCTCTCTAGGTGGCAAAACAGAATTAATAAGGTCAATTCAAATCACTTCTTTTGCACCTGCAACGGTGCAGCAAGCAATACTCTTAGTAGCAATGTCAAAATTGATAGTGACAGAACCATCTAATGTAATATTTGCACACCCTCCAAAAGAAATACACATTTGTATGCATACTCTCTTTAAATGGACAATGCTGAATGGCCATCAACGCAAGTAGAAATTAAAAACAAAACCATGGTTAACCAACTTATAGTAATTAGTAGTATTTCACTACAAGTGACGAGCCTTCATGGATCATGAAAGCAAAAGGCAGTACAACTGCCACCCAACTCCCATCTGTATATTATTAGAGGGTGTAGAGAGACAACAGAAGAAATAACATGCAATCCTTAACCCATCTTGGAAGCAGCACCCGGCAGGGGGACGAGGTGATGAGAGAAGCTGTATCAGCAATTTAAACGATAAAGAGAGAGCTAACAGCGGTCCAGGCCATTGGTTTCACGCACATAGACAATTACTGTGACTTCCAGGCACTTACTTGCACCAAAAAAAAAAATGTCAATATTAATATGTACAATGACTACAATTTTCTTCAGCTAAAATAGGTCAACTGCAATAAATACAATTTTTCTTCTGCTAAAATACATCAATTACATAATCGTTCACATATTTCACATGGAAGAGAGGGGTACACAGAATCACTATTTACAATTTCTCTTCTGAAATACAGCAATTGTACAAATTTACATATTTCACATGAGGGGTCATTCTTAGCACCAGAAACAGATCCTGGAATTGGTAAAGGGCAGCATTTGACATGCATGGCATGGCAGCTGAGTTTCTAGTTGCCGCCAGGAAAAACTGATCACAGAATAGATGGTGACATAAAGGAATGATGGTAGCCAAAGAATGTACAGCTCCTTAGATGTCGTCACAAAAACAGCAATGTGAATGATTCTTTCCCCAAAATCTGGATATATGTGTTCCCATTTGATCATTGCTTTTCTAAGGGTTAAGGTTATTCCAATGGCAGGCACTGTGAAGTTGCATAACTAGTTAGCATTCTAGAGTCATTTCATCCATGCCAAAGCAAGTCCTGCTAGTCTTGTCATGCTATGAACAGGCAGACTACGTCATCTGATGGAGAAGGTAAGTGCATGGAAGTCATCTTCATGCTAAAATATTTACATTAGCTAAGCAAATCCTGCAAGTTGTGAGAAGATCTAGAGCCCTCAGAAACTTCTTTCATAGCAAAGAGGATTATAGTCATATGCATCACTGGCTTTGACAAATCGCCCTCTCACACGCCTCCTCACATCAGCCCTTGCCTTGCGAGATGCATACCGAATTTTCTTCTCAAATCTGTTTGAAATGTGGGACAAAGGCATGAACTATCAATCTTCTAAATCGGTAGAGCATTTAAATGCAACAATTCATGTTTATTTGAAGCTTTTTAGAATTATACAAAATTTCATAAGATCATATAAGCAACCATGGAGGAAGGTGCCTGAAACTCTAAGCTGCCTAAAACCAGCCTTTAGAAAAGCATGTTAATAGAAATATTTAGCAGATGGAAGATAAATGACTGACCACTTTGGCTCCAGATGGATGATAATAGAAATATTCAGCAGATGGAAGATAAACTACCAACCACTTTGGCTCCATAAAAATATCTATTCAGGTAGCCACGAGTATATGAAGCAGAAGCTAGATATGAGTGAACCATGGTTATTATTTGATTTGTAGTGCACCCACTTTTGCACAGCTGCTTAGATTTTCTATTTCTTTATCAGGAAGGGATTACCCACTGTGGCTCCAAAGCTGCTGAGGGCTGCCTTGCCAGGGACCCCATCATGCTTGCTACTTGGACCTACTGCACAGCAGAGCCTGGCATGCCTGCCGAGCACAAGATAAATCCTTTTAATGCTTGTGGTTGGTGTCACAAGTTTTCTTTTTTTTTCTGAGGTTCTTGCCTCAATGTTAGGACACTGTTCATCATATTAAACCAAGCCCACCCACCCAGGTTCTATGTCTGGGCTCCCCAAACCCTCCCCAAAAAACACCGTACAAACTGATCTAGGCTTGGCCGTAGGCCTCACAAGTAGGTTGACCCCATGACCTTAGGAAGCAAATCCAAATGGCATAACCATGCGATCCACCCGACCAGGCCCTCTGCTGATATCTTTTCCCCCCAAAATAACACTTTTTCCATAGTTTTTGAAATCCAACACAAATTACAATAACTTTCAGGATATGTTTAGTTTTTGAAATCCAACACAAATTTCAATAACTTTCAGGATATATTTATTCCATGAATGAAAATAAGAGCGTTGTCCACAAGCAAATGTTGCAAATAATCAAACCCCAAAAGATTAGCACGGTCATTGCCATAATCAACATAGCTTATCTCATAAATCTGGGATCAGAGATATCCAAAGAAGGATTGTACTGGCAGTGTTATGTTTTAGACCGTCTACCTGCCCAATGCCATTCCTCTACAATGTGGTGCCAAGTACCTGACCAAGATATTTTTGGACAGAAGGACTAGTTGAACTCCCACCGTACAGGTTGGCAAGGAGAAGAAATTGCCTTGTTGGTTCCACAGTTTTCTCTTTCTAAAGGGAACTGATAGCTCTAAATTTTAATTCATTGGTTTCTTCACGAAAAGCCAAATGCACTAACGAATATTACGCAACAAAAAAATGCCAGCTAATTATGTTTGATGATGGTTCTACCAGCTAAATTGAACAACGGTCAAAGAGAATGATTATGAAACATACATGGGGCCTCAAATATACAGAAGTTTAGCAGACAAATCCACCAAGGCCCATGCATATGTCCACATGAACACAAATTTCACAAACATAGTTAAGACAATGGATGCATGTGTTAAACATAAATCAGGACTTACTTTCGTGTCTTTTTCTTTTCCTTGTAGCGCATTATAGCACTGTCCCTGCAAGTTGAAGTGAAAGCAGAATTCCCAAGACCAGGAGGGTACCATGGAGGCTCACCCATAAGAAACATTGTTGACATCCCACAATCCTGATATTCTTCAGCACCATTCTCCCCAGTTACACCATAAAATGAAAATGATAGGCTCGAACAGGTTTCTCTTGTTGGGAAGCACAAGTTTGTGGATTTGGTTTCAGGATTTGATATGACTGAATCAGCAAATACTGCATCACTGCATGCTGGCTGTGTTTCTGTGACCTGCCAGGCTGAAGATGCCTGAGAAAAGATATGTGGATGTAAGGAACTTCCTGCAGATTGATGCATAGATATTTCCACTATCGGTGATAATCTTATTTATTGCGGAGAAGACTCATTGAATTGCACATTGACATGTTGTATAGAGTTTCTAGCAGCATTTTGTGCTCTCTGCAGCTTTCTTTATTGTGAATGAATTATGACTACTGCTGACTAATCATATTTGCCAAGCATAACATAATCTGGATGACTTCCAAATATCCTCCCCCCCCCCCCCCCCAACACACACACAAAAAAAGGTTCCTTTTTCCTTGAAGTGGTCAGAGCTCAGATAAAATCAAATAGAATCATTGTATAAGAATTACTTAAGAAGATAGATTAACAACTATTTGATATGATGCAAGACTAGGTGCATCATTCACAGGTATCATACCAGTTAACAGAGTATGAAATCTTCTGAGATCTTTTGCAGAGTCACTGGGATCATTTTCAATGATCTTTAGATATCACAAAGTTGAACTGTGAAAGGTGGAAAAGAATCAAACGGGTAGGGCCATACCACATTGAAAATTTTCATTACATAGCTAGCATTAGCCAAAAGTGGGGTAATCTTTGAAAACTAAGCTACTGAGTCCAATCTGGTCAACAAAGGTTACTGATCTCAAGATGCAAATGAATATAACCATCCATGTCTACAATGCGATGGATATTAGAGTATCACCATGCGAAAAGGAGCAACACATTGGTTAGATCTAAGGTCTGCACCATATTCTGAGAGTTGAGAGACACTCAGCATGATCAATGTTGCAATTCTCATTTTATACATGGGGAGTACTTATGTTTATACAAATCAGCTGTCACGTATGCCTTTCTTTTGTAACCATGGCAAGTTACTGCAAGATTATAATAGGCTACAGTGAAGATGCCTACAACAATATGATAACCTGAGAAATTCAGAAAGTCGAAGTAGAAACTGAACGGACACTTCAGTAAATTGACATGATCTTTGACTCATGAAGCATGCTTACCATACCCACTAGGGTGTACACCAGTGATTCATTAACTAGAGGAAAACATGCCACTGTTCATCTACACCATACCCATATGATTTCAATACAAACACATGGAATGAGCCTTCCTACATATTTGGTGTTCATAATTTTGCCAAGAACACTACAATGTATTTAGATACGAAACAGAAACTCTCCAAATCCTTGTGCGAAAGACGCCCATTTTCTGATAGGTAGGAGGAGAAATGTACCTTTGCAGGATTTCCTTCCTGGAGGTTAACACTGAAAGCAGAAATGTTTTCGATTCCAAACAAACTATCTGTTTCAGCATCATCAAAATGCTGCTTAGAGTAGCTCTGAGATACACCAAAGAGTCCATCATAGTCGTTGAAGTTTAAATCAACATCATCCACACTAAAATCTTCAAAACATTCATCAGTTTCATACATTCCAAGGCCATTTGTGCCCCTGTCAAATAGCTGCATGCAACACAAAATAAGCCTTTCAGGATTAGCCCCCATTAAGCTAAAGAAGTAAAATTAAAAAATAGAGATCCTTATTACTTGAAGTTTTTATGCATTGGCACAAACATGCAACCCTTTTTTTCAATTAATGATGCCCGCGACAATTTGAGAAGCTGCTTTGCTTTGTCATCTAGGAATTAGATTTAATGAACACAAGCACTTCAGTTACACTGGAGATGGATGGTGGCAGAGAGTCGCATGTAGCTCAACTTAGACCAGTAAACTTGGAAAAAATGAGAAAGAGTTACATGTGACCAGGTTCTGGCATGTGCAGCACCCACCGTACATGTGCTTGAGATGCTGTATTAATTATTTTTATGCTGGAGCTTTATATAATCTCCATCGGTTGTGAGGTTCCTTCGAACCTTCTGGCAGGCAAGTAATCTCAGTGAATTTTAACATACTTATAAAAGGCTTCATGACTTAATCATCTTCAGAGAAACCATATCTAATATAGATTGTTTACAGGAAGCAAACCTAGTTTTGGAATCAAGCCGCTTACCTATAAGCAAACAACTGGAAAGTACATTACTATCATTGAACTTTCCATGTTTCATTGTGAACTCTGAATATGATTCTCAACCCGTCCTCAAGGAAGAAAGTGCTACAAATCTTCTAATAGCCCAAAAACATGTTCTCCATGAGAAACATGTTAAATCTTACAATCAGAGTCTGGACTTCAAGATCCAAAATTTAATCATCTGTAGAAGGACTGATGTTACTCGTGATTTCAACACTAAATTTCATATATAACCCCCCACCGCGTATAAACCATAGAGTGTTAATTGTTCCTAAATCATATAGCTGGGGTAAGTTCTAAAATTTGTACAGAAGTCTAAAGGGAAACATAGGTATATTGTGTCTCAACAATGGCCAATTGATATTTCAAAGCTGTAGGCCACCTTAGGTGAAGTTGAATCCACTGATCCAGCTGGCTGATCTTCGGTGGAGGGAAAAGGATGCAATCCCAGCTGCAGAGATGAATTAGACCAACTATTGAACACAGCAACATTTGGCACATCATTAGTATTGCTTGAAACTGCTACTTCCACTGTTCTGCTGCAGTCTGATGCATCCCAAAATTCTTCCGCACTATTTTCATTGATGCACATCAACCCCAAACCCTGTGTGCAATGTGTACCATCAATAGGAGGAATCTCCAGAACAAAGGACCAAATTTTTGAAAGCTCAGAAGCTGAAGGACAACCAGAATAACAGTCAATCATCTGCCTTTTAGATCCCAATGTTGGCACTAAGCGATGATCATCACAGTCTTGGCAAAGTGAGAGTTTTGCCTCAATCAACCTAACTGCAGCAGGCTGTGAATGGCATCCATCACACAGAAGAGTGCGCAAATGGCGTCTAGAAAGTGCATTTGCTGAATGAACAATACGGTCGCATGATAAACATAAGCAAGCCGCATCAGACCTGCAATATACCATAGATCTTTGCTCCCCACAAAAATCACATGACTGTCCCATTGTTGCTTCTCCCAGTTTGGAAGGTTGCAACATAAAAATTAAGAAACCACCCTCTGCTTGACTTCAACAACTGCTCATTAGCTGACTTTGAAATCTCCGTAGGAGGATCCAAGCTCTCCCTTACAAGCACCTACAGCTGTACTGTAGAATCTCACTTGATGTTTCTGCAACAGCAAACACTGACATTAAGAAATAAACAACTGTTGAAAGAGAAAGCAATTTGTTTATGGAAAAGGAAAAAGGAAAAATAAAATGAAAGACACACCCATAAAAGAAAGCCCTCATCCAAATTGCAAAAGGATTTGCAATAAAGCAACCATCTGCTTGGAAAAAGTACATGCAACATGGTATAGCCAGCAGATTGCTGAGGGACTAGTTCCAACAAAAGTCATCTTCCTATATTTATTTGTTCGTTATGCAGTACTCCCAGACTTAGGATGTTGATTTAGGATCATTGCAAGATATGCAAAATAGGAAAAATGTTAAAATTCTAAGAAATTTCAAAGGTCTTCCGTCTTGAGCCTTCATTAGCCATATTTGTGAACTCCAGTTGGAAAAAAAAAAAAAAACTTGATATATAAACAGGTTACAGATTGCCTGCCGATAACAAACAGCGATATGATCTTCAACCATTGGTGGACGAAGGTGTCCTAAATATTAGAAAGCAACACTAGTGAAACCAAAAGAATTTTCCCTATTTGCTGTTGTTCATATCGCATTTACCAACAGCGACATGTCCTTCCAACATTTGCAGTAGATCTCAACCATCTAGCCACACACTGTCTGGGGAAGACATTACTGAAAACTCAGACGTACGATCTCACCAGTAACTTAAAAATTAAGCATGTTGTCTAAACGCAATGAGATGAAGCCCACAACAATAGTTTCGCATGCAAGATAACAACATGGTTAAAAATGAGTAGCTTAAGCCCATGTAGCTAAAATCTTTCTTTTTATTCTCTATAGATTCCACCAGATAAACATGGAAAAAGATTTAAATCAGCAACCAAGGGATGTAAACGAACCACCATAACACACAAGAAAGGAAAATCCCCCATGTAATCAAGTCAACTCAAGCAGATCCTCCGCAGAAACATCCAGTTTCCAACCAAAAAGACCATCCCAATCTAAAAATCACCCATTTTTCTGAACCACTTGCAAGAAAGACAAAGTTTCATGCGGTACAACTCAAATTTCCAGACAACACTCAAAGCATGCACACCATCTTCAAATGAAGAGTCAACAACTCAAATTTCCAGGCAGCACCCAAAACATGGACATCATCATCATCATCGTCATCATCAAGTGAAGCGCCAGAACAACCTACCCGTACCCAACGAAACCTCCTGGAAGCGACGGAGACCCCTCTGCTCCGCACACACCGTCAGCTAACAGCATAAACTACCAAGAAAAGAGAAGAAAAACTGCTAAAAATCCAAGCCCAGAAGGGAGAGAGAAGGCTGGAAGCAAGATCAACGATTCCTGGAGATTCTTCAGTCCTCCTCCTCCTCTCTGTTGTCTCCGTCTGACACGCAGCTGGACGTAGTGGAGAGAGAGAGAGAGAGAGAGAGAGAGAGAGAAGCGAAGCTCAGTGTGGAGCTCCTGCTGAGGCAACGGGGGTTAAAAGGTGCAGACCGTTCCCGGGCCCACCTGGCTTCTCTGATTAGGCAACGGCAGCCTTTTGTGCTTTTGGCTTTCTGGAGGCATTTTCGTAATTTAATCGGAGCATGAGGGTGATTGGGCATCATAAGCAGCTTTCCACCTAGTGGACCAGTGGTCCACTATGTGGTCTCCACAATCTTATCATCCCATGCATGATGGCCGAAGGTGAAACTAGATCGTCTAGACCGTTTTATCTGGACTTTGATAAACTCTCAGATTTAACAAAGGGAGAGTAAATGGGTGATTTGTATTTGAAATAATAAGACTGTCCGAGTACATCATCTTTTGTTGAGTCTCGAGATGCACCGAGGTCTACATAAAATAGTCTAGATGATCTTGTTCCGCCGGAAGTAAGAATACCAACAGTTACCCATAATCCAATTATTGAATGATCTTTAGTTTATAGATCAATTAACAGATAGCTTTTCTAAATCAATATTTATGGTAAATGAAGTTGCAGATACAATTTTTTTATAACCAAACACGCATAATACACTAAAATCCATCTATCCGTCTAATTACTACTTTAGAGGAGAGTTAACAGATAGTTTATTTAAACTGCTAATATAATGGATATGATCTTGGATCTACATTGGATTTGCACCGAAGTCAACCCATTTGCATCCCCGACTGGAAGCACTGGACTCTGGATGCCATGATGATCTAACCATTTATTAACTTATAAGCCAGTTAACGAACAATTTTATAAATTGATATGCATATCGAATAAGGTAATGAATATAAATTTCTTTTGAACAAATGCACATAATACACTGAGAATCTAATTATTTGACTTACTGTTAACATGTTAGTTAGTTAATGGATAATTTTTCAATAGTATAATAGATGCGGTAACGGACCTAACTATAATCGGTACCGAATCCAATACGTTTGTATCCCTGCACTAGACCAGAGGCATGGCATATCCAATACTTTGTTTCTCACCAAATGAAGTGAACGAAGCTTCCTAAATTTGAGAAAGGAGATACATCTCGATCACTTAATTTGATCTTATCACTAACATATTAGTGAGAAAGTGCTAATGAAATTTTTTTATGTTTTAAAGTTACTTTCAACTTTTATTTTTAGTGTAAAAATAGACAATTATGCTAATAATATTTTTCGTGATCTTTCTTTTTCTTTTTATGCAAGAAACTCTAGTATAAAGACATCAATAAAAAATTAAAAACAAATGTTTATATTAAAATTTTTGAGAGTCCAAAAATAGTTTTAATCAGAAATGGCACCAAGTGTGCTCATCAAACGACAATAACCTTGTCAAGAACGATAAGTTTGGATGGCAAGTGTCATTTTCTTTTCGCACGCTTAATTCGGCGAAATATAGAGTTTCGAACTTAAGATTTTGGTTAGAAATCCTCCTCCCCGTTACCACTAGTCTACTCGTTCAAAAAAAAAAAAATCAGATAAATTTGGATGGCCGCGAAGTTCGTCATCATCGAAGATAATTGAAACATTTCTCTCTCACGAGTTCAGATTAGGACGTTGAGGTTTGATCATCTTATATGAGAAAAATGCTATAATAGTTTTACCAATGTCAGTAATAGCTTAAGTGAACTTCATTGAATTAAAAAAGATTAAAATAAAGAAATTTTAAATAGACTCCCTCTCAGAAGTCTGATATTATTTTTCCCCTTCTATCAACTTTTCACTAACAATGCAACCCTCATTTTTTTTGTTTCATATTCTTTTCTATCCGCTCCCGTTAACTATTCATAACATACCATCAATGTGTCAGTATAATAACATAATAAAACCATCACTTTCAATATCAACTATGGATGTAATAATATATTAATAGAAAAAACGGTAATGTTAATGACTTCACTTGTTAAAATTATAATACGTTAATAACTTAATATGTTGTATTACTATGTTACTATATTATTATACTTTTATGTTAACAGGTTGATGATCTATTATGAAGAGGTGAAAAATAATATTAAAGAAAATGATAAATGAACCATCGATAAAAAAGTTGATGGAAGATAAAAAATGATAATCTCAGACTTTATGATAATTTAAAAAAAATTATTTGATGATTACCATGTTCTATTTATGTCGAAGTTTTTGTAAATAATCTCTTAAAAAATGTTATATTTGTAGATAATCCCTTATGTGATTCATATTTGTGTATAACCCTCTTAACTATAGTGTTGTTTACATAGAACCCCGTCAAGGCCTCAACCAAATAGATTTAGTCTTAACTAAAATGTTATTACTTTACATAGATATGTGAAAACTATTAGATAAAAATACTAATAATATCCTATGTTAAAATACGAACAACTTGCAAGAAAACATCTACTCGTAAACTTGTAGTATATATTTATCATCAAAATTATTGCTATTTTTATGTAGAGTAAAAATATTTTAACTCAAGTAAAATAAAATAAAAACCACATAATTTGGAAGATAATATACAAATACTATAATAGTTAAGGGGGTTATAAGCAAATATAAATTGTAGATGGAGGGTTACCTATAAATATGAAATCTTTTAAGGAATTATTTGCAGAAACCCTATTTCTTGTATCTAATGTAATATTTTCCCATGTACATAAGATGGAAACTAGGACTATCAATGGATCTTGATAATATCCGACTATGATCCATATCAGCATTCAATTAGTCAAAATATCTGACAAGCATATCCGAATACCCACTTAACTATCCGATTAATATTCGAAGTGGAAACGGAAAAGAGATAATCCGCTCTATTTATTATGTGACCGATTATCTCTTTTGATAAATTATTCTAATTTCAGTGATGCTCATATATTTAAATAAACTGTTTGACATTTGAAGTATGCTTAATAGATTTGTGGAGGGATACTAACGAAGTCTATTATGATTTTTTTTTATTTTTAATAATTCTACTTATTTATATAAATTTTTTAAGTCATTTGTTATTATCAAAGGTATATTAAATAGAACAATTGAGCTGTTTAAAATTTATTTAGATATTTATAACTTGAACGTTTATTAATTTAAAGTGTATCTCTGAGGCTTAGATGGTATACTTAATAAAGAATAAAATTTAAAAGTCTTTAAGCTATAAGTCAAATTTAAAATAATCAAATTATTCAAATTATTATTCACATTAAAAATTATCCGGCGAAATTAAATTCGAATAAAAATTTTTATTATCAATTAGATAACATCTGAAGTTGGACATTCAGCTAATATTAAACGGAATAATATTCGAATAATGTTAAATGAAACTAAGTTAGATATTTTGATATCAGCTCCTTATTGTTCCCGTTGGTAGCCCTGATGGAAACTAGAGACCCCGTACCAGTACCCAAGGGGCCGTCCATTGTTTCGCATCCAAGCTGAAGGGACATATTTGGTAAATTAGACGGAAGCTGATATGACGACACTGCCCCTATTAACGAGAGAAGTGGAACAAATACGGAAAGAACTTAGCTTTTCAGCGGATATTTTATTTTATTTTTTAAATTAAGTTTTACATATTTTATGTGTTCGTATAGTTTAATTCGATGATTTAAAAATTTTAAAAATAAAAAATATTATTAAAATTGACTTAATAAAAACTTTTTAATTATTTATAATCATTTAATTTTGATCAAATTATATGAACCTCCAATTAAACTACTCACTCTAATACCCTTCCCTGCAATAATACATTGAAGAGGCGAGCGCTTGGGCCTGGGGGCACTTTTGTACAGGAAAATTTGTGGGCCGAAGGAGGACCACCAAGCACCTGTCGTGTCAGGTTGGATATCACATCAGCACTGGGCCCAATAAAGCGATCTTCCCTCCGACGTGGCAGGTTCATCCAAAAGGGGTGCAGAAGGGCCGACAAGGGTCTTTGACAGCTCGCACGTGTTCATTAATTGGATCGGATGAGCTTTAGCCAGCGGCCCAGTCGGTATTGGGTGAGGCGCATATGTGTGAGGGCCCACGTTCGAGAAAGATTAAAAATAAAATGAGAGTATCTAGATTCAATGGCCTTTCATTTTATTTTTAAGAACAAATGTATCAGTTCTATTATTTTTCTCTGTCACATTCTAACAATGTTAAATTTTTCCTAGGATGATGTAAGTATTTGGCTTTATACAATCTCATTTATGTATTCTTCTGTTCATATGATTGTCCTCAAATTTTTTAAGAAGAATCGCTCAATTCTGTCGCAATCCTAAAAAAATATTATGACAAAATCTGAATACATAGCCGAGAATGACGAAGGCAGCGCTAATCAGAAATTCTGTAGTTGAGGAATTTTAAATGCTTTAAAATATGTGATCATTGTACTAAAATCTCATTAGCAACATTACCTCTACTTCAATTTGTTCACTCTCTATTCTAAAGTTATCTCTAAAATCTAAGGGCACTACTGTTGAAAAATGCACCTTTTTAACATTTAGATTTGGGTAACCAACTCAAGTGAACCAATTTGAAAATCACATCAAGCTAGGTTCATCTGAAGATCGATGGGGTCAAATTTTGAGTTGACTGTTCGCTCAAGGTGTGGCCATCTCAAGATCAAGTCAAGTTAGTCCCTCGAATTAAACTAACTTTTATAAATGTAATATAGTATATTTATGTAATGAATATGTGCTTTGGCTTAAAATTAGGTCGATCTGAATGATGTACTTTTTGGTTGAGAGTTGGGTAGGCTCCTATCAAGTTTGGTGAGTTGAAGGCATTGGATTAGAAGTGAAACTAAGTGTAGTTAAGATTGGCAACTTCTCCCAACAAGTTCGGTCAGCGTTACTTCCAACACGGGTTAACCAGACCCAAAGTGCAGTTCTATTGACAATTCAATCTTCTTATTGATACCCCACTTCATGTGAGGTAAGATGTCTTAACCATGATGACCTTCCCGATTCAAAGTGAGACTTACCATGTTGAGAAGCATTTCATAATTTTCATCAGAGAGGCTTCTTTTAAAAGTAATGGTAACGGATTTGTTTTCTATGGAAAAAAATGATAAGAAAAGGTAGCAGGTTCTGATTTGTTAAAACCTAGTTATTTATTTTGAAAGGTGGCTCAGTCGGCCTATATATATACGTACGTATAGGAGACTAGGGTTCAAAAAGTCGAATCTAAACCAAACTCAATATTAAGGAGGTAATTTTGCACAAACAGATAATTCTGCTTAATTAGGAGACAATTCTAGACCTAAACTGACTTCTCGAAGAAGTGATCTTACATGCCTAAGGGCATAATCCCACGACACATTTATGGGCAAACAACAAAGAGAAATGGCTCCCAACTAATTTGAACTTGTGACCTCCAAAAGAAAGGTCTACACCTAATTGGTTCGACTTAGGACGTGTTTGGTAGAACTTCTACTTGAAAGTCACTTTTGACTTTCACTTCTCACATATAATGAGTTGAGGAAGAGATATTATAATTAATTTTAATTTATTATAAAAGTCAACTCTTCTATAACAACCTCACTTTTTTTCCGATCTTAGAAGCTTCACTTTTGTAACTTTTAGTTACAAGTCAAAATATAAATAAAATACTCTATAAATAGCTTCTAAGATCTAATGATTCTCACAAAGAAATAACTAAATCGAAATGTAAAAATGCTTTCAATTAAAAGCTACGTCAAACACGGTCTTAATATAATTTAAACTCCTCCGCAGGATGGGAGTGGACCAATGAAACCCGGAAGCAGCTTCTGGCAAGTACACCCATTGACCTTCCTCTGGTGATTTCGTGGATAGGAGCTTCAATTGTGAGTCAGGGCTGTTCAGGACTCATCCAATTCCCACTCCATAACATGTCAAAGAAAAATACTAGTTGTTGAACAGCCAATGCTCGGCAACATTTGATTTCCTTAGGAAGGTCATGAATTTAAATTACATCTCTGAGAAGTGTTTCTTACAGGTGGCAGAATCTGTGGAAAGAATATTACTCCTTATTAAAGAACTTTTGAACTCGGAACAATCGTCCAAAAAGACGGAAGATATTGAAAAAAAATCTACTATAGAGGAGACATTAGTTCTTCTGATTAGTAGTGAATTATGTACTCTATCTACTAGGGAGATTTTATAAATACTTTTGATAAAAAATGATTCATCCCCTTCTTGAGGGGGTCATAGTCCGAACATTGTATTTGGAACTAATTTAGAACTAAGTCTTCAGCATGATTAGATCATACTACTAAATCTACCCTTAAACAATCATTTCCTGCCGCCAAAGACCCCACACGCAGGCTTGGAGGGAGGACCACTCCCCGATGGCCAAGTCATCATATTGGCCATGCCGTAGGCCAAGACTAATTAAACTAATTAGTCTAATAACCAATTAATTAATTAGATATTGATAACCTCATCCTTTCCCTCTCACACCACCTCACTGTCCGTACAATCGTTACAAGATCATACCAGGGGGAGGTTCACGGAAAGCACATCCTTCATGGTATGTGCTTTTCTAGTATGTACATGATTTGTTTAGCTTTTTTTTTTGGCCCATACATGATTTGTTTAGCTGTATCACGTAAAGGATGACATGTAAATCACAATTAAAAACCCCACAAGAAATGTATTAATATGAGCTAGGTCATATGAACTAGAAGCCTAGAACTATTTTAATCTATTCCATGTCTTCAAAGCATGGGATATAGTATGCTGCTAATTAACTGGGATAAGGATGCCAACTATTTATTTAATAGGAAAATCACGTACAAAAAAATGAATATTAGTTAGTCCAAAGTTGATAATGCAACATGTGGGCCCCACCAACAAGTCTATTTCTTGCTAACATGGTTGGAGCAACCATTCAGCATGACCAACAACTCCCTTGCTGTGGGGCAGTTGGTTTCTCGCATTGCCTCTCTCACGAGATGTCTCAGGTTCGAATCTAGTTGGAGCTTAAAAACTCACCAGCCATACAGCCTGTCACATGTTGTTGGATATTTATTCTTGATCTGTGAGATTACTTTTCCGGAAATCAGTTCGACCTGGAATTCTCGCCTAATTAGACGGACCTTTCGACCTGTTTGGATTTATCTCCAAAGTCTGGAGGACTTCTCGGATTCCACTCATATTAGAATCCTAGTTGCTTGTATATACTTGTAAATACTTGGCCTCTCTGTGTCCCCTTGCAAAAAAAAACAACAACTCCCTTTATCTAAGCAATATATTAGTTCACAACTCTCCTTTCATATATGTTGTCACCTAGTCCTCCGTCCATTGAAGTCTTAAAAAGTGTGCAATCCAATCACTTACATAGTTACATGTCCCTTGAATAGTTGTTGTATCCTTTTTAGCATTTAAAAAAACTATGCATCTTTAACCACATTCTTATCTTTATAAATATCCTTATTTTTATCCTTAAAAGTAGTTAAAATTGAATATATAAAAGTTAAATTATCAAACAAAACTGATAATTTTTCTTGTCATATCTTCTAGGATCCCCCCGTCTCAAAATATAATTAAAAATCGCATTGTTATCATATTAGTGTGCATTTAGCTTTGATTTACTAAACACATAATATTAATATATATCATATTAATGCGCATGATCAAAGCAAAATAACAAATTTATGAAGTATGTGTACACTAGATATATTAGCTAAAGTCTATACCAGTAGCACATGTTTAATTGAAAATATAGTCAACGATTGGATTTTTACTTTTCTTATCCAAAGTAAAGAGAATAAGAATAATACACTTACCAATAAAGAGGACAAGGTCAGTACACTCAACTTATCTTAAATATTATATCTTTGATGCATCAAATAAGGACAGATTGGGTTTCTCAGGATCTCTAGAAGGTAAGATCCCTTCCTAAGCTTGGTTTAAGATTAAAAAAGATACTTTCATGATAAAAAGAATGGAAGCTCTATGTTGATAATTTCCGAGGGAATCATCCACTTATGGGTTTTAATAAAAGCCTAAAGAGTAATACTTGCTGTCAGAAGAGCATTTGCACTTTTTATTCTATTTTTTATTTATTTTTTAAGCATCCAATCAAAGGTCGTGCAATATACATGGCTTCCTTAGGATTACTTCCTCCCCCTGATCTTTTTAAATAAATAAAATATTATTTGCTACTGTAGTTATTTGATCAAAGTTGATCTTTTTTTTTCTCAGAACGTTAAATTCATTGATAATCAAGTTTTACATTCGGATAATAGAAGTTGAGAAATATGGGGGTAGGGGTGTGCACGGTTCGGTTCGGTTCGGTTTTGAAGGAAATTTCTTCAACCCGAACCGAATCGAACTGACATTTGAAACCAAACCGAACCGAACCGAAAAATTTCGGTTCGGTTCGGTTCAAATCGAAATTTCATATTTTATTGATATTAAATGTATATATATGTATTTAACATTAAAATTATATTTTAAAAATACTTATTTATACATAAATATATATATGATATTAAAATATTAAAACATTTATATGCATAATATTAATATAAATACCTATTTACTTTAAAAAATCAATTTATTCGGTTTTTCGGTTCGGTTCGATTACACAACTTTCTGAAACCGAATCAAACCGAACCTGACTCCAAACCGAACCGAACCGGTTCGGTTTTTCGGTTTGAACCGTATTATGCACACCCCTATATGGGGGGGGTAGATGTGGACCATTCCCTTCACAGTGAAATGAGTGATGTAATCCGAGTTTTGCCAGGCTATGAGCTACCTGATTTGCTTGCCTAGGAGCAAGCATAACAGAAATATTTGTATTAAACAGTAATTTCCTGCAATGTTGATGAGTGTCTTTGCTTGCCATGGAGAGGGCTTGGACTCGACTAAAGCTTCAACAAGGAGCAGAGCATCACCTTCTACGACTGCTGAGTTGAATTTTTGCACAATCTTGATCGCTTCATAAAGTCCATAAGCTTCAACCGCAAAGGGATTGGAGAGGTCTACTTTCTTGGCTTGGGCAGAAATTAACATTCCCCTATGATCTCTGGCCACAATACCAATGGCCCCGAAGTCCTCATGTGTTGCACCGTCAAAGTTTATTTTGATGGTGCCCTGAGATGGAGGGGTCCAACGAACTGCATTAGTTCCTGTTTTTAGATGATGCAGACCAGGATGATTGGAGTTGGCATGCCATAATACTACATCGTTCAAAGCTTGATTAATTACAAGCATTGGATTCACCTGGATATGCTCCATAACAAACTTACATCTGGCTTTCCATATTTGTCAGATTAAGGATAAGCATAGGGTGATGAAGGATAAATCATGAGGGCCACAAGAGAAAGGAGGCTGCCTTCATTCAATGATTTTATCCTCAAGGCATTTCTGATCCAGAGTAGAGGAGAAATTGAGGGGGGAGCCCTTCCAACTAGCTCTAGCCGCCTCGCAATCAAAGAGCATATGATGTACTGTTTCTAGGGCCTTCTGACATAAAAGACAAGAAGCATCCACATAAGGAATTATGCTGGCCATTTTTGCATTGACAGGTATAGCATTAACAATGCACTTCCAAATAAAGACTAGAATCTTTGTTGGAATAATACTCTGCAGATATTTGTCCCAAAGAGCACTCCAAATTTGATCAACATTAGAGGAAGATGGATTGTCTGTCTGATTTTTCAAAACTTTATAAGCAGTTTTAATAAAGAATTCGCCATCAATAGCAGCAGGCCAGATAATAATATCCTCCTCCAAGGATCTAGGTTGGGGGAGCTGAATTCGGCATATGGCTTTAGCTGAATTAGCCTCAAAGATATTGAAAATGCCTTCCCTGTCCCATTCTCCATCCTTGATAAGTTGGAAAACCCAGTTGGGTTTCATATTAGATGCAGATTTTTTGATGGAAGGCTGGCCAATATGGGCTGGGATCCACTTATCATTCCAGATATTGGCATTCAATCCACTTTGTATCACAGAAAATATATTTGTTTTAAAGATGCTCCTAAGTTGGAGCATAGAGTTCCAAAAATGAGAACAATTCTGCTTTGGATTCACCTCCCAAAAAGAATTATGCTTGAGATACTTAGCTTTCATCAACTTGACCCATAAAGAGTCACTATTCTTAAGAAAATTCTATATCATCCTTAGTACAGCAACTTTATTGAGTGAATCTAAGTCCTTTACACCTAAACCTCCCTCCAATTTGTGATGACTGTTTACAAGCGTTACAATAAGTATTTCTCAAATCAAAATGTAGATGATACAACTTTAGAATTCAAATTGAGGGGAGAGGCTAAGAGGGCGGCTATTGTTAATGTTGTGTCTTAATGCAAAATTAGACCAGTCATTTTATGTTGAGCAAGGGCTTAACTGCAAATGGAACTGTTCAGATTTGTTTGATTGGCAATTTCTTATTCCAGAAAAACTTACGCTCAAACCATGTGTTCCACTTTGAAAATTGGGACTTAGTTAAAAATTTAGACTCGGGATAAATTTTAGGATAAGATATAAATAAACGGCTTAAATATTTTTGTGTCCAAATAAGAGTTTAATTCTGACTAATGTATTCTTTGATTTTATTGTGTGTCTCGGTCCTCAGAAAAATGACGTGACATGCGCAGGAGGCGATCTCTCACTCCTCCAATCTCTTACAATGTTAAAGTTTTATAGATGAGTAATACTTGTTGCACTACTTGCGGTGGGGTGCGACCAAATTTTCTTATTTTTTATTTATTAAATTTTTTTATGGTGGGTCTCATCATATTCTACATACCCATATAATCTGATCTCGGACTGTTCATTGGACTCGATTTTTTATTTTTCAGATTTTTTTGAGTCGTCTAATATGATATCTTTCCATATAAGAAGTGTCAGACGTAATGGAACTGACCTAAAAAGAAAAAAATGCTGCTACTGCAGTCATCAAGATCAGATGGCTGCCCGCGTGCGGCACAGCAAATATTACCCTTTTTAGATAACACCAAGATTGATATATTCTCACAATACCAAGTTTTGAATTTTGTGTTAGGAAGTTCCTTATTCAATCTTTTGATTGTTTGACAAAATTTTGATCTTCTCATTCAAATTTTAAACCGAACTATCCCGAAACATATCTTTCCGCATTATATCTGCACTGTATATTTAGCTAACTATGCTCTGAACAGGCATAAATGGATGAGCAGAGGCCTTTTTATCTAACATCCTGTAGTTGGCTGTTATTATGCCCATCTCTCGACAGACGCAAACGGCACATACGACACGTAATCCATATATTTGACTAGTTGCTTTCTTAATTTTAAGTAAAGAACATATAATCATATCAAATTTGAACAGAAATCTCAAGCTGTCACAGGCCTCAAACATTTATGTCAGCTTTAAGTTGTTCACACTTCTGATACATGTCCCTCAGGGTGCCAACTTTGAACTTTGCGTTTCTGCTGTGCCAACTTTGAACTCTGCATTTCCGCTCACCAACTTTGAACTGAATCTCGATTGAAGCATGTGCATCTGGCCCCATACCTTCAAAGCACCTTCAGGAGCTGAACCTCGAATACTAATGGTTCATTTGCATGAGAAAGAAGGCTGCGCCGGGGCCCATACTGAAACAGGTTGCACCATGATTTAGACTGTCAGAGTAGTCTTATATTTCCCTAAGCAAGATGAGTTTAAACACCACACATTAGGAATATACATTCAAGATCACTAATGTAGTTCAGTATATTTCCAACATAAACAAATAGGATGTTATATTTCGTATGCAACCAAAAACATTGCAGTATGGCGCACACCTGATCAGGGATTGGCTTCAGGTTCTCATTGATGTACCCAACTGCTGGAGGTATCAATGCTCTTCTCTTCCCTGCAACGTTGGACCTCAGTTGAATTGAACAGTGTGTTTCGCTATTGAAAAGAAAGAAGATGGCTTCACCACATACTAAGCTTGTTTGATTAACTGGTGCATCAGACTAAACAGCAAGATAGATAAACATAATGATATCAGTTAAATGTTGATAAGACACATAAATATATGTCCATGGGGAATCTCTTCTGATAAGACACATAAATACATGCCCATCATGTTTCACAATAATCTTTACTTCAATCAGATGTGCCTCTAGGTCACCATGGAGACTACAGGGAAAGCCACAATCATCAGTTTTTGAACTCGACTGTTTAAATGGTAAGGTAGATGAAAAATGAAGAGCTGTTAACTATGAGGTAGATAAGAGAAGGGGTGGAGATGAAGTTATTTGAAATATATGGACGTGCAACACTTCAAAGGAGCCGGAAATTCCCATCATAATATTGAGAGTTCTAACTGTAAATATCTGCTTTTGTATTAAGGGAGAACCAAAAAGATTTATGTTAACATTGTAAAAGCTCTCTTTTGCTCTTCTTGATCAGCTAGCTTTCCGAGCTCATTGCATAAATTCCAGCCTTCTAGTTTGCATAATTGTGTTGCAGTTAAGTCCTCAAATATGGACAGAGAAGTTGATGTGACATAACCACATGTCGTGTTGTTGAGAATGAATGAAAATAATTGACTTGTAAAAAGTTCACCATCATATATTTATGATGCTATGGCCTTATCCTATATTGGATTTTGATGAAGAGGCATGGAGTATATACAGAAGATATTGTACCTTTACCAGTGAAAATGTTGAGGAAAATAAATGCAAACATCAAACATTGCAAAACCACTAAAAGGGGGTCATCTCATATCCCATGCCTTTGCAACACTTGCACAAATGCTGAAGCAAGTTTTCTCTCCATGGACACCCATTGCATCATCTATAGCATAGATATCATAAAGTTCTTCTCTGATACCCCTAAAGAAATAACTTTAGGAACTACCAGTGGTTCTGCCATTTCCTCAAAGTCCATCTTTAGCTTAGTGTGTATAATCAAGACATAAAAAGAGAGTTTCACATCTCTGGATCTGAGTTAATCGAGAGGAACTCATTGAACTGCTGTTCCGTTATACATGGGAGATTAGTAAATACAAAAAAAATGACCAATCTGGACATAACAGGTCCCATTCTTATCTTGTGCTTTAATTCACTCTTTAACAGGAATGTTAACATCTCTTATAGAGGACAATGGTTTATAACTTCTTATTTATCAGTTTATACATGTATATGTCATGAGAAAGTAGTGGAGCCTAATGCACAAAAGAGAAAAGACAAAGCAAAGTATAAGAGGGCATAGAATGGAAAATATAAGTAGATAATACGATTAGTATGGATAGCATTTGCTACTATGCAGATACATGCATGATGATTATAATTATCTTTGAGTTGGGACCATTTGAGAACAATTTAGCGTACATCTATGTACTCCTCTCATAATGATGATTCAGCGATGGGAAATGATTGACACAAAATAACTTTTTCCATACCTAGTTCCCAGAGCCATGATCCTTGAAACTTTGCTACAATCACCAAGTTCAGGAACAAAGACATTGTTATCATATTTAAGGACCTTAATCCAGTTTTCTCCTTTCTACATCAATTTTCAGATGAAATATCAGATCTTAAGCTTCTTTCCGTGACAAAATATTGGATTCTTGCTTATGGTCATGTCAGGCATATTTTGTAATTAAGAATTGATATTGCCTTCTATTCCTGTTGTTAGCACATAGAATCCTCCTTATGATATTATAATACCCTGGATTCCCTTTCTGCTATGACTTTAGGACATGAGAACACCCTCCCATGAGTTGTTAACCCCTAAGCTTGGATGAATCAATGAATCAACTGAGAAATCCAAGGAATTGGCAACTTTCAACCATCAACGTTGGCCAATGTCAACCAACCACAACTTGGAACCAAGTTCCTAGCCACTGTAACTTTGGACGAGAGAAGGGCACGTTGAAAATCCCACCAGACATGAATTATGCTTAACTTGAAACATATAAGTAATGGCATATTATCCAAAGATTGACTCCCCTCCTAATTGCCACTAAAAAGTGAAATAAGGTATCATAAGTTCTTATTCAAATTTATTTGGACAACTGAGAGAACAAATAAGAATCTCACCTCCAACTTTCATGCCAACCAATACCTCCTTCAAACCTTGTATTATCTGTACAGAGGACCAAGATGAGATGCTCAGTATTGTGGGCAAGTTGTTGAAATATGCAAGTAGAACAAGCAAAACCGTAACTTCCATTGCTTCACAGAACAGTATCTAGATGAACTTATCAGGCAACCTAGGAAATGCTTACTGCTCTAGATTGGAAGTCATCTAATTAAATAATAAGAGTTGACTTCTGCTTTGTTAGGTTCGCTGAATAAGAAAACAGAAAACTAGTCTAAATAGAGGATAACCTCTTCATCATCTAAATGCAGTATCACAGGCCGGCTTTCACCGCTAAACTGATCCACTGTGCTGCATTAAAAATTCATACTGAATATAAGAAGAGACTATAAAAAAAAAAAAAAAAAAGCAACACCCAAATTTTGGTCTTGCTATTAACCTGTGGTAACATAGATTGAAGCATGAAAATCAAGTGTATTGAACTTGGTGCTCAAAAAAATTGAAATGGTCAATTGTAAGTTAACCAATCAACAAAAGAGAGACTCTAATTGGCTATTAATAGCTGGCACATAGCAAGTCTATTATTTGGAACTACCTATGAACGAAATACCCATTTGAACGTCGGCACACGTAGTTGAACTCAACAGCATCTCCTTCCTTTGCCTCTGTTCCTTCCCCATCAACAACGTCTTCAACAAAAAAAGAGAACACAATTTTCATGTGCTGATGCATTAATAACACCCACAAATTTGGTAGAGTAAGATTTCCATTTATTATATCTACCAAAAATAGAATGTTTCAGTGCTGTGAGGGTCAAAGGGAAATGATACCTTGAATTTTCACACCACTATTCAGCTTCCGGTATCTGAATGCTTCAAAATTGAGACAAGTCTTAAGAAGGAAACAAATTAAAATTACAAACATGTCATGTTCGGTCTGATGCTTTCGGACCTCATTATCCCCCCGTGGGAATGTTATTTGCGGGAGGGGGAGGTGCCAAGGTGTACGAATAAGGAAACATGGGAATCAGATACATTGAGCATTGTCCACACACAATGATGAATGGAATCATGAAAGTAGCAATGACATCTTACTTATGCGTAGTTACCGTATGATTTCGGGCATTGCATCTTGCAATGGTGCTGACAAGACAGGAAGGATGCATGAAGTGGTGGTGCCAAGCATCGCTGACTTTGCAAGAAGCCCTCTCCTCGACATGCCACACACTAGCTTGGAAGCAAATCCTCCAGGCACTTTGTTCGTCCCCTCATTCTGACTTACGTTTAAGGAGCTGATTCAATTAAAAAAAAGAAAAAACTAAATTAAGCCGTGAACTGCTTAGATCCGACATTCAAATTCCAATCAGTTGCACACTGTCAAGCAGGCTGGATGTTCATTAACTTTATCAACTTTCAAAAGTAGCTCTACTCCTATGACAAGATAATCAAATTCCCTTCTTCAGTAACCATTTCCACTTTGCAAACAAAACCATGAGGTCATGACCACGAGGTACATCAGTGATGAAAGAAAATACGCAGCTTGGAGACGTTGGCAATTGCATAAATAAAATGTCATGATAGAAATCAAAAGAATTAATTCAAATTTCCGCAACAGGTATCAATTATTAGCCTATGAAGTATGAACGGAAATACTTCAATTTTCCTCGGCAGATAAAATCACTAGCCTAAGACTAGCTTAAGAAGACATGGAACATAGGGAAGGACAAAAAATATGGCCATTCACATCTCAAAGCCAACCCAGACATGGCTGGCGCTTCCCAGAAACTCCCAACAAGCCGCCGAGAACATTGTGGGTCGGATCCACCAACCCATCGTGAGATTCAAAATTATCGAACCCACCCAAGAACATGCAGATGTTTTCTGACCTTTTGCATCTACAAAGCAAAGTTCTTGCTGCTGCATTCTTATAAGCCTAATGTTGAGACAGCTACAAAGAGGAAAAAAGCTGCAAACTTTGGACTAGAGAAGAAGATCCCTGACGTGATATGACCTCCAAATTGCACTGATGTAATGGTGTGGAAGGGTGCATCAAGATACATACCTCGGACGCCACGAGCTGCTGGCTACGGCGTTGGAGAAGGCTTCCATGGGTGCGCCCGGGGATGTTGGGGATGGCCAGATAGCGTTTGTGGCGGCCGGCGAGCGTCCACGTCAGGTGGTGGCAGGGGAGGCCGCTTTGGTGTATTCTCACTCGCAGCTGGGCGATAATTTAAATTGTTCCGATAGTTGTACTAAGAAAAATAGCAAAAACATGATGGAAGAATACTATTGCACCACATTTTTTAGTGTTTTCTTTGGCATATTGATTAGGAGTCATTTGATCACTTGATCAAATAGTTCTTACGAAAATTAATAAGTGTGACAACCAGAGTATAATAAAAAATATCATATAATAATTATTATCAAATCTGATGTAGTAATATTTTCCCCCGAGTAGTACTTACTAGAAGATAGACATTGCACTGTTGCAGGCACCTTTAGGAGAGATGTTGTATGCTTAAAGTTTTAACAGATAGGTAGATTTTTGGTCACTTTCAAGACATGTTCTAGTTAAAAATATTTACATGATTTTAACTATATGAATAAAAATAAAAGATAAATTATATATCAATAATCGAGTTGGCTTGTGAGCCAAGAGCTGCTTAAGCTCAGCGTAGTCATTTAGCTAAATGAGCCAATAATGAAATAATCCTTCAATTGTTAATATTCTGATCAACTGTCTAACATATTAGTCAAAAAAAAAAAAAAATCAGTGGATAACTGGACATGGTTATTGTCACAATAATGGGCTGGGCCCATTCTTGATGCCCACATGGGTTAGGCAACAGGGAACCCATGCAGTTGGGGAGTGCATGAAGTCCCTCCCACTACCCACGTCTCTCTCCCTTGTTTGAATTTGAAAGAGAGAAAGATGCGCATGCGGTTGTAACCGCACACCTCCGTTGCCCACTCCTCTCTAGTCTCCATCTCGCCCTTAGATTTTGAATGGGAGAAGGTGAGAGATAAATAGAGAGAGAAAGAAACGGGAAAGGCAGTTCATAGGCTTCTCTTCATTCTCCACCCTGCTGCTCCCTCTCCATTCCTTTAGTAAGTTCTCTCCCAGGTTGCCCTCTAAGGACGTCCATCACCATGTCGACTTGGGTCTTGAAGTGTGAAGTAGTAGAAGAAGCCCATCCACGTGGTTTCTTCTCGTCCTTGAAAGGTCCGTTTCTCCCTCTATGTCGACACAAAGGTATTAACATCAGCTAATCGTTATGGTTCTCCATGCGTGCATGCATCCGCATTGTTTATTTGTATTATTTAATATATGGAGATTTTTCCCAACATTGGTACCATACCCAAGTTCGGGCGATACCATCGCTGGGCCATCCCCCATCAAGGAGATCCACCCCGTAGTGGCACCCATGTGGAGATGAACGGTGCCCATGGTGGTCCTCAATGATGACGAACCGGAAGTGGAACTCGAGGGGTTGACGGGCTACAGCGAGGAGTCGTCCAGCGATATCCCAATGCGCCCAAGTTCCCCTCTTGTCTGTCGTCGACTCATGGCGTCGAAATATCGTGCATTCCTCAGCGGAAAGTGTGGCACAATCTCGAACCACGACCACATCTAACCAGATAATGAGCAATGCGGTGAAGGCGACGACGTCCATGACGACTCCAACGATGATGAAGACAACGCCCACGCTGACAAAGGGTGGAGCGACAGCTCTCTACAATGAGCACAGGCGGCGACAATGGAGTTGGGAGGGTGACGAGGCTTGACGTCGTGGCCAGGACAGGCCTAGGGCCCGCGCCCCTGCCCAAGGGGCTCTAGGGCCCGCGCCCCAATCAAGGGTGGACCTGGCGCCCGCACCCCTGTATGGGAGGCGCTAGGGACCGCACCCCAACCAGGGGCGAGGCTGGCACTCGTGCCCATGCACGGGGTGGCACCAGGCCCCGCGCCCCTGGCTGGGGCGTGCTTGGTGCCCGTGCCCGCATGCGGGGCTGGGCCAAGGTTAGCGCCCTTGGCAGGGGCGCACCTGGTGCCTACGCCTGTGTGTGGGACGGGGCCAGGGCACACCTAGAGCCCGCGCTCATGCGCGGGGCTGCGCCAGGGTCTGCACCCTTGGCCAAGGCGAGCCTAATGGGCACAGGGCGACATGAGGGCTTGCGCCCTTGGCTCAGACAAGCTTGGGGCTCTCACTCCAGTGTGGCGGAGTTCGAAAACCACACATTGGCGTAGGAAGGGCCATGGGCCATGCGGGCGTGGAACATTTGGCGTTGCACAGCGCAGGCAAGCCCATGCATGGGTCGAATATGGTGGGATTCGCGGTGATCCAAGATGTTAGTTTTAAGTGGCCTACAAGTCAATCTGACTATGTAAATCTCGTTCATTTATTAATATAATGGCATAATATTCATTATGTGTAAATCGCATTAATTATCGTTTCATAATGAAGTCCGTGAATATGTGCTATAGTGATCAGATTATGATGAGATCATACTAATGAGACTGATCACTTAAACACACATATTCTTAATCATTCATAGTCGGAGGATATCCGAGAAGGACATTGGATATCCAGTTAGACGAGTACAAATTACTCCTGCTCATATGATGAGGGTGACTGATCTCATAAGTCACTTGTGTGGAGACACTAAGGCGAATCTGTAGGTGCTCATTGGAGAATGAGTTCACTGAACTGATCCGACTGAATCGTTGGATGGTATTGTACCTCACTGTCAACCAGCTTGATTCTATTGTCGCAGTTGCGTGGATGGTCCTCGGACTTGAGACACCAAGGACACCTTGTTGGTAGACTTCTGTGCTTTGACCTTGGTTTACGAATCTCTAGCCACGGGATTCTAAAACGCCAAGGATTGGGTACAGCGGAATACCGTCGAAGGGAATTGTGTGTCAATAAGGAATCATTCGCTCTCGGTACTTAGAGAGAGAATGCTCTAGGAAGGATGCGCGGAAGTCCCTAGTCAGGGCGCACGATAACATCGGGAAAGGAGTTTTCCGAAATTCATCAGCGGTATCCAATCCAAGTGAGTCGACCGGTTAGGGTTTGACAGCTCGCCATACCCTGAGTTGACTCGAGAGCATTGTACGAATGAAGGATTATATCCACGTGGTAACTGTCGACGGAAAGGTTCCAAGAGTGGGTTACTTAACCCCAATACCTTCCAGGTTCACGCGGTGTTGCTTGGCACCCAACGTGATCGGAGGCCCGGTCGAATTCGATGTGCGACATCAATTCGATTGATTAATTAATTAATAAAGGGTTATTAATTGATTAATAAAGCCAGTGAGGTGTCACTGGGCTTGTTGGGCCATTAACTGGACTGGTACTTGGGCCTAGAGGGTCACACGCAAATGATTCTTAAGGCGATGGATAAATAAGTGGATTTTATATAAATCGAGGGTTTTTATGAAAAACCTCATGGTTAGTATAAAACATAGCGAACGGGCTGAGCAGGCCAAGCTGCTGCCAACCCTAGCCGCCCCTCCTCTGTTTCTCTCTCTCTCTGGCGTCCAGACAGATCCAGATCTGCTCCGCCGCTTCTCCAAATCCCGTTTGACGGGAAATCGTCCGCGCGTTGAGGCGACCGATGGAGGTTTCGTGGGCTGCGAAGAACGAGGAACGTGAGGATATCCGTCGCGAGGAGGATCGTGTGGACTTCGCTAAAGGCCGGGCGCTTGCGCGGATTGCGGTGTCGCACCGACAGAACCGAACGGTTGCAGATTCGAATCCGCACACGGTGAGAATCGATTATCCGATAATCGTAGTTTTAGTTTTTCGAAACGGGAACGAATCTCCGTTTTTATTTTATTTTCCGCTGCGCGTGAGATCCGGAGAAACCCGAGAACCCAACACAAGAGTACCAATTCTAAGTCGTCTTGATATTTGGGGGGGCCAATGGTCGTGTCGTTGGTCCACAACACTGCCTGTACTAGATTGGACCCATGAGCCATCGTCTGGTCCTTTATCTGGATCCATTTCAAATTCTCTGAATACTGATGAGCGGAGAAATTGAAGTGGAGATTTGAGGATTTTAAAAATTAGTTTTAGTTAGTTTCCATTTCAAACAAATTAAATGTTAGATTTTTAGTTTCTTAGTTTAGTTTAATGTAATTTGTTTAGTATTTCATGGAGAAAGATAGTGGATGTACTTATATTCGCATTAATTGTTTGTGATAATTGTCAGAAAAATGACTTGCGTAAATTATTTGTCACGCATATTGTTCGATGTTAATAATGTTGATGTGAGTAAATAAAATGATGTGATAACTATTTTGCACAAATAAAACTAATGCCAATTTTTGTGAAAAATATGAGTTTGTGATTACCACATTGTAGTTAATAAATTGTATGCACATATCTTTAAAATCATGTAATTGGCAATTATTTTTGTTTAAATGATAATTTATAAATATGCATATCATGACTTGATTAATTTGCATGCTCATATTTGCTATCATGTTACTTAAATGATCATGCTATAAGTTTATTTTAGATATTTTCACATGATCATTTACATGCAAACATTCTGTTAATGATATCATGAATTTGATAGATTTTGACTTGCACAAATATCATGGAATATAGCTATATATTTTTGAAGATGATTATCAATTAGTAAAATTTGGAGGGTGATAATTGATAATTCATGTTATTTCTATGATATAAAATATAGATATGCAATTTTTGTCATGGTTAGCTAGAATGAAAGTTGTAAGTTGTTCCTCTCATTGTAAAATTTGTTTGAAATAGTTCTAATAAAATTGAGTTACCTTAAATTTATAGGGAGATTATTATAGTATCCTAGATCTATATTTCGATCTTGATTCTTCAAATAACTTAATACTTATTAGTCTAGATTTTTTATGCAAATTATGATGTATAAACAAAGTCAACTTAGCCTCCATGTTTGTTTTATATAGTGATATATAATGGCCACCAAGAATGTAATAGTTGATTTTGACCAAGGCTAATATGTTAAACGGTATAAACTATGACCTTTGGCACCGCAAGATCCAATACATGCTAAATGAGCAGGAGTTGCTAGAGCGCCTTGCTACTATAGTGTCATTGCCCAAAGAGGGCAATACGGCTCAACATCGTCGGGGACAGCATGCCTACCGACAATAGTTCAATAAAGATTGTAGTATGCATTTTACTATGCTAAGCAGCATGCATGACAACTGTATTGGAGAATTCGAGAAATGCTAGACTGTAAAAGAAATGTAGGATCAGTTAAAGTTCCAATTTGGTGGAACATCGGCTACACGGTTGAGAGCTCTAGTACTTAAGTTTGAGACTTACCATAAAAACTAGCACTGGACCATGACTGAACACCTCAAGGTGATGTCGGCCCTAATTCGAGACTTAAAGGCAACATGTCATGATCTCACTGATGAGCAACAAGTACGAGCAATGATTCGATCATTACTAGATTCATGGGTCCACATGAAACAAATCCTCACTCACAACAAAAATATCAAGATTTTTTCTGATATTTCTGATCATGTGGAATTAGAAGTAGAGCGCAAAGAAGCTGTGCGCGCCACCGCCCTAGTCGCTAAGAGAGATAGACATCAAGGCAGGAAAGGCCTGAATACAATTTTCAAGTGTAGAGATCATGATGCTGCATCCAGCTCTAAGTCCAAGGCAGAGTAGACGCCAAAGCGTCATCATAGGGGCAAGCGGGTTGGAAAGAGAGACAAGTCCAAGGTGAAGTACTACAGTTGTGATAAGTTGAGACATTTCACTCGCAAATGCATTGAGCTGAAAAAGGTATCCCTGAACCCGAGTTCTCTCTCTGTGCATGTTTGTTCTCATGTCTTAGTTGCTCGAACTTATCCTGAGTGGATTGTTGATTCAAGAGCAACCAAACACGTGACAAGAGATCGAGATGAGTACCAAGACTCTCGCCCAGTTCCAATAGGGACTCAAAGGGTCTACATGGATAAGTGGCAGCAGTGAGGAGGTCTTCAGAGTTGGTGTGTACCAGCTCAGACTAAGAATTGGACGTGTACTAACGTTGTACGATGCACTCTTATCAGCTTCATCTATATTATCTCTACGATTTGCTCTCGTACTTGTAGGAAATGACATAGACATTTATCTTGATGGCATTATGTATGGGCATGCTTTATTAAGTGGTGGTTTGTTTAAATTAGATGATATGAATGGCTCTACTTCTTCTATATCGTATATGCCTAATGATAAAGACCTTAGTTTTGAGACATGACATGCTCGCCTAGGACACATAGGATAGGATGGAATGACCAGGTTAGCTCGAGAAGGTCTTTTAGGTTCACTTGCTAAGGTCACTTTACCTGTATGTGAATTGTGTTTGGTTGGAAAAGCATGCTGAAAGTCTTTTAGAAAGGCTAAGAGGGCTACTGAGCCATTATAGCTTATCCATTTTGATATTTGTGGGCCTATGAGTGTGAAGGCCCGTCATAGAGCATTATATTTTCTTACCTTCATAGATGATTATTCGCGATATGGTCATATTTATCTGATTGCTCACCGCTATAAAGCATTAGTTGTTTCAAATGCTTCTTAGCTAAGGTTGAGAATCAGACAGGCAAGAATGTAAAATCTCTTCGCACGGACCGAGGACGCAAATATTTATCTGATCAGTTCAAAACTCTATGTGAGGAAAAGGGAATTCGAAGATAACTTATTATTCTACATACTCCGCAACAAAATTGTGTTGCCGAGAGAAGGAATAGGACGTTGATAAGTACACATTTTTAGATAAACAATAGATGAAATTTATACACTATACTATTAATTTATTGATAAAATCACATGGAATGATAGATAAATCGATTATGCTTTCAAAATATTAATTTTGTAAAATTCGAATGCCAAATATCATCATTTCATGGATTAAGTAAATGTGATAATTTTATTTCCAATAAGAGCTTCTCGGCAATCATTTAATATACATTTGAATAATTTATTGATTGTCGCATGAACTTAACTATTATTTTATGTGGATACAAGATATGAGCAAGCAGACAGCATAGTGGTTAGCCCACTTGAGTTTCAATGAAGTGATCAGGGTTCAAATCTCGGAAGGAACAATATTGTATTTTTGCTCTTCAAAAGGGGCCCACATGCCAGCTAAGAGAGAGAGAAATGGAAATTTTGAAATTCAACTTCAAAAATAATATTTATTATTTATAAAATTTAGATTTTAAATTTCGAAAATAACATTTATTACTCAAAATCTAAATTTCAAAAATCAAAATCAAATATCTCTCTCTAAATTCAAATTTCAAAATAAACATTCATGGTTTTTAAAGAGGAGCCCCTAATCAAGGGGGAGCTTAATGGCCTATTTATTACCCTTTTTGAAATTCAAAATTTGGGACTCTCTTCTATAAAACCATGGGAAGGGGAGGAAAAAGACACTTTTGAAAATTTAAAACTCTCTCACTCCCTCCATCTGAATATCTCTCTCTCCCAATTTCTCTCTCTCACTTTCTTCCTCTCTTTGCTACAGTACCGCGAGTACTGTAGCAGTCCCCTCTCTCTCTAACTTTTGTTCTCTCTCTCTATCTCTCTACCTCTCTCTCAAACCAGCCGCTGTCAGGGCAAGAGGTGGACTCGATGCACTGCAACTGACCACTGGAAGGAGTCCAGGGCTGCCAAGGATCCGCGCGAAGGGTTACGACGGCTGTAAACATCAGTTTTCTCTCTCCACCGCCTCTCTCTCTAGTTTTTTAGTTCTCCATGTTACACTGTATTTAAAATACTTTATGTAAAAGTTTTCTTATGAAAGTCATGCTAGTTTTAGATTTTTATTGTCTCTATAAAATTTCATGTAGTTATAATAATGAATGACAGTAGCTCCTTTGAAAAAAGTTATATTTTATCCCTATTTTTGTTCTACAACTTTTATTTCTTCTTCTGTTGACACTACTCAAACTTTATATTCTATTTTTAATTAGTGTTTTAGAGGTAGTCTTAGTTCAGTAGATGCTCTGATTATACTCGTTTAGGGGTGCTCCTTTTGTGAGTTCATAGTAAGTCCGATTAATTTCAATTCTTATCTATCAAATCATTATGTTCCCTCTTCTTTATTCTATGTTTTTCCTCTATAAACTCAAGGTTTTCAACTTTAAAAATCTATTTTCCTGTGGATTCGACCCAATCTCACCACTTGTTATTTTTAAAATAAGTATATGTAGAAATTAAAATTTTAAGATTGATGTTTGAATATGCTTAACGACACATAATTTTGAGTGATCAGACGTTGTTAGAGATGGTAAGTATAAGATTTTTGCGGGATCATGCAACGCATCGAAAAATAAACACAAAAATTCATTCCGTAAAAATCGTGGTGATCGGTTGACCGATTTAATAGAATACAAAAAAAAAGAGAAAAAAAAGAAGAAAAAGAAAAACGAATCCGAGAGAATGGATTCTTTCCGTGCGGAGATGAGGAATCTCTAAGATCCGATGCTGAATCCACAAGGTGTAAATAGCTGCACACACGCATGCCCTCTAGACGTAGTATCCACATGGATCCTTGCATGGACGGCTTCTCCTTCTCGCTTGCGATGTTGACGTAACGACAACCACCACCCAGAGGAGAAAGAGAGGAGACGGCCAGGAGAGATAGAGAGAGATAGAGAGAGAGGACGGGCAGGAGGAGACCCACGTAGTGGTTAGGATTTTCCCCAAGTCCCACTAATATATATATATAATCTCTGATTTTTCATAAAAAGCCAAATAATATATAAAACTCTCATTAAGTCTTGTCTCACGAGAATCCTTACGTATGTGACCCTCTAGGCCCGACAATCAATCTGGTTGCAGCCCCATTAACCTTAAAATACTTTTTAAGATTGATTTAATTCATTTATCATCTCATGATCGAATGAATTAATCAATTATGACATGATCATTTATTTAGTGGTCCTTCTGATCACAAACAGCACCAAGCAACACCTCGTGATCCCAGATGATGTCGGGGATCATCATCCCACTATCGGCACATGTATATCAATAGATTATCGTACGGAATTAATCTTTCGCCTACGCAAGTGTAATAGTGATAAAGGAGTATGGTTAATTGTCAAACTCCTCAATCACTAAGTAGATCAATCGCTCAATGAGATATTATCGGTAAACACCTTATCTGATAATCCCATTAACTCTGACCAAGGATTTAATTGAGCATAAACAACTGCAAACGATTCCATCTTGACAACTCAATCACCTTCGTACGGATTCCACTGCTAACAGTCACTTGCATATTCAAACACAAATATTTTGCGTCCTTAATCAAGATCCAGGAAACAATAGTCCTCGTACAAGGTGTTCTTGGCGTCTCAGGTCAAAGGACCTACCGTACTATTATAACATAGAATATCTTGGTTGACAGTTAAAATCATCCAGGAATTCTAAAGCAAATCAGTTCAGTAAACTCATTCCACCAATGAGCACCCATATGTTTGTCTTAGTGTCTCCACATAAGTGGTTATGAGATCACCACTCTCATCATATGAGCGGACACAACATGTGTCAGTGTATCCGAATGCTTGATGTCCAGTTCGTGCATTCTATGACTGAGAACAAATTATAACTTATATTTATAGATGATTAATCTTATTAGTACAACTCCTTGTGATTTAATCCTCATTGGATGAGTCTGGACATCATATATATATAAACGTACATATATATATAAGAAATACTATTTATTATTTAAAAAGAATGCAGGAATTAAGTCCGTTACATCTAATGTGATTGGCTTAGGACACCCTAACTCCTTCAGTTAGGTCGATGATGGCGCATGCCAACCTCCCAATATCCTTCTATAGGGACGCTTTATTGACGGGTTGCCTACATACTTAATTGTGCACCTTCACAGTCAATTCCTTCTACTCCTTAAGAGTTGTGAAATAGCGAGAAGCCTAACTTAGAGAATCTACGCTCATGGGCGTCAGCAGGGTATGTCTATGATACTTCTCATAAGTATGGAAAATTGGGCCCTAAAACTAGAAAGCTTATTTTCATAAAATATCCCGATAGCTCACAGGGATATGTCATGTATAGACAACACTCAGATGGAGGAATGACAAAGAAAGAGGTCTGAGATGTTATATTCTTAGAGAAACAATGCCCTAGTCTTGGTGACGCCAAAAAAAACTTTAATCTCCATGAAGTGAATGAGACAAGTGCTCTCTTACTATCATCCAATGAAGGGAGGGAATTAATTCCTAACCATGTGGTTGTTGGAGATAGTAGAGATGATCAAGCTAGTAGGAGTGCACTCTTTTTTTTACCCAGTGGGAGTGCTCCACCAAAGTCGGAAGATGCCGACACCGAAGTGTGTCGAAGCAAGCACGGGCACACTCCTCATCATCGATTTGAGATTGAAGAGGAGATTTTAATGTGTCAACCCACGGATGATGAAGAGCCTAAAAATGCTAGAGAGGCATATTCATCATTGTCTAGGAAAGAATGAGAAGCTATCATACAAGATGAAATCAACTCTATCGCAAAAAATAAGGTCTGGGAGTTAGTTGACCTTCTGCATAGGCGCAAGGCTATTAAAAACAAATAGATTTTTAAAATTAAGTGCAAGACAGACTGTGACACTCCCTTCTAGAGATTGGTATTATCTCTTTCCAAAAATATAACATCAATGATATGTTGTGAGTTGAGAACAATTTGTAAAATAATTTATTATTTTTTTTCACGAACCATCCAAAATACTAAATACATAACCAAGCTAAATCCATTATATGAATACAAAGTATACATAAAACTATCTACTATAGGGCTTAGTATACAAAGTTACATCAACTCAAATACATAAAAAGAGAACCCACTTGCTACAGTGGTAGAGTCTCAAAAGTCTCTCCATATTAACTAAAAACCTTAGTGTCCTTCTCTCAATCAGAGCTGAAATTTGTCTCTCATCTACCGCTCACCAGTACTTCTTGAGAAAAATTAATAACTTTCTGATTTCAAGTAAAATAGAATCTCAAAAGTCTCTCCATATTAACTAAAAACCTCAGTGTCCTTCTCTCAATCAGAGCTGAAATTTGTCTCTCATCTACCGCTCACCAGTACTTCTTGAGAAAAATTAATAACTTTCTGATTTCAAGTAAAATAGAATTTAAAATTATTTAATAACAAATAACATACAAATAGTTCATTATACACCTATCTCGAAATGAAGAATTCGAACCAACTTTATCACTTTCTGATTTTTTTGAAATTATTTCAACACCCTTCTTCTGCTACTTCTCTCTCTCTATGTTTCTATTTTTCTAGATTTTCTGGAAAAAAAAAGAGATATTTTTCTACCTAATCCCAGTTAAAACCCACTACAGAAGTATCCAGATACTAACACAGTCATATACCACCCACTGGAAGTCTAGGTGTCTCTCATAAGTCACCCTATTAGGTGGAAAAAATAAATAATTTATAGGTGCTCTTGTAATGCTATAGTAATACTAGTTGATATGTTCGTTTAGTAATTGATAACTTAATTGAATTGATAATTGATAAGATAATTGATTAACTGAATTGATAATTGAAAAGATAATCGATTAACTGAACTGACAATTGATAAGGTAATCGATTAATTGAACTGATAATTGATAATGTAATCGATTAATTGAACTGATAATTGATAACGTAATCGATTAATTGAACTGATAATTGATAACTTAATTGAATTGATAATTGATAAGATAATCGATTAACTAAACTGATAATTGTTAACTTAATTGAACTGATAATTGATAAGATAATCGATTAACTGAACTGATAATCGATAATTTAATTGAACTGATAATTGATAACTTGATTGAGCTGATAATAATAAGGTAATCAATTAATTGAACTGCTAATTGATAGCTTAATTGATCTGCTAATTGATAAGGGAATCGATTAATTGAACTGATATTTGATAATTTAATTGAATTGATAATTGATAACTTAATTTCAATTGTGATCATCATTTGTTGCTACAGTAACCGATTATAGATTTTTCATCTAATTTCATTTGTGATTATTAGTTATTGCTATAGTAACCGATTACATATTTTCCTTCTAATTTTATCTACGATTGTCATTGCGACTATCAATTATTGTTATAGTAATCGATTATAGATTTTTCTTCTAATTTTATTTGCGGTTATTAGTTATTACTACAGTAACAGATTACATATTTTTCTTCTAATTTTATTTGCGATTATCAATTATTATTACAATAACCAATTATATATTTTTCTTCTAATTTCATTTGTGATTATCATTGCGATTATTAGTTATTGCTACATTAGCTGATTACAGATTTTTCTTCTAATTTCTAGCTTAAGTTCAATTTACTTAACTAATTACTCGTTATTTATTATTTATTATTTTCTTCTTCTTGTCTTTCTTTTTCTTGGAATCTACTACATTCTCACTAATATAACCACACTATTTTTACTTGTGAATGCTTTAACCCAATTATTATTAAAACTTAAAATGATTTTCTAAGGTTTGGAGAGTTACATAGGAAGATCAATTGACAAGTACAAAGTACGACCAGTGGCAAAAGGATATACCCAGAAGGAGGGTATAGAGTTTGATAAGATGTTTTCTTTCTTGGTGAGATTTACGTCTGTTCACTTCATCCTAGCTATTATCGCACATTCGGATTTAGAACTCTGACGTTAAAATGGCATTTCTCAATGAAAAACTGAGCAAGGAAATTTATATGTTTCAATCAGAGGGTTTTGAGATAAAGAGAAAAGAGCGCAAAGTCTGCTGCTTAAAACGTTCCATCTATGGCCTCAAACAATCATCCAAACAGTGATATTTGAGATTTCATAGGAAAATCACATCATTCGATTTTGAGATGATTGAGGAAGACCACTGTGTGTACGTTAAACGAATGGAGGAAAAGATTATAATCCTATCCTTATATGTTGACGACATCTTGTTAGTTGAGAATGACATGGAGTCTGTCGATCTCATTAGGCAGTGACTATATTTTGTCTTTAAGATAAAAGACATGGGTAAAGCAAATTAAGTGCTCATAGTGAAAATAGTGAGAGATCACTCTAAAATATTTTTGAGTCTGTCTAAGGAAACTTACATTAATAAGATCTTAGAGCGATACTAGATGGATTACACCAAATACATCGATACTCCAATTGATAAGAGTTATGTTTTAAGCATGAGCCAATGCCCACATACTGAAGAAGAGAAGAGCCAAATTAGTAAAGTGCCATATGCGGCAGTTATAAGGAGTCTAATGTATGTAATGTTGTGTACTTGACCCGACATTAGCTATGTCGTAGGTCTAGTTAGCCGTTATCAAAGTGACCCTGATCCCGCTCACTAGAAGGCAGTCAAGATAATATTCCAATGTTTGCATGAAACAACGAACCTTGCCTTATAATATGAAGGAGGTGATTTGAGGGTGAAAGGTTATAGCGATGCTGATTGGGTCAGCGACAAAGACAAGAGGAAGTCCACGTTAGAATATATATTCATATTAGGTGGCAGGACCATTTCTTGGTGCAGCAAGAAACAGACGTGTATCGCTTTATCTACTATAGAATCAAAATATGTGGCATGTTCTGCAGCGTTCCAAGAGGCAATTTGATTGCGAAATTTTTTGCAGCGATTGGCCGTCACTCCTCATCCACAGGAGAGTGTGCTATTATATGTTGATAGTACGTTAGCCCTAGCCTACACTAAGGATACCAAGTATCATGGGAGGACCAAACACATTGACATCTGATATCACTTCATACGAGATCTACCGGCGAGAGAGTTAGTGATCCTTCAGCATATTTCTACCGATCGTATGGTAGCGGACCCACTAACTAAATAGATCACTAGGGAGGTTTTCCTGACCCATAGTAGGGACATGGGTTTATGTACATTGTAATGTGAGAACAATTTCTGTTGACATTAATATAATTGTGCATTCTCTTACTTAGTATATTTTGATGGAATGTTTGTTTACACATCGATGAGTGCCACCATATTTGAATTGACCCTCTCATACGGATATTTCGCCTTGGCGCTGAGATAGCGAGCGAGATGAGACATTTGGTATCTATGACGCTAGGAGAGCGAGTAAGATACACTTAAAATATTATAAGTAATGTTGCCTCAAATAAAAGCTGAGATGAGATCTTTAAAGATCAAATACATGAGTACATGAACCTATCATGTATAGTCTGCAGAAGCCGGATGTGAACCTCGAGACAAGGTGCTGAGTGGGAGCGACTGTATCATAAGGCTCAAGTTAGTCGCAATAGAAGTGACTAGGCTAAGATTTGTATGGTATTAATGATAAATTAAAAGTGACACGTCCACACATGTGGAAGAATGCCATAGCATGCGTCTCATACAGCATGTGTTGTACACGATTGATAAGTGAAAATGATGAATGGATCTCTACTTCATCATTATGTGAGCTCTTGGATTATTTTGTTGATCCTACTTGTACTCTGTGTGACCTGAGAACTATGTCATGAAGCGGAGGCTCGACGTTGCTATTTTAGCATGATCTTTAGGACCAAAGCTGATACAGTACAACGGAACATGTTTAGGAAAGCGGCCGAGATTAATCGAATTGACATGTATGTGGATTATACTCCGAGAACTCAGTCAGCTGTGTGTAGATAGAGTTATGATCACATGATATTTGAAATTTAACACTGCCAGTCATTTATCTGAGAGATCCGGAGTGTTAAATCAGGTGATTATAAGGTTGTCTAGAGTACCACAAGACTTTTAAGAGTATTATGTTTCGTTAGTTTTGATGATGACTGAATGGATCAGTACTCTTTGCCTAATCAAGTTATTCTCATGAGATCGCACGCTTCATTTCTTGTATGACAGAGGGATTATAACAGTAAAAAGAGAGATGAACCATTGATAATTGTCCCTTTGTGGACAAGTGGAAGATGTTGCAATAATAGGCTAGGCCCATTCTTGATGCCCACATGGGACAGGCAACATGAGAAGTGGAGTAGGAGATAACTCCAAGGAGTTAATCTACGTGGAATCCATGCAGTTGGGGACTGCACGAAGTCCCTCCCACTACCCACATCTCTCTCCCCTGTTTGAATTTGATAGAGAGGTTGTAACCGCACACTCCGTTGTCCAATCCTCTCCATCCCGCCTTTGGATGTTGAACGTGAGAAGGTGAGAGATAAATAGAGAGAGAGAGAGAAACGAGAAAAGCTCTTCTTCGACGTGAAAGTGTAAACGTCACCTAATTGCCATGATTCTCCATGTGTGCATGACTTTGCGTTGTTTATTTGTATTATTTAACGCATGAAGATTTTCCCCGACAACTATACATGGCACACTCAAAATGGTCTTTCATGTAGTTTAAGATAATAGATATCTATCTAAGATAGATGATAGTCTTTTTAAAATACATGCATTAATACAAGGGCAAACACAAATATAACATCTAAACATTATCTTTTGCATTACTTATTTATTTATAATTAATATTAAAATAATAAACTAAATGTTTAAAGTTTAAAATATTAACAGCGAATAGCTTACGAAGACTTTAGCAATCTTCCATCCACTCTCCGACGTGACCCTTTGGTTGGGTGACTCCCAGTTCGGTCACCGTGACCTAAAGGGATTTCCACCAATCCTCGGGGGACGCGACGTTGACAACGACACCCTGGACGACTCCCTAACGATTCGCCTACGTCAACTCCAAACGTATGGGCGAACGGGAGCCCCCATGCCCAAGGGCACTTTGGGGAAATACGGGCTGCGGAGGGGTGTGTCACGGACACCCCTTCCTTCGGTCCCTCCCCGGATCCCTAATTCGCATGCTTCTCCCCGCCGCCTGCCCCCCTCTCTCGACGCCCTACACGACCACTGCGGTCACCGACGCTGACGCCACCGAGGACACCTCCGCCGCCGCCTCCGGCGAAGGGATCTCCGACCGCCGCCGTCGCCGGCGACGCCATGGAGGGATCCAGCCCACCCTCGGCGCCCCCGACGCGGACGTCGAAGTCGACTCAGACGGCTCCGCCTCCGTCGGCGGCGGGGTCGTCCAGGCCGCCTCCGACCGACGGCGGCGGTGCCGGCGCCGGCGTTAGGGAGCCCCCACGGCCTCCCCAGCCGATGAGTGCTCCGCCGTCAGCGCCGCCGACGCGTACGTCTAGGGCGACGCAGACGGCGGGCTTGCCTAGGACGCCTCCGATCGGCGCCGTAGCCGCCGCCGGCGTCATGGGGGCCTCGCACGTTCCGCCGAGGAGCGGGCCGTCGTCGGCGTCGAGGTCGACGCAGACGGCTCCGGCTCCGGCTCCTGCTCCGTCAACGGCGGGGTTGTCTAGGTCGGCTCCGAGGGCGGACCCCTCAGGCGCTGCTGCGGTAAGCAGTCTCCCCTTCCCAAGGGGTTCATCTCTCTCTCTCTCTCTCTTAGTATCCTTGGTTGTAGAATTATTAGGTTAACATTTAGCCTTTTTGTTCAACAAACTTACAAACTAAGTCAAACATACGTCTCTAGTGTCTGTGTGAGTGTGTGTCTCTCTCTCCCCCCCCTAAAAATGGGAAATTTGATTGTATGGTATCCTTGGTTGTAGATTTATTAGGTTAAGATTTTGCCTTTTTGTTCAACAAACTTACAAAATAAGTCTAACAAACATCTCTAGTGTGTGTGTGTCTCCGCGTGTGTGTGTGTGTGTTGTGGCACTGTTTGTGTTCATGAAGAGTGCATATGTTGGGAGTCTTTGTGTTCATGAAGTGATTTTGTTCGAAAGTTGCTGAGCCTTATTTTCTACTGACTAACATAATAGACCAAAGATACATGTGTTCCTCTGTGTGCGGTGTGGCACTGTTTGTGTTCATGAAGAGTGCATATGTTAGGAGTCTTTGTGTTCATGAAGTGATTTTGTTCGAAAGTTGCTGAGCCTTATTGTTCTACAGACTGACATAATAGACCAAATATACATGTGTTCCTCTGTGTGTGGGTGAGTGTTGGGACTGTTCCTGTTATGTGTTCATATTCTGCTATCTTTGGCATCGATTCTTGGAAATTCCTTCTCATTCCTCATTGTAGGAAGTAAAAAGACATTCTCCATTCCCAATTCTTGGAATGAGAATGGTATTTGGCTATCATTTTTAACTTATGCAAGAATATCTTTTTTGAACAATGTTAGCCACAAAGGAAACGATGTTTTTTGAGGGAAGGCCTTCCAAATATGAGAAAAGGTTTCAAAGACATTTTCATCTTCTCTTGGGTTCATACTTGCCCTTCTATTTGTACAGCATGATATGGAGGTGGGCCCAAGTCGAAGTGTAGATGTTGAATGTACAGCAGCCAAGGAGGGTACCATCAATCAATATATGGATGTTGAGTGCACAGCAGCCCAGAAGAGGGATCGTGAGGACTTCAATATAGAGGAGGAGGATCCTGATATACCAAAGATTGGTATGGAATTTGACACATTTACTGATGCTGAAGACTTATATCACAGATACAGTGCAAAGGTGGGCTTTAGTGTTCGGATACGCAGAACCAAATTTGATCATGGAGTGGTAATAAGAAGGACTTATTGTTGTTATAAAGAAGGTTTTCGCGATATTGAAAGAAGAAAAGCTGTGGCTTACCATCGACCAGACATCAGATGTGGCTGTAACGCACATTATTCTGTAAAATTGTTACCCGATGGGAAGTATCAAGTTTTTCAGTTTGATCCAAACCACAATCATGATGTTGTGGCTCCAGAGAAGGTGCATCTTTTGAGATCACATAGGCGTCTGCTAGCTGCACAAAAGGGGGAGGTGGATGTAGCATCTGGTTCAGGAATGGCTTCAAAAACTGCCATAGAGTTTTTGAGTAGGCAAGTTGGGGGCCGTAAAAATCTTGGCTTCGTTGAAAGGGATTCGAGAAAGTATTTACAAACAAAGAGAAAGATTGCACTGAAGAAGGGTGAAGCAAGTGCTATCCTTGAGTATTTTCAAAGAATGCAATCAAATAATCCATCATCATCTTATGCATTACAACTAGATGAGAATGAGTTGTTAACTAACATTTTTTGGGCAGATCCAAGTATGATTGTCGACTACCATCATTTTGGTGATGTTGTCTGCTTTGACACAACCTACAAAACCAATAATGAAGAGTGCCCCTTAGCCTTGTTTGTTGGAGTCAATCACCACAAACAGCTAATTGTATTTGGTGCTGCCCTGCTTTTCGATGATACTCCTGCAACATTTGAATGGTTATTCAGCACTTTCATCCAAACAATGGGTGGAAAGAAACCAAAAACCATTCTGATTGAACAGTGTGCGGCGATAAGTAGTGCAGTAGCATTGGCTTTACCTGGGACATGTCATAGACTTTGTGCATGGCATATCTACAAGAATGCTATGGCACATCTACATGATGTATTTAAGAAAAACCCTAAGCTGTTAGGTGACTTTGAAAAATGTGTTTTTGATTATAATGATGGTGAAGAATTTGAATTAGCATGGTGTGATATGACTACAAATTATAATCTTCAAGAAAATAAATGGTTGAAAGAAATGTTTGAAATTAGAGAGCAGTGGTCTTTAGCACATGGAAGAGACAATTTTGTTGCAGATATTGCTGCCACACAGCGAGGTGAGACTTTGAATTCTGCAGTGAAAAAATGTCTTCCTCGTGGCTGCTCCATCATGCAATTTTTTGAACATTTTGAGCGGGTACTTGACGCTCGACGTTTTGAAGAGTTAAAAGCTGATTGTAGTATGGGTCAAACCACACAGTACATGTGTGTTCAATGGAAGCTCTTAAAACATGCAGAATCTGTTTACACACCCGCTGTTTTCAAGATATTTGAGAAGGAAGTGATTGTGATTTTTGACCTTGAACTTTCAGTAATCTGTGTGGATGGGACCATCACTATGTATAGAGTTTCAGAGACTAATCCAAGTCGAGTTTACACAGTTTCATATAATGATGCTGATTGTAGTATATCTTGCACTTGTAAATCCTTTGAATTTGTGGGTATACTTTGTAGGCATGCCTTGAAGGTGTTTGAAAGAATAAATGTAATGAGCATTCCAGAGCAGTACATTCTAAAGAGATGGACAAAAAAGGCAAAAGAAGGAGTTTTAGCTGATTATCACGATCTGACGGTGAACCTTGATCTTAAGGAGCAAATTTCAGTGCGTTATAGAGATTTGTGTCCCATTCTTATCCAGTTAGCAACAAAAGCATCCCTGTGTGATGAGGCATCTAAACTGGTTGCTAGTTCTGCCCTCAAAATGATAAAAGATGTTGATAGTCACATGGAATGTGCACTTGCTAGTGGATCTCAGGCTGAAACTACCATTGTAGGTAATCGTTTGAAAACAGTAGAAACTGAAAATCAAAGGACAATGGATGGTTCCACAATGCATGATGAGTGCCCAATTGGTGTTGAAGAAGTAGATCATAACCAGACTGTTCAAGTAAGGTATACAAATGAAGCAAAAGAAGTTGAAAAGGAAAAAGTGGGTGGCAGCCATTGTAGGTTGAAGAGTGCCCTTGAGAAAGCAGAGAAAGGGAAAAGATGCTCTCCTAAGGCAAGCAAACCAAAGAAGCCAAGGAATACCCTCCTTGTAAGCACTGACCAAGTTGTCTATTTCTTTAATTATGTAAATAGTTCCTTTTAAACTAGAATGCTTCTTATCATTTATTGTCAACTGAATGATCACATTTTCCTTTTTAGGTTGGAGAACAAACAGGGGTAATGGCCCTACCAAGTGGCATTGAAAGTTCACCCCAACTTCAACCACAGGTCAACTTTTGGAAGTCCTTTTATTGCATTAGTTGTTGATTGAAAATACTGTTATTAAGTATGTTGAATTCCTTCTAAAAATGAAAGGCTATTCGAATGCACTGGCATATTTACATTACCAACACGCTTATGTTGCCTAGTCTGGTTTTCCACAGGCATCTCACTTAATTGTACTAGTCCACAATACATCTGAGCTTAGGCTAATGCTAACTTCTTGTTTTTCCATAGGTGGCAATACCGTCATCTTCTGTTTCATGGCCATTCCTTGCCAATTATCCTATATTTTAGGTCAGTTTCATGCAATGCAAGTAGTGACTAAGTTTTTTAACGATTTGGTTACATGCTTGTTTCTATCATGAAAAAGCATGTTATATTATTGATTTGACAACTTAATTATGTCAATTTTTTTAAGCTTGCAGATCAAACAATAGTAATGCTCGCACCATGAGGTATTGAGCACACAACCCCAAGGTCAACATGATTTTTGTCCGGATTTTCTATGCTGCTTGAGTACAATTAGAAGATCATATCAGTAAGGGGTTGAATATGACAGTCCCTTTCACTTTTTGGGAATCTGAACAAGTACTTGGTTGTAAATATCTGAGACAGGATGGTTGTTTGTCTGGTATGGGTATTCCTTGCCCATTGAAGGATTGGGTAATATAGGTTTCAACACGTCTGTTGTGGTGCTATATGCTATGTATGGATTTTGATCCATTGTAAATCATGTGCATAAAAGAGATGATTTCAAAAATATTGGAATTAGACCTTTGTACGTGGCTTTTCTTTATTTCTTTTTGTCTGTGGGATGATTTGCTCTGATCAACCATATATCTTAAAGTATATATTTTCTCTCATCTTCTGTTGCATAAAGTTGGCAATGATGATGTTTCTCCGAACAACCCTCTGTTGGGAGATTGGGCAGAGATGTTGAGGAGATGTAATTTTGGCATAATGGTGTCTCTCTCTGATGCTTATGTGGCATAATGACGTTTCTCTTCTAAGCAACTTTCAGTCAGAACTTTGTGGAGCTATATGGAGATTGATTATCAACTTTCTGTTTCACTTATTTAGTTGCTATTATGTAGAATGTAGAAGATTGATGTAAAGACTCCAGCAGGATGTTAAACGATTGAAGCTTTACAAATTACAATGGAACCATGATAAACAACAAATAAGGATAATTTGTGTTGCTCTTAGCGAAGCAACATATTGCACTTTTCCTGTTTCAAGTGCAAGTCCCTGAGCCAACTTAATAGTGAGATAAGTGATTTTGTTATTGATTACTGCCTGATACTATTCTCTTATTAGATTGTTACCATCTCTTTATCAGCTATAATGATTCTCCATTTTAGTCCCACCATTACACCACCAAATAGTTCTTGCATTTGCTCACTTCTGGATATGTTCCCGTGGCTCTATGAAAGTGGCAGCTCTCGGAATACAATTACTGCAAAGATCTTATGTGGCAGCCTCACAATGCAAAAAACCAAATCCATATAGGATAACTAGACATGTCATGTTTATATGGACATTCTAATCCATGGAATTTGAGCTTTAGAAGAAATCTGACAACTCTTGAGTTTCAACAGTTGTTGGCAGTGCTGAACATCATTCACAATTTTGGCTTGCAGAGAAACTGTGATGATACAAGATTATGGGGCTGGAATACTAAAGGCATTTTTTCTGTTAATGCTCTGGTAAGAATTATTAATGATAGTGGAGTTAAAGTGCCCTGGGGAAATGTAGTTTGGTCCAAGAATTAACCATGTAAGATCAATCTCTTCCTGTGGAAAATTGCTTTGGGAAGGCTTCCAACAATGGATAGGTTGAGTCGTTTTCTCCCTCTGCAGAATTTCAGGTGCTACTTCTGCGGTTCATTTACTGAGGATATGGGCCACTTGTTTTGCTACTGCGGTATTGTTCAAGCCTGGTGGATGATATGCTGCAGAAGTCTCAATATCAGCTAGGAAGAACCTTCCTCTATACTTCTTATGTTGGAGGGATGGGCTAAGCTATGCCCTTACCCAACTGAGAGGGAATTGTGGTCTCTAATTCTTCCTGCATTTCTGTGGGGAGTGTGGAATGAAAGGAATTATAGAAGACTCAGAGATGAATTTGACAGCTTTTATAATATTATGTGCAGGGTTATTAGATGGGTCAGGGAGTGGGGTATTGCTGCTAGGATTGTAGGGGATCCGAAATCCTCTCCTACCTTATCTGCTTTGAGGAAGGCTTTGAGGATGATATGTTGTTAGTGTTTCCTTGAGTCCTGTATTTTTATCTTATCTACTTGATAAGATATTTGAGGGTTTATTGTCTCTCTGTGTATGGGATTTCCTGTGTGTACTCTGAGCAATTTTGCTCCTTGTTGTAATTTCTGCATTTTATTATCAATGAAACAGTGATCTATAATGATCACCTTAAAAAAAAACTAGACATGTCATGTTCTTGTTATGCCTTAGATTAACATATTACCCATAATTCAAATGTATTTCTTGGCACATTTTAAGGACACTACATTTCAGTAGACCATGCATAAGTTTGGTTCTGCTTCATTTCTACGTCTAACTCTAGAGTCAAATTGCTATCCACAAACAAACATGATCAAGAAACTCGTTCGCAACTAGTCAACAACTAATGAGATGATTTGTTGGAGCAATCCTGTCATCAACCACTGTTGTCTCTGCTAGTAAGTCACCCAAAGCACTGATAGTGGATGTTCAGACATCTAGTATTCAAGGGAATAATCAGTTTCCTATAAGAAAAATGAAAAAAATGCATGATGTTTTTTAACATCACAAGCTACATATACATACATTAAAGTAGAAGAATGGAAAAGACAGAAAAGCTATTTGTAAGTTCATTTCCCATTTGACAGACAATGGAATAGATGACTGCATTTTTTGGGGACTCCGATCATCACTCTACAACTACAATTTTGGAACCCCTCATTACCTCTGCTGATAACTACCCCACGTCTCCTGCTAAAGGCCATTTATTGTTTATAGAAATGCCATTCCGGTCCTAAGGACTTCTGCTGACAATAGTATGCATCCTTGGGTTGCACACATATGCCTTTTGATCACAAAATTTGCACCTTTGTCCTCAGAGGAAGGAATTGAATAAGAGGAATCAGGCTGAAACATCACAATTTGTTTATTCTGTCATGCAGCTGCTGACGTTTCTAGAAGAGGAGGAGATGGTGATGTCAAGGTGGAGGAAGCAGTTGCTGAGATGAGCTGTGTTGCCATGGGGTTGAAACAGCAGAAGGATTGAGGTGTCAGAGAAAGGGAAAAACCCTGAAGAGCAGACAGTGAGGGTCAGATCTTGTAATGGCCTAGCTCGAGGCCTAGCTGTAGGTATCCGAAAGCAGCATGTCATGGACCCCTTCAGCACACATCAACAACGGAATAGAGGTCATCACAGCATTCACCATGAGAATGAAACCACATAACGCATGATTCTGCTACATGCAGCTATCCAGCTTCAAGTCAAGCATAGTTATTATAAGTTAAATAAGAAAGGGGACAGGAATGTGTTTGAAGGGAGGAGGAATGCCTAGGAGGTCACAAGGACCATCTATGGAGAAGTTGTGGTCAAGCTGGGGAGTGGGTTGTTTGTGAACATGAAGACCACTGTGAGGTGAGGCAAACACATAACACAGTAAAGCCAAGGATCTATTGTATATTTTATTTGACCCATTAGAGGCTCATTTGATGTACTTTTCTTTTTTTTAAATTTTACGACAGATTTTAGTCATTTGTTTTGAATTAGGGATATTTTGGTCATTAGGTTTAGGGTTTGAGATTGGTTTGCTTTAAATAGTGATGTAATCTTCCTTCAAAGAAGAATGAAGAATATTGTGAGTTTTGAGCCATCATGTGTGCTTGTATTCTTTATGGGATGGGAAAACCCTTGGGTGTGATGCCCTAGCCTCCAGTGTGATGCTAGAGGCTGCTACCCCGGTGTAAAGCCAGAGGCCTCTTCCTCCCCTTTCCCCTTCGTTTCCCCCTTTGTCTCCTAAATCCCTTGCCCTTGTCGTCTTCTCCAACCTCGGTCTCCATGCCATTCTTCTCTTTTCCATTCTTGTCCCGCATCACTTTAGTATAGAGCCCAACTTCGATCTCCACCAGACTGTCGCTCCGCCGCCAATCACTGCTCTCTGTCGCCGCCGCGCACCCCAACCGCCTTCTTTTTTTCCTCCTCTTCTTTCTCTTTCTTTCTCCCTTTCTCTCCCTCTCCCTTTCTTTGTTTCTATTGACACAGTTACTATAGCAGCTACAATACTGCGACACTACTATAGTACCCGTGCCCCACCGCACCTTACTTCTCTCTCTCTCTCTCTCTCTCTCTCTCTCTCTGACCCATTCATCTATTTTCTCTCTCGGCTTCACTGAAAGAAGAAGAAGAAGAAGAAGAAGCAATCGGAGGGAGGGCCCGGCCTTGCCAATGTTGCCGCCGCCGCTACCGCCTTCTGCAGGTGCCATCATTGTGGGTGTTGCCTTTTGCCAGTGCCACTGCCGTTGGCAACGATCCTTCCCCCTGTCGGTGATGCCACAATCGTCGCAGCCCCTTGCCGATGTTGTCGCCGCCATCACCTGGCTCTGCCAATGCCGCCGCCGCTGTCGCCGCCTTCCGTTGGCACCGATGGTGCCGTCTACATGCGTTGCCATCGCCGCCATCATCTTCTCTTCCCCTTGTTCTCTCTCTATCCTCTCTATGTGTTAGGGTTGGAAGGAGGTGGAAGGGAGAAAGGAAATGGCCCGTGCCCTTTAGTTCTAATCACAGAAACTAGGTTTGACCTAGTTCAGCACAAGGGCCAGAGCCCTTGCTCAGCCTGGTCTGCACCTGGTTCAAGCTGAATGCCATCCCTTAGCCCATTGTTTGGTCCGAACCAAGTTCTTTAGTTGGCTCAGCAGGCAGCCCTGGTTCGAGCCAGGGTCTAGCATCTGGTTTGAGCTAGGACCAATCCAGTTCCCTGCACCTAGATTTAGTAGTTGTGAGCCGTGGTCCACTATACAGGCGGTGCACCTAGACACTCTTAGTGCCTTGCCATCGTTGGGGGGTCATCCAGACTCCAATTCGCGCGCCGTCAGCACCGTTGGATTCGTCTCAACGAGGCCAACCTTATTACAGTGTGCCGCTGCGCCAACTGTTCCTCGTTTTACATGCCTAGCTTCGACGACTGCATCGATCGCGTAAGCGCATCTCTGTGCTCCATTTTACGTACTGATCGCGTCTGTGGCATCCTCACAGCAAGGCGAACTTTGTCCAGTGCCCCATTAGACAACAAGGCATCATTTTGTGTGCCACTTCTGTATACACTTTACAGATGTCCATTCGTGCATCTCAAGGCTCGTATCAGCCGCCTCAATTTGTACAGTGACTTCTGGACAATTCTAGTTATGTGGCACGCTTCTCAAGATGATGACCGCAGATTATTTTAAGTATGCATTGGGTTCCATTAAGGGAAGAGCCTGAATGGATCAACTTGAAGAGTGAGTGGATGTTCCGTTAAGGGAAGACTCTGAATGGATCAACTTGAAGAGTGAGTGGATCAACTTAAAGAGTGATTGGAAGAATGATTGGATCCAGTTAAAGCGTGACATTTAAAGCTTATGTGCCATGAGGCCAACCCAATGATGATTGAGAAATATGAAAACCAAATGAGGGAGATACATTATGAAGCCAATCCAGTGTTAGAAGATGAGTATTTTGGAGAGGTTAAGCCCGAGATGTCAGCAGCAGCTGATGACCTCCTCATTGAGAAGAATGAGCCGAGGACGGAAGAGATAATTAGAGATGTGGTCAATCAGCTGAAGATCGTTCAAGACACCATCAGGCCACATGATTTTGACCACATCTAGGGCGATATTGAGGTGCACTTCCCATCTCAAGGCACGGTTCTCCTTTGCATGATTAATCAAGAGGTGTTAGTGATGTTTTCTAGATTTGCTCCTTTCCTCATCTCCTCGTGGATACTACCACACTTTAAACTCTGAGGACGAGTTTTCTCAAACCAGGGGAGAATGATGGGAATCTAAGAGTTGCAGAGACGAAGCCAAAGGTCTATTGTGTATTTTATTTGGCCCATTAGAGGCTCATTTGATGTACTTTTCTTTTTTTCAAGATTTTAGGACAGATTTTAGTCGTTTGTTTTTAATTAGGAGTATTTTGGTCATTAGGTTTAGGGTTTGATATTAGTTTGCTTTAAATAGTGATATAATCCTTCCTTTGAAGAAGAATGAAGAATATTGTGAGTTTTGAGTCGTCATGTGTGCTTGTGTTCTTTCCGGGATGGGAAAACCCTAGGGTGATGCCCTAGCCTCTACTGTGATGCCGGAGGCCATTACCCTGCCGCAGGTGTGAAGCCGGAGGCCTCTTCCTCCTCCTTCCCCTTGTTCTCCCTTCATCCCCTAAATCCCTTGCCCTTGTTGACTTCTCCAACCTCGGCCTCCATGCCATTCTTCTCGTTTCCCTTCTTGTCCCACATCAGGAAGATCTAGAGATGTAGCATAGGTATGTCTCAGAAACAGGATCTCAGCCGAAGCCAGCAGTTTGATACCCAGCTTTTCCTGCAGAGCCAGTCAAACAGGGATCCCTTTGCCGGCAACAGGTGTTAGGGGAGGCAGGGGGGCTGAGGGGGTGTGCCCTTCGGAACCTTCCTACATGAGTGCATCTCCTGCATGATTAAAGTTGATGTGGGCAACGGCGTTCCTCCAGATTGGTCTGCTAAGCTGAACCTGGTCTATCATGGGCTTGTCTCTGAACCTGAATCTGTTTATGAAGTTTGGTCAACCTCACCAATGGTTGGAAGTTGGAACCACTTGTCAGATATGGTTCAATTTGAGCTGGATGTTCCAACACATGGATTTTAATTTGTAAACATCTGGTCGCCCTCCTCCCCATGACCACCCAAAAAAATAATAATAGTAAATTTCGTATGCAATAAAATTGTGGTACTTCTCAAAAAACATAAATTCAAACCCTGACACACATTTGTGTTTCTATACTGAATGCTTTCTTCTGTTTTGAGTTGCTTGTTTCTGTCTCATGCTTTGATGTTAACCTGCGTTTGATGTCGACCTGGGTGATTTGATGTCAACCTACAGTGAAGTTCTTGAGCTTGAGCTCTCCTTTTCTGTCTCATGCTTTTGCTTTCTCTGTGGGTTTCAGGGTAGACATCATTAGTCATTGGTGATTTCCCCAGGCGTGACGTAGCCAAGGTAGTAAGTTGGCTGTGAATCTTGCAATACCTTAGTCGTACTTATTTTTGTTTTTTTCTATGGGTAGAAAATGCAGGGAACCTAGGCTTTAGTGAAGCATGCAAGCTACGTTTAGAAGGTCTAGAAAGAGATAACAACCCATGCTTGGCTGCATGTGAAACTACTTTTTTCCAATAATGTACAACCAGTCTTGAGTGTCTGTGCTTGTCTCCAGATCCAGTGAGCTTGATGGTGTCTCTGGAGCAAAGCTTAGCAGCTGAAATTGCTTACTGAGTAGCACCATCTGAGTACATGCTCACCACGTGATTTTCTTTACCTATGCCAGATACAGACGAAGTTGCTTTGTCCCCATTATGGATTTCCTGCCAAGGCAGGTTTTTTTTCCCTCAAACAATGATGGGCAAGAAGTACCTTACCAATGTTTGAATCTTACGGAAGTCTTTTTGCTTTGTGGCAAAACATGTTGTGCAGCATGCCAGCATCTGTCAGTCTCAAAGTGAACAATGCCAGTTCGGTGAGGTGAAGACGAGTCCAAGTTACATCAGAATCTAAATCCAGTTTTTCAGCTTCTTTTTTGCTGTTTAGCATTTGCTGCTTAATACAGTTTTAATTGACATAAGTTATTATATATCATTTTCTCTTGTCATCAGTAGGTGCAATTTGAATACCGCCTACTTATGTACTGGTTTTGTGGACAATCTCTTTTGCAATTTTGCTCCTTACAATTCTGTGAAGGAATTCTCCAGAGGTTTCCTAAAGGCAGGTAGATCTCATATGACAATGTGAAGGGCTAGAAAGGTGTCTTTCAAGAATTTGAAGTCTGGTGCAAAGATTTCCTGGAAGTCTCCATCCCAGAAAGCTTAGAATCTTGCCCCAACTCTGCAAGAAAAACAAAGACGAAGAAAGAAAGGTTAGGATTTCAGAGTCCTACATTTCTTGACTGCATTATTCTCTATTATCTTTTTGTGTGATTGACTGAAGGATTATCAAAATGATGTATAGGTTACTTTTAGGCATTTTCTGCATGTAGTGCTATTGTCTGCCTGATATCATGTGTGGCATTCAGGTGACTGAAGAAATGATTTCAAGACTGGAAAGGTGGAGGAAAGTGAGATTGCCTGATGTAGAAATATCATTAGAAGTTGAACTGAAGCCTGTAACTGGTTACTACATGCTTCAAACAAGTGTTCTGCGTTTTACTTTTTCCTCCCAGTTATGGTTTTGTTCTTAATTCACAAGAAATATGTTTTCCCAGGCAAAGTGAAACAATCAGAAGATGATGTGGAGCCTGCTTAGATTGCAAACATTAGTGGATGTGTTTTCAAGAATGAAGAGGATGTAATGGAATTCAAACGTGAGATATACTTGTAGGCAAGAAAATTTATAAATAGCTTAATAAGTGTGCATAGTTTACTTATTTTGCACTATAAATCTTCTTTTTTGGGAAATGATAAGCAAAGCCAAGGGAGAATGTCGAAGTATATGGCACTCCACTATATAGTCTCAAACAACAGCCATGCACTCAAAAACCAAAAAACGTTGCCATGATTGAGGCCTTGTTGGAACGAGTGGTGCTGTCTTTTTCAGTATTTGACGATGTTTTACATCAAATGAATAATGGAAATGATCTGAATACCGTAGGTCCACCATCCGATGATATGGTTTGCTTATCTGGATTGGATGATTTAGGTTATGGTAAGTCCCTGATCCAAAATGTAGGGGGACAACAGGACAATGTACCAAGTTAGACAGAGGATTCAATCTGCAGACAATGCAGGGGGACAACAGGAGGTGTATGCCCTGCTCCTCTTGCCCAGAAGTGCACACTGATCGCTGTGTGCCGTGGGTGTCTGGCAAAACCTTTTTGCTAGAAAAGGGAAGAGGAAAACTGAAACGATCAAGTTATAATTCGGTTAATTGTAACAGTTAGGGGGGAATGCCCAAAGCTGTAAGCTTAGGATGCAAGTTGGTTAGCTGTACCAACTAGGGCAAACTACAAATTGACCATCCTTTTTCATCAAGTTAAATGGAGCCTAATTGACCTTGGGTATCCTTTCATATAAGATTAAGGTGGTGTCTGAAAACACTTTAAAAGCTTAGATTTTGTAGCGGTCGGAAATTGGTTCGGCTTTGACGACCGTCTGATCTAGCCCTTGGTTACACGATAGAATTTATAGAAAGGAGAATGCACCAGACAAAGACCTGCAAGAGGAGAAAAGCAGTCAGGGGTCCTTCCGTCTAGGTGGGGGAACGACCCTCTGATGCCTAAGTTAGACCCTTGCACACATGTCTACCCCTATAAGACTCCAACACTCGTAAGGTGAGGTGGTGAGTCAAAATAGGACTAATTGGATCTGTGAGTCTACATGGTGTCCACACTCTCAAGCTACATGTGCATACAAGTAGTCGCCACTATTGTCCTAATGGCTAGATTTTCTTTAATGTTTGGACGTGGTTACACAAGTGAGAGCCCAAGGACCGGCTCGAACCCAATCACGCTAAAGCGCAGGGGGATAACCCATGATTTGTGTCCTCATAGGTCATGTCATGTCCTAGGACACCAAGTGTACTACTAGTGGAAGAAGACAGTCTTGGATCCAAATCATGAAACATAGTAAAATCATACCCCATGAATGAGCTAAACATGTAAGATGTGTAAGAACATGTTTAACAGTAATACATGAATATGAAGTACGTAATCTACATAAAAATGTGAGTAATATCTTATTAATTCACACATGAGATGCAATTATGTAGGGAGATTAAGCTATCGATTCTAAAATGCGTCCACTGCCTCTGATGACTTTCGAAATGTGTCTTAGCAGCCTAACACAATCTAATTAATTACGATTAATCAATTTAAGACGGGTAATTGATTCCTCTAAATAGCATTGACCATTGGTGACACATATTAACTTAATCAATTATCGTAAATAGGCTCGGATAGTTATCTATTATGAAACATGTCCTCTGAACCTAACACCTTTCATAAAGATGTCCAACTTAAAAGACGTGGATCAAAATCCAAACCGAGGCTTCTTCACAGCTCCTCTCGGTTCCCTAATCACAACCAAGATATACCAAGGATCCCTCTCCTTTGAGCAAACATGCAAGAATATCGGTTCTTCATGAAAACCATTCCTCATTCCAAGTAAACAAGGGGAAAAACATTAGAACATGGAGATAAATCACATGCATGAATCTCTATCATGGTATCTAAGGGGAAACATAAACACTGGAGGGGGAACCAGCGCCCTACCTAGGGTCTTGTACTCCTTTCGACTCAAACGAGCCCTCTACAGAGTGGAACTACCACCGAGCCATCCAACACCTTCTGGCGAGCTTCACGGTCACACATGCGTCGTCACTTCCTCCAGCTCTACGCTACCTCACAACCTACACCACGGAGCTGCTACTGCCACCACCGTCATTGCCATCCCCTTGCATATGCGTCGGTCACCACAAGGGAGGTGAGGGAAGATGTGGTGGTGGTGAAGGGAGAGAGAGAGAGAGAAGGGGGGAGAGGATGAAGAAGGAGGAAAAAAAGAGGTGGAAGATAGGGTGGGAGAGGAAGTAGATGTGGGAAATAAGGGAGAGAGAGTGAAAGGAGGGGAAGAACGCGGGGGTTTTATGTTGCGTCCCGAATTGGTTCATTTTCTTTAACTCAGACTTTGATTGAAAAATATCTAAGACCGTCAATTAATCTAAAATATTCAAAACATAACCAATACTAAAGTTCACAAACTGTAATATCTATCATTTAGTATATAAATTCTCAATGTCTCCAAATAAAGAAAAGTACATTAATTTTTTGTCATTCCCTATTACATAAAACTACTAATTTGATAACTAAAAGGTCTTCTGAAAATTTAATATTCTTAATTCCCCACCTAGATAGACTATGAATCGGTTTCTTCCGAAAAACGATTGGTCCGATTTGAGTCCACCACTTAATAGGCTTCAAGCATCCACATGATTTAACATATAATAATTTTACAAATCCCATTATATAATTAAATTAATTATGATGATTTTGCACAATTCTACATATAGCTCAGATAAAAGAATGATAGAAAATATAGTCACATATAGATTTACCAAATCAAATGTATTTTGTAGTAGTTTGATCAAATCAAATACTATATATCGCACTTAACATGATGACTGAATTAAATTTGCATCCGACTTATCAAATCTACTAGTTATGAATTGAACATATCATATATTTCATATCACATATCGTATACTAGATAATATGACATAGTAGCTTATCAAATTAGACGAAAGTCTAACTTATGAACAAGAATAGGTCTTATGGAATTAAAAGGAATAGCTAAGCAAAGTGAGCAAAGAAGTTAAATGAATATGCTAAGTTCAAAGGAAACATAGTATAATTTTCAGATTTACGTGCCTATCAAACATGTCATAACGGACATATACCCAAACCACAACATAAGGAGCCAAACGAATAAATACAAAAATATCTAGGCAAATGATATAAAGACCTTGGTTACTGCGCAGAACTGAGGAGTCTAAGTCTCACTCAACTCCAAACCGTTATGACGTTATGTATCGCCATCTCCTGGGTTAGTCAGTCGAAAATCGGGATTTTACCTATTGCCCTCGAGTTATACAAAATATCATATTCAACATAGATGCTTATAGCGGAATCAGGCTGTACATCTCCTTAAGATGGCAATATTCAAAATGAATCAAATCATATATAGCAGTAGTGGTTTACATCAGTTGCAGAATGATGACAGATCTAGATTTGAATTATCAAAGTGCAAAGTATATATACAAGTAAAAGTAGATTACTTTAAATGGGAAATAACTACTTAAAGAATTAAACAGGTCCAATAGATGAATAATCAAATCAAAGATGATTCCAATAGGTTACTGGATATAAAAGTAAGTCACATGAATTTTCTCAAAAAAAATGGATCATAAATCATATTTTTAGGTATTAAAACTTATTTTTTAGAGCAAAACAATCAATAAATAATATGAAAAAGAGTAAACATATTAAGAACTTAGCCAAACTTGGTGAACATTATAAATAGATCATATCTAAAGTGTTTACAAAGTTTCATCAATTTCTGGATTGATTTGATATGATTTCGTACTCCCACTTCGATTCCGAAAATCTAATATTTAATAAAGTTTTAGCAACTTAAATAGAGAGTCAAATAAATAGTAAACGGGGTCAAAAAAATTTCAAACCTTATAGAGATGTCAAGGATAATATATCAAAGTTCTACACAAAATTTGGCACGATTTAGACATGAATCTAGTAAGATAGAAGATCCACAAGTTAATGATTCAAAACTATTACGACATATTATATAATATGAAAATAAAATTATAAAATAAATATCAAATAAATTCATAAAATTTATTTAGCATGAAAATAACATTAACAACAAGCTTTTGGAAAAAAATTAGATCAATAGGATATCAGACCAAAGAGAACAAATATTTGTAACTAACGTGATCATAATTGAAAACAAAACAAATTGAATTGACAGATTGTCCATGTTGAGAGAATAATTATGGAATAAATAATAAAAAATGTCATAAAAATATAAAATTTTGTAATCATAAAGTAGACATATAGATCAAATTTCTTGCTAATTGATTAGTTTTTGAAAATCTTTAAGATAATTTTTAATACAAAATAGAATATGCTTAAGATTATCCTCCTATCTCTTGAAGAAAGATCAGCTCTTGATAGTTCCTAGGGTTCTTATAAGCAAGTTCGATGCCTTCCAATCCTTCCAAACTCTTCTCCACATCTTATAAGACTCTAAAAGAATCTTCTCACATTAAAAAAGCACCTCTTTGAAGTCGAGTAGCCTTCTCTCTCTCTTTCTCTCAAGAACAACATGAAAATCAGCCTCTTTAAGCAAAAGTTGTGGTCCTAATGACTCCAGCACAAATCTAAGGACGAAAAGTTCTTTATTTTATTACCTGACTGTCATGAGTACTTAGTGATGCAGCCGAAGCTATCACGGTCGGGTTCCGGGGTTGGAATCCGAAGATTGGACCCGAAGCTGGATCGGATCGGTGAAGAGGACCAACGGGGATCCGGAACAAGGCGAGGGCGGAGACGGGGCCGAGGATCCGAGGCCGAGAGGTACTCGGGCGAGAGCTCGCCAAGAGCGAAGCCGAGACTCCCTCGGACGAAGCGGACCGGCCGGCGTAGGGCGTAGCTGAGGCTCCTTCGGGCGATGTGGACCAGCCTGCAGAAGGCACGGCCGAGGCTCCTCTGGACGAAGCGGACCAGCCTGCGGAAGGCGTGGCCGAGGCTCCTCCGGACGAGGCGGACCAGCCTGCGGAAGGCGTGGCCGAGGCTCCTCCGGACGAGACGGACCAGCCTGCAGAAGGCGTAGCCGAGGTTCCTTCGGACGAGGCGGAGGCAAACCAGCCGTCGAAAGGCGTCGAGACTGGAGGGAGAAGACCCGAGGTCGGCGGCTGAGACCGACTCGGAGAGGTCGGCGAAGATTCAAACCGAAGCCCCTACAGAAGGATGGAAAGAAGAAGAAAAACCAGTCAGTAGGAGTCCCGGGCTTCAGTCCTAAGGAACCCCCTCCGACGGCAAAGTTAGCTTTTGAAGATGATTCGATTCAGAAGTCAGAGAAAGAGGAAGTAATAGCTTTAATACTTTTTGGACTGTAGTCCTTGGGGTCTCGAAGACATACCTTTGGTAATAAATAGTTGTGTATTTATAGCGGAGGATAGATGTTGCTTAATGGTGGCAGCCGATATAGGACTATGTTCTTGGTTTACTGGTAAACCGCCATAGTGTCTAACCCTCCCACCGGAGTGGGCCGGATACGGCTACTAGGCCGAAGGGGGTTGGGCTGCTGATGGGCCAGATGCCGCTTAGTGGGCTGGAGCCTACTGGGCCGAGGGCTGCTGAGCCGCTAACGGGCCGAAGGTTACTGGGCTGCTGATGGGCCGAGGACCACTGGACTGCTTACTGGGCCGAGGGCTGCAGGGCCGCTAAGGGGCCGAAGGCTGCCAGTGGGCCTTTTACTGCTGCTGTCGGACTGATCTCAATGTTGGGCTTGTTTTAATGGGCCGAATCGGATTCTGCCCCATCACTTAGAACCCAGAAATCTGACAGATTTCATTCCCGTCTAAAGATGTTCTAATTCTGACAAGTAAATAACTTATTTTGGAAATATGTTTTTCATAAAAATTCTATAATTTTGAGTTAGTTTTCTAAAAGTATTTGTCTCATATAATTTTTAAAAAAATTTACGTAAAATTATACTTAAAATATCAGGACTGTGTCAAGTAAGTCTAAACCCAGAATCCTAGTTTGAGTAGTATTCCAGTTATTACTTTTTACCTATGAATTGTACTATTAAACATACTCAAATTTATTGTGTTCTACTTCTAATCCAACTCAAATATCTCTTACATAACTTTTTAGGTCTTTGTTAACTTTAAGAGCAACACTTGTTGCACTCATCCTCAGTGTTGCACTTAGTGTCAGTGCATTAGGTAAAAATAAAAAATAAAAAATATTTTTTTTTTGAAAATCTCTTAAGGTGGGCCTTAGGGTGCCCAACGTGCTCGTACAGGCCAATCTTCGATCAGACGATCCAAAAAAAATTTAAAAATAAAAAACTATTATTAAGCTCTGCCCATTAACGGTATTCTTTATTGTTCATTGGGGCTCGACTTTTTATTTTCCAAATTCTTTGTGTCGCCTGATTGAAGATCAACATATATGGACGTGTAGGACACCTTGAGGCCCACCTTAAAAAAATTGAAAAAATATATATATATCTTTAGTTACTGCACTTACCCTTAATGCAACACTGAGGGGTTAGTACAACAAATGTCACTCTAATTTTAATTATACTTCTCTTATTTCCTAATTTGAATCCTAGTTCTATTAGGACTTAGTTTTCCATTAGTAGTCTTTTTTAAAAATTGATCATCTATATTTTTTACCTTAAAACATCTGAATTAGCAAAATTGGTCTCCTACAAAGTTATATATATTTTCATGCTTTTTCTAAAGATATCAACCATGCCTCAATCTGAGTTCTATATAGAAAGTTATCATCATTTTATTAATCTAATGTCTAGTGCATACGAACCCATAATTTTAAACAAGTTAATGGGGTGTTTTAATTGTCTTAAATGGACTAGTGGGCATTCATAATTAAGTTCATTAGAGTATATTAAATTAGTCAAATTTATTAATGGACTCATAATTGGTAATAGATCTAACTTAAACTAATTGAATGTATTAATATGTTGTAAAGGTGCAGGACATAACATTTTATCCTCCCCTCAGTGCCTCCATCGCACAGTGGTGTGCCGCACGAAGGCGGAAGGGTATCATGGGGAGCAAAAACACTATACAAAGATAGTTGAATCACATCACGTCGAGCTGACGCCCTTCAAAAGACATGTCTTGGGTAGGTGACGTGAATCAGAAGGCCTAGTGAGGTTCAACCACGCGACGCGCATGCATGAACACCAAATAACGTCAACCCAGATGACAATCAATAAACCGTGTCGAGTCAAGTTGACACCTATCAAACCTGGATACCTTAAGAGACAGCTAAAGCACAACCAAAACTCAATAACTAGATTTGAAAACCTATATTATTACATCTCTCCTCAAATTTAAAATTAGGAGAAAAAAAAGTGGATAACATGTTTGTAACAGCTTCCTAATTTTTAGAAAGGTATTCAACTCTTTGTTAATCTTTCTTTCAAAAAGCACAAAAGAATATTTTATTTTGGGAAAACTCTCTCTCTCCTTCACTTTGCTCTCTTTTTCCTCTTTCATGTTCTCTCTCTCTCTCTCTCTCTCTCTCTCTCTCTCTCTCTCTCTCTCTCTCTCTCTCTCTCTCCGTGTTTGGAGAACTCTCTAATAATCTCTCTTCAAAATAGTATCAAATTTATCAAATAGTGAAGGAATTACAATGAAGCAACTTTTAAAATTAAGATAAAATTCAATGGCATAAATTTAAAAACAAAATAGATCAAAAGGAAAAAAAAAAAAAGGTGCACTCAAACACCCTATTGGAAAAAGGAAAGAAGATCAATAAATAGAAAGATATTAATAAAATTGTGAATATAAATTATTATAACAATTCCCTATAAACTCACGGTAAAATAAAGTCTGAGTTTAGATAAGAGTTGTGTGAAATGAAAAGTCAATTGTGCTTTGATGAAAACGACTCACCAAAGTGTAACATTGGAATGAAAAGGGTATTGTTTGTAAAGTTCACAGTAAAAAATATACAAGAGATTGATGTATCTTGCAAAACATATGAGGACTATATCTAATGGAGACATATGATGCACATAAGTGAGCGTCATATAAATAAGAAGGTAGCACAAGTCTTCAAAATGTGAGAATAAAAGAGAAAGAGAGAGAGAGAGAGAGAGAGAAGAGATTGAAGCGTAATTTCACTCTCGCACCTTGCACTTTCATATTGGAAATAGAACCTAATAATACTTGAGAAGCATAGAGCCAAGTAAGGAAAAATAAAGTTTAAGACCCTAATATTATACAAGAAAAAACTCTTACATTATTGAAAAGGAAAAGATCATGTTATATATACAACAATTTCCGAAAAGAAGAAAAGAGTGGTAATAAAAGAAAGAAGAATATACATAGAAGTACTAAATAGAAGTCATTCTAATGCTTATGAGTAGAATTTTCTAAGCAGTTTTTAATAATGAGATTTATTACTATAATCTTTTATCTTTTCTTTGTTTTTACTGATGATTAAAACTTTTTTTATTTTTCTTCATATATACTTACCAATAAACTTTAACTTTTATCTTTTCTAAAGCCTTTATGTCACTAATTTGTTGAACTCGCTGAAATATAATATGTCCTAACAAATATTTTTTTATTAAATAATTCTATGCACTCATTTTCTTGTACATATTCTTAAGGATTATTGACTTGTCTTTTTCTCATCCCCATCATTTTATATATACTCTTAAATAACCGGAGAAAATAATCTTTTGAAAACCAAACTAAATCACTCAATTAGATTAGAAAAGTTATAATTATTTGCTTTTCTAATCCAATTCATCAAAAGATGTATTTATGGATTGTCTCACTCAATTAGATTAGAAAAGTTAGAATTATTAGCTTTTCTAATCCAATTCATCAAAAGATGTATTTATGGATTGTCTAATGCATAAAATGTGTCCTTAAGTTGATCTTTGTAGTTTATGAGATTATTTTTCTACAATGATTCCAAATCTAAAATAGTTGTCTCAATAAAAACAAAAAAGCTATCATAGTTCACAATTATTGACATTAAGAAAAAAAAAGTGAGTCTATTGGCAATTGAATTGTTTCAACTTTAGAAAAGTTGTACATACTTGGCCAAGTAAGCTATCCAACCAAAAAAATTGAAACATTTAATTAAAAAATAGTTAGTTTAATTCAATCATATGAAAATTAATTATAATCTATAATAATAAATTAAATGTGTTTTACTGTGCTAGTTCAGATTTTAAGTTGTTTTAGTGCTCAAATACAAATTTTAAGTGATTAGTCTAAAATAAACTCACTTGAGGGGCTCATTTACTTTATCATTGATACGAATTTTCAAAAATATTGAAAATTATACACATAACACACAGAGAAACTAAAATTTGATGAATGAAAGTATATATATTTATAAAAATTTTGTATGACACAATTATAACTACTTATCTTCGTCTCTAAATGATTTTTTTTTTCATATATTATTATCAACTAAAATTCATTTTTCTAATGACCTTTGATGGTATTATAATCATTACTGAGTGGTATAAGAATTGTGGATGATGCATAAAAAAAATGTGGACCTTTTATTTTGAATTTTTTTGTATATTTGCATTCATCATAAAAACTAAAAAATTATCACTTTTCTAAATAATCTTCTTTGCTATTTTTATTATATGAAAAATAATCACAAATTTACCTTTATTTTAACAAAGTATCCAAACATAACCACTTTTAAATTTAATTATATTTGAATTAATCATTAATTTTGATTTCAATAAATGAAAATAGATTTCCTATTAGTTTTTTTTTTTCTATTCTTCTTCTTCTTCTTCCTCCTCCTCCTCTCTCCCTCTAAGTAGATAAGTGATAAATTAATAAGTTAACTAGCATACAAATAAAGTATGCATAAAATAAGGATGCACGTAATAACTTAGTAGTAGTCAACTATCTCTTTCATCTTGGAAAAGGGTACAATAAGAATAAAGGAAACATGTAATAATATAATGGTACTCAATTATTCATTTCATCTTGAAGAGTTGGGTTCTATTTTTTTCCTTTTATGTGTTAAAAAATGTCTTTAATTCCTCGAACTATACAATGCACAATTATTATCCATTCATGTGGTGAAAAATTCACCTGCGTAGAGTATTTTGTTGATTGAAATATCCCTAGATAATCATCACATTTTATCTTTACTTTTGAGCAAATTATCCGAATGATCTATCATAATGATCAGGACCAATGAGCTATCGAGCCCAAACAATGCTATATATAAAATATTTTAATATATATATAAAATATTTAACTTGATTAACAAATTTAAAATAATTTTCATGTAATAAAAATAAAAATATATGTATATATAAAGTCGCAATTCCATAATTTACTTTATATCAAGATTATACATGTAGAAAAATTCTTTATTTTATTTAAGATAGTATTTATTGATACTTACAGTAAGCCAAAGCTAATATGCTATGTTATTGTCATAGATTAGTTGTATACATCTATTTAATTAGATCATTTATATGTAACAAACTAGAAAGCAAATCACAAATAAGAGAGAGAGAGAGAGAGATGGCACATATTTACGTTGTTCGACAATAACCTACATTATCAAAGTCCATCTCCTTCACTACCAGCTTTACACTATTATCTCAAAAAAATACAAATATAAAATAGCAATGCAAGCAAGAGCCACTAATTGATTTCTCTGTTATTTTACATCCTTATAGTACATTTTACTTCAAAACAGTCTTAACATACGTCTGAACTTGTTTGCATCGTAGTGGTATCAATACTTTTGGTCTTGATGCCAACATCATAGTCGTTCCAGAGATTTGATCTTCTAGGGTGTCGACACCTATTAGTTCTAGTATTGGCACTACTGGCACTACTCTCTTGATCCACCCGCACCTTAAATATGTACTCGAATGCCAGAGGAAATCTCTCCGACCACTCCAAAAGTTAAGATATCTTCTAAATATGAGACATAACATCAACACAACTTATCTCCACTTGAATTCTTTTACTATTATTTCTTCATAAGATTCTCACAAAATATGAAATAGATGGAAGGATTGCATTAACTTGTACCATCTACCTTTTTTTTAAATGAAATTTTTGAGAGAATCAAAAACCTTAATGAGACTTAGACTATTTGTTTACAGTGTTAATCTTTTCAATTTCTCCTATAATATGATATCTTGAAACCCTAACTCATAATGAAAATAGGTAGAAACCAACAATTATTTCAATATACTTTTAAGCAAGTATATAAGCTCACAAATTCTCTAGAAATACTAACAGATGACTAATATTTCTTAAACGAGAAAAAGAAACTGAGATTTATTGGAAAACAAATAACTTTCAGAGATAAAGAAGGCACTTATTTGGGTTCATATGTCATTTTAAAAAAGAAGGATAGCATAAGAACTCACTATTAGAACAGTAATGTTGTCTAATATTATAATTTTTTTTTAAACAAGTTTTATCCTTTTGTAAAATGATTAAGTGACATAGTAAGTAATATTGTGAATAGACTTTTCTAAATCTCTTTTTTACTTTTTACGTGTTAAACCTTGCTATACTAATAGGAATTGAAATTTAAAAGATGTAGATATCTTCATCACTTAAATATGATTTTTTAAAAAATTAACACAAATAGAGAGTAATTGCATTGTCACCATTTTGTGTTAAACTTAAGTTCAAAGAATCCCATTCCTTAATAATGTCTTTTTTACTTAATCTTTTAAATTATTTTGTGTCTCCAAACACATCAAAGAATATTGTACCTGCATTGTCCCCATCATTTCAAAGGTAAATGACCCATTCATCCTTCTTCAATGTGTATGGGGGTGTAAAGTAGCCCATAGAATTAGGTCCAAAAGATCTCATTCCTATTATTAATATTTTAAAAATGTGTTAGTAAATTATGTTAAACAATAGTGTTCCAATACATATTTTTAAAAAATTTACCCATAAAATTTTAATAAAAAATATGCTTGATTTGTTGAAAAAGTTTTAAATTCTCAGTCTCACTGGAAAAAATGTTAAAGTCTTACATTAAAAGTGCAATATTTAAAATATCATAAATTACATTACTTGAATGTGGTAAAAATACCCATATAAAAAATTAAAAAATTCAATTTTTTGATCGATTATGTTTATTTGCTAGCCACGTTGGGCATGTGACGTATAGAGAAGAGTTATGACTTTTGTGGGAAGTCCTACGTTGAATGCGGTTTCTAATCGCATATCCTCTTCCCACCCCTTTTTAACTATTACATCCTCCTTTTGAATGAGAAAAGTGAGACATATATATAGAGAAGAAAGAGAAACATGAACACAACATCAAGAGATCGTACTTCTTCTTTTCCCTTCTCTCTAAAGACTCTCTCTCTCTGTACAGGTTGCTCTCAAAGAAGCCATCACCCAAGTGCTTGGGTCTTGAAACATAAAACTAAGGAAGACACCCACCTCGTGGTTTTCTTCCTCGTCCTCTCGAAGTCTTCATCATTCATCTCCGTACGTCGCCGTGAAGGTAATCACTAACCCCTCGCCATGATCTGTCTCCATACATGCTTTCACTTTCGTCTTGTTGTTTTGTTGCATGGAGGTTTTACAACAATTTGCACTAATATAATATCTTGGTTGGTCTCCCTAACTTATCAATAGGTGATTTTTTCATTATATTCTTATTTAAGATTCATGTAGAATTGAAAATAAAGGAGGTAAAGAGAATGTCATGTTTTGATTAATAGTAACAGACAAAAATACTCTTAAGTCGACTGATATTGACATGGTGTCGATAATCTGATTGTTATACGTACACTTTTTTTTTCCTTTATTCTAGATTTACTTCATTTTATCTTTCACTCACAATTTTATCTTTCTCCCGCTCAATACTCTTTTTCTTCTTTATCCTATAAGGCAATCAATTATAAATTGTAAACAAGAAGATGAATCGGTGAAGTCTTTTTAGAATGTATAATCATCTTTAGATCTTTAGAATGTATAATTATGTTTAGGTCTCTTATTTAATATTTTTTCTTAAAAATTCTTTATATAAGCTATTGGCACATTTGAAAATATAGTGAATTATAAATTGTCGGCTTATCAACAATTGAAATTTTTTAAAAATATATAATCCAATCCAAATGCACCAACATGCCTTAGCTTGCATGCAAGAGAAATTTTAAAGAAGAAGGTAGTGCTATTTGAGAAGAAGAGTGAGAAAGTAGAGATTTTAATGTTGGTGATTTTTTCAAGCTTGTGGATCTTATATTATAATAAGAATCCACTTTATTTTTTCAAAAGCTCAATTTAGGTTACTCTTGAAAGTAAGAGTAAAGGTATCCATCATTTCATGTCCATCTCCCTCTTCTCATTAAAATTTAATTTTGAAGTAGAAAATAATTTTTCAGAACATTAAATGAGAGTGTCGACACTTGTCTTCTTTCTCTTATTCTCCAATGATTAGAATCCAAATACTGTCCACATTTTCAAACAGAGATTTTATCAAAGAAATTTGCCTCTACCCCCTTCATTAATGCAAAGATAGAAAAATCACAAAAGTTGATAACTTATAACTTTTCAAAAATAAAGAGAGATAATGAAAAGCTTCCCAATATTCTTTTCTCTCTCTACATTTGAAGTCCATAGATTTTGAAAAAATTCAAACTTTCTCATCTATTGAATGTTTTATCTCTTCCTTGTCTCTTTATTTTTATTTTTTTACCAATGAAATCTAACTCTTATAGAGGTTCACATAGGTTGTGATACAAAAGAGATAATGTCTATAATATTTAAAAGCTACGTTAGTCCAATTTTTCAATGAACGTCAAAGAAAAGAGTAAGAAATGACAACAAAAGACATTAATACTAGTCTTGTTCATCAAAAAAAGAAAGTGCAGTAGAGTAAACTGCATCTTCATAATTCATAATTTGTAAACACTTAAATAAGATTTTAAGATTGTACTTTGAAAACATAAGACGAAAAATATGAAAATAAGAGATAAAACGAGATCCTTTGAACCTCCCCTCCTACACCTTTATGCGTCTCCAGACATATAGGAGAAGGATAAATGGGTCATTTGTCTTTGAAATAATTGAGCCATACACATTCACCTCCGCCCCCATGTATTTAAAGATGCACAAGGGAAAGCTCTAAAGGATCTCATTCTATAAGAGATTTTTCACAATTTATTTTTTAAAAGTATTAGCAAATATCATTTGATAGATTTTGTCTAAAATGATTTTTTAAAATCAAAAGTACTAAAAAGGGTTAGGAACAAGAATTGCAAAGTCAATTTTGTCCTAAATTAATTTTTTATCAATTATTGATAAAATATAATATTATCTAACAAAATTATAGATATAAGAATTACATAACGAATGCTCTTGGTTTAACAAATATTCACCCATAGGTCGTGAAAGAAACTACAAGAGTTCTTCCCATGAAATCTACGTTTTAGAATACACAATGATTCTTATCAGATAGTAGTCATAGATTGGAAGAGAGAAGAGATAATTAAATGCTCAAAAGGTCCAACTCCATTTTTCTTTCTACTCTTTATTTTATAATAGATCATGCCCACTGGGAGATGAAGGGATAAGGTACATTTTGTATCATTTTCAATTCTTCTTTTGTAATTCCATAACATATCAGGTAATGGGACTGTTTAAAGTGTAACTTTACACTTCTTTTTGAATATTGGGATTCACCTACTTCCACTTGCTATCATTTTCTCATGCATGAATCTCTTTTATGGTATTTGTTAATGGGCCAAGACTATATTTTTAATATAGAAAGTATTATCAAATATCATTAGAGAGATTTTATTTAAAATCAACTTTATAATCAAAGTATTAAAAAGGGTTAAGAACAAGAATTGCAAAGTAGATTTCTCAAAAATCAGCTTCTTATCAATCATTGGAGAGAGAGAAATTTTCGTTGCTAATAAAATAAATTAGAAACTCTCATTTGAGTGGTGAAAGATCAAAAGTGAGATTTGAAATAATATTCACCAAAATGTCTATTGTTTTGCTTAAAGGATAAAAAGGCAATGATTTTAGTCCATTCTTCATAATCTAATTATTAGAATCTATTTCACTTTTTCAAAAGTTAACATTTTTTAGTTTTTTATTTTATTTTTCTCTCTCCTATTTGAAAATGCGTATCGGATTCCAATCATTAAAATCCAACTTGTATGGGTTGCTGAATATTGCTATATTTATGTTTAAACTCTTAAACATTCCTCTAAGTTTTAGATAGCTTATTACAAGTTGATCAATAATATACAATTTTCATTAACTTTTAAAATATATATTAATAATCAGATGTATAAAATTTATATAGAGATGATTTTACTACTTTTATGTCTAAATATCTTATTTTTAATAATTTACAATATCCAATATGCATGTCCATGTTGACACTTAACACCTGTATTTATATCATTTATATCATAGACATCATAGTGACAAATGTCTTTTTTTTAACTTTATATCTTTTAGGAAAATTTAAAAATTTGATAAGATATACGTCTATTTATTGGTACTACTCGTGACCTCTTTGTTTGCACTTTTAAATTATCTTGACTAGTAAGTTAAGTTCGAATTTGGGGTGATTTTTTTACTATTTATTTTTAATTTTTTTAAATCTACATTATGAAGAAATAATAAATATGATGGTGCCAAACATTCCTTTTTCAATTTTTTAACTTTTAAAAGAAACCAAAAACTTAATGGGACATATGTCCATTTGTTTATGCTTCCTAAAACAACTTCTTCATAAAAATGAGACTTTTGAAATCTGACTTATTAGTACAAATAAATACAACTTTAGAATCTATTTTGTTTTATATAAAATAAATTGTGTGAAGGACTTTTCTTAAAAAGTGTAGTTCAATAACTTTCTAATAATTTGAAAAATTATAGTAAATAAAATCTTAATTTGTTAACCATCTCTCTTCGTGATACCCTATATGTCAAAATTGCGAAAAAAGAGGGTCATTAAGTTAAGATTTTTTATAACGAAATTTTTTTGGATCGCCAAATAAGTCATCGTGATATATTTATCAAAAAAATCTTTTGTACAATGTATTAGAACCCAAGGCTGGCCTTCCAACTCCTTCCCCACCTACTCCCCACGTTTTGCTTCAGAGGAAATGGCAAATCATAGCTAAAACTCAAGTTAGGGTCCTTTAAATAGGAATGATTTAGTTAGTCTAGCTAGTCTCACCATAATTAATTAGATGAGTTTAAATCTATTATTTCTAACCATCCAAGTTACACTAACTTTAACTAAAGTTAATACTAACTTTACCATCTCACTAACTTTAACCAAGGTTAATACTAACTTTACCATCCCACTAACTTTAACCAAGGTTAACACACACCCATTTGGATAGAATTTTGAGTATGTTCTTATCTCCTCACTAATTTGTTTCCTAGAATACCCCTTATCATTTCAACCAATTCCTATTACACGACCACTATCTAATAAATTACTAAGTGAAACTATAATCGGTGTTGAAGTGCATTTAGAAATATTTTTTTGGAGGGGTTCCAAAATCTCGATGGACTTTGATCGTTTTTAAATATTTTAACATGTCTCGATTCTCGGTTCAAATTAATTATTGGGATGAGGAGAGAGAAAAGTTGTACATGCCCTTAATATGTAAATTAGCATCATAATTCTACTCCGAAATTAGGGATGCTACATAGATGTCATATGAGGAATAGAGGATGAACTGCCATGCGACATTGTCTTTTATTAATAAATACAATATACACCTTAAGGGGATTACATCTATAACAAAAAAAATTCTTTGATACTCGAAGATCCCCTAATCCAAAACATAAAATAATGAGAGTAAGAGATGTCAGCTTCCTTATATTTCCTATTATTGCCCTGCTTTTAACTCTAATTTTTTTGAAAATTTGAGTTAGTAAATAACATGAATACCCAACTCAGTAAATATTTTACTTTTACATATGGTGAAACTTATAACAATTGACTGGACGCAATAGATAGTAGGGATCATAGTTTAACTAAATGAAACGACAAATTTTTGACAAAACGGTCAAATCTTTGAAGGCATCATCTGATAGTAGAATTCAAATTTTAACAGAACGGATGTATTTTCAAAGAGAGATTATCATATATCAAAAATCAGACTTTTAGATAATGGACATATATCTCTTAATCACAATTTTGGTAAGCCAAACACAATAGAATCAGGGCACTGTGCATATTGGAGATCGTAATATTACCTAAATCAGAACAGTTGTGACGTTATGTATCGTCGTCTTACGGTTTCACTAGTCAGAATTTAGGATTTTTCAAAGCGAGTTAAAATATCAGCAACAATATTAAATTAGAAATAACTAGAAATAAGTCTTAGGAATTAGAGTCAAAGTTAGTGGCAAAAGAACAACTCTATATTAGAAGCAAAGAAAAGAACAAGCTAGTAGTCAGTGATTAGAGTTAGAGTTGATAGAAAATAAATCAAATTAGAGATTAAATCAAAGTCAAGAATTTAGAAGTTAGAGTTACGAATCAGAGTTTGAAAATAAAATTAGAGTTAAAATAACTATACAAAGGTAAAGTTAGAATCACCATATAGAGGTAAATTGCTACTTATTCTGTCAACTATAGGACTCGCACAATGTATGACAATGCAAGAGTCTCTTAAGGACACTGCCTCTCTCCCTCTCTCTCCCCCCTTTTTTTCTTATATGGAATAAGAGGGAAAGCCTTCCTATTTATTGTGATAGGCAAACTTATGATGGAGACAAATGTCCCTTCCTAGATTTGAGATAAATATCCATTTGGAAACAAGTGCCAATTTGGATATAAATTATTTAAATTTGGGATAAGTATCCCTTGTTTAATAAAATTTAATTAGATTTAGGACGAGTGTCCATCTTTTAGATATGACTACCCTTTACTATTAAATGATATCCTTTCTAATAACTATTAACGGTTAACAATGTCTTATCAATACTAGCATCCTTTACCAATAACCTTTGTTTATTATATTTTAAATCCCTATAAAAATAGTTAATTATATTACCAACCTTGTAGTTTTGATATTTACATTTATATTTTTATATTTTATCTTTATATTTATACTTTTACAATGTCTACATAAATGTTTTTAGCTAAAGTATGTTTCTTTCAACTATATTTAATTAAAGATTGGAGACATAAAGTAAGGTATAACAAAAGTCGCATATAGAATAATGTACTTGATTTCAAGGAATAGAGGTAAGCCTATTTTTAGGCATAGCACTTTTAGAAACAAAAATGTTATTTTGCTAATGGATAAAGTGCATGACATATATATTATAGTAAAATAATACAAGAGAATTTTATCTCTTCTCATCTACTTTCCAAATGAGATTCTTACTTTTCGTGCCATTATGAGCATTCATTTTCTTTGTAGTCACGTGATAGAATGCATCATGTTATTATAATCAAACTTTTGAAGTCCTGATAGTTAGGTGTTATTCTATTGACTTTATTCAAAAATAATTTTTGGGGGTCATACAAAAAGATATGATAGGTGATTTTAAATTATGTAGTTAAAATGTAAAAGTAGGTTTGAAATTTTATTTATAAAAGTCTCTTTTTTTGTTAACTTTAAAATGTTTCGTAAGTATTTTGATCCATTCTTTATAAAATTCTATTTGCCAATTATTGAAATCTATTTCTCTTTTTTTTTTTGACAAATGGATCCATTGGCCAATTATGTACATATATACAAGTGACTAGGGTTCAAATCCGGATAGAACTCGGTAGATTCTCCGGGAGGTATTTTCGAGTATTTTTATTTTTTCAAAATCTCATATATTTTTTTTTCCTTCGAAGGTTCACCTTACCACTTTTTAAAAAAGTCTCCACACTTCTGCCCAAAGATTTTAAATATTTGTAAAATTAAAACAAATCTTATTCATTTGGAAATATTGTTAAGATTTCAATTAATGGACCCTAGAATGAGTTTAGAAATATGTTTACGATGTTAGAATCTCCCAACAGTAAATGAGTGTTTTCAAACTAACTAGGCCTTGCCTCAGTTTTTATGAAGGGAAGATTATAAGAAAGGAGAGAGATAGACCAAAAAAAAGATGAAAAAGCTATTTATAAGAAACGGGTTTTATATCACTTTTCACGGTACGGTCGTACCAATAAAACTAGGTTTCCTTCACGTTTGTAAAAGATGCCTGTGTTTTTAAACGGGCCACGATAAGAATTAAAAAATTCAACATTTTCCAGCAAACCAAACAACCGGCTGCATAAACCGGCGGCAACGGCTGCTGGCGAGAGAGATCTCGCTCGGCTGCTGTGCTCAGGGAAGAAGAAGAAGCCGCCGCCGCCTCACCGAGAGCTATGCAGAAGTCGGTGCAGGCGTGGTTCGCCGGCGGCCCGAGCTCCGGCGACCCCCTCCACCCCCCCTCCACCTCCTCCTCCCCCTCTCTCCTCGCCGACTGGAACTCCTACGCCGCATCCAAGTCTGCGGAGGATGACGGCGCCTCGTCGGCGCTGGGCTTCGACATCGAGGCCGCCGTGAGGACCGCCAACGACAAGGTCGCCGGGACCTTCAACGTGTAAGCAAGGCCGTCCTTCTCGATCTCGCTGTGCTTTCCTGTTATAGAAGATCTGCTTCGTGGGTTGGTGTTAGGGTTTAGTCTGTAGTTCTGTTTTGTGGATGGGTGTTAGGGTTTCATTGGTTTTGTAGCCCTGTGTTTCTATTTTGGTATGATCTGTTTGCTTGGTGAGTTTTCTTCTGAAGATCGAGGGTTTCGTGTTTGTTCGCGTCTGCTGGGCACGGTTCTCGACGTTTTTCCGGTCGGCTGATGCCGGGTGTTGTGTAGTGTAGAACGGTACTTGTTTAGATGTTTTAGGCTGGTGGTGGTTTTTACTGCAGCCTTTTCGGCTGTTTAAGTTGAGAGTGATGCTCATGAGTGTGATGATTATTTGAGTGATTCTGGTGTTTGGGTGGTTCTGTTTTGCCGGTGTTGATTTTTTTTTTTTAAATCAATGAAGAGTTGGTACATGGTGATGGTCACATGTTGTGTCTGTATGGAGGGAGTGCCATTGTGGGATACATATGGAAGGCAACTGGCTAACTTGGAAAACTCATCTGCTTTTGTCCTTGAAATAGCGGTATCAGATAATTTTGTGATGAAAAAAAATGGGCTTTCAACATTCTGATTGAGCCTTGAGCTATGGAAGCATGGTGACACAAGCTTAGGCAGAGCTGATATTAACTAGTGACCGAACTTTTCTCTAGGATCCTAATCAAGCCATCAGTCCGGGAACCTCAGCTTTGCATACTCATGTAGGCTTAGGCTGCTGACTCTGGATGGTGTATGTTTTTTTTAGATGTTTGCATGTCTGACAGGCTGGTTGTTTTTACTGGCGATAGTGTGGGCTGGGTTTGTGTGTGTGTGCTGGGGGGGGGTGCAAAATGGTAAGATTCTTGAGAAGAATGGTAGGACTTCTTAGGGGTTTCTGCTTTCATTTATGATAAAAGTGTGGAAGTGGGACAGGCTTTTATGTAAGAGGAGGGATAATATTCTTCTATTTTGGGCTTTTTGGGTTAGGTCGGAGATTAGGGATGCAAGCGGAGCGAATACGGATTGAATGTATCTGTATCTATATTTGTTTTCATATTTTATGTGCAAATACGAATTCAAATGCGAACAATCATTGGATTATAAACTTGATATTCATATTTGCACTAAAGGAATACATATGTAAATCGGATACAATAAAAACTCATATGAAGTAGAAATAACCTTCCTTAAAAAGTAAAATTTTGAAAGTGTGATCAACTTTTCAAGGTAAAAAAAATCTTGTTATAACATATGATTTTTCTTATTTTATAAGACTTAATGAATACAAATAATTAATATTCAAATACAGATTTTTTAGAATTATATATATGTATATTTCAGAATAACCATATTTACCTCCACATTTAAAATGGATGTAAAATATATATATTTCATATTTGGTAAAACCAGGTTCAAATACAGATACGAAATACATATACTTGTATTTTTTTGCATCCCTATTGGAGATTCTATCATCTTGGTGTGGATAGTTTTTTTTTGTACAAAGGACTGGCGATATACTTTATTTAATAAATTAGCGGTATCACTCATGTTCAAAGAAAAAAAAAGCACTGCTCATTGTGCAATATAGTTTGGAAAGTATAAAATCTAAATGTCCAAAACGTGTCCACAGGGTTGAAAATGGCTTTTCCCTTGTTCATTGCTAGAGGTTCTTAAATGCGTGGTATGGGAATGCTTAGATCTGTGCTTTATTTTGTAAATACAAGCTGGATTTTTGGCATTGTTCTATAGGTAATAAATGTTTACAAGAATCTGCCGTCCACTCTTGGAATGGGCAAACTGTTGTTCTTGTCCAAGTTTCAGATCTGCCTCTTTCGACATGATAATCTGTTCTTTCCAAGATATGGATGACTATTCCTCATCCAAACTTCCCAATTCTGCTATGGCAGAGTGATATGGTACTATGAGACATTTTCTATTGATCGTGACCACCTACTTCCTGATTGATCTATTGTGCACACATGTTTCCCCTGACCATTAACGACCAAACTTATTAATAAGGAGGATTAGGAACATGTTCAGTGTTACAATTAACCGTTGTTAGTTTCTTTTTTTTCTTCTCCTTTTTCCATAAGAAAGTGATGTTTTATGATTTTTTGAGTCACAAGAGAAAAGAAAGCAATCAAATTTAGAGATAAAGGCATGTTCTTGTGTGTTTTTTCTTGTCTCCCGTAGTCTATTACAGGTTACCTCAAAACCCATTTCCTGTTTAATCCTGTATATATTCTAATGTTGAACCGTCCCTCAAATAGTTTATAGGTGTTTTTCTGGTCAACAATGCTTTTCTTATCCAAGAGGGCTCTTGTCTAACCCGCTTGTACAAAGGGCACTGTGCATTCACGTACTTGAGGAAGTGCCAATGAAGCTGCTGACTGGGCTTTACTGACACTTTGGTTATTTGTTCTCTAGGGTGTCTAAAGGAGTAAGGGAGTTACCTGGAAGCTTCCAGTCTGCTACTACCAATGTTCCCTCTGGGAAATCTCTCATGTACTTTGGGCTGCTGCTTGCATCTGGGGTTTTCTTCATTTTCATTGCATTCACGATGTTTCTTCCTGTCATGGTACTGATGCCACAGAAGTTTGCTATCTGTTTCACCATTGGCTGTGCCTTTATTATTGGATCGTTCTTTGCACTTAAAGGTCCAAGGAATCAGCTTGCTCATATGTGCTCAAGAGAGGTATTTTATTGCAAAATTCTTCTTCATATTGAGGCATTTGTGATGTTTGAGCTTTAATTTCATTGAGTCATTCAGATGATTAGACAAGCTTTCAGTGTCATGTACTTTTCAACATGATAGAAGGAAGATAGTGATTTTCACTCGTATGAGACTGAATCAGCTGTCTACCGACTATAACTAAGTAGTCAAGGCTGAACAACTGTAGACATACTTTGATGTTGCTGTCATGCATTGTCTGTGAAAGGAAGAGAAAAGCCCATGTCCCACCCTCAAGCCAGTTCAGTGTGCAAGGATTGTGAAATCAGATTAGGTTCTAGGATCAAATGGGCCGGGTTCAATTTGGATTGGGACTGGGTTGGCCAAAATGCCCAAATCAGTTGTTTTGAGAGCAAGGGAATTATGTTTAGGAAATGTAGACAGGGCATTATTAAAAACATAAATATAAATGATTCTGATGAAAATATTTAGGAAAATTGATAGGCCAAATATCCAAGTATACTAACAGATCAGCAGAGGCATCTCCCAGCGCAGACACCCAAGTATATTGGACAAATTGCTCAGCATGCGAGAGGAGGGATAATATGCTGGGAAGCTACTCCGAGGAAACGTAGGGATTCTAACCCATGACCTACAGGAACTTAACCCGCCAAAAGTCGGGGCCTATTCACTACGCTACTCACTTGCCCCCGACGTCAAAAGATTTGCATTGAAGTTTTTTTTTTATATTATTATTATACTTTATCTCTTTTTCACCCATGCCTCCTCACAATACACCCCCCCACCCAAACAAACACACACACACACCAAAAAAAAAAAGACAAAGAAAAAAAGGAACCCTAAACCTCAGCCCGATTTCTACTCATCTACCCTATTTCATGGGTCACAGTCGACAGGGTGGAAGGGGAAGGAAAAAGAAGAGGATATGGTGGTTGGTGGTGGTAGCAGATGACACAGGCAATCACGGAGGTTGCAGCTGGTAGTTGGCCACATTGGCCGCTCAATAATGTTCACTCCTCTGTACATGCTTCTTCTTCTTCAGGGAATAAATATTGTATTGAGTGAGTTGCAAGTTTGGGGGGATGAGAGTGGCTTGGAATTGATAAATTCCAGCTAATTTCAGACTGATGCAAGCCAGTCAGTCTGGTTCAACAATTCCTTTTCAGTTTTCATTTTCATCAAGGGGAAAATTGGTTCTCCCCCTTGAAATTGGATGTTGATGGTCTTGTCCTGATGCAAATTGGTCAATCCATATCGGGATTGGCCAATCCTATGAGCCATATATCCTGGGTCTAGATCTTGGGGCCTTGAAGCTTTTCTGGAACAAATTTTGAGAATTTTTATGATATTCTTTGTTCTCAAGAGTCTAAACATTTGTTTATTATGTACTTTCCAATCTGAAAGAAGGAAAGTGTAGTTTTTTATGGTGACTTGAGAGTGCATCTTGGCAGTCTCTAGCTTTTTTGGACAAAATACAGAGTTTCTTGGATACCTTTCTTCATTTTCAAGTTACCTCATTTCTAGGAAATACACAAGGATGAGGTATATGCTGTCATATCATGGAATGCTGAATCGGTCGATCTAGTACGGAATCGGCCGATTTGGATCGAGATCAGCACTAGCCGATCCAATTATAGGCGGGTAAAATACCCAAGAATAATAAAAAAATAAAATCAGCTGGAATCAGCCTGTTTCGACCCGGATCGGCCGGAATCAACTGAATCACCCGATCTAGGGAGATCCATACTGATCTGGCTGAAAGAGGGTTTGTAAGCCCTTTTTCTTCTACTGTCTGCTGTGTTTTCAATGCAGACAGAAAAAGAAGGGGTGCCACACCCCCCCCCCCCCCCCCCCCCCCCCCCCCCCCACACCCCCACCCCAACCCACTGCCACTGGTCACCGTTGCTGACCATCAGAATCCAGCCAAGTTTGCTATTTTTCTAAGGTATTCCTTTGCATTGTTTATTTCTTTCCAAACGATCTGCATATGATTTTTTTTTCCTTTTTTTTTCCTCTATTTTTCTCATTTTTAACTATTTTTTTATTTTTTAGCCCCTATAAACTTTTGATATTACAAACAAGCCCTCCTAATTCAACTATTTACAGATAAGCCTGCACAATCACAAGTTTCTTACAAATAAGTCCTTTTTAGGGGCTTATTTGTAAAACTCTTAGGGGATTATTTGTAATATTTAGGGGCCTTTTGCCAATTCCCAGTAGATTGTGAGGGCTTATTTGCTAATATTTGAATTAGGAGGCCTTATTTGTAAATATGCCACATTTTCAGTGGTTAAAGTATAAAAATATTGCTTACGCTGATCCTTAAATGGCCTTTCTTCCCTTGGATCGGCCTGACTAGGCCAATCCAGATCGGATCGGGTCAGGATGGGAAACAGCCAATATTAGAATCCGATCCCATCCGGTAATCCATGTGTCATATCAATGTGAGATAACAAGGAGGCATACTTAAATGTAAATGAAATAATCCTTGGTCTCAATTGGAAGGTGATAAGAAGGAGATGGTGTATGTTGCTATATGAATATACAAGTAATACATGCGGTGCAGACTTTTAAAAAAAAATATTTTGATTTTTTTTTAATGGTCGGCCCCATCACGCCTGACATGTCTATAGTGTACATTGGCCGACCCGAAAAATTCTAAAAGATAAAAAACTGAACCCTGATGAATAGTAAAAAACCCTTGATGGATTGAGCCCAATAAAATGGGATTTGATTTTTTTTAAATTTTTTTGGTTCATCAGATCGGAGATTGGGTTTTTGGGGCTCAACAAGGAAACCCACTTAAATGTAAGTGATAATCATTGTCTTAATTGGAAGCCAGTAAGAAAGTATGTTGAACATATAAATGCTACTTTGAAGTTTGACTTTTTTGCACATTTAGATTGGTGGATATTTTTGGGCTTTATTGAAATCCTTCTTTTGAGCCTCTAGACATCCAAAAAGCATGATCAATTTTTGTTTCCTATTTTCCCTTCTATTGGATAGACAGCAGCATTCAAGTGGCTTGGCTGCACCTCCCCTTGTCGCTTGATCACAACAATTGAAGGGCTTACATCAAACTCGAACCCTCTCCATCCCGAGTCTTGGGTGCTAAACACACTGCAACTTGGAGGGTTGCAGTTGGACATAGCTCGATCATACTGGTTAACCAATCTTATGTGCACATAAAAGATGTAGGCATTCTGATGGCTTGCACATTTCTACAATCGGATGGCCTACACTTTTGATTTGTTTCTTTTTCTCGTGAAAACAGGCAAAAGATCCTTTATGCATTCTTTTTGAGTATCCAAAGGGCTTGCCTGATCATAGATGAGCCCTTCAATTTTTATTGTTGAACCCTTGTGCCCATTCACTAAACAGCAAGGGCCTACAAATGTATGCCTTGATTTGTGTCATTTTTTCATGGAACTGTCTGTCCTCATCATCCATAAGGGTAGTATCGTCCAAGGCATCTTTACCTTGAAGCTGAACTAAGAGACTATCCTTGGCTTCCTTTCCAGGGATGTTGAAGGATGCACCCCACCTAGAAAGCGCCTTAGATAAGCTCTTCATTTTCTGAACCAAAGAGCCCATAGTTGTAGAAGTATCAACCTGTTGTGCCCATACACTCCTTGGTAGTCCTAGCTCCTGAGGACAATAGGCTTGTGATCCAACATTGGCGTCACCAAGCAATTCACCTCCAGGTGTGGGAAATGATCCTCCCACTCAGGTGACACCAAGAACCTGTCAAGCTTAGAGCAGGAGGGTCCTCTATGAGGTTGGACCAAGTATAAACAATGTTGGGGTTATTGATATCAATAAGTGAGGCTTCCTCAATGAACTCCTTGAAGCCCTCTATCCCCCCAAGTACCAAAACACTCTTGAACGCTTATGAGGTGACCGCTTTAACGTCACCTTCCATACACCAAGGTCGGTCTGCCTAGTGATACATCTGAAGCAGCCTATCCCAAAAGTTCCTTTTCCCTTCCCTGGATTAAGGGCCATACACACCAGTAAAGATCCATTCAAAACCATCCTTAACACTAGAGAAAGTGACTGAAATGAAGGAAACATCCACTCTTCTGAGCCTTTGGACCTCCCTAACCTCGTAATTGTTCCACAACACCATGATTCCACCAGCATTGCTCACAACCGGGATGTCACACCCTTACAAAGGTGCTGGCGGCTGGCCACCTATATACCTCATGATATCCTGATCATCACCCTCACATTTAGTATACCGGTCCCAGTTATGGACCTCCGACAGGTGCACAATTCTAAAACAAAATAATAAGAAGCATGAATATAAAGGTGCAAGAAGGATGTCATGTCCATTATATAATAGAAAGGTGAGCAATTAAAACACATCCTAAGAATTTAAACAAACTGGCGATACCTAAATTTTCCAAGCACACATTGACCTTATTCTTTTAGTCTCTTATTCCTGAAAAACAATGATTTATCTTTTATAAGAACTTGTTAATCGAGATCTCAGTAGGGATCCTTTACATCCCTACTGTTATCCCGCACATACCACCCCCTTCTCTCATTCTTCCATATGTATGATTTTACTTACCTTCCTGAGATGCAACATGATATGCATACAATTTCTAATTAAAACAAGTAGCGCATAAAACACGAACAACAATGATAACTTAATACCATAATTTAACATTTATCAGATTTTATGCTTTTCCTTTCCTTTTCCTTTATCTCTTATTAGTGGTAAATTATATTTTAGTGATAGTCATAATGAATGTTTAAAACATAAAAAACTACTCTTTACAAACTATCATCATCGGGTTTCAGGAGTGAGCCCTTTCTTTCTTTTTTCTTTCTTACTTTACGAGTCAGTAACTCATAGTTGGACTCCATACCGACAATGACTCATCCTTCAACCGACATTAACGGGGGATAATCATTAACTAACAATCGTAATAGTGAGTAGGCCATCCCCTGATGCACTTACCATCCTATAGTCTATCCAACCCAGTAAGTCTCTAGAAACCTACCTGGGAGGCTGGAAAGTATTGAGCTAAGTCTGCAATGTACTCCCTCACTCCTATTGCAACGTCCATTCCTAGCCTATGAGTGCACTCAAGTAAAAATTATGTCCACTGCCCGTCGAGGTCCCAAACTTAGACTCCTGAACCGTAACCAAAGAAGGAATGCTCCGTGCCTCGACGCTACACATCGTTAGGGGGTTTTCCGTACATTTCATAATCTTTCATCATCATTATAGAAGGCTTCTATATCTTATTTTATTTTTATCATGAAAACTTCCTTGCCTTAAACTCATTTCACGAGTTCTTTCATAGATCTATTCTTCATAGGGAGTGCACTAGAGTGTGCCTCCTAATGTTCTTGGTCTTGTTCTTTTGTCCCCTTCTTGAAGTCATCATTGTTGTGATTTCTTTCACATTTCATGATAAAATAATAATAACATATTTTCTAAATAGCATACGGAGCCGAAGATTCTACATCTTCACTTTCATAGTATTTCATCAAGCTCATGTGAGCCTCAGATGGGCTTGATCCATCGAAGTCTTTTATGTGTTCATCAATTAGCTTTTCATGTTAGACATGCAATCTTAGGTTCGTCTGTGGTGCTTCTATGAGTTGGAGAACACGTCATCATATGTTTCATGTGAATCTCTCATGTTCTCTTAATTAAGTAGCTATAATCAAAGTCTAACATGTTTTATAATAAACAACCTATGAATGATCAGTAATTGTGCTGAAATAACATAGAATATATCAATAAATCACGTTCTTATTCTTCGTAACAAATGCCTAGTATACTTTACTAACAAAACATCATAGAAATTCATGAGAAGCTTTGCTGAAATGTGCATATACGTATGCTGTGGCATGATGCACACAATATATTCTTTTCATGATTCTTAAATCCTTCACAACTATCTAAATTCTGAAAATAAATAGACATACTATTCCCTGATTTCATGTATTTACACTCCCTTTAATCCTACTAGAAAACCTAAAACAAAGAGAATAACATGTAGATGTATTACCCTACTTCTTAGAAGTGGAAATCCGAGCCAAGAGAAGTTCCTCCACCCGCTTGTGGAGGAGAGACGCCGCTGCAGCCCCTTATCTTCACTTGTATCTTCCTCTCCTTGTGTCTTTCACAAATCTTTACCCTTTTTTATAATCTTCTCACTTGCTCTTCAATTTCTTCTTCTATCCTACATTCACTCTCTATCTCACTCTTTTCCTCCTCTCACTGTTCAGCCCTCTTTCTCTCTCTAACCAGCACTCTTTCTCTCTCTAATTAGCCCTCTCTCTTGCTCTTCCACAATCTTTCTTTCTCTTTTTATTCTACTCCCCCTCTTCACTTTCTTCTTCTATCTCACCACCAAATTCCCTCTCTATTTCACTTTCTTCTTCTACCTCACCACCAAATTCCGTCTCTATCTCGCTCTTTTTCTCTTCCTCTCTCTAGTAGTCCTCTCTTTCTCTCTCTAACCTCTCTCTCTCTCTCTCTCCTCCCCCCCTTGCTCCCCCTCTCTTTCTCCCTGCATCCCCCCTCTTTTTCCACCTTGCACCGCCCCTCTCTCCCTCTTTCTTTCTTTTTTTCTGCTGGACAGCCAAGATGGGGGATGAGAAGGCGGCCAGCCACCTCTTTATATAGGGGTGTTAAAGAGGTAGAGATGATAAAATCCAATGGGCTGTGTGGCTAGCGGTTGTCTTCCAATGGGCTGAAATATAGTGATTTTGGCTTGATCAATGACGACTTGCCATGTCATTTAACCAATGAATAGGTGACATGTGTCACCCTTATCGGATCCTAGCTTATCATGTCATTCTGCTCAATCAACATGACATGTCAGTCATAATACCATGTGTCACCACATGGTTGGTCTATGATAGGAAGGGATAATTTTACTTTAATCTCTATCTTAATGATCTTTTACTTTTCTATCCCAAATTTTAATCATTTAAGTTTATAACTCTGTATTTTTCATATATACTCTTCTTAATTTTTTTGGGGGGTTTAAAAAGATTTAACTTGGACTTTCTTCTTTTAATTGTTTTCTTTCTATGTGAACCTTACAACTTTATATTTGCATATATGTCCCTATTTATTTTAGTGGGTTCTTACATTTAGTCTCCTGCATGCAAAGGGTATCAACTTTGCACCTTCTAACCACCTCCTTCTCCATTATCCTCTTCTCCACGGCCCCTACCTCCCTTACGTTCCATGTGAGAATCCTCATTAATGATGGATTTCCTCACCCCCATATCCGTCCAAACCCGCCCCCCTCCACTGTTCCAGCTACATTCATGTGCCACTTCTTTTTGATCTTCAAAAAGATCACCCTAACCTCCTTGTCAAGTCCCTCACATGATACCCCCACCCTCTCAGCAACCTCCCTCACTTGCTCCCCCATCATCCTCTCCACAGCTCTTCCTGCCCAAGCACTCCACTTTCCTCTAGCACCTCCTCCATCGATCCCCTCTCACCCTCGATCACTTCCCCCTGTCCACAAATAAGCAGCATGTTAAGTGTCCCTGGGGTCCAGGAGGCCGGGAGGCTAAGGCGACGATGCTGCATGGAGGAGGCCTGCTTGTCCCCCACCCCACAAGACTTGCTCTTAGTGGACTTCGCAGGCTCGGCGATAGCTTGCTTGGCTCCCACCTAGGTGTCCATCTCTCCAGATAGACCCTCCTCCTAGGAGGAGAGGAGTATCTGAGCAGGCTGGAGACTGCAGCCAGCTTGCATTGTCTAACAGAGGGGCTGGGCAGGGGGCCCTCTATCACCCAAAAGGCTGTCAATGGCACTGGAGAGCATGAGACTGCCTCCACCACCCACGAGAATACCACTCAAGGGGGGTCCGGCACACCCACGGTGCTCCGAGAAGATGCAGGTCAGCGGAGCTATCCGGTGAGAGGGATGAGCCCCTTCGGGGCTTGATAGGCTGCCCAAGCCATGAAAATGGATGATAACATTGGATGAACCTTTGTCGGGTAAGTCATTGGATCCTCTCTGACTTTGTGATCTGGCCGCTATCTCCATACAAAAAGGCCACGGCCCGCAAGATTCCAAATTCCTGAGCAGCTGAGCTGGCCAATTCACTGGAAAGGGGGGTGGGGGGTGGGCAGGAGACTTAAATTTGAAATCTCCAGCCAGGTCACGTGTGTGGTTTAGGCCTCTGAAGAAGTATGTGTGCCCTCCCTCATCGTCATCCTCCTCTTGTCGAGACAGAAACCCTAGGCTGTGTTCTCCGCCACCAGCCTAAATTCCACCCTGCTCTTGCCCCACCTTCTGAGCATAGAGTCTAACTAGGAAAATATTTCTGGCCAAGCCCACTCCAAAACTGAAGAGATCTAACCTTATTGATCTCACCTGGATGAGTGCCTCCACCAATGGCATATCTCCTTTCCTCGCCAGTCACCTGTTTCCCACCATTTTTCCCTGAAGCCAGCAAATAAGGAGGCAGGGTCCTCCACTGTCATAGCAGGCAGCCGGGACTCTAATCAGACTGACTGTTATCAGTCTTGTCAAGGGTCCAAGTATGAACCTCTGCTCTCTATCCAATGCTACAGATGAAGACGTGGACCCTCAGCCTAAAGGGCCTCCCTGCCCACAAAGAGCTCCACCTCAGAAGCTGAAGGGGCCACAGCGAGGAAATCCCCTGTGAAAATCTGATAAGCTTCCCAGTGGTCCCCAAAGCCTTCCTCACACAATTGACCTCTACCACCTCACCCACCGGACAGATCCTCAGGCATCGATGAAGCCATACAAACCTGGACTGATATAGGACTTAGGGAGCTCCAAGCTGCAAATCACACAATTGACCTCTACCACCTCACCCACCGGACAGATCCTCAGGCATCGATGAAGCCATACAAACCTGGACTGATATAGGACTTAGGGAGCTCCAAGCTGCAAATCCCTGTATTCCCCTGCCTACCCATCCTGGTCCTCCAAGCCTCCCTACCAACATGTGGGTCAGAAGGTTTGAGTCCCAAGCCCTTCATTACCACCACTGCGTAGGACGAACTTGTCCCCTGCCAGAAAGGACTCCCCTTCTGCTGACTGCCTGAAGGTGTCCAGGTCCTCCACATTTCCAGCACCTGAGAGGATGGCTGCAAGAAGACTGCAAATGACCCCCTCCAAGCACTGAAAGCACACAACTCATCTACCTGAGGGCGGCGAGAGACCCCCCGACTGGCCGGACGACAGAATACCTCCACCTATGCCAAGCACGAAGGGCTTTTGGGAGAATGCCCCTCCTCGGAGAGCGCAAGCCATCCACGTGGAGCTTATCTAATGCTCCCTATCACCACTCAAACATGTTCTGTTTCATTCTCCTGAATGTGACTTTCCATTCTATCTTTTCTGATGGGGTGGAAATTTGCCTCAAGCACACACAAGCATGCCTCCCTTTTTGCCTTTTCACATGCCTTTATGCTCTGTTCTTCATCTCCTTCAGTCCAATCTTCTTACCGCCCTCCAATGCTCCCTGTTCTGCCCTAAGATTAGATGGTGGAATTTGGAAACAGAGACAAGAACATAGTTGTCTGATACAGGAAGTGAGATGCATAGCTACATAATAGGAAATCTTAAAATACATCCCTATTTTAAACTAAAAAATAAACCTTAATTTTTCTATAACTTGGGTTTGTTTAGGTGAAGATTGGTGGCAGAGCATTCCCAAGCTGAATATAGAGTTTATACACCTTGATCCAAATCTTTTGAGTAATATGTGAATTTCCACGGGGAAAGTGAATATCTGAGTTTGACTGATCATAGAACACTGATGTGTTAGCTGCTATTTACCATGAGTTCAGGTCTCATTTAAATTTTATGTGAATGTTTATGGGAAAAGAAAATTCTGGATTGGACATTTATCACATGCAAATGAAAGTTCGAGCTGGGCCTGGAGAGGAGTCTAATTTCAACAGTAAAGGCTACACTGTGGCGTGAACTTGGTTGCTCTCATAGATGGCTTAAAACTTAGTAAGTTAGCCATCAGAATCTTGTCACTTGCTTTGATCTGAACAAGAGAAAAAAGTAGTTAAGACTAAAGGGGAACAGTGAAGAAAATAAATGATATAGGGAAAAAAACGGAGGGAAAGGAAGATAGATGTAGATACAATATCTAAGGGTAAGATGAAAGCAACGCAAGGAAAAAAGTGATGTGACTGTTGATTGTTGGGCTGTCTTGTTTCTGGTGGATGGGTCGAATGTAATACTCGTGGTCTCCATGATGTTCGCAGGTTCGCTCTACCTGTTAACGAGCAATGTGTGCCTGATAGAGGATTCCAGATCTATGATTTGTGGGACATGGACGTTTTCGTCAAGTGTTGATATGCACACATATGTCAGATATGGTAAAGTTTTAGCAATAGGGCATGAAGACATGCGGATATGTGTGTGTGCGCGCGCGTGTGTGTGCATGCGCATGCATTTGTGCTTATGCATATAATAAAGTATGATTATTGAGACTTATCTAGAAGATAACGTATATAACTAAAGTATCCAAATGTTAGCATACAAGTATTCTGAAGAAATATCTACTATGCACTTTGGCACCCTTAGAGGGCATTTGGGAGTGCTTTTTTTATCTTAGGCTATTTCGCTTTTAAAATTTAAATTGTGTTAGTTTTTTATACAATTTTTAGAAATACTATAACTCCCTTGCTGACTTGTTTGGCAAGATTGTCATAATTTTTAAAATTAAAGTAGACATGTTTGGCAAATATGATTTCAATAAAATTAGAAAATAACAAAATTATGTTTTAAAGTTAGATAAACACATCAAATCACATCTTCCTCGAAATGAGATCACAGCCAGGCCGACGTCTCCTCACCCATGCGTGAGCAAGAAGATGCCATGTGGAAAAAATGCTGACAGCAGCTAGGAGGGAAAGAGAAGACACATGGAGTGGTTCACGCGATCATACAGAGAGGTTCATTCAATCCCAATTTGCTCTTTTGAAATTCAAAAAACAAATACAGCCCGATGGGTGTTTTTATTTTGAGGTAACTTACGAAGGCTGGAAACTCCTCCGTAAAAATTAGGAGAGGACAACGAAACAATTATCTATATCTTATTTCTCTTTTAAAATATACTTTGGGAGAGAAAAAGGTGAAAAAAAATGTAACCAAACACCCTATTAAGGTAGAGTGTCAGGCACATATGTCCGGGTGTTGTGTCATGTCCAAGTGTCCAACATGGCTGTCTAATGTAAATAAAAGTGTCCACCAAAATCATAGATCCAAATTAAATGTTGTTCACCTTGCCCTGAGGTACATGGTGTGGCCCAGGAGTTTTCTTTATTACGGTAACTTGCCTCCATGAGCCAACAGGTCTGTAAGCATGCATACAACATCTGGGTTGGGATGCACGTCATCTGGGACAGGCACAAGTGGGTTTCCTTTGACATCAATTTCTTTTTGTGTGTTTGGGGGGGTGTTATTGTTCCCTATTCTCTGGGGCAATTTCCAGACAACCCGAGATTTTGAGATGCTATAAGTCTATAGTTAGATTAGGAGGGTTTGAAATATAACCACCTCACCCCTAACCAAAAAAAAAAAAGGTGGGTCATCAAACTCAAAACCTCAAGACATAGTGGTATAGTCTCTCCCACATGGGGGGCGGGGTGTAGCGGAGTGGTAAACCCCGGGCTTCGGTTGGTAGCCATTCCAACAGCTCGTGGGTTCGATCCTCGCTACCCCCCTGGGTTGAACATGGAAGCCGTGCCTTAACCCCCCGCATGGTATCTTCCCTGGGGTTTACCGGGCAGCCGGGTTTCCCTCATCATCTTAATAAATAAATAAATAATCTCTCCCACGTAAATAAGGATAAGCACGGTATGCAAATCTAACTATGAGTTCCGTAGGAGTCATCCAGGATGGGAGAGTAGGAGAGAGGGTTGGAGAGGAGTGAGGGCGGTGCCTGGCAGGTAGTCAGGAGGAATGGTAGGAAGGGGTTCTCTCATGTAGCTGGTGAGGGGTGCAAGTGCCTTTCGGTGAAGCAAGGCCAGTGCATCAGGTGCTTGAAGACAGGGCGTTCGGCGAAGGAGTGCAGGGAGCCGGTGAAGTGTATTCGTTGTGGCAGCCTAGGGCATAGAAGTGTGCAGGTGAAGGTTCTTTTTCATATCCTTCTCAACCTCTGAAGGCCCCTTTAGTTGCATCCAACCCCATATTTGAACTCCCTTGGTCGCCTGGGGTTAGGGTGAGTCATTTTCTCCTTCAAAAAGTGTATGGTTGTCTCTATCTCCAATGGTCAGGTTGCAATTGCAGAGAAGGGGGAGGTGCCCATCAGGGTTCTCCTTAAAATGTTGAAGGAGGCCTGGCCAGGGAATCACTCTTGGAGAGTTAGAGAGCTGATGGGATATTCCTTTCCGGCGAGGTCCTCATCGAGAGGTTGGAGACGAGCTGCCTTGGAGAAGAAGCTCATCAAGAGTCAGGAGGTATTGTTGGAGTTTCACCTTTGGACTGAGGTCAATGGAACAGAGCATGTCGTTATCAGGAATTTATGGTGCTTTATTGAGGGGCTTCCATTACATGTATGAAGTATCAAATCTTTCCAGTGTGTTGTTGGGAAGTTTTGTATCCTTAGAGGTGTGGATGTAAGAACTGGCAGTATGGACATGCTTCGGTGTGCTAGGCTTTTAGTGAAGTTGATTTGGAACAGGGGATCCCTGGGAAGATGAAGCTAGGTGTGGGTGGGGAATGGTTTTGCATTTCTATCTCTGTTGAGAACCCTCACCTTCCTCCTCTTCCTCTACCTCTAGCGATTGGATGTGGGTGGAAGTGGTTGCAGAATACAAGTCCTATAGGACAGCTCAAAGGATTCACTTGACTCCTTCCAAGCAGATGGTTGGTCCATTGATGTCTGGTTCTAGGTTGCAGACGGGACAATCTGCTCTTCCGAGTTCAAAGCGGGTGAATCCGAGTGCAAAAGGTAGACCTCGCTTTCTGGGAGTTTGAGCTCTAGGTGCAGATTTCGGAGTCCCTTCATGTTGCCGAGGCTTTGGAACCAGGGATGATGATGAGTATCTGAGGTCTGAAGGGGATCCGAATCGGTCCTCCGTTGATGCTGCACTGCTCGAGGCATCGATTGTAGGCGGGCTTGATGAAGTGGGATCCTCTCGGGCGACGGGTGGTGAACATGATTGACTCCCGCAAGTGGCAGGGGGCTTTTCCTGTTCGGGTCAAGAAGATCAACATGCCCGGTTTTCTATTTGGGCTGTTCACGGGTAATAGCAACAGCGGCTTATCTGGTAAGTTGAATGGGCCTATTATTTTGGGTGCTTCAGGCTACTCGGGTAAGATGCCAGGTTTGTTGGTTATTTGATTTACCCAATGGAGGTGTTTCGGAACCATCTTCCTCACCCGAACCATCCTCACTCCTTTCTTTTCAAAAAAAAAAGAGGGTAAAAAAATGGATTTATGACTAAAAAATTCAGGGTAAATAGAACTATTAACTTTGAATTAATGAATGATTTTGAAATTTTAAATTGTATTTCTTTAATTTAATAAAAAAATCAAATTGATTTAATTTACTACCAATTTACTACTAATCAGTATCAATATATATAGTATCAATATATAAATAAGTATCAATATAAATAAAAAAAAATATAAATATACTGAGGGACGGAGGATCCTTTGTGGGGAGCTCAAGGCTCCTGTTTCTTCACATCCGTGCAGGGCTGCTGGTTCTTAAACATTTAAAGATGGTGCTAAGGTGGTTCCGGTGGTTTTGGAGGGGGGGTGATGGGGATTGTGTGGAGCAATTGTCTAGTGGGGGGAATTTGGTCCCTCTGTTCTTGGAGAATTTTAATTCCCTGTCTTCTACCAGGGCCTTCTCACGGTGTGACAGTGAGCAGGGTGCTGAGATTGATAGGGAGGATGGGATGGTCACTGATGCTTCTGTCTTCAGCCTATATGTTTAGGTTAATGTGTTGCCATCTTCCGGTTCAGGAACAGGGAGGCTAAGCTCTAATGTAACTGCAATTGACTGTCAAGGGGTCACAGCTTTCCAGGATGGGTCTTCTCTACATAAGGAGGGGGGGGGGGGGGATCTTCCTAACGGTGATACTGGTTCAGGGGTTTTGGAGCCAAGTTATTCGAAGTCTAGCGACATTATACTCCATCAACAAGATTGTGTCACAGGGCCAGAATTGTTACTTTCTGCTGACTTCTTGGCAGATCAGTTTCAAGATTGTATGCCATTGGCATTAGTTAGATGGACCCGAGGGAGGGGTGGACTGGTCAGATGATCTTATCAGGTCTATGGGCTTTATTGTTGGTATCTCATTTATTGGCAAATAGGAGACAGTCAGAAGATTTCTAAGGAAATTCGTAAGAGATTTGAAGCTCACCATGATTTTGAATAGAAGAGGGACTGGAGGGGGAGCCAAGGTTGGCAAGAGGGAACTCAACTTCTTACAAAGCAATCCTCAACTTAATAGCCTCAGACCAAGAAAGGAGGGTGGGAAGGGGTTTTTTATCCAGGACTCATAAAGATTTACTCCTAGAATGCTAGAGGTCTCAATGGGGATGGCAAAGTAAGAGAGGTCGGAACCATGACTTTAAGGGAGGGCATTGATATTTTCTGCATTCAAGAAACTAAGATGGTTGACTTCAATAGGGACCTTGTATTCAGGTTGGTGGTTAACAAGCTGGCTTATATGCTTTTAAACCAGCTGATGGGAGAAAAGGGGACATTCTTTTGCTATGGGATGATAAACGAGTTCAGTGCACGAGGTTGAGGCTTGGTAACTTTTCTATGTCAGCAGATTTTCAACTTATCAAGGATGGGTTCAGCTGGTCTTCTACAGGGGTTTATGGGCCAGACTTTTGACGACAAGAATAAATTATTTGCCGAGCTTACAAAAGCTAGGCCCTCATTTGATAACACTTAAGTCTAATTTATGAAATCTATTTTTCATGTTTAACGTATGAACACATTGCAAAAAAGTGATGAAAATAAATAAGAAGTTCATGAAACTCCACATTTGATAAACAGGTTGAATATATGGATTTGTCCTCTTCTAAATTGGTGAAAGGGAAAATTTTTGTATGTTTTCTAGACAAGAATATACAATTCGGTAGATCGCATTAGAAGAAAAAAAAAATGATATGAAGAAGAAACTTCACCGCCAATGCAGATCTCTGCTACGATGTCAATTTTTTTTCCTTTTCTCTTTGCTATTCTATGAATTCCAAGATAAAGATAGCACAAAAATTATGAACAACAACATCATGATTGCCTCCTCTTGTTCCTCCAAATATTTCTTCCATTCCTGTGAATCAACCAACCAGATCTCATCTTTTTTACCTGGCAGTGACAACCTGGGCATGGAAGCTCCAAAACCCTGAGTGCAGATGCTGGCTGCTAACAAGCTAGGCGCCATGAAGGTGCTGCCTTGCTGCTAACAGCAAACAAGGATCAAAACAAGATTAAGAGACAAGAGCATCATATTAACTGGCTCTGATCGCGTATTAAATTATCGGGCTTTCTATGTTTTTCTATTGAAATTTCCTTAACTAGTGGAATTATACCCCCTTGATGCAGTGAATTTGAGAAAAGAAACCCCGAATAAAAGCTTTGCTTTCTTCTCCAGTGCTGAAATCATAACCTGGCGTTGCCTGATCAACACTCATCTTGTTTCTTTCTTGCACGTGTTTTGTTTATGCATGAGGATATATGCTTGTTTCTTGTTGCTAGAAGGACTTGTGGCCACTACATATGCAGCCTTGACTCCTGTCAACAATATACATGTTTTTTTTTAATCAATATTATTTTTTTCTCTGTTTGATGCGTGATTTATTTTGCCCGTATTATTGCAGAGACTTCCCTTCACGTTAGGATTTGTTGGCAGCATGGTGGGAACTATATATGTGTCCATGGCGCTTCATAGTTACATTCTCTCCGTTCTATTCTCTGTGCTTCAGGTATCAAAGACTCTTCTTGGTCTTGTATGTTGTTTCGTTTGAATCATGGTGGTCATCACGGCATAGAGACAGCATGATCTGCCGATAAGCACGATCTACCATGATTGGCTTCATGATCATGCATCATAAGTTCACAATGGATAATGACATGTCCTTTTTGTATTTTCTTTTGATATAAATCTGTTGCTCTAAATAAGTATTGTTCTTTAGCTTAAGTCACTTCGTTTGGTTCTTCTGAGGATGATTTCTATCAGTTTTTACAGATGGTGAATATTGCAAAGTTTTTGACATGACAATTTTGTTCAAAATATTTCAGGTTCTTGCACTTTCATACTATGCAATCTCATATTTTCCTGGCGGGTCTGCCGGACTGAGGTTTCTTTCATCAACTCTCACATCTTCAATCCTGAAATGCTTTGGCAGATGATGCTCTATAATCTCCACATCCCTCTCTTCTTCCATGTGGCGCACATTATTGGATCTAATTCTGTACCTATTCGCTTGTTGTAGAGGAAATCAATCAATTGTTGTTGTGAGATTTTGGAAGTTAGTTTTACTGAGAACTAAGAAAACTCGTGTGAAAAATAGAAAAGAGTGGTCCACAGGCCACCATGCGATTTAAAGGGAGCTGACATGGCATTACAGTCAGTAACTTACTTCTGTGCCCAATTAAAAGATAACTCCTTTGCCCAAGTGGCATGTGATTATGGTGGGCGCTAGAAAATGAGCAATGGATATTGTTGGATAAGATTTGTCCTTGTCTGCTGGGATTGGTTCGAGAATGTAAAGTTCAAAAAGTAACACTTGAAAAATCTGCCTATTCTCCCATTTATTCGAATAACTTCGGATGGTAAGAAAATTGGGACTGAGAGAGAACGTGTCAGATAATCTCTGTGGAGGTTGAGACGTCACAAAAGTTGAAAATTACGATAATTTTAAGTTAAAATATCCTGTAGTGCAAAAGCTTGTATCTATTTATCCACATTTTCGTGTGTGATATCCGGCGGGACTATAAATGAACATTCGTTTATAATGCATCTGATAAATGGAGTGAAAACAGAAATCTTGTATGCACTTAGATCTTAAATCGAAGGGCTGCTCTGTATGGTTGAGGACGTCAAACGCCCGTAAATAGCTGAATCTTACATGACTTGTGCGGCTGGTGACTCTAGGGCTAACCGAGTAAATGTGGAGCTGATGTAGTAGTATCTGACTCAGTTCAGTTTAGAATTATCTGAATATTTGACTCCGGATATTATCTGACAGATAATAACTTTTTTTATTCAAATCGACTCTTCTAAATAATATTTAAATTCGGATAACAATTTAAATATCTGATTATTTCAAACTCGACTTATAATTTAATGACGTGTAAGTTTTATTCTTGTAAAGAATTGCTCAAATACTCTACTAAATATACCTTAGATAATAACAGAAATTATGATAATTAATTTATCTAAATAAATAAAATTACTAAGAATAAGGAATTACAATAAGTTTCATCGTTATCCTTCTATACACCTATTAAGCATACTTCAAATATTTAATAATTTATTTAAACATATAAATATTATTAAAATTTAAAAAATAAGGTCACAATTAAAATCAAATAATAAAATAAATTGTAAGATATGTCTGTCGAATGTTTTAATTAGATAAATATCCGACTAATTGAATTCAGATAATTATATACCACCTCCAGGGCAGGTGGCGCCCGCTGGCAACTTCCTTCATAAAGGCCGATGACTCTCTGACAGCTCCTCTCCAGTCCAGTCACCGGTGACACCATTAGAGGACAAAGCCGGCAAGATATGGATTGAGATCACTTGGGCACATTTGTCTGAAACTTTCTGTGGGTCCTTAAATTTTACTGAGAGAAAAAACGACTCACTCATAGATAGAATTTTAATCCATTACCTCAACTGGGCATCAGATCAGCTCCAAAGCACACGACAGGTCCATGACCTCAACATGCCCACACTCTTAACAGTAGCGTAGTTGCTGCCGACGGCCACGCACGGCCAGAGTGCAGAGGTGTCCTACTCCAACCCTTCACCCCGTCTCCGGTCACTCCGCAATCTCTGATCCCCTAACTCTCACAGTATCTCTCTCACTTTGGATTCAAAGAATGTTCAAAAATTAATATCCGCTTTGTATCCATATCATAATTGAAGTGGATATGAATTGTCCATTTAAAGTAAAATTAGATGAACTCAAAAATACCCGCTCTGTTTGCAGTTCTAACATCTACATGGAATGGTAAATCAGAATAAAGATATTTCATGAGTAATGCTTGTTGAAATTGGAGAGTGCCCGCTCAGGAGTCTAGGACGATGCAGTTAGTGTTAACGAAGGTAATATTGAAAACTTGATTTCAAAAATTCCTCCACTTGACCATTATTTTCAAAAAGAAAAAAGTTTGCCAAGTTACACCACAGTTCGGCATCCATATTGTCCGAGTCTTATTCAGACTATTCATTATTTATTAAAAAAATAGGATTGCACCTTTTTTAGGATCACGTGCCCACGCGCAGGCGATCCAAGGCATTGCAACATGCATACTCATATTTCATTAATATTTCCTTCAACACAGTCGCGCTTGCCCAACCGCCATTTTCTCAGAGCCAGGCCTACTTGGATTGATATCACCAATTTTCGGGTGATGTCAGATGTTAGAAGAGAAACAATGACGAGGCTACACATGCTAACAAAACCCTAATAAATACTCTAGCAAGCTCTTCCAATCCATCCAACAACCTGGTTTTGACGTTTTACTCTCCCTTTTTTTTCTTTTTGGAAAGGACCACTCCTTTTCATGTTAAAGTTTGGAGTCCAAATCGTCTCAATACAGTATTGGACTAGACTCCAACAGTAACCAGTTCCAAGATATATGTCTAAAGTAGGTTCGTCGTTCAAGACACATCCCATCGAAGTTGACAATTTTTACTTTGTTCCCGGTTCAACAGATTTTCGATACAACGTAGAACACTTAAATGCCACCATGAGCACAAGACTACAACTATAATTTAAAATATAACGTAGAGTACTTAAATACCACCAACGTGCAATGGTTTACGCTGTATCTATCTAGGTGTACATTGAGATGTATTTTAAATTATAATTATAATCTTCTGCTTTTACTAGTATTTAAGTGTTCTATGTTGTATTGAAAATTGGCCGAACCGGAAATAAAAAAAAGTTACCGACTTCAATCGGATGCGTCTTGAATGGCAAATCTACTTTACACATGACATTGTGAGACTAATTACTACTGAGTTCATCCAATGTTTGACCGAGACGATCCGGATTCTAAAGCTTGTATCCGTGTCAAGACCTGGAGCCTCAGACCCCATGCAAGAGAGCAAGCATGAGAACAAACCTGGCTGACGTCCTCTTCTTCCCCTCGGTAGGATTTCATCTCTCTTCCCTTCATGGCTCCTTCATGCTCCATCTGCTTGTGTACGATCTTCCTCTCCTCTGTGTGCAGCTTCTCCCTTGATGAACAAGGGCATGCTCTCCTCTCCTGGAAGAAGAACCTCAGGAGCCCCACAGACGCCCTCTATTCTTGGAACCGATCCGATCCGAGCCCCAGCAAATGGCTCGGCATCGGCTGCGATCCCTTCGGCAAGGACACCACCGACATCACCTTGAGGTGGGCAGATTTGGAAGGCGTATTGCCCTCAAACTTGCAGGCTCTCAGGTATCTGAAGACCTTCACTGTGACCTCCACCGATATCAGTGGCCGGATCCTTGGAGAGTTTGGCAGCCATGCTGAATTGAGCACCATTGACTTGAGTGGGAACCAACTGTCGGGTGAAGCCTATTCTTCTTCCTTTTTGGTGACAAAGTTAAGTGTTCTGAATTTAATGAAATTTGCAGTTTTCCTTTTTTTTTTTCCTATTAAAAGTTCGTTTTATAAAATCTCGATTTTAAAATCACCAATTTTAAAACTAATAAAAACAAAATTTCTGATTTTAAAATCACCAATTTTAGTTTACGGTGATTTAAAGCTGAAATCGAAACCAATTAAAACAAATATTTTAAGGGTCAACCTATTAAAAGATACCGAAAAGTAATGTAAAACGATTTACAGTACTCCAAACACAAGAAAAACACCGTTTTGCAACTGTTTACGACATTTTAGAATGCACCAATACCTTCACAGCTGGGTTCTATGATTTAGAAAGATGAAATCAAAAAATGAAAAATGGGTTCTCTTGCAGGTCCAATACCTTCACAACTGGGGAATCTAACAAGGCTTGAAACCTTGCTCCTATCTGACAACCGCCTAGCCGGTCGGATCCCCTCCCAACTGGGGAACTGCAAAACCTTGCTCACCATGGATCTGTCTTCAAATCTCCCGACAGGGGTCATCCCAAGCAGTTTTGGAAATCTTTCAAGCCTCCAGAGGATGAAGCTGAGTGCAAATCATCTGTTCGGTAAAATGCCCTCTCAGCTCTTCAACTGCACGTCTCTGGCCTATCTTGAAGTTGAGAACAATAGGGTGTCCAGTGAGGTCACCGACGACCTTCGGAGGCTAGAGAACCTCATGCTCTTCTATGCCAACCAGAACAGGCTGTCCGGAGACATCCCCGGTAGCCTTGCCGGATGCCGAAACCTCTGCTGGCTCAGACTCTCCAACAACTGGTTTTCTGGCTCTTTGCCTCCACAGCTCTTCGGATTGCAGCAGCTGACCACCTTGCTGCTCCTATCCAACAACTTGTCAGGGCCCCTACCACCAGAAGTGGGCAATTGCACCAACCTCTATCGCCTTGGACTGCATGGCAATGTGCTCACTGGTGCAATCCCCTCCCAGATAGGAAACCTGAAGAAACTGTCATTCCTTGGGCTGAGCAGCAACAGCTTCACTGGGCCGAGATGGATGGCCTCTTTGATCTTGACCTCCGCTCGAATCGGTTAGTGGGTCGGCTGCCGGAGAAATTCCAAAGCGCCCAGAGTTCATCGAGCTCTCCGGCAACAGGCTCACTGGCACCCTGAGCTCCAGCATTGGCACAATAAGTGAGCTAGTTCGGCTTTCGGCGGGTAACAACAGGTTCTCAGGTGCAATCCCACCAGAGCTTGGCTCTTGCAGCAAGTTGGACGTGCTGGACCTCCATGGGAACAGGTTCTCTGGCCGGATGCCGCGGGAGCTCAGCCACCTCACAGTCCTTGATGTGCTGAATGTGAGCCATAACCAGCCCTATGGAGAGATCCCAGCTCAGTTCCTCCGGGATTAAGAGTGTCAGGTTCTTGGACCTCTCCCACAACAAGCTGTCAGGAACCCTGGACGTGTTGGCTGTACTTGGGAGCCTGATCACCCTGGATGTCTCCTACAATGACTTCTCAGGCAAGTTGCCGAACACTTCCTTCTTCCGGCAGCTCCCTTGTGGCAGCCTCGTTGGGAACCCAAGGCTCAATATCTCCTGTGGAAGTCTCACAACGCCAGGCTCCATCAGAGTGAATAGCTGGAGCAACCTTGCTTGAGATCATGGACTCCTTTGTTCGCACCTCTCTCTCTCTCTCTCTCTCTCTCTCTCTCTCTCTCTCACACACACACACACACACACTACCCCGCTGTTCACCTTTAGTCTTGTAATGGACCATCTCTGTACTTCCTGTGTGTAATAGGTCCTTTGCATCGTGAATCACTAATGGAAGGAAATAGACAGCAGACCATGCAGATGGAGAGCAGTAAGAATAATTGCTCTTCGGTGATGTTTTTGGTTGCATAATTTCAAAGAAAATTATGTTAACATAAAATGCCAAGAGGGACCGAAAAATACTGAGGGTTGTTGGGTCATTTAATCAGATAATTCATGTTCAGATTACTTTTAACATTACTTATATTTTTTGCAATAGTGTTTAAAGGAGCCATCCAATCCGACGGCTCCTGATAAATGATACTGTGGTAAAAGGTGTTATCACTATTATTTCTTTGAGCTAAAGCTTTTCATCAAATATTACTCTCAAGAAGAAAATTCAAAATTATTTCGCTTGGAAAACAATAAATGAGATCCATACATGCTTTTAGTTGACTTCTTTATTTTTTGGCAGAATGTCAAAGTTTTCCGGCCATTGGTCCTGTTCAAGTCTCATTTTCTACAACTTTGTTGGTTCCAATTCAGTCACCATAAATTATACTATAACAATTGGTTTTTAACTGAAAATTGAAGCACATGGATCAACTTGATTTTGAAAGTCACTGATCTACAACACTCCAAATGCAAGGAAAACATTGTAAAACAATTTACAACATACCAAGGATTAAAGAAAAAAACCATTCTTATGGCAAAATTCACAATGTTCTACAGCATTCTAGGGCACACCAAGCGACCCCAAACAAACCGGAGTCTGATGATGAATATCTTAAGGTGATGAGAGGAACCCGATAAATGATCGGGGTAGTTCATATTTCTTTTAACTGCTCATGAAATTGGAATGTCTGAAGCTCTCTCTTTCTAACAACTCTTCCAAGGCTTGTGCTGTTTAAGCATCCTCACATGACAGCAAGACCAGATTTGGTAAAGAACATAATAAAGTAGTTCAGCAGAACTGTTTTAACTCCTCAGGGTTCACATCATGCCTTCATAAACCTTTGCATGGAGGGAGCTGCTGGCATCAACAAATGATAGTGATATCCCCCATCCGCATTCTGAAGACTAGGAAGTTACATCACACAAGGTCCCACCTTCAGAGAAATTTCAACTATGAGGGTTAGACCAACACATAATCTAAGTTCAATCGCATAGTCTAGATAATGGAACCTCAATGTACCAACCAAATTCGGATGAAACTTTTCTAAATGCTCACAATCAAACCTGAATTGACCATGCAAGCATAACAAATTACAAGTGCTATAAAAATTGGAGAAAAAAGTAAAACTGCCAATGATCATTCCAGTTTCAGATACTGGTTTCTTCCGTGACTATGTAAAATTTTGTTTTTTTTGCATATATACCCCTCAAATATATTGGCATGTATACCCCCAACTTTCACGTATTAGCATCAATACCCGTGAAATCTTTAGAAAGTTGTACTTATACTCCTCAATCTCACGATTTTGCATAAATACCCTTAAATTCACTTATATTTTATATATATAGCCCTCAACTCACTAAAGTCTGGCATTATGTACCCTTGACACCTCCGATGATATCATGATTTATGCAATGTTTTTGACATATTTAATTGAAATTCACCTAAGTTTGACGGGAGGGGTATAAATGCAACATTTTGAAAGTTTCAGGGGCATTGATGATAATATGTGAGAGTAGGGTGTATACATGCAAATACAGTGTATTTGAGGGGTATATGTGCAAAAAAGCCTAAAATTTTTAAGTTACCAGAAATCTTAATGGTGGAGGCAATTCCACTTCAGAAACCAAAAAATGCACCTCACCAGGAGCAAATGATACTTTGGGGCATGAATTCATGAGTTAGAATCCCTGTTGTATTTAGGGTGGGCTGGGGGAAGCACCAAAGATGAGATGGAGATTTCTCATGAAAGTAACTCAAGATAGATCAGTTAAATTTGATTACCTGTCTGTTAGGTTCTGAAGATAAAGCTGAAAAGGAACCTGAAAGCAATGCTGTGGTCAAGGAGGATGCTCGGACTCCAGTTTCTTCAGTATGAAGCTGGTAACCCCCCAATCAAACCCTCGGTACTGAAGCCACCTTACCAACCTTGACCTACGATTTTCCAATGATGCATTTGAACCTCGGAGCCATTGTTTGGAGGCTTGTGCAAAGAGACGGTCCATAGACATCTTGGACATACCAAGATATGTAGCTTGTGGGCCACCACTTGTGTCACCATCCTTGAATACAAGGTTCGTTGCTTTGTCTATGTCTGCTTCACTCACACCCTTCTGAAGAAGTGCCTGAACCAAGAACTATCACTTAGCTTAAAGAATTCTTATGATTGTAAACGAAACGCTGTCAAATGTTTTTCTGTTGTAACATTTTAATGGCATAGATATGTTGGGCCTCTCAAGATGTCACTAAGCTGTTAAAACAGGTCAATTGAGAATTATCTACCAAGACTTTTGTATTAACACACTGTACACTGAAAGTCGTCGGACACCAATGCTATACTTTTTACAGTTCCTATGGTAACCGCCTTTGATGGTTCACGGTGATGCTGTCTTTGGGTTTCCTTTAAAGGGACCGCGTCAGCTTCGAGCTGGAAGTGCTTCAGTATGGGTGAAAGTTGGTAATTGATAAATTGTTAAACTGATCATTTAAAGGCAATCTTTTGCATCACACTCACGTTTTTATCTGTAAAATGGCATGAAATGACAGATAATTGCGTACCAAGTCCAACGGTACCAATTTCGTCAAATTCTGACTTAAAAACATCGTCATTTCATGTGATTAATGTAGTATAGTGCATTTGCGGTTTTTCAACAAAACCGAGATGAAATAAATAAATATAATGATTTTTTGATGATAATATGTTAATTTACATTTATTCTATGTGAACAGGACATGCCGATGATGCAGTGCAGTTGGTGGAGTTTCTGAAAATTTGGGGGAAGTCTAGTGTTCGAATCTCAATAAATTCGACGTCATTTTGGCTAAAAGAATAAAGCAGGAGTAAAAATGTCATTTGATGTCCTAGTGTTGCCCTAATTCCATGGCCAAAAAGAACCCAAGAAGGGCCAGCCGCCTTCCTTTCTCTCACTTTCTTTTTTTTTAAAAACCTTCCTTCCCTTTTCTTTAAAAAAATCCTCACGAACTCGAGACCCTCCTATTCTCGGCACCTTTCTCTCCTCAGCCGCCGCCCGACTCTTCTCTTCCCTCTCGCTATTTCTTTCTCTCCCGTAGGCTCTCTCCCCACTGGCTATTTCCTCTCCCTCTATTTCTCTCTCTCTCTCTCTCTCTCTCTCTCTCTCTCTCTCTCTCCGCACACCTTCTCTTTGTGTTTCTCTCTCTCTGTCTTTCCTCCTCCGACTCTCTCTGTTCTCTCTCCCTCCGTCTCTCTCTATCTCCTCTCTCCCACACGATCTCTGTTCCCCACGCCTCTTTCTTCCTCCCTCTCTGTCTCTTTCTCCTCTCTCTCGCCGGCCTGAAGCACCCCCATGCACGTCCGGTGAAGCCTACCGCTGGCCCCCACGCGTCGCCAACGCCCTACCAGGTCGCATCCCACGCCTCCAGCGCGCCTGCGAGCTTCCAGCGCCCCACCGCATGCACGCACGTCTCCGGTTGCAAGCCTCCACGCGCCCCAGCGCATGTATGCACGCTTGAAGCTCCACACACCTGCCACGCCTGCTCCCAGCACGCCACCAACCGGGCCTCCCCAACGTCCCGCCTACCATGCGTTGCCATGTTGTACGTTGCATGAAGCCCGGCGTTCACGTCGCCTGAAGCCGGTCCCTGCCAACGCACACCTGCACTTCAGCCGGTCCACTGAAGCCATCCCCCTCCAGCGCGACTCAAGCACGCTTCCATGCGCCCCTCCAGCGGCAACGTGCATGCATGCACGTTCCCTCTCCCGGCGCACCAGCGAACACCCGCCGCACTCCATCCGGTCCACTGCTCCTCAAGCCAGTCCACAGAAGTATCCGCCGGCCTTGTTCCAAAGTCCCACCAGGGCCACTGTTGCAACTTGCCTTATTACTATCATCTGTTACTTTTCTTTTTTGTACTTCTTTTGGCTTATTTTAGTTTAGTTAAGTATTGTTTCTTGCTGCATAAACTTAATTATTTCAATTTAGAAGTTATATTATTCTTGCAGTCTTTTATTAATCTCTCTCTCTTCTCAACTTTAAATATGGTTGTGTTTGTTCTTTTAAAAATTAGGTCAGTTAGATTTGTAAACGTAGTTTAATTTCATTAGGCAGTTAGTGTTAACCTTAAACTCAACTAGTTGTTTAGATATAATATAATCTCATTTCAAATCTCTCATTCTTTCAAGTTATTGAATAGGTAATTAATTAATTAATTCAAGTTATAAATTGTCTTTTAGATTAATTAAAATTCAAAGTTTTCAAAAAATTAGAATTCTATTTCCCTGTGGATTCGACTCGGTCTCACCATTGCTATTACTAAAATTAGTTTACATGAGCCGATTAAAATATGATTGTTAGCTTGGATTTTTAACGACATAATCATTGGCTATCAATTTTTGGCGCCGTTGCCGGGGAGGTAGATTTTTAATTTTGATTATTTTGAATTTAGTGTAATTATTCTTTAGCTAATCTTCTTTTTCTTATTTTTGCAGGTATATTGAAAAAAAAAAAAAAAAAAAAAAGCGAAATCATGGGAAGTGTGTTCCAACTTTCTATGTTTCAATTTTCTTACTTTAGTTAGTTTCAATTTTTGTAGTTTCTAATTTAGATAGGTTTCCATTAATTAAAAAAAAGGGAGAACAAAAGAAGAACATCCAAATTTAAAAACCTTCATTTCCATATTAGAAACCTTCCATGCTAGGCATTCATCATTCTGGAAAAACATGAGCTAACTTCCTTTCATAGTTATTTCCATAAATTGTTGAAGATTGCGGGGGAAAGGTACGTGTTTCAATTTTAGCAAGTCATTCATGATTGCATCAACACACTTTGCATTGATTTGCTTATTGTCTTGTATTGCATTCAAAAAGACTTTAAGGACAACAACTTTAACCACATAAGGTAGGGATTTGATCACCCTTCCTTAGCCCACAAATCACCTTCCTTGCATTGGCATTTCCTAATCCAATTAAAAGCAAGTCGAAAGAGAATCTAGGGTTTACACCGTAAGTAGTTTAAATTTCGGGTTGCCTCTACTTTTGGCAACGGTGTCTAGGCTAAAGGTTAAAAAAGCAAACGCCTAAGCGGGAAAGTGGTTCTCTAATTAGGTCCCTACGAAAGTAGGGGGAGCCTCCCACTACCCCACCTCTTACCTGGCCGTTGATTGATTGTGGGTATGACTCGAGGTGGACCCCATTCACCTTGTAAGAAAATTCACATAGAGAGTCTAGGTTAACATTAGATCATTAGGGTAATTTGTTTGCCAAAATTGTTTGCATTTAAAAAAAAAAAAAACAAGAAATAGAAAACAAAAAATTCAAATCCATCCTCTCTCTCTCAGTTCTAGTGTATGCAAGGTAGGAGATCTCAAAATCATAACCTTCTAGGACCATTTACTGAAATAGAGAGAATCCTACATCAAATAAATCCACCACAAGATCAAATGGCTGATAATCTGGACCCACCGAAGCAAATGAAGGGCTATTTCATTCCAAATCGATATCAACCTTCATCCTGTATTCATCTTCCTCAGAATCCAGCCAATCAATATGAAATTAAATCTAGCACCATTCAGATGCTCACATCTTTTTATGGGAATACTAATGAAGATCCCTATAAGCATCTGGATGAATTTCTAGAAATCTGCTCCACGGTGAAGATCCAGAATTTCACCGATGATGGCCTTAAGTTGACCTTATTTCCCTTTTCATTAAAGGATAAGGCTAAATATTAGTTGGGGACTATAGGAAGGCCCATTAGGACATGGGAAGAAATGCAGAAAGAATTTCTCAAGAAGTTCTACCTCATAGGGCGGACCAATACCATGAGAAGGGTCATCACGAGTTTTATCCAAACTCCCGGAGAATTGATTCATAAATCTTGAGAAAGACTGAAAGAATTGTTTAAAAAATGCCCTCATCATGGTCTTTCAAAATGGCAAATTGTCCAAACGTTCTATGAAGGATTGTCTGAACGGTTCAGACAGATGGTGGATGCCTCATGTATAGGGGCATTTATGATGAAAAATGAAGAGGCCTATGATCTTTTTGAGATGTTGAGTGAAAATTCCATCAATCATGCCTCATTATCATCTTATGAGAGGTCTGTTGGGCCATCTAAACGGACTGGAATGTATGAACTTAAGGCCCGTGAAGAGCTCGAATCCAGAACGGATATAAATCTGATTAATCAGAAATTGGTTAAGGTAGACATCTTGGCCCAGAAATTAGACCAACTCTTGGCCTTAAACAAGCAAGAGCCTACTTACCCAACACAATCTAGTCCATATGAAGGCCCATCTTATGTCAATCATGACATTTGTGCCTTATGCGCAAGTCCAACCCATCAAGTGAATGAATGCCCAACTGCAGCCCAACTTCCACCATTCATTCAGGAACAAGTTCAGGTTGTCCAGAAATTCTCCATGTCCAATAATGATCCATTTTCAAATACTTACAATCCTGGCTGGAGAAACCACCATAATTTCTCTAGGAAGAATCAGCAGGCCCCATTACCAATGTCCAATCCTCCCATGCATCAGGCCCAAAAGCCACCAAATTCATTTCAACATCAATCTAATTTCTACAGAAATGTTCAGGCAAGGAGATCTCAGGCCCAATTCTCTCAACCGGCCCATTATCAATCATTCCAATCAGGTCAACCGGCCCACTACCACTCATTCTAATCTGGACAACCAACCCAATACCATCCTCCACCCACTTACCAACAACCTCTTCAGCCCACTTTTATGACAAATTCACTCAACTCCAACAACTGATTTTGACCCAGCAACAATCCATTTCTAAGTTGGAAAGTCAAATGGGCCAACTAACTGAAGCTACGATGAGAAGAGAAATGGGTCAACTTCCTAGTCAACCCATTGTCAATCCAATGAATCAACCTCCGGGTTTTTCACAGCAATCGGACATTTTACCTCAGCCTAGCCCATTACCACAACCTAAAGGGCCGCAATTTGAGAATGCTAAAGCCATTTCAGCTCTTAGGAGTGGAAAAAGTTTAGAAAACCCACGTGTAGATGGAGAGTTAGCCGAAGGTTCCACTGATGGGCCTCATGAAATTGAAAGTGAGAGTGAGGCTGAACCCAACATGGAGAAGTTGGAGGAGGATCCGAAAGGAAAAGGGAAGATAGATGAAGGCCCAAGTTCTTATCAACCTAGGGTGCCATTTCCAAATGATTTGTTAGCTAAGCCCAATGCCAGGAAGAAACTGGCCCAGAATGAGGAGTTGTTGGACTTATTCAAACAAGTCCATATTAATATTCCACTCCTCGATGCCATCAAGCATGTGCCAACTTATGCTAAATTCCTCAAGGAATTATGTACTCCGCGAAGAGAATCTCGAATGGCACCCGAAAAGGTTCGACTTTCAGAAGATGTGAGTGCGATTGTAATAAATCATCTTCCCAAGAAATTGAAGGATCCTGGAGCACCCTTGATCTCATGTGACTTAGGTGGAGTTACATTCGATAGAACTTTATTGGATTTAGGTGCTAGTGTGAACCTCTTGCCAACAGTCATTTATGAGAAATTTGATATTGGAAAATTAAAGCCCACACCCATCATCTTGCAGTTGGCTGATAGGTCTGTGAAGACTCCACGGAGATTAATTGAGGATGTTATTGTGAAGGTTCATGATTGTTATTTTCCCGTGGATTTTCTTATTCTGGATATGACATTACTTGAGGAACTCATTCACACTCCGATCATCTTAGGTCGTCCATTCTTAGCCACTGCCAAAGCTAATATAAATTGTGAAACTGGCATGATGGACATTTCATTTGGGGGTCAAAAGGTCAAGATTAATGTCTTCAAAGCATCTCAATATCCAGATCATGAAGAAGAATGCCATACTATTGATATCTTGGATAATCTGGTTAAAGAAAATGAGATGTTCACACATGACCTTTTGGAGGAAGCCAATACTTTAAAGGACTCTCCCGGCCCATTAACATCTTGGCCCAAGGTTGAACCTTTACCAGCCTTACAATCTGAGCCCGCTTTGCCATCCTTGGAGGATCCTCCTGAACTTGAACTCAAGCCATTACCTGAGTCTCTCAAGTATATCTTCTTGGGCCCGGATCAAACTCTCCCAGTCATCATTGCGGCAAATCTCACATCGCCGCAGGAAGCCCAATTAACCAAGGTCCTCAAAGACCACAAGGGTGCCATTGGATGGTCGGTGGCAGATTTGAAAGGAATAAGTCCGTCCATTTGCATGCATCATATCTACATGGAAGAGAATTCTAAACCCAGTCGGGAGATGCAAAGGCGGCTTAATCCCAATATGAAAGAAGTGGTGAAGAAGGAAGTTGTGAAATGGCTGGATGCGGGTATCATTTACCCCATATCGGATAGTAAATGGGTCAGCCCAACCCAAGTGGTACCCAAGAAATCTGAATTAATGGTTATCAAGAATGATCATGGGGAAGAGGTACCTACTAGGCTCACTACGGGATGGAGAGTGTGCATTGATTACCGAAAGCTGAATCTTATGACTAAGAAGGATCACTTTCCACTCCCATTCATGGATCAGATTCTGGAAAAGTTATCGGGCTAGAAGTACTTTTGTTTCTTAGATGGATAGTCCGGGTACAATCAAGTGGCTATTTACCCGGTAGATCAAGAAAAAACCACATTTACGTGCCCTTATGGCACGTTTGCTTTTAGGAGGATGCCATTTGGATTATGCAACATACCAGCCACATTTCAACGGTGCATGATGGCTATATTCTCCAATATGGTGGGAGAATTCCTCGAAGTTTTCATGGATAATTTCTCAATCTTCGGGGATTCTTTTGAAAATTACTTGGAAAATCTTAAACAGGTGCTAGCAAGATGCATAAACACTAATCTAATACTTAGCTGGGAAAAGAGTCATTTTATGGTTCGAGAGGGCATTGTTCTAGGCCACATTGTGTCTGAAAGGGGGATAGAGATAGCTAAAGCTAAGATCGATCTCACATCCAATTTTCCTCCTCCTACTACGGTCAGACAGATCCGTTCATTCCTTGGCCATGCCGATTTCTATCGCCGGTTTATCCACAATTTCTCTCAAATTGTCCGGCCTCTAACTCTTCTCCTAACTAAGGATGTTCCTTTCCAAATGGATGAATCTTGCATCAAGGCATTCAATTCTCTGAAGGAATCTTTGACCAAAGCTCCGATTCTTCAATCTCCAGATTGGTCTTTGCCCTTCGAAATCATGTGCAATGCCTCTGATTATGCTATCGGTGCGGTTTTGGGATAAAGAATCAACAAGTGTCCCGTGGTGATATATTATGCAAGTCGCACCCTTGCAGATGTTCAAATGAATTATACCACCACAGAAAAGGAATTATTAGCTGTGGTTTTTGCCTTAGAAAAATTCAGATCTTATCTTTTATGGGCAAAAGTCATAATATATTCTGATCACTCAGCTCTGAAATACCTTTTGACCAAGAAGGATGCAAAGCCTAGACTTATTAGATGGATCTTACTCCTTCAGAAATTTGATTTGGAAATTCGGGATAAGAAGAGTTCTGAGAATGTGGTAGCTGACCACCTATCCCGAATTCTGATTTCCGAGAGTGCACCAGTAACTGATTCATTTCCTGATGAGTATATGTTGGCCATTTCTCATACTGTTGCACCTTGGTATGCTCATATTGTCAATTACAAGGTGACTAATCAACTTCCGGAAGGATGGACTAAAAGTGAGAAGGACAAATTCTTTTCCCAGGAGAAGTATTATTTCTGGGAGGATCCGGAACTATTCAAATTATGTCCTGATCAAATCATTAGGCGATGTGTTCCTGAAGAAGAACAATAGAGTGTTCTCAATTTCTGCCATAATCTGGCTTGTGGGGGCCATTTCTCGAGAAAGAAAACTGCAGCCAAAGTCCTGCAAAGTGGTTTTTACTGGCCCACTTTTCAAAGATGCCCATGAATTCAGCAAAACTTGCATCCGATGCCAGGCTGTAGGAAATATGGCGAAAAGGGATATGATGCCACTCAACCCAATCTTAGTGGTTGAAGTCTTTGATGTTTGGGGGATTGACTTTATGGGACCTTTTCCACCTTCTTTTGGACATACATATATCCTGGTAGCGGTGGATTATGTCTCTAAGTGGATTGAAGCAGTAGCCACTCGAACTAATGATCATAAAATGGTCCATAAATTCGTTCAGAAGAATATCTTTTCTCGGTTCGGGTGGCCTAAAGCTATCATAAGTGATGGGGGAACGCATTTCACGAATTACCAGTTTCGAACTTTGCTTAAGAAATATGGGATTAATCACAAAATGGCTACCCCTTATCATCCCCAAACCAGTGGCCAAGTGGAAGTTTCCAATAGAGAGATTAAGAATATTCTGCAAAAGTCCGTTAGGCCCGATAGAAAAGATTGGTCTGAAAGATTGGATGATGCCTTATGGGCCTATCGGACCGCTTACAAAACTCCTATTGGCATGTCTCCTTATCGTCTGATTTTTGGAAAAGCGTGCCACCTTCCGGTGGAATTAGAACATAGGGCTTATTGGGCCATTAAACAAGTTAATCTGGACCTAACCCAAGCTGGTTCCCACCGAACCTTACAACTAAGTGAGTTAGAAGAGTTGCGCAACGAAGCCTATGAAAATTCAAAGATTTATAAAGCCAAAACTAAAGCTTTCCATGATAAACATATTGTGAGAAAATTCTTTCTTCCAAATCAGAAAGTTTGGCTATTTAACTCTAGGCTCCGCCTATTTCCAGGAAAACTGAAATCCATATGGGATGGACCATTCGTGGTCGTTAAAGCCTTCGATCATAGAGCTGTTAAAATTTTGAATCCCAAGAGTAGGAACACTTTCACCGTTAATGGTCAACGGTTGAAACCATTTATTGAAAATCTTCAAAATGAGCCACCTGAATCCATCGAACTGAGTGATCCACAATAACTGAACTTCCGTCCGGCTGAAGACGATAAATTTAGCGCTTGTTGGGAGGCAACCCAATATTTTACTTCAGTTTTTGTATTTCTTTTCATTTTTAGGTCCCTGATCAGCAGTCGCCTTTGGTATGTCGCATCTTCTTCATCACATGTTGTTTTTCTCCTTCACAATTCTCTTCTAGCTGACATGTTTTTCATATCTTTTATGCCATTGAGGACAATGTCAATCAAGTTGGGGGGTGGGACAATCAATTTGATATGCATTTATTGGAAAATCTTTTGAAGAAAACTGATATCTTTCACTGAAAAATGGTCAGAATTTTAAAATTTCTTTCAAAAACTTCTTTTCCCATCCTATGAAAATTGCAGGAAATCATGTTTCATTAAGTAAATCTTAAACAAATCAGTTTTTGTTAGTCACATTGGTTAAAGAGCCTTCAAAGTTTAAATATCCCACTTCACAAAAATCCACGGCAGGATAATTTTCACACACACACGGCAACTTAGAATAAATGCAAGATCTTAAAAGTATAGAATTGCTAGAATTAACCTTAAAGATAAGACTACTTATTCTAATTTTTCTTTTGGGTTGAACGAAAGGAATGTGTTAGGATTCGTAATAGGGGACTGTCCCACTCAACACTCTAAAAGAGGCAGTCATTTAAAATGGACAGCTGTAAACACTAAAGGCATTAGAAGGCGTTAAAAGAGCTAAAAGAAGGTAGGTGGCAAAAAATACGCACCTCCCCTCAGGCAATTCAAAGAGAGTGGCAAAAAGTACGCACTCTCAAAAGCAAAAGTACAATTAAATGAAAAAACCACGCTAAAAAGTCCATCGTACCAGAAATATGACCAAGTCGTGAAAAGTGCTGAGTCGGGACGGAAACTGAAAAACGGTCCTCGCTGACTGATCGGAAAATCTTTTATTCTCTTATCTTCCCCATGTAGTCTTATCTAAAGGGTAGTAAAGGCAAGAATATACCAGAAAGGTCGGAAACGAGTTCTAAACGTGCCAATTTTCATGCACAATCACCTGTCGCGAATCAAAATATTGTGGGATATGAAAACTTTAGCTTAACCAATCGGCTACCACTTAAACTGTTTGTGATAGATAACTACAAATAAAGCATGATAATTCATTGTTGTCCTAATTTTTCTTCTATTTGTATTGCTAAGAGACTAGCAATGAGTAAGTTGGGGAGTGTGATAAATTGTTAAACTGATCATTTAAAGACAATCTTTTGCATCACACTCACGTTTTTATCCGTAAAATAGCATGAAATGACAGATAATTGCGTACCAAGTCCAACGGTACCAATTTCGTCAAATTCTGACTTAAAAACATCGTCATTTCATGTGATTAATGGAGTATAGCGCATTTTCGGTTTTTCGACAAAATTGAGATGAAATAAATAAATATAATGATTTTTTGATGATAATATACTAATTTACATTTATTCTATGTGAACAGGACATGCCGATGATGCAGTGCAGTTGGTGGAGTTTCTGAAAATTTGTGGGAGGTCTAGTGTTCGAATCTCAATAAATTCGACGTCATTTTGGCTAAAAGAATAAAGCAGGAGTAAAAATGTCATTTGATGCCCTAGTGTTGCCATAATTCCATGGCCAAAAAGAACCCAAGAAGGGCCAACCGCCTTCCTTTCTCTCACTTTCTTTTTTTTTAAAAACCTTCCTTCCCTTTTCTTTAAAAGAATCCTCACAAACCCGAGACCCTCTTATTCTTGGCACCTTTTTCTCCTCAGCTGCCGCCTGACTCTTCTCTTCCCTCTCGCTATTTCTTTCTCTCCCGTAGGCTCTCTCCCCACGGGCTATTTCCTCTCTCTCTCTCTCTCTCTCTCTCTCTCTCTCTCTCTCCGCACACCTTCTCTTTGTGTTTCTCTCTCTGTCTTTCCTCCTCCGACTCTCTGTTCTCTCTCCCTCCGTCTTTCTCTATCTCCTCTCTCCCACATGATCTTTGTTCCCCACGCCTCTCTCTTCCTCCCTCTCTGTCTCTTTCTCCTCTCTCTCGCCGGCCTGAAGCACCCCCATGCACGTCCGGTGAAGCCTACCGCCGGCCCCCACGCGTCGCCAACGCCCTGCCAGGCCGCATCCCACGCCTCCAGCGCGCCTGCGAGCTTCCAGCGCCCCACCGCATGCACGCACGTCTCCGGCTGCAAGCCTCCACGCGCCCCAGCGCATGCATGCACGCTTGAAGCTCCACGCACCTGCCACGCCTGCTCCCAGCGCGCCACCAGCCGGGCCTCCCCAACGTCCCGCCTACCACGCGTTGCCATGTTGTACGTTGCATGAAGCCTGGCGCTCACGTCGCCTGAAGCCCGTCCCTGCCAGCGCACACCTGCACTTCAGCCGGCCCACTGAAGCCAGCCCCCTCCAGCGCAACTCAAGCACGCTTCCACGCGCCCCTCTAGCGGCAACATGCATGCATGCACATTCCCTCTCCCGGCACACCAGCGAACACCCGCTGCACTCCAGCCGGTTCACTACTCCTCAAGCCAGTCCACAGAAGTACCCGCCGGCCCTGTTCCAAAGTCCCACCAGGGCCACTATTGCAACTTGCCTTATTACTATCATCTGTTACCTTTCTTTTTTGTACTTCTTTTGGCTTATTTTAGTTTAGTTAAGTTAAGTATTGTTTCTTGCTGTATAAACTTAATTATTTCAATTTAGAAGTTATATTATTCTTGCAGTCTTTTATTAATCTCTCTCTCTTCTCAACTTTAAATATGGTTGTCTTTGTTCTTTTAAAAATTAGGTCAGTTAGATTTGTAAACGTAGTTTAATTTCATTAGGCAGTTAGTGTTAACCTTAAACTCAACTACTTGTTTAGATATAATATAATCTCATTTCAAATCTCTCATTCTTTCAAGTTATTGAATAGGTAATTAATTAATTAATTCAAGTTATAAATTGTCTTTTAGATTAATTAAAATTCAAAGTTTTCAAAAAATTAGAATTCTATTTTCCTGTGGATTCGACTCGGTCTCACCATTGCTATTACTAAAATTAGTTTATATGAGCCGATTAAAATATGATTGTTAGCTTGGGTTTTTAACGACATAATCATTGGCTATCAGTAATCCAACAAAAACCCTTGGACGACAAAAAAATTGCAATGCCAAGACACAAGATGCAGCTTCCAGTGTGTCCTCCAGAGACCCCTGGAAGCTGCAGCAAACATGACTTAGATCAGAAAAAAATATGAAGAATGCCTACTAACAAAAGTATGTGTTGGTGATTAAAGGCTGGTAAAAAACCAGTTCTAAGACTATGATACCTGAATAACCTACAAGCTGACACATCCACATGAGCTTTCATTTGGGTGTGCTAGAGTTACACATCAGTGAGAGTTGTGTCATCCAAGAAGTCACAAGGGCATTAAGAGTTCAGCTGAGCCACAGGAAAAAGCTTCCACCAACCATCAGAAGCTGCAACCGAACATGGACAAAACTAAGGGGAAAAAAACAGAAAAGAACGTCTAGCATCCTAGTAACAGGAAGTCTGGTGAAATGAACTCTGGTTGTAAACTCTACAAGATTAACATGTCCTCTATATTAGCCTGCAGTGGGAAGTCCTCTAGCTCTAAATTAGTGAAAGTGAGTTATCCAAATGAAAATGTAACGACTGCTCACTGTACAATGGAATGGTAGCCTTAGATGCTAGTAAAACCAATTATAATATACCTCAGTATGTTTACAAGCTTAACACATCCAGCAAAAGATAAGCTGCCAGGGAAGAACCATATCCGCTTCTAGTCAGAAATGATTAAGTTGCAAATGAAAGAGGGTTCTAAACAAATTGGATTTCCAAAATGGCATCAAACTTCAAAGTTAGAACATAGGAAGTAGCTTCCAGCAATGTGGAAGCTGATAAAAAGCATATTATACAGAATATCTATTGCCTCTAAGTAAAAGGTGGCTGTTGGCATTAACGGTAGGTAAAACTCATTATAGGCAAATCATAGCAGAATACTTACTAGAGGCCTAATGTTTGAGTGATGGACAAAATATTAGGATATCAACAAAAAAGGTACCAAACACCAGGGGCGTAGCCAGGATTTTTTACTGGGGGTGAGTAATGTTAATTAACTAAATTATTAATCAATAAAAATAACTGTTACAAGGAAATTCTCATAGAGCTAAAGGTAGACTTTGTGCTAGAATTCAGAAAATATAACACAAAGCATATAAAAAATTTGACCCAAGTTCAAACAATACTCACCCCCAGTAAGAAATCGGCAAATGACTAAAGAGACATTCAGTTTGATGTAAAACACCATAAAATATTGGTTTAAAAATCAAGGTTTTAATATCAATGGATGCAAATCTTTGATTTTTTTTTTTTAATTTTAAAGTCTCTTGATTTTGGTTTCATAATTTTTGGACTAAAAACTAAAATCAGGTAACAGAGTGCCCATATGGGTCAACAGATTTTGGAACCCTATAAGTTATAGCACTGCAAGCATAATGAAAATACTAGAAACCAATTTAAGACACTTCAAACATAAGGAAAACATTGCTTTACAGCATTTTATAATATTTTACTGCATTTTATGCACATCAAACAACCCCTAGGTCAACTATATAGTCATGCTGAATTAAAACTTGTTATCAAATGTTTTATATTTATAACTTGAAAATTTACACTACACACATACAATGGAATATGCTAAATAAAAACAAAATGCTAACCATAGTGGCACTCCTTGTGAGCATGCAGTAAAATCTGATTCTAAGTACGAAATTATTTGTATTCATAGCCTACTTGATGTTCAGTACAATGTGCAATGATAAGTATACAAATCTACAATTGTAAAGTAATAATAAAATTGATAATAAAATCAAAAGAATAAAAAATAAAAAGTAAAAGGATAGATAACATCAACATGATATGAGTTGCCTTAATAAATGCAAACTTGAGAAAACATCGAAAGCTGCAGGTACTTATCTCCAAGTTTTGTGAAAGGGTATTCTTTTTATGGTAAAAATTTCATACCTGCCTAATGGTAACACAGTAATAGTAACAGTAATATGAGGAAAGAAGCAAGAAGCTGGAGACTAGACTAGACGGAATATAAATCACATGCCAAAACTGCAAAACATAGAAACCAAAATGGGAGCAGGATCTTGTCATATGGGATTTATGGGATCTTTTAACTCATGGGTAACAACATTTGGGAGGTGAGGGATCTATGTAAAGTGTCTGAGCCACCATGGCCCTCTAGTGGCTTTGCGTCAGCCAAAAACACATCATGGGTGTTTCTCAACCATATCATACACTATCTAGATTCATTGCTAGAGAAAACACACAAATCCAGTCCCATGCTGACACTAGCTTGATGGAATTTATGATGATGACAGCACACTAAGTGATTTAGTCAGAATAAACCATTTTCAAATGTGTTACTAAATCATCAATAAAATTTTATCTGGTATGGGCTTCATACATGAGAGTTTAATTATTATGGACACATTTATAAAGTCTTGGGCTTAATGCTTAATCAAATCCCCACTTGCAATGGGAATCAATGCCAGCTCAGAATGCACTAGCCCTTGGTCATGTTTCCCAACTTTGTTGTTCCTTTCAATTTAATAAGGTTATGAGAAATAAATGTTTAAAAATACAAGAAAAACACTGGCCTTCAGTTTCCTACTATTCATGGTAAAAATGTCTTGAGGAAAAGGCTCAAGTTCTTTGAATGACTATACTAGAGCTACTTTTGATCCACATTCGTGCTATAATGCTTAAGCATGTCACCCTTAAAACCGAAACATCAATTTCAAGGAAAATGATCTTCAAATCCCTCAAAGACCAAAAGGGGATGAACTGCAGGCAATACGCAAGCTTCATTAGTTAGAACATTAGCATGCTTTCACTTCAAATTTTTCCTTCTGCCTTTCAATGTTTAGGACGATAAGAGGCTAGTTCACATTGAGATTGGTTATGCCAACGGTCTTGAATGACTCTAAGATGATCATGGAATCTCATTGTCCAGTATTACATTCTTAATCTTGATCTTCCCATATTTACTACACACTGATCACTGTGCACATGCCAGACATTAGCTGCAAATAAGTGACACCTTAGACAAATCAAATCACGTAAGAACTTACATTATATACATTGATGCCAGGATAGAATGAGATAAGAGTAAACATATAAGGTCAAAATTCAAGAAAGTTAGTTGCTCACCCTCTTGATCCTCCTCGGTCCCCAACTTAATGAGATCCAGCGAGATCGAGAGAATGATTCTGCATACAAGCCATCATTGAGCAATCCCCTATTGGAGAGCAAAACACATCAGACATTTAAATACAGTCGCACTTGCACTTTTCAATTTTGAATGTGAAAACCCATGTAAAAGAAGACAGAATGCATAAACAAATGCTTTGCAAATTAAACTGTTTTCTGAAAGAAAGATATCAAAAGATTCTCATGAAATATGTTACTGTATATCTCGATATGTTAACATATATCTCCCAAGCCCACACCCTCCATGGTAAAATGATTCCCATTTCCACATCAAAATCAATAAACAGAGACAGTGCAGACCTTTGCCTTGTGCCCACTAGCACCGCATTAAATGCACCAATCGCACCTGTCCAGCAAGATCCATGAAGAATCCCCAAAAGCAACTGGAAGCAGATGGTAAGTGATCCTATGAAGGATGCTAGTCTCCATCAGATCTGTTGGCTATTGAGTGACAGGTCATTATTGTGGAGAGACTTCTATTTTTAATGAAAATCAAATGTAAAAAGTCCCCAGGCAGAGTAATTTCAAATGCATAGGGCCAAGGAAACTGCCCCTCTTCTCAGTCCTTTTTTTTTTGGTGGTGGTGGTTTTGTTTTGGGGGTGGGGGGGAGGAGGGTGTTCTATTCTTAGCATCATTATACACCTGATTCACTAAATTTATTCCTATTTTATGTAGTTGTCATAGATTTAACTATATATCAAACTCTAAAGAAGAAGCAATCATGCAATTAAAAAAACATGAATCGAGCTGTCAAACTACCTTGTTTGTGAGTACAAGCTCAAGCTTTTAAAATCCTTTTATGAAGATCAGACCCCAAAAGGACAGACACAAGCATGAATTATTTCATTGCCTGATCTCTTCATTGGATGTTTGAACTTTGACCTAATCTCAGGAGGCCACCAAGGCACAGTATAGGATGCACAGTTGATTTGAACGGGTTTGCAAACTGGGAAGCACCCAAAAACACTGGCTGATCTCTGCTGGAGAGACAGGAAAATCCAAAGGATGATTTTAGGATGGACTCCTAGGCAGCATAAGGCATAAAAGTGCTTCCCGGTGAATTGGCAGAGCATGGTCTGGCTGTCTTCTTCAGTTGGGGTGACTTAAGCATCCGTTGTGACAGAAACAACAGAGGTGCAAATTCTTTCCATTCCTGGACAGCTGGGCATACACTTACATGGGCCCAGATGTTGTATAAGCCCTGCTGTTGAGGGTCAATGGCCATAAGCAAAGAGAGACAGAGCTGGCGAGGCCAATGCCTGATAAGGTAAAGAAAAATGGAAATTTATTTATGATGCTTTTCCTTTCCTTTAGATTGAATTAAGATAACGAGGTAGAGTATATTGTTCCGCTCCTTTTGGATTCAGGATAGGCATTTTGAGAAGGTATAGAAGGCAAAGGGTACATGTAACAGCAATGTATTGCACGAAGGAAAACATTTGCTATACTTTGTAACATTCTTCCCTCTTTTCAGACTACCACACGTGCTATCAATCACTCTAGGTAAAAGAAAAATGGACTACCTGCTCTTTAATTCATCCAACGCTGACTTAATTACATCAGGAGGATATTTCTTGCCACGCAGTTTCTTGCCTAGCTCAGCCGTCGTAAATGACCTGCATAAAAACGCTATAATACATCATACAGCTAAAGAAGAACCCAGCAGTTGGTGATTAAAATTGAGCATAAAGAAGTAACAACAATGTACACAGATATTATGAACAGATCCAGGACCGAAAGGAATCACTTCATCCTTAAGAGTACCAAACTTGCAATGCTAAAGATTCAACAAAAATAATAATTCCCAGATTTGGTAATAGACCAAGTGAAGATGCTTTTGGCTGTCCTATGAGACGTGCACTCTTTGATTATGAAAAAAGATATGTGGTCCACCCTCCTTTCTAAGATGGCATTTGTTAAAATATGGCAGATTTGTGTTAAGCAACATCATCGTCATCACCGAAGTGGTGCAAAATGCAACAAGTCGTAAACTTCCAACACACTCAAATTTCTGACCTAGTCGCAAGTGATTCAATTGCCATCTTTTCAGCATCGTCCTTCGCTTTATGGAAGTCTGTTTTGTCCCTTTTAGGGACTGTACTCTCAGATACTGCTTCAAACTCCAAAACTTCGCCAGTATCATTAAATATAACATCTGAAAAAGAAAAAAAAAATATTATCATGAACGAGTATCCCATAATTCAAGTACTCCACCATCTCTGCTTCCAAAATATTAAAACAGAATCAGCAAGAATGATGCAAGGAAACATCAAGAATGATGAATCACAGACCAGCTCCCATAAGAATAGGCTTCTATCAATTGAGGTGAAAACACAAACAAGAAAAATGAAAGAAGCAGAAGACAAGTATGCGTCCAGCAAAACCTTACCAAATTCAGGTTCTGACTCAAAAGAGGAAATTTCATATAGAGACCCGTCTCCCAAACTCTGAACTGGACACCCGCGGCCGCGAGCAACACTCTCCAGGGAACACTCCTCTCTACTGCCATGTGAAACCCCACTCGGGAACAAGCTGGATTCTTTCTTCGCATGCCCCACTAAAGGTGCAACCTTTAGTGTCTTATCCTCCTGCGAACATCTCCTAGCCCTCGCAGCGTGCCTCACTGGGCGCTCCGAATTGTAATCTCTCTTCGCCCCAAGACACGGACTAAAAATCGCCACTTTTATATCAGCAAAATGACGAACAAGCTGGAACCCATTTCATATTTCGGACTGGAGAGTGGACTACTCACCACGAATTGAATAGGGTACGACGAGGGATCCCCAGGGAGAGCTGGATGAAGCGATTCACCGCGAAAGTCACCATCTTTCCTCACCGGTAACCAGCAGGCTGCTCCAGTTTAGCAATCTGGAAACCTAATCATGAGAAAAGGGGAAAGGCATGAAACTGGAAGAGGTGGATGCGGCTTCAAACGTGGGTCGAACGGTTGGAGTCGGCGCCAGTTAACACTTGCAATACATTCGCATGGCAACCACCGCGCGCTGACGCATGGGAATGGCGTCGGTTACATCTGGAAACAAATCTCGCTGCGGATTATTATTTCAAAAAACTGTAAAGTAATATTACTTTTTTAACACGTCAAAGTGAATCACACACTTGGAAACTAAGATTATTTAAGTAAAAACGAGAACCTCTCGACCTCTCCCTCTAGACTATGGTGTGTCCTCACATACATCAGGAGGAGGGTGAATATGTTATTTGACCTTGAATTGGTGGATGTATCTTATCACCTCTCCTTTATAAAGGCATATTATGGCCCAAGAGGGGAGATCTAGTCGATCTCATTCCATTGAAGCACTAGGTTAATTTGAGAATTGCTTATTCTAAGACAAATAATTTAGTAAAACTTGTTTATTTAAATATTTTTTTCTAACTTTACCCAAAATAAGTTATTTTAATTAGATAAAATAAATAAAAATAAAATACGATAAAGGAGGTGCCATTAAACTTATTAACAAGTAATTGTAATATTTTTATCTGGATTACTTATCTTATCTCAATACAAGTCATTCCCATCCGATCTAAGAAATTGGTGCAATCACAATAAAACAAGAACAATAAACAGAATATACGACCCCTTATCCATGCTTATTCCACCGTCAAATTGGCACTAGGGTGTTGGACCATAACACTTTTCTCTAATGTAAGTGTGTCAAAAAAGTGGTGTTAAAAAATGACGTTACTATACCATTTTTCCTTACTATTTTAAGAAGTAAATGAACCTGATTCAACTAATTTAAGAGTAACACTTGTTGCAGTAACCCTCAGTGTTGTAGTGGGTAAAAAAAAGTTACTTTTTGAATTTCTTTTAGGTGAACTCCGAAGTGTCTTACATATATGTATAAGTCGATCTCTGAAAGGACGATACAAAAAATCTAAAAAATCAAATTGTTATTGAGCTCAGCTCATCAAAGTCATTTTTTGTTGTTCATTGGAGCTCGATTTTTTATTTTTCACATTTTTCGGATCATCCGATTGGAGATCGACTTAAAGATATGTAAGTACCTCGGAGGCCCACCTAAAAAAAGTTTAAAAAATATTTTTTTTATCCACTGCACTGACCCTCAGTAAGTGCTACAGAGCACGCCCACTAAAGTCAACGGACTATTGTGTGAAGAGGGTGGTGATTGGAACTCTAATATAGTCAGAGAGCTATTTCCAAACGAAGTAGCAAGAGAGATTATAGCAATTCCCCTTAATGAGGATAGAGCTAACAGAAGGGATGAACTAGTATGGGGACCCACGATAGATCGCAATTTTTACCACGAAGTATGTATACAAGATTCAAGCTTCGACACCCAATCCAATTTGGGAGACAGTGTGGAGCAAAGATCTTGATGCACAGCTACCACCTAAGTTAATCCACTTTCTCTGAAGATTATTAGCAAATACACTATTACTAAACATGATTGAGATGGTTTACTTTATTTCTTGTACATCACTTGTATTCCACTCATTTTGATTGATCTAAAATTTTTAAAGAGTAAAACATTTTTTTTTTAGGCTCCACTTTTCTTCCACCACAATAACTGAACCAATAAGATGAAGTGGAGCACCAATAATATAGAAAAGGTGGAGTAGACCAAGAGAGCTAGCCAAGTATTCCAGCAATATATAATCCTGCTTCTCGGTTTGTGGACGGGAACCTGAGACATCCTGACACCTATTCCTCAAGTGCAGTTATGCGAAGCTCACTTGGTTCACGTCCAATCTAGCCTTCCTAACCCCAGAAAATCAGCTAGAGATTGATGACTGGATCCTTAAAGGGCTCTGGATGGAGGAGAGACTAGAATCACAACACCCCATTCTTGGCAGATGTGTGACTATGATGCGGTCAATATGGAAAGCAAGGTGTGAGAAGGTATTCCAGAACCAGCTACCACACCCAAGAGTGAGTGTTAGAAGGGCAGAATCCTACATTTTGTTTTGAGGATGTAGTATTCTAGATTTCTTATTTCCGGATCTCTTATTATCAGAATAAGAAGAATTCACCTTGAATGGAATAGTAGTTCACTAGAATAAATAGTTCTTTTTATGTGGAATGATTTATTTTACTTATTCAAGAAATAACGTGTCTGGGTCTAGAATAACAAAGAATAACGCGTCCGGACTCTCAAACCGAATAAGTGGAATAGTGCGTCCTATTCGACCCTTAACCCGCAAACAAACCGGCCTTAAGATAACCATACGTACTATTTATTCTTTCATTAGATAGATTAAAAAGAAAAAAAAAAAGAAAAAAAAAGCGGGGGATCGCACTCCTTTGCCATCCGATGGCAATGTAGTGCAGTGCGGCCACAGTGCAGCCATGCAAGGCTTGGTCTGTCCAAAAATCTTGCAGTTTCCCACTTCATTGTTGATGGTTATGGGATCTTACCGAAGTCGATGTACGGGGACATCAGATGGTTATGGAATTTACTTAATTCAATCCCCGTTTATGTTCTTAATATGTTAATGTGAGCAACAATTCTTTGAAGAATATCAAAAGAGAAAGACACGCATATCAGTTTTCCTTTTGAATGTGAATAATGAAGGATATTGACAATGATAATGCTCTTTGTTCGTCCTCTCCAAAAAAAAAAAAATGTTTGAAGTGTCTATTTTGACTAGAACTTACCTATATGGTATTTTTTAACATGTTATGTTAATGTGCCATAGTGTTAACTGCTTAAAATTTTAGCTATTTTGCATATTTAGTTTTTACTTTTTGTATATATTTTTTAACCGTTACACAATATTTAATGAGAAAGTTAATCATTGCTTGCATTTTAATTTGCTATACAAAGATGTTTATCATGAGAATTAAGAAGTAACTATAGCCAAGCTTCTAAATGGATCGAAACATATGTTTCCATTTTCAAAAAAATATAAAAAATAACAAAAAATAGAAGGAGATGCAGAAACAAATGGTTTTTCATTTTTGTTTTCTCCTTCTATTTGGAAGCAAGTTTGAAAAATGGACAAAGTAGCCCAAGCCCAAAAGGCGTTCAAGGCATAAGCTCGGGCTCATCCATAGAGCGCAAAGTCCCACGACGAAGATCAGTTTCTTTGATATTATTATTATTGTTGTTGTTATTATTATATTTTAATTATAAAATATAATATAGATTTTATAAACAATGGAATATGGAAAGGTCACTTTTGTTTTTGTTTCTGATTAGATTCGAAGAACTTACGGCGTGTAGGTCCAGGTTGATGGATCATTCTCAGAAATCTGTGAAGATCATTCTCATAAATAGGTGAAGATTACTCTCATAAACATGTGGGGATTCTCAAGGAGTTATTATTGGAGACTGAAAAAGAAATTTGAAACTATCTTATGGTAAACTTTAATAAAACATAAATATAGTTGAGCATAAGGCAGTACATTAGTTTAAGGAGCATCAGCTGCAAATGGAATAGTTGAAGTTTCCATACATGGCGACCTCACATTTAGCTTGTTTAAACATTTATTATCCTTCTTTGCGGATTTTAAGATCTTTACAATAAGTAAAAAGGAAAATCAAACTGCAAAAAAGATTGAACCAACTGCCCAGTTCATTTGGTTCATCTCTTGTCTCCTAATTGGGAGGTCTCAAGTTCTTTTATGATTGGAGCCTAAAAATTATCTTGAGATACTTATCCCCAGTCCGTAAGACTACTTCGTCGGATGATTAGGTGGACCTAGATTTTGAAAGATCTCTCAAACTTTGTCCTTGGTCCTTGGTCACTTGTAAATATTTATACCGGTTGAAAAAAAAAAAATCGCAAGAAAGATCAAGTCAATTTGGAAACGTTGTAAATTGTAATAACTCCTAGGGGATGAAATTGACAGTATATATCTAAGCATTTAACACAGGATTTTCTTAGTGTGTGATATTACATAATTATATTCATAGGACACCTGTAGAAAAGAATGATGATTTCACTTGGGTGAATGACATTCTTGTTGTTAATAATTCTCTTATTTTAATTAACTTAATTTATAAACTCACGATTCTTAAAAGAATTTCTAAAAACATGTCATGAAACCATGCCTTACTCTTCTTTCCTTCTACATTAGGTCTTGGCAAGTGAGAGAGAATGAGATCATCTAAGACTTCATTTGGGATAGACTTCTGTGTACTCTCTCATATATGGAAAACAATCCTGTTACCTTGCCACTCGCTCCCCCTCTTGTGTAATTTAGCTAATGAAGTTGCTCCTCGCATATGTGAGAGGTGGCATGAAGGTCTATTCTAAGTGATGCTTAAGAATCTCTGTTCTAAGTAGCAGTGAAGACAACACCTTCCTCCTCTCTCCCTTTGTGCCAAACAATGGCAGATGGTCAAAATTGATGGGGTTAGTTGAGAAAGTAGGCCAACAACATGGGAATGGGCACTGATGGCTAGCAGAAGGGATTCTTCAATTTTGAAAAGAGTGTGAATAGGAGAAGATGGATAGAATAGAGACCTTGTCTAACGTGGAACCTATCGCTTGCTTGATGTTCTCTGACCGCCTAGTTCGAGGATGTTCAAATATGTAAAAATGTCCCTTACGCAGAATCATGCACTCTCACAGATTTCTTCCTGGAGATGATCTCGAATCTGAATTTATCTTTCGAATAGGCACCAAAGAATTGCCATTATGGAAAATATTCATAGGAAAAAATAATAAGTAATGACTTGCACTGCTGCACAGACACACTTGACTGACCTAAATCACCCGAGTACTAAAGCAATCAAGAGAAAGATTTACTGTGATGTGCTGTCGCAGCGGCGCGTGGATAGTGTTGTTATGTGATCCGATGGCTGAGATCGTGTAACAATGTGATCCCCTTTTTCATTATTTTTCGACCATCTGATTTAAGATTAGATGCATATGGATGCCGAGGTCGAGTGGTCCTTCTGGATAGATTTATTTTCCGAAAGTTAAAAAAAAGGGACGATCAAAGTAATCAGATGACAGCTGCGCGGACATTACAATCAACGTGGATTTGCAATGCGTGGGCGTTACGACAAATCTTTTTGAAAAGGATAATGCATGGTGCACCGTCGGAGGGCTGGTGCTGTTGTCTGATCATGTTGATTGTAGGTCAATATTTTCTCAAAAAAGGAAAAAAAAAAGAATTGGGGGACTAACTTAATATAGATGGTTGAAAAAAAACAAAATGAAAAGAAGGGATTGAATAGTCATAAAGTAATTAAAAAATGAGATCATGTACTCCTACGGTCCGAGTTGTTAGATTACGTGCGTATACAATCTGATACTCTACAGCGTTCAACATAATGCAATAAGTATTACTCTTCTCTCAAATAAAAAAAAAAAACCAATCTGAAGAGGAATCGGGCCTAACCAGGCCCAAATATTAATAGTCCGGATCTGATTTCTTTTTTTTGAATTGGTATAAATATTTACCGAGGACTAAGAACGTGTGAGAGATCTTTTAAAATAAGAGATAATTTTATTTAATTAAGTGAAAATTTTAAGTCTAACTGATCATTTGAGGAAATAAGCTTACGAACCGCAAATAAATATCTCAAAAAAAAAAATTAGACCTCTGATTCGGGTCCGACTGATTACACCCCTACCTTCGTTACCATGTTGATGTCGGCATTCCGAGCTAGTGTTGGAAGGTGGTCTGGAGCCCACGTGGGTCAGCAGCAAAATGCGGCCGTACTCTTTTTTATAGTTATATCTTGATTCGTACGAAGACTGTTCTTGTCAGATCCGACTCAGCAATCCCGACACCAGTATTAAATTATCTTGTCCGTATGTTTAATGGACCCCAGCTGTGGAGCCCTCACATCACCGTTCAAAAGACTGGTTTTGAATTCTTTTGTCCGTACGTATAATGGTCCCTCAGTATAAAGCTGTCCGTGTCATGTCAACGTCACGTTGCGTTAACTGGACGGCCCAGATTTTACAATCCTAGTATCCCAGAGAGCATGCACCGAGATAGTGGGGTTCTGGACGTTTTCCCAATCGGAACCGCGATCCTAGGAACTCGATCAAGAATTCTTGGCCTCCCCGGTCCCGCGTGGAGCGGATCGCGAAGAGGAGAAGACGAGGTTGAGTTAGGAAGGAAATCTTTATCTTAATTTTTTTTAGTAAATAAATAAGGGAAATCTACCTATGTACTCCTAAAAGCTTCAGGAAAACTATCTTATTATTTTGAAAATCTTAAAATCCGTTCTCTTGTACCCCTTGATTTAACTATTGTCTGTTAACAAAGAATTTTCAGCAACTCTTCCGTAGACATTCATATTAAGCATAAATATATATATAATTTTATCACTGGGCCCCAATAAGTGAAAAATAATGAATCCTCTCCCAATTCCTCTCTCCCTCTTTGCGCATCCTCCTGGGAGGGGCCCGAGTCGCACGACAATGCCCTACACAGTAGCATGGTCTTCCTCATTCTCTTTCTATTTTCCTCTCTATACGTACTTGTTACGTGCGTATGTATGTGCATGCAAGAGACGCGGCATGACGGTGCTTTGCAGTCATGCAGACACAAAACGGGTCTATCTCTCTCTTGTTTTCAATCTCAATGGGGAGCATGGCTAACGGCGCATTGTGGGTAGCACTAGGGGTCTGTTTGTTTTTATGTAAAACTTGTCATATGAAAAGATTTTCTTGAAAAAGTTTTCAAAAACGTCTATTTGGTAATAAGGAAAACTCTGGTCAAAGGAAAACTAGAGTTGTTGACTGGCCCATTTTCCCGATTTTGACATCCACGGGATCATCTTGGATGTTGTTTTCCCCGCGGTGCGTCTTCCCCCTTGCGAATAAGGTTTTCCCGACCTCGTCTCCATCCCGCGACGGCTGCTCTCCCCTCCCTTGTGCGCAGCCAACTACCAGCTCGTCTCCCTCCGCCCCAACCTCGTCTCCCTCCCGCGCGGCAGCTACACTCCCCTCCCTTGCACGGCCTCGACCAGCGCAGCAACGAGATCATCTCCCTCTCTCAAGCATCTCCCATAGCTTGCGCCTCCTACACGCGCAGCGGCGAGCTCGTCTCCCTCTCCCTCCTCTCCAAACGCCGGCATTCATCTCCTTTGCTCCGCAACAAGGTAATCCCTCTAATCTATATTCTTTCCCTTCTTGAACACTAAGGATGTCGTAGAAGGGTTTCACGGCGGCTTGGAGGGCAGGTCGCCGTAATACATGAAGGCCTTGTCGTCCATCTCCTCCATCAACATCTTGCTGATGTTGGTACTCTCTCTCTCTCTCTCTCTCTCGATCGAACATTCCATACAACATCAGTTCACATAATTTCCACACCAGTGCCCAACGAACACCCCCCCAACTGCATGCAGTTACATCTCCCTCTGTCTCCAAATCCTGATGTCCATCTTTTCTGTTAGCATTTTATGTATGCATTGGTCCCTCATGTGAGATAGAACACTCCACATTACTGGCATGAAACGTTAAAAGATTATGATTACCAATATTGGGTCCACTCGATGGCCATTGGGATTTTGAATTGCAAGTCCACTCGATGACCATTTACAGGGATGGTTGTAGCATGGTCTTGTATTTTATACACCTTTAATTACTATACTTGAAACTGTGGAACCAGCAGTAGTACGGCTGAAATAGATATGAAAAACTTAAAAAGGGATTAGTGTGATTGTTTCTTTAGTTCGAGCTTGTATTTGCTGTTTACTGAGATTGGGCTGTTTATAGGTACAAATGTATGTTTGCTGCTATTGGCATATATACAAAACTGTTTCTTTTATTCTCTAGTAGTGTTAAGGAATGTTAACTTACTTTGAATTATCGAATATTGAATCCAAACTACAAAGATTTTTTTCTTTTCTTTTTGATACTGAGCCCTCTAAGTCCTAAAGTTATCTATTATAACTATGAAATTGGCTGTCTTTTGTGGCTAACTATCATCTCAAAAGAAAATTATTCTATGAATAACCTTTGACCCAGATAATAAAGATGAGGCAAAATTACTGTTTAACCATCAAAACATTCAAAAACTATTATTTAGTCCTCACTTCAATTTCTATGGTTAACTATCTAAGTTGTAACCAATGGGGTGGATATCCCTTTTCCATGTACTTAACGTTTGTTATGATTTTTATTTGTAGATGGATGCCAATGATTTTACTTACGAAGATGAAATAGATGCTGCAGTTATAGGAGCTTTGTCTGCATGTGTTGGAGTGCTTGAAATCCTTGTAGATTATAAAGATAAAAATGATGAAGGCAAAGAGGGAATTTCGAGGATTCCTTCTAGTAGTCGAGATGAGATTAGAAGAAAGTACATGGAGAGCATAATCAATGTTGATGATGCTACATCTATAAAGATGATACGTATGAATAGGAGAACATTTTATCAATTACACATAATTGTACGACGGAAGAATTTGTTACATGACACCCTTCATGTTACTGTCCAAGAACAATTGCTAATGTTCTTACATACAATAGCACATAATGTAAGGAATGGTGTCATAAGTATCAATTATTGTCGTTCTGGAGAGACGGTCAGTCGATATTTTAATCATATTTTAAAGGCGCTTCGACAGCTAAATAGCGACTATATCCGACCTCTTGATGCCACTATTCCTGATGAGATTCGCTCTAGGGATATATATTGGCCATGGTTCAAGGTAAATATATTAGCTTTGTGAAATCTTTAGAATATGATATATTCTTGTATAATTTAAATTTATTTTTTTATTAATCAGAATTGCATTGGTGCTATTGATGGGACTCACATCCTAGCTTCAGTTCCCTCTGACATTGTTGCAAGGTTTCGGGGCAAAGCACATAAACCTACACAAAATGTGTTAGCTGCAGTAAGATTTGATCTTACATTTTCTTATGTATTGGCTGGTTGGGAGGGTTCTGCTCATGACGTGATGGTCTTAAATGATGCACTTCAAAGGCAAAATGGACTTAAAGTACCGAATGGTAATTATCATAACATTGTCAATGTTGGTCTTTATGTGTTATATATATATAGATATATAAGCTTCAAAATAATAATTATCATTTTTTTATGTAGGAAAATATTTCCTTGTAGATGCTGGCTATTCTACAAGGCCGGGTTTCATATCTCCTTATCGTGGTGTCCAATATCACCTCAAGAACTTTGGTGATCACACTCCTACTAACAAGAAAGAATTGTTTAATTTACGGCACTCTTCTTTAAGAACAACAGTGGAGCGAGCTTTTGGTCTTTTAAAGAGACGTTTTCGTATTATAAATGAAGTTCCTTGCTTCCCATTTCCCACTCAAGTGGAGATTGTATTGGTGTGTTGCATTTTACACAACTTTATTTTGGGATTAAATCCAAATGATGAGCTACTTAGTGAGTTAATCACAGAAGAATCTACTCACATGACATCACAACAAAGGACAAGGAGGGAAGAAATAGAGGACAATGTAATGTGGGTGTCTATAAGAGATAGGATCGCAAATGAGATGTGGAATGACTATTCTAATTAGTTTTCATTTTTATGGTTTGTGTTGGTTTGCATTGTGGATAGCAAATTATATGTAGAATCTCCTTTATTTACATTTGTTTAGAGGATAGATGACACTTGAGATGACTTTTTTGTATATTTATTTGTTTGGACAATAGATGATATGTGAAATGACTTTAGGTTCTTTATATGTGGGATGAATTTTCTGTATGCTTATTTGAATAACACGTGATATTTAAAGCAACTTTGTTTCCATATGGTTGTTTGGATGTTAATTATAATCGTTCTTTTAGGATGGATAGTGCTCATTCACAAGAGACTAGCTCATCCAAAAAAGGTAACAATAATTTTCGGTGGAGTGCAAGCATGTCTAGATACATGCAACAATGTTTAGTAGAACAAGTAAGTAATGGAATGAAGGTAGACAAGACCTTTAAGAGGCCAGCATTTGTGGCTACTGCTAGTGTAGTTAGTGAGAAGTTTAAGATTTCTTGCTCCGATTCAAATGTGGAAAATCATTTGAGAACATTGAAGGCAAGATATGTAGCTATTAAGCGATTGAAGGAAATGAGCGGGGTTGGTTGGGATGGTGAAGCAAAAATGATAACTATGGGTGAAGAACCTTTCAATGAATATATTGTTGTAAGTTTCTTTAATACTCTTTGTTTTCCTAGAATATATATGACTACATTCGATTATGCTAATTATTTGATATATTTTTGTAGGCCCATCCAAAAGATGAGTCATTCATTAACAAGCCCATTGAAATGTATGATGAGTTAGCATTAATTTGTGGGGATGATCAAGCTACCAGAAGTTTCGCACGAGGGATAGTAGACCCTGTGATTGAGGCAAGTGGTACGGCTACAAATGATGTATTCGAGGATATGGCTGAAACTACTCCTCCATCTAAGAGTGTGGATAATCTTTCCACTTCTTTTGAGCAAGTGAAGAAAGGAAAAAAGAGGAAGAGGGATCTTGATTCCAAGATTGATTTATTAGCAACCAAGATTGGAGAATTAGCTTCAACCATATCAAATAATCGAAATCGTGATATTTCGACAGAACTATATGAGCAAGTGATGAAATGCAAGGGCTATGAAGAATCGCTACTAGTTAAAGCATTTGACTATTTACTTGAAAATGAGATCCAAGCTAGATCCTTTCTTGCTAGAAGTGATGCCTTACGTCAAAGGTGGTTAGAGGATTTCTTTGGGTTTTAATTTTCATAAGGTAACTACAATCCTTAGCTTTTATTTGTGCAAGTTTTTTCTACTGTTTTATATAGTGAATCTCAAATTTCATATTTAGGAGTCATGGGATCTTGCATTTATATTTCAATTGGTCATTCTTTTAAGTTTTTAATTTCTTATAGAACCAGAAATATGGTCAAACTCATAGCGCAATGTATGACTCCTCTCGTCTCACAAGATAATACCAATAGCACTCTTCTTGGCAGAAACAACTCCATCCACATTGATTTTTAGTGATCTTGGGTCAGTGGGTTTCCAAGTCTGTTTGGTTCTCTGCTTTTGGTGGCACAATAGTGTCTAGTTTCCGTCCAAGAGGAGTATTCCATGACTGCTTGCCTCATGATCCTGATTGGCTGAGGTTTTGAACCATCAAATATCATATGGGTCTAGAGCACTATGCAATATCACTGTGATCATATTGCTATTCCAGAACTTATGAGGTTATGATCTCTCATGACAGGATGGATCAGTTTTGCAGAACCAATGGCTATCAACACTATACTATAAACTCCACCCCATCGCCGAAGATGTGTTCTTTGGAAACGTTCTATTCAGTTGCAATGCTTGATTTGTCATCCTCAGTTTATTACATTATCAGTTGGGAACATTCAATATCCTACTAATTCCTATATTACTTTTGTTTATATCCAGTGATTCTAATGATATATGCTCATTATCAGAAAAGCAAAAGCATGGGGCTCTTCCTCCTCAATCGGAAGAGATGAGTTTAATTCTTTCATTCGAGCATGCTTCCTCGTTGATGCCAGATTTATTGGCTCTCCATTTGCATGGTGGAACGGCCAAGCTAGTAGCAGAGCTATCTTTACCGGGCTTGATCGGGCAACAAAACTACTTGGCTACACAATTTTCCATCTATAAAAGTGGTCCATCTAGTCAGATTATATTCATATCACTCACCTCTATTGGTTAGATTTTTTGATCAACTGTCCCAAGGTCCAAACCCCTTTAGATTCCAAACCATGTGGGTTCGACACAACACGTTTATGGATACAGTGAATATCTCTTGGCATCTTTCTATATCAGCATCACCTTTACACAGACTTGCCTTAAAAGTTGATCCATCTGACAGGAATCTGGTTGCTCTAGAACAAGCACATCATGACCTCGGTGAGCTTCAACTGCGTGAGGAAATTTTTTGGAGATAGAAGGCTAATACCCGTTGGTCGCTTGAAGGGGCCATAATATAAAATTCTTTTAAGCAATGGCTCAATATAATAGAAAAAAACTTGCAATCTCATCCATTACAGACAACAATGGCATCAAATATGATACGCCTGATGGCGTTATATCCTGTGCAATCAATTTTTGTCAAGATCTCTTTACATCTGAGGGCTGTATAAATCATGATGATTTGCTCAATGTTATTGTTTATCACATACACATGGGTACAGTGCCTAAGTTATTCTACATGGTTTGTTTCATCATCCCTATTTATTTCCCCCCATTCTCTTGGTCATAAAGTTCCAGGTGTCTGAATAAAAACCAAACACAAACTATAGATTCTCATGTTCTTTCATGTATTAACTTCCATGACTCCATCCATGTATTTCTTATTTCTGATGCATGGTTGCAACTTTGGTTTTAGGTGCAGACGGAAACAAGGAAATGCCTAGCAACGAAGACTATTGTGGTCTTAGAGTATGAGTCTAATAAGCAAAATACAAGTGGCAATTGAGGAAATCTAAGTACAATTATGCAATTTCAGAAGAGTCTTGAATAAAAATTTGGTCTACTAAATTTGTTTTTGAGAAGTGTTGTAGAATTGAAGTACTGAAGTCATATTCTTAGGAAATTATGTTATACTTTTTTTAATTAGTTACTCATGTGATTGTTTATCAAAGTTTCAACTACTTGTTGCTCATGCGAGTTGCCTTATCTTTGTTACTTACAAGGAACATGTCCAGTTTTCTTGTTTAGAACTTGAACATCTTGTATATTGTTGTGGTTTAGTTCTCGTTAATCTTCTGTATGAACAATGACAGATGAAACATAGAACAAAGGTTGACTTAATTCTTATTTATGTGGACATGATGTTCTTTCGTTGGACTACCTGATCAAATATCGAGTTAGGATATTCTCTTAAAAAAATAGGGAATTTTTTTTTTTGTACAATTCAAATTTTGATCACGTGGGGTATAATTTTTTTTAATTTGAACTGTCCACTCAAATGTCGAGTTGGTCTCTCAACTCAAAAAATTAAAGAAAGAAGATTCTTTGACTCTACCATATTTATGTTAGTTGGTAATGTGACCAAATAAATACTGAGTTAAGGTGTTCTCTTAAAAAAAGAGGAAAAAGGTTTACAGGAAAACAAACAAATGAAAAGGTTTTTAAGAAAAAGTTTTACGAATAAACAAATAAATAAAAAGATTTTCAAGAAAAGGTTTTACGGACAAACAAACAAATGAAAAGATTTTTATTTTCCTTGTAATTTGATTTCCTTAGAAAACGTTTTTCATCCTATTACATTTTACGTGCAACCAACCAAACGGATCCTAGGTCTCTCTCTTTTTCCACTGAGAATTAAAGATCTTCTTAAGGGTATTTGGCCTTTTCATATGTAAGTTAAGATTTAACTTATGTATAATTGAGTTAAACAACGAATAATTAACGATGAGAGTATGAGAATGGGAGATTATGAGAACAAGAGATTAAATATTTAAAGCGTATTAGAATACTTTCTCTAAAGATAAGGGTGTAACAGTTATTCGTAAAGGATTCTATCCCAAAGGTGATAGAATTTTCTCTAAACATTTCTTATTTTGAACATTAACTCGCGGACAAAGGCAAAGAGGAAGCAAATTTTGAGAAGGCACTTAAAATTTCAGAAAACATATTCACACACATTTAAAAAAACATCAAAATAAATTTAAAAATATATAAAAAAATTTATCTCCATTTTATTTACAGAATTAGGAAAAAATAAGAAAATACCCGCGGGCCCTGTTTTTAAACTTACGTCACGAATCACGATTTTCTTTTTGTCTGCGGAAAATTCCAAAATAAGAGTTATTCCAAAATAAGAGTTTGCGGGGATTAGCCGCGGAATCCAATATGATGGCATTTATCGTAAATATCACGCATGAGAAGGTCAAATAGCACCCACTCCGTCCATAAGCGCCGCCCGTTCCTCCCGCGGCGCACCATAAAAGAGCGGGAGTGCTCTCCGAAGAAGCCTGCGCGCCCCTGGTTCGTCCTCTTAACATCCGAGAGAAGAAGAAGAAGACCAAGAAGAAATCGGATCTCCAGATCTCACCCGCGTACAAAGGGATTCCATCGGGAAGGTTCGTCTCGAAATCCGCATTCCAATCTCGCCGCGATGGCGATCTCTTGCTGTTCGAATTGTTGCGTTCTCCCCCTGTTCATGCAATCTGTTTGTTTTCCAATCCTCCGATCTTGGTCTGTCGTGCTCCTATGATGACTGATGGTTGGACGTGCAATGTTGGCAATGTCTGTAATCGTGTGCCTGAATTGAGGCATCGGCGTTGGTTTGATGCAGATATATATGTTAAGAAAATTTTCGTTATTGGTGCTTGATTCAGTTGGATCTGTGTTGCCTCCCATGACGCACTCGGTGCCGTTTTAGATCAATATTTTGTAGTAACAGTGGAGAAATTTGTGGGAACATTTTTCCTCCTCTGTTCGTTGTGGTATTATTTTGATCTTGTTGGATAGTAGGAATCCGATGCTTGTTACTGTGTCGGATGTATAGTTTGTTTCCTTGCCTCGTTCTCTGGCTCCAATGTGTAGGTTGATTCCATTTTTGCTGTTGCATTACCGTTACCTGCCGTATTATTGTCTTTTGTGGCATCTTGAGAAATGCAGCCATCTGGATTGACACAGCATGATGGGATGTACTTTTCTCAAGGAGTGCCTGAATTTGTGTGTGGGTGTTCTACAGGGATGATCTTTGGGTTGTCTGAACTGGAATCTTTGTTTTGCCTTCCTGGTTTCTAAGTTTCAGCATGACCAAACTCATGCTGGTATGAAAAGTTAGATAGATAAGGGATCAGGCAGAACAGAGACTATTGCATAAACAAGCACATCGTCTGGGATGACAATCAAGTTTGGTCAAACAGTATGCTCCATTTTAAAGCATGTGCTGTGACATTACATTCTTAACGAAGTTAAATTGCAATGTTGATGCAATCTTATGATTGAACTCTTTATAGAAGGCAGTTTATATGGATGACAATCACCCGGTTGAATGAGCTAGTTGCGGAGGGTTTCTTGTCAAAGAAATAATTGAAAGGAAGTAAAATAATCTAAAGTAACTGATATAATAACCTACCAGATTAAGTCGCCTAACTAACTAGCATTGCTGAACTTTGCACGTCATAGAGTTTGTTCTACTTTCCTAACTTGTGCAAAGAAGTCTATATGTGGTTCTGTTGTCTGGGAAAGATGCCAATATCTTTTTTGCTATGAGAATGAATCATATTGTTTCCTAAGCACAGTAAGAATGCGGAATTGTCGATCTTATCTGCACTAAAATGCACTTAAACTGTAACATGAGAATGAAATAGCGTCAATTTAAGAGTCACAAAAGCCCATATATGAATGGTACACTCCGATGACTAAAACATCAACACATGAAAGGTGCTTGAACCTTGGAGGATGTGAGTTGATGGCTGATATGATCCCGTGTGTTGAAGCTATAGGAAAATAAATGATATTGCTTGCTAGTGAATCATCAGTTATTGCTTACTAGTGAATCACCAGTTTTAAAAGTTGTGGCCTTATAAATTAATGGATAGAATAAAAATGGCATCGGCTGCCCGATGATGAATACCACTATTTCTATTTCCTATATTGATTCTCTTTTAACTAAGTTAGTAATTTTCTTATGAACCCGTGGTTCTTCTTGCAAGTTGCAAGGTATTTCTTTACACTGCAAAATTGTTGTGCATTTAAACTGTGCTAGACAAACTATTCCAGAAGTCAGTGCATTATTGTACATATCATCTGATTATTCTTCTATCTCCGTGACATTCCTTCTCTAATATTGGTTCCAGGTCTATTCAGATAATGGGTTCCAACTCGGTTGATGATTTGCTAGAGACTTCTGCCGGAGTTCATTTTTCAGGACTTCATTTAGATGATATACCTGCAAGAAATTCAAAAATGGAACAACCAACAACTTCCATGACAGAAAAGATGCAAAGACAACCCTTCGTAATCGGTATCTTTTGAAGACATAGTATCATTCAGTTAATCTGCATAATTTCTTTATGACGTAGCCAAAGGAACTCAGCATTTAACTTTTACTCGGTAAACTAGAATATGCTCTTCAACCTGATGCTTAAGGTGTAATCTGGGAGTCAATTTTATAGTTGTTATCTTTCTTCTCGCCCATTAGGAATTCAGTCATTTAATTTTATTATCCCACATGCTTGATGTCTTGATGATATCAAAAGTCAACAAGCTGTCAGATGTTGCGTCAATAGAGTCTAGAGTTTCTGATGTTTCCTGTGAGGCAGAAGCCACAATACAACATGATGGAAGAGTCAGATGCTAGAGTTCTTGTCGATAGTTTGGCAGCCAAGATGTTTACACTGGAGCTGCTAAATGTGCCAGTATAGATATACATTTTAGGAAGACCTATGTTTTTGTATGTGAAGGCAAGGTGATGGGGAACAAAGGGAAAGAGGGGTGAATGGGAGATGGGGTCCTGCCAGCCTCGCACCGGTAGGAAGGGCTTCCCCAGCGTCGCACTGGGGAGGGGGAAAGAGGCCGGCATCGCACCAGCTAGGTACCTCCGTTGCAGAGATAAAACACACAAATCAGGTCATTTTCTTTTCAATAATTCATCTTTTTCTCCCATTTCTTAAAGAGCATACATATTTATAGGGACTCGATCTGTAACTCCTCCCGACTCTAGGACTTCCAATCCGACTCTATGACTTTCCGTCTCTATCCACGTTTCTAAAATTCCTAGAAAATAAAAAACACATAATGGGACATAAATAGGCCTAATAAAAGCAATAAAAGGTGTCTCTCCATGCTTCAACTGGGCCAAGCATCGTCTTCAAGCCAAAGAGGTGACTCCAAGCCCGATAACTGCCTGCTCTACGCTGTTCGAGGACCTGCTGCTGCATCAATCTCCCCTGGTTCGAGAAAATTTGTCCTCAAATTTTGAAATGTGCAAGTATATAGGTGCGAGCGTCCGGATCAAGTATGGGAGGCTTCAAGCAAATGATCATATCAAGAATCTCAAACTGGTCCACTGCATGTGAATCACAACAGGTCTGTCATATTACATCAATAAGATTCGATCCTGATTCCACAACTCTAAACTCTCTGGAGAAATGAGGTCATGCCCACCACTGCATAATAAGTCATCATCGGAAACAACAACATCGAACATGTGCAACCCAGAATCCACAAATAAACCGTGATCCCATGAATCCACAACCAATAGCTCACTAGCAGCTGTCAACAATGGGCTATCTTCACATACATTATCTGATTGATCATCTTTTATAGTTGGGAAGACTGTATCAAGTACCTTTGATGGTGTTTCTATCACCTTAGGAGAATAAAGTGACGAATCCGGAAACGTGAACTCACATCCATCAAAATGGGGGTATAAGAGGGAGCATCGACGTCTATCACAATCCACTGTAGCATGGTGCTCGGATAGCCAATCTCGACCCAAGCAAATAGAAGAGTTCTATAGATCTATAGTACACCAAGCTCCATCTACATATATAGTGGAGTGTCCCGTGGTGACATCCTTAACCCGCCAATAAAACTCCACAAAAGCCCTATCACCTTCTACAAAAATCTCGCTTGTATTCAACAGTGAATCAACAATATGTTGGGGAATCACATTATCACTTGCTTGCTCATCTAACATCAATGTCGTCCGTTCTCGATTCGGCAAGAACATATCAAAACGAAAATAAATGGAAGACATGTTGCAAGAGATTACCCTAGGACTCCAATTCTGTTAGAATCAATCAGCGGCACGCAGAACGAGATGTCGTAGGGCAGCACCACTCTGGAGCTGAGTCTGACTTGTTGAGACGAAGCCAACGGCACGATCAGTGCAAGAAACGGAGTCCAAATCGACAACCTCGGTATGCGTACAGAAGTGGCATGCAAAACGAGGCAAGCCGGGGATGCAACATGTTGGATATGGTTGGCCTCACTGACACGAGACCAAAGTTGCTAACAGTGCCCAAATTGGAGTTATGGATGACCTCGAACGGCATACACAAGCGTCTTCGTAAAGCGTACAAGTGCGGCACACAAAATGAGGCATTGCTGTTAGAGGGTACGTACAGAGAGGTCGGCCTCGTCGATACGATCCCAACGGCACAAGCGGCTTGCAAATCAGAGTCTGGATGACTTCTCGGCAATGGTGGTGCGATAAGACTCTTAGTGCACCGTCGGGTGTACTGCACTGGACCAGGCTGGGATCTGGCTCAAGCCTTATAGTGCTCTGGCTTGGATCTACCGGACTCTGGCTCGAACCAGGACTGGGACTTGATTGAATCAGGCTGGTCACTTAAGGCCCGGACCGAGAAGGCCCCATTTGGTACGGACTAAGAGGAACCAAGGTGGTCTTAGGCTCGGACCAGACCGAGTCTGGGTTCGGATCAGAGCCTAAGGGCTCGGTTGGACCGAGTCAAACGTAGTTTGACTGGCCAACTAAAAAGGGCTCGGGCCCTTATTCCCCCCCCCCCCCCCCCCCCCCCCCTCCCTTCTTCTTCTTCTTCTTCCTTACCATCTGAACCAGGGGCATGAGGGGTGCGAATGGCGCAGGCGGAGCAGCGGTGGGTGGTCGGCGGGTGCGGTGGCGGCGGCGGTGACGGCGGGACGGGAGGAGGGCGGCAACGGAGGCTTCTACGGCGAAACCTGCGGTTAGGGAGGAGGGGGGGCAGCAGCGGCGGTGGTGCCGGAGGCCGGCGAGTGGGGGGGCGGTGCTGGCGTCCAACGGCGACGGCGGGTCGGGGCGGCAACAGCGACGCCGACGGCGACAGCGGGACCCGTCGACGCCCACAGCGGGAGCGGAAGGAGGCAGGCTGGTGCAGACAGTGGCAGCGGGGGCATTGCCGGGGCTAGGCAAAGGGGATAGTGCCGGCGCTAGCGTTCAGCGGCGGGTGATGGCTGAAAGGCGACAGCGGCCACGCCTAAGGGCAGCGACAGGGGCGGCTAAGGGGGCCGACGATGGAGCGGCGGTTAGTGGGGGATCGAGGTAGGCTCTAATACCAATTTGATGGGGAACAAAGGGAAAAAGGGGTGAATAGGAGATGGGGTCCTGCCAGCCTCGCACCGGCAAGAAGGGCTTCCCCAGCGTCGCACCAGGGAGGGGGAAAGAGGCCGGCGTCGCACCAGCTAGGTACCTCCATCGCAAAGGTAAAACACACAAATAATGTCATTTTCTTTTCAATAATTCATCTTTTTCTCCAATTTCTTAAAGAGCATACATATTTATAGGAACTCGATATGTAACTCCTCCTGACTCTAGAACTTCCAATCCGACTCTAGGACTTCCCGTCTCTATCCAGATTTCTAAAATTCCTAGAAAATAAAAAACACATAATGGGCCATAAATAGGCCTAATAAAAGCAATAAAAGGTGTCTCTCCATGCTTCAACTGGGCCATACATCGTCTTCAAGCCAAAGAGGTGACTCCAAGCCCGAGTAACTGCTTGCTCTGCACTATCCGAGGACCTGCTGCTACATCATAAGGTTTGCTGACTCATTGATCCGGATCGGATCAGATCTTCTTAGATACGGTATGATAACAATCCGACTTGGGCCGACTCGGTCCGACTCGCACGAGTCAATCCAATGAGTTTGTTAATTTTTTTTTTAAAATAACAAGTTTTAATTATATTTTAGAGAAAAATACTTTATTAATTCATATAAAAGTGTGATTTCACTTATCGAATGAGTATAACTCAATCTAAAAGAAGTCATTATGTATATATGACTATATTGAGATGGTACGATCCGGTCCGACTTGGTCCGTGCTAGCAGATCGGGTCGGCCTAGATACGAGTCGGCCCGATCTAATATGATACGGCAAACCTTGTGTGAAGGATGTGTTATTTTGCTTATGCCCTATAATTTGGTGGACACTTATATTTACATAAGAAAGCCTGCTCTACTGTTTGGGCATGGCACAACACTCAGACATGCATGTTAACATTCCCATTGTGGGATTTTCAAGATCAATACTTGAACAGCCCTTTGATTTTTTTGAAATTATTTATCCCCTTTGATTTTTTTGAAATTATTTATGTTTTTTTATTTTAGCCAAATTTCGTTTGACTGTGATTTAGTACATGCATTTATAAGTATAGGTGAATACGTTAACATCTATAACACTCTCCCTTTCCCTGGTGTCTTGTTTCAAAAACATTGCTGTGTCTGAGGTGCATCCATGCTGACAGTTGAATAGTTGATATCAGTGTTTGTGTTCCAAAAATCATATCTTGCGGGTTCTTTGTTGTGTGTTTTTTCTCCTTTTCTTTGGGGGGGGGGTGTCCACTCTGGCATGGTGTATAAGGTGTAATTGCTTTCCTGTTTCTCTTTTATTTGCTAGGATGGTCTTGCACTGCAGCTCTACATTTCTGTTCCTTGGATACAAATATGGTTCTGGCCAACATTGAGAAAGAGTTTATGAAAAATTGGCTAAAAAATGTGTAGAGACTTCTTGGCTTCTTAATTAGAAGCTGGACATGATAACAATAATTTCGTTGATGCTGCGTAGTAGCCTTGCTACTTGACTAAATATAGTGGGATGACGTTCCACTTGTCAATATCTTGTCATCCTCTTGATCTCCACTATAAACTTTTTCATTCGACATCCTGTCGAGCTATTTCACTCTTGAGTATTACCTCTTGAATGTTTTCTGCTTCCTCTTTCAGTTTTGCCAAACATTTGAACCCCCATGGCTTGTTGTCACAGCTTTATTTGCAAAATAAATCTGAGACGTATTGGTGAACTACTGGCAGGCGTAGCTGGTGGTGCGGCATCAGGAAAAACCACTGTCTGTGACATGATAATCGAACAGCTTCATGATCATCGTGTCGTCCTTGTCAAGCAAGTATGCTTTGAAAGCTCTCTTTTGTTTTGTTCTTTGACTATTTACAGTTTTTGCCTAGTTGCAAAGGAAATAGGAAATACAGTTGGTCACATTTGAAATTTTATTGCTTTCAAGCAGTGCAAGAGTAAACTAGAAAGTAATGTTACATTTGGTTTGTGGTGTATCTGTCAGGAAATAGGAATTAAAAATTTATTTGAATATTTGTGGTGGGTTAGACTGGTCTTAGTCTTCTATCCTGTTTCACAAAATTGATGCATGTGTGCTTTGCAACTCATTTACGCTGAACATTTGTGATGAGGTCTTTCTAGATGCGAAAGATGGGGAATATAAATAGAGGTGTATAGAAAACTACTTGTCCAAGAAAAGCTTTTTTAGATACTAATAAATGAACTGAGAATTTGATCTCCTGAAAAACCATGCTCATATTTTGCTTCACAATAGGATAAAACAATTCTCTTTGCCTTCTGTTGGACTACACCATTTACCAAAGTTGCTGGATTTTTTAGTTCCATCTAACATTAGATGAAGAGGGGACACATTTCTTCTGAGAAAAAAGCATGCCATCATCATCGTTAAGCCTTATCTCATTATCCAGGGCCTGATCTGGTGAAGGGCCAAAGAATTTTGGTGAAGTTCATTTCATTATTAATTGTTTCCTCGATGTGATTCTCTTCATTGTTCTGCCAAGTGCCAAGTGCTTGGCAGAGGAAGCTTTGAATGTTGTGGCCTGTCTAATGTTCCATGAGACCATGCGGTGCATAGTGAAAACTACCTTGTGCTTTTTTTACACATGAAACCAAGTAGCCTCCTCAAGCGTAGATTTAAAACTTGAAGCCAGATGTGGAATTGTTCAGGTGACACTGGTCCAGCTGAAATTCGGAGTTGTGGTTAAGGCTGGCCAGAATGGGATTAGATCATTAGAACTTTTCTGAACCAACTGAAGCAGAGTGTGGTTTAGAATCTTAGATTATCTGTTGGAGCAGGTAGGGATTAGCATATCTGGGTTAGTTTCTAGCAAAGAAAGTAGAACTGGACTGGATCAGGCCGATTTTGCCAAAGCCAGGATTTGGCTAATCCCATCACTTTCCAAGTCTTGCACTTCTGCTTCCTCTCCCCACCTGACAACATAAAAGGGGAAAATAGAAAAGATGATGAGAGATGAAGAAGATGATGATGTCAACAAAAAGGAACAGACAGACTTACCTGCTGTTGCAATCGCAGTCATCTTTGCTGTTGATGCTGCCCAGTGCACCTGTGACAACCCCAACTCTGGCCATAAGGGTCATGTTGGAGCCACCAATACAACTGTAAGGTGATGGTTTGGGTGACCTGTAGAAGTCAAGTTAAATGGAAGCATGTGCTAGGAACTTCATACATCAATAAGCAAAGAGACAAGTGAATGACCCAAAAAAAGAGACCAGTGAAAAAATAAAGTGCAGTGCATAGCCAACATAATAAATTTGCATTTCCCAAATAAAAGAGGTAATATCCTTATTTTCCAAAACTGTTGAAGTGAGAACTGCTTGCTGGTCAACCAACTACTCCCGTCTCCTCAAGGTTGCTGGTCAATCAACGATAGAGCCATAGAGATGCTCATCATTAGTTCCACAGCCATATTTGGAAGCCGAACATTCCTCTCAAAGTCAAAATTCTTCTTTGGAGTTGTTCTCTTCGTAGGCTGCACACTTGTGATAGGCTGGCCAGGTTTATTGATGGGTTCCCTCTGACTTGCTCCTTATGTGGAGAGGAGGATGAAACTATTGATCATCTATTCTTGTAGTGTACATATTCAAGAGAGGTGTGGAGCAATCTGCTCGATAAGCTTAAGGTCCGGGTGACTCATTATCTTTCTTTACCACGGTGGCGAGCTTTCTTACCTCGTGAGGAATGGCTAGATTCTCCAAGGAGGATAGCAGGATATGGTGGTTGGTCCATCATGCCACCTTTTGGACCATCTGCGGTGAAAGGAGTAGGAGGATTTTCCGTCAAGAAAGCTTTAATTCAAGATAGAATTGTATCTTTTGTTTGTGATAAATTGAGAGAGTGGGCTTTGCATTTTTGTTTTGTTTCAGCTTCCTCCTTTTTTGATCTTTTGAGAGATGGGTGGGGGTGTAAGGGGTTTCTAAGGGTTTTGTCTACATTCTTCTACATTATTATCTATTTTTTAATATAATCACTGGTACTATCCACTTTTTTTTTTAAAAAAAAGAACTACTCCTGTCTCCTGCCAGAACTCTTGCAGCTTTGCCACCTATCATAAAAAAGAAAAATAAAAAGAAAAGAAAAAAAGACACAAAGGTAGCAGTGGGTTGCAACTCATGTATGATTTCTTCTTGACGCTGTCGGTGCTTCTTTTCATGGAGGGGTGTTGATTGGGTCTCCTTTTGCTAGGACACATGGAGTTCTCTTCTAATGTTCTTACTTGTCTCTAGGAGATTCTTGCATAATTAGGAGCTCTCTTCTAATGTTCTCGCTTGTCTCTAGGAGATTCTTTCATAATTAGGAACCTCTACTCTCTTGACTCCATCCTCTTTTACTTCAGGTACAACAAAGGTAGTAGTGTTGAGTTCCACTTCTCTACGTATTTCTTGGGCTCAAGGGAGGATAAAGTGATCATTATTGATCATGAATAGCTTCCTGTGGCTGGAAAAGGAGCCACTAGGTTGAATGATCACTTAATCACACTTTGCGCCATGTTCCATGTCTTTCTATAAATGGTTAAACCTTCTATCAGTGAGTAGTATATAAAAAAATTGAATTCCTCTTTGACCTTTTTCCCTAATCATTGTGTCTTTCAAGGCTTGATGATAGGGTAAACAATTGGGAGTGGTCGTAAAGTCTTATCGCCTTGAGCCTAATAGGAGCGGCCTTTCAATCCTGCACCAAAAGTCGCATGAATCAACAAATAGAGAAGATTTATTTATGGCATTCCCATCTAAGACATGTCCTTTAGGTCCTTGGCAGTCTTGCTTCCATCTTTATTTCATCTTATTGATGTTGAGTTCCTTTAGGGTTAGGGTTAAACCTGTCATCTTGCAAAGAAGTATAGAACTCAGTTTTCAATTTCACTGAATGGCTTTCCAATTTCAAGGCATTCAATTTCAAAAGCAGTGTAAAATACAATTTCCAATTTCCGTAAGATGGTTCAAAATCGGTTTGGAAAACAAGTCAAGGTATTCAAATAAGCTAATACTGGAGAGTACTTGGAGAGTAATCTGGATGTCCACCTAGAAGATGAGGGCATGAGATAAGAATTCTCATGTGCTTACACTCCACAACAGAATGGAATGGCAGAGAGGAAAAAAGAATAGACATCTATTGGAGATCACTCAAACACTTCTCTTCCAACATGAGCTACCCAAAAAAAATTGGGCTGAAGCCTGAAGTTGTGTTGACAACTTCTCATATCACTAAGAAAATGCCATTTAAGGGCCTTAAGAGTAGATCTCCCTCATAGTCTTGCTTCCTGATCACCCATTGTTTTCTATTGCTTCTATGGTGTTTGATTACTTTTGCTTCATTTATTGGCTAGGTTCTGAATCCTCTGATCCTAGAGCCATTAGAGGAGTCTTTCTGGGGTGTTCCTTTAATCAAAAGGGTTATAAGTGCCTTGATCACAAAATAGGAAGTAAGTAAGTGCTCAAGGGTGTCGCATTCTTCTAGTCATAGCCTTATTTTCGTCCCAAGTCTATCCTCCTTTCGCAGATTATTTTGACACATGAGAATCTTCAAGGTCGACCATCGAATAACCATTCTCTTGCTGCTGTCCTAGATGCTCTTGATGAAAATCCTGTCTCTACACTTGTCATAGATGACTACACTTGTGACAAGTAGGTTGACGCTATTTAGAGTGTAACTAACAAGCATGCTATTATTTTATGCACAAGCAGCGAGGAAAATGGCCTCCCATGAATCACCAGACTTATGAGGGTTTGCTGAATCTTCAAGCCTACGGCATCAAACTAGCACTCCACCTGTTTGTTCCTATTTTCTTGTAAACTAGACCCATGGCCTGACATATGAATTGCTCTGAAGAAAGAGGATCAGGAAGCGAGATTCCATATCCAAATACGTTTGCTTCTTATACGTGGGTTCTTCTAGATCTCCCTAAAAGGAAGAACCTAGTTGGTTCTGAATTGGTGTACTCCATAACTCTGAGGATGTAATGGTAACAAGGCTAGATTAGTGGCGAAGGGGTTCACTCAAACCTATAGGGATGACTACCTTGATGCATTTGCACCAGTGGCAAAGTTCAAGTCAGTAAGGGTCATTCTGTCACTTGTTGACCAATTTTCTTTGAAGCTGTTCCAACTGGATGTGAACAATGACTTCCTGAATGGTGACTTGCATGCATCCCTTGTCAAGTCTTGAAGCAAGAGGAAAGGTTTACAGGCTAAAGAAGGCCTTATATGTCTCCCCCCACCCCCCACCCCCAAGAAGAAACAGAGAAACAAAATTTCTAAAAATTATGATTTACATAAATAATCTCCCCCCATTTTTTAAGAGAAATCTACTCCAGCTATAAAGGAAGGATAAACCTCTAAAAGAGATGTTTTCCACATGCATTTTACTCCCTGAAAAGGCAACTATTCCTTTCCTTCCAAATACTCCTGCCAATGGCATGCGGGATGAGAATAAGAATCTAGGCCTTTTCGTTTCTCCCAAACTGTCTGTGCAGGTAACGAAACTGCTCCCCCAGTTCTTGCACTGAGTTGAAAAGGGAAGTGTATCTGAACCATAAGAGAGAAACTTCTCTACATTTCCTTTGAAATGGGGCATTTAATGAATACGTGTTCAACATCCTCCATATGAAGTCCACATAAAGAACATAAAGTATCATTCTCAGCAAGACCATTTCCTCCTATGCAGCATTGTAACGAATCTTTGTTGGAGTAGCAACCATGTGAATGCTCTGATCTTCAAAGGAAATTTCACCTTATGTACTATCTGTATTTTGGATAAGTATGTTGTTTGGCTTCAATTGATTGGTATAATGATTTGACCGAAAAGATACCATTATCTTTCAGCCATTTAATTTGGTCCTGCTGAGCTGTATCAAGGTGGACATTATACATCATTTACAAGGACAAATACCTCTCTACTTCATCATCCTTAAGCCCTCTTCTAATAATTATATTCCACGGAATCTGATCTTTCTCTAATGAGTAGGACTCAGAAACAATAGCCCATTTGTTGATTGCTAGGAAATGAATACCATGGAATTTAGTTTTCAGATAAAATCCCCCTGCCTACCTGTCCTTCCAGTCTAAAGTCCTTTGTCCATCTCCAATATTAATGATGGTGTGCGTAAGAACCCACTTTGCCGAAGACAAGATACTTTTCCACAATGGTGACGTGAAGTTTAAGTTGTCGGTGGGTGAAATTTAGAGGAGTTCTTGTAACGCTTATGTTGAATAACCTTTTTCCACAAACTTTCCTCTTGACTTAGGAGTTCACATTTTCTGAGAAGAGCTAAATTGATATTGTGTAAATTCTTGACTCCCAAACCTCCTTTCTTCACTGGTCTGCAAAAACAAGATCCCCTTTCGCCAGGAGAATTCCAGAGGCATTTTTATTTGTCCTTCCCCCCAAAAACTTTCTTTGAACAGTGTCAATCTTTCTAAAAAGCAGACCTAGGCAATAGAGATACTGACAGATAATGCTGAGGAATTTAAAATAAACAGAATTTCGCAAGGTAGTTCTTCCACTCTATGATGTGTTTTCATAGTGACAACTTCTTCTCCATCTAGTGCAAAAGAGGCTCCCAGTCTGAGGCTTGAAGTTGTCCATGGTATATAGGCATACCCAAATCCTAAATAAGCAACTTCTCCATCTTGCAACCCATGGTATCAGCAAATTCCTTTACCAAAATAAATTCATCCATGTGTAATCAAATAGCTTTTATCATAGTTAATCTTCATCCCCAAACGGAACTCAAAACATTTAAGCATGAATAACAAAAGTCTTAGCTGTTCGAATTCCCCTTGTAAGAACGAAAGTGTATCATCAGCATAATAAAGATGAGAAATAGAATATGGAGCTCTGGGAACCTGCACACTAGTGAGCCATCCTTCTCTTTCTGCAATCCTGCTAATTCTGCTAAGCATGTTGGCTAGAACAACAAAAGGCAAAGGTGACAAAGGGTCACCTCGTCTCAAGCCCCTTGTGCTAGAAGGCCTTACATGGATTAAAGCAGGCACGAAGAACATCATTTGACAGATCTAGTCTAGAAATCTGTTAGGGGCATTCCATGTAATTATGAATATAGTTAGAAAGGGTTTCACTTGTTCAACTCCATTGCAAACATCTGTACGATTATCATTTCGAGTTTTATGTACTTATTTCTTTATCATCTTTCTATAGTCTCATGTTACATTTGCATGGCATCATCTTAATCTGAACGAGACTATCAACTTGACATTATCAAAATTTCCTTTGAAAAATAGTTTGGATTATATTTTCTACTTGTGCCCTTTATTATTTTGAAAGATTACATGAGGAAGTGACTAATGTAATATTGAGTTTCCCAGAGATGCATTTTTGAATTCTTGATGTCTCACTAGTGTAATATATTTATGGTATCTCGGTGTTATTTTTTCTTGAAAACAAGAAAGAATATGAAAAAATGGCGATCACTATCTATAACTAGTTGGTATTTGAATATATTTCTATGGAATTGTCTAACGAATGTGAAACTGAGGCATTATATTCATGTCATTGCAGGATTCCTTCTATCACAGTTTAAGTGAAGAGGAGTTAACACGAATTAACGAATATAATTTTGATCACCCTGGTAATTTCTATTGCTAGTAAATTATGAGAAATATTTTTTGGAAAATTATTCGGTTAATAACATCTATGCATTGGATGGAAGGAACTGCATTTGACCATTGTCATCATCACAGACCCTTGTCCTATCAATATGGGGTCAGCTAGGATTTGCATTCAATATTTCTAAAGCCGAGTGAAATCCTCTGGCTGCCCACTAGGTTGGAGTCCAACCTGCATTTGTTACACTATAAAACTTGGCTATGCTAATTAGTAGTGTATGGGAGGACCTTTTCCTTTACAGGATTTGCTAGATTCTTGGCTTTAGTCTGTTGGTAGATAGAAAAATTACTTGCCATATCTACACATCACACAAAGATGCTCGGAGACTCGATATAAAAGAAAATATGAAGCATTTGTAACTGGTAAACATGAAGGATAGAGATAGGATGAGAGAGAATGAAGAAAATGCGGAATTTGGGCCTGTAACTGAAAAAATGAAAAAGAAAACTACAAAGGGTAAGAGATAGAAAGTTCAAAATTACATGGAAATAAAATGTGAAAAAATAAATAAAAGTAAAGTAAGTAGATAGATAAAAAGGAAGAAGCTTATGAAACTAGCATGTATATGCATCATACATAAAAATTAAAAAAGACATACTTCAAATACCATTATTATTGTTTCTTCAATTTACAATATTTTTAAAATTTTACATTAAATTTATTTTTTGAATTACAATAAATTTATACCTTGGAATGATCTGATTCTTAAAGATACAGAGAAGAGCCACGTTTTTCATCAAGTTTACCATGATTCAAGGCAGGGATTATAGAATTTGATGCTTGAATGCCAATGGTCATATTTGGAGTCCATAAATGAAGGAGACTATTTCAAGTCCATAGAGGAAAGAGACTTGGTAAACAGTGTTCACGGCCTTTGTACTGCCTTATTTTTTTGTAAGGTTTTATGGTTCATCCCAAGATCTAGGTTCATGTTCTATTCCATTGATGTTTTATCACATTTGAAGAATATTACTGTATGAGCTCTTGTGCACCTTCTATTTTTACAACATGGATGTATGTATTTATGTTTGTGTATGGGTGATTATACATCTGTATGTTCAAGCTTTGAGAAGCTTTCATGACAAATTTTTTTTCATAGGAAGCAAATAATAAAAGATGTCTTAAGAACCTAATGCCTTATTTCAGCCAAGAGCTACTGCCGAAAAGAAATGCTTTGCTTTTATTGTAAGGCTGCCAGATGCATATTCAATATTCTGAGCCTTTGTATCATTTTCACACCACTTGTTTTTTTTTTTCTGGTAAAGATCTCTGATATCTATTTCAGATGCTTTTGATACTGAGCAGCTTCTTGCTTGTATGGACAACTTAAAGAATGGGAGGGCTGTGGATGTTCCAAACTATGATTTCATGACACATAAGAGTGTGTTGCCTGCAAGAAAGGTGACTTCATATGGTGATAATGGTTGTTACGAAAGTTGATTTATAACAGTAGTAGAATGATCTCATTTGATTTTTCTTCACCATTTTCTTTTTATACTCTGCTTGAAATGGGGTTGATGACACTGGTACTCCAAGTTTTATGGCAAATACGTCATTCCAACAATAAGTTACTATTTGCTTTTTTGGGGTTTTACATTCTAGTTAACTTCTTGTTGCAACTTGTGAAGATGAAGTACATCAGATGGTCTCATGTGGCTTCAGTTGTTCTTCTGGCCTTTCTATCCTTAAAATAATAAAAAAAAAACTTGCATTGCCCACTTGACTCTTTTGGCTTCTTATTTTATGTTCTCATGACCTAATGTTTGTCATCATTTTGTTATGTGCTTAAAATGATAAAATAGTTAAGCAATAAATATATAAAGTCATCCGGATTGCTCAAAAATGGTTAGCAGACTGTGAAATTCCATTATTGGAAGACAAGATGGCAGCTACTTCTGTAATTCCCTAAAGTGTCTATGGATCACTAGTGTCTTTCCCTCATTTTGATATTTTTTTTCTTGCTTATTTCATTAGCTATGTCATATAGGTAGCAATGCTGACTATTTGGATCCATCAGGTCAATCCCTCGGATGTCATCATTTTGGAAGGAATATTAGTGTTCCATGATCCAAGGGTCCGGGAGTCTATGAACATGAAGATCTTTGTTGATACAGGTCTACTTTATTGTGTTCCACATTTAATCTGTATAATTGCTTGTTATTTGATTTATCACTTTTTATTTCTTCATTTCCAGTTGCATAAGGCAACAAAAGGTCAAAGGGTTTTTCATTCTGTTTTGATTTTATATCTTTAACAGTTGTTGATTGAATGGGACTAATGTTTTTAATTGTCTGACATGAATCATCTGTTGAAGCGTCTATGTTTGAGTGTCAATAAAATATGGGTTTTCTTTTTGTCAACCTCTATATGTCATGTTTGTGACCTATTTGTCATTTGTCACTATAACAATCTTGAAGGCAGAGATTGATGCTATGGCAGTATCACAATAAAGACTATATGCATGTAACTCCTGTTTGGATCCCTATGACCGCAGGAGTGCAGGATCCCTCCTGCTGAAGAATGTTTAGATGGTTTTTGACTTGGAGTGTTTTTTATTTCCAATCTATTTTCAGGAGGAGATCATGCATGGGTTTTGCTGTTTGTCAAATTCCTTTTTGAGATTCTCTTCCACAGTGCTCCATTTTTTTTTCTGCTGTTGATTGAGTGTTGCAGCACTGACATTTACAAAGCTATTGCACATCTAGCTATTAACAAACCAGGATAAGCTTCATTTATAGTGTGACATATGGAAAGCCCTCTCTCTATCTGTAAACATTAAGAGAAATGAGGGGAAAATTTTTTAATGCACTTAACAGATACTTACTATGAAGAGAAATTGCGTGTGGAGATGTGGTGGTGGTGGTGGGGGGGTGTGGCAGGCTGATACTTGTAGGAGAAAGTCAGGAGGAGAGGGGCAGGTGGTTCTTTCAGCATACATGTAGGATGGGTTGGCTGTTCTCTGTTACCTATGAAATATTAACTATTATTATGTAATGTTGTCCCAGTGCTTTCTTTCCTTGACTTTATTTACTTCACACTTCAAATGCGGAGCTGGATGTGTCAATGATAATTGACAAGTTGACCTTTTGTCTATGATTTTAGTATTATGTATTGCATTGTATTTCATTCCTGCTTTTCTTTGTGACCGTGCTGTTTTCCACTTCCATTTCTCTTCTTTTTCCGTATTTTTTTTATATTTGATTAATGTTTTGCTTTTTATATGTTATTAAACATGTCATTTGTGGTGCCCATGATGTCCATTAAAGTTGGAGAATGATTAGGTTTCTTGGTAGTCCATATTTATGATTTCAGCCAATTCTAGATGTTTCGTTCACGTTCACTTTGTTTAACAGTTACTCGTTACCCTTATCATTTTCATGATGAATAATTTCCTTTACAGATGCTGATGTGCGCCTAGCAAGACGGATACATCATGATACAATTGAGAAGGGTAGAGACATTAGAACAGTTCTAGATCAGGTTATAAAAGCCATTAATGTTTACTGTAAATGTATACATTTATATGGATTTTAGGCACTTTTACTGTATTGTTTTCTATGTAACAAAGGCTACATTGTGAAAATGGCATCTGTAGGGTTTCTTTTTCTGCCCTTCATTCTAAATGTTTATATAGATTTTGTGTACTTCTACTGTATTGTTATCTATGTAACAAAAGCCACTTTGTGAAAATGGCTTCTGTAGATTTTCTTTTTCTGTAAGCCGAGTAGAGTCGAGTTTTGCCCTGTTCAAACTTGGTTTAACTAATCTTAATCGAGTTTGAGTTTCAGCAGAGTATCTATGATGGCTGTTCAAGATTGGCTCATTTAGATGTTGAATGAGCTCGAGCCATGTATCGAGCAGCTCGCAAGCCCAATGAGTCCATGATAGGTTTATTCCACAGTTATTTAAATTTAAATTTATAAACTCAGGCAAAACATGGTGAGCACCCCTAGTTATTTGATAGAAAACTCTATAAGATATTAAATATCTTACTCACTAAGTTTACTTGTGAACAGAATAATTAAATGAGTACTTAAAAGAGGTCTTAATGAGTACTTAAATGATCTCATAATGAGTACGTAAATGAGCTCTTAACAAGTACTGAAATGAGTTCTTAATAAGTACTTAAACGAGCTTGTTCACGAACATAATTGAGCTGAGCTTGCCTATGTTCAAGCTTGGCTAGTATAATGAAGCATGCTTAAATTTTTGGTCAAACTTGTTTATTTAGCTTAATAAATAAGCCAATTTGAGCTATTATCGCTCAGTCTTGGGAGCTGCTAATTTAGCATATTGGTTCATTTGCAGCCCTACTTTTCTGCCATCTGTTCTAGACATGTCAACCAGTGATTTTGGAATTTGGAGTTTCCCATATTTTCTTTAATGCAAAGGGATGAGATTTCATCAACCATCTACCCTTTTTTGAGTAAATACGATGTCAAGTTGTTTCTCCATCTCGATTGGTAGCTTGGATATTGGCAACAGGGTAGACTTAAAATTCCATATCTGTTTTGCTATATACTTGTGATTTCTATTTTTTACTTATATAAATGGATGCCTACCGATTCATTCCTTTCCTTTCTCAAATCATAGTTGCCAGATCAGGTGCTTCTGCAGGACCTATATCAAAAACATCTTTTATGATGTTGGAGCATGTTGTCTTTTTGTTTATGTAACATTTTCCATTTAGGTTGCTTCCTTACCTGTATGCTTTCTCTATCCTTTAGTTGGTTGTTGGTTTGCCCCATGCCATAATGAGTACACAATTTGCTTGTGCAGTATTCAAAATTTGTGAAGCCTGCTTTTGATGATTTCATACTTCCGACAAAAAAGTATGCTGATATTATCATTCCACGTGGTGGAGATAATCATGTAGCAATTGACTTGATTGTGCAACATATTCATACAAAGCTGGGACAGCATGATCTCTGTAAAATTTATCCGGACCTTTATGTCATTCAGTCAACTTTTCAGGTACAAACATTATGATGTCATTATATATTCCAATAGTGTCTCTTTAGTGGGAGTATGTGATTGGTATCCAGATGAGTAATGGTTTTTGGGAGGTCAACCTATATGTTTTTTGGTTGACTGACTCCACATGGTTTGATGCAGATCAGAGGCATGCATACACTCATTCGTAATACCAGTACTACAACACATGATTTTGTATTTTATGCCGACCGATTAATTCGACTGGTCAGTATGTTATAGCTTGTATCAGTATATCTTAGCTAAATTAAAAGATATTCTCCTCTTATAAAACAGGTGGTTGAGCATGGTCTAGGCCATCTTCCTTTCAAAGAAAAACAAGTGATTACTCCAACTGGTAAGTATCTTTGTTCTATTGTTCAAGATTCTGATCAAAATTGACTCATGGTTGGTGGGTGAGAACAAGAAGCTTAAGTCTTTTGCCAGGGAAAACATGTAGTTTTCTGTTATAAGTGGTCTATATACTTGTTTGCTTGCAAAATATTCTAATACTTAATTAGGGCCTCTACTTCTCATAATATATTTCTCTCTACCAGAGTTGTTTGGTCTTGAATTTATTTTCATGCAGTAAAAACTATAAAGCAGAAGACGATGGTCAAAGTCCTAGTTTTATTTGAGCCAATATCCCATAGCTTTGTGGAGCTGTACTGTGATTCAGATTCAGATCATATTCCTAGTTATATTAGACGATGTTGACTCTACTCGGAGATAACTTTACACGATGTTCGGATATGTTTTTTTAATCTATTTTTCTTTTAAATTTAAGATTAGAAGTAAAATGTGGAGAACCCATTCGGCAGCGCCGCTCCCCCCCCCCCCCCCCTTCTTTCTCCTGCATTTGGAGAACTCTCTCATAGTTCCCTCCACCCTTTTAAAAATAGCACCAAATTACCAAATACTAGAACAATCAAAGTAAAGCAATTTCAAAGTCAAGGTAAAACTTAAGGAAAACTTGTGACATCGTGGTATCGAGTCCCACTTGTGGACATACTCGAGGCAGGCACCAACCTGGGGCGCATGTGAATTTCGACCTTATGGACTTTATGGGGCTTGGGGGGGGGGGTTGTGCAATGAAGCGCCCCTTTACTGAATCCTGTTTGGAGACTTCATATTAAATCAAAATGTCATGAACTGGAAAATCTGTAAGGCACTAAAGGTCAAAGCATCTATATGTCCAAAAAACCATGACATGTATGAATCCCAAGACCCAGTAGACATCAAAACCTATAGCATGCCTAATATATATAATTTGACAAATCACATGATAGTTCTAACTTAACAGGAATTTCACATGTTCTACACATATAACATAAATCAAGGAAATGTAACTAATAGGACAATGAAAACACTAGCACATATGCACATTTCTCAAATTGCAATCACAGTTAACAGATCAGATCATATTCACATGCGCATATTCAAATTTTGACATTCATGCTAGTTAGAAATATTTGACTAAGTCGCATTATATGCAGATTTTAGTTTCATGTTTTAGATATGTATCTAAGCCACGGCATAAGGGGCCAAACAAATACCTCAGCACCTAGACAAATGGCACCAATGGTCTTGATCAACTGCGCAGGATTGGACACTAATATCCCACTTCAGCTTCGGGATTTGTTCAGAATCCGTTGTCCTCAAACATTAAATTGACTACCACAGTAGACACTTATTATGGGGTCATCCAAATACCCCTTAAGTTGACACTGTCCATGCACTTAATTATGTGGCTTGGAGTTCAAAATAAATGGATAATCATTTAATTCACAATTTAGATAAAAGTCTTTGCATAGTTCTAAATTAAATATCATAGATAATTTTATTTGAATAGTCTAAAACTAATAAAAAGAATGAATTGACAGCATATCAAATTTGTAATTTGGTCTTAGAACATGGTTTTTTTAGTTTAAACTTGACTAAAACATTTTCAAATAAATTGCATAGTTTTCACATGCTAGAATTGAGTTTCTAAAGTATCAAAATAGAATTAAAACAACACAAATAACAAATAGCATGGTCTTGGTTTATCATATACCTGCCTTTAAGTCCCCAAGCAAACTCTATGAGTCTCTAACTTTCTGGAACTATTTTTGCACCACACGTACCCCTTTTCTTCTTCTTCTCACTCTTTTTCTCACTCTTCTAACTTTCTCACGCTATGAGTCTCTTCTTCTTCTCACTCTTATTTCTCTCTTTTTCTTACTCTGTAAAGTTTCTGTGTAAAAATGAGCTATTGCCATCTAAACCCAGTTTAAGCCCATGCAGAACTGCCTAAGCCCTTTTTCACTGCTTCAAATTGCTTCAAAGTCAAGCCTACTATTAATTGAATACATAATAGTCGATTAACTGCCATTTCTATTGATTAACTGGCCTATCTATCAATAACTACCATTTCTATGGATTATATATGAGCTTGTTAATCGACTAACTGACTACTTATCAACTAACTTGAACCTTCATGAATCAATTAACTACTTCATTGTTTCTCTCATCTTGTTCTGTAATTTGTTGCATTTTAATTCACCGCAAGCACATTTTAGTTCAATTAATAAAGCTTGGACTTTCCAAAATTTTAAGATGTTATCCCCAGTGCTCAAGAGATGTTTGCGGGCCTACTGCTTGGGGTATTGGTGATGCGGGGCTCAATCATAGGTTCATAGGTTTACTCTCAATGATAAAAAAAGGGTACAACCTTTAGGGAAAAAAATTAAATACAAAGTAGCTCAAAAGAAAAAAGCTCCCAAACACCTTATTATGGAAGAAATTCTTAGGTGAAATGATTGGTGTAAGGACCTCATTTACATAGCTGGCTGGTTGAAGTGGATAAGTGGATTTGAAGTCTTTTATGATCAGCAGATACTGTTAAAGCTAAGGAAAGTTTTATAGAACCACTATATGACCTATGGTTTAGAAAACCAGCCGATTTGAACCAGAACTGGATCTGGATTGGAACCAGTTAGGATCGGTCTTGTTTGGCCAGTTCTGGTGTTGAACTGGCCAATTTTCCAGCTTAATAATAAAAAATATAAAATATTTCATTAAATCAGTCTACACCGTCTTAACAGGCCTGAAGTGGCTTAAACTGGTCCTTACCAATTTAAAGAATCCTAAACTGGCCAAAAGCAGGCTCAATACCATATTTTTAAGTACATTTAGTTTTAAACATTTAAAAAAATTAATAATGTCATGTTTTGATATTTAATTTTGATATGAATAACATAATTATTTTTTTACAAATTAGAACCAGTTGGTTTAGGATTTGAACAGGAACTAGTGCCAAAATTGGAACCAGCCCGTCCAATTATAATTCTCAATCTGGTTTCAAAATATGATAAGAGCTGCTATGTTATGTGGGACGGAGTGTTGGACAATGAAGATAGAACATATACAATTCTATAGAAAACATGTGCGACAGACATGGGAATGCTGAGATGGATAAGTGGAAAAACTAAAAAAAGACATGATTTGGAGTGAACATATATATAGAGATCTTAGGAGCAAGGTTGGCTGACTCGGGGTATTAGTCTTCCTCAGATTCTATGTGATTTTTGTTGTATCGGTCCGACTCGGTTCAACTTGTATGAGTTAGGTACAAGTCAGGCCGATTAAGGTCTGACTTGTCTGTCTCATAAACCCCAACAACCAATATGACTCATACTGATTTGCACGGAGTTTGCAAACCATGATTAGGAGTAACTCCTGTTGATGTTAAGTTGTGGGAAAATAGGCATAGATGGTTTGGGCATGTGTAGTGTTATCCAAGTTTGGTGCCCATTAAAAGGCATGGTCAAATCCAAGTAGAACGAGTGTAAAAGTGCTATGGAAAGACCTAAAATGAGATTGGTTTGATGTAGTAAAAGAGGACATAGCTTTTCTCAGTTTAACTACAAAATAAGGCAGTAGTGGCAGAATAGGATTCATTTAATCAACTCCACATAAAGGGGAAAAGGCACATGATGACAATGATGACAGCTTTGTTTATGCCTTGTCATGTTTAGGAGTCATCAAAGCATGCATTTGGTGTCAATTAATGTGAAGCATTATAAAGTGATTGTTTTAGTTTTTTGATGCTACTAGACAATGCCTTTTCTTTTTCGTTTTTTCTTTTACTTGAGGAGGCGTTCCCTACAGAATTTAGTTGGAGGTTTGGGAGTCCTATGGAAAAAAGTAGAGTTGGATATTACCTCAGCTTCTGTGTACCCAACATGGGGCCAACTAATGGCAAATCCCCCTCATCTAGGCCAGCACTTGGCAGACCTAGTACATATACAACAGTAACAGCTATGTAAATAGATATCGCAAAACAACCACAATGACAACACAACACGGCTGGATTCAATACCATCTTAGAGCACCCAACTAAAAAGGGAAGGCCATATTTTTTAGAGGCTTATTTGCTTATGGCACTCATTGCTTCTTCTGATGCTATAATGAAATACCCAACTTGAAACTTGTATTTCTAGAGGTTCACTTTCCTATGAACATCCTCACAACTTGTATTTTGAGATGTTCTCTTTCCTATTAACATCCTCACAACTGGGATTACTTGATGCAGGGCAATGTGATTGTTCAACAGATGTAATACTCTGTTCGTATCTAAGTCGACACTAATGTCTGTGGAAACATAATATAACCCAGATACGTCCAGCAACTAAAAAATCATCAAAAGAGGTTTACATTGCATGAACTGATCCTGTCACAGGAACTTTGTATTAAGGAATTTTGCACATGAGCTGATGATTCCTCTCAACACATCTTAGCAAATGTTATTGGTTCATCAGACACAAGTAGATGCATCATGACTGTTTCCAAGTTGATATCAAATACTCTGTGCTTTAGTTGTTGTTGCTTAAGAATGGCCCACAAAATGCTTACTATTTAATGCAGGATCAGTGTATACTGGAGTGGACTTCTGCAAAAGACTTTGTGGTATATCCGTAGTTAGAAGGTTCGAATCTTCCACCCTCTTCTATTTTCATTCCCTTAGGTATAATGGAACTTCTGAAAAGAATTTGCTTGACTTTCCACTACCATTTTTATATGCACTGGTATACGGGACACATGTTGGATCCCTTTGCACCAATATCAGAGTGCATCCGACCTTGGGGAGGGGTGCGCCCATGTTGAAACTTGAAACACAGGTGGTAGGTGTAGTATCAAAAGCCCTGCCATCAAGGAACGTCATATAGCTTAAATTAGAGACCATATACAACTAAATAGCATGGTAGTTCTGATATTTTATTTCCCCACTGCCATAAGCACTTACATGGAATAACTAAGCATGGAAGTCAAGACAATGATTTAGAGGGGTGTCCTTTCTTGCAAAAGGGACTCATGCTCCTTAAAGGGACATTTGGCTTGTTAAATACCCTGTTTAGCAGTTCTTGAAGTTTAACCTTAAACTCTTTCAACTCTGCTGGAGCTATGTGATAGAGAACCATGAGTATAGGCACGGTAATTGACCCTCGATAGAGAACAGCCCTCCTCACTGAGGTGACAGGCTTGTTAATTTGGCAAGGAAGACATCATTAACCTCCACAACCACTTCAATATCATCTATCCGAACTTGGTAATATCATCCTCTACCTCCAACACACTGACTTAGGCAAGGAGAGCTTGGAACCCTTCATGATCGTCCTCTAGGTTTCTACCAAAGATTAAGAATTCCATGTTCCTCTACAGTGGTTGAAAGATAATCTTTTCCTTTTGAGATGTAGAGTATTACTCTCTTCTTATGGCAATCAATTGAGCATGGCGGCATTCTGACTGGTCCATTTCAAGGATCGCACCAGGGTCCATCATCCCCAAAACAAATTAAGACAGCATGCAACTTTCTCCTTTCTAAGGTGACTAGAGTACATTCTAGCCCCTTACGTTATGTGGAATAGATGTACCTAGGTGCCACTCACACTAGTTTGCATGGCAGTGAAAACACATTTAGATTAAGTTTTTTTTTTTGAAGTGGATGATACCATGTCCTTGTATTAAAGTAGATTAAGTTATTAGCAGATGTCTCTGAAAAAAGAGCATGACGATCCACGATCAGTAAGAACATGCATGCTGTGGTCTTCGCCATTGATTGCATATTCTGAGTGACAAAAATGTTCATTGTTGACATGGTTTTAATGAAGGGATGGTTGACCATTACCATTGATCAAGTGATCTCTCTGAATAAGGGCTCATCACTGCTTATGATCATCATCATTGTTTGAATCCCATGGCGGCCACTACACAATTCCTGATGGACACTTGGCAACCACCCTCACTGTCTTTCATTCAATCAACTACTTGGAAACAAGGACTTGGTTTAGTTCCCATCATTACTAAAAGTCAATTGAGTGCACTCCATTGTTCAATAAACAACAATGCTCACTGTTGCTCATGTAAACTATGGCAAAATTCACCAATGATGATGACAGCATGCCAAGGGCACAACATGGTGAATAAAGTGCGCCAAGAAGACTAACTAGCGATGATGAACAAGTACAAGAACAAAGGCCCACTATTTCCCACTTTCTCTAGTCACGATGTGACCCTAGGCCTTTAAAAGGGTTCCAAAGTTTGGAATCACACAGAATTCAGGAAAGAGCGGTTTCCCAAAATGGCAATGAATGGCTACCAGACTACCTTTGTTGTTGCAACACAATCGCTATTCAACACAATATAGATTGAATGGTCAATAACTGAACAACTCATGTTGAATGAGCAGGGACCACTGGGTATAGTTGTTTCCAATGGAAAATTGGTGATTATCCATGGAGGAAAGGATACCTCAAATGCATGTATAAAGCAAGGATGGCAGTACCAGTTTTGGTACCGGTATCGGAGGGTACCGCTACTGATACATATTGGTATAAGGACCGGTATCAGTTTAAAATATTCTAAAAAATCCAGAAAAAATCAGAAAAAAGAATAAAAAAATTAAGAAAATTAATTGGACATGTGTTGAGCATGACAAAGGAGGATTAAGTAAATGTACTATGCATGAAGCATATTAAATGGTTGTTTTTCATATTAAACATGAAAAATGGTCTACTAGTGTAATAAACATTAAAATTTTATAAATAATAATGAAATAAGATGATCATTACCTTTAAAAAATAGAAGTGAGTACACTAATATTGATAATAGCCTGTAGAATCTTCTAATTCAACCTCCAGTTGCTGCTGCTGATATCCCTAAGAAAGGTACATATATTCCCTATATTCACCATAACCAAACTAGGATACAACCAAGTCGTGCATCCCTCTGCGGATCTCTCTTAGAGTATAAACTTATTGAGTTGATTGAACTCTACAATTTGGATGAGAAGAAGCACCTTGAGGGTAAGAAGAAGACGATGACCCATAGCTGCTATTGATTGGATAAAATTGGAAGCCTTTATACCCTGCTTAGTATCCTGTTGAACCAAAAAAAAAATACTACAAATCTATCTACATGTGTATGTATATATGCATCAAACAAAATTATGCAACATACATGCAAACGCACCACAGGGAAAGAGCCAAAGAAGCAACTGGCCCTAATTTCGTTCCCCAACCAACCTTGATTCCTATTAAGGAAAGGAGATGGAAAGAGAAAGAAAGGAGGGAAATCAAAAAAGGGAAGGAGGAGAGAAAAGAAAGGGGAGCTACTGTAGCGCGGGTACTGTAGTGCTACAGTAAACCCCCCCTCCATCCGCCTCTCTCTCTCTCCTTCTTTCCTTATCTCTCCCTTTCCTTTCTCTCTCTCTCCTTCTCACACATGGTAGCCCCCCCCCCCCCAGCGCCTAGTTGGCACCGGTGGGGGGTGCTACCGGTGCCCCCCCTCCATACCTATAAAAGGAGGCCAAGCCTCCAAGGAAGGGCACCCCGGCCAGCAGCCTTCTAGCTTCAAGCCTGAAAAAAAAAAAGAGAGAGAAGAAAGAAGAGAAGGCCTATTGTTTGTTTTAGATTGTAATTTCTGAGTTTGGAGGAAATAAATTTAAAAGTTTCTTTTTATATGTATTAATGTTCATGTGAATTTGTTTATTTTAAGATGGTTCTGTCATATCGGTTGACCGGCCATTAAATAAAAAAAATTAAATAAATGATGGTTCGGTCATATCGGTTGACCGACCATCAAATAAAAAAATAAGAAAATTAAATAAATGATGGTTCTGTCATATCGGTTGATCGGCCATCAAATAAACAAAAATCATAAAATTAAAGTCTTGGTTCTACCATATCGGTTGGTCGGCCATAAAATAAATTAAAAAAATAAAAAAATAATGAAAATAAATGAAGTTTAAATAATGGTTTAGCCATATTGTTTGGTCTGGCCATGAAATAAAAAAAAATGAAAAGATAATAAAGATAATAATTTTAAATAAAACAAGAAACATAAAATATAAAAATGATAAAATTAATGATAAAAATATAAGATAAAAAGATAATTAGTAATTCTGAAATAAAATAAAATAAAAACATAAGGAATAAAGTTTAATAAAGGGTTCTACTATATCGGTTGGTCGGCCATTAAATGAAATAAAAAAATAAAAATAAAAAGATAATAAAACTAATAATTCTTAAATAAAAGAGAAATGAAACTAATAATTCATGAATAAAGCAAAAAAAAAAAGATGATAAAGTTAATGATTCCTAAATAAAACAAAAAAAAGAAAATAAAGAAGGATAATAAAATAAAAGAAAATAAAATAGAAAATAAAATAAGAAATTAAATTAATGGTCCTCCCATATTGGTTGGTTGGCCATATAAAACTTAAATATAAAACAAAAATAACTAAAAATAATGGTTCTACCATATTGGTTGGTAGACCATTCAATAAAAATGATTAAACAGAAAATAATAAAACAATAAATAATAATGGTTCTACCATATTGGTTGGTAGGTCATTCAACAAAATAAATTAAAAATAATTAAACAGAAAATAATAAAATAATGGTTCTACCATCTTGGTTGGTAGGCCATTCAATAAAAATGATTAAACAGAAAATAATAAAACAATAAAAATAATGGCTCTACCATATTAGTTGATAGGCCATTCAATAAAATAAATTAAAATGATAAAACAGAAAATAATAGAACAATGGTCTTTCATATTGGTTGGTTGACCATGTTAATCTAAAAATAAAAAGAAGTCAAATAATAATAATAATAATAATAAACATGATTAGTCCATAATATTTGGTAGACTAAAAATCTGCTAACCAGTCAATCAAATTAACTTAATTAATTAAACTAACAAATACGTTAACCAATTAATTATATTAATCAGTTAAGTTAATTAATTCAACCAAACAATTAATTTAGCTAACTAAGGTAACAAACTTAGTCTACCAATTAATTTAACCAATCAAATTAACAAATTTGTTAATTAACCAATTAATTTAACTAATTAAGTTAATTCATTAAACAATCAATCAATTAAGTTGATAAAATTTGTTAATCAATCGGTTAATTTAACTAATTAAGTTAATTTGTTAAGTTGCTAGTCAATCAACTAATGTAACAACTTTATTAATCAACCAATAAACTAGTCAAATTAAGTTGTTAATCAACCAATCAAGTCAAATTGGTATTTAATCAATCAATTAAGTTACCAAAAATATTTTAATTAATTATTTAATCAACTTAATTAATAAAATTTCAACTAATTAAGTTAAATTGATACTTAATCAATCAATTAAGTTAACAAAAATATGTTAATCAATCATTTAATCAATTAAATCAATAAGATTTCAATCAATCAAGTCAAATTGTTACTTAATTAATCAATTAAGTTAACAAAATTTGTTAATCAATCAATCAATCAAGTAATTCAATCACAGTTTGTTAAATTAGTACACAATCAATTAAATTAAGTTAACAAAAACCTGTTAATTAATTATTCAATCAATTAAATTAACAAAATTTGTTAAATTAATCAATTAATTCAATTGCTTAAGTTAAAGTGCTATAATCAACCAATCAATTAATTAATTAATCAATTAATTAACCAATCAATCAATTAAATCAAATCAATCATTTAATTTAACTAATCAACTTAGAATTCTTGATTAATCAATCAATAAATCAAATTAACAAATTTGTTACTCAATCAATTAAATTAATTTGGCCCTTCTATACCGATTGGTTAACCAAGGTCATTCTTTCTAAATAACAAAAAAAAAAAAAACAGGTTCATTCATACTGGTTCAATGGCCTAAACTTAGTGGTTCTATCCTATTGGTGGACTGACCACTTGATCAATGGTTCACTCTTATTGGTAGAGTGACCAAATGTTATGATTATTGATCCATCCCTATCAATAAGTATAATCAGTGCCTTTTATGATTTTTTCCTAACTGGAGGCCAGACTACGAAGTCGTAATTATCCTATTAATAGATGGACCAATAAGAATCAATCTTTGTTCATTTTTTATCGACAGGGTAACCATTAATTAAAGTGGTTGTTTCATACTGATGGATTAATCATTAAGTCATAGTTCATTTATATTGGTTAAATGACTTAAAATAATTATGTGGTTCCTTCATATTGGTTGAAGGACCATTAAAGAATATTTCTAATTATGTGGCGACCTTCATGCCTCATCAATTAAAGATATCTTTTAAGCAGTTTATGTCTTTTCAGAAGATTTCAAATGAAAAAATATGCTGCCCAAATAATCTTTCATCTTTTTAAAGGATACTTAAAGAATAATTTTCAAGAATCTTCTTCAAAGATACTCACCTTTTTGTGAGAACTTCAAGATCCTTTAAGTATCCTTTAAAAGATACTCATGGACTCCTCTTTACTAAAAAGAACAAAAAAAATGACTTGTATGCTGTATTAAACTTCTACTTGTTTTCTGTTTATTTCAAGCCTTATCTGGATGGTTAATCAAGGGTTACCAATCATTTATTGGTGTAATTAACATTGACGGAAGTCAGTGGGGAGAGGTCAAGAACACGGATCCATAGTCGATCCAGAAGTCATTTAGACTGTAAGGATTAATCCTAAAAGTCTGCCTAAAAGAAAAGAGAACATGTTTTCAAAACTTAAAACTCCTTTTCAAAATTAAGATTTCCCTAAAGATTTTCAAATCCGACAAAGATTTTTTAAAATCAATGGATAATAAAATCATCCCAGAAGGAAGTCTCACATATCCCCAGTTATACATGCTGGCTTATTGTTGGCCACCTCCATAACCTGATTGTTGCTTATACTGTACTTGTGAATCATAACCTCCTTGACTCTGACTCTGTCCTCTACTAGTGTCAATGTGCAAAGAGAAATTAGGTGCATATACTCTACCACCAGTAGTAGCACCTACAACTGCACCAGCATCATCACTAGGAGGTTGTGTGTTGTCATCGTAGTCATCATCACCATCATCATAAATAGTAATCAACCTCCTTCTGGCCTTGCTTTCTTACTTTCCTTGCGATGCTTGTTACTGGCGTTCCTCCTTTTGTATTTGCTCATTCACCTGATCATGTAGCCCTTTTCCCCGCGGCATATGTCTCACATAAATACGCTTCATCTCATCAATTGCGGGGTCATCTCTAGCAGCAAACATCAAGCCTCTCAAGTTTTGATGTGCTTCTTCTTAAGAATGGTGGTGGTCCAACCATTCTAAGAATGACTAGCCTGCTATCTGATTCTGAGTGTATAGTAGGCTCAACCTCAATGTCAGGCGCAAACAAAGGCACATGCTCTCTCTGACACTCAATTGGAGGAGGTAGATATTCTCTTGGCCTCTTTGATGTTCTTAAGTATGGATCCCTTGCAACAACTTCATCCAATATACCCTTTGCCCATTCTCTATGTTCAGGATAAAAAACTGGCTCATCAACCTGAGCTCGCGTCTCAACCCAAGATTGCAAGGGATGGTCATCATCAAATAATGCCTCTACATCAATCTAGCCAATTGTATCTTCTGGATACATCTGTCCAGCAAGTTAGGAGGCTCGTTTCTCTCTTAATTGTTGTCTCAACTTGATATTTATTATCTTCAATCTCATATTATAATGACAATATATCAATTTTCTAACCGTACAACCTTTAGCCGATTGCGAACCTTTGAGTGTATAAGGCTAAATGTGCTCTAATTTCTTTCACATTGGCTTGTTGCGGTTGTTTGACTTAGTACTCTGATTGTAATGTACGCCAGTAGGTTATTAGCATAGTCCCTATGTTTCACCATAATCCACCATTCAACTTTTCGACTAGTAGGGGAAAAAATAAATATAAATGAAGATTAGTTCTTATGTAAGTAGCAAGTAGTAATACATATGAATCCAATTTAATCACTAAGGTCTAATATACTTAGGCTCACTCTTTGAGTAGCATATTGCAATTGCTCTTCAGCATATGCCCTAGTCCTTAGCCTGTAGTTCTTCATCTATAAAGACAACATGAACAACTAACATAAGTAATTAAGTAAAGTTTTATGCAACTCATTGATCTATTCGATAAAGACTTGTACTTTAGCGTCAATTCTTTCTTCTGCTGTCCTCGATTAGGGACTAAGAGATTTAGGGGGGCCTTGAATCACCTCTCCATCAATGTGTGCATTATTACCGTACATGATTTGAGGATTTAAAAAATAACCTACATTCATGTAGAATTAGTAAGTAAGAATCTAAAATAACTAAAATAATACATGATTTAATAGTACAATTAATCACTTACCAATTGTATGATGCAAGTCATAGTGTAATGTACCTTCCCATCTCTTATCAATAATCTTCCACCATTTACTATAACTTCTGGGAAATGCCTTCTGCAGCTCTAACTTGGCAAGATCCATGGCCTCGTACAGGTATCCTATATCATTCTTGTCATCACCATCCACCATTCTTAGGGCCTTCACGAGCGGTGTTACTACTTTTATGTAACGCCAAACCTTGTCCCATAAATCCTTGTCATCTATGATTTGAAGCATGTCTAAATAATCAAGTTAAGCATCAACATTAGATCTATCCATATAATCCCTCATCTCCTTGTTGTACATGAAAGTCTTAAGCTCTTTCTTGAACTTGTGCAAAGACTCCAAAGAAATAAAATTCGAAGCAAATCTTGTTGGTCCTATATAGATGATATCTCGGTCCCCACTTGCTATTTCTCTGAACATGTTTAAGATCCTAAGATGACCATAAATGTATTGGGTAACCTTTTGTGCCATTTTAACTGTCTTTTTCATATGTTGTCATTGCCAATATCTTCAAGCATCAAGTCCAAACAGTATGCTGCATATAGGACCTAATATAAGTCATTGCGCTTCTCCATTAACTTCTTCCCTACAGCCTTATAACTTACTTCATTGTCCGTGACTATTTGGACAATATTTTCTTCTTCAATTGCTTGCACCATATAATCCATCAAATTGAACAAATAATTTACATTTTTCTCATAGTTTGATGCATCAACATATTTCATGAAAATTGTACCTTCAGTGTAATAAAGCAAAAAGTTAATCATAGACTTCTTCGTTGTACTAGTCCAGCCATCACACATAAGTGTGCATCTTCTCTCCCTCCAGACAATGTTAAAGCTTTCAACCCACTATAGAAGCTCATCATACTCTCCATCAAGGCCACGTCCATATATGTCTCGATGTGTTGGAGCCTTTAAGCCAGGGCCAACATCTACTATGACATCAATCATAGGCTGAAAATATAGAGATTTAGCCGCATGTGAGGGCACACCTGCATGCAAAAACTATTTACAAATACTTTTAAATGCATGTCATGTTATTTTAGTTGACTTTTTCACCCCTTTCAATGCTTGCTTGATTTTTGGTTGTGTAAAGCTGCGCCTACCGAATACATAATTGTCTATGAGACCTATTCTTTGTGGATCATACCATGTATATGTGCATTGTGTTGTACCAAGTATACTAGATTAAGTCCCTGATCCTGATGCTTTAACATTTTCTCTTCCTGATGGTCTACTAACTCTTCGTCGAGGCTCATCTTTTGCTTGAGCTAGCAAACTCTCTCTCCTAGTTTGGGTCATCTTTGGATCTGAATCTTCAGTATCCTCATCAGTAGACTCATCAAGAATGTGCTTACCCCTCTCATGTACAGAAATACCATAGCTTGAGGTGGACTTCCCTTTTCCTTTTCTACTTCCTCTGTATGAAATCTCCTCACGGAGTTCAACCTCTTCTTCAGCAATTTGTTCTTTCTTCTCTTTTTTTGTTTGAGCATCAATTGTTGCATTTCATTGGCCAATGGTCGAGGACAGAGGGTACATTTCATGACTTGTCCCGTGATCCCTTCCAAATGCTCTTCTCCTCTAGTCACTCCACCTATCTCTTTGCTACAATATTTGCATTTCGCTCTTCTTTTCTTAGCATCAATTAAAACGACGTGGTCCCACCTGGATCCTATGTATCCTTACCCCTCTTCGTCTTGACGTCTAGCCATGATCTTGCAATAACAAAGTCAAAAAGATAAAAAGATGTAAGTACATTAATAGGTCGTAATGGAGCTTAATTAGGCTTTAATTGATATATAATTAAGGTAATTAGATAAAAGTCTTAATTTTTAGGGTAAAATTTAGGGGTTTTATCTAATGTACCTACAATTAATTCAATTGACAGCATGCTCCTACTCTAATTTATGCAATAAAGTTTAATTGAGCTTCAGTTGACATTTAATTAAAGTAATTATATAAAATCCCCAATTTTTAACTGCTAATTAAGATAAAACTTAGAGGTTTTATCTAATTAACCTACAATTAATTCAATTGACAACATACTCCTACTCTAATTTATGTAATGAAGCTTAACTGAGCTTCAATTGACATTCAATTAAAGTAATTAGATAAATAACCACTAAGTAAAATTTAAGGGTTTTATCTAATTAACCCACAATTATTTCAATTGACAACATGCTCCCAGTCTAATTTATGTAATGTAGCTTAATTAAGTTTTAATTGACGTTTAATTAAGGTATTAGACAAAAGTCCCAATTTTTTACCGCTAATTAGGGTAAAATTTAGGAGTTTTATCTAATTAACCCACAATTAATTCAATTGATAGCATGCTCCTACTCTAATTTATGTAATGAAGTTTAATTAAGTTTCAATTGATGTTTAATTAAGGTAATTAGACAAAAGCTCTAATTTTTACTGCTAACTAAAGTAAAATTTAGGAGTTTTGTCTAATTAACCCACAATTAATTCAATTAAGAGCATGCTCCTACTCTAATTTATGGAATGAAGCTTAATTGAGTTTCAATTGATGTTTAATTAATGTAATTAGATAAAAATCCCAATTTTTAAATGCTAATTATGGTCAACTTTAGGAATTTTGTCTGTTTTAGAGGAAAAAAGTAATACTCAACTGATAATGTTCTTAACAACTTAAAAATTAACAAAGAGAAAAAAAAACTTAAAAGAACTTCCAAGAATTTCTTTCTGTTCTTTTTTCTTCCACTCGGAATGCTGTCGACTACATCGGAGGCAGTGTTAAACGGAAGCCGCTGCTGGTGGCGGAGGCGGCATAGACCCCCCAACCTCCCCCTCCCTCCTTCCTGCTCTCAGCCTCTCATGGAGAGGGGGAGAGGTGCGGTAGGCACACCCCCCCAACCAGTGGGGGGTGCCATGGTGGCTTCCCCCCTTCTTTTTTTCTCTTTTTTTCTTCCTCTTTTTCTTTTTTTCCTTCTAAAAAAAAAAAAAATCTTTCAACAACAGCATAATCAACACTCCTTAGGTTAAACAGTACCAGTGGATTATGGTCTAATGAACTTCCTACTCAACAAAATTGACATAAAATAAAAATGGAATAAAATAAGCAGCATTCTTAACACTCCTTTGGTTAACAGTAGGATTATGGTCCAAATTTACTTACAACTCAACAAATTAGTCTAAACAGAAGTAACCAAATATACGGTTATTATTTTCTGATTTTTCGTCCCCCAAACCTGAGTTTGTCATTTTTTTTTTCATTGTCAGGGATTTTCCCATTTTCCTGAAATTTGGGGGCACCCGTAATACTGTTCTATTCATGAGCTTAAGGACAGCTTGGTCTCTTTTCATCTTTTTGTGAAAATTTCTTAACCACTAGATTAGTAGATAACCTTTATACTCCTTTCTCTTTCCCTATAGTCCACTTTGGATGGACTGGTGCACCTGGATAACGAGTAATAGCCATCCTAAGCGAGCAGTGGTGTAACGACCCGCCACCCTATAATCGGGGATTCGATTACTAAATGGGTACCGCATCATTAATTTGGAACCAAACCAGGATCTAAGTAAGTCTGGGAAATAAATGATAAACTAAGCTAAACATTCACATCGCATTGAATTGAAAGGAAAATGCAGAAATTAAAAGTTATTACAATGCGACTCGATACAGCAAATAATTACATACTCCAACATAAGAGAATTAATTAAACATACATACCAGAAATAAAATAACAACTACATCGGGGCATACCCCGGAACAACAGTCGTCGGCGCTCAACACACAGCCGCACACTCCTCGCTAGGTCTGCCGGGAGTCCTCACATGAAAACCGCAGGGATGAGTCTCAAAGACAAGACTCAGTAGGGATCCTTCGATCCCCACTGCCCACGCACACACCCCCAAGTGAAGAATACAGCTGACGGTAAAGTAACAAGCATAGTGGTAATTACTATTCCTAGATCTCAATGCGAATCACATGCAATCGAAATGTATTAAACATGCATAATTCCAAACCAGACGACTAGGGAACCCACAACCGCCGTCTCGATAGAACACGCCAACCACACAAACAACAGTGGGGAAAACATTGACCCGCTGAGACCAAGCAGTAACCCCTCGGATAGCACTCTCGCTACTCCGGCCCAACTGGCTCAGGTGGTTACTCCTTCCCTCAGCATGAGTGACACTCCGAAGGTACCACTCCCACACAGGTACTAGTTGACCCCGGGGTTCACCAGGTGACCCTCTCTCACTAGGCGTCACCCCGCCCACGCCCCCACCGGCGCTGTGCTCCACCCACACCAGCACAGGGTGATAAAGCGCTACAACTGTCACTCCAGGTCCACAGTAACTCAAAATCCGGCACAGTACGATCCGGTCACGTGAAAAGCCCGCGATCGCACGACATACAACGCAGTGCCATCTGGTCATGAAGAATCCATCATTATCGAGTGCACTAAAGCATGCATTAACTAACTATCTAGCAGTATGAACACATTTTACTGGCATGAATTAGTGTAGTTCTGTCTTGAATCGCGTCGCCCAAGGCCGACGCCATTCAAGCTCCCTGTACTGGTTCATAAAACATCGTCCTCAGAATCTGGCCTAAAAGGCGTCGACAGAGGTCGCCTTTTGAAAGGCGTCAACATCCTCAGACGCCATTTAGCACAGAAATCCAGGATTTGCAGAAAACATTAATCATGGGATTTCTGCCTAAAAAGGCGTCATGGTTACCCGACGCTTTTACGAATCGTGTCGCCCACCCATGACGTCTTTTAGTCCCAGAATCCCTGAACCGACAGAACCTCAGTAAAGCAGTTCTTGTCTAAAAGGCGTCATGACGGCCCGACGCCCTTCAAAAAGGCGTCGTCCATACACGACGTCTTTCAACCCCAGGAACCAGATCTGTCATGAGCCCGAGGGCTCCCATTTTCATCCCCAAAAACCCCAAAATCACCCGAAACGGAGAAGAAAGAGAGGCAAACCCAAACATCACGAATCCATAATCATAGAAATCCCCCATTTCAACAAGAGGAGCTCCTAAACATGTTTGTTCTACCCCCAAAACCATAGATCTAAAACATGCTTCGAGAGGGAGAATCATGGTTTGAACATAGAACACTATGGGAATCGTCACCCTACCGGTTACTTAAACTCCTCCAAGCTTCAAGCCGTCCACCCGACTCGTCCCACGCCGCCGCCGGTACCGCCGTGGTCGTCCTTACTCCACCGTGACGTCGGCCGCCGTCCGGAGAGTAAAACGCCGCAGTGGAAGTGGAGGTGGTAGTGGTGGGAGCTAGGTGGGTGATGGAGTGGAGGAAAGGATGAAGTGGTGGGAGGAAAAGAGGGAGGAGAAGGGGCTGCCGTCGGGATCGCCGGAAGGGAGGAGAGAAAGAGAGGAGGAAGAAAATGAGGGAAAGAAGGAGGGCTCGCGGGGTTAACCAGAGACTGGCTAAAACGCGTCGACATGGACAGACGCTTATCAGGTGACGTGACGGCCGCTCTGACAGGACTCTGAAATGCGTCGTTCTACACAGACGCCGTTCAGGAGACATGTCAGGGCCGTACTCTGACAATTCCAGAGTCGCAGTCTGAACGGCATCGTCCCATGCAGACGCCGTTCAGACGACACGACATGGCCGTACTCTCGCGGCCCAAAGCCAGCCCACGTGGCACCCACATGGCAGAACCTAAAACGCGTCTGCAACGGTGGACGCCGTTTAAACCGCGTCGAGCAGGCTCGACGCGAAACCTCACAGAGTCTCTGCCCCATTGGAGCCTGAACTACAGGGTCCGACCCCGAAAACCGGATCCGAAAGCCTCAGTCCTTACAAGTGGACTGGGCGTGGACTCCTTTCTCTTTTATTTTTACTTTTTTATTATTATGGAAAGTAACTAGGCCATTTTTTATACTTTTATTATTTTCAGGCCAATATTCATCAAATATTCATACTTCTCAGATGATTATAAACTGGAGGGACTTGTTATTAAGCAATATTAAGTTTTTAGGGATCAATATCCAAATACATCAGATACATGGACTTTATTCATGATTTTCTAATTCACAGGAATCAAAAATCAAAAGAACCCAAAAATGAATAGAATATGATGAGGAGGTGTTTGCACCCTTAAAATTTCCTCCAAGATTTCTAATTGAGAGCTAAATTTGACAACAAAATCAGCAGGAGATGGATACATAATCATACTAAAAATCTCAACAAGGTTTGTGCATATTAGAGTTTCATATGATCAAGTTGGGCAGTAGAATTAATACTTGCTAAGTTGTAGTGATTTAAAAAAAAAGGGATGGCAAGAGGAGACGTGAGGCATGCATGATGGTATATTAGGTCAATACATATACACTTAAGAAAAAAATGAACATGGGCTAAAGTATAATAACATCATGAGGGATATTAAAAAGGAGGAGGAGGAAACATGACATTGAAATAAATGTGTACCTGGTCCTCCTTTAGCTCTCTTTGAAAGAGAGCAAGAATTGCAGCAATACTCAGCAACAACACCTGGCAGCAGCAACAAATGCACCAGGAATAATTCCTGGGCCCGGCGGTAGCAGCAGGGACAGCCACAAGAGCCAACGGCAGCAGTAGGAGCAAAAACTGGAGCAGCAGTGCACAGCACAGAGAAAAGAAAGAGGCCGGCCACAAAAAAAAAAAAGGAAGGAGGGGAGCGGTCTGGTTTTTATTAAAAAAAAGAAGATAGAGATGAGGGGGGGGGAGAGTCCACCCTTGTGTGGACTCTTGACCCTCACCGGCAAGGATGACAGTACCGGTACCGGTATCGGTGGGTACCGGTACGGTACCGGCCCAATCCCAGTCCAGTACTGGCCGGTACCGGCCCGGTACCGGTCGGTACCCAGGGTACCGGTGCCGGCCGATACCGGTACGTACCGGTATCGGCTGGTACTGCCAACCATGCTCACCGGGTGAAAAAATATCACCCGGTGAGGGTAGTAGGGCACGCACCCTTCCCCCTCTCTTGTAATTGTTCCAGAACAATAAAAGAAAAAGAAAAAATGTGAACAGTAACCTAAAAAAAAGAAGAAGAAGAAGAGAAATAAAAAAAGGAGGTAGGGAAGGAGTCCACCCATGGGTGGACTCTCCACCCTCACCGGGTGGATGAAACCCACCCGGTGAGGGTGGGTAGGTGCATGCGCCCTCCTCCCTTCTTTTGAATCTGTCCCGGGACAGTAAAAAAAAAAAAAAAAAAGGGGAGCCATAATAGTAAAAAAAGGGGAGAAGATAGAGATGAGGGGGAGGGCAAGAGTCAATCCACCCGGTGAGGGTATGCAGGTGTATACGAACCTCTCTTCCTCTCGGCCAACTGTCCAAGGACAGTAGGACAATAAAAAAGAAAAAGAAAAAAACGTGAACAGTAAGAAAAAAGAGAGAGGAGAAAAGTCCATCCACACATGGACTCTCCACCCTCACCGAGTGGATGCAGCCCACCCGGTAAGGGTAGTGTGCCATGCGCACACTTCTCTCTCTCTTGTAATTGTCTAAGTAAAAAAAAAAGAGATAAGCTCCAGTAAAAGGGTAAAAAAAAAAGGAAGGAATTAGTAAAAACTGTCGTGATAATCTGACAGTCCGATTTTATCAATTTAGTCCATCTTCTTAAATCTAACGATTTGACTATGCTAGTCAAGATCGTTAATCTTGTTTAATCAAATCAATCACTCTGATTGTATTTATTAATATTAGAATGATCTTTTGATCATAATAATTACGACTCTGGAGCATAATTTGTTATAATTAATCAAAATTCTGATCAATATTTATAGTTCCTGATGTAATTATTGGGTTGTTACAAATAGAAATTTTTGTCATGTTGTAATGCCCTTGCTCAGTGAGGCCTCATTGTAATTTGTAACATCTTTGATTAATCAAAATATCATTATTTATTATTTCCATTGTTGCACATTGTGTGGTCTCTTATTTTTTTCACACGAATTTTATGGCAATTATCAGTTTTACGCATAAAGGGGTTAATCAAAGGTTTCTAGTGATTTCACTAATGTAATTAACATCGATCGAGGTCGATGGAGAGGGGTCCAAATTCAAATCCACACGCTTGATTCGGAATCCAACTCATTATTTACGAGTCGCGAATCAAACAAAATATCCACATCCACATTAAAACATATAAAAAAATTCATTTTTATGTTTTTGATAAAATATCATTCCCACAGGGGGATAAAAAAAACAATTGGAACAATGTGCTAATTCATTGAAGAGAATAGGACACCTTTTAGCACTATATTTGGTGCCTGGGCATCAGATCTTGTGATGGCATATACTGTTCCCTAGGTGTTTCAGCTTTGAATCAGACCAGTTTGTTAGTTCAGGTAATTTTTAAATGTGCCTATGTGGAGGTACACCAGAAACACTGCCACAAAGCCTAGAAATATTCTTGATTTCCATGCTTCTTCCTGATTTTAGGGCATGATTGACAGGAGTTACCTTCTTCTTTCCTTTGTTGCACTCAAAGCAAAATCTCTTCTTCATTAAATCTTCCTACTTTTGCTTGAGAGATCATGGAATGCAGAATCGGCCGATCCCGATCCAGATCGGGCGATTCGGATTGGGATTGGCAGGTCCCGATTCAGCCGATTTCGGCCTATCCCGGCCGATTCCGGACGATCCAAGCCGATTCCGGCCGATCTGATCCCGATTCGGATCGGGATCGGCGGGTCCCAATTCGAGGACCCGATCCGATCTGGAATTCCTTGTGAGAGATCTCAAGGAGGTTTTGCTTTCCTCTAGAAAACTCAGCGGTCTATCTTCCTTGGATATCATTAGCCTTGATCTTCTATACATCACTCTTTCCTATTGCATCATGTAGGACATTGCCAAAAATGAAAAAAGAAAACTGAATTAGACATTGACATGATGGTCTGAAATAGTTCAGATGCCGGTTGTTTTTTATGGTCCCAAAATAATTCATTTTCCTTTGACATGTCTGATTGTATGTAATATTCATTGTGTGAACATATTATTTCAGCCATGAGGGGCACCAGAGTGTTTGGCACTCTATCATATTTCTCCATGTTGGTTGCTTCTCTCAATTTTCTCTTTCTTTTGGCTCTCTATGAAGTGGTGTTGTTGGTGTCTGCACTACTTTTTTTGTTTTTGTCCATCACCTGTAATCCTAAGATGGTCTCTAACCGCTGTCAGCGGTGAAAGCATGGAGAATGCACTCCGAGCTTGCTGTAAAGGGATCAAGATTGGGAAGATTCTTATACATAGAGAAGGAGATAATGGTCAGCAGGTTTGTACAAAAACCACTTTTCCCCCTAACTGCACTGGATTGCTTCTCAACTGTTTGTTTTGCCTTGCAGCTCATGTATTATAACCTGCCTAAAGACATCTCGGATAGGCATGTATTGCTATTGGATCCTATACTAGCCACAGGTTAGTCTTAATTTGTAGCAGTCATTTAGCATTTTGTCAACATTAGTTGCACATTGAAAATGAATAACGTTGTCGCAATGCCAATATTGATGCACTAGATATGGACCTTTCCTTGACTTTCTTTGCTCCATGGAACTTCTAGTGAAACTGGTTCCTAGGATGTCTATCTTAGGTGCATAATCCTCTAAAGATTTTTGCGGACTATCTAGTCACAGCTTGAGTTGAGGTGCATGCGATTTTTTTTTCCTATGTTTACTTTTTCTCAGGCTTGCAGCTGGAAGCAAAGGATAGTATTTGCAAAATCTAAATTTGATGCTTTACGTTAGCCCTTGAAGAAGGTTAAGACAGTAGGAAAAATGGAAGTCCTGAAGTTTTAATTTAATGCTTTATGTTAGGCCTTGAAGAAACTCAGTACATAGTTGGAAAATTGTAGCTTTGTGCAAATGTAGCAGAACTTGGCTTACTATGAGCTATCGTCAAAATCAGGGTTTGCGGACTCAGATCAACTTGCACGAGTTGGCTCATATCTAGGAGGATATGAGCCACAAACATGCTCTAACTTGCCGAGTCGGTCAAGCCTTATTGTAGATTGAAGAGACTCGATCCAGCTCGAAGTGGCTTGATGTGTCTTGTGCAAGTCACTTTGAGCCAGAATCGAGTCACTTCCATCTGGCCCGATATCCTGCAAGTCACTTAGAAAATAAATTCTAAAAATAAAAAAGTAGAAATGTTTTGCAAATGGACAAGGATCTATATTCTACTTCACTTGATTAGATCAAACTTTAAATCAACAATACTTGATTTATTTAATAATTAAGTAATTATGAAAACAGGGTAGATTACTTAAGTAGTTTAATAATTAGACTTTTTTTCTAATTTATTAAGTAATTTACACTTTCATATCGATTAATATGGTAGATTTCTCCGAAATTTGTTTTAAACTCATTGTCATTACTAAAGCATGAGTTACAAGTTTATTTGTGTCATGTTTACTCATAAAATTAGAGAATCTGGATTTAAAAAAAAAACAACTTTGGTAATGAAATGGCTCGACTCCCTGTGACTCATGCGACTAGTGCAAGTCGGACCAAGTCTGCCTATGTCGGACCGATATGACTTGTATCTAGGAGAATCTGAGCTGATCCACCAAGTTGACCAACCTTAATTCAGAATATTACTTCTCTGAATCTTTTTATGCCCCATTTTGTGCTGATACTTTAGTCTGAGAGACGTTGTTAGTTACCATCCTTTAGAAAATGAAATTCCATGCAACCTGTTGCTATTTGTACTTCAGAGGAACTCTCCATTTATCTGCATTCAACTAATGAATATATTTGTGCCTTTTCATGAGATACACAAATATGTCAGAGATTATCCTTGACTTATCCAACATTCCGAACATCATTATCTATTTTGCTTTTTTCAAAATGTTCTTTTTCTTGACTCAATCAGTACTTTTGCAAATTTTCACTTTGTGAATGCTGCATTTATACATGATGACCTGATTTGCGTATGAAGTCTCTTCCATCAAGTTTTGAAAGATTAGGAACTCTATTCTGAACCAGCTTTCAGAAATATGATTCACTTTTTCTTACAAAGAACACACATTTGATTTCAACTGGTCTTTTGATGGGAATCCAAGTGTTGAGGAAGCGAAACCAATAGTCCATTTTATTTTATTTGGCCAATTAGAGGCCCATTTGATGTATTTTTCATTTTTTAAAGATTTTAGGTCAGATTTTAGTCATTTATTTTGAATTAGGCGTATTTTAGTCATTAGGTTACGGTTCAAGTCAGATTTGCTTTAAATAGTGGTGTATCCGTTCTTTGAAAAGTAATGAAGATTGAGAGTTTTTGAAGCTAAGCAGCCTCCGTGATGGAGCCCTTCCCTGGGTTAGATGCCCTAAACCCTTTCCCTTTCCCTGGTGCGTCGGGTGCGATGAGAGTAGTCTCTTCAAAATCCCTTCTTCCCGCCGCTGTTCCGCATCATCTTTCCCTAACTTGATTTTCTGGATAAGAAAAAGAAAAGCTAATGTGACTAGAGAGAAGCTATAAACATTATGTCAACAAAGAGGGCATCCTTGTAAACTTCAAACTGTACACAGTGCATCAGAATTCATCTGAATTTTTTGTACTCAAAAGTCTTCATGTTCCGTTTCCTGTACTCTTGCATGTCAAATCAACATTGCTTTTGTTTTCTTTACTAGTAACCTTCACTTTAAGTTCTGTAATGTCTTTGAAATTGTCTTGCCTTTGTTAATCTTTATTTATAAACAATTTCTTGTTCCCTGTGATAATTTTTTATTCCTGATAGGTAATTCAGCAGTTCAAGCTATTTCTTTGCTCACATCAAAGGGTGTTCAGGAAGCCAACATCATATTTTTGAACCTCATTTCTGTAAGTCAGATTACCTCAAAATACATACTATTTCTTGCATTTTTATAAGCAAGTAATACTTCATAGTGCTGTAAGATTATACAAATTGGTTTTGAATTCCTATTGAAATAAGAGGGGTGAGGCTTTAATATTCATAGAATGTGTGCTTAAAATGCATTTTATTTCTGTCTTTGAGATAAGAAAACACGGGCATACCTTTTTTTTTTTTTTACCCATTGATGGTCAACAACATAACGCAAAGTTGCGTTCATCACATCTATATGAATTCTCTAGGCACTAAGAATATATCTTTGAGGAGAAATGCTATGTGTGTGTTGAAACCCTTTTTTTAAAGCAAAAGGGAGAAGCCCCCCCACCGGTTGGGGAACCCCCCACCGGTTGGGGAACCCCCCACCGGTTCCAAGAGGGAAACCGGTGGGGGGGGAGGAGCAGCCCTCCCTTCTCTCCCATTATTAAATTCAAAGAAAGGGGGGGGGGAATTAATTAGGATGGAGGGAGTTAATGGGGAATCCTAACCCCATTCACACATGGGTTGAGAATCCCATGTGGAAACCCTCTTAACTCCATCTTAAACCCCCTTTCACACCTAGCCCAAACCTGAAGTTAATGGGGTTAAACCCCTTTCACATTGGCCTAAACCCAAACCCCCAAAATCTGAAAAGAATCTCCCATTTAATGGGCCCCAAAAAAGCAGAAAAAGGAAGTGGGGGAGGGGAACCCCCCCCACCGGTCTTGGGAAACCGGTGGGGAGACCCCCCACCGGTTCCCAACCGGTGGGGGGGGGGGGTCCATGGCCGGTGGCCATTCCCCCCACCGGCTGGAACCGGTGGGGGTGCCCACCTTTTCCCCCCCCCATTTCTCCCTCTTTTTGTTTGCTCTCTCTCACCCTCTCTTGCCATCTATTGGCCAATGAGGAATAAAAAATAAAAATGGGGGAGGAAAGAGACTCCAACCGGTGGGTACCCCCCACCTCAACCATTCCGGTGGGTACCCCCACCGATTAAGGCTTTGAAGCCTATAAATACCCCCCAAGGGGTAAGAAGAAGCCCCATGCCCATTTGGCCCAAAAATTCCTAGGGGAAACTCTGCCAGTTTGAAGACCAAATCCGGTGCTCTTGCCCGGGTTTGCTGCGATTTGGAGGCGATATTTTCTTGGAGGGCTCTCTTCCTAAGGTTTATTCCTAAGGGGAAGCTCTGCCAAATTTATGTTGTAAAATCACCGTTCTATAAGACGGGATTATGCCGAAATAATGAATGAAATGCCCATGTTGTTCTTTGAGCATATGTGTGTGCATGTATGTTCATGAATCTATTATTTAAGTAACACTATGTTACTATATTTTCATATGCAAAATAATTAGTCTTATAACTAATTAAAACACATAAAACATATAATATTCTAAAATATCATTGGCCTCATCCCATACATAACTAAAACTTAATAATGAAACATTAACTCATAAAATAATATACTTAAGTTAAAAATGACTTAAATACTCCACATACTTAATTAATTAATAAAATCTGCGAAAATTATCTAAAATTAATAAAATAAATATAAAAATCAGAAAAATTCTGTGAAAATCAGTAATACTCAGTAAAAATCAGAAAACAAAATCTGGAAATTACATAAATCCAAAATATAAGTTAAATATCCTTCATATACCTAATTAATTAATAAAAATCAGTAAAATTAATAAAAAAATCAGTAAAATTCAGTAAAAACCAGTAAAAAACAGAGAACCAAATCTGAAAATATATAAAAATCTGAAATGACTAAAATGCCCCTAGAGCTTAATACAAATTACAAAAATACCCTCATACATATTAAAAATCTGTAAAAATCACAGAAAATTCTTAAAAATATCAAAATCTCTCATATGTCCAAAATACCCTCCAAACCTTAATAAGATGGGTAAAATTACCAAAATACCCTCAATATGATAAAAATAAATAAAAATCTCAGAAAAAATATAAAAATAGACTTTAAGTCTAAAAATCCAATTTGGGTAAAATTACCAAAATACCCTTACAATCCAAACACACTTGAAATAACTCTAAAATACCTCCTAAGGTTTTGAAACCTTCCTAAATCATTAAAACTCATTTCATACACTTAAATAACCATAATCTCCCTATACCTTCCAGCTTGGCATAATTACAAAAATACCCCTATGGGTCTAAAATACTTGGAATCAATCCAGAATACTTGGAGTCAATCCAATATACTTGGAATTAATCCAAATAGCTTGGAATCAATCAAAAATCATATAAACACATCCAAAACTTGGGTGAGGCCAAGAGTTTAACCTAAAATATATCTTCATATGCATGTGCTGCATGTAGTAGTAGTGTTGCATGTTATAAGGGCATCATACGGACGGTTAATCAAGGGTTGCCGAGCAGTCGCTCAGCGTAATTAACACTGACCGAGGTCAGTGGAGAGAGGTCATATACTCGAATCTTCGCTTGATTCGAAGTCCCGGATTCCCTGAGGGCTAATCCCAAGCTCTCATAGTCCGATAAAATATAAAACCGACCTATAAATCCTCTAGATAAACAACAAAAAAATGGATTTCCGAATAATCCGACATAGGAGAGATGTGTCTAAGTCAGGTCCCGGACGAAGGTTAGAAAAACCTTCGCGCAAATAGAGATGGCACGCCCAGTGGGACCTCTCTTTCCCTTCATCTCTCCGTCCGGTGATGCCCTCACCACAACTCTACTACTAACTTTGTCATGTCTTATGCAGGTGACTGACTTTCTGCTTAAAAGACGACGATGGCGGCAAGGGTCACGTATGGCCCACTTGTGGTGGCGACCCACGTACAGTGTGGATATCTGACCACACCAACATGCTTCGGGGACTTCCCTGCAGTGATAGGATCTCCATACTTTTTGGGGGTCGTTCCGGCATCGGAGCTTGCTCCGGAAAAGAAGAAGAGGTGCGCTTCTCGCGCCAGAATATGCAACAACGGCAGCCGATATGGGCGAGTGCTTGCCGTGAATACCATCAGCATCTCTCCAGCCTCCTCGTCCAACGGGGGGCAAAAGCGGAAGGTTCTAACCGCAAGTCCGTCTAGGACGGGGAAAACTATATTGGTGGGGAACCTACATATTCGTTTGGATGGCGGGCAACCCATCATTCCTAAGATCCATCATATCCCGACAGTTCCTGTCCAGAATCGGTTCGGGATTCTATTGAAAGTTTGCCAAGATGGGGCAACGTTCGAAAATAAGAAAAGGACTCCAAAGGACACTGCTTGTCAGGAGCCAATAATCATACCAGAGCTTGTCATGTCTCGAGCGAGGGGCAACTCCATGCCTCGGAATGGGGGCAACTCTATGCCTCGGAATGGGGGCAAATTTATGCTTCGGGCTGGGGGCAATCCATTGGAGGATAGGAGCCTCCGTATAAAGGAAATGTGGGTAACCAAAAAGGAAACCCGCAAAATTCGCCAAGCTAGGGATACCCTAGCAGAACAACAGCCTCAACAGCTCGTAGAGTCTGAGGGGCAGATGACCAGCTCAACTACCTGGCCTCGTTCTTTACAAGGTCAAAAGATAAAGAGTGCCTGTAAGGCGCAGGAACAAGTCTGGCAACAGACATCTGTCCTTGAGCGGTTGGGCGCATTGGTCCGATCGACTCACAAAAAGAAGAGAACTGCCAGAAGGACAGAGAATAGTATACGGGTCTACACATGCTACACCTCCAATATCACCAACCGGCAGCCTTCCCAGCCGGAAGACCCAAATGATATCATCAATCTGATGCAACGGGTCGGGCCCATAACCCGTCAAATGGAGCAGGCTATGCGCTTGCTGAATCGAGGAAGTCAGGGGGCAGAGCCACCCCAAATTGACAGTAGCAATGCTGCTGGAGGAGCTGATGAAGACGAGGCAAATGCTTTAGATATTGAAGCCGCTCCAGAACAACCTCAGGATCAAATACAACCTCAGACTATAGAGGAGATGAGGCAAGAAAATCAACAACTCAAGGCTTTACTCTATGGCCTAATACAAAAGATGGAGGAGCAGCAAAGGGTAGCTCAAGTCCCCCCAGTAAATGTACCACCTCCAAGGGCAGTGCCTATGCCAACGGTGATAAGACCGCAAGCTGCAGAGGCCAACTTCAACCTTGATGATATACAGGAAGATCAGGTTGTGGAGCCCAATCATAATGCTCAGCAATCCCTTGCTTCTGCAGATGATGCTACGGCATTGCAGAAGCATCTTATTGAGCAAATTGTTGAAGCCAAAATAGCAGAACAAGACGACGGAATAGGCACATTCGACTTATACAAAGTGCCGTTTCCAGTATGTCATATTTTCAAGAAGCTCCCGCTGGATCACAATAAGTGTCCCAAATTCATCAGGTATGACGGGGAAGGTTCGGCCCAGGAACATATTGCCCACTATATGAGTGACTTGGGAGAGCTGGCTACTGATGAGGCCTATCTTCTGAGGTTCTTTTCTACCTCTCTCACGGGTATTGCATTCCAATGGTATGCAAAGTTGAAGCCTAACTCTATCAACAGTTGGGAGGAGATGCAGAAAAAGTTCCTCGACCGTTTCAAGGTGTCAGAACGAAAGGTCACCATCACTGAATTGGTGACACTAAAGCAAGGCAGGAATGAATCCGCCACCGACTATATCAAAAAATGGCGAAACCTCTGCATGAAATGCGACAATCCGCCGACCCGCGAGGATGCGGTACGATTGTGTAAAAGGAGCTTAAAGCCTGAAATAAGTGAAAAGTTGATTGGCGTAAATGTCAAGGACTTTGATCAACTAAATAACATTGTGACGGAGGTCGAAATATTCTATGCAGACCATCCAACCATTGCCTCCATTGGGGGGACAGTCCCAAAGAAGCAAAATATGGATACAGAAGAGGCCAATGCTATAGACTTTGCCTCAGCTGTAGAAAATACAGGGGGCAAGAACAATGTAAATGCCTCAACATCTAATAGAAGGGGATCATATGCCACCCTTAATGAGAGAAGGAAAATGACTTACTCTTTCATAAGGGAGGATACAAGAGAGTTGTTTAATGTCTGCATGCGGGCCAATCTCTTGATGCTACCCGAACCAAAAAGACCAGCAGAAGTTGGTAAAATAGATGAACCCAACTATTTCATGTACCATCGTATGTCGGGACATGTAATAGAGGATTGTTACATCTGCAAAGGGGAAATTGAAATGCTTATCCGAGAAGGGGCCGTGGAGATGGGGAAATACCTGGTAGACCCGCCTCAACCACATCGAATGCCCAGACAAACATTTACAGCAAATGTCGTCCATATGGATGAAAACTCCTCAGAAGAAGAGCCTACAAATAAGAATATAGATGCCCCTCCAGAGCAGGAAGTGGTATCATCATATCCCCCGGCGACCCCCACTCCGGAAGGGTCTATCGTGGCGGCACTGGAGGAGATTCAGATGAATATGTCACAGCTCTCCCATCAGCAAGTTTTGCCGGAACAGGAGGCAATACCGTCATATGTTCCAGCAACTTCCACTCCAGAAGTGTCTATCATGACAACATTAGAGAAGATTCAGATGAGTCTGATACAACTCTCTCACCAGCAAATCTCACTGGAGCAGAAGATAACTCCATCATATACTCCAATAATTTCCACTCTCGAGGGGTCCATCATGGCAGCACTGGAGGGGATTCAAGTGAGTCTGGGACAAATCTCTCATCAGCAGTATGAACTCACTCAAGTAATGGAAGGTCTTGCAAGACAATGGACAGAAGTCATGTCAATGGACAGAATCAATAGGCCTTTCTCCTTTGAGGAACCAGGACCAAAATGCAGTCGTCCTCTAAAGAGTAAGGGCAAACTTATCATAGACTTAAATGAAGCACCAGAAGCCCAGTACCGAGAGGGAGTGGTGCTCAAATGCAAAGGTTGTGAAAGTCACGACAATACTCTCGAGGCCACCTTTGCAGCTAGGCAAAGCTCTCGGGGAAAACAAGTTGCTGGTGCAGAAATAGGGATAAGTTTTAAAGATACTGAATCCCTGGCAAAAAAGCTCAAGAAACCATACTCATTTCCAATGGAAAAGACCAAAGAACTCTTCGAGTTATGTATGAGCAGAAAAGCAATTATTCTGCCCAAACCAAAAAGGGAAGAAGAAATACATCGGGTAGATGCACCCAATTACTGCCCATACCACCGCTTCATCACCCATCCAATTGAACGTTGCTTTATGTTCAAAGATGAAGTAGAAAAGCTTATTCAAGAAGGAAAGATAAATATGGGGAAATACCTGGTAAATCCCCCACAGCCACATACGATTACACATTGAGTGCAATTCGCAGATCCATGAGCACAAAAAAAAAAAAAAAAAAAAGAGTGTGGGGCTTAAAAATGAGGTGCCCCGTCAGACTTGATTGGTCCCGCTCTTGTGAGGGGCCAATTAAGGGCAAAAAAGTCTAAAAACCCAGCTGAAGTGAAAACCCGAAAGGGCGCTTCAGGCAAAAATGGGTGAACCCTGCTGTGTGAAAACCCGCAAGGGCGCACAGGCAAAAATAAAAGGGGCTAGCTTCGGTGAAAACTCGTAAGAGCGCCGATGTTAGTATTATATATTTAAAAAAAAAAAAAAAATACATCATCTTGCAACCCGTCGGGGGACAACGCGCAAAAGTTATTTGCGCCAAGAAAAGCCAATAATATTCGTGCGCCAATACATAGGCTCATAAAGCCGCATATTTGTTCCCCGACGGGGGGAGAACTCTCTCAGCCTGTTGAGGGTAGAGATCGAGTTTTCCCACATCCCTACCCAGGGAGGATATCAGAGTCGCCAATGACGAATAAACTCTTGGTACCACACTGGTGGTACAATAATGTCCCATCAAGGGCTACGATCGAGGCGATGATGACGATGACCTCCCGACCCGGTAAGGAAGTGGGAAAACTCGCTCTTCTGATCGATACAGCCTGAGGGGATGATCCCCGTTCCTGTTATACCCAAGGCAAATACACAGGCATATTCTTGAAAGATGTCACATAATTGTGGGTGATTCACCTCGAAAGAAAATATTTGCCGTCAAGAATATCATGCAATGCAGAATTCACAATTCGCCCACGGAAGGCGTTAAACTCCGGCATTCGCCCGCGGAAGGCGTTAAACTCCGGCATTCGCCCGCGGAAGGCGTTAAACTCCGGAATCTGCCCCGGGGAGGCGTTATACCCTGAAGATTTTCATATTCGCCCTGAGAAGGCAATATATCCTAAATCCTCCCCTTAGCTTAAACTAGTCCCACCGGTATGCCATAAAGGGGTTGAAAGATTCCTTTGCCCCAAGGAGGCATTGTATCCTAAAGTCTTCCCTGAGCATACGCCAGTCCCGCTGGCATGCCATAAAAGGGTTGAAAATTTTCCTATCGCCCCGAGGAGGCAATGTATCCTGAATCTTCCCTGGGCATACATTAGTCCCATCAGCATACCCATATGCTATAGTCCCATCGGCATACCCATATGCTATAGTCCCATCGGCGTGCTGAAGGCGGTCGAATTCGCCCCAAAGGGACATTATACCCTAAAATTGCCCCTGGTATACGCTAGTCCCACTGGTGTGCCTTGGTGGCCTGGAAATCCATATTCGCCTACAGGAGGCTTTATATCCTGGAAATTCATATTTCATATTCGCCTACAGGCGGCATTATATCCTGGAAATTCATATTTCATATTCGCCTACAAGAGGCTTTATATCCTGGAAACTCATATTCGCCTACAGGAGGCTTTATATCCTGGAAACTCATATTCGCCTACGGGAGGCTTTATATCCTGGAAATTCATATTTCGCCTACGGAAGGCTTTAAATCCTAGAATTCATATTTCGCCTACGGGAGGCTTTGAATCTCGGAATTCATATTCGCCTACGGGAGGCTTTGAATCTCGGAGTTCATATTTCGCCTACGGGAGGCTTTGAATCTCGGAGTTCATATTCGCCTACGGGAGGCTTTGAATCTCGGAGTTCATATTTCGCCTACGAGAGGCTTTGAATCTCGGAATTCATATTTCGCCTACGGGAGGCTTTGAATCTCGGAGTTCATATTTCGCCCACGGGAGGCTTTAAATCCTGAAATTTATATTTCGCCTACGGGAGGCGTTAAACTCCGGAATTCGCCTGCGGGAGGCTTTGAATCTCGAAATTCATATTTTGCCTACGGGAGGCATTAAAGCCCGGAATTCGCCTCTGGGGGGCATTGTGTCTCAAAATATTCGGTCTTCGGGAGCCGTTGTATCCCAAGTCCACGGCTACCTAGAGCCCCCGTTTCTCGAAAACTACATATATTTCTTATCGGTTCTCAGGGAAGACTCAATTCCCTACATATAAAATTCCTTATCGGTTCTCAGGGAATACTCAATTCCCTACATATAATTTCTTATCGGCTCACAGGGAGGCCTCAGTTCCCTACATAAAATTCATTATCGGTTCTCAGGGAAGACTCAATTCCCTACATATAATTTTGTTATCGGCTCACAGGGAGGCCTCAGTTCCCTACATATATTTCTTATCGGTTCTCAGGGAAGACTCAATTCCCTACATATAAAATTCATTATCGGTTCTCAGGGAAGACTCAATTCCCTACATATAATTTCTTATCGGCTCACAGGGAGGCCTCAGTTCCCTACATATATTTCTTATCGGTTCTCAGGGAAGACTCAATTCCCTACATATAAAATTCATTATCGGTTCTCAGGGAAGACTCAATTCCCTACATATAATTTCTTATCGGCTCACAGGGAGGCCTCAGTTCCCTACGTATATTTCTTATCGGTTCTCAGGGAAGACTCAATTCCCTACATATAATTTCTTATCGGCTCACAGGGAGGCCTCAGTTCCCTACGTATATTTCTTATCGGTTCTCAGGGAAGACTCAATTCCCTACATATAAAATTCATTATCGGTTATCAGGGAAGACTCAATTCCCTACATATAATTTCTTATCGGCTCACAGGGAGGCCTCAGTTCCCTACGTATATTTCTTATCGGTTCTCAGGGAAGACTCAATTCCCTACATATAATTTCTTATCGGCTCATAGGGAGGCCTCAGTTCCCTACATATATTTCTTATCGGTTCTCAGGGAAGACTCAATTCCCTACATATAAAATTCATTATCGGTTCTCAGGGAAGACTCAATTCCCTACATATAATTTCTTATCGGCTCACAGGGAGGCCTCAGTTCCCTACATATATTTCTTATCGGTTCTCAGGGAAGACTCAATTCCCTACATAAATTCCTTATCGGTTCTCAGGGAAGACTCAGTTCCCCACATATATTCCTTATCGGTTCTTAGGGAAGACTCAATTCCCTACATATATTCCTTATCGATTCTCAGGGAAGACTCAATTCCCTACATAAATTCCTTATCGGTTCTTAGGGAAGACTCAATTCCCTACATATACTTCTTATCGGTTCTCAGGGAAGACTTAGTTCCCTACATATATTTCTGAGCGGTTCTCAGGGAAACCGTAATTCCCTACCGAAAATAATAATAATAATAATAATAATAATAAATAGGGCTTAAAAACGAGGTGCCCCGACGGACTTAATCGATCTCGTCCTCAAAGAGGTCGGTTAAGGGTAAAAATGTCTTATACCCAGCTAAGGTGAAAACTCGAAAGGGCACCTTAGGCAAAATCGGGTAACCCCGCTGTGTGAAAACCCGCAAGGGCGCACAGGCAAAAATAAGAGGGGGCTAATACTGGTGAAAACCTGAAAAGGCGCTGGTATTGGTTTTAAAAAAAAAAGAAAAAAAAAAAAGGAAAAAAAAAGGAGCTTAAAAATGAGGTGCTCCGACGGACTTAATCGATCTCATCCTCAAAGGGGTCGGTTAAGGGTAAAAATGTCTTATACCCAGCTAAAGTGAAAACCCGAAAGGGCACCTTAGGCAAAATCGGGTAACCCCGCTGTGTGAAAACCCGCAAGGGCGCACAGGCAAAAATAAGAGGGGGCTAATGCTGGCGAAAACCTGAAAAGGCGCTAGTATTAGTTATTAAAAAAAAAAAAAGAGGGGGAAAGAAAGAAAGAGAGAATACATGCAACATATAATAAATGGTCCGTACCACTCAAACTTAGCATTTATCTCCAGGAGAATATTTGCGATACACTGAGCAATGTTGGAGTTCGAGATGAACATGCAGGGTAGTTCGAGTTCTTCAGCAAATGGAAAACTTCAATCCTGTTGAAGAAATTCGACTCCATCTCCGGAATATCAGTCGAAGCGATGTTCGCTGGTCGCCACAAAATGGGAGTTCTCCCTCCAGTGAAGCTTCAAGAACATATGCATGCTGACGCAGAGCGGCGATATGGGCGTCCGCGGTACCAGAAAGGACAATGTCCTTCTGATATTGGAGCATAGGGGTCTTCGCAACCCGAGCTGCATAGCCTGCCTCGATAGTTTCAGTCTCGGCTCGCTTTGGCGAAGAGTTACTTGACAAATAGCAGGGATGGGATATCGTCCTCCCCATGCCCTGCCATATGAGGAACTCCCATGAAGGCCATGAAGACAAAGGCAGCAAGCTACAAGAAGATAGAGAGATGAAGTCAGCGCCAGAGAGCTACAATAAAAGTCTCGAAAAGCAAAAATTGACCAAGTCCTAATAAAGTCATAGGACAAAGTCAAATTGCTATGAACCAGATATTAGGCCAGTCCAGAACGCTTCGTGCGGAGCTCCTGGAAATGCCAATATAAGGTACTGATACCCCAAGATAGAGCAAATGCCGGAAGAATTAAACGACTCGCCTGTGTGTTCTTAAGGAGTCTCCATGTCGTGAAGGCCAAGAGATCTCCTAGAATCCAAGTAAACGTCGAAAGATTCGAGCGGCATCAACTCTCGCAGAACCTCCAAGTCGCGAAGGCCAAGAGGATTCCCATAATCAGAGGGGTAGACGCTTTCAAATATATTCGGAAAGTCGAAAAGTTATGAAAACAGGACTTTCTGGGCATAGTTTGAGGTGTCTAAGTACAAAAAAATTGAGCGTCATCAAGACCCAGATAAGCTCAGATAGGGCATATGCACAGCGAGCCAAAGCAATATATAGCCTGGCATATATGAGACAACGGTTGACTTCCCCCAATAGCCGTAAATACATAAGGCGAGAAACGGGAATTCATCAAGACAATACCGGCATGCCGCATTTGAGAATTCCTCAAGCATGCAAAATGATGATTCTTGTAGCCGAATGGGGCACGGGACATGCACCGTCGTCTTCACCTCCGGCACATGTCCCGTGGGGGGCATTTGTTGAAACCCTTTTTTTAAAGCAAAAGGGAGAAGCCCCCCCACCGGTTGGGGAACCCCCCACCGGTTCCAAGAGGGAAACCGGTGGGGGGGGGGAGGAGCAGCCCTCCCTTCTCTCCCATTATTAAATTCAAAGAAAGGGGGGGGGGGGAATTAATTAGGATGGAGGGAGTTAATGGGGAATCCTAACCCAATTCACACATGGGTTGAGAATCCCATGTGGAAACCCTCTTAACTCCATCTTAAACCCCCTTTCACACCTAGCCCAAACCTGAAGTTAATGGGGTTAAACCCCTTTCACATTGGCCTAAACCCAAACCCCCAAAATCTGAAAAGAATCTCCCATTTAATGGGCCCCAAAAAAGCAGAAAAAGGAAGGAAGTGGGGGAGGGGAACCCCCCCCCACCGGTCTTGGGAAACCGGTGGGGAGACCCCCCACCGGTTCCCAACCGGTGGGGGGGGGGGGGTCCATGGCCGGTGGCCATTCCCCCCACCGGCTGGAACCGGTGGGGGTGCCCACCTTTTCCCCCCCCATTTCTCCCTCTTTTTGTTTGCTCTCTCTCACCCTCTCTTGCCATCTATTGGCCAATGAGGAATAAAAAATAAAAATGGGGGAGGAAAGAGACTCCAACCGGTGGGTACCCCCCACCTCAACCATTCCGGTGGGTACCCCCACCGATTAAGGCTTTGAAGCCTATAAATACCCCCCAAGGGGTAAGAAGAAGCCCCATGCCCATTTGGCCCAAAAATTCCTAGGGGAAACTCTGCCAGTTTGAAGACCAAATCCGGTGCTCTTGCCCGGGTTTGCTGCGATTTGGAGGCGATATTTTCTTGGAGGGCTCTCTTCCTAAGGTTTATTCCTAAGGGGAAGCTCTGCCAAATTTATGTTGTAAAATCACCGTTCTATAAGACGGGATTATGCCGAAATAATGAATGAAATGCCCATGTTGTTCTTTGAGCATATGTGTGTGCATGTATGTTCATGAATCTATTATTTAAGTAACACTATGTTACTATATTTTCATATGCAAAATAATTAGTCTTATAACTAATTAAAACACATAAACCATATAATATTCTAAAATATCATTGGCCTCATCCCATACATAACTAAAACTTAATAATGAAACATTAACTCATAAAATAATATACTTAAGTTAAAAATGACTTAAATACTCCACATACTTAATTAATTAATAAAATCTGCGAAAATTATCTAAAATTAATAAAATAAATATAAAAATCAGAAAAATTCTGTGAAAATCAGTAATACTCAGTAAAAATCAGAAAACAAAATCTGGAAATTACATAAATCCAAAATATAAGTTAAATATCCTTCATATACCTAATTAATTAATAAAAATCAGTAAAATTAATAAAAAAATCAGTAAAATTCAGTAAAAACCAGTAAAAAACAGAGAACCAAATCTGAAAATATATAAAAATCTGAAATGACTAAAATGCCCCTAGAGCTTAATACAAATTACAAAAATACCCTCATACATATTAAAAATCTGTAAAAATCACAGAAAATTCTTAAAAATATCAAAATCTCTCATATGTCCAAAATACCCTCCAAACCTTAATAAGATGGGTAAAATTACCAAAATACCCTCAATATGATAAAAATAAATAAAAATCTCAGAAAAAATATAAAAATAGACTTTAAGTCTAAAAATCCAATTTGGGTAAAATTACCAAAATACCCTTACAATCCAAACACACTTGAAATAACTCTAAAATACCTCCTAAGGTTTTGAAACCTTCCTAAATCATTAAAACTCATTTCATACACTTAAATAACCATAATCTCCCTATACCTTCCAGCTTGGCATAATTACAAAAATACCCTTATGGGTCTAAAATACTTGGAATCAATCCAGAATACTTGGAGTCAATCCAATATACTTGGAATTAATCCAGATAGCTTGGAATCAATCAAAAATCATATAAACACATCCAAAACTTGGGTGAGGCCAAGAGTTTAACCTAAAATATATCTTCATATGCATGTGCTGCATGTAGTAGTAGTGTTGCATGTTATAAGGGCATCATACGGACGGTTAATCAAGGGTTGCCGAGCAGTCGCTCAGCGTAATTAACACTGACCGAGGTCAGTGGAGAGAGGTCATATACTCGAATCTTCGCTTGATTCGAAGTCCCGGATTCCCTGAGGGCTAATCCCAAGCTCTCATAGTCCGATAAAATATAAAACCGACCTATAAATCCTCTAGATAAACAACAAAAAAATGGATTTCCGAATAATCCGACATAGGAGAGATGTGTCTAAGTCAGGTCCCGGACGAAGGTTAGAAAAACCTTCGCGCAAACAGTGTGCTAGAATGAAGAAAACTTAGGATTCCTCTGAATAACAATACATTTTGGAATTAGAAGAGGCTTGCATCACGTGTTCAGTGGTTGCATATTAGCATTGACAGACTTTGCCATATTCGTGCAGTGAAAGCATGGGAGAATCATGGTTGTACTTAGCCATGTGGATGATCTTATAATCACTGGAGATGACTTGGTTGAAGTTTCATCAATCTGAGACAATTTATCAGTGAGGTTAGAGATGAAAAACCTGTGTGAGTCCAAGCAATTCCTTGATCTAGAAGTAGATTGTGCATTGACAGTGTCTGCCAGAAGTATGCGGCATGCTTGTTATGCAAATCTGTCATGAAAAATTGCAAGCTGATAGCAACTACAGTTTAACTGAATGTCAACCTAAGATAGGATGTAGGGGAGCTGTTAGAAGATGGGACCATGGACTGGAAATTGGTCAGAAGGGTAATATACATGTGATTAACATGGCTGTGAAATTCAAAAGAAGGTTAATGTCATCCATTGTTTTTCTTTGTTGAGTTCTCGAGGTGTTTCCACTCCTTCTGCAGACACTCTATGAAGGACAAATGTTGGGGAGAATGAAGGCAAGACTTCTTCTTCTTCTTCTTTTTTGTTGGGGGGGGGGGGGAGGTAGATGACCAAAACAAGTGGCATCCCTCCAAAAAACAAAGGAAAGAAAAGATAAGGAGATTGAGCAGAGAAGCTTAATAGAGTTTCTTTAAGGGAATCCACATCCTTTAGCAATGAGGACAGGATCTCTGATGTGGGCATGTGGACTAAGGTCACTCAAAATGAACAATCTTCATTGGCAGAATAACTACTTCTTTGGATGCCAAACATCAAGAAGCAACATATCTTGTTGATGTTTGGACAATAGGCATTGAGCAGTGACATGCTGAAATGCATTGATATGTTAGAGATGCAAATTTTGTAAAGCATAAAAGCTTCCTTTGCAGGGCACAGGGTCAGGAAAGCAGTAGGGTAGAGGCTCGAGTCCACCAAAGATGCAAGACCATTCTCTCTATGAGCTAGTATGCCAAACACACATGATCTTAGTGGATGCACCTTGGTTTCCCTACATTGGTCAAAATCCTCAGGCCTTGCAAGGAAACCTTGTTGGGCTGGTTCATAGAGGATCTTGGATGGGCAGGAGCTTTTGAGAGCTTTGAACCATGCTTGGCCAGAGCTTTCTTGGAACATCAGCACACTCAATGCTGAGAGAGTATAGTCTTTTCCTCCTCCTCAGATGTTGGGTTTCAAGCATTGTTTTCAAGGCATCGCCTAGGCATCCACTCGATGATGAGAGAGTATAGTCTTCTTCTCTTCCTCAGATGTTGGGTTTTAAGTATTGTTTTCAAGGCATTGCCTAGGCGACAAGGCACTCCCTTGTGCCCAAGGTGATCTGGCGCCTAAGCGAGCAGCCCATTATGGCACTTGCCTAGGCTGCCTAAGGGTGCCCAACCCCAACATCACACCCACCCAGCCTGCCTTGTCGCAAAACAACCTACCTTCTTTTATGTCTATTTTAATCATTAGAAAGAGGCTGGAGGATATTTTCCTATAATTGTCCATATTTACATAAAAAAGGGGAACTAGATGATCAAACTTCCCACTTTGTGTGTGATTCTTCTCACAAGGTTTCTTTTCCTTTATTTTCCTCCTATCAAATCTAGAAGCAAGGTTCGCCGACTCATGGATCCATATCGGATTGTATCTTCCCAGATACTCATATTTGATCCGAGTCGGTCCGACTTGCACGAGTCAAGACAATGAATTTGTTAAGACTTAAGAATAAGGAGTTTTGGGCTTTTAGCCATATTTTAGAGAAATGTGCCCTATTAATTGATATACAAAGTGTAAATTTACCTATCAAATGGGAAAACTCAATTTGAAACAACCCATTATACATGTATGAGTCGATACGATCTGGTCCTACTCGGTGCATGCCAGAGGATTGGACTCGCCTAGATACAAGTCGACTCGTATGAGTTAGCACGATCCAATATGATGAGGCAAACCATGTTTAGAAGTTGCTATGTTTAGTATGTTGGTTTTCTTATTGTTGATTTAAATATATCTTCTTTGTCTTTCTTTCTTTATATGACATGATTACTTAACTAGTAAATTTCAGGTTAGGTTGAATTTTTTAATCTTGATTGACATACTCTAAGTTCTCATTGGTTTTTCCTTATTCATTTGTTAAAAAAATTCATTTATTCTATTTTTTTCTTTTTAACACCATAATATATGTTGAATATTGTGAATGGCACCATTGTATAAAAATAAAAATAGATTACATATGGTGGAATATGAAGCTAGTAATCTCTTGAAACATACTAGGTTCTATAAACCAAGCTCCGCCTAGGCGCCTCACCTTGGTGCCTAAGCAGTGAGGGGTAGGCCACCATCTTGATCGTCTTCGACACCTTGACAACCATGGTTTCAAGCATTAAACATGAAATATATTTTTATCTTAATAGATGTTAGATCCATTTTTCAAATGGTCAGAGTGGGATGATAGGACATGAACAAGGGCTGCTAGTCAAGGACCATTCTTATGGTGTTGGCATATGGCAATCTCAATCCAACTATTGAGTGTGAAAGTTTTCAAAAGCACGCCTCCTTTTGGAGTTAAAGGAGGTGGATGAAAATACTAAGCTATGGAATAACTTGGCATATGCTAGTTGCTAGTAGAAGTTGTACATGTATCCTTTCTACTAGATGTTCTGAACCTTTGCTGGGGGATTCCTAACTTTTGGGTCTAAGTAGGACTCGCATCATATTCTTCCAAATTAAAGGATAACATGGATTGGACGTGTAGTGAACCTATGTAGCCGTATAAGGAGAATAGACTGTAAAGGAAACAAGGGGAGAAGTGGGATGGTAAGAGGAAGAAGGTGACTGAGTTCACTCAGTCATCTAGTCAGTGAGATAAGGTGGGTCAACACAAAAAGCAGGTGGCAGTAAACTATGCCTTGGTTGAATGTACAGGGGCATATGCACCAGCCATTGCATCAAAGGCAATAACAATGAAGGCAGAGGCGACGAAGTTGAATATTAAAGGCCAATTGTATTGCTTTCAATGTATTTAAAACTGACAAGTGTAAATTTGGTCCGATGGAGGGATATGAATTATGACTTGAGTAGGTTCATTTTATTTGGGTAGGGATCAACTTATATACTTGTATTTTAAAATGATCTTGAGAAACATCAATATTTGCAAACACGGGGGATCTATTGAATATTTGGATCTACAAGTAGATCCACTTTCCAGGAAATGCTTCATCTTCCCAAACCCCATGCTCTACTGTTAACATCCCTGCTTGGGTTTAGAGATGAATAAGGGACGCAAGATGGAGATGCTGCTCTGGCTGAGATGCCTATATTCCTTGCAAGTGCTCTTGGCAGTGAGCATCTGCTACCCCCTCTTCCTCTGCAACATCGTCGGCTGCAGGGATTCCACCTCTTGTAGTCAAGGATTGTAGTACCAGTATCGGTGTCGATACCGATGGGTACCGATACCAATACGTATCGGTATCAGGTGTATCGGCCCAGTACCGGCCCGTTTTGCCCAATATCGGCCAATAAAAGTTTTTTTTATTTTTTTTAAATGCAAATGAGTGGTATTGGGCTACCCCAAGGTATTATATTAGTACCCACTGATATTGATACGTATCAGCCGATACTACCAACCATACCTGTAGCCCTAGGTGATGACACTTGCCAAAACATTTGCCTTGGAGATCTCTGATCTGGTGATTAGAGATCAGCGGCAGCTGGGGTGCAAAACTATCTGAGCCTATACAAGCCATGGTTCGCAGGGTCAGCTGATTTGGACCAGGAATGAGCCCTTCATATCTGATTTTAGGAGGATTCCAATCCCCTCCTGAAAATAGAACAAAATAAAAAATCAGGCCAAAATGGCTTGTTCTTCACTAGGATTGGATGATCTACCTTGCAGCGGCTAATCCTAGGTTGATCCAACCCGATCAGTTGTTAAACTAGGATCTCTGTCCGTGAACAGAGACCTCATCCACCTACTCTGGGCCACCCTAAACCCCATTTTAATGTTATTGTCATACCCAATTTTATTGATTTTTCTGGTTTTTATTTTTAATTTCTAAATAAAAGTCAAGCAGATTAAGAAATCAGATTTCTTCCTTTGGATTGGCTGATTTGGCCTATCCGATCACAATCCAGGTCTGATCGGGACCTGCCGGATCTGGGGTGCCAATCCGATTCTGCTTCCTGGATATAGTGTGACAGGGGAGGCTTGGAAGGTCAGTGGTGGCTGTTCAGTAAGTTGTAGATGGGGCATCTGGCCACGTCCGGTGGTGGTTGGAGCAGTAGATGACAAGAACTGCCCACTGGAGACACACCTCGTAGTCTCAAATGGATTGATTGGGGGTATTTTTTTCTCTTCCAGTTAGTCCCCTGTCCCCAATGTTTTTATCACTGTATCTGGTTCTCCCACCTCCATTCTATATTAATCTGTTTTTTGGTGTTGAATCCATCTCTTCCCATCCCAGGGAATTTTGGGCATCCTTCCTATCCATAATTTTTCTTTGATCTTCCCATTATTGCATGTGTAGCTGAGAACAACACCCCCCCCCCCCAGGCCCGACCCACCATTCCATTGATATGACAGTGATAAAAATAGTAACTAGTTAGTATAATTGTGGCTCCTTTGTAGGTTCTAATTTCATGCTCATAGTTTAAAAGGTCTTGAGGTGGTCGTGAGGCTCTTTGCAAGCATGGAATTCCGGGTCGGGTCAGGTCAGGTCCCAGGATTGGGACCTGCCGATCCCGATCTGATCCTTAAAAAATAAGATCGGGCCGGTCAGGATTGGTCCTATTAAAAAATTAATTAAAATTAATAACAAATCAGAAGAAAAAAACAAAAAAATAAAAAAGTAAAAAAATATATACATATAATATTCAATGAATGTACAATAAAAATGAATGCAAATCATGCATATCCATAAAAAATAAACATTAAAGACAAATAACTCGCTAATAATCATTATTGTGCACTAATTATAAAAAGATATATTATGAAGTATTTTACAAGAAATTAATAAAACATACCATAAAAAGATCACATTTGTGATCCTTCATCATCTGGCTCATAAGTTTGAGCTGGCGGCTCATAATCTGCCCACATATATACTAGATACATATGGCCAAACAAGGAGTTAGCGAGGTCTTTGAATCTCCTTTGAATACCTCGAGGTGTGTTTGCTTGTTGGCTTAACCTTTCTTCTGATTCTACTAGAGGACATGAATGCCATACTAAATAGGTAGAGGTCCACAATACCCCTCAATAATGTTGCTGATGTCTGAATAGGCAGTGTAGAGGAGTGAAAAATGGGCGGATAAAAAGATCCATATTCCCAACTGGGCAAATCGTATCATGCCTATCTTTGTTAGCCTTCAAATCTCCCTTGTTGTCCCTGTCTTTGGCCTTGGGTTCCTTCAGAATGACTCAGAGGTGCGGAGTAACCTTCATATCCTGAATAACTGCACATGAGTCTAGAACCACCTGATAGTCCAGCAGCAGTAGCGGCACCATCACCATCGCCATCTCCATCATCATTATCTAATTGTTCATGAGTGGAGTCATCACTCTCCACTTGGCCTGTTTTCGCTAGTCGCCTTCTTCTACGCATATAGGTTTGTCTTTCTGCCCCATACATGCTGGCCAAGTAAGGTAGTAAAGCTGGGATGTCCTCAAGTGTCTCCTCAGTCTACTGAATTCTAGCTGTGTCTTCCCCTTGTTCTTCTTTCAACGAGTCCACTTGTTTAGACTTTCCTTTTGATTGATTTTTTTTTTCCTGCCACGTGACTGCAATGAAGTTCTCGCGGGGTCTTTGTCCTTTCTTCTATGTAGATCTATCTGAGTAGTTGATCTCCTGAGTACTGGCTGAGAAGCAGAAACTCTAGCAGTGTCTGGTAGTGTGGCTGACTTTTGACGCCTCTGAAGAACAGATGCACCTCCTTCTTCTACTGCATGAAATTCAAGATCGCGAGTAACTACTCCATCCAATTCACCTCTTGTCTAACTTCGATCCTGAGGATCAAACTTAGGCTGAGCATCTCTAGGTCTTTACCTAAGAATGCAATGTGTGTTCTTCATCCAATAGTTCATCGATATCAATCTAATGTAGAGGCTCATCAACTGGTCTGCCAATAAACTCTATGAACCTCTGTCGTTCAAGCCTCTATCTTTCCTGAATCTGCATGATCTTTAGTCGCATGTTGCAATGACAGTACACCAACTTCTTCAGCCTAGAAACACCCAATCTATTATGAATCTTCGTGTGAATGAGACTGAATGTACTCTAGTTTCTTCACACTGACTAGAAGAAGTGGTTTGACTGAGTATTCTTACTGCAATATACGCCAAAGGGTTTGTGGCAGCTTGTCTATAATTAATCTGGATCCACCATTTAGCTCTTGTAAAAAAGAATAAAAAAGAAGACAATATTAATAATTAATGGTAGTAATTCATTAAATTGAGTATTTGGCTATTTATTATGTAATTAACATGTAGTTGTCCTTATTACTGCAGCCCTGACATCCTCATCTTCATAAACGTCAATCTTCAATTTAAATATCTTCATCTACAAAATAAATGTAAATGACATAAGTTAATCATAGAAAATTAGATTTTTATAAAATCCTACTTTTTATTTTACCTCTGTTAAGACATCTATCCTTTCGTTCGTATTCCTTGATATTCTAGTAATGACATTGGTTGTGCCTCAAAGGACCTCTCCATCATTGTCCACGTTTTCATCATCATATTGATATCTTAGGTTGAAAAAATATCCTGCATTTAAATTAAGGTTCATTAGTTACCAAAATAAATGTCATTAACATTAATCAAATAAAATCAACTAGAAAAGAAATAGAATTAACTAGCAACATGGAGATCATGATGGAGAGTCGACTCTCATCTATCATCGACGATCCTCCACCATTTCCAGAAAGTTATAGGATTGTTTGCCCTCAAGTGCTCCTTTGCTCTATCGATTGCCTCATACCGATATCACATATCATTTTTGTCATCTCCATCAACCAACCTCAGAACATGTACCAGAGGGTCAACCACTTTCAAGTGGGGATAAACTTTATCCCAAATTTTTTTTTCCTTTAACCAACGTTTGCACTACTACGGCAACATCCTTAGCATCGGCCCTCAATGTTCCTATATGTATCAAAAAATCATTAGAGTGGACTAACTGGGCCAACTGATCCTTATACTTCATCAAACTCTCTAAAGATATGAAGTTGGATGCAAATCTGATAGGGCCAGTATAAAGGAGATCACGTACACTTGTATGCTCTCTCATCATATGCAAGATTCTGTTGTGACTATAAATAAATCTGGTGATCATCTGAGCCTGCTCTACCACGTTAGCAACAAAAGGGTCTTTGCCTATGTCCTCCATCATCAAGTCAATGGAATGTGCTGCACAAGGCACTCAGTACAAATGCTTCCTCTTCTGCATCAAGAATCTGTCAGCTACTTCATTGTCAGTGACCACCTGCAAAACATTATTTTCACCAATTTCCTCTACCACCTCATCCATTAGCCTGTACAAATAATCATCATTCTTTATTTTGTTGGAGGCATCCACAGACTTCAAAAAAATAGTGCCATCGCTGCAATAGATAAGGAACTTAATCATGGATCTCCTTATCGTCCATGTCCAACTATCACACATGATAGTACAACTATGCTCCTTCCACACATTTTTAAAGTTGTCCACCCATGCCTTCAACTTATTGTACTCCTCTTTGAGCCCAACATTATAAATGTAGCGAGGTGTGGGGGCCTTTATACTAGGTCCAACATCTGTAATTGCATCCATCATCGTTTGAAAATATGGGTTGGATATTGCATGTGCTGGCACACCTGCATGCAAAAACCAGTTCACAATTCTTTTCAAGACATTTTTTGCTGAGGTCTTGACTCATTTCAAAGCTTGTCTGATTCTTAGTTGCCTGGCAGATCTTGATCTATATAAAAATTGATCCATAGGACCCCGTGCCACATCTGACATCAGTCCACAACCCAACACAACACTAGCAGCCTTGCCAACAAAAGAGCCCCTAGGAAGGGATCTCCCAGACTGAGAATTGGTAGGCATAGATCCACCTGATGATCCTACACCTCTTTGCCGATCCTCATTTTCTCTATTCGTTCGCAAACTGGCACAAATAACTCTGGTGTACTCTGGACCAGGGTCATCTGGATCCTCCTCCTCATCATCATCATCATCTAAATTGATCGGCCGCTGAATAGGCAGACTATAATCCCTTCGTCTCTGGCCCCCTGATATCTCATCTTGCAGATCATTCTGTTGTTAAGATGATAAATCTTTTTGGGCTTTTTTACCCAGCATGTAAGCCCTTCATTTTCCTCTTCAAGTTCAGTGGAACTAACTCACATCTACTGATGTCTCCTATTATACCAGCAATATAATTTTTTAGGCAATGCACGCCTCCACCCATCTCATTTCCACACCAGTTGCATTTGACCCTCCTCTACCTACCATCACTAGTGTGCAATGCTGCCAACTAGGATCAACACCTTGTTGCTCCACATATTGTTCATGAAGTCATTGCTCTGCCATATTCCTACATAACATAAAAAGACACAAATAAGTTTAAGTAGTACTAATCACATGCAATTAATACACAAATCTATGCAATTAGGTTCTAATAAGTTCAATTAAGTATTTGACACACTCAATTGAACCTTAATTATACTAATCATACAAAAGTCCTAATTTTAATCTCTAATTAAGATTAATTTTGAAAAATTAGTGCTAACGACGTGCACTTAATGCACAAATATATGCAATCAGGTTCTAATAAGTTCAATTGAGTACTTGGCACACTCAATTCCCTAATTACACTAATCATACAAAAGCCCTAATTTTTAACTCCTAATTAGGGTTAATTTTAAAAAATTAACACTAATGACATGCAATTGATGTACAAATCTATGCAATTAGGTTCTAATAAGTTCAATTGAGTGTTAGGCACTCTCAGTTGAACCCTAATTACACTAAACATACAAAAGTCCTAATTTTTTAACCCCTAATTAGGGTTAATTTTAAAAAATTAGCGCTAATGACGTTCAATTAATACACAAATCTATGCAATCAGGTTTTAATAAGTTCAATTGAGTGTTTGGCACACTCAATTGAACCCTAATTATACTAATCATACAAAAGTCCTAATTTTTAACCCTAATTGAGGTTAATTTTAAGAAATTTGTGCTAATAATGTGCAATTAATCCACCAATCTGTACAAATAGGTTCTAATAAGTTCAATTTAGTGTTTGGCACACTCAATTGAACCTTAATTACACTAATCATATAAAAGCCTTAACTTTTAACCCCTAATTATGGTTAATTTTGGAGATTTTGTCTGATCAACATGCTAATTTTTTTTCTAAGCTAAATATTAATAGATCTACACTACCATACATAATTTTTATTTTTTTTAGAATTTTAAAATTTTTAAGATCAAAATATACCTTAACCCAGATCGGGATTCGGCAAAGAAATCTGATGGCGACGGTGGCAACAACAGTGGTGGCAGTAGCTGCCAGACGGCGGCCGGCGGTGATGGGGTGAACCCCCCCTCTTTCAGTCAAGATCTCAAGGAGAGAGAGAGAGAGAGAGGAGAAAGAAGAGGATGGCGCGGTTGGCGGTGGCAGGGGGGACCGGGTGGGGGAGTGGAAGTTGCAGCAGCAACAACAACGAAATGTTGTTGCTGGCTCCCTATCCCCCTTTAAGGGGGGATCCGGGATCTGACCATTTTGGATTAGATCGGCCGATCCAGGCCCGATACAGGTCAATCCCACTCTTTTTTTTTTTTTAATCGGGGGGGAGTGGGAGGGTGATCCCCCCCCTCCCACCCCCTAAATCGGATTAGGATCGGCCGATCCTGCAATCCATGTTTGCAAGAGCCTCATGAGGCGTAAGCCTTGAAGCATAATGAGGCGTAAGCCTCACTAGCTTACAGAAGTAATCTTAAAAACATCACAAAAATTTAAAACAATGCTGATTTTTCATGTATTCTTGCCATCTCAACTCAATGATAGACTGTGGAAGTGAACTATAGGGTGAAAGTCTTGGACTAGTAGTTGGCATTAAAGCAATAGGTGTCACCATTGTTGCTGTTTCCTTTGGTGTTTCAAGTAGAAGAGTGGGTGTAATTCAAATTCTTCATTTTGTTTATCTAATAGGATTGTCATCATTAAATCATCTTGAGAGGAGGCATAAGCCTTATGACCACCTTAAAACATGTCATTGACTCACCGCCTTAAGGTTAAGCCTCATGTAAACGGCTTGAGGCGCAGCCTTAATTAACAAAAGGCGTAAGCATCAAGTAAACAGCCTGAGACACATGCCTCAATGTGTTTTTCCCTTTTAGCTGCAAACCCCATGGTTGTCCATGCAAACATGGTAAGGAGAAGAGGAATTTGGGAAAAGCAACAAATCCTGCACTGATCATGATCAGAAGGGCAACTTCAGCAGGTTTTTACATTTTTTGGATGATTGGAGCAATGAGGAACTGGTTGAAGAAGCCTCAATTCTAGGTATTGAAATTAAATAACAAAGCAGGACAGTTTCATAAACTGTCGAGGGATATGTTTCACGGGGAGGGAGTGGAACCAAACCGATTAACAGCTAGTGAGGATTCCATAGCTTATTATAGGAGCAGCTCAATGATTGTCAGCCTGGTACAAGAAGTCAACCAAAATAAAAAGCTCATTCCAATGCCTATTTATGTACTATGTAGTCACATAGAGGCAAGATCTCATCAAGTAGTTGGCATCGAACAGAGCCTCTTGTCTTAGAAATATTATTTGAAGCCGTCTTTACCAGAGTTCCAGCACACCTATTAAGCCGACTGTAGAGAGTTTTACTTTTTGATTATTGTAACAAATATTTTGAATTAGTCAGCTCTCATGTAGTCTGTTTTGTAGTGTGTGGCTGAGGACTCCCCTCTTCCCCAAATTGTAGTATAATTACTGTACTACATCTATTTATTTAAAATAAATTTGTGGTGCAACCCAATTTCTCTAAAAAAAGCATGGCTAGATATCAGCTTTGCTGTTGGTCTAGCAAGCAGGTTCATGTAGAATTGATGCTGGATAACGAATAAGAAGAGGAAACAAGGTGAAGGTAGAGGCCTCCGGCATCGCACTGGCAGCGGGATAATGGCCTCCGGCATCACACTGGTGGCAGGATAACAGCCTCCGGCATCGCATCGGCGGTTAGGGCATTGCACTGCGTTGCAGGGCTCTTGGATCTCCATCTCAGAGAAGCCAGGAAATATCCAAATTCATGCTCAATAATTCATTAAAAATTAGAAAACAGTCATATCAATATTTAAAGAGAAACTAAACCCTGATCAGACCCCTAACCAAGTAAAAGACTGAAATATCCCTAACCTGACCAAAATAAATGTTGTGACCATCCCACTAATTGGGCTCCAAATGGGCTAAACAAATAGTCTAAGAACTCCTCTAAAAATATCCTATCCATCAAACAAGCTCTGGCGAGTCTCCAAGCTAGAACAAAGTTGGAACAACTCTCTGACGAAAATAGATGCGCTCCATCATATGTAATGCATCCATGCACTCTCTTGGATCCCCATCATAAACCCAAGGATACAACATTTGGAAAAGTTCGGCATATCCCCTGGTAAGTAAAAGGCACCATTCACCTTGGAATTCTCTATGAAAAGGGGGTCTCATGTGAAGTGTTAGGTAGATATCTGTTGCAGATTATGCAGTGGATTTTTTCAACATGGATATCTACTGCTAGTTACATATTCATCTTAGGTTTTGAAGCATTGTCTTGGTGCAGCAACGGGGTACATTTTTGCTCTCAACCATTGAATGTGAGTGCAGTTGGTGACAGACATGAACCTCCTAAAATAAGTTTGTAAAAGGGTGCAAGGAGTTTGGCAGATCTCTGGCTGGAAGACAAGATTCTAGTTGGGAATGTGGGAAAGGCCAGGACAGCCTGGCTGGATGGCACAATGCACCCACTGGGATAGGGTAGGTGTCCTGTCCCATTTTCTCATTGGGACAGGACATCCTATTCAATTTAGCTGCAATATGATGGGACAGGATTGACAAGTATGTTACAAACAAGAAAAATGTTTTGTATGAAGAATTGATTGTGTTTGGAGCTTGTAATCCAAGAACAAGAAATTAAAAACTGGATCTTGGAATCAGACCGACCTTGGCCGGTTCTGGTTCCAATTCCAGCTCCAAGGCCAGTTCTGGCCAAAAACTGGCCGGTTCTGGCCATTTTCTCCCCGCTGGAACCAAGGTAGGAAGAATCGGGATCGGGCACAGATCGGCCCAGTCCAAACCGATCGGATCGGCTGATCCGATTCGATCTTGACCAATCCCAGACCGATCCCGGCCTATCCTGTCCTATCCTGACCGATCTTGGCCTAGACCAGTGGATCGGGATCAGACATGTTTGGGTCAAAACCGATCGGATCGACCGATCCGATCCAATCCGTGCACATCCTGCCTTCCATGATTGGAACAGGATCATTTCTGGCTGATGCCGATCGATTCAGCCAACCTTTAATACCATGTCCAATGGTCAATTAGGAACACTTCAAACTGGTTGTGATTAGTTCATTTTGCCCTTTTTTTCATTTATTTTATTTCAAGGCTTTTCACTTATACAGATGATACCTACAATTTTGTGGACCTATTTTCATCTATTATGTTCTATTTGGTCATAGACTGCAAGATAACATCCAGTAGATATGGAACTTTCATGCTTTTTCTGCTAGCGATATTTTCTTTCCTGTTCTTCATTCAATATGCTACTTCCACACTGCATTCTGTTTTATTTTCAGTCTTCATTCAATATGTGGTTGTGTTATAATTGCTTCTTGAAATGTCTAGGCTCCTCAAGGGGTACATGAGGTTTGCAAACGGTTCCCAAGAATTAAAATTGTGACATCAGAAATAGAAAGTGGTCTAAATAAAGAATCTCGTGTAATTCCTGGAATGGGTGAATTTGGCGATCGCTATTTTGGAACAGATAGCAGAAAGCTTGATAATCAAGAATGACAGACATCAACCCAGGTAAGTTTCAGTTCTTTCATTTATCGTAACAGAAACACATGCATCTAATTGAAGTTTTAATATCATGTCTCTTGAATCCTTGTGGATGGGGATTTTTCCCTTGCACGTCGAGCCCAGCTTCTTTTTTTCTATACTGTTTCTGGATAGCAAACATTCAGGCTGTAAAATGCACATATACAAGGAAGAATGTACTAGTGGCATAGTAAAAGTGATATTGGTTGTCATGTGCAAGATGAATGGGATTCCTAGATAAAGAAATGACAACAAAGCTGGCCCCAGAGAATGTGTCTGGAGATCTCAGTAGGATACTAAAATGAAAATTATCAAAGGCTGCAATATAGGTCAACATACTCAACCTCTTACATAGAATGGCCTCCAAAACAAGCTGGATGCCTCTCTGATGTTGCCGAAGCTTACCACGGTCGGATTCTGAGACTGGAACCCGCAATTGGATCGGATCGATGAAGAGGACTGACGGGAATCCGAGACTAGACGAGGGCGGAGACGGAACCAAGGACCCGAGGCCGAGAGGCGCCCGGGTGAAGGCTCGCTCGGAACGAAGACGAGACTCCTTCGGCCGAGGCGGACCAGCCTGCGAAAGGCGTCGAGACCGGGGGGAGAAAATCCGAGGTCGGCGGCCGAGACCGACTCGGAGAGGTCGGCGAAGATTCAAACTGAAGCCCCTGCAGAAAGAGGAGAAGAAGAAGAACCGGTCAGTAGGAGTCCCGGGCTTCGGCCCTAAGGAACCCCCTCCGACGGCTAAGTTAGTTTCTGAAGAAGATTCGATTCAGAAGTTAAGGAAGAAGAAGTAACTTTAATGCTTTTGGACTGTTGTCCTTGGTCGAGAAGACATACCTTTGGTAATAAATAGCCGTGTATTTATAGCGGAGGATAGAGGTTGCTTAGTGGTGGCAACCGATATAGGACTATGTTTTGGTTTACTGATAAACCGCCATAGCGCCTAACCCTCCCACCGGAGTGGGCTGGATACGGCTACTGGGCCGAAGGGGGAGGGGCCGCTGATGGGCCTGACGCCGCTTAGTGGGCTGAAGCCTACTGGGCCGAGGGCTGCTGGGCCGCTGATGGGCCGAAGGCTGCTGGGCCGCTGATGGGCCGAAGACTACTGGGCTGCTGTTGGGCCGAGGGCTGCTGGGCCGCTAACAGGCCGAAGGCCGCCAGTAGGCCTTTACTGCTATTGCTGTTGGGCTGATCCCAGTAATTGGGCTGTTCTAACGGGCTGAATCGGATTCTGCCCCCATCACTCTCTACAATGCAAGCCTCCAAAAATCTGTCCATTTCATCCAGAATCCATCACATGAATCCAATTTTGGCCATAATTTCCTCATAAGGTAGTTTTCTTCTTGTATTGACTGCAGCATGCCATAGTCCTTCAATTTTGTTTGCTTTTACCTGGCTTCAAACTTTTCCATTCCATTTTGATATTTCTCTAACGGATCATTGCCCCCCATATAGCCCCATCATGAGGAAAGCTTTCTAGATCTGCTCCATACAACGACATTGTAGGAGCAACTGCTTGCAATTTTTTTAGCTTCCATGTCATGGAAGGAACAGATTTATGACAAGGGCTTCACACCAAATCCTCAGATAATAATTATTCTATATACTCTGTTAAGCAAGTTGATAAGGCTACATTCTTTGAATTTTTCCAATCCTTTGTTTTCTGGACCTGTGTTGCGTGGTAGCCTCTTCCTTTTGACCAGAGAACACCTTGGCCATAAGATCTCTTCCATGAACATGCACTCTTGACATGCCTCTCGCACTCATTTCCATCAAACTCTCTCCATATCATCTAAGTAAATCCTATTGGGTATGTCCAATATCTAGATTTAATCATCTGGTTTGATAAGTATTGGCCCTATTTAGTACATCCAATATTTAGGTATGTTCTAGTGCAAACATGATGTCTAAAATCAGCTGTTTTGATGAGTATTTGTCCTCTCCGATCCAATTGCAAGCAAGTTCAGTCCCCCTTTTAAGAAAAGATGGCAAAGTTTACCCCCAAATCAAGGCAAATCAGGCTGAATTCATTTCTATTTCTGGGAATTTCTTGATTATTTATATTTTATTGTGTTGTTAGTTGAGGATTTGGGATTGGCTGGCCTTCCTGATTATAGTAGGGATATGTTGAATCCTAATTTGTAGTTTAGGGTTTTTCCACATAAATATTCCATATATATTTCAATTTACAGCAAAAATATAGGAAAAAGAACAAAAAAGCACCCAGGGCAGCAATGTGTGAAGTTCCAATGCCACAAATCAACTTGTCAGTGACGCCGACAATGATGAGTACCAATGAAAGGAGCTGTGGCAGTGGACAAAAATCTTCTCCCAAGGCATCTGTGAGTCCCCTGTAGTCAAAAGATGAATATGAAGCCAAAATACAAGTGGTTTCAGTTCTGCTAGAAATTTACTATTGTGTCCTGTCCTAGAGTACCACCTGGGAGAAAATTGGACATTATGTTGCTTTTTAAGCCGAAAGTATTGTCGACTATATTACAAATTTTACTAAAAAATAAGTAGAGGTACTACAATTGAGGGAGGAGAGATTCCTTACCCACACACTACATTACAGAACCACAGAGCGGCAATCAGAAAGTTAAATTACAAGCTTAGGGCAAGGTCCTCCTCAGGAAAACCGTACACCTCTATCTAGATTTTAGATCAAACAGAGCGATATAATTAATGTTCAAATGAAATTCTCACTGCAAAGGTACCAATTTCCTGCAGGATGCCAACAGTTACATTTTCGAAATATCATCAAACTTCAAGCAGCATCAGATAACCTGCACTATGAGAAGGACAACTGCATAAGCAACTTTCAAAGCTGGACTATAGAGGATTGCCTCATCAATGCTTGCAAGTAAAAGCACGAGCTGCAACAGAGATCCAGTGGACCTTTATTCATTTCATCAAGCTCATTCTTTTCTGCATTCTACAACCTGCGTCCTTTCATTCCATCTCACCACAGCTGTGCACACTACATTTCATCTTTCTTAATTGGACACAAGTCTATAAGCTCAGAAGAAAGTAGTGGTCCCAAGGATATATCCACTGAATAGATAGGATTGATAAATAGGTGTTCCTTACTTTTTTTTTTTGGTGGAAAATTGGTAACCATCGTCCACGGATGGATTCCAACATTTAACTCTGACATGTCTTGAGTAATTTTCTTGCCAGAGGATCTAAATAAGCTAAAACTAATTAGGTTACCAAGTTTTATTGCATAGGATATTTTAGAAATTTGGCTATACATTCATTATAAAGGAAACACAAATAACCTAATACACATTTTATTTTTAATAAAGTGCTGAAGATTTTAAGTTGTTCTAAAACTATATACAAAGACCAATAACCATACTTGGTACGGCATGAGGTCATTGTTAAATATCGCTGCACCCTCAATAATTTAGGTTGGTAATGAAACATAAGAAACATTTGGCCAAAATAGCAAGACTAAGAACTATTTGTGATATATTATGGATGTGATGCTTAATCCTACATGTATATAGGAAAAAGTATAAAAGATGATTGTAAAGTGCACAACTCAGCAGATTGTGAGGATGAGGATTCCCAGTATAGTGTAAGACCCTATAAAATAGGATGAAGATCTCATGCAATTTGATGTTTTTCTATGATAATATTTCCTTGGTTTATTGATAATAATTAGTGCAATCTTTTCTTATACTACAATCCCAGCCAAGAGAAAACATGAAACAAAACAAAATGAGTTTCATTTCTGTTGAAGAATCTTGATGTTCTATAAAGTTTTCTAGTCCTAGCCAATATCTACAAATGTAGGTTCATGCCATGCAATATATTTTCAGGGAGTTTAGGTAATTACAGTGAATCTGTCTGTGGTGCCTCGGGGTCACCTAAATACTTAGATGGCTGCATTTACATTCTTTGTTCTTATTAGGGATGTCAATTGGACCGGGCCGGCCTGAAGGCCCGGCCTGATTTTAACCGGTTTTGTGCCGATGAAATTGGCCTAGCAAAATAATTTGGCCTGGCGGGAATTAAAAGGGGCGGGCTTGGGCCTTGGTTGGCCTGGATATATCAAAATTTCATATGGGTTAATTTCAGTTTATATGTAAACAACATTGTATCAATATAAGGTATGAGAATAATCAATGAGATGTGATTTTGGTTGTATAAAGTAAATATTTTACATGTTTATATTATGGTGCAAATATATTATACGTTTTAATTTTATAGGGTTGATAAAAATTCCCCATGAATTTATGCATTATGTAGAAAAAATCAAATTTCTTCAAAATTGGGCCGGGCTGGGCCTTAACCGGGCCTCATAAAAATCTCCCGGACCTGGCCAAGGCCATGAAAACCGGACTTTTTATCCGGCCTGGGCCGAGTTTTTGAGGACCGGGCCGGGCCTATTCGGGCCCAACCCGGCCCATTGACACCCCTATTTCAATCTTATACTAGAAAATGCTAAATCAACGTGCTAGCATTTACCCTTTTTTTTCCCCAAGTTTTGACAAAGCTTGTGATTAATGGACCAAAAAGAACACTATTTGTGATATGCTCAATAGCAGAGGAGATGACTTGTTTCCTTCCCTGTATTTCTTCCTTGCAGAAACCTGAGATTGTTTCCAAGTGTAAATGAACGTTGAAAGAACAGCTCCAATTTCTTGTTTATTTGGCGGCATTCTTCTGCAATTTTTGAGGCTTCTCCGGAGTTGTTCTTGTCCTTCAATTTTTTTCTGGAAACTTGTTCACACGGCTCAGCATAAATTATCATTGTTTCGAGGCAATAAAGGCATGACTTGATATCTTCTAACGATTTATACATTCCGTTATTATTATGCATCTCATTTCCACCTTGCACCAAGTTTTGTTGTGTACTCTTTCATCTTTTTGTGATGCTGAAATTCTGAATTTTGGTATCCATGGATGTTTTTGACTGTCAACCTGTCATGTCAACCCAGATGAACATTATTTAATTGATTAGATTCAGCTCTATGTTCCCGAAAGACCACCGTTTCCTAGATAACATATGCATCAGCACAAACAAATGGTAGTTTTGTGTAATTAAGCAGATTCTAGCTCTTAATTTGATTGATGGGGGCAGAGAGTCTATGGACTGTGGGGGCTGATGGAAAGGATTCAGCATCGCTAATGGACTCGTGGGAATTAGTTTGGTGCTTTGTGTAAATCTGAACCGAAAGTGACCTGTTTAACTCAGCGATAAGTTAAGAATAAAAGCCCCGTGCCCGGTTATCTGAATATACCAATATTAAAAAAATCGTATATTTTACCATTGCAGGAAGTGTATTTTTATGCATCCCACTATCGCATGCCAATGTATGCAAGTCTGCATTAACCTTAAAGGCGAGCATATGTGGTTAACCTTTCACCCTTCGGTTAAAATGAGTAAGAGCAAGTGGGAACTTTCTCAAGTGCAAAGAGAAGGGTCCAGAGGATCTCGTCTTGGGAAAGAAGTGACAGCTTGGACCTTTTGGTAGAACTTGGATACTTGATATCTTGATCGATAATTAATCTTCTAGCTGTGCTGATAGTCTATTTTTCATCCGTTCAAACAGAATATTCTGGGTATATTTGAATAGCGACTAGCTGCATGTCTATATGTCTATAACTCGAGACATTCATACAGAAAAGTTTGGAATAATGGTGACGTACAAATGCATTTACATAATTTAATCTACGACAGTGGTATGCCTGCAAGAATCTTATTTGTTTCATTTCATCTATCATCTGCCCAAAACATAGCTGGCCTTGCTCTTTGGCTGTTTCCTGGGGTCTAAGTTTTTTGGATCTGACCCTCTGATCGTAGCGAAGGCAAGGACCCTTCAAGGACCCGTCTTAACATAGGCTCCTTATGGACTGTAAATGGGTTGCCTGGGCTAACGGGGTTCTAGGCTGAACGAAATGTCGTCTAGAAACTGGGCCATCCTTTTTAAGGTCCAGGTTTGAAAATTGGAGAGACGTATAAGGCTGAACTCAATATCAATGCCAATTGGCTAGACGTGGGCTGGACCTTATATAAATGAGTAATGCTTGCTATACCACGCACCACATATAGACAATGCTGTCTGATCTCTTTGATCGGATGGCAAAGCAGCTTGTATTTTTTTATTTTAAACAAAAGTTGGAGGTTCACCTCAGCTCAGTCTCTGTTGCATAGCGCTTGGTGCAGCTTACCGCACGCTGTGCAGCAAACATTGTTCTACATGAATAGGTCCAAGCATAGAAAGAAATGCCAGCCCTAGGTCCAACTAAGGCCATTTTTAATAAAAAAAAAAATACTGCCGTCTAATTCAGGGATCTATGGCCCGCAGTCACTTCTCCTTCAACTTCGCATATCCTGCCAATGACGTTACTCGAATGTGCTGCACAAGCACAGCAGATGGTGCAGCAAGTATTTCTCTCTAAGACTTCTGTAAAGCTCATTCCAAGGTCAGTCAACAGGCATTAGTCAACCTGCCCGCTTTGGGCTTGGCCCAACTACCAGGCCGGGCTAGGCCTATTTTCTAATATGCGGGTCGTAGGACAGGAAGTTGATCCCAAGGCCCAAACTTGACTTGGTCTTAAGCTTGAGAAAGGTTCCACAGTCTCGATGGGCCTTCAAAAGTAAATCACATGATGCCAAACATATGAGTAAGACTTGCTGCACCATCGTGCGGTGCTGCATCGCACAGCCGTGCTTGTACACACCATTTATTTTTATTTTTAAGTCAGTCTCAAGATGCCTTATGTGTTTATATAATTTAATCTTTGATTGATTGGATGATCCAAAAAAAATCAAAAAATGTTATTGGGCTTGACCGATTAAGGATTTTTTTTTCGGAGCTTAATTTTTTATGTTTTAGAATCTTTTGGGCTACTCAATTGGAGATGAGGCTGTACTCCAAAAAATTTTTGGAGTGTAGTAACCCTTACTCCAAAAATATTATATTTTATGAAAGTTAGTTTTGCTTAATCTTAGAAAATGAAGTGTTTTCAGCAATTTGAATTAAAAATTAACTTGATATGCAGTTAAGACTAGGGAGAAACAAAACTCAAGTTTTTGGCCCCGACTTCTTGCGAGACTTTTGGCTCATTGGGTAAACCTGCTCACTTTGGCATAGCAGAGAACGCCGTGAGATCGCATCCCACGAGATTCGAACCATCTGCGGATTTTTTTAACGGTCTAGTTAAAGATCGGAAGTATCGACGGCCACTTAGGGTTGTTCCTACTTTTGAGATTTTAGCCAAAAAAAAAGTCCATGGCACAACCATCACATCTAACTGATCGGATGGTACTGTGCTACAGACCCTCAATGCAGTTATTGTTGGGTCATTTTGCATATGTCAAAATAAACTGGGCCTGACCCGACAAGCACTTGAAAGAGACAGGGCCAGACTGGGCGAGGGTTAGCCTGGTCCATCGAAAAAGCTCCATGCACAGTGAATAAAACTCACTGAAAAATAAAAAACCTTGTTCACAACGTATGCGAGTTTACTACTCCGAATCCCAATTGTCAACACACACAACCCATGGAAACATTTTCTTCCACAAAATAGTGAGTACATCTTGCTACACTTCAACCAGGAGTGTACATCTGATTCTAATGAATCCCTTCTTAGGCAAAGAATCAACGCATTCCCCATCAGAAAACCATGTCCTGTACAGTATTGTTGAACAATCCATTTCTACAGCAGTAACCATTCAGAGGCGCACACAGATGCAGGAGGGCACAACCCCATGCAGCATGCAGCATTCAGAAACCTTTCCAGGCAGCAAGAATCTCTTGGAAGATCTCAACTATCAGTTCTCTGTCTGCATACTGCAGGAACGCGTTGAAATCATCACAGATGTCATATATCTTGCCAAAGTTCACCAGGTACCTCATGCAGCTGCTCTTCAGCCTGGGCAGCCTGTAGAGATATGCATTCTGCAGCCTCTCAAGAACATTCTTGGTGTCAATATCTTCTGTAAGGCTCTCATGGCAGGCCTCCTTCAGGTCAGCGATGTCGTACTTGTCGGCGGCCCGGAGAAGTGCAAGGCGGTGGGTCAGGAACTCATCTGGCTGGACATTGCCATAGATGTAGTTGAGGAAGGCCTGGCAGGCCTCGAACGACATGTCGGCGATGTCGACGGCGGAGAGCTCCTTCTCCTTGAGGTTGTGGGAGAACATGCTACGGAAGACAGGCGACCGGGCAGCAAGGACGGCACGGTGCGCTCCAATGCTGCCATTGGTGGCGTTGATGGTGATGTCGGTGTGGATGCCCTCGGATAGCATCCGGCCAAGCGACGTTAGCGCTGTCACCGCCGCGTGCTCCGGCAGGTGGTTGCCGGCCCAGATGGAGGAGGGCTCACCACCCTGTGTTTATCAACAAGAATGGTGAGGAAGAAATACATATGAGAAGGCAAAGGTCTATGTTAAAATGAAAATTCTTAAGAAAAAAAAGAATACTATTAACTAGGCAATGCGCTTCATGAGTCAGTCTGAGAAGAACTGATATTATCAATTTCTTACAAAATTCTAATAATAATATCTGGTATCAACAACCATGACATATAGTGAGGACTTGAGAACACGGAAATGAGAAGAGAAGCTGTTACAGTTGGAGGCACTGTCTTCAGATCAAGGAACTCGACGTCGATGACAACTTTTCCAGTGATGAGGGTGTCGATGGCCCAGACGAAGTCCTCGTTGCTCTTGAGCTGCTTGTCACAGATACCTGAACAGAAATAAGGCATCAATTGAACATTTCTCAAAATAGCTCGAGTCCTGTAAGAACATGGAGAAATTTCCCATAGGAGATTTTGTTTTTCCCCAGCAAAACATCAAAGAGTGAGAGCTGGGTAAAAGTGGGTCAAGGGACACCAGGAGAATTCTCTCTTGTGTGCAGTGGTGGATCCAGCATTCATTCAGTAGGGTCTTGGAATACTGGCCTAATTCAAAAAAGTCTAGTTTAAGATCCCACTGACCCAACCTAGGATCCCATTGGCCCAACTCAGGATCTCATATGACATAACTCAAGACCCTACTGACCTAACCATACTTATGACCTAATGTCCGAATGACTCCACTGGACAAAATTTCTGCATCTGCCGCTGCTTGTGTGGGAGTGACAATGCCATGTGTGTCTTTTAAATGCTTTTTGGAAGGTGTGTCTTTTAAATGTTGAAAGGCTGCTAAAGACAGCCTGGGTAAAGAACTAAAGATGACTGTTTTAAAAGCTGTTTCCACTGAGTTCGAATGTAATGAAATATGAACAAATCAGTTGCATGTGAAAGATGTTTACAGATGTTTAAGGATGCTCTATTTTTGGTGTTGGGAGAACCTAAGTGAGAATAGACTCAAGTCCTTCTAGGGATAAGTTATGTTTAATGCTAAGAAAAATCAGAAAAATGCATTGCAAAGTCATTGCTCCTAAAAGGTACAATGAGTTACCCAATTTTAATAGAAAATTGGGATAAGAGAGGATACACCTGTTCTAGATGCCAAATTGGTCACTTTCATGGTCCGATGTTTTGAACAGTCCATCCGATCTTACCGGTTTTACATGAGCCAACTAAAAAAAAATTAGATATAACCACTAAGAGGCCATTGCAATATTTGAGAAATACTATTAAACCATTAGATCATTTGATTGGATGATTCTTATTGAAGTTACTAACGTTCATTGTAATTAATATAATATTCAATGAAAGCTCTTTGATCAAATAATCTAACAGCTCCTAATGAGAGTGGTATAATAGCATCTCTCATGATATTTTGGCATTTACAATATTTTATGTCACTTATTTATGTGAACTAATCATGAGATGGCAAAAAGAAAAAAAATACATATAATTTGATAGTTATCCAACTGTTAACATCACTTTTATGCCGGAATAGAAAGCCGGTCGTTCATGGTTTCCGGAGGGCCATGGTAAATTAATACTTTACTCGGAGTTAGACCATGACCTCCATCAACGTGGCAACTTCATAAAAGGGGAAAAAAAAATATCCATGTGAAGTAGAGTTTGAAGGGGTCCAAACCATAGTTAAATATTTATAATATACGTATAATTCGCATATCTTTGAATTCTCAAATTAAACTTTCGTAGGATCGCACCATAACAAAAGATAATAAAAAATACTTATTTTTTTACACCAACTATTTTATTCACATATAATACAAAAACATTTAATACTTTCCGTTTAATACACCATATTATTGAATTAAAATAAGGCGTTTACTACTTAAGTATCATAGAACATGATATTATATGATGTAGAACTCACTTTTTCATCGACAAAAACTCATAATTTGATTAATATCTATTTATTGTACGACTATAATTTTTATTTTTATTTTTATTTTTTGATAATTTTGATATAAAAGATATATATATTATTGATTTTTTAAATTTTTTAATTATTTGACCGAATTTTTGACAGTCTCATTTAAAATTTAAATTGAATTCTATCCGAACATATTTTTGCCTGTTAATATCCATACCGTATTTAACTACCTATGGGCCAAACTATGCCCTTCAGATATTGTCGTAACTCGTAGGTATCATTGACGTCTTTAGAAAAGTTGCTGCTGTTGTTCAAAAAAAAAAGAAAAGAAAAGAAAAGAAAAGAAAAGTTGCTGTTGTATCCTTCCGGTCTAAATGCCATGAATCCTAATAGAATATGTTAAAAAAATTAATATTTTTTGTATATATATATACCCTTGACTTCAGCAGAGTTCTGCATGTACTCTGTAACTTTACTAAAGTTTTACGTATATCAGTTCAAATTAGTGATATTTTGACATAATGGACTTTATAAAGATATTAAAACAAATATGTGCAAGTCAAGAGTACATATACAAGTACAGCAGTGTGAAAGTCAATAATACATAAACAAATACAGTAACTTATAGGAATATATATATATATATATATATGTATGTGTGTAAAATTTTTATATATGTAAAATCATAATTTTTTTATTTATTATATTTACGTGAATACTTGGGTCACCTCACAACTTTGACAGGTTCCGAGTCTTCCGACCACCGGGCCGGAGTACTGTGGGTGGGAAAGTGACGGAGATACCTTCTCCAAGAATCTCTACCCTTTGAGACCAGGAACAAAAAGGAAAATAACAAAAAAAGGCACCCTCTTTCACAATTTCGTTTCGGAAGAAGGGCCCCTGAGCAAAGACAAATGAGAGAAAAGACAGGGTGGAAAATTAAAATAAGAAGATTCAGGGGATCTTCCTGAACAAGACGAAAGAACCAGAGAGAAAGGATGGATAATTTAGCAGAAGCAGGGGGAAGAAGAGGAGAGGGGGGTGTTACCTGGGTGGACGAGGCTGCGCCGGTTGCCGGCGGCGCAGACGACACTGATGACGAAGGAGGCGATGGGGGGCCGCTCCCTGGTCAGGCTCGACGCCTCCGGGTACAGCCTTACGAACACCTGCTTATTCCTCTCCACTGACAAGTACCTGCCCATCATCAACCAGAAGAAGCATAAAGAACAGTGAAAAAAAAAAAAATCGAATTTTGATGCAGTGGGGAGGACAGGGGAGGGGGGTCGGAACAGGGTCCTTGGAAAGGTTGGGGAAGGAACAATTCTTTCACACTTGATTTGCTAGATGAACACTGAGAAGTTAGCAAACAGATGGTCTGATCAACCAACCATAAGGAAAAGAATTCTAATCATTATCGTAATAGAAAGAAGAGAAAAGAAATGGAGTTTGGATGCAAAGGGGAGGATAGGGAAGGAGAGGAGAAAACAGGGTCTTTGGAAATTTTCAAGGAAGAAGCAGATTTTGCACGTATCATCAACCAGAAGTGGAGTTCTAATGGTCGGAAGAGAAGAAGGGCGAGAAAAAAGCTGGAATTTTGCATCACCTGATGTACTAGGAGAACACTGAGAAAATTAGTAAAGGATGCTTTGATCAACCAGAAGAAGCAGACTTCTGATAATTGTAGAAGAAGTAATAAAAATGGAATCTTTTGGTGAACGAGAGAGAGAGAGCAGTACCAGTTCCATGGGCCGATCTGGAAGGGGTTGGACTTGCGGTAGGTGCAGGAGGAGAGGCTCTCGATGCGCCATTGGGCGAGGCGCGGCGCTGTCTCCACACGGTACGCCGACTCGCTCATCCTCCCCGCCGACGCCGCCAGGGCCGCCGTGACCTCATGGATGCAGCCCAGGATGCCGTCCAGCAGGTGCTCCCCCGGCTTCCCCAGGTTGACGCCGCCCGCCGCCGCCGCCCCTTACCATGGAATAAGAACAGGGACAGCGCCGGCACCACCAACACCCCCCTCCCCTGCTGCTACTGCTATGCACACCCTTATATCCCAGAAGCTGATCAAATACCGCTCAGGTTGGAGAGCTGACTCTTCTATCAAGGGGGTGGAGAAGGAGACCGGAAGGTAGAAGAAATGGCAAGAGAAATTTATGATTAATAAAGTGTTACTATGTGCATAGGGACAAGAAGGATGGACAGGGGGGAGGAAAGGGGGAAGACAGGTTGTTGAAATAGTGGGGAGAGGGGAAGATGGGAAGGAGTGTTGTTGTATGGTCCCTCTCCAGGCAAGAAATGGAGGATTTTGGTGTTGCTTTTACGCCATTCCTGACTGCTGAGGGAAGTTTTGGCTCCCTCCCCTCAGGTGTTCCTCTTGGAGAGGTATTTGGGGGTGTTGAGGGGATGCTGATGCTAAAGCTGCTTCCTTTGTTGCCTTGCACTGCACTTCAACTTTATCTGCATTTATTAATGTGAAGGGGATTCCAATGCCCAATTGGAGAGGTGCCACCCTTTTGACTGCATGGTGGTGAAAAAAGAGGATAAAGATAAGATTCTTCTTATGGGTGTGTTATGGATTTAAGAAAACTTTTTATTCTTTGATAAAGGAAATTTTTTTCTTCCCAGATTAAAAACTATTCGAGAATAACATAATTTTTCTTAGTTAGGAGTTGTTAGGAAAAGTCAAATCTTGTGTGGGCTAATCTTATCGAGTTTTCAGCTATGTCCTCCTGTGTATAATTTTAAGAACGGAACCGTTCATTGAACCGTTGAGACTTTTGAGTCACAGGTCATAAGTTCAACCATTGGGTCAGACCAATTAACTTGGACTTTTAAATTTTGTGTTACACTAAATATTGTAAACGAAATAAATATAATTTTACAATTTAAATTAATTAAACAAACACTATATATATCTTTATAAGTTAAATGTGTCATAATTCTTTTTTTTTTAAGTTTAATTCCTTTCTTGTTTGTTGAGTTGGGAGGGGAAGATAATTCAATTGACTCAAAAAAAAAAAAAGAGGAAACATCATTGTGCATTGGAAGATGAGACTACGTTGGAAGTGGGGGAGCAGAGCCATTGGGGGAAGGAGAAGGCTCCACTTTTCTGCATGGGAACCGGGGACAACCAGTATACCTTAACTTTCGAGGCCTCCCAAGGGTGGCGGATGGGCTTCTCTGGGCCGGTCCAACCAGTATACTACTCTTCACGGACTATACGGGTTGATGGCGGGTGAGCGGTTTTTGACCGGTTTGAACGGTTCACCTGGTAAAAACCGGTTTCATAACTTCAAGACCCGAACAACAGTTAACCGGTTGGACGGGACGGTCCGGTCCAGTCCGGATGTTTAACCCATGGTATAGACTATAGAGAGATAAGTCTATCTCTCCTCTCACATTATTTTGATGTATTTTTCAAGTCAAGGTCCATCAGGTTCCTCTTAAAATATCCGAGGATTCTAATTATTGTAATTTTCCCCCATGGATGTTGAATTTTAAATAGGGATTTTTTTTCTTTTCAATCTCAATAATCTTCTAACATTCTTTATAAGTCCTTGTACTCTTCATATTTCCTTACAACTCTCAAAATCTTCGAAAGATTATAGGAACTAAAAAATAAAAATAGCTTCTAAATATTGTCTTGGAATAAAGAAAATAAGATAATGTTACTCTAGTAGAGCATTGATAAAAAGGTTAAATGAAAGGTGAAATATAAAAAATAAATACTTTAGTGGGACAAAATAACTCAGATCCGTGAGGTTGTCTTACTTCCGGTTACTTTGAGATAAATCGTTACCAATCAAAGAACTTATTTGGATAATCAAATTGCATCTAAAGAGGAAAATTGTGCAACCTAATTCATTCATTCTTCACTTGGAAGTCATTTGATGTGCCATAAAATACTGAAAAACATTACAAAACGATATTTTTCTTATGTTCTGCATGTTGTAAATTATTGTGTAATATTAATCATTTCAACTTGCGTGATACTCTTCTTTTCTATTTCAAGTTTAGTGCAAAACTTTTGAAAACTAAAGCCGGAGATTTTAAATCGGGGGATTTTAGAAGTAGAGATTTTACTTTCACTGATTTTAAAAAATGATGATTTCATAACCGATGTTTTACGGGAGATCAAACAACCCCTTACCCAGCAATCAAACACCTAATTGAACGAACTCTATGCTAGTTTACCATAAAAGGAAGCATTCATAACTACAATTCTTAATCATGGTTGTCAAAAGAAGAATCTAACAATAATTACAAAACCCATAATTGGTAATTTTGGTAGCAATCATAAGTTGTAACAACCTACACCAACTGCGTTTGTCATAAGCTACGTCCGAGCAACTCCTCTGGATTCCATTCCCACCCTTTTCCTTGGCGTACTTGGGGAACATGCAACTGCATCCTCATGAAAGCTGGGGATGAAGAGTTGAAGAAATCCCAGCGAGGCATTACGTCGAACAGATGGCGACGCCCAATCTTGTCCTCTCTCTCTCCCCCCTCATTCTCGCCATTCCCCAACGCCCACCCATCTCTTCTCCCGCCCTCCAAAGGTCTTCACAAGTAAGTAGGATGTGAAAGCAGCAGCAACGGGGCAAGCCCGGGGCGCCCTGGCCCCCCCGGCGAGGGCGACCCGCGAGCTGCACCAGGCTGCGTGGCATCACCCATCCCATCTTCGAGGCGACGGCTGCCCATCTTCTACGCCAGAGACCGCCGTGCCGCGCGGCCACGCAAACGGCGGTGGGATCCGCCGGCGCACAGGTGGCGGGGAGCGGGGACGTCCACGCCTTTCTGGGTACAGCGATGGGTGTAGTGTCGTCCCTGTCATATCTGAAAAACAAAGGTAGGTGAAGAAAAAAATCTCATAAGGGCCAGGTCAGATCCCTCGAGATACTAACAAGATTAGAGTGGTATAATTTACGAGTAATGCTCGTTGCACTGAGTGGCAAGCAATGTAACCCGCATGGCACACAGATAGTCGTACAATCTAAAATTGTAGCAGCAGATGTCTTTTTTTGGGATAATTACATCAAAAATTATATTAAAATTTTAATTTTAATTTTATCTTTCAAATTTTAAGATATTATTAATAACTCTTTTAACTTAAAATTATGTCAAAAATGTCCATGCCGTCGCATCCCATAACTAAGTTTAACTAAAAGGAATTTAACTGTGATTAAATCTTTAACTCTATATAAAAAAAGATAATAACAACACACACTCTCTCTCTCTCTCTCTCGCCGATCATCATTGCCTCAGTGACCACCAGCCCATCCGCAGCAACCTAGGAATGGCGGCGGCCACCAGCCCACTTGCACCAGCGCCGAGAATGGCGACAGAATCAAGCCGAGCTTATCGATGGCCTCTCTCTCTCTCTCTCTCTCTCTCTCTCTCTCTCTTGGTTGCTGCAGGGAAAATCAGAGTAGCCATAGCAGCTGGGCTTTGTCGACAGGTTGCCGTCGACAAGGTCATCGAGGTCGGTGTTGATGCTCTGCAGAGATGACATGGAGGACTATGAGGCCTTCGTCCCCTTCTTCGCCTTCTCTGCCCTCGACGTTCCCATCCACTAGTCTCCCCCGGCAAACCCCCAGCACCTCCTGCCCCACCGCCGTCCACGACTACGTGAGCTTCCACGCAACCCACCATGGACCTCTCTCTCTCATCCCTTCTTTCTCTCTCATCCTGTCAATCATGTCAACTTGCCATAGCCAGTTGGTGCTCGCCACCGTCAGGGTCCTCAGGGGGCGAGATGCACTGCCTTCTTCTATATGAAGTCAGTGGTGGAGCTCGGCAAGGGGATCTGGTCGAACTTCGACCCCATCGCCTCGTGCGTTGTCGACCGTGGATCGTCAACAGCATCGGCTAGCCGGCGCACACGGATCTCTCTCTCTCCCTCTCTCTCTCTTCTCTCTCTCACTTCCTCTCGCTGGTTCTCTCTCTCCATGCACTCTCTCTGGTTCGCTCTCTCTCACTCTCCCTTTGGTTCTCTCTCTCTCCTCCCCGTAAGGGTATTATTGATTTTTTCCTCTTTAAATTAAGTGTTAACGGCATATCTAGGTATATTCTTACGGTAGCTAATGACATAAATTTGGGTTAAGAAGATTATTAATAATACTCTAAAAATTTGACAAAACTGTAATTAAACTTTTAATAGGGTTTTTGGTGTAATTATCTCAATTTTTTGATAGTAGTAATTTTTTTTTATTTTTTAAATCGATTCCCATCATGTCCGACACGTCTTGTACAGATCGATCCTCAATCAAACGACTAAAAAATTTCAAAAAATCAATGTTCATTGGACTCGATTTTTTATTTTTGAAATTTTTTTAGATCTTCCAATCAGATAACCTGTCATTGTTGCATTTCCTTGCATAAGATGTAGTAAAACTTAAAACCTGTGTCTTGTCTCACGTTTGGACGGTGAATACAACCGGTGTCCTTGAGATGTTGCAGCTAGTACTACTCAATTTACTTCGAAGTGGAACTACAAGCTTAAGTAGTGCAAATCTAGATAGATTCAAATCCAATTATGTATACACAGACTTGTACGAGACACATCCAATAAAATCAGACCTATGTAGGCTCAAATGGACACAAATGGTACGGCTTTTTTTCCTTTTTTGACTATCATCTGATCAGACAATGCAAATGTAAAACTCGGATGGCCTGTGAACCAGCTGTGGGACAGTTGGTTGCACACATGTCTTTCTCATGGGAGGTCTCATATTCGAACATGGTTGGAATTTAAAAACTCTCCAGCCATACAACATGTTAAGTGCCGTTAAATTATTCCTGGTCCGTAGGATTACTTCTCCGAAAATCAATTCGACATGAAATTATCACCTAATCAGGCGAACCCTTCGACTTGCTCGAATTTATCTCCAAACTTTGGAGAATTTCTCGAGTTTCACTCAGTCTGAAATTCCGGTCGCTTGTATATACTTGTAAATACTTGGCCTCTGTGCCCCCTGCAAAAAAAGAAAAGAAAAGAAAAAGTAAAACTCTGGATGGCCCTCTAGTTCAATAGTTGTTTCTTAAGTTCTTTTTTGTCGATATAGACCGTTTGTTGGCACAAGTGTTAACTCACAAAATTATCAAAGTAGAATGAGTGGAGTAGATTTTAGATTTCATAGGCATTGAACTTCGAGTGGGCGTAAGAAAGTTTTTATTTATCCAGATTCTAATACGGTTGACAAATTGACTTAATTTTATGCCTAGGTTTATAAAAGTCTGATTGCATTTTTATCTAACATAAATTACAAGAGTTATCTTATCAGGTGAACAAATATACTCAACAAAAGTGATGCTCATAGATTAGGGAAGTCCCTTCTTCCTACTTATTTAAATGATCCACACCCCTTCCTTCTCTTCAGTTTACAGCAACCCACCAAACAAATGAGAGATCTTCACCGAAATGTGAGGGGAGGGGATCTTCCAAGTGTAATTATGGTCTTGCTCGGTAGGTAGGTCACAAACTATAAAATGCGACCAGAAAATATTGTTGTGCCTCATAGTCTTACCTAACTTGTGTGTTATTGACTATAGTATTGGTAGGGTCTTGACCTCCAATCCTCTATGCAGACAATTTAAACTTACCCACTTGGTAACAACTTGGATCTCAACTTTTGGTGAGTGGGTATATTTCAAGACGATGTGCATACCCAACTTCTTCTTTTAATTAAACGAAGAAATATTGCACCAAGGATTCTGATCCTCCAAAAATTTTTAGGCTCCCTAGTCTATTTAATTTAAGAAAAACTTTCTATAACCTCTGTATTTACTAAAAATTTCCGATAATATCACTTTTATTCGGAACAGACTCTTTTTCAAAGACTTTTTCCAAAGTATTTCGACATATGTAGGGATGTTTCTTTTTAAATTTTTGAGGATACTTTCCAAATAAAAGTAAGATTTTGAGGATCTTTTAGTAAATATAAAAGTTACAAGAAGTTTTCCTAAATTAAGTAGATCAAAGAGACTAAAAAAATCCAAAACGCATATGGTAATCAAAGGTTCGATGAAAGACACAAGTAACCAAAGGTTCATGTGTAGAACTTTCATATTTTTTATGGTAACTTGAACAAAAAAATGTTGAGGCTGTTAAGTTTTAAAATGTTAATGTTTCACATCAGTCGAAATGACCCTTAGTTTTTTAACTAGCTCAACACTACCTCAGCAGTTTCCAGCGGCAGTGTTTGCATTGCACACGGCACCATGTGTGTGATTGCATTGTTTCGTCATTCCCAACGGGTTAGATATGAAAGATAAGTTATGCAACATGCCTTTAGTAATAATGGAAGCGGGACGAACAAGTTAAGGTGTGGAGACGTGTACATTATTGCATAGCGGGACTCGATTAGAATCTAGGCTCTGTCCTTTTCTTCCCAAGTAGGAAAGGAGAGAAAAGAATGAGGAAATTGTTCCTTGAGGACAAACAAAGTTTTGATCATCACTAGGAGAACCTTCATGAATCAAAATATCAAAATGAGATACTCCCCAATTTTTATATTATGTGGGGGAAGCTCACTCTTACACGTCACAAAATCCGAATGTTGAATTTGAAAGGTCTAAGAATATAAGTATTTATCACAACTGAAATTAACCGATGTAAGACTATATTATATAGTCGCTCCAACATTCTCCCTCACGGCTAAGATGGATCGAGAAAATTAGATAAAAGGAGATGACGCAAATTAGAAGATAAAATTAGATCAGGCCTCTGTTCTGATACCATGTTGAAGTTATTGGGTCATCCAACTCAAAACCTTAAGACTATGAGTGGAGTAGGCACCATATACTAAACACTTTTTGATTTTGTTTTTTTTTTAATATAAGACTATTTTAATACGCCCCCTCAGGTGAAGGTCGATTTTAGACTCTATCACGTAGACCACAAATACAAGATGAGCGTCCGATTTGTAACTATGGGTTTTGATACCATTTTATAAATCACAAAACCCAGATGTTAAATTTGAGGCGTCCAAGATCGTAAGCACTGGCCACAATTAAAATTAACCGATGTAAGCCTATATTATATAATCGCTCCAACACTCACCTTCTTGAAGATCGATTTTCAATAAGTTTGAGAAAAAATAATTATCTTGGTTTAATAATGGTACAAGCCTAATTTTCGGTTGGGTGATCTACTTGCAAGTTAGAGCCCAAGGTAGAACTTTGATCCGAAAATGACATGTTCAACCTTGTAACGATGAAGAAAAGAATTTATTTTCTCTTGGCAGTTCTTTGATCTGACATAAAATATTATAAAATATCGTATAATTCGTCAGACATAATATATCATGTTTTACGGTATTTCTTACCCAAAACAAATGACTCCATAAAGAAACGGATTAGAATGCACAATCAGTGCTGTTTAGGACTTCAACCCCTACTGATGTGGGTTGAGATCTGATGCCCATTGCAAAGAATTATCATCCAACAACACAAGGGCACCTTCAATACAAGGGCAGCCAGCTGTTACTCTCGAAGGTTGGAAGGGACAACATGCTGATCCACTAGGGTTATGTTGTTCTATCATAACATGCCTACTATGTTTGGTACAACTTTTATTTGAAAGCATTTTCGTACTTTTATTTATGTTGTATTTAACTTAGTTTCCATTTAGAAGTATTTTTATACTTTCATTTAGTTATTTTTTGTGGAAACATTTAGATTTTAGAAGTCATTTATGTAGTATTTTACTTATGTTTTAACTTCCAACTAAAAGCTACAAGGTGAAGCTTCTAAGATTGGAGGAAAAGTGAGATGTTACGAAAGAGTTGACTTTTATGATAAATTAAAATTAGTTATAATCTCTCTCTTTCAAGTCATTCTATGTGAGAAGTGGAAGCCAAAAATAGCTTTCAAGTAGAAGTTTTGTCAAACATACCCTTAGTTATTTGTTGTGAAAGCATTTAGAGCTTGGAAGCCATTTAATATTTATGTACCACTTTGGCTTCCAACTAAAAGATAAAAGGTGAAACTTTTAAGATTGGAGAAGAAGTGAGATTGTTATGAAAGAGTTGACTTTTGTAACATACTAAAATTAGTTATATCTCTCTCGCTCAAGTCATTCTATGTGAGAAATAGAAGTCAAAAATGACTTTCAAGTAGTAGTTTTACCAAACACATCCCCCATATGATATAAAAGTTGAAAACAAATTCCTACTTTGATATTTTGAAGGATGGGTGTCTTCGTTGACAAGTTTAAAAATTCACATGCCCTTATAGTCAATTTTCCGAAAAAAAATCTACTCCACACGTCCACACACACTTCAAAGATCCCAAATCCACAAGGAAGGTATCTTCTTCGGAGACCGCGTGTCACATGAATCTTCACAATTTGGAGGCCCAACCCAACCGGTTCCCGGACCCACAGAGTGCGCATCTCCCATCTCAGCCGTCCATTTTGGAGAATCCTATAAGATCTGAATCCAGTGGAGGAGATTGGGCCATTAGCTGCTTTCCCGGTTGGAATTTTTTCTGGGTCATTGCCATATCCCATGGCCCATGGGCCCCATAGATGATATTAATGGGTTTTTATCTCGTTTTTAATTACTGTTAAGAGGCCCACCACCCGTTCTCGGGCCGGTTTGTGGGTCAACAACGTTTATGTATGCACAACACTAGTCCAGAAAAGCGTCCACATTCTTCTTTCTATATAAAACAGTGTTTTTAAAACCACCAAATCAAATACATTGTGCTCTTTATCAAGGGATCTTTAGGGGGAAACTTTTATTTGGTAGTTGATTTCGGATTTCACTTATGATGTTAGAAATAAGGGGCTAGACTAATAAGGGCATGTTTAGGGAAACCTTTGAGTGGAGGCCACTTTTGACTTTTACTTTCAATATTAAGAATATTATATAGGAGAATATAACTGGTTTTAGATAGTCACATGAGTCAGTCCTTTTCTAAAGATTCCATTTTTACATATTTGGGGGGTTATGATACTTTTGATTGAAAGTCAAAACTGATAAAAGGATTAATAAAAATATCAAAAAACATGAAATAACTTTAAAATACCAACATTGCCGCTTGGAGTTCAACATATCTCAAAAAGACAATGCTTTCGAAGTTTATATCCATAAAGCTAAAAAGTCATATTTTATAGATTGAAATTAGGACAAGTCACTTGTAAAATAAGGAAGGGCATTTTTGGTATAGACTTAAATTAGGACAAGCCATTTGTAAAGTAACGAAGGGCATTTTCGGTACTATATCAGAAGGGTATGACTTTTATACCCTTTATCACAAAATATATAAACGAGGCCCTTAATTTTCTTTAACTATCCTAGTTCAAAGCTATAAAATATGACTGTTACATCCTCATTTATTTTAGGTAGTTATATTTTTTTTATTAAAAGATAAAGATAATTGTAGGGCCACTATCTGACCCGATAGGTATTCATCTCCTGCATGTGTTTATAAAAATACATCTAATACAGGACATTGTAAAATACTTGCAACTGTAGCTGTGTATGCATGTACGCGTAATCTATAGGACTTTTTTTAGTTTTTAGTCTTTGTAAATATTCATATTTGAAAATAAATTCCTGTGACTTGTGTATTTAGTGTTGACTCTGAAGAACTTATTCATTCTTAAAAAATAATCTTTCTAGTTAACAGTCATTTGTAAAATGAGAATAGACGAAAAGAACTAAAAAAATATTAAACCTAAGTTTAATAGTGCCAAGCTTAAATATGCAAGATATAAGAATAAGTTCCTTTTAGATTCGATCGTTTTGCCGGACTGAAACCCAAAAAACCCTAAAACATATATAGCAACAACTAACATCAGAGGAACCATTACTTATGCTGCGACCATACTTTGGTCGCATTTGTAGTAAGTAAATACAAGGTCATCCGTACACACAACTTCTTCATAAGATTAGAGCATATCCTGACGGAATACAGCTAATTTTATTTCGTATTTCTACTTCTTGACAATTATTTCATATTTTCTACTTCGAGACCACTTTCTTCGGTATCTAGCATTCCGTATTTTGCCGGATGGCATTATTTTCTCAGGTAAGTTTATGCTTTTCTTATGATTTTAGAGAAATACTTGTTGTTGTAACGTCTCTTCGTATTATAGTACAACCTTCTGATGACTTGGCGGATCCGATGGAATGCCGGTTTAAGATCCACCACATCTTTTGGGTGATAGAACAACTGTTTCCTGTTTAATCTGCTGATTGGATGGCAATTGCATGTGTAACACCTCAAAAAATGTTCCATCAAATTATTGTCAATATTCTAATCGTTGAAAGGTAATGGATCGAGCCCACACAATGTGTCTGTTTGGCAGTCCAAATGCCCCATGGGAAGGCCCATTTGCTTTACTGAAGTTTGCCCAAATGTTCATATGGTTCAGGTACATGTTGGGATCCAGGAGTATCAAAAAAAAATTCTTAACTTAGAGGAACTTGATCCTAATACTCTGTCATTTTAGACATTAAAATGGAAACAAATTTTAAATCAAAACATTTGATCACCACACTAGAAAATCTTCAATAATGCCAAATGTGTTACCAATAAAAATACGGGTTTTGGATATTCTTCCTGTACCCGATTTCGGAAAACTTTCTGTAGAAACTTCTGATCCCTGTAATTAGTTTGTACCATATTTCGTATTTTATTACTTTAAGTATATTTTTTATTTTTTTTACTTTATTTTATATTATATTACTTAAAAAATTAATACCATAAGTTATTATGACATATTTTTTAGGACTGTAACTTGGGTCAAGTTCGGTCGAGTTGAGGTCAACCTTAACTCAATTCTACTTAACCTCACCAACCTTAACCCAACCCAACTCATGTAACCCAACCTTCATCAGGTTGGATCAGGTTGGGTTGAGTTATTTCTTTGACATTTCATAATTTTAGCATTATTTTCTCGCTATCAGTGTTCTATGTACAAAGATATAAATGAATTTAACTATCTACCTTAACGAAGTAATAAAAAAAGAAGATACAAACATAATTACATGAATACAATTTAAGAATATCTTTACTCATATTGTAAACTAATTTTTTCAATGATATAAAGTTAAAATAGAATATATTCTAGTGATCTAAATTATCATTATATATATTAATATCGGGTTCAAGTTAGGTCGGGTTGGCCGACCTTCAATCCAACCCAATCCATCTAAAGGTTGACCCATCCAAAATTGTAGCCTTAATAATTTTAGTTTTTTTTGTGACTATAATATAGCATGATGTTAATTTTAGACAATCTGAGAAAATAAAATTTAAAATATTATATATCATTAATGAATTCGGATTAAGCCCAATTCAACTCAAATTAAATGTGTTAAATTTAAATTAAGTTGGATTGAGTTTGGGTCAATCTAATTTAAATTTGGGTGGTCCACTTTACCTTCGACCTAATCTAACTCACTCAACTTGAATCCTTTTATTATGTGAATTAGATTGTACCGAACCAAAATGAGCGTATGACATGATTGCTGTTGAGACCCGCTAGCACCGACTCGTCCAGATCGGACGATATGTCCCTGTACTCGTCCATCCAAGCCGACCCCGCTAATGTTGCCCAATAAGTAATACTTAATGCATCTCGGGATGCAATCATTTTTCTATTTTTCGAAATTCTTTTAAGATTTCTCTCGTTCTGATTATAGATCTGTACAATTTAATCTTTGATCGAACAACGTAAAAAAATTGAAAATTAAACCACAATAAATAGTAAAATAATACCTCAAAAAACTTTTTACTGTTTATTGTAGCTTATTTTATTTGTTTTTTTTTTTAATTTTTTGTATCGTCCAAGTGAAGATCGAATTATACGGACATGGAAAATATGGTGAGATTGACTATTAAAAAAATTTAAAAATATACAAAAAATAGCTGCAGCTCAGCTAGTATTACGTTGCTTAATCCCCATAATTAGGATCAAGGACGTGGGAATTTGAATCAGATGAACTTGTTTGAAATCCGACCGGATCTATGCCGATCCGTCAATCCATTAATTAAAGCAACAATCGTAAGTTTACAGATATGACGGAATATTTATAAACATATGATTCATACATATAATAGAACATTTGCAAATAATTCATACAATAGAATATTTAGATAATGAATTATTTGTCTGATTTTTTAGAGATAAAAACTCCACTATTAGGTGTGGAAGAGGCACAAAATTTTGGTGTAAAATTATAATCTTATCATATTCATTTTTAATACTTTTTAAAGATAAGGATAAAGGTGCGCGTATACGAGTAAGGATGCTAAGGTTGTTGAAGTTATTGGACCATCCAACTCAAAACCTTAAAACTATTAGTGGAGTAGGCACCTTCTATTAAATATTTTTTGGTTTTGTCCTTTTTCCGATGTAGGACTATTCTAACACGCTCCCTCACGTGCAGATCAATTTTAAACTCTGTCACGTGGACCACAAATACTGGGTGCGTGGCTCGGTTCGTAACCATAAGCTCTGATACCATGTTGAAGTTATTAGGCCATCCAATTCAAAACCTTAAGACTGTGAGTGAAATAGGTACCTTCTATTAAATACTTTTTGATTTTGTCATTTTTCCGATGTAAGACTATTTTAACAAAAGTAACTAAAAACTTGATTATTCAACCGATTATTAGTTTATATGTCTTAAATCAACATGCATAGCAGATAAAGTAATAGATACTTTTTTTCCTTACCGAATACATATGGTACGCTAGAAATTTAATTATCTAATTAATGGATTATTAACTTGTAGACAGTTAATGGATAGCCTTTCTAAATGGACGGTATAACAGATAAGGTCACAGATCTATCTTAGATCTACAAATCGGGGGCATTTGTATCCTTATAGTAAAGATAAAAATAAGGTAAAGGATAATTTTTTTCATTTAAAAGACAAAGATCAGGACAGATCTACTTCCTCATTGTTAAAAGTAACCTGTTTGCATGGCAAGGACGTGGGGTTGGAGGAGCACCTGAGAACCTAGTCAATTCAACATGGAGGGATAAAAACCCGGTGCTCCTCAAAAGTAGCCGTTGAGCACGGCAGTCAGGCCCAGCCATCCAACACCTCATCTGATGATGCCTTCTCTCCCCCTTATTTATCTCCAACTCCTTCTCTCCCTGGCAAGGCTACTGAGAAGGGAGAAGAGGGACGTACGATGGGGACTACCAGGCTGCTTCCTCTTGCCATCACTCTCTTGCTCTTCTCATTGTTGCATGCATCTGCCTTCGCTGATAAAAAGGCAAGCTCCAATGTGTTTTATTTATTTATCCTTTATTTTTTTCTCTCATATTTGAAGAGTTCATAAGTTTTTAGATTCATGCATACGTTATAATGCGACAAGGACAGTGCGACTCAAACAGAAGCTTTTAAATCGCCAAAAAAGGGGATTTTTGCATATATGCTCTGAGAAATTAACGCATTTGTATCTATAACCCCAATTCTCATGTATTGCATGAAATAATTAATCATGAAAACCTCAGAAACGTTGTGGCTCTGTCTCTCCTTCAAAATGTTGTTAACTCCAAATACATCATAAAGATTTCATAAATTCCAATAAAGCAATGGGCATATATGCAAAATTTTGATAAATTTAAGAGTAAACATATTCTGTTGGAATTAACAACATTACGACGGAAGGGGACAATTACAACGTTTATGAAATTTTTAAGAGCATTTCATACAATATATGGAAGTTGGAGGTACATATACAAATATATTAAATTTTAAGGATCATCCTAAGTATCAGAAAAGAAGATTTGTTTTTGTTTTTTTTGGGTTTCAAGAACGTCTAGCCAGGGAGAGAGAATGGAGTTACAAGGAGGAACTCTGGATTCACTTTCTTTCAGAAAAGAAACGAGTGTAAATGATAACTGACGTTTTCTTTAATGCATGCATGACAGTCCTACGTTGTATACCTCGGAGGGCATTCTCATGGCAGCCAGGCTTCTTTGGAAGATTACCAAAGAGCAACAGATAACCACTACACGATCCTGGAGTCCTTCCTGGGAAGGTAAAGATATATTTGCTGTGTACTAGCTATATTTCACGTCTATGGCTTCCAATATATATTTGCTGTTTGAAAAATCTGAAGCAAGGAGAAGGCCCAAGATGCAATCATCTACTCATACACAAAGAGCATCAATGGCTTTGCTGCACATCTAGATGAGGACCAGGTCAAGGAAATCTCAAGTAAGAGGGATTTTAATTCTCGAATTAACAAGCTTGTTTTCTCGTTTGATGATAAGTTGATCGATTGCATCTCTTCTATAATTATTTGTTCTTAATGATCACATCTGTTTTGGCAGAGACCCCCGGAGTTATATCTGTGTTTCCCAACACTCTAAGGAAGCTGCACACAACCAAGTCATGGGACTTCATGGGGTTGGAACACAATGGGATAGTCCCCAGGGGATCAATTTGGAAGAAAGCAAGATATGGGGAAGATGTCATCATTGCAAATATTGACACTGGTTATCTCTGAGCTTAATTCTCTTGATCTCCTCATCACCTACACTGATTTCCCTTTCATTAGATGGGGTTTCATCTCTCACTGTGCTTCATTTCTTTTATTAGTGTTCATCCCCATGGGTTCTTCTTGGATTATGTAGGTGTGTGGCCAGAGTCTAAGAGCTTCAATGACCTAGGCATGGGGCCTGTCCCTGCAAGGTGGAAGGGGTATTGTGAGAAGGTGGCCAACCCCAAGCACATGGTCCACTGTAATAGGTTTGTACATGTTTCTCCCCTCAGTACTGCTTGTAAAAGTTCAGAACAGTGTGCCTTAAAAAAATGTTGGAAGGGCCTTATTCCATGGTGGCTAACATACTCTTTTGTCTTTTCAACTTGCTATGACAGACTTTATGATGTTGAACAAATTTTATGCCAAATGCAAGTCAGCATTTAGCAGGATAATCAACTGGGAGTTCCATTTATAATTGTGTGATAATTTTTGATTTTGTGGAAAAACTAAACTATTTGGCACCAAGAATTTTTGTAAAATGATTTTTGTTTTTCATTTTTCTTACGTCTAACCTAAATGAGAATTATGAACTACTCAAAAAGTATTGTTTTTCATGTGAACTTTGATATGCATGGTGTAGCCAAATTAAGTTCACCTCTACTGATCAACTTGTCGTTCCATAATTGAGAAATTTGTGATGCTGCCAATACCACACTAATTCAAATATTACTTATGGTTCATGTGATATGCTATCTAAATGTGGACATCCTTTTCTCAAGAACCTTTTGTTCAATTGCCAATATTTTTTTCCTCCTTTGCTTGCATGCTCGTTTTTGCTCACATGGCATGTCGCACGAGTGGGGGAAAAAAAAAGATCATATGGATGGGAAAGTTGCCCTTGAACACCATTAAGAATCAAAAAGACAAAAAACTCTTCCAGTCGGAACAGGCATCTTAATTTAAATATCCTATCTTCATGTAGTGATATCAAATTTGGTGTCCATTTGGGTGTCTCTAAATAATTGTCCAGACAGATGTATAGTTTTCCGAATATCTAAAACTCGATTGAAATGTCATAATAAATCTACTGTGTGTGGTTCAAATGTCATATTCTATGAGACATAAAATATGATGTTTTACAACATTTTAAAATTTTACATTGAACAAAATTGACTTCAAATTAAGTAGAATACAAGTAGTACAAAAAGGTAGAGTAGGTGGTCTCAATCTATCGATGAGAGACCAAAAGGGAGGGAAAAAAAGGACTTGCTCATCGGGTCCAAATGAAATGTCATTATATATGGATTAATATCCTTTATGTCATATATATTAAAATAAAATTAGATGATCAAGACGGACTACTATCTTAGTCACCAACATGCTCCCATCGGCTGAAGGTTGGAAGTATTCGACTATGTTGACTGAACGGATCCAGCCATGCTTCAACCAATGAAAGTCTTAGTAATTGAAATAGCAATACATCTTTGTTACTAATTAACTTAATCTGATAATCTCTAATCTAATAGTAAATTGAATTAAAATGAAATCAGATTTAAATGATTAGGCTCAATGACCATTTCTGCCACAAAGTCTTATAGGGTGTTTAATTGGGAGTTTTTTTTTTCTCTCGAAGCTATTTAATTTGTACTAAAAAATTATGTCATTAAATTTTTTATCTTAATTTTAAAATTACTTCACTTTAAGTCTTCTATTGTTTGGTAAACTTGTTACTATTTTCAAGAGAGGTCTTCCATGAGGAAAGCACCCGTCCCCTCCTCCAAGAGAGAAAGCACAAGTAGAGAACGCTAGCTGAAAACAGGTAGGCTCTGGCCATAAAAATCTCACTAGGAAGGATGCCCCTTCATCACTTCTAACATGCCATGGCACCTTGGGCTCTCTATTGGCCTGGCCCTGTGCACTGGAGAGCCATAGATGTAAATGGATCCAATTCAGTGCATATTTAAAGTAAGATCTATGACTATTCATTATGCTATCACTTTAGAATACTCTCTACTAACTGACCAATACATTAATAATCAGTCAGATAATCATATAATTCAAAAACTATATATATATATATTAAATTATTGGTTATGTATATCAGTTTAAAAGAATTATCGATTAGCTGACCTTTAAGCGTCACTTTGATTGGAGAATAGGAGAAGAATAAAGTCTTTTATTCTTAGAAAAAGATTAATTCTAAATTGTCAGTCGGAATGAGTTATATCGCGTCAAAATTACTTATATAGAGAATAAGTCATTTCACTCTAAACCAAAAAATTATTTATTCTTCTTATTCTGTCAGTGGGCCTCACAAAACTATCAACTCAAAACACCACTGGGATTAAACTAATAATTGATGGAGTAATTGGGTTATCCGTTATCATTGAGCATCCTACGCTGCTAATGTGGGGCCCACAGTTTTTGAAATGGTCTCCAACGGTCAGTGGCATTTTGTGTAATTTGCAGGAAACTGATCGGGGCGCGGCACTTCAGCCGGGGGCGCCCGCCGACCGACCGGTTCGACGCCGCCCGCGACCTCGACGGCCATGGCACCCACACCCTCTCCACCGCCGCCGGCCGCCCCGTCCCCGGCGCCAACCTCTTCGGCGTCGCCAACGGCACCGCCAAGGGCGGCTCCCCCGCGGCCCGCGTCGCCGCCTACAAGGTCTGCACTGCCTTCGGCTGCTACGACGCCGACATCCTCGCGGCCTTCGACGCCGCCATCGCCGACGGCGTCGACGTCCTCTCCGTCTCCCTCGGCGGCGCCTCCAACGACTTCTTCGTCAACTCCATCGCCATCGGCTCCTTCCACGCCGTCGCCCGCGGCATCCCCGTCGTCTGCTCCGCCGGCAACGACGGCCCCATGCCCCTCACCGTCAGCAACGTCGCCCCCTGGATCCTCACCGTTGCCGCCGGATCCGCCGGCCGCGAGTTCGTCTCCCGCGTCGCCCTCGGCAACCGCCGCCACGTCGAGGTTAGGGTTTCTGTTCCCTCGCCTCCCATTTCCGGATCGGTCGCGCGAGTTGGACCGGTTTTTGCCGATACCTGAGTCAAATTCGGCATCTCATTAGTTATTTTTATTAAGATTCTCAAGAAGAAGTCAGTTTATGATTATTATTATTTTTGAAAAAAAAAAGACAGAACAGGTATTTAGATGTTTGTGAGCCGGCGTTGATCCGATCAGGATCGAAATGGCTCGGCTTTTCGGGGGATTCCGAGTGGATCCGAGTTCTTTATATTACCAATATTGCTCTGATGTTGGATTTCTGGTGCCAGGGATTGAGTCTTGCCTCAAAACGTCTGCCTGCCAAGAAGTTCTATCCGATGATCGATGCCGGAAAAGCCAAGTCGAGGAGTGCGACTGTCGATGAGGCGTAAGAACTTGTGCTACAATTTCGTAGTTATGATAAACGATAGGTTGACATCTACTTAAACGCTTCGGACTTATGATTCTGTGGAGATTTCTTTCAATAACAGTAAATTATATGCTACATTGGTGATGAGTGATTACCATGATAATGGGAAAGATAAAATGTTCAGTGAAATTTCCCCGTCAACATCCGGATAGTGAGGGATGTCTGAGGACCTCTCTATATGATACAATTTCTAAGAACTTGTGATCACCATCAGGAAAAATCATCATTCATCCCTTAACTAATTACTGATCCCCTATCTATCAATTTCTTAAACTGGTTTTAAATGCAGAGACCTACATGGCTTTCTAACTGATGGATGTACTCTTTTGCCAAATGTGGCTTTAAAGGCCTTGCATTTATAACCTTAGATTTCAAAACTGGATATGTTAAAAGGTACAGCTTATCTAAAGGTGCTTGAATTTTCAGGGAGTTGTGTTACACTGGATCCCTTGCCCCTAAGAAGGTGAAGGGAAAGATAGTCGTTTGCCTTCGAGGTGACACAAGTAGAATAGAGAAGGCTCAGGAAGTCGCTAGGGCTGGTGGCGTTGGAATGATCCTTGCGAATACTGATGATTTTGGAGCTGATCTCATTGCAGATGCTTATATGTTTCCTGCTGTGCATGTCAGTAATGCCGCTGCTACTGTTATCTTTTCATACCTCAATTCTACCAAGTAAGGTGCCTATTTTTGTTTCAGTACTGCATTTTATTCATGCTTTGGGCATTAATGATAGTAAAAATCTTTTTTTTTTAAATGCCTGTTAAAGTTAATGTTTTATCAAATTGATAAGTTATATAGCTGATTCTTAACTTCTCAAAGAATCCTCCATCCATAATTGCAAGTGACAGATTTTTAGTCTTTTCAGTCATATAGTTGCTAGTTGCATAGGAGCAAGTGAGAACATCGAGAAACAAAACCATCTGATTTGATCCGTTCCCATTTTTTTCTGAAATAAGTGGACCATACCACCAATTTTTATGAAATAATAAATAGAGCAAGTACAATCATGGGAATAGAGGAGAGATTCCTCTACAACACGAGTAAACTCAATGCAAGAGAGTCATTGTAAGTTTTTTATCTCTCTCTTCCAACAATTGTGGAGAGTGAATCTACTCCAAGAATGGAGAAAAGTGAAGCCATATTTTCAACGTAGATTTTACTTCACTTGAAGATGCTATCGTTCTGGTCCCCACCTCTGCCCATATGCCCCAGAAGATTGCATGAGAAATAATGAACAGAAGGTTGCTTCTAGCACACTTTCCAAACTTTAGGTTCAAGTTTCTAAAGTGGATCTCTTGAGTCGATGTAAAGCTACCCTGGAAGTTTGAGTCATGAATCAAACATTCGCCACATTTCTAGGCCCATTATGCAAGTAACTAAGTGATCCATATCTTCATTTTCAGCTGCACAGAATGGGGAAAGTACATCACCAGTCCTATAGGCTTTAGTAATCACCCTCCTTTTGAACACAAGCCACATGAAAGCTTTAACCTTTGAAGTTGATTTAACCTTCCATACTTCCTCAAATTTTGATTGGATGGAGGAGTACCTCAATGAGGTTTCAAAAGGATTTTATAGTGAATACCCTGTTGTCTTTACCCCTGATAATTCTATTCTTGCTACAAGTGTCAAACTGCATTTCTACTAACAACTAAAGGTGTTAGGTATTCATCTGTTTTATCTTCCTTTAACCCTCTTCTAGGAGTAATATCATTGAATATTGCTGCATTGCACTTGATAGAAAACTTTGAGATGGATGGAATCTCAAAGAATGTTGTGTTGTTTTCCCCTTGGATCATGCCTCAGAACCTTAATCTACAGCAACTTGTGGGCCACCAGTGTACAAGTTTTATGGTTTTCATTTTTATCACTTAAAATCATTTCCCACCATTTTATCATTGTTTTCATTGCAGCTGCCACTAAAAACTCTTTCCCCAAGTACCTTACTTAGCAGCTAGTTGAAGCAGGAGAAGAAATGAATACTCCTACATTACTTGAAAGAAAGGATAGATAAAAGAGAATAATAGGCAAAATAAGAAATGAAAGATATGGTAGTCATAAACAAACATTCTAATTATAACTTTGAAAGATAAACTGTGATATGAAAGAATATGATTGGAGAATGAGTGTTCTGGTCGATGAGAGTTCCAACCAGATTATATTAGTCCTAGGAGTACGTGACAGATTATGTCAATCTGATGCAGGATGATGTCTACTACTCTACTTTTCTCATTAAATGAAGAAATATGATTGAAGAAATAGGAGTATGTGACAGATTACAAGATTCATTTCTTTATATGTAGCATAATAACTTAGAAATAATCAATAGCAATTAAAGATAACTTGATTTGAAGAACCTCTCTAACCAATAGGAGGAAATAAAGTTACCAAACACATTTATATTCTTTTGATCCTAAAAAGAAACGAGTAGAGCTCCACTTCTAGTAGAAACTAAGAATTCAAAACCTTTCTAAATTGGCTCTAACATATCCATGACTGCAATTTCCACCCAGATGTACACTCAAGATGATGAGATCGTTGGCAGTCTGTGAGAAAAGTCAGAGTAGTATGAATACATGATCTTGTTAATGTGTTGGGCAACATGGAGTGAAAGAAACACTAGGTATTCGGGGTTATCCATATTGAGGAACACAAAGTGCCAAGAACAGCACTCCATAAATGAATCAGTCAAGCATGTTTGAGGAAACTGAACAAGAAGGAATGTTCATTCCACCGGGGCTTGTTTCTTCATCCTTTTGCTGGGTTGGAGGAACTGGATCATTTATTTGACAAGATAGAATTTCATAGGACTTGTTCTGTTGATTTCCTTTTGCTGCTGGTGTGCATTTTTCCTAGCCTTTAAATGGATATTTGTGGTTATTTTCTTTATAGACATTCTTCACTTTTTCCTTTTAGTACATTGTAAAAAAAATGAAACTGTAGCTCCAACCTCAAGGCTTAAAATAGCTAGACCACCCCCCCCCCCCGGTGGGGAAAAATTGGACAGAGGACTGGAAAAAAGGACATGAGACAATATAGGCAATCTAGAGAGAATGGATAATCGAGAGTTAACTGAGGAGGGCAGGAAAGGAAACCCAGAAAAAACTCAAGATAAAATTATTCCAAGAGTGCAATGTGTTGATTAGGTTTTAGAGGAAGAGATTAGAGGGAGACAATGATCCACAATGCTTCTAGATTCAACTCTATGTCTGTTTCCACACAAAAGTGTGTTCTCTAAATCAACATGAGCTTCTAAAAGCAATTGAAGCAGTTTCACATACTCCTCTATCTCAATACCCTTGAGACCTGCACTGAGAAATGGACACCATTCAATGTTGCTGCCTTCTAACGATAGCAGTCCTTGACCATGTGAGCCAATAAAAGAGGGTCAACAAATTTATTTTCTAATGAGAATTTTCGAGTCCATGAGTCTTTACAAAAGAAAGTATTAGGTCCATTCATTACACAAAGCTTCTCCTATTTTGCTCTGCTTTCTTCCCAACCCCAGAAGGCATATAGAATGCCGCTATATAGTGTTGTGGACTGCCTACATTACCCTACCTCCCAATTACAGGTTTCTTGCCTTCCATATAGCATGTTTTTTTCCCACATGAACAAGGGATTCCCATTTGGAAGATACCAAATGCATATAATACAGAGGCAGTCCTAAATACTTAACTGGAAAGGTTTTGGCTCCCTTCTAACATGTTGCTTACTTAGCTTTGTTGGCCTGTTCCATCCAAGACTATCTCCCTTCTTCCTCCTACATTATTGTGGTGGATTTCCTTTTCTTTGTTTGGCCATTCTTTTATATGTTGTGCTCATTATCATAGTAAAGAAAAAGTTTTGGCTCAGCTATGCTAGCTCACAGTGTTATTTGGTTCGGTCCATGTTTACCAATTAAATATTAAAAAGAAATATTATTTGATTTATTTTTCAAACTTAATTTTGTTTTGTTCTGGTTATACTAATGGAGACTAATCATCTATCTTTTTGTCAGGTCACCTATAGGTCATATTGGCCGGCCAAAAGCAGTCTATGGTTTGAAACCAGCACCATTTGTAGCCCCATTTTCATCAAGAGGGCCAAACTTCATCACCCCACAGATCCTGAAGGTTTCCAGCTTCTTCACCGTTTTTATTACATGCTATAATTTTATTAGTTTCATAGTTGACATGACTGCTACATTCGTTGCAGCCTGATATTCTTGCACCAGGCATAGATATTCTTGCTGCCTATTCTCAAGGGGTACCACCAACACAAGATCTACTTGATACTCGTCGTGTTGCCTTCAATATACTTTCCGGTACCTCAATGTCATGCCCCCATGTTTCTGGTGTGGTTGGTCTCCTCAGAACGCTTTATCCTGACTGGAGTCCTGCAGCACTTCGGTCAGCCATCATGACTACTGGTATGATGATGTTTTAGATAACAGCGATCAGATTGTTTACATGATGCATGACAGTCCAAAAAGGAACACTATGGAGTAACTAATTTGGATCCTTAGCAATGGGGCCATTGGAAGAATGGCCTTGCCTCAAGGTGAAGATAAGTCAGTGCACAAGGTTAATCATATTAGGATGACTTTTAGCCTGTTGTGTCGTTACCTTTGTACTTGCCCGTCATATTAAGTATATGTTAATATCATGGTTGCTACATACGTCCTCATTCAAAAGGAATAAATGAAGTGAAACATCACATTTGCATGCATTAGCATCATTTTTTTTATGATAAGCACTTGCTCGTTGGAGTCTCTCTTTGTACTTTTGGTTGGGTAGAGGTAGGTAAACATATGGACTTGAACTCTAGTTCTGTCTTGGCGTCAAGGTAGTATATTTAGTAATGAAATGGATGACAACTTTGTTTGGTAAATAATTTATCATAACCATTCTGGTTTTGTGCCTTTTGGTGATTTTCACCAATATCTTATGGTTTTGAGAACCTTTTTTGTGTTAAAGAAGAAATGCCACGAAACCTATGTCTTTTATACATATATTCATCTGAGGAAACTGGAGAGTCATAGAGCATTTTCTGTTTGGTAAATAATTTATCATAACCTTTCTGGTTTTGTGCCTTTTGGTGATTTTCACCAATATCTTGTGGTTTTAAGATCCTTTTTTGTGTTAAAGAAGAAATGCCATGAAACCTATGTTTTCTTTTGTACATATATTCATCTGAGGAAACTGGAGAGTCATAGAGCATTTTCTGTTTGGTCTTTTAATGCCAATTGTTGATAAAATTCATTCTTTTTGGATTTTTCTCAATTGCTAGTCTCACAATGGGCGTTATTGCTCAATCTGCTTCTTTTTCCTTCCAACAGCTAGAACTCGCGACAACACAGGAAAGGCAATGAAGGATTCATCTTTGGTAAAAGCCGACCCCTTTGCCTATGGAGCTGGCCACATACAGCCTAACAATGCCATGGACCCAGGCCTGGTCTATGATCTCACCACTGAAGACTATTTGAACTTCTTATGCGCCCTTGGCTACAACTCGAGCCAAATTGCAAGATTTGCCCATAGGGCTTTTGTTTGCCCATCTAAACATATCAACATCGAGGACTTGAACTACCCTTCGATAACCATCTTCAATCTCACAAGGCCGACCACTGTAAGCCGTACCTTGAAGAATGTCGGTACTCCGGGCACATACAGAGTACGGGTTAAGCCACCTGTCGGGATTTCAGTGTCAGTGAAGCCAGAGACTCTGAAGTTTGAGAGGAGAGGAGAGGAGAAAACGTTCAAGATCACACTGGTAAAGCAAGTTAAAGCCACCAAGGACTATGTTTTTGGTCAGCTGATATGGTGGGATGGGAGGCACAACGTGAGGAGTCCCCTTGTGGTGAGTGCTACATAGGTGTATGTAACCACTGATCATACTTCTTTATTTCAAGATACTCTCCATGTAGCTTCAGCCTCGCAGATTATTCTGTGGCAAATTTTGAATAATGTCCCACGGCCTCTGTTAAATACATAGAATCAATGTACTTGGGTTGCGCTTAGATTGAAAGCAACCTGGATGTACCTAGAAGCAGGAAACTTGGACACTCATTCTGTGCATGTCCTCGACGTTCATGATAACAGAGCTTTTTGTAGACGTAGAAAAATCAGTCTTCCATTATGAAGAATGGACCGTTCTGCTTTAATGTGTGATTCATCATCAGAAACCTAAGTTAAATATCCTAATTATATATGCATGCCTCCATAAATACATATATGTTTGTGTGTACATGCATTCGCATATCTAAAATGTCCTTTCACATCATTTTTTGCTTGATGAAGTGGATGAAAGAATTGCTTAAGAAATGTGAGGCCTGGATAACTCCTCTATATTTTTCTATTTTGATGAAACTTTAGAATAAAAACTGTTGGATATTTGAAATCTTGGCAAAGAGTCCAACACTCTGGTTATACTTCGGAGCCATATACCCTTCATTGGAATCCATTTTTGAGAATATGTTTGTTGTTTGTGCCATGCCCCCCCCAAATCAGGAGTCGTTTCTTCATTTGATGCTTTTGTTGAATACAGTAGTTCATAAAGAAAATATGCAGCAAAGGTGACTTGAAGAAGAACCATCTGGCTAAATAATTAGATGTCTTCTAATTAGTGTGAACATGGTACATTAACATTTATTTTTATCATTTCCTCATTTGCACACCATATGGATTGTGTAAGCCATTTATGCTACCCTTATTCTTCCCCTCTTGGGCCTAATCAATGTTTTAAAACTTTGACTTGATGGTTGAAGGAAAAAAATTATTGGGTCAAGCATCAGCGAGACACTTCTGTTTATGTTAGAGAGCCGTATAGGACATGAGAAGACACTCGGACACCTGTGTCAAATCCTCCACTTCAAGATTTCAAAGTAAATACTAGAGATTTCTTAGGGTACTTAGCGTATCTTCTCATAATACTTGTCTATATGATAAATTTAATATATTTTAGTTATATCTCTATATTTTAAATATATTTCAGTAATTATATTTTATTATATACATGTTAACTATGTACTCATGTGCATATATTCCATATACTCTTCATGTCCTGATGTCATATTTTTAAGATATTGATATGTCTGACACACATGTCTATGTCAACACGTGACACTTGTGTTCATGCCCTACAAATTATAAGTGTTTATCCAAGAGTCACTGGTTTGATTGTTTAAGTCTAATAATTATTGTTTTTTGAAAGTGTGCATTACAATGGCACTATAAAATAAAAAAGGGGTACACGATGTATGAACTTCTTTACCCACCACCACAAATGTTGTGAGACAAAAACCCTCCATTCACGTACAAAAAAAACCATATTACGTCAAAACCAAAATTAATAACCTCACCTACCCCCCCCCCCCAAAGAACCAAGGAGCCAACACAAAAGCACTTATCAAAATCCCTTGGACAGCCTCAATCATTCTAGAGCCAAAGATGATGAAATTCTCCTTTTTTTCAAAGATGAATTTCATGACATTGCCTAAAAATTATCAATCCTCTACAAGCTTGAATCTGACCCATCAAAGTAGAACTGAACATACCTACCAAAAATTTCATCTAACCAACAAAGCTCTCTGATCACTAAATCATACTTTACTTGACCAACCTTCACCTCACACACCTCCATCATTAAAGCTTCTTTTGATTTTGATGGTTTTTTATTTGGACAGGAGTCTAAGATAGACCCAAGTCCCAAACACAATCTTCCGAGGCCATAAAAATTAAGTCAAGTTGGAGATTTGATGCTACCAAGCCAACCAGGAGACCTAAACCTGACATTATCCTCAACCATCTATGAGCAGAAGACATGATCGGAACCATATCTTAGAGGTTCCTCAACAACACCATCCTACTATTACAGCCATCTAGCCTAGGCAAAGAGGAAACCCGGATCTTCTTACTTGTAAAAAACTCTTCCGAAGTTGCCTACCTCATCCCATAAGGTTATACTTCAAGTCGAAAACTTATCCCCTCACCATTACATTCAATGGCCATTGTCACTGTCTCATGCTTGGGGCTCATTGTTGTCATTTGCACAACATGACCAACCTCTTCCCTTCATGCTCCCTAACTACCCACTCAAAGGCACACACGGAAGAAGAGGAAATCCGATATTGCGACGTTGATCTAGAACCACCTCACCCCTGCTAAACCCACATGTGTGACCCATAACCTGCACTGTAAGTAGTAGAAAACCATGCACCTAGTTCACAGTCAAATTTTAACTTTCAACCACATGCATCAATCCAAGCAAAGACCTAGTTCACACCTACATCCCAATCCAAGGAGTCACCTATAGAGCCGATCTTCTTCTTCCTAGCAATAGACATCCTTAGGGTTTCATGGCCTTAAAAGGGGCAGCAACGAGCTAAGTGCAGCCGAACTTCCACTTGCTCAAGCTCAACTCAATCAAGCTCTATTCCGGGCCCACCTCGAGCTCATTGTATGGGCTTGGGCTCAGCTTGATGGAGAGTCAACTCAACTTGAGCTGGACTTTAGGATCGGCTTATTAAGAGGATTTAACCCAGTGAAAAAGCTAGGTTCACCTAATGACATGCCTATCTAAACAATATGATGATGGGAAGCAGAAGGAGACTTTGTGATTTTAAAGAAAGGGGAAATATCCTTTTTCAAATCTCTGATATGACTTGCATGCACCTAGGGAGTTCCAGTCGGGACTTTTAGTCCCAAATCAGGACTCTAAAAGTTTTCTACTACCTCATAAAAATCCATTTCTAAACCAAAGCATGAAACTTTGTAGACTTGGGCTTCAATCTTATGTAGCAAGTAGTTTGTGGTTCTTATTAGTCGGAAGCCAACACAAAAATGCAGAGTTTACTTGATGGCGTGGCAGACCCTCGTCGACGTCGAGCAGAAGCCAGTGAATATCCTCGGTCGTGCTGAAGCAGGAGTAGGTTCCCTCGTCGGAGACAGACGGCTACTACTCTTTTCTTATCTATTAGAAGGGAAAAAAGTCGAAAATTAACTCCGAATGGCTGGCATGTAAGATAAGAAATACCTTTTTTTCTCTCTTTGAGAAGCACCAACAGGAGGATATCAGTTACTTCCCTTTTTTGTATTGTGGGTGGAATGAAGTGATTTAGATGTCTCGTATTCTATATTCTGTACCAAATAGGTTATCGATTAAATCTAAATTTTCCTTTGGACTTTAAAAGCCACATTCAAATGTTAAAAGTTGTTCTTTCAGCAGCCTATCAAAATAAACAATGGATATTTTGAGTCAAAGATGGAAACAAACATTTTTATATTTAAGTTTATGGCAACGAACATAAAGATAAAAAGGTACCTTTTTATTGTAAAGTATGATTTATAACAAAAGGATAAACCAATTTCATAGAGGACTAATTCTATGTTAACCACTGTTGCACGTTAAATTTCAAAAATGCTATACTTGTATGTACCACTTTTGCACGTTAAATTTCAAAAATACTATACTTGTATGTACTTTTCTAATGTGTAATTTGTACAAACATTCATATATGCCACCGAAACGGTAAATTCAATAAATATGTTATTTTGTAAATACATAGTATATAGGTCAGCATGATGTTATTAGAATTTAGATAAAGGAGAGTTAATATGAAACGAGTCTCACTTGTTGCATTGTGCCGGCCTCAGATCTAACGGTAGTGAGCGGTGTAACAAGTTCTTTATATTTTTTTATTTTATAATTTGCCGAGCTGGAGGAGACCTTTAGCTCGGCATCCCTACTGTCGGATCTTAGATCAGATGGTTAAAAAAATTCAAAAAGAAAAACAGGATGACATACTCAGAGTGATTCAATGCTTCACCGCACATGATCGTTGTTGCACAGCCGCAGTATAGCAAGTATTATTCATGTGAAATTATCTCTTACAAAACTATTTTTATCTAACCATTGGGTTGAAGACCTCTAATCAAGTATCCAATAGCCGTCGGTAGCTCTTCTTAGCCACCAATTTCACATGGTAATCCTTGCTGCATCAGTGGGGGAGAGTAACACTTGCTGTACTGCATGCAGTACAGCAAGTTACTGTCCTGCATCTGGTGTCTTGAGCAAAATATGGAAATTTTTTTATTTTTTTAAGTAAGCCCCACTATGTCCTACATGTTCGCACAATCCAATCTCCAATCCGACAATTGAAAAGCAAGTTAGTGCAGTGGATGGAGTGTGGCGCAAAAGGTGAAAAAAAATTGATTTTTTTTTAGGTCAGCCTCACTATATCCTACATGTCTGTACAATCCGATCTCTGATTAGACGATGCAAAAAAAATTTGAATTGTCAATAAGAGATCGGATGTGTAAAATATGACGGGTACATTTTTTCACTGTTCACTGGGTTTTATTTTTATTTTTTAGATTTTTTGCATCACCCGGTCAGATCGTATTGATGTGTAGAACATGTGTATGACCTTTACAAAGTTTTGAAAAATAAAAAATAAGTTGCACCCCATGTGGTGTAACCAGGGTTCACCGACTCGAAGAGTCAGACCGACTCGGATCTCCCATGATCCGGTATGAGTCAGGTCGACTCACACAGACTCGGTCGAGTCACATAAAAAAGAACTATCAAATTGCACAACTCGGTTGAGCCACACCGACTCGGGTTCGCCATGATATAGTACAAGTCGCCCAAGTCGGCACAAGTTCGATCCAGTATGACAAACCATGGTTGCAACATCTCGGAGGAGATGCAACCTAGGATGTTGCCATAAGTAAGGGCAATGTGTATCTTTTTATTTTAAAAAACCTTTTGAGCTCAGCAATTGCTCAAGCTAAATTTTTATACCATCTAATCATTGGGGGCATGACAAATATTTCGTGGACATGATAAATATTATTTCTTATATTCAAGAATTATTTGTCATGTCCGAAAAATATTTATCACGTCCATAAATCTGTACACATATATGTAGGGATGACAAACACTTCTAAACATGATAAATATTTCATAGGCATGATAAATACTATTTGTCATGCCTAGAATTATTTGTCATGCCCACATGTATTTATCATACTCAGAACTTATACACGCATTTAATACTTGTTTGACCCGTCCGAATAAAAAATTATCCAATCCATATACCACCAGTGTATATGGACCAATGTCATCTTACATTGTAAGATGACTTAACTTACTATACTGACCCTCAGTGCAGCAAGCATTACTCTCAAACTAATGGTTGCACGCATGCATTGCAGCAGCCACTACAGTACTACACCACACACGATGTCACAAGTGTTACTCTCTCACAGGGGGCCGGCCAGGCTCCTGATAATCGGACCTACTTCATTAGGTCCCATGAGGATTAACTGGAGGAATTGAAGGATAACCACAAACCTAGGCCTCCTAGGTATGACTTAGCTATTTGGCCTCTAATCCTACGCATTCTACTCCTAATCAAAGGGCAGGGCTGCCTAGTGCTCTTACTTAGAAGACGAATCCAAGCACTTGTTTATCCCATGTAAGAATTTCTACTAAAGAGCATGAAGAGCTATCAAATGTTCACAGAAACACATCTACGATAACCAAAGAGCACAAGACTTCTAACATCACTTTTTCCTAGTGACGTATCCAATGCTAATCCAGTGGGATCTTGAGACTTCACTGGATTTTGTCAGTTTACTAGCCCAGTTCAATGCTGTCTAATCTGAGATCCTAATGACCCAACCCAAGACCCCACTGATCCAGTCATACTTACAACTTAATATCCGATTAGCCCCACTGAATGGAAATTCTGCGTCCGCCACTGCTTTTCCCTGTTCTTTGGTTAGGCGGCAGTAGTGATATTTGGAATCCACTCATTGTGAGGTAAGAGAGATATCCATGTTCCTACCGGAGAAACAGAAAACCAACAGCCAAACGGAAACAGATATGAGACAACCCATCACAGCGGGACTTGCTTCTCTTTAATTCACCCTGATCTAACCATCGTTTACAAACTACAGGCTGCAGCTAGGGATGTCAACAGGTCGGAAATGGTGTGGATAGTGAATTATCTGTTTCCATATCCATGAAATAGACTTTCTATCTGTTAGCTATTCTCAACTCTCGGAAAGGTGTATTCAAAACCGCTTTTTAATATCAGGAGGGTAGAAGCGGTTATCGGAATATTGTCGAGTAGTTAACAGGCAAATGTTAAGTTATGAAAGCCAAATTTGAATTACAAATTTGGTATAAATTGTGCATTTAAAGCAAAATATAAACATGAGAAATAACTATTTCTTAAGAAAAGCAAATTACTTAAATTAAACTTCTCTCCTCAATAACATAACACAAAGATAATAGTCCCACTGAATTACCCTAAATTAAACTTCGAGTCCACAATATCAGAGAGAAATTTCAAAATTAAGCCTCTGTTAGGGCTATCAACAGAGCAGTTATCATAATATCCAACTCCACTCTGTTTAGCATTATCCGAATATTCGATTCCAGATATTTATCCGACATATAACAAATTTTTGTTTCCGAATTCGACTCCACTGGATAACATTCAAATTCGGATAATAATTCAAATATCTAGTTATTTTAATTTGACCTATAACTTATTGACTTGTAAGCCCTATTCTTGTAAAGTATAACTTATATGCACCAAAGAGATGTTTTAGATTAATAAATATATCTATTATAAATATCTAGATAAATTTTAAATCACACAAATACTCTATTAAACCTTAAGCATACCACAAATATCATATAGTTTATTTAAACATACAAATATTTCTAAAATTTTAAGAAGTTATTAAAAGACACCGGATAATAATTAGAGCAGATATACATTTTCCATTTCTGTTTCAAATATTAATCGGATGATTAAATAGATATACGGATATATCCGTCAGATGTTCTAAGTAGATAAATATCCAATTAATTAGACATAGATCACATTAAGATATTATCCAGATCCATTGGCCGCAACACTATCTGTTTACGTATCCATTAAGAAAGCGGGTTGAAAGATCCTCTCTGTTTCTGTATTCATTAACCAACTAGGGATATAAAAGGACTGTCAACAAATCTGCATTAAGCTAATGAATAGTGCAGTAATCCCTAGGTGCAGTACAGTTGCTCACCAAAATAACTAGGTGAAAATTTTCCTGATTAATCTCAGGATTTCACCATTAGTCAAAGTAACTTGACAACAAGGGCTTCCACATTTAGCGTTTCTTGAAGCATCAAAGATGAATGTTAAAACCGATTATCAGTACTTCCATTATCAAGTATTTCTACAACATGTTACATCCAAAATCACATGATATCATTTTGCATCATTGAGGTTGGTCATTGGACAACAATCGACATAGATAACATTCAGGTCAAGTTGACGCCAAATATGGTAATAAAACTTTACAAGGGAAATCGTGGAGGATTATTGTGTCCGAAATACAAATAATGAAGAAAATGAATAGTCGCCTTCCAGTAGGCACAAAATTAAAGTAATTTGTTATTTTCCTGATCTTCTGCAATCAATCACATATGATAAATGGAATGAATCATCTCAACCCCCAAACAGGAAGCCAGCAGCCTGTTCTTCATTACCGTTGAACAGTTTAAGGGCTTGTATCACTGCTTCACGCCCAAACCCCAGCTCTACAAGTTTTGCGATCTTGGCTTCAAAGTCTGCCTCCTGGAAAGATGTTAAACCACTGATAAGCAGACAAAAAAGTTCTCAGTGCAACATGGATTTTGTCCAACCTTACTCTCAGAACCTTGTTTCATTGATCAGGTTTCATTGTATTATGGTCGAAATAAGATAAGAATAGAGGATGCTGAAAGTAGGAAACTTGAATCACAAAAACTGGCATATCAAAAATAAAGAAATACCAAAGGCCTCAATTTAGCATTCCAAAACATCAAATGCAATTGATCAAGAAGCTAGAAGAAAATATCCTCAATGGCAATTCGGAACAAAACTCCCAATGCAAGCAGACATACACCCATGGATCAACAGACCCCCGGGAGCACAAACGCATTCATGTGCCACCATGCCATGCTAGGCCTAGCCATACAAACACTGGTGTATGGATACTTCTTGCTATCCAGTACATTGAGCTTACATGCCAAAGACCATGAGACTGCGATGGGGAGAGACACATGGCTCTAGTCCAAGAGCTGACCAGCTGCTGACAATGACAGCAGATAATATGCCTATCATTTCTTTTTATACATGTCTTATTTAGGGGAGAAGATCACTCTCTTAAATTCTGTATTATCTGCTATCCCTTTGAACTATCTATCAGTCTTCATGATGCTGAGGACAGTTGCTAGGAGGACGGATCAGATTAGAAGGAAATTCTAATGGGGTGGCAGCAATTCAAATTCTAAAGCTATCCCGTTGGTTAGTTGGAACAATGTCTGCAGACCAGTGGAAAAAAGGTGGGCTGGGGTGAAGAATTTATCATCTATGAACATAGCTTTGTTGGGCAAGTGGCTCTGGGAATTATTGTCACATGATGCACAACTATGGAAGATGATTATTCGAGCAAAGTATTATGATAATGGAGGGAAATTCTATTTATACAATGGAGGCAAGTCATTCATGTCACCCGTTTGGAGAGGTATTTTAACAGCTGAAAGATGGATTGCTCAGGGCAGCAGGATCAAGGTAGGAGATGGACAGGACACCTTTTTCTGGCATGACAAATGGTTAGGGAATTATTTGCTGAAGGACAGATGTAACCTTTATTTTTGTTATCTTTGAATAAGCAGGCTCTGGTTAGTGACCTATATCACAGAGGAGGGGCTATACAGTGGAATATTACTCTCACAAGAAATCTCAAGGACAACGAGTTTGAAGAGTATTTAACGCTTCTTAATTTATTGTCAGCTGTGCAGATCGCAATTGTCAAGAGAGATACTTTTGTCTGGGGGTATAATAATGGGCAGTTTTCTGTTAAGTCACTCTATGATTTAATTGAAGGAGATCGCTCAATCTACCCACAGTCTAATCAGGTGCGGAAAGTTAAGTCTCCTATTAAGGTCCAAGCCTTTATGTGGATATTGTTTCAAAAATGACTTGTAACGAAGGTGTATAGAAGGAAGTAGTCTGCAGATAATAATGTGGCATGTCCTTTCTGTGATCTAGAAGCTGAAGATGTTGATCACCTCTTCTTCAGATGTTGGGTTAGCAAAGAAGTCTGGAGAATTGTTGCCAGCTTAACAGGTGTGCAGGCTTCCTTTAACAATATCCATGATATGTGGAAGTGCTTCAGAAGATGTCATTTGCCCGGGGATAAGTTCATTAGATGCAGAGTCATCCTTTTACCACATGCAGTGTGCTGGAGTATTTGGAGACAATGGAATGCAAGTATATTCAGAGGAAGCAAAGTCTACATTGAGAATATCTGTCATCAAGCAATTTCTTTTTCTGTATGATTGGAGTAGGTTCATACTTGGTATTTCTGTTGACAGCTGGAATAAGGCGATACGAGTTTTGTAAAAAAAAAAAATCCTTTTAATGTTGTTTCTTGGATGAGAGGAACCCCTCCTCTCATTACCCAGATGTACTGCCCCTGTATATTTTAATAAAATTGGTGGTACATACCACAACTTTCTTTCAGAAAACCTTCTGTTCTTTTGTAATAGGAACAAGAGACAGAATTGCACAAAAAAACCTTCACAGCATATGTAAAAACATGAATGCACTCTATTCACGCTCATTCTCATCTCTTTCTGTTTGCATGTGGCATCATATCATATCGAGTAAGCACAAGGAATCATCAAATATGTAAGTTCACAGATTGATGTTTCGGATGTTAACATGCACGCGGCAAATGAACAAGAAATATGAAGATCACTATACAATAATCCATGATCCTGTCCCCATGAGGCAGCATTTATATAAAAATACTAAATTAAAACAAAGAATATCACTAACTACAATCCACAATTCAGTCCCAATGTGGCAGCATTTATCTAAAAATATTGAAATAAAACAAAGTTTATCGGATAAATAATTGCTACATTAAAAAATATATATTTTAGCATTTTGATGTGACAATTAAGTAACAAAAAGTACAGTGCTGTGGACCAGAATCTTACCTGTGTGTGAACATTTGAAGAAGTTCCTGGCAGCAAAAGAAATGGCAGTTAGTAAAGATTACAAACTAATCTGGGAACCACAAACTATACAATAATGGCCATTAAAAACTTGTCCCCTATACAAGTATTATCTACTATAATAGTATGGTTATTCAAAACACACACACCCTTTCATGTCCTAAATCCAGGCCATCAGTTCTTCTAAGAGGAAGAAGAGTACACTATCATAAAGCAGACAATCCCTGGGATGATAAAACAGAGTTTGTACATCCCACCAGACAGGAAGGCAGAAAGTAAATGAAGCATGTTTTAGACTAACCAGAATGCTGACTTCCTGACGGTAATTGAGCAGACTTATCCAGTTGTCCTGATGTTTCCTGAAAAATCACAGGAAGTTAACCCTCGCAGAATAATAAACCCCAGTAACACCAAGTGAATGCTTCCCTAGTTAGTGAAAACATAACTCATCAATAGTCATTGGTTTTAGGACCCAGATAAACTAAATGATTAAAGTTCAAAAAAACTATGTCAAAAGATTTAATCGACCTTGGGAAAGAATCATGAAAGTCGTGACAAGATGCAGGCAAAAGGAAGATCATTTATGTGTAGATCTAAGATATTTTGGTGGTGCCATTCATTTGTAGCATACACCTAATGAATCATTAGCAAAGATGAATCTGATCATTATGACTGCAGAGATTCATATCAATATGCAGTTGGCAAGGATCAGGAAAACCAAAATTCAGAAGAACATGAACTACTATGGTTCTATTATCAGACACTTATCCTTCTAAAGGTGGACCTTAACAAATGATCTAACACCCAGCTTGGAGCTTATCACACATTTTCCCTTTTTTTTCTATCAAGAGCCATCTTTTGTCAGTGAGACTGAGAATCCCTATGAGAGTATGAGGTCTACCACTTTCACTTACAGTTTCTTTCAATTCACCTTCCATGTCCCCCAAAGCTGAATCTCCTTCCCCTCTTGATGAGATGTCAACAAAACTCGGCCTGATCTCTCTCTGTAATCCAAGTTTGCCAGCTACTCTTCTAAAGTCTATTTTACAAGTGTTGCTACCAGAGCACCAACACATTATTTTTACATAGCTTTCAGTTCTTTGTATTACATGTTTACACTTAATAGTTTCAGAAAAATCAAGTTCATTAAATGTCCGCATTACAACACTCGTCATTCTATAGATCATGTAGTACAGGCATCAATAAGTGTCTCAAAATCTTATCCAATCACACAGATTCTTTCCTTTAAATTTTAGAAAAAAATCAAGTTCACTAAATATCTGCATTACAATGCTCATCGTCCTGTAGAACATGGTAATACTGGCATTGATAAGTGGACTCAACTTATCCGATCACAGATTGTTTCCTTCATAGACATAAACAAAAGTGCTAAGATCATAAATTGATAAAAGGAAGGTGCAATGGGGCCTTCAAGTGACCCTTCATGACAAGAGGGCCAGTCACATTTTAATATTTTATGGGCTGGTTTCATGCATAAACCAGAACAAGATAAAAGAAGCTAATTTAAGCGACTTTCAACCATGTCAAAAGAAAAGGTCTTTAATTTGGCACATAATCTTGTGGGAGATTTCTCTGTGATATGCTTAGAAAAAGAGAAAAGTACAGAAAGTATTACATGATTTCTACCATAATGTAATGAAATATTTACAAGTTAGCAGTTTAATAACTTAAAAATGGAGGATACAAGCACATAGCCATAAGTTACATCAGATAATCATGACAAAATGTTACAGCACAATACATATTCCACAAGCAACTTTCACTCAGGAAAAAAATGAGATGGAAATTATAAACTTTCTAAAATCTAATGACATGTTTCTTCCATTCTCTTCTATCGTGGTGTGGACCATGAATTCTCCAACAAGATGACACTCGGTCATAGGTTGGGGACGCCGCAAGGGAGTACGAACACTGCGAACTCCTTAATTCACTCTAACTATAGGAAGCAGCTTTCAAACGACGCATGAGCTACAGGAAAAGCTTACAGATTCTAGACCTGAACTGAGGAAGCTGAAGAAGGGACACTTCAACAGAATTAAGTTTGAAAGACGAGCCAATGGTGCGGTTGCCAACTCCAACTTGACTAGCACCTCCCCGTACTCCCTCTGAAGCATTTTCTCGTTGGATACTTGGAACTGGCCGCTGGGCATCTGTTTGATTGAAAGCATTGATCCAACTCCCAGACAACCTTCCCTTTCAATCCGTTCGGTTAAACCTTGCTTCGGTCAAGATTCGCTCCAGACGAATCATACGTGCCTCCTTCGTTGGATAACTGCATTTTGGCTCGAGAGTGTGCCCTCTGTAGGGATGCCCTGAGATGAGGAATTGAGAGATCGAGACTCCCCCTCCCCTCCCGATTCAAAAATGGAACAATCTTGCTTGCATAGCATTCGTTAAACGGTAGCTTCTGCGGCCTTCCTGCCTGCCAGACATCAAAACATCATAACAGAGTGATGTTGTTAATGATTTCTCTCCCACATATTTAGGAAGAAAATCAACCTGGTGGAGCGCATTTGGAGCCACTTCCCCATTTTCTGAGGAGAAAAAACAAGTCTTTACACCCACCCACCCCACCCCCCGCCTGGCTCACAGAAGGCCCTTCTCATCATCTACATACACCTGAGAAGCACAAGTTGGCCCCTAGGAGTAGGGCTGTAAATGGGTAGGATACAGAAAAGAAAACACGATTCTGATAATAATTGTCAGAAATTATCGAAAATGGAATCGAAAACAGAAACATGTGTTCTCGTTTCCTTTTTGCTTCATGGTTTGAATCTGATTTGGAAAACAGATATAACATTTGGGATTGAGAAAGGTTAAGGGATTGGACCTTTAAAGTTAATGGACCATGGGCCGCAAAAGTAGTGAAGCTAAACCTCACATGTGGGGGGTGAATTATATAGGGTTTCCACCCCCTCTTTCACAAAAATCCCGATGTGGGATTGATATCCAGAGACAGAACACACAAAAGTGGACGGCCCCCACAGTGTGGCGCTCCACCAGGATGGTGAACGTGCACGGAGTCGGAGCCATGCAGAACCTCTATCAGAAGAGGAGGTGGGCGATAATGCGGAGATCGCCGAGGCAGGTAGCGAGGACGAGGGCATGGTTGAAGGAGGCGGCAACAGGGCAGTAGCAAGGGTGGTGGAGGAGAAGGGCGTGGAAGACAATGAGAGTGCTGGCGAGATGTGGCCCCCAAAAATGCAGAGGCAGGGTGGGATGGAGACGGGGTCAGCAGAGAGCGAGCACTTGCAGAGATGGAAAGCATGGTAGAAGTTCTGCTGGTGCTGGTTCCCCTCTCTCTGTGAGAAGCGCATGCCCGTTGTGGTTTTGCTTCCGCAGAATAGTCCCACATCAGGAATTCTGCAAAAGCAAGGGGCAGGAGCCCTTTATATAAGCAAACCTCCCAGCCGGTTTCTTTCATTCTTGGTCTGAGCCAGCCCAGTCCCTGATTGAGATGCACTGTGGTACAGGGCTCAAGACAAGGGCTGTTCCAAAAATTATATTTAAACTAGATATGTAAAATAATTAATAAAATAAAAATACATTTGTTATCGGAAATAGCACCTTTTGTTTTCATTTCCGATTAGAGTCAGAAACTATCTGATTTCAAACATGATTCAGAAAAAAAGTGTGATTCCATTTCCAATCACTAAGAGTCTAAAATGGGTCAGAACATTGGAAATCGGATTTCCATTTAAACCCCTAACTAGGAGCATCCCAAAGCTGGATCCAGCAGAGTAATGACTGCTGTTTTTTGCAGCTGCATCAAGCTGTTGCTGCCACTGTCTCAAATTGCTCTATCATTCCACCACAGCAGCTGGCAATCAAGATGCAGAAGACAAGTCAAATTGCTCCATCATTCCACCACAGCAGCTGGCAATCAAGATGCAGAAGACAAGAACAAGGGAACACTGGTGTCACCTGCATCTCCTCCATCATTCTCCCCCGTCCTCGAGCCTACCAAGGTGCATCAGCCAGTGCTTAAAAAAATGGAAGGGGAGGATCTGGATCAGAAGAAGATCCCTGAGAAGAGGGGAGAGGGAAGCAGAGCCCGTCCCTGCCTCCAACAATAATTGGCTGCTGCCCATCTCCCTTGCAGTGCTGATGCCTTCTTCAGTTCCTGCTGCATGTTGTTATACAGTGGCACCCAAAAGAAGACATGACATAGGACAGGTGGAAAGCACTGCTTCTTCCTTCACCCGGCTAGGCATGGATGGCAGTTTCGGCCGATACGTACCGGTACCGGTACACCCATTAAGGCCTGGTACCCAAAAAAAAAAACAATAAATACTGTACCGGGCTGGTACCGGTCACTTTCCCCTCTCACAGAAACAGATCTGTGAGAGGGGAAGTTCGTTCTTGGCAAGGAGAGGAAGGGGGGGAAGGAGGGGTAGGAGCCACTGCCGCCGCCGTCAACCGTCGGAGACGTTTTCACCGTTTTAGGTGGAAGAAAAAAATAAGATATGATATATATTTTAAATATAATGATTATTTTTTAGTTGGTAAGTAATTCTTAGATTGTTTATGTTCATTTTCTTAATAAAATAGACAACTCCTAATTTTGACCCTAGTTAGCGGTTAAAAATTAGGGTTTTTGTCTAATTACTTAAATTAAACATCAATTTAAGCCTAATTAAGTTTCATTGTATGTTTTAAAATAGAAGTGTACTGTGAATTGCGTTGATCGACGGTTAATTAAGGAAAATCTCCAATTTTGACTCTAATTAGCGGTTAAAAATTGGGATTTTTGTCTAATTACTTAAATTAAACATCAATTGAAACCTAATTAAGCTTTATTGCATGTTTTAAAGTAGGAGTGTGCTGTGAATTGCGTTGATTGACGGTTAATTAGGGAAAATCTCTAATTTTGACCCTAATTAGCGGTTAAAAATTAAGACTTTTGTCTAATTACTTAAATTAAACATCAATTGAAGCCTAATTAAACTCCATTGCATGTTTTAAAGTAGAAGTGTGCTGTGAATTGCGTTGATCGACGGTTAATTAGAAAAAATCTCTAATTTTGACCATAATTAGCGGTTAAAAATTAAGACTTTTGTCTAATTACTTAAATTAAACATTAATTGAAGCCTAATTAAATTTCATTGCATGTTTTAAAGTAAGAGTGTGCTGTGAATTGCGTTGATCGACGGTTAATTAGGAAAAATCTCCAATTTTGACCTTAATTAGCAGTTAAAAATTTAGACTTTTGTCTAATTACTTAAATTAAACATCAATTGAAGCCTAATTAAGCTTCATTGCATGTTTTAAAGTAGGAGTGTGCTGTGAATTGCGTTGATCGACGGTTAATTAGGGAAAATCCCCAATTTTGACCCTAATTAACGGTTAAAAATTGAGAATTTTGTCTAATTACTTAAATTAAACATCAATTGTAACCTAATTAAGCTTCATTGTATGTTTTAAAGTATGAGTGTGCTGTGAATTACGTTGATCGACGGTTAATTAGGGAAAATTCCTAATTTTGATCATAATTAACAGTTAAAAATTGGAGCTTTTGTCTAATTATTTAAATTAAACATCAATTAAAGTATAATTAAGATTCATTACATGTTTTAAAGTAGGAGTGTGCTGTGAATTGCGTTGATCGACGGTTAATTAGGAAAAATCCTCAATTTTGACCCTAATTAGCGATTAAAAATTGAGACTTTTGTCTAATTACTTAAATTAAACATTAATTGAAATCTAATTAAGCTTCATTGCATGTTTTAAAGTAAGAGTGTGCTGTGAATTGCGTTGATCGATGATTAATTAGGGAAATTTGTTGATGCATCAAACTATTCGAAGAACGCCAAATATTTATTTGGTTTGATGGATTAAATGGTACAGAAAATTGGACAGAAAAATATTGTCCAGGTGGTCACCGATAATGAACCAAGTTATAGAGCTGTAGGGATGAAGTTAATGGACAAGTGCAAACATCTTTATTGGGTCCCTGCAGCGCATACTTGATGCTTGAAGACATTGGTAAGAACCTGACTGTCAGCAAGACAGTAAAGAGAGCACAAAGAATTACCCAATTCATTTATGGTCATCCTTGGATCTTGAACATGTTCAGAGAAAAAGCATCTGGAGGCCGAGATCTCATCCGTACGGAACCTACAAGATTTGCATCTAATTTTATTTCTTTAGAATCTTTGCACAAATTCAGGAATGAGATCAAGGGATTTATGTTTAATAAGGAGTTATTGGAGTATATGCGGACCACCTCCATTGAATCTAAATGTGAACATTTGGAAGTGGAAAAAATCATAGAGAATAAAAAAAATTGGAGTAATATGCAGACTTATCTTCAGTTGGTGGAACCTCTCGTACAGGTCTTAAAATTTATGGATGGAGATGATAAGAATTACATGGGATATTTATACGAGGCAATTGACATTGCTAAGGTGCACATCAAGAACGCATTTTCCAACACTTATATGAAGTGGTGGGACCTTATTGATGTCAGATGAGAAAGCACATTACACCACGACTTGCATGCAGCTGGTAAGTGAAGTATTATACTGTTACATGGGAGATCATTTATTAAATTGACATTAGTAATTTTTCACCTAAATGCAAGTTATTTTTTAAATCCTCGAGTAATGTACAGTCGTCAAGTGCACATTGATGGAGAGGTGATCCAAGACACACTAAATGTGATGCACGCTTGTCGAGGACAATAGAAGATAGAATTGAAGCAGAGAGACAAGTGTTTATCTCATATATGAAGAATTGACTTAAAATTTATCCAATTACTTGTATTTTGAAAAGTCCATGAATTATATTAATTGTTAATTTTATCTTTGTAAATGGAGGCTTATAAGCTAAGGTTGGAGACATATAATGAAGACTCTGTGCAAATTGCCGTAGAGAAACTGAGCCCAGATATACTTAGTGATTGCATTGTTGTCAAAAGTGCATAAGAAACTCGAACATACATTGATTAATTTTTTGTTTTTTTTACTGATGGCACAGCTGAGTGGTGGATAATGGTGTACAACAGAGATAGGTGTTATAGTCCATTGACTTCCGTTGCAGTGAGGGTTTTGAGTCAGACGACATCGGCAAGCCAATGTGAAAGAAACTGGAGCACGTTCAGCCTTATACACTAAAAAAATTCGTAACCGGTTAAAGGCTGAACGATTGGACAAATTGGTGTACTGCCATTATAATATGAGATTGAGGATCAAAAACATCCGGTTGAGACAACAATTGAGGGAGAAACGAGCTGCGGGGCACGCAGAAGATGTTGTTGGCCAAATTAATGTGGAAGAGTTATTTGATGATGATAATCCCTTGCATACTTGGGTTGAGATACGAGCAACTGTTGATCAGCCAGTTTTTGATCCCGATGATACAGAATGGGCAGAGGGCATACTTGATGGAGCTGTTGCTAGAGGTTCAGAATTAAGAACCTCAAAAAGACAAAAATAAAATCTACCTCCTCCTTCATATGAGCATTAGAGTCAGACTGAGCATGTACCTTTATTTGCACCTGATATTGAACTTGAGCCTGCTAGACTCTCAGAATCAGATAGTAGGCCAGTCAATCCTAGAATATTTTAGCCACCATCATTCTTGAGAAGGAGTACATCTACACTTGAGAGGACTAATCTGACTGCCAGAGACGATCCTGCAATTGATGAGATTAAGCAAATTTATGTGAGACATACACCACGAGAAAAAGGATTATTGGATCGGGTCAACTTGCAAAAGGATCTAGAAAGAAAACAAAGCCAACAAAAATAGGCATCACAAAAGAAAAAAATCAAGTAATGTCAAGAGAAAGTTAATTGTTGATTATGATCAAGATGATGATGATGATGATGATGGGACACAGTCTCCTAGTGATGATGCTGGTGCAATTGCAAGTGCTACTACCGGAGGCGGAGTGTATGCACCTTCTTTCTCCTTGCATATTGACACAGGAAGAGGGCAAAATGAAAGTCAAGGAGATTATGAATCACAAAGTTAGTATGGACAGTAGTCAGATTATGGAGGTGGCCAACAAGAAGCAGGCATGTATAGCTGGGGAGATCGAGTAGAATATGAAGGCTTTCAATTCCATCCACCCAGTAGCAGTTATGGGTCAAGATCTTCTTCTTATCCTCATGCTGCTTCTTTGCATCATGATTCTGGAATTTCATCAAGTCAACAAGCGTATACTCCAAGAGGGATTCAAAGAGGGATGCACGACTTGGCTGCATCACTGTTTAGTTATGGTAAATATAGGGAACATATGCAACTTTATTATGGATACCAGCAACAGTAACCAGATGATGAATCAGAAGGATCTACGGGTTATTATCCATAATAGTATACTCACTCATGTTTTTCATAGGTAAGGATTGTTTGATTTCGTTAACATTTATTATTTGTAAATGTTTAGTATATTAGCATAATTTTTTTCATGTTTAATCTGTATGAAAATAGTCATTTAGTATGTGTTACGTGTACTTCTTTGTCTTAACCCACCTTTGTCACACTCAACACATAGCTAATTAATTGTTTATATTTTTTTATTTTTTCTGCTTTTTTTTTATTTTTTCTGATTTTTTCCTTTTTTCTGATTTTTTTGGGCCCTTTTAAGCCCGTACCGGTCGTACTGGCCGGTACCGGTACCGGTACTGCCATCCTTGTGGCTAGGGGGGGGAAAAAAAATTGCAGAATTTCTAAAAATTTTAAACTTTACCAAGCAGGTTAGAAATAAATCTGCTCCCAAACAGCCTACAAAGTTTTAACCCATAACCATAGATCAGTTAAGTTCAACAAGGAATCCAAGTACCTGACAGAATCCAACATCTATTTGATCGCACACACCGTCCGCTAGCTTGTCTTTCTGCATCCCTGCTTATACAGACAAGTTGCCATAAACAGATTCAAAGTAGCAGGGATGCAGAAAGACAAGCTAGCGGACAGTGTGTGCGATCAAATAGACTAGCACACAACTTGCCCATGCAAAGGAAGCACCTCCCCATGAGTTTGCACTAGGTGGAACGTGCCCATGGGTGGAGCCTGCTTTGCAGACCAAATCATCGGCAAGGCTGACGACCTGGTCAAACTCTAGTACTCTTTTGAAAGTGGATGGTACAATCAAACTCTAGTACTTAAAACATGACTACATGGGAGCCCATTGACAAAACATAAGGATCTATTGCATTTTTTTTGGCTTCCACATTGAAAGAAAAGTTGGATTTTAAGCTATCATATTGAGGGGTAACACTAAGAGAAAGACAATAAAAACCAAGAATGCAAGACCTTCCAAAGAATTAAAGGAAAATAGAAATTTTACAGCCTAAAAGAAGCAGCATCCAACAAAAGTTCTAATAGAACAAAATAAAAATGGCCAGACCAATAGGCCATCCCCTTCATTACCTAGAAACCTAGGCATACGGTGTGTTATTATTTTGGAGAAACATCTTAAAAGCTCTTCATGCGTCCTTCCCAAGTTATGTCCATGGCTAACCAAAGTTAGCTGAATTACTGATTCTCCCCAAATTGTTACCCATCATTCTCCACAAAATCCAGCAACCAGCATCAGCTAAGTAAACGATGCTCTCCTCAGGGCCTCTTAGTATAGAATGTAGGCCTTCTCAATACTGCTCTAATATACGATGTTACATGGGCTCTTTAGAAATTGCAAGGTGAAGTAAAAAAAAAAACTTTAAAGGCTATTAAAAAAAATGAGACTACTCTAAAGTGTGAAGAAAAATAAAAATTATCCAAAAAGAATACATAATTACACAAACAAATACTAAGAAAATAGTTAGTAAGTTAAGTTGAAGGCTTATGAATAACAGTGTCATAAATTGGAAACTCAACAGGTTGAAAAAGATATATTTAAGCTTGCTAACGAAACAACAAAAAAAGTAAGGATTTCAGATCATGCTAGATGTATTAGGAGTGAGGATCAAAGGATTCTAGTTATGGGCTTAAAGAGAGGTGGTGTACTTATTTCAAGAATTGCTAAATTCAGATCACTTTAGAGGTCTATCTGCTGAGGGAACAAATAGGTCAATTAAGCCAAATAATTATCGCTACATTTGACGAATTAGAGCTTCAAAAGTTAAAGATGCTTTAAAAAAGACGAAAATGGGTGAAGCCCTTGGACGGGACAGTATACCTATTGAAGCTTAGAAAAGTGTAAGCGTTTTCGGTACTTTAAGTAGTTGACTAGACTCTTTGATAATGTTTTAAAAGAGAGAAGAATGTTGAATGATTGGAGGAGAGGTACAACGCTTCTTTTTAAAACACCAAAGGGATATCCAAAATTCTAATAATTATTAGGTATTAAACTTGCGTGCCATAGTACGCAACTTTATGAGAGAATAATAGAGAACCATCCTAAGGTTGTGACTAGCGTTTCTGAAAAAACAGTGTGGATTCGTGCCAAAAGGATCTATTGCATAAGTTGTTTTCTTATTAAGACAATTGATAGAGAGGTATAAAGGGATGGCGAAAGATTTACGTATGATTTTCATTGATTTAGAGAAGGTTTATGATCAACTACCAAGAAAGCTAATTTGATGAACTTAGATAAAACAGGACTCTCTAAAGATATTGATGTGGTTAAGATATGTATGAAAGGGCTTTCACTAGTGTGAGAAATATTGCCGAAGGACATCTCAGTTGCATGACATTTAAGATTACATCAAGGGTCAGCACTATGGCTGCATTTGGTTCCATGCAAAATTTGTCATTTGATACTTATGAACATATTTCCAACTGCTTTGGAAAAGGGCATTTGGTCTCATCCCGTGAATGCCAAAATCGGAAAAAGGGGGCTCAACAAATTAAGAGTTCCGTTGACTTGAGTTTTCCAGATTACCAAATAAGTCATTATGCTACACCTTCCAGGAAGTCTTCCATCCAACCTATTTTATATGAAACCAAATGAACCCTAAGGGATCATCTCTTTACTTTAGCTATATGAAGGGATTAAACATCCACATGGTAGTATCCCTTGGTGCATGCTATTTGTATATAATATTATTATAATTGTTGAGAATATTAAGAGTTTAAATGATAAGTTAAAATGGTAGATGGATGCTTTAGAATCCAGAGGTTTTAAGTTTAGCCAAACTAATAAAACTAAGTCAGAAGTCGGAACATATAAAATGTAATTTCAATAGTACGAGCGCTGAAGAAGAGGATTTGGTTGCAATCAATGGTCAAGTTATTCCAAAAAGTAGAAACTTTCGATATCTAGGATCTATTTTCAATAGAGTGGAGATATCCAAGAGGATGTCACGTATAAAGTCAAGGCAAATCGGTTAAAGTGGAGAAGTGCATCTAAAGTCCTCTATGATCAAAATGTCCCCTTAAAGTTCAAAGGTAGGTTCTATAAAACAGCTATAAAACCTACTATGTTATATGGCATTGAATGTTGGACTGTGAGAAAAGATCTTGTACAAAAAAACTGACTTACAGAGAAGAGGATGTTGAAATACATATGCAGAAAGACTACAAAGGATAAGATTCAGAATGAACGTATAAATGATGATTTAGGTGGTGCTCCTATTGACATTAAGCTTAGGGGAAATAAGTTAAGATGGTTCAGTCATATACACCATCAAGTTTGACATTGATAAAGAGGTGAGATCAAGTTAGAGTGGAAGAGGGTAGAAGAACTCGATGAAGACCTAAAATGTGGTGTCACTTCCTCCATTTGGAAGGATAATGGGTGATGGCTAAACTTGTATGTTTTGGAAGGATAAGTGATGTGGCAAGGTGGCTCTTTCCAGCAGATTTCCCAGCTTATTCACGCTATCTACCTACCCTTTGGTGGTGGAAGCTAAGGTGTTTGATGGTGCTCCCATAGAAGGAGGGTGATCACCTTCCTTTAGAAGGCAGTTGAGAGAGGAGGAGATTGACGACCAAGCACAGATGATGTTGTTGTGGTGGACATGGAATTGGGAGACTTCAGGTCACTTCTCGGTGAGATCCACTTACCGGTTCATTGCGGACATCAGGATAAACCACCCTCTCCACAATCAGATCTGGGGCTCCCAACAGTCCTTTGAAGGCATGGAATTCTGGACGGGGTTGGGGGTCTGAATCGGACCCCGGCGATCATCGGCCAAGAATCGGCCGGAATCGGCCGGGATCGGTCGGGATCGGCCGGCATGGTTGGCAGTATCAGCCGATACCGATACGTATCGGTATCGGTGGGTACCGATACCATACTAAGTGGACCGATACCGGCTGATATTGACCCGGTACCAGGCCAAAATGGACCCGGTACCGGGATACGGCCGATACCAATACTGCTACGTATCGGTATCGGTATCGGATACCGGTACTGCCATCCTTGTCGGCCGGGGATCGGCCTGGATCAGCCATCTAAAAAAAGGAGGGAAATGCCCGGGATCGTCCGATCCCGGCCAATTCTGGCCAGTTACCCCCCACAATCAGATCGCCTATGGTCGATCCCAATCCGAATCGGCCGATCCGGATCCAGATCGGCCGATTTTGCATTCCATGTTTGAAGGTTAAAGCTCTCATGTGGAGGATCACACTTGTTAGGTTACCCACATGTGACTGGTTAGCCTGGTTTATCCCAAGGTTCCGCACGAGTGCTGCTTGTTTGGAAATGAAGAGGAATCCTTGGACCACTTGTTCGTACTGTGATATGACTCCCAGGAGGTTCGTCAAGGTATCTTTGATAAGATCAAGGTTAGGGGCTGGCAAGAGACACGATGAAGAGTCTCCTAGCTGAGTGGAGGCGTCATCCGACTACCAAGGAGGATGGCAAGGTGTGGTGGATGATTCTCCATGCCGCCATTTGGGCGACTTGGGGAGAAAGGAAAAGAACTATATTCAAGAAGACCCAGAAAGGATTGTGCTCTCTGTTTTTTCCAGCGTTAAGGATTGGGTGAGAGTGCTTTGAAGTGTCTAATTCCCCTCTCTTTTGATCTTTGGGGGGGGAGATTGAGAGGGTCACCTTTTGGGGCATCCCATTTTTTGTAACATGTTTTCTCTAATATATTTAGTGGCACCATCTTTAAAAAAAAAAAAAAAAAAAAAAAAAAAAAAGAAAGAACAGACAAGATTCATGTAGCAAACCCCAAATAAATGGGATAAGGCTCTGATTGATAAGGACAACGACGATAATGATGACGGTGATCAACACCCACAGCACTTGAACATGATTTACAACTTTGGATAATATCCACAATCATCAGATATAACGTGGAAGGATCATACATTTTTCTATTGCAACAGATCCTCCAGAATACTTTTCAAGGCAAGGATTCGTCCAAAATTCCTTTTTTAGCAGGGAACATGCTCAGGTAAATCAAACTTTTTCTTAGGGACAAAAATGGCAAAAAAATGGCAATTCTGCAATGTACATTATCTATATAGAATTGAATCCAATAGTTTAAGCAAGAAATATAACATGGGTGCGATGTGGAGCTGAAACTTTAAGAGATCTCCAAAAATCACTAACAACAGAACTAAATGACATCTCAATCCAATAATTTTTCTATGTGCCCGGTCCAAGGGCACAAACCCATGTTAGATTCTGACAGATACCCACATAATACAGAGCCATTGCCATCAAGAAAGAATGCCTCTCTATCCACAGAGTTGATAAGCTCTGCATTCATTGTTAGCATTAGAAGAAAAGGTAAGAACAATTCTCCTGCTCACTCCAGGACATGGTATTCATCTTTGCTCAACAACAGCATATATCAGCTTGTCGCTAGTTTGTAGTCCAGCCGCCTGGTCCCCCAAAGCACCTTAAGTTCCCTTGCAGCTTTTCAAACAAACCACCAGCATGCGATCCTACTTAGAATGATGACTTAAAGTTGAAGATGGGGTGCAGGTGTAAGCAACCTATTTGATAAGTTTGAAAAGAAAAGCATATGGAAAGCATCATGAATCAAATTCTGGTACTACCATCCAATAAGGAATTAACGCAAAACATTTTCTTCATTAACATTTATCTTCATTCAAGAAAGTTAAGATAATAAAGCAGGGATAAGACGGGTTCCCTGTAACTGATAAAACAAGTGGAATAAAAGCCATTAAATGTCGTTCAATTGATAGATAGAAAAAGATATCAGAGCACAGACATAAAGGAACAACATGAGTTATAGATTAGAACTACTTACAGGAACTGAACCTCGTCCAATAGAAGCTTGTTTGGAGAACCTTTCTTCATCACGGAAATGCGATGGGATGTCTTTTTCTGAAGAAAAAAAAAACACCTTCAATCAAAATTGCTAACAACATGATCACAGTAATGACACAGAAATAGATTGGCCACTTGTACTCCTCAACAAAAAAAAAACAAGTTTTTTTTTAGGTAATCCTGAAAAACACAATCCATTTATGGAGAAAAGTTGGACAGAATTGCTTAGTGAATCCGACATGTCACATATCTCGACTGCAGATGAAGTGAAGGAAAGATAGAACCACAAATCTAAGAAACCATTCTGAAGACAAATTAGAAATTTGCATCATAAGATATTTGGAAGTAAAGAACCTTGTAAGAATGGCACAGAAACCTCCCCACCACCAACTCTTAGGACATTCTCCTTCAAGTCAATTATACACTGCACCATGATAGGATGTCAATGCAAAAAACAATCATTAAAATGCAATGCTTAGTCAGTTTGCTAATTTGTTACCTGGTGCTTACGAAGCATATCGAGGCCAAAGAGAAAATCCACATTGGAAGCATCAAGTACGGTGAAGGAACAAGGGTAAAAGATATTTCCAATCTGTAAAAGGAAAAGCAAACATTGATGTAGTATTGCAGGTATGAATATGCAATGCACTACGTTAACTATCATAATCGGATAAAACTTTCGATAAAAATGCACATTTTCTCATATTTGCGTGAACATTTTATTTGGAATAAGAGACAAAGGCTAAAGACAAATATGATCAACAAGAGAAAGCACTTTGATTGTGTTGACACTCATTTTTTATACGACCGATTTGTTTTGAATTTGGTTTGATTTTGATTTGTTTTGTTTTGTTTTTTGTGTTGTGGGAATCATGATTTCCCGCCATTTGTTGGATATCATTTTATTTGCACGACGGGCAATTGTAGCCTGAAATTTGTTTTGGGATTTCGACCTAGAGTTTGTGCCATGAAGCACAGGATATTTGATCATTATGTTGACTCACCCATGGAAAGGGTTATCTGGGTTCTTTTGTTTAGGGACTCTTTCCGCCGGTCCGTAGACATTAATTACATCCTGCTGCGACAGGAAAAACTTTGATTTCCTTAGGATGCATTCCACGCCTTGATGCTGCTACGCAGCGCAATTCTCTCACTCGCTATTGTTTTATGCCTCGCACATATGGTATAGTATCAAATTGATAGGCCTTGGTCCTGCATGAAGCATTGTTGAAGGCACGCATCTGGTTGGGCCTCAAATCATGCATAGCTTCAAGTTTGGTCTACATCGAGTCAGTTGTTTTCATCCACCCAAACCCCAAAGGAAGGGGAAGAAAAGGAGATTTTACCAAAAGATAGTTTTCTTTTTCTGCCCTCTTTTTAGTTTTCTTTTTCTTTTGAAATTTTTGAACATTGTAGAGCAGAATAGGAAATCTCATTAAAGAATGCTAAAAAAGATCATACAATGTGTGCACATGCTTTGGTAAATTTGAAATAACAAACCAAAAAAAAAAGGTAAGATTACCATTCTCAGTATAACAATATATGAATCCATGTGTATAGTTGAAATGGCTGCCATGTGTATTGCAACTGTTCAAACAAATACCTTAATTGGAGCCATGTGAATTCGTCCTAGGATCTCTGACTGGCCAACTCCTACTGCAATGCCATGGTACCTCTTGTCCAAGAGTCTCAATAATCTGGAAAAATGAACAAAGGATACTTTGATGAGCCTTCCATTTGAGTTATACTTGCAAAAGACTGATTCCTATCCAGTAACATCAATCGTGAAAGTTACCAACAATGACGATGGGTATTATATATCTATTTTGTGCAGAAAGGTAACCTTGTATTTTCTTTAGAAAGTGGCACCTGTCACTATTCATTGTAAAGAAGCTTAAAGGTTACAGAAGTGGTGATCACCCAAGAACAAAGCAAGCACATTGACGAACAGTCATCGCTATTTTTACAAAAGATCCTTAAACTCTAACAAGATGGTAGACCTAGTAGGAGTAGCAAATGCTGCAGTCATCAAAGAGTGAAGTCTCTCTGACACCTGAATCCCTCGATCAGAACCAGAAGAATAAATAACTTTGTATGTGTAAGTAAAACTATGGCAACCCCCAACTGGGATGATTTTCCTAGAACTTCCCATTATATGCTATCCCAGCCATGCAAGGGTTTAGACTTTAGAGTCAGCAGCTACCTCAAAGTAACCTGTGAGGCATGAATTGGGCTAGAAAGCTACCTCAAAATAAGCCGTGAGGCATGAATTGGGCAAGAAAGCTGAATCCTTAAGACTGCAGGAAAAGAGCTCGGGTAATTTATCCTTGACCATAATTATGTCATGAATCAAATTATTCAACCTGAATTTTCAAGATGGCATGCATGCCAAGGCCCACAGCCTTGTTTCCATGCCAAAACATGATAGTGTTCATGTGAGACTCCCTTTTCTTTTGATTTTGAAAAAATCTTTTTTGTCAGATTTGAAAATCTTTGGGGGAAATCTTGATTTGAAAAGAGAGTTTTAAGTTTTGAAAATATGTTCTCTTTTCTTTTAGGCAGACTTTTAAGATTAATCATCAAAGTCTGGATGACTTCTGGATCGACTGTGGATCCGTGTTCTTGACCTCTCCCCACTGACCTCGGTTAGTGTTAATTACACCAATCAATGATTGGTAACCCTTGATTAACCATCCATATAAGGCTAGAAATACACAGAGAACAAGCAGGAGTTTAAATGCAGCATACAAGTCATTTTTTGTTCTTTTTTTTTAAAAAAGAGGGGTCCATGAGTATCCTTTAAAGGATACTTAAAGGATCTTGAAGTTTTCACAAAAGAGTGAGTATCTTTAAGGAAGATTCTTGAAAATTATCCCTTAAGTATCCTTTGAAAGGATGAAGGATTATTTGGATTATTTCAGGTCATTTAACCAGTATAAATGAACCATGACTTAATGATTAATCCACCAGTTGGAAATAACCACTTTAATTAATGATTTATCTTATTGATATAAATGAACAAAGAATTATTCTTATTGGACCATCTATAAATAGAATAATCACGACTCCGTAGCCTGGCCCCCAGTTAAGACAGAACCATAGAAGGCACTGATTATACCCATTGATAGGAATGAATCAATAAATATAACCTTTAGTCACTCTACCAATAAGAGTGAACCATTAATCAAGTGGTCAGTCCACCAATAAGATAGAACAACTAAGTTTAGGTCATTCAACCAGTATGAATGAACCTGATTTTTTGTTGTTATTTGGAAAAAGATGACCTCAGTTAACCAATCGGTATGGAAGGGCCAAGTTGATTTAATTGATTGAATTATTTGTTGATTTGGTTTATTGATTAATTAATCAAAAAATTTAACTTGATTAGTTGATTGATTGATTGATTTAATTTAATTTATTGATTTAATTTAATTAACTTAATTGATTTAATTAGTTGATTGATTTTAACACTTTAATTGAATTGATTGGATAATTAATTAACATGCTTTTGTTAACTTAATTTAATTGGTTGTGTAACAATTTTTTGTTGAACTCAATTGATTAATTAACCAATTTTGTTAATTAAAATGATTAATTAAGTAACAATTTAACTTAATTAGTTGTAATTTTGTTGATTTAGTAAATTAAATGATTGATTATGTATCAATTTGACTTAATTGGTTAAAATTTTGTTGGTTCAGTTGATTGGATGATTAATTAAGTACCAATTTGACTTAATTGGTTGAGATTTTGTTGATTTAAGTGATTAACATGTTTTTGATAACTTAATTGATTGATTAATAACTTAATTTGACCAGTTGACTGGTTGGTTAACAAATTTGTTACATTAGTTGACTGACAGGCAATTTAACAACTTAGCTTAACTAGTTAAGTTAACTGATTAATTAACCAATTTTGTTAACTTAATTGGTTGAATGCTTAATGAATTAACTTAATTTGTTAAGTTGATTATTTAATTAACACATTTGTTAATTTGATTGATTGAGTTAGTAGGTTAAGAAGTTACTTGAATTAAAAAGTTTTGTTAACCAGTAAACTTAGGTGGCTGATTAATAGGATTTTTAATTGATTGACCATTTAACAAATTTTTAACATATTTTATTAAATGGCCTACCAACCAATATGTTAGAACCATTAATTTTAATTTTTTTATTTTCTGATTTTTAATGTTTAAATGGCCAACCAACTAATATGGAAGAATCATTAATTAACTTGTGATTTTAATTTAATTTATTAAGTTAATCCATCTTTTTAATGGCCAACCAACCAATATGGAAGGACCGCTAAATTTAATTTATTATCTGTTTTTATATTATTTAAAATTCCTTAATTCTTTGTTTCATTTAGGAAATGTTAGTTTTATTTTTATTTTCTATTTTTATTTAAGGGTTATTAATTTTATTACATTTTATTTTCTGTTTTTATTTTATGTTTCATTAGTTTTATCATTTTTATGTTTCTTATCTTATTTAAAGTTATTAACTTTATCATTTACTGTTTTTTTTATTTAAGAATTATTAGTCTTATTATCTTTTTAGTCCTTTTATTTTATGTTTTTTATTTAAGGATTATTAATTTCATTATCTTTTTAGTTTCTTTATTTTTTAAATTTTTCATTTCTTTGTTTTATTTGAGGATTATTAATTTTTTTATTTTCTGTTTTAAGAATTATTAGTTTCATCATCTTTTTATTTTATTATCTTTATATTCTCTATTGCTTATTTTATTTAAAAATATTATCTTTCCATTTTCTGTTTTTTTTTATTCTTACTTTTTAATCTCATGGCCAGACCAAACAATATGGCTAAACCATTAATTAAATTTTATTTATTATTTTTTGATTGATTTTTTTTTAATTTTATGGACGACCAACCAATATGGTAGAACCACTTATTTTAATTTTCTGATTTTTTTTTTAGTTTTAATGGTTTTTTAATTTTATGGCCAACCAACCAATATGGTAGAACCGAGATTTTAAATTTCTAATTTTTTTTAATTTCGATGGCCGGTCAACCGATATGACAGAACCATCATTTAATTAATTTTTTTTTTTTTCGATGGCCGGTCAAACGATATGACAGAACCATCATTTATTAATTTATGATTTTTTTTATTCGATGGCCGGTCAACCGATATGACAGAACCATCATTTTATTTAATAAACATAGAGATTGATCTACATAATATCGACTTTATTTCTAAAAATAAAAATAAAAGTACAAGCCTAAAATATAGGCTTTGCTCTTCTTTTCCTTCTTCTTTGCTTGTGCAGGTTGCTGGCTTGGAGGAGGCTGTGACAGGAAGCCTTGGAGGAACTTGAGGCTGCGGCAAGTGGAGCTTCTTGGCGCTGGAACTGGGCAGCCTTGGGGCTTCTTTTTCTTGGCATCCAGGGGGTTTGAAGCTGCCGCATGGTGACCTTTATATAGGCCTTGGAGGCTGCTGGATGAGTGCGTGCAGGAGAGGGATAAAGATGAGAGAATGGGGGTTGGTTAGGATAAGGATGAGGATGAGGATTAGGAGTTGGAGATTAGGATGAAGGAGGATAGGGATGGGAAAGGATGAGAGTTGGAGTGGGGGAAGGATCGGGTAGAGATGGAGGGGGGGAAGGAGGCCGGCGGTTCTCAAGGAGAGACCGACCGGTCTCCTTTTTTTTTTTTTTTTTTTTTTGTTCCCTCCCCCATCTGCGACTTCCTCTCTCTCTCTCCCTGCGATCCCTTTCCTTCTCTCCCTGCAGTCCTTCCTCTCTCTCCTCTTGGCCGGGCCTTTCCTTACTGCTGCTGGGACCTCCTATCCGCAAATTTTGGAGCTTGATGTTGTGGGAGCTGTTGGAGCAGCATTGAGGGCTGTCTTTGATGCTGTTGGGGCTGGCGTTGGAGAAGCTTAGAGCTTCTTATTGCAGGTTTTGCTGAAGGTTGCTGTTAGTGGGAGCTTGGAGCTCCTTGTTGCTGCAGATTTGGAGGCTCGTTCTGCTGTAGATTTGCTGGAGGTTGGAGCTGACTTGAGGAGTGCATCTTGTTGCAGATTTTGAAGGCCGTTGAGGCTTCGGGTGGCTTTGTTTGGAGGTGCTGTTGGTGGAGATTTCTTGTTGCAAGTTTTGGGGGTTAAAGTTGCAGATTTGAGGCTTCTTCCAGGTATTCTCCTCTTTTGTTTCTTCACGCATATATGCCTATTTGTTTGTATGCACTCAGATATATGCCTGCACATAGATCTTTTGTTTGATGCATACATATATGTGCTTGCATGCATCAAAAACCTAGTGCATATTCTTTGCAGAAAAAATTTGATTCAACAGTTCATCACAGCAGAGCTACAGAGTACAGCCAGCATGCAACAGTTTGAGTAGGTCCATTCAAACACTAAGGGAAAGCTAATGATCAAAATATTAGACAAAACTGAAGAAGTCTGCTCCCATCAATCACATAACACTTCAGGTAACAGCTCACCAGTTTCACATAAAACAGGTGATCATCACTGAAAAGGGCCCAATCACCCAGACCATTTTTTTTCCGAAAGAAAAAGCATCTAACATTTTCTTGAATTAGTGACAACTTCATCAGCTAAACTCAATTGATACCAAGTATTACCTGCCATTTCAGTAAATGCTTGTTACTTTTGGGTATCTCATATATGTAACATCTAGAACACACAAGATAGTAAGCATCTCCAGTGTGGATAATAATTATTAAACTATATGTACTCAAGTAAGCATCTCCGGTGTGGATAATAAATATTAAACTATATGTACTCTCTTCAGAATGTGAAACAATACTATATGGTTATTTTCACAAGAAAATAGCATATCCTCAGTTATTAGAAGGGTTCACGAGTTACATTAAAAAGTTTTACAGTTTTGGACACCAAGTCCAAACTCCAGACCCAATTGAAGGAAAAGGAATGGTCAAAATCTCATTGTGGACTATGCAAAGAAGACCATGGATTACAGCGTTATAAAAAAATTCCAGTACTTTCAGCTGCATACTTTCTGCAACTATTTAGCTAAAGAAAGAAAAGGAGTTAGAGCATTATAATGCTGATGAAATGCTTAGAGCGTTGAAAGATGATAAAAAATTCTACCATCTACAGCAAAAGGCTTTAGTATCTCAAACTACAAAGTTCTTATGACTTTCAGCTTTCCATGTTTGATACTGACTGACCATATAATAAAGTGTGTGCGGATATATGTACACATGGGAAAATGTCACCAGGTAATCTCAAAGAATGGGGCCTCTCCAAGAAGTTAGGAGCATACCCACAACGTTCTGCACAACTTTTTGATATGATCGTGGATTGTGCTCCACTATCAACAAATGCCTGTAATAGAAAATAAGTATCACATCCCGTCAAATCCAAGTTGTACAAAACAAAATAAGAAAATTAGTAGTTGAATTTATTCCAATTCTGAAGCAAAGAAAGGTTGATAATGCAAAAAACAAATAGAACAGAATCACATAACATGTATGAGCATACTGAAATATGTTCAATGTCAAGTATAGCCATGCTAAAGAAAAGCAACTTAACAAAAAAGGTGGATGGGTAGTTAAGTCCCATTTGCATTACAACAGATGCAAACTGCAACATAACCACATAAAAATGTCTCGTGTACACTTATTGACACAGGTGTATCACCTGATGTTTTGGTTAGATACAGTGACCATAAAGAATTGTGCTCCAAGCAGGCTGCCCCACCCCAATATCAGGCTTATCAGCCCTTTGTAAGTGTCCCGTCAAAAGTGCAATGAGACTAGCGGAAAAACCAACTTATAACTACACATGATTTAACCCTGCACAACTAAGAAGTGTGGTCAAAAATCAATCAGCTCAGGAAAACTGGCGGTAACTTACACGTGCAACATTGACCTTTGACTAAGAATGTGCTACAAACCACTTTTGGGAAAACAAATTGACAATTTTTCTTAGACAGTAGAGACCATCTGAAACAGTGGAGATCATTGAGGTTAATAGTAATGTGCAAGATCAATCCAAATACACTTGCCAAAAGCACAGCAAGGTCATGATACTAATCTTGCCATGTGACATTCAGTATATAAAGAATACAATGGTGAGTAGTGCAACACCAACACAGTCAAACCTCTTTGATCTTGTACAGGTTTCAACATTCAAAAACAGTAAGTAACGAGTATAATATCCAAAATTCATATGAATGCACACAAACATATATGTGATAATATACAAAACAATTAGAACACCGTTTCTTTGGAAAGTGGTTAGTAATACAAATATGTTAAATATAAAAGAGGTGGAAACATACATATGTAGTGTTAGTATGCTTTCAAAAAACCTTTATAAGAAACATTCTGTAATATCCTACAAATCTGTCCAAGTGTCTTCTGCAGAAAGTTAAAAAAAAACATGAAATTTCTAAACTTGGAGGATAAAATGAAATGTCACTGAAAAGGTTTGTTTGTATTATTCAAAAGTAAAGGCCTAATTGGGCTGTATGTTGCCCCTTAACTGGTTGATACTTGGGCCACCCATGTAATATCCTACAAATCTATCCAAGTGTTAATGGAAGCATGGTTTGGCAGTTTGCCGTGTCATACCGGATCAGGCCAACACGTACAAGTCAACTCGTATCTGGACCAGTCCGGGTCGCTGGGTCACTTTGACACAGCAATCCTCTTTTGGCTCGGTCCAACTTGAGCCGGATCGTGCTGACTAGTACCAGATCGGATGAGTCACTCACAATCTGGTGTGATCCAGCACACGAGTTCGAGCCATGTTCAAGCCAGCCCAATCCGAACCAAGACGGCCTGATAGGGTACGATCCACATCAGGTCGCCTGTGATGTACTAGATATTTCTCATCTTTATTGTTATTTATGCAATTTATATGAGATTATTGTGATGTACCAGATATGCACTTTGTTTGAGAATTGAGATCATGAGGCATAAGCATTCAATGAGTACATTTCTCCTAAATGTGTTGTTTTAGTCTTTTTTATTGACTTTTTCTCAATGGGTAAGTAAATTTACACTTTTTACAATTTTATATTGATTAACATTGAGTATTTCTCTTAAATGTGACTTATACTAATTGACGTTAACAAAGGATGTAAAGTAAAAGGTTAATTATTTTATAATTACTCATACAAATAAAGGATCTAAAAAACAAAAAGTGGCATGAATCAGCTTGAATCGGCCCGATTCGTGTGACTTGTGCGAGTCGGACCGCGTCGACCAGAGTCAGATCAGATCCGACTCATATCTGCCAGATCCCGATTTGGTCTAGATCACCGAGTCTGACAAACCTTGAATAGGAGACAAGTAGAAAGTGGAAAAAATGAAATTTCTACTTAGAGGATAAAATGAAATGTCACAAAAAAGGTTTAAAAGGTTTAGTTTTATTCTCCTATAAGTAAAGGCCTTATTGGGCTGTGTGTTGCTTCATGATTGGTTGATACTTCGGCCACCCATGTTGACAAGTGGCTTATAGATGTTGTGTCACCTATTGAGAGATTGAACAACATGACAGCCAAGGATTGGCTAAAGCTTGAAAGATCTTACACATTGATTGGTCGTGTAATATAGTAGGCTAGGATTGTCCGAGTTTAACGTGTTGCCCACGGATTGGCTGGGTGACATGGTAACCACGAATTGGTCAACTTTGATATGTCACTCCATGAGTGGTGGGATGACATGGCAGCCTGGATTGGTCAGGCACAAAAGATGTTGCTGCTAAAAGTTGACACATAATCAATTGAGGGGTCTACACCTCCTCTCCCAAAGTCACCCACTTCAGCCCATTGAACACCTATATAAGGAGGTTGCTGGCCTCTCTCTTGACTCTTCCCCACCTTGACCATCTCATGCAAGTGGAGGAAAGAGAGGGGATCAGGAGCAAGCAAGGGAGGGAGGGAGGGAGGGGGAGAGAGAGAGGAACTAGGGTTCGATTCTCCATCTATGTCTTTCCATTCCTCAAGTAGAAGGCTATGTCGGAGTGAGGAAGACTGGATGGTTCACCAGCTGAAGTGCAGAGAATCGAGTTTGGCTTGGAAAAGGAAGGCATGGAGAAATAAGGAGGAGCTCTTCCCTCGGCTCAGAGGCTAGTTCACAGACTGAGAGGAGTCCTCTTGAAGCACCATCTAGGTAGAGTGATCCTACCCCTGCCTCCTTTACATTTAGTCTTGTTGCCTTGTCTCCTACACTCAAACCCCCAAAACCCTCTTGGGTTTCTACGTTCATTGGGTTTGGAGAGAGATCCTTTTGCTCAATGGTTAAGGAGAGGTCTTGCATTGTAACATCCTTTTTCTATTGTTTACTGCATATAAGGACCCGGTTTTGTTGACTCCTCATATGAAGAGAGTAAGAACTTACTAGGCAAGATTATCCTGTAGCCTGTAGGTGGTTTCATGCGTCAGCCCTAATGTGAAAGCTGTAGAGCATTGAGCAAAACTTCGGGCCCTCCCAAGGAAGAGAAAGAGTGAACTGATTGGCTATGTGAGTTTGAACTTAGAGCTCAGTGTCTAAGGTCCTAAACCATGAGTTATTGAGTTTGACAGCAAAATGAGCAACCATTGTGATGGGGATCCAGGACTGAGGCAGCAATGTCATCAACGTGTACACACGGTGGAGCACAATTACTGCCATCAGAAGACTATACATGGTTCTATTTGACAGTAAGGTGAGTATTTTCCTGAGTTCTTCAGAAGACCCAGAGACAGGGTCAGGTAAGCCTTGAGACGGGATCAGATAAGATGCCCGGGTATCACCGCCACCGTCATTGATTCGCCGCCGCCACCATCTTCCTGCTCATCCCATATCAATTAGGTAAAAAATGCATGCGTGTTGGTATGGTTTAGAGACTGCTATATGGGATGTTAATCCACTACCACACACTTGCAACCATCTTCAGAAGCCTTCGCCAGAGCCCCAATAAAGCTCCCATCCTTCCAATCCACCCTTCACTGGTGAGCCCACAGCAAGGATGGCAGTACCGGTACCGGTACCGGTATCGGTGGGTACCGGTACCGGTACGTACCAGCCAGTACCAGCCCAGTACCGGCCCGGTACCGGCCGATACCCTTTAAATCAAGGGTATCGGCCGGTACTGCCAACCATGGCCCACAGCCATCTCCCCTGTCTAGCTCTTAAATCCCTTCCACAAAGGTAATGCACGTTTTAAGGAAAATGGGAAGCTGAGGCATACCACGAATTTTATATAAAACAATTGGCATGATACATCCAGAAAGAACTAAGAAAGGTGCAGTACCTCACATGTAACCCTACTCCCAATAGCAACAATGCTCACATTCGGACCTAACGCACCCACAAAATCTAAAGAATACTGAACACAGCATGCTCAACATCAACAGGGGAAAAGGAAAGAAAACCCTCTTTCACCAATCCGAATCCTCCAACAGAAACATAAGGACTACTCTCACTCTGCAAGGGACATGTAAGCACAAATAACAAAAGATAGAGCATCATGGGGAAACTAATATAGAATCATCATATATTCATCCTCAATTTCTTTCTTCTAGTCGTTTTGCCCTCTAAAATATGCAGGTGATAAGCAACACCTCCCAGAGGATTTTTTAAAAATTTTCTTCTTCTTCTTCATCCTCAATTTCTTTCTTCTAGTCCTTTTGCCCTCTAAAATATGCAGGTCATAAGCAACATCTCCCACAAGATTTTTTTATTATTATTTTCTTCTTCTTCTTTGGCAGATGGACCCATGGAGGATCTTGTGGAACCTCCTCATTGCTCAGCTACCTCCAAAGTTTTCAATAATGAACAACCTGATTCTCAACATCTAACCCAGAACCCTACATCTTCCAGTCAATTCCTCGGTAAAGAAATTGTAAAGTTAATCAGCTCATCAAGGTGGAGACTGCTTCACCTGAGAACTCAGCAGACCACACCAGTCCAATGCAACAACACCTGGCTCCAGAGAATTAAAAGCTTTCTTGGCCAAAAAGAGAGGCCTCAGCCTCTTCCAGAAAAGAGTAAGCACTCAATTCAGAAATTGGTGACATGCAGATTAAGCTGGTCCAAAAATAATAGTTGTCTGTCCCAGTCCTGGACACAGCAGATGGACCCTGGCCTGCTAGAGGACAATATGGGAATATGCCCAAAAGAAACCCTAGGGCACAGCAAGCGGAGCTCAAGAGTGGCTCATCAGCTTCGACGGGAATGGGGGGAGAGACAGATGATTCCCTGTGAAGATGGGCAGCGCACTCTTTGGCCAAGGCTAAAGATGGCGTGTGCAAGGAGAGAAGTTTCTGCTTGCCACCTTCGCTTCTTGTCGGCATTATGCAAGACCTACATCAACCAGAATAAGCATCTCCCAAGGTGAAGACACTCCAAGAGATAGAAATGTAACCCCCCAAAAGCCTCTTTCACTATTCCATTGACAAAGCTCTCAATATAATCCTTCCATGCCTTTTCCGCTTCATCAATTGATGTTTGAACAAAATCAGGCACATTTTCAAATTCATCCTGCAACAAGACCTCTTCCAAATCAATTTTGAAGCCTTCTCAGAGCTCACCGACTCATTCCAGCACACTGGTTGACTCACTGACAATAGATAGCTTCCTCTTTGATGTTCACTGTTCTCCTTCCTATTCCCTAAAACTCATAAGCTATAGCATTAACTAGAATTGACTAAGAAACTGTTACCAGCAGCCCTAGCTGTCCTAGTAGCAGTATATCCCTCCATCTCAAGCTTTCTCATCTTGCTGAACCTAGGCATCTTCTAAAATGCTCTATCTATTTCTTCCTTGACCCTTCTCTTGAACCAAGGACAACCATAACCCTTGAAAAAGCTTCACTTTTCTTCTAAGTTATGAGATATTCATCCACTTCTTTGACTCTCTTCTTCTTTGGTAGGTCTTCATTTCCAGCGGCCATTGCATACTCAGCCTAGCTGTCAAACTCTTTGTAAACAGAGAGACTGCATATTCAGCCTAAAACTGTTACTGGCTAGCTGTCACATAGACTGTAGATCTACACGCCACATAGTTGGTCACATGTAAAAAAAAAAAACTTAACAGTAGAAATTTGACAGGTCAGCCTAAATCAAGTAAACGAGAAAAATGAAAATAATATGTAGATCCTAAGTTTGATCAAGAAACAATCGCGTGATTTTTTTTTTTCTGCAGGCTTATTTTAGCATGAATATCCCATTGAAATGATTGGTAATACTAGTTTTCCAACCCTTTTTGAAAAAAAAAATCCAGACATTTCAGCTAGCATGTGGAACAATCATGCATAGTTTCTACAATAAGAGGGTGAATTATGATCTAGATAATGAAAATGAAAAAAAAAATGATCAACTTGCACTTGCACTACAATAGAATTGGGGAAATAAAGAGTCAGCCATCAGTCCTACCTTCAGAGGTACTCCATTCACTTCCATATCAACATATAACATAACCTAAACAGCATGACAGAATCCAACAGTTAATGATAACAAACATCCAAGCTGACAAAAAAGAAGAGATGATCAAAACAGACCACTCTTGCAAAAGCCTCAGGGTTGTACTCTAATGCTGCCTCCCAGTTCTCATCAATTCCTTTCTGAAGAAAAGAACAGTGATATAAGAATTAGGATCAAATGTGTACCTAAATGAATAACGAGAAGCAATAAGTTGCTGTGTGACACAGAATGCTGTCTGGAAGAAACTTCTCTTGCAACATTAAGATATTAAAAACTCTGTAGGCTTATCATTGTCTAGTAACACACAATAGCCACAACATACTGAAAGAAGAGTTTGTACCTTTTTCTCACACATAATAAAAGTATCATCATTCATTCATCTGTGAATCAGTCTAAATTCTGAAATCTGAATAGCGCTATCCAATTCGTGAATATAAGTGATGGCATGTTACCTAGATAGTCTAATTAATTTAGAGCTACCTTCCACAAGGATGCATGTTGGGAAAAGACATGAGAAAGAAAGTGACAATATTTTTGGATTTTTAGCCTTCTTCTTTTTTTTGTTTTTTGCAAGTGGATGATGCCACTGTATTGTATTAAAGAGGAAAAAAATGTACAAGTAACAAAGGAGTTCTCCAACCTCACTCTACCAAAAGTCAAAAAGGAGAATCACAGTAACTCCTCCAAGAAAACAAAAAAGAGGAAGTATCCACATGAGCTTTACACCATATCCTCATCCAATCCCTAACATGTCTGGAAACAAAAGAAATCATTCTACCTTGAGAGGTAGACTCCCTCTTGAAGATTCTATTATTTCTCTCTGTCCATATAGCCCAGAGGGTGGCATGAAGGATCAGCCACCACAGGATCCGATCTCCCTTGAGAGGGAAAGGGGCATGCCAAAACCGTATCAAGTCCACCACACCATCCTAAAGATTCCTCACTGGCTTCAGCTTATGAAACAAGCCCTGCCAAACATCAATAGAATAGGAGCACTGAACAAAAATATGATCAAGCCCTTCAGCATCCTCCCCACAAAGACAGCAAGTAGTTGGGACATCACAGCCAAACCGACTCAAGCAATCCACAGTGGGAAGCCTACCATTCAGGATCCTCCAAACCAAGATCTTCACCTTCAACGGGGACTTAGGAGCCCAGATATGCCGGAAGAAAGGAATACAAGTGCGACCATCTGCAATCAGACTATAGGCTAACTTAACCAAGAAGGAACCTCGTCCATTCCAAGTCCATATCAAAGTATTTGGGTGAGAAACATCCAGTAAATAATCTTGAAGGTTATACATAAAGACTGAAAAATCAAGTATCTCCTGTTGCCTAAGATTCCTTCTGAATGTAAGGGTCCAAATCCCACCACTACTCGACATATCAAACATATGTGCCATAGAGGCCTCCTGAAGAGTAGCAATGCAAAAAGCCTAGGAAAAGCATGACAAAGAGATATAAAGCCACACCAGATATCCTTCTAGAAGGCACAAGTCCTACCATCTCCTAAAACAACCTGAGTCTCAGCAAGAATAACATCAGATGTTGAAATCCCGCACTCTGCCTCTAAAGTAATACTTGTCTTTAATGACATCAAGCCATAGACCATATGTGGAAATGATATTTGTAAAAATATAAAAAAGAGCTTTATATTTTTTGTATGAAAATTACGTTTGATTCGTGACCCATGAATTATGAGAGTTTGGTGTTGGATCAAGCATGTGGATTTGAATTTGGACCCCTCTCCATTGACCTATGTCGATGTTAATTACACCAGTAAAGTCATTGCACACCTTTGATTAACCCCTTATATGTGATATTGAAATTAGTTATACAATAAAAAAGGTTCGTGCGAAATTGAAAATAACATAATACATAGATAATTGAAATAATGAGAGCAATGAACTGAACTTCCATTAACCTAGAATATTACATATTACAAAGATGCCCGAATGACTAAAGGGGCATTATAATATGATAGAACTCCGATTATAACGATTGGATTATTACATCATGATTGCATATATAATTGATATAGCCAAATTAACATATTTATGCTCATCGATCATGAAAGTATAGTCTCAATCTATGTAATCAAACCGTAGAACTTACATCTATGGTCACGATCAATGTGATCGGATCATCATATTTGTATCAACATTCGTGCTGATGCGATCGGACCATAAAATTTGAGTGCATGGTTGAGATCACTAAGATCAAAACAGCAGTTTTAAGTCCGCAGTAAAGATCACTAAGATCAGACAATTGGACTTAAGCTTCGGTCGGGATCACTGAGATCGGACCGTTGGATTGGAGCTTATGGTCAAGATCATTAAGGTCAAACCGTGGGATTGAAGTCTATGGTTGAGATCGCTAAGATCAGACTGTTGGATTGGAGTGTATGGTCGAGATCACTAAGATCAGACCGTTGGATTTAATTCCACGGCTAAGATCAGCAAGATCATGCCGTTAGATTGGAGCTTATGGTCGAGATCATTAAGATCAAACCGTTGGATTGAAATCCACGGTTAAGATTAATAAGATCAGACTGTTGGATTGGAACTTACGATTGAGATCAAAAAGATCCAATTGTTAAACTTATATTCAAGGTTGCGATTAAAAAGATCAAATCGTTAAACTTGGGTTCACGGTTGAAATCAAAAAGATCAAACCGCTAGATCTAAAGTGTGGTCAACATCGAGACGATCCGACCGTTGGATTTGAAGTTCGATCGATATCAAGATGATCCGACCGTTAGATCTGACGTTCGGTTGATCTCAGGACAATCTGACTGTTAGATCTGAAGTTCGGTCGATCTCAGGACGATCCGACCATTGGATTTAAAATCTGGTAGATATAGGGATGATCCAACCGTTAGATTTAATATTTGGTCGATATTCGGACGATCCGACTATTAGATCTAAAGCTTGGTCAATATCGAGACGATCCAATCGTTGGATTTGAAATTGACCGACATCAAAATGATCCAACCGTTGGATGTGAAGTTTGATAGATATTGGGACGATCCGATCATTGGATTTGAGATCTGGTCGATATCGGGACGATCCGACCGTCGAATCTAAAGTTCGATCGATATCGAGACGATCCGATCGTTGGATTTAAAATCTGGTCAATATTGGGACGATCCAACCCTTGGATCTGAAGTTCGGTCAATATAGGAACGATCTGACTGTTGGATTTGAGATCTGGTCAATATGGGGACGATCCAACCGTTCGATTTGAGATTCGGCTGATATCGTTGAGATCCAACCATTAGATTTGAAATCCGGACGATATCAAGACAATCCGACCGTTGGATCTAGAGTTCGGTCGATATCGGGACGATCCGACCATTGTATTTGAGATTCAGCTAATATCGCTAAGATTGGCCATTAGATTTGAGATTTGGTCACCGACATATGGTATGGTTGTCCGATCGATGTAGTTATATTCGAATTACATTAGACCCTACCATGATCAACCTAGTTAAGTCATTTGATCAATGGGTCAAGTTGTGAGTGACTTAATCGATGTGATTAAGTCATTTAATCAGTGAATTTGATGTTTTATGAATATAGTTAACCATATGTGATTAACACAAAAGACATAAGACAAATGATTTAATAACATGTGTTAATTACATGTTAATGGATTTTATGTCACCTTAACATAAAGGTGACTTATGATTTAATAACATGTGTCATATGGTTATGTCACATAAATAAGTTACATGTTAACGGACTTTATGTCACATTAACAAGTTACATGTTAATGGACTTTATGTCACATTAACACAAACGTGGCATATGATTTAATAACATATGTCATAGGTTATATGTCACATAAATAAGTTACATGTTAATGGACTTTATGTCACATTAACAAGTTACATGTTAATGGACTTTATGCCACATTAACATAAACGTGGCATATGATTTAATAACATATCTCGTAATCACATATATCTTAATGACATATGTTAATGGACTTTATGTTACATTAGCGTAAATGTGACAGATGATTTAATAACATATGTCTCAATCATATATGTCTTAATGACATACGTTAGTGGAGACTACAAATGTTTTAATAACATATGTCAATTAATTAACATGTTAATAGACTTTGTGTCGCATTAACACAATTAATGGCTATGATTAAATCATGACCATTAATCATTAAGGCATGTTCCTAAGTTTATGACATGTCTATATAAGTGTAGGACAATGTCCTAACACTTAGACAAAAAAGAGAAGGAGTGGGGTCTAAGCCTACCACTCTTACACAAAGAGTCTTCAAGACCTTGACCCTTGTCTCCATATGTGCAAATGAGACCCCCCCTAGAGCATGGATGGCAGTATCGGCCGGTACCGGTACCCGATACAGGTAAAGGGTATCGGCCAATACCGGCCGATACTGGGCCAGTACCGGCCGGTACGTACCGGTACCGGTACCCACCGATACCGGTACTGCCATCCCTGCCCTAGAGGATATTTATAGCCTCCACAGGAGGCGGTTACAAAGTCCAAGGCCTACCCTCATCGAGTGGCAATTGCATTTGCTTCGCGTGCAAGAAAATCAAGTGAAGGTCCCACCCTCACCGAGTGGGAGTTAATTTTTCTTTATGTAGAAATCTAAAGTCATCTGATTAAGTCCTGCCCCCACCCTCACTGGACTGGGATTAGAGGCAACCCGGTGAAGGTATGTGGGAAAAAATTACATAAAACCCATGGTTTCATGTTTATTGTTTCGTTTAGTTAAGATCAAAAGCATCTGCCCCCCGTTTTATAACTATCCTTGGATAGTAAGGAGGAAGAGGGCGCAGCCCACACCATCACCGGGTGGAAGGCGCAGCCTCACCCTTACCAGGCCCTCTTCTTCTTTTTTTCTCTTTTTTTTTTTACCTCTTCTTCTTCTTCTTCTTCTTTTATTTTAAATTGTCCTTGGATAGTTAAGAAAAGAGGAGTAGGGGGCGCATGCCTCCCCCCTCACCGGATGGCCCTCTCTTTTTTTGGTTTAATCCTCCCTATTTTCTCTCTCTCCCTCCCTCTCTCTCTCTCTCTCTCTCTCTCTCTCTCTCTCTCTCTCTCTGTTAACTGTCCTAAGACAGTTAAGAGAAGGGAAGGAGGGTGTAGGCCTCTCCCCACCCTCACCGGGTGGGTCTTCTCCACCCGGTGAGGGTGAGGAGTCCACCCTGCCCACTGGATGTGGGAAGAGTTCCCACCCTCACCGGGTGGGATGGGTGGGAAGTCCACAAGAGGGTGGACGCTCCCCCCTCCATCCTTAGGGGTGTCAACGGGTCGGATTCGAATCGGGTCACAGAGAATCCGAATTACCACCTAAACCCTTTAGAGACGACCAGGATTCGAATCCGAAAACTTAAGCCGGATCGGATCGGATTCGGATCAACAACCAACAGCAACGTCCATCTCTCGCAGTTTCCTGTGACCTCGAGCAGGAAGAGCAGCCAAGCCGCCACACCCTTGTTCCTGCGGCAGAGATCGCCAGCCAAGTACCCCTACACATTGGTGTTGCCGCCGGAGACAAGGGCATCCACCTGCCAGCAATCCCTCTTACAGGCGGCGGCGGCAGCGATCGATCTCCCTAGCTAGCGCGGGATCGTTGTTATTCATGTCGATAAGGATGAGGCCGGCAGGGGTGGGGTGAGGAGATTAGGCTTTGGTGACCCAGAAGGATGGACTGGATGTTAGAGAGGTGGAAGACAAGGGTGAACACGACATGGTAGAAGGGAGGACTGAGTAGGGTGGGAGGGGAGAGGCGAGGTGGGCGCCCATGCAGGTGAGGAGGAGCCTTGGAGGGGATGCGGCATAATCCGTAGAGGCGGCAGCCATCGCAGTGCCCATGAGGCTGATGCCTATCTAGATCTGCCCAAAGTGGATGGGGGTGGGGTAGCATCTATAGGGGGTTCCTCTGTCCATGGGGAGTCGCAAGGCAGACATGTTCAGGGCTAGGGCTTCTCCTCGAACGACGGCAGCACCCAGCACCCCTAACGGCGGCATCTTCTATCTGGCCGTCGTCGTTGATTGGCCAAGTATGGACAATATCAGACATGAGGCTTTCAGATTTGCAAGGCTGCGCCACCGCGACCCTCCATCCCCTTGCCTCCCGGTGCTCTTGACACCGTAGCACAGGCCCTCCAATGCTCCGCACTCGCCGGTGAATCATCACCGCCACCATCGTCGGGCAGACTACATCGTCGTCGCACCCATCACCACCGGTGGTTCCTTGCCATTGTCGTCGTTGTTGTCGCATGGACTAAGCAGGTTCTGCCCCAGCTGCAGCAGCGAGGAACGTCGGTGGGAACCCAAGCCTGCAACCCCAATCTTGTATTTCGGGTTTTTGGAGCTCCGAAATCAGGTCCGTAACAAAACCCGAAATTGACCCGCAAATTTCTTCCCGGATCAAACTAGAATCCGGATGTGGTTAAACGGGTCGGATCCGGATCGGGTTTCGGATTTCACAGATCCGTTGACACCCCTATCCATCCTCATCTTCTTCTTCTTCTTCTTCCTTTAATCTGCCGCTGCATGCTATCCCTGCTCCTGCTGCTGCAGCAAGCTGATGTTACTGCTTCTGCTGTTGCCGCTGCACACTTCTACTTTTGTTGCTGCCATTGGTGCTTCTGCTGCTGCCTTTGGGCCCAGCAGGCCCATTGCCACTGCCACTTGCCCTAGATAAGTTTTGGATTTAATTTTCAGATTGAGTTCTCCTTTAAGTGGAGGAATTAAACAGTGCAAAGTGCAAACACCACCCAAGTTTATTGTGCCCAGCTTTCATAACCATTTAGACAGAAGGGCTAAGTTAAAGTCCCTAATGTCCTTAATACCAAGCCCACCATTATGTTTGCGCCTGCAGACCCAGCTCCAACAGACATCTCAGAAACCTCCACTCTCTGAATTGGAAGACCCTCTCCAAAAAAAATCTGCTCTGAATACCTTCAAGCTGCCTAGCGATGGTCTTGGGAACTCTGAAGATGGACATAAAGTAGATGGGTAAGCTATCAAGAATCGACTTGCACAGTGTCAACCTGCCACCATAAGACAACAACCGCCCCTTCCATCCTGCTAACCGAGACTGCAATTAAAGGATGATCGGCTGCCAGTCTTTACATCTGATAGGGCTAAAGAGAAAGGGACATGCCCAAATAAGAGACTAGGAAAGCACCAATCTGACAACCGAGAATGGACGCAGCTCTTCTCAAGGCCTCTTCTTCCATGTTAATACCAAAGACAGCACTCTTTGAGAAATTCACTCTCAGACCTGTATCTTCGTCCAAAAATTCAAAAATCAACTTGGAAGCAAAAATTTGATCCGCTCCGCTAAAGAGGAAATGATGGTATCATCTGCATACTGCAAATGAGAAATAGAGCTACTATAAGGGCTAAGCTGGAACCCCGAGATTAGCCCTGCTCCTTCAGCTCTAATCCACATACAGCTAAGAATCTGGGCAACAAGCACAAACAACAAAGGAGAAAGAGGATCACCCTGTCTAAGGCCTCTCCCACTATGAAAGGAGTTGCAAGTGCACCATTAATGAGCACCACAAAAGAAGCAGAAGAAATACAAGATTTAATCTAAGAAACTCATTTCTCATCAAAGCACATCCTGACAAGGACATTAAAGAGACATGACCAATTCACTCTATCATATGCTTTCTCGAAGTCGAGCTTTAGAATAATACCACTCTTCCTACGCTGCTTCATAGCATGAAGACACCCCTGGGCTACCAAGAAGCCTTCATGGATCTGTCGGCCTTTGATAAAAGCACTCTGATTAGCGCTCACAAATTTGCCAATGACCTTCTCCAGGCGGTAAGTGAACATTTTGGAAATAATTTTGTACACCCCATTCAGCAGACTAATAAGTCTAAACTCAGCCGAAGTATCAGCAACCGCCTTCTTGGGAATGAGGACAATGAAAGTCGTGTTAATCCCCCTAAGATGAGCCTTCCCTTCCTGAAATTCCAACACAGCCTGCAGGAGAAGGAGATGAATCACTTCCCAGCAATATTGGAAAAACAGCATAGGGAACCCATCCGGACTTGGGGTCCTATCCCCTGCCAAGGAAAAAACTATTGATTTCAACTCATCAACAGAAAAAAGGAGCAGAAAGAGCCTCATCGGAAATCAAGGGCAACAGGTTCTCTGAGAAATTGAGTCTAAACATATCTTCTTCAGTAAATAGCTAAGCATAGAAAGAAGAGACATAATTGGCCAGTTCTTCCCTACGAGAAAAAACTTGCTATCTAGTTCTGAGTCTGCCAAAATGGTTCTTTCTCCTTCTCTCAAAAGCAATCATGTGGAAATATGCAATGTTATTATCACCCTCTTTGAGCCATTTGTCCCTGGATCTTTGCTTTCAATAGATCTCCTCCTTTGCCAAAATATCAAAGAAATCCTTATTGAATTTGGCTCTCAATATTCTATCTTCCTCATCAAACAATCCTACCTCTTCAAGAAAATCAAGACCATCCAACTGCTCAAAAATACTCCGCTTATTTGCCATGTTCACCCTCTTCCTCTCAGACCCCCAAGAGATAAGGGCTCCGGTCAAAGCCTTAAGGTTACCAACCAAAATCGTCATAGTTGAATCCTGCCCCACCTCAGACCTCCAAACCTGGGAGATGATGTCCATGAAACCCTCCTCTTAAAGCCAAGACTTCTCCAACCGGAATAGTAGTGTGGAGTGAAAGCGACAATTGGAGTCCAAGAGGATAAGCTTATGGTCAGACACTGGCCACTACAAAGACGAAGTCCGCAACTTAGGGAAGTGATATTCCCAATCAGCTGACTAGGAACAAATAGAATGTGCCTCGCTGCCTTGAGATTGGACCACGTGAAGAAAGCATTATCAGTGACCACATCAATCAGCTATGCCTGATGAATAAAGTGCACAAAATCCTCCATAGGCCCCACCTGAGAGACCCCTTCTGATCTCTCATCCTAAGAAGAAACTGCGTTGAAATCCCCACCTACACACTAGGGTCTGCCAGAAATAACATGCCAATCATGCAAGCCTCCCACAACTCCTCCTTCTCCTCCCTTCCTTGAGGGCCATAGACCCCTGTTAAGTCCCAAACAAAGTTATCTTGCACACTCCTAAAGGTAACAGTGATAGTGTCTCTACCTATCCTTCTGTCCAACTCCTCCACCACATAATCATTCAACATCACCAAAATACCCCTAGAAAAGCCCACCGCAGGAGACACCACCCCTTATTTAATCTACCACCACCAATATCCCTCCAAACCATATCACCATCTTCAAAAGATTTAGTTTCTTGAATACACAAGATATTAACTCTAAGCCTCCTAATCAATTTTCTCAGCACCGCTCTCTTCTCCCTCCCACCAAGACCTCAGATATTCCACGAAACTATCTTCATGGACAAACTTCCACTTAATCCTCTGAACCCTCCTCCCTCATCTCCTTACTAGCTACTATCCTCCCCTCTTTTTTATTAGATTTTCCACCCCTTGCCACTCCCAACCGCCACCTTCTTTGAATTCTACAGAAAATCGAGTGGATGTCCCTTTCAATGCCTTCAAAAGAAACACCAATAACATGTGCCATTTCTTTAGCCTGAGACTCCACCAACTTCTCCACTTTATAGATAATATCCTTAACTTCTTCTTTCTCAACCTCCCCTTATGAATAGGGCCCTAGTTCTTAGTGAACATCCTCCAATTGCAGACAGTCTCTGTCGACTCACAACCACCAAGAGCAGACGGGGGACCCTAGCAGATTCCCTGCATCCAGCATCGCAATCAAAGCTTGTCTGTTGACAGGAGAACATTGTTCCGCGCCAGATAAGTGCAGGTTCTCTTCTTTAGTAGCCCCGGGAGATATAATAAAGTTATGGGCGAGAACCAGATCACCACCGGACATGCCTGGATCTCCAGCAACTGCTAACTGACTATGGCCCACCCTCAAGAGGGTCGAGAGGGGAGGAGCCTCACCTCGAATGGGCGAAGCACCTTGATCCCGTCATCGCAAATCCTCCCCATCACTCATAGCCCGGCCACCCACCATGTCCACCAAGGCCACGTCAGTGCTGGACCCCAGACGATCTAACATGCACAATCGGGAACAGCTCCTGCACAACTTGGGGCTCCAGAGACCCTCCTGCACCAGTCACAGTTGCCGCGTCAAGCGTCGGGGAGCTCCTGGCTACGTCCATGGCTATCGAGCGAAGAGGGCGCTGCGGAGCGGGTCTACAATCGGGCCCGGATGGAAACGCGCTATTGAGTAAGTCGTGGCTACGCTATCAGTAAGGAGTCGGGTTTGTCCACAACCGCCAACCAATTCCAAGACGGTCGAACTGCCCGATTCAGCGGCGAGCAGCGTGTGATGAACCGAATCCACACTAGGCCATTGGAATTTGGAGAAGGCCCCCGAAACGATGCCACGACCCCCCAACCTTAGGCGGCCATCTTCTACCTCCAACTGGGCACCTAGAAACCCTAACCCGGCGGACCAGGCGGCGGCACACTGTCCATGATTTGTACAGCGACCGGGAATAGGTGCTCCCCCACCAGGAGGAGGATACTGTTTGGGATGTCCTACCTACTACAAACCCTCAGGACCCCAGACATTGAGGAAATGCCCTTTCTACAGCATAGGTTCAAACTACCCTCATCCCATAAGCCAACTTCACCCATGATCGACTACAGTGCCTCCAAATCACATAAGACCATAAGGATCCCACACAACCTGATCTGAACCCTAGCATATCTAAGATCCAGGTATGAGCCAAGATCCAGAGACTAAGGAACCACCTAGATGGTTGAACCCTCCCCAGCGACAACACCAACCTTCACCAAAGCTTCAGCACTACTGACCGACGGGGCCGAACCCCAAAAGCATCCCCCAAGTTAAGGAGCTCCCAGCCCTCCGAACATCCACAGGCCTTATTGATCAACATCCCAACCTGACTGACATCTAGCCACCCCACTATAGGAGTAATCCGTAACCAATGCTCCAGACGTGACACCTGCCTAGCGAGAACCTCCGGATCCAGCTTGGCCCAGATGAGACGAGGATCCTTTTAACCTCTGATCCGACGAGGAGCTGATCTCCCACTCCCTGCTACCACCTCTGTGAAGGACCTCTTCCTCCTACCACAAAACCTCCGGATGTGGCCAAGCTCTCCACATACTAGACATCTCACCGGAGAGACACAGACTCCAGCGAGATGTCCTGGATGAAGGCATCAAAAATAACTACGACTTTCGAGAGGGTGATCCCTGATTGGAGCTTTAACCGACGCTTAGCGGGGGATCCAGGTATGAGCCGAGATCCAAAGACCAAGGAACCACCTAGATGGTTGAACCCTCCCCAGCGACAACACCAACCTTCACCAAAGCTTCAGCACTACTGATCGACGGGGCCAAACCCCAAAAGCATCCCCCAAGTCAAGGAGCTCCCAGCCCTCCGAACATCCACAGGCCTTGTTGATCAACATCGCAACCTAACTGACATCTAGCCTCCCCACTATAGGAGTAATTCGTAAGCAGTGCTCCAGACGTGACACCCGCCTAGCGAGAACCTCCAGAGCCAGCTTGGCCCAGATGAGACGAGGATCCTTTTAACCTCTGATCCGACGAGGAGCTGATCTCCCACTTTCTACTACCACCTCTGTAAAGGACCTCTTCCCCCTATCACAAAACCTCCGGATGTGGCCAAGCTCTCCACACACTAGACATCTCACCGGAGAGACACAGACTCTAGCGAGATGCCCTGGCTAAAGGCATCGAAAATAACTACGACTTCCAAGAGGATGATCCCTGATTAGAGCTCTACCGACGCTTAGCAGAGAGCATGGCATCCTCCGACACCCAGCGGCACTCGGTTTGCCCCCGAGGCGACGGAAGGCGAAAGAGCCATTCTCAAAAGATTCGTGTGTCAGTATAGAGCCTTCCCCCATACGATCTAGATATTCCATTTCGAATAAATAAGAACCAAAATTCCTGAAATGTTGGAAAAGTTCAGGAAGATGGTAAGTTGGCCATCAGCGATGTTGTCAATATCTTCCAATACACAATCCAAGATGTACGAGCCACGAGACATTAGCATAAATGATTTGGGATGCTGATCGTATGATTTCAGTGAAAAACCTTGACTGTGTATCTCTGTCTCTGTTTTTTTTTTTTTTTTGGAGCAGAGATAGTATTTGTGGAAGCCAGACACCCGAGCCATACCGCAGAGTGGCTGGGGTTCAGGGCAGCTCCTAGGCCAGACACCCAAGCCATACCGGGTAGACCACCCCAGTATGGGAGGGGGACCATGCTGGGCCAACTATGTCGGGGGAAACGTAGGGATTCAAACTCGCAATCTGCGGGACTTTAACCCTCTAGAGGCCGGAGCCTACCCACTGCGCTACTCACCCCGCCCCAGCTTAACCGCATATCATATTATTCTAAAATTAAAAGAAGAACCTACAATACACAACGAGTCAGGATTTGATACAAATGAAACTCCTGAGTGAGTCATGATCTGACACTTATTGTAACAAAATTGGCCATCAGTCTCATTGAGAACTTCAGTCTTCAGTTCTAATCAACTTTCTACGCATTTAGTTATTTAGACACCGGAAAATTTCAGAACAATATGAAAAATAGGACATAGAGAGGTTGGGGCAACATGACCATCCATCGAAGCATCATTCATCATTTACATAGTCTTTCACACTTCCTTTCTATTTATCTCCCCATTGGATTGGGAGAGAGGTAATGCTTTCCACTTCCTATGGGTTTTTCTTTCACTTTGCACTTTCTTTAGTTCTTCCATAACCCGATTCTTTCAGGTTAGCCTGATGTACACTTCGGATATCATTTAACATGGAAATTATTTAGACAATTTCCTGTGAGCTTCTGTAATGCAGTCAAGATTGGGCATTTTATCCTTTTTTATGGTCAATGCAGAGGCATGTTATCCTTCAACCTTTAAAAACTCAAGAACTTATTTCTTTTTATGGTCAATGCAGAAGCGTTTTATCCTTTAACCTTTAAAAACTCAAGAAAATCTGGAAAATAAGATTTCCTACAGGCTATTCTGACGGGAATGGATAACCATATCCATTATACTATTTTCCTTGATTTTGTAACAGATAATCCTGTCCATAGTACGGGCCACACTCCCCATCTACCCGTAATGAGTGAACCTTACCTAATTTCCTTGGGAAAATCCACTGATTCGAACCATTCTATGATGGGCTAGTTCGACCATACCATAGGCATTATACAGTCAAGCTCGGCTGCAGTATCTTAAGCCTTGCATACACCTTAGGCAAAATTCCACTGTGAAAAGAGACTTGTATCGCATCTGTAACTACATTTTCATAGCCCAGATCTGAGATGCCCTAACTTAGAGCATGAATCCCTATAAAATCCCTAACCTGACACCCTGAAACCTAAGAGAGGCCCTAGAGAGATTCTTATGGAGTGAAAGGCATGCGCTTACAATATTGGCTCCATGCATTCAACTAGTGAGTGATCAATGCAAAAGAGTAGAGTCCTCACGTCACCCTCATCGCAACTAGCGAGCGGCGGAAGGTGAAGATGAGAGCAATGTGAAGACTTTCATTCTTGCTTGAAAGCTCGTTAGTTGAACACATAAAGGCAAAACTAATATTGAAGCATGCACCTTTCATTTTATCAAAATCTCACAAGGGTCTCTATGGGAGTTACTATTAGAATGTCATTGTATGGAGTTGGGGATTTTACACAGCTTCAGGGTCTACACTAGAGGATCTCTGCTCTAGGCTAGGAAGATCTGGTTATCTAAGGCAAAGTTTGAGCCCTATTTATAGCAGAAGTTTGCTTAGGGCATATGGCAGTCTACTGACTACACAATCCCAGATTAATGTCCCACCCTGCCTCAGCCATCCCGGCTTGTCCAGGCCCATCCCACTTGTCCCAGTCTGTCCTGGCCTATACCGGCCAGAATGCTACATGCTGAGATCTTTCAAACTCAAACTCTTCATAAATTCATATTAGGGCATTCGTTTGATAAATATGCTCCATTATAATCCCACAAACCCATCCACATTTAGTTTGTGCTGTTTGCATACGATATGTTTATTTTCATGTTATTTTATCATGTGTGTATATATTTGTATGTGCGTGATATTTTTACCAAAATGGCATTGGACTGACTAAGGTGGCAGGACAGGATCCCATGAAGCCTACTGCAGATAGAGAAGGTTCTGACGATGATGATGATACATTCCATATTTGTCAAAACATGTATATGAAAAAATCCGAGACAGGACACCGAAATGTCCCATCCCAATAGAGACATGGGACGAGGATTGACAACTATGCCCTTGCCTGAAACTGTTCAGGTATTTTTCAATGTAAAAAAGAGTTATCAAAAATGAAGGATAGGAAATGAGACCTTGCTTTTGATGAATGCTAGTGTCAAAGTGCATACAACTAGCGCACTAGCAAAAACATTTTCAGCAATTTTAAATTCACCCAATTGTGAATTATGATGCTACTTTCAAAAAAACTGAAAAATGAATTTAAATAAAAAGTAATGAAAGTAACTCACTTGTCGAATAGCTGCTTCAATCTTCTTCTGTGATTCAACATCAAAAGGATCCGCATACATAAGAGCCTGAAAATGACAAAAAAGAGTACAAATTAAAATCAAATAAAAAAAGAATTTTCTAAGAACAACAACAACAGAAGAGTCAAAATGTCCAACATATGTCATACTAAGATCAGAAAAGGATCAGCATCTTACTCAAGATTAGAACCTGCAAGCCATGTCAATGTAACAAAGAAAAATAAGCCACTTACAAGCTCCTCCTGTTGCTTATGCCGTAATTCCGATCTTTGTTGATGACGCTCTCGCAAAAGATTTTGTAGACGGTCAAGGTCATTCCCAAGTATAACTTGTGCAAGGGCTGGGTCAGTCTGCATGTTGTACAAATATGACCAACATCAAGGAATCTTTGACCGGAAGAACTAGAAGGATAAAAAGGGGAGATGGTTTTCAAAAGTACAAACAATTTTACATACAATATTTTCAACAAAACATTAGAAATGTAAAGGAATTGGCAAGAATTTTTTGTAAAGTGGACCATATGAACTCCACTCTTTTTCGTCTTTTGGTTGAGAGTTGAGATCTGTGCCTTCTTGGTGCTTTTTTGGGAGATTTGGTTCTTCTCTCCCACCTTTGTATATGTTTTCTTTCCTTCATAATACACGTGGTACTACCCACTTTCAAAGAAAAAAAAACAATAGAAACGCTTGGACAGAGATTAACAGACTGGAAAATACAAGTCCAGGATCACCCTGTTAAATCTACAAATAAGTTATTGGCATTGGACTGAATAACAGATAGGAAGCAATTGCAGGGTCATATATCTCTACATGTACATGGGATGTGATACAGAGCGCTGCCAACCCAGGAACACCGCAGCACTTCGCATCACAGCTGCCTGATCTTGCTCAGGTGGCCATTTTTATGAAAAAGGAAAAACATACATATGCAAAGTGTCACTGCAGCACTGCTTCAGCAGGGCTCCTTTTTTATTTCCCTTTTGAAGGGATTGTGGTTGAAGCAAAACAAAACAAACTCATTTACCTACCTGAAGTAACTGTGCCATCATCTGAGAATCACGTCGAATATGCTGCTGAAATGCCCCAGGGTTCACAGCAGAACCATCAGGATTAAAGCTCAAATCATTTCCAGACATCCTGAAATAACCCAGTGGGTAACAAGTAACGAATCCAGAGATAATGTTAAATGAGTACTGTACATCACTGTGCACAATAACGATTTTGAAAAAGAATTGCAGGAGTCTGGCATTAACTTTCATGCAAGACGCCCGATTGCCACTCATTGGATTCAACACAATTAGATGTCTCCAAAGTAGATTGGCAGTATTCTATACATAAAAATTGTGTACATCTGAGAATAATGAATGCTGATATACTTATTCCACCTGACAATTTAAGATTGACCAAAAGTCGAATATACATTTATATATATTGAGGATCTAAAAATTTCACATTTGAAAACTAGAACTGTCCTAGCCAAAGAAGAGCTACACCTAGAATCATTAGATAAACAATTTTCCCTCAATGTGAATTTGTTAGCTTGCATAGGCACAAGAATTAATTTTTATTGATGGTTTAACTTCTTATAAACCTCAGAGTTCATTGGACAATAGAAGATTGGTGGGCTGCCCCCAAATTAGAAAATGTTCCAGCTTTATTCTCCTACCCTTGGCATCATATAATTCTAAAGATTATCCTTTCTTACCTTAACAACCAAAGTTCACTCTTCTCAAGCACTATAGCAAGTAGCAACGCTTGTTTTTTTTTTTTTTTCCAAGTGACAGTCAATGTCACAATTCATTAAGAAATAAAGGGAATTACACTGTTACAGGAGGGAAAGTAAAAAAAAAAAAAAAAAACAGGCCAAATGCAGGCCCAACACCAGGTGATCCAATTACAATGACCAGGAAGCCACTAAGCACAGGGCAAGGAAAAAAGAAAATATGAGGATTAGAGAGGAGAAACTGCTTTATCAAGATAATAAAACAGAGAAAATAGTGCCATGGTTACACTGCCAAGAGCTTCCAGGACTGCGCCTTCACAAGTAGGTCATGATCGTGATTCACAGGTAGACCTGCTGCCCTTCCCCACTCCCCAGTCTTCCACCAGTTGTATAGATATGTTCAGGATGTCAGAAGGGCTTCTGAACTCATCACAGAATTTCCATTTATTCCGTGCAAGCCACACAGCCCACAAAATTGCTAGGCAGAACAAATACCACAGATCCTTGTATGTTGGGTCCCTTCTCAATAAATTATTCCATTGACCACTGATGACACTTGAGAAAACTTGGGCAACTGAAGCTTCAGGGTCTTGAACAATGTTAAACAAATTGCTTAATTGGTTCCGCAACTGAATTTTCGAGCACCACTTATCCTTCCAGAACCTAAAGTGCTCCCCATATCACATGAAACAGAGAAAATATCAGCTGAATTAAGAATGTGTTTCCATATGGATGATAAATTATAGGTTCTAGAAGGACACAGGTCCCACTTGGTGACATTATGGTAGTATTTCTCCTTTACCACAGAAGCCCACAGTGCATGCGTCCTCTCCCCAAGCCTCCATGACCACTTTGCCAATAAAGCTTTATTAAAAGTCTAGATACTAGTTAGGCTAACACCCCCTTGATCTTTGCTTTTACACACATTTCCCCATCTGATCAAGTGCATAGCTTTCCTCTCCCTATTCCCTCCTGACCAGAAAAAAGAACTTCTAGCTCCTTCTATGATTCTTTCAACAGTCCTTGGAACTTTAAAGATAGACATATAGTAAATGGCTAAAGAAGAGAGGACTCAGTTTGAGAGGATCCACCTTCAACGATTGTTGCCTCCTCCTTTTTAGGGGTGTAAATGAATTGGTGCACTCAACGAGTAGCTCAAGCTCTCGGCTGATATTCAAACTCGACTAATTTATTGAGCTAAATGAGCAAAATTCAGATGAGTTTTCAAGCTTGAACAATCCAAGTTCGAGCGCAGGCCTGGTCAACTCATTTAAGCTCGTAAACAAGCTTGTTTAATATTTTTATCATTTAGATCATAAATATCATTTATTAATAATTTTAATATTTTAAAATTCTTGCATGCTTCCCATTTAGTCACACATTGGAACATTTAGAAAGCTGCATTGTGGCGTCCTTTTAATACTCTACCTCCCATCATCTACCTGTTATGGGTTATCACTTCATGGGAGCCTGTGTAGCTAGCAGCTCGAAGCTTTGGGACGAGCCATTCACCAATGTTTGGCCTCAGTTTATAAATTTAAAGTTGAAAGATTTTTGGACTAAGTCTATCAATGACTCATTGGGCTCGCGAGCTGCTCGATGCGTGGTTCAAGCTCATCGAGTACCTAAATGAACCGAACTTGACCAACCACTTTAGATACTTGGCTCAAGCTCGAACTGGATCACAATTAGTCGAGTTGAAACTAAGCAAGGCAATACTAAGCTTTATTCGGCTCATTTACACCCCTATTCCTTTTGTAAGCATACACCATATCCAGGCCTCCATGCAGTTTTGCTCGAGTAACTACTGTTCTAGGGGTCCCTTACATCAACTTCTTGCCAATAACTCCAAATCATTAACAAAATTACTCCAGCAAAGTTTTTTCTCAGACCCCTCGTCGCCATTCTTCTACAAAACATCACGAAGTTTCCACCACTTTTACAGACATCATATCTTGACCTCCAATGTCATTCCACATTGATAATAGTTGTTGCACATTTTACACCCATTGTGACTTTATGAAAAATGGCCATGTCATTACCCCATGTCTTCAATCATTCAATCAACTGAACAAGTTACAACAGATCATCGTCCCCATTATATGACCTCTCCACATATGACAAATTTTCATCCAAGGTCCCCCTTCCTGGTCTCCACTTCCACAATACCCAATCGTGTAAATTTCTCACCCCTTAATTTTCACCTCCATGAAATCTGATGTTTTCCACTCTATAGGGAAAAATCTAAAAATTACACCACGCCTAACAACACTAGCTGTCTAAACCTTAGAAGCAGAACTCACTCATTTTGCCATCGTTGTGGCTCCCAACAGCGCTCAGACTCCTACTCCCAAGGGAAAATTGAATGGCAAACCAAAGAATTCCCGCTCCTATCTTGTTCCCATTATCACTATCATGACCACTGCATGCTTCCAACACAACATTCTTGCTCTACCTCTCAACGTGAACAGCTTAGGATTACAAGATATCCATCCACATAGTGGACATGCAAAAGATAGAAATATTGTCGAAAGCAACCTTTGTAAAATCAGACAAATCCTACAACAAAGCATCCTCAGCTATTTCTTCGTCTTTCTGTAGATCTGTAACAAACACTTGATATCAAAGATTTGTTTCATTTATTTATTTGTGAAGTTTAACTTTAAGGAACTCCTGATGTGGGCATCAGCATGCGTTTCTCTGGTACATTTTATGCGCAGAGCCTTCTCAGCAACAATTAAAGAGAAACATCCCCAATGTATGACTAGTGAGTTTGTCGATAACGAGCCTGATGAGCCGAACTATCCCAAGCCAATCCCAAGAGTCTGCCTACTGTCCCCAGAATAAGTTATTTCTCCTATTTATTCCTCTTTAACTCCCTTTAAAAGACTCTGGAAGCATTTGCCGTTCCCGTCTTTTTTCCTACAGGTTTTTCACAAACCCACGATTCATCCGTTTAATAAGCAAAGATAGCTCATCGGCCTCGTCGTTGGTTTTTGATACCCGACACCTCAAAACTAGCCAAACAAATTACACACTCGCACGATACATATAAACATGCTGAGGAAACTGGGTACCGGGAGGTGGCCGAAGAAAGCATCATCACCAAATCCCCTTCTCTCACTCCTATTCCGCTAAGGCGGTCCGAGTTGCTAATCTCTTTTCCATTGAAATTTAGCTGCTGCTGCTGGGTTAACACACTCGTCTGCAGTCCAACAGAATCAACGTCAAGGTAAACCCAACAAAATAAACGAAATTATGATGTAAATCGGGGAGGAAAAAGTCCGGCTCACCTCCACTTCGAGAAGCGCTTTGACATTCTCAACCTGAATAATCAAAATGGGTGAAAAGGTCAGAATAACGAAACCCAGAACGAAAGAACCGAACTTTGGTCGGAACACCAAGACAAACGGCGAATTCCGAAGGAAAGAACCGAACTTTGCATCGGAACACCGGTCCGAACACCCAATTCCATTGGAAAGAACCGAACTTTACACCGGAACACCGATTACAACCTTACAATTTTCAGATTGGGGAAGGGGGGAAGCGTACTGATTCGTCGGGATCGACGTCCAGCGTGATGAACTGCTCGTCGGGCGTCATTACAGTGATCTTCATGGCCGCCGCCGCACTCCGTCCCTCGCGACCGGACCAAAAGATCGGATTGCGAAGGAGACGGTGCGAATTGGATCCAATGCACCAGTTTTGAGAGATTTCTCCTTCGGACCAGGGAGGAAGGCGCTGGTGAAGAAAGAAGGCTGAGGAGAGCGGTACGAGCTTGGAAAGTCTCCTTCCCCTCCTCCTGCCTTCGCCCCCGCTTTGTAGCTGTCGTCCAAGTCGCTTCCGCGTGGGTCACGGTTGGAAGCGGCCACCTCCGACTTGCGCTCGGATTTGAGGTAGGTTCCCACTTGTTGACGTCGATGACGTATAGACGTCAGATATATATGATTCCATCTGATTAGGACCAATAAAATTCGTTGGTAATGAAGATGGACCTAAATTTGAAGGGATAATTACACCAAAAATATTGTTAAAATATTAATTATGATTTTGTCCTTCAATTTGCCGGTGTATTATTAATAACTCTCTTAAGCAAAAAATATGTCAAAAATGCCCCTCGAGTTAATTGTCATTAGTTGCCATAAGAAGATACTCAAAAGATTTTGTTAACACTTGTTGTTCATAAAAAAAAGACATTTAATACTCTCGGCAATGGTGACCTTGTGGCAGCCATGGCGGCCCTCCATGGATTCCGATCTAGCTCGCAATGATACAGCGTTCTTTGACAGTCGCCGACAAACACTCACATCGACCTATGACCCACTATCTAGCGCCACCGTCGGCCTGCACAGATCTACCTCTTCTTGTGATGTTCGCATGCACAACATTTGACCAATGCCGCGATCTCGATTGCAACCCTTCCTCCTCTACTCTTTTAAACCTTCCGTTGCACATTGCTTTCCCCTATCCCAAGTGGCGCGTGCAATCTCGATTGTTCTTTCTAACACCATGCACGACAAGGGGAGAGAGAGAGGGGTTCAGAGAGAGATAAAGGTGCGGATAGGGAGAAGGATAGAGAGTGTGAGAGGGTTTAAAAATAATAAAATAATTTATACAACAATTGTAATCTCGCAAGCATCCTGAGGCTCTCGATGCTCTCTATAACATCATGTTCTCGAGAGTGTGAGGATACACTCTAGAGCCTTACAATGCTTTTGAAAAGTAGTTTGGTAAACAAAGTTTTTATTTTTTTATTTTATTTTTTTTATTGTGCCCCCTCACATGTGTTATAACGTGAAGATAACGTCAAAACGTATTTAATAGGTAAACAATTCCCATATGGACTCTCCAAATTGCGGAAGGACTTTGAAAAACTCAATTCACGTCCCCCTATTTGCACGGATAGGTGTACAGCAAGCATTACTCATTTTTCACTGCCTAACAAAGTCAAGATATATAATTCAAAAAAAGTCTACTCGTGACCCTCTTTGCCATCCCATCTTCGTCTTCTTTTCTTTTAAGGTTGATCGCAGATGATTATAATGAGAAAATGTTCAATCTTGCAGACCTTAATCGGTTGTTTTCAAGCAATTCTTCCCGTGGCAATTATATTTTGGTCATACGAAACTTTGTCTATAATATAGAAGTCAAGGAACATTAGGTCAAATTCTATTGATCGTAAAAAAATTGTTATTAACTAGCTTACTGAAGCTCATAGTGGTTTTTTCTTTTTATATTCAAATAGGGTTTATAGGCTTGATCCCATCTTAGGAATTTTTATTTTCACAGTCCGATCTTGATGATCAATTAGAGTCATATGATTGGACACGTGTAAACAAATCAACGTCTAAAAATATTTAAAAATAATCAAAAAATAAGAAATTCATTAGATTAGACACTAGGATTGATCTCATCTTTCGAGGTTTTAATCTTGATCCCAAAATAATAGCGCATTTGATTGGATGGCTATGATTGAGTTTTTCATGGTAAAATTAAATTCCAAGGGGTGAGAAACAACCTAGGTGAGGGTAATATTTAATCTTTTTTATAATTTCTATTTTTTTAAAATCTACATCAGGGGTTTGGGGTGGAGCGCAACTAACTTAGATGCATCCTATCTTGAAAACTCGTCCACTTTATGTTTAGAAAATAAATTTTTTCATAAAATTTTAAATATTCAAATAGGATCCTTATGGTTGATCCTCTTCTCGAGACTTTAATTTTCACGGTCTGATCTTGAAAATCAATTGAAACTGTTCGATCGGACATGTATCAAAAATCAATATTTAAAAAAGTTGAAAAAATAAAAAAATCATTAGATTAGTCCTTAGGGTTGATCCCATCCCCTCGGTTTTAATTTTAATCACCAAACAACGACACAGTTGATTAAACAACTACGGTTAAATTTTTCAATCTAACGATAAAATTAAACAAAAATGGTGAAATTTTACTTAGACGGGGGTATTCAAATATTTTAAGTTTTTTGGTGTTTTTTTTTTTTTTTTTTGAAATCAAGGTGAGAGATTTTCGAGTGGTCGTTTAACTTAGATGTGGCCCAAGGCATGTTATATCCGTCCCCATATATATATAGAGAGAGAGAGAGAGTCCAACCCAACAAGATTTGATTCATTGTTAGTTTGAAGTATGACACACTCGAAGTAAGGACGCAACATGTCAAATTCAGTATAGATGCGCACGATAGATCTATGATCATATCACGTTAAGTTGGTTAAGACATGCTGCCCGTTTAACTATCTTAAGTTAATAATCAGATCTCAGTATACCAAATGTATTGGGTCAAAAAAGTTTATTTTTTTTAACAAAAAAAGTTATCTTACCCGTTATGCATATTGGTTTAAAAAGGCTATATGTAATTCATAGTTGTCAGAGCAATAAAACGACATCAGGCGTTGTTGGGCTCCCCGAGCGCCTAAGCATTTAGGCACTAGTTTCTTAATAACATACTTAATATGACACTAATACTGACATTAAGATGAAAATTGCAAGGACATAACACTATTGTGACATTAACGTGACATTAATATCGATACTAATATTACAATAAAATAGCACTAATAATCTCCTTAATATAACAAGAAAACACTATTAACAACCTGTGTAATATGGGAAACATTAACCTTAACATGGTTTTTTTTTAAGTGGACATTAACATGAAAATTACCATGAGAGAGAGAGAGAGAGACTAATCTTGCATTAACAATAAATTAGAGAGAAAGATATTGACATTAAGATGAAATGTGTAAGAAAATAACATTAGTATGACATGGGTATGACATTGACATTATAATAGAATAGCACTAATAAGCTGCTTAATATGACAAGAAATAGCATAAACAATAACAACCTACTTAATATGAGACAAGAATCGTGACGACCTGCCATCCGAGAATCGGAGATCTGATATCTAATGGACCTCAGATTGTCACCTTCAGGTCTAAACTCGGGATTACAAGCACATGTCTGAGAAATATATTAAAATTTGAGCCAAATAATATTTCAGATGACGAACAAAAAGGAAATAGTAGAATTGAAGGAAAAATAAATAGTAAAGTCTGTCAATAGTCTAGCGATAGTTACGTAGTCCAACAAAGTCTAAAATATAATTAGACATACATACTCAAAAGAAAAGTACAACTACGTCGAAACATATCTCGGAACAAGATGGCTACTGGCAAACGTGACCTTCAAGACACTTCCTACTCCTAAGCACGACCAAAGCCCTCACCTAAAATGTAGGAGAGTGAGCTACAACTAAAAGTGCTTAGTAGGAATTTTGTGACCCTGACCTCCCATGCACACATCCACAAACTAGCAAGAAATACGATGAAGTGAAGCATTAAAGTAAAACAGTAAACTACTAAAGCAATAAAGAGACAAGCAGTCAAACAACGTCAAGCTCATAAAAACCATACACCCATTGAGAGAGGTCTGGAAGCCCTCAAGTAGCCTAAGTTGCTCCAATTGACACATAGTCACAAGCGGTCCCATCATTGTTTAGTCATAAGAGTGACAAGGACATATACCTACTAGTGCAAGGCTCTCAAGTCAAACTCCAACTAACTTCAAACTCCACATTCGAGTTATGCCCACTGGCGACTTACTACTCAATCAAACCTCACAATATCTACCCCTGCAAGCTCTGGATACCCGCAAGGTGAGGCAAGTGAGAAATAAGACTAGCTGGGATCTTTGAGTCTATACAGTGTCCGTGCCCCCAGTCACGTGTCCACACACAACTACTGTCCCACGGCCAATTTTCCCTACATATGGACTAGGTTATAAAATGCGGGGGCTATGGGTACCGAAGTGTCAGGCTAAACCCATGACTCGTGTCCTCGTAGGTTACAACGTGCACGAAGACACAGTGTGTACTATTAGTGGATACTGTCATTTAGGCTGCAAAATGTGCAACATAACAAAATTACTCTCCATGAACGAGCTAAGCATGCAAGGTATATAAGAATATATTTTAACAGTTATATAAGAATCTAAAGTACGTAATGTATACAAAAATATTATTAATATTTTATTATTTCATACATGATGTGCAACTACACAGGGTTTTAGTTCTCTACTTTGAATCAAAACGTCGACTGCTCCCGACACCTCTTAAACGTGTCTCAGCACGCCAATCAACAAATTAATTACAGTTAATCGATTTAAGATATTTAATTGACTACACTAAATAGCGTTGACCTATGGGGACACGTATTAGCCTAATCGATTATATTTTAGATCAATTTCATAAATGGGCTTAGGTAAACAACTGATCTAAAACACAACCTATGTGCTCGATGCTTTCATAAAGACGTCCAGCTCAGACGACGTGCTTCAAAATATGAACCGGGGGTTTCTCACAACTCCTCTCATTTCCCAAGCACCACCCCTAAAACTCACATTAAACCCTTCTCCCTATTCCTCACATGCAAGAACAATGACCCAATGGAAACCAACTCTTAAACACATGGAGAAAATGGGAGGGAAATTCATGAATCAATGACAGAAAATGTTTGCATAAAATCCTAGCATAGATGTTAAGGAGGATCTTAGCTTTTAGAAGAAGGATCGTCACCCTACCTCGAGTATTGCACTTCTTATGATTCAAACTAACCTTTGTAAGAAACTCGTTTGACACATCGAAAGAAAAAGAAAACGAGTAAAGGGGATCCGATTGTGTCGTTCTTGTCGTTAAAACCATAAATGTAGAGGAAATATCCGATCTTTCACCTTTGCATATTAGAGAAAACTCCTGAAATCCGATGTAGAGATCCCGCAGGTACACAAACCACCCAAGCATCTAGCCTCTAGCGGTATCCATACAAACATCAGTGCAACAAGATCTCTCTGCGACGTCCACGACATCTCTTTCTTCTTCTACTAGAGAGGAAGAGAAGAAAGAAAGCACAAGAACTAAGGGGGACGTCCAGACCGAGGAGAGGAAATTGAGAGAGTATAAAATTACTCTTACCCAAACTGACTAATGCCCTTATATGTGTAATCCTCTAGGCCCAAATATCAGTCTGGTTGCAAGCCCGTAAAGTTTATAAACTCCTTTATAAACTTTAAAATTCAATCAACTATAATATGGACTATTTATTTATCTAATTAACAAATAATTATATAATTGAATTAATATGAAATAATCATCATATGATTATTTCCTTAGTCATTCAGATCATGAACGGCACCATGCAACATCTCATGATCTCTGAAGACATTCAGGGATAAATAAATATACTTTAGAACTTTTCTGTCAGCAATTACCACATACTAATAATCCCTCATTCATTCAATGTAAACTGTCAAACCCTCTAATTCACCCAATGGACGGATTACTCATATTGGTCATGTCAAAAGTATCATTTTCAATACACCACACTTATCCTGGCCAAGGATTACCGAGTACCTGTCCTCGAGACATTCTCTATATAAATATATCGATAACAAATGATCTTATATTGAACATTCAATCACCTTCACAAGTATCTTATTGAATCTAATAACTTGGATATTCGAGTCCCTTAATAAGAATCCTTAATCAAGCATCAAGAGACATCGATTATTTGACAAGACATCTTTGATGTCTTAAGTATAAGGATCTGCTATGCAATTGTGGCGTAGAATGTCCTAGTCGATACTAGGTACAATGACCATTCATGAATTCTAACATGGTCAATTCGTTGAACTCATTCCATAATGAGTACATACATCTTTGTCCTAGCATCACTACGTGAGTGATTATGAGATCAATCACCTTCATCATATAATCATACATAAGACACATCAGTCTATCCGAATATATGATGTCCATCTCAAATATTCTACGACTGAGAATATTTAAGACTTATGCTTATAATAGATTAATCTCATATGATTTAGCCTATATTGCATAAGTCTATAGACTTCATCATTACAATCATTCGCACACACAAAACACATAATGAATATATATATTGTCATTTTATTTATGAATGAGAATTAATGAAATTTAATCCATCACATCTAATGTGAATGGCTTGTACGACACCCTAATTTCAACATTCTCCTACTCGTACTAAAGCCAATCACCCGTAAGCTAAATCTCAATATGCTCTAGATGATGCTCAAACAACTTTTGAGTTAAAGGTTCAGTTGTGGATCTACAATGTTATTTCCAAATGGAATCTTTCCATTATTACATCCTTATAGAGCTCCTCCGATCTGTCTTGAAAACACCGTAAAATGTCAAAAGACTTCTGATGAGACTTCGATATTATCGCTCCATTGTTATCACATAATATAGGGACATGATCAAAGATGCTTAGACAATTCCAAGCATAGTAATGAACACCATCATGAAGATTACTTTTAACCATTTTTGAACAACCATATCTTCCAATTTTAATCGAATATGAAGTGGTCTTGTAATTAGACATTTCCAATTTATTTCTAGACCTCTTGAGGTATTTATATACCGTCAAAATTTAACCTACTGTCATCATCTGACTCAAAATCCTTAATCTAGTGCACCGACTGCGCTCAAGTTATCTTCTCCAAAGAATAGTGAAATCCTCAGTACTTTACAAGCACTTACAGATACACTTCTCCATGACCCAGTGCATATACATAGGTGTCTTGATCCCTACTTGTAATACTTACAACGTAATTATGTCAGCTATTTCTTTGCATTACATATACTACGGATCCCATGAATGCAAAGCCCCGAACTGTGTGTCCAGTCATACCCAACTTTCAGCAGAATTCAAAGGCAGTACATATATGAAACATAGTATATATATAACGAAAATGAAAGAATAAAAGTCCACAAGAAAACTAAACAGCCATCCATCGCAAATCTTAAATAATAATAAGCCAACATAATTTACAAAAGTCATATGATAAACAACTGTTTCAACGTAATATAATCAACCTCTCTCAACTCCCAAAGATCTCAAAAATTATATAATCGACTCGATTACTCATACTACAACAATCTACTAAAATGAAAAGTCTCATATATCACAACTAGCTTCAAATCCAAAGCTCCAAATAACTCATGCACCTCATAGTCAGAATCAAAGTCTAACTCTCTGGCCACCACTACTAAAAAATTATCTAATAAACTTGTTGCGTACAAAACTTTGTAGGCATCATTCCCTCCACATGTTAAACATATAATAATTAAAATTCATATGGTAATCATATCATATCGTGAACAATTCTCAATGCTACATATAAATTAAATAAGAGAATGATACAAAACAAGATCTTACATATATCTCGTATCAAATAGAATTTGTTTTCTAATAAAATGAAACAAACATGTTAATTTATAATATTTATCACATATATCAATTTTTTTTTATTTAAAAACAAATTACTAGCCATAAACATATCATAGGGAGGTACATATCACATATTATATGGCTCAAAATATAATTAGTAGCACGTAATCAAATTACACATTTTAAAACTCATATTTTTGAAAATTTTACATCATAAAATAGATTTTTAATATCTTAAAATAAATTCAAATAATTCACATATATGTGCCAAATTATCACAATTTCATATCTTAGTCGCACAAGCATTCTAACCACAACATAAAGGAACATATATATATATACCGGGTACTTAGGCAATCGTACCAAATCTTGGTTACCAAGAAATCGGAGATCACACATATCCTGCCACTAGGCCACACTGAAATAGGTTTCATGAATTTTAACTATTTTCCTTGAGTCACATAATATCTTATCTAACAAGGATGTTTATATTATAATCGGACCACATAATCCCTATAAGATGACAATGTCCATATCACACATACTAAATCAGATGGCACATGTCTTACAGAAATTAAAATTTCATCATAATATGAGATTTAACAGTAATCATATAACCAATGATATTTATTTGCAAAAATAATATAATTTTCCTTAAAATAAAATATTTTAAAGCAACATGATGTTCTACTGCTTAAATTGATGTAAAACTAATTGCAACAGATTATAAACATATGAAAAACATTTTTGGAAAATTTTCAGAATTTACTAAAAGCGAAATATAATTTTCACATGTCAAAATCTACTTTTCAAGCTAATCATTTATTAAAAAATACAAATAATATAAATTAGATTCCTAAAATAACCAAACTTGGCAGACAAAATAAAAATATCATATGAAAAATCTTTGCAAGGTTTCGTTAAGATCCGAGTTCATATGATACAAATTTAGACATTTATAAAATGCTTCAATTGAATCACTTATAGTAGTTCTGAATTAATTATTAAAATAAATTTTAAATAAATGATAAAATTTATACAAAAATTTTAGACAAGTTAAAAACATCTTGATGAATCTATGGTCAAAAGTTCATGTCAATCGGAGTTCAAACGAGTGAGAATAGACATCAAGAACTTCAGCATGAAAATTAGGTTCAAAGTTGGGGTACTATAGATACCGGTGGACCGACCCAGTCGTACCGGTCGTTCGAATCTGACTAGAACAATTTAAAATATATATATTTTTTTAAGGGTTTATGATCCCATCTTTAAATCTAATAGTTTCTAATTAAAGTTAATGATATTCTCAACATATTTTAGGCACTGAAACATTGAAAACAAACTAAAATTTTCATATAATACAAAATATCTATGTTTTGGAGAATCATTACCTACCTCTTACACTATAAATCCCCCAAATCTGAAATCTATCAAGAGATCTCGACTCGCAATAAGAATCTCCACTTCTTAGCCTTCCTTTTTGGCCTCTAATGCTCCTGGAAGTCAAAAGAATTATAAAATTATAAGCTATTCTCAAAAACAACTTTCATCTTCTTTTCTTTTTTCAAGAATATGAACAAAAACTTACTTTTCACAATTTAGAATGACGGTTAGGTTTAACCACGCCCCTAACCTCATATTTATAGAATTAATACCCATCTTCTAACCCCAAACAACCTCTACGAACCATCTTTGGATTAGATAAATCATCCATTCCACTAATTAGAGACAAGCCGACTTTAAATCGGACTCCTGTCTCCTCTCCTGCAACTCTTCTTTCTCGATCTGAACTTTTAATTTTTTGTCCTAGCAAATAAATGAATCAGTAAAAATGGTCTGGTACAAAATTATACATATCTTCGATCTATTTCCAACGCTACCAATCACGCCAAAATCCAAATTATACACTTATAATTATCGTCAAAAGACCGACCTACTATCCTGAGAATCTGAGCCCAGAAAATTCCATTAACTTAATGGGTTGAACTACTTAAAATTAAGTTTATGTGCTTACTATAATTACCATATTATACTATATATGATCCTTTAATTATTATTACTATTATTATCTATTTAATTATTTTTTATATTTTATCGGGTATTACATCCTCTTCCCCTTAAATAAATTTTGTCCTCGAAATTTATAATGCAAATAAAGTATAAAATCACTTACCAAAACAATTCCAGATATCTCTTCTTCCGTCTCCCATGTCGCCTCTTCGATAGAATAATGCCTCCAAAGAATCTTGACCATAAGAATCATCTTAGTCCTCAATACTTGCTCTTTATAATCAATAGTATGAACATGCTTCTCTTCATATGACCGATCCAGTTAAACTTCCAATGGCTTATAACCTAGTACTGTTAGTATTAGGTGGCCTCCAAGCTAATCAGATACTTTGTATTATTCAGTTATTAATAAAATGGCTTAATTTCATTATGTCTATAACTTGATATTGTTTGTCGTTTCACAATGAAGTCCATAGACATGTGCAATGATCTTCAGATTATGATAAGATCATAACTATGGAACTGAATATTTATAAACACATGTTCTTCATTGTTCCTAGTTGGAAGATGTTTAAGGACATCAGACATCTGGATAGACTAGTATAGATTTCTTTAGCTCATATGACGATGATGACTGATCCTATAAGTCACTTGTGTGGAAACATTATGTTAGACTTGTAGGTGCTCATTGGCGAATGAGTTCATTGAACTGATCCTATCATGAATCGCTAGATAGTAGCTACCTATGTAACGACTCGCCACCCTATAATTGGAGATCCGATTACTAAATGGGTACCGAATCATTAATTTGGAAACAAATCAGGATATTGATAAGTCTGAAAAATAAATAATAAACTAAGGTAAAAATTCACATCGCATTGAATTAAAAAGGAAGTGCAAAAATTAGAAATTATTACAATGCGACACGACTCAACAAATAATTACATACTCCAACTGAAATGAAATAATTAAGCATACATGCTAAAAAATAAAATAACAACTACGTCGGGACATACTCCGGAACAACGGCTGCTGGTGCGCGACCCAAAGCAACACTCTCCTCGCTACGCTTGCCTGGAACCCTCACCTGAAAACCGTAGGGGTGAGTCTCATCGAAAAGACTTAGTAGGGATCCTTCGATCCCCACCGCCCACTCACGCACCCACAAGTGTAGCAACGCAATTATAGATAATTTAAGCAAGTAAAGCAGTAAACACAAATCCTAGATTCGATATAAAATACATGCATTCGAAATATAACATGCACAATTCTGAAATCATTCTACCACGGAGCCCACAACCAGCGTCTCGGCAAAACACGCCAACCACACGGCCGAACGCGGGAAACATCGATCCGCTGAGACCAAACAGCAACCCCTCGGATAGCGCGCTGGCTACTCCGGCCTGACAGGCTCTAAGTGGTTCTGCTTCCTCCAGCACGAGTGACACTCCGAATGTACCACTCCCACACCGGTACTAGCTATATCCCGGGATACACCAGGTGACCCTCTCTCTAGGCGTCACCCCGCCACTCCCACACCAGCGCCGTGTCACTCCCACACCGACACAGGGTGCCTAAGCGCTAACAACTGTCACTCTAGGCCCACGATCGCACAAAACACAACACGGTGCGATCCGATCACATAGAATCCATCGTCATCGAGTACATTTCTAAGCATGCAATTAACTAAACTATCTGAGAATGTAAACACGTGTTAATTGCAGGGATTAATGGAATTATGACTTGAATTGCGTCGCCTAAAGCCGACGTCATTCAAGCTTCATAAACTGGTTTATGTGAAATCTGGCCTCGGAAAAAAGGCCTAAAATGCGTCGTCATATGTAGCCGTCTTTTGAAAGGCGTCGTTGTCCCTAGTCGCCTGATAACGACAGATCAGAGACAGGCTTCGGGGTGATTTCAGTTAAAACGCGTCGTGCATGCAAGTCGTCGTTCAAAAGGCGTCGTTGTCCCTGGACGCTCATCAGTCCAGAGACACAGTATGTTATTTACGCTAAATCGCGTCGCGGGTGGAAGCCGCCTTTCTAAAAGGCGTCGCTGTCCCCTGACGCCATTTAATCCTCACAGACAGGTTCTTCCTCCGCCATCTCCCAATCCACGGGGTGGGATTTCCTCTCCCAAATCGTGTAAAACACTAAAAAAAAGTGGAGAAGCAGGAGAAGAACCTAGATACCCCCTAAAAACTCTCATTTTCTCATTTCATACAATTAGTGTTTTCACCCAAAAAACCCCCTAAAGATGCTTCAAAGCGGGAAAAACATGGTTTTTAAACACAATACAACGGGGATTGTCACCCTACCGGTTACTCGAACTCCTCATAGTTCCGAACTGCCAACCCGCCTCGCCACACGCTGCCGCCGGTACCGCCGTGGGCGCCGCTACTTCACCGGGACGTCGGCCGCCGTCCGGAGAGAAGTGCACCGCGGAGGAAGTAGTGGTGATAGTGGAGGAAGTTGGTAGGTTAATGGAGTGGAGGGAGAGGAGGAATGGGGAGAGGAAAGGAAGGAGAGGGGAAAAGGCTACGCCGGAGAGTCGGAAGGAAGAGAGGAGAGAGAAGAGAAAGGAGAGAATGAGGGAAAGGAGGGAGGGTTCGCGGGGTCAAACAGAAGCTGGGAAAACGCGTCGTGTAAGACCGACGTCATTCAGATGACAAGACGGGGCCGTACATTGACAAACCAGGGTCGTACTCTAAGTGACATCGTCCATCCAAGACGTCATTCAGACGATGAGACCGGGGCCGTACTCTCTCGTCCCAAGGCCGACCCACGTGGTACAACCTAAAACACGTCCACATTGCTAGACGTCGTTTGAACCGCGTCGAGAAATTAAGTCTCAGCCCCACCATGGCTCAAACTAAAGGATCCGACCCCGAAACTGACCTGATAACCGGATCCGAAACCTCAATCCTTACAACCTAACTGTTAACCAACTCGATTTTTTGTCACGGTTGCGTGGATGGTCTTTGGACCTGAGACACCAAAGATACTTTGTTAATAAATCTCTGAACTTTGACCCTGACCAACAAATCCTTAACCATTGGATATCAATAAATCTAACGATCGGGTTCAGGGAGATGTCCTCGAAGGTTATTGTGTGGTCAACAAGGGATCATCCGCTCTCGATAATAGGAGAGAGAATGTTCCAGAAATGATGCGCTTAAGTTCCTCGCTAGGGCGGACACTGTCAGATAAAGAGTTATCTGATATAATTTAGTAGCATCTGATTCAAGTGAATCAACCGGCTAGGGTTTAACAATAAACTGTATCCTAGGTCGATTCGTGAATATCGCACGGATGAAGGATTATATCCGCGCAATAACTAATGACGGAAAGGTTCCATTAGTGGGTTGCATAACCCCAATGTCTTCCAGGTTCACGCGGTGTTGCTCCGCATCCAACGTGATCGGAAGCTCGTCCGAATTTATTGTGGGACATTAAATTCGGTTGATTAATTGATATAAGGATATTAATTAATTGAGTCAGTAAGGAGTAACTGGACTTAATGGGCTATTAACTGGACTAGTATTTGAGCCTAGAGGGTCACACGCAAAAGCATTTCAAGTCGATGGATAATTTAACGGGTTTTATGATAAGTGTGGGTTTTTCCGAAAAACCGTGAAACCACTTATTATAAAAGTACTGATGCTAGGTTAGAAGCCATTAACTCTTACCTGAGCCAGTCGCCCCCCTCTCTCTCTCCTGGGCGCCCCCCTTCAGAGGTCATCCCTCTTGAAGGCTCTGCACCGTCTCCCGCCTTCTCCGCTTCCCATTCGACGGGAAATTAGAATCTGCATGCCACGTAGAGTCATGCATAGCCAGACAGGATCCGTGGACACTACATTGAGCGAGGATGATACATCGAAAGGAAGATCGCGTGATACCACTAAAGGTCGGGTACTTATGCAGCTTGTGGCATCGCACCGACGAAACCAGACGAACGCGGATTCGAATCCGCGCAAGGTGAAAATTCGATTTTCATACTTCCATTTTAATATATGAAACATGATGGATCCGATCCTATTTTTCGCTGCGTTCTATTCGGATCCGACACAGCGAAGCTAACAAGTACATGAGATAAATTAGCAACATACCTCATCAACTTGGAAACATGGAATACCGGATGAACACTAGACAAATCCGATGGCAAAGCAACTTGTTCAACACACTCCAAAATCTCAAATGGACCAATATATCTTGGACTCAATTTTCCTTTTCTACCAAATCTCATAACTCCCTTGGTTAGTAAAACATTCAAGAAAATATAATCTCCTACTACAAACACTAATTCCCTTTGCTTATGATCAACATAACTCTTCTGTGATGTTATCAATCTTATGTAAGCAATCCTGTACAAGTTGCGGATCAATCAACTTTTTTATCTTCAACTTCTTCCCAACGTGAAGGTGATCGACACAATCTATTATACAAAGCCTCATACAGTGCCATACCAATACTAGCATGATAATTGTTATTATAAGCAAATTCAATTAACTTCAAATGATCATTTCAATTACCTTTCCACTCAATATTATAGTTTTTTTGCATATCCTTATGTGTTTGAATCGTTATCTCCGATTGTCCATCCATATGCGGGTGGAAAGTTAAATTGAACTTCAATTAAGTACCCAAAGTTTCATGAAGACTCTTCCAGAATCTCATTGTAAAACGAGCATCACGATCTGAAATAATAGACACTGAAACTCCATGCAACCTCCCAATATCCTTAATGTACATATGAGTCAACTCCTCCAAAAAAGTTTTCTTATACATACTAGAAAATGAGCAGATTTAGTCAATATATCTATAATCACCAAAATATAATCATGTTTCCTCCTGGTCAATGGCAATCCTATCACAAAGTCCATAGTAGTGTGTTCCCATTTCCACTATGGAATATCCATAACTTGCACTGATCCACCTAGCCTTGGATGCTCAATGTTCACCTGCTGACAAGTAAGACATTTGGAAATAAATTATGTAATATTCTTCTTCATGTTAGACCACCAAATTTTTTTCTTCATGTCCTTATGCATCTTGGTCTTGGGTGAAAAGAAAGTTGGGATTTGGGAGCCTCGTTTAACAATTCCCTTCACAATTCTTCATCTTGTGGAACACACAGTCTTCTTCGAAGTTTGATAACTCCATCATCACTCTGAGAAATATCGACCTTAACAATCAATTCCTATATCTTAGGATCTTGCTTTTGAGCTTCCACAACACTCTTCATAATCACAGGTCTCGTAGCCAACTGAGTTAGAACATAATGCTCACCTTTAACCTCTGGTCTACAATTAACAACATCTTCAATCATCTCCCAATCTTTGTGGAAAGACAAGGCCATAAGCTTTTTGCTCAAAATATCAACAACCACATTGGCCTTATCAGGATGATAATTAAGTGCAAACTCATAATCCTTTAGAAACTCAATCCATCTTCTTTGCCTCAAATTAAGCGCTTTTTGAAAAAAAAAATATTTTAGGCACTGATGATCATTAAAGATCGCAAACTGTACTCTATAAAGATAGTGTCTAAAAAACCTCAAAACATGAATAACATTAGCGAATTCCAAATCACGTGTCAAGTAATTCTTCTCATGATCCTTCATATGGCGTGAAGCGTAAGCTACAACCATCCCATTTTGCATCAACACATAACTCAAATCTTTCTTGGAAGCATCTGTATAAACAAAAAGACCATCTGACCTACTATGCAAAGTCAAAATTAGGACAATGGTAAGTCTTGTCTTCAATTCTTGAAAACTATACTCACAATCCTCAGACTATATGAACTTTACACCCTATGAAAATCTAATAAATCGCCTATAGTAGCTTGCTAAACTCATAAAACTTTGAATCTCCAGTGTGATAGGAGAATAAGAGCAAAATAGGAGATCTTATTCTTAGAATAAGGCTAATTCTAATTTGATGGGCGGAATAGATTATATCGTTTTAGAATTGTTTATAGTAGAATAAAGAGAATAAGCAATTAGACCTAGATTCAAAAATTGTTTATTCTTCCTATTCCGTCAATAGGTTCTATAGAACTATCAAAGCTAAATGTCCCTCATTCTAGTATACATTATTATGGATAAGTAATTTCGGATAACCTATTATGCAAACAAATTAGGGCTAATTGAAATATAAGAAGTTAGTTATAATCAATCAGTTTTCGCTATTATTTTCTTTTTTCCGTGCATCGCATGGGTCTTATACTTGTTGAAAATTTAAGAGGAGGCAACTCGGATTCCTTCGATGCAAAGGAGCATCATAGTTTAAAAGGTTACCGCATATGTGGTTAATACAAAATTATTCTTTAAAAAACTTAAGAATTAAGAGTATTTAATATATAATTATTTCAGAAAAACAGATCACCGCTAACTGGCAACATAAAATTTCTATAAGTCTATTTTTTTTAAGAATTTGGCAAAATAAGTTTTTCTTATTCTCGAAATAAGTCAAATTTCGTTTTGATAGGAAGGGTCTAATATTTTTGCCAATAATAATTTATTCTCAGAATTAGATAAATAAATAACTTTGTCATTCACTCAAAATTTCAGTCTTCTGTCTTAAATTTCTTTGTTAAGATGAAATATTTTTTATGTTATAAATAATATAAAATAACCCATCACATCAGAAGACTTATAACTCATTCTACTGTCTAAGTATGAGTTTGTTTGCAGAATAGCTTAAACCAGAATAAGGAGGAAGGGATTTCTTAACCCAGAATAAGAGGTATTTTAGTTTGGTAAGTAGTTGGTATTCCACCCAGAATAAGTAGAATTGCACTGCGCTATTCCAAGTGATTTGGTAGGAATAAGTAGAATAAAGAAGAGAATAAAGAGTGGAATAAAGAGTTCAAAATATTATATTGATTAATATATATTCATAAATATTAATTAATATTAATAAATGTTAATAAATGTTAATTAATATTGATAATATTAATAAATATTATTGTGATTAATACATACTAAACAATATTAATATAGATTATTATGATTAATAAATATTAACTATTATTATTTTGATTAATCGATACTAGCAAACATTAATCATAGTTAATTATTAATATAATTTTTATTATGCTCCATTTAAATAGTATTAAATATTAAAAATGTTAAGTAATAAATGTTAATTATTATTAACAATGTTAATAAATATTATTAATCACCATTAATTCATATTAATAATAAATATTAATTCATAAATATTAATATTAATAAATATTAGTATGATTACTAAATATTATTTAATATTGTTTTGATTAACTAATATTAATTAACATTAATCATAGTTAATTATTAAGATAAATTTATTATGCTCCATTTATTGATAAGAAATTTGAATAACAATTAACGTTAATCATAGTTTATTATTAATTTAACTAGTAATATACTAATTACTAAATATTATTTAATATTTAAATATCAATAAATGTTAAGTAATAGATGTTAACTATTATTAATAATATTAATAACATATTATATTGATTAATATATATTCATAAATATTAATTAATATTAATAAATGTTAATTAATATTGATAATATTAATAAATATTATTGTGATTAATACATACTAAACAATATTAAGATATATTATTATGATTAATAAATATTAACTATTATTATTTTGATTAATAAATACTAGCAAACATTAATCATAGTTAATTATTAATATAAATTTTATTATGCTCCATTTAAATAGTATTAAATATTAAACATGTTAAGTAATAAATGTTAATTATTATTAACAATGTTAATAAATATTATTAATCACCATTAATTCATATTAATAATAAATATTAATTCATAAAAATTAATATTAATAAATATTAGTATGATTACTAAATATTATTTAATATTGTTTTGATTAACTAATATTAATTAACATTAATCATAGTTAATTATTAAGATAAATTTATTATGCTCCATTTATTGATAAGAAATTTGAATAACAATAAACGTTAATCATAGTTTATTATTAATTTAAATAGTAATATACTAATTACTAAATATTATTTAATATTATTTTGATTAACAAATATTAATTAACATTAATCATATTAAATTATTAAGATAAAATCAGATTCAACTATTTTTATTTTTATTTCATGTTAGTAACACACGTTACAATAGTAATGTATAAATTACTTTTAAAGCAAAATTATTTTATTTTTTCAAACTCAAATTTGACGATTTAATAGAATATCTTGTTAAAAATAAATTTATAATAAAATATATTAATTTATAATATATGGTGATTAAAATTATGTTTTTCTCAATCTGTATAACAGTCTGTGATCGTACATTCAATTACGCTAAAAATTACATACACAAAAACAGTCACCGTAACAGTCAGTTGCAAAAATCATGAAATTCAATAAATAAAATTTTAATTTTACAATATCCGTTATAACTGAAAAAAATTACAATGCATCATTCATGAGCTTCCTTTGTAACTAAATCCACACGCAAAATGGCTCCTGGAAGTACGTACGCATTCATTGTACCCTTGTTAAGAAAATTTAGTAGATTCTATGCAACAAATATGAAATTAAAGTAAAAAATGAGAACATTAAAATTACAATACCTACCATTGCCATAACCTCATCATCCATCAGTACACTGTGAAATATTAATCATTTAAAGGCTCAGAAACATGTACGTAATAGACATAAAATCATTGTCTACTGTAGTTGCTCCAAGCAGTGGAGCCATCCTATCAATAGACTCAATTAAAATTTTTCATCATCGCCCATAATGACCGAATTAGGAACGTGCAATTCTGTTGTCCTGGTATTCAACTATCCTCAAAAGACATGCGTCCTTTGCAGGCTCAGAATTAGGAACTTATCATTGTCCACTGGGGTTGCTCCAAACAATGGAGCCATCCTACCAATAGACTCAATTATATTTTTTCATCATCGCCCATAATGACCGAATTAGGAACGTACAATTTTGTCCTCCTGGTATCCAACTATCCTCAATGGACATGCGTCCTTTGCAGGCTCAGAAATAGGAACTTATCATTGTCCACTGGGGTTGCTCCAAACAATGGAGCCATCCTACCAATAGACTCAATTATATTTTTTCATCATCGCCCATAATGACCGAATTAGGAACGTACAATTTTGCCCTCCTGGTATCCAACTATCCTCAATGCACATGCGTCCTTTGCAGGCTCAGAAATAAGATCTTAACGTTCACTAAAATCATTATCTAGTGGGGTTGCTCCAACCAGTGGAAGCATCCGACCACTAGACTCATTTCTATTATTTCATCATTGCCCATTATAAACGAATGAGGAGCATGTAATTTTGCCCTCCTGCTATCCAAATAACCCATTGAGATATGGTTGCACTGATGCCATCCGATCATCCCAGTGTCGCAATGGATAGGGTTGCAAAATTCCATGAACCGTTCGCAGACTCGAAAACAGGAGGATGGTTCGATAAAATCATTGTCCAGTGGGGTTGCTCCAACCAGTGGAACCATCCATCCAATAGACTCATTTATATTAATTCCTTCTGCAGAAAAAATTAAAAAAGGTACTCAGTACAATGTTTAAGTCAACGAAAAAGTAGATAAATTAATTTGGAATAATGCTTCACAAAAATAAAATACTGCAATTGAATAAGGTAAAGTGCTAAAAATGAAATGTTCAACATACGCAATAACTAATATCCGTACATAAAGCATATGAAAAATTAAACATCACATACGCAAACAGACAATAAAGTAAAATGCGAAGAGACATGCGGAACAAAGCACCAAAGAGGAGGCATGACGAAGACAACTCATGTCCATAGTGCGTTAGCAATCGAATCCCTAATCTGCCCTCCTAGTGTAACCTCAGCCCGGCTAAGAGGGATGTCAATGGGAACATCGTCATCACCACCATCCTCACCAACTGCTTCTTCATTGTTTTCGCAGTTGAGGTAATAGTCATGTCCCTGAGATCGACGAATAAAGTTATGAATAACAACGCATGCAATGACCATCTTCCTTTGTGTCGCCCATGGGTACATGTTTCCCTCCTTTAGGGTCTGAAATCGATTCTTCAAGACGCCGAATGCTCTCTCAACAACATTCCTTAACTGAGCATGACGGTGGTTGTACTTCTCTTCTTTATTCGCATATGCCCCATTATGTTCCCCGCGAAATGATGCCAAGTGATATCTTTGGCCACGATATGGAGCCAAGAAACCACTTGAGTTTGCATACCCAGAATCAACCAGATAATACTTTCCACGAGGGACAGTGAATGCACCTTCCTCCAAAGCCCATCTAAGCACCCGCATGTCGGCAGCCGATCCTTCCCAACCAACTGCAACGTATTGGAAGGTGAGGTCGAATGACACGACCCCCATGACATTTTGGCTGATGAAACCTTTGCGGTTTCGGAATCGTCCGTGCACTGTCCGTGGCACATTTGCCAACACATGCGTCCCGTCGATGGCTCCAATCGCATCCTACATGGTTGTAAAAAGAAAATGTGTGGAAGAACATTTATCAGTCAATGTGTACATGTACATCACGACTAACGTAAAAAATGCACATCAAGGGTAGTCACCTTAAAGTACGGGTAGAACGTTTGCTTTCCCCGGATGTGCGGATGACACTCACGAACCTGAGCGTGTGTAGGTAGCTGAATAAAGTCGTACTTTAACTCAGCTACCTGCTTTGTGACCAAGTTGACATATCGACTAATAGTATGAGAAGAGTGTTGGAACCGTTCGCACATGGCTCCCGTTGCAACGCCGTGGCCGGCAGCATATAGGAACATGCCAAGTTGCTCTGTCGCTGTCACATGCCGCGAGTCCCTCAAAAGGCCACGACTCACAAGTAGATCACGGAGTCGTAAAAACATAGAAGGATGCACTCGAAACATGTGGTAAGACCTCTCGTCGTGGCCGTCTAATATCTCATAGATCCATGTGTGGCCGGATAGAGCAGAGTTATGCATAGGTCGGCGTACCCGTGGAACGTATTCATGTTCAATGTCCTCAATAATTGTCTCCTCAATCACATTCAACAGTTGTTCGTCCTCTTCCAGGAACTCCAATACAGCATCAATAAATTCTACATAGAAGCCATTGTAATAAGTGGGACAGAATGTTACATAAACTTTACTCAGACCAAAATACATACATAAGAAAGTACAATACAAATTAGAAAGTTCAGATAGACTTAAGTAGAATAGTAAGTAAAATGATGAGAAGGATGACTACAATGACACACAACAGTATGATTACAACAAACGGTTGCCAGTGAAATTGAGCATCGCGAGTAAACGAAGCAGGTGCCCTTGCAAGTAGTTGCTCAGATGTGCTGGGCACATCGTAATACCGAGGAACTTCTGTTCGCCTGTCTGGACGTTCTTGGACAATACTAGAGAACGCAGACTCGGCCTCCTCAATTGAATGGAAGCCCTTATAACGAGCCCCTGGGTACCCATTAACTTGGGCAAAACATTCAGGCCAACTGAAATAAAGTCCTGGCTCACGCCCAACCCAAACGACATAACATTTGTACCGTCCCATACCTATAAATTTATCAAATACCTGCATTTACTTGGATGAGTACCCATCGAACTAAAACATAATGAACACGCAACAACTATGAATAAGAACATAAGGAATCCGATTACATGTTACAAGTCAAGACATAATCCAAGTGAACATAAGAAATCACTAACAACAAGTCTAAAGAACTGCATCTACGGATTAAACAAGCCAAAATAGATATTATCCGAATACATCATCCAAGTCAACATTCAAGAAATTACAAATCAACTACCCCACGTAGTGTAACATCCATCGGATCTTCTCCTCATTATTTAGGTTCATAAATATTGCGCGATTCCCCGCATCCTTGAAGAGAGCCAAGGAACTCACGAACAAGTCTGGATGTAGGCCAGGAACCTCTCGCAATGCGTCTATGCACTCCTTCATAGAAGGAATACGATCTGGCTCCTGGACTGTGGTGGGTGTCTGGATCGAGGGTGTATGGACGGATACCATAGAAGCCCTTTCCGCACGTAAATCTATGACAAGGTCAGTCCGCTTTCGAACAACATCAATAAAATCCCTGATCATAGTGGGGTCCTGAATTGCCTTTCCCTTCATGTTCGAGGAGACACGTTTCTTCCGCGGAGAATTGACCTCACTGTTCGAGGCCATGGTTCTACTTTGGGGTGTAGGAGGGGAAGCCATTTGGGCGGCGGAGACACCTATGACAAAGTCGTCATCTTCTTCTTCTCCGTGAAGTGCGGCAAGAAACTCATTGACGGGTGTGCGCTGCGACTCAGTACGCATATTGTACTCAGTGTTAGGTTGATCGGGAATGTAATCAGGCACACTGCATCTACGGCGGGTTCCCTCAGCATCTGGACCAAACGCTGTGCTGTTGCTGGCTAGATATTCCATCTCGGCCTTAAATGGGAAGGACTTGCCTCTGAGGGAGCTATATTGTTGACGCGACTGAAAATGAAGAAAAATATGGTGTGTGAAAGTATGGATAATATAAAGTTGTGTGTAGAAAAGTGAAGTTGATCATGGGAGATGCTTACCGATAGGACGTCGTCCCAAGAGTCCTGATGTCCAGGGAAGGGCATCTTGTTTATATCATCCCAGCCCCACCCAGTCCTTTGCTCAAGAAGTACACGCAAAAAGTTGTAATTTTTCTTAAGCGTTTTATATCGATTTTTCAAGGTGGAATCTTTGTAGTCCAAGTGTGTCGCGCGATTAAACGCTCCAACGATTTCACGCCAAACCCCTGGCTTGAAGGTTCCTTCGATGCAGTTATGTTTATCAAACTGCTCCGTAAGGAGACCTATGAGGACCCGATCTTGGGCCTCATTGAAGTTGGCAGCTCGAGTGCCCCGAGTTGTCTTCTCCTCTCCGGAGGACAAACGTTTTGTTCCGCTACCTTTAATATTAGGACAAACAACAATCCAAAAAAAGCCAAAAATTGTTGTACTCAAAGTATCTCATTTTAAAGGAAGGACAATGATGTATTTAAAACGAAACTAATACAAGTAATAAGTTCACTGTGCGAGAAGAAGTCGAAAATGAGGGGCAAGAGAACACACCACTGTTAGACATCGTCCTTGCCCGCTTTCGCGCCCTCCTAAATGACCATTCTCAAAATAATCATGCATGAGGCAAGGGCGGCATTAGTGTAAGACTTAGATAAGAATATAATAAGAAGGAGATAAAAATGTTGGAACATGGAAGGAGGAGATAAAAAGCTACATTTATGGACAACAAAAAAGGACTTACCTTCTATGACAAAAATAAACTGGGATATAGTTGCAGGGAAACATGATGTAAACTGTGAAAATGCATTTCCTAGGAAACACATTTGCGGGAAAAATTGTTTCAGAAAAATGAAAGGAAAAATGAAGAATGGACAGGCAGTGCATGGAGTGGCTGTGGGAAACAGCAGCATCACAGTAACCCACAAAATATGCAATTTTTGTTCCCTGTTCTCCCATATGTTCATTGATGTGGAGGATGTGCAGCTACCCCAACCACATCCCTAACCAGCAAGCAGTTAACATGAAATGACAGAGCATCTTTGATTAAAAGTGAATTTATGTTTCCCAAAGTGGACTAGGTAATCGGATCAGCTTGTCACCCACCGTAGTAGAGAACTTGGGAATGTGAATCCTGGATATAGCTAAAACAGTTTCCTGTCAGTGAAAATACACCTGAGGGGTACATGGTTCCACTTTCTATGTCTGATTAATTGAAAGACCCATGTACGCAGAGCTTGCTTGTAATCAGATCTAACCCTGGGAGGGGCATGATGCTCAGGCAACCATTTATCACACCAAATGTTAGTTGAAAGCCCGTCATTAATAAGATGACCCACACCTTGCAGAAGAGATCCTTCAGCTGAATCATGGCATTCCAAGTAGGAGAACTTCTGCAGGCTTTTAAGTTGTCCCAAAAGGAAAAGGACTTGAGGTACTTGGCTTGGAGTAACTTTGCCTAAAGAGAATGAAGTTATCATTTCTAAATCTCGGATGCCCAAACCACCCAGCAAAGGGTAGATGTTACAGTACTCCCACCTATAAGGTGCATTTTTTTGTGATCAGACCGATCTCCCCACAGAAAGGAGCACATAATTTGATTTAGTCTCTGAATAATGAATTTAGGGAGGAGCCCTAATCCCATAATGTGACCAGGGATGGCTGCCAGAACTGAATTGATCAGAGTGATTTTCCCAGCCCAAGATAAGGTGGAGACTTTCCACCTAGAAAGTTTTGCAAGGAATTTGGCCTCTAGATAGGCAAATTGATCTACATTGCCTTTCACGATATTAAAAGGAACTCCAAAGTAGAACTCATGCTTATCCATGGGTTGAAGATTGAACTGGGAACTGAGGGACTGCTTAATTCCAAGGGAGGTATTCTTGCTGAAGCAAATAAAACCGTTACTCAGATTTAAGCATTGACCTGACCAGGAAACTTAGGTAGATAGAATTGACATGAATTCTGATAGTTCTTCTTTGGAAGCAATGCTGAAAAGGACAAGGTCATCTGCATATAATAGATGAGTAATCACTGGAGCCCTGTTATTAAGTTTGAGACTCTTGATCTTACCTGCCTTGACTTTTGAAGAGATGAGCCTGCTGAGCATCTCAGCGCACATGATATAAATGTAGGGGGGCATAGGGTATCCCTGTCTGATCCCCCTACTTGGAGTGATCAAACCAAAGCATTCGCCATTAATATTTACTGAAAAAGTGGCAGTGGTGATGCAAAACACAATGAACTTAATGACATTGTGAGAGAAACCCAACTTAAGGAGAGATTGTTCAATAAAAACCCACAGAAGTTTATCATAGGCCTTAGTAATATCAGCTTTGAGAGTGAAAAGACCCACCTTGCCACCTTTAGTACTCATGGAGTGGGTAATTTCTTGGATGATGAGGATATTATCTAGTAGCCATCTATTAGGAACAAAGGCAGATTGGTCAGTAGAAATGATGTGTTGGAGCAATGGTTTGATCTCGGTAGCCATGATTTTTACACACAATTTGTACAAAACATTAGATAGACTGATGGGCCTGAAGTCCCCTACCGAAATGGCCACTTTCTTCTTGGTGAGGAGGACAATATTTGAGTGGTTGCTGCCTTGAGGGAGGTTACAGTTGGTGAAAAATTAATGGACCAGTTCAATGACTTCCTCTTTAATAGTAGGCCAATATTTTTGAAAGAAAAGAGGGGGAAAACCATCAGGCCAATATGTTTCATTCAAATTGAAATGCAAAAGTGTTCACCATTTGATTCCTCATCAATTGAAAAACATTTAGCCAAAAAGTTATGCTCAGGTGAGAGTGTTGCAGATTTTTCACAGTGCTTTGACAACATAGCCACACACAGAAACTGACCACAGTATAAAAAAGAGAGGACATACATCAGATAGGAGGTTCTATTTTCACAATATGTGAGCACTGTCACTCCAAACAAAATTATATGATATGATTTCTGAACTATAGTCTGCGGAACTTAACTTTCTCAATTAGTTCATGTAATTTGCCTATGCATAGAAAATTATTATACTCTATATACTATACTATATAATCATGTGAATTTAGGTCACATCAGTATACCGAATTGATATATATACAGGCATACATAGATACATGCACACATTCATGGGAATGAATATGATTTGCAGTTGTTCATGTTAGCAACCATGCATGCATGAATTATCAACTGTCCAAGCATGCATGCCAAAAAAGATAACCAGGTGTGCATTTTTAACTTTCGATATGAGGATTGAAGAAATGCTATAGTGCCACAAATTTTTTTTACTCGCATCCTCAAATGAGTCAGTTTTGAAAATTAAGTTTACATCTACTGAAATAAATATTGAACTTGAAGTGAGTCAGTTATGGGGGGCAGCTAAAGTGGACGATATTCAATACCCAAGAGGTGTTTTCAGAGTTTTCAACTCAAATTAGTGTCCTCAGGTGGGTGGGTGGTTGTATTTTAAAGTCAATACATTGCACAAACTTCACACCTTTTGGGCTATGTTACTAGCTCATTTCACATCTATGCATGTTGAACTATGTTCAGAGCCAAATTCGAATAACAGATATATGTAAATGGTTGATTTCATATATGTGCATGTTGAACTACAAGTTCATATGTTGCCACTTCATCTGTCAGTTTGCAAGTCATTAGAGATGGAAAGACTCCTCTGGTTCAAACACCTTCATCCGAACATGTTGGGGATCTTTATTTTTGTATTTTGTATGTTACTGGCTTTGTTCAGAGTCGGATTGCAAACAATAGTCTGTGACCGGTGGGATAGAAGGGAAACACCTCTTCCACGATGAGGACAGAACATGAGGCGCAGGGAAGAAGAAGGGAAGACCTCTTGAAAAAATTGGGGAAAATGGGTTAAATGTTCTAACCAGAAGTTCCGTGCACGGCTTGGCTCTGCGTTGGAGGACGAGGAAGACACCGTCACCAGCGAACGACGATCGCCAGGAAGCCGTTGGCTGGCGAAGGAGCCGCAGTAGGAAGCAGCAGCGCCGGATGTTGGAAGAGCTTCTGTACCTTGCATCCTCGTTTGGCTAGGGGAGGGGAAAGCCTCTCTAAATAAGGCAAAGCACAGAAGAGGACAACAATGCGATGTTGATGCGCCGAGACACTGCAAAAGCTGGAGCTTCCGCCGTTGGGACGAGCTCACAGAGGGGACTCGATGACCTAGGGCTTCTTTGACCGGGTGAGAAGAAGGAATCTAACCCGGCTTCGTCAGTGCTTTCGTTGCAGCAGGCGATGATCGTACGGAGGGGAGGAGAAGGAAGAAGCAAAGGACTTGGGCGACAATGGCGGACAGCTTAGCTCTGCCCGTGAGGACGACTGTTTAACCCGGGTCTATTCTGCTTATCCCGGGTATAAGCCCCTGTACGATCGGGTTAACCAACACCCTCCACCAAACTGGGTTAAATGGGTTACGAGGAATAAATGGGCCTATTCCAGGCTTATTCTGCAAACTTATAATTAAACAAACTTCAGGAAGAAAAACCAACGCGTCTACGCCCCCTCTGGTAGCCCCCACCCCAAATAAATACCAGTTTGGCACGTCATTCATTTCTTCGGTTCCTCGTTCTCTCCCTCGCCTTATTATTATTATTATTATTATTTTTGGAGATCTCGATCGCGCGCCTCTCGGGGGATCAACTCCTCTCTGTCTCTGTGCTCTTCTTCCCCCGCTGCGTCGCTCTGGGAATCGGAGATCCGCGCGGCAGCGGCGGCCATGTCGTACGCCTACCTCTTCAAGTACATCATCATCGGCGACACAGGTGAGCCGCCCCCCGCCGCCCTCCCGTGGTCTGCTTCCGAGGCGAGGGTTCGCGGGGTCCAGGCGTTTGATTCCGCTTCCGGCGGGAGGGGGTGGGGTGGGATCTTTGATGAGTCGTCTTTTTTCCCGTTTGTTCGATCTATGCGGAAGTGTTTTTTTTTTTTGGTTAAATAATTCTGGGAACTTGGTTTCTGGATTTAGAGTTGGTCGGTGGATCTGCCTCGGAAGCGGAAGTATGTCGTGGTCTGGTGATCAGTTTGGATGGAATTGCCGTCTCCCCCCCCCCCCCCCCCCCCCGGTTTTATGGTCGATTTCGTGTCTGGGAACTACTGTAGATGGGATTTGCGGGGGTGGCGATGATTCCGACGGCGTCTGTTGCTGCTTGGGAATTTATGTACTCTGGTTTGTGGTGTAGTCGTCGGTGGAAGGAGGAATGGGTTCAGCGTGGTATAAAGAATATTTGATTCGAGGAAAACACAGTTGGCATGGTTTGTGCTCTGTTTGGTTATCGAAGTATGAGTTTTCATGTAATATTCTTGTTAGTTTTGATGCTGATATGCTTAGATTTAGAGTAATTGATACGAGAAGAATGTTGAGTGTGACGGTCGAAGGGGAAGGAGAGAGTTAATGGTGGGGGGAGGGAGAGGAGTCGTCTTCGGATCCTGGAGACTTGAATTATAATGTTTTTAATCCGGGTTAAGGTCTAGCATAACTTGTTATAAGTGTGAATTATTCTAATACATGAATATCAAAATTGATGGATAGAGCAAAACCAAACACCGAATATGAGTAACAATGTTGAAATCGCTATTGATACATGTAGGTGATACGGCAACCGGCCCAAGTATTTTGCACCTTCCCACCAAATCCTGTGCATTTTGATTTTTTGAAAACATCGACATTGTTATTCTGCCCTTTTCTTTACCTATAGGCCACAGCCATTTGCTCAAAGTTGAGAATTGTTGATACTTCTGACAGGAAGCTGTTATATGTTTTGTTTTGTTTTGTTTTATCTATTTTTCTCTTCCATTTTTAATTAACCCAGGGTATCTTTCCTCACTCAACCCGCCTTCATCTATGAATTTCTTAGGCATCTTGTATAGGCTTCATACTGTTTGTTCTTTGTGTATGAGAATCAATGCAGTTATATTGATCACCATTCTGTTTACATGCTATTGAACACTGAATCTTTGTAATCTTACTTATTTTTGTTTTGCTTTCAACATATGTCCTGCTGTTTCCTCAGAGTTGTCAAACATTATAATGTGCCTCCTGCCATTCTTTTCTGTTGGCTTTGTATATCCCACACATTTATTATTCTATTTCTGCAGGGGTTGGAAAATCATGTCTCCTGCTGCAATTTACTGACAAACGTTTCCAGCCGGTGCATGATTTAACGATCGGTGTGGAGTTTGGGGCCAGGATGATTACAATTGACAACAAACCTATCAAGTTGCAGATATGGGATACGGTTAGTTACTACTTATGCTGTTTTCATGCGTTTCTCTCCTTTTGTTAAGGTTTTTGAGCACCATTTGCTATAAAGGATTGAACCATCAGTTGTTTTTGCACTAGCTAGTGCCGTACTTCTAACCTTTGTCTTTATTAATGTTTAATAGAATATTTTGATGAAGAAAGCTGATGCAAGTGGTTGATTTTCTTCCGTTAGTTACATGGAGCATCACTGTTCACAGTATGATAGATTGTGAAAAGCATGTTATAATAAGCGACAACCTTTTCTTTGTGGCAAGATGCTTCTGTTAGGGCTTGGAAACCCTCAGTTGATCATGTAATATAAATTGCTTAAAGAATATCCCAAGAACAAGGTGATATTAAATGTTCATCAAGATCTAAAGTTGAACAGTCATAAGTCATTACATAGCTATAATTAAAAGATAAAGAAGAATCTAAACAGTGAGAATCCTAAAATCTAGGCATCTTCAAGAGGATGCATGTCCATATCACTATCATTATTAGCATCATCATCAACGTCATTTCTGTTGCCACTTGCTTGTACAGCAAGGATGCATCTACATTGTTGAGAGAACGCTTATCAAGTTCCAATCCAAATCTAATAGACATTCTAAAGTTTGTTTCTCTGCCACTAGCTCCAAGCCTTTGATGATCCTTCTCTATACTTTACATGTTGCCTTGGTAGCAATCTTAAATCTCTGTGTGTATACCAGATCTTCTGTATGATTAGACGTCAATCTCTTTCTTCTGACATCCAAACACATGATAAAGTACTCCAGTTTCTCTCGTAACAAGATGACAATGCTGGCTGTTTTAGTAAGCCAAGGTGACAAGAAAACATCATACTAAAATTAATAAATAAAGCTATTCAAAAATAAAATAAAAATCTGTCTAGTAAAAAAAACTGAAAGTGCATTTCTAGAGTTGGAAGATTTGGGGCACTTGCCCTGTAGTTACTCCATTACCTAGAGGAATCCACAGAGTACCCATCCTTCTTAGATTGCAATTTTTTCTTGACATTTATAGAATTCTACATACTCTTCAAGAACAACTTGTAGCAGAGCTGGTGCGAACAATATCTTAAGGCAACCATCATAGTCCTTTGTGATTTCTGCATCATGATGAGAAGCAACATGTTTTATTTCTTGACCTCACTCTGACAACTGTTGACCACTGTAAAAGTTGGGTGATGGATGGTCTAGAACTTCCGCCTAGCCAATATCTTATGTTTCACACCAGAGAAATTGCTTTGATTACCAAAAAGATGATTCTTTTTCTCACGCAGAAACATGACACCTTTTTTTTTTTGAAAAGTGGATAGTACCACAATTTTCTTAAAAAAATAAATAACGGAATGTACAAATATGGAGTTCAGATGCCCACCAACAAATCCTTCCCCATACTACATGTCACCACCTAGGAAGTGTGTCATGGACTAACCTTAATAAAGCAAAAATAGAGGAGTTACTATCGTTCACATACAAATAAATTTAGATCATTCTCCCATTTTTTTGATGAACAAAAATATCGGGGGAGTCATAACAAGGTAGAACGATGAAAGATCTACTGGTTTTAAGAGAGGAAGTTAATTCACAATAGGTTAATAATTACAAGGTATCGAATTCAAATTCAAATTCAAATCCAAATCTCGTCACTGATTGGAGCAATGGGGAGATTATGTAGAAGGCATTGGTTTTGGGGTACAAGGGTACAAGTAAGTCAAGGAAAGCATGCAGATGGTAAACATTGGGGGGATGTAGAGCCTAAGTTCGACAGTCTTAACTCTTAAATCAGTGTCAAAGTGACAGAGAGAGTTGCAAAGCTTAGTAAAGGATACAGTACTAAAGCACAATGCAAAGGATGGTTCGCAATGTAGGCGGCGACAAGGCACTTTCATGAATTGAAATTACTAGCCGTCAGTGTGAGGATTCTGATTAGTTATTTCAGAGTGTATTAGAGTCTTCTTTATTTTTATTATCTTAGAGGGGGTTAGTCAGATGAGTGTTTAATTCTGTAGGGGTTGGGAATTAAATTCCAAAGTTAGTGAACCATATGAGCTTATCTGGGAGACATATCCCCTGCGGAAATATAATTCATGTTTAAACCCAATGTAAATAAGGAAACTCTGGATTGAATTCACAACTCAGAGTGGTGTGAAGCAAATTCCGCGTTAGCCCATGATCCTTCCTGGGCAGTTTCTTCCACTCATCAATCCTCCCTCTTGCAGAAAACTTTCCTACTGCACCGACCACTGATTTGAAGTACATGTACTCACACCCATGTATATGATCCTCAATATGAAGGGAACAGTTGGATGTCCAATTGCCTCCCATTTGTCCACATTTTCAACAAATCTGTAAAATAGAAAGTCCTAGTTAGGATCATTGAAGTCATGAATACTGCTATCTTGGGATCTATGTGCCATTAAAATTGTGTAAAAATAAATTGAAACATGAGAGACACTTAAAATATGTTAAACATGATAAATCGAAAACCTTCTAATATAAAATAGTGTGGTGCACAAACAGTCATTATGTTAACCAGAAGACTAAATAAGAAAATAAGCTTGTCAATTTTGTGCCTTCTAATATAAATAGTACCTGCACAAACAATGATTGATGGTCTCATAGGAAAGATTTAATTTAAACCCTTCACTCTTTAGTGTTTAACTTTTAAACCCTAGCCTTTTATGAATTTAATTAAATACCCTTGGGTTTCATCTTTGGGTCCTTTAAGGTTTTATTTAGGGTCCTAGAAAATTTAAATTAACCACCTGAACTCAGTTTCTTTATTATCAAACCATTTACATTTTCTGAAATCGTGAAAATAACCTTCTGTTTTACAAAAGTGCCTTAAAATTACATACTGTCGTTAAGAGTTAAGTGCTACACCTTCTATTGACATTTGATAATCATGGTACCATAAAAAAAGTCATACATGGGTGGCCTTCTCTGCTGAAGTAATAGTTTAGTCATTGGAATGGTCACTGCAAATTTTTGCAGTCACTTTGGCCCTAACATTGTTTCTTTACTTCCTTTTCACCTACATTTTTTTGAAGGTGGATAGTACCATTCATTATGCTGGCTTATATTTGATGATCTCAAGACTATCAACAAAGTCAGTTTTGCACTTGGACATACAACCAAATATTTTGGTTTAAATCTATGGGAAAAATAAGTGGGAGTTTTGTGCTACATCACACAGGTCAGCATTGTTTTAGGGCATACTTATTCCCTTTTAGAGATGCGACAAAAGGGCCATAAAGCTCAGTGTAAGGCAGTAAAAGTTTGCTTATTGTCTGGTGATTGATCTGTCAGGAACTGACCAAAAAAATGACAAAACTTCCAAAGCACAATTCAATTGTTGTCAAATACTCACGAATCCCTGATAATGTTGGAAGAAACTGTTGGGTACTTTGCAGGCCAGGTTATTTTTGAGTTTTTGATATTTCTATCACTACATGTCTAAGGATAAGCTTCACTGCTGTTTTGATTCTGGAAATGTGTATTTTTAGAATCCGAGGAGGATGATGGCTAGGTCATGGAAGTTGGGGATTTGATGAGAGGAAGGAAAAAGAAATGAATGGAAGCTAATTGGCTTGAACCTTGGGGGATGATTTGTTGAAGGATTTTACTTCCTTTTAATTTGTGTTGTTGACAAGATTTTGTAAGTTGCTTGTGGAGAACTTTTTAGAACTCATAAATTTAATCTTTTTTCCCCTTGTATGAATGTCTTGGTTCTTGTCATTGGTGGGATGGATGTGGAACTTCAACATGGTGACTACTAGCCCTCTATAATCAGTTGTGGAAAGAATGCATAACATATAGAGATTATCATTGGTGGATACAGTTTGTTTAAAGAAACAAAATCAAGTATCGTCTGATCAACTTGTTACTGTGAGATGTCTTTATTTACTTTCACACAGATTTGTTAGGGTTGATGCTTAATAGGGAGTCTGACACAGACTTTTGTAAGGTCAGCTTCATATCAAGCTCAGCAATATAGTTAACAAAGAAAAGTGAAGTACGCTATGCTTTTATTCACTATAAGCTTAATATATGAATGCATATTGAAAAAATAAATAAATAAAGAGGCATTTTTTTATCAGGTACCTCTACAAAGTTTGCCACATTAACACTGTAGCTAAATGTCTGATTTCAAGTTAGGATATTTTTGGAGTTGGATACTTGGCTTTTCAAACAGCACTGCAGTTAGCATAATTTACTCTTTTATGATGGTGGTTAATCTGCTGATACTTGTAACATGGAGTAACTACATTGACATTTAAATTTCAAATAAACCAGAATGCTGTATGTATAGCGCACCAGATGCTCTGTTGCAGTCTTTATTCATGTCTGACTTTGGAGATATTTATCATGTTACAGGCAGGCCAGGAATCCTTTCGATCTATTACAAGATCCTACTATAGAGGGGCTGCTGGGGCACTCCTAGTCTATGATATTACAAGGTATGCCTCTTTTGTGTGAATGAGGAGTTATATTTCACATTATCTGTTTTAGGATACGTGGGATTTAGCATGATAGATGAATGTTATTTATGTTTGCCTTATTTGTAAATTTCCTTGTTAGTTAATAACAAAGGACCCATCAACCCCAGCCGGGGTTTCCTGTGGTTACCATCCTGTCTCAAAAAAATAACAAAGGACCCATCATCTACGTTCTGTTGGTAACTGTCATGAAACAACTTTCTAGCCGTATGATCACATTTTTCTCATTTAGATGGTAAATGCTCTTACACTTTTAGCAGAAGCATGCACAATGGGGTCCCTTATGTTGGTGACACAAATTCAGTGGTGGGTGGGGTTGTTTGAGGGGGATTCCCAGCCATCCAATTGTGCTCCATGGTGTGTTTGTGATTGGTAGTTACGAAGAAGCCATTCTTGTGCAGGAGAAATCCCATCCATGCTGTGCATGGTTTTCTTATGTTCCCATGCCCTAATCTAATTGTTAGGTGCCCATGTTAACCACATTCGATGTGTGATCAGAGCGTGGGAACTTGTAGCGGAAAGCATCCCTGTTGTTTGATAAAAATAATATATTACTCATGTAGAGGATAGATGTCCTGATATTAATTAATGGGGAACTTTCTTGTTTCTTGTTAATACTTTTGTAGCTATCCAACCATGCAAGTGCATGATGAAAAAACTACAAACATTCCCACACTGTTGGCACTGGCATATGCAGGAGGACGATCCATTTGCTAGATCGTGCTATGTGCATGATTGACGGATAGGATATTGCCCCTGCTGTTTGGGATTTCTCTTGCCCGGCTAGGCTGCCTAGCTGCCTTGCTGCCAGATTAGATCTGGTTGGCTGGACGAGCGATTTCCTGCTCAACTTGGGCCCTTAGATGCGAATAGCCTGTGTTATCCACATTTAAGGAGCGCCTCTGGACCTCCCCTTCCTAGTAGAGAAGGGAGTAAGAACAGAAAACAACCCCATCATTTGATAACAGGGGTCTCTGATGTGTGTGCGCGCTTGCCGCATGCACGCACATATTAAATGGCCAAGCTACTTGGAGCAGCCTGGCCTATAGAATGGGCTGTCCGATCTTTGATTGGATGGCCTGGCAGGTTGGGCTATTCACAGCCCTGCTTGCAAGAGGCATTGCATCAAGGGCATAGAAACAGCCATTCACATGTCTGTTCAATCCGGTGTGTTGCATGTCTTTTTCCTTCTTTCTTTCTTTTTCTAAAATCCGACCATCTGATTACAGATCAGATGATCCGTACTACATGTAGCCATTGCGCTGCTCCGTTGGCAGCAGAGGGGGCTACATGCCTGTTGCGCCAAAAATTCACGGAGGGGTTTTGGTGTGGTGCAGAGGGGATTTTTTTTTTTTTTTAAAAAAAACTAAGGCATTGGGTAAGCCTATGTGCTTCTGGATTAGCACCCCCAGTTTTGCTTGAGCACTGAGTTCACCTTTTTCTAAAGTGATAAGATATGTGTGCGCCCCCGCCTGCGCATGTGCATGCATGCATGTATAGAATACGGCTGCCTCAAATACGGCCCAAGAGTATTCTAGCATGACCACTTGTTTCAGATCAAGCAGCTCCTGCTCGGTGCACCTAAGCCCCCTCATGAATCTGGGGCACTGTAGGTGCGCCAGTGGGGCCTAGGGACTATTTTATTCATTTATTTTACAACCATCAGATCAAATTGGCTGGGAAGAATACACCCAGGCCATACCAACTGCCCGTGCCATAATGTAGCACTGACCAGGCCGTGCCCCCCCCGGCACCCCCCCCCCAAAAAAAAAAAAAAAACAAAAACACACACACACACACACACGTACAAAAAAAAAAAAAACAGCGGTAGGGCTATGTACAATTGGCCTTCCTCAGACCTGCAGTAGCCGGAGCCTCTTGGCACTGGGCTGCAATTTTATTATTATTATTATTATTATTATTATTATTTTGTGTATGCAAACAGAGTCTACTGATATAAGAAAAAAAACACAACAGGGGTAGGGCAATGTACAATTGACCTTCCTCAGACCTGCAGTGGCTGGAGCCTCTTGGCACTGGGCTGCCTTTTTTATGTCTATGCAAAGAGAAACTAGTGCTGGGGTATTACTGGGATAGTTGGTATGTCTCAGTCATATCCTTTCACATTGAATTTGATCTGATGGTTGTAAAAGAAAAAACGGAATAGTTTGCTTGTCTCTCACTGCATTTGCCTTTGGAGTGTGAGTTACAGGTGGCAGGGATGACCACAACAACTTGATTAGGATACAATCTGCATGTTGGTCGTGCACCCGGTCATATATTGACAATAGCTGTTGGACCTTTTTACTCCCAGATTGGTTTCTTCAGAAAGAAACCCCCTTGGGAAACCATTATCACTGTTTTAAAAAGCAGCTGCCTAGACGATTAAGTGGCCCGCCTAGGCGCCTTGGATGTATTGGCCTCCTCGAAGGTTTCTGCCTCAGACTTTTCCTGACAGTTTTATCTCATTGGTGTTTCACCCTCATGTAAATAAGTAATTACCTAAATGTCCTTGATAATACATTGCATAGCATGTGTTGTATCTTTAGATGTTGTGTATGACTACAAAATATTTATAATAACAACTTTAAGATCTTTCTGTAGATATCGGACTTTATTCACTGTTTGATGTTTATTCATGGTTAGATTTATGATTAGAAAACGAGGCTACATTAACTCTACATTAACAAATAGGGGAAGGCATCAAATTGATTGGTATCCTCATCCATTTTTCTATTAGTGTATACGCTAGTTGTGCTCTTCATTAATTTTCCACCTTAAGGTCATTTTTTTTTTTTTTACATACATATATTATATTATATATATAGGCCTAATAGACATATATCTAGTATACAATGATAATATTTCTCCATCTTGGTATGTAGTCATAGGATTTCTTATATAACATTACATGCACAAATTATTAAGATGCAATAATATTTCTTAATAGCATCATACTTCGATGAATGTGACTCTTGATCTTCATCTTTGGTTATTCATTATCCTATATCTCTTATATTTTGTTTGAAAAGTGAAAATAGGTCATAACTATTCCTTCTTTATGATTAACATGTAGAAAAAATTCCAAATATCATCAGAAATGAAAATATGTTTACCTAGGCCAAATGCTGCATACATATTGTATAATATATTACAAATTAACAAAATAACTGCCTCATTAATGAGGCGCACGCCTTGCTGCCTAGGCAGCAGGTGGTTCCACCGCCTCAGCTTGCCTAGGCATTTTTAAAACATTGACCATTATAACTTGGACCCCTCTTTCTCCTTTGGTAGCGTTCCACTGGTTTGTGTTGGGATTGACCCGATTAACTCGGCGAGCCGGGCTCGGGCTCAGGCTTGTCTTGGGCTCGAGTTAGTTAGGTTCGAGCTGAGCTTGAGTCCCATTTGGGGCTCGAACCAAAAGCTCGAGCTGGAAATTTTTTTTGTGAGCTGAGCTCAAACTTCTTAAAGCTCGGTTTCACACATCTGCCTGGTGCAGGTGCACTATTATTTTTCCTTTTTTTGTTTTTGTTTTGATGACAACTGTCCAATTTCCTGTATCTTTGTGCTTCAGCTTATCAATGCTTTAAGTTTTAATGATGACATCCTTCTGTTGATTTCCTTTTGTTCCATATAGATTGCAATATTACCGCTTATCTAGGGCTTCTTCGGTTCTCCGATGCTTTCATCTGACCAAGGAACTGAGAGAAATTCCAGATTAGCTTATCGAACAATGAATGGATTTTTATTGTTTTTTTTTTTTTTACTTTTTGGTCCCTACAAGCTTTCAGTATTCGGTATTAGTCCCTACATTCTTCATAATCCCTTAAAACCTTTCCCAATCTTTGAACCTTTAAAAAGTCCCCAACTATCTCTTATTAGTTCCTCCAGATGGGGGCTTTTCAAGGTGGGTTCAAAGATTGAGTGGTTTTTAAGAAATTGTGATTCATACGGTATACTGAAAGATTGTAGGGATAAAAAAGTAAAAATCCCATTTTTATCTTAAAAAAGAAAAAGGAAATGATTTATGCTGAAAAAAAGGAGACATGATTTATGCTTTCTGCAAAAGTAATTTATTTATGGCTTCAATGAAACTGCCGAAGCTCTTGGATAATTTTTGCAGACTTTCCTCTTTTGATATGTAAATGCAGCAGGTAACTCAGGTTTCATTATCTCATATTTGTACTGCCAGGCTTTATCCTTTTCTTAAACTTAATTTTCAGGAGGGAAACATTTAACCATCTTGCAAGCTGGCTGGAAGATGCTAGGCAACATGCAAATGCTAATATGACAATTATGCTGATTGGGAACAAATGTGATCTTGCTCATAGAAGAGCTGTCAGCACTGAGGAAGGGGAGCGTTTTGCCAAGGAGAATGGACTGATCTTTATGGAGGCCTCAGCAAAAACAGCCCAGAATGTTGAGGAGGTAAGAAACAAAATGTTTTCATCACTGTGCATCATCCATTTATTAATTTTTCATCTTATTTGACATTCTAGTTTACCCACAGGCATTCATTCGCACAGCTGCAACTATCTACAAGAAGATTCAAGAAGGGGTCTTTGATGTATCCAATGAGGTCTGCTTTCCTTTTCCTTTTTGTAGTTCGCTTAACTATCTGTTGGGTTTAAATGTTAAAAGTGATTGCTACTTTTTCAAATTTAGAAAATGGCACAATCAGATTTAGAGCTTTAACCCCTTGCTATATTGCCACATAACAATGATGTTTTGGTCATGGCTACTGTTGCAGTCATTTGGAATCAAGGTTGGCTATGGGGGGATACCTGGCCCATCCGGTGGAGCCGGTGGTGTTTCGTCTCAAGGCGGCGGCTGTTGCAGTTGAGATAACATCAGAAGAAAGTGAATCTTCCCTGTTGATTGTGTTCCTACCATTGTCGTTTCAAATTTCAATTCATGTTAATTGGTTACAAGTTGGATACTAGATGTTTCTTTGACATCAGGGACATGAAACTCTTTTGAAATATGTCCGTGTGTGCATATGGCAGATATTGTACAATCCTCATGGCGTCGTCTTTAATCGCCTGCCTTTGTATATCCGACAGACAGCAACTCCTCTTCAGTTACCTTTGTGCTCTTGAAAATTGAAAAAGGCTGTTGGATGTTATTGTTATTATTATATCTGTGGTGCTTTGTTTTCATAAAATTTGCTTTAATTCGGGGAATTTCCGCATGCCATTTTGCAGATGTTCTCGGGATGAACTTGTGATTTTGCAACCTCCTCTCTCTCTCTCAAGTGTAGATTAGTCATTTTTTCCTCCTTTATTCCAAAGTGGTGAACACTAAAGAGAACGGACATTTGCGGCTGGTGTATAGGTGACAAGCGTGGAAGATTAGAAGTTTGTGATGGAGTATGTATGCGAGAAAAGTTTCTGTTATGGTTGACGTATACCGTGGGATAATTTTGACCAAATGGAGAAAAGGGAAACAATATTTACACAAACTTGAGGTAGGAATACCAATTGCTAAGCAACTAGGCGACAGTATAATTGTTTCAGATTGATGATTCAAGAAAGCCAAAAACAATCGAGTAGATCGCAATCGTAAACGATAGTTGATCAATGAAAGTGCAATCGGAAAGCTGTGCGGGACATGCAAGTTGGCAAGGATGTTTTCGCAGATCTGAGTGTTTAGGGTGAAGCATGCAACCCCAAAGTCAGGTATACGACATTAAAAAGGGAGAGCAACGCCCATGGTCTTTTGCAGGTCCAATTGTCTAGACACCCTTTACCGAGGGGGACACGGTCCGATCCCAAGTATATGTCAGCTTAGTTTGGTTTTACCTGTGGCTGCAAGAAGAGTAATACTAACTAGGCATTGCAGTAATACAATGCGCCTGTGCAGTTGAGGCATCATATGCTCATGCGTTTTGATGATTCATGAGATTGTACAAAAATAAGATATCTGTTTTTTTTTTTTTAACTTTTTTAAAACTGTGCAATTAAAGATTATGACATGGATACAGACTTGGTGTGATCTCCTTAACTTTGGCTAGTGTTTTGCACTCGTTGCGCTGGGACAACAGTGTTAGAATCTCGTAATCCATATTAGATTTGCCCAAACCTCAGGATGTTGCAGCAAGTGTTAAGGATATCTGCATCCACATCCATTTAATTGCTTCACTTGTAGAAGGGTGATCTCCCTTGTTGTTTATCATTAGCCATATGCCCATAAATGGGCAAGAGAACAACCGAAAGAAATTCACTTTTTAGTGAGAGGTGTTATTGATAAATCAAGACATTGGGTGTGCGGTTTTTGGTACTCTTGGTTTCCTAATCATCTTGGTTTTCTTTCCCTCAAAGTTGTAGTTTTGCTCGGGATTGTTTGCATTGTCATCAAAGTATTGTAAATTTGTAATCATTTAAATAGATGTTAACTCAATGTGCTTTGCCCAGTTGTAAAATATTATAAAACACCTTTCATATCTCACGGAAATACGTGTTTTACAGCATTTTACATCAAGCGAGAGCACCAAACTTGTTTGGGGAAATGTAGACGTACTTATAATTTGTTATATTTATAATAAAAAATAAAAAGTTTTTTTTTTTCATTTCCTCATCCAATCTCAATTTTCATTTGAAACTAGAATAATGCTTACTGCAATGTCCTTTGTTGCAATGAGGACATTGTAGTGGATATTTTTTTTTTACCCCCACATGTCCTGTATTGTCATACAACATGATCTCTGATCCGACAACTTAAAATATTTAAAAATTAAAAGTTATTATCGGATTCGGTCCATTAAGGATATTTTTTACTATTCACTAGAGTTTGAGTTGATTTTTAGAATTTTTTGAGTTAGTCAAATTGAAGATTAGGTTGTATGGCCATAAAAGACATATGCGGGCCATCCTGAAATTTTTTTAACCTATGGCAATGACCCCATTACAATAGAAGAGACATTACTGCAAGCATTACTTTTATAAACTTGTCATAAGTTGGTTGATCATGACATTGGCCACAAAAACCCTTCCCCCAAACTCTCAGCCCACCTTGTAAAGGAGAGAACAAAAAAAAAAAAACCCTTCTCAACCAGTACTCTTCCAAAAGCCACACAATTACAATTTGATCCCTCCCTTTTATTTTTATCTCCTTTTACCATCTTCTTCCTCCCACCCCTACCTCTTCCTCTTCCGATACCATAACACTACCCCGGTTAGATCCGCCCCACCGCTACCTGCGCCCATCCCCGGCGCACGATAGCCTTCTCCGCCCTCCTCTTTCACCCCCACCTCCGCCATCTCCTGCCATGGCGTCCTCCGGAAACCCTAACCAGGTGCCCCACTTCGACGTGCACAAGCTCTTCAAGCCCCCGCCCAACCCTGCCCAGAACCCCCCCGGCCCTCCCGGCAACGCCCCCTTTCTCCCGCCGTCCTCCTACCCGGCGGCGGCCCCCACTTCCTACCCCACCCCTCCCTCCCCCCCCTTCTCCTACCCCGCTCAGACCACCCCCTTCTACTATCCCCATCCCCACCAGCACCACCACCAGCAGCACCATCCCTTCCTCCACTACCCCCAGGAACCCCTGGCCCCTCGCCCCACGTTGCCTTACCCTTCCCTTCTCCCCAACCCCAGCCAGTCCCCCTCCGCCGCCGCCAACCCCGGCGCCCGCCTCATGGCCCTGCTCGGCACCGCCCCCCCGGCTCCGCTTGAGACTGCCATCTCCATGCCGCCGCCTTCCTCCCTCCCCTCGGCGCCGTCCGGGGAGTTCTCATTGCCGCCTCCGGTGGCCCTCGCGACCGTCCCGTCGGCGCCGCCGATGATCGCGCCGGGGGCGCCGGCTCCGCCGGGGCCGGCGAGGTTGCCCAGCGGTAAGCAGCCCCGGGGCCGGTACCTCGGCGGCGGCGACCGGGCCGTGTACGATGTGGATGTCAGGGAGTCGCAGCCGCCGCAGCTGGAGGTGACGCCGATCACCAAATATTCGTCGGATCCGGGGCTCGTCCTCGGCCGCCAGATTGCGGTAAACCGGACATACATATGCTATGGGCTCCGGCAGGGGAACATCCGGGTGCTCAATATAAACACGGCGTTGAGGTCCCTGCTCCGGGGGCACACCCAGGTGTGAGAGTATTCTGCTTGAATAGGTGTATACACTTGATTTTTATGATTTTTATAGACTGTGGAGTTGATATTTATGTTCTGAGCCAATTCCCACATTCATTTTTTTTTCTTTGGGTGATATCTAACATGATCTCATGTTTGGTGGAGATTTCACTATAAGTGCTGTTCGAAGTGCTATGGGAGACCCAAACAATAGTTTTTTGTGTTGAAGTCGGGAAGTGGGTGAAACTTGAAACTTGGGTTTTGGTTTGCTAAGTTTTTGCTACTCTAGATGTCTCACACTCAGAACTGGGAGGGGGTCCTTAGCATTCCTCCTTCGGTGTAAATAGCTGCTTCTTTTCAAGGCCGCTTTGTCCTTTGTGCGTCAATTAATTGATTGTTGCCTGTGAATTTAATGACAACATAGTTGCCAAGGCGGTACGGTGACCCAAGGCATGCTCCGGGTCCGTTTAGGTGCCTGCCTAGGCGTACACTTAGGAATAATATATTCAATATTACACCAATATGACATTAATATGGAAATTATAAGAAAAACACTAATATGATATTAATATGAAACCTAATTAGTAGTTTATTACAAATTTACAAAGTATCAAAGTTAAATGTGTGAGTGAAAAATAATTACAAAAAAATCAAATTTAATAATAAAAATACTGACCAAATATTTGTCAATCTTCTTCTTCCAAAATCTACAACATTATGCTGACAACAACAATGTATAGATGATGCAATAATGTGAAACACATAAAAAAAAGGCAACATGCTTACATGAACAGTGCACAGTACACTGTGAGGGAGAGGGGGACGGAGATTGAAATAGAGAGAGCTAGGGAGGGAGAGGGGTATTGAGATAGAGATGAGGAGAGAAAGGGATAGTGATAGAGAGTGAGAGGGGAAAGAGGAGAAAGGGTGTACTCAACATTGGACATGGAGGGAGTGCACAGTGTACTGTCCCTCTCCCTGTGACAGTGCATGAAAAGTGCAGTCTGTGCACGTACATGCACAGTGAGTGTGAGCCTGCAAAGGGTTCTCAGCACCAGAATGGAAGGAGAGGGAGATATTAAGATTGAGAGTGAGAAATACCTAAAACGCAGCAGCAGATGGCGGCGGACAGTAGTGGATGGCAGCTGACGGCGGCAGAGAAGTGACGGACGGCAGTGGACGGTGGCGGATGGCAGCGGACGGTGGCAGAGAGGCAGTGCAATTGATGGTGTAGAGTGGCTGGGTGTACAAAACCCTAGCAGCCAGTCGAGATTGTCGGGGGGCTCGGGGGTTGGAAATGAAGAGAAGGGGAAATATGGGGCTGGACCTTTAAATAGGTGGATCTGATTGGGTCTGGACCCAATCAGATCCATGACTAGGCAGCCTGAGTGGTTCGCCTGGCCCGCCTGGGCGCCTAGGCGACCGCCCGGCTCGCCTTTTGGGCAACAAATAGGGCGCCGATTCGCCTGGCCCATATTTTGGCGCCTAGACGCCCGCCTTGACAACTATGAACGACATGTTCCGTGCTTGGTACCATCCATATATATTTCAGGCCTGTAAAGCTATTCATGGTTAGAACAGTGAGCCTAGAGGATCATTCCAATTTTATTCAAAAGTAGGGGTTCAAATGAGCTGAGTTGAGTCTTACCCTGTTCAAGCTTGGTTCAATTAATTCTAATCGAGTTTGAGTTGGAGCCAAATATTTATGATGGTTGTTCAAGCTTGGCTCTTTTAGATATTAAATGAGCTCGCGCTGAGGATCGAGTAGCTCGCGAGCCCAATGAGTTCATTATAAATTTAGTCCAAAAAAAATTAAATTTAAATTTATAAACTCAGGCCAAACCATGCTGAGTACCAAGTTATTTGCACCCCTAGTTATTTGATAGAAAATTCTATAAGACATTAAATGTCTTATTAACTAAGTTTGTTCATGAATAGAATAATTACATGAGTACTTAAATGAGCTCTTAATGAGTATGTAAACCCACTTTTAATGAGTATTAAAATAAGTTCTTAACGAGTACTTAAACAAGCTTGTTCATGAACATAATCGAGCTGAGCTCGCCCAAGTTTGGCTCATTTAATGAACATTGTTCATTTTTTTGTTTAACCTTGTTTATTTGGCTTAAAAAGCGAGCTGAGTTGAGTTATTATGGAGTAGTCTTACAAGCTGTTCATCGAGCATATTGGTTTATTTGCAGCCCTATTCAAAAGAGGGGAGAAATGAGGGACATGCTAGCTAGCTAAATGATATGAAGGGATTTTGGCTGTTGTATTCTCTCTCCCTGCTACTGTACCTTATTACAATATCGTGTATCTTCTTGTCAATTTTATACTTTACATGAGTTCCCCAGCCACTCCTTCCCTCTCCCTCCCACTCCCCCTCTAGGTAGAAAATCAGCTGTAAATCTAGTTTACAATTTGTTTTTAATCTGGAAAAATGATTGTGGTTACACTGCCCTCTTCTTTGGCTAAACAGAGGATATATATCCAAGTGGAGGAGAGGACAGGTTCCTCTCCCTTACCAAAAAGAAAACTGAAACATTAAGTATCGTATCCAATACCAATTTTGATTTTCATAGCCAATTCAATCAATTTACCAGCCTTAAGAAGATCTTTCTGGATAGGTAAAAGCAGACTTGTATTATTTGCCTATAGATAGAATTTAGGTTCTGTCCAGTAGTGTTTAAATGTTATCTTCCCACAGGTTGTGGGTTCGAATCCCCGCGTCTCCCTCGAAGTAGTTGCCCAGCATGGTACCCCCTCATGTGCTGGGGCAGTTTATCCGGTATGGCGGGTGTTTGGTCTGGGAGCTGCCCCAAAATCCAGCCGCTGCGCAGTATACCTCGGGTGTCTTGCCTGGGAGTTCCCCAAACCCCAGCCAGGGTTTCCGCGCAAGTACTACCCATAGTTGTCAATCCCGTCCCGTCCCAGCTGAAATTGGCCAGGATGTCCCATCCCAGTGAGGAAATGGGACGGGATAGTTTCTTGTCTATCCCGGTTAGTTCCCTGTCTGTCCCGGCCCGTCTCCGCTTGTTACGATATGTCCCAGCCAGTCCCAGCCAGAATAATATCTTGGCCTGATTTTTTCTAAATTCCTTAAGCTACTTGTTAGCCTATTTTAGGAGTTTCACTTGATAAATATACTCCTTTATAAACCCATAAAGCCATTCTAAACACCTCTGTTGCATTAATTTGGTGTTATTTCTATGTGATATGTTTATTTTGCTATTAATTATAGTATACATATGTTCTATATTAATTAGAATATGTATGAGAAAAATTTCGGGATGGGACACCTGAATTGTTTGGGTCTCCGGAACGTCCCATCCCAGTAGAAAAACAAGATGGGGATCAGGATGGGATCGACAAATATGGTACTACCTCCACTAAAAAAAAGTTTAAATGTTATCATCTTTTTCCAAAGTGAAAATGTCTCTGTAACTAACTTCTGCAGCCATTTTCCAGGTAGGGTAGTATTCATATGCTGAATATTTTTAACTCCCAGTTCCCTTATTAATAATAGGTCTACATGGCGCCTTCACATAACCATTGGGATATATTTGGACTTTCCATTAGTACAACCAATAAGAACTTCTTTTAATGCCACACGAAGCTTCCTTTTGTCCATACAAAGTTTTTCTTAATCTGATCTACTATATGCGTCTTTACCAGGTATAAGGAACACAGACATACAGTGCTTCAGAAGGTTAGAGGGCACTGAGTGTAATAGTGTTATTCTCCCACCCAAAGACAGGTTCTTGGTTTTCCATATACCCAATTTTCTTTGCATTTTCTGAATAAGTGGCTCACACACTTGAGTATTTCAGTCTTCTAGAGTTAAGGGGTCACATAATAGGAAGAGTCTTCATGTTGCAGCCCATAGTATCAGCACATCGATTGTTCATATCTTTTAACATATTTATTTGCAGGCACTTAAACATATTTATTCTCATAATTGATTTCTATGAAAACTTATTTTAAGTTGCATGCATTGCTCCAAACTCCTTAAAATGAAGATGCGGCTTTTCATCATCCCTTCCAAGAATGGACGACTTATTGCTATCACGAGAATGGCCATCCAAAGTCAAAATCTTCATGTGGAAACTAATTCAGAACAGGCTCCCATTGCTATCACGACTCAAAAGACTAAATATTACTTCCAAGGATACCTGCCCTTTCTGTGGGCTGTTTCCTGAAACTGTGGATCATTTATTCCTAGAATGTGGCATTATTTCTGTCGTCTAGTCGACCTTATTCAGATGCCTCAGTTTGATCTGCACTTATTCCTCCTTCATATCCTCTCTTCTCTCCACTTGGGCAGACCTTCTTCCTGACAACTCAGATAAGATTACGTGGAAATATGTTGCTTGGGGCTTTTATTTGGGCTGTTTGGAAGGAAGGGAATTCAAGATGCTTCAATAAGGAATTCTCCGCTCCTTTTCTCATCATCCAGCATACCATCAGGCTGATCCTTAACTGAAGAATAGACTTTCAGAACTCTATGATTTCAGAGTCCTCTATTATTTCCTCCCTCTTACTTTGGAATAAGCTTATTTTGTAATGGGTCTTTTGTATGAGCTTTATGGGTCTTACTAATACTTGCTGCACTGAGGGTGCCAATTGCACTGACCCTCAGTGCGGTGGGTAAATAAAAAAAATATTTTTTGAAAATTTTTTAGGTGGGTCCCGAGGTGCCCTACATGTCCGCACAGGCTGATCTCTGATCGGGCGGCCCAAAAAATCTGAAAAATAAAAAATCGAGCCCCAATGAACAGTAAAAATGCCCTTAATGGGCCTAGCCCGATAACTGTTTTTGATTTTTCAGATTTTTTTGAGTCGTCCTTCAGAGACCGATCTGTATGGACATGTAGGGCACCTCAGGGCCCACCTAAAAAAATTTATTTTTTTTCTTTTAATTTACCCACTGCACTGAGGGTTAGTACAATTGGCACCCTCGTGCGGCGAGTATTACTCTTGGTTCTGTTGTTTTTCCTTCGGTTACTTACTTTGTAACCACCCCCTCTATACCTTGTGCCAATTTTTCTACTTAATATAATTGTGACTTTTCCACCTTACAAAAATAAAAAATCATCCCTTCCAAGAACAGAAGAGTGTCATCTGTATTGTAGATGCGGAATCCTTATAAACCTGAACTCCTTGTAATCATCCTTATCCGGCAATTTTACACATCTTGCTTAACACATGCAACTAAAACAAAGAGTTGTGGGGACGAAGGGTCCCTGTCTAAGTTGTTTGGAACTTTGAAAAAATCCATGCACATTTCTATTGAGTGAAACTGAGAATTTGGCTGTGCTGGTGCAATCTTTAATCAGATTCATCCAATGATCACAAAACTTGTGATTCAATATGATGCTTAACAAACATTTCCAGGAGACTTTGTTATATCCAACTTGCAAGCAAGGTCTTCCTTCTTTTATTTTCTCATGAATGTCCTGGTGCCTTTTTGCTTATGTGACAACATAAGGTGATGAGTTGAAGCTTTTCTTAGTGTTGTATCTTCATGAATATTATATTTAAACAATATTCAATTCTTAGGTTGTTGGTTGGGTAGTTGAATGGTTATTGTTTACTATCTATATAGTTTGTTCTCTTGTTGGAGAATAGAAAGGTTAGTTGGATGGATCGAAATGTTGATTCTTAGTTGTTTGCAATAATTGAAACATGTAAATGGAGACACTTATTTTTTTTCTCATGATGTTACCATGTGTGGCCTATAGATTTATATTTGAATTTCCTTGGAAAGAGAGGATTACTTCTTTTGGCACTAGCATCATCTTGAAAGCTTTGTTTTCTTAGAAAAAAATGAGAAAAAAAGGGTTAAAGGTCCAAGAATGGAAGATTGTTTAATCAAAAGATAGAAGATAGAGTCGAACTACCAACTATAATGAAAGGAAGCGGAAATCTTTGATTACCTTTTCCTCTTTTTTTTTTTTTTTTTTTTTTTCTTCCTCTTCTCTACATAAGTGGAACTAATGAAACGTTAAGACCATGAGATTTACATATCCAAGAGTATTCACTTCTGGATTCTCATATTTCCAGTTGTGTGACAATGTAGATCTCCATAATAACCTCACATAGTAAAAGAATTACAAAGATACCATTGGAAGGATGCCTGATTTTCGTCTGAAAATGGCCAGGACGCCAAATAAGGTACTAAGGCATATCAGAGTGTGCAACTGACTTCTGTTGAGCTTTCCAAGGTGCCTTGGTTGCCTTGTCTGTCTATAATGCATAGTCATTTTGGCTATGCCCTGAAAACATTCACGAATGAGCATCACCAAGTCGTGGAACATGGGCTGTATGTTCCACTTTCAAAACATTGTTGGTGAACTTTTACGCAAGTGAGGAGGAGGGAGAAGCCATTGTTAGGGAGTAGCCATTATTAGGGAGAAATCATTATTGCTGGCTATGCCCTGAAAACAATCATTGGTAATTTTTTTGAATGTTCAAAAGAAAAATGGTATTTTTTGTATTCAAGAAACTAAAGGTGATCAGGAGGGAGAAGCCATTCTTTATGAAGTGTTCCACACCTTGCTATTGCTATGTGGCACAATTCTCTCACTCACTCTTGTTTTATTCTTTGCACATTATATTAAAAGGATCAGCATTGGCCCTGATATTATATCGCATAGACATCATTCAGAAAGCATAGTGCAACGCACTTTGTGGGCCCCGCCAATTCTCTGCATTATAAGAGGATACTATTAACAAGTACTATTCACATACACTATTTATCGACACTATTCATTGTCACTATTCATGCGCTCAGTGTAAGCCTTGGCTCTAGTTGGGTCTGTTTCGGAGCATTTGACCATGTTTGGATATAATTCAATTCATTTGTTTGATAAAAGGATATGCGACACACTTTGTTGAGATGCACTATTCACATGCGATTCAGCTACAATGAGCCTTCATTAGGGATTGTGCCTCGTCGGCACACTTCATTTGTTTATTTGGATGAGATCACATGTTGTGCACTATTCATCTTCTGGCGATGACTGTTCCAGGTGGGTCTCACAGACATGCAGTATCGTGAGATAGCATTGCATTTGAATGAATCAACAGATTGTCTTTGATCAACATAGCCACACAGTGTACTTTCGGGTCTACTGTTTAACTCTGGCGACAATTGTCCGGGACGAGTCCTACAATTGGACAATGTCGCACATTAACACGAAGCCGCGTATGATACAATTCATTTTGACTTGTGCCTCTAGTATGCGTGACAGAGTACACTATTCATGCCCTATCGACGACTGTCTTGGGTGGATCCCACAAACGTATATGGGTACAAGGCAATATGACAATGTGATACTATTAACGACGATGTCACATTATTCATTGCGGCGGTGACACTATTCACGATGACGGCGCACTATTTATGGCATGGGCAACACACTATTTATGACGGCAACAATACACTATTCATGGCGGTGGTGGCGCACTATTTATGGCGGTGGTGACGCACTATTCATGGCGGCGGCGACGCACTATTCATAGTGGCGGTGTCGTACTACTCATGGCGGCGGCGGCACACTATTCATGAGTGCGGCGATGCACTATTCATGGTGGCGGCGACACACTATTCATAGCAGCGATGACGCACTATTCATGGCGGCATTGATGTACTATTCATGGCGGCGACAACACTATTTATGAAGGCGGCGGCGTACTATTCATGGTGGAGGTGACACACTATTCATAGCGGAGGCGGCGCACTATCTATTCGGCAGTACACTACTCAACGGCGACATCGTACTATTCGAGGTGGCGGCGACGTACTATTTGTGGTGGCGGCGGTGCAATATTCGTGGTGCCGGCAACACACTCTTCATGGCGGCGGCATACTATTCATGGCAGCGGCGGCATACTACTCATGGCGGCGGTGGCGCACTACTCATGGTGGCGGCGACACACTATTCATGGCGGCGACGTCATACTATTCATGGCGGCGGCGACACATTATTCATGGCGGCGGTGACGTCATACTATTTATGGCGGCGGCAGCGCACTATTCATGATGGCGGCACACTATTCATCCGGCGAGACGAATTAGAAGGTTGGCGACCCTCGAACCATGTAGAGATTGGCCGGCGACGTAACTTCTATGCGTGCAGTATCTCGACGACATCTTTCATAAACTCAAGGCTCGCCGATTGCCGATTGTTTGTAACATCAGGCCGAGAGGGCATTGTCTTGACTCAACAACTCACCATCGTCGTGTTGATACGGGTCGACAAGGCTTCGATTTAACTCGATTACTCGACAGTTCACCACTGCCTTATTGACGTGACGATGGGCCGATGAGTCTTCAAGGTAACTCGACAGCTCGCCATCGCCGTGTCGTGATGATGATGGGCCAACGAGGCTTCCGTCTTTACTCGATAGCTCGCCATCGCCGCATCGAGGCGACGATGGGCCGACAAGGCTTCAATTTAACTCGACTGCTCGACAACTCATCACTGCCATATTGACGTGACGATGGGCCGATGAGTCTTCAAAGTAACTTGATAGCTCACCATCGCCGTGTCATGACGATGATGGGCCGACGAGGCTTCCGTTTTCACTCGACAGTTCGCCATTGCTGCATCGAGGCGACGATGGGCCGACGAGGACGGCTTCGACTAAAACTTAGACAAGTAGATTATCGGCATTGGGCGGCATGACTCATGACCATGCCGCCAAGGCTGGGCAACATGGTTTTTGGCCATGCCGCCAAGGCTAGGCGGCATGGTTTTTGCCTTGGAGAAGGAGGAGAGGATGAGAGCTTCAACTTTTCTACTAACTCTTTTCCACGAATCCATTACAAAGAGGGGATTGTGGGGGTATTTATAGAATATTACAGCCAATGGGGAGCTGCCAAGTGGCAGCCTGTGGTTGGTTCATGGAAGCGGGCCATGTTTAGGTGGCGAGCCTTCATTCGTCCACGCTCCCTCCAATTGGTCCACGTGGCGGTGATGGAGCACGAGGTGGCGATGACATGACGCTGATGATGAAGCGGTGAAGATCCATGTGGCACCTCCTTATTGGGCCATGTGAGCATGTGTGGGGCCCACTCATTTTCAAATTTTTCTTTTAAAAAAATGTTTTAATAGGCCAAAGCCCAGAAGCATGCCGCCAAGGGCGGGTGGCATGGCTGGGGGGCAGTAGCCCCTTCATGGGGCTCTGCCGCCCATAGGGGGTGGCAGAGCCAGGGCCTAACGGCTTGGGTTGCCGCCCATAGGGGGCGGCAGGCCCAAAGGACTGCCGCTGGGCAGCAATGAGTGGGGGGGGGTATTTTGGGATTTTTTGTCTTCTGATTTTTGGGTTTTTTGGGTCTATTTTTTATTTTCAGAGGATTTTGAGGAAATTTTGATGGGAGGCCCTTCTTCGTTTTGAATTTTTGATATTTGGCCTTCCAAAAAATTTCTTATAAGAAATTTGCTGTCCACAAAGACTTGATGCAGCTGTTACAATTACTGAACCTGCAGTAGTTGGACCTCTCTATTCAGGACTGGTGGACATGGAGATGGGACGGGAAGGGCAGTTTCTTTATTAAGTGTTTATACTCCACCCTTGCCGATGGACGGACTAGATACCCATTTTATTTGGCAGTTTGGAAAGCCAAGAGTCCACTCAAGGTGTAGCTTCTTCTTTGGCGTTCCTCGATGAATAAGCTTCCTACTTGTGATGGTCAATTCCTCCCAGACTTGCAAAATATGTGCCCCCCTTTGTGGGGCTAATGATGAGACTCTGGATCATCTCTTCATGTCTTGTCCCTTCTCTGAGGTGGTGTGGCAATTGTTATTCAGCCAGTCTAAGGTGGCCGCCACTTAGTGGGTATCGGTGGACAATCTACTGCTTGCATGGGGAAGGCATTGGACCAGGAAGAAAGATTGCGTTCTGTGGTTGCTGATCCTTCATGCTACCATTTGGGCCCTCTGGATAGAATGTAATAGAAGAATTTTTAAGAGGGAGGCCTAGACCCCTCATTGGGTTTTCCTGTTTGTTTGTGGTAGACTCAGAGAATGGGCAAGTGTCCACTGTGATGTTGATAATTGCCACTACTTATTTTGTCTTCTTGGGGTTTTGCACATGGGCTTTTTTGTGATGCCATCTATGATATGGTTTATTCTGACAGCCGTGTCAAGTCTCATTCTGGATATGTTTAACAAGCACAATGGGATTTTGAAAAATCTGACAAATGGACACGACTAGTAAGCTATTGACATGTCATGTATGATAACGTGCATGGGAGAAGAAGGAACACAGACTTCTGCCCCAAATTTGAAAAGATAAAAAGGACAGTGCTACAATACGTGGATTGCGGATTTTATGTGACAGTCCTGTTTAGCCTGCAGCAATTCTAACAGTGATTGGATGATATCGGCATCTGAGGCCACAAGAGTGCAGCTCAATTTTGTCATCCTCTGCAAATTTCCTCTTGGAATCTTTGAGGTGACCAATTCAGCTGTTCACTTTGCCATGGAAGTATCTTGTTGCTGAGATTTCTGTAATACTACAACTGATCTTGCATGTTGATAGAGAGGGTTGGAATCCGTTTTCCTTTTCTGGCAATTGTTTTTTCTATATAATCAGCCAGTAGCTTGAGGGCATAAGAGCTTTTTCTGGCATGTTGTTTGGAGGGTGAGGAACTTCTCCTTCCTCACTTGGTTGTACTGCCTATATTTATGTTATAAAATTAGTCACACAAGCTATCATTTGTTTTCATAAAAAGAAATTTAAAAGAAGCAGTTAAAAATTTAAAAGCGTATCTGGTGTGGTGGTCCATTAGTATTCTTATCTTAAATCCTGAAACAGAAGGTTCGTATGTGTTGATGTTTGAATTGGAAGCATCTGAACCAAGAAAAATAACAGGAAACTAGTGAATACATGGGATCATAGTTGTCAGGGTGGTGAGGCGACCCAATGTGTACTTGGGGTCCTAGAATGCCTGCCTAAGCGGTGCCTTCACAATCAAGTGGTGTGGGAAGGGGGGAGGGGGAGATACTCACAGATAGGGAGATAAACACTTGAAAATGAAGGAGAAGAAATGACATGTATACAGAAACTCAGGAACGACGAGAGGATGCTAGTGGCCAGAAGGGGTTCCCGATTTGTGGACATGGGCAAGTGGGGCTTGTTGCCTCATCGTGGCCATCATAGTGAGAGGAGAAAATATAGTAATGCCTCATCATTAACACTGAGATTTGTTCACCGAGGAGTGATGGGATTCTTTCAGTAAAACTCTTGACATGAAACTTCTTAGCATTATTGGGGAATATTGCAGGTGAAGTATAGAGCTTTATTTGTCCTTATTTCCTTCTTTAGGCCATCATTTGGATTTTTCAGGACACTAAACAGTAATGAATTCAACTTGTTGTTGTGTGTGATGGGAATATGCTCGATTTTTAGTTGCAAATTATACAATCTGAAGGTGCCTTTTCCATTAGGATTCAAAAACCTAGCTAGTCTGCTTTCCCAAAACCCTGTTTACTGTAACTGCACTAGTTTGTTGTGGATACTTCACTTTGGAAAGGTATTTAACTATACCAATTATATTCTGATGCTTCCATGTTTCAGACACCCAACAAAGAGTTGTTAGCACCCCCAAGTGTAATTTTCATATGAAGGGCCATCTTCCACTATTTTTTTTTTTTACCTTTCTTTAAACTCTTGATTAACCATGTTTAATTTTGACCATGATCTTCTTCAAAAAAACGGGAAAAAGAGAAGGGGAATATTCCTGCATGTAGATATAAGAAGAATCCATTAAGCATTCTGCTCTTGAAGATGGCATGCAGACCAGTCAAGGAAGGGGGTTCTGAGTGAAGGGTTGGATCGTCATTCTTTGGTAATTGGTATACTGCATTCATCTACATATAAGTTGCTCTAAGGGTTTTGCAAAACTTTAAGCTATATCTCTGCTTCATGTCATCTGAAGTAATCGAGTTTTGCAAGAGTTTCTGGGCAATTCAATACTCAACCGGCCCCATGGGTTCACATACTACATTTTTACTCTTTTGTGATTATCTGGAAGAGAACATTATATACTTCAGTTTTGTTATTGTTTCTTGTTTTGGCTTCTCTCTCTCTCTCTCTCTGAGTTTGTTAAACTCTTTAATGTGTAGGCTGCATGTTTCAATACATTACTTATGCAGCACAGTATGTGGATGAGTTTCAGCTTTCTTGTGTCAAACTAGACATTTGAGGCCACAAAGTTGGCATCTTGTAAAGCTCACTCTTGCTGTTCTATTATTAATTTTTTTTGATGTGGCATCATTTGTTTCTGCAGAGGGTTACAGATATGGCTTTCTTTGCTGAGGATGTTCACTTGCTTGCAAGGTACCCATTGCTTGTATTCATCTATTTCCTAACCATTGGTATCGCCATTCACATTGATAAACCCATGAATTCACTTTTTCCCTGTTTTTGGTCAGTGCAAGTGCTGATGGAAGGGTTTTTGTGTGGAGGATTTATGAGGGTGCTGATAAGGAGGATAAGCCCCAGATAACAGGAAAAATTATTGTTGCCATGCAGATAATGTCAAATGGGGAGTCATTTCATCCAAAAGTCTGCTGGCACTGTCACAAACAAGTAACGTTAACACTATAACACTATAACATATCTTGTCTCTGATGCTTTTGATTAATTACAGAGTTTGTACTATTTTCTCAATCATCATAGTTTATAAGGTTCTTTTATAACAGACTAGCTCAAACTGCTCTATTCTTGTTTCTATTTTGAAATGATGACAGTTTGCACCTGTAACTCTTTTCTGCTCTGCAGGAAGTCCTGGTTGTTGGAATTGGGAATTTTTTGGTCAAAATCGACACAAATAAAGTTGGAAAAGGTGAAGTATTTTCTGAAGAAGAGCCCTTAAGGTGCCCCATTGATAAGCTGATTGATGGGGTTCAACTTATTGGTAAGCATGATGGGGAGGTGACAGATTTGTCAATGTCTCAGTGGATGACTACCCGTTTAGCTTCAGCATCTGAAGATGGCACGGTTTGTATTTTTGTCTCACACCTAACTCTGCTTTTAAATATTAACCTTACTATTATGATTAAATATTTTATGAAGGGAGGTTGAAGATTGTCCAGACAGACACTGATGATTTATGGCATCTTTTATTATGTCTTGAAGATCTTTTTGTAGGTTAGCTGGCATGCAGTTTACATATACATCGTTACATCGTATGGATTTATTTTTCATTTTTTCTCGGACATGTGCACACAAAGTGAACCAAAAGATGCTTCTACTCCCCCCCCACCCCCCCAACCACACACAGACACACGCAATATTCCAATTGGTTTCATGTATGGCCAGTTTCAGTTGGCTCTCCTCCCACAATTTAAGTGCAGTCATCCTTTCAGTATTGTGGGCATGATGTTCCCTTTATGGAGAAATGGACACTTTTGTTGGAGTGTGGCTGTGATGACCAATATGGAGAATGACAAATGAACCTTGTGGTATGATCTGACCATGGCTAATATCTGTTGAATGTTTATGTTAAGAGATGGAGCACAAAATAAAGAAAGCTTTCTATTCAACGTTAAGGTAATGGCTGTCCCAGTTCATATACAGGTCATACGAGGCATTTCCTAACTCAAGTGGGAACTAGGACTTGCCCTAATACTAGTGTAACTAAGGTATATGTATAGTACTTTCCTAGTCTAAGTACGACTAGGATATACTAATCCAAGTAGAAGTGTGTATGTGTGTGTGCATGCTCACCCATGCAGTCGGCCAAACCCACGTCCACACAAACAATATAGATACACACGCACACCAACACATGCACACTTGCTCATGTAGGCACACAATATCTCTTTAATACCACCTCTAACAGTCCCTATTTGATGAAGATCTCTAGTAATGTACGAACTTGAAACAATATGATAATATGCTAACAGGTAAAATTGACCAAGAAATGTACATGTCCTTCATACAACAATGTAAAAACAAAATGAGTTCATATCCCAATAGATATATTGTAACCGGTTACCTGGTAGTTTATGTTCAAATCGATCAGTAAAGTTCTGTCCTTTCTACCATTGCAACTTGATGCCTGAAAACGTTTTAAGATAAGAAGGGTATAAATCTATGTAAACATATGGGCAAGTCCTACTCAACTAGGCATGCACAATAAATACTACATGTTGATAATTTCTACCATATGATTAAAAGTACCATGGCATATTTACTGTTCATATTCATGTATCTGCTACCAAAGAACAACAACTGGAAGTAAATCACAATCAAATCATGTAATCTGAAAGTCATAAAAACATATTCATTCTTTTGAAAGTAGATGATACTACAATACCATTAACAAAAGAAGGGAGTATACTAAAAGGGAGTAGGTAACAAGAATCCCCCTGTGTGAACGTAGAGGACTACCCAATCTTCCTGTACAAAAGCAAGGACTACACCATCTGCCTGTACAAAAGTAAAGGACTCCACAAAGATGGTGTGTGTAACGGTCTCACTTCGCTGATCTCTAGTAGGGACACAGTGTAAAAACAAAATAATAGGATGCATTAGTATATGCAAAGAATAGTTATATCCATTATACAACAGAAATATGAGGAAAATAAAGCACATATCCTAAGAAAGACAATAAACTGGCCATACCTAAGGTATTTCAAATTCGCATTGGTCTATTCTTTTTCACTTATGTTCCTGAAAAACATATCTTAAATCTTTTATGAGAACTCTAATTGAGATCTCAGTAGGGATCATTTACATCCCTACTGTTATCCCCACGCATCACCCCATTCTCTCGTCCTTACACATGCATATTTCTTTTATTTTTCATAAGATGGAACATGCTTTCATGAAGAGTGCAAATTTGATAGATACGACAAGGAACAAACGGAAAGATGAACAATAATGTAAAGTAAATTCATAATCTAGCCATTAATCAGATTCATGCTCTTTTCTCCTTTTCTTTTCTTCTTCATTTAGTGACCTTTTAGACTGGAAAAGAGCTGGATGAAGGTATAAGATTTCAGAATGGTGGAATACACTTGGAATAATGTGCATAATGATTTACAAGGGGTTAAATGTTTGGTGGTTAAACTGAAAACATTAAAGGCTGCAATTAAGATATGGGCTTTGCAATGGAAGAAACAAAATAATGAGGTGTTTTCTGCAATTACAAGAGACATCAATGAATTGGAGATCCAAGAAGAGGTCCGATCACTAACTGCTCAGGAGAAGGCCAAATTGACAATGCTTAGAATACAAATTAATGAATGGAGGATAAGGGAGGAAATTAAATGGAGACAGATCCAAGATCCAGTGGTTAAAAGAGGGGGATAATAACACTAGCTTTTTTCATATTATTGCAAATGGAAGAAGAAGAAGGAACACTGTTTCTACACTGGTAGTAAACGGGGTGTGGACAGATGACGAACAAGTTATCATAGGGGAAATACTCAATTTTTATCAAAATCTGTTTTCTGCGAACAAAGATGGTATCCGGCTTGGCAGAGTGAAGATGTGGTTAAACTCAATGAGGATGATAAGGACATGTTGATGTCCCATATTTCTGAGGATGAAGATAAACAAGCAATCTCTGAGTTGGGAAGTGAAAAAGCACCAGGTCCTGATGGAATGCAGATGTTCCTCTATCAATCCTTTTGGGATTTAGTGGGGAGAGATGTGATTCAGGCAGTTTGATATTGGTTTCATCATCAGAAGGGAGAGGAATATGTGAATCAAACATTTATTGTTTTATTGCCCAAGAAAGACAATGCAATGGAGCTGAAAGACTTTCACCCAATTAGTCTGTTAAATGGGTCGTATAAGATTTTTACTAAAATCTTGGCATCAAGAATGGGTAGGATAATCGGGAAACTGATCAATGTGCAACAAAATGCTTTTGTGCCTAGGAGGAATTTTTTGGACTCTTTTATTATAGCACATAAGGTGCTGTTTGTCATGAAGAGAGAGAAGAGGAAAGGAATGATGCTTAAATTGGACTTCTATAAGGCTTATGATAAAGTTTCATGGCAATGCCTGTGGAATGTATTATACAAGCATGATTTTCCTGATCAGTGGGTGCACATTCTGTAGAATTATATTTCCATAGCTGTCTTCTCTATGATAATTAATGGAAGAGTGGAAGGTTTTTTCAAAAGCTCTAGAGGATTATGGCAAGGGGATCCATTATCTCCATATCTTTTTATATTAGTGGCAAATATCCTCAGTATCATGTGTCAAATGGCAGGAGAGGAAGATTGGTTCCAAGGCGTCAAAGTGTTGAACTCTGGGCTATCTATATCTCATCTGCAATATGTAGATGATACTTTATTATTCTTAGAAGGAGGGACAGAACAATTACATAGGCTTTTGTTTGTACTGAAGACATTTGAATTCACCTCAGGACTTCACATAAATTTTGAAAAAAGCTCTTATCATTGGAGTTAATATGCAGGAAGATGAATTGAAAGAGTGTGCTCAGGTTTTAAAATGCAGAATTGAAGGGTTGCCGATTGTGTATTTGGGGTTACCCCTACACTACAAATCAAGAAGGATTGTTGATTGGGAGCCTACGGTAACCAAATTGCACAGGAAATTAGCATAGTGGAAGGCTAAAAATCTGAGTCTTGGAGGCTGGATCACTCTTATAAATTCTGTCCTTTCTTCTATTTATGTGTATTATATGTCAGTTTTTATCATGCCAAAGGAGGTCATAAGAAGAATTGATAAAATCCGAAGGTTTTTTCTGTGGGGAGGCAATAATGAGAATAAAAAAGGAATTCCCTTAGTAGAATGGAAGAAAGTCTGTCAGCCAACAAAAAATGGAGGTCTGGGAGTCAAGAATTTGACCATTATGAATCTTTCTTTGCTGGGAAAATGGTTATGGAGAAATGTTGAATGATGAAGCACATATGTGGAAAGAAATTATGAAAGTCAGGTATTATGCCAACAGTGGAAGATTCAGCTTTTTCAACACCAACTGAAGAGTTTTGTGTCCGATTTGGAAAGGCATAATGAAATTTGAGGAATGGGTTTTTAAATTCAGTAAGATCACCGTGGGAGATGGAAAGAATACATATTTCTGGTATGATAGATAGGCTGGTGAGTACATGCTTAAAAATAAATTCTCTCTTATTTTTAATCTTGTTGTGGATAAATGGAAAAAAGTTGAAGAGGTGTATACTTTTGAGGAGGGAAGGTACTATTGGAATGTTATACTTAGGAGAAATCTGAGGGACTCAGAATTTGAACAATTTTAAGAACTTATGTGCTTCCTGAATGATGTTCAGATCGATTTACAGAGACATGATATGATTGTTTGGAAAGAAAACAATGGTGTCTTTTCTGTTACATCACTTTATTCCTTGATTGAAGGGAACTTATCTAATTTTCCTTCTTTTAAGGGAATCTGGAGGGTAAAGTCACCATTGAAGATTAGAGCTTTTATGTGGTTGTTATTCCAAAAGAGAATTGTCACTAAAATTTACAGAAGACACTGGGATGCAAACTATACAACTATTTGTTCTATGTGTAATAAGTATGATGAGGATGTTGACCACTTATTCATCCATTGTGAAATTAGTAAAAGAAGTGTGGAGAGTATTTTATGGAAGTTTGAAGATGCAGCTGAGTTTTCTACACATTGAAGACATGTTCACATTCTTCAGAAATTATTCAGCAGGAAAGACAAAGATTCACCAAAAAATACTCTTAATTCTGTTGCATGCTGTGTGTTGGAGTATATGGAGGAGCATGAATGATAATTTGTTCAAGGGAATTAAAGTGTATATTGAAAATATTTGTCTCCAGGCGGCTACATTGTGGTATCAGTGGAGTCGACATATTTTAGGCATCCCAAGTGATAGTTGGGCTAGAGTAACAAGTCATATGTAATTTTTTCTTTTTTTTCTGTTCTTCGGTCTGAGGAACCTCTCTTCTAGACTGTGTTTGAATGTACTTCCTTTATTTATTTTAATAAAATTGGTAGCACATCTGATTATTTCTAAAAAAAAATCTTAATGATAACTAATTACTAATACTCGAATAGATAAGAAACTAGTCTTTAGAAGTCATATTCTTAGGGTCTTAGGAGTGAGTCATGTTCTTTCATAATCTTAGACTGGTCAATAATTCATAGTCGATTTTCACATCAATGGGTGACTCATCCTTTAACCCGAAATGATGGTGATAACCACTTACTAAGCAGTCATCGTGGCCGAGCAGGCCGTCCAATGACAGTCCTCTCGGCCTCTGTCTGTCCGCCCTATCAAGTTTCCGGAAACCTACTGGATGAGGCGGAAAAGCAACGTCCATGCCTCAGCCTACGAGTGAACTCAAGTAAGATCACTATCCTATGTCTAAGTCGATGTCTCGAACCTGAACTCTGGAACCGTAAGAAAAGTAGAGATGCTCCTTGCCTCGACATGATACATCATAAGGAGCTTGATCCGGGCGTTTCTTTATCCCTAAGGAACGGATTGTGTGGGTCCGTCTCGCTAATGAAGTGATGTCACTTTAATTCTTAAAAAAGACAAATCATCATATGAATCATCGTTCATCAACATTATAGGGATTCATAGTCATCATGGAAGGCCTTCTTGCCTTTGATTCATTTCATAGGTTCTTTTCTTCCTGAGGAGTGCACTAGAGTGTGCGTCCTATGTTCATGATCTTGTTCTTTTGCCCCCTTCATGGGGTCATCATCATCATCATGTAGATCTTCCATAGGTCATGCTAGAGTAAAACTACATATATATATATATATATATATATATATATATATATATATATATCTATACAATATTAAGGAGTTAGGTTTCAAATCTTTCTTTCTTTCATTACTCACAGGAGTCCATCGGTTCTTGTTCATTTCATAAAAAGGACATTTCATGGATATTTAGTAATTACTCATGCAAATGGTTTTTTGTGAAGGGATTCTCCAATTAGGATTTAGGAGATAATCCCCTAGCTAGGCTCATATAGGATTCATCATGGTTCTTCATATCTTGTCATCATGTTGCATTAAAGGGATAACAAGTAAAGGTATCATCCTACCTCTTAGAAGTGAAGAGCACGAGTAAAAGGAAGCTTTTCCGTCTCCGAGGACTTAGAGGAGGAAGACGTCGCTGCAGGTCTCTTTCCTCCCTCCTATCTTGCTCTTTATATGGCTTTAACAAATTCTTACTTCCTTTTTCAAATATTCTTAACCCCCTCTTCAACTTTTTCTTCTATCACTCTCCCAAAATCCCTCTCTATCTTATTCTTTTTCCTCCTTCCTCACTGTTCTTCTTCCTTTCTCTCTCTAACAGACCCTCTCTCTCTCTCTAGCCCACACTGCCTCTCTCTCTCTCAGCCTCTTGCTCTCTTCCTCACTCTCTCCCTCCTGCTCTCCCTTTCTTTCTCCCCCCTCCCTGCACAGCCTCTCTCTCCCTTCCTCTTTGCTGGCTGGCCAGACAGCCCCCCTGCAAACCCCCCCCCCCTCTTATATCGGGAGGTGGTTGGGACATGGAAGGAGAGAGGCGGAGGCCTCTCTTGGGCCCCCCCTTGGACAGCCCATTAACAGGCCCATAAACTCAGGCCCAATACCCCCTGTCTTGGGTCCAATAAAACCCCTAAGAACAGGCCCATTTATGGCAGCCCAAAAGCCCATTAAAAACAGGCCCATTAAATTATTAGGTCTGGCCCATTAGTATCCATTAAATCTCTTAGTTTTCTGGCCCAATTGCAGCCCATTAAGGACCCATTAAACCCATGTTTGCAGGCCCAATAACAGCCCACTGGAACCTTTAACTTAAGGCCGGTTAGTCTCAAGGGGAAATTTTACATTTAAGCTCTAAGTTTCTTCTTAATTGTATATATATATCCATGCCTAAGTTAGTGTGTCCTTACAGTATGTCTAGGGAGCTCCCAAATAAAGCAAAAGAGGAGTCTAAATCCTTCAAATTACAAATAGTTTTGGCCTTTTGCCCCCCATTCACAAGCTTTCTCGCAAATAAAAAAGCTAAATGCTCTGGGGTTCTGGACTGACATCTGAAAATCCTCACATTCTGCTCACTAACGGCCCCCTTTCACAGGCCACAAGCAATGCTAGGAGGATATCAGCCGATGAATGGTAGCCTGCAGCCAGGGCGGACAATTCACCTTATTGAAAACCACAGCCCACACAATTCAGATAGAAGGAAAATCTAACAAAGAGATGGTCAATGCTCTCTGCCTCCTCTGCACATAAACAGTAAATGTCATTGATATTATCCAAAAACCTTCCCAGGCTATCAGCACTTAGCAGCCTACCATGAGAAATCCTCCACATTAAGACCTTGACTTTCAAAGGGCCTCTTGGCATCCAAACTTCTCTCGCTAAAGGGTGTATGGAGCCTCCAAAAGCTATGAGGTGATAAGCCAATTTTACTTAGATTGTGCCGTTGCTTTCCCATCTCCATACCCATCTATCCTGCTCTTCCGGTATCACCTCATAATCTTGGATAGTGGATTGAAGTTCTCCCAGTTACCCTATTTCCGCGTCTGTCAGGTTCCTTCTGAATAAAGCTGTGCACCCATCCCCAGATGAGGGGTGATATAACCGGTAAACTGAGGCCAAAGGGTCCAGTGACAAGGATTGTAGGTGGGGGAACCTGACGGCCGGAGTAGCACTACCACACCATCTATCATACAGCATGCCTGAAGGAGCAGCGCCGACCATTGCCTCTATCTCTCTATGACTTATCTCACAATCTTTGTGATCACATTTTGATTGTTTAAACTTTGACATGAACTAAGCACAACATTTCTCTTCTCATGCCTTGTTAAACATAATGTGATTGATTAAAGAGCAACAATTAAGTTATCAATCACACATAAAACTAAGCCAATGACTAGAAAATGGGTTATCCAAGCCATTAAGGAGAATATATATTTCATTATTCTTTCTTGTCTGTCCACACTCTTCTTCTTTTTCTTGATTTAAATGGTTTCAGCAATTTTAAGATCTATAGCACAACTCCATCTTCACTATTTTAGCTTATCTCACCTTTTACATTCTTGCATTCCTTAAAATAAAATAAATTGATCATTATAGTTAATAACTTTAATCATAGACAGATCAAAGGAATACTATGGAAGAAGCTGGAACCGAAAAAGACCTGGTTCCACACACATGAGACACGCAGAAGGTATGGGATATATTTTTAATATCACATATCTTACTTTATGAGGGATTAGCATTCATCAATGATCACTTGACTAATAATTTGGGGTGTGCTTATTGTATCTGGAGAGTCATTTTCTGGGGTAAGATATGATGTTGGTGATGACTTTTTTGGGGTACATTTTACTTTTATTTTCCCTTTCACACTTGTATCTCCTTTTTTTCACTTAATGAATTTGTGGTGCAATCCACTTTCAAATAAAATAAAAGGGTTTGGCATGTCATATTTATGTGTAGTATTCTTTTGATAAACACCCAGACCTGACATGGTCCTGACCCAGTTCTAGCCTAAACCAGAGGGTGTTGGGACTAGGCCAACTAAATATTTCCACCCGAGACCTATGTGAGGTTTCAATTTCTTACAAGTTCTAGAATTGGAAGTTTTTGGCCACCTTCTAAGTCCCTGACTCCTCATTAGAGCTTGGGATAAATAGGGCCTGGTCCTAGCCTGACCTATTATATGAAAGGCTATGACTATGAGGAAGACCTTATGAATTAATGACAAATATGTGCAAACTGCATGTCATGGGTTGATTATATACAATATGCGTATATCATGAGAAACATATTCCTGCAATGTAATGTAAGTCTTCAATTTATGTTCCATTTTAAATCCATGTTTTTCATGCTCAATCTGTGTATTTTTGCTTTTACAGCATATGTTTTCTACTTGTATATATATATATACATATATATATATACATTTATATATATACATATATATATATATACATATATATATATATATATATATATATATATATACTGTAGGCTTGGGTTAGAACCAACCCTTGCCAACCTTTGGGTTGTGGCCAGGATCAGCGTGAATTGGATGGGATTGGCTGACTTGTTCAGTTCTTGGCATAGAATTTTGGCACGGATCGGGAGGCCGGTTCGGTACCCACCTATCCCGATCCGAATCGGGATCGGATCGGCCGGAATTGGCTGAATTTGGCCAGAATTGGCCAGGATCGGCCGATTCCGGCCGGATCAGGACCCGCCGATCCCGATCCGGATTGGGATCGGCCGATTCTACATTCCGTGGTTTTTGGTTGTGTAGACTGCTTTGGTTTGGGCAGGGGGCAGTGGTTTCTGAGTGTGTTCTGATTTACTGGGTAAATTGTAAATGGACAACCAAATGGGGTATATAAGGTTATGTGTCTTTCGTAACCATCCTTTTTCATTTTAACGATGTGTGGCACTATCTATTTCCCCCCTCCCCCCAAAAAAGGATTTGTGGTTGAAATATTGTTGGGATTGAAGTCTAACCTTCCTCCTCCGCTAATGATCGGATGATAGCTGATTTTAGGAGGTAATGATAGCTGATTTTAGGACGTATTTGTTGCTTTGTCATTTTAATAAACCATTTGTGACTTTTGCTTTCATGCATTATTTTCCATGAATGCCATAAGGTTAAATAGATATTCATATGTGATTCTATAACCATAATATTTTCATAGTTTATAAAATATACTTGTTTATGACAGATAAAAATATGGGAAGACCGTAAGGTGATGCCTCTCGTGATATTGCGGCCGCATGATGGTTGGCCTGTCAACTCAGTGTCATTTTTGACTGCACCCCATCGCCCAGATCATATTGTACTCATTACAGCGGTATGTATTGTCTCATTTTCTGTTTGTGGCACAATCCTTAATTTTCCTGCAGTCATTAGATATTGCTTTTTCTAATGCACCATCTTTTACGCTTGGATGGACTAGAAGATTGGCAGTCTTCTTTATATAATTGGTGTCATTACATCTTGGATACTCCAGCTGATGCCTGGGCAAAGTGTTTAAGTATTTGGTTCATTGGTTGTCATTGTTTTTTAACCTTTTTGGATAGGAATCTCTCCTATCCTTGAGAGTGTACTTCCTCTAATTTTATTCTCAATAAAATTGGTGGTACAATCCACTCTTTTCTTGAGGAAAAGAAAGAAGATTGGCCGTTCATCCCCCTCATGTAATATCGTCAAATGTTGATTTTTTTTATATGTTCCCCCTTCCCTCCCAGGTTTTAGGAGTCAACTTTAACATCTCATACATGTGAAAATCCCTCTACATCATTATAGTTACCCACTTGACCACTTCCCCCTTTTCCCATCCCCCAAAGGAAATACCCCCTCGACTCCCTCCTCCAAGGTATAATTGGGTCTTATGATCATATTACTATTCAAAATTAATGTGTTCCATTGAGATTGCATAAAAAATAAAAGATCAAAAACTAACATTGTCCCCGCCCCCCCTTGCCCCCTCCAGTGCAAAGAAAGTAATCATTTCTGGAACTTGTCCAGTTTTTCCAATGGAATTGTTGTGGCGAGGTGGTTCAGTATTGATAGAGTGGCATGGTTTTTAAGCATCCCAGATCTGCTGCTGTGGTAATATTTAACAGTTGCAGTTGTGGCTGTTGTGCAGTGGTCACCTGGGGCACTGGTCACCCCTCTCTAGAGTATAGGGAGGGAGGGCGGACAATCCTATTTCATTAATCCTAAGATGATAGAATATAATTCAGAGGGAAAAGCTAACTAAGACCTTCTTACACTTAAAAAGTTACACTGGAAAGTCAAAGCTAGAAATTATAGCCTGACCTGGTGGCAGTCCAAAAAGATACAATGATCTCTCTATATAGTCAACCAGAAGAAGCAGCAATGAGCTCACTTCTCTTTTGACATGTAAAATGGTCAGGTTCATTTAAATGGAATTTGTTACTTTCTTGCTTCGGCACTGACCAACAATATCCATAAAAAAAAATATACATTGTTTCTTTAGGTAACCTTTTTGAGAATCTAAGTATCTAACCTACAGTTCATGATTTTACAAGGTTCCTTTAAGATATCAATTTCTATATGTTAATGTTATTTGGATATTGGGCATACATTTGGTATACTTATTTTTGTATTTTTTTGGAGTGCTGAACTCTTTGCTTGCATCCTTCTCATTATTCAATGAAACTGTGATACTATTCACCTTTGAAAAAGTTGACCTGTTGGATATTCAGCTCAAGAATCTTGTTTATGATCTTTTTTGTCTGTTTAGGGCCCTCTAAATCGGGAAGTTAAGATCTGGGCTTCTGCCGGCCCAGAAGGCTGGCTGTTGCCCAGTGATTCAGAATCATGGCGATGTACACAGACGTTGGAGTTGAGGAGTTCTTCTGAATCCCGAGTGGAGGATGCTTTTTTCAATCAGATTGTATTGGTGCCACAAGCAAGCCTGATGCTACTCGCAAATGCAAAGAAGAACACAATATATGCCGTGCATATTGACTATGGTCCAAATCCTGCATCCACACTCATGGATTACATAACAGAGTTTACTGTCACAATGCCGATTTTGAGTCTTACGGGAACAAGTGATTGTTATGCTGATGGTGAGCATGTGGTTCAAGTCTACTGTGTCCAAACACAGGCTATTCAGCAATATGCTTTAGATTTATCTCAATGCTTGGCACCACCTCTGGAGAATGCATCAGTTGATAAGGATCCGTTGATGTCTCGTGCTTCTGATGCTCCGACCTCAGATGGATTTGTTGTGCCAGAGTTGTCTTCTGGAATTACTATGAGTGAAATTCCTGCAGTAGAAGCCTCACAAAAGCTATCTTCTCCTCGTGTCACCACTGATCATGCGATCAAGGTAAGGTATCCTGTAATTTCCAGTGCTCCATATATCTCCACTGTCCATGAGGTTGCTGCCATTAGTGTGGAAAATAGGCCTAGTGCCCCGCCACTTACAAGCATTGATGCTTATGTTGGTCCAATTTCATCTTCACCTGTATCATCTGGTTCAGACTTATCTGGAGTTATTGGAGGCCTTAGGAGGTCATCAAAAAGCTTCGAACAGGAACATGCATTTGATCATGCTGTGGAGAACTCAGTTGTTGATCATTTGATTGATAGGGGTTCAGAAAGTATAATTACAAATATACCAATAATTACTAGTATACCTGATATTTCTTCCTTGGATGAGAATTCTGTCAAGGGAGAAAGTAAATCTGGGCCTAGTGATATTGCCATGGTGCTGAATCCCCCTGCATATAAGATGGGTGCGAAAGCTACCCACTTGATCACTCCGTCAGAAATATTATCCAGGGCTATTTCCACTGAGATTACTCAAGTCATTCCAGACTTGGGCGAAGCAGAGACAAGGTCTACGGAAATGGTTTACAACAATGCTACTGAATGCATAGAGGCGCAAGTGAAAATTGTGAGTGAGAGTGAATCAACAATGCATGGAGAACAGGATTCTCAAAAGGAGCCAGAAATTCTTACCACAGAGGATAAAGAAAAAACTTCGAGCACCCTGACTGTGGAGTCTAATGTTGACATTGCAAAAGAATCTTCGGCATCAGGATTAGAGATTTTAAATGTTGAGGAAGCTAACCATGTTGAAGATATTGCTCGTTCGGAGACATTGGAATCTGCAAGCAGTTCAGGTGTAGAAGCCCAAGATGCCATAAAGGACATTTCTGAATCTCATACAATGGCAATGGTTGCAGAATCTGGTATTGTAACAGTGGTTGCAGAATCTGCTACATTGGCTACAGTTACACAGTCTCCCTCAGCTGCGAGAGGAAAGAAACCCAAAGCAAAGCAGTCTCAAGCATCTGGACCATCATCCCCATTGGAGAGCCCCTTTAACTCCACAGATTCTCTGAATGAACAAGGAACCAATTTAAGGACACCAGCTGAACCTGGTTTCTATCAGACATTAGTTGGCATCCAGGAGGCATTGAACCAGGTAAACCTGTCACACAAATGGATTTCCAGGTCCATATATTTTCTATTTGAATACCTTCCTTGGAATCACTGAGTTGTTTGTTTCTGCCATCTGGAGTGTACTTCTATACCAGTTGGATATTATTAGTCTTCTTGAAGAACTTGATTGGATGTACATGCCATGGTTCACCGTATCATACCTGATTGTGCCGACTCATACGAGTTGACTCATATCTGGGTGAGATTGATATGTTGGGACACATGGACTCGCCGATACGCATCTGACTCGAGCCAACTTGGACTGACTCATGCCGACTTGATGTGATTCGTATGTGACCAGTGCGATAATTGCGATCCAGTACAAGTCGCTGTGATCCGGCTCGAGCCTACTCGATGCAACTTGTATCTTATTTAGGCCTTTTTTTCTAATTTGATAAATAATTGGACCTTTTGTTTGTGATAGGGTGAGAAAGTGGGTGAGAATCTTCTGCACAGAAATTATGAATTTTTCTATTTTTTTTGGACTTCTATGCGAGAGTTGAAGGTGCACCATTTTGGTGCATGATTGCTTCTGCTCTTTTGTAGAGGTGGCATTTTGTTTGCCTTATGCATATCTTTATCCATTTTGTTAATAATATTTATGTGGTACCATCCACCTTCACAAAAACATGGACTTTTTTTGCTCCAATTGGTAAATAATTGGACTGTTTCTCCAATTTAATAGGTAGTTTACACTTTTACATTGATTAGTAGGATATATTTCTCCTAATTTTGGCTTAAAGTCATTATCATTAAGAAACTACTAGAGTTAAAAGTGTATTTATTTCCTGGTTATTCATAAGATTAAAGAATCTGGAAAAAACCAGAAATAGGCCTGAATTGGCCTGACTCGTGTGTCTCATGCGAGTCAGATCAGTACTATATCTGGGAAAAATATGATCCGGCATGGATCAGCGATACAGCAAACCTTGGTACATGCATATGCGGATAAACCCAGATTCAGAGTTGTTAAATAATCAGCAAGGTAAGTATATATATTTCCTCGATAGCAAAAAGGACTGCTGAGCACATTGCTCAGGGGGTTACTGTTTAAAAAGAGGAAAAAAAGGAAAATCCATTAACCAGTTGTTTTTTCACACGGGAAACAATTGACCTTTCTGACTTGAATTAGTGTCAGGTTGTTCCAATCTTGATTTGGATTTGTATTACTTGTACATCTGTTTTTCAATTTAATACAATTCCAGTGGTACCGTCCACTTTCAGAGAGAGAGAGAGAGAGAAGACACAGATAATGGGCTTATTCCAATGCGGTTTTGACTGTTTTGAACTGGCTGTTTAATGTGACAATATCTGAGCCAAAAGTGGTTTTGGTCTGGTCAATTCATCTGCCGATTCTAATATTTATTTTCTTGATTCTCATTTTAATGAATTACCTGTTGATTGGTTGTTGACATTGTGCTGTGGACGTGGATGGAATATGACAGTCAACTGAGTTTTTGTTCGTCTTTCCAAGGATAGTGCTGATGCTGTGTGGTTTATCAAAAAAAAAAAATCATTTAGTTTCAAACCACCAATCTGTCTTCTCTGTAGAATGTTCATATGTGACTGCTGCAAACCCTGTGTTTATGAGATCTGAAGTTATTGAATGATACCAACTTGCTGTCGTTTTTTGGTTTTTTCTCGAGTTTCTTTGGTCTCAGACTTTCTTCTCTTTGGTGGGCTGGCCATGCTTCCCTGAGACTCTGCCTCAGAAACTAATGTATGCATGCATGGAGTGTTTGCGTGTATGGAGTTGTGTATTCTCATTCATCTTTCTGACTGATACCGGCTTTTGTTGGTTTCTCTCTTGTTTGAATCCTTTTGTATTTTGCCTATGAAAACTGGATAAATTGACATGGCCTCCAATCATTTAGCTTAACATATGTTTGATTGGATGCACAATGGGTTACTGGTGGTCTATTTTGATGAATACTTCTTCACATGATTTGTTATGTGTTGTTTTTCTAAATTTGAATGGTCATGCTTTGTTATGTATTACTTTTTTAAACTTGAGCTGGTCTGTATTGCAGGTTATGGACATTCAAAAGAATATGCAGAAGCAGATGAATGAAGCAATGGCTCTTCCTGTTACCAAAGAAGGCAGAAGAATGGAGGCAGCCTTAGGCCGGCATATAGAGAAAACTATAAAAGCCAATAATGATGCTTTATGGGCACGGTTTCAGGAAGAAATTTTTAAACATGAAAAGTCAGAAAGGGACAAAATACAACAAATAAGTAACCTGATTTCAAACAGTTTGAGCAAGGAGTTGCCTACAATAGTAGAAAAAGTTTTAAAGAAGGAAAACTCTGCATTAGGATCTGCTCTTGTGCGATCAATGAACCCAGCTGTGGAGAAAGCGATTTCTTCCGCAATAGCTGACTCATTTCAGGTTTGCTCTCAGGAATGTTTTTACCAAACATGTTCTTTTCTGCTTTATTTCTGGTATATTAATCTTTTGACATGCAGAGAGGGATCGGGGACAAGGCAGTAAACCAGTTGGAGAAACATGTTAATGCAAAGCTTGAGTCTGTGGTTGCTAGGCAAATTCAAGGACAGTTTCAAACGTCTGGCAAGCAAGTTCTCCAGGTATGCTCGTAGGCTCAAGGAGGCAAAATGTTTCTAATTTTCTAGGCTTTTATTAGCACATTGTTTGCCTTAAAGTGTTTTTTGAATGTTATTTAGGAGTCGATTTGCTCAGTGTCATTTTTCTTCCATAAAAAAATCTATTTTTTTTAATTCCAATAACCTTCTTTTGTCTAATCCTTTTTGGTGGAACTTTCACAGGATGGACTAAAACATACCCTGGAGGCCTCTGTAATTCCCTCATTCGAGCGGTCATGCAAATCGATGTTTGAGCAAATAGATGTTGCATTTCAGAAAGGAATGGTTGAACATACTACTACTGTTCAGCAGCAGTTTGAATCCGTGCATACTCCACTGGCACTTGCTTTAAGGGTACATGCATATTCTCTTCTTGTGATGATTATTACCTCAAAAAATGAACCATCAACATGACAATTAATGATTATACTGATGTTGTTCCAGATATGTAGGTGCTTCTGATAAGTCCAATATATCAAAATATCAATAGCCATTTCGCTTAAAATAAACAATTGTATCATAATTTTCAATAAACTCAGGATGCGTTGACCATGCATGTTAATGAACTACCAAAATGCCTATGTGCTAGAGGGAGGTGGTCAATCTCTGGCATCCTCTGTGTGTGGGTGTGTGGTAAAATTTTTGCAAAGTTGTTTTGCTCAGAATTGTGTTTACCAATACACTATATCCCATCTGACCAAGAGAATGAACTTACCTGATAGTCATGTTTATAGCAAAATTCACATGTAAACCATATGATATCATGCGGTGTACATGTACACTTTTGTATTTAATTTAATCAATTCCAGAACAGGAACAGTGGTTTTTTTTGCCTTTATATTTATTCTTAAGAAAAGCTTTCACAGACTTTCTCTTTGTCTGTTGATGACATGCTAGTCCGTTTTACATAATTCCTCACATGTTATACTGAGGCACTGATCCATTTTACACAAGTATTTTGAGAATGGTCGTCTTTGGGATAATGAGTGTGAGCTGAGGCAGTGGGTTGTAATTTAACTCTTGGTTGAATGCATATCAGTCATTGAATTCTGCCTTCTCCAGAAAATATGGCCATGTTTGCACCATCTTTTTCAATGTTCTCAAAATTAGTAATTGCAGCTATTCTCTCTAAGCATGATTCCATTTTTCTGCATTTGTCTTTTTTACTCTTCTATAAATGTGTTAAAGGTTAAACTGCCAACTTGCTCTACCCAATGAGTTGTCAGACTTGATGTGCTTTATCCTCTTACAGAGTGTGGTCCAGTGCTGTTATTTAAAATTTAGTTTCTTTTATCTTTCCTTCTTTCCTGAACATTAATTCAAATTTGAGCTTCAGGTTAAAGTTGCTTTGTATTCAACACACGCGCGCGCGCACACACACTCAAAGCAACATTGCTCGTCTCAGATGGGACACGTTGCTTATATGCATACAAACATTTGAAGCAACATTGCTCCTCTCAGATGGGACATATTTACCTTTCTTGTTGGTTAGATGAAGCACTAATATTTCCGGGTTCCACATTTACAGGATTCAATCAATTCTGTGTCCACCCTGAATGATGAACTAGCTGATAGCCAACGCCAGCTTTTATCTCTTGTTGCTTCAGGGAACCCAAAGTCGGTAGATCCACTGGCTAGGCAACAAAGCAATGGTACCGTGAGCGGGCTTCATGAGATGGTAATATGCACATATCAGAGAACTAGTTTTGTCTTCTGATTTCTTCTTGAGCTTCAAATGGTTCTCACTACCGTTTACCCCTAAACAAAAGATCCTCGGTTGACATTCTGTAAATGTTTTTCATCTGGTTTTCACCCAACAGGTTGAGACACATTTAGATCCAACAAAAGAGCTGACAAGATTAATATCTGACCACAAACTGGATGAAGCATTTACATTAGCTCTCCAAAGAAGTGATGTCTCGATTGTATCGTGGTTATGTTCTCAGGTTTGTCTCATTTTGGACTAGAGATCCTATTTTATTGGTTCCTGTCCAAGACGGCTTGTAAATTCTTCATTTTGTTAGATACCTTTTTTTTGTGCAAAAATGTCAAGTACTTGCATCCGTTTATTGCTCAGCTGTTTGTGTTCCTTTTTGCTAGGTTGATTTGGAGGGCATTTGCTTGACGCAACCTCTTCCTCTTAGTCAAGGTGTTCTATTATCTCTGTTTCAACAGCTGGCCTGTGACCTGGGGAAGGAGGCATCCCAGAAATTAGGCTGGATGACACAAGTTGCTATGGCCATTAATCCCGGGGACCCAATGATTGCCATGCATGTGAGGCCAATCTTTGACCAGGTGTATCACATGTTGGCCCACCAAAGATCCTTGCCGACGACGATCCCTAGCGATTCAAGCCGCATCAACCTTATAATGCACGTTATTAATTCAGTGCTGACCAGCTTTAAATGACCTCCCTCTCCAGGAGTCCATGACCGGTCTCACTGGTGTTGTGCAGATCATGAGACAACTGGTTGTGGCAGAGTAGTTGTGATAAAATATTATATAGAGCCTAAGAACAAAGAGAGAAAGGAAAAGCTTTAAAGAGAGAAAGGAAAAGCTTTCTTTCTTCACTGTAAATGAAATTTGGACCATGGGGGGCCACCTTAGTGTAAATGAAAGTTAGGGCGGCCAGTCTGTATGTAACCCCCAGATTCCTTGATGTTGTTTTCTCCCCACTTTTTCCGTTGTCGCCCACTTTTGCCCCAAAATGTAGACAGTTTTTCTTCTAGTTGCACTTGGACGTTATAAATTAATTTGGTTTCATTTATGCATGTAACACGTGAGTCACTTTCGATTCTTGACATCCACATTGGTCAAGTTTCTATCCGATATAGATGTGGAGTTAAGAGTTCCTAGTGTGTGGAGACTATAAGAGAGATCTCTATACATGTGTACGTAGAGACAAGAAGAAGAGTATTTATGTGAGTTCTCTTTCATTTTTCTCTCCCAATCTTCTCCCTCTTCTTTCAGTCTCTCTTTTGGAGGAATCACCGGTGGCCTCCGGGACTTGACGTGTAGACTTTGCGGGCGATTCTGTTAGTCGCATCGCGTTGATGAGGGGATCGTTTCTTATCTTTTGTTCGACTTGACGAGGGCTGCGCATGCATTCAGGTAATCTTTCTCATATACATTGGTCAAGTTTCTATCTGATATGGATGCGAAGTTAAGAGTTCCAAGTGAGTGGAGACTCTATGAGAGATCTCTATATATGTGTATATAGAGACAAGAAGAAGAGTATTGATGTGAGCTGTCCTCTATTTTTCTCTTCCAACCTTCTCCCTCTCCTTTAAATCTCTCTTTGAGGAATCACCGGGAGTCTCTGAGACATGGCGTGTGGTTTCTGCGAACGACTTTGGTAGTCGTATCGAGAAGGAGACTGTTTCTTGTCTTCCGCTCGGTTGTACGCGTGTTCAGGTAATCTTTCTCATCTACTGTGGTATCAGAGCTGACGACGTCGGTGGAGTCCAGTCGGCGTGAGCAATGGCATGCGCGTGCCTGCGTGGCCCGCGCAGGGCGGTGTGTACAGGGTTGCGTTCCCCTACATGGCGCGTGCAGGACAGAGCCCGTCTGCGCGCACGTGCAGGGGGCTGCGTGTCGCAGCCGCACCATGGCCGCCTCTGGCGGCGGTGTTGCCGGCGTCGCCCCACGCTGGCAACTCGTCTGCGCCGCTTCTCGAGCCGTCTGTCTTCCACCATATCCACGTTCATCTCCTCCACTGTTCATGCCTCTTTCACTGTTCATCTGAGGAGGAAGGAAGAAGACGATCCGATTTTAAATTTTATTTTTAAAATTTTTTCCCCAGCTGTTCATCTTCCGTCGTACCCTTGTTCATCGCCTTTATTGTTCGTTCCTCTTTCACAGTTCATCCATGGAGGGAGGAAGAAGACGACCCGATTTTAATTTCTGTTTTTAAAATTTTTGCTATTGTCTTTGTATCCATGTTACAATTTTAGTTCTTATAGGCTCATTTAGAAGCCTGTTTAAGTTACAAAATGGGTGTAAATCTAATAATTTTTTGAATCCGAAAAATCATGCAATTTAATATATCTTGCATGTTTCTATTTTATGATGTCATGTAATTTCATGATTTTTTTTTTAATCATTAAATGGGAATATAATAGTTACACAAAAATTATCTCAAAATTGCATGGTTGTGTGGTTGTTTAGACGGATGGCCAGTGTTCTAAAGTGTTATTTTGAGAGACTCATCAGAGACCGTGGAGATACCATCTTGACGTTTTTCATTAGTCAAGTCCAATTTTATTGTAATTATTAGGGGTTTATTGAAATCGGTTCTCACGGTGTACAATTTGAGTGATGTAATATAATTTTGGACTGTATATAGACTTTGGACTTTAATATTATTGATTTTTTGTCTGGATGATGGACTAACTGGGACACAAGCTATTCAGTTATTTTTGTTTAATTATTATTGGACACACTCATTATAATTTAAGGGAGGGGATAGTTCATTTTTAGTTATTAATGAATTATCTATATATGTTTGTTATATTGATATGTGGTAGCATGAAATTTAAATTTTTTGCTTTGTGATGCGATCAATATATCCCTCGTGAGTATGCATGTTATATTTAGGAAATGCGTTCCTATACACTTATCATGTATTTTAAAGGAATGTGTCATGTTTTTTTTTTTTAAATCACGTGGATTTAATGTTATGGAATGAGTCCCTTAATATTTTATATATTTTTTACTTTTATTTAATTATAAGTATAGTTTGTAGCACATATTAAAGTGATGATTATGAGCTTAGCAAAGTTTTCGAACTGACATATGTGAAACAAACTTTATGATCAATTAATTTTAAGAAGAAAGAAATTTTTTAAAGTGACTAATTTTTTCACTTGCGCAATGTAGAAGATAACAATGGCCTCTGAAGGTTTATACTACGAGTTGTCTGGTCAAGATAAATTAAAGGGTGAAAATCCATAGAAAAATTCAATATCTCCTTAATGAGAAGGAGGTACAAAACTGTCAAAGAGATGTAGAGCAATTGAAGTTCCAATATAGAGGTACATCATCAACGAGGCTAATGGCCTTAACTTTAAAGTTTAATCAGTACATGATAGACCCAAAGCATTCTATAGTAGAGCAACTGAGGGTAATGTTTTCGATGATAAGAGAATTGAAGACAATGATACTAAACTCTCAGATGAGCAGCATATATTTGCCGTACTAAGGTTCCTTTCTGATTCTTCTTGGGAACATATCAAACTAGTGCTAACTCATAATGAAAGCATCAAGACTTTCAGTGACGTTTCACGTTATCTAGAGTTAGAGGCGGAGTGCAAAGAGGTGACCATCGTAGGGCATTGGTAGCTGATGCAAACATGCCTAAGGCAAAGAGGGCCAGACAAAACTGGAATAAGAAGAATAATAATTTTTAGCAAAATATTGAAAAGAAAATGATATAGCAAAACAACCAAAAAGGTAAGCGTAGTAAGTGAGGAAAGAAAAACCTGAGCAAGGTCAAGTGTTTCAATTGTCAAAAGATAAGACACTATGCCAGTAATTGCACTGAGCCAACGAAGGTTTGTTTCATTCCTAGAAATCATGTTTATGTGTGCTGCAATGTTTTCATTGCTCATACGGTCTCTTATCAGATTGTAGACTCAGGAGCAACCAGTCGCATAGCTCGTGAGTGAACCATGTTCTTAGATTATCGTCGAATACCAGCTGACAGCTAGTATGTCACCATGGAGAATGACGCTTAGGAAGAAGTCTTTGGAGTTGGCTCGTACCAACTAAAGATGTGAACTGGACGCACTGTTCTTTTAAATGATGTGCTTTATACACCTGATGTTCGATGTAATCATTTTCATTTATAACACTTTTACGTTTGGGTTATACTTTTTAACTTTTTAGGGACCTCATTATTTCTTTATTATGATAAAAATCTTTATGATGTTGGTCACTTAAGAAACAATTTGTTTGTCATGGATTTAGAAAATAATGATTCTATTTCATTAATTGCATATTCTTCTGATATTGTTTCTGAATCTATAGTATGGCATACAAGACTGGGGCATATAGGACATGAGAGAATGAGCCGATTGACTCTAGAAGGCCTATTAGGGTCTCTCACTAAGGTGAGTCTCTTGGTCTGTGAGCTATGTTTGACAGGAAAAGCATGTAGAAAGTCATTTTGAGAAGGCCAAGAGGGCCTTTTGCCCATTAGAGCTAATCCACTCAGACATATATGGACCCTTAAATGTGAGGGCACGTCATAGCGAATCCTACTTTATTACTTTCATAGATGATTATTCTCGCTATGGTTCAGTATATCTTCTCTTCCATAGAGGTCTTAACTTGTTTTAAGAATTTTCTGGCTAAGGTAGAGAATGATAAAGAGAGGAGCATTAAGGCTCTTCGCACTGATAGGGGCAGAGAATACCTTTCAGATCAGTTAAGAGAGTTTTATGAAGAAAAATGAATTTACAGACAACTTACTATTTTTTTTACTCCGCAACAAAATGGTACCTCTTGCCCATTAGAGTTAATCTACTCAGACATATGTGGACTCTTAAATGTGAGGGCACGTCATAGCGAATCCTGCTTTATTACTTTCATAGATGGTTCAGTGTATCTTCTCTTCCATCACTCAGAGGTCTTAAAATAAGTTAAGGCTCTTCGCACTGATAGGGGCAGAGAATACCTTTCAGATCAGTTAAGAGAGTTTTATGAAGAAAAAGGAATTCATAGACAACTTACTATTTCTTATACTCCGCAAAAAAATGGTATTGCAGAAAAGAGGAATTGTTCTTTTATGGAGATGGTTCGGTCGATGATGACGCAAGCTAACTTTTCAATAAATTTCTGGGGGGATGCAATACTGATTGTTACCTATATCTTGAACTGAATGCCTTCCAGGTCAGTACCTTCAATTCCCTACGAACTATGGAAAGGCGAAAAGCCTTACTTGGAAGACTTACGCTCGTGGGGATTAGCTAGATATGTTCATAGTACTCTCAAAAGTATGGGAAGTTAGATCCTATAGTTAGCAAACATGTGTGCATAAGGTACCTTGAGCAATCTAAAGACTATGTGATGTATGGTGAACATCCAGATGGAGGAATGACTGAGAAAGAGGTCCAAGATGTGGTCTTCTTTGAGCAGGATTACCAATCTATAGGAGAGGTCAAGCAGGACATGCACTTATATGAGTTGTAAGACCCTGCTGAGAACACTATGTCTTCCGGCATAGGGGGAATTAGTCTCATCTCAGAAGTTGCCGAAGATAGTGGGAGTGTTCTAATTAATAAATAGTGGGAGTGAGCCACTTAATGTTTTACCTCGTAGAAGTCAATGTAGACATATCCCTCGACGTCGTTTTACGATTGAAGGGGAATCATTCATGTGTACTTCTGTGGATGCTGATGAGCCTGCATCCTACGAGGAAGCGATGATCTCACTTGACTCAGAAAAGTGGATAGCTACAATGAGGGAAGAAATGAGTTCAATGGTTAAGAACGAATTATAGGAGTTAGTTGATCTACCACCTAGACGTAAGGCTATTGGGAACAAATGGGTTATCAAAGTCAAGTGTAAGGCTGATGGGTCAATTGACAAGTATAAAGTCCGACACGTGGTGAAAGGCTATACCCTATTAGAGGAAATAGACTACGAAGAGACTTTCTCCCTAGTGGTGAGATTCGACTCTATTTGCCTCATCCTAGTTATCGTCGCTCATTTAGATTGGAAATTGTTCCATATAAATGTTAAGATAACTTTTTTCAATGGAGAACTAGACGAAGAGATCTATATGACTCAGTCTGTGGACTTCAAAGTTGAAGGACAAGAGCGTAAAGCGTGTCTCTTGAAACGTTCCATATATGGTCTCAAGCAGTCGTCTCGACAGTAGTATTACCGGTTCTACGAAGCAATCATTTCAATTGCTTTTAGGATGACCGAGGAAAACCACTGTGTCTATGTCAAGAGAGTTAAGAAAAGTGTTCTCATTCTCTCTTTATATGTTGACGATATATTGTTAGCTAGGAATGACATGGAGTTAATCAAAATCACTCAAGAGTGGTTATCTTGTACATTCGATATGAAAGATTTAGGTGAGGCTTATATATTAGGAGTAATGATCTAGAGGGATCGATCCAAGAGACTTCTAAGTTTGTTTCAAGAAACTTACATTAAGAAAATCTTGGAGCGCTTCCGGATGCACAAAGCTAAGCCTGTGGACATTCCAATCGAGAGGGGCTTAGTTCTTAGCATTAATAAATGTCCCAATATAGAGGAAGAGAAAGAACGAATGAAAGATGTCCCTTATGCCAATGCAATCAATTGTTTCATGTATGCTATGATGTGCACTTGTCCCGACATTTGCTTTGCAGTTGGCATGGTTAGTAGATATCAAAGTAATCCATCCTAGAACTGCGCATTGACAAGCATTAAAAAGGATTTTTAGATATTTGCAAGGTACTGAGAACCTAGCTATGTGCTATCATGGTGGGAGCCTTAGATTGACTGGATACTCAGATGTTGATGGATTAGTTGGCAGAGATGAGCGCAAGTCCACTTCGGGATATGCATTCGTACTTAGAGGATGAGCTATTTCCTGGTACAGCAAGAAGCAAGCATGTGTCTCCTTGTCTATGATAGAGTCTAAGTACGTTGTTTGCACCGCTGTGGTCTAGGAAGCCATCTGGTTGAGACGATTCTTGGTGAGCTTGGATGTCATAGCACATATACGAGATGTTGTTGTGGTCTATTGTGACAATATGGCCGCGATATACTACACGAGAGTCCTTAAGTATCACGGAAAGTCGAAGCATATTGAAACTCGTTACCACTTTATCAGAGACATCATTGTACAGGGGTTGATGGTCCTTAGATATATCTCTACTAGTGAGATGCTTGCAGATCCTTTCACAAAATCTCTTGTGAGAATTTCGTTTCTCAAACATGTTAAAAGTTTAGGACTAAGAAGGGTCTAGTTGTTTTTTTGTTATGGATACCATTTTATCTAACAAAATACGAGTATTTTCTTTGCATTATTAGTACACTTATATTTGTGAATGTGAATGTGTTTGCCACTAGGCTGTGATCGGTTCACTTATACGGATGATCGTCATGTCGCTATAAGAGTGAGCATGATGAGATAGACTATGTAGACTTCGCACTCAGTGAGAGTATATATATATATATATATATATTTTTACGTTTAGTAGGAGAGTGATAAGAGTCGTAATCGCCTTAGCGGACGGCTAAGATGAGACTGATTGAAAACAATCGAACATGGATCCTCCTATGTAGCATGTTGATAGCCAAATCTGATGAGAGCCATGTTCGCAATCTGGATGTGCTTAGTGGAGCGCAAGGTTACATATTTGTATGCTGTCTGAGCGTGACAATTCTTACTCTTAGCTCCACTATAACATACTAATTATACTGTATATACTATCCTTTTCGACCATCATAGGAGTGACTAAATGGATTCTTATTTCGTTACTGTGTGAAGCTTCTATCTTTTTTCTATACCCTTCGGGACTATACATCTTGTCATGATGTGGACATTTGATGATGTTACTTTAGCATTTTTTTAAGGATCATGATGCATTTGGTCTAGCAGAACATGTCTAGGAAAGCAGTCAAGTCGAAGCAGATTGACATGTATGGCGTAAGAAAAATCGACTTGTATCACACCTATGTCGTTCTAACTTATTGCTAGCCGTCGATTATCATGGATGTGTCCAACATAGTCATGAGTGCAGAAACTTAGTTTTGAGAAGTTAAGGAAGAGATCTTAGGGGATCATATCTTCTTAATCCGGTGTGAGCTTGTGGTTTGGGTATGAGACGAGATTTGGAGTTGTAGTGTTATGTTAGTATGGTGATAACTTAATATAACATTCTTCACTTACATATCTTTCTCGTTCGGTCGCATACGCCATTTCTCTGTATAAAAGGAGAGACAAATGTGATATGTCTAATGTATCTGAGTGGGAGATGTAATACGTGACCGAGTCACATTTAAGTTTTAACATCCACATTGGTCAAGTTTCTATCCGATATGGATGTGGAGTTAGAGTTCCTAGTGAGTGGGGACTCTAGGAGAAATCTCTATATATGTGTACATAGAGACAAGAAGAGCACTTGTGAGCTCTCCTCTCTTTTTCTCTCCCAACCTTCTCCCTCTCCTCTCAATCTCTCTTGGAGGAATCACCGGCAGCCTCCGGAACTTGACGTGTAGACTCTGCGGACGACTCTGGTAGCCGCCCTGCGCCGACGAGGGAACCGTTTCCCGTCTTTCGCTCGACCTGGCGAGGGCTGCGCATGCGTTTAGGTAATCTTTCCCATCTACAATCCAAATTGCAAGTCCTTGGAATGGTAATTTCAATTATGGCCTTTTACTTTGATCACTTCACCCCAAGTTTTGGACGTGCGCCCTATTGTGTATTGTGATTAGGTGTCAATCAGACGGGTCAAGCCGTGGCTCAGTCTGACCCAACCCATATTAAAGAAAATTGAGTTGGGTTAAATTTTGGTTGGCATTAGTTAAATTTGGAATGGGTTGGACTGAATACGGGCTGGCCCAATATATATTGATTTTTACAATAATTCATATAAAAGTAAAATGCTTCTAACAAACTATTTATAAATAGGACCAGTCCAACCTAACCCAAGTCAACCCACTCACTATTGAATTGGGGCTAAATTTGGACTGAATTTGAGTTAAATTTGAGCTGAGCTAAACTTGAGTTGGGTTATTATGAATTTGAGTTAGACCTAAATTATCACATAACTCGGTCCAGCTCACCCAATTTATATCCCTAATCGTGGTAGCACGCCATGAGAATGTGCCAGCGACGTTCGATGAGTTTGGGAATCCTCATAGAGGTGGTCTTCTGCACTAGGGATGTAAACAACAATTGGTAATCTAATAATTTTTGTTTCCAAAGTTTAAAGAAATAATAATATATGAGATCGGATTATCTGAGGCTTGATGTCTGCTAATAGATTGACTTCGAAATTTGATTGTTCCGAGAACTCATCACATCAGTAGTTGCATTTTTGTAGACCATGATGTCAAAAGATTTCTGATCTACTGATCACATACAGGTCAGAATCAATCTTTAGTTTCACCAGTGGTTAAGTAAGTTGATCTCTTTGGGCATCCATTTTCAAATACGATCGGTCTGTTCATATAGATTCACATTTTGCTACCAAAACATGAGACCATGCAGGACTAGGGATCAGGTTCATGGAATGTAGAATCGACTGATCTTGATTTAGATCGGTCGATTCAGATCGAGATTGGCGGTCTGATCCGTCGAAATTAGTTGATCTTAGTTAATTCTGATCAATTTCAGGTGTTTCCGACTGATCCTATCTCAATTCAAATCGAGATCGGTGCGGCCTCTCGATCCGTGCCGAAATTTCATGATCAGGTTAACACGTGCGTTCCACGTCGGAGACCATAAGTGATACGTAACACCGTGGCCCGCCGGAGGTTATATGGTTGAAACCTTTGCAGACGTCTGTGGACGGGGGACCCGTCTGGCTGTGTCGTTATGATGGTGTCTGAGATTTTAAAAGTTCGCTTTTGCGCAGTTGAGCTCGGTATGGCTTTCTCAAGAAGGGGTAATCCGAGTGAAACCAGGTTTAACTTTTAAGTGGAGTTTTCCCTGTTTAAATATGCTCGAAAAGATGCATATTTTGATGTGGGTAAATGTGTTCTTCTGTTCAAACATGGTGTAGTTTTTTCGCATTCATGTAGTGAAGGGGGACTCTTTATTTCAACCATTCAATGGGGAGTAATACTAGGTGCAGCTGCATCGCCATTATTATTATTATTATTATTTTAAAAATTTAAGGTCGGATCCCATATATTTGACATGTCTTTATACTCCAATCTCTAATTAGACAACTAAAAATTCTAAAAATTCAGAAACCTGTCCTCAATAAACAGTAAAAATATTCTTCATGAGTCGAGTCCAATGAGCGTTTTTTATTTTTTTAGAACTTTTAGAGTTGTCCAATCAGAGATCAAATTGTATGGAAATTTGAAATTCAAATCCTTTTTTTTTTAAATTTTTGTTGTTGTTGTGGTGTAGCTGGACCGCCAGATAATGTAGTTGTACCTGGTGGTGCAACAAGTACTACTCTTATAAGTTTCTAGGTATAAACTTTTGATGGCAGTGCAGAAATCGGCATTGTTAAACGCGGGCCTTTAATGGGCTGTACTGAGAAAGATTTGTACTCAGCGTTTGAGCCATCCGATCTTTTGATCAAATGATTGTAAACAAAAACAAAAAAAAAGTCCATCTGATTTAACAATAAGCAGCTTAGGGTCCATTGGATAAGGCATAAAAATGCTTCGCATGTTCAGATTTTTTTGGAAAAATACAACGATGGTGGATCATTTGGAAAACTTAATGCATTGACTGTTCTTAGATCCAAATTTTGGCATCCATTGCAATAGCACGGATGCCATTTGAAGGTTTCTTAACCCAGATCTTGATGCAATTGACCGTTCTTCTTTCTTATGCCAGATTATTTCCCATTTGCTGTCTTTCTTATCCCTAGACCAGGTCTTTTTATTGAATATTCTGCTTCCTGTTTGAAAGCTGGTCGGCAGGATCCCAAAAATAATTGTCATGTGCAACAAATGACCAAGTGTGTATGTGTTCGGATTTTTTTTTTTTACTTTAGAATGTGGTTTTCCAGTTACAAAGGTTTTACATTAAGGGGTTGTTTGTATCAATGTAAAATAGTGTAATGTAAAAAAATATTTTAGTTTGCTGTGTTTTCGGTTATTTGGTGTGATGTAAAAGAGTATAATCTAAAATCTTGTTTGAGATCTTGTTTGTCTACTTGGCAGATCCATTCTCTTGTTTTGATTTACGGAGAAGGTCTACTGTAAACCAAAACAAGAAGAGTTAAATTTTCTCTTATTTTCTTTTAAGAATAACCATATAAATGCCCTCTAGTTTTAAAACCATAAATTTTCGTTTGCTTTAAAACGGATGATCTTAAAATTGGTGGATTACAAAGATTTACATTGAAACGAACAACCCCTAAACCAAATGAACGAAAAACACCAACAGTGACTTTTAACCAAAATTACGCCAAACACAACCTAACTGAGGCCATCAAGAAATTGCTTCCTAATGGGTTAGGCTAAGTTAACTCGGAAACTCAATTGCATGTGTTCAAAATGATCAGAACATAGAGACAAGAAATGCCATTAAGTGGGAAAAAAAATCTCCAATTAGCATAAAAATATAAAAAAATGTAAAAAATACTAACATTGAGTATATAAAAATAATCCTAAAATATAACATAAAATTTAAAATATTTAATACAGATAGATATATATTAAATACATATTTACATTGATTCACAACAAATTGATAGAAATCAAATAAATCCTTAAAAATTGTGGAACTGTTATACATTACTGGTTCCCATTTTTTAAGCCAAAATTTAAAGTTCCTGACGATTAACCATGATGAAAGTAGCCACCTATGGCTTTCCACGGCCTGCCCAAAAATGAGCAAGAATGGGGTTGGTGGGTCAAAAAGTCTAAATAACCTTTTTTTTTAAAAAAAATAATCCTTATTGTTGCTAACGAGGGGTTTTAAATTATAGCTTTATCATATTTCTACTCAAAAGCAAAGCCTGTTTAAGTAGACTTTTGGCATAGTGGTTAGGCCTCTAAAAGCTCCATGTAACATATATAACAAAAGCCACCACCATCAAGAACAAGAGCCGTCACAAAGGCGGAAAGACTACTTGGCCTAGACTGAAAGCTGTAAAGGGTGGTTTAGATCTTGCATAGCAGGGCCTAACTTGGGGCATGAGACTATTGTTTGGATTAGGTTAACATCAGATAGGTTTGAGAGCCTAACATTGGGGGAGAGGAGGGGCTTCCAATAGCTATAGAAGTTTTGATATACTGATTAGGTGACTAAGAGGAAGCTTTTTCCTGTTAGGGTCGAAGGGAAAAAGGTGGGGGGGATGTCACAGTTAAGGGGTAAAAGATTGATTGCAAGAATAATTTTTCCTTTTCTCAAAAATATGACACAGTTGGCCTCAAAAGAAGCTCACTACTTCCTGCTCCTACTCCTTGTGATGGGTGGAAGTTGAACCCATGACCTCCTCTACAACGGGAGGCCAGTGTCTACTATACTAGGAGCGTAGGAACAACCGGTTGCGAGTATCCGCACACGTGTAAGATGCCTCGAGCACGAGCATGTTGATCCTAAGTAGAATGATTTTGGTTAATGACATTGACCAAAATAGAACCTATATCCTATTGTCTGATCCCTGATATGCTCTCACTCTTATAGATCAAGGATAAACTGATCATTTAATAAGACATAATAGCAAAAGTATTAATAGTCTATTTAAATCAGTGCACTTATCTCCTCCAACTTAGTGACAGATCCAGCATTCATCCAGTGGGATCCTGAGACCTCACTGGATTTTGTCAAATTCATTGGTTCAATTCAAAACAATCTAGTCCGAGACCTTATTGACCCAGTCCAGGATCCCACTGGATCAACCCAAGACCTCATATGATCTAGGCCAAGACCTCACTGACCCATCCGTGCTTGTGACCTAATGTCCGAGTGACCCTGACAAAATTTCTACCTCCGCCACTGCTCCAACCTAATCAAAATCTCTTAGTGTTCAATCAACTAATCTGGTCCCTTTATCTCATCTGATCGGTAGACTTGGGTTCCAATATATAATATATGACTCTTCTCTTGATTGCAATTCTAATCCACCACAAACACTGATGTAGCTGTATAGAGATGGAAAAGAACTGAGTCGAACTTAACCCTATTTAAGCTTTGATTGTTTACCATCCAGTCAACTTATATCAAGGTGGAGTTGCCTGGATGTTAAACGAACCGAGTTCTGTCGAGTTCAAGCTTACTTCATTTAATTCAAACCTCTTAGATGCAAATAACTCTAGTTTTTTTTATGTTTGCCAGCTTGCTTGAAATGCTAAATAAATAAGAAGTATTTGTCTGATTAAATAGATTATTAAACAGAAAATAAATGAATTCTGGGTGAGCTACTAGACAAATTAACATGACCATTGGCTATATTGTTATGAAAAAAAGTTTTTTTTGCATGTCAAACTTGTTAGAATAGAAATTGTAGATTTATCACTTTTGCATTTGAAATTTGATATATACCATTAAGAATGTCAATGATGTGCAAAAGACCAATTTTTATGTGCAAAAAATCATTTTAGATGACAAGAAGAATTGAAAAATTAAAACTTGTTGTACTGGCAGCCGGTATTATGCCGATCGGCAGTTTTTTAATTTGAATAATATTTTTTGAAAAGTTGTATGTAGCCCCAATTATACCCCACATGATCGTACAATTTGATCTCCGATTGGACGACCCAAGAAATGCGGACACATAAGCTGGATCGAGATCCACTTAAAATAATTTTAAAAAATATTTTTTTTAAATTAAAAACAATAGGCTGCTGTTGCAGCAAGTTATTCTCAAAAGAATTAAGATCTTTTGTGCATCACTGACATTCTTAATGATATATGTGAAAATTCAAATATAAGAACGATAAATTTATATTAGTTATAACTAATAATTTGTGTAAAAACCTTTTTCAAAAATTAAAATGTTGCCAATGATGCCTAAACCTTCAAAAAACATTTTTTCTAACCTCAGATTGGGGTGTGTCTATACTAGTTGGACGCTTATGATTGTAAGCCCATCTCCCAATCTCACCTCAGATTTTCTCACAATCTAAACTCTTTCCAGCAATATTGAGAAAAATCCATAGATTCTCCTAAGATTAATTTTTGAACTTCCTATTCGCACACAAATAACTCACACCTAATCATTCTGAAGCCTTTTGTTCATCTTTAACAAGGCCCCTATTGTCTCACTGATGCAAATTTGCAGCAACTTGATCACGTGCTGAGTCCATTGATAACAAAATCCCATAATATGTATGAGCAGCAGTTCCCATGAAGTATCCTCATAAGAAGGTTCCCTCTAAACCATTGTTCAGGCAGATCAGATCATTAACCATCTTCAATTCTTTTGTGCAACTTGAACCAGACAGACCAATTTTCAACTCGGTCCCTTACTCGATCTAACTGGAAGTTTAAGTAACTCATCTGCCAATATTCGTTCAGAACTTTTTTTTTTTTTGCAGGGTCATTTGATCAGAACTTGTCTTTACTCTCGGACCTCTTTCCAAATGAGATCAAGCAATATGTCACATAATACTAACCCGAAGTTAGATCTTGTCAAATACAAACGAGAGATGTTTTTCTTCGAGTAATACTTGTTGTACTTAGGATTCCAATTGCACTGAGCCTTCTTCTGTCTAAGCTCAAGTGCAAGTTGTTCCTGCCCTAATCCCAGGGCATATTCTAACTTGAGAGCCAACATATATATGACAGGCTAATGGCCAAGAACAGTATCTAATGTGTCTTCTCTCAGATCAGCATCACATGGGCTTTGTCTATCCTGCTGCTAACTATGAAACAAAGAGGACATGCCAGCTTGCCAATGCACAAGATCCTCTCTCTTGTTACTTGCTTGGGAGTTCCTGTGGCTTCCCAACTTCTTGTGATGTTTAGTTGTCTTTTTTTGGCCGTGGGGATCTCCTTCATTAGTTGGGAGTTGGGACAAGAAGAACCTGACCCATGTGAGTGAGCATTTAGAACCTTGCACTGTGATGTAAAGACGCGTGCAAGTGTTGTTGCATCCCCACATTTCCCAACGAAGGCCATTCATTGTGCTGACAGTTTTCATTCTTTATATATATATATATATATATATGTATGTGTGTATATATTTGAACCAATAGACTAGTGATAACGGAGAGATAATTTTTAACCAAAATCTTGGATTCAAAATTTGGCATTATGCCGGATTAAGCGTGAGGAAGGAAAAAGACACTCGAGGGAGGCTTCTTCGCAAGATTCGAATCCGGGTCTCCCCGCCAATGGCGGGCGCGCGTCCATTGCGTCACAAACACCAGACTCATTGTTTATATTAGTCTTTGAGTTTTACCCAGTTAGAGGAAGATGTGTTTTAGGATTTTGACAAGTTAATTCCTACAATCTGGTCTAATTTCATATTAGTTCTTGTAAACTTCTTAATGTTGTCAAATAACTCTCTGCACTCTGCTGACCGTCTAAATAAATTACTGTATTAGCATTTTCTAATAATACAGTAAAACAATGTTTTCCTTATATTTAGAGTATTAGAAATTCTTTTATAACATTTTTCATATGTTTGCCAAAAATCAGAACATCGAAAAACTCTAAAGTTAGTGATTTCAAAAGCAGAGGATTTGTCTTTATTGTTTGTAACATCCGTGATTTCAAAGCCGATATTTTATTAGAGGACCCTTGAGAGAGTGCTAACTTAAGTTTGGCTAACGTAAATTAGAGCTACAAAGCTACCGTTTTGTCTTCATCTTTTTATCCTTTAGTAAAGAGAGGAAAGAGAGGAGAGGGAGAGTTGGGAGGACCTCCACCCCTTCGAACATTGAGACCACCAACCCACTGCCTATGTGGAGAGAGAGAGATCACTAATGATCCCTCCCCTCCCCATAGATGTGGTAACAATAGTAGTTGATAAGGGTGTCAATCGGGCGGGTTAGTCCTTAGTCCAGTCCAATTCAACTCATATTAAAAAAAATAAGATTGACCTAAATTATATAAATTGGGTTGGACTAAATTTGAATTGATATTAGTTAAATTTTAACTGATTGGGTAGAAAATAGACTGAACTAATTTAATCTATTGACTTTTACAATAATTCGTATAAAAAGTAAAATACTTCTAAGAAATCATTTATAAATAGGATCAATCCAATTCAATCTACTCACTATTGAATTGGGGCTGAATTTGAATATGAGTTAAATTTAGGCTGGCCTAAAATTGGGTTGAATTATTTTGAATTTGAATTAAACCTAAATTATTGCATAATCTAAAACAGCCCGCCCAATTTACATCCCTAGTAGCTGCTATTAAAAATTGACATCTTGACCTACCAAATACGTGGTTCGATCCAAACTTAAACTATTCAGTTGTAAAGCCGATTTGTGTCTTTTCAGTATATTTTGGTGTGATTAATTATTTTCACAATAAGATTAATGTTTATCAATTTTTTTGCTTTATTGAGATTATCCAATATTATTTGATATATCTTTTATATTTTAGTATTATTATACAAGTTATACTAAAAGGTTGGGCCAAGTACAAATCAGCCTTTAAATTTAGCAACGGGGCAAAGACATTATGCATGGCATAGTTATGTTGGTTGGGTATAGTAGTATAACAACATTTAGGTAGCCTTTATCATCCATTTTCATAAAGTTATTCTCACTTAAAATGATGCACGAATTTACTTAATTTTTCTGGTAAACTTTTTGAGAAAATCTTCCAAGAATAATGTGGAGATCTCCTTCTCATATTTGAAAGGCATTCTCTCAAAAAGGTTTTCCAAGAATGACACCCAAATGACATTGACATTCTAAGAATAGGGAACAAAATAGAATTTCTTCTTGAGTCGATCTCTATAAACATATTGAATTCGAAATAAATCTATGTATCTTGTGTATTTTGATATTAGTTCTTATAAACTTAATATAATTTAGTAATAAATCCCTTTCGTCAAAATCATCTAAAAGAAGTAAATATTCATGAAATATTCTTCAAATTAATGTTAAAACGGATGTAAATACTTGAAATGATTCTAAACAATGAATAATCGAGTCCCAATGAACAATAAAAAAATAACTTTAATAGGTCGAGCTTAATAATGTTGTTTGATTTTTTTTTTAGATCGTCTAATTGGAGATTGAGTTGTACGGACACATAGGACATGTTTGGAGTGACTTAAATTTTTTTTTTTTTTTTAATTCTTCTTGTACCGGTGATTGGTGCAGCACCAGCTATCAATGCATCAAGTGAAACTCAAAATTATTTAAATAAGGGTATAAGTGACTTCTCTAGAGTGCGTTAAACTTAAACTCATGTTTAACTATGATAGAGTTAAAAAGAAAACTGATGGAAGCAAATTGTGAGGATTAAAGGCTAAAAAATATAAGTATATAAAGACTAACATCAAACTATGCGAGACTTATTTCAAATTCACTATGTTCATAGATATCAATATGAAAAAAATAAACTTTCTATTTAGTTCTTAGAATGATGAATGAGAAAAAAAACTTCTAAAAATATATGTCAAAGGTTGGTGAGATCTCATTCCTAGAAATTTTCCTTTTTTTTTTTTGGCCTACAAAGTTTCTGCTTGGTTAGTCTTATGTGCAAATTTGGACCAATGTTGGACCCAGACCTCTTCCAATGGCAGGTTTAAAAGCAGTTTAGTCAGTACTGGAGTAGCATTATATTTTATGCAAATTTTCTGATCACTTTTTTAAAGTGTGATGCGGTTGTACTACTCTAGATGGTGAGTTCTAGTTTGTGAAAAGTTTCCACCAGCTCGCAGACCTAGCCTGTACTCTCTTATCAGATCAAAGAAAATCAGAGTGCTTTCCTCAAACTTTAAATTTCACTGGTAGATCAAGTTCCAACAGACTTTACATAAAGAAAGAAATAATTAAAAGATCAAAATGCTGGTAAGTCTGCCCTCCTAACCCTAAGCCTAATTTATTTGCAGAATAGGTTATCTGAAATAAAGGGTTTTTAGTTTTAATAGTTCTGTGGGATCCACTAACGGAATAAAAAGGATAAACAATTCTTAAGTCGAAGGTCGAATTACTTATTCTCTTTCTTTTAGTATAAGCAATTCCAATGCAGTATAAGTCGTTCCTATCAAATTAGAATTAATCTTATTCTTCTTTAATTTTGCATGCAAACAAAGTGGGACTAAAAACCCGTAGACGCTTGGTTTGGACAGTACTTAAGAACACTAGCTTCGTGGGTGACTTGTTGGCCGGATCTGCTATTTCGGCAGCGCAATATTTACTGGAACCTTTGGCAGTGTTGTAATCTGACGTGGATTTTAATATTTTAATATTTTTACTCGATCTTTTTGGATGCAAATTATATTTAATTAAAAAAATATCAAACTGAGAGGTCATCCGAACCTGATGTCAACACTATCTGAACAAAAACTAGACAATCAAAATGATAAAAAAGTCTGAGTCCTACACGATCCAGAATGCCAAATTATACAGAAACGCCAACTGCAGCCTAGCTAGGTTCAACAAGTGTTACTCTTTGCCATGATCTTGAACGAGATAGGATGACAAAGATTGGTCATTTGTTCACTGGTAGAAGCATGAGAAGGCACCACATCAGCTATGCATGCTTTCATGCTCTTCCATGCAAGATAGGGCACACGGCACAGTCGGTATCGATCCTCTGTCGACTATGATACTAATATTTGCATTTGAGGCAGGGCTGCATTCATGCTCTTCCGTGCAGGAAAGGGCACAATCATGGCCGATCATATGTCGACTCTGATAGTTATTGCTGCACTGACCCTTCCATGCAGGATAGGGCATAATCATAACTGATCATATATCGACTAGATCTCATAGTCATTAGAGAAATATTTATTGCATCGAGGGTCATTGCAGCAAGTTAATTTGTCATTGGTCTATCTAGGCAGGGATTATATGAATCGGTAATTTTTTTCACAAATAACTTGACAAGTATTAATTGCGGGTGGAGAATTTTGGACGTGATAAGTCATTATTATGGGGTATTTGTCGTGCTTAAAAAATATTTGTCACATTTATAAATATATACACACGTGGGTATAGATGACAAATACTTTGTGAACTTGACAAATACCATTTGTCGTGCCTGCAAAGTTTTTGTCACGTTTGTAAAATATTTGTTATGCCAAAAGATATATACGCAAATGCATAAAGATGATAAATACTTTTTAGACGTGACAAATGCTATGTGGACGTACGTACGTACATTTATCACATTTAAACTTTGCACCTTGCATTTAATGCTTGTCAAATAATTTGAGGAAAAAATTGTTTAGCCCATACGACTCTTGCCTAAGTGGATCAATGACATTTTACATTGCAAGGTGACTCAACTTTATCGCATTAAACATTATTCTAATGACTAATATTTATATGGGTCTTTTTATGTATATATCTTATACATTATTGTATTTATATGTATATAGTCTTATGAATACTTTTGACAACTTCAGAAAAGTTATATTTATATCCTTCTGTCAAAATGTCATGGACTTTAATCAAATATGTCAAAAAAATTCTATCAATTTTAATAAACTTAAAAGTATGTATATAAAACTCTTAAGTTTTTAAAAGTATATACATAGAAATATGCAAATCTTTTTGACATATTCGATTTGGGTGCAGCTTTTACAGCAGTGCCGCCGTTTATACGAAGAATATCTGCACAAACTCCTAGCCTATTATAATAAGCTTTATATTAATAACATTCTCTAAGGATTAGGGTGAAGTTAATATTAAGCTCTTGTGGGCCCCACAATCCTTCACGGGGAAACGAAGACTCAGCCGAAAGCCAAACCCTCCCGTTTTTCCCGCCATTTCACCTGGATTTATTTTCCTTCGTGTAATAAAAGAGCATTTTATGATTTTTCAACATCAACCTTGAATGTATTAAAATGATCCTCATTCTAATTATTGATTTATAATAGCCTCTTAATTTTTTTCTCAATAAACCCATATTTTGCGAATCAAATCCATCCGATTGGTTAGACGGCCCACTTAACCAATATGTAGATCAGGTTGCTTTCTTTTTATTTTTTATGACAGTAACTTGTTATGAGATAGGATGTGTACGGTTCATATTTAAAGAATTCTGAAAGCAAATTTGAGTAAATTTCAAGTTGAACTAACTGAGTAGGTCAATTAATTTCACCACATGACCGCCTTTAGGAGGTCTTGAGATTTATGTCTTTTTATCCGTATGATTACTTTATCAGAAATCGATTTGACTCATAATTCAAGCTTGATTAAGCGGATTATTTGGATCAAATTATGCATGAAATCCAACCCTCAACTCTAGTCTCTTATAAATTTGTGTACATACAGGTCATCTTATTAAAGCAAAAGTAAATTTCAGATAATATTTTGCTAAAGAGAAATATTTGCTGTAGTGCTTTTGTCTTATGGAACGTTTCAGCAAGGATTTTTAAAAGAGAACAAAAATATTTAATTTATCAAAGTACTAAAGATACTATACGATACAGAAATATAATGTTTTATAATATTTATAATGTTTTACTCAAATCAAAGGGATGCGAAGGGACTAAAATCCAAAAAAACTCTGTCACCCTCAACCCCGCCACCCCCAACTCTCCCTACGCCAAACGCCGTTCCGCCCTCTGCGCCTATTTAAGGCGGCCCCCCTCGCGCTTCCCCCTTCCCTCTTCTCCCCCACCTCCGCCTTCTTCTTGTCGTCCCCGCCGGCTCTCCTGATCTCCGCCGGGGTCGACCCGCCTCCCCGTCCTCCTACGCTTCCTGGGTGCGTCTCTGATCTCCACCTCCTGGTTTGGTTTCCCCGCTTTCGGCGTGCATGGCGGTGCAAGTTTGCTGCAGGGTGAGGCGTCGACTGGTGTGCTAAAAATCTGTTCTTTTGGTGTGGCTGGGGGTGGGGTGTTCGCCAGGTGTGCGTTTGGCGGGTTGTCGAGGCGGAGAGGATGACGGTGGGAGCGGGGATCTCGGTGGTAGACGGGGACCTGGTCGTGCTGGGCACCAAGATCCTGTCTTGCGTGCCGGACAACGTGGTGCTGAGCCCGGCCACCGGGAGCGGGGTACTCAACGGCGCGTTCATCGGGGTGCGCTCCGATGGGAGCGGCAGCCGCCGGGTGTTCCCCGTAGGGAAGCTCGAGTAAGAACTCTCTCTCTCTCTCTATCTGTCTCTTTGTGTGTGTGTGTGTGTGTGTGTGTGTTTGTGTTGATGTACAGATGTTAAGGTTTCGGCAGCTCCATTTCTTTAAAAACTAATGCCTTTAGATTTAAACTCTTTTAAAAATTTTGTACTGGATTCTATCAACATTGATGTCTTTGGAAGCATTTTGTTGAGGGCTGTGTTGGGCACTCGTCAAGTTTCGATCTTTGCCATAGATGACGCAGAAATATGTTGCTAGAGCTGGGTTTGCATAGTTTTCTCTCTTTCTTTTGGTGGCCTCTAGCGTTTTTATTAACCCTTTTTGTCAAATTGCAGGGGTCTGCGGTTTACGTGTGTGTTCCGGTTCACACTATGGTGGATGACGCAGAGGATGGGCTCCTCGGGGAGGGACATCCCCTTTGAGACCCAGTTTTTGATAGTTGAGGGGAATGATGGGTCACATTTTGGGGAGGGTGGTGCAGACTGCAAGGACCAATCTGCAACCTACTGTGTCTTCTTGCCCATACTCGAGGGCGCCTTCCGAGCTGTCCTCCAGGGGAATGAAAATGATGAGCTAGAGATTTGTTTGGAAAGTGGTATGTGGTATATCCCGGATTTTACCTCTGTTTTGAGATGGAGATGGACTTTATGTGAATGGCTCCATGTCTGTTCATATGTCAGGTGATCCGGCTGTCGATGGATTCGAAGGATCACATTTAGTTTTCGTCGCTGCTGGGCAAGATCCATTTGATGTCATCACAAATGCTGTAAAGTATGCATCTAATTCTAGTCTGTTCTTTGTTGGCTGTCTTTAATATTCATTCCCTCGTGTTGGCTGTTGTTTGTTTTTCCAGAATCATGTAGTATTCATCATTCTTGATGTCTTCTTTTCTCATAACTCCTACAAGCTGACACCCCTATGCATATGCTTTCAGAGTATATCACATTCTGGGCACACATTAGCATTTCTGTTACAGTTGCATTATCATTTTTCCCTCATATTTTTGTTCGATTAAACCTTTTACATTTGTTTTTGAATCATGTGCCATGAGTCTTTTGAAGTATTTAGTTTGATAGATTGATCCAGTGTCATATAGTTGATTAGCATTGGCCACCTTCATCGTATGAATTGTTAATTCCATGCCTTATCTGGCTATATATTGACTTCTTTCCATTGTTTTATGTCTACTGTCAGGGCTGTAGAAAGGCACTTACAGACATTTTCGCACCGAGAAAAGAAGAAAGTACATCTTCTGCACAACTATTGATTATATGCACCTATATGTTGACTCATGCATCCTCAAACAATTTGTTTGTTCAACTCCTCTTTCATGATTTTATGGCAGATGCCAGATATGCTAAATTGGTTTGGCTGGTGTACGTGGGATGCTTTTTACACTGATGTTACTGCCGAAGGAATTCGCCAAGGACTTCAGAGGTTTGTTATCTCATCTGTGCTTCTTAGCATGTTGAACATTTGCAACATATTATGATCCATTTATTTCCATTTTTGCATTTGTGTCATCAATTCAGCTTAGAGAATGGTGGAATACCTGCAAAGTTTGTTATAATAGATGATGGTTGGCAATCAGTTGGCATGGATGCTACTGGCACTGCCATGAAAGCTGACAACACAGCAAAGTGAGCATTCAAGGAAACCTATTATTGAACTACTACCCTGGATATATTATTTTCCCCTATCAACTGTATTGCTTCTCTTTTCCCCTATAGACTATATTGCTTTTCCTTTCCAGCTTTGCAAACAGATTAACCAACATCAAAGAAAACTACAAGTTCCAGAAGAATGGTGGAGAGGGTCACAGAGAGGAGGATCCAGCTTTGGGCCTTGCACACATCGTTACTGAAATAAAGAAGAAGCATGATTTGAAGTAAGACATCTTCCCCAGGTTTATATACACTTACCTTGTAAATGATCGAGCTTTCGATTTCCATGTGATCAATTTTCTTGTCATCCCCTAATTGAGGACAATCTCTTTTTGGAGTTGTTGGCTTTGACACTAATGGTGAAGTTGATTTATCAAGGCCAAATTTGTGACTTTGGTTAATGTTTCTGCTCAAATTTAGTACCTCCATGTTATCAGTGATAGCTGTACAACTTTAGCTTCACCGTATACATTTTTTTTGCTCTTTCTGTCAGGTATGTTTACGTCTGGCATGCAATAACGGGATACTGGGGTGGTGTGAGGCCCGGTGTGACAGAAATGGAACATTACGAATCCAAGATGGCTTATCCTGTGTCATCTCCAGGTGTTCAGTCCAATGAGCCTTGCGATGCTTTGAACAGTATGGCCACCAATGGTCTTGGTCTAGTCAATCCTGAGAAGGTTTACAGCTTCTATAATGAACTCCATTCATATCTTGCATCTGCCGGAATTGATGGGGTCAAGGTAGATGTACAAAACATTCTTGAAACACTAGGAGCAGGACATGGCGGCAGAGTACAACTGGCTAGAAAGTATCATCAAGCTTTAGAAGCATCCATTGCTCGAAACTTCCCTGACAATGGAATCATATCTTGCATGAGTCACAACACTGATGGCTTATACAGGTATCATAGCATCATGTTGTTATATATATATATATATATATATATATATATATATATATATATATATATATATATATATCTGTTAATCTGTGTTACTGTATTCAAGTCATTGTTTTCTTTTCTTGATCATAAGGTCATAGTACTTCTAAATCGCTTAATTGGAAATTTACCACTTCCATTTTTAATCGATGTTCCTTTTCCTCATTTTGTAATATTTCTATAGTGCAAGGAGAACTGCCGTCATAAGAGCATCTGATGACTTTTGGCCAAAAGATCCTGCATCCCACACAATTCACATAGCATCCGTTGCATACAACACCATTTTCTTGGGGGAGTTTATGCTGCCCGATTGGGACATGTTCCATGTATGCACCATGAAAATTCTTCTTTTTTCATAAATTATAAAATGATCAGTCCTTTCACAATTAAATTGATCATTCTTGTTGTTTATCAGAGCCTTCATTCCATGGCAGAGTACCATGGAGCAGCACGAGCTGTGGGAGGCTGTGCCATTTATGTGAGGTAACACATGATAAATTATGTCCGTCAGCTATTCTCACACTATTTTAGTCGAGTACAATTCTCTCATTCGGCAATTACAACAACAAAATGTAGTGACAAGCCCGGCAATCACGATTTTGATCTATTGAAGAAGCTTGTTCTTCCTGATGGATCTATATTGAGAGCCAAACTCCCGGGCAGACCAACAAGTGACTGCTTGTTTTCAGACCCTGCTAGAGATGGGAAGAGGTATCAATCATCAAATCATGTTGCATGTGCTATGAACTTGCAGTGAAGTCACTTCTATATGCTCATCAGTTTGTCCTTGGCATTTCAGTCTCCTAAAGATTTGGAATTTGAATGACTATTCTGGAGTCATTGGTGTCTTCAACTGTCAAGGAGCTGGTTGGTGTAAAGTTGATAAGAAAAACTTAATTCATGATGAGCAGCCTGGCACAATTACTGGAGTCGTACGATCGCAGGATGTAGACTACCTTCCCAGGGTGGTTGATGATGGCTGGAATGGTGACACTGTGATATATTCCCATTTAGGTGGTATGTAAATTGTTAATCGATTCTATTTTACATTTTTCCAGAAGCACTAAGAATTTAATTAACTGATTGTAATTATATCTATTATTCCTCTAATGCTCGTACTTTGGCTTCACCTTCTGTTTGTTGCAGGAGAAGTAGTTTATCTTCCTAGGAATGCAAGTTTGCCTGTAACACTGAGATCCCGTGAATATGAAGTCTTTACAGTGGTTCCTGTGACGAGATTATCCAATGGAGCCTCTTTTGCCCCCATTGGGCTCATCAGGATGTTCAACTCTGGAGGGGCCATCAAAGATTTGAAGCATGAATCAGCAAGCATGGGGACTGTAGAGATTAAAGTTCGTGGATGTGGTACATTTGGAGCCTATTCTTCTACTCGACCTAAGAGAATAATGGTTGATGCTGCAGAAGTGCTATTTACCTATGATGAAGAACGGGCTTTTGCAACATTTGAATTGGAAGTCCCAAAGAAGGAACTATACCAGTGGAGCCTGACCATAGAATTCTAGAATTGCCATTGTTTCTTTTCATCAATAACTGCCTCACTGGGGATTCAAAGTCTGCCATCAACGATGAGTTTTCAATAAAATCTACAGGACCTACATCCTCCATCTCATTCACGGGTCGCAAACTGGGCTTTCGGAGGATTGGAGGCAGGTCTTGGGATTCAATTATTTTCAAAGCTTCTCTCCCATGTTTCAGTGAATCAGATGACACACTGAAGGCGACCCCTATCTGCTAGAATTCATGTTTAGGAACAAGCATGTAAGCTAGGAAGAGGGCTGCCATGCTATAGACCTGATCTCAATTTGATATCCCCTAACAGGAATCTATGCCAAAAAATGGAGAAAAATAGCAGCATCATGCAAGGTGGGAGGAGTGGTGATGCGGGACAGCTAACAGACTCACTGGCGTTGATAGAATTTCAGCAATAAGCATTTAAAAGTTAGACAACTGTAGTCTAATCGCACAATAGTCCAGTTAGATAACCACGTCTATAAGTAGAAATAGTTGAAAAGCCGTCCTCGCGATGAGAAAGCGTGGGACCGTTTGGTAGTTGAGAAACTACCACAAGTCTAGGAATTAAGACCATCCAAAGTTCTGTCGGAACTCGGGATCGGTATAGCGCACTCACAGCCAACAGTGATGAAGAATCACAGACTAGGACCTATCTCTCGATTCGGCGGCAGATAAAAGTACATACGAGACAAGCAAATCGAAAAGAGAAGGTTAGCACGTACCTCCACGCTGGTGCGTGGGAGAAAATCATCCGGTGCTTGTGTACCACCTACCAAATACAATAGAATAATGGTCCACTCCTCGCAGGGAGGTAAAAGGCTACAATAAACTCAAATAAATCGATCCGGGGTGGTAATCACAGCAGCTGACGGGACAGCGGCGGCGTGAAAGTTGCTGGAAGAATGCCTCGGGAAGCGTGCAGCAGTATTAGCTCTCCGGGATATCGGCACGCAGATCGAGGCGGCTTGTGTGGACCTTGGAAAGCACGATTGGAGTCCTCGGTATGCGTGCAGAAATGGCACGCAAAACGAGGCAAAATTTGGGTCACAACACTCTGAACCAAAGTAGGCGTCGTTGAGACGATTCCAACGCCGCAGACGGCACGCAAATCAGAGTTCGGACGAGTTCCGTACGAGGGCGGTACGTTAAGACTGCAATTGCACCATCCGGCTAATCAACTTGGATCGGGTTCGGTCTAGGTTGCACCCTGGCTCGGACCAAATGACATCCTGGCTCGAACCAGGATTGAGTCAGGTGGCTCGGACCACCTTGAAACTGGTCCGGACCTAACCTCAAACCAACCTGGCTGGACCAGGTTCAAACAGTAAAGAGGAGGGGGTGGGACTAGACCGGACCGAACCGGTTCACCCGGTTGGACCGGTTTGGCCCAAAAGGGGTCCGGCCCCTTTTCCTTCTCCACCCGTCTTCTTCTTTTACGCGAACCTGACGGTGGCCGCAAGGGCTGGGGTTCCAGCGGCGGGTGTGGCGGCGGTGATGGCGGGGCGGAGAGGCTTCGGTGGTCGGAGGCGACGGCGAAGGGCGGTGACGGCAATGGGCGGTGACGGAGCAGGCGTTGGACGGGGATGACGGCGTCGGTGAAGGTGGCGGCGTGCGGACGGTGGCGTCGTCTCCGGTGGCCGCGGTTGTGGGCTCCTCCGCCGTTCTCTTCTTCTTCAGTTCTGGTGTGGCTAGGGTCCGACCGAGGGAGAAAGAAAGAACGAGGAGTTTGGGAAGGGGAAGTGGTCTGTCCGGCGTCACACCGGAGCGGGAATGCTACTCGGCGTCGCACCGAGGTGGTTCTCCGGCGTCGCACCGGAGCTTGGGGAGGGGGAGTCTCTCTCGCAGAGCCTAATCGCACACACAGGTATGTTCTTTTTCAATCCTTCATCCCCTTATTTCTAAATAAAACAACATACATATAGGGGGGAATTCTGTAACGTCTGCCCCTTCCCCTCCTACTGTTACACATCGTAGATCCAAAAAAAAACAGAAAAGATACATAACGGACTATAAATGGCCCTAATAACAGTAAATAAAGAGGTCTCGAACCTCACATGGGCTCCAACTCGTCCCCAAGCCACAAGGACGTCGGATGGATCTTCCGACGGCGGTAGACGAGATTCGGGCGGAACCGGACCGAGGCTCGGGTGTCCTCACCAAGTGGGAATATGATCGGTTTGGCGCTTGGGCCCTATTTATCTTCCTTTCTTGTATTCTGGATTTTTAGGAATGAATAATCTATGAATTCTTCTGATCAGGACATCTTTTGTGGAGCCTCTTGAGGTCATGTTGCTTGTAGGTGCACTTGTATGGCTTTTCCCAATGGTAAGGGGTTATTTCCAAGGAGTCAAATTGGGTTCCAAGGAGATATTCGTGAAATGGATCCATATCTTCACCAATATTAATATCCACAACTTATATGAAAATGCATCAGTCCCATTACAAGGCATTTTATGCCAACCTTATGTGATGATTGAACAATAAAGGGGTTTTATTGATGCCAGAAGTGTGGATAGCAGTGAAAACACGGGAATAGAGGAACTCTTTCCTATTATCTGGCTATAAAAATACCTGGGAATTCAGAGGTAAATGGTGAAATGATGGAGATAGTGTAAAATGGTCTTTAACAGCCATTGACGCATGCATTCAGAGATGCAAATTAGGCTTCCGAGTTCCGACAAACCCCTCTATATATTTGGTTGGAAGAAAATGGCCTTCGAACGTACTAGAAAGAAATCAAAACAAGTACATGTGATGAAGAAGAAAAGCGTATAAACATGCAAACCATACTGTACATGTAAGAGTTATTTATTATTATTATTATTATTTTGGTCTTTTGTGTGTTTGTCTAAGTGCTGTTTGACTTCTAAAACTCGGTGATCCAACCGGGGAGGCACCCGATCGGATCAAACTGGTAGGATTCCTTGTTGGATCACTCAATCTGATCTGATCCTTTAAGAGCTTGAAAAATATGATTAAATTAACTTATATATATGATATTTTTTAAAAATATATATTAATTATATATTTTCATATTAATTCATGCTAAGTCACTAAAAAAACTAGGATCAGTAGGAGGACGATCCGATCCCGAGTTTCTAGTTTTTAAACACTAGTTGTCTTCACAAAATAGTTTCCCCAATTTGAGGCCAATCTACTCATGTGATTGGCATTTGGACAAAATACTTCAGCATGTTGTATTAGGAAAGAATAATGCAGCAACATCTATGGCCTTCTCACCTTGAGAAAGTAAAGCAGAAAACACTCATCCAGAGAGTGATTTCCTTGGGGTATGTGGATCATCTTTCATTTCAGCTAGACAATGGTGAGTTTGAGATCACTGCATTGCCCATCATCCCAAGCAGGTCTGTGACATCCATCTGATGCCTCTCTCCTAGTGTTTATCCACTGGGTCCCATTATACAACATTTTTTGTCACCTTTAACCGGAGGGCTGCTTTCCTTTGCATCCGTTTTTAGTTACCAGCTAACATGGGTTGTCTGATCATTTCTAATGGGGCTGGCCAAAAATGTGGGAAAATATGTTATCGTAGCGTTCTTCTTCGTCAGGGTTTAGTAACCCAGAAGGCAAAAATTCTAAGTTACACTCCAGAGTCTTCACAAACCCTATTTTCCCTTATTATCATCAATTCATCATCTCAAAGAAAGGTGTCAAGAAACCCACACCTATAAGAAATGCCTGGATGGGGGTTGCGGAACAAGTGAGAAGGATAAACTGAAAATACCACAAGAGTAATGCATGCTGCACTGTTTGTAGTGCAGTCTCAATCAGATGTCTGTAGTAGTAGATATATATATATATTTTTAGTCTTTTTTTTTGGAAACCCAGGGAGTGGGGCAACCTTAAGGGAGCCATCAGTACAGGTCCGGTTGATCAGACAGTATCGATGTCTCCTTTAAAATTACTCCCACCCTCCTATACTTTAGAAAAAAATATATAACTTGGTGCGGCAACCGTGTGACGAATCCAATCAAACGGATACACATCATTACTACACCTCAAGTGGTGCAGCAAAGTATTACTTGATAGGACAAATGTCTCCTTCAGACTACAAGATCATCACAGCATAGAGCAGCCACTGTAGCAATTCAAGTACAGACATGATTGATATTGTAGACCACCTTGATTTGGGGGGACAATATAATGTTAGTACAGCCAAAGTTGGTTGGCAACAGTTGCCAGCTAGTCGGGACAAACATGAGGTCCAGCTCTTCCACATCCACAAGAAAATGTTCGTTGAAATTTCTCAATTCAGTAGTACAAAGCATATGATCGAGGAATTATTTTGGGGGCCACTAGCGGTCTCCCAGGTTCAAATCATAGAAAGTAGAAATAAAATGTTAAGGAGCATATTTGTGAATGGATTGCTCTTCACTGGAGGAAGGGAAGGGCTAGAATATAACTGCAGTGGGGTTCTTGTGCTTCACCATGGGTGTTTCCTCAACCAGCAACGTCTCAAGGTTCAAGCTCTCAGGTAGAATATAATATCGGATATTGTATTATTGCCTCTCACACTCGAGAGTCACTGGATATTTTTTTTCCCCTTAATGTAAGCTTCACTGTCTTCAGGTGTGTATTCATGCTGATGTCCACCACTGTGACCAACAAAGAACACATCTAGATTCTGCAATATGAACTACAAACAAAGAACCCATCAAGATTCATGCCAAGTCCAGCCCTGTGACCAACAAAGAACCCATCAAGATTCTGCAATGTGAACTACAGTTGGAAGTACAATCAATCAATCAAAAGACTGAAAAACCTAACCATATTCCACCAGATTCTTGAATGGATTTCATCAAACATATAGAGTTAATTGTCACTTTTCACTTGGTGGCATATGATGGTCAGTCTAAATTGGTTCCCAAGTGAAGTCTTAACATCTAAATTGTCCCCCAAATCCCAACCCCGAGGACAATTTGCGTGAACCCTGATGTGTACTAATAAAATACCTCAAATGTAGTTCTCGAATTCGGCCCAAACTGCTGCGCCCAATAAGGTCGGCCCTTTATGTCGGCTCCTTATTCTAAGCTCACGACACCCATTTCATTATTCTCGGCCCAATCAACCCACTTCGCCAGGACACTTCACAATTTTCCACATGACTAAAAAAATAATCCCATGTCGAATATCTGTAAGAGGTCTATAACTCTCGCACTATAAGGATGGCTATTAGGTATGTTATGGGGGCTCTCTCATGCGGTCTCTCACTTCTCTGATCTCGTCATATACTTCTCGGCCACATACTAACTTAAGCATCCGAGAGCTCTTCCCTCCAGTCATCTGGAGAAACTTGGTGACATCTCATCCCAGCTATCCCTATCGAGCGACTCCATATCTAGTTCTCATCTAGGATGGCTATTCATCTCGACTCAATATTTATCGTCTTCATATCTAGTTCCAGATAGGTATATGATTCATTGAAGGATCATATGCATATCATTGAGGGGAGCCTTACGACTGATCTGGTATGAAACTCAGTATGCAGCTGTTTTCAAGGTAATAAGATTCATGCACTGGTGATCTGAAGTAATTTCCAAATCATGACTTATATCAGTTGTCTCCCAACCAGCAGGCTTTAAGACCTTATGATCAGTTGTCATGTGCTGCTGAGGGAGTTTTAATTAAAGAGACTCCACAAAATGATATAATCAAACTAATGGGAGCTGAGTTCCCATGCATGAATGAAGCCCAGATTCATCCAATCCAAAGAAGAACTGAACTAGGCAATTACTCCCAAACCAAGTGGGCATTTGATAAGAAATAAAGCCCTGCCTGAGGTCATCGACATAAAAATTGTCATCACTACATGCTTGATGATTTACTATTAACCCTTGAAATGATACTGATGATAATATCAGCAAATATTGATCAGTTAGTGAATCTAACAGCTACAATAAATCCTAGCCAATCCCAGATATACTAGGGAAAGGATTAGGATTCTTTCCAAGCTAACAGCTAATAAATCCTAGCCAACCCCAGATTTATGGGGGGCAAGGATTAGGATTCACTGTCTAAATTTCCATATTAACAATAGGGAAACATCTAATGAAGCTCATGAAGATATCTATTTGTCTTGTCTGCAAGTGTGTTTTGGATTGGTTGTGGCCTTCAAAACTAAGCACAACGGCTGGCCCAGCCAGACCTTGGGTATAAGAAACACAACACGGCATTAGCATAAGTAATAAGTTATGTGAATTTTGTCGTACAAAAATAGCAAAAAACATGTGAAAATGTTCAAAAGGGACAGAGGAAAGGAAAGCCATGTATTATGTGCATTCATTTCAAAGTTTCAAAAGAATACAAACTATAAGAGACACACCTAAAGATAAGCGATAAAACGAGTATAAGATGAATAAAGTGAGAAAGGGTGAGTATGTTAAATAAGATAGAAAATGGAAAGTGAATTTATGCCTGAAGTTTCACCCTACTTCAGTTATAGATGACATGGAGAACTCAATAGTTCATCGAGTTCATGAATACATTATTGTGAAGTTCCCAAATTTTAAACTATACGAACCAAACCTAAGAAAGTAAAAAGTGATCAAAAATAATGTAGGGTCTGTTTTTGGCGGTCCTTCATTGGGGTTTTTCAGTTACAGGGCTTTAACCGTGTGTATTTAATTTTATATCTTTAAACAAAAGCTTAGATTACAATATGACTAAGGCGGCCATGTAAGTATGTTTTATTTTTTTAGTTATTTTGTGTAGGTAGATATCTATACACAGAGTTTAGTAAGAAATAAAAGTTAAAAAATAGACTATTAAAGATATAGCCTCACTTAATCTGATAAAGGTTGGGTTTCATGATTTAAGATTGAACTAAGACATTATTGGATGAGTTAGATTAAACTTGAAGAGTTTGAGTTGGCTTAAGGTTAATGATCTCTTGACACGAGTTAGAATTGACCCCAATTCGCCTTAACCCAATTTGAGTTCCCGCCCTAATTTAGGTCACCAAGATCATTAGGTTAGACAAGTTAAGACTAAGATCATTACGCTAAGAGTTTTAATACCATTTTTTTTTATTTTTTTTAAAGTGGACTCCAAATGCATTAGACAATCCAAAAAAATTAAAATTTAGAAAATCATTATTAGACTCAGCCCATTAAGAATATTCTTTACTGTTGAGACTTAATTCTCATGCTTGAACGTGAGACCAAATAATCCTTAACGTAGTAATGCAAGGCAAATAAAAATAAAAATTATTTATGTTTTTATCTAAAACCAGTAAGCATTATAGAAAATTTATTGAGTCCGCTCAATTATAGTGATCTTGGCTTGTTTAACCTGAGATTTACTTGCAACGGTGCCGCAAAAAAAAAAAAAAAAAAAATATGCTCAGCTCCAATCTGACCTACACGTACATGATCCAAAAAAGCCCAAGTACAAATATTTTTCATCTAGTGGGCTCCTCAAAGCTTGATGGGATTATATGGATTTGATCAAGCCAATAGCACATATATAGTGATAGATGTATAGGTAGGGAGGCAAATAGCGTATGTATGTACGTATCTATATACACCTATTGGATGGATGTCCCAAACTCTCCTACATTTAGGCGACAAAAGGGATCCTCTAATATACCTGGGTAATTTCCATACCATGATTGTTATCGTAGCTTCATAATATATACCTGGAAAGCTCTTCGAGTTTCTCCTGTTTCATACAATTAAGGCTATGGTTTTATAGTAGACAAACTAGATACATCAGTGCAAGTTCTTAATCCTAGGTGTTCATGGAAGATCAGTACGTATCATAATTGTTCTTGAACCCTGTTAACAATTTCTACGCCATAGTTATATATCGTCATAAATTCATAACATAACTAGAGAACTCTCCTCAGATTGCTCCTTTTTCTCATGAAAAGCTATGGCTTCAGATATACACAAACTACATCTAGTAAACTAACACTTATAAGTCTGTAACAGCAAGTGTACTACTCATCCTTCTACTACATCTTCCACACGGGGCTCTCCTACCCCTCAGCCTTGGTTAGTCCTGTCCTCCGGCGGCTGCAGCAGCACCTTCCTCTGCAGGTAGTCTCCCATGTCCAGCCCCTGCTCCTTCACCCTCTGTCCCGTCTCCGTTAAGGTGTCCACGAACCTGCCGGCGCCAACGGGGGCCTCACCCTTCCCTCGCACGGCGCGGGCGGCACACGCGAAGGCGGAGACCCCCAGGAACGCCATGGCGGCGGCGGCGGCGAATCCCGCCATGGAGGCGGCGAGGACGACGGCGGCGGAGAGGAGCAGCGGGCTGAAGACGAGCAGGAAGGGCGAGGCCACAAGGAGGAGGGCGAGGGAGGCCATGAGGGTGAAGCCCATCATTCCCAGCAGGGGGCCGGCCACGGCCACGCTCGCCAGCAACGCCCAGAGGATGGCGGTCCCCGAGGGGCGCTGCCCCTCCCCCTCCACGAACGTCTGCTGCGCCATCTCTCTTCTTCTTATTCTCCTCCTCCTTCCTCTTTCCTACTTCTTCTTCTTGTTGCTAGCCGTGTGGAGATGTGGAGGAAGGGAGGGAGGGGGTGCAGCGGGGGTGGATTTATGGGTGGGAGGCCGGAGCAGGTGGGCATCACCATGGGACGTGGCGCAAGGGAGGAGAGGACGGCGTGGCGCGTGGGCGAACAGGTGGCGAGATGGTGCAGTGCCGGGGAGGTGGGCTAGGCTCGGCGTCTCCGGCGGGACGTTTGCTGCCGGGAAGCTGCCATGCATGGGAGCGAGCGAGCGGATAAGATCGGTTTGGTGTGAGCTGTGTGATCGGAGCACCGAAAATTATAAATATAGCGGATAACATATCGTAGACAAATTTCTTCTAACCAAATGTATATGATATATTAGGACTGTAAACGGATAGGATATAGAAATTAAAACATGTGTTTTTGTTTTTTAATTTTAATAATAATAATTTATTTCTGTTTTTTATTTTGATAAAATTAAACAATATATTTTTGATTTTCAGTTTTCGATAAGATAGGAAAATGTATTTTTCGTTTTTGATTTGTTTCCAATTTCGATATCGGAACCGGATATTATTTTTGATAATTATAAAAAAAAAAATTATTTTTTATTTAAAACTTATTAGGATCCTCCCTTCTTACAAAGTCCCTCTCCTCAACCGTTAGATTAAAAATAATTTAAAAGTTAATATTTATTATTAATAATAAATTTAACAATAATCAAAATTAGAAATCAGAAAACAGATATGAGAACAAGTGTTTTTGTTTCCGATTCCGATAACTTATCGGAAATTAATATCTGTTTTCGATTCCTTATTTAACCTCCTCACATATTTGAAATAAATATAAATATTTCGGTTCAGATCTGAGTTTGTCATGGTATGGATCCGTTTATTTCAGATCTAAGTTCATCTAGACCCGCACCCTTTAGAATTCAGATCTGTTTATTTCGGTTCAGATCTGAGTTTGTCATGGTGTGGTCTAATAGTCAAGTTATTTTAGCAATGTCAAATCTGATTAAAATTAAAAAGAAATTACCTTATTCTAGGTCCATTTGATTCAATCTGTATTTTTAACTTTTATCTGTGTCAGTTCACCTTGACCCAAGATTAAATATCAGTCCATTATTTTAATTGAAAATTTAGGTCAAATCAAAGGTTTTTGTGGGGACAATGGGCTGGATGTTGGACTATCTAGAAGAGTGACTCTCAAGGACACGCCTCTTGAAAATTTCAGTTAAAAATTATTTTTGATTCTCACAAAATTACTAGGCCCTAACAGTTATGAATTTTAACTCCTCTCTGAAGAATTTTATTTTTTTTCTATAAAGTTCTTAATTAAAAGACAAAAAGAATCACATAGAGGACTTCCAAGATTTAATACCCTGCCCTACAGAAATAACTGAAGGTTCAACCTTCTCAACTCTCAGGCTCTCCTTTCACATTTTACTTGAGGTGCAGCATAATAACATTTTACTAGAATTTTTTTCCCAAAAAATCTGGGCTCATTCCAAGACCTATGTTAGAGTAAGAAATCACTTCCATCCCATGACTGATGTCATAATTGCATACTTGGCAAAAGATCACATTTAACACATCAAGGGCAATTAAGCATATACACATGAGATATCACTAGAAGTCAAACTTTTTGTAGAGAAACAGATCAATTTATTCAAAGTGAGTACAAAGTTTCCATGTTCAAATATTGATAAATAAGATCATGATCTCCAACATAAACCAACTTCATAGAACAAGCTAGTTCTTGGTTCGAGTGGCATTTCATCTCTTACACAACTCATCCACTGATTCTTCAACGTCAGTTGGTTCCCAAGTTGATTAACTTGAGTATATGACAGAAGAAATTTTCTGATCAACTGTAATTATAACTAAGAATGGGTTTATTACAACTGTAAATGTATTTACAAGCCACATATATCCTTGAGATTTGAGAAAGTCAAAAATTTCAAAAATGAAATTTTCCTTTCTTGCAGCTGTAAATTTACAAACAAATAGCTATGTATTTCTCCTAGATAGTATAGATGTATAATATGTTCATTCGGATAAATGGCTTACATATTTTTCTCATCTATGGTTAAATTGGGTTATCCACTGCATCATTATCTGAAGTAGCAGGAACTGGATGATTGGATTAGCTGAAAATACAGGGGAACAAAGGAAAGCTGTCTATGAGGAATCCTGTTATTACAACAAATTTGCCACATTGGCCAATGTACATGAATGTATACAAGATGTATAAATCTCAATTGGGTTCTGAAAACCCAGGTTGGAATTCTTTACTCTTTCCAAACAGGGATGATGCCCTGTGCTGCCAGCCTCTTCTCGACCCAGAAGACCACATGTCTGGCTGTAATCCTCTTCTCATCTATGAGGAAAGGCTCCACAGTGCTGACCTCAAACCCATGTGAAGAGAGAGAGAATGCCTTCGGGCCTGCCCTGCCAAGAGAATATGAGAAGGAGAAGCAACACAAGATGGAGGAGAAAGGGACTGGTACACATGGAGAGAGAAGTACCTGTGAGGGTTCCGTCTGGGAAGAAAGCCCAGAAGTAGTAGGGGATGTCCTTCTTCGTAAAGGATCCTTCCAACTGTCGAGGTGTTTTAGAACAGAGGGAATGGAATGAAACAGGTGTTAGGATATATGTTCCTTCATGTGCCTTGTTGAAGGGATATAGTGCAAGATATTGTTATGTATGTACCCAGCATTCTCATGTATTTTGTGGGTCCATTGCCATCAATAAACTGAGGATTATATGATCTTTATCCAAATTACAAAGGATAGTTACAGGGCCTTCTTCAGGTTTCATGGGTATTAGAAAGAAGTTGAACCTCCAAAGGGAAACACTAGCTAGTCAGAATATGGCATAGCATTTCCATACTTGTTGCCTGTTTTGTAGTGTTCGATCAATATATACTTGAACAATACAATAAACAGAACTAAACCCATGATTTGTTTCTCTGATCTTTGAGTGGAAGCGTTCTCTAATTAAACAACGATTGTATATGATTAAAAAATATATATAACCATCCTTTCTGATATCATGCCTTCCAACTCAAAATTTTGAGGGAATAGAATGAATTAACCCATTTATTTCTCTAATTAATGTGGACTATTCCCGATAAAACCAAATAACTTCTTGCTACACTAAGTCATCTATGCACTTAAATTTGCATAACAAGATCATAATGTCCTACATTCTAACGTAATCAAAATTTACCTAAAGATAAAGCAGGACCTCCCCTACTTCTGATGATCCAAGACCAACTTTTTTATGATTCCATTTGATCATCACTTATGAGTATTAGCGTCCCAAATTCCTAATGGTGCTCAGCACGGTACTAACCCGGTTATCACTGAAGGAGAGCTCAAGCCCAGAGATGTCCTCTTGAGCCTCAAGTGTTGCCCTCAGGGAGGGGATGACGTCCTCCTCCATCATCTGCGGCAGCGGCTTCACCGGCGCCTTCGCCGGCGGCGCTCGCTTCGGCTTCTCTGCTGCCGCCTCCTCTTTCGCCGGCTCCGCCTCCTTCCCAGCAACTGGCAACAAGGTCAAAGAAGAGCTAAGCTTCGCAGTTCCCAGTTGGTCTGGCAATCCTCCCAAGCTCAAGTGAGACCATACCAGTGGCAGTGGACGACTCCTGCACGGCGGAGCAGGCGATACTGCCGCGCAGAAGCGCAGCCCCACCGGCCTCCGGCGGGACTCCGACGCTTGCCATGGCCGGGAAGGACGTCGGGAAGGCCATGCGCCTGATGGGTCTCGCCAGCGGGCAGTAAACACCGAAAGAACGGGAAGCCATGGCGGAGAAGAAGGTTGGGTTTGCAAGAACCTACTGTACGGAGGTTGCTGCAGGGGGCTTATGTCTTCCACTTCAGTATGCCAGCATGAGGACCGTGGAGTGGTCTTCCAAGTGTTGCGGCGGCGGTGTGGTTTCCGGCGGTGGGTGGTCGGAGAGGTGGGTTTCTGGGGAGGAATTGGGGGATGGGCTGGGAGGATGGTGGTGGGAAGCTTGCGGCTCCATTTGGAAGGGGGACGCCATCCACTTGTTTTGAATGGCCCTGATGATATTGGAGGTGCCCGGCGGTTCACTACATCCGTTGATTTTTCAGATAGAAAATAGATAGATGATGCTGATATGCTCCAGTTTGAAACAAACTGAGTAACCTAGGCTGTAAACAAAGGTCTGATTATCCGATTTTCTGATCTGTTTCTGATTTTAAAAAACAGATTCTGACAGAGAAAATTCATTCGACAACTATCAGAAACGAAATAAAAAAAATTCGATAAATTATCGGAATAAAAAATCGGAAACTGTTATTTTCGTATCCTAGCTAATTCCCATTTTGGATTCTGGTAGATGTTAAAATTTATAATTAATAATTATAACAGATATAATTTTTACTAAACACTGGGTGGATTCAACTTAGTAAGATTAGGTGGATACATATATATAATGAAGGGGATGTAAATTGATGACACTTTTAATATTTCCGATAATTTTTTAAAACTAAAACACAACGGAAAAGAAAATATGATAATCCAATTTTATCAGAATTAAAATTAGAAAATTTTTTTTTGTATCGGAGAGTCGGAAACGAAAATTAGTGTTTCTGTTTTCGTATCCTACCCGTTTACGGCCCTATGACCTGACCAATACAAGGGGTTCTTTGAAAATAAATTGGGCATGGTTTAGTTGAATTGGACATGATTTAGTTGATACTTTATACCTTCTTTTTTGAAGATGTCTTAATGCTCGAAGTGTACGAGTACTCACCGAGGAAAGGTCATAACCAGTGGAATTTTTCCTCTCTTGATAGATTGAGACTATCTACTTCACTTTTTCTGCATTATTCATGCTCAATTTCATCCTATTGGCCTACTTATTATGGTAAGAGATTAGTGAGAAAGGGAAACTAAAAGATTTCCTATTTTTTGGGGGCTTCTAGATGAAATAAAGTGGATTACTATTGGTATACAAAGAGTAGACCATGATCTCAAACCCCTCGTGGTATGCACGACTTAAAATAATTGTCCAATGAACAAAATAATCATGTTCGATATGAAAAATCCTCACTAAATAAGCACCCATGCATGAGCTTCGAATCTTTACTTCATAGACATGAGAGATAATGACTGGCCACTAAGACACTCTTTTTTTGGTCAATAAACAAAGTTGCCATTCATATAAACGAGCAAAGGAAGCACAAAGGGTAGCAGGTAAACACAGACCCTAAGTAGGGGCACAGCATGGTGAGGATCACAGTACGTACACAAACCATATTTCGTCGAGATAAAATAGCGAGTAGGATCCACAATAGGGTAAGAAACACAGCACAAGAGATTAGAAGGAAACCAACTAGGGGTCGACAAATGCTGGACGAACAGTGCCCCAAGTTGCCTTTGGTGACGAGGCTTACATTGGAAGGAGGAAGACCTTCACGGAGATACCAGCGAGGGGTTTGCCGGAAGGACTGCAACCATCTTAGCAATTGAAAATGTGAGGGCTCGGAGATGTGCACTGACAAGGACGTATGGAATAAGCTCAGGCACTCGACGCCTATCTTCATGATCCACGCAGGACCGAAGAAGCCTACCTAAGTACACCACGGAGGTCCAACTTTGGAGGATTATCTCGGATTTCCGATTAGAATTCCGTTCGCTTGTAAATAGTTATATATAATCGGCCTCTGAACTTCTTCAAAAAAAAAAAAAAAAAAAAAATACATCACGGAGGTCCGCAAAGACACGTAAGTCGAAACTTGCAAAAGGAGGATATATACACAAGAAACAAAGGCACCAACACAAAATAAATGTCGGAGCGGATTTTGGTCAAGACCTAAGATCCCAAACAAAAACCCTCGGATAGGGTAGAGGCAAACAAAGGGGAGGTGGGTAGGACCGGAATAGAGGGGCTGGGGGGAAGAGCAACCAACAAACAGCGGGGGCGAGAGGGGACAGAGGAGGAAAGGGAGTGGAGTGCAGAGGAAGAAGACAAGGTGGCAGCAAGGATTAGGACGCGAGAGATCGCGTGAGTTCAACTTGGGCGGGTGGGAACGATGAAGACCAAAGGGGAGATGAGGACGAAAAGACAATGGTAGGATGGAGTGATCGGTGGTGATGGGCGACTGCGAAGACGGAGCAGGCATTAAGGAAGGGGGATGGGGTGAGAGGAAGAATAAAAGACAAGAGGGAAAGGGCGAGCCGAGTAGCTCCGTTGGCTTCATCCAGGGGCGAACACAGAATATTTTTTTCTAAGCAGTCCGGCCAACACATATATATTCTTAAAATATTAACTAGTATAAAAATAAATTATAAAAATAAAAAAATTAGTTTAGTGGCATTTTTTGTTCTCTAAAAGAAAATTGTTAAGTATTCTCATCTATATTTTCAAAAAAAGAAAAAAAAACTGTTATTTTTTTCAAAAGGACGCATATCATAAATAAGAATTAAAAAAATATACGGTAGACTCTGTTGAAAGGAAAACTATAAACAAACAATAATGGGTTTTTTATACGTTAAAAATATTGTAAAGCTTCCTTGGAAAAATCATTCTTGCAGCCACAAGATAATTCTACCATGGGTGAGAAAGAATGCATCCTTATGATAAGAAATCAACTTTTACAAAATATGTAAATGTAAATGATTAAAAGTAATTCTACCGTTCAAGTTTTAGCATTGAAAATAGAAAGATATGGATGATAAGAATAATAATTTAATAAACCTAAAAAGAGTGATAGAATGAGAACTTTTGGATCTTCTTCTAGCAGAGGGACATGGGTGGCATTTTTTGTGGAATTTACTCGCGGCATAATGATGGAGACGGAGAGAACTGCTGCGTTGGGAGCTTCTGATCCCTTTGGTTAGTTAAGAATCTTAATAGGGAAGGGTTCAGGAAAGGGAGCAGGAGGGAATAAGAATGTCCTGGTAAGCATTTAAATTTAATGAGATAACCCCATTGTAACTTCCCTGATTTATGAAGAGTCTGTGCTGAGGAGGTTTTTAAGGAAATTTCTCTCGAAAGGTTTGAAATCGTCAGAGATGGTGGGGCGGCCATATTATGGAAAAGGGGTAAAACGTGCTGCATTGTTACGCTGCCTGGTGATGCAACTAAGTAAAAAAAAAATGAAAATTTTTGGAAGGCCTCGACTCACCTTATCTCATTCGTACAATCTGATCTTAGTTCGGACAATTCGAAAAAAGATGAAAAATTAAAAACTGACCTCAAATTAACAATAAAAAATCTTAAATGATCAGTAAAAAATAATTATCTACTATTCATTTAGAGTCGATTTTCGATTTTTCATTTTTTTCGAGTCATTCGATCTAAAATGAGATTGTACGGTTCAACAGAGCACCATAGGGCCTTCCAAAAAAAAAATGTACATGCATACTATCAGGCGGGCGACATAATAACGTTGGGCGGTGCAGCAAGGCAGATTCTGTACAAAATAGGCATGAAGAAGTCTTCTAAGGAAGGAGATTTTCTCTTTGAGATGTAGAACTCTAGGTGGGCCATGGCCCCTCGGCCCTGAAACTTCAAAAACTCTTCATGTTGTTCGGCTAAGGTATCCTGCGATATTATTTCTCTAAGTATGTGTGATTATTGTCTCGAAGATAGGTTTGGATCTGAATTATCGCTTAATTAGTTAGGTGAAATTGTTGGTATTATACGGAATTATCTCCATTGAGAAGAAATATTATACTTTGGTCAAAATTATACCTTGATCTCTTATATATATATATATATATATATATATGTGCACATACTTGATAAAATAAGAATAAAAAAACAGAACAAAAGAGAAGCATAAATAGTGGGGAACATATCACCTCAAATATACATCATCAAACTCAAAGTCTATCTGAGGAGCTCAAGATTTTTCTACCCAAGCGACGAGGGATAAACACGTCAAAAACAACTATGTTTCCTTTTCATCGTGGCAATCTTCAAATTTGGTACTCGCATAAAATCAACACAGGAAATGCCTTCCAAACTTGGAGGACAAACCAGCATGCACTTTTGCTTGACTTGATATTGAGTGCTATTTATTTATTGTCTTCTGTTTGGTTTAATTAAAAACTGAAAATTCTAAACGGGTTGCAGTCTTGCAGATCCTCTGTAGTCTGGGTTTCATGCATGCGACTAGGGGTGTCAATTTGGCGGGTCATACGTGACTCAGTCCAACTCAGTCTATGTTAAACAAAATTGGACTTGCCCAAGTTATATAAATTGGATTGACATTAGTTAAATCTGAGTTGAGTTGGACTGAAAACGGGCTGACCTAATTTAATTTATTGACTTTTACAATAATTCATACAAAAAATAAAATACTTCTAACAAATCATTTATAAATAGGGTCAATCCAACTCAACTCACTCGTTATTGAATTTGGGCTGAATTTGAGATGAATTTGGATTAAACTTAAGTTGAATTTGAACTTAGTTAAAATTAGGTTGGATTATTTTGAATTTGAGTTAAACTCAAATTATCACAGTCCAACTTGCCCAATTTACATTCCTACATGCAACCCATATTATGGACCAATAAATAGGAAACATCACCGATTCATGTGGAAACATAAAATTAACTCTATCTCTCTCTCCTCAATCTCTATATTCCCCTGTGTCCGTCCATATCTAGCTCATCTAATCTCTAGTCTTCCTATCATGTCGATTGCTACTTCCTCTCTATAATTTTTTCTATGAATTTCTCTTCAATTTAGTTACCATATCTAGAGAGAGGAATAAATCGAAGGATGATGTGATTCCCTAACGAGCAACCATTCAAAAAAGGAAAAACAAAACAATGGCAAATGGACTAAACTAAAAGTCATATGTGAAATAAGTTTAAATAGTCTGTAAGAAAACGCCTTGCCCATGGTGACCAAAGATGGGAAAGGAACAAGATATCAGGAGAGAGAAAGAGAGAGAGATGCTCGTGTTACAATATTCCAATTTATTGGTGCCTGATTGTAGAAGATTCTCTTCTTTCTAAATGGTCATTTCCCTCATTGTAAGCTGATCATACAAGTTTTATTAGTAGAAAACAAGGCTTAATTACCTTTCCCAAGGATGAGACATTGAGACTCCAAAACTGTTTGCCAATCAATTAGAAGGTCTTGCTAGCTAGGTGAGTCTGTGATGGTAAAGAAGGGCCTTACATGGTGGAACAGATAATGATTGTAGGCAGTTGCCAATCAATTCAGTGGGGTCCTGGGACGTCACTAGTCTAATCCGGGATTCTACTGATTCAGTTGGCCTAACTCAAGATTCCATATGATTTAACTCAAGACTCTACCGACCCAACCATACTTATGACCTAATGTCCGCCGCTGATTGTAGATGCAAAATCAATGAAAAGCTCACCAATGTGACCCGCGTGGATAAGGAATCTCAAACTTTAATAAGTAAATTTCCGAGAATCTGCCTTTGGTGTATATGTGGACAGATCAGCACCATAAATAGCGACCAATCCTGCAAATTGTAGGTCTCTAGTCTTAAAAATGTTCCTATCAAAACTTTAGACCATGTCTCACACAATTATAGTTTAAATACATTATTCAAGTTAAAATTATTCTATTTTCTTTTGTTTGTTAATAATTAATCCTTTTCTAGTTAGTGTGTGTACAAAATTATGCCACGAGCATTCTTCTTACATAATTTATTTGATCGCTCAAAAAAATGTGTTTTTTGTTCACCTTTTGAATTCTAAGAAAAAGTGTCTTTTTCAGTAACTTGCTGCATTCATATGTAATTCTTGTAGAGAATGTATCACTTCATGTTATCGGTCACTGACTGAATTAATCAGAACTAAAACTGTTATTCCTACTATCCTTATGATAAATAGGAATAAAATGCACCTTCTAATTGTGCCACTCTCTTTAGCATTATATATTTGGAAAAATTACCAAAGATGTTACACAACCCCTGAAAATTTTGGAACTTTTCAGTTTTTAACCCCTTTAAATTATTGAATCTAGGGGAAAAAAACTCCTTATATCTTGCATATTTAATCTCGACTCCATTAAATTTAAGTTCAATAATTTTTTTAATCTTTATCCTCTTTTTTTTGTCTTTCAAAGGGTTGTTATTAAGTATAAGGACTTATTTTTAGGAAAGAATAATTTTTTTTTGGAATCAACACTAAATACACGTCGCAAGAGTTAATTTCTAAATATGAGTATTTGCGGCGATTAAAAACTAAAAAAATCCTAATTTTTCAATAGAGAGCATTCTAAACTCGAAATATCCTACACCACGCAAATGATCGACGTTGGTTAATTGCTGAAAGGCCAAGCTTTTGAATTTATGCCAATTACAATGTACACCCACCCACGTTAGAAATTAATTTAATCACAAATTAAATTGTTCTTCTAATTAAGTAATATTGCAATTACATGTAAACTCTCTTAAGTTACATGTGCGTACTGCCTCGCCAAAACCCAGTACTGGAGTAGTGTTAATTAAGCACTTAACTTTCTTGACATCATGGCTAACTATGTATGTTGCATTGCTCGCAGCCACAGGATTTCTTGATACGTTTTATAGGTGAACTACCATTAATTGATCACTTTTAATCGATCGTCGTATTGGTATAATTCTACTTAACACACGAATAACATGCAATATATGAAGGATAATCAAATAGCCGCCAGTTCAAGAAATGAGTGTTCAAGTTTCCTAATTATCCTATATATATACCAACAAGATAATGACAACAGTAGGAGCGAGGTCTCCGATAGAATTGGAATGAGATCGTCTAGACCTGTGGATTCGAACCGTCTAACGCCTTTAGACACATGAAATCGAGTTGTACGATGGGTACATGAGTCATTTACCTTTAAAATGACATGCCCAGTATATGTATGACTTGGTTTCATGTATATGGAAGGCGTTGGACAATCCAAACGCAGAGATCCCTCCCCCCCCTTCCCCTGCGGATGTATAGCCATTACAATGATCACAGACTTAAAACCTATTTTTTAATTCCCACACATTCTACCCTTGTACTAAATGTACTTAGGACGAATATTTGTTGTACCGTCGGTGCAACTATAACATCATGCATGGTCGTATATTATCCTACAACTTAATTAGATCGTATAAAAATATACTCTTTTTATAATTATTTGATAAAAAATGAGATGATACAAATTAACACTTAAATTTAGCAATTTCTTTTAAGAAAATTGTGAATACTATCGACTAATCTTGAAACTTAAAGATTAGCTAGACAACAACCTCCGAACATTACACTAAGTATCACTCTCTATGAAATCATCAAAATTTTACATACTTCTATTTTAGGTAAAAATTTGAATTTCTTGTTGGGAATCATGTCATGCACGACATGTAAACTATAAATATTGAACTGGAATTATGCATTGACTATGTACATCCTTATAGTCTGTTTTTTGTCGAAATATTTTTTGTGAGAACTTTTATTGTTTTATTTGGACCACCCAATTAACTCGCCGTATGAAGAAGCAGCATGACAAGACGCGGCCTTCTTGCACTTCTCCCTCAAGAAACGCGGGAGGAACTCTCTCCATGTCAACGGCCGTAGAAGAGGGGGTTGGCGTAAGGAGCTCCTTCGGTGAAGTTTTCATGGCGACGAGGGGGGAAGTGGGGGAGGCCGTGGACGTGACTCCAAGTCCCTCTATATATGTAGATGCTTCTCCTGCCGTGCCTGCTACTCCGGGCTTCTCCCTGCAACAAAATGGCCAGGGCCTTGCTTGGAGTAGCTTCTAGTGCAGCCGCCCATGGCGGCGGCGGCTCAGCGTACGGGCTCCCTGGGACTCTCCTCTTGTTCTGCTTGGCGGCGGCGTCGCTCGCCATCTTGCCGACGATCCTCTTCGCCTGCGGCCGCCGCAGCAAGAAGAAGCCTGCCAAGAACAGCAACGTGACCTACTATGGCAGTGGCGGGCATGTCACCACCGGCTATGACTACAGAGCTGCTACCAGTACTGGTGGTGCGGTGAAGAGTAGTACTGGTGGTGGCGGCAGCGCCGCCGTCGGCGTTGCCGCCGGTGTTGGTCTTGGCCTCGGTGTGGCTGCTGCTGTTGCAGTTGCCGACAGCGGTGATGGTGGCGGTGGTGGAGGCGGTTGCGGTGGAGGATGTGGTGGGGGTTGCGGCGGTGGCTGCGGTGGCTGATGGTGGGCTTCTTCGACACTCAAAACCAGTGTTTGTTCTTAGTTTGTTCTCAATAAAATGATGGAAGTGTTTTAATTAAATTGGAAAAGTTCTCTGATTCTTTTCACTGTTGGTGTGAATTAAATTTCCACTGTGTCCAGTATAAATTATTTTGTGGGGTCTATTGACAGAATAATATATAATAGAATAAGAAGTTTCGGTTTGATAATTTTGTGGAGCTTACTGAAAGAATAAGAAGCATAAATAATTCTTGGGTCTAAAATGACTTATTCTCCTTATTCCTCTGATAGATTATTCTACACGGTATAAGTCATTTCGCATGTCAAAATAAAATTAAATTCATTCGCTCTTATCTTTCTCCTATTCTCCACCAATCAAAATGACATACAAAAAGCCTGATGTATTTAATTGGACTGCAGGTGCGTGATGCATGTTTAACAAAATTTGCGCCAGTTCGTATTGGAAATTCTTCAATGCCTTCGAGTTTGTGCATTTGGATCATGTTGCGTTGGAACTCGTTATAAATAGACATTTTCTATTTAATTTCTTTCGCCCTCCTTAAATCTCTATATATACCCAGAGGTATACATCATAAATAAATCATACGACAACACCCACCCACAAGAGGACAAGCTTAACACAATTCGATCATTTTTTTGGTCTATGTCTACAAATCAACTCAACAGAGATTATTATGGGTGAGAACTTTTATATGAATTTTGGGGACATCCCTCTTTTGTGACTTTTTCATCAACTTTCTCTTCTTTATATTATACTTAAAGTTCGCTCTTACGTATAAGATACGTTAGACAATTACTTGTTAAGTAAATAAAGTAGCCAATTCATTCTGGAACACCACATCTGTCTCATTTTTAATACGATCGCCTTACCTATTCCAATCCCAATAAGGCCCCTATGACCTATTCTAATCTTATTAAAATTAAGAAATCACTTGATAAGGGGGTTTTCTGCCGAATTGAGCCCAGCCCACTAGCCAAGGCGGCCTGGTGACTTCCGTCGCAAGGTCGGCTCAATTGATCATTTGATCCAATAATTTAGATATTAGGAGAAGAAATTGTGCAACTCAAGAATAGTCCCATAACGGAGGCTTCAAAAAATCTTACCTAATCAATGTAAGCAGAATGTTTTCCTTTTTGCCTATAGTTTCATGACACTTGTCTACTATTGACTAAAACATTAGAAAGACTTCCCTGAGAACGTCTCCTGAGGCTCAGGCCTAGCTCGGCTCAACCTATCTTTCGAACCAGACATGCCTCGTCTGATCCAACTCTGTCAGTACATCAATCACCACCGAACTAATAAATTTTATTTCTAAATTAATTTTAATTTAAATATCAATTTAGGAACTTATTAAGGTATAGAAAAATGTCAACACTGAAAAAATGTAGACATACACAACATAGGCGATAGCATATGTGTCTCTCCCATCGTCCAGATGGCAAGCTACAGTGAGGATGTTGTAAAAAACAAAAGTACAACACCGTGGATTAAAATATCATTTATGCGCAAAAGTAAAGTGTTGAGCTTTCCGATCTTTATTTATATTTTATCTTAAAATTATTCTATATTTTTTTTGAAGTGGCATTGGCCGACATCACCACCTAGATGAATTACAAAATAAAACAATGTGAAAAGATTGATAGACTTGAAGGAAGAGAAAAGGAATTATGTGCTATCATAAATACGGGGCAACGTTATCCTCACTTTGTTTGCATAATAACTTAAATCAGAATAAGGTTCTGGGGATTTCTTAACTCATAATAAGAGATATTTTAATTTGATAAATTGTTGGTATTCCACCTAGAATAAGTAGAATTGCATTGCGCTATTCCAAGTGATTTGGTAGGAATAAGTAGAATAAAGAGTTCAAAATATCTATGTTATTCCGCTTAACCCCTGGTATAACCCATAGCACCTTGGGTTAAGCACTCCTCTTCACCAAAGTGGGTTAAAAAGTTTTAGGAGAATAAAACATCTTATTCAGGGCTTATTCCACAAACAAAGTGAAGCACAATGTTATTATTTTCCTAGTGAAATAAGGTGATAAGTCGAAGATAAATATTATTATGTTCCAAACTAATTCATCCGTACACTTTAATTTATATGTTTCAGTATTGAGTTTTTTGTGAGAAGAGGACAAGGTATTACATCTAATCCTTTGGCTTTATTTTCTAACAGCAAAAGGATGGCAGTCTCCCTTATAATGAGGCCACCTATCTCTTCTCTTTGTCATAAACACACTTTTTTCTCTCTGTCAAAGATTTCATAAACATCTTTGATATCTAGGACTGGCAATGAGCCGAGTTGCTCGCGAGTCACTCGTGCTCGATTCGACTCAAGTTCGACTCATATGAGTAAACAAGCTGAGCTCAAGTCTAACACCTAGCTTGACTCATTAAAAGAGTCGAATCCGAGTTGGGTATAGCTCGGCTCGTCAGCACGCGAGCCTACTTGCCCCAAAAATTATTTAATTGCGAGTACTAAGTGCTTATTTACTATTTGAGAGGAAGAAATTTAATGGCCGAAAAGAGGACATGGTGAGAGTGGAGTAATTTCCGTGGATCTCCTTTCATTAATTAGTTGGTACATTATTATTAGTTAACAGTTGGTAAATTGTTAATGGTTATTCTCCTACTTATTCATAGGATTTGTCCCAAGTAAGAATCCATGGATGAAGAAGGTCTTCAAAAGACGTATCATAATCAAACTAAACGCGGAATAGGAAAATACATATTCTTGAAGGGTTAAGGAAAAGAGTGATGCTATTCTTAACTCCTTCCATCACTATCATCAATTAAATACACTTTGATCATCATAATAAAAAATTCACTATAATAAATTCAATTCAATGGATAAGAGATTAGGAGAGTAAATTAAAAGAACCACTTAAGAGAATAAAAAAAACATTTCCCTAAGGAAAAACACTTGTATGTTTTTTTTTATTCTATCCAAACATAATATATATATATATATAATATATACTAGAAGTCAAATGCGGATTTTTTGGTCGCCAGTTTTTTTGGTTCATTTGACTGTTTCAAATCAGATTTACTTGTTTTTTTTCATTAATCCATTATCCGAACTCTCAAAAACTTAACATTGGTTAATAGGAAATTATGAATGACAGGTAGAGAGGAGCAATCAAACATCAAATAACTCTAATTTGAATTTGAATCATCTAAAGGACGAGAATGAGTCAGATTCTTAAGATCGGCAGAATTAAACGCAATCAAACATACATGATGAGACCAGCCGACGCACGGATTGAGATCGTCTACTTCATTTCTTCTACATCACTTGTACTCTATTTATTTTGATTGGTATAAAATCTTTAAAAGTAAAAACTTTTTTCTTTTTTAAACTTCACTTTTCTCCCACCGCAATAATTGAATCAATCAAAATGAGTAAAATATAAGTGGTGCAGAAGAAATAGAGTAGACGATCTCAATCTCGGACCCGAGGCCAAGAAATCAATAGCAGGGCATGCGGCACGATAAAAATCAGTTTGTTTCTAGGATTATCTTCTGGTCAACTGAGCGTTGGATTTTCTTCTCACCCGATCAAATGGATCCATCGTAAAAGCTTTTAGCAGCCATCGAACCTCCGGCCAAAGTTGAGATCTCGGCGAGCATCTTGGACTGCAGACGCTAGGCAGAACAGATTGAGCAGGCTCTCGCTGAGCTCCCTCGACCCCTCTCGATCGTGAACATCTTAGATCTGCATCTATGTCTTGTTCAGCAGCATCACGAGGCTACGTACCGGTCCGCTAGAGGGAAGAGATCCGGTGGGCGCTGCCAGAGAGCAAGCATCCGTACCTGTGGGCGGTACGGGACAACTGGGAGGTGGTGGAGGAAGGCATTGATGGGACGCTGGTGAGGCGATGCTCCTAGGTGGAGGTGCTCTCCTACCGCACCCTGGGCTACTTCGTCACCTACCGTGGCCGGACCTCCACAGTGAAGAGCGTGCTCTACGGCTTGCCCATGGACCGTGGTGGGGTTCCTTTGAGGTCGGAAGAGGACACCAACGTCGCTGGTGGAGGCAACGTAGAGCACCCGTGTGCGCATGAAGGCAAACCATGAACGGGAGGGACTGCTGGGGGCAGCGGAGCTGCGGCGGTGCTTGGACCTCGCGGTGGCCGGTGGGGGATTAGGGGAAACACCATGGTCCACGTCCGCTTCAACAACGTCTGCATCTCCACCTAACACAGTAATGAGTCTACTGCCAGCGACCAGATCGTTGCTGTGTACACGCGTTCCCCACTGCATCGCGTTCCCCACTGTGTTTCATGTCGAGTCTCTTTATAGTTCCACTCTTGATTGGAGAGTAGAAAAAGAATAAAAACGAATAAAGGAAGTGTAAATTTAATTTTACTTTAACGTGCGGAATGACTTATATTTTGCAGAATAACGTATTAGGAGAATAAGAAAAATAAATTATTCTACTTTAAATTTAAAAATTACTTATTCTTCTATTCCGCCAGTGAACTCCACAAAATTATCAAATCTAAATATCTCTTATTCTAGTATACGATATTCCGTCAGTGAACCGTACAAAATAATTTATTCTGCAAACAAAGTGGAGTTTAATCTCTTGTTGAACTCCACGTCGCTCGTTCAATGGAAATCTTAGTCGGGCAAGAGGGCCCGGCTCATCAGCGCACAGGCTTGGCCCGTCGGTCCGATTTAACTTGCAGGCTCAAAACTTCAGCCCGAGTCTTAGTCCGTTTTGGCCCAACTTAAAAATCCACAGGCGGGTCCAACCCATTGACAGTCCTACCCACCGCATTGTGCTCCTCATACCTATTTTCATCTATTAAAAAAAAAAATCCATAAGCTTCAAGGAAAAGGGGGAGGAGAAAAAGAAAGAAAGAAGAAGGAAGAATGAAGGATAGGTTTCCATCGCTGCTCACCTTAGAAAAAGGTTCGAGGAGGAGGGATTTATGGGTGCCATTGTGCGTGTCTTCCCTCAAATGCAGCATGGCAGCTATTACGGTCATGGGGAGAGAACCTTTGATTTGGGAACACCTGTTTTATCCTCTGATTAGTAAATGACAAAAGCAACATTATGCTCTCCTCCTAAGCTTATGATAATGCCAATTGGTAGGAACAGGAAACTGAGTGGAGCAGAGGACACTTCTGATCTCATATTATATATCACAACTGAAAAAGCAGTGATATTAGCTTTTAACTCTCCACCATTTCTTATCTTATCTAATTTACTTCACCTTTTCAATGGAGCTCCTCAATTAATGGATAACTGGACGGTTTGAGTGCTCCTCTCCTATCCTCTAGAAAACTCTGACGGCGATGATATAAATGATCAGAACTTTTTACTTAAGTCTTTGCATGTCACCGGTGGCTCGAGGCCAGTGGGGTCCAGTGATCCTACTGAATTTTTTAAAATTTATAAATAGTCTTAAATCTTGACATATTAGAATGACTAGTCCACCGACCTCGATCCATTTAAGTGACTCTATTGGCTCACAAATCTCAGTACATTAGAATGATCTTGTGGATAGCAGAACGAGCTGTTAATTATGGCTTAAGTATTACTCGTTACAAAACAGCATAGATTTGCATGCAGTTTTTGTGGATAGCACAACAAGACTACACGGTTCTTCTACTCCGATCATAAGACATCTCATGCCATAGTTAAAGTCTCTCCTTATGATTAGACAAACTTGTGGATAGTACAATAAACATGCTTAAAGTAATTTAAGTCATATAATTATAACGATGGAAGATTATACAGTAAATTCTCAACTACTTATATTACGGCTTAGAATTTGGCGAGAGTTTTTAAATAATCTTTATCTTGGTCTCTCCTAGGTGATAGTATATAAATGTATCGTATATATTTATTATATACTATACCAACTTTGAATGGTAACCAAAATAAAATAATGTATCACATACATGTTAAGTGTGATTATAGATAGTATAGTGGTTTGACGGGAGTCAAACAGTCAAACACACATATAATCTAATACAACACTTATATCAGATAATCTGTAAATATATAGGCAAAATAATTTCCATCGAATGACCTTCCTAGTTACAACTGTGGATCATCTTCGTTCCGTCCTCGATTGCCTCGATCAAATTATATTAAATTCTAAATTTACATGTAGAATTGAAGAAGATCTTATAACGAGTACATAATAGAGAGATGTAGAAGTACATCGGAGTATGAGAGAGGAGGATTCTTAAACCTCTATTTATTAACAATTAATAAAATTAGCTATACATCTACGACCTACATTCATACATCATCTCGTGAAGTATTCATAAGTGCATATCCATGACCACGATGTCTTTTACTTATTCAACACATGTAAGAGTACATCACATGCCTAAATGAAAGAGTTTCAAAAATTAAATAATTTTGATTTTCATAAAACTTAGTTCCAAACAAAATTGAGATTTGAATTTTCGAAAACTCATTTTATTATTTTAAATATGTAATTAAATTAAATTTAAAAGCATTAAACACACATCTCATGTGCATATACTCCAAATTAATAATTTTGAGAATATTTCATGTTAATTTAAATACTTCTAAAAATTTAAAATTAATCTAACATTTAGATTAATCAATAATTAACAATTTAACAATTAGACTTATTAATTATTAACTACTAATCTATATCTTAGATCAGACAACTAAAGTTAATTATTAATTTAATCCTTAAACTAATAATTAGCACTAATTAATTGACAATATTTGTTAATTAAAATTATTTAAATATTAATTAAATAAAATTGAATAAATTTTTATTTCAAAATAATTTTGAATTTTAAAATTAAAATTCAATTTTAAATTTAATTGGGCCTGGGGTTAAATGTGCCCGGGCTAGCTCAGCCTCTGGCCGAGCCAAGGCTCAACCCAACTAAACCCTATGATTGAGTTAGGGTCGAGCCCGGCCCAGCCCTTGGGTTCGAGCCCAGGTGCCCATCTAATGGGCCCCTGGCTCGAGCCTTGGGTGGGGCGGGGCTCCGACCCTTGCTGTGGCAAGGGACAAAACCCTAGACACCACAGGGGTCGCCCCAACCCCTTCCTACCTACCCCGGCAGCGGCACTTGGGCAGTGGTTCGGCACTGGCATCGGCAGTAGCACCAGCACTGGTCGATCCTGTTGGCGGCACCATCCAACTCCTGCAGGTTCTCGATCCCCCCTTTCCCCTTTTTTTTTATTGTTGCAAGTCATAAAGGAGGAAGAAGAAGAGGGGGCCGGCCGGCCTCTACCAAGCCGCCCTCTCCGGTGTCGGCACCAAGGTTGGCGGTGGCCGACGATGCTACTTGAAGGATCTAGGGCGCCGGCTCACCTCCCTAACTATTAGGAGGCTATGGAAGCTTCCACACCCGTCGTTCTTCGTCTCACGAAAAACACGAAAAAGACCTAAGAAATATTATTTTTTTATGTTAAAATTATGATCTAATCAACCGTGTTCATCGCACGAATACCGTTCTAACACAAACATCAATCTATGCATATAATATAACATGGAAAAAGAATTTCGGAGATCGAAACGGACGAGAAACAGTGGAACGTGGCACTGATACCACTATAAGGTTCTCATTTCTCGGGATCGCGGACGCAACAGAATTAAAATAAAATTAAATAAAAGCGATCCATGTCCGTTTTGAAGAACAAAAATAGAAAACCAGTGATCAGACTTCATCTTGAGCGGATTTGAATCCGTGTTCGAACAGTTCCATCCATGTAACGCCGTCAGTCACGCAAACGTTCGGTCTCTAGTGGAGTCCACGCGATTCTCCTCGCGATGAATTTCCTCACATTCCTCGTTACTCACAGCGCTCGAAGAGGCCGCCGTTCGCCGTGACAATCGCCGCAACATGTGGACGAATTCTCGTCTCATGGGAGTCTAAGAACTCAGCGAAGCAGAGCCCACAGAAGGGATCGGCCAAGGGCGCCAAAGAGAGAGAGAGAGGACGAGGAGGGGCGGCTAGGGATGAGCAAATGCTTGACTTGCTCAACCCTCTCGCTATTTTTATACTTACTGTGCGATTTTTTACAAAAATTTTAAAATTTATATTAAACCCACTTTTAATCCATCGCTTTGAGAATCTTTTGCGTGTGACCCTCTAGGCCTAAGTACCAGTCCAGTTAATAGCCCAATAAGCCCATTAACTCTTTACTAACTTAATTAATCATTAGTATCTCGTATTAATTAATTAATTAATTAAATTAATGTTGCACATACAATTCAGTCGGCCCTCCGATCACATTGGGTGCCAAGAAACACCATGTGAACCTAAAAGGTATTGAGGTTAAGCAATCCACTTTTGGAACCATTATGCTGACAGTTACTACGTGGATATAATCTTTTATTTGTATAATGCTCTCGAGTCAATTCAAGATATGGTGAACTGTCAAATCCTAACTGGTCGACTCACTTGAATCGGATGTTGTCATATACTATCGGAATTTTTTTTCTCTATATTATTATTTGCCTTGGCCAAAGACTCATATACATCTTACCTAGAGTATTCTCTTTCTGAATGTCGAGAGCAAATTATTATTTATTGAACACTTAATTTCCTTCGACAGTATTTAGTTGTATCCGATCAGTAGCTGTTTAGAATCCCATGAATAGAAATCTATAAACTAAGGTCAAAGCACAGAAATCCACTGACAAAGTGTCTTTAGTATCTCAAGCGTAAGGACCATCTACGCAACTGCGACAATTGAATCAAGCTGGTTGACTGTTAGATACATTACTATCTAACAATTCAGTCAAATTAGTTCAGTGAACTCATTCTCTCATGAGCACCTACAAATTCGCCTTAATGTCTCCACACAAGTGACTGTAAGATCGGTCACTCTCATCATATAAGTAAGAGTAATATGTACTAGTCTAACCGAATGTCTGATGTCTTTCTCAGACATCCTCCGACTATGAACAATTAAAAATATGTGTATATAAGTAATCAGTCTCATTTGTATGATCTCATTATAATCTGATCACTATTATACATATTCACGGACTTCATTATGAAACGATAATAACATAAATTATACATAATAGAATAATGTCATTTTACTAATAAATGAACGAGATATACACAATTAGATTGGCTTGTAAGCCACCTAACGTTATGCTTAATCGGAAATCCTAATAATTAAGAATAAGAACAAATTAAGATAACAATAACATGGTACATTCAATGAAAGATGAAATTAACCACACTATACGTGTAATATATAAAGCTAAGAATAGAAAAAAATAATTATTATTTGACTCACTTAAAAAGGTAAGAGGAGTTGTCTAATTAGACAGAACCTTTAATCCTATACAAAATACTCGCCTACTTGGACAGAAAAATCGGACTTTGTCCCAATTTGAACCTAGGTCCTTTATATCGGTAAATATCCGGCCCAAAAAAATATCTCTCGAAGTTATATACTCTATAACATAGGCCTTATATACACAAGTAATGGAGAGTGATATCTAATATGATTTATTCTGTTTTTAAAACATGAGAAGATTAAAAGAAAAGACTCTACAAAGAGGATGGATGCAGCCCTCCCCACCCAGGCCAGCCACCCAATGCCAAGCTGTTCGTAACTGGGCCATCTCACTAAATGCCAGGCCCATATCCCAACATGAGCACACCCCTCCACAACCCCCGTCCCATCGGCCGACCTTCCCAACTGCCCCAAGTGAACCCCGAATCACTGTTGGGGGAACTACGTGAAATCCACGTCAGGCCCCGTAAACAACGTCATCATTCAATAGAATAGCCAGTAAGAGGCGCGCGTTTTCTACAGCGTCTTCAACGTCGCTTTAACCGACCCTTCTCGTAACTATCCGAAAGCCCCGTAACCTGGCACCCACACTTTACTAAACTACCCTTGTCTAAATATTAATTTCCATTTGGGTCCATCCTCCCCCCACCCAAAAGCACGGGGGAGGGGAAGGGCTGGAGCTCACGAAGGAGGCTGGGAACAAGAGTTCGAATCCCCTGTTCCTCCGATCTGCTAGGGTTCTCCGATCTCCCATTCGTCATCTCTATCTCGTACCCAAAGAAGATTCTAACCCTTCTACCGCAAGCAAGTGAAGAGGGAAGCCCATCTCTTCTTCTGCTGCTGCGTCTTCCATTTTCGCTCGCTTTCTGGTAAGCAGATTAGGGTTTGATCATCTCTTTTGGTCGTGATCTCCGCGTTTCTCTGCAAGATCTTCCGGATTTCGCGGCGATTGTTGTCGATTTTGTTTGATTTTTTATAGTTTTTTTGGGTTTGATTTGGTGAAGGGCGAATGGAGCAGAAGGATCAAATGGGGCACCCGGCGATGGGGGTGGCGCCGGGGGTGCCCTACGGGGCGCCGGCAGCGGGGGCGTACGGCGCGTACCAGCACATGTACCAGCAGCAGCAACAGCAGCAGCAGCAGCAGCTGCAGATGTTCTGGGCGGACCAGTGCCGGGAGATCGAGCAGACGACCGACTTCAAGAACCACAGCCTGCCGCTGGCGCGCATCAAGAAGATCATGAAGGCGGACGAGGACGTGCGGATGATCGCGGCGGAGGCGCCCGTGGTGTTCGCGCGCGCCTGCGAGATGTTCATCCTTGACCTCACGCACCGGTCCTGGGCGCACGCCGAGGAGAACAAGCGCCGCACCCTGCAGAAGAACGACATCGCCGCTGCCATCACCCGCACCGACGTTTTTGACTTCCTCGTCGACATCGTGCCTCGGGAGGACGCCAGGGACGACGTCATCCCCCGCGCCCTCGGCGCGCCCGCCGGGGACCCCCTCTCCTTCTACTATGTCCAGCAGTAGCTAGCCATGGGTGCGCGCGCGGCGGCGCTGTTTCCCCCGTGGGGATGGGAATCGGTGAGTGAAGCTTTGCACTTCCCGTGGTTTTTTTTTCTCCTTTTTATTTACTTGGGAGGATAGTAAAAATGCAGACTCTATGACGATGACGATTAAATATTGTGATGTCGATGTCTCCCTGCTGTGGAATTGCGGCGTGTTCCAAAGGATGCTATGATGGAATGATGGGCATGTTGTGATCCTGGTGTGTTCTATTGTATGGGAATTGTAACATTGGCGATTGTATCTGTTAATGTCTCAGTTAGCTGGAAAAGCATAAACCTTTGAGAAATGCATCTAAAAAGTTATTTATCTATCTTGATTTGTCTGTTTTTCTTTCTCCCTTGTTTAATCAAATTCAAATGTTTATCTTTTAATGATGACAATGGATATCAGGTACAAATCATTCCATTCTGCACATTTGAGGAAGAGCTGAGATGGGACAAAATGGTAGATGAAAAAAAATAATCATCTGCAGATTCCTGGAGTATGAATGGGCATCTAGTTTCTTAACAGGCATGCATCTTTCTCATATATTACCATCAAATTGGCATACCAGACAACTGTTGGAATGAAAGCCCTTGAGATTACCACTTTTTTCAAATACCCTTTCAAACAACTCCAAGTCTCCATGATCAAGATAGTGCCCGCTCTTCAGTGATTTACCTTGCCATGATCCCTTTCTTGCCTTATCTCAATCAATCATGCAGTTGGGAGTTTCCTCTCTGGTAGAATGCTTCATTTGACTGTTTGTTGGACAATCTATAGAGAGCATATGTTTGGGTCATGGAAATATGTCGCACTTTGAGAACACAGATATGGCGTTTAAATGATATTCCCAGAATTGCACATGCATATATGGGAAATGGTCTTTTATTATGGAGATGCCCGTGTCTATTCTTACTTCTTAGGCAGTGGAGTTATGAATCACATGAGATTGTGATTGCCATGTCCATCCCTTCATTCGCCCCACACCAGTATGTAACTTGCTGTTCATTTTCATGTTTGGTCAATTGTTCACATTCCATTTTTTTCACCCTAATTCATGTACAGTTGGTGCTGGGACAATGTCCATGTTCTATAAGGACAGGTGGAAGTTTATCCTATGTTTAAACAAATTTTTTTAGGCTTGTAAATTTTGAAGTATGCATGTCAGAGAATTTTTAGGACAATTCCCCTAGCCACTTTTGGTTTCCAAAAAAACCAAGTTTAACAACCTTTCCCCATTAGTTGCTTGAATACCTGTTATGTTAGCAGTTATTTTCCCTGTTTAATCTCTTTTTTCTTCATGTATTCTTTCTTTCCTCACTTTTATCTTTCTTCCTTTCAGTGTGTCTTTAATGTTGCCATTTTCTCCTGGATTGCCCAGATTGGACCAGAATCAGCCTACATTGCCCGGATCGGGTTGGAATCGGCTGAATCCCCTGATCCGGATTGGATTGGTTCGGAATCTGAATCGACCGATCTTGGAACCAGCCGATTTTTTTTTATTCTTAACTCTTTACTTTTTTAAAAAAAAATCTTCTCTTGGATCGGCTCCACTCGGCCAATCCCGATCGGATTAGATCCGGATTGGAACCAGAGGAACCTGGAACTCGAATCCGATCCAGCAGACTATGTCTTTGCTGCTTTTTTGTAAGTCATTGGGCCAAGACTTCCAGAAAATGGTGTTATATAGAAACTACAGGGGTAGCAGATGGTTGGGACACTGGACGTCGGAATGCAGGGATGGCCTCTCTTGAAGACTTGAATGCAGCAGATTGGAGTTGCTGCAGGCATCAACTTCCAGTGGAGGATGTATACAGGGACACTGTGTGGACTCAAACAGCCACCTAGTTCTCAGGTGTAGGGGGTGTAGTGCCACTTTTCAGCAGGCGCCGTGGGAAGCGGAGGTACAATGGAAGGCTTATGGGCAATGGACTGCTCGGGGTTTGGGTAAGGAAGTTTACCAGCAAGATGTGCCAACGCCAAGAATGTAGAGGAGGTCCTATAATAGAGAGAAATCAAGTTGGGTCTGGGGTAAATATTGTTAGCGATGGTCCTCAGGGGTAAAGGACAAAATCATGAAGGTGCCAAAGTTTTGGGCTGTTCTGGTGGTAACCCATTACATATCTAGTAAATACAGCATGTTGTCAGGTTAGCATGGAGGCGGAGTTTCATGTGCAAGTGGATTAAGTTAGAGTGTTCGCTGAGGGATTGGGATCCTACCAATGAAGTTGGATGGGTCCATATTCAAGATTCAGTCTGTAGGAGGAATTGACTAGTCACTAGACTAGCAGGTAGCATTGGCTGAAACAGTGAAGGGTGGCTTTGTAATGGAGGGTTTACCCATGCATTTCTAGTTTTCAAGGTGAAAGATGACCAGCTCTTCAGACTCTGTTGCATGGGATTAGCGAAAAAATGGACTGATCATTGGTCATCAATTTTGGTTCGTTCAGTTGGCAGGTTTAAGAGGGAAGACTCAAATTTAAATCCAACTTGGAACTCAAGTTTTGAATATTGCACATTTTGAATGCCCAAACCTTGAAATTGTTTGTAGGATAGTGTATACCTTTACTTTTACTTTTTGACGGGGTGTGTACCTGACTGTAAACACGGAATGGGCCAAGTGCAAGCCACAATTAATGGATCCTAAGCCTCAGATTGTAATACTGATAATAGGAATCCTCACTGCATAATCACTTAGTAAGCTTCCGTTTTGGGTCATGTTGGCGTATCATTTGCCTCTGGTAGGAATGAGAAGAGCAGATGCTACTGTGGACAGCTATATTGATATTTGGATCTTCTCAGTCTACCTACATGGAGGATGTTGTATGGGCATATCTTTTTCATCGGTCGTTAGACAAGAAGAGCAAGAGGCAAGGAGGGAAGGAGAGTTTCTAAGCAGATAGGCATTAATTTGAACAGTGTTAGGATGTTAGTGCATCGTCCAATGTAGAAGATGCTGCAGGCATGGATTGGGATGTGTTTTCCACAAATGGAAACCCAATATCTGGGAAGGATCCCATGTCATTTTCTGAGGGTCTTTCCAATTTGGAGCATAGTAATGTAAGTAATGGTATTTCAGTAAGCTGGTTGGTAATGTTGTAATGCTATTAATCAAGTGAGGGCTTCAATAAGAGTGTGTTCACATTGAGCTCCTATTTCAACTCGGTACTTTGGAAATATGCAACTTATTTGAATAAGTAGAAAAGCTGATGTCAGAATATGAAACCTGGGTAGAATTGCCAAAGTTCGGATGGGTGATTATGATTGATGGTGGATTTGTGAAAGTTTATCGACTGGAAATTCATTGTCAACCTATGGATTTTCAAAGGGGAAAAATTCCTTTCAAGATGAGTATCCAGAGAGGAGACTAATGATTTAAAACTCCAAGCATTTTAATGACAAACTTGCTGGGTTTATTATTAAAAAATGTTGTAGACCATATCTGCATTACTCAATCAGTTTTAAGGTTGGACCTCTTAACTAGTATGTAGAGTTGCTTCGTTTTCTTGTTAGCAATCGGGTCTTTGATTTAAATTGCTGATGTTTAGTTCAGTTTTACAGGTAGCATTCTTAATGTTATCTCATCTCTGGAGACAAAAGTTTATAGGCATCCTGATGTACAATCACATTTTCTGTTGTTACCTTTAATGTGCAAGTACTATGGTGATATATAATTGTTTATGCCCCTTGTCTTGAGATATGATATTCAAATTCATGGAGGGGTAGCAATGGTGGAATTGAAAAGTATCTTTAAAGAGTGGTTATGATTAGTTGTTTGGTGATGGCTGGCATTCAACAATTCAAAACTACAATAATTGACTATTTATTCAAGTTTTCAAACACAAGTGGAATAATATTCACTTATATTTAATCATTGTAGACACATGATGACTCTCCCACTAAAGTCCTAGAAAAGAAACCATTCCAACAAGATGTCCTAGTCGCTGGACTTCTTGGGACAATGAGATCTGGTAGTGGAGAGTAGATCTCTTTTCTCGACCAAAGAACCAAGCCTCATCCTAGGTTCTAGGATTCTAGTCAGTATTGGATAGTCTCCCAGTGCTAGTTATTACTCTTCATTATTCCAAAGACAATGGCTACGAAGTTGGAAGCCAAACGCTGTACATTCTTCTGGCATGTTAATGGCAAGGAGGCTGGGAGCTTCGAAATCAAGGACATTAGAGACTTCAATTTAGCTCTTCTGATAAATGGATCTGGAAACTAGGGACAGAGGAGAGGGGCTTATTAGTGGTGGTTCAAAGTAAGTACTACAGGCGATTGACATTGCGGGATGTCTCACCTAACTCCTCATGGTTCATTTCCCCAATTTGAAGAGGCATTCTACAATGTAAGGAGGTGACGATGGCGAGTGTTGAGGTGGCAGTGGGGGATTGACACAATTGTTTCTTCTGGAATTACAGATGGTGCATGCACTCCCTTCTAGGGGACACACTTTATCAGCTCCATGTCCTCCCCACTAACCCAAGGGCAGAGGTAGCATGCTTTCTTCACCAACAGAGGACTGGGGGAAGGATAGGCTCCCATTTTTAGGAGAGCCTTAAGGGAGGAGCAGATTAATCAGCGGATGGCGCTACTGGAGACTCTTCGGGACAATCAGTTGGTTGTGTAGATAGGAGGGACAGATGGACTTGGATGTGGGAGAGTAAGCGAGCATTCTCAGTGAGGTCTACTATGCTTATGCTTTTATCCACAATAGAGGTATCTGATTCCCTTGGGAGAGGCAGGTTTGTAGGATAACGTGTAATCCCTCAAGGTGAGGAGTCCTCATTTGGAGGACTGCCCATGGGAGAGTGCCTAGTTGTGATTGGCTTTCAAACTTCTTGGGTTGTGACATTGTGGTGACTTGCCACTTACCTGAGGAGTAAGGTGATTCTATCAGCAACTTATATACTACCTGTCTCTGTGCTCAAAAGTGTGGGATGACATCTTTGTTAGGGCACATTATATACATCAGCTGCTGGATGCAATTGAGAGGCCTCTTTGAGGATGGAACAAAAGGTGGACACTTAAAAGGAGACTGCATGGTCTAGCGGTTGATCTTGCATGTTATGCTATGAACCATTTGGGTGGAAAGGAATGCAAGCGTCTTTAGACGTGAACCCAAGACATCAAACATGACTGCCTCTTTCATAGGGGATAAGAGTTCAGGAGCAGGCAAAATGTATCTGGAATGTAAATGATGCTGACTCTGCTTTTTTTTATAGCTTTCAGCTGTAGAGTGGGACAATCCTTCTTTCTGTGCTTTTGTGAAGAGGGATTTTTTAGAGCTTTCACACAGTAGTTGTACATCTTGTTGCTTTTCATTTAATAATTTGTGGTATTATCCACTTCCAAAGGACTATCCAGTTCCATTTACTTGAACACTGTAGTTTAAGAGAATTTCATGATCTTAATTGAACCACATTCAGTCAAGACGAGGGTAACAAAGTGTTGGCAAAAGCTATTTAGTCCCATTCTGGGTGTTCGTGAGCTATTCGCTGCCTTAATTATGGGCCTCTCCACCCTCTAATGCAGGCTTTGGGCAGCAGTTCAATTCATGAACATGATATGAGAGCATTAGATTTCATCCTTGCACTTCTGTTTGCTTCATGACCTTTGCTCTTAGAAGAGGAGCTGGCATCAGGGAGATGCTGGCAAACACCATTTGGTCCTTTATCGAAAGTTCATGAAGCACTAGGGCCTTACCTCTTATTACCACATGGTTTGGGGATGGCATGTCACATGGTATCATAGCCTGTTTGCTCATTGGGTTTTCCTCCATTTGGCCTTGCAGGTTTTGGAGCACCATTTGCTGTACAATTCCACCCAAATCTTCGGGGGGTGGAGGAGAGGGGGGCTCTACCCACACATTGGTTTTCAGCAGCATCAATCTCTATATGTTTGCATATATAGCTCTACCCACACATTCCATTCGCATGAAAACAAAAAGTCAGCTTGCTCCTACCTCCATCATGGATATTCTTCATGTGCAAACAAGCATGTAGGCTTGGGGATGAAGGAGAACTTCCTTCTCTTTGACAATTTTCTCCTGGGGATACTTCCCAGAAGTGGACGGGAACTACTTGAACAGCTAATCCAGGACCACTGCTCTGAAAACAATAGGTGACAGATCTTCAAAATAGCTGGATGTCATTTCCCCTCTTTGGACAGGTTCCTGAAGGCAGTTGCTGTTTTGAGGCAGGATTCTCCCTGAAACTGTGGTTGTCAGGTTGCAAACCTACCGGTTAGCTTATTCAAGGGTTGAAGATGATAGACTGGTTAGCTTGCAGGATGATCCCTAGTATGTGATCAATGGAATGAAGCCCTAGATTAAGTTACTGGTATTGAACAATCCTTGGGGAATTTGCCACAATGAGATTTAGAAATCCAAAACTCCCTTGAAGTTGAAATACTTATCCTGTCATCAAAACTGAAAATTTTAAAGACATGCAACCATTTGGTAATCACAGGATGTGACAAAGCCTAGGATGCAGAGAACAAACATTCTTTCCAATGTATCTTGTCTAGATATTAGGTGAGGGGAGAAGTACTTGCTGCACCACCTGCTGTGGCAGTGCAGTGCAGCGCGCATATTCCACACCTCTCCATGAGTGCATAGATGGTGGAAATCCTATGTCTGTTTCCGTGAGGCTGGAGTCTCCACGTATTTAGAAAAAAAGAAACTCCAGTTTCTCTAGGCGCTTATCTCATATACTTGATCCAAGTAAAGGTTAAACTATTCGGAGAGGTGGGGTATCCTGCTACTCCCTTCAAGCCACGAGGGCTATATGATGCTGCACGTGTAGGTAGTCTTTAGATCCAATACAATTTCATCAAAATATAGTCTTACTGATAAGTATTTTTCATAACAGAGCTACTAATTCTATCATGTTTTCCATTTTTCTTTTGCTTGAATTTTCTTTATCTTGCGAGATTAGTCCTCTGAATACCCCAATCAGGTCATTGTCTTACAAACCACAAAATCCGGATGTTGAGTTTGAAGGCCCCAAGATCATAAGCATTGGCCACAACTGAAATTAGTAGATGTAAGACTATTATATACTCGCTCCAACACTCTCCCTCACGGCCAAGATGGGCCATAGAAATTAGAGGAGAGGAGGCAATGCAAATTAGATGATAAATTTGGGAGGATAAAGTTGGACGAAGTCTCTGCTCTGATACTATCTTACAAACCACAAAATCCGGATATTAAGTGTGAAGAGCTCAAGATCATAAGTACTGGCCACAACTAAAATTAGTCGATGTAAGATTATTATATAGTTGCTCCAACAGTTCAGAAGAAAGTAACCTCTCAAACTGCGTTGACATCTGATAATCAGTCTTCTCAATTTCTCATTGGTAGCTCTCTCCATGTGATTATTTTATTTTTGGACGTTCGAAAGAGCAAACGTACTGAGGGTGAATTGTTTTAACCGTGTCATTTTCCTACCTAATTTGGATACATGAGGTGGTGTGCCATTCTAAGCTACCTCAGTTTATACAGTACAAGCTGTTTTAAGCTTGACTAGAATTCAAGTCCCAGCACCTGTTGACCACGTATCTGGGCAGCTGGCATCAGATTAACATAAATCTGTCATTTTTTTTTAAATACAGAATATAATCCTATCCTTTTTCATCCCAAGGCAGTTTTCAGGAATCCATGATTTATTATTAAAATGATCTTAAATTTTTATAAACTTCAAAAGATTATGATTTAATCATCTAGTTTTAGGAAATTATTTTTAGAATTTTTTAATTTTGAGTTACGTATTTTTATTTTTTAGAAACTACTTTTACATATATGAAAATTCATATCTTGTCATTTTTACAGGTTTTCAGATATTTCGCTGAATTGAGATATTTTTCTGATAATTTTTCCCGGATTCAGACTTGTTAAAATTGGATGGCATCTTTTTGCCATTTCCTAATGAGGGGCTGGTTTGATTTTGACAATAGAAGGGAAGATCCTGTGCTCATGTCTGAGGTCCGCTATAAATTGTATCTGTTTATCTAAGTAGGTGTACATGGGTCAGTGGTACTCCAGACAACTTCACTGCTAATGAGAAGTATATTTAGACTTAGGATATATGTTTTCCAGAGTACAGGTATCCTCACTCCATTGAATTGGATGTTAAGGAATATGCTGGACAATGGGTCATACTTTGATTCCCTACATATATTCTCCTTAGGGAATCAATAAATTGCAATCATAAATAAATATTTATGTAACAAATTGGTCTATTTCTCCAATATATATGTTCAAGTCATGCTTTGATGATGCCACTGCAATCTGGGAAATCCTCTTATTGATGGCCTTGGTAAAGCAGCATTGGAAGCATTTAGCACTGGACTCTCAAGTTTTTGAGGTGGGATGTTAAGATGAATTTATAGAGGAACGTTCTGATGGCACGCCCAACAGGGGCTATTATGCTAAATCTCTCCCGTCTGATCTTGAGATTGGATGGGGATAAGGTGACCAAGGGCATGGGAATAATTTATTCCACCTAAAAGGAACAATGATTTACCCCTTAAGTTTAACCTCAGATTTATCCCATATCCGACGGAAATTTTTTATCCTCAAGTTCAAATCCGGAATGGGGATAAGTTTTAAGTTGGGATAATTTCATTTTTTTGAACATATCAAACAGGAACGAGGAAATATTCAAATGAGACAACAGGCGTGTGGTACCCCACACACTTACTGCACGTACCATTGACATCCATCAACTTATATTGAGGGGTACTAAGATACTTGTAATTAAAGATCTTTAGAGGCAGTACAATTATAGATATTCGTAATTAAAGATATTTGGATGATGTTTATAACTATTTATCTTTAAAGAGAGTACAATTTTTGGCTATAGATGCTACTATGAAATAACGAACGTGAAGTATTTCTTGTTTCAAAAAGCTGATCCCAAGAAATGAACTACATACTTGCTGCACCATCAGGCTATTCTACTCTCACTAGCAATACTTTTAATTTTAAAAATAAAAATGAAAGGTTTTTGGAAGAACCCTAAACATGACTGTACAATCGGATTGTGTGGTTATGTAGAGCACGTTAGGTACTTCCAAAAAAACACAAGGCTTTTTTAATTAAAAGCTATCTAAGCCGGTGTACAGCCCGTGGTGCAGCAAGTGTTTCCTTTTGTTGCTAAGAAGTATTTATACATCCTCTCTAGCAAAGAGAGTATACAATTCGGCATTTTAATTTAATATTTTCTTTTTAGTAGGAGATTTTTATGTATCGCTACAATAGTTTCGCCCTTTTTGGATGATCACTCTAAGTCCGAAGGTCTCGCTATACAGAAAAATATTATCCTCACTAAGTCTTACTGCATAAAATACTCAAACAAAGGCTTCCACGAATTTACAGGACAAATCTCTCCTCTTATACAATTACTAAAAGCAGAATTTGAACTCATGACTTTCATTATGAGAGTTAGGTTCTACGGTGTTGAGCCATAAGCTCTGTCCATAGCACAAAGCCACTACTAAGAAAACCATACGCGTAAATTGCTCTTCCATAAGCTCTTCGGGCGAGCAATGGTCTATCTGCTAATGTAAATAAGGCCCTCAAAATAATTACCTCTAGAAATTGATAACATCAGGCATATCAAAGACCCCTTGAAGGGTTGGACATGGGAAGGGATGCTAAGGGGACGTGAAAGGGGGAGAGGAGATAGCACAAGAAGGGGCTGGGTAGGTCATGACGAACTGCATAAACACTAGAACAACAGTTGTTTGGGCACCTAAGTTTTCCTTTGATCCTTCACCTTTTAAGGGTACATCATTTTGAGGGACGGCACATTTAAGTACATGCATACACACACATACATACATACATGTATGGCAATTATACAATGTACACAGTTGTAAACACTCATCATAACCAGTGGTGGAGCAACATTATGAGTTAAAGGGGTCATGGCACTCCCTTGACTTTTACTTCCCAACACTAATATGACATGGTTTCAACCTTTTTCTCAAGGTTGGCCCCCTCTCCTCCTTTCACTTAGGCAATTATTTGACTCTCTCAAAGGTCAAATATAAATAAGTTTTAAATTAAATTATTTTTATAAAATATTATTTTATTTTAAATAAAATTATTTTCTCTATTAATCTTATAAAATCTTTAAATCTTATTTACTATCATTTTTACTTTTTATCACAATCATATATAATTATTATAAATTTATATGTAAGTATTCATTGAACCAAAATCACTAAGAACAATATGAGTATGAAGATTAAGTTGTCCCCCCACCAAAATCTTGGCTATGCCCCTAATCATGACACATTTTAAACGTGAAAAGCACCGGGGATCATCGAGGCATGTAGAGTAGGTAGGATAACATGTGGACAATTAAGAGTATATTTATCAAGAATAGTAGAGAGATCAGTAAATATTTTGATTTGAATTGTATCAAGCGTGATGAGACAAGAAGGATCAGATGGCCGGTCATTTACACATTAAAAATATACAAAATTTCCATTAATAATTTTGTAACATTTTAATTACGTAAAAGATATCTTTTTCATTGTCGTCCTATATATATACACACATATGTATGTATGTATGTATGTATGTATGTATGTATGTATGTATAGAGAGAGATTGTGTGTGTGTATATATCATCATCATCATCAAAGTCTTATCCCATTTATTCAAGGCCAACTGCATGAATCATGTATCGCCATCTTAATCTATCCAATGCTACACTTTTAATAACATGTAATAACATCAAGTGCTCTCTGATGTCTTCTACGATCCTTCGCTCTAATTTTATGACACCTCTCATCCGACGCTGAACTTGGATGACGAGGTACATGACTAAACCATCATAATCTATTCTTTCTAAGCTTAATATCATTAAGAGCTTATACTATATCCTTACGTATGTATTCATTCATATCTTTTCTGGTCTTGCCATTGCAATTGGGCAACATTGTGGCATGTCACTTTTAGGGAACTAGCAACCCCGCGTGTGTATATGTGTGTGTGTGTGTGTATATATATATATATATATATATATATATATATATATATATATATATATATATATATATATATATATATATATATATATATATATATATATATATATATAGGTTTTTGTGCGTGTATATATATATTGGAGGATCAAATGCACCTTGAGGCGCATCTAACCCCTACTTCTGATGCTTAAAAAAAATAAAAAAAATCAAAAAATTTAAATATTCAATTAGACTCCATATGGTTGCTCCCTTCCCTAGGCTTTAATTTTCACTATTCGATCATGAAAGTCAGTCGCAGCCATCTCATCAAGGCATATCAAAAATATTCTTAAAAATATTGAAAAATAGTCTAAAGATAATAAAAATTAGCTAAGTTAATCCTTAAGGTTGATTCAATCCCTTGCGGTTTTAGTTCTGATCACGAATGAATGACACAGTTCATTGGACAACTACAATTGAGTTTTTCAATCATACAATGAAAATTAAACCACATGGGGGTGGGAATCAACCTAGAGGGTATTTGAATATTTTAAAGTTTTTGATGATTTTATTCTTTTAACATCATAAGGGAAAATTGGGGAAGGACGCATCTAAGTTAAATGCACCTGGGGCGCGTTATATCCTCCCTATATATCCGTGACTCCCACATAATATTATAAATACTCCTAAAATTTTCGAAAAGGTTGCAATATAACCCATCCGTCAAAATCTTGTGAAATCCAACCAAATGTGCCAAAGAAATTCTGAAGGAGAAGAACTTTATCTGCCCAAAAAGCCATTGGGCCGGCCCGATAACTCTGATCATGGACTATCAAAGGCCCATACCCTATTGAGGCAAGTCAAAGCAATCTCATTCTGAGCCCAGCCCAGACCTAATTCGGAGGCGTACCTAAGTATCGAGACCGCGGATGGCCATAACTGTGAATGTGGGGGCCACAGAACCTGAATCCTCCCATATTCATGTACCCAGGATCACCTATTTTAATCTCAAAAAATGACTCAGACTGTAGGGCTTTGCCCCTTCCAACACCAATCTGACCCTGGCCCAAAGTGGGTCAAGGTAGACCTAAAGATCCGACTCAAGGCCGGTCCCATGAGCATGCTCCTTTTCTATTCAAAATTGCCCTCGGGACTCCATCCGCCCGAGAGGGGTCGGACTCTTGCCAGGCTCCACACTGCTATATAAGAACCCCTCTGCTCAATAGGCCAAGGTATGCACAAACCAACCCAATCACTCTCTACTTCCTTCCAACACTCTTCAGCTCTCTGACTTAAGCATCAGAGGGGGGATCCCCCGGATCACCACCGGGGGTCCTTAATGGTGTTCTCATTTGTAGGGAGCGGTTGAATCCTGACCCTTCGATTATTGGCAGAGAGCCCTAATCATGGTGGACGAGACTTCGACCCATCATCTTTCAACGTTGTCTGTGGGAAACTGATCGGAGAAAGTTATGGCTGGAAGACATCGTACCAGTTGGAATCCCCGTGAGGCCCGTCGCTGATCTGCTCCAACCAGACAAACCGCCTGCACAGTCCAGGAGGACGACCAGAAAAGAAAGCATGCTTCTACATCAGGGGCCTGTGACACCGGTCAAAAAACTTCTGTCGATGATAGATCGTCATTTATCGAGGAGCCGATTACCTTCACCGACAAGCACCTGCGAGGTATAATAATCCCCCACAACAATGCCCTAGTAATTGAAGCTGACATCGGAGGGCACTTCGTTGAAAGGGTCTTCATCGACAATGAATGGACATCCTCTTCCAGGACAGGTTCCAACAACTCGGTTCCATCCATATGAACATAAGAAAAGAGAAATCACATGGATATGGGTTCAGCGGCCAGACGATAGCTATCGAGGGACAATTAACCCTCCCAATAACTCTGGGGACTCCTCTCTTGTCCATAACTTGGGAGGTCGGGTTCTTCACCTTATAGCATGATCCTGAGGAGAGAGTCCTTGGGTCGATTTCAGGCCATCCTGTCTAACCTCCACTAAAAAACTCAAATTTTCCCGTTGAAGGAATCGAAGAAGCTTGTGGCAATTAAAACACTTCTTAGCAAATATTGTAAGGATTGAGGTTTCAGATCCGGTTACCGGGTCAGTTTCGGTGTCGGACCCCTTGGTTTGGGCCCTTGTGGGGCTGGGGCATGGATTCTTTATCGCGTCGAACTTGCTCGACGCAGTTCAAACGGCGTCTGGTTAGGGGGACGCGTTTTAGAGTGTGCCACATGGGTGCCACGTGAACGCCACGTGAGCCAGTTTCAGGCCGCGAGAGTACGGCCCCGGTCTTGTCGTCTGAATGGCGTCAGTATTAGGCGACGCGTTTTAGCTAGTTTTGGTTTAACCCCGTAAACCCTCTCTCCTTTCTCTCATCTTCTTCTCTCTCCTCCCTCTCTCCGACCCATTCCCATCCCCTTCCCCCTTCTTCTTTTCCCCTCCCCATTCCTCCTCTCCCTCCACTCCATCAACCTCCTAACTTCCACCACTACCACCACCATCTCCTCCGCGGCGCATTTCTCTCCGGACGGTGGCCGACGTCCCGGTGGAGTAACGGTATCCACGGCGATACCGATGGCGACTCGTGGCGTGGCGGTTCGGCGGCTAGGAGTTAGGAGGAGTTCAAGTAACTAGTAGGGTCACGATCTCTGTTGTGTTTTGATTAAAACCATGTTTTTTCCGCTTTTGAACATGTTTAGGGGATTTTCTGGGTGAAAATGGTCACTTTATAAATTGGGGAATGGTAGGCTTTAACGGGTATTTGGATTCTCCTCCCCATTCCCTATTTTGGTACGTTTATATGCAATTTGGGGGAAGAAATTCTACTTTTAGTACTCGGGGAAGGCTGGGGGGAATCTGTTTGCGAGCGCTAAATGGCGTCTTGCGACAGCGACGCCATTTTAAATGGCGGCTGCCTCCCAAGACACGATTTAGCCTAGTTCATCCCGAGCCCTGATTCTGTTTCTATTATTAATGGCAACTAGGGACAGCGACGCCTTTTAAAAGATGACTAGCTTACACGACGCGATTTAGGCCATCTTCTAAGGCCAGTTTTTACGTGAACCAGTTTATGAGTCTTGAATGACGTCAGCCATGGACGACGCGATTCAAGACAGAACCTCATTAATCCATGCAATTAACATGTATTTATATTGTTAGAACATTTAGTTAAATGCATGCTTGAAAACGTACTCGAGGACGAGGATTTCTACATGACCGGATTGTTGGGATCGCTGTGTCGGGATCCGATCCTAAAACGCAGCGGAATAAAGGAGTTCGGGATCGGATCTGTCCCGTTTCGGTCGTTAAAACTAAACTGGTGTAAACCGAATTTACCTTGCGCGGATTCGAATCCGCGTCCGTTTTCCGGTTCCGTCGGAGCGATGCCGCAAGTCGCGCAGATGCCCGACCTCTAGCGGTATCCACGCGGTTCTCCTCGCGATGGATCGTCCTCGCTTCCTCGCTCGCTGCGGCGCTCGAAGATCCCGTCTGACTGCGCGTGATCCGCCGCGACATGCGGATCCAGAATCCCCGTCGAACGGGAAGTGGAGCAGTTGGGAACGGCACGCCCAGAGGAGAGAGAAAGTGGGAAGAACGAATGACGGCTAGGTCAGGGTTGCTGGCCCCGGACGTAGAATCCGTTCTTTTATAAAAAGTCAGTTTGCAGTTTTTCACAAAAACCCAGACTTATCCGAAATCCTGTCGGATTATCCATCGACTTGAAAACCATTTGCGTGTGACCCTCTAGGCCCAAATACCAGTCCAGTTAATAGCCCATTAAGTCCAGTAACCCTTTACTGACCCACTGTATTAATTAATATCCTTATATTCAATTAATCAGCCGAATTTAATGTCCCACAATAAATTCAGACGGACTGCCGATCACGTTGGATGCCAAGCAACATCGCGTGATCCTGGATGGCACTGGGGTTATCGCAACCCTCTATTGGAACCTTTCTGTCATCGGTTAGCGCGCGGATATAATCCTTCATCCGTACAATGTTCCCGAATCGACTTAGGGCATGGTTTACTGTTAAACCCTATTTGGTCGATTCACTTGAATCAGATGCTGCTATTCTGAATCCGATAACTCCTTATCGATTACAGAGTCCGCCCTGGCCAGGGACTTTAAGCGCATCATTCCCGGAACATTCTCTCTCATACAACCGAGAGCGGATGATCCCGTATTGAACACACAATTACCTTCGAGGGCATCTCCCTGAACCCGATCGCTTAACTTATTGATATCCCATGGTTAGGGATTCGTTTGTCAAGGTCAAAGCTCAGAAACCTACCAACAAGGTATCCTTGGAGTCTCAGGTCCAAGGATCATCCACGCAACCGTGACAATTGAATCGAGCTGGTTAACAGTGAGGTGATTACCATCCAGCGATTCATAGTCGGATCAGTTCAGTGAACTCATTCACCAATGAGCACCTATAGGTTCAGCATAGTGTCTCCACACAAGTGACTTATGGGATCAGTCACCCTCATCATATGAGCTGAAGTAACCTATACTAGTCTATCCGGATGTTCGATGTCCTATCTCAAACATCCTATGACTAGGAACAATTAAGAACATGTGTTTATAAGTCTTCGGTCCCGTAATTATGATCTCATCATAATCCAAAGACTATTGCACATGTTCATGGACTTCATCGTGATACGATAAACACAGATCGAATTAATTACACACAATGAATTATTGCCATTTATTAATAATCTGAATATGTACACAGTATCGGATTGGCTTTGAGACCATCTAATACTAACACGGATCACACTGTATTGTGTTTCGTACGACCGTAAACCTAGAGTGATAGTTGTTAGCGCTTAGCCACCCTATGTCAATGTAGGAGTGACACGGCGCCGGTGTGGGAGTGGTGGGGTGACGCCTAGAGAGAGGGTCACCCAGTGTACCCCGGGGTATAGCTAGTACCGGTGTGGGAGTGGTACATTCGGAGTGTCACTCGTACTAGGGAAAGCAAAACTACTTAGAGCTAGACAGGCCGGAGTAGCCAGCATGCTATCCGAGGGGTTGTTGTTTGGTCCCAGCAGGTCGGTGTTTTCCGCGTTCGGTCGCGTGGTTTGTGTGTTTAGCCAAGACGCTGGTTGTGGACTCCGTGGTGGAGTGGTTTCAGAGTTGTGCATGTTACATTTATAAATGCATGCATTTTATATCGAAATTTGGGAATATTTGGGAATTATATTTACTGCTTTATTTATTTAAATTGCCTATATTTGTGTTGCTATACTTGTGGGTGCGTGAGTAGGTGGTAGGGATCGAAGGATCCCTATTGAGTCCATTTCGATGAGACTCACCCCTACGGTTTCAGATGAGGGTTCCAGGCAGGCGTAGCGTGGAAGGTTTTGTATCGGGTTGCGCACTAGCAGCCACTGTCCCAGAGTATGCCCCGATGTAGTTGTTATTTTCCTTTCAGGCATGTACGCTTAATTACTTCTTTTCAATTAGAATATATAATTACTTGCTGAGTCAAGTCGAATTGTAATAATTTTTAATTCATGCACTTCCTTTACAATTCGATGTGATGTGGAATGTTTAGCTTAGTTTATCATTTATTTTCCAGACTTATCGAGATCCTGATTTGACTCCAAATTTTAATGATTCGATACCCATTTAGTAATCAGATCCCCGATTATAGGGTGGCAGGTCGTTACAAATATACCTAACATTAATTGACTCTCAAACAAAGAAGCTTCTTGAATTGTCCCATGAAGTTCTAGAAAGACCCAAGGAAACCGTCGAGCCGTCCGAAGAGCTGGTCACCATTAAGATCGGTCATGTCCCCCGACATGAATTAAAAGTAGGAGCTTTTATGTCCAAACAAAGGCGGGAGAAATATCAAGAATTCCTCTCTGCCCACTTGGACGTGTTCACCTGGGCCGACGCTCCACTCCGGGGAGTACCTGAGCATATAGCAAGTACATTTTATGTGATGTAATTAATTTGGACTATACATGGACTTTGAACTTTATAATTATTGCTAAATTGTTTTGTCTTGATGGTGATGCACTAACAGTACACTGGCTATCCGACTAACTTTGTTCAATTAATATTGGCCACACCTAATGATGTTCTAAAGGAGGGGGTAGTTTACATTTTTTATTATTGAATTGCCAATATTTGTTTGTTATATTGATGAGTGATTGCATGAAATTTAAGTTTTTATGCTTTGAGATATGATCAATGTACCCTCCTATGTATGCATGTTATATCTAGGAAATGTGTTCCTATATACTTATCATGCATTTTTTAAAAAGGAATGTGTCCACAACTTATTTTTTTATTAAATCAAATGGATTTAATATTAGGGAATAAGTCCCTTAATGTTTTGATTTTTTTCACTCCTATTTAACTGGAAATATAGTTTGTAACATATATTAAGGTGATGATTACGATCCTATCAAAGTTTTCAAACTAAGATATGTGAAACAAACTATATGATCAATTAATTTTAAGAAAAGAAAATTTAAGTGTTTGATTTTTCTACTTGCGCAATGTAGGAGGTAACGATGGCCTCAAAAGGACTATATCACGAGTTGTCTGGTCAAAATAAATTAAAAGGCGATTGTCTGGTCAAAATAAATTAAAAGGCGATAACTATGACATGTGACAGAGAAAAATTCAATATCTCCTTAATGAAAAGGAGGTAGTTGAGACATTAACCAATGTGATGCTGCCTCTATCAGATGATGGACCGCTTGCTCAAGTCAATTGTGACAAGCAAGCTTATGATAAGTGGCTGAATAAAGATAGAAGTGCACACTAAACTATATTGAGTTGCATGCACGATAACCTTATCAAAGAATTTAAGAGTTGCAAGACTGCCAAAGAGATGTGGGAGCAATTGAAGCTCCAATATGGAGGCACATCAGCAACGAGACTGAGGGCCTTAACTTTGAAAGTCAATCAATACATGATGGACCCCAAGCATTCTATGACAAAACACCTAATAGTGATGTCTTCGATGATAAGAGAATTGAAGACAGCTAATATTGAGCTCTCAGATGAGTAGCAGATACTTGCCATATTGAGGTCCCTTACCGATTCTTCTTGGGAGCATATCAAGTTGGTGCTAACTCACAATGAAATGATCAAGACTTTTAGTGATGTCTCACATCATCTAGAGTTAGAGGCGAAGCGCAAAGAGGCGACCCGTCATAGTGTACTAGTGGGCAATGCAAATAAGCCTAAGGTAAAGAGGCCCTGGCAAAACTGGAATAAGAAGAACAATATTTCAACAGAAAGCTAGAAAGAAGAAGGGACAACATAACAGTAAGAATGGTAAGCGTGGCAAGCGCAGAAAAAAAATTTTGAGCAAGGTCAAGTGCTTTAACTGCTAGAACATGAGACACTTTGTTAGTGATTGCACTGAGCCTAAGAAGGTTTGTCTCATCTTTAGTCATCATGTTTATGTGTGCTCTAGTGTATTTATTGCTCATATGGTCTCTCATTGGATTGTAGACTCAGGAGCAACCAGTCACATAGCGAGCGAGCGAGCCGAGTTCTTAGATTACCGTCGAATATCAACTGACAGCAAGTACGTCACCATGGGGAATGGTGCTCAAGAAGAAGTCTATGGAACTGACTCATGCCAGCCAAAGATGAGATCTGGACGCACCCTTCTTTTATATGATGTGCTTTATGCACCTAGTGTTCGATGTAATCTATTTTCAGTTATAGTACTTTTACGTTTAGATTAATCTTTCAACTTCTTAAGGATCTCAGTATCTCTTTATTATGAAAGTCTTTATGTTCTTGGTCACTTAAGGGACAATTTGTTTGTCATAGATTTAGAAAATAATGATTATGTTTCATTAATTGCATCTGCTTCTAATATTATTTCTGAATTTGTATCACAACATGCAAGACTGGGGCACATAGGATAGGAGAGAATGAGCCGATTGGCTCGAGAAGGCCTATTGGGGTTTCTTACTAAAGTGAGTCTTCCTATCTGTGAGCCATGTTTAGCAGGAAAAACTTGCAAAAAGCCATTTTGGGAAGGCCAAGAAGACCTCTTGCCCACTAAAGCTAATTCACTCAAACATATGTGAACCTTTAAATGTGAGGGCACGTCATGGCGAATCTTATTTTATCACTTTTATAGATGATTATTCTCGCTATGAGCCAGTATACCTTCTCTCTCATCGTTCAGAGGCCTTAACTTATTTTAATATTTTTTGACTGAGGTAAAGAATGATGTAAAAAAGAGCATTAAGGTCTTCACACTGACAGAGATAGAGAATGCCTCTCAGATCAGTTCATAGAGTTGTGTAAAGAAAAAGGAATCCACAAGCAGTTTACTATTCTTTATACCCCGCAACAAAATAATGTTACAGAGAAAAGGAATCGTACTCTTATGGAGATGGTTCAGTCGATGATGGTGTAGGCCAACCTCCCAATAAATTTTTGGGAGGATGTATTTTTTACCGTTGCCTATATTCTAAACCAAGTGCCTCCCAAGTCAGTACCTTCAACTCCTTACGAATTGTAGAAAGACGAAAAGCCCTATTTAGAGGACTTATGTCTGTGGGGATTAGTTAGATATGTTCACAATACCTCCCATTAGTTTGGAAAGTTTGGTCCTAGAGCTAACAAACAGGTGTTCATAAGGTATCCTGAGCAATCGAAGGGCTATGTGATGTATGGTGAGCATCCAAATGGAGGTATGACTGAGATAGAAGTCTGAGATATAATCTTCCTTGAGAAGGACTACCCATCTATAGGAGAGGTCAGGCAAGACATGCAGTTATATGAACTTGAAGATCTTACTGAAAATACTACGTCTTCAAGCAAAGAGGGAGAATTGAATCTCATTACAAAAGTTATCGAAGACAGTGGGAGTGAACTACTCATTGTTTCATCTGACAGAAGTCAACATGGACATATCCCTCGACATCGTTTTACGATTGAACAAAAAAATTTCATGTGTACTTTTATGGATGATGATGAGCCTACATCCTACGAAAAAGCAATGGCCTCACATGACTGTGACTTAGAAAAGTGGATAGCTACAATAGGGTAAGAAATTAGTTCAATGACTAAGAACGATGTATCGGAGTTGGTTGATCTATTGCCTGGTCGCAAGGCTATTAGGCATAAGTGGATTCTCAAAGTCAAGCACAAGGTTGATGGGTCAATTGACAAATATAAAGTCTAACTCATGGCAAAAGATTATACTCAATTCGAGGGAACATACTATGAAGAGACATTCTCCCCAGTGGTGAGATTCATCTTTATTCGCCTCATCCTGACTATTGTCGCTCGTCTAGACAGTGATATTATCGGTTTCACCAAGCAATCATTTCGATTGGCTTGAGGTTGACAGAAGAAGACCAACGTGTCTATGTCAAGAGAGTTGAGAAAAGTGTTCTCAATTCTCTCTTTATATGTCGACGATATATGACTGGCCGGGAATGATATTGAGTTAATCAAAATCACTCAAGAGTAGTTATCCTCCACCTCTAAAATGAAGGATTTAGATTAGGCAGATTACATACTGGGAGTAAAGATCTAAAGAGATCGATCCAAGATATTTCTAAGTTTCAAGAGACTTACATTAAGAAAATCTTGTAGCGCTTCTGAATGCACAATGCCAAGCCTGTTGATACTCCATTGGAGAAAGGCTTAGTTCTTAGCATTGATCAATATCCCAAAACAGAGGAAGAGAATGAACAAATGAAGAATGTCTCTTATACCAATGTACTTAGTTGTCTTATGTATGCTATAGTGTGTACTCGTCCTGACATTTACTTAGTTAGTAGATATCAGAGTAATTCAAGAACTACGCATTGGCAAGAAGTAAAAGGGATTTTTAGATATCTACGAGGCATTGAGAACCTCTCTCTATGCTATCATGGTGAGAGCCCTTAGATTGACTTGATACTCAGATGTCGATAGATCAGCTGACAGAGATTAGCGCAAGTCCACTTCGAGATATGCATTTATACTTAGAGGAGGAGCAGTTTCCTGGTGCAACAAGAAGCAAGCATGTGTCTCCATGTCTACGATGAAATATGAGTACGTTGCTTGTACTACTGCGGTCTAGGAAGTCATCTAGTTTAGGCGATTCTTAGTGAGTTTAGATATCACTGTACATGCAGAAGATGTTGTTGTAGTCTATTGCAACAATATGACCGCAATAACCTATACGAGGGACTCTAAATATCACGAAAAGTCGAAGCATATTGACACTCATTATCACTTTATCAGAGACATCATTGCACAGGGATTGGTGATCCTTAGATATATCTTCACAAGTGAGATGCTTGCAGATCTTTTCACCAAACCTCTTGCGAGAATTTTGTTTCTCAAATATGTTGGAGGTTTAAAATTGAGAAGGGTTCTGGTTGTACTTTTGTTATGGACACCATTTTATGTAATAAAATATGAGTATTTTATTTGCATTATTAGTACACTTATACTTGTAAATGTGATTGCAATTGCCACTAGGCTGTGATCGGTCCACTTACATGGTCGATTACTATGCCCTGTAAGACCGAGCATGATGAGATAGACTCTGTAGACTTCGCACTCAGTGGGAGTGTGTTTTTCACGTTCAATAGGAGCGTGATAAGAGTCTTAATCGCCTTAGCAGATGGCTAAGATGAAACTGATTGAAAATCAGTCAGACATGGACTTTTCCATATAGCCTGTTGATAGCCGAATCTGATGAGAGCCATGTGGACAACCTGGATATGCTTAGTGGAGTACAAGGTTACAGATTTGTATGGTGTTTGAGCATGGCAATTCATGCTCTTTGCTCCACCATAACATACTAATTATACTGTATGTGTTATCCTTATGACCCTCAGAGAAGTGACTGAATGAATCCATGCTTCGTCATTTTGTGAAGCATCTGCCTTTTTTTTTATACCTTTTGAGACGCGCATTGTCATGAAGTGGACACTTGATGATACTACTTTAGCATATTTTCATAGGACCATGATGCATGCAGTCTAACAGAGCATATCTAGGAAAGCAGTCAAGTCTAAATATATTGACATGTGCGACGTAGGAAAAATCAACTTGCATGACATCTATGTTGTTCTAACTCATTACTGGCCAGCAGTTATGATGAATGTGTCCAATATAATCATGAGTGCAGACACATAGTTTGAGAAATTAAGGTAGAGATCTCAAAGGGATCAAATCGACTTAACCTAATGTGAGCTTCTGGTTTGAGGTTTGAGACGAGATTTGGAGTTGTAGTATTATGTTAGTATGGTGATGATTTAATATAACACATCATTTTCATATCCTTCTCGTTTGATCACACATGTCATTTTCGTATATGAAAGGAAGAGTTATAAGAAGAGAGATAAATGTGATATACACAATGTCTTTTGGGAGATGTTACACGTGACATGGATCATTACGTAGATAGACATCCACATAGGGCGTACTTCTATATCTAATATGGATATAGAGAGTTGGAGTTCCTAGTGAGTAGAGATTTTTGAGGAGATTGAATTCTTAAGGGGATTCATATAAAAGAGGCATGGTAGAGAAGAAATACATACGTGAGTTCTCCTCCTTCCACCTTCTCTCTCTCTCCCACCTCCTCTCTCTCTCTCTCTCTCTCTCTCTCTCTTAGAGGAATCACCAATTACCTCCGGATCTTAGCGCATGGAGTGAGTGGGCGACTCTAATAGCCGTCTGCGTCGACGAAAGGACCTTCTTCCCTTCTGCTCGACATGTGGATCTTCTCCATCTCCGCTCAGCATATGAGGATATGCGCACGCATTAAAGTAATCTCTTTGTATGTGTTGGTGTCTACCAATAGTCACACTTGGAATAATGAGAATAAGATAATACCGCTCCAATGAATTTGATAGAAGAATTATATAAATAGTAGGTAAAAGTGAACCATCTATTCTAACATTCATCTCCGTACACTGGTTTGATGGTGATTAAAGAATAGGATGACTTATTTTCCGTTACTCTTTCTATTCCACTTTGACTGTCCTAATTCTTTTTTATACCGGATGAGAATAGTTATACTAAGAAGTGAGGGAATAAACAATTCAAACAAAAAATGTTAAAATTACTTATTCTATCTAGAACAAATATTAATGACACATTTTTTTATTTTTTTATTTTATATAATTAGCATAACTTATTCCAGATAAAACCAGATTTGTGTTATCAAACCAAAACAAGTCTTATGGCTCTGATCGGAATAAACAATCCTCCAATCAAACCAAGTTATATATAAACCCAACGTAAGATGGCCCATTCAGGTTTTTAATATATTTGCCCAGATCCCTTAATTAGGATAAGAATGGCTTGTACTGGAACAAACTAAAACAACCTCGTCAAAAATTTCAAGCCCTAATCCTATTTGTTTTCTATAATTTTATTTTTACCTATCCTACTTAATTTATTTTTTTATGCAAAAGTAGCATATTAACTCCATCGCCATAGCAAAATGTCTTACTCGAATACACGTAATGTCGGATTATTTATATCAGCATAAACAATCCGCAAATCAAACAGGGCCGGGGAACTTTCTAATCAAACCTTACAAGGCACGAGATCCATCATAAGAAGAGCGTGGGTAGGAAACAATGGAGGACAAAGCTTGCACACACACACACACACACACACTGAGAAAGAGAGAACGTCCTTTGAGTTGGAGAAACTGACCTTCATCACCAACATATTCATGTGATCTGCATTCTCACAAGGGATAGATGAAGTCTAACATCATCTATACTTTTAACTTTTACACAACACATTTTCTTTATTTACAATCACACAACACTACATCAAAACTGCTATCACCACAACAATGTTTATTGCCCTATAAGGCGCATACAACCTACATATCTCCCAACCAAACTGGCTCTCTATTACATACCACCAACCGGCCCCTCGGTCCATACACACTTCACACATACTGGCTCTCTAGTAATACCACTAATCGGCCTGTCGGCCATAGACACACTTCACACATACTGCTCTCTAGTAATACCACTAATCGACCCCTTGACCCATAGACACACTTCACAGATCTCTCTCTAGTAATACCAGTAATTGGCCCCTTTACCCATAGACACTTCGTACAGAACTGAGCTACAACAACGGATTCGGTAGAGCCTGTGCCTCCGACCTGCACAGGCAACGGCCATCAGGTGAACAACCCTGTATGGGCGTTTGCCATCACAAGAGGAAGCAGAACATGATGCCCCAAAAGGGCCCAGCTCATACTAGTCCGATCCTACCCCCTTGTCTTCGCTCTTTTCATGCCAAGGCTATTCTGGAAGGGGGACACAGAGCCAGACATCTGTGAACCTTCCTCCCGGAGTGTGCCATTAAGCATGGCCAGCTCACGAAGTTGTTGCTTCTTGAAGAAATCCTGTGATTCATCCTGCAATTACACAGAACTGTGTGTTGGAAAATCAAAGAGTGGATGATGGTATAGAATAACAAATACAAGAGGACAGAAAGCAATACCACAGGTTTCAATAGCTCTTCAAGGATTTCCCTGGCCTGCATCAGGCGAGCATCAATAATCTCAACTGGTAGCTCTGCCTCCACAAGAATGTGAAGGGGCTCATTTAAATGTTCATACCCTGGTTTTCCTCTCATCATTTCCTCCTGCCAGAAAATGCAGCGGTATCCATCAAAAATGTATTCCCCCATAAGATGAACATATTTTACCGTCAACCATATGATATTCAAACACTTTTAATGCACAAGAAAAGCATTCAAAGAGTTGAAGCATGGCCCGCTAATCAATTCTTTTAGAAGCAATCATCTCAAATAGATATAATATGAAAACCAAAAGGAAAAATGAAACAGTATCACTATGTTACATGACAGAGTAGGCAGGGTAACAAAAACTTGATTTTGTACTGCATCAAGTCCAGCCTGCATTGCACAAGTAATGTTCTTAACATAATGGGTTGTTTTGAGCCATGTCATGTATAGCTTGGGTGTACGTGATAACATGGGATCAACATGCATAATGCTATATACTGGAAACATATACGTATATAGACTAAGCAAAGGTCATATGGACTGAGAGAGGTTACTCTTCATAACATGAAAGTTCTAACATAGAACCACGTCTTCAATTTCTTTGACAAACTTTGAAAAGAAATGCAGCTGATTTCCACTTGGATACAAAGAATGTGATCAGTTGGCCTACATTTTCCTCCTCTTATCACAATTAGTTTAGACATAGGGGCATCGACAGGTCGGATCCAAATGAGATCCTTGAAGATCCGAATGTTGATCCGAAATCAGTCAACCTGATCTGAATTCGAAGCCGTTTGCCTTTTATAACACGGATCGGGTTTCGCCTGATCTGAGTCCATTACCACCCCTTCAACAATCCCTTGGTTTCCACCGGTCAGGGTCGCCATCTCCCCCAATTGGATCAGTGAATGAAGCCGCCTCGTCAAGGCCGTTGCCCTCGTCTCCACCAAGGAGGAGCCCCTAGAGCATATCGGGAGGGGGAAAAAAGACAGAAGAGCGGGATGAGGAGCTGCCGGCAGCTGGCATCCCACTCCATGACAGGCCTTGCACAGATCTAGGCGAAGGCGCCCCAGCAGTGGCAGTAGCAGATCTCATGCCGTAGCGGCGGCGGCGGCGGACTCCCAGCAGCGGCAGCAGAGGAGCTCCAGTTGTTGCAGCGGCAGGCTATGCGACAACGGGGCAGCGACGGTAGAGGAGCCCCAGCAACAGTGGTGATAGAGCCCCAACAATGGCAACAGAGCCCCAACAGCGGCAACAGTGGACCCGCAGGGGCAGGGGCAGTGGCAGCGGTGGAGCCCCAGCGGTGGCGGTGGAGGATGTCTAGCAACAGCAGGATCCTAACAGCAGTGGTGGAAGATCTCTAGCAGCAGAAGATCCCCAGCAGCAGCGGTGGCGACAGAGCTCTTGTAGTTCCCGCAGCGCCCCAGCAACAGCGGCAGAGTGTCTCCACCAACGGCAGGATACCCAGCGGCAGTGGTGGCAAGGGCTCCCCATCTGCGGCAGCAGCGGATCTCTTGTAGTTGCAGCGAAGCCCCCCCAGCAGTGGTGGCAGCACCACCTAGCAGCAGCGGTGGCAGCGCCGCCTAGCAGCAGCGGCGGAGGATCTCCAGCATCGGCAAGATCCGCATCTGCGCGTTGCTTTTGTAGTTGCGATGACAAGCTGCATAGCAACAGTAGCAGACAAAAAGACGGGGCGGGGGCTGGGGAGAGGCCAGGAGGCTATGATAGTTGGAGATGGGATAAGGCGGAGAGGGAAGCAGAACATATGGGCCTTGTACCACTCCCCATTCGTATCAGATCTTCCTCACCCAAAATCAAATCCAAGATAGAACCCATGTTTGACCCATAATTATTTTTCCGGATCTAATACAAATCTGGATTCGATTTTACGGGTCGGATTCATATCAGATTTCTGGTTTTGGTATCCCGTTGACACCCCCTATTTACACGGCAATCAAATATAGTAAGTTTTTTATCGTTTATCCCATTGTCCATGTATTTTTCCCTTTCTGCTGATCATGCTAACAATCAACATAGATTAAAACCTGTTTTGACATTACAGTTGGTTCGATTTGAACCATACCACCCATGCAAAACCGAACTGAAAAAATTCGTTGTATTTCGGTTTGGTTTAGTTTGAACCATTGAACTCCACTGGATCAGCCAGCTGGGTCCACTTTAGCTCGACCCGAGAGTGCTTGAGTGTGGGGAGCAACAGCTGTCATAGGATAGATGGGCAGGGAGACTTTGGATATTTATAATAGCTCCAGAGCTTCCCTCCCCATGATTTACAAAGTGGGACTAAAGTGTCACAGCTGCAACAAGCACCCGGCTTGTGGAACAATTTCCCACTCCAAGGGCAGCAACAAGAAAGCCACCTTCCAGTCCAGCCGCAAGGAGACCTCTCTGTTGCAGCACAGTGCACAGCCAAGTGGGCCTGCTGCTGAAGATAGACAAAGGAGACTGCGAACCCAAGTCCAATTATGATGCTGACAAGGGCAAGCAGAGAAGCTTCGGAATGTCTCACGGAGCTCGGCGGACTCGAAGACCAGGGTGGGGAAGGAGAGGGGGCATCCTTAGGATCTGCAAGGAGTTCCGCAACATGCTGTCAGTGTTCTGGCCGGCCTTCATGGTGTCCATCGTGTGATGCTGCACCTGGTCATGGGCCACCGCAGTTTCAGTTCCACATCAGTCATGATGGGGAGAGAAGGGACGGGAAGATTACAAATCTGGTCCCCAAGGAAGCTTGGTCACTCTATTCAGTTTGGGTGTGAGTTGATGAGACCGTGGATTAAGTCGAACAAGGCCTACACATCATAAAATTTTCAACAATATAAGGCATATAAGTGAACATTTTCAACAATAGAAGGCATATGAGTGTTTTTAGAAGTACAAAATATAAATTAATTAAATGAATTTTGGGTTAAAAGGATTGGTTCAGTTTCTACGGTTTGAGTACTAATGAAACTAAACCAAACCGAACTGATTTTTAGCCCAAACAAAACTGAAATTTTAGTTTGGTTTAATTTGGTTTTAACTAGATAGTGAACACCCCTAGGGGGAGAGCCATAGAAGTGCCAAATGGCAGAAGAGAAGATTTCACCCCTTTTACCCTCTTGCAGCTTTGATTGCAAGGAGAACAACTGTGGAAGGCCAAACGATGGAAGAGGAAGAAGAAGAACCAGTGCCCGAGGGCTGCATTGGCTAGCACATCCCACGAGACAGGTCTTTTTCTTTTCTTCTTCAGCCACCATTTCATCAGCATCCATTCATCAGATGCCAGAACCACAATAACAAGGGAACATTTTAGAGGGAGGGCCTCCGAGGCCCCAAGATCTGGTTATTGTTCACGAGAGACGGAGAGAGAAGTGAAGATAAGGGGAGCACATGTGGATAAGGAGGGTAAAAGTCTACTTGCTGCACCGCATGCAGTGCAACCCCCTTTTTAATTTTTTTTTAATTTTTAAAGTTTTTTAATGTGGGCTCCATCATGCCCAACATGTTTGTACTCCATAGAAGCCAATTTTGATCGGACAACCGAAAAGAAGTCTAAAAAATAAAAAACTGAACCCCTTTATATTGGGCTTGGCCAAAGGACATTTTTACTATTCATTGTGGTTCGATTTTTTTTTAAAGATTTTTTTGGGTCGTCCGATAAAAAAGTCAGCTTGTACAGACATGTTGTACATTATGGACCCCACAATTTAAAAAATCAAAAATTAAAAAGATTAAAAAAGGGACCGCACACCATGCGGTGCAGAAACAAGTATTACTCCTTTTTTAAAATAACTCTATTGGGCCAATTGGTCTGTTTAAAGGGGGAGCTTTGTTGGGTAGAGACAATCTGCTACAGGCAAATTGTTTGAATTGGAATCAGCCAATTTTGATGTGATTCCACCCTTTGCTGTTCCAGGAGGGACCAGCCAAACTTCCCCTAAAATTAAAATTGATCAGCCAATCTAATTCAGCTGAATTTTCATTTCTTGGCCACAACCCACAACCAACAATATGGGGCATGTACAGTCCAAAGTGTTTGACAGCACGAGCAAAGATCGTTGTCTATAAAGCTTTGAACTAAAGATACATGGACGCAGACATCTCTCAGCAGTTTAAACTTGGAACACCAAAAGGATAGGTCTCAACAAGTTGTTTTTCACCCACCAATCTTCAGTTTTCTACCTGCCAGAACAGAAGTGGGGTTGGCCTGGGTGAGTTCGCTACAGCAACTTAATGTCAACCACAATGGGGGAAATATACATGACAGTGAACCGTCTTTTCCTTTTTGTCCATGTGTGTGAGTGTTTTGGGGAGTTGTACTTCCCAAGAGAGAAACCCCTTCAAAAAGCCACACAAAGTTGGTGTTTAGTTAAAACCAAGGCTATTGACTTTTCTTCAGAAACTTAGAGCTATCGACATTAATCAGCTCTTGTTATCAAAGATCCTGTAATTGTTCAACATGGTGCTGAGTTGTTAAAGAGGAGCATGTTAGCATGTTCAAAAGTTAGTTTTCCTCAAATTTAATGACTGCACTTCAGGATTACTAGATCCATTCTTCACAAGCTGGAATCCATCTGGTGTAGATATCCTGGCATAGTAGTGGTGAGCCTAAGGGGGGATATGACATCAGGGGGGGAAGAGTATGCAACAATAAGGATAATGGGGGATTGGGGATCAAGAATATCAATTATTTCAACTTAGCCCTCCTTGCTAAGTGGTTGTGGAAGTTTGGATCAGAGGATTCAGGCCTTTTGTCAGAGATCGTCAGGGAAATATTATAGAAGGTCCAAAGTCTGGGATCTTGAGGTGGGGGTCCTTTAATCATCTCTCTCATGTCTAGAAGGGCACTCTGCAGACTTTGGATATCCTCCTCACAGGTACTAGGGTTGTCATCGATGAGGGGAGGCAGTGCTTTTTTCTGGAAGGACAGGTGGTGCAGTCCGTCATCCTTGGCTGCGGCTTTTCCTTGGCTTTTTGACATCTGCTCTCATCCTTTGGCATCAGTCTCTGAGCTCTTTAATCATGGTATTCCCGGAGGTGTTTGGAGTCCTACTTTTAGAAGACAGCTTCAGGATGCGGATATGGAGGATTTTGCTATGATGCTTCGGGCCTTACGGGGGTTCAAACCCTGTGATCCCTCACACGACAGATGGTTATGGCAATTTTTTTTCTCTGTCAGATCAGCGTATCATCTTACTGCTGATGGAGGGACTAGACATGCTCTTGCTCCTCAGATGTGGTATCCCTGAAGTATGCTGAAGGTCAAAGTCCTCATTTGGAGGATCTCTCATGGCAGGCTTCCCACCTCAGATAGGCTGGCTCGTTTCCTAACCAACATGGCAACTTCCTGTTGTATGTGTAGTGTGGATAGTGAGTCTCTGGATCACCTCTTCATGGGCTGTGGGTTCTCCCTAGAGGTGTGGCATCTCTTGATGGGTAAGCTGCAGCTCCAGGAGGCACTGATGGACTCTATGATGAATCTTCTTGTCAAGTGGGAAAGACCTTGGATGGCGAGGGATGGTCACAAGATCTGGTGGGACATCCTCCACGCCACTTTATGCTCCATTTGGTCAGAATGAAACACTCGTCTTTTCCGAAGGAAAGCTCAAGCACCATAAGGTCTTCTTGTGTTTATTTGTGCTAGAATGAGGGAATGTGCAACCATTTTATGCAAGGAAGGAAGGATCGGGGATCGGGCACAGACGGCTCGGTCCAGACAGAAGGGATCGACAGATCCGATCCGATCCTAAACCGATCCAATCCAATCCCTTCTCCTTTAATACTATAAGGGTTTAAAAAAATTAAAAATTGTGTTAAAAAAAATGTACAACTCTACCTTGATTTCTTCACTTGAGACTATTTTTCTAATTCAACTCTATCTTGTTTCTTTAGTAATTGGTCTCTCAATAACACACTCTCTCTCTATCTTTCATCCCTAAAAATTTTCTCTCTCTTAGTCTTTTTTTTTACTCTTAAATATATTAGTATTAATAGTTCTTAGCAGTAAATAAAATAAATATGTTTACCATGTTGTGCCTCAAAGGAATATTAAGAAATATACAACACTCTTTTTTTTCTATTGAGGATTATTCAGTTCTGAATACAAGGGACAACAAAGATACTTAAATTTCATTAAAAAATTTTGTCAATGACAGGAATCTATATCCTCCTAGATGCAAGGGCCACATTCTCATAGTACAAGATCGTACCTAAAATGTGAGACATTTGCATCCAAAGGGGTATGGATTCCTACCATCAACAAAAAAAAATAATTAAATTCCACTACCCCTATTATCGCTTATACCCAGAACTGAATCACCATCAACAAGAAAAAAAATGACACACATTTCTTAATTTTCTTCCAAATTACAACTTGGTAAACTTATAGATTTATTTATTATAGATGAATGTCAATACTAATGTATGTAAGGGAAGGGAAAAAAAACAAGAGAGAAAAATTTTAGAGAGATTGTTAGAGAGAGAGAGTGAAAGAAAGACAACTTGCTAAAAAAAGCACCTTGAAGAGTCCACCCAATCATTGTAGAATGCCATTTCCCATAGAAAAACTTGGGGAGAGAGAAAGAGAGAGAGAGAGAGAGAGAGAGATTAACTAGATAGAAAAAATTAGGAAGAGGAAGAAATATTAAAGTAAGTAGAAAAAAGGTTAAGGAGAGAGAGAGAGACATATTAAGTAGATAGAAAAAAAAGTTAAGGAGAGAGAGAGGGAGAGAAATATTAACTATTAAGTAGATAGAAAAACACTTAAGGAGAGCATGAGAGAGAAATATTAACTATTAAGTAGATAGAAAAAAAGCTTAAGGAGAGAATGGGAGAGAAATATACTAAATTACTAATATAAAATTATAGATTAGAGAGAAAAAAACTATGACAAAGAAGGAGAAAAAACTTGGAGAGAGAGGGAAGAGAGAGAATGAAGAGGCCAATTGGTGGATGGGGTGGAGGAGAGTGGCCTTGAGGAGGAGGAGGCCCCCAAGGCCCTAACTAGCCATTGGGAACGGCTAGTTTGGAAGCTAGCCATTAGGGGCCGGATTGGCCGATCCGATCGAGGATCGGGCGATTCGACCCGATCCCAACCGATCCTCCCGATCCCATGGAATTCTGGCACGCATCGGGAGGCCGGATCAGTACCCACCGATCTCGATCCGAATCGGGATAGGATCGGCCAGAATTGGCTAGGATCGGCCGATTGCGGCCAGATCGGGACCCGCCGATCTCGATTTGAATCGGCCGATCGGATCGGGATCGGCCAATTCTGCATCCCATGCCCGATCCGGCCCAGGGGCAGGAGGATCGGGACACAGGATTGGGTCGGTTCAGCCCAAACCCAATCAGATCAGCCAATCCGATCCGATCCGTGCCGATCCAGGCCATGCATCACCAGTACCCCAAGTCTTAGGCCCGCCGAACGTCTCTTGAGCACAGTCCCCTCCTCAACCCGGTGAAGTCCTAGTACTGTGCTTTTTTTACTGTTGGGGGCTGTCTTGAGCTTTTGTTGAGAGGAGCTCTTTGGTTGTTTCCTCTCTTTTACATGTACTCCTCCATTTTTATTAATATACTTCGTGGTACCATCCACTTCAAAAAAAAAGAGACTGGCACAGCTCAGAAGTTCATTCCTGCTGCTAGAAACAGGATATTTACAGTCTCACGGGTGTCAAGAATTTTATGGATTCACGCATGAATGATCATTTGAACAAAAATAAAAGGTGGTTGATAAAGGCAAATAACTTTTTCAAAGGAAACGTGGACTGTACAATCAATTCTATAAATTATAAAGGAAGGTAGTACAACTTAGGTGAGAGAAGATGTTCCTCCACCACAAAACACAATCCCATGTGACGCAATCAGGGAAATGTGAGAAAAGCAAATAATACCAAAACAAGGGAAAAGAGCAGGGAAAAGGGTAAAAATATTGTTCAAACCATAATTACCCGAGCTGGATCCTTGATGCTGCCCCGCCCCCTGATCAGGATACGACATTCAGTGCTTGCTTCCACTCTCTTCAAAGAATTCCCTCTAGGGCCAAGCAGACGCCCCACAAAGTTGTACTGCAAAGGTAAATTTTACAAAACTGAAGAGTGCACAAAAGTGAAAGTCAATAACAAGAAACGATTGCTGATCAACAGAATTGGAAGCTGTAGAATTAAGCTTTCAACTGAAGAGTGCACAAAAGTGAAAGCGAATAACATTCAGTGCTTGCTTCTACTCTCTTCAAAGAATTCCACCTCAGTATTCAAGTATCTTTGGAAGCTGCAGAATTGAGCTTGCAACTGAAAGCCAATAATGCAACAGCTTTCATGGTCAGTTATTGCCACCCATAATAAGTGGGCTGGCGACCATCGAAGCCTAACAGTGCTTCCAAGTAGAACACGCACAAAAATATGCCCTTATGGAAGACAAGGGACAATTCTGGATGAAAAACAGAACTAGGAGTTGTCTACTTACAGTAGGGTAGTTGTTCACAGGAATATCCACCCTGATTGTTTTCTTCACAATAAGGCTAGAAGAACTACTGTGTGTACTAAGCCAACTATGTGGCGACGAAGGCTGCAGGAGTCCCAACCTCTGCACAATTTTATTCAAGATGTTAGAACAGAAGTTTCAAAGTAATTGAAATTTCTTTGATTCAAATAGTTTGTGTTCCCCTTTCATGCTTCTGAAAGAACACAAAATAACTAGGTCAAAATAAAATCTCAAAGTTTTATAAGGATGACCACTAAATTAAAGAGGAAAAGAGTAAGCATTTCAAAGCAATAACAATATAGCAAAAGTGGAATGGCGTGGAAATACTTGGCTAATGTTCAGCAAAAAAAGAAAGCTAGTCAAAACAGACAATCACTCAGCAACCTTCCAATTTAAGGAAGATGAGTGGTGGAGTCCTCATCTTCAAGATGGGGTTTTACCAAAAATCAAAGAGAGTCAGGCTAATGAGTTGTGTGCTCATTTTACAGAAGAGGAGGTCAAATTAGCAGTTTTTAGTATGGAAGCAAATAAATCACCGGGCCCGGATGGTTTTTCTATGGATTTTTATCAGTATTTCTGGGATATCATCAAAGATGACTTAATGAAGGTGATGAGGGAGTTCCATGAAAGGCCACTGAGTATCAGAAGCTTCAACTCCACTTTTATTGTTCTAATTCCAAAGAGGGAAGGTGTTGATTCTGTGCCTGACTATAGGCCTATCAGTCTTTTGAATGGCTATTATAAGATTATTACCAAGGTTCTTGCTAATCGACTAAAGAATGTGCTAAAGGAGGTGATTAGTTCAAATCAGGCAGCATTCTTAAGGGCAGATATATCTTGGACAATTTTTTGTCAGCTCGCGAAGCCATTGTCTCTCAGAAAGGCAGCAGAAAGGAGGGTGCGCTAGTTAAACTGGATTTTGAGAAAGCTTATGATCGGGTTAGCTGGCCATGCATTCAAAAGACTTTTGGTGCCATGGGTTTTAGTCATATGTGGATTGGGTGGATCATCAACTGCATATCCACAGCTAAATTTTCTATTTTGCTTAATGGTGAATCTTGTGGATATTTCAAAAGTTCGAGGGGGCTGAGGCAAGGAGATCCTATGTATCCACTGATCTTTATCTTAGTTGGACAGATTTTCAGTACCCTATGGAATAGGGCGGTAGCACAAGGGCTGATTGATGGATTTTCTGTGGGAAGAAATGGTTTTTTGCTGTCACATCTTCAGTTTGCAGATGATACACTGTTGTTTTCCTCTGGAAATGATGCTATGCTTACAAATATGAAGACTTTACTGATTCTAACTGAAGCCATTACAGGGTTGGCCATTAATTTCCGAAAATCTGAGGTGGTAGGAATTAATTTGGGCCAGGAAAGAGTTCAGGAAATTGCTGAGATATTGACTTGTAAGGTATCGTCCTTCCCAATTTCTTATCTAGGCCTCTCTCGGTCTGATGTTCAATGCAAAGTCAGAGATTGGGATGACCTTATTAGAAAGTTTGAGCAGAGATTGGAAGGGTGGAAAGCCAAGTTTTTATCAGCTGGAGGTAGATGGGTGTTAACTAAATCAATTCTATCCTCTTTGCAACATATTATCTTTCCATATTCAGAAATCCAAAAAAGGTGGAGAGATTATTGGAATCTAAAAGAAACCTCTTTTTCTGTGAAGGAGGGAAGAGAGATTCAAGATCTTTGCATCTTATAGCATGGGACAAGTTTTGTAGAAGCAAGATTCAAGGAGGGGCTGGTTTGGTGAAGATTGGGACCATTAATCAAGCTTTATTGGCCAAGTGGATTTGGAGGATGGGGGAGGAGGAAGATGCTTTGTGGATCAAGATCATTAGGGGGAAATATTATCATGGTACATCTAGATGGAACTTGTACCCAATATCTTTGTCTAATATGTCCCCTATATGGAGGAACATTATTAAGATGACTGATTTGATTGCTCCTTCTATTTCTTTTCAAATTGGTAATGGGTCCTCAGTTAGATTTTGGGAAGATAGGCGGATTTCTTTTCAGCCACTAGCTGCAGAATTCACTAATTTGTATCAGATTTTTGAAGATAAAAACAAATCTGTTTCTGAATTGTATTCATATGGACAGTCCAATCCTTGGAACTTGACATTTAGAAGAAATCTTATAGCTCAGGAAACTCAAGAATCGGTGGCTGTGCTGAATATCATTCAGAATATTGGGCTACAGAGAAACTGTGTTGACACAAGACTTTGGGTTTGAAACTTTAAGGATTTTTTTCTGTTAATGCTCTGTTAAGAGTGATTAATGACAGTGGTGTTAGAGTGTCCTGGGAACATATTGTTTGGTCCAAGTTTTAACCTTGCAAAATCAACCTCTTCCTTTGGAAGATGGCTTTGGGAACCTTACCCACGATGGACAGACTCAGAAGATTCTTTCCCGTGCAGAAACTCAACTGTATTTACTGTGGAAGATTTATTAAGAATGCTGATCATATGTTTTGCCACTGTGGAATTGTCTATGTTTGGTGGTTGTCTTGTTGCAGATGTCTCAATGTCACCTGGGAGGAACCCCCCTCAATTCTTCAGATGTTGGATGGGTGGGCCAAGCTGTGTCCTTACACAGCTGAGAGGGACCTATGGTCAATCATCCTTCCAGCATTTTTGTGGGGAGTGTGGACTGAAAGGAACTTTAGAAGATTCAGGAATGAGTTTGTTAGCTTCTACAACATCATGGGCAGGATTGTTATATGGGTTTCTGATTGGGGAAAAGCTGCAAGATTAGTGGTGGATCCAAAATTTTCTGCTCTTATGTCTGACTTACAGTAGTGGTTGAGGATGTATGGCTGAGTCTGTAATTTTGTTGCCTTTTGTATTTTATATCTTATTTCTTTGATAAGATATATTGGGGGGAGGTGTTCTTCACTTCTTTGGAGAAGGGGTTTTAACTTTGTAAGGGGTCTGTGGGTGTTTTTAAGAGTTGATTTGCTCTCTGTTGTACATATTGTATTTATCTTTCAATGAAATTGTGACCTGTTGGTCACCTTCCAAAAAAAAACCTTCCAAATTGTCAAGCCAACCAACATTAAGACAAAATAAAATGATTAGAGAATTATCCAGTCAACTATATTTTTAGATGAAATCTACAGTAGTATTTCAAACCAACAAAAGAATTGGCGGTGATGGGAATCCAAGAGTTGCGGAAATGGTGTCAAGGATCCATTGTGTATTTTATTTGGCCCATTTGAGGCCCAATTGATGTATTTTTAAAAAAAAATTAAGTTTATTTTAGTCCTTTAGTTTGAATAAGGGGTATTTTGGTCATTTTGTGTTGGGGTTGTTAGGGTTGCTTGTTCTATTTATAGTCTTGTACTCCCACTTGGGAGAGGGATGGATGATTATTGACATGAAAATATTGCTTTGAGAATAGCCGCCGTCATGCGTGGATTGCGTTCCTTCTGGAATCCCGTGAAGGGAGGGTGAGATGCCCCGCTGCTCAGCACCGTCATCTTCCCCACCCCCTGCAGATCTCCTCTTCTTCATCTATCTATCTCCCTTGTCGCCTCCTTAACACCGGCCTCCGAGCCATTCTTCCCCTTTTCCCCATGCTGTCCTGCATCAGACGGCCAATTACATTTGTGCAGGCTATTTATCCAGGAAGTCATATCTATATGCTTAGTTTCGGAGCTCAACATGAGCATATCAGAAAAGTTTTAACAAGGCAATCTAACTTATAACATGTAAACAAAAGTGTGGCATGCGTTTTCAATAACAGTTTCTTATCGCACAAGAAAATGAAGACGGCTTCATTAGTTCCATTCACTGTTTGCTGAAGCATAGACTGGGTACCAATAAAATATACAACAGGAGGGGGGAAAATGAGTTTCAAACATATGTGTTGGTCCATGTAAAACTCTTGATAAGGTAAGCTCAAGAACACAAGAATCAAAAACATGAATGATCCATTTAAGGCATAGATTAATCCACCAGCAAAAGATGTAACAAGAAAAGAGACAGTCAAACATGAGTTCATGTGTGTGAAACGCATGAGAACAGTAGTCCAAGAGAAACTTGGTTGTTGCTGATGATTATATAAGTTACCACAAGATCACAGGCAGCAAAAGGTTAATGACTCAATGTAAGAACAGAAAAGGCCCTAGTTACAAAGAATTGTGGAAGATAGGACATAAGTATTAAAAGGAAAAACATCAATTCAAGTTAGTGCAAAATGTATGAACCATCACCAAGTGAGGTGATAAATTCAAGTTAGTGAGAAACGTACAAAACTTTGCCAGGAACATTAACAGTAAAAGAAAAGGAAAATTAATTCAAGTCAGTGTGAAAAGCTAGAGACTTGTCATGAGTAGTTCAGAAAAGAATAGCCAACTCAGGTTAGCATGATAAGAAACCATATCAAGAGTTTGAGCATGAAAACAGGAAATTAGTTCAAGTTAGCATGGAATGTCAGATGACTGATAATGCTTTTGCAAATCAGCAAAATTAGATAAAAAAGAGTTATGTTACTGGTTAGTATCCATACTTCTGATTGAAATGCTGATGCCCACCCATTCATATCAGCAGCTCGTCTATTGGAAAATAATCCTCCAGTACTCAGCGGACTACCATGTTCAAGCCCACTTTGATCTAAAAGTGATGCATTCCCCAACAGTGTAGTTACACGCAGAATTTCTGCTTCAAAGTCAATTTCAAGGATAAGATGTACCAGTTAGCATGTGTTAATAAATTAGTCACCACAAAATGGACAGAGAACATGGGGCAATCATCACATAGGTTAGTCTAGAATTAGAAGTCTGTTAGCACAATACAAACCTTGAAAAACAGTACCTAGGCCCACATACCATTTTGAATTGCTCCAAAACATTATATTAGAGTATCTTCATGATAACGGCATACGTATGGCATAATAATATCAATAATCAAATTACAAAATTTTAAAAATAATGCACCGTGGGTTTAATAAATTTGAAGCAGTTTATAGGTATTGCTAAAAGACCCAGAGATTATGAAGCTTGATCAACAAGGCAATCTTGCAAATGCTAGCTAAAAGCCAACCTTTGGCTCACCTTTGGCACTTCAGACTTAAATGTGGCAGGGAAACCAAGATTAATGGTAACCAAACATATAGCTATATTACTATTCTGAAACTTATCATAAATTTAGAACTGTCACCGGATATAAGTACACACCTTTGAGAATCTAGTAACCCAGTTTTACTATAATATACAATACATACAAAACAACAACAGCAATCAGAAAGAAACATAAAAGCTCCTCTTCTTATTTGGTATCTAAAATTGCGTATGTCATAGTGTAAACAGATGCATGCAGTAGATATCTAGTGCATTGTATCTCTATACTTCAGAATCTATTTGTCAAATGCTGAGATATACATCTGTGCAAGCTCCTAAACATATGGGAAAGAAGATAAATAGATCAAAAGAAAATGGCCTAGATGAATGTTACCAAGCCTTCAGATCACTAGAAACTAAGTTTTTACCTTCAGCTCAACCACACGAACTCTGAACCGCAAGATATTTCCACTGAAAATTGGAGCTTCTGAGATTACGTATTCTCTTAAATCTGCCCCCAACCCCCTCCAAGTCTTCGTTGTTATGCTGCCTCCACAGTCAAGGGCCAACACGTAGGTACAATGATAAACCCAAGAAGTTCCAATTGTCGGTTGGAAGAGGGTTAAACAGTTTTCAGTTGTCACCCTTTCCTTTGGTAGATGACTTCCTTGGTATGGTCGAGAAGCCTCTCCTCTACCCACATAATTATACTACCTCTATTCTTTTTAAGCAAAGTTGGTGCTGCTAGTGCAACCCACATGTATCCATGGTTGGCAGTACCGGCCGATACCGGTACATGCTGGCCGGTACATACCGGTATCGGCTGGCACCGGTACCCTTGATTTAAAAAGTATCAGCCGGTACCGAGCCGGTACTAGGCCGGAACCGGCCGGTACGTACCGGTACCGGTACCGGTACTGCCATCCTTGCATGTATCCACCTAAACAAAACAACTAAACACAAAGAATCAAACCTAACTACATGACTACTTGAGAACATCTTAACAGGTATGTGGAAATCTAACTTCTAGTTCAAAGATATAAACTAAAATGAAACACACTCTAGAGACCTAAGTTATCACGTGTATATTAATGTGAGATTTGGGTTAGGTCAGGTTGGCCGATGCCTCAACCAACCCAACCCGACCAAGGTCGGTTTAAAAGCCAACCCCCCCCCCCAACCCAACCTGAGTTTGGTTGGGTTTTGGGTTGAAAACCATCAGGTCGGCCTGCTTGTGTTCGGGTTGGCCCACCCAAAGTTGCAGCCCTAATCACATCATAATAGCCCAGGGACATCTCGCCCACCATTTGCAATGAAATAAATAAGATGTTTAGGGTGACAATTTCTGTTCAATAGGCTGTCTTCAATGTGAGCTATTCCAGACACCAAACATTTAAGTATATGTGTCACATTCTTCTGACCACATCATGAGATCCTTTTCTCGAAAGAAATATGGTAAAAAGATCCCTTCAATCAATGCCACCTACATCCAGAGACAGGATTGAATACCAAAAGGGATAGAGCACAGCAGTTAATGTGGGACGAGAAGGGGAGAACAGGAGGAATGGCTCAGAGGCCAGGGTAGGGAGAGATGACAGGGGGACGAGGAGAGGAAGAAGCTGGGGAAGAACAGCGAATAGGGAAGAAGGAGACGAACTAGGGCTTCACGCCCTCACTCTCACAATCCCATCACAAGACCATCACACACACAAGAACAGTATAGAACATTCTACTCTCCCCTTCCATCATCTCATCATTACGTTACCCAAAAGGGAATACATAGAGTACATGTAAGGCCCCAAAAAAAGGAAGCCCTAATACCCAAAATTACCATGTCACCCCTAGACTCCTAAAATAAAAAAGAGCATGCAGAAAATAACAGAAAAAAAATTAAAAAATGTCTAACGGGCCTCGAATGGGCCGAGCACAAGTCCCAAAATGTTCAAATAAAACTAAGTAGACAGTACACTATAACTACCAAACTTAGACTCTAACAAAGAATAATAAAAAAAAGTACATGATAAAAGAAAACAAATTGGCCAACATTATGACATAGCCAAAGTCTTGCCATAGTCCGAAAATGCATTTTCCACGATCCAGCTCCCACGTCAATCTCCCCCGGTTCGAAAAAAATCGTCCTCAAATTTTAAAGTATGAAAGTATAAAGATGCGGGCGACTAGATCAACTGTGGGAGACTTCAAGCAGATGACCATATCAAGAATCTCAAACCAGTTTGCTGCATGTAAATCGCAAAATGTCTGCCACATAAATCAACTAGGGGCTGCTGCAAATCAAACATATCCTCATGTAGGCGAACTGTCACTACACCCTCAATAAATGTAAGATGTGGTCCTGAATCATCAAATACATCATCAGAAATAAGATATAATCCAGCTCCAACAACTAACTCCTCAGACATGGAGCAGGGAGTGGACCGGAGCTGGCAGCGACGGGGGGAGCAGAGCACGGAGCGAAGCAGAGAGCGAGGCAGGAATGGGGGGAGACCACATGGATGAAAGCTATCACCAGGAAGGTGTTTTCGTTGTTTGGGAGAGACCATAAAGGTTCATGAATGCCGGATAGGTCTTATGTGCTGGAGATGTGGAGGGTTAGGCCATAGAAGCTTCAACTGCAAGGAGGCAGAGAGGAGGTCTGGGAGAAGGATGCAGAGTCTTCAGCCATAGCATCATAATCCATCAAATCCTGTATTGAGAGTAGGCAAGGAGGTCAAGGGTTCTTATTGTGTTGAGGCACCTTGGTTTTCTACTTTTGTAAGGAAATCACCAGTTTGCAAAAATTGTCTTCTGGGAACGGCTTCATTGCACATTCAACAGGAGGAGATTATGCTTGCTTTGCGGAAGTGAGAGCCTGAGATGAAGGACGCCTGGTTGTCGACAGTAGGCAAAGGCATTGTGCTGTTATGGTACCCTTCGAGGAGGTGTCTGAAAAGATTACTGAATATGGGGGACTTCAATTTCTCTGATATCACTATTTCATGGAGGCGATGGAAACCTGTCGATGAAGCTAAGAAGTTTGGCAAACTACATTATAGATGGTGTAGGCTGCAAGGAGTACCCTAGATACTTTGGGATATTGAGGTTTTCAAAAGTATTGTTCGTTCTTTTTGCTGGGTCAAGGAGAGGCAAAGAAACTCTAGACTATACTTACATGGAATATGCATGCGTTCTAGTTGCTATGGAACAGGGGGGACGTATTCCATCATTGGCGAAGATGAGGTGGGGTAAACATATTTTTGATATTGTTGTTGAGACTGATCCTTTGTTGGATGACATTGTCATATCCAATGAGGGTATAGACTGGTCTTATAGAGAAGTTGCCATGGCGTATAAGGAATACAAGAAGGTTAGGATTTCCGAAGAGCTGATTGCAGGGAAGAAGAAGACCGAGTCAACTCACTGGATGAGTCCGGTCTCAAGCAAGCAGGAAGTGAAAGAGTGATCCAGTAAACCGGCTGACGAAGGGCATGTGAACAGGACCGGGTTTTCTAAGGCTGCAACGGTCGACTTAATGAGAGGAGAAGACAGGAATACCCTGGACTTAACTCAACAGGATGCTTATGGAAGGGGCTCTTTAGTCATTTCCTCAATGAAGCAATGGGGTGATGCCCTAAATTGCTTGGTGTTGTCGATTGCAAAGGGATTTCGCAGGGAACTGAGGAAGGAGAGGAGGCGGGGTTGGCTCCAGCTTCAGCGGGAAGGATCTCAACAGAAGAAGGAGATCTTACTTTCACCGATGCCTTCGGAGATGACGATGGAGAAGGAGAGCAGGAAGGATGCTGTTTGAAGTAAGTACCTTGAACTTGAGGCCCCTTCAACCTAGTCCCGGCTTCCTCTTTCCCGTTCTTAATGCGGAAATATCGTCATCGACCTGTCGCAACAAGAGCAACAGTCAGCGGGCTTACAGCTGATTCCGTTTGAGCCAACCAAGCAAAAATACAAAAGAAATAAAGAAATAGCAGTAGGGAAGAAGAAAATCTTTTCAGAAGAATGGGATAATATGGAGTTGGAAACCAAGGCTACTGGTATTGGGATTCAAATTCAAGGCAGAGCAGGGCAGTTCCGGAAACTGTGGTCAGAATGGAGAAGCAATTGAGGAATGGGGGTGTTCAGCAAACTGAAGGGTAGCAGGGAGTTAAAAGATCTTCTAAAAGACTGTAAAGGTGGTATGTTCGCGTTCTCCGGAAGTGCCAGTTAGGAGTTCTAATCAGGAAGTATGATGACGTTAACTTGGAACATTATGGGTTTAAATGACAGGGGGAAGCAGAGAGTGGTTAGAGATATGGTGAGATTTCTGTCTCCAAGAAACCAAGATGGAAATGGTTGATATGAAGCTTGTTAAAAATATCTCCACTTTTGGAGATTCTGATTTTGTTTTTAGAAGAGCATTGGGTCAGTCAGGAGGAATAATCATAGTTTGGAACAAATCCAGATGGGAAGGTCAACTACTGGACATTGGCGAGTACTCTGTAACTGTGAAGTTTTGTGAGATCCACAGAAAGAAGGAATGGATGCTCTCCGGTGTTTATGGGCCACATGAAATTACACAATAGATGGTTATGTGGAAGGAATTAGAGGAATGTCAGAAGAAATTTAATTTGCCTAACTGTTGTCTAGGTGATTTCAATCAAGTCAGAAGACCATCGGAAAGGAATCGAGGAGGAGGTGCCAACAGAGGAATGAGGTTATTCAATGGGTGGATTGAGGAATGTGCTTTGAACTTCCTATTTCAAATGTTCAATACACCTGGTCCAATGGAAGGAGCCTTCAATGTCAAAATTGGACAGAGTACTGATTGATGAAAGATGGGAGGGTATGTTTCCATCTGCAAGAGTAGTTGCCCAGCCCAGACATACTTCTGATCATAATGCACTTGTCATAAACTGTCAGAAGAGGATGAGCAAAAAGAAGCCTTTTCGAATGGAGCAGGTGTGGCTAAGGAATGAACAATTCCATACGTTTGTTCAAGAAGCATGGCAACAAATTGTGGGTGAATATAATGGAGTTAAGAGCCTCGCTCTGAAACGTAAAATGAAGGTTTGGTCCGACAATTGGAAATAGGAGAGATTTAATCAGCTTAATCAAACCCTAGATGCTATTCAAGCTTTGGATAAGGTTGAAGAAGGCAGAGATCTTAATCAGCAGGAAATGCAGCTCAGAGCACATCCAAAGACCAAGTATTCTGATTGGGTGACCAACGAAGAAATCAGGTGGAGACAAAAGTCACGTAAGGATCGTCGCAACATAGTCAGTATTCTCCCTCATGCGGTTTGCTGGAGCATTTGGAAGGAAAGGAATGAAGTCATATTCAGGGGAAGTAACTTTTGTGTTGAGATATTGCATTCCATGCCTTATCTGACTTGTATTCATGGGCTCAGTATATCATAGGTGTTTCTCCAAAGTCTTGGGTAAAGACTTTTACGTAGTAATTGTCATTTATTTGTAGTGTTCTTTTCACTTTTGGATAGGAACCTCTCTTATCCTTGATTGTACTTCCTCTATTTAGTCAATAAAATTGATGGTACAATCCACGTTCTTATCAAAAAATAATCCAACTCCAACAAATAGGTCATGATCCCATGAGATAACATCAAGTGGTGCAGTAGCAAGTAAACCAGCCTTGAACACATCGTCGGAGATGTGACCCAATCTCAACCGCCGAAATAATGCATGATCCCAAGTGTCAACCACACAAGAGACGTCAACCTCGAACACTGTATCAACAATCAGATGTAATCCAGAAGAAATTAATAAGTTGTGATCCCAACCAATAACAGGTGATGGTGTCACTTTAGCTAAACAAGCTAAATACATCTGTTGAAACTTCTATCAGTCAAGATAATCAAAATTAAGAATACAAATGGACGTTTTGTACCCCTCGGGCCGTAAAAGACAGTCCTGCCCAGAGGGATCGACAATAATGTGACATTCGTCCATCCATTCTTTGCCCAAACTAATATATAAACCATGGGGTGTAACTTTGCACCATTCATCATCATAACACTTGAAGGATCTTGAAGTCTGAATGCTCTAAAGAAGGTGGGAAAATTGCACACAGACTCGGTCTCCAAAGATAATAATGTAGTTCGTATGAGAGAGAGAATCCACAATAGATCGAGAAATAAAATTGTCAAGCGGACTTGCAATAAGAACTGGGAAGGCAGGATTGGATCAGATCGGCCGACCCGATGGGTTTTGACCCAAACCGATCTGATCTTGATCCCCGATCGACCAGTCGGATCGGACAGGGTCGATCGGGATCGGTCGAGATTGGTCCCGGATTGATTAGGATTGACTTGGGATCGGATCAATTTTTTCAATAAAAAAATTAAAAAATGAATGTGGGACCAGTCCGGATCGGCTTGGGATCTATCAAAATCGGATCGGATTGGATAGGTTGATCCGATCAGTTTGGACCGAGCCGATCCGTGTCCAATCCACAATTCTTCCTACCTTGAACAAGAAACATCGTAGCTTGCATAGAAGTTGGGTAGATCCACCTCAAAAGTAAAGTCCATGCTGAAGAAGCGTATCGGCACATCAAACGGAGTCCAGGACGACCTCGAACGCCAGGCACAACCGTACTCGTAAAGCATGGATGGGCACAAAAAGGAGGGCAAGTCCATGGCCTGAGTTGGGTCACCATCGAGGACAACTCATTGTCAACATAGAATGAGCAATGAAGAAAAATATAGGACACAGGACGGGGTTCACCTGCCAATAGTCAAGTTGATGCAAGATCGCGGAAGGCTCATTTGCGGACTACACGAGGACTTCGGCTACGTCATGTTATTTGCCAAGTTATTTTCTTTTATTATGTATATTTTTTTTATTTTATTGTTGGTTAGAGCTTTAGTAAGTAGTTACAGTGTCTAGCATAAGGCCCAATTGAGGCCCATTAGTTGTTTTCTATTTTTCTGTTATTTTCTGCATGTCTTTTTTTATTTTAGGAGTGTAAGGGTAATTTCGTAATTTTGGGTCTTAGCGCTTCCTTTATTGGAGCCTATAAATAGTAGTTGTACTTTTTTTGGAAGGAGGTAATAGAGAATATTGCTGAAAAGAGAAAGAAAAAGTGCAGCCACTGTGCATTTTTTGATGGACCCGTGAAGGGTCTAGTGTGAGGGTGTGATGCCCTAGTTATCTTCTTCCCCAACCCCCTTCTTCCCCTCTTCGTTTTCGTCTTCTTCCCCTATCTTCTTCTTCCTTCTTGGCCTTCGAGCCCTTCCTCCTAGTCTTCCATGTTTCTGTCCAGCATCAACTTGGTATCAGAGCCCAACCAATCCACACCTCCACCACTACCTTCCTTCCCCCTTCTCTATTTGTGTTCCCTTTCCCTACCCCTCTCTCTCCCGACTTCCCTCGGTCAAGAAGCAAAAGAGCACAAGTAGAAGAAAAAGAAGAGGGAGAGGAGGGCGTTGACTCACCTGGGAGCCGCCGTCGCCCGACTCCGCCGGAGCGATCGTCGCCATCGTTGGCCTCTGCCAACGCCATCCACGTCTTCAACGATTGCCGGTGTCGTCGCCGCCGGCCTAGCCTACTACCGCCATCAACGCCGATGCCAGACCCCACCATCCACGCCCTCCGTCACCGCCAATCCCACCGCTGCCTTCCGCCAAGTTGTCGCCTCCCGCCAGAGGCGGTGTTGCCATCCCCAACCCCCATCGGCTTCTGTGCCACCGCCCATACCATCCCCTCCCGCAGTCGCTGCCATCTTCATTTCGATTTCTTCACATAAGAGAAAAGAAGAAGAAGAGGTAGAAGAGGGGGCGAAGCCGTAGCCGACCCTAGCTTGCGTTGCAGCTGTCGTCGCCGACCTCCGCCGTCACCAGCGCCGACGCCACCAGCTTCCCCCAGCGGCCCTTCCCACCTGCTACCGCCGCCGCCCCGCCTTCTCCCTCCCTCCCTCCCTCTCTCTCTCTCTCTCTCTCTCTCTCTCTCTCTCTCTCTCTCTCTCTTGTGCGTTAAGGTTAGAGGAGGGAGGAATCGAAGGGGCTCGACCCTTTTGAGTCAACCAGGTCAAACGTATTTGACCGGTTCACTTAAAAAGGGGCTCAAGCCCATTGGTGACCATGGTCCGAGCCGGCTAGGGTCCCATACATGTCCATCTTCAAGCCCAGTCCGAGCCATAGCCGCACCCAGGGCTCCTGGCTCTGATTCCAAGTGGTCTGAGCCACCCGGTTCAGCCTTGGTCCCAGCCACTCGAGCCAGGTCCAACCCTAGCTTGCTGCAGTACACCCGGCGGTGCACTAGGAGTCCTTATCGCACCGCCAGTGCCGAGACCACATCCATGCTCCAACTCGCGAGCCGGTTGCACCGTTGGGATCGTCTCAGCGAGGCTGACCTCGTTGCACATCATGTCTGCCAGCTGGCCTCATTTTGCGTGCCGCACTTGCACGCTTTACGAGGACATTGTACCCGTCATTCGAGGTCATCCCAGACTCTGATTTGAGTGTCGTCAGCATCGTTGGTTTCGTCTCAGAGAGACCAACCCAATTTCAATGTGCGACAGCTACGACGGTATCTCATTTTGCGTGCTACCACTACACACATATTGAGGTCACTCGTTTGAGCTCCGTTTTGCGAGTAGATCGCATCAACGAATTCCTTACAACATAGCTAACCATGTTTACTGTTCCTTCCACTCGCCGGACAGCACAAGTTGCGATCTAGTATCATGCTTTCCCCTTATTTTCGTACTCTAATTCGATTGCCGACTAAGAAGGTTGTTGCTTTGAGATTTGATCCGCTCTGATCTGGCAATTATATCTCCCAAGGAATTGTGGATCTATTATCTCAAACCGGTGAAATTGTTGTTGAGCACGACCATGCTTTTGTTGAGTTTCATGTGAAATGTCAAGAACACACTTACTCCACAGATTTTATGTATTTTGATAGACCTTGGGCTGAGATTTTTCCATCATGAGGCTTCTCCATCATTGTAGGGTCTGAGTGGTTACAAGAGCAGCATGCCACCATGAATTTTGAGCAATCTCAGTGCATTCTGCAGCCACCACACTTAAAAGGTAATTTTCTTTTTAAAACTTATGTTTCTGCTAAATCTACATCGACACCTCTGGGCTAGAAAGTGGCCGGTGGAGTCAACAACCCATGCATGTGAGAATGCCTCATATGCTGACTTGTTTATTGATTCTGGACTTTGTTTGATATTAGATGATGTATATGAAGACAGGCTATTGTTGACAGCTACTAGTGAGCATTTGGTTGTGGATTCATGAGATCACAGTCTATTTGTTGATTCTGTGTTGCACATGCTAGATGCTTTTGTGTCTGATACTGACTTATTATGCAGTGGTGATCATGACCTGATTTCTCTAGAGAGTTCAGATCCTCTATTAGTTGTGGAGTCATGATTGGATTTTATTGATCTGATATGGCAGACATTTTGTGATTCACATACAGTGGACCAGTTTGTGAGTCTTGATATGATCCTCTACTTGAAGACTCCCACAGATAATCTAGTCGTCCGCATATTATACTAGCGCATTTTAAAATTTGAGGACGAATTTTTTTGAACCGGAGGAGAATGATGCGGGAGTTGGATGGCGGGAGGCGCATTTGCGAACTACACGAGGACTTCGGCTACGTCATGTTATTCGCCGAGTTATTTTCTTTTATTATCTATAATTTTTTTATTTTATTGTTGGTTAGAGTTTAGTTAGTAGTTACAGTGTCTAGCCCATTGTATTGAGTATTTTGGGGACTTGCATAAGGTTCAATTAAGGCCCATTAGTTGTTTTCTACTTTTCTATTATTTTCTGCATGTCTTTTCTTATTTTAGGAGTCTAGGGGTAATTTCGTAATTTTGGATCTTAGGGCTTCCTTTATTTAAATAGTAGTTGTACTTTTTTTGAAAGGAGGTAATGGAGATTATTGCTGAAAAGGGAAAGAAAAAGTGCAGCCATTGTGCATTTTTGGATGGACCCGTGAAGGGTCTGGTGTGAGGGTGTAATGCCCTAGTTATCTTCTTCCCCAACCCCCTTCTTCCCCTCTTCATTTTCATCTTCTTCCCCTGTCTTCTTCTTCCTTCTTGACCTCAGAGCCCTTCCTCCTAGTCTTCCCCATTTCTGTCCCGCATAACAAGTCCACCCTTCTCCATCATATGCTGGTGTAATCAACAAGAGAGAGAGAGAGAGAGAGAAGAAATGACTAGGAAAGGGTGAGGTGCAAGGCAGCGGGCTTGGTGAGAGCAAGGGTGGAAGAGAGCATAGATGGAGGGAAATGATGTTTTCAAGTAGGAGACTCTAGGAGGTTCACTACTCAGTTCAAACCTACTTCCTCCAACACCCTTTCAACAAGCTCCAAAGTATAATCTTTTTATGCCTCCTCACCTTCCTAGCTAAGAATCAATTTTTCCTAGGAAATCAGCAAGCCTCCACCAAGAGAGCTCCTTTGTCCTCAGTGACATGTCCTACAAATCTCCCACTATTCAAAGCTGACAAATGAGCAAACAAATCCCCACTCCTTTCCCCGATCACTGAAGGTAAAGCAACAAAAAGCATCTATTTGAAATGTGAGTCACACTTCACATGATTTCGTGAACCATATAACTCAAAACCATTCCATTTACCTTATGAGTTAGTTGAGACTTGCCACCAAACATCTGAGAAACTTTCTCCAAGTTAATCATGTGGTGAGTCATCCCTTCTCCGTCAGGACCATAAACCTATGCACATTTGATGATCTAATTAAGTTGAACCCTTCGGTAGCTGAGTCTTGACTTGTCTACATTCTCCTCCACAGCTCTTGCTCATCTGCAAATGATCTGTAGACTACAGGTTTTTGGCAACTTCACCCCAGGTGCGCTCTTAATCAGTCTTATCTATCACCTATAGACACGCTAATTTTGACATCATTTCGAGTAAATTTCATATCATATAATAATGCCTTAAAATGGTCTGATATTTAATTATTGGTTAATTTTTATTGATCTTTTTAAGTTAATTATCTAAAAAATGTCGGGTCAAACAGACATGATTTAAGTTAATCAATTAAATTAATTTTAACTCAAATTTCAGTTAAAATATGAAGAAGTCTAAAAGACGTCGACTTGTGCAAACGCCATTTAGAGTTTATTCCTATTTTGATGTTTAAATTTGAATTTCAATTAATTGATTAATTAGTTAAAAGACGTCTGCTAGGCACGACGCCATTTAGGTCTCCTTAGTTGTTTCTGTCTCTCTTCCGGATGTTTATCCTTACCTTAATCAGTCTAAAAGACGTCTCCACATGGCGACGCATATTAGCTAATTACAGATAAAGATAAACTTTTCCCGGATGTTTATCCTTATCTTAATCAGTCTGAAAGGCGTCTTCCATGGGCGACGCGTTTTAGACTAATTACAAATAAAGATGAATTAATCTGTATTTATCTGTTGGTTAAGCTGGATAAATCTCAAGATTTCTTCATGTAAATCCGCGGATGCAAAGAAGTCTATAAATACCCAGCCTCTTGGACGAGTGACAGTGATGGGGATCCAGGAGCGGTTGGAATGGAGTCTAAGGTCCAATGTGCAGTTCATTTGGCCCATTAGAGGCCTATTGAGAGTCTTTTAATTTATCTGCAATTTTCACATGTTTTTTAGTTATTTTTGGAGTCCTAGGGGTAGTTTGGTAATTTTCCTAATAGGGTTTCTTTGAGGAGTCTATATATTGTCATGTATCCCCTCGTGGGAAAGATTGAAGAAGAATTTTTGAAATGAAGAGCCGCCGCTGCCCGTTTTCTCCCGAGACGGGACGGGAACCCTAGTCTTCTTCTCCTCCAACCCCTCTCTTTCCCCTACTTCCGGTCTACCCCCCCCCCTGCTGTCCCGCATAAGACAGTTAGTGATATTGACGCGAGTTAGTGATAGTGATCAAGTGATCGTGGCGACAGTTAGTAGTGATTGGAGCAAAGAAACTTGACAACGTCCGAACGCTGAAGGAGCGAAGTGTTGCTGCTTCCAAGAGTTGGCATCCGTTCTTCGTCCATTCAAGATTCTCTCAAGATCAAGGCTTCCAGAGGCCATCCAGCTTAGCTTTCGATTTATCTCTGCATATTTCTCCTCACATTTTCATCACATCACTCCATGCAGCACACACACACACTAGCATCATTTTTAAAACCTATTTGTTAAAGGGGTTTAAAAGACCATCCCAACAAGTGAGTTCACATGCTTAGTTGCATGTTTAAAATTTCCTCTGGAATGGATACTACTTCCTAAGTTCTCATTGTGTTTTCTCTCTTTCTTTTTATTTCTTGCAAGGTACAAAGGAGAATCAAGGGGAGGGAATCAACAGCGAACAACGAAGAATCTGGACGATCTTCAAAACTCAACAGCAGCCAAAGCAAGAACAAGGATAAAAATGGCTCTCTTTCTTTAGCCGGCTGAAGGAGGGGAATCAAGAGCTCAACATCTCCCACATCCAAACAGGTAGGCGATCAAATCTTCTTTTGGAACTTTCAAGTCAAAAGTTTCTGGCGATCACATCACATAGTTTTTTTCTTTTTAATAGGTTTATTTTTCACCTAAACAACATAATTTTTCATGATAATCACACACCCATTTTAAGCACTCACACCACCTGAACGAGAGGAGCCTTAGTGTGACCATCTCTATCTCTTCTATACTCCTAGGAAGCTCCACGTACTTCAGCTCTGGTCCATGTCACCTGACTAGTAAGACTGTCTATAGAAGGCTTTGATGAGGAATCATCAAACTCCACAACCACATCAACTGTAGATTTGGCTTTAAAAAATATAACTAAATTTGTGTCCACCCCACTTGAGAAAGATAAAATCCAAAATATAAATAAGCTTGTAGATACACCTCAGAGGTTTGCATATTCCAAATTCTCAGCATGCAAGGTTACTATATCAATTCTTCTCGGCTTCCCCAAGCCCCTAGCTATCCTCTCAAACACCTCAAAGCATGATAAATGTAAAGAACATCCTGCGACTTGAACATAGCTGGAAAATGTAGACATCCTTCCCTTCCCCGTACCATGTGTCCCGCACGTAAGCCTCCCACCGTTAAAGTTTAGGCATTTCACTGTGACAGCTTCAACATAGCATTCCTTGAACAAAATACAAATGAAAAAAACATCTTCTCTAAATGTTCTAGTGTACAAACAAAATTCACCTCCGCGCCTATAATTGAGTGCTTAGACTATCTCTTGTCCTGAAATTTGACAATTATTCAGCTTCCCAAATAAGCACTAGCTGCACTACTGAAGGCACTCGCATTCCCATCAACAACAGCGGTCTAAGAGATATCTATGACACTGTCATCCTTGAAGGCATGCGAGACAGACACCTGAAGATCTTCACTCTATTTTTATCAACTTGAAGATCTTCACTCTATTTTTCATTAAAATCTCCTCTGGCCTAATCTTCTGCAACCCCAGCAAGACAACCTTATATATTCTTTTCACTCTGTGCTCCCTCACACCACAGAGGGAACAATGCCAAAGAATAGCAGTGCACTCACACCCCTTGAAACCTGATGAAGCCTTTCACAAGCTGCCTCCCCTTTTCAAGAAGCAGTTTAAATGCATAATTAAAAATGCCCATAGTGTAGGTCGCCTCAGGCAAATCTCCACATCTTGAATCTTCAGAAAAAACAGCTTTGAATTGAGGGAGGTGCCACCGTGACAGAAAATGCATAATATAGTCCAAGCACACTAATGACTTCTATTTTGAGTAGCTTCTTGTACTACTACTCATGGGCTGGAAGGAGATAAAATAAAGTCACTACAATCCAGAATGTCTAAGAGACTTAGAACACTGAAAAAGTATTCGCACATAAAGCACTCGTCGACTTGCAGCATGCTTGTTATAGTGAATGGCTCTAACCTTTGCCAAAAACCAAAGGAACAGTACAACCAAGAAAATTATGATCACAGCACACCAACAAGGGGGTTCAAAATGCAAAACCAGCCCAAAGGAAAACCGTGCACCATGGGGACAAAAACAACAATCAATAACTTCTAAAGTCAAAATCGTACATACCAGCAAAGAAGAATGTCCAAATCATTTTAAAAAAATAAAAAAACATTTAAAATTACGTGCAGAACAGAAAGACTATTATATAATGGTCCTAAGCAACTAATTGTAACTCAATATAGTATCTTGGAGGCCGAAGGCTTACCCTGGTTCAGCAATCGATAACTGTGCGGTAGAACTGCCATAAAGGGACCGAGCTTGTGACGCTCCGCAAGAAGCTCAGATAAATACCTAAGCATAGAAATCAACCCTCATTGTTATTACAGTTACTATTACAACACAAGAAAAAAAGAAAACCCTCCTCATATCCTCCGAACTTTCAAGAGAGTTGCAGCACCATCAACCATGGCAAAGAAATCAATCAAAAATAAGCAAAACTAAGCTTAAGAATAAGATCCTTCAGATACAAATAAGTCCCGATTGGATCATTCTCACACTGACACCTTATAACACTACAAACAAGCACGAATACAGTTCAAGAACACTACTTTTCATGGTAGCGGCAGGCACCGACAATGCTGGAACGAAGAAATGAACAGGCACCAATCCATCAAAACAAAAGAGGGGCATCCGAAAGCGACCTCGAGATCTAGTCATCCGTGCACCAAAAGAGACCAAGGACACAATCCACATACCAAACACCATAACACTTGCATCAAGACAACAAAAAAAAACCAATGCAGGACGGACACACAACCGGACCAACCAAACCCTTCACCCAAAAAAAAAAGTTAAAAAAGAACTTATAAATTCCATGTTCTTACTACGGATGGGAGCATGGGGCATACTTCTCCTGCTCGGCAAGGGCGGTGGAGGCGGCACGGATGCCGGGGAGGTGAGGAGAGTGGGGGGCGGTGGAAGGGGAGGGGGAAGGGGGGTAGGCCATGTATCTGCCGGAAGACATCGCCTCCGGCGGGGTCCCTCCGCCCCACAACAGCCAGATTCGAGCCCGCTGCGCTCCTCCGGCTAGGCTTCCGGCGAGATCGTCCCCAATTCCTCCGCCCCACGCGGCGCCGCCCTTCCCTTCCTCTGTGCCCTACGCTGCGGGGTGATGCTGATGAGGGGGAGTGGGTGAAATGGAAGAGGTTTGAGGGGTAGCTGCACAAGGGTTTTGTACGGGGGAAGGGGGTGGACTTTTAATTTTTTACCGTTCCAGACTTTCGAGCGCGGCTGTTATTTTTAATTGTTTACCGCTTCACCGAACGGGCGGCAGGTGCAACAGCGCTCGTGGGTTTATGATTTTCGAGACGGACACCTATACCTTGAATTTTCATTTTTTTTAATTAAGGGATCGTTTGGTTTGACTTAAAATATACCAAAGCATTAATGTTAAAAATACAAAATTAATCATACAGATATTTTTAAAAATCTACAGGTTTGACTTTTAGTAATTTTGAACTTAGAATGCAAATTGTCTGGAAAAAGTGATATATAAGTAGATGGATTTAGAAATGCAACAATTTACGATGCTTTAAATATATAAAAATACCATAAAATAATTTACAATATTTTTATATTCTACAATATATTTTGTAACATTTTTGTGATATTTTACAAAACAATCCGAGATCAAGGGCGCGGTCAAATTTGGTTTCGGTGCCCTTATTTTGGACCATTCTCACAGTCTAATGTACAAGCTAACTTTTGAAAGTAATTAGTATGAATTGAAGAAAAATTTGTAACTAAAGTATATTCAAAATAAATAAATATCAGAATCGTTTACATATAGTTTTAATTACTATAGTTTTATTATAATTAATAATCACTTACAATAAATTAATAAAGTACATAACTACTAACGCACGTGTTCAAAATACAATAATTAAATATAACATTATATTGATTCCAAACTCCCATGCATTATGCACCACCACCCATCCAAAGATTTTGAAATCCTGCTCTACCTACACTCACAAGTTCACGGCAATAGATATAAGTCAAAAGCAAGGTTATAAATAGTAAGATGAGATCTTTTGAACCTTCTTTCTATCAGAACTCATGCTTTCTCACATGATGCGAAAGCATTTTGGTCATTTTATATTTTATTTTATTTTTGAACACAAAGATAATACTTATATTTCATAAAGATAGAAGGTACATAAACAACATTTGGTAGACAAGAGAGCCAACCTTACAACATAAGATGCCAAACCCCAGACCAAATCCCAAACGTACATGAGAGATTTGCACAAAAAGAAAAAGCAAAGGCAACACGCAACAAATCTCCAAATGACATGAACTTGACCATGAGCATATTACCGCAGCCAACGAGAGAGGCTCAAGTCAGCCCAATAGATCTAGCTGCATCAGATCGACCTGCAGCTTTGCAAAGAAAACGCTCGGGATGAGAACCTTCGTAAAGAAGATTGGAAGATAGCACCAATACCCCGTGTTCGAACCAACACAGGAGAAATCTATATCGTTGCTGCTCCAAAAGTGGATGCACGGACTATACACTGAGCAATCAATCCAAGATGCTAAAACCAAGAGAGCAACCATCGCCAAACAAGAGGGATGCTGGTGAAGCCAAAGCGCCGGAGAGGTACTTCAGAGATCCAGGATCAACATCCAAACATCCGAGGTGGTGAAGAAGAGTAACATAGACTCCTCCAAACAACTTGCCCTATCGCAACCTGGTATGATAGCAGACTAACATGACTGAGCTCGGCAGGGCACACTACAAGCAAGAGTGTGGGTTGTTGCTCGGATACTCAAGCTTGAAGAAAAATGTTGAATCTGCCACGTTGGGATGATTAGAGGGATGACACCCATGATCTTCAAACATATGATGACCTTGGCCCCAGATACACCAAAAAAGCACAACTACTACCGACGGATGGATATACGAGGGGAGGAAGGGGAAGAAACAGAAAAGCTATCAAGCACAAAGAAGAAGAGGAGATCTTAAGAAGGGAACAAACTGCCGCAGCCGAGGCCTCCCGATGCCCAGGGGTGCCAGCGAATAGACCTAAGGGTCCAAAAACAAAAAAGACTATTTGGGGAACCAACACAAAGACGGGGGTGCAGAACAGAGAAAACTATAAAGGAAGGAGGTGCAAGAGAAGCAAACCGATAAGGAGGAGCTCCCAGTGGGGGAGTCCCGCCACCCCAGGTTCCACCAACGAGCGACGACTAGGTCTGCCAAAGTGGTTAGTGACGAATCTACCGAGAGTGGCGTAGGATGGATAGACTCCCCCCTGAAGTATGTTCTTCCATTTTTGTTATTTTATCATTATTTGTTACATAAGTGTTATGAATTTTGGTACACCCAAGCCTAAAGTAAGTTTACCTAGACTTTAGTAGATCCAAAGTAAAGATTTCAAGTCTATTTACTTCATTAACATTAAATTCTAAATATACTTAAAAAAGGATTTAAATGTCTCAAACGATTCAATTGACAAATGAGTTTGATTTCAAAATCTAAATTGATGGTAATTCTATGTAAAATATAAGGAGGGGGGGGGGGTGGTTTGGGTTGTTACAAAGTAAATAGATATTTTAAAATTTTAAATTAAAATCAAGTTTAGACTTACTTTGATTGCCTAATTGAATAGCATGACCAATGCCCTTATCTATGCCGATTAAAACACATGAGAATTTAGAGGTTAAATTGATGATTGGCTCCTTGAGTTAATCTTCTTCTGTCTTTTTTAAAAAATATAGCTTTTTTGCGTATAAACCATATATAAAAATAAATTGCCAAAAAAAATCATGGAAACATATCAGCACGCATATCATTCCTTTTAATGAAATGTTGCAAGAAAATCATTTCTATTAGTACACAAATCATTACTTTTAATGAAATGCTGCAAAAATGTCATTTCTATCGGCACACATATAATTACTTTTAACGAAAATGTTGTAAAAATGCATAATTCACTTTTATGGATAGTTTATATGTAAAAAGTCTAAAAAAATTACAGTTCAATGACAATAAATATGATGTTTATGTATTTTTCGTTTTTTGATCGCTACATTATTTTTGATATGCTATACTAATCCTTGTAATTTGTAACATTTATTTTAAAGCCCCATAAACCCTTGAAAAGCCCTTTAAAATAACAGTCATCAAAAAAGAAGAATATTTAAATATTCCTTTTGCAAACAATATTTTTGCTATAATATATTAAGATTGATTATGGGAATATGCCTCATATATTTGTTTCTTTTAATAGTTTTTAATTGAAAAGACTTCTTAGGGAAGGTTCAATGTTTGAAGAAGATTTAAAGTAGATATGAAGATTACAAAGACTAATGCAAAATATTAAATAATTACGGTAACTAAAAAATAATATAAAAAACCTATCATTACTCTTTGTTTATCAAACACACATTATCATCTTATTGTTTATTAGTTTTATATAAAGAATTAAATATTTTGATTTGCAAATGGGTGTATCTATGAACTTGTCTAATTTAAGATGCAAACTCTCGTACGTCTGCTTCAAATAGATAAATAATTAGATAAAAATTTGTAAATAATTTGTTTGGATTCAATAATTCTATAGTTTAATATACATGTCGACTTACTATGAGATCTAATAACTTACACTAAAGGGATGTTTGATTTGATATAAAATATAAAATATCATATTATACATATCATGTAAATATAATCCTTTATACTATATTATAAATTTTTTATCTAAAAATGATCACTTTTTTATACATTTAAATTTTAGAGTCAAGTTCATTTGTCAACAAGAAATATGCATGTAGTTTCATCCTCATGACAATACAATACACTACATTTTGTTCTACATAGGGTCGCCACATTCTGCATAGACGAATAATAAGATTTAATTGCATATGTGTCATCTGATATATTAATTCAATGACACATTGAATCATCATAACAGGTGGTAGATGCAGCAACAACTAAACCACTGTGTAAAAGATATTTACAAAAAAACTTTACATTAACCAATCTTGCATGCTAAATTTCAAAAATATCACGTTCATTATTATCTGACGTACCTTTACAAGATAATATATCTTGTGCTATTTCAATGGCATACATAAAATATTTATACATATCAAATACTCATCAAAGTGGCAATTTTGAAATATCATACATGTTAAAATGATATGAAAGATAAATATATAAATAAACATGTCACTTTTAATTTTTAATATATGATTGATCAAGATGAATGAGTTTTATTTACTGCGCAATATTGCATCAACTTTTGATGTCAAAAAAATTAGAAAAAATATTTTTTTCGAAAAAAATTAAGTCACCCTAAACCCCACATGTTCGTACAACTTAGTCTCCACGTAGATGACCTAAAAAAATAAAAAATTATTATTAGGTTCAACCCATTATAGACACTTTTGTATTATTTATTGAGGCTCGATTTTTTATCTTTTAGAATCTTTTGCATTGTTTGATCAGATATTAGACCTTATAGACATATAGTTAGATTATAGTCAACCTAAGAGATGGAAAGAGACAATAGGAGAACATATGATTATTTTCATCTCTTTTAGAATTGTAGAGTTATTCGACAGACGTATTTTCAAAAATATGTTATCCACATGTATGAGCCTATTTTCATACTCGAAGTATTGAGAAAAAATCAATCTTATTTAAGGTATGTCTCAAATCTCTCTCAAGAAAATTTTAAGATTAAAAATAATATTTTTAATGAACTAACTAAAAAGAAAGATTATTTTTAAATCATATTGATGTAAAATATATTAATAAAGGTGTCGACTTACTTTTTGATTTATTAAATTTTTTCTATCTAATCTTATTATCTATCTTATCTCATTCACAAACAAATATTAGTTATAATTACTTGAGTAACTTTCATGAAAATATATTAATAAAGATGCCAACTTATTTTTTGATTTATTAAATTTCTTCTATATAATCTTATTATCTATCTTATCTCATAATATTAGTTATAATTACTTGAGTAACTTTCATTGTTCATGTTTACATCATTCTTGATTCTTGATCTATGATAGTTCTCTTAATTTTTTTTATTAGCCTCACAATTATAATTTCTATATTTTTTCACTTTCCTAACATATACATGTATACTAGTTTTGTAGTATACATGAAATATTTTTCTTCTCATAATCAATTATAATTTCTCTTTAGTTGTTTATTATTTATTTTATTGGATTTGACTATGTCTGAGTATCTATATAAATTTAATTTTGTATCCAATATCCACACTGTTTAACTCTTGTGATTATGATACTTTCGCACACAAAAAAAAAACTAAATTATTATATTGAAAGTTTAGTTGTTGTAAATCTTATAATTAAACATGAAATTTAAAAGGTTACATTTAATTAACTATTATTTTGTTAAAATTTAATAGATGTTGAACTTCTTTGGTCATTTTGTAATAACGTCATATCTTAAAAGATAGTATGTTTAGTCTCTCTCTCATGTCTAAAATAGTAACTTGAACTAAATATTTGAAATTTTATATTAAAAATATATTATATTTAAATCAACCATTGTGATTAATTATAACGATCAGACTTTACATTCATTATATTTTAATTATTTAATAGATCATTCTAAACAATCTTGAATGTCAAGTTTTCTTCATATCCTCTCAAGGCATTTATATGATCATTTATCTTTTTAGTGTTAATTATGCATTCTTAATTATGACATTTTCAACTCCACTTTAGAGATTGTTCTTTACATCGATGTTAAAATCTTAATTTATTTACCCCTTCACTCTAATTAATTATGAAAATCATCTTACCCATTGGACATTTACGAACTTAATATTGTTGTGATTATAAAATTTTATCACTTGAATTATATCTTCTTTATTATCTTGTATGTCAAATTTGACACATTGTAATTATTAGACATATTTTTTTATTGGTATTAGATATAGTTTACTTATTGTTGTAATGCATGAAGTTTTTAACCTTCAAAGTACTTATGTAGTAGGACTCATATCTAATTCTAGGGATGAGCAACCTAAAAATATTTATACCTTCATAATTTTAATAATTGTATGATGGAATATCTCACTTGAAGTTTTTCATTTAGAGTTTAACATAAAACTTCTTACTAAGAAATTTCTTGAAGGAGTTATTTGATCTTTGAGTGTCATTGAATAATTATTTCTTAGAAATTTTTTATCTATGATTGATAGTTGTATATGGTGTTGGCATTGCATCTCGTATTTTTTATTATATTATTATACTACTATTAACATTTAATACACTGATATTTGTACTTGATTACTTTTCGACATATTTATTACTAATTGACGATGTCAAGTCTATTGTTTTTCATATTTTGTCTCCTCTATTTACTTTGTTTTTAATTAATCATAACTAGTTTATTTATTTGCTCATGTCTAATTATTTACTTAATTTCTTATACTTACTAAAATTTTCAGCTATACATTACCATTCTGCAAATTTCTTACAACGTCCATGTCCTTATTATCATACAACAAGATTAATATTAATATTTGTTCTCTCATGCGTCTAAAAATTTTATTATCTTAACTTATTTGTCAATTTGATTATCTATCCTTTGCGAAACTCTATAATTGATCAAATATATTAATATTTATATGATAGTATTTTGAGAAGTAAATCATACTAAGTGTTTTATGCTCAAAGTTGCAAATTCTTATTCTTTGTAGATACTGAAGGAGGAGAAACATAGTTCAATAAGGGTTTAAGCAGAGATAACCTCGTCTACACATTTTTATAAATAAATTCTAGCTTGTACGGAGATTTAGAAATTGATTGTTAAATAAAGTTTTTGTTGAGGCTTTTATTTTTACATGAAGGACATGTAATTTGAAACCAAATTTATTTATGGATTGTGATACTATGTTTAAAGTTCATTCTTTTAGTTAATTAATATTTATTTTTAAGTGTGATCCTATTATGCTCAATTACATGTTTTTATAGTATATTACACTTTTTCTTCATATTTTTAATATCATATCTTTTTCATTTTGTCTAACATTTAAGATAACTTATTAATAACTCGAGAATAAAGAAGCTCAAGCTTAACAATCACAAGATAGTAATACAATGTAGATGGTCATCAAATTACAATATAAGTTATCTAAGATGTATGCTCACATCAAAATACAATCTTTTCTTAAAAAAATAGTAATTATATGTGATTGGATATTTCATGAGCCAATTTCATATGATCTTCATATTTGGTAATTTTTTTAAAAAAATATAGATTGTTCAATTTTAAAAGGTAGAGGTCAACGTTCTCAGTATTATAATTTATATCATAAATATGAAACGATACAATAAAAATTACTTAACAAAGAAATAGTCAAATTCTGATCCATTCATGCCATCAACAAAATCTAAATTGTAACATTGTAGAAAATAAAGTGTAATAGTTATATAGTTACACGCATTCAAATATAGGAGCTCTTCAAATATGTTTTTATAAGATACTTTTTACATAATCTTATTTTGGTTGATTTTGTTTAGGTTTCTTATAAACATAAGTGTAAGAATAAATTTTTATTCAACTAAAACAAATATTTATTTAAATTTTCCTATGTTACATGCTCCACATTGTTCGATCAACTTTGCCATTGAGGTTAGCTATTATTTCATCTTAAATTTTAAAATTTTATCACAAAATTTGGCTATGAAAGTATATAAATTGAGAGATTTGTAGGAAAAATAGAAGTTTCGCATTTGATGTTTATAAAATCTTAGGTTAGTTTATCAACTAAGATAATTTATATATGCAGAACCCATTCTACAACTATTTGAAAATATGACAATGAAATATAACACGAATCAATAAAAAGTTAATGGATTATCCTTACTAAATGGAAAGTAATTACTTATGTTCCAATTAAGATGGTTTAGGAGTTCAAAAAAAATAAGAGAAAAAATATTTTATTATAAAAATATATTTTTTGAGATTAGAGATGTAGGAAAATAGAGGGATAGGTAGAAATTTTTGTTTCTTATGTCAAAAAATTAATCAAAAAGAGTTTTTGCTTTTAGACTTAAGAAAACTTATTTTAGTAAAAAAAATAGTCAAGTTTTTTTTTTTTTTTCATTCGATCCATAAATCTCCCTCCATATCTTAGGAATGGTCTCTTCTTTCTAATCTTTAAATAAAAATATAAATAAAATGTTACATATGATGATTGGTTCACCTTTTCTAATGAATAAATGTTCTTCTTAAACTCTAACACATAGGGATATTATAAATGGAGTAACATATTTATATTTGCATTCATATAATTTGAATATATATGAAAATAGGCATCGACTAGAAAAATAAATTTTTATATGCGAAACAAATAAATATACATTTAAATCACATAAGATTAACAAATTGTATGCAATTGAATGTAATCGAAAGACGTAAACCTTTTTATTCAATTTGACTCGTTAAGAATAATAGTCACAAATAATTTATATATATATATATATAAATAAATCTTAATTTGATTAGTAGTGAAGAAACAAGCATGTCTAACCTTTGTATTGCATATAAGGTAAGAGTCTAGGACTTAGCATCTTAAAAAAAAGAAGGGAAAAATATAAATATGTGAAGGCTAGATCTAAGCACTCTAAATAAATAAGTCAAACTTAGGGCTAGAGTCATAAGCGACATTTGGGAACGTGGCACAATTTTGAGTTTTTCTCAAAACTTACGTTTACAAAGTTATGTTAGTGTAGGTTGATTCGTAATAATGATGTTTGTCTTTTTTTTGTCATTTAAAAAGTCCCATTTAATGTGCATGTTGTTCGTTCAGTTTTACCTAATTTATTTTCTATGTCTTTACATTAGAGAATAATAGATGAATGAAAGGCTTTGGGAGTGGAGCTAGAATTTTATTTCAAAATCTGAGAAAATCTGCTAAGAAGTTGGTCTTTCTTTGTTTGGAGGGCGGAAGGGAGCGATAACTTATGTGTCTTTCTCTCTCTTTAAAGCATAAATCTCTTTTACTCTCAAATTGAGGCAGTCCAGGTCATGTGAGAATCATAATACTCTTGTCGGATGATTCCAATCATTAGAATAACTCAAACAGAGGTTTCCAAATGTGGCCTTTAGGAGAACTCCTAGATGACTAAAATCAACACAAGGACACTAAAATTACATATGAGGAGAAGAAGTCTAAAGAAACGATTACATTTTGAAAGGTCCTCATGTCTCTTATATAAAGTAAGGAAGGGGAAAGTACTTTAATTATCAAATATAAGACTATTTTTCCTGTGTTAATCAGCCACAATATGTTTGTAGGGAAGTGGACTTAGAGGGCTTCATTGTTATCCACATTGGCCTAACTTCAACTAGGCAACTCAATTTGTAAGTAAACTCTTTAGTAAAACTTGTTGGAATCATTCAACGTATTGCCTTGCAATCTCATGATCATATAGCATGGTTGTTAATCCATTATACAAAGTTAAGTTAAAATTTGCACGTCATCTAATCCTGTGCTTAGACGGTGGTTACAGTTACAATACTTCTAGAATATCGCAGTAATTGTTATTTAAATTTTATGTACTGTGTGGACTAGTCAACACTCTTGATTAGTGGAGTTCATTATGCCTTTTTGTTTATGGACATTTAGGCTCTTTGGAGATCTCAACATATGAGTAATGCTCGTTGTAATGTAGCGTACTGTAATGCTCATGCAACTATAAGATCGACCTCCTATGTGATTTGACGGTTCAGATTGTATGAGAGGTTAATCTTTTATTATTATTATTATTATTTTGAGATCGAACAATATGGATATCGAGTTGGGATAGTCTCTCAACTCAGTAATTTTTTTAAATAAAAAGAATTAAATTACTATTCAATCAAAGTAACCATATGATAACATTAGCATACATTACAATTCACGTATATTTGCAATGTCGGGAACATTGCAGTCAACATTACTCTTCCACATATGTTGAATTTAAGCCAACCTTACATTAGGTGTACAATGGCTTGTTTCTGGTAGATGAGGTTAGAGGCCGATCGAATTCACATTGGATCTATTTCACATCTATATGCATGTTGAAAAATATATGTCAATATTTGACATAAATAAATATAAATACAAGTACAAACTAAGTAAACTTAGATTGTCAATGCCACAATTTCGTACGGTTTTCTTTCTCCAACCATGTACCTCAAATGCTGATACAACTTTTGTTGACACCATCATGTTTTATATAATTACATGAGATTAGTTATAACTAATTGTTTCTCAATACTTTTATATGAAAAATAGAAGTAAAAGATAGCCTTTAAATTAAAAGTTTCATCAAACATGAAATTAAAGTCAAAATGAATTCCTAATTCCATCAGGAATTCGCCAAATGCTTGTTGTAAGTCACCATGGGGATGCTTGCGACTGAAAACTCATGATTCATGTAATTTGATTTATGTGGATTTATCCAAGGTACTAGGCACATGATTATATATTAAACTTCTAGTCAGCCTATTGACTAATGCGGAGCTCTTATTAGTATAGTATCACAAATAGAGATGAAAACTCAACATGAGATAATGTTAAAGTTTTGTTTATCCATCAATTAAAATTTAAAGTCAATCTTTCACTGACTCGATCGTGATACACAATTTGATCTCCTAAGCTTTGGTCTACAACTCCCGTCAAGATAACTCCAGATAAAGTCAACCTCAACTCAACCTATTGAGAAGCAATGTCAATTGAAGTCCGACCTTACCTAACTAAGACAGGTAGAATCCGATCCAACAAAATATTTCTCCAATCCAACCTAACTTTTGTACTCATCAAATTCCATCCAAAATTTCAAGATTAACCTGATCAAGCTCGTGTTGTTCGCCCAAAGTTACAGCCCTAGTAGATCCGGCGTGGGTCCGAAAGACCCAACGGGCCGCGGAGAACGGGGCCGTCCGATCCCCCGAACGCGAATTCGGATTTCGGAGTTGCCGTCAGCGGTGCGCCAGGTGTTGGCATTTCCGTAATTAAAAAGGGCAATTTACAACTCCGACAATTTCAAATCCACCGAAAGAGGAGCGTCCCCCAAACTAGCCGTTACGACTACTTGCTGCCGCTAGACGACGGCTGCCACAGCGCCTCCTCCTCCTCCTCCTTTTCTTCTTTCCCCTCCACGAAAACCCAGTATTGTTCTTCCTCGCTCCCCACATCGTCTCCTGGGTCAGCCTCCCCCTGGCCCTGGTACTGCTCGCCAAGTCAGCCCTCTTGTTCAAGAAAGGATGTTCACGGAAGGGCTGGACGAGACGGCTCTCAACTGGGTCAAGAAGGCAAGGCTGGGATTCTATGTCATCTCAGAGTTCTTCTGTGTTTATCTTCTGTTCTTGATGGGTCTACCTTTATCCGTTCTATGCGCCTCCAGATGAAGCAAACTGTTGTCACTTTAAGTTTTGATGCAGATCGGAGGGTTCTTATGTTAGATGGGTTTTCATCTTTTGTTCATTTTGGTTCTGGCATTTGTCTGGGTATCATGCTGTAAAAAAAATTCCTGGACCGTTTTTGTGTTTGCTGATTCGATTCTTACTTTGGAAAAGCACTTTCTTTGAGATTGTTGTTGGATTTCTGCACCATTCTTTGTTTTTTTGTTTTTTGTTTTGTTTTTTTGGTTGTGGGGGTGAGGGGGGGGGGGGGGGAGGAGGAGGTTCTCATTCTAACATCCTGATCTCAAGTGGTGTGTTTTTCTGTATTTATGCAGGGAACAGATGTGGATAGACAAATTCGATCTCCACTTCAGGAGAAAATCCCACTTGGCTTGGTTCCGGACGCGCCCATTATGTGCAGTGGCAACAGTTTCTTGTCACCTGGTAGCCTGCCCCCACTAAAGTTGTACTCTGGCTTGCTGGGGTCGCGTCCGAGCATCAACGTCGACTTCGAGGATGATGAAGAGAGCATCGCTTCGGCTCCTGATGGCATCAATTTCAGCTACTCCGACACAGTTGAGGAGGAAGGCCTGGAATCGAGCGACTCCGATTTGTTCGCAAAGCCAGTTAGCCAGAGCTGTGACGAGGAGGTTAGGTCTTATGCAGCCGTCGGCGAGGAAGCGGCAACTGGGTTGGGTGGCATGCGCCGCCCGGCATTGGTTAGAGGCCTTTCCAAGGAGGATCTGAAGATTGAAGTGCCAGAAATTGGAAGAAGGCAATTGGCTGGAGAGCTTGGTACCAGTGGTTCTGTTTCATGGAGCCATTTCCACGGTCAACATCAAATTGGCCTCCATCATCCCCGGGTAGGAGCAGAGCTTCCCTGTTAGCTGTACTCTTAATTCTGCCTGATGGATATGCATATGTTGGGTTTTTAGATTTTTCTTTTTTAATATAAGGCTTTCATTAGGGACGAATATGCTAATTTTCAATGTTGCAATGATTTGCGCCTTACTCTAATTTCCATTCACAATACCAGGAAGAATGCCCATGTTTTTCTGAAGAATGTGATTCCATTTTAATGCAGGCTCAACAAACACCCGGAGCTGCAACCCCATTTCAGGACATGGGAACCCCCAGTGCACCTCCCATTATGCCAGTTGGAAGAGAAGAAGTTTTGTTTAATGGAGAGGATGGTGAAGAAGAAGTAAGGTCTGGTGTAGATGGTGGGGGCTGGGTGCCATGTGATAATGACCCACAAACATGCTTTGTGACAGAAGCGACGCACAGAAATCTGGATGCGCAGGAATTGAACGAGACCGGGGCATCTGTTGGAGGGGACAATGTTTTATCAGGACTAAAAGTACAATCAAGGAGAACTAATGAGCCCTGCATCAATTTGCAAACTTACCACAGCAGCGGCCAGAGTGCTTGGCAAACTTTTGTGGCATATGATGCATGTTTCCGGCTGTGTCTGAATGCATGGGCAAGAAACTGCATGGAGGCACCAGAATTCCTCCAAGATGAGTGCACTGTATTGCGCAATGCTTTTGGGTAAGTTCATTAATTGTCTCCTGGCCCGTGTTCCCCGTGTGAGTATTTGACTGTAAGAGAAATTCTTATTTCTCTTTATATGGCATGACATGACTTATATTTTATATGTAGATTGCAAAGGTATCTATTGCAGCCACAGGGCCAAATACCAAAGGATGGAAAGCCCCTTCAGAACCCAGAAGAAACTAGCACTCTGAAGGAGAAGAAAGTTGTTGGAAAGGTCAAGGTGGAAGGTACCTTTCTATCTGTCTAAGAGAATCCATGCAAAATATAAGACAGATATACACATCATAAATTTGAAAACTTGGTGTCTAAAAGATGCAGATAAGTGAACCTATTGTAGTATTCTTGGTTACTACGACAACATTAATGATATAAAATAGACCCACATTGTTACCCTGATGCAAACATATCACTTATAACCAAACAACAACTGCAACACCAAGGACTGCATGTTACTTTTGATCCTTTGACCTCGAGTTTAACTCTCAGTAGTTTGACTCATTGTTCGTAAGCTAAATGATAATTTTGATGAACCTTATAGTTCAACTCTTATTTTGTCACTTCTAAATTGTTTCTGCAATATGTACTTGAGGTGATGGTTTCTTATCGAAATCTTTTGATTGCCAATCTTTGCCTCAGGAATGAGAACATGGTCATCATAGACTCATAGGAAACTTAGCCAATGATCTTTTAGGCACCATAAATAGTGGATGTGAAATTCTCAAATCGCCTATTTTGAACTCCTTTTAGTCAGAGCACCTAGTCTTAATTCCATATATGTATACATATGCATTATTCTTGTTACAAGGTGAACCAATGCATGTTGACATGTGCCTCTACACTCTGCAGTGTCATGTTAGCATATAACCACTCTCCTGTTGCGTGTGTATCCTCGAAATAGGACTGCAGGGTTGTTGCTTTTTTATCAGTGTATAGGTTCCACTTTATGTTATCGTCATACATCGGGAAATAAGTAGAAATCATAGCAGAATAAAAATCTGAGTGGGTCAGCCCTCATAACCATAACAAATTTCTATGAAGTGAAAAATTGTCGGACAGGAAAGCAATAGTAGCTTGGAATATTCTCCACATTGCCATTGTTTAAAGGTGTATCAGTGCACGTTGACATGTACCTCTGCAGCATCATGTTAGCAGTTCATATCCACTATCCAGTCTAGGTTGACCCTTGAAAAAGGACTGTCACAGTTCTTGGGTTTCTTTCTTCCTAACATATGGTATCCACTTTGCATCATCATCATGCACCTTGTGAAACGAATAGAAATTTCAAGGAATAAAAATTCTGAGTGGCTCAGCCCCCATAACCATAATTATGTGCAGAAAAAGATGGAACATTGTCAGTGGAATAGTTGTAGCTTGAAATATTTTCAACTCTCTTTTTGAGTTTGATTTAAAAAAAACAGCAAGAATTGTAATTTTGTGTAGTTGACGTATCTGCTATGGTATTGTAAACATCAGAGGGCAATAGTGTATGCCTTGAAGGAGACAAAGTGTTGCACTGCTGGTTAACATTCAAAGCAGGAAAAAGTAAAATAAAACAATTGCTAATGATACTTCCATGCCTGTGTTTAATGACATTAATTTCGTCAGTTACTTACCTGTGGGAGTGATTGATGAATGGCAGTGAGAAAAGTTCGGATAATATCTCAAAGAAGACTTCGTAGCATGCTTTCACAACGAACATTGTATATGAAAGCTGGAGTCGAGTATGCGCGTCACATTTCTGCATTGTTGAGAACGAGCATAAATTCGTTGAAAGTAACAGCATCATATCCAGTTGCACCAGAAGGTTGTATGATTGCCCTGTTGTTCACCACCATTCATCTTTAATGTTGTTATGAGGTAACATGTAGTCTCTTCTGGTGTACCATACAGAATCTCTTTCTTGCTTGGTACAACTGAAAAGTTCAACTGAAGGGGCAGATGAAGAGAACGGCTCAGCTGTCTGCTTGCAACCAGGAAACGGTGATTCCCACACTTTGTAAGTCTCCCAATGGCAGTGACTATTTCCTTGTTCTGTTATAATGTTTCTGATGCATGCCATTTCGGAAAAAAAAAAAGGGATCACCAAATAGGAATAGACCATCCAAGTTACATTTGATTGATTTTAGAAGATTTCTATTCAATGTGTAAGATGGACAAATTAAGGCTGTGGTTTTTACATGAGACAATTAACGTACAGTTATCCAGAAAGCCAAGGAGATGCTCTTTTGGTAGAGGTCCAGAATTTAGGCAAGGTTGCTCAGGGTCGTGCAACAATTCCTATCTCATCTTTGGTAGACCATCCTGTATGCATCCTTTATCTCGATCATTAGTATTTTCTCGATTGAATTCTGACCATGAAGAGCATAATTAACAATATTTTGATCATTTTTAATAGCAGTGTGATAGAGCTCAATGGTGGCCAATTTACAATGATGATCATGAATGTGTTGGGAAGGTTCAGCTATCGATCAGTTGCTTCAGCACTTACAGTGGGATAAATTCCGTGAAGGTTAGAACTTAGAATTATTTCTTTCAGAAAGCATACCAAACTCAAGTTCTTTAGCGATAATTTAATACCTTATACTCAATTTGTAGTTTTCCTCACTGCTTGTAAGTCTATGGTAACTTTCTTCCCATGCTATGAAAGGCAAGTAATGTCCTTCGCTTCTGTTATTCTGACATGTAGCATAGTGTGTAATATTTGGACTTTACCTAGTGCATACGTTCATATGATTACCTAGTGCATATGTTCATATGATGTGCATCAGTATTCCCTCAAGTTGTTTCATTTACATGTTCAAGGCCTTTTGCTTATCTCAAACAGTATATTAGACTGATCCATAATTTGATCCATGTCATGAACACAGAGTGGCCCAGTGGTGGAAACTGTTGTATATGACTTAGTGCTGGAGGCCGCGTTGCGTGCCCAAAATTTCCAACCCCGAAATTTACATATTCATGGATCATGGAAGTGGTTACTGAATGAATTTGCTACTTATTATGGAGTTTCAGATGCATACACCAAGATGAGGTTTGAAACGAAGATGCATCTCTCCATAGGCTTTAGGTTTCGTTTTGTGTTTTTTGAAAATTCTCTCATATAATTGACATTGTGACAGATCTTTCTCTGAATTGATTATTATATAGGTATGTTTCATATATTTTGAATGTCGCTACACCTACAAAAGACTGTTTAGAGCTCTTGTATGAGATGTTATCGCCTGTGGTCAAGGCTCGGAGTGAAAATACCCTGAGCAGACAAGAGGTATATTTCTGCGTTCTTTATCTTTTTGAAACCTTAGGTTAATCAGTGTTCCAACGATGATTGCTATTTTATTCTGTTTGGGCTTCTATGAACTTCCAGAGTGTGCATTCTTTGAAAAATACAAAAGGTGTCATGGTAATATTCACCAGATAACTGTTCTTGCCTTTCATTACCTGATGAAGATAATCCTTCGCCCATTAAAAGTTTAATCCTATGGTTTTTTTGTTTAACAAAAATAAATTCTCTGCAACCATAATGTGCTGGATGCATTTGCAGAGAATTCTTGTATTACAAAAGACAGAATCATACAATAGGTGTGGATCTCCATAATATTCTTTCAAGTGCAGTTTCATCAAATGCTTTCATCTGTGATATCAATCTGGCAAGCTAGTCTCATATATAGTAGACTTAACCACTTCTTGGACAATTTTTTCCTAAAGCAAGGCATCTTGAGCAGAATCTGCCATGTTAACCTTTTTGTCAGCACATATAGAAGCCAAATGGCATTATACAGCTCTCAATGTATCATAAAAGTTAGGGATTTTTGTATATATACCCGTCTAAACTAGTGTATTTGTATGTATACCTCTAGCTCCCCCGTACATAGTTATACAATACCCCTGACATCCTCAGAAATGTTGTGTTACCCTCAGAAAGGTTGCATTAACCCATCAAAATGCCATGAACTCCAACAAATATGCCAAAAAAATTCAGGTATTTTCCATATACAACCCTAAATTTATGAGAGTTTTGATGGAAGGGTATACAACCTTTCTGAGGATGTCAAAGATATTTATATATAACAATATGTGGGAGTTTTGATGGAAGGGTATACAACCTCAGAAAGGTTGCATTAACCCATCAAAATGCCATGAACTCCAACAAATATGCCAAAAAAATTCAGGTATTTTCCATATACAACCCTAAATTTATGAGAGTTTTGATGGAAGGGTATACAACCTTTCTGAGGATGTCAAAGATATTTATATATAACAATATGTGGGAGTCAGGGTATACATTCAAATATGACATTTTGGAGGGGTATATGTACAAAAAACCCTAAAAGTTATCAGTTGAGATATTTATTTAGACAAGTATTATCTCTTTGCCCCATGGCATCAAACTTTATGACGATCAGAGGTTTCAATGTTTCAGTGTGTGGATCAGCAATTCATCATCCTTCATAAGTTCCCACTATATCAACACATACAGTAGATCATATCCCTGATGTTTTGTGTATTATGTTTTTAGTTTTTTTCAAACAAAGCAAAATCTAGAGAGTTTTCTGCAGGATAAGGGTGTAAAACCAGAAGTGAGATAATTAAAACATTATTGCCACAGTGCCATGTAATTACATCTACATTTTCCCAAATCCAGGGGGAGGGGGGTAGGCCTGAAAAACAAACATTAAATGGCTAAGAACACTGACAAATGGCTTGGAGATGCTAAATCAAGTTGATATGCATTGTTACTAATGCTTCATATTTCAACACATCATATCCTTGATGTTTGTGCATTAATTTTTTAGCTTCTTTAAACACAGGTCTGAAAAACAAACATTAAATGGCTAAGAACACTGACAAATGGCTTGGAGATGCTAAATCAAGTTGATATGCATTGTTACTAATGCTTCATCATCCTTCATAACTTCCCATTCCCAATATTTCAACACATCATATCCTTGATGTTTGTGCATTAATTTTTTAGCTTCTTTAAACACAGAGCAAAACCTAAAGAGTTTTCTGCAGGATAAGGGTGTAAACCCAAAGTGAGATAATTAACACATTATTGCTACAGCGCCATGTAATCACATCTGCATTTTCCCAAATCCAGGGGGAGGAATAGGACTGCAAAACATTAAATGGCTAAGAACACTGCAAATGCCTTGGGGGTGCTAAATCAAGTTGCTATGCATTGTTACTACTGCTGCATGTTTTTTTTATTGTGTGCCATGTTTGTGCCTTTGTTATTTATGATGACGCATTTAAGCTCTTTATTTCTATTTTTACACTTTTTGGTCCTCTATGGTGCAGAGAAGCTTGTTGTTAGAATGTGAAGCACAAATAGACAGTCTCCTAGGAAATACTTTTCAGAACTACAAATCGTTAGATGAGCTGTCTCCCACAGGCTTAATGGACTCATTACATCCAACATCGAAGGTTGCTGCACCTGCTTTACTCCCTGCAGTGGAATTGTACACCCTTCTTCATGATATCCTTTCTCAAGAAGGCCAGGGTATGTTGAGAAAATATCTGCAGGTAAAATGCTTGCCTTTTGCAGTGTGTTTAAGATTCAGCACATAGAAATCATTTATTAAAAGCCCCTTTGTGTAGGTGATCGGTTTAAAGATTCATATAAAAGTATAAACTAACAATGGTGTAACGTTTATGATGATTGTGTTCGTGATAATGAATGGTTTTAAAAAAAAAGGTGTAACGTTTATGATGATTGTGTTCGTGATAATGAATGGTTTTCAAAAAAAAATTAACTCCTAATGAAATTCGCTAAGAAATATCATGGTAAAAGTTTGAAACGTGTCCCACTCATGGAATAGGAATCTTTTAACGTCTATGATTGATACCCATGCTGTCACAAAGCACTAAAACCCTGCGTGGATCTAATGAAATGACATTCTTTACAGGCTGCTGCAGCAAAAAGGTGTAGACGGCATATGGTAGAAACCGATGAATTTGTGACAAACAACTCAGATAGTTTAGTTACTGATCCTGTGGCCATCTCCACAGCATATCAAAAGTTGAAGTCATTGTGCATGAGTATAAGGTCGGAAATACAGGCAGACATTAAGATACACAATCAGGATATATTGCCCAGGTGCTGAATTCTTCACCATGCTATGTTGTGGGGAACAAGGTCCATGCATGCTTTAATCTTCTCTGTTGGTTCCTGTTACTTATGTGTGATTTGCTCTCATCATTTCAGCTCAATAGATCTCCCAAATATTGCTGCATCCATTTACAGCACAGAGCTGTGCAAAAGACTTAAAGCCTTTCTTGCAGCATGCCCACCATCTAAGCCTTCTCTGCATGTAACTGAGCTCTTGAGTGCCACTGCTGACTTTGAAAGAGATCTCCAATCATGGAACATAAAGTAAGTGGAGTTCCTATATTCTTTTTAGTCCTCCAAAACATTCTACGCGTCATTGCTAATTTCTGCAAGCAGATTATGATCGGTGGATTTTATGGCAATTAAAAAATATATTGTTTTGAACCGCTATTTTCATGTCGTGAGTGAGAATTCTTAAACAATTTCTTATTGCTCTTTTGAGTGTGTTTTGTAAAGCTTCCATTGGAAGCATATTTTGAGGGGAATAAATTAGACCTCGGAAGCCATTTATGTGGTGTATTGATTGTTGTTTGCCTTCCAACCAAGAGCTACAAAATTAGAGCTTCCTGTATTGGATAAAAATGAGGTTATTGGGGGAAGTTTGACTTTGTTTAACTATCCAAAATTAGCTATAACTACTACTCCTGAACATCTTTCATGATGAAAGTAGAAGCCAAAAGTGTCTTCCAACTAAAAGTTTTACCAAACGTGCCTTTCACATCCATGTTTTCTTTTACTTATGTATTTTTTCTAAAATAATGCATTCAGCTTTGGCAAAGCAATACTTGAAAGAGTGCTAAAATGAAAGGAAAGAAAGAAATTAGTTGTTTAATGAACCAATTATTTGTTATTCCGGTGCTGCTTTCTGCTTACTTGAGTGCTTCACTGTTTTTCTGCTCCAGCCCAGTGCACGGTGGTGTAGTATCAAGGGACCTGTTCCATGATTACATTATGGTGTGGATTCAAGAAACACAGCTTCATTTGCTTGAGCTTTGCAGGGCAGAGAAGGTAAATTCTCACAAGAAACAGAATAAAAGTTTTTAAAAAAAATCCCAAAAGTCATTTTCCCTTCAAAAGTGACTAACGTCGACCTGGTCAATAATGATTCTCTGCAGGTACCCTGGTCTGGTGTCTTGACACATTATTCTACTTCACCATTTGTTGAAAATATTTATGATCAAATTAAAGGTACCCTAAGTGAGTATGAAGTGGTGATCAATCGATGGCCGCAGTACCTTCTACATTTAGAAGTTGTAAGCTATCTCAAATTCTCTCATCACAACTTCTTCATTACTAGGTTGCTGTAGGACAGGCTTCATGTTTTGTGAAGCTCTCTTGACAGTGACATTACTGTCGCCAAATGTTTTGATACATATGTGGTACGCTATCATAGGCTGTTGCCGACGTAGAGCGCGCCATCGTGAAAACATTGGAAAAGCAGTATACAGATGTTTTGGCTCCTTTGAGAGAGAGCATACCTCAGTTGCTTGAAAAGCATGTTCAGAAATTTACCAGGAGACAATCTACATCTATCTATCTTGTTCCAGACCAAGTGAGTATACAGTGAACCTAAATATATTCTTTTTTTATTCTTGGATGTTGCTTTAAATCTATCCTCTTTATATGGCAGATGGGAACTTTTCTAAACACTGTCAAAAGAATGCTAGATGTGCTTCATGTTAGAGTGGAGCAGCTGTTAAGATCTTGGGAATCAGCATTGACAGTTGTAGGTGATGGAAAATCAGTATTTGGTGAACAGATGAATGGAATTACAGTCATGCTAAGGAAAAAGTACAAGAATTATGTGCAAGCTATTGTGGAGAAGCTTGTAAGGAATGTGAGTATTGCCCCTCACCTAATCACTTCGTCATGCTCTGAACAAGACTTTTTCCATCAATGTACATAAGAAACATGACTCTGATCTTTTAAACAAAAATCTTATCTACTCCAGCAAGTTGAACCATATTTGTCAATCCTGTCCCAATCCCCTGTCCCATTTTTCTACTGGGATGAAACGTCACAGTATCCTGGACAATTCCGGTGTTCTGTCACGGAATTTTTCTCATACATATTCTACTAAATATAGAACATATTGTATACCATAAAGAATAGCAAAATAAACATAGCAAATAGAAATCATACAAAATTAATGACAATAAAAGTGTTTGGGATGGCTTTATGGGTGTATAAAGGAGTATATATATCAAGTGAAACTCCTAAAATAGGCTTACAAGTAGCTTAAAGAATTTGGAAAATCTTAGGCTAAAATACAATTCCAGCTGGGACAGGTTGGGTACATAAAGGAGTATATTTATCAAGTGAAACTCCTAAAATAGGCTTACAAGTAGCTTAAAGAATTTGGAAAATCTTAGGCTAAAATACAATTCTGGCTGGGACAGGTTGGGACATACCAAGACAAGTCGGGACGGGCCAGGACAGGTCGGGACACTAACTGGGACAGACAATAAAGTGTCCCGTCCCATTTTTCCACTGGGACTGGATGTCCCGGCCAATTTCAGCTGGGACAGGACGGGACTGACAACTATGAGTTCAACTAACTATCTAGCCTAAATTTGTCTCTAGAGGAATTTAAAACAGCACATATATATACATAGAATTTTTGTTTAACATTCCAGACACAAGCTAGTCGAACTACAAGACTCAAGAGAATACTCGAAGAAACAAGGGATCCCGAGGGCGAACCGGAAATTCGTGATAGGATGCTACCATTGTGCACCCAGCTAACAGATTCCATATGCAATCTTCATGGCTGCTTTTCTAGTAGGATTTTTGTGATGATTAGTCGCTGTTTGTGGGACAGGATGGGCCAGGTACATATATTTCTCAATGCATATATCTCACCTTAAAATTATGTAAAACCTTTCATAAACACTCATTGTGTTCATGATGATTTATTCTCTATCTAATGTTGATCAGATTGTGTTGAGTTTTCTGGAGAGCCGAAAGGAAAACCGAGTCTGGTATAGGGCATCTAACCATGCTCTGGCAGTGAGTGCCTGGAACTCTCCATATGTTGATTATAATTATCGATTAGCACATCCTACTAACCTTCTTGACAACATTTTATGGTGATTTGCAGATTTTAGAAGACATTTTTGCATCTCAGATGCAGAGTCTTCAAGGAAATTCCCTACAAGAGAAAGATCTGGATCCACCTCGCTCAGTGATAGAGGCACGCTCTATTCTTCGTTAAGGCATGCAAAATTGCCTCCTTGTTCCAATCCACACATGAACAATCATATATTTTATCACTCAGAAAAAAAGGATACTTCTTTTCTTGAGTTCTTTTTCCCAATCGCCAAATTTTTGTATGATAGTACAAAAGAGGGCTAAAAGCTCAACTCAATCTTTTCTGATAAGTAATTCATTATTCTTTTGTATATTTCATATCTTTCTTTTCCAATGAGGTAGATCATCAGCAGTCTTCTGCTACCTCAATACATGTAATAGGTCCTTACCTCTATGGTGCATATGTTTTTGACATAAATAACATTATGGATTGAACCGAAAGATTACAGTGCCATGAGAAAGTTTGTTATGGAATACCAAGTGTACAATCTGCTGTGCACTGCCATTTACCCGCTTCTGCTCTTTTGTTAAAATAGCTCAGAGCTTGATTGTATGCAACATCCAGTTACCGATATCTTCTTCATCAGTACAGATGATTACTGCTTTTAAAAAAGGTGGATGGTACCACAGTTGCATTAAATGAGAAAGAAAAGTACCAAGTATAGAAAAGAAAAAGCCTCCCCCCAAAAACACCTTCTATACAAATATCACCAATACATTATATTATGTAGCTCACAAATCCACATTCGAAAGTTGATAGCCCATCTCTATCTACATACAGAAAAGAAAAGTGCACTTCAGTGAATATTAGTTTTAAGGGATTTTTGCATATATACACCTAAAAACATTATTTGGAGCTATGCCCCAATTTCCACATAGCACATCTTGTTATTAATACTCTGAAATCTCAGAAATGTTGTGGTTATGCCCTTTGTCAAAATAACATGAACTCCAATTGAATATGTCAAAAAGATTTCGTAAATCTTGATAACAACAAAGGTACGTTCTAGTGAATTTAAGAATATATATGCAAAATATTAGTAAATTTAGGGATATATGTGAAAAGACTTTGGGTTTGATTTAATGGCATTTTGGCCGAGCGGCATAATTGTAATATTTTTGAGATTTCAAGGGTATAATAACAATATGTTGGGGTTGCAGTATAGATATAGATATTATATTTTTCAGATGTATATATACATAAATATCTATTTAAACATGAGTTATAATTGCTGCACCGCTTGCGGTGCGGTGCAGCCGTCCTACCTAAGTAGATCGGATGACTATAGTAATAAGTTTGTTTTTGTATTTTTTATTTTTTGAAAATTTTAAGGTGCTTATCATGCCTGACGCGTCTGTACAATTCGATCTCCTATCGGATGACCAAAAAAAAAAAAAATCCAAAAGTTATTGAGCCCAATGAACATGATTTTTTGGGTCATCAAATTGCAGATCAGATTATATAGACATATAAGGTATGATGGGGTCAACCCTAGGAGTTCAAAAAAAGGGTGGGGTCAACTCTAAAAAGTAAAAAAAAATATCATTTTTTTGCCACACGGATGCAGCACGTATAACTCATTAAATATTACTTTTTATGTAAGAAGTTGTCATCCTATGATGTTGAACAGTCAAACGTCAGTAACACTTTATTAAGGTTCTAGTCTGGTGTCCAAAACATGGAGGAGTTGGACAAATATTTTGACCATGTGCCAAAAGAACATTAACCTTCCCATTGTTACGGAATGATTGTCTCCTAGAAACAAGTATAGTCTACTAAAAGATCATCTTCTAGTCATAATCCAATTCAGTCACTTTTGATAATCTACTAAGGTAAAGCCCTTATGCTCGATACACAACTACGAAGCAAGCTCACATATATAAACACACTAGCAAAAAACCAGCACGATGTGCGGCCGAGAAAGAAATAAAAAAATCAAATTAAAAATAAAAAATTTCACATGATGTACAGTTAATTGAGTAGTGATGATTTCTATAAAATGTTAAAAAATAAATATTTTTATAATTTATATTTAACTTTTATGTGATAATTACATAAATTTGTTTTGTACTCATTATCTTTAAGATATGTGTATGTGTGTGTGAGAGAGATGGTGGAGATTATAAGGAAATCCTTACAATTTTTAGTGATAAGGTTAAGAGTAGATTTGTTTTTTTTGTCCATAAAAAGTTAATATTAAATCTTTTTTATTTTTAAAAAATCCATATGTTGCATATTAACAAATTTTTTGACCCATCATATTTTGCTTTCAACATGTAAGGAATTGAACATTATGTGAACTACTGTAAATGGATATAGATCAAATGCTATTTTTTATATGAGTTATATATAAAATAATAAATATTGTAAAGTACATAACTATATTTCCATTTATATTTTAGGCAGAAGGTCAATTACACAGTTTGTATCAGTATTCAAAGATTAATACATTATTGTTAATAAATATTAACAGTCACTTCACACTAAGTATGAGATACAAACAAATTATAGTTGAAAAATGTATAAGGAAGAAAACAATAAAACTAAAAAATAGGAACTGATGTAGCTCCTACCTCTAAACAAGTACGACTAAATCACTATAAAGTTAGTTCATATTAGGGTCCATTTTTGAAGAAAAAAATAAAAAGAGATCTAAGCATGATATATAAATAGTTTGTAGTTGTGAAAAAGGTTTAAACAAAAACATGAAGGGGGAGGAGTTACAGTCAGTGATGCGAGTTATGACCATTAATGAATTGTTTCGAAATAGACGGAGATGAGAAGGAAAAATAATGGTCATAATAGGGTTATGACTATTAATTACTTCTCATAAGAATTATTTAATAAATTTCTTGACTGAAAAAAATATATGTCAAAATGCCACGTCAACTAGGCTAGAAATTTTATTTTATTAGTATAATATAGATATGTTGGTTACACCGTCCTACAAAAGGTATAATTCTTACCCCAGTCGATCTCATGATCAAATGGCAGCTGCAGCTATATTACGACTGAACATTAAGCAAACATTACTCTATATTCAAATGGCAGACAACCTCTGCGAACCTTTTATTTGGTGTACACCAACACTCTCACTCTCACATCGGGCGCAACTTCGTTTAATCGAAATGTTAGTTTCTCACAGAAAAGCTAGAGAGAATGATACACATGCATATATACTTCTTATACTGATTAATAATTTAGTACCGAAGATCTAAATAGGGACTTTTACTTGCCACCTTCTACGATCAAGTGTGTTTAAGAACTAATTCTCTTAATTTTGATGTTTACTTTTTATGATTTTATGCTTACACATTTGTTGGTTAAATTTTCCACCCAAAATTGAAAGAGTTCTTCTAATTCTTTGCAGTTCATCAAATAACTAGAGATTGTAAGAAGTAATACATAGATGTCAATATTTAAATAATTAATTTATAGATACGGTAGATTGTAAAGGTTGGCATCTAAAAATTATTTTATAGTAGAATCCCCAACAACTTCCTCCTCCTCAAGATGATTAATTTATGTCCCCAACAAGGTACCCTTTTTTGTTCCATGATGTAAACAAACGAGGGGAATGGAATAAAATCCCCAACCACTTCAACCTTAAAGTATTTTGATTTCCCCCGAAGGATACCTGTGATTTAGGTCTGAGGATGGTGATTGCAGCACATGGTACATCCAAGAACAATGACACCAGATACAAAAGGCCATCAAATCATGCTGGACAGTAGTCTCAACCTTCTCCTCATCTTTTAGCAATAGTAGCATTGTTCCTGTCTTTATATGACATGAACCTTATCTTATCTTTAGAAAAATATCAATATCAAAATTATAAAATTTGAGGTAAACCATTTGGATACCATTGCATCTTGCTAGGACTTGTTTTCCTATTATCGTTTCTGCGCAGTAGCACAGTGGTACGCCCCTCCTTGCCTCTGCAGGGAGGTCACGGTGTCGACTCCGCCTGATTTGTGTGCGGATGGAGGTCTTGCCGTGGAATTCTCGCTCCTTGAACGGAAAAATCATCCGTTTGGACGGATATTTTGTGTGTTGACGGATTCGAACTAAATATTTGACCTGTAACCACTTTGAGTCACTTCGACCAAAAAAAAAAGTTTCTAGAGTCATAGAACATGGCATAACATGGAGGAAGGTTTTGTATGCATAAAAGATTGTACGGTCCTCGGGTGCGTACACATGCAAAAGCTGAGTCTTTTGATTAAATTAATGTGCATAAACAAAGTTCAGTACAGTAGATTTTTGCATCTATATTCTCTTTATACGAAAATTTATTTGGATGTTGAACTTTCTTGAAAATGCATGCGATATTATGGGTTTTTTGATCTTCAACCTTCATAAATTTTTGATATTATAAAGAACTCTCTTAATCCAACTATGTACAGAAAATGTCCCTCTAATCCAATTATTTATTTACAAACCCTCACAATCTCTTATAAATTGATGCAAGAACCCCGAATGTTACAATAAAATCCTTACAAAGGGCCTTTTTGTAAAAAAAGTTATAATTGTGAGACCTTATTTATAAATATATTATGTTTTCAAACATTAAAACATAAGTATGTCTATATTATTGCTATTCTTTTGCATGTGTACGTGTCACAAATAAGCTCCCGCAACATCTCATAACATAAACATGAGTCACATGACCGAGCAGTACAATGTCGTTATTTGTTGAACACAATAACAAAAAGACGATTTGCCCTAGGGGATTTTGATGTACGCATGTTCTCATAGGAAAAATTGCACATTTAATGTTCTAGTAAACCATTAGCTTATAACCTCTTACATGAACTTCTTGCTTAAACGCATCAAGGAGGTAGATACAAATCATTAGCATAACAAGGTACCTCATCAAAACGCATTCTAGAAGGTTTAAATATATATTTTTAAAATATAAGAGGGCTATGTACGTACCAAAAAAAAACCTTCTATTTGGAAGAACATCCATAAAATACTTGGCAATTATAAAACAAAAGACCAATAAAATGGAATATAGTGTTTGAACGCCGTTCATTGACATTCATCGTGGCACAACTCAAAATGGTAAAGATCTCCATCTCTTCTTATTGTAAACAAAACATGTATCCAAGTTGTAAAAATGACATTCTTTTTTGTCCTTTTGTATTTATGTCAAATTTGATATATGAATTGATACCATTCATTTTTTTTGGGCAATGAAAATGGAGGATGTGGCCCCAACATCTATATTAAAGCTGGTACATCAAGCAACACAGCTTCCATATAGGATGAGGGATATCAGGGGGTCCATAAGAGCACCCCATATTACAAAGCACCTAGCAGTAGCATGGGCAGCACCATTAGCCTCCCTAGGGACAAAAACAAGAGAAACAGAAGACCTGAAAAGAAAATTTTGACAGTCTTGGACAATAGTCTTGATCCTGTAAGGGATGGAGGTCAGTGGCGGATCCAATATTAATTCAGTGGTGTCTTGGGATTTCATTAGATTTTGCCAAGTCCACAATGTAGTCTAATTCGGGATCTTATTGATCGAACCCAGGATCTCACTAGCTCAACTCATGACCCCATATAATCCAATTTAAGATCCCATTGATCCAGTCATACTTATGACTTAATGTCCGAGTGACCCCACTAGACAAAATTTCTACGTCCACCGCTGATGAAAGTATCTCTTAGAATGACTTTGATGACTTTTTGTGCAGTCCCCTTCAACGGTCACCTGGCACTGGAGTTGAAATGCATATTCTAGTCCCCTCCTCAGAGCTAACGCTTCAAGTTGGAGGGGGTTTGTGCTGGAGATAATAAACGATTCACAGTGTAAAATATGACCCCGAGGGTTTCTGGTAGGGCTGGCAATGAGCCGAGCCGCTCGTGAGCCGCTCGGGCTCGGCTCGATTTCAGCTCGGCTCGGCTCGACTCAAAATGTCAAACGAGCCGAGCTCAAGCTTAAGTAGAAGCTCGAATAGCTTAACGAGCCGAGCTCAAGCTTAGGGTAGTTCGGCTCGTGAGCCGGCTCGAAATATTTAACATGTTTTTTTTAATTTTTTCAAACTAGGTCAAAGTGGCATTCCATCCGTGTCCCGCGTTTAAATTTTTATATATGTAGTTAGTATGATCACAAAAGGTCTATATTCATGTTTAATTGAGTTCAAAATCTGCCCATTAAGGTTCTTGTTCATTTTTTATTATGCATTTAATTGTCTTCCTTGGGATTTTAATTGAATTGATTAGTTTTTATTTTATATGTCTTGATAGAGTATTATTACACAAGTTTGAATAAGAATACTAAAAAATCCTCATTCTGCATCAAATGACTAAAATTAAATCGCATATGTCCAAATTTTATTAGTTCGAACTCGAGCCGAGCCGAGCTCGAGCCTGGCGAAAACGAGTCGAGCCGAGCTCGAGCCCAGATTTAGAGCTCGAACCGAGCTCGAGCTCGAGCTCGAGCCAAGCTCCATTGACCCGAGCCGAGCCCGAGCCATGCAAAGCTCGGCTCGGCTCGGCTCATTGCCAGCCCTACTAGCCACTGCCCCGTCAACATTAATTTTCAAAGCATAACCGGTTGGAGGAGCCCATTTCGAAGACTGCTTTTGTAAAGCTAGCTTCTGCTCAGTGGTGGAAGCAGTCCAATCCTGTATGTCTGCAGATGCAAGCTTGATAATTCGAATTGATTGAGGCGGAACCAGCTGCCTAGGACAGTTGGTTCACCGCTTGCCTCCCAATTGGAGAGTCTCAGTTTCGATCATAGATAAAATCTAAAAAACTCCATAGCTATGCAGCCTAAAATACTGTTGGGATCTTTATCCCTTAGTCTGTGGATAGGACTGCAAACCAGCCAAGTAGAGTCGAGTTGTATTCTATTCAAATTTGGTTCGACTAATTTTAATCAATTCGAGTTCGAGTTGAGTTTGGTTCATTTAGATATTAAACAAACTCGAGCCAAGTATCGTGTAGCTTGCGAGTTCAATGAATCAATGATATATATAATTAAAAAAAAATATTTTAAATATATAAATTCAGGCTAAACTTTGGCGAGTAGCAAGTTGTTTGCACTCTTAGCTATTTAATAGAAAAGTGTACAAGATATTATAATATCTTACTAATTAAGATTATTTATAATTAAAATAACTAAATAATTACTTAAAAATATCTTAATGAGTATTTAAACAAGTTCTTAATGAGTATTAAAATGAACTCTTAACGAGTACTTAAACGAGATTGTTCACGAGTTTATTCGAGCCGAGTTCACTTGTGTTCAAGTTTGATTCGTTTAATGAATCGAACTTAAATTTTTGTTCAAATTTGTTTATTTAACTTAATAAACGAGCCAAATCGAACTATTATCGAGCAGTCTTACGAGTTGTTCATCGAGCGCATTGGTTCATTTGTAGTCCTATCCGTGGGATTATTTCTCCGGATAATCAGACGGTCCTAGAATTCTGGCCTAATTAGGCAGACTTATTGACTAGCGCGAAACTATCTCCAACTTTAGAAGATGTCTCGGACTCGATTCCTGGTCGCTTGTAAATATTTGTACATATCTGACCACTGTGTCACTGAACCAAAAAAAAGAAAAGAAAAAAGAATTGGCCGAGGCAGGCAATTGTCAGAAATTGCTCTCATAATTTGAATTGATACTATTCATTCACTGATGTCCTGAGTCCTGATAAAATATTTTCACCATATCCAACTCACAACAGGATGGTACGACAATCTTTGTACGAGTATAACCGTAAAAACTTGTCACAAGGTAGAATTGTATAAGAAATTACATATTAAACATAATTTTCTCATACAAAGTGATATATTCAAACAAATTATGATGCTTTTATTGACCCCGCGGAGGAAAAGAGTGAGACTTGAGATTTGGATGAGGGGAACTAAAAAAGGAAACCTTAATTGGAGGAGGGAGGATTATATGTGGTGGTTAAGTGCTTGGGCTTTGAAGCCGGGATTTTCTGAAGGCATTCAAGTGTTGAGAAACTATACTCACTGATCACTTTGGTAAATGGTCAAAAGGTTACAAACTAAGTGATTATATTCAGCTCACACCTATATAGATCCTTGTCTTATAAAAGAGCTAGCATTTTCTTTTTTTTTTGAAGTCTATTTCTTTGGTTGTGTTATCTTAACTTTAGTACTCACGCGTAGAGTCTTTTCACTTGCAGAACCCGTGGCATTCCCTCACTGGCCAGATACAAGGCACCACTGTACAAGGAATTGAAATCAATCAAGCAACTAAATCAGAAGATCTTATCAAGTTCACTTCATGTTTATTAAATCCAACCGACTCCAAACGACTCCGAACTCCAAATAGATTGAATAAAACTTAGGATAATCTCAGAAACCATAGTAAAAAAGGTTATGATGTTATAGCAATTATTGTTACTTTTCTGTCGTCCAAACATGTCCGAATGCAAGGTGAGAAGTTCTCATACGTCAAAACATGATGAATGTAACATGTAGAATTCCAAATCTCTTGGATAACAGAATGAATTATTCTCATATTGTTTATGCCAGAATAAAATATGACCTCAGGCCATAGGTCTTAACCACAATTCCTGAATCTTATTTGGGTATGTGCCAAAATTGTAAAATGCTTCAAAGATTAGTGGAGTTTATCGCAAATTTATCAGAATTCATGAATCAAGTATCTTTGCGAGCGGTCTGCTTGGTCACGGTTCAGGTGTAAATTAGACTTTTTTCGAGTTATTTTAAAAATATGCCCCGTTGTAAAGTTAATTATAGAATTGCACCTCTTACTAATGAACAAAATTGACAGTACGTACCACTCTTTTACTTTAAAAAAACTAATGCATTTGCTTGTATACTGTTACTACGTGGCAACGGTCTCAAGTTTATCCTCCGAATTAAGTACCGTTCTTGTCCGTCAAAATATTCTTTGCATATTTTATTTTTGTACTAATTTATGGAACTATCCTTCTTAAGAGAGAGAAAAGAGAAGGGGGAAGGAAATTCGAAAAAATCCAATCCTGTCATCTATGGTTAAGGATTAACCGAAGCATGATTACGTCAAGAAAATATTTCACTAAAGAAAGGGCAAATTTGGATTTTCATTCAAAGTAATAGGGGTACATAAGCAAATGCAATGACAAGGTGGGTAATTCTGGTGCTCAACCTGTAACAAGGGTATGTATACAGAACTCTATTGTTTCTAAATAAACTGAACCCTTTCAATTTTTTTTTTGTACTTGTATCCTCTTCACATTTTGCATGATTGCATCCTCTTAAGATTGCTAAATATCCTCCTCATTGTTCCTTGTCCAACACAAAAACCACCCCATGTAATCCAAAATCCCCTGCCTTAAAACAAAAGCAAACCAAACGGCAGGTGCCTACTGGTCAAACACCCCTCACTTGAGCTGTCCATGGGGGCCATGGCAACCTCCACATGCCTTCCCCCCTCTCCCCCCAAGGACAAAAGCTGACCCCATCTGCCCATTTTCCAAGTTTTCCAACTCACAAGGTGTCCCCATCACCCGGTAGGAGCAGTGCTGCTACCAGCACAGGCTGCTGCTGATGTGAAGCAACACCACTGGTCCTGTGGAGCTATCTCCCTGGCCCTTACTGCCACCAATCCAGAAACCCAAGCCCACCCTCATTCCCATCAGACTGCAAAAGAAAACCATAAAGACAAAGCAACCCAGTCTGCAAAGAGCCAAATTTCCAGCCCCACCCACCTTCCCTGGTCCCTACTCTTTCCTGCATCTCCCTGCCCCCACCCTCCCCAAGAAAGCCATCTTTTTCCTTCTCCACCACCCATTCTGCAAGTTTGTTACTACTTACTAGTGAGGAGGAGAGAGAGAGATAGAGATGGATATATAGAGAGAGAAAGAGAGAGAGAGCTGTGTGTGGGCCTCGCCCCCACCTGGATCTGTGCAGTGTTTTCTACTCCACCTTGGGTTTGGGGTGGGGGGTTGTTTCTTCTTGCCCTTTTGGAGCCTTGGTTTCTTGGGTCTTTGGGAAAGTTTGCTCCATTTTGGCCTTTTGAAGGTGGGGTGGGGGGCTCTTTTGGCATCAAAAAGGAGATGTTCTCCGGGTTGATCCAGCACCAGGAGGCACCGATTCCCCAGGAGGAGATCCGCAGCCCCAGCCTGGTGCTCACCGCGGATCCCAAGCCCCGCCTCCGATGGACCGCCGACCTCCACGAGCGCTTCGTCGACGCCGTCGCCCAGCTCGGAGGACCCGAAAGTAGCCTCCTTTTTTCTTTCTTTCTCTTTCCTTGTCTTCTCCTTTCTACTTCTTTTCCTGGGTTATAATTGGTTGTCTGCTGTGTGTTCCAATGGGCGGCCGCCGTGTGAAGATGTTGACTTGTTGGTTACCAACGGTTTGTAATGTGTTGGTAATCTGAGATGTGTTCCGTGTACATATGAATGTTGATCTGGACGTTTTCGTTTGTTAGATGTTAATTTCTCATTACTACGTGGATCTTAGCTTTCCTATGCTAGTTCTGTAGTTTTTTTTTTTCCCTGTGTCCATATGCCTGCTTTTCCTTTTCCCCCCCTCCTTTTGTCTGTCTGATTTTTGGTTATAGTCCTTCCTCAGTCAGGTCAGTTGAAACATGCCGAATATGGGTTTTTATGTCCACAAGCAATGGGCTGATGGAATTGCTCAGATTGCTCACAATTTTTTTCTTTATTCAAGTTGGTGTGTTATGTTCTAGGAAGTGAATTTTCTGTATTGTATCTGCTCGTGTCAAAAACAATGTTGTTATCCTCATTTTTCTACTTATATGTGATTTCATCGTGGGATCTTCAAATTCATGATTTCTTTTTTGAATAAGCGTGACTTAACCTTACTTGCAAAACCAGAGATGTGCCTAGTTCCCACTTGACCTTCAGTGGCTATACATGAGAGTCAACTTTTTAAATGAGTAGTTGCTAAATACAAATACGTAATGGGGCATTAACCTTTTTGACTAACATAAATACATGATACAAGGTTGCAGTCTGCATGGCTAAAAACATTTCATATGCTACCTCTTACATGCCTACTTGGTATTTTAAATGGCTTCCTATAACTTTATTGGATGTCAATTTCGTTACTGGCCGAAAAAAACTCTTATTATTTCTCCTTAAATAAAATAATGGCTGGGCAGTATTCCGCTAGCTAAAGCCTCCTGGGAAAAAAAATCTCAAAAATATTTGATTACCGGGCATTGTTCAGGCCCAGTTCAGTTATGAATTCTATAAATATAACTTCAGATTCATCTTGAAATTCACTTATTCAGTGAAGAGAACATAGAATTTGTTAAAGAGTTCAGTAATGAAATCCTAAAACAGTTTATTTATTAACTAGCCTCATAAAATATGCCAAATTCATCTTAATGTGATATAGTTAGAAGGGCTGTTCAACACCTCCCTCCTACTGTCTCACATGGCTTCTTTTAATTGTCATTATCAAATCCTTATTGGTCAGCTAGATGAATCCAATCCCACTTTTTATATGATCCAAGGCCACATTTGTAGTTAAACCTAAGAAGTTCATTTACTTTATTACGATGTCTAACCACCTCGTCAAGTCATTTTAAGCTTTCCTCGAGTCCTTTACCTTCCTCCACTCAAATTTGATCACACCTTATAACCAGTGTCGAACTTAGGTGACGGCACATAGGATCAAACCATTTGAACCTATTTTCTCTAAGCTTAATTTTAGTTGGAGCTATAACCAAGGTTACCATGTATATTCCATTCTGAATCTTATTGTTTCTAGTGTCTCCACACATCCATATCGACATCCTCATCTCTGTAATATACAAGTTTAGTATGTGCTCTCTCCTCATTGCTTAACTCTCAGGCCCATACGGTATAGCGGGTTCTCACAATAGTTCTGTAGAACTTCGCTTTGTGGTTTAGGGAGAGCCATAAATCACAAAGGACTCCATACACACTTTTCCAATTCAGCCAACCTACCTTTAACCTTATGCGACATCCTATTGAATCTGTCCATTCTCTTGAATATGATTCTAAATATCAAAAATTGCTATCTTTTGTAAATAATTTAACCATCGATCATAACCAGATCTTCTTGGTTTATCCTCACATTATTCAAATTACATTTTCTATATTTTGACTTGGTTCGACTAATCTTAGAATTTTTAGATTCTAAAGCATCCTTCCACCATTATAACTTGTCATTTAAATCCTCAACATTCTCATCAATTAAAATATTATTGTCTACGAATAACATACACTACGGAATACTATCACTTTGTCTATAACTAAAGAAGAGAGATAAGGACTTAGTGCTGACCCTTGATTTAATCCTGTAGCAACATGAAACTCAAAAGTCTATTTAGCAATAGTTTTACACTAGTAAAAGCCCTCTTTTTTTTGAAGGTGACTAAAGGTCACATTTCATTGATAGATATAATGGTTACACTTTGACCGAAGTCAATACAATCTCCATTGACCAAAGTCAATCGCAAACTCAAGCCAAAATAGCAAGAATTATCCAGAGGATAATAATGAAAAAATTTTACAAGAAAAGCTTCTTGAACTTCAAAGCATCAAGGAGCAAAGAAGAATCTTCCATGTTAAAGAGGAGCCCAACAACTTTTGCCCAGATAAAAGTCCACCTGACAGCTCTAGCCAAGATGTGATCGATCCGATTGAATGATTGACTGAAAATTCTTGAATTTCTTTCAAACCAGATAGACCAAAGCATGGCTAGCAAAATTATAGACTAAATCTTGAGGTCGGATGGGATTGGACAAATCCCATTCCATTCTTGGAGGAGGCTTGGTAAATCATGAAAGTCCTTCCAATAAAAAGAGAGTAATAGTCCAATGGATTTCCATAAGACATTAATGACCCCACAATGCATAAATAGATGTTCGGCATTCTCCTTCAAGATTCCACAGAAAACACAAATAGAGATTTTGACATGGGGAATGAACTTCAGTCTGTCCATGGTTGGAAGTCTGCCCAGTGCCATCTTCCAAAGGAATACTTTAATTTTTGTAGGAAGAAAGGTGGACCATACAGTATGATGCCAATGGACTCTCAATCCTCTGTCACTAAGTATTTTGGTAAGAGCATTGACAGAAAATATCCCGTTGCAATTCCAAACCCAACTTCTAGAGTCCTGCAGGTTATTGGGAGAAAACTGATTTATATAGCTTAGAACAAGCAAAAGTTGATCCGTTTCAATGCCCACAAGCTCCCTTCTGAGACTAATATTCCAATGACTGCTTTCCTCTGGAGCATAGATGACATTAATTGACTTTCCTTTATCCTCTGCAATACTATACAATTGCTGAAATTTGACTGCAAGAGGAGTGTTCGTGCACCATCTATCCTCCCAAAATCTGATCCAGTTCCTATTTCCCACAGTGAAAGTGATGGCTATGTTGACAAGATCTACAAGCTTGTTGATGTTCTTCCATATGGGTGAAATTGATAATTGAGAGGAGGGCTGAATAGTCCATTTGGATGTTTGAGGGTAATATTTGTTTCTGATGATTTTGACCCAGAGAGCATTGCCATTTTCACCCATTCTCCATAGCCATTTAGCAAGCAATGCTTTATTAATAACCCTAATGCTGGTCAGGCCAGCACCTCCCTGTGCTTTGCTAGTGCAAACCCTATCCCAAGCAACAAGATGCAGTCCTTTATTCTCCCTTCTCCTTCCTCCCCAGAAAAAGGAACTCCTTATGCTTTCAATAATTCTTTCCACAGTTTCTGGAATAGAAAGGATGGAGAGATGATAAGTGCTCAAGGATGATAGTACAGTTTTGGAAAGGATCCATTTACCTCCAGCAGATAGAAACTTTGCTTTCCAGCCTTCTAATGCATGTGCAAAATTTTGAATTAGAGGGTCCCATTCCCTAACTTTACTGCTGACATTTGAAAGAAGGAGGCCAAGATATTTGATGGGAAATTTGGACTGTTTGCAATTTAAATCAGCAGCAATCTCATTGCTTCTGTCTATCCCAGTGTTGATGCCCACAATTTCAGGTTTGTCAAAGTTAATAGAAAGTCCGGTGACAGCCCTCTTATACATGTGCTCCACATGAATATGCCCTCATGAGATTATCCAAAGTCACTCTCTAGGTAGTCAATCATAGGCGTTTTCTAAACCACTGAATCTCATAATGTAATTCTTTCCTCATCTATTTATACCTCTCCATCAACTGCCTCAATAAGAAAATAGCTTCTATAGTAGATCTGCATAGCATGGATCCAAATTGATTTTCAGAAATGTGACTTATAATTATAAGTCACCTCTAAAAACTGTGCGTTGGCTGGTGAGGTGGTATTGCGAGTTGATGGTCCCTTAAAATAAATAATTTTTTTAGTAGAGCTTGGTATAGAGCTGAAGCTTCAGGTCTCCTTAGTGGTCTCCAGGTTTCACATCAGGGGCTGTCAATATCCCATCTACGGTATGCTGATGAAACGATCCTGCTTATGCCGGCTGAGGAATGCCAGTTGTTGGAGCTATTAAGAGAGGTCACAGGCTTGGCTGTCAACTTCAATAAAAGTCAATTATTCGGCATCAATGTTGGGTAGTCAGAATTTAGAAGAGCTGCTCTCATTTTGGGGTGTTAGAGGGGTGAGTTTCCTGTCACAAACCTGAGGATGCCGCCTACTCCTAGTGTTCTCAGATGCAGAGACTGGGAGAAGGTGGTACGGAGGTTCGAGAGCCAGCTAGCTAGTTGTAAAGGGTGGCTATTATCCTTTGGTGGGAGACTGAGTCTATGTAGGTCAGTCTTGGATTCTCTACCTATTTATTACTACCTCTCTATCTTCAGGGTATCGTCTATGGTGGCCAAGAAATTGGACTCTCTTAGAGTCATATTCTTTTGGCATGGAGTAGGAGACATTAAAAGGGGTGGTTTTGATGTATCCATCCTGGGAGCTTGTATGCAGTTCTAAGTAAAATGGTGGTTTAGGACTGAAGAATATTAAGCTTTTCAATTTGGCTCTTCTCTCTAAGTGGTTGTGGAAGCTGGTACAGAATGTCTCGGGTCTGGCTCTAGGTGATTGCTTAGAAGTACTATGCTCACTCTAGACATTGGGATTTTCTATTACCAACCCTATATAATGTCTTTCCAATGTGGAAGGGTATTCTCTCTAGTGCAGATGTGTTTATGGCTGGGTCGTTCATTGTGGTTGGCGATGGGAGGAGCACTCTTTTCTAATGAGGATGCTTGGTGTCCTTCAGAGCCTTTGCGGGAAATTTTCCCATAGCTTTTTGACATATTGTTGCAGCAGACAGCCAGGGTATACCAAGTGGCCAAGGGGAGAAGAGGACAGACTACTTGGACTCCTCTATTTAGGAGACATTTGAGGGAAGCGGAAATGGAGGACCCTACGGTGATTCTTCGTTGGCTTCAGTCCACTTATATTGATCCAGATAAGGGAGATTGATAGATTTGGAGATGGGATAGGGAAGGTATGCATTCGGTCAAGTCTACTTACTCTGTCATTTCAGATGTGGGCTGCAGATATTCTCTATACACATCGGTTTGGGGGGTCAAAAGTCCTCTAAAGGTGCAATTCTTATTGTGGAGAGCTTCTCTCAACAGGCTTCCCACCCCTGACAGGTTGGCTACATTCATGTCAAATCTGGAGACGGGCTGCTGTATGTGTGGCGAGGTGGATGAATCGGCGGATCACCTCTTCACCTCATGCTCTTTTGCTAAGGAGGTGTGGCAACCTTTTGGTGACCTCTTTCAGGTGGATTGCACAGACTTTGCTTCGGTTGAAGGACTCCTCGGCTCATGGGAGAGAACTTGTACTGAAGGAGGATTGTGTTCTGTGGTGGCTCATTCTCCATGCGACTACCTCGGCTATATGGATGGAGCAAAATAGTCGGATCTTTAGGTAGGAAGCTGCTACGCCATAGAGGATTTTCTCTTTTGTTTGTGAGAAAGTTAAAGGGTGGGCTGAATTTACTTGTAAAGTGAACACGAGCAACTCCTCATTGTTTTGTCTTTTGGATGAGAGGTAATTGGGGGTCGCATCTTTGTGGTGTTTTGTATAGAGGGGAATTTTGTTGTTTTCCCTTCTTACTTGTACGTGTAAACTTGCTTTCTTCTTTATAATACAAGTGGTACCACCCACATTCCAAAAAAAATTATAAGTCACCTCTATAACTCATCTCCCAAAGTTCATTGTCAAAAAACTCTCTCCCAAAGTTTCGTGGTGTGGCTTTATAAGTTTAATACCATGATAATTCTGCATTTTTTGGTATGTTATTTTTCACATGGCATCTTTTGGTATGTTGAATGGCTATTTGTGCATGTTAATTCATGGGTTCTTTTCTCATTTTTTTTGGAATCTCTAGAGACATCTTATCATTTTTATATCTTGAATTTTGGTGTTTTTGTTGTATTACTTGAGCTGCCAGTTTTCTGGAGATTGTGTTTTGTTTATGTAGCAAAGATGTTTGGGCAAATAATAAAAGGCTAACTTTGCTTATGCTTGTAGTCTCATCCCATTTTATACATAAACAGGGAGTCTCACTGGTTTTGCTTTCCAAGTGTCTTATTTCCACTGATTCTCTTAAATTGTGCCTTAAATCTTTATGGATTTATTGCCACTTGGTTTTGAGTGACTTCATCTGTTCCATGGGTTTTCTATTTTGTTTCTTCCGTTCATAGTCAGTGTGCATTGTGCTTGGATTTTGATCATCATAATATCTTCTCTGCCCTGTAAAGTGGTTGGTAGGTGAGACTCTGATGCCTCTGTTAACCACTGTTATCTCTTTTTAGACATGGTTTGTTATCTCTTTTTAGACATGGTTTGGCTGGTAACAAGCACCCTTTTGGGCAGAATTGAGATTGACCTCCTGTTGAACCCGAAAATTTTTCATGCAAATAATGCCGTTTGAGTATGCATATGCTCATGGCATATGCTCACATTAATGTGAGCTCACTATAGGAAAATATATATATTCATACCAACATGTTCACATGGGACTATGTTATGCGAAACAAAAATATATGCCTATGATATGAGGGTTAATAGCAAATAGAGACCCTCTCATGTATATGGAAAAACATAAAGCCATAGGCTCACATCATAAGGGTAATGGAATAGGAAGCATACCCAGGCCAAAAAGGCCTTGATCGGGATTTTTACGGAGGCCTAAAGCAGCCCCAAGTCACCCTCGTACGCTTCCGAAATCAACTCCTAAGTCTCCTTGATAACCCTTGATGGTGAGGCCCGAAGGGGGACCCTAAAATGCAGCAACAAGGAGCCAAATGCTGCGAAATAAGGGCCTAAAACAGTCTCGGAATAGGCCAAAACCAGTCTCGGAATGGGGCCAAAATGGCCTCCAAACCTGCCCAAAATGGCCTCAAATGAGGGCCCAATGGCAAGGGAGATAGGCCCAATAAGTGGCCCAATAGGTGGCCCGATAAAAAGGCCCAATAAGGAGCTCAAATGGGCCAAAAATCAGTCCTCAAGGGGCACCAAATCTGCAGGCCAGAGAAAGGGGAAATCTGAAAAAAAACCCAAGAGGGAAATTTCCTACAGGGGAAAGTGGACCCCTCTCTCCCATCCCCTTTATTTAAATAGGCCAAGAGGGGGGAGGAGAGAGAGGGGGAACCGTGGGGGGACCCCCCACCGGTTCCAAGAGGGAAACCGGTGGGGGGGGAGGAGGATTCCCTCCCTCTCTTTCCTCTTTAAAATTCAAAATGGGGGAGGGGGAGATTAATTAAAAAGGGAGAGTTAATGGGCTTCTTAACCACATTCACACTTGGTTAAGAATCCCATACAAAGATCCTCATTTAAACCTCCATCCTAAACCCCTTTCACACTTGACCCAAGTCTGAAATTAATGGGCTAACCCCCTTTTCACACTTGGCCAAAACCCCAAATCTGAGTAAAGGCTCATTTAAGAGCCAAAAAATTAAAAAGAGCAAAGGAAATGGGGGAGGGGAACCCCCCCACCGGTTCCCAACCGGTGGGGGGTCCAAGGCCGGTGGCCACCCCCCACTGGTTGGAACCGGTGGGGGTGTCCACCCCCCCCCCCCCCCCCCCCCCTCTCCTCTCTATGCTCTCTCTCACTCCCTTCACTCACCCATTGGGATTAAAAAATGAAAAAAGAGGGAAGGAAAGAGACTATGAACGGTAGCACCCCCCACCGTGGCCCATCCGGTGGCACCCCCCACCGGACCCAAATTGGGGCCTATAAATAGGGCCCCTTGGCCCCCAAACGAAGGCACACAAACCATACTACACATATACACCCACATACAAGGAGTGTAGAATTTGGAGGGGAGGTCTTGCTGCATTCAAGACCAAACTCGGGTTTCTTGACCCGGGTTTGCTGCGCTTTCTTGGAGATCTTTTCCATTTCGGGGAGTCTTTCTTCCTAAGGTTCAATCCTAAGGAGAAGCTTTGCCGAATAATTCTGGTAAAATGCCTTCTTAAGGTGAACCCCTGTCGAAATAAAGACCGATATTTTCATGTCTGAAATGTGTGTTTGTGTGCTATTAAAATAATTAAATAATATCATGTTTTCATACTTTATATATATATGTATACTTAGTTTCATAAACTCAAAAAATCTGTGCACACCCTTAACTTAACCTTGACCTCACCTCATATATAAATATATAAGTTCAGAAATAATCATAAAATCATATTTAAGTCAAAAAATGACCTATAATTAATTAATTAATAAAAATTTATAAAATTATTTAAAAATTAGAAAAAATCAGGAAATATCTGCAAAAAATCAGTAAAAAATCAGAAATACAATTTAAAAATCATATTGAACCAAATAACCCAAATACCCCTCACATATTTAATTAATTAATCATAAAAATCAGTAAAATTAATAAAAGAAAATCATAAAAAATCAGTAAAAATCAGAGAACCAAATCTGAAAGAATATAAAATTCCCGAAATAATTAGAATACACATACAACTTAATGAAATTACGAAAATACCCTCACTCATAATAAAAATCTGTAAAAATCAGATAAAATCCTTAAAAAATATTAGAACCTATTTTATGACCAAAATACCCTCCATACAATAAAAATCTCATAAGAAAATAGACTCCAAATTTAATAAGCCCGGTTTAGGGTAAAATTACCAAAATACCCTTATACACTTAAAAAATAATTTCACAAATCTTATAAGGTTTTAAAACCATTAAAACTTGCTCTCATATGCTAATAAACCATAATACCTCCATAATTCCTAAAACTGTATAATTGTAAAAATACCCCTATGGGTTTAAAATATTTGGAATTAATCCAGATAACTTGGAATCATTCCAAATACCGTGGAATTAATCCAAAACCATATAAAACCTATCTCAAACCGGGGTGAGGCCAAGGGCTTAACCTAAAATACATCTTCATATTCATATGCATGCGTTGCCTGTAGTAGTAGTGTTGCATGTTATAAGGGCATCATACGGACGGTTAATCAAAGATTGTCGAGCGGTTGCTCGACGTAATTAACATTGACCGAGATCAGTGGAGATAGGTCATATACTCGAATCTTCGCCTGATTCGAAGTCCCGGATTCCCTGAGGGTTAATCCCAAGCTCTCATAGTCCGATAAAATATAAAATCGACCTATATTTCTCTAGATAAAAAAACAAAAAATGGATTTCCAAATAATCCGATAGGAGAGACGTCTAGGTCAGGTCCCGACGAAGGTCAGAAAATAATCTTCGCAAACACCTCCGTTCTGAGAATGCAGTGTTTATGTTATCTTGTTTTTCATGGCGAAGTTGAAGCTTATGTTTTCCAAAATGTGTCTCGACCATGAAAAAAATCTTCCTCTCTTTTTAATCATTTAATCTCATACCTTACTTTTCACTGATTATCCAGAACACGTATACGCATGTAGCTTGCACCTTTGTTGATTTTTCATGTATTGGAATTCTCATAGAGATCATGTTGAATCAGTTGACAGTGGTTTTTTTTTTTGGGTTTGCAAGAAAAAATTAAATAGGTTACTGAGCTAACATACTTACTTTACATTTTAGGTGTTAGATGCCTTTTGGCTGTGTTATTTCTACTTCAATGTTGCGGTGCTTATTTATGGTGCTTTATGGATTATATATTCCATCTTCAGACTGACATACTCCAACTCTGAGAAAATAGTGACAAATATTATTCCCACTTTCTGAAGAAAGCCACATTGAATAAAAAACATCAAATAAGTGATATATATATAAAACTAGTAACATATTATGGTCATAGTTAAAGTATGGTTATAATTATGGTTAAAGTTGGATGAGGAGACCCCATCTTGGTGGCCATCAGTATGATGGCATGAGTGGAGGAAGCAGCGGCAAGGAGGTTGATGGGTAAGAAGATAAAGAAGAGGAGGAGCAGGAGGAAAAGTGGTCACTAGGAGGGAGGGAGTAACAGAGAAAGTGGGGGGGATCAAGCTTGTGAGTGGCTGGTGATTTATGAGTTTTTTTTTTTTTTTGGGGGGGGGGTGTTGGTTAGGATGGTGCCATACATGGCTGTGAGTGCATGGTGGGGATGACTGACAACATGATGGATAGTAAGGCTGGGCAGCGTGGTGGCTGGTGAGGGCGGGCAATGTGGTGGGTGATAGATAATTGTCACATCACATCTGTGCTGAATGGTGGCTCCTCTCTTCTGTCTCCAACTGTCCTTGGGAGATCAGAAGGATAGTACTCAGGATGTGTTAAAAGGGTGTAAATTTTGTCTACAAACTTAAGATTAATTGTTAGCAAAATTACTTCTAAGAATTGTTTAAAATTTGTCCTTAGTCTTTATTGATTCTGACACGAGAACTGGTTGGAGTGGGCTGCTGTTTTCTGGTCCCATTTGGAACTGGCCAGCTTTAGTTCCCTCTCAAGTCTCAACCACTACAGTGATGGCCCGATGCTGGAGCAGATGGGATATTTGTGAGGAGGGGTAGACCAGATATTTTTTGTATTCGGGAGTCTAAGTGTGATGCTGACGGGGAGGATGGGGTGGTAGATTGATGAAAGGGATAGCCGTCAGAGCTGTGGGTAATGCGGGAGGGATCATGATTATTTGGAATGAGAGGGAAGTGGAGGGATTTAGACATGTAGATAGATGGGCTGTTACTTTGAGATTCTATTGCCTTCGTGACGGCTTTCAGTGGGACTTTTCTGGTGTCTATAGCTTGCAGAGTAGAGCTAAGAAGAAGACGACCTTATGGAAGCAACTCATTTCATTTCACAAACAGGCTGACAGACCTTAGTGCCTTTGTGGGGACTTCATTGCTGCGACATCTCCAGACGAGAGAAATGGCCCCTTACTCCCCATGGGAGAAATGGAGGACTTTAGAGAGTTCATTGATGCTGCTGCATTGGTGGATGTGTTCACTCATAATTCAACTAACACTTGGTCTAGCCTAAGAGATGATCCTATCCTCTCTAAGTTGGATAGGTTCTTGATGCGGGACAGCAAGGGGGGGAAGCCGAAGAAGGAAAGAAGAGAGGGGGTTGGAGAAGAAGAAGGCTAGGACTTCACGCCCTCACACAGGTTCCCATTCCATCTCGGGAGAAAACGCACAGCGGCTGCTCTTCATTTCAAAATCTTCAATCAATGCCCTCCTTGAGGGTTACAATGCTTTAAATAGAAAAAAAGTAAACCTAGTGAAGCCCTAATGAAACTAATGACGGAATTAACCCTGAGTCTAGATAAATGCAAGAAAATTCGTGCAGAAAAGTTGAGAAAAATAAAAAACTGATAATTGGGCCTCATAATGGGCCAAACAAAATACAAATTAAGCCTTGGGCTTTGTTTCTCCACTTCTTGGATTCCCATCATTCTCCCATGGTTCAAAAAAATTCGTCCTCAAATTTTGAAGTGTGCTAGAATAAATATGCGGACGACTGGATCATCTAGAGGAATCTTCAAGCAGAGAATCATATCAACAATCACAAACTGATTTGCTGCACGTGAATCATAAAAGGCCTGCCATATCATGTCCACTGGAGACTGTAGCAAATCATACGGGCCATCGTGTAGGGTAGCTATCATCACACTCTCAGTAAGTGTTGGACGAGGCTTTGAGTCAGCAAAAACATCATCATGAATAATATATAATCCTGTCTCAACAAATAACTCATGATCTCAGGAGATAATATGAGCTAGCGCAGTATTAAGTATACCAGCACTAAACACATCTTCAGAGATGCGATCCAATCTTGATCGTCTAAATAATGCGTGATCCCAACGGTCAACCATACCTCTGACATCAACTTCGAACACTGTATCTGCGATCATATGTAGCCTAGATGTAATGAATAGGTCGTGATCCCAACCAGTAACAGGTGATGGTGCCACTTTAGCGAAACAAGCTAAATACAACTGTTGAAATTTCTCCCGATCCTGATAAGAGGCATTGAGAATACGAATGGATGCCTGGTATCCCTTGGGTCGTAAAAGACAGTCTCGCCCAGTGGGATCAATCACAACTTGCCGTTCGTCCATCCATTCTCTACCCAAACTGATATATGAACCAAGTGGTATAATCTTGCACCATGCATCATCATAATATCTGACGCATCGGGAAGTGCTTTTGCTCTTTAAGAGATGGAAAAATGGCACATAGGCTCGGTCTCTAGAGACAATTATATAGTCCGTATGGGAGATAGAATCTACAATAGATTGCGAAATAACATTACCGAACGAAATTGCATTAAGAAACACCCTAGCTTGCACGGAATTGGGTAGATCCACCTCAAAGCTAAAATCCATGGTGAGGAAACGTACCTTGGATTTCTGATATGTAAGGACAAATCGGTCCTACTAGGACAGATGGTGTGTAGAACAATGCACTACAGACTGAGGAAGCGCTGGACAAGGTCTGTCCCACTGCAAGGATGCCAACGGTACGATCGGCGCAAGAAACAAAGCTCAAATCATCAACCTCGGTATGCGTGCAAAAAGTGGCACGCAAAATGAGGTAAAGTGGACACTGGCTGGTGCAAAATTAGTGCGCCGGGAGGTTGGCATGCAAATCGAGGAGGCTGACGCGGGCCTCAGGATGCGCGATCGGGGGTCTTCGATATGTGTGCAGAAATGACACGCAAAACGAGGCAGATCTGGGATACAACCTGCTAGATCTGGGTCGGCCTCATCGAGACGAATCCGACGGCACGGATGGTGTACGAATCGGAGTCCGAAAAAACCTCGAACGACGAGCCCAAGTGTCTTCATAAAGCGTGCAAGTGCGACATGCAAAATGAGACACTGCTGTCGAGCGGAACATACAGCGAGGTCGGTCTCGCCGATACGATCCCAACAGTGCAAGCGGCGCGCGAATTGGAGCACGGATGTGGAGCTGGTGCTGGCGGTGCGATAGCAGAAAGTAGTGCACCGCCTGACACTGTAGCAGACCAACGGGCCGAACCAGCTGTGAACTTGGGCTTGACCCACTGGAGCACCTGGTTTGGACCAGGTCAATGGGCTCGGACTAGACCAGGTCTGGGTTCGGACCAGTGGCTCGGGCGAACCGGTTCAACCCGATTCGGACCGGACCGGGTTGGAACTTGACCTGGTTCGGACCAGGGTCAAGTCGAACTTGGTTCGATCAGGTAGGGCCTTAAAAGGCCGTTGACCATGTCTGACTTGTCCCCCTTCTCCTGCTCCCTCCTTCTTCCTCTCTCCTCCCCTAACCTTAACAAAAAAGGATGAGCAACAGGGAGAGGGCGTAGCGGTGGTGGGAGGGCGGGAGGGCCGGTAGTGACGGATGACGACGATGTCGGCGGCGGCGGCAGAGGGGGCCCGACGACGGTGTCTCGGCAGCAGGAAGATCCGAAGGGGAAGGACTTGGGCGGTAGTGGTGGTAGAGGCCGGCGGCGAGGGCCAATGGCAGCACCGGCGGCGGCTCCTCCTTGTTCTTCCTTTTTTTACCGCGGTGGAGGGTTGAGGTGTGGGCGGTGGCTCCAAGGGACGGTTAGAAGGGGCGGCAGACGATGGTAGGGGCAGCAACAACGGCTGACGTCGACAGCGGTTCCAATGGCTCCGGACGACGGCGGCGATGACGGCCGACGACGCCAACAACGTGTAGGTGCGCCGGTGACTATCCCTCCTCTTTTCTTTTTTTGCTGTGAACCGAACCGACAGGAATGGAGATGGGAGGGGACGGAGAGGAGAGAGAAAATGAGCTGCTTCTCATAGGACTTGGGCCATGAGGATGACCCAACACCGCTCTGATACCAAGTTGATGTGGGACAACAAGGGGGGGAAGCCGAAGAAGGAAAGAAGAGAGGGGGTTGGAGAAGAAGAAGGCTAGGACTTCACGCCCTCACACAGGTTCCCATTCCATCTCGGGAGAAAACGCACAGCAGCTGCTCTTCATTTCAAAATCTTCAATCAATGCCCTCCTTGAGGGTTACAATGCTTTAAATAGAAAAAAAGTAAACCTAGTGAAGCCCTAATGAAACTAATGACGGAATTAACCCTGAGTCTAGATAAATGCAAGAAAATTCGTGCAGAAAAGTTGAGAAAAATAAAAAACTGATAATTGGGCCTCATAATGGGCCAAACAAAATACAAATTAAGCCTTGGGCTATGTTTCTCCACTTCTTGGATTCCCATCAGTTCTTGGTGTCAGTTGATTAGGAAGAACATTTCCCATGGATGTAGGCAGAGTGTATTACGAGGGCGGCCTCGGATCATAAACCTATTATCCTCTTTTCGTATGGCAGGTTCAATAGGCACCGAGGTTCAGATTTAAAGAATACTGGCTGAAGGAAGAAGGTTTCATTGAAATGACAAGGAAACTGTGGGAGCAGTTCAAGCATGGCTCTAATGTTATGGCTAGGCTTACAAGCAAATTGAAGAACATGGGTAAGGAACTTACTAAGTGGGATGCCATGAGATCTCTTCCAGGAAAGGTGGTTAAGGACAAAATTCTGGAGCAGCTAAATGTCTTAGACCCTTTGGAGGAAGCAAGACTGTTAGACAGTGACGACAAAGCTCGTGGGAGCTGTTCAGGGTGGATTACAATGAAATTTTATTGAAAGAGGAGATCTTTTGGAAACAAAGGGCTAGATAGCAATGGATCATAGAGGGGGATATTGCATACTTTCAGAGGCTGGCTTTCTGAAGGAGGAGACTGAATCAGATCAGGTGCCTTAAGGAGGGGGATCAAGTTTTTCATCCTGACATTCGGATCAGGCAGCATGTGCAGTCCTACTACTCTAGGTTGTTTGCAGTTGAGCCTTCTCACTAGATCTCCCTTGCTGATGATCTCCTTCCTTCTCTGTCCTTGACTGAAAGGGAAGAGCTCTTTGTTCCCTTCACGGAGAAAGAGGTTAGGAGGGCTACTTTCTCTCTTGGGAAGACAAGGCCCCTGGGCCAGATGGCTTTCCTTTACTGTTTTCCAACATTGTTAGGATATTGTCAAATCAAACATCCTGGAGGCTTTGTTGGAATTCTAGGAGGGCAGAGTGCATCTTAGTGGCATTAACAAGATCCTTTTGTCTTGATCCTGAAGAAAGATAAGGTGGATTGTTTGAGAGATTTCAGACTGATCAGTTTGCTGAATGGGGTGTTTGAGGTCATCTCCTAAGTGTTGGTATCCAGACTGGAGAAGGTGGTAGCCGAAGTGATTAGCAGCAACTAGGGTGCTTTCATCAAGGGCAAACAAATTCAGGAGAATTTCCTAGTGTCACTTGATAGTCTTCATTTTATGTTAGCATCATCATTAGATAGGGCCTTGCTCCGAAGCTAGACTTTGAGAAAGCATATGATAGGGTCAGCTGGAATTGCTTGTTCCAGGTTCTGAGGAAGATGGGCTTTGGAGAGAATGGACCTCTTGGGTGGCTGTTTGTGTTTCCTCTGCATCTTTTGCTGTGATGGTTACTGGCCAACCAACTACATTTTTTCACAGTGCTAGAGGCCTTCGACAAAGAGTCCTTATGTCACCTCTACTATTTATTTTGGTTGCCCACATGCTTAATACTTTGTTCCTTCTGGACTAGGGCGGAGGCAGCTGGTGTTATTCGAGGGTTTCAGATCACACAGCAGGGTATGCACTTATGACATCTTCAATATGCAGATGATATCATTCTTTTCTTGGTGGGGGATGAAGAGCAGCTGTTTATGGCCAGGCTTCTCCTTGAGCTTCTTGAGGAGGTGGCAGGTTTGAAAGTGAACTTCTTGAAGAGCCAACTTATTGGTAATTTGGTATTAACATGTGGACTAGAGAGCTGAGTAGAGTCTCTCTCATTCTGGGGTGCCCTATAGGAACTTCCTTATTCATTACCTTGGGATGCCGTTGACTCTAGGGGCCCTAGGATGTAAAGATTGGAGTCATGTTGTCCAGAGATTTGAAAAAAGGCTTGCTAGATGGAAAGGGTGACTGTTTTCTTATGACGATAGATTGACTCTTTGTAGATCAGTTCTTGACTACCTCCCCTTTACTACGTGTCTTCCTCTAGGATCCCTAGGGGTATTTCTAACAAGTTGAACTTCATTCAAGCTAGTTTCCTTTGGCATGACAGTAGGGAACCTAAGAGGGGAGGACATGCTGTGAGTTGGGCCAGGATTTGTAGGAGCAACGAGCATGGAGGGCTGGGTCTTAAAAATATTACTTCCTTCAACTTGGCATTACTTTCTAAATGGCTATAGAAATTGGTCACCGTTGAGTCAGTTATTTTGGGGGGAGGTTATTAAGCAGAGATATTATGGCAATGTCAGGTTGTGGGAGGTGGCTCCTAGTACCAGCTATAATGTTTCTTGAATGTGGAAAGGCATTCTCCAGGCTGCAGATCTTTTTCTTGCTAGTTCCCGGATCAAGGTGGGAGATGGTACTTCTATCAGCTTTTTGGCTTAATGTTTGGTGTGCTTACCAGCCCCTCAGTATATTGCTTCCACAGCTCTATGCCATTACTTCTGACCCCCTTGCTATGGTCAGCCGGTTGTATGACGGGGAGGCTTCTATTCCTTGCTGGAGGCCTACTTTCAGATGAAATGGCTGAAGAGGAGGCAACAGAGCTGCTGCTTCTGCTGGATTTGATAGAACCATTGCAACTGGATTTCTTTGTTAAGGATTGGTGGATATGGAGGGGATTCCAAGGAGACCTTCTCTGTAAAATCGGCATATGCCTTCATGGTAGAAGGGAGCACTAAATATCCTTTCTTCACTACTGTATGGAAGACGAAGAGCCCTACTAAGGTGCAGATCCTGCTTTGGAGGGCCTTTCTGAATGGGCTCCCCACCTGTGATCATTCTAATTAACATTTGCAGCCTTTGTGGGGTGGAGGAGTCTGGAGATTACCTGTTTCTCAATTGCTCTTACTTGTGTGAAATTTGGGATATGCTGGGCCACAGGATGCAGCTTTCTTTCAACCATTGGGACTCGATGGAGCAACTACTCCAGAAATGGAAAAGACCTTGGCCGTGTAAAGAAGTTCGGGTTGTGTAGTGGCTGATCCTTGATGCTACGATATAGGCGATTTGGTTAGAGCACAACGGTAGAGTTTTTAGGAGGGAGGCACATTTCCCTGAGCATGTTGTCTGTTTAGTTATCATGTGAAGGAATGGGCGAAGGCCTTTTATAAAGTGGACTCTTCTAAACTGCTATTTTTTATCTTCTTGGAGAGAATTGAGGGCTTGCACCGGCTTGGTGCTTTTATTTGGGAGATTTTTTGTTGTGTTTCCTCCCCACCTTTTTGTAAATGCTTTCTTTCTTTTATAATACACATGGTATTTCCCACTTTAAAAAAAAATAGTGGTACATACTCAAAGACAGATACAGGAAGAAAACACAAATGAACAAACCCTGCTTAATGTGCTCAATTTAGCATGGCTAGTAATACACTAGAGCCTGCTTCATATGAATCATATCTGAACAGGCTTCAATGACAACAAGAAATATGCTATCATATCAATCTGTGATATAGTCCAGTTGGACGTTAAAATCTTTCCCAAGTTCACTGTCCAGATCTTCTCCATAAATAAACACTAAACCAAGAGGTTACTCACATTCTCCACTTCAGGTCCAAAGCAGCCTGCAAACCCTTTTGTGCCTGAAAAGTTAAAGGCATAATCTGTGCCAAGCTACCTATAAATTGCACAACCTATGTGAAAAATGAACCCTGGACAGCTCAGCAGAGTATCATAACACCTTATTTCGTGTAACCTTAGTGTCATCATCATTCATAGACATAGGACCATACATTCTCTTTGATTCCCTTTTACTATCTCCATGGAGTCAAGTCTTCACAATAGTAATTGTACGGATGCCAAAATTCAAAATGGGCAGATTATATACATTCTTACTTTAGCATCACAGTATCCCACATTCTTCTGTACCTAAAAGCTAAGGATATCGTCCGTGCTAACAAATCCATAGGTAGCACAGTCACAGGAAAAATGAGCCTCGAGCTTATAACAGAGCACTATAATAGCTTTTCTCAGGCAATCAGAGTACCATTATCATTCCTAGACATGAAAAAAATTGAAGTTCCTGCAATTTGTACAACTGTCCATTATACTACCTGAACTAGTTTCTACATAACCACTAAATAGAACTAAATAGAATCTAACACGAGTTTTTAAATTGGGTTGGACTTGGGTTATCCTCATCTGATACGTAGTTTTTTCTTGCTTGTATACCATCCCATTCATCTTTAGTTGAAGTGATTATCTTGTTTCTTGCATGGTATTTGCAGATACTGGCCAGCAGGCTTTCCTTTGATTAGTGCTATCCTAAAAGATTGCATAATATTATTTTGCTTAAAAGAGCTGTTATCTGGTTGACTTGCAAAGTTGCAATGAGGAGTGCACTGATAGGGATTTGAAAAAAAGACTAATAGAGGAGAAAAAGAAGAAAGAGGCCTTTTTATGTCACTGGAGTCTTTAAAGAACCTTGTAAGACATTGGGATTTTAATGGTTACAAAATATGCATGCTGTGTTAGTGACTTTACTCTCTTAGATTCTACTGCAAGTATTACTAATTGCTAGTAACGAGCTGCTTTTTTTCTCTATGTTACTAAAGGGCATTTCTTCTTTGCAGAAGCAACACCCAAGACTATTATGCGGACAATGGGTGTAAAGGGGCTTACCCTGTTTCATCTGAAGAGCCATCTTCAGGTATATGGGCTCTTAGGTTTTCATAGTTACCGTTGTTTTTGTTACTACCGTCGCTTGTCTTCATTTTTAAGTTCATCTGTCTAGTGAAATTGGAGATAAAAGTATGGGAGCATATACTAATCCTCTTAGTGCTTGAACAGAAATACAGATTAGGCAAACAGTCGGGGAAAGAAATGGGGGAGCAGTCCAAGGATTGTAAGTTTCCTCTTCCGGCCTCAAATTATTCTTAATTATTAACAAGAATTCATATATGAAGAAGAATGAGAAATTGTTGCTTGCTTGCAGTTTATATTTTGTGTATTGCCTTTAGTTAGGGTTTCTCTGCCTGACGAGATTCCTGTTCTAACTGTTGAAACACTGTATTGCTGACATTTATACATCATATGTTTGGGAGTTCACATATTAATACATCTATTATTACACACATTTGATCAGTTATTTATAACCGAACCTTACAAAATAACTGTTCCTATTTCTTTCTCCTGTCAAATTTGTACATAATATAGAGTAACACGTCTATTTTTTGGTGGAAATAATGTGTTTTCTTGAATGTAACATAATTTGGTTGCTCAGTTAAATAAGGCACCCGGATGGTAGTTGGTCTATTTCCTCTCTTCTTGCTCTGCAAAATGAGTTATGGGAACCAATCGGCAGTAATTCATAAAAATAAGATTATGTTTGAGTATTTGCAATGCTTTGTTACATAGAACTGGGTTTAAGTATCTTGAATGTGTCCAGAAAGAGTCCTCAAGTCGTGTACTGATTTTGCCTGTGCATTTATTTGACATGAATATCAGCTTCTTACCTTTTGGAAACTCCCAGCAGCAGCAGCTCATTATCTCCAAGGTTACGTACGCCTGATGTGAATGAGTAAGATGAAATTTTCATCCTTTTATGGATATCTATTGCCACGTTCAATAAAATGATTGGCACAGATAAAAGATCTTCTACCTGTTGCATGCACGTCTTTGCTCACAAAGAAATTAACTCGGAGAAAAATACTTCCTGGTAGGGGCCATGAAGTTAAAGAGGCATTAAGGGCACAAATGGAGATCCAGAGAAGATTACATGAACAATTGGAGGTAAATTCTCTTATCTTCTTTTCCTTTTGTCATCATCTTTACTTGTCAACATCTTTTTTATCCCTGTAAAAACATTATTGACCATTTTTTTAGAACTTCATTGGTTTCTTGAAGCTATCTCAAAGGCTTATCCCTGGAAGGCACTTAAGGATTTTCATTTCGTCTGGAGTTGGATCTGAAGGGTTGTAGATCTGAAGACCCATAGAGTTCAGGCCCTTTTACGCTAGGTTTAGAAGCTCAGTGTCAATCACTAAAAATAAAAACTAACGAGTCTGTTCCTTGACCAGCCCACCTGCTTTCTGTCATTTGCTAGACCCTGATAGTCCCATCTCCGTTGGGGTTGCATGTCAAAATCAAAAGGAAAAAAAAAAAGAAATAGCCCAAGTTGTCCATCGAGTGACAGACATTAGGCAGCAGACTAAGCTGGTATTGGGCATGGTGATGTAAGTGTAAGTAATGGGAGGCCTCAATTTGCATATGGGCATTGGATGTCATGCTTTGGGGCAATGTCTAAGCATTTGAAAAGCTGGATTGTCCTTTTGTTTAAGGGCTTGTCCCAATAAATACCTATGGGTAGTTGGATGGACTTTGAAGGGACCTGACCAATCCTTTGGATTTCAAGGCCCGTTAAATAATTTTAAATGGAATTGGATAAATCTAATTCTGCTCATGAGTTAAGGAAATTATCAGAATCAGAGTCGAAGCCAGAAATGCCAGTTTCTGACTTCTATTCCAACCTGTTTGCACTCTTAATTGGAGGTTGATTTCAGAGTCAATTGTTGGGAATGGGTATCAGAGTGGTTTGGTTTGTTATCTTGAAAGTTGTGCGCCCCCCCACCCACCCAAAAAAAAAAAAAAAAAAAACTGTGCTTGCTGACTTGGGGCATGTTGCCACTCCAACTGTGCTTGTGCTCCACAAATCCTCCATGTGGCACGGTCAAGGACAAATCTAGGTTAAATAAGTTTATACAGATCAGCCGATCTTGATCCTAGCTGGCCAAGCTTTAGATCTTGGTTCCACTGTATTGCTAAGTGATTTCTGGATTTCGTTAATCAAACCACAGAAGCTATAACTGGTTTAAAAGGGATGCCTAGGCAGGTTTCCTAGGTGCCTCTGAAGGGTTGCCTGCCTCGAAGGCTTCCGCTCGGTTGTGTCATTTGTTTTTCCCCCTCACATGAATAAGTAATTATCTGAATACCCTTGAAATACATTACATGATGTCTATGGTAGGATTAGAAAGCTCGACAACAATATTAAGGTCCTTAACAGATTTCAAACTCGCTTCATTGTTTGATGTTATCCATGGTTAGTCTTGTTTGATGTTCTTGATCTTCATATGAAGTTATGCATTATCTCTTATCTTTTCTACTTTGTTTGAAAAATGTACATGGGTCATAATTGTTCCTTCTGTATGATTAATGTATAGACAAAGTTCTCAAATGTCAATACAAATGAAAATATATTTAGTCAGACCAAACATTAGTATGGATATTGTCCACGACATTAACAATTGACAAAAATAACTGCCTCATTAGTGAGACGTCCGCCTCGCTGATTAGGCAGTCTGCCTAGGCAGTAACAGGGGTTCTACTGCCTCAACCCACCCAAGCAGTTGTATACTATATAATGAGGTAAGACATGCTTTGGCTTATCCCTTCTAGGGAAAAATCCAACCTGGTCCAACGAATATGTGCGCATTGGGAGCTTGAATTTGACTGAGCGCGCCTTACTTTATAGTCAGTTCAAAAAGATGGTTTCATGAAGGAACATCCTTGGTTTGTAACTAATCAACAAAATTAGATAGCTCAATCTTACATTTTAGAATTTAAAGGAATTCAGAGTAGATGCTGTTGGAGGATTGCAGGTGTGGATATTGCATGAGTTCAAAAATAGAACATTGGCTTTATTTCTTCATGTGCTCTCTTTCCTCCTTGGATTGAGGTCTGTTCTGGTGGCAGTGTGGCACTGCCGTCCATGAGAGATGACATGTCTGGATCACTAATTAATAACTCAGAAGGTGTGAATAATATGCTGTTATCGGACATGTTTAAAGGAAAAAAAAACCAGCATTTTTGAAGAGGATCATAGAGAAATAGTTGGGCTCTTGCTTTTGTGCGAGCATTCATTTTTTCTTGATCTTTGGTCAAACACTTGTAGGCTTCAGCATCTGAATCATCTTTGTTTGATTCTCTATGAGGCCACATTCCCAGGAAACTCAACTAGTCTAAGGAATTTCATTCTCTCCAATTATGTCCAAGAGCTGTCATCAGTCTATCCTTTCATCAGGAAATGCCTTTGAATTTGTGAATTATACTGTTACTAGTGTGGGTACAAGCCGAATAATACCTTGCTGGATGAAAGCTTGTTACTTGAGTAATAAGGTATTCTCAGTGACTACGTGTCCAAACTTATGATTGAAGTTTGCACTGGAAGTTAGTTTCTTAGACATCGAGCTAGGTCAGTGAGGTTAAAGGAATGATCTCTATGCTGTTTCTTTTCTGTTTTTTCTTTTTTTGAAGGTGGATGGTACCACATTTTATAAAAACAAAAAAGTGAATACACAGTGTAACCTCCAAGAAAAACAACTCCCTAAAAATCCCCACCATGTAAATACGGTATGCGAAAAAAAGGCCCCAAAATGCCCCTCAAAAGATTCCCACCTGGAAATATCCCACATTTCCTCAGAAGACCACCCCACCCCCACCACACCCTATAATCTATCCTGCGATCTAAAACATCTCCACACAAACAAGCGACCCAAAAGCCCTTACAAGCAGAACAAGCTATGGGTTAAAGTCCTTTTAGCAGTCGATCCCTCAGACCTTCAAGCGCCTCCCGTCGCTCACCTACATGAGAAAATGAACAGGATGGCTTAGGCCCATCCGCTTCCACCTCCCCCAGAGCACTGCGGCATTGGTTGACTTGATCTTCCCATTGCTGGACCCTAGAGTCTGGAACAAGGTCCATGGATATCCCCACGACACTGGCCAGCTTCTGCACTTCTGCAGTGAGAGATCTCCCGGAAAGCACCCACTGTCACCGGGAGATGAGGGCTGGACGACGGTCTGCTAAGACTTCAGATCTGTGCGATGGTCATCTGAAGCTCCTGATCACTAACTGTAGGAGACTCCCTACCTGGGCATTGCTGGTCCCCCAAACCCTCGTCGCCGCCAAAAAGCCCTGATAATGATGTCCCCCAATTGCCTTCGCCGTTGACATCTGTGCTGAGAGGCCAAAGCTGAGATGCCAGATCATCCTCCTGATCAGCACCCTCAGGGGAAAGGAAGCTCCCATCCCCCAACTGATCATCCTTCTCTCCGGCCGCCAAAGAATCTGCCCTCTCCTGGGTTCCTTCCGGAGAAGAAGGCAGAGCAATTGGGTGGGGGTAGCTCCTCAGCCACAACCCTAGACTCTTCCGCGATCGGATCGGGTTGCATAAAAAGGCCGCCGACAATCGGGTCTGGTCTGTCTGGACCCCCACGACCCGACAAGGAACAGACAGGCCCAATGATCAAATCCGGCCCGTCAAACTCCCCTACCGTGTCAATATGAATACAGTGTGGGATTCAAAATTCGAATCACCCGCTTCCCTCTATCACGGACCGCCCGGTCCACCCGGCAACCTCCAATGTGGTTCTCCTGTTGGACCGTCGTCTTCTCCGGGTGATCAGACATTAGGGTTTGTAAATGGCGTTGCTCAGCCTGTGCCGCCACCTTGTCGTGTGAGAATAGAGATGCCCAGGACCTCGATGTCGATCCCCCGCCCATCTCTGCCTTCTTCTCCTTGACCCAAACCTCAAAGATAAACCACCTAATGGCTCGTCATCACCTTCACCAGAAGCTCCCCAGCCTCAACAGCCACAAGTACCCTAACCTTAATCCCCTGTGTGTCCTCCAGTGCTTGGTCATCCAACCTAATCACATGGCCAGCCACCTGAGCCACTGCCACCATCACTTCCTTTCTCCAAAGGTGAAGCAGTAAGCCATCACTTGAGATCCAGGTGACTCTCGGCACATTCGAGATCTTGGCGCCGACCGAGGGATCCCACCTCCTCACCCTGCAATTTATGCCCGATAGAACAACTGACCCTGCCTTGAGGATCTTGTCAGCAAGGTCTTGCCTTCTGCAGGCCTGGCAGATGATCGCCGCGGAGCAGTTCGCTGCCCAGTATCCCGGTTGGAAACATTGGAGACACCTCCCTAGCGACAGGTGTGGGTTTCGCCCTCCCATCTCTCTTCCGGCCATCGCCGTCTCTCCTATGCCCAGGCCTCATCTTTTTTCTGAAAATTATTGTGATAGTAAAAAGAGGAAGTATAAAGCAAGGGAAGCTAAATAGGATCTTAAACCTAACGACATATCAGATGGACCATCAAACTACCAAGGGGTATTGCGTTTTTTGTGGCAAATTCAAGGAGAACCTTCATCATCTTTTCCTCAGTTGTGGAATCATTGTTTCTGTTTGGAAGACTTTCTTCTGAGCTTTTGGACTCCCTGGGCCTAGGGCTGGCAATGAGCCAAGCCACTCGCGGGCTACTCGAGCTCGGCTCGAGTTAAGCTCAAGTGGGCTCGCCTAGTTTGTTTAAGTGAGCCGAGCCTGAGTTTGGGAGATAGCTTGATCACATAAAGGAGCCGAGTCCGAGTACGGCCAGGCCAACTTGGTTAGCTCACGAGCCAGCTTGTGTCAAAATAAACCATCATTTATTTTAAAGTGAGCCAGCGCCCTTAGCTCACCAACTTTCATTAACTCGGCCGAACTTGCCAGACTCAATGCGCATTTGGAAACATTTTATGCTGGGAAGAATATTCAGTGCTAATTTTTTTTAACCCACCTGAAAAATTTAACCACCTGTCCCTTGTTAGTCCTAGATCGGATAGTCACTTTTTGTCCCCTCCCCAGTTTTTCTATAAATTAACCTGGTGCTTTCCCACTCCCATGTAGCTTTGGGCTGACCAAGGATCTTAATCCTTGTTGTCCGGAGAAGGAATTGTGGAATATCACTCTCCCTGTGATGCTTTGACCTATTTGGAGGGAGTACAATAACAAGATTTTCAGAGATGTGTTTAAAGGCTCTTCAGACATCTTCAGGAATTGTGTTTCCTTCCTTCACGAGTGGCAATTCCGGAGGACTGGGGAAAAGAGTTTCTGATTCTTCAATTTTGGATAAACTTAATGCTTATTTGACTTTATGTTTGTAATGTGTGGATCTGGATGTTTCGAGTTTAGGGGGCTTTGGTAGGGCTTGTTATCACCTTGATATATGCCACCTTTTTTTGGTTTTTTGTTTGTACTCTTTACAATTTTCACTGGATGAATTGTGGTCTTTTGACCACCTTCCAAAAGAAAGGGAAGGTAAAGAGGATTTTCATTTCCCTTGCAAGGAAGTACGCCAAATAACCCCTCCATTTATCAACAGAAACCCCAGTTATACATGGAAGATAAGGCTCTAAAACTAATATTTTCAATGTATATTCTACTTTCCTGAGAAAATGCTGTTTCTTCTTCCTGCAAATGCTCCAACAAATTGAGTGCAGGATAATGAGCAGAATTCTATTTCTGGTGCATCTCTGGATGGTTGCTTGATCTTTGTTTCTGAAATAGTTCAACATCTCTTGGACTGAATTGAAAGTACCTTGCTGGTTGACAAAGAGATGATCTACATCCTCATCATCAACTGCGCAGAAAGAACACAGGGTGTCACAATCCCTTTTCCATTTCCTCCTCTAAATGTTGGTGACAATTCTTCGTTTGAAAACACACAAATGTCCTTTGATAGGGACTTCTGATTTTTTTTATAAGTTAGGTAAGGTCCTTTAACATTCTGTGTAATTAATAAAGATATATATTCATCATGAGAAATTTGTCTTTAAGATAACAACTATCTCCTCACTTTGCCTTCCAAAATAAAGTAACCAAGCCCTTCATTCTTCAGTTCTGTTTAGGTGATCGTAAAATTGCAGATCTGTTGTTTGTCTCCATTCTTGTTAACATATGGTTCTTTTTGGATGATTTGCCAGGTCCAGAAGCATGTTGAGGTCCGAGTGGAAGCCCACCATAAGTACATTAGTTCCTTACTAGAGAGGGCAATCAAAATTGCCACAGAGCAAATTGCATCGACAACTGGTCTTCACATGACTGGGACTGAGCTCACAGACCTAGTAGCAAAGATGACAACGATTTCCCCATGTGAAACTTTTAGCCCTTCTGTGGTGCCTCAGCTGCCTGTGGGTGCTGCAAGGGTCCACGGACCAGAAGAAAAGTTCTCCCACTCATTGGCATCAGAAGCTGAGTTGTGCTATACAAAGCTGCAAAACCTGAAGAGGAAGCCCTACTAAATTGCTGGCATCCATTTTGTGCGAGCTAAAAGAGTTCTGTCATCTTGGCAAGGGCTGAAGAGAGCTGAACAGAGTGTCTCATGCTGTTTTTCTGACATTTGCACACAATGGTGAATTGGCTAACAAAATCCCATGCAGAAGCGAAGCCCCGGATTCAAATTGGATCGAGAATAATGATGATTTCGTTCCTGTAAGGGATGGGGTATAGAAAATTTCCCACTTGAAACAACCTTGTTTAATGGGCATTGTCTTGGCCATACAGTTGCATTGTGTAGTCGCCTCCTAACCTGAATAGGCTGTTTGGTTGCAGCTGATTAATGTGATTATAGCTATCGTAAGCTCATTTTCTCTTGTAATCAGAGTTAAGTTTATGGTGTAGAGCACCATCATTGTTATGGTAGAACCAAGCTCAAGTTTGTTAGACATGATTGTTAGGGTAGCCTCATCTTTTGTTTATCATTTTCCAGCCAAATGAAGTTTACAGTAGAGATAGCTGGACTTGCGTTCATTGTTAACCTCTTCGAAGTAATATTGTGTAAAGGGCTCTTACATGAATATTCTTGTTAAAATTTACTTCTATGATAAGCCCTCTTAAAATGTCAATATCACGAATACTTTCCTTGAATATTTGTAATATTACCCCTCCCCTTAGTTATTCAACTGTAAGATAGAAGAATTGGCTCAGGGTACTCCAAGTAAACGAACATTCTGCTAAAATAAGGTATAAAAGTTATTACCCATTCTTTCTCGGATGGTTGTTCTGGCAGTTATATTTTTGAGAGGGACACGTTCATAATTTTTATCCCCCCAATAGGTTTTGATGTGAGTTGGTGAACCTTCATTAGGGTTGAGTAACGAACAATAGCGGCGGACTTAAATGTGACAAAATTTCATCTGTAGGGGGCTATTAGTGGTAGGGATACTTTAAGAAGAAAAGGGGGCTTTTAGTGACACAGTGTTACACTGTTCACCTACTTTGTATTGTACCCCTTCGATGATGAATGAAGGCAGCTTTTAGTGACCCCAAAAAAAAGGAATGCCTTAACAAGTTTTCTTCATATAAATGAATGCTTAACAAGGATACTCATGTAAAAGATCTATTATGCAAATCTACATTTGTCAAGGACATTCGTAAAACAAAGATATTCTGTGAGTTTCAGGTGGACCTAATGAGTTTAGGACAAACCCAATCTTATTCACCTAGATTAAGGTGGTCATAAGGAGTTTACAGTGTAGCAAAACTCATTGAAACCCTGCATCCAGACAATTAACCCTCCTCCCATTGACTTGGAGGGCTGATGCTTGCAGATGGCATTACTCATGTTGTTATCAATAAGAGGCAAGGTCCTGCTGGATTTCACCTCCTAGGGTTAGCTGATCCTATCAATTGCATGTTGCATACCGATCCTACGGTTCTTATTTCTAAAGCGCTCTTCTTGTCAAAAAAATTCTCTTTCGACGATTAATGGTTGAATAGTTGTTGGAATAGTAGGGACATGTGATGTCCAATTAGCACAAATCTTGCAGAAAATTTGTTTTTCGGGCCGGGAATTTGCTTATCTGGCCTTACCTATAAATAAATTAATGGGACCATAGTCCTCTTCAAATCATTACTAATTCGTCAAAATGATGGGAAAGAGGTAAGTAATAACACATATTGTAGGTGGATGCTGCAACACGGGATGCTTATAGATGAGGCATATGATGACAGAATAGAAATGAGAAACAAATTGTTTATAAACAAAAATAAATAAATAAATGGAAACACTTTACTAACGAAGAGTATGGATCATCAAATCTACGTAGAGATATCTATCAAATCATAGGTTCTGACCTTATCTATTGATCTACTAGAATCGTTAGCTTAAGAGAGAAAAGGACTCCCAAATACTTGAAAAAGGCAGCTACCATCCTTCATCCCCAACTCTTATATCTGTTTTAATGGAGGGATAGGGAAAAAACAAATTTAGTCTCGGATGTCGTAATCTTGTCTCAATCACATGATGTCTAGGCTGACAATAGATGACAAATTTTCGCTCTCAACTTAGGAAGCATCACATTTAAATTGGACATTCTTAAGCTTTCTGCCATCTGATTAGAAATCAGATGTCAAAGAGAAAGTGATCTTATGAAGGACCCTCACCGATGCACCAAATGGATATGAGGACCATACACACATTACTATTTAGGTTGCATGCTTAAAAAAATTATGAGATAACCCAAGGATAAAAAAGTAAATAAAGCTCTAAAAATCTGAATACTTATATGAGATTTCGATTGTATTGTACTTTTTGATTTCGTTTTATAGTGTCTTGAGTCTCTTGACAAGTCTCCATATAAATGATTTGGTGGACGTACATGCAGTTATCCACTCCCATTCTATATTCTCTCGTTATCATTTTTTTGAAATGAAGACTTTCAAAGCCAATTCCAAAGAATCTTTGTGCTCCCTCCTTTTCACTGGTGGAGATAGATGTTAAGAAGATACATATTATGCCGAGAATCCGTATTATAACCAAGTGAGAAAGAAGAAATGTACAGAATCTACATTATTAGGACTAGACGATTCATTTTTCCCATTATTTTTAAAACATGATCCTCTAAACCGTAGTCGTGGTAGACCCACCAACTCATGTTCACACGGTCCGAGACTATTCTTGTCATTCCACTCAGTGACGGATGCAGAAATTTTATTTAGTAGGTTACTCGGATAGTGGGCCAATGAGGTCACTTTATTGAATTAGAATCAGTGAGTCAATGGAATCACTCTAATAGGTCGGGATCAATAGCCAATCACTCGAATAGGCCAAAATTAGAGGGCCTAAGCGAATTTTGCAAAATCCAATAAATCACGAGACTCCACTGAGGATATTTGGATCCACCACTGATTCCACTCTCTCTTTAGTATTTCTTTATAGGATTTTTCAATTTTTGGTCCTTTTAATCTATCTAATTTAAGAAAAATACTCTATAATCTCTATATTTAGTAAAGACTCTCCAAGATTTCATTTTTTTTAGAAAAACAGCTCAGAAAATTTTAAAAAGGTCCTTGAATACCATGAGATATTTTAGAAAAACTCCCGGTCTTTGCCATATAAAAGTGAGAGATTATAAGGAGTCTTTAGTCTTTACTAAATACAGAAATCATAGAGATTTTTCTCTAAATTAAATAAATTAGAACTGCTAAGAACTAAAAAAACCATTCTTATTATCTTATCTTAGGAGAATGACCAAAGTGCCCTTGAGAGGCCAATGGGAGGGTCTCATTCCCAAAATTTCTACATCCTATTCTCAAGTCTCAACTCACATCGGATGGGTGAGGAAGGCCACGACGTACCGGCTCGTGTTTTGCTTTTTTGGGTTTATTGCATATATACCTTTCAATACAACGTATTTGCATGTATTTCTAACTCTCACGTATTAGCATCAATATTTTTGAAATTTTTAAAAAATTGTACCTACACCCCTCAATCTAATGATTTTGCACAAATATTCTTAACTTCACTAATATTTTGCACATATATCCCATAATTCACTAAAATTTTGCATTATATACCTCCGACACCTCCGGTGATATCATGATTTATACAATACTTTTGACATATTTTGTTGCAATTCACCTAAATTTGATAGGAGGGGTATAAATGCAACATCTTGAAGATTTCAAGCATATTGTTGATAATATGTGAGAGTTGAGGATACACATGTAAATACGGTATATTTGAAGAGTATATTTGCAGAAAACCTTTTTTTTTTTTTTTTTGGAACTTGACGTACACGTTTGTGTTACTGCACCGTTTTCCTCTGACATATAATTGCCGCATAAGAGTGCGGTGTTGGGAAACAGTGATATTATACCGGTTTTTTACGTGAAAAGTGACAAAAAACCATACACTCCAGCCGTGCAACACTCTCACAGACGCGTACCTGTCCGGTGCATATAGATGCGTTGCTCTATTCAGATTCCGGCAGGCTCTCGAAAGCCAGCCCCCACCCCCTCCCTAGTGATTGGCTGGCCTGTGATATTTCCGACAAATCTAAAGAACCGGTAAGAAAAAAAAAAAGGTGACATTTTTATCAGCTTTTGCAGCAAAACTACGAATCCTGCTCGATAACCGGCGCCCCAGATTTTTCTCCTGGAGCAATCTAATAGATTTAGATGTGGGGTCGCCTTTTTTCTGGTCCTGCTGTGTTTTTTGTTGTTGTTCTTGTTTCGTACAGTGCTCTCTCTCTCTCTCTCGCAGCTACCCCTCCGAAGTAGCAGGGCCTGTGCAGGTGGCTGGGGCGTCGCTGGCTCGAAATCCGGCGATTCGTGCGGTGGCTCGGTCTGGGTACTTGTTGTTCTTTATCCTTGTGTTTGTGATTTGTCTCCTGGTTCTTCTGGGCGTGTACCGTTTCTTTTGGTTTTTTGATTCGTAGTGGACCTAGTGGTGTGGTTTGTGTGCTGCTTTTTTTTTTAAAAATTTCTTTCTATTGGTGTTTGGAGAGGTCATGATTCATGCCTGGATTTGGAAACTTTTGAGTTTGCAATTACTGCGCCCTTTTGGTTATTTTGAAATCAGGTTTTTAAGCCTTTTTGATGCCCACTGCAGGCTTCAAAATCCAAATTTGGAGCAACGTCGTCTCCTTCTCTGCCATTTTGTTTGTTAATCTTCTCTGCAAGGATGTAGTTTTTTCCCCCCCTTCCTTGGCATTTGGACTGTAAATTCTACTGGGCTTGACCAAGGGAAATGGCGTCTGCCACCCCAGAACTCAACGTTTGTGGAGGTAGATTAGGGTGTCTCATGGCTGGAGCTAACTCCCCCTTGGCATTCTAAAAAGAGAATGAAACCGATAACTGCATTGATGTCTGAAATGCGCATTTGGAACTAGGAGCACAACAAATCTTCAGTCAGGGCTTCAAAGATAGAATTTAAAGCCGTTTTAAGTCGATTATTTTCATAACATTATATCATTCATATAGTTTCTATCAGAATTGATGCAGTGGGTTTAGAAGTAACAAAGCTTCAAGGCAGTTTTCCTGTGTCTTTTTCTTAACTTTTATATGCCTAGTTTTTCATAATATGTTCCCACATTTTAGGAAATATTTAAAACTTCTCTCGTAAATCATTGAATCTAGGGATATATAAATGAACCAAGTGGAGCTGAGCTCCGCTCTGCCCCACCTTGATTAGCTTATGTAACAATGAGTTTGATCTTGGCTCAAACTCAAATGAATTTGGCAAACTTTGGTCAAACTCAGTTTGATTATGTCGGAGTTGTACTTGAGCTCGACTCAAGCTCCTTTACATTTGATGGAGTTGAGCCAGCAGGTGACCCATGCATTCGTTCATACATGTGCATGTTCATGTGTGTGCGCACACATTAGTTTATAACACTGCTGCCCCCTGTGCATTTGAAACATTCAACGTGTGAGTAAATTGTCCCCAACAATGATTTATTCAAGCTTTGCTTTCTTAATTCAAGTGTGAACTCGTTGTTCATTGAGCATCTCTGTTCGCTGGCACCCCTAATAAGATCTGTTAGACTCAGTTAGAGAGCCATGGAATAACCTCACTTATTTCCACAAACAATATGTAAATAGCTCAAATTCATACTTAACCTTTTTATGTTCTGTAATTACCACTCCTTCTGATAATCAAGCTTTACTGACAATCCAATTTCTTGCTCTGATGTTGCAGAATTGATTGACAGACGTTGATCTTGGGCAAACTAGACTTAACCCAAAATTCCTTTCTCATGAAGTCTCTAATTTTACTTTGAGATAAAAAAAGAGACTTTTGTAATGACTGAAAGCCATGTTAAATTGGAGCTTCTTTGGTTGATGACTGCCTATTTAGAAAAAACAATGTCATAGTTTATAAGCTAACATGTAATAACCTTTTGTGTAAGAGGTTGAATAAAGTTTCTTGTGATAACATTAGCAAGTCATTGCATTGTTGGGAACGCTAGCTGAGGAGAGAAGGAAAGCAACATTGGAAAAGAATCTCTACATACCAAGAAACTCAGGAAAAGCCAGTATATGGTACTTTAGTCTATGTGGTTCTGTGAAATTTTGTATAACCAACCATGGCGAGAAGATATTTTTCAATGTATTTGTTTGTTTTAAGTTTGGAAACATGACAACTTTGGCTAAAAGTAGTTTTTTTTTTTTTTTTTTTGAGGTGCTAATAGCACCAGAAGAAAGGGGGACAAAACTCAGTTAATGAAAAACTGGCAACCAATTTACTTGAAATTAGTTTCTGTTTGTAACAAAATGCTGCTGATTTTCTATTGAAACTCAGTTGAGTTTTGTGATTCTTGTCCATTTCATGTTGTATGAGTGCTGGTTTCTGTAGAAGCTGGTAATAATGGCCAAAGAGACTCAACTCCCCACATTCAGAAAAGAAGGATCCAACTCCCTTTCCTAAAGGTTACACACTAGAACTCGTTCCAAAGAACAAGTTAGGAGGTTGTGGAACAGTTACTTTGATGTGCATCTCAACAGTCACCACTAGCCATATTGATTGCCTGGTTGTCAGTCTCTTACATCAGTGTATCTGATCTGCATGCTGACTTGCAACGTGTGACCATGATGACTGCCTCTGTAATGGTTCTGCAGTAGATTTTTTTTTACCCACTACTTGTTTGTCTTATGGGTATTATTTCTTACCAGGAATAAGGCTGAGTACTTAATTTACCATTAGTCTTCTGTAATTCAATGTACACATGGTGGATAACTAACACTGTTCTCTGTTAGTAGTCTCTGCAGATGATGTCATACCAACCGAAGCCTATATCTAGTGTAAGATTAGTTCCCAACAGTCCAGTAGCTCATGATCAGCAGCTAGAAATGTGTGGAAATGCTATAGTTCCTAGCAACGGAATGAACAATGTCAACAATCCTGCATTAGTATCAAAGCAGCGTTTGAGGTGGACAAATGAGCTTCATGAGCGTTTTGTGGATGCTGTTTCACAACTTGGTGGCCCAGATAGTGAGTAATTTGTCTCAATTTCACCAAATCAATATATGGGTTTCAATGTTTGCATTTATCATTCATTGAAAGATATATTCCTGGAAGATAATCTCTATGGATTACATGGTCTTTACAGACAACCCCCCCACCCCTGATGTGGTAACTCCTCAAAGGAATTCTATATTCATGTTTGGTTGAGATACGCCCAATTCTATGTTCCCAATATTTCTTACAGGATTTAAATAGAAGATATTTTTACCTTTTAACCCTAGAAATGTAGTGTATTTAGGTTTTAACCTTTCTAATCTTGATATTTACAAACAAGCCCTCACAATCTTCCGTGAATTGGTGAAAGGCCCCTGAAAATTACAAGTCCCTGAGAGTTTTACAAATAAGCCCCTACAAAGGGCTTATTGGTAAGAAAGTTGTGATTATGGGGCTTATTTGTAATATCAAACATTTATAGGGGCTAAAAAATAAAAATCCATAGAAGATATCATAAACTGGAATATTGATTAGGAAGAATGTTGTCATTTTGGCTGCTTAGTGCAAATGTTGTCATCTTGGCTACTTAGTACGCAGTTCTGCAGTGTGTTTACCAGTCAAAATGTTGAGGAAATGGCTATACTATCATGTATCACTTTTTTTGGTTTAAGGCGAAGAAAAGCCCATCAATTCAGGTTCCATCTATAAGCATTCCATATATTGTCTGTAAAGTTGATTAATGGATATCCTATCTACACCACAGCACTCCACAAGCTTATACATACACTATGCTATGTTTGTCAAAGATATGGATGGTATTATTGACAAGCTTTTTCTTTTAGGCTAAAACCAGGTGCCATGCAAGTCTTGCTTGTTGTGAAGTTTTCAACTAATTATCCGCTACATGCCTAGAATTTTCATTTAAGAATGTTGGCAAAAGCCATTTCCCATGCTGTGTATTCATGAGTCACTCAACTCACTCACTTCATTCCAATATCAGTTCTGGGCCTCTCCACCCACCAAAGTTTTGAGTTGACGGCTCGTTCCTAGCAGAGCCGGTTTAAACATTGGGCTCCCCTATTTGGTCCTGCTGTTTTGGGGAGTGCTGCCTGCCATATCACTTACCTTGGGGTCATCACACAGGGTTTCTTTGCGAAAGCTATTCTGACATGTACCTGTTATTCATAAGCCACTATATGCCTACATTAGTCCTAGGCATCTCCACCTGTCAACTCAAGTTTCGGGTCAATGATTTGGGGCAGGTGCAGGCGAAGGCACAAGATGTGGGAGTTGGATAAATGGAAGTTTGGTTCCCTTGTATACAAAGTCATTCTGGGTTAAGGTTTGAAAGATTCCCTTCCCCTTCACTAGTACATATGGAAGCTGGATAATCAGTTTGCTGATTGAAATCAGCTGAAGAAAAGGAGAGTTCAAAGCCTAAACAGAAGATGCAGACTTACCATTAACTTCGTAAGATAAATTTTTTTTATGTGCACATAGGAGACTCTTACTCTCCATGTGGCTATATTAGCTAAAGTAACATCGTCCTAACATTCAAGATCCTAATCTTTCTTTTATGCTAGGAAATGATATTAATGTTGTACAACTTTCCTCACCTTGCAGGGGCCACTCCTAAAGGCGTCCTAAGAGTTATGGGTGTAAAAGGACTAACCATATACCATGTCAAAAGCCACTTGCAGGTATTGTGTTCACATGATAAATATCCCTCTTGGAGACATTTCTGCATCCTCCCTGGTTCATTATGATTTCTCTACTAAATAAATTTCTTTATTCATTCAGAAATATCGGCTTGCAAAGTATCTTCCTGAGTGTTCCATGGATGGTAGGCAGACGTTAATTACCGATGATGCAAATCTTGTAGTCAAGTACCTGAAAAGGCTTTGATTGTGCAGATTCAAAGGCAGGAAAGAAAGAACCCGGGGAGCTGATTTCCGGCTTAGATAACTCATCGTAAGTTTAACTTTGTTTCTTTTTGTGTCCAATTGTAATGTTAAAAGTGACATCTGGGTGTCGTACATTTTATTCATGCCTTACATGAGTGCTTTGTTTTCTTAAAGAAAAATGCTGTGGTATTCTTGCGATAAAGAGGATGGATTTGGTGAGAACCGGAGACGGATTTTCCCCCAGAAGAAAACCCAGATTTCAGATTCATAGCTAAATTTAACTTTTGGGCACATACATTATGAACGGAGATGAGCTCCCATTAGATTTACCAGTGGTGTCTATATGTTATAGTGGTTGTTTTCTCATGCGTGCTCATATTCATCACCACATCAGGTTTGTCACTGACATCTATGTCTGTTTGCTGATCACTGGCTGAAACATCGGTGTAGTAGATCAAGTCAATGCTTGTCGTGCTGCAAAGTACCCAAAATCAATAATAGAGTTAAAGCCATCCCAACTCAAGTTCCATACCATTTCCTGGCTATTACATGCCATTTCTTTCTGTCATAGTGAAATTCTCCCCCTCAGCAAAATAAATCTCTGTTAACCTGGCATCAACCATTATATGTTGGTCCTAAATCACTGGCCTATACAACTTTAAGCAGATGAGGGTTGCAACTTTGACAGGGATGCCTTTGTCTCCTCCAATATATAGTTTAATCTATTGCAATAGTGAAAGGAGTGCACATGTTTCTCAGTTCCATTTAAATTCTCGTAAAGCGGAAGAATGTACTTAAAGTCTTTAAAGAAAATATGATAAGTCTTTAAAGGAGATGCGACTTTGTTTATGAGTTTGAGTTCATTGTGAAGATGTCATTTGAATGTTGTTATGTTGGTGATTTCTTTCTTCTGCATACTATTTGATAAATTAATGGACAAGTGACCGGTGTACATTTACCTTTTCTGCTATTAGTGGAATGCAAATAACAGAAGCAATTAAGTTGCAGATGGAAGTGCAGAAGCGTCTGCATGAGCAGCTAGAGGCAAGCTTTCCTCATCCTGAATCTTAACCCTGAAATTCTTTGTAGTGCTTAGATTCCTTACAGTAACATTACCTATCCATTATGTATACATCACCGGTGATGCTAGAAACACATTGGCGTCTATTCTAAAACAGCATGATGTGATTTGGAGTTCTTAATCTTTAGCATGAAACTCAAACTGCACATGGATTTAAAAAAAAACTCTGATATCTAACGGGGCCTTTGGTTGTACTGCAATGGACTTGTCTTATAAACATTTCTTTTTATAATGAAAATGGTTGAAATGGGTTGTTTGGTAAAGTGACTAACATGCATTTCAAATTTTCAATGATGTTCACTTTAATTAAACACAACAAAGAAAAAAGAGAGAGAGGGATAGACCTATTTCCTTAGCTATCACGTGTACCCTAACAGGCTCGACCCCAGCCCTTTCTCCTCTGTGGCATCTGCACCCTTCCCTGTCTAACCTTATGTTTCCACCTCGGCTACTGGCTCTGCTCCCCTCTTTTCCTCCAGGCCTGCAACACTGGTTGCATGCCAGAGATGTGTCTCACTAGCTTCCTCTCTCTTCCCACGTAGCATTTAGGTTTTGTGATTTCATTTTATTATCTAGAAGGGTGTTCTATAGATAATACTTAAAGTTCAGTAGGGAGTTTGTGCAAAAGGACCTAGAGATTTGATTGAGACCTCCATCATGACAGCAGTGTTGAAGGTGAGGAAGGGTCAGCATATTCTGCATGCTGGCCCTATTTTCGAGCTCAAGGTGAGGAAGGAGATTCCCTTGGGTTAGCTTGTGGATTTAATCTAGGGTGCCTAGGTTAGAAATTATATCATCAGAGTTATTGGGTCATAGGATTTCAAGGATATTTGGGGGCATAGAGGGATTTTAGCTTGCTCATAATATACTATGAAATACTCTGTTTTTTATTTAATAAATTTTGAGGTACTAACCTCTTCCAAAGTAATTAATGGGTCATGGTAAGTTAGGTTACTCCATCTGCATATGCAGGAGTCTTAACTTCTTTTCTGTTCGTTCAAATGATGATTTGTGATTTCCTTATGTGTTCTGTCTTTTGCAGTACAAGTAATGCTATTATAATACTGTCGTTTGAAGGCTGAGAAATTTTCATCTAAAACACATGGCATCCCTCAAAGTAATTATTACCAATACATTTTTTAAATCCATCCATGTTGTTTATATGACATTTTTTAGTTCCAATAACAACTTCACCCAACACGTTTTTTGCTACATCAGGTGATACATATATTGAAAAACTAATTTCTTTGTCAACCCAATCTTGTTTTTAAATTGTGCTCATACAGACAAGCATCTTTTTCAAGAACTTCTATGCAATATTTGTGGACTGTGAGTTTCAACTTGTGATCGAAAATGTGTGCTAGCATCTGAATATTTCACTTCTGCTGCTGTCACAACCAGGCTAAAAGGATTGCTTATCCTTGTGTTTAACATTCACCATCTATTTTTTTTTCAAAATCTTCATTTTTAATAAAAAATTCACTGTGCTGATTATAAGCACAGGAACCTAGATGACATGCTATAGGGGTTTTATCAGTCTAAGTTTGAAAATATGTGTTGAAGGATGAAGGAGGCATGGCCAACCAACTCATGGGAAGAACAACAAATCCCACTAGGACATAGGATTTGTTGGTGAATAATTTTTTTAATGTATGCTGCATTTATTGCTCGTTTAATATGATTAGTAAAATTTGTGGGCGTTCATGCTTAGCTTCATATTCTCTGGAGACTTGCATTTAACTGTTGTTGTCTTTTGTGCAAAATGAGGGAAATTCTATACTTTCTTGGCGTTGAAATTGTTGTTTGCAAGAGAATGTTGTGTTCATTTCTTTGCATGATTTCTTGCATAGATGTTGCAAACAGGGTCTATATCTATACTTAGCTTACTTGAAAACAGTGGAGAAGACCTGTGACTGAACAAACATAAAATTGGAAGCCAAAATGCCATTCTCAGTTTCCCTTTTATGGTTATGTAATTCTCGTGTCTTAGATGTTTTCTATCTGTTTATCTGAACTTTCAACCATATCATATGTTGATGTGACGAATCCATTAATTATTGTCGCAAATCCATTCATTACAGAGTGATTTGTTTGCCACCCATAAATTCTCTAGAAAGTGATTAAGGGCTTGCCCACAATAATTTTACCCTTCAAAGGTCATATGTTTCTTCATACCACACAGTAAGGAGCACAAACCATACCTCAAATATTTCCCCAATACATGCTGACTGTCTGGGATGATAGTACATATCATCAAGTCCAGGGTAAGCATCGGTCATACAGTAATACATTGATAGTAGGCATGAGTGGCAATTCGGGCGTCATTAGTGGTACAAGCTACTAGAAATGGTAGGAGCACAAGCAATTTCAGTACTATGGCATATGTCCACTTCTCAGTTTCTAGCCTGCAAGTTTTGGGAATTGATAGACTGTAATGTTTTGGGAGGTCTTAGGATGTCATAGATGATTCTGTATTTTGCTTATGGGGGGATGATGCTTTATTTCAATCATCATAATGTCTCATTCTGGGTTCAGCATACGTTTGGTGAAAACTGTAAAATAATTATTGGAGCAGCTCTAGCCGGTGCGTGCTTTTCTAATTGAAATCACCCTCCTCCAACTCTTTTTCTAACTTCTAACCCATGATTTAGGTCCAAAAGCAGTTGCAGCTTCGGATAGAAGCTCAAGGGAGATATCTGCAGAAGATAATTGAGGAGCAGCAGCGTCTCAGTGGTGTACTTCCCGAAGAACCAGGGATGAGTGACCCCACCCTGGCACAGGGTGACATGTGCCGGGATTCAGACAAGACTGACCCCTCAACACCTGTTCCATCATCCGAGTCTCCCCTGCAGGACAAGCCTGAATGTGAGCATGGCGTCGGCGGTGGATTCTTCCAGTGCCTTAATCAGGATGAATCTTTATCTTCTCGCCATGAGCCGCTGACACCGGACTCCAATTGCCATGCTAGTTCCCCATTGGAGAGCCCAAAACATGAAGCATTGACCAAGGGATAGCAGAACTCCAGTTAACAAAGGCATGCAGTGCAGAAGCTACTGGTGCTTGCACATCATGTACTTGAGTCAAGCTCAGGTTCATCTTTTCAACAGATCTCAACATCTCTTAGCAGGAACAATCTTGGTTCCTCAGGCACTTCAGTGGGGATTGGGGTGGTTCTAGTCGTCTTAATACCCACGGCTTTAGCATTTTAGAAAAATATTGTTGTTAGGGACACTGAAGACTAGATGTTCTGATGCATCTGATATTTAATGTTGGAACAAGTCTTTGCTAATAATAAGCCTCTCACTGCTGTGCATGCATCAGTCTTCAGCATTAATGCGATGTTTGGATACCATAGATCAAAAGGTAGAAGGTATGCTTTTTTTGTTTTAAGGAAAAAATCATGGTTTAGCTCTTGTACGATTCAAGATGGGACTCTCTTGCATGGGCCTTTTGACGTGAATGTCTGTCGGAAGGATATCCCCAGGCCAAATGACTAGAACATCCTCGTAACAATGCCATGGCTTTATTTCTATTGAGGCGTTGTTTGGAGAGCTGTAAAATAATGAAATCTTTTGATTTTGAAATCACTGTTATTAAAAGTCAAGGAAAAAATCATCAATTTCGGTCACTTTTTGTAAAAACAAACGCTAGATTCCCTCGTAAATAATTGATTTTGATCCTTTTTTTTTAATTTTTTCTAATCTAAGATCAGAGTATACAGATGCCAAAGTGTCGGCAAGTTTTCTTATTGAAAAGCACAAAAAAAAAAAGACAACATGAAAGCTGCTGCGCATTACAATCTACGTGAATTTGCAATGCCTCGACATTGTAGCAAGTATTTCTCAACTTTGTTAACAAAGGGAACTCAATGCCCGGGTCCTTGTCAAAATATATGTTGGGCCCGTGTCAGCCATATAATTGCACTTTTTGCAATTAAATATGCAATTGTAGTTCTAAAAGATTATGGATCTAAAACCCCTCAAAATACATCTTTGGAAAAATTTGGAGGCTGTGAATTAATCTCAACCTACGTTTGGAAAAAGATTGGAGACAGTTGGGGTAATGGCAACTTTTAGATTTCCGCTCCACAAGCTCAACCACTCGAGCAAAAGAAAAACACTTTGGATCTTTCCACAAGCGAACACTTGTGTTGGCTAAACTGGGACCAGTGTTCTTATTTCCTCGGGATGCCATCCCCAAAAATGATTTTTTATTTATTGGATTTTTGTATACAAACTTGTTTCAACATTAATTATACAATTAGCACAGCAATAAATGTATTTATGTAAGTAATCTTCTTGCATTACAATATGTACACTTAAGTCTTCAGCTTGATTGGCTTCTGTTGGAACAGTACCATGGATTTTCCTCTTCTAACAACCACCAACCTCTTACTGAACAAATTATGTTTAGGGTCCTTATTGGCTCAAGTAAGAGTTAATGAAAGCATGGTTGAACACACGAATTAAGGAGATGTGGGTGCGAGCAAATCTGCAAACATCACCACACAAGAAAGATATAAACATGTACGCGTATCTCTTGCAATTGCAATTGCAAATGCATGCACGATGCGTATGTTCATAAGAGCATATATGCAAAAACATTCCAGTTTTTCCTCAAAGATTCTTCAGAGTTTCTTCCTCCAAGTAACTTCTTCCCCTTCTTCCTGACAAGGACCCCGGCAAGGACTGCCAGTAGCTTGGATTCCAGGAAGGCACATTTACGATCCGTTTGGTTACACGTAAAATATAATCAGAAGAAAATGATTTTCTAAGAAAATACATTTACAAGGTAAATAAAAACAACATTTGTCACTTGATACTCATTAAAATATTTTCAGCTCTTTTGGAAAAGGGCATTCCATGATATACCATAGACGCCAAAATCAAGAAAAAGATGCGTCAACAAATTAAGTTTTCCGTTGACTTGAGTTTTACGAATTACCAAACAAGTGTGTGAAAAGCTTCTCTTCTCCTGAAGTCCATTTTACGTAAAAACAAACGGAACCTTACTGCTACCCTGCCCCCTGAGAAAAAGCCTACTTGACAAGCCAAGTTAAGAACTATTCCGTTCTGCAAACGTTTGTCAGCAAGCTTACTCATCCATACTTTTCATTCTTGGTTTTCACAACATGATCCGTATAACAAAAAGAACTCAGCCCATCATTTCATTTGGTTGCAGATGAATAAAATTATAATTAGAAAGAAGATACAAAGACGATAGGATCAAAGCGCAGCAGATCTAGTTTCTTATCAAAAGTAGATGATGGTACTTTTGTTTGAACTATTTACACTATTCATCACATCCTGCAGCAGGTTACCTGGATAGCTCCAGTATGTCAGTCTATGCCTGGCATTATTTCAAGGGCAATATCTTACATGGCATATGTTTTTTTAGCCGCTTAAGTTTTATCGGTGGCTGTTCTTGGCAGTGAACCAAGGTAACATAGATCAAAACTGGAATTCATTCATCTTCATCCTCCGCGTCGTCGATTCCAATCCAACGAGTAAAGGCGAAAAGAAACTCTTTGAAGGTCACCGTTCCATTCTTGTCCCAGTCCATTTCCTCTGTAACAAAATAAAGTGTAAGCCTTCTTCACCAGAACTGACAATTATGCCCCAATTGCGGCTAAAAGATTTTAAGACTAAAAAATTTCGAAGCCAACACAGAATTGCCTAATCAAAACCAATCTGCATTGTACTTCGGTAGAAAGGTTATGGTACACCTTTTGCATTAACTTCAATAAAATTGATTCGGCAATTTATATTCACATAGATGAAATTTGATATGAGAATGCCAAAATTCTTATGAGTTTCTAGGAACCAAGTCAATGTGTTCTTGGGAACAAGGTCAAACATGCTACATTCAACCCCCCTCCCCCACCCCCCCCCCCACCCCCACCTTCTTTTCTGGTGATGGGTTGTAGCCCTATCCCAAGGGACCACCACCTGCGACAGGGGCAGTTAAAACTCTCAGATGATGTGCCAACAAGGTCAGGGGGAATCCATGCACATTAGTCTGTGAACTCACTGATCATTGGAAGTTGTAGAAACATCTCTTTTTTCTTACCAACAAATAGAATGCTGTGAGGGGATTGTTGATACCTTTCTTATAAAAGAGGTTAGTCCACAATGTTATTAACTGGTAAAAGAAGAGCGATATACAAGCATAGTTGCAATATGTTCACCACAATCCCTTTGGACAGAACATACCCCAACATCAACCAGGAAGTAGAGGATTAGTAATGCTCAAATCAAGATAAAGTCACTCATCAGATTCCATGTTATCCTCCACCTAAATAGTGTGCAAATACAAGAATGAGGAATGTAGACTGTCACCTTTAATTTATAGGGAAACACTTCTTGCATTGTCTTATAATAATTGGGCTTTCTGGAATCCTAGTGATATTTTTAATTTCATGAAGGGCAAGGAGTAAAGAACTGACCAAATCTTTTCATGGCTATGCGTCCTGAAGAGCGTTCTCCACCTGTTGTCTCATTTATTGCCTGAACCATTTCGTTCTTACTGACATATCCATCCTTATTCTTGTCCAAGAAAACAAATGTTTCGACCAGAATTTCAAATGTCGACTCCAGGTCTGGTAAACCCATCTTTGATTTCTAGCAACTATGTCATGGAGACAAATGATATAGAGATTTGCACTCATCAACGAATGGAAAATTTAGAGTTGGGAGTAAATACAGAAAAGGCAAGTCATAAATGAGTCGAAAGGTAAAAAAATAGAACAAAAACATGTAGAACTGCAAATTAGAGACAATAAGAATCAAACCTACAAATGAAAGATACTGAAATATTATCAACATGCCGAGGAAGCAGGCAATTTATACACGAGGAGGGTCCAGGTCAATCGAGTTACCTGTCTCAGAACTTGAAACTAAAAAGCATTCTAACCAACCCAGAAATGAAAAATCAAGCAAGACATTAAAGAAACCACAACAAGCTCTTAATTTGTATTTGAAGGCTTCATAAAACAAATTCCTTTCATAGGATTAATCCAAGGTACGAGATCAGCCTTTTAATTGATCCAAAGGCACAATTAAAATTGGTCTGGATACTTCCTTGACTGATGCTGTCTTTCCAATTGTCTATTAGACTTTCCCCTTCCTTCGTCGTGACTCAACAAATGTGTATTTTTGACATTTGCTTCATTTTGTTTAATTTTAGTTTTATTAATTATTAAGATTATTTTAATTTTATTTCCATTGCTTCATTCTGAATGCCTTCCAATTAATACAAGTCTCCCTTTACCTGCCAAGTAGCCTTAAGAAGGCCTCAGCACAACACCCGATGTTTCTCATGGGATACTGATGACCAAGTCTACAGGCTTTGATCATCCAATTCCCAAGCTGACCTCATAATGACGGGATAAGATTTATGAATTTCCTGGTACTTTTGTAGACTATGTGCCTCTTTGGTTTATGAATTTGGTAACAAAGATGGGAGTGTGTATGTGCTGAATCAGTATGAAAGAACAAAAGTATTAGAATCAATGAAATTGTTAAAGACTAGGAAATAACTTCCATATTCGTTCGCCTAGTTTCTGCTTAAACTACATAGTATGGTCCTTTTTCTTCTCATAGGATACAAAAACTGTTATTGTATCTATATCCAATAAAAAACAGCACAATATGGAGCCATCTATGAATGTCAATGACAAAATTAAAGAACAAATGCAACCTACAGAAAGTAAAAAGTGTGGTTTGGTTCCTGGATTATAGTGAAGATAAAGAAAGAAAAGGATGCTGTTTGATTCCCAAGCTGACATAGCCTTCCAACTTTCTCAAAAGGCCAGAATGCCAAGGTTCACTCACCGGATAAACTGTAAGTCTGACTGCAAGCTTGCACTTACTAGATTGACTATAAGTGTAAACTGCAAGCTTGCACTCACTAGATAGACTGTAAGTGCAAGCTGCAGTCTTGCACTCACTAGATAGACTATAAGTGTAAACTGCAGACTATGTTCTCCAAATAAACCAATAAAATGTATGGGGCAAGCTACAATATGAACCTTCTCCAAATGATTAAATAACCAAGAAAACATTATATATTGATAACATTAGGGACATTTCTTAAAGTTCAAATGAACATCATAAACATTATATCTTGCGTGACTTAGGTGCCATCATATTTGCAAATATTTCATCATCAGATCCCATACAACATTAGGCTCCTATAATATGCAAGGTGCACAAGGTAGAAGAGCATTGAAATCCACTCAAATCAAACAAGCATGGAAAGAGAAGATAAACATCTTTCAACAGATGGCAGCAGCAGAAGATGAAGGCATGTAATTCTAAATGAAAGCCCATAAGAAGAATGTCGATACTGGGACTCAAATGGCTGCAGCTTGCAAATGGAAGTTGTCAAGCATCACCCATGCAAGGACCTCAAAAAAGTTTTACCACACTAACTACATGCAGAAGACCTCATTCACAATATGAAGATGAACTCCATCAGAGAATGAGGGAAGAAGAAAGGTGAATGACCATGTATGTGGAACAACAAAAATCAGGGAGTGGTGGATGAGCTTTTGTTTTTCTCATCTGTATCTTAGGAGGGATTCCCTTGGTGCCGACCTCAGTTGAACAAGGTTACATAGATTAGCTCTCAACTCATGGACATCCACTGTTCAATAATTGTGAGTCATAATAATCATCACAATGTCCCCAGTCAACCTCAGCCAGCGTTCATGTCTAAGGAGAGTTAGCCACTTTTTACAGCTGACTGAAAGCCTGATACTCAAAAGCCGGTAGTCGGGTTCATAACCTACCTATAATACTAATTAACAGGTGAGGCAGAACCAACATGGCAATTCTATAGTCAACATGCCCAACAAATTTCAAGACACTTTTAGCAAGTTCTAGTTACATCAATTAAAATGAATGATGTTACTCGAACCTGTGTAGGGCATCCTAAACCACATCTCATTGTCAAGTCAACTCTAATGCAGAGAAAAACTATGTTCAACCTCATATGGGCATTGTAGTGAAAAATAGTCTTTAGTTAGGACAATTTAGTCCTTTTATGTGTTTGCTGTTTTTTCTGTTTTTCCTAGTCTTATCCCTGTCCTTTATGTTAACAAGGGTAAACTGGTCATTGGTCCTTGTAACATGTGCTGCCCTATATATAAAAGGTCCGAATGTGCTGGTCGGCCTCTGAGAGAGAGAGAGAGAGAGAGAGAGAGAGAGAGAGAGAGAGAGAGAGAGAGAGCTGCCACACCCCTGTTTCTGCCCCTCTATCTTATGTTCTTCTTCTATCTTTATGGTATCAGAACTTGTGTGAGAAAGAAGAAGAAGAATCCTTGACTGGTTGGCCTCTTTTCTCTTCCCAAAAGAAGGTTCCCTGCACCTGGAAGAAAGTAGGGGTGTTCGCTATTCGGTTCAAATCGAAAAACCAAATGGAACTGGCTAATTCGGTTTGGTTTGATTTGATTTGAACTTCCAAAAATTTCGGTTTGGGTTGAAACCAAACCGAATTAAGAAATTTGGTTTGGTTTGATTTCTCTTATTTATAAACCAAACCAACCCGAACAAACCGAATTATGTTAAAAAGGCACAATATAAATATTAAATTCTTAGATTAAGTGTGAGCTTATGTAAATTATAAGATATAAAATTTTAAATTATTTTTAGATAATATCTTTTAGATTGTCATCTTGTACAAAAAAGGTGTTGAGTCCTTAATAAAATAGGATGTTTAACTATAATAGTCCATTTCAAGAGTTAAACCTCCAAATAAATTTCTATTAAAATTTTTGCAATAACTATTTTTAGAAAATAATGTTGAAGTGGATTATTTAATCATAGTGGCCTATATAAGGCCCAACCTACAAACCTTCGGTTTCAAACTCTTACGGTTTGGTTTGGCTCTCTACTTCGGTTTGGTTTGGTTTCTAAAATTTTACCCTCAAACCAAACCAAACCGTGAACACTCCTAGAAGGAAGAAACCTTGGGAGAAGGGTTGTCCGGCTGTAGGAGCTCAAGAAAAAAGGACAGATCCCTGTCTAGGGTTCCCAGGTGGTCGGCCTTCTTCCCTCCCTTCACCATACCCTGTCTAGGGTTATTTCCTGGCAGACGGAACCTCCTCTGCAAGCTCCGGACCCTGCTTTGGGATTGTGGAGGCTGGCAACTTAGTCCTTCTCCACCGAAACCATATCCAGGGTCCTTCTTGATGACTGGTACCCTATTTAGGGTTTTCCTTGGTGACCGGTACCTTGTCTAGGGGCCACCAAAGTCACTACCCTATTTTTTTTTTTTGTGGTGGCCAGCCACTCCTTGTTGCCGTTTGAACCCTATTTAGGGTTCTTGGAGGCCAACCTCACTCTTCCCTTGCACCGATCTCCTATTTTGGGGGCTATTAAGAGAGGCTGGCTTCACTTCCTCCTTGATGCTGGATCATCCTTCTTTTGTGTGTGCCTTCGGGAGGCCCCCGAGGAGCGAGAATATGTCTGAGGTGACAACAAATGAAGTCTCTTCCAAAGGGTATAACGAATGCATGAGAAAATTTTCATCTTTAAGTTCCCCCTGTGAAGTTGAATGATTCAAATTACATGAACTGGGTAACATCTATCAAGACCTTCGTCAGTACTTGGGCAAAGTTGGACTACATAAATGGAAAAATAACTCTACCTTCAGTGGGCAACCCAAAGTATGATGATTGGAAACACCAGGACAATATTGTGAGGATTTTGATTCTCAGTTCAGTGACAGATAGGCAGTTGAAGTATATTGTGGGAAAGTCTACTGCAAGACAGATGTGGCTTATACTGGAGGAGATGTACTGTGAGAAGGCCAATCCAGTGAATATGCATGACCTTGTGGTCACTATTCATGACACTAAACATGACAGTAAGACTGTGTGTGAATACTACAGGGCCTTGAGGGCCTTGTGGGAGGAGCAGTACACCTATGCTATCTTTGACTAGGACTTTGTTGTAGATCACATGAAATATTTGAAGCACATACATGATCAGAGGGTCTTAAAATTTCTACATGGCTTGAACATTGAATATGAAGGGTTGAGGTCTCAGATCCTCAACTTTGAAGTGATCCCCTCACTTGAGCAGTTTTACAAAAAGGTAGAGTCACAGAGGAGAGAAGGAGAAAGACTATGCAAGTGGGATCAATATCGGAGAGCACTCTGCACTTGTCAGCACAAACAATAGTGGAAAAGGAAGAGATGGCACCCGAAAAGACTCAAAGAAAGGAGGGAGAAAGTGTACTAATTGTGGGCGAGAGAATCACTATGTAGATTTTTGCTGGGAATTACATCCAGACAAGAAGCCTCTGAAGTTCAAGCAGAACCAAAAAGCTAAAGGGAATGCAGTGTCAGCTAAGCCTGTAGGGTCATCCACACCTTCAGCCTTTGATAGGAGCACATCATCAGCCACTCTAAGGAGTTTTGTAGGGCTGTCCACTTTTGACATAACTAACCTTCAGCGGTTCCTATCTCAATTGTTCACCTCCACTTCCACTAGCCAATCAGGTACTCTTGGGGCAGCACTTAATGTTGTCTCCTACACTAGTGGGAACTCTTGGATCATTGATTCAAGAGCCACCAACTATATGATGGGTACTTCCACATTGTTCACTTCCTATAGTTTGTGCTTTGGACAAGATAAAGTGACCATCGTAGATGGTACCCTTGTCACCATCGCAGGAAAAAGCAATATATCTCTAGATGATCATCTGGTCTTGTCCTCAGCCCTTCATGTCCCAAAACTGCCTATTAATTTACTCTGTATTAGCAGCTTGACATAATCCTTGAATTGCTCAATGACATTTTTTTCCATCTCATTGTGTGTTTCATGACTTAAAGACGGGACAACCTCTTGAGAGTGGACATGAAGTGGGAGGTCTCTATTAGCTTCAATCTAAGCATAGGGCTGCCCTTCAGTCCAGTAGTGTCAACGTTATCTCAAACAAAATAAGAGAGATATAGTTGTGGCATCTCCATCTAGGACATCTTTCCTTCCAATCATTAAAAATATTGTTCCCCTCTTTATTCAATAAGGTTGACATGCAGTCTCTTGTTTGTCAAGTGTGTCACATTGCTTAACATTGTAGAACTCAATTTTCACAGTCATTGAATAAAAGTTCTATACCTTTTGAGCTTGTCCATTCTGATGTGTTGGTACCTCCTCTATTTGCTCTTTTGATGGCAATTGGTATCTTGTAACGTTCATCGATGATTTTACACATTGCACGTGGGTATATCCAATGAAGTCCAGGGAGGAAGTGCCACGAGTGGTTTAGGTGTTTGAAAAAATGGTAGAAAATCAGTTTGAGAAAAAAATGAAGGTGCTTCGATCAGACAAGACAAAAGAGTACTTCCAAAAAAACATACACCTACTTGAGACTGCTCAGGCATTACTCCTCCACAATGGTCTTCACAAGAAATACTTGGTAGAGGCTGTCCTCATTGCTGCCTATCTCATCAACAGAATGCCTTCTAGAGTTTTTCAATTCAAAACTCCCTATTCTCTCCTCAGACCCCAACACTCACAATTTCCACTATCATTGCGAGTGTTTGGGTGTCTTTGTTTTGTTCATATCTGGCTCCAGGTCACTCTAAATTGGATGCCAAAGTCACTAGGGCCATTTTCTTTGGTTACTCTTCTACTCAAAAGGGGTACAAGTGCTATGATCCCCAGGCCAAGAAGAAATATATTGTCAAAGATGTTACCTTCTTCGAACATCTCCCGTATTCTCCTTCCCCGGATGTGTCTGAGAGGGAGCAATGTAGTTCCCTTCCCATTATTGATGTGCCACATGTTGTTCCTTCCTTATCCACTACTGTTATTCCCTCTGGTAGAGATGCCACCTCTAAGGTTCAAGCCACATCTACAGGTCAACATGACAGTGACACTACTTTGACTAGAGAAAACAAAGTTTTAAAGCACTATGTTCGTAAGAACAACACTCAACAACCCCTTGAAAAACTTCATGAGGATGCTGGGACAGAGGTTATAGAGGCTTCTCCCACTGATCCACCAACCCAGGAAAGTAATATTGTCTTTGAGCCTGAACAACCTCTTGATTCCTCTATTTTCTCTGACAGTTTGCAAGATAGCCTCGAGAAACCCATTGATGTCTGGAAAGGTGTACGTGAGTGCACCAAACATCCTATTTCTCGATACCTTTGCTATTCCAAATTATCTCCTTCCTATATGAGTTTTATTACTGCCTTGTCTGCTTGTTCCACTCCTCTTACCTTTTCAGAAGCCAGCAAGGATCACTGCTGGGTGAAAACTATGGAAGAAGAAATAGATGCTCTTAGGCAGAATAATACCTAGGAGTTGGTTAACCTCCCTTAGGGAAAGAAGCTAGTGGGATCCAAATGGGTGTACACTATCAAATTACAAGCAGATGGCAGTGTTGAAAAGTTCAAGGCTAGACTGGTGGCAAAGAGGTTCACTCAAACCTATGGCCTTGACTATCAGGAGACTATTGCACCAGTAGCCAAGCTGAATTCAGTCAGAGTGCTTCTATCCTTGGCAACCCACTTCTCCTGGGAATTGTACCAACTTGACGTGAAAAATGCCTTCTTGAACGGTGACATTGCAAAGGAGGTATATATGCAGCCACCTCCTGGTGTTGTTACTGGATATTCCAGGTGTTGTTACTGAATATTCCAAGTGCAAATATTCATAAGAGCTGGAACCTTCCCCAATGCTTCTTCACTCTCAAGGAATCAATGACCTCATTTTTGTTGATAAAATTAAGCAAGGTTAGGAAAACCCAGGATAGGGTCCTAGATCGGTTGGCCCAAAATCGATCAGATCGGCCGATCCCGATCCGATTCAAGGCCGATCCTGGTTGAGCCATGGTTGGCTGGATCGGATAGCAGAAAAAATTGAAAAAATAAGAAAAAATACTAAACAAGTCCAATACGTAGTTGTGTTGAATTACATTGATTTGAAGTACATAAGATGTTGTTGGACAAAAAAAACTTGAATAAACTTATATAAACATACATTTATTCTAGACGTACATTATATTGAATAAACATATGGTTTACATATTCGGACTATGACATATAGTTTTGGTAGTATTGCTCATATTGCATCACATACCGGTTATAATCATTTGTATTGGTATAGATGATTGTAAGTGGTGTACCTTTCTCTGGCCCATGTCCACCGTCGTGCAATGAGCCCAAACAGGATCAGCGTTAGGAGGGTTCCCAGAGGACCGCTCAGCAGCACCTTGAAATGCCATTCTTTAGGCAGTTGAGCAGTTAACAGCACATCGACTGTTAAAGGGCAAATAGAGATGTTGAGAACAATAATATAAAAAGAAAAAAATTGATAAACAAAAGTACAAGAATTTAGAAAAGGAAAGAAAAAAAGAGAGAGCATGTAGTCGTAGGAGATATCAAGAGAGAATTTCACGATCCAGAGAGCGTGAGAGACAACGCGAGTGTGCAAGAGTTAGAGAGTGAGAGAGGCACTTATGAAGGCTTAGGAGGGCCAGAGGGGGAGGGGTTTAAATAGCCCCCCAAGGCCCAAACTAGCCGTTGTTGGCCATTTGGCAACGGCCAGCAATGGCTAGTTTGAAAGCCAATGGATAGTGGGGCCCGGATCGGCCCGATCCGGCTGATCGATCCGGCATGGATAGGTCGACCCGGCTCTTGGAATCGATTGGGTTATCCGGGATCGGCACGGTTGAAATCCGATCCAGATCGGCCGATCCGTGTCAAGTTTTTAAACCTTGAAATTAAGTTCCCTCTTCCCAATTTTCACTCCTCCACCATTTCCTCTGTTCTTCAAAAAGCTATTAAGAACATTAGCTCTTCTCATTCTTCTAATAAAACTTTTAACTACCTCCTCCTTTCCATGGAAAGACACTCCAATTTTTCTCCCAAAGTCTAGAATCTCCTCTGTCCAATCCACCACAGGGTCCAAAAGCAAGACTGGTTGATCCCTGGGTATAAAAGGAACAATCACAGTGGATGCAACCCCTTTATCCACCGGCTGCGGAAGCCCTTGGTTCACATTCAAGGCCTCCTGACAATCAAAAGGCACGGTGTCAATGGGATCAGACCAGGCTTTTAGTGAACCCTAAGAGAGAGATTCCGAGGAGTCAAAGACATCCTCTGGCACATGCACACCATCTGGCAAAGATGAATCAAAGGTCCTAACAGTGGTCGAGCCGTCCACACTCATTGGAAGAAACGATGCCATTCCCAGCTTAGTAGTCGAGCCATCCAGAGTGGAGTTAAAATTGCCCTCATCAACCAAACAGACTCGTGCCAGCGAAGCTTGAACCTTGGAGCCATTGCTAGTCTTCCTCGCTTCAACAGAGATTGTTCGTTGCAAAATCGGGCCATCACGAGGAAGAAGATGAACAATGGGCATCGATGAGGTGGTTGAATAGGACTTCAAAGACTAATTACGAAGGGGCCAGTTCAAGTTAGACTTGGTTGAACGTCGGTTCAATGGTAAGTTGCGATCCGATTCAACTGAGACTCAAGAAGGCTCCACAGAGTTAATAGCCCGTACTTGCCCCATTGCCCAACACTGTTCCTCTTCCCAACCCGGTTGGCGCTGAACTGACGACAACAGAGAAGGAGAAGCTTCCTCGGGAACCTTTACAATCCACCCCGCCGTCTTCGCTTCGAACAGAGCGACATCTCCGCTTGAGATAAACATAGTCTCCATTGGACAAGGTGGAGCCAGAGATTTTCCCATTTGTTGAGACAGTTCTGGAAGGTGAACGGGTACCTTGCTGGAGGCAAGTTGCAGAGGGGTTGTTTGTTTCAATGTAAAATTTCGTAATTCACCGGTTTCAAAATCACCGATTTTAAAACAAGTGAAATTTTATGGTTTCAAAACAAGAGAGTATTTGTTTGGTTGGTTGTAAAACAAAATAAGAGATGCTTACATCTTCTTGTTTTGGTTTTAAGTGAGTCTCTCTTGTAAACCAAAACAAGGGAACTGGGCTGCCAAGTGGGCAGACAGGTCCCAAACATGATTTTATTTTGCGCTGTTTTACATCATTCTAAACATCCGAAAACACCATAAGATGAAACAATTGTTTTAGATCACGCTGTTTTATGTTAAAACAAACAACCCCGTAGTCTATGTTATTTGCGAACGATATTGTTTCAGTTGATGAGAATTAAAGAAGGTCAAAATGGTAGGTGATTACGGCATAGGGATGCCTTGGAATCTAAATGTCTTAAGGTTAGTTGGACTAAATCAAAACATGTGAGATGTATTTTAGTAGAATGGTGTAGATCAAGAGGATTTGTTATGATCAATGGTCAGGTTATTCCTAAAATTCCTAACTTTTGACACTTGGAATCTATTTGCATAGGCAGCAACTTTAGGCAGGCCAACCCAAGTTCAATTGGGTCAACCAAATTCAGGTCAAGTTGGACCCACGTCAAGTTGGGCAGGTCTGAGTTCTCAGCACAATGCCACCTCGGGCCAGGTCGGGTTGGCCTTCACTCAATTTGGCCTTAATAAAACTCCATGTGTGTTTTAAATTTAATATGATATTATATTCCACAATGTGTATACTTTGGGTCGGGGTTGGGTTGGGTTGGAGAAATGATTTTTTGGGTTGGGCTTTAGGGTCAGGCTCGGGTTGACACTGCTTCATAGGCTGGGTTAGGGTTGACTGCAATGTGAACGCACTCAACCTGAGTTGTAGCCTTAGTTGCACATAGGTTTAGGGCAGGTTCGTTGAAGTGAAGAAGTTCATTTAGAGCTCTCTGTGATTGACAAGTCTCCTCAAAGCTCAAAGGGAAGTTTTATAGAACCACTATGAGACCCGGTTAGAGGGTGTGACCAAATTCATCTGGAGTAATACAAAAGAACTCGGAGAGGACCTAAATAAAATAATATGATTTTGTATATTAAGAAAGGACTTGCCCTTCTGGGTTTAACTACAAATATTCACTAGATAGATTAAAGTGACAGGACAAGATCCATGTAGCTGACTTCAAGTAAATGGGATAAGACTTTAATGACAACGACGATGAAGATGACCAGCTTTGTAACTCTCAATATGCATGGTGAACCTATTGCGTCACTCTTCTTGCCAAAATAACAAAATCTCTTCAGACAGGAAAATCAGTACACCAATGCAGAAGACAAGGATCCACACTGGAAATAACACAAAGATACACTGTACTATCATATGGACTAAAATCTGCAACACATGTCTAGCCAGAATAGCTACCACTAGATTTAGATGAAACTAGATAAAAATGTCAAATGTATTAGGTGTTACATGAATGTGATGGTGTGTGGATATGTTATTCCATTTCTAAAAGTTGTATCATGATTTAGGATACAGCATGAAGGGCAGTGGGCTCCTGCAGAAGATAGACAAGGCAGAGGAGAACAATGAATTCATTGAACTTCATCCCCATGTTAGCACTGATGTCACATGCCGCAAAAAGATCTGTGATCTCTTCTTCAGTTAAAGATATTTCCAATTTTTGAAAGCAATGCTTCAGTTCCTCTGGATCTATTGAACCATTGGAATCTTCATCTGAAAGGGGAATCGCACAGGAAAAAAAATCATCAACAATGATAAAGTATTTATTCTATAGAAAATAAGTGAGTTGGAAGATCTCCTTCTCAATGTGCCCAGTTTGGGGCTCAAAGTTTCAACTACTCCCAATTCAAAGCTTGCTTTCCTCCTCTGTGTAAAATATTCCCAAGACTAAATGAATCTTTGGAGGTTACCTCTTGCTTGCCGGATCTTCAAGGTAACCAGTGAAATAGGTCTCCCTGCTTAAATAATATTCTTGGACAGTTTGTCACATGTAGAGAAAGCTGAACCTTTTATGGGAGCTGGCCACCGATTCAAATAGAGTGGCATCTCAGACTAAAAACTGGTAACAAACTTAGCTAAAATCCTCCCAGATGGATCTACCAGTGATCTGTTGCTTGTAATTAAGAATGACCACCAAAAATAAAACAAATACTGGATATGAAATTCTAATGGTCTGGAACTTCTATAAATAGACGCTTCAAACTGAATTTTAAATAAATGGCGAACAAGGCAGTGTATTATTGAACAGAAACTCATTCCTATTGGACTTGGAGCCTACACCCATTATCAGAGGTATGTTCGCTACATGGTGTGGCACTTCCAAGTTCCAAGTTCCAAAAGATATTGACTCGCTTTTATCATGCTAAGCCAAGATCATTAGACCGAGTTTCTTAGAGAGACATTTTGATAGGTAACAATCAGATAAGGCAATTCTTGAGAGTTCTTCCAAGACCAACTTGCTTAACAAAATTCTTCTTTGTCAGATTGTACAAAATTTGTAAAATACCTGACATGGAAACTGACTCACCAAATTGTTCAAAGACAGTCTTGCATTTTCTTAAACTCTCATCAATTTTTGGGAATTTCAAGATGATACTGTTAAATGATTTCATCGTGCTTCCCTCTAAAGCCCTTTTCTGCATTGCTTCAACCATCTTGGCATCAAGTTTTGATTCTGGAACAGTATGCTTCCCTGAGTCCCCCTTTCCAAAAACTCCACCCATCTTAACCCACTGGCAAGTAGGATGCAGGCCAGATTTGTGCCTGAAAGCATACGTGAACAGAATTAACACTTCATATGTAAAATTCTTTAGATCAAGATGATGAAATGTATAATAACCATGGAAAACGAGTTTAGCCTGGTGCAATGGTGAGCTTGCTCCATTGTGACATGGAGGTCACAGCTTCAAAATGGAAACAACCTCTCTATAAAAGGCAGGGTAAGGCTGTGTACAACTGACCCTCCCCAGACCCCACAGTGGTGGAAGCCTCAAGGCATTAGGCCGCCTTATTAATAACCATAGAAGATAATAAATACGAAATAACTACAGAAGACATTAAAGGAATTGCTTGTTCAAGAGGATATTAAAAAATTGTTGAAAATCTACAGTTGGATTTGCTTCAGACTAAACACTCTCATACCGAACAGACAGTGTAGACTTTCAAATCAACAAAATACTGAAAAGAGTGCCTATGTTTCTCATAGTCAATTTACCCTGATGTTTTTTTTTTTTCTTGAAAGTGCAATTTATCCTGATGGTTGCTTTTCTTCAAAGGGGAAATTACAGGATTTTAAATAGGAAAGTATACCATGATATTTTGAAGGTGAAGATAGCACAACTATGAGCATTGAGAATCATAAATGTATCTTTTTTGTTGCTTTGAAATAGAAAATCTATGTTTATGAAAATGATGATGAATAATATTTAGACTTGGCTGCCTGTGAGATTAAGGAAACTCCAGCAATGAAGATTCCTCTTCTGACATGATGTGGAACCTTACTCATAGTCCTCCGGAGATACTTCATTCTAGTTCAAAGTCTTCTCATACCCATAATAAGGTAACATAGACTGTACAATCATTTTATGTGTTAAAATGCCTATTACATCAACCTACTCTCCAGCTAAAGAGTTCCTTTGCAAAAGAAACCACCTACCTTAACAGTTGAAAATTAAAATCCATGAATGTATCCAGTTCTCCGTCATTAACTCATTATAGAACAATACCATAAACATTCATCAACAAAGAGCATCAACAACCAACTTAGGCCAAAAGGTAAAGTTGCTTACCCCTTCCATCCAATCTACAATATATCAGAAAGACCACAAGGCAGATATGCTCAAGTGACTAACAAAAGCTTATAAAAAAACTTCACTAGACAACAATTAAAGATCATCAAACAGACACAAATATGGCCTTTTAGGATGAAACTCTTTGATTTGTCCCAGTAAGTACATTTGTTGGCATAAGACTGGGATGATTGTGTACCAGCTCTTGCTCCCCCTTTGATTGTTCAGTTGGGATTAACTTTTTGCAGTGATATCCATTTCAATGTTGACACCATAGTACCATGAACTAGAAAATTTGTGACGAGGTGAGGAAAAAGGAAGGGTAAAGAAGCATCAGCCATGTGTGACACGCATGATAATGTCTAGATTTTTTTTTTTTTTTTCCAATGAAAATGCAGATGCCATCTGAACCACTTTGGTGACTTTGGATAGAAAAAAGTTTAAGAGAACCCATTTTCTGCCATTCAAGTATGAATGGCCCAACTTATCAAACAATCTGAAATGGGCCTGGAACTGCTTAGTACATCAGAGCCAGTTAAGCTTTGCTAAATGGGCTTAACTGAATCATTCACACATCTTCCTTTCAATGGATTTGTCGTCAAAATCATTTCAACCACAGAATATGCAATGCACAACACAACTTTCATGCATTATTGTTTGTGACTTTCGTCATTACATACTTCTAGTTTTCACATATTGGAAGGTAAATATTTATATCAGCACATAATTCAACAATGGAAAGGACCAGTCTTACTCAATAGAATACCTATTAGCTAGCATCAAACTTGACATAAAACTCATAGGCTTCAACCTCCATCTGAAATCTTCTTTCTTTCTAACATTCTTGAACGAGAAGTACCTCATGTGATGCCCCTGGGGTGTTGCAGTGGAGCCACTGTCCAACCGGCAGATTGGATGGCTCAAGGTTGCTGCACCACCCCACAAGATATGTAGCGTGTCTTAAGACCACTTCCAATTCGCCAATTAGATGACAGTCGGACTGCAATGCCCAGAGAGGTAGGGCTGTCAAAACAGGTCTTGACCCAATAGCAGACCCTTTGAACCAGTAAAGTTCGAGTCTGTGTATACCCATTTACCCAATAACAACCATGTTGTTTAATGTTGCACATATTTATCACCAGAGTTCTATGATTTTGGCCTGAAATCAACCCATTTATATGGTGTACTGCTGTTTAAGATAATACTTTTGGTGCCACTTATCTTTTAACATCCAAGTATAAAAAGCAAACCCAAGATCAAACACATTTATCTGTTAATGTTATTGTTCTACAATGGATACAGGTCTACTTGATTCCGGTACGGGTCTACCCATACAATTCACAGGCCTACAAGGACATTGCAGCAAGTACTTCTCTCCTTGAACATCACAAAAAAATTCCAGGTAGCATATATGAACCTCTAAACAGTGAACCAGGGGTATAGGAATCTATTCCATCACAAGTGCAACTTGTCTCTGCCATCATCTGTTATGTAAATTCAGGATTTTAACTTTACTACAGTCATTAGAAAAATCAGCCAGAAAAATTAATGGGTTACCGGCAAAATGGTTTTGAAGGTGCACCATCGCCCAGACACAGGGTAAAATGCAAAGTTCCTGCTACTCATGGCCATTCTGAACAAGTGAACAATGCTCCCAAACGATATCACAGGAGCAACCAAGAACGAACGAGCCGCCTGAGCTGAGATTGAATCCAAGGAAACTAGTCTATACATTATCTGAACCCCGTGAAAGGTTAAATGGTGCCACTACCTGCCACGGATTAGTTTGGTGTGCCATAGAGTGCTGTGAAACATCATAAAACACCATAAAACAATGTTTGCCTTACGTTTGGAGCACCATAAACTCTTTTGGGTGCTTTCCTTATGTTTGGGTTGTCTGGATTATCCTAAATTGCTGGTTTGGTCAACCTGTATGGCGTTCTTCCTCTCCGGTTTCAGTTTATAGTGCAAAACTATAGAAAACAAAAACCGGTGATTTTAAAACCAATGATTTTGTTTTTGTCGATTTCAAAGCCAATATTTTACGGTGTTTTATGTCAAACCAAACAATCCCTTAATCGAAGTAAGGCACAATCTTTTTCTGGTTTGGTTCTGAAGGAGGCAAGCAAAGATAACATCACACCCACATCAATACATCAGCTTCACATGAAAAGATAGAAAGCAGGCTATAATAAAAAATGAGAAAGAACCCAGCTTTCTTCTGATCCAGGCAACGAGGAAACAAGAGAGAAATGCCACAAGCAGAACATGTGAAAGCCAAGGGACACAAAGATCATAACAAGAGAAATGACCAGAAACATCAAAGAATAGCAGCAAAACGACATGTAAACAACTCCATCAAAGGAAGATCCCATGGCTCAGAGGCTCACCTGGTCCCCTCCACCCACCAGCTCCTCGTATGGACAGAATGGCAGAAACTTATGCCGGCGATCTGAGGAGGACGAACATGGGCAACATGAGCAGGCAGGCAATGGAACGAAACAGGAAAAAGGAGATCTCTTTGATGGGAGTAAGCGCATGAACAGGGAAACAAATCAAACCCAGTGCACCATGAACAGGAAAACACCACCAACAGTACGAGATCAACGGGGAGGTACAAAGCTACAGATCACTGAGGAGAAGGATGTTGGGTGGTGGGGGGCTCTTATTTGAGATTAGTGTGTTGTAATGGGTCAAGGCTATGGTTTTGGTTGCAGCAACCATCACCACCTAAAAAAGCCAAACCCAAGATTTTAGTACACGTGTAGTGCCGCGTGTCGTGGAGGAGATCCAACAGGTGGTTGTGTCCGAAAAATTGTTGTATCCTTTTTCTGTTTTTCTTTTAGATTTTAGTATTGTTTAATAGATTTTAGAAAAGTCTCCGTAATTAGTAAAAACTCATTGCATTCTCACTCTTATTTCGGAAAAGTTGGGGGGTCTTTTGCAAAATATTGAACTTTTCTTTTTGATGTTATGAAAGTGTTTTGGGGTATAAACCAGCAGCTAGATTGGAGGATATATTCCAAAATATTTATAAGACTATTTTTTATTATTTTCCATCATTGTATATTAGATGTAGAATTAGAAATTTAGGCATGCCAATTCAATCTTTCACTGAATTCTTAGACCAAGAAAATTATTTTGATCTTGTTTTGTTTAAATATAGTTATTCAACGCTTTGTGGAGCACTAAACATGATAGGATCTATAATTTTTGAATTCTTCTGAGAAAAAAAAAAAGGAGTTGCCATGGAGTTATGTAGTTCACAGTGGCTTTGGCATTTGCCCTTTTCTTTTGGACCGAACATAAGAAAGAGTGGAATAGGGTATTAAATGCAGGCTATTTTGATTTTTATTTTGAATCCAAATTGGGCTTTTCTAAAAAAAATTATACATGTTAGTTATGATAAAGTATTTATTCAAAGTATCTTACAAGTTAGCATATATAACAATTAGTATTGTAATTTTTTTACTGTACTAACCGTACAGTTTTACACACTAAAACGCCTGAGCAGGAGCATAAACACACGTCAAAACTTAGATAAGTGCTCAATGTAAAATAATAGATATATTAAATAAATAGGAAGAAAACATGCTAAATATGTATAAATAAGATTTAGAATGATAACACATCTTAAGAAACTGCAAATATTCGTCTATTAGTGTAAAAGTAAATCACATATTTTATTAATTATTATGATAAATAATTACATATAAACATATTTTTCAAAAAAAAAAGTTTCAGCCCCTTGTCAAATGGTCTATCTTATTTTCTAGTTTTGTCAACTTTACAATGACCCCTGGATCCCTCGTCTTGGGGGGGGGGGGGGGAGGAGACTAATCACTTATCCCTTCCTGTAATGGAATGTTAACACTTTTTTTTAGTACTAATTTTATCCTTCTGTCTTTTGATTCAATCTAACACACCAATACATTAATACATTAATACTTAATAATATGTTAAAATGTTAATAGGTTAAATGTCAAAGTATCATATTAAAAATGTTAACATGTTAAGGTGCTTAGGTATTAAAATATTGATGCGTTAGGATATTTAATATCCTAACACTTTAATACGTCAAAACACTAATGATTAAGGTATAAACGTGTTAAAAAAATGTTACAGTTAAGATATTATTAATATGTTAACATGTTAATGTGTTAACATAATTAATATCTTAACATGTTTGGCCATGGAGTAGGGGGGTTTGACGGTCAGTGAAAATTAATAGAGCATGAAAAATAAGCGCTTCTAAGAGGAGATTGTAATTAAATAGAGAGGATAGAATTACTATTTTTGCTCTAAAATAACGATAAGGAATCATATGTGTGGTTACTTCATCTTAAACGAGGAAGATATAATTAGTACCTTTATTCTAAAGTTTAAGATAAGGGGTCACATTTTAGGTGTAGAACAGCTCCAATAAATTTGTCTAATAAGGTGATTTTTCTGGAACTAAGTCGAGCTTCAGTCAAATATACGGACAAAAAGAAATAATCTTGTAGCATACTAAGGCCGCCAAATGGTGTGAGGAGATTTTAGGCTCTCGACTGATTTGAACCTAAGATCTTCCAAAGGAAGGCCAAAGTATGAAGACAACTGCTCTACACAATTAGTTCTCCCAGGGCAATTATAACCAATTATTCTCAACCTTAAGGCAAAATCTAAGTTATACGTGTAGGAAGAAGAAATTCTATTTTGTTGCTACTTGATAGTTTAATCTTTTAAAATTTCATGTCTGAAAAATGTTCAAGTTGCAGATGTACAAGTGTGAGGGTTCTAAGATGTAATATTTTTAATGGATAACTAAAAGAATGGTCAAATTAACCCATATGTCTGACGTCTACATCTCCGGTGTGGATGAATCGGTTTGGCAGCGCTTCTGGACAGACCTCACTGCTGCTGGATTTCATAATTGGACCAACTTGAATTCAGTTTAACCCGGTTAAATGAACTTGGGCCAACCCAAGTCTCTCTCGGTCTTCGGTCCCAAAGATCCACGGCCTGCACGGGTTGGGGAAACTGGGCTTGAGTCAGTTTGGGCCCGGTACAAGAGTAATGCTTGGTGCACTGAGAGTGCGGTTTACACTGTCCCTCAGTACAGTGGGTAAATAATTTTTTTTTGAATTTTTTTAAACGCTGATGTGTCCTACATGTCCGACAAGCTAATCTCCAAGCAGACGATTCAAAAAATTTGAAAAATAAAAAATCATTATTAGGCTTAGCCCATTAAGAGTATTTTTACTGTTCACTGGGGCTTGATTTTTTATTTTTCAGATTTTTTTTATCGTCCGATCGGAGATCTGCCTATTTGAACATGTAGGACACCTCGGGACCTACCTAAAAAAATTTTAATTTTTTTTTTCTATTTACTCACTGCATTGAGGGGCGGTGTAAAGCGCATCCTCAATGCAGCAAGTATTACTCCCGGTACAAATGTCCGTGTGAGAAGTAATATCACTGCAGCCATTGGATCACGCAATATGTGATCTGACCCATCGGATCATGTAGGGACATGATCCCATTTTTTTTAAATTTTTTTAACCTTCCGATCTTAGATCCTTAGGATTTCTCCTATTTCTCGGGCTTTAAAAAAAAAAAAAAGTACGCATTTAGTGCAGCCATCTAATCTAACAGGATTGGATGTCGCTGCCAGGGTCAATGTAGCACAAGTATTACTCATCCTTGAGATATTGCAATTTAACCTCGATGGCACACGGTCATTACACCAATCCACAGTTACAATTTTCTAGCGGGCCAATTTTCTTGGGGTCCAAAGTTACTGGGTGGACCTTTGGGACAAGTTTATTGGGCTGATCTCACTAGGCCGGCCGAGGTGACTGGCTGACTGCCACTTCTCTTGCTGTAGCTATGCAATGCAAGCTAGCAGCCGTCCGATTTGTTTTGATGAGACGACTAAAATGACATATATATATAATTTTTAAAAGTTCAAGGGATTGGACTGTCAAAAGATTAAAAAAAGAAAAAAGAATAATTTTTTATCATGTTTGAATGGATAGTTTTTTCCTATTTTTTATTTTTTATTTTTTTTTGAAACATTTGATCAAAGATCAGATAATACAGATCAGCCCTTTAAGATTTGCCCCCTCCACTTTGTATTTTAAAAAATAAAAAATATACTTACTGCAGCAGCTGTCCGATTTAAACAGGCCTGAATTACAGCAGCGCTGCAATGTAGGCGTCGCAGCAAGTATTACTTGTGGAGTAATATTTGCTGCGACTGCACCCATCTGATCATACGGTAGATGCACTATAACATCCAAGTAGGTATTGCAGCATTGCCCAATAAAAAAAGAAAAAAAAATTAGGTATTGCAGCAAGTATTATTAGTTTCCATATAGTTGGACTGGGCTGACTTAATGGCTCCCTCTTGAGATCATTTGCTTCTCGGGCCAAATTGGGTATACAAGGCTGAACATGTTGGACGAACCAGATGGCCAAGTTCACCATCAGATTTGGGCATCTTCATAAAGATTCCAGCATTTTACTTGGCTCGCCCAAAATTCAACCTTCCTCTCTTTCTCCCATCCTCCCTGCTTCTTTGGAGATGTTTATTTTTGAGAAAGACTTGCTGCAACAAGCGCGCTGCAACGCCACATTGCAGTAGTCAAGCTCACGTGATCCAAAGGCTTGGATCATGTGAGCACACTCTCTTTTTTTAATTTTTTTTGAATCATCTGATCTTTGATTGAACAGTACCGAAGCTGAGCTGAGGTGGTTCTCCAGCTTGACTTCTTTTTAACAAAAAAAAAAAAAATTTTAAAAGCACACTGCTCAGCGGCCATCCAATCAAATCGGGCATTGCAATCAACGTGGATTTGTAATACTGGACATTGCAGCAAGTATTTCCCTTTATTTTTTTGGAGAAGCCTCAGCAAAATCTAAGAGGAGAGTTACCATCAAGTGGGGGGCCCACATATCAATAGGGACCATTAAAGCTCCTCAACAAAAAATTGTGTGCACAGCATGAAACATTTATAATGAGGGATGTTTGTCGAAATCAAACATGACAGTTTACACCCTCACCTCACCATTTGACCTGGATATCAAGGGCAGAAAGTTCAAGGTGCCTCGGGGGTACCAAACTTAAGTTCAGAATTCCTGAGTCCCGACATGCCCCCTAAGTTTGGCATGCAGCACCAGCAATCCTCAACATACAACAATCTAGAAGAGATGCTATGAACAACAATAGGCATAAAAAAAGACGTACACCAGAGCTGAAGCTGATTTCTTTCAACCACTATTGAAGGGCACAACTTTGACACTGCTTAATATTGGCATCAGTAATGTGATTTTCATTCACGACCTTATAACTGCTCGGAGAAAATGGTGTTAGAGCAGGATGACTGACATGCTGCGAATTCGGGACAGCTATTGGTAGGATTTCTGATGGTGCTAACTGTGGAATCACCATCTGATCAACTTATGACACAGAATCTGGCTTCACTATACCATGGAGTTTCCACCCTCCAAGGCCAGCAGAGGCAAATGCCTGAAAATGAAAAGAACAAAAATCGACTAATTATTGTAATGGATTTGAAATTGAAGAAAATAAACTAATCAAGCATGGTGTTACAACTATAGGAACCAATCAACTTATTAGCACGGGCATCTCTCTATCATTGATAGAAGAATGCTTTTTGGATGCTACGGGTAAATCCACACCCAAAATGTTTCAGAACTTAAGACTGCAATACATCTCAACACGGGAAATAACCTCAGCTTGCTCATTGTGGGAGCTGGAGGCTTCAGCAATCCTACATGTTTTGGATTTTCCGAGGAATTTTCAACAGCAATATTGGTGAATATTGGTACCAATTAAGGAGATTCCCAGTGTCAGTATCTACCGAGGCCTTCATCTCTTGTGACCACTAGTTATCACCATGAAGGTCAGGAATCGATTTAAGGATATCTACATTCAGGCTCAGGAGCTTTAAGAAATGCACGCAAGCGAAAGTCATGTCCCATCAGATTGTACGTTGCAATGCATTGTGCAAAACTACCTTCTGCATGCATGTTGCATGCTTTCCTGCTGCCGAGTAGGAGAGTTACAGGCATTGCTCTTTCTTAAAGAGCATTTTAACATTTCATTCCAATGTGTGGGGTGAACGGCATGGGTTAGAAAGTGGCCAGCACTGCCTCAAGAAGAAGCAAAACTCCACACTGATTTTAGTTGCCCATTAGTGAGGTCCACCAATGCAGTATGACAAGGAATTGAGTGTAAAACAGCATTAAGAATAAATAAAAATATATAACATGATCCTAAATTAACACATAAACAATCAGTTCTGATCATTTTAATTAGTATATAAGGAGCACTTGTTTTGAGTCTATAAATCAACCAAGGTTTGCCGACTCGGGATCGGGATCAGATTGGCTTCGGCCAGATACGAGTCGGATCCGATCTGACTCAGGCCGACTCGGTTCGACTTGCACGAGTCAAGCAAATGAGTTCTTTAAGAGTAATGAGTTTAAGTCATAATTTAGAGAAATGTATCCTATTAATTGATATATACAGTATAAATTTACTTATCAAATGGGAAAAACTCAATTTAAAACAACTTGTGATGTATGTATGAGTCAGTACGATCCAGTCCGACTCGATGTATACCAGCGGATCTAACTCGCCCAGATACGAGTCAACTCGTACGAGTCGGCCCGATCTGGTATGATACGGCAAACCATGAAATCAACAACTCCCACTTCACAGCTTGGCATTTCAATCATGAGCCAATTCTTTAGATATTGCAAGTTCTTTTAAAGCCACTTTCACCAAAGTCCATCACTTCCAAGTGATTCCTAGAAATGACATTCAAAAGTAGAAATTTGAGAGTTATCCCGTTGGTCAGTTCAATTATACAAGAAGAAAAACTGGTCATTTCCTATAGTACTTACTAACTACTTTTTTAAATGCTTCCATTTTTCTTTGTTTTGACATGATTTCTTTATATGCCTTGATCATATAAATTATGCTATATATCTACCTTTATTTTTCTTTGAAACTTAATCACCCTCTCCACCCTGCCGAGAGATGCTTGAGCTACCCCTTCAAAAGAAGGCCATGTAAATAGGCCAAGTATGAGGTTTTATAAACGCTTGACGCAGTCCAGTCCATGGTGGAGTGAAATCCATGAGCATTTGGATTGCACCCTTGTCATGTGAAACACCTGTGATGTGCACATGAGATGCCACCAGATGGACTCGAAAAACACAACCTCCAGGTTAGAATCAGAATCCACAAGCAACTGAGACCACTCAGCCAGTCTGTATACAGACATTTTTGTTTTACGTGTCTTGAACGTATCTTTTTCTCTTTTATGATGTTTTGCATGTTTTAAGTTTGTTTCTCTGATCTTTATGACATGGATGGGTGCCAAGTTTTAAATAAAATCAATTAAACCATGTTCAAGACTTGCGGAGAAGAAAATGGTTAATTTCCCAAAGTAGTTCAGATCTTGCACCTACAGGCTCTCAAGACATGGACAAGTTTGCGGTTGTTGGAGTTCCTACAACAGGATGCCAAAACCTAAAAACAAGCTTCAGCATGCTTACATACGCATCTAACATAGGAATGTGTCGGCATGTCTAGGAACATTTGTCTCTTGATCAAATATGTTTGTTTTAACACAAAATGGTCCATAAAAACCATACCGTGGCCTTACTTACATTTGCACTCCTAGATCCATCAACCAATACTCATCCTGCTGCCACACCCGCACAAAAGAAGGGGGGGGAGGGGAAGAAGTGCAAACAGCAACAGTAAGCAGCATCCAATGGAGATGACAAAAGAGTCAATCATGGTAGTGGTATGTTAGCAGGAGTCAGTATAGCTACATTAGCTGCTAACTCGCCTTCCCATTTGAGTCGGTATGAAGCTGCAAATTTCAGAGGTTTAACATCATAATCATACTTGGAATGAGGAAAAACAAAATTAGCTAGATTTGCTTTTAACTGGAGTGTACAAGTGCAGGTTTTTGAAAAAAATGTGCTTATCAACTGCTGGACAACATAGTCTTCCTCTCCTGCTCTTCCTTTCCCTTTTGATCCATAGTATACTAGAGTCCCTTTGTGCATTAGAGGTTACAGAGAGATGGTAAATTTAACACCCTCCACCCCCCAACCCCCCACCCCTTCAAAAAAAAGGAAAAAAAAAAAGAAAAACTAAGCCATGCACGCGCATGTGCACACAAGAGGGTTAGCTCCCAAGCTTACTCCCCCAACCCCAGACCCCCCAAGCTATGCATGCACATACAGACAAGAAGGTTAGCGTGTGAGGTTAACACCAGAGAGAGAAGTGAAATTCAAAGTAGCACCATCATTGAAAAGGAAGGGGAATTTACAGATCACCCATAAGTTACACTTTAGATAAAAGACAACATATCCCCATATCTAGCTGGTGCCTGATGGTATCCGCCTGCACCCTTAGAAAAAAATGCACAAGGCTTGAAAAGCTAGGTGCGATCCTTGACTTTACCAAACTAATAAGCTGTAGAATGTCCAAAGCCCGTCAAGTAGGTGCCCGTCAGGTAGGTTAGCCCCTCTTGGTTGGAAGAAAGAATCATCTACCACTAGGAAGTATGAGTTAAAGAATTGATTCTGGTTTCTCTGCCTTTTTTTCTTTTATGTCTTTCACAATTTGTATCATTTCCAATTCTGTAATTTTAACTCTCTAAATGGTGGATCTTTCAACTGTCAGTTAAATTCACGCTCTCTTTGTAAACCATAACCAACTTTTTACATGGCAAGTTAAAATTTGGGCCAGCTCATGCTGAATGACCAATCCCAAACCACATATCAAATGTAGCATGCACCTTTTGCAGTCAAAATTCCCTGATCAATCTTCTACTGAATGTTAGGATGAATGCCAGGCACGCTGCATGCAAACTGTTCAAAAAATGCATTAATCAATTTCTTTAAGACACTACTTTAAGATGGAAGTTCATCTCCAACCAACAACCAGAATTAGATTAGCAAGGTTGACAGACAACATTTTTAGGTTGCGGATTCTCAAATAGTGAATTCTTTCTCACTATGTTCCAAGGATATGCTACCATGTTAATGATAGAAGCTGTTGGTTTATCACCTCCAGGGTGTAAGTTGCTGGCTTTATCCTTGGCCCCTAAGGATGAAATGGCTTCTTTTTAGCATAAATGTACTATATCAAAGCCTAATTCCATGAACCAAATAAATCCCCAGGCTATACAGTGACCAGTGATGACTTTGCCATATTCCATATCATGAAGCATTGTCATCCAACCTCCAACAGCCACTCCAAGTCCTTCAGATTGTTCGTATCTTATACACATGGCATATCCATTATCCAAGTCCATCCACCAACACAAGGCATCTATTCCCCTTATCACAGTGTGGTTCAAATCTCCACTGTTGCAGAACAGGTCACGAGGACTATGGCAAATCTTGATTAATGATTTGAATTCAAAATTGGCAGAGAATAGGATGTCCGCCTTAGAATTGCACAGAAATAACACTAACACGGGACATTATTGTCAAACCTTACACACCCAATATAAAGCATTTTGGTAACACTCATTAGCAAGACCACTTCAAACATGATCTAAGTTGGCAAAGGAATTGCCAAGGATAGTTTATCATTTCTAACTAGGGTAGCTCTTGATCTTGGGCAGCTGGCTTTGTGAAAATAGGGTGATCGAGGCAGTGGATTTCACTTGGAGAATGGACCATAGAGTTGAACCTAGACCTGCTACAAGACATTGTCACTGACAGATCCGGAGAAAATGGGTCAACCGGACGGAAATATGATATACAGTAAACGCCCCCAAACTTGTGATGATTACTGAGTTGTGATACAAGGAAAGTGGGGATGTTGTGACCGAAGAGGACGACTGTAACATGGCTGATACAATGCCTACTCAAGATATGTACTCACAATTCATCTCCAGGAAAGCGATCCTCCCTCACATAGAGTGTTGACTTTTTTTTTTTTTTGAGGGGGTGGTGTGAGGGAGGGAAGCATAACTAAAGTATTCACATGTATGTATCAATGAAAAAATGTACCCTTTTTCCTGTTCCTGTCCATCCACATACCTCCTTCCATGACTCCCCATTAGCCTCAAGCAGAGCGGCGTTACATGTTTTCAGCTCAATTGAAGCTCCAGATAACATCGACGCCGCCTCCTCCCAGCCCTTATTGTGCCCCATACACCTTCACATTTATTCCAGCAATCAACAAACAAGAATTCCCTTCCTTTATTGTGCAAAAAACACAAAGTGGCATGAGCTCACATAACACTGAGTATCTCATCACCCGAGTACTCGCAGATGGCCTTCTGGAGATGCTCCGCGGTCTGCCCATCCATCGCGGCCACAGAATAGAAGCTCGGAACATACCGAACCTCGGCTTCCAAGAACGCTGCCGCGTGCTCGCACATCATTTGAAGAGTCTCCTTGGTTCGAGTAGCATCACTGCAGAGACCAAAAAAACACAATTTTCACCGCAATTGCATAACATCTGCGAGGAAAATTCCACTGGGTATAAGCTAATGGAGCTAACAAATGAACAGAAGAGAATTCACAGATTGAGGGGCGAGCTACTCTAATAGAAGAACCATGGAAACCTGGATAAGATGAGCTCGGGAACCCAACCCATCTGCTGAAGCTTCCGGGCGACCTTGGTTGCATCGTCTCTTCCGGGTTTGCTAAGCGGCCTGTCGTGGTCTGCAACAGAAAAGAATTGTTGTAGGGCATCTCGTGTTCCCTCCCAAGAATACAGAATTTATCCAAAAATTGTTCCTTTGCGCTCTTTTGTTTTCAGAGAGACAAAGAGAGAGGTAGGCATACCTCTGAGGGAACGGTCGGCCCAAGAGCTCTCGGCGTGTCGGAGCAGGATGAGGCGGCGGCGGACGGCGGACCTGGCGGAGGGGTCCGCGGAGAGCTCAGTCTCGACGGCGGCGGTGGAGACCGAGAGGGACCGCGGTGGAGGAGGGTTCCGGAAGCGAGGAGAGGGAGGAACAAAGAAGGCGCAGGAGGAAGAGGTGGCGGCGGGTTGGCAGCAGAGGACGACCCCTCTCATAGTAGGCACTGCGTCTCACTGCCACTGCTCTCTCTCTCTCTCTCTCTCTCACACACACACACACACCTCTCTCTCTCTAACTTCTTTCTATCTCTCTGGCTTCATCTAACAAGTCCAGCTCTTGGGCCGCTACTGGAGGGGTGTGGGCCGCCTTCGCTTACATGTTGGATTACGTACTATGGTGGGAGGTTAAGGTGGACCGTACAGATACAGTTTACTAATATGATTATTACATTCGTAAATACCGATAAATTTTATTTATGTAATTTTTTTAAAGAAATAATATTTTCATAAGTATAAAAAATATCTTATTTGTGTTGGAATCCCTTATCCACATCGTTCTTGGACATTACTATTTACACATGGAATAAGAATTTGAGAGCACATTATTAGCTATACATCCGGTTACGCGCTTCATCATGTCTAATTTGGTTCCTTGAGATTTTACTCCAGTCTGGTCTCTCTTTTTTTCATACCTATTTACAGAACCTTTTTGTTAGTGAGAGTATACAACTTGGCATGTTAATCATAAATTTCCTCTTTGGTTGGAGATTTATTTTCAAAAACTTGGAAGTCTCACTGTAAAAAGTAGTATTAATTCCACGGTCCCGGCACTTGTTGAGAACATTAAATTTGGACCAACCATCTTTCTTATGCAAAGAAAGTCCAATCAGAGACTAGGATTTACTCCAATCTCGCCATCTTCTCCACACCTTGGTTCATCTCACCTTTCATCTGCTTCAAAATTTTATGGAGCCTCCATCTACACTCTTTCAATACTCCTCTCTAAGTTCGCGCCTCATAATTTTTTCCTTGGATTGTAAGCAAACACAACTTATATTCACTCACAAAATTGCCATCTTATTCTCTAGAATTCCTTTGGCAATCTGGATGTGATGGGAACAAAGTAAAAGCTCTAGCAGGTTGTGTTCGCCCCTCGACTATCATATATATCTTTTTATCGTATATTGTTATTCCTTTTCTACTTGCTTAGACACATCATTTTGTTGAATACCTTGGCACGTCCACCTGCCTTTCTATGTTTGCCTGGACATATTTTTTATGAAATATCTTGGCACATTAGCTTGTAAGTCTCTATCCATAATTATTATATGCCATTGCATTGGTTTACTAGAAATCTAAAATAATGTTGGCAGCAATTTACAACGGTAACTTCCTTCACACGCACAGTAGTGTGTAGAAATTAAAGACTATAAAGGGTTGTTTGTTTTAGCGTAAAACAGTGTAATTTAAAACAATTGTTTCATTTTACAGTATTTTTAGTTATTTAAAATTTTGTTTGGATCTTGTCTGCTCACTTGACAGCTCAAGTCTCTTATTTTGGTTTACAGTAAAAGCTCACTTTAAACTAAAACAAGAAGATTGAAACATCTCTCTCGTTTAATTTTACAAATAACTAAATAAATATTTTTTGATTCTAAAACAAGAATATTTCACTTGTTTTGAAACTAGTGATTTTGAAATCGGTGATTTACCAAGTTTTACACTAAAACAAACAGCCCCTAAGTTGGAAACCACGAATAGCATTTCAAGGGAACTAGGATTCTCAGTGTTTCTTGCTCACTTCTTGTTTTTTTTTCGGTTACAAGAAGAACTAACCAAAAGGTAAGCGATGAGCAATGCCTCTAGATTGCTTACTTCTTGTTGGCAAACTATTTAATGCGTCATTCACATGCATATCTTATGTGTTCGACTTGCAGTCACAAAGTTTATGAGTTCAATATTTCAATGTTGTATGTATGCATTCATGCCCATAGGCCCCACTTATAATGATGTTCAAGACTCAAGAGTTGTTTATATATAGGTATGCATGGAATTGTTAATATGGTTATATAAGATATGCTTGTACAATTTTTGCACTCCTTACTAATTTTTGGTTAAGATGATTAAAGGCTTATCCCAGTTTGTTTCATGGATTGCTTATTGAAGGCTTAGTCCAGTTTGTTTCATGGATTGCTTATTAAGCAATCCGGGATTGCTTATGGCTGAACAAGAGGTCTTAACTTTGGAAGGGAATTATTATTCTATCTCAAACAGATTGTTCATCCCTGAATAAGACATCTTTTGCTTTCAGAGGAAATTATTTATTCTATCTCAAATGAGAAAAAATAAATTAACTAAAATAAAATTTAAAAAATAAAATATACAGACAATAAGCATCATTAATGCATATCCTAACTACAATAAGTATTCTGAAGTTTTTTAGAGAATTGTTTATTTCAGTCTATTCAAGGGTAAACCATCCTCACCCAAATATGCAATCCGTGTACTCAAGCGAATAAACCTAGATTAGAGGGATTGGCCATCCTATTTGGGGCTTATCCGTGGAATAAGTTAGATTCCAACTAGTCCCTCGTCACTTTTTTCGCCATCATTTTCATAGTTATTCGTTGACAAGAATGAGCTTGGTTGATGGCTAAATGAAAGAGTGTGGTTTCGTTTTTCCAATCACCCTGTATGATTATTGGTATGTCATATCTATCATGAGATCCAATTATACTTTTGTGTTGTTTGTTTTAGCGTAAAACAACGTAATTTAAAATAATTGTTTCATTTTAGTGTTTTCAGTTGTTTAGAATGATATAAAACAATGTAAAGTAAAATCATGTCTGCCTACTTGACAGTTCAATTCCCTTGTTTTGATTTACGGCAAAGGTCCACTATAAACTAAAACAAGAAGACTGAAACATTCCTCTTGTTTTATTTTACCAACAACCAAACAAACATTTCTTGATTTTAAAATAAGAAAGTTTCACTTGTTTTGAGTCGGTAATTTTGAAACCGGAGATTAACAAAGTTTTACACAAACAAACAACCCCTTTAAGTTATTGTAAAATATGTGTCCGCATCCCACTTGAAGAGATCTGCATGTTTGACTTTAACTCTTTTACATTCTTTCAATATTCTATATAAGTCATGGTAATCTTCATGTTTATTTTAACTCTCCACAATCTTTGAACTCTTCTTAATTTTTTTTTCATTTACTAATCTTAAATAATAAAACATACTTAAAAATATTGACAGAATATGTTTTATATATTCTGATAAAAATATGATGCATGGAAAGAATATTTTATGATATTCTTTCCATGCATCTTCATGTTTATTTTAACTCTCCACAATCTTTGAACTCTTCTTATTTATTTTTTATTTAATAATCTTAAATAATAAAACATACTTAAAAATATTCACAGAATATGTTTTATATATTCTGATAAAAATATGATGCATGGAAAGAATATTTTATGAATATTCTTTTTTTACTAATTGAAGGACCTTTTAGAGGAGTGTCCAAAGATTGTCCGAAGGTTAAAATACATATGAAGTTTGTAAGGCCTAATATGAATTATTGAAAGATTGTGACGATTGAAAAGTTAAAAAAAAAACTCGAATTAAATGGACCCACCACTTAAATGCTTTTTTCCTTAAGAGATTGTTTACCCAACTATAGTTTAAAAGGACTAGAGGCGGTTACGAGTTTTTTAAGAGCCTTACAAGGCATAAGTCTTGAGGCTTAATGAGGCGTAAGTCTTACTAGTTTAGGAAAATGTGTCAAAATTATCAAAGAAAATTAAATAATACTAATTCGTCATTGGTTGTACTATCTCCACTTAACGATAGGGCCTATAAAAATGAACTATGGTGTGAAAGTATGGGCTAAAAGTTGACATTGATGCATGAACTACTATAGTTATCGTCCTCTCTTTTGGTGTTGCAAATAGAAGAGTTGGATTTAGTTTAAATACTCTTATTTTGTTTATCTAGTAGAATTGTTATCATTAATTCATATTTTAAAAATAATATAGGCACCATAATCCTTAGATTTACTTTAAGGCATCTCATTGTCTTACTGTCTCGAGGCGTAAGCATCAAGTAAATGGCACGAGGCACATGCCTCAACTAACAAAAGATGCAAGTCTTAGGTGCCTCAAGGCATTTTCCTAACGCCTTGCCTTGAAGCGTATGTCTCAGTGCCTTAAGGCATTGCCTTTTTAACAATGACTCCAATGTAAGACAACAAATCTAAAAAAAATGTTTTATTTTATAACGTTCTCAGATGGTTGGTTTGATGTAAAGTGTAAACTACCTTTTTATTGGGTCATTGCATGCTCACATGAAGACCCACTTTTTGGTTAAATATGAAGACCTATTTTCTTGTTTAATTTCAACAGAAGATATTGTAAACCAATACCAAGATGTTTTTGTTAAGAGTGTTCTGGTTTTTGGTAAATGTGTTCTATCTTGATAGATCGTAGTAAGAACAATCGCTCCCTAAACATCACACATTTGTTTTCCTTCTGTCTTCAAAACCTTCATACCCTTCTGTCCTTAAAACTGTTGCGGTGAATCAGTCTCGCTTGCCCCAGCAATCGAATTAGACATACACACCAAAATAAGAACAAACAAACCACACGGAGAGAGAGAGAGAGAGAAACAACACACAATGAGATTGGCTACAACTTCTTTGAAAGTATTTGGATCAATATCACTAGAAATAAGAGTAAATAAAACCACGTCCTCAAAGTCATACCTCTGTAGTGGTATGATGGTCCGCCATGGCCTCTCAGTGGCCACTGTCTCCTCCTGTGGATGTTGTTGTTGCTCTACACCTAGGGAGTCCTTTTGACATTCACTTTTCTTTGAAGATGCCTCACCAAGCTCCACCTAAATTTTGGATTCCTCCTTAGACCCTCTCAGTAACTTCGAGGACGAAGTCACCTTGCTTGGAGATCCGCTTATGAACTCTTCTTCATACACTTACTCTCTTATCGGAATGGCAAACCCTAGAAAAGAGTCCTAGTCGGGTCCGAACCCTATCAGCTCCTCGCCAAAGAAGTGTAGAAATAGGACCTAGTCATGAGCTGGACCCTGAGGATCGCCTTCCTTGGCTACACATCCAGAGAAATCTGGTAAGACAACAAATCCTCCCTTATGGGAGTAAAGTTGAAGATAGTACGGAAGTCCTGAGGGTTAATCATTGTGGGACCTCGGATTATGAAGAAGAAGTGATTCTTCTAAAACTTGTGGCTCAAGACGGTGGAGCTCAGTTAGAGGAACAAATTGCGGGGACGGGTCTTCACGAAAAAGAACTCATCATCAATTTGAGTGTGAGGCAGGCGTTGGGACATGCACCGAAAGAGAAGAGCAGTGGGATTTACCCTCCACTCATGACAGACAAGAAGAAAGGCATAGATGTAGAGCAGGCGTTAGGGCTGAGCTGGATAACAGCCAGTCGGTATTGCTGAAGGAGGTTGCAGATGAAACGGAGAACCGGAAGGCAGAACCCCGCAAGAAACATCTTCTTATAGGGGACAAAGGAATTGGGAGCCTCAGAGGAAACTCGGTCACCTAGGCCGACCTCGATCAGACGGTACCTATGGGGCACTCAGTACTCCTCCATCAATCTCCCTAGCTCTACCTACTTGACTACGTTATGGCTATGGTGGACTAGGATAGGAACCCTCCTCTCAAATTGACCAGAGGAATTGGCAACCTCGTCAAAAGCCATGAGGAAGATCTCAGGGAAACTTTCAGACCAAGACAAAGAGAACTTGCTAGGCGAGCAAAAAGAAGACTCCGGAGACCAGGAGATGGTCCCAGAGGAAGAAGGAAGTAAAGAAGAAGTCTCAAGGGACTCGAAAGAACCTACAGAATTGGACGCCAAGGTGAACTCATCGAAGAGAGTGCGTGAGATGCCTAAGTGACGAAAGATCTCATCTTCTCGAACTCTGACGTGCGACAGGGAAGCTCATGTATGCACATGAGTAGGTTGGCTTCCCCTCAAACCTTGCTTTTATAGGAGAAGGCCAACCAGGTTCGTCGCCTCTTCTTTCTGATTGGAATGCCGAGAGGCGCCAAAACGGTCCTTCATGATGACTGACCAGGTACATCATCCGAAGCCAAAAGGACGTGCCCCATCGTGACAACCCTGGACGTCTCATCACCTGTGAGATGACGCCACGTAGACAATCGACATGTCTAGGATCGCTCGAGGTTCGTAAAAAAATAATGGGACGTCATCTCCTTTCTTAAATAGACGTCTTTTTGAAGTATAGCCGACACGTCTGGAATTATTCGGAGATCATGAAAAGTAAAAGAACACGATCTCCTTCCTTAAATGGACGTCCTTTCGAAATACAACCGGTGCCCTATTTTTTGCACCTATAGGTCTTGTCAACTCCCCTTCAGATTTCCAACTCAATGTCACTCTCATAATCAAATTTTGAATTTGAGAGTGAAGAGACCAATGATGAGAGGTGATTGAAATTCGGCCCAATCTAACCAAAGGCCTACAGTCACAGGTTCTTACAATACACCACGTAAGTGCTCACGGTACCCCGACTGACGAGCCGGAGGCTAAAATTTAGAATGCATGAACTCTCAAGTCTCAAGAACGCCAAACCTAAAAGACCGACACATCAATCAGTAAACTCCGAAACCAGCAGTGTCTCGATCACATCTACCGAACATCGAGAGGAGCCTGGTCTCTCGTTAACCCATGGTCCGAAACTCATCCGAGGGGAGGCAAAGGGTCTGGACTCAAAGACCACCTCAGATAGTGCAGCAAGTTGTTTTCAATATTGAGGAACCATCACATAGATTTGGTTATTTTCACATACAAAAGACAACACGAGAATCAGCACTCTTCAAAAGTCTGCTTCTAAAACAAGTGTCTATCACCATCAACGAAACGCCAATAGCCAGAAGTCAATAAATGAAGAGGGCAAAAGAGTATACTGGGGAACAGGAAGAACTACATATCAGTGTTTTAAAAATCTGACCGGACTGGCCGATCAAAATCTTTCCAGCCTGGTTGATCTAAGAATCGTCAGCTCATCAAACTTAAAACACAGATATCATCGTGGCACACTACTATTTGTATATCATGTATATTATCTCATTACATAAACCGGTCCGATCTTAACACCAATTTTAACCGGTCGGTTCAAAATAGACCAGACCTAAAAGGCTTCCTGGTTTGATGGCCGGTCCGGTTTTTAAAACATTGCTGCATACTAATATCTCGACTCTTTCTCTTTCTCTGAATTGCTGCTAGGGAATAGGCTACAATAGCTGCCATTACCATCCTTGGCAGGAAAAATACACAACGTAAGCAAAATGTAATCCTGTAAGATACTACATTTGCGAACAACCATGCGTAAGCTACGTTTATATCTGAACAATTAATATTGAGAAAAAAATTGAAGAACCACTTGACTGAGAGATGTGAACTAAAAAAAGGGCTCAGATTAACCAAGGTAATAAAAGTTTTCGATACAATATTTCAGACTTTCAAAAGGAAGTTTGCCAACTCTTGGCTAAACTAACGGACATGCCTCTGACAGTTGAACTACATAAAGAAAACCCGCAAGTATCCCCAAATGTGAATTCAGATTATCCTCAGCCAAACAATAAGCGGTTGTACACGAAGAATTCAATGTAAGCACTCGAAATTTAGACCGGATCTGATCATGTCCATCCAACAGTCCAAGGACACCTTGAAAAGGTGACCTCTAGAAGAATATAGGAGCTAACATGGAGAAGCTTGTGTTCATCAAGTAATCTAATCAATCTTGACGGATGAGAAGAGGTAATGTACAAAATAGAAGGATGTGAGAAAGCCGATGGTGCCAGTAGATAGCATGATAGCAAGAGCCATGAGCAGTGAATATCCAAGGAATAGTATGGCTGACACAGGCCCACTCAAGCTCCTGAGGTCAAAGACCAAGTAATTGACGGAGTACAGGAAGACATATAGAGCCACTGAGCCGGATGCAAAGAAAGCCTTCCACCACCACCTCCAGTCTTCCACACAGAGATGCATGTAGGTGAGGACAACAGACACTTCGGCACAGACAACAACTAGCAAGAGTAGAACAACGAGCAAGAAGCCAAACACATAGTAAAACCTTCCAAGCCAGATGCTAGAAAGGATGAAGAAGAGCTCAATGAAAAGAGTCCCAAAAGGAAGGGTCCCTGCACCAAGGACTAGGAGCCATGAGGGGTACTTCCGGGCAGGTATTTCTCTTGGGATCTGGTTTGTTCGTACTGGAAATTCTATAGGCTCTGCTCGTGTACCCAAGAAGCCTCCCACGAGTGTGAGTGGAACTGAGATGCAGAACCATAATGATAGTAGGGTGAAGTACAAAGAGATAGGGATGGCCCCAGTGCTCTTACTTCCCCAGAGTATGAAGTTCAGCACGGTCAGGATTACAAAGACTATGCCAGGGAAGAAGCATGCCACAGACCAGGAAACAGACCTCCAGCCTTCACAAGTGCCTTTGATGGTCCTCCAGAGCCTGACACCAACATATCCAGCTACAATACCAAGGAACAGATAGAGAATGATCATTCCTGTCAGGAGCATACCCCGTGAAGCTGGAGACATGAAGCCAAGAGCAGCAAAGACTATAGTCACAACACCCATGCATGCAATCTGAACACCATCTCCAATCATGACGCACAGTAGCTTTGGGCAAGTCGGCTCTCTGAACACATCTCCAACAACAAGCTTCCACCCAGAGAGCTCCTCATTCATCTGAGCTTGGGCTTCTTTATCCAACTCCTCATATCTAGTTAAGTCCCTCCTCACTGTCCTTAAGAATATAACAAAGACAATTCCAGCAAGGAAGAAGATGACCATCAAGGAGTTCATAATTGAGAACCAATGGACACGCGCACCTTCCATTTTTAAGTATGCATCCCATCGGGATGGCCATCTGATGTCACTCTTCTCAAAAGCCACCTCGTAGGTAAACGAGATTCTCTCCTGCTCGCGAATTATCTGAGATTTCTCCAACTCCAGAGGACAGCTTCTGCGGCCAACATTATCATACATGTTATGTTTTGACATGGCTTCAGGGTCATGCTTGACACTGCAAGGAACAACCTGAAACCCAACTATCTCATATCCAGATGCCTTCTTATGATCAGCTTCTGAAATTACCCCGAATCCCTCTTCACCGGTGCCGATGATCGAAACGCCGCTGCCCTCATACTCATGCACCAACACCGTGAATTTCAAGTGGTTGATAATGTAGTCCTCATTACCTCCACTGGGCGTGTACCCAATGGGGAATCCCGTCCACTGGATGGTGATTCCATTCTGCTGTGTGAACCTCATCACAGGCAAGTTGTCAAGGATCATGTTCACCTGGTAGAGATCACGAGTCCTCTGCTTCAAGAGCTTCACCTCGTTCTCATTCAACGGGCTCGTGGTGCAGAGATAGACAGACTCGTTCACATTGACATGAAACCTGTACGGCGAGTTGTCGATCTGGTCACCCATGAGGAGCTCACCCAAGTTCTCAGCGCTCTTCTTGACGCCGTCGGGGGGTTTGCAGTAAGGGAGACTATAATAGCTGAAAGGGAGCTCGGTCTCAATCGAAGTGAGGGAGTTCACTTTCACGTTGATGGCTTCCCCTGAGGAATAGGTGTGCATGTAGGTCCCAGGAAGGTAGAACGCATTGCCCAAAGATGCCCATGAGACCAGGATCAGAAGCGCACAGCAGATCCACGAAGAGGGCTTTGGGACCATACAGGTCGCCATGGAGGCGACTGCACAGCTTTCACCACCCGATCTAAGGGTTTCTTGAAGGGGTTTCAGAATCTAATAGACAGATCTGGGGGTCCCAAAACCTGCGCACGCCGTTCTCTGTCAGATTGGAAGAACACACACTAACCCAAAAAAAAAAAAAATGGATTCTACGGTTTCTTCAGCAACTCAGCATTCAGAGACAAAAAGGAAGGACGTGAAATCAGGATAAACGAACGGGAAAAAGAGAGGGAAAAGAAAAAAGAAGTCGAGATCGATTACCCGTGGTTAGATCAGCAGATCTACCAACGAAACATCAAGGCCACCACAAAACAAACCCAAATCACACTACTAGAAACGCTCAAATCGCTTGCAAATCTGCCAAATCTAACAAAAACCTGATGATTCCACTAGAAACGTTCAAATAACTCGCAAATCTGCCAAATCTAACCGAAACCTGATTATTCCAAAGAAAAGGCTCAAATCTAACACTACCAGATCCAACATAAACCCGATAATTCGATTAGCAACGCACAAATTGCTCACAGAACAAGCCGAATCTAACAGAACCAAAGATCTCCCATCCCGACAACACCAGAACAGCAAGATTACCAAAAAATTGGTCGGGTAAAAACCCAGATCGATATCACAGCCAAAAACCGCAAGAATCGGATCTTTCGCGCTGGGGGTAGAAGAAATGGGAGGGAAAAGGCTAGGTCTGGGGCGATGGGGGCGTACCTGGCACGAAGATCGCAACAGCCGAGCGCCTGGAAGGGAGGGAATCTGGTGCTGCTGGCGCAAATATTGTATGTGAGGGAGAAGAAAGGAATGGGAGGAGATGGCGCTTCTGGGACCCTGGTGTCTTTTCTAGGGCTCGCACGGGATGCGTGGGTTCGACAAAAAGGCAACAGGAAAATTAGAATAGACTTTTTGCAATAAAGCCCTGATCAGAAAAGTTGTGTGCAATGTATATTATTATTTATATAAAATAAATTTACTTTTAGCCCCTCTATTCAGCTTAATTCAAGAAATAATCCTTGTAACCACCACATCTAGTAAAGATTCCACATCAAACTTTTATTTGAACACAAGTGATTCAGAGTCAAAGATATTTTTTTACTTTACTTTCTCTTGATCGTGGAATTCGATTTTATTGTGAGATCGAATTTATTGAATCATTCTTTTTACTTGAAATGTAATTTAAAAATTAAAAAAAAATACAAAAATTATAGAATATTTTGTGAAAGGGTCTTTTTTGTTTTTGGTCACTCTAAATTTACTAATTTAGGAAAATTCATTGTAACTTCCGTATTTAGTAAAAACTCCCTTTGATTTGAAATATATATTTAACAAAAGTTCTTGCACCTTCTGTATTTAGTAAAAACTCTCTTTGATTTGAAAATTAACAAAAGTTTCTAAAAATGTTGAAATATTTCCTCCAAGGGCCCCTCTGACTCATGTGACCTTTCTTCCATAAAAGGCACAAAACAAATGTGCGGTCAACCAGCCAGTTGCTCTGCCTCTGCGGTCCAATGGAGCCTCTTGGCCTCATGCACTTAATTCAGGTCATTTTAGACATTAGACATCAGAGAGCGCTTAATATGAAATTATCCCTAAAAAGTAAATGTGATGCCTTGAACTGAAAAAAAAAAAAAAAAAAGTTCAAGCAGTTAATATGAAATAGTCTAAAATACAGCAATTTTATAAGTATATAATCTTTGTGTTTGTCAAATTTTAGTCTCTTTGAACTATTAAATCTAGAAAAATTTATGTATATCTTATACAGCTAGTCCCGACTCCCTTAAATTTAAATGTAACAATTTTTAACCTTTACTCTCTATCGTGTATTTTCATCTTTCAAACAATAGTTAACTAGGAAGGACTTATTTTTCAAAAAAAGATATATTTTTTTGAGTCAACATTAAACACGCAGGGCAAAAAGATTTATTTCTAAATATAAAACTTGACGGAATTAAAAGCTAGAAGGGTCCTTAATTTATTAGTCCAATTCGACTAAATGTGGGTCTCTAAATTCTGATGCCCTGGGTTCAAATCTCAAATCATAAGATCACTTTGATAGCAACATAGTTATTTTAGATTGCTTACTATAAGGAGTGCTTCACTGTGATTACATAACAGAATCCAAAATAGAATACTAAATTCTTGAGTGTAAGATAAAATTACTTATTCACTTAATTATGAGAATCAACAATTCTGGCATGAATAAGTAATTCCTCAAATCAGAATAAAATTAGTCTTGTTATGAGAATATGGAGCCTTGCTCTTTTCTAATTCTGCAAATAAAGTGGAGCAAAGAGCATGTCCTTATTCCAACGTCCCCTCGTTTTTTTACCTTTATCACCTCATTTTCTTTATTTTGGGGCATTTTGGAGAAAGAAGTATTTTAATCTATTGATGGATCATTTAATTTAATATAAACTATCAGAGAATATCAGTTTTGAAGTTATCAATTTTAAAATAGGCAATAGCGAAATTTCTAGTTTTAAACTATCCAATTTAATTTTCAGTGATTATGCAGAAAAAAAACTAGTGGGCCAACTTTAAACTCAGAAATTTATGACAATTTAAATGTGAAGAAAATATTGTGTAACAGTTTATGGCGTTCCAAATATAAGCAAAGTGCTATTTTGTGGTATGTATGATGTTTACGACCTAATAAGACTATATGGACGGTAGATTTGGTAAAAAAAAATATTGGTGATTTTTGTTTGAGATAGCTTCATGTTAACAATCTTATATTTTAAATTCTAAAAGTATTGTACTTACTTTCATATTATCCTGCATATCTTCTTAATATACATAATTTTCAATATTACCATGTCGAGGATATGTATAAATATTTTGTTATATGTTATTAAAATAACATATATAATACATATGTTATCTTACAAGGATATACAAGATAGTATCTAAGTAACCATGCTACTTTTAGACCCCGTTTGGTATGAGGATACCCTGGGGATAAGGCCTCCATAACCATATTCTTCATTTGGCATGATAAAAATTCTCGGAGATAAGAGGAGTTAACAGGAATAGGGATAAGAGAGCTTAACCCCATTTTTGAGGTTAAACAGGAGGATAACTCATTCCACCAAAAAGGTGGGTGGAATGAGTTATCCCCGCCCTTTAACTCCATTTTTACGTTATTTGCCCCTTCCTTGATTTATAAATAATAATATAATTAACTCTAATAATAGTTGTATTACTGGTTAGTGACGTTAAGTATGTTATTAAATAGAAATTGATATCACCTATGGAATAAATTATTAGATATAATATATATAATTATATTAATTACTGTTAATAATTATTTTAATATATTATCAAATGTAATATAATAACATATATTATTATCTTAGTTTAGTATTACTACTTACATGCTAGTATTAATATTAATAAGAATTAGTACTACACCGACTTAAAAAAATTATAATATAATTAACTCTAATAACAGTTTCATTACTATTTAATGATGTTACATGTCATTAACTAGAAATCTTAATCAAGCCAATACTAATAAGCATCCTTAATATATTATTCAAATATGTTATTAGATAGAAACCGATACAACTTATAGGATAAAATATTATATATACTATAATAATATATAGTTTTATATTAATTAGTGCTAATAAGCATCCTTAATATATTATTATATATAATATAATAACATATGTTATTATCTTAAATTAGTATTAGTACTTACATACTATTATTAGTACTAATAAGCATTAATACTACGTTGGGTTTACAAAATAATAATATAATTAACTCTAATAATGATTTCATTACTAGCTAATATCATCATATGTCATTAAATAGAAATCTTAATCAACATCAATACTCATGAAATATTATATTAAATAGTACTATTAAGTATCTTAATTATATTATTATATTATAATTAAATGCTAATTATGTATAATATAAATCCAATGCCTTTAATATATAATTAAATTCAACAACTTAACTTAAACATCTTTGGTGTATCATGATATGAGTCATGGAAACTAAGAAATATTTACATTTAATATTCTATATATATTGAATATATAATTATATTACGTAAAATAATATAAGCATACCCCTATTATCTTAGGATTAGAAGGGTAGTAATATCTTTTTCCACAACTTATCTTCAGTAGGATCCACATTTTTACTAAAACAGAGAACATGGTTAACTTTTTTCTTATCCCTTCGCATATTAAATGCACCACAGAATATAGATAGAGATAGATTAAACTAGGTTGACTTATCTATATTCCTCTCCATTTCTATCCGGATATCAAACATGACCTTAAAATTTAGCATACACTAATAGTAATGTTTGTTACACTACTGTCGGTGCAAATAGAGTGATATGAATTGAGCCCTCAATATCTTTCTGCCGCCTGGAGAGCCCACACCAATGACCTCCCGCCACCTCTATTCTAGGTACCAATTTAAAGAGGTTGACGTGTAATAGGTTATACAATGATGATGACAACAATGATAATAATAATGTGAACACTTATAATAATGAGGACATTGATGATCATGGTGCGATCGTTTAGTACATATGAAAATATAATTATGGCGTTGAACGTTAGTTTTGCCTTTTAATTTAAAACATCTTTAAATCAAAAACTTGTTTTAATTAGATAACAATGCACCATGACATGACATGATGATTCTTCACCTTTTGTTGTACATAATCATCACATGGATAAGCATCATGCCAAACCGATGCAAAGAAATTTCTACGTTCTTTCTACTTCCTAAACATGCATGCATAAACATAAGCTTTTGATTACGTTAATGGGAAAAAAGGCTCATGCCAATCAATATTTACACAAAATATGTTCTTCATCTATTTAATGAGTTCTTTCAATTGAACTTGCTAATTCATAATTGTTCAATTGATTAACTTATGAACTTAACCCCAAGCGTAATGAAGTCCACAACCATTCCAACTTATACGAGAGCAAGTCCCCTGTAAAATATGTATAACAATTGTCAAACAAAGTCCAAAAAGATATGTTTTTTTTAATTTTTTGACTAGATTAGGTTGCTTGTAAACGAAGGTGCTTCAAAGTCTAATCTAACTAGTTTGTAATCTTATGTATAATTACCTGGTATGATTTAGTTTGATCTGACACTATTGACATCTCGGCATGGTGGCCTTTGTTGTGGATCACATGAGGCTATATGTATGCTTGGTCAAGATAACTTAAGGCATCGTTTGGATGCAAGACATAGACTAAGATTGCACTTATATAGCCTAATTTTACATTAACTATATTTTAGAGGTAAGCAAGTGAATTAAAGTGTGATTACTGCCGCAAAGTTTATGGTAACTTCAAAAGTCTCCTCATAAAGTTAGATATCGTAAATTAATTTGGAGTTAGTCTACGCTTGAGATTCCCATAATATTACCCATTGAACCTATCATTATGTCAAGGAACTTAACAAAATTTATCAAAAATACATTTATAATTAGAGTTTTATTTGCTGCATCGTCACCTACTAAAGTGGAACATGTCACCCATCGGCGCCGCGCCACCTGGAGACTTGCACATGGCCCCTACCCCTCCATAAATGCATCTCAACTTCAGCGAAAAAAGTAAAACAAAAAAAAAAAACCTTTGGTCCGTGATCTCGAGAGCATAGGAAACTCTCGAACGCATTAAGATGCTCTGCATAGCATAATGTTCTCTTGAGCCCTTCCTAATGCTCTTGAGATCACAGTGCGAAGGTGATTTGCTTTTTTTACTTTTTTCACTGACGTCAGAGCGCATTTAGGGAGGGGGGGAGACAAGGGCCATGTACGCATCTCCAAGTGGCCCGACGCAGTTGGGCAGCACGTTCCACCTCAATAGGTGGCAGTGCAACAAGTAAAACTCTGATAATTAATATATTTACAAAAAATTAGTTAGATATTTTCCATCAGTTTCATGAAAATAAACCCAGGGGAGATAATATATGAAGATGGATGAATTTGTGCTGTCAAAGCACTGATCAACACCCATATCAATGGAGCTTATGCCTCATGTGCTAATGATTATATTCAGGGATTTAATCATCACTCCAACACTCACCATCAAAAGGCTTACAATTGGGACATGAATACAATGCGTAAGTAGCGAATATGTTGCTATATACCACTACTCTACTCTGACTACCATATAATGTCGAAATAAACTGATTAAAACATGACATTCTTTGTGGTTTTCACCTGCTGATGCATTAATTATAAGTGATTTATGAATAAAATTGAAGAAGTCCGATGTGGCTTATTTATTTAAAATGTCCCTTTTTTTCTAGAAAACATGGATCTCCATACTCCCTAGCTGCAGTGCCGGTCCATAACACCGAAAGCTGACTTATCTATTACTGACCCAATGAGTCCTTTCTTTACCGGGCCTTGGCCCATCTACCTTCTGGCTTGGACTTGTGCACGTTAACGAGCCTTAGTCTCCGCTGCTGCCTACTATACAAATCTTCTATTGGGGAAGAGTAATATACTTGTGCAATATAGCAACACAGACTTGGATCTCACTCCAGCATGTTCTGCGGTGTCAAATGGTGGGGTATGATCTTTTGTTCTCTCAACGGGTCCATACGATCTCGTTCGAGTAGTACCGGCGTTTAACAATTTTTTTAAAAATAAGAACTTCTTGGTACACAGCTGTGTATTGACTGTGATCTCCAAGATTGGATGGCAATGCTGGGAGCCTTGGCCTCAAAGTTGTAGCAACCATTACTCAATGAAGAGAGAGAGAGAGAGAGAGAGAGAGAGAATGGGGATCCTAACCTAGGTAGCAACCATTAACCATCTTCCATCTAACATGCCTATTTACTTAATAAGTCCCCACAACCTATTCGACTTTCAAAGTAAGCCCATGAGGTTTGTTTTTAGATGGCAGTGTTACTTTAGCTAAAACATAGTTACCTTTAACGCTAACTAAATTAGTTTTCTAACCACGAGAGATCAGGAGAGGATTTGGGGTTCTCCATCTGAGAATGATCCCTGGTGGTGGCACTAGGAAGAAATGACTCTTGCTAAAAGGCCTAAATACTAGTAACAAGTATTTTAAAAGTGTTCTTAATTTTTTAAATACTTACTTGCCCGAAAGCTTAAGTAGCTTGTAGAATTATAAATATAATGGATTAGAAATAAGTTGGTATAGCTAGCGTATTTAGATGTTACTTCTTATAGGCTTAATATTCCTTAACAATAAACCCTCCAATTTATAATCGTTTGACAGATAAGATTTTTTCATGAATCTTAGCATGAAAATGAACAAAAATATGTAAAATAAAAATTATTCTCCATAATAATTATTATAAGAAGACAAAGAGAGAGAGAGAGTATCTCTAGTTCTAGTCCATTAGTTAGATGGTTTATCACTCGTCGCCTAGGAGCATAATTCATTTAAAGTGGACTTCAGGGTGAGAGAAAAGGGATATGAAAGTAACTTTCTAACCTAGTTAATGCTAACACATTTTTAACTATGCTTAGCTAATTAAAATGTGACATAAGTGGAGAATAAGCATTAAAAACCAACAATGTTGAAATATATGAGGATTCAAAGTTATATGTGCTAGTTACATGGACTTGTTCATAATTCACTATTTCTATAAGGATCTAAATGCAAAACATTCTATAAAAAATATATTAGAAAGATTAGTACATATATTTGGAAGATCATTTATTAGAGCTAATGCTTAAAAATCCTTCTTCTTTAGGTGTTTATGAAAGAGACACAAGGAGGAGTATGAAGTATGAAGCCATAGAGGCTATGGTGGAACTAATCCAATGCCACCTAAAGATTGCTGAGGAAGCACTCAACCTCCATCTCTGGCTCTATTCACATGCCCCCTTATTCCTGCTGTTGCCTTCACAAGAGGAAAAGCTGTGACACCTTGCGGCATATGTACTCCTCTGTTCTCAATTTCCTTGTGTTGCTTATAAATTCGCCATGATTTGGGCAGTTGCACTTTGGGATCCTATTGCATGATGCTCAGAGTTAACTAGTAGAATGGAGTCCAACTTTCATTGATAACTTAAGAACTTAATGGTTCATTTGGTATGAGATAAAATTCATTGGCGTACACAAATTTTTTGAAAAAGCTGACCATGATGTGTATGGATGCCAAAATTTAGATTTGAAGATTGAAGTTTTTTAGTCATTAAATAATTCATTGATCAGCTTTTCTAACAGATTTTACACTAATCCATCCTAAATTAATGCCAGTTTCATGAATTGAGAGCAGCACTCTTCACCATCCACCAAAAGAGCTGCTATCCTATTACATTATAAAGGGAGCAGATTAGTTGACACCCTGATCCAAAATGTGGTTCCCTTCCGTGAGACCAAGGGAAAGTAAGCTGGAGAAAAGAGTAGAAACGAGGGTGGATGCATGGGAGCAAGGAAAGGAGGCGACACTTTCCTTGATGTCCTGATTCCAGGGTGTCATTTAAGTTTATTTTTCCTCTTAAATAAGAGATTTTTTTTCCTCGCAGTCACGACTGCTCCACTGGGAAGATTATTCCAAGTTCAAAAGTTCCGAATTGAGATTGATCGTCTAATCTATTTCTCCTATATTATTTGTACTCCACTTGATTTTATTGATTCCTTCATTATGACGTAAGAAAGTGCAACCTAAAAATGGTGGATCCTTCTTATTAAAGTCTTAAGCTAATTAAATTAAGTGGAGTACAGAAGATGTGGGCAAAATGGAGCAGACGATCTGAATCCAAGAGTCTCACGGAAGTAACAATCTCTTCGTAGACTTCGCCACTTGTAGAGAACACTAGGACATAAGCATAATTACTGGATGTGGAATTTGCGCTCGAAACCCCTCTTAACAGAAGCTTTGGCTGCTACCATCATTCCACCAGTTCACATGAGAAAGCCGACAGCCATGGCCTGCTCATTCCTACTGCAGGCTTCACAAAACGAGGAGAATGGCAGCTTGCGGCATACATACTCCTCTGACCCCTCTTCACAGCAACGTTATGTTGCCAATAAGCTGCTCATCCATCACCCCAACAGTACATACAGAGTTGGGTTCCTATAAATGCAGGTGAGGCTGGGATTAAGTGTAAACGGGGAGATGAAATTTTTCAAGGAAATCTCTCCTAAGGAATATGAAAAGTTGCATGAAAAGGGTTGTTTGCTTACTGAATTCCATCCTCACCTGCACTTAGAAGATCCTGATTCATACATTAATGGTGGTGGCAGTGCGTAATCACGTAGGCATGTGAACCCATGGCTCCTGGCCGTCTAGCTCTCACATGCTACTTGCTACTTGGTAATGCTCCTTTGGGTCTCACCACATAGTATATTAGAAAACCGAGAACAAGAATACCTCGACCTCAACTCTTAGAACACTATAATATGTCCGAAGTTTGGAATGAAGCGAATGCTGAACCAATAGAAGGGTACGGCCTTGGCAATTATATAAATGCAACTCACTTCATCGCTTCAAACTTCACAGTGGAATAGGATACATCTATATGTATATATTTATCTATACGGGTGCTATTCTTACGGCATTGACCAAAGGCGTAGCAAGTACACGAAACAATAATGTGATAAAAATAATGTTGTCGACAAAGTTATACAGTATCAGTATGGCTTTTCTGACAACTTGAGAGCTAAAAGAGAGAGGCTAATGGACTTCACAGAGCGGTGTATGCAAAGGAATCCTTGTCGTTTTTAAGAAGCCCAAATCTTGTTCATATGCTGTCTGTATTTAACACGACACCGCCCATGTTGGTGTTGGGGGTGACTGGCTGTCGCTGGCACAGTGGCACGGCTGGCATCCAACGCTGGCTCGTCAAGGTGACTGTTGGAATAGTTCTACATTGAAAAAAACATAAAATCAAAGATTGTTTAATAGATGGTTCTTATTTTACTAATAACTTTAAGATTTTAAGTTGGATGGTTCAATAATTTTAACATAGTATCAAGGTCCATAATTACGAATTGGAACGCATATCCCGTATTTGTGATCTACGTGACAGAACTTAAAATCGACCTACACGTGTGTTTGAATGTAAAATTTTGTATTTCATTTGTTTCAAAATTATTATTCTTAAAACTGGTGAAATTGTAAAATCTATGAAATTGTATGGTTTTAAAATTAAAGAGTTTTTATTTGATTATTTGTAAAACAAAATAAGAAAATGTTACAATCTTTTTGTTTTGATTTCCAGTAGATCTGTTTTGTAAATTAATACAAAGATATTAGCTGCCAGGTGGACAAAAACTCAGATAGAATTTTATTTTACGGTTCACCTCGGGGGGTAGGTGATCTCAATTCGGTAGGTGGAGCCCCCACCTAACCTTCTGTATTGTCCACCAGGTCTTCCTGGTGGAATCCTGGCCGGAATCTAGCGGATTAGAGTCGCCCCGGCGTCCTTGCTCTAGGGTAGGGGAAGCCACCGTCAGGAACTCCCCCCACCCCCCATCCAAGTGCTCTCTGCTTCGTTCTTCTGTCCCCCTTCTCACCGTCACCACCTTCAACCTCCCCTGTTCGCCTTCTAGTTTTGTAATCGGCTAGCCCTGATCCCTCCACAACCCTTCTAGCTTCCCTTCCCCCCACCTCATCCTGCCTCCTTCCTTACCCACCACTTAGCCCATTGTCACCATCGTCCATCTCCTACCCGTGCTGCTTCTTGTTTTACAGGGCCTTCTTGACTTTGGTCGCTGATGTTGGTTGCGGTTCTTATGTTTTCTTCCTCTGTTTTGTGGACCTTCCTAGTGTGTGGTTTCTCTCCCTTTCTCTTTAGTTCATGTTGGTTTTGTAGCCCTCCCCTCATTATGCCTCTAGGATCCCACCCTTTCCCTCTCCTCCACATCGTATCCCACCACCGGCCACCTCTGGTGGCTACAGGCAGCATATCCAAGCTTTCAGTTGCCCTTCGTGTCGGCTGTTTTGGGTGTGGACAGGTTTCGAAGCTCGCCGCCGGTACACCTACTACGCGAATGGCTGATTTGCGATCTCCTCCGGTGACCCTGCAAGCTGGACATATCAGTGCTCCTCTCCCGTTTTGTGTTTTCTTTTCTACAGATACAGAGGCATGGTTACGTTGTACGTTCGGGTATGGGCTTAGAGTAATACTTGCTGCAATGCATGGCATTGCAATCAGTCGTGAATTGTAATGCCATGCACAGCGGTCCGATCAGTTGCTGTGCAGTACGTTCATTTTAAGAGGGATCGGTTGAGGAGTGTTTTTTATTTTTTATTTGTTTTTTATCGATTTTTTAAATTTTTTTGAGATGTCTGATCAAAAATTTGAGAGTATATCTGGATTGTTCGGATCGGCCTCAATTCAAATATATATTTTTTTTTCAAAAAAAACTTTAGACATAAACCTCGATTTATGTGTTAAGTGTTTTTTTTAAAAAAAAAATAGATTCGAGTCGGGGCCAACCCGAATATACTCTCGGATTTTTAATCGGACATTCTAAAAAAATTAAAAAATCCGACAAAAAAATTAGAAAGAAAAAAAAAACGTCTCCCAACCGCTCCCCCTTAAAATGAGGATTGCAATGCCATGCATTGCAGCAAATATTACTCGTAGATTTAACATGTGTTTGGACCCGATCGAACGACTACTGTATATGGCATTACAATCCACGTTGGATCGCAATGCCATGCATTGCAACAAGCATGCTATTGTACATGTACAAGTTCTTATGTCCTATATAAGTATTATCTTTTGTTAAAAAAAAAAAAAAAGTTAGTTCCCTTTTACCCCTTATAATTTGATCTTCCTTCCTTATCACAGGCAAAAAGAGAAATTGGCTAGCTGCTGATCATCTGGGCACATGGTGCACACATATTGACCTGTAAATTCGTAATTGCAAGGGCTCTTTCTGCACCCGTATCAAGGTGATCCGCCTCTTACCAGGAGCATACCCCCTTACTTTGAACCTCATTTTTCGAATCATTGTGTGACCCTAAATAAGGGCTAAAGATAAATCAAGAATGTCTATTTTTATTGGTCAAATGATTGATTCACTTTTACTCTATATCAATAAAAATATAATTGTACATAATAAAGTTTAGAGGATCTCATCTTTACTAGGAGAATATACCCTACAGGATGAAACTATATCTTATTGAGCCAATTTTCCATGTAGTATAACTGGATCCTCTGCCTAAAAGGTTGAAGGAAATTTAATCCATCCGGCTGCAATTTACTCTAAAAATTATGGTTATCTACAACATTATTAATTAAGTTGGAATTCGTGAAAAAAATATAAGCGAAAGTAAGATCAACAACCGTCGAAAAATTTGCAAGTTGTGTGAGAAATAGTGAAATAAATGTTATCTTTAGAATATAAATTTATTATTAAAATATAATATACATTCTAAAATATAAAATAATATGCATTTTAAAATATATAATATAGCGCTGAGCTAATTTTTTAGAACATAATTAAAGTGTAACCTCTAAATTAATGACATATTAATTTTTATGATAAATCATGATTTATTTAAAAAATGATTTGAGATGGAACAATCTGATTAAATTGTGATTTTATTTAAGAAAACAAAGATTTATGTTACAAATGCAGCTAGATTTGAGTGACTGGCCTGAGAGGAAAAACCTAGTCATTAATGCCACTAAATATTTGCTAGTAGGTTTGCAAGCTGACTTGGAACCAAAGTCAGGACAGATTTGCTCCGGGTTCCTATTTCATAATTAACGGAATATATTAATAGTGTTGTCAAAAATCTATCTACTACTATATAATGGAAGAGTATTGTTCATCAACTGGTTCTCTAAAAATGTTTTGGTTTACCTTGTATGCTCTAATTGTTTAAACTCTGTCTACCTGGTTCACCTCAACTTGTTTGCTATTTCCGATTCACCTTTTGAATATGGTTGTTCACTTATATGTCATCTACTTCTCATCGCTCCCGCTCTGTCTATATATAGTTAATCAAATATATTTTTGATTCATGTATTAAATTTATGTATTAAAATTTTAAAATAAAAATCTTATATAAGTCTATGAGACAGGGAAAGGCGAGGACCACTTTCTTCCATTATAAAGAAGTCTATGACAGAGACAGAGGAAAAGTATGAAATCTTGGAGGTGTTATAACGAGCTAATCAAACACCATTTCGCGCCCACCTTAAATTGTTAAGTGGAGTAGGTATCACTATTTTAAATATATGCTTAATTTTGCCTCTCTTCAATGTAAGACTATTCTAACATATACATATACACAGAGGATTAAGGTTCGAATCTAGATGAAGTCCAATATTTTCTGTCAATAGGTAATTGATCCTTAGATTCAATCTCCGCTTAAATAAGTATCCAACCACCAAGTTATTGACAAGAAATAAGTATCTAAAATTTCCATCCCTACAAATATAATGAAATATATATATATATATATATATATGAATGTCTCTGAAACGCATAGACGCTAATCTTTAAAAACTGAATATACCATATAAGTTCATGCAATTTGCAGTCATTTAAGAAAGAAATAAAAATATTGGCATAAAAATAAATAAAAATATGTAAAATGATTTAAGTACTCTTTAAAATAATGGAAAATTTAAAAAACAAAGAGAGAAAAAGGAGTTCTAGTTCTAATATGCTACTGTGGTTAGAATGGTTTGTCACTCATCGACTCAAGTGCACCAGCTCATCCATCGTGTGTGTGAGAGAGAGAGAGAGAAGAGAAGTATATAGGTTATTTCTTAACTTAGTTAATATTAACTTAGTTTTAGAATATGAAAAGGTGGATAATAAAGATTAATAACTAAAAGAACAAAACATATGAAAATTCAAACTTAAACATGCTAGATACTATAACTTGTTCATAATTTATTACCAGAAATAGAAGTCCAAAAAGCTCAAAAATCCTGTTGACATATGAGTGCAGATGGGCCACATGGCCCGCTTATTCCCGTGGAGACAAAAGCAGAGCAGCGCAACTTGCGGCGGCAGCTAATGGTCACATATTTACAGTGTGATTTTTAAGTGGAAGAGATTCGAATCATGCGAATTTCTTTATTAAAAATAATTTTACATCAAGTATAATTTTTTTGCCTAATTAAATTATAATTTTAAATCATTTTAACGACTGAAGATAGTAAGTTTACGAGTCACATCAAATACATAATATATAAGTATCTGATAAGAGTTGAACATGTGACCTCTTCAAATTAATGACTAGGTTTTAAGTGCTATGCTCATTTTGCTCCTCTGCGTATTAGTAAAATGATCTCCACTAATATAATATTCTAAAAAGGATAAAATATACATGGTCAGAGGTTATACAGTATACGATACTCTCATAATAAAAATAAAAAAAAGTTCCTACTGTCAAGCCTATCATTACTTATGTCATTTATAGGTTATGACATTTAATAATAAAATAATAAAAGAGAATTTTGTATATATACCCCCTGTGAACAACCATATTTGTGTATATACTGCTAACTACTACATATTGTTATAAATATCTCTAAAACTTTAAAAAAAATACAGTTATATTCCCTCCATCAAATGACATGAAATCAAATAAAAAAATACATATATACTTCTAAATTTCCTAAGATTTTGTATACATACCCCTAAATTCACTAGAATTTCGTATATGTGCTCTTATCTTTATTAGAATTTATGGAGTCTTTTTGACATATTCGATTAAGAGTTCACAATATTTTGATGAAGGAATAAAACTGTTAATTTTCAAAAGATTTTAGAGGTATTTATAACAATATATAAGAGTTATAGGTATACATATATAACATAGGTTTTTTGTACACATGAGACTGCACTAGTTTGATTACATAATAAAAAATAGGGGTGTGCATAAGTCTGTTCAAACCGAAAAATCGAACGAAATTGAGTAATTCGATTCAATTTGAAATTAAGCTCGATTCAAAAAATGACCATCCTTGCAGATGGCTGGTAGGGCTGTAAACGGATCTGCACATTATCTAGATCTGCTTCGAATGTGTATCCGAATTTGCAGATAATATTCGAAATGAGTATCCGACGAATCATAAACGGATATCCGTTTTATGATTCGTGAGATAAATAGAGTGATAACGGAAACTCTATATTCGCTCCGCTGGATATCCGGTTTGCAAGGAGATTTAAAAGTAGCCGTTAGATGCGGTTCATATGTATTGTATTAAACATATTGGAACCTTAACCCTCTCCCAGCAGTTTCTTACTCTTTACTCTGTCCGCCTCATTTTGAATATTAAACATATTCGAAATTAGTGTTTAAAATATTAATTTTTTGGCACATATATCAAATTATATATATTTATAATTTTGTAAAATTTAGACAAATATTATATTCTATAAAAATTAAATATAAATATTTGAATATTATTTGTATCCGTTTCGAATCCGAAGAATATATCTATTCGTTCTGTATGTCATTTGTAAATGAGGCGGATACAGATTATCCGTTTACCGTAAACGGATGGACGCGGAATGGGCCGGATGGTCCCAGCGGCGGAGGCATATTTAAATGTAGAAACTGGATCCGATGTGTGCGGCCGCGGAGCCTTTACTGAGCGCGCTGCCGTTCATTTAATTTGTAGGCGGCGGCGATGCAGAATCCTCCTCCAGGGATGTGGCCGCCGTGTCGTCCGCCGGAAGCCCGGCCCGCACGCCATGAGGACACCATCACCGGGTAATGATGAGATGATCTCTCGTCACGCCTCTCTCTCCCCTCCCCATGAGGGATTAGAGAAGAAGAAAACAACAAAAGGCAGAGCTGAGCTGCTGTTATGATGGTCAGCAGCAGCGAGTGGTGTGGTCCGCTCCTCACAGAGAGTGGTGCAGTGTTACAGGCTACAGCGTGCAGGGAGGCGTGTCATCGATCACGGGAGGGGGGGAGGAATAGGATCAGAGGCGTGCAGTACTGGGAATGGACTCTGTTGTCGCGGCGCTTCCGCCGGAATGTTCCCGGCGAGAGCTCCCGTTCCTCCCCTCCCCTTCACGTCCGTGCCGTTGGAACTCGGCAAGATGGCGACGTGACGAGCTGGTCGCACGCACGAGGGAGTGAAGTGAGAGCTACATGCCGCCTGTTGGGGGGAAGGAGACGTGATGGGTGCCAAATCTCCTGCTCCTTGGCACAATGTACCCAACTAATGCAAAGGCATCACAATTATAAACTCACCTGTGTTTGTTGTAAGCTCAATCTTTATCATAACACGAGTTTGAATAATTAAAAAGAAATTTGTCTTAAACTCACTCCAGTTTATCATAAGCTCGAGATCTTCTCATGGAATGTAAACTTACTCGGACCTTGTATCAATGCAACTTGAAAGGAAAACATACGTTGAGTTATCATATAAATGCATCTAAGATAAAATCGGTAATCATAACTGCATTCTCTTAAGCTCATATTCGATTATCTTGTGTAGACTCATGTCCAAATAAGCTTACGAAAAATTGTGTCTACAGGGAGATTTTGGGTTTGTGGTAAATTTGAGTTAATCCACAATAAAATTATTTTTAATTATCCAAGCTAAGATTATCATGGAAAATGAGCTAATAATAACAAGCCGTTAGAGTTGGCTTCCGTTGGATAGACCTATTAGAGAGATCCCTCCAAACTCACTTACACATGTGATGAAATAACTAAAAATATGTTTACCATAAATAATTTTATAGTTTCACCCATTATCTTCTTTAATTTGCGCCCAAACAAGGCTAAAAAGGACCATAAGTTTCAACAGACCAGGTCCCCCCAAAACACTGCGCAATGAGGTGTTGTCACCGTCACGTGGCGCTCGGATTAGTCCGCCAAAACTCACTTTTTTCTACGCTGGGATCCTCCCGCTTTGTCGCGCCCTTTGTCGCGACTGGAAGGTGAGCTTACCGAGGCAGACAGCATGCCACAACAAAGACGTCCAGCGGACTCCAACCCCACCCGCCACCCTCATGTTTCGCTTTCCACTCTGGCCTCGTCAGCTTCGCCTCTGCCCGTCCGATTCCCCTTGGCCGTCTGATCTGTGCATTTCTAACAGTAACGATCAACGTCTGATCGCAAATCTCAGAGTTGTTTTTGATGCATCGTGATTTGTGTCTGGCAGTTGTTCACGCCCCTGTCCACTTTCCCTCTGGTCAACCATTCGATATTCCCGTTTTATGCTTTTAGTTTATATCTAACAAATAAATTTGTGGATAAGCTAGGAAAATCCTTTTTTAAGCTAGGCATAATTCTAAACTCAAATTATTTTTTTAGAAAAATAACTACACAGACCTAGAAACATAACAGGCACGCCCATGGCCAAATAGTAAGAAAAATTTTAACTCTCATTAACTCGAACCTATGACCTCTCGAAAAAAAGTCAAAGAATAAAGTCAACCATCCTATTCAGTTTGTTTTGTTGGAAAAACACTGACGTGGTTACCATAAGCACGCACAGAAACATGTTCAAAGGAATTTAGAACATTTTAGTCCAAGTTAGCAGTAAAACAGTAATGTGTCTAGGACTAAAATAAGTATATTTAAATATATGATGGACTTAATACAATTATTATGTCCTATGTCCTCCTTGATGATAAAAAATAAGTCTAAAATATGATGGTTTATTCAAGTTATCCGAGTTTGTTCATTTTAACTGTTAGGATCCCTTATTTCGAGTAAGGTGACTTATTCTGAGCTAATAAAATAAATAATTTAATCAAAATTTTAAATTATTTGTTATAATAAAAATATTTATTAATCAAATATATTTTATGTACTTTATTTTAAATTTTATTTAATTCATATTTCTTATTCTTGATTGAAGTTGTCAACTCGAAAAGCCTCTTATTTGGATATCTGCAATCTCAGATTGTTTAGGCTAACGAACAAGTAGAAACGAATCTGAAACTCAACTCACTTACTAGTCCCTAGAGCACTTATTGATAAGGAATTGTGATGTAGGGAAAAGAGAATCCATTTACCATAAAGTTTAATGGAACTGGAAATTAAGCTTATTCTGAGGTCTAAATTTACATAAATTGATCATGATGGAGTAAGCCGAAATGGACCTAAGTAAATGGGCCGAAGGACAGGGCTAAATTCATCGAGTAAATCAAGGACCGAGTGGACCGAGGGGCGAGAGCCTCCCTGACTCGGCCTAGTCCAAAGTTGGAAGGGACGTAGGCCTTCGACTCAATAATGAAGAAAGGCCTCCAATGTTTTGAGAATACGTGCCCTCGTATTTATGAATAGTCTTACATCATCTGTCATAAAGAAAGTTTTTCCACCTACTCTCTATAAATAAAATACTACTTATATAAGAAAAGGTAAGTGAGATAAGCCTTCTTTTTCCTTTCAACACATCATTATCCTTTTCCAAATAACTGACTTGATTGTCGGAAAGGACTCCCCTGAGACCACACCTGGAGCCCTTGCTAATGGAGCTTCTTCTTCTTGCAAGTGCCTCTCAGTCCCGAATCCCTCTCGGTCGCGGATCTTCTTCAGGGGTTTGGATAACGCGTCTGAGAATCCTTGAATGCTTCGGCTTCATCAGCACAATATTTATAAAACTAATAACAAATCGGACACGAACTAAATAAATATGTTTAAGTTTGAAATTATGAGATCCAGGACACTCTGGTATGGGGTTTACACCCGGTTTTGACAGCTTTTTTTTAATGGAAGTGCGTTTTTAACAGCCTTGTTAGGACTACTTGGCTATCTGTTATGCCCTTTCCAGGCTTCTACTTTGGCCGATCCTCGTTAGAATAATGCTGCACTATACACCTTGGTAGGGTAAAAAAGTTTGGGAGGTGTTCCAGCCCCTGGTAACTCTTCAGAAAGAGGCCCCCAAAAGGAAAAAGTACAGATTTGGTAAAGGCTCTTTACAGCTGGATCTTGTGTCGTCCCAGATTTGAATTTGTCTTTTCCTGAACATCTATGCACCAAAAAATGTCAAATTTTGTGGAGAAAATATAAATGATTTTTTTTTTCAAATTTTCTTTCCTAAATGGCACTCTCTAAATATTTCTAGAATATAAGTTATATTACAGGTTTGCAAGCTCTTCTGAAGGCATAACACGTTCTTGGCATTCGCTGAGAAGGTCACATCATAATTGTTTGGGCTTGAAAAATTGAAATTTTCAACGTGCAACTTAAAAACGAAATTGATGCAGCATAGAATAAGTGACGTACTATAGAATAAGGTCGCCTTTTTTGGTAGATCAGCTATGCACTCTAGTATCCATCACTATTTATATGGCCACACGCAATGCCATGCCTTGCTTTATTTGGTAAGGCTTTTAATCGAGTATATATTTAACTATTTTTAGATTTTCATTCAGTTATTTTAAGAGAAGAAATTCAGACTTAGTAGATAATATGTTGTTTTGTTAGTTTTCAAAAAATTTACACAAAACTTATAAATTAAAGTTTTTTTTTAATTTATAGAAAAATTATTAGGTAAGATTTGACTTTTATACCTAATATAGATAACTTATAATTATTCATACTCAATACTTTTCATTTAAAAGTGAAAGTCAAAAATAACTTCTACCTGCAAGTTGATATGGTGAATGGAACTGCGATCTAGAAACAAGTTTACAAATATTATGTCCAAAAAAATTAAAAGTATTTTATTATAATAATATGTACACTATTCAAGAAAAGAGGGAAATTGTTGAAGTTATTGGGCCATCCAATTCAAAACTTTAAGGCCATGAGTAGAGTAGGCACCATCTTTTAAATACTTTTTGATTTTGTCATTTTTTCAATACATGATTATTCTAACACGCCCCTTCACGTGCAGGTCGATTTTAGACTCAATTACGTGAACCACAAATACTGATATCATGTTGAAGTTATTGGGCCATCCAACTCAAAACCTTAAAGCGATGAGTGAATAGATACTATATTTTAAACACTTTTTGATTTTGTCGTTTTTCCAATACATGACTATTCTAACATAAATCATGGTTGACAGGGCAAAGTGGATCTTGTCAGGGAAAGGGTATCTTGTGTAGAGCAACCTTTTATTCTCTATGATAAAAAGAGAAAAATTATAAAGTTGCTTGCAAGGAAAGAAGAAAAGCTTAAACGTCTAAAATTCCAAAAAACGTAGTAGTCAACCGGCATCTCTCTTCTTCTTTTATTTTTTTTATTTTTTATTTTTGGTCACAGGCATCTCTCTCATCCACGCTTAAAATTCTCGACAATAATGGGGTGCACCTGGATAGAAACTTTGCAACGCTAGCTTTAGGGAAGAATCTATCCTAGAAAACTTCAGATGTACAACTCTTTCCTTTTCTAATTTACATACATGGCCTATTTGCTGCACATTTATCTAAAATGATTAGAACATTTTCTAAATTTTTGTGCAAATAAAAAAAATCTTGTACATGCAGAAAAGTTCTCATGTATACGTACATCTATGAAACTTACTGGACTTTCTTCTTATTTTGGAATAAACCCTCTACAAAAAATGAATACTTCCTTAACTTACTTCGTCACAAGCTTTTGATGGTAGAATGAGCTGGCGGAACAACTTACCAATGTATCTTCTGAATTTCATTCTCTGAATTAGAGTATGATTTTACTTTCATGGGATAGCAATGAATTAGCTATTTCACCAGAAAAAATAGGTGTGACATTGACATTCACTTATATCTCGAGAGTAAGAATACATTCTAATCTTGAGGGAACGAGATTTAGAAGATTTCATCTCGGGTGAAGATAATATCGAGTTATTTATTTTAGCAATGATTATACATGAATTTATATATATATATATATATATATATATATATATTAAAGATTTTATACACTACACATGAAATTCTTCAGACTTATCCACCAAAAACCCTAATTATTCAACCAATTTTGAAATCTAGCTTCCTTTTTTTTCCCTACTTCTACATGTTATCCGGAAAACCCTTATGTAAAACCTCTTTGATCAATCATTTTGCACAAAGCACCCTCAAAAAGAATATTTCCAACTCCCCTGTGATATAGCCATTTAGGTTTATGCTCCTCATATGCTTCCAAGTTCCAACCCTCCCTGCCACCTGCGACCTCTTTATGAGAGAAGTACCAAAAACCACAAATTGGAAGCACACCATTAATGTGGTAACCAACACACCGCCATAATGTCCTCCTCATTTGACATTCCGCTCCTCACCTCCCGATGCCAAACACCAACTGCCAAAACAGCCCCGGATCTGATATTACGACCCCCTTTTTGTTCTTCCCTTCCAGAAACCTCTGTCACCAACATAACTCTACTCCGCACCAATAGTCGTCCTCCGAAGCGTAAGCATTTGGATTTCGAGAGTGAATGTATCAACGTCCTCACCGGTTATTAAATGCTCATTACGCCAAGTAATCAGAGAATCGACGTGGACAATACACCGGCTCTGAACGAAGCCACGTCACCGACAACGCCATCTCATATCTCAGGTGGCACGGCCGGGTGCACCGGCGACCTAGGGACACGCGTTAATGCGTAACAAACCTACTCCGCTTTCCGTCACCTGCCCGTAACCCACGCGCTATTCGCCACGTTGCCTTCCGCTGGCAAGCGAGTTACTCGTATGAGGACGGTAACTGCACCTCAATACATCAGATCCGATCGCCGCTTCCCAGAAGCGCCAGCGGCGGCGGCGGGCCGTTGAGCTCACAACGAGGTGACGTCCCGTCTCACGGAGCTGGTCTACCGGACGCCGGCCGAATGCGGTCTCCCCAGAAATTAAAAGAAAAAACGGGGGAAAATCCCAAAGGGGCCGACGCTTAATATTATTTCTTTAGCGGTAATTACATACATATCCTAAAATTGATCCTATTCTATCATGTATGCTCCTATCTCGTTAGCTTGTTTGCCTTAAGGTTGGGTAGAGTTAGAGAAAAAAAAGGTCATATATCTATTGTTAATCCTCAAAAATATAAAAAAATGATTGGATACATATCCCTGCATGTTTTATATTCTGTACATCTCCTCAAAATTGTATATCATCTTATGTTTACGTTTTTGTTACGTTTCCAACAGAACGGCTGTTCCATTTGATGGTATTAGAACTAGAGGGATAAAATTATAATAGTATTATTTATTATAAAAGCATATATGATAAAATAAAGAACATAAGAATGTATAAAAGAATATTACTTATTATTATTAGAATGAACCTTGTAAATTGATCACTCTTATATCTGAATTTGTCAATTCTGCGGAAAAAAAGACTATCAAATAGTCCTTTTATATAAAGAATAATTCTTTTATACCATTGACATTCCTAATTAGCGAAGAAACGATAGAATTGAAATTTTATTCTAACAATGGTTGAAATGCGAAAAGCCTTTTACAAAAATATGCTATCTTTTGGGTGACGTGTGGGAAAGACGCATGCTAGTGGGGTTTGAAAATTACATTAGATAATAAAAATAGGAAAAAGTAAAAGAGAAGATAGAGAAGAAAACCCCCTCGGGGGCGGGTGGAGGCAGCAGAGCAGAAGCTTGTAGCAGCAGTACAAGTGTGCACGAATCTTTGCAATTTCCCACAAGTGTAGAAAGAGAGAGAGAGAGAGTGAGAGCGATATAGAGAGAGAGGGGGAGAGGGGGGAGGAGGAAGAGCCCAGTTGGTCTCTCCTCATCCCGTTCCCCGCTAGAACTGGATCTGCTCTCGACCACAGAGAAGGATTGATCTCTTCTTCCTCTTCTTCTTCGTCGCCGGATCGGTTTGATCCGCTCTGTTCTCGCAGTTGTTGCCGGATTTGGAGTATGCGGGGTTCTGGCTGGTGTCGAGATCTCGCCGTCGCCGGCGGGGGATTCCAGGCGGTAGGTTGTTTCTCTGCTCTTGCTTGGCCTTCCCGGACCTCCTCCTGTCCGATCGAGGTACAGGGATCGGGATCTCGTCTTTTTGGAACGATATTTTGTTGGATTAATCTCCGAGTTGGTGAGGTTTGCCGTGGTTTTGATGCGTGCAGCTTCGTGGTGTTTGAGTGGCGTTTGTGTTTCTCGTGGTGTTGCTGCCGGGCGGGGATTGAGTAGCGTTGGAAAGTGCCAAATGCAGGTCCTGAAACCGTTGGCTCGGTCGGCTGCGCGGTTTCTTTCTTTCCTTGGCCTCCGGATCCTGACGCCGGCGATCTGGTATGCTTGCAGTTTCTTGCATTCGAGGTCTATGTTGCGGAGATAACGAGAACAAAATCGTTCGAGATTACGAATAAAATAAATAGATCAGTAAGACATACAGAATTTTTTTTTTTGATTCGGTACCCTATAAGGGATTGTGAAAATTGTAATATTTTTGCATTCCACGTCTGTGGCAAGAACATTGTCGGTTCTGCTCTTTTCTGTTGTACTCATTGATAGATGCGGCTCTTTGATTATCTGCATGCAGGTAATGCCCGGATTTTTAATTGCCTTTTGATGTTATTATAGGTGTCAGTGCATGATTTGAGGCCTCCGAAATCTGACACTTTGTTGATCCCCTGAAATAAAAGAAAAAAAATGTCAGGTAAACATTTTTGGTTTCTCTTTATTTATTACTTGTTTATTTCATTATGTCAGGAATACCCGATGAGAATATTGTACATAATTTTGTTAATGTTTGGTAGATACTTAGATTGCCATGACTTTGAGTAGAAAAGAGATGTTCAGAGGAATTGAATGGCTAGGCGGTAGTCCTCGTTATTTTATATACCCATGATTTGTTGTTGTTCTTTTCCGGTGTGCCACTCAGAAGTTCCAGAAGCTCGCACCTCTTTTGATGAGAGGAGAGAAAGGAGATCAGATGTGGAGAACTCAGAAGATGAGCGAAGAAGGACAAAAATCGGGTCACTCAAGAAAAAAGCTTTAAATGCCTCTTCCAAGTTAACCCATTCCCTCAAAAGACGAGGGAAGAGAAAAGTTGACTACAGGGTTCCTTCAGTTTCAATAGAAGATGTAAGAGATGCAGAGGAGGAACGAGCCGTATATGCATTTCGACAGGAGCTTATTGGGAGGGATTTATTGCCTGACAGGCATGACGACTATCATATAATGCTCAGGTTAATGCCTCCTCTTCTTGTTACAAATCTTTCAGGTGGGAGGGTTTGATTGTCTTCCTAGATAAGAATTTCTATGCCATTGTATTTGCTAGCGTTGTTTTTCTTAAATTAGATTTTGAGCTGAACCATGGCAATCCCTTTTTCTGAGGAAATGGTGCTAAGGTGTTGAAGGTTGCATTTATTCCCCATTGCCAGCAACGCACAATATCCAGTAGCTACTCAAAGTGCAGGTCATGTAGACTAAGCATACTCATGTTCCAAGTTCTCATGTGGAAGTCGATGTCTATACCATCACCTTTTGTTGTCCTGTTGCCAATATTTGGTTTCAAATCCTTGAAACTTACAAAGTTTGACCATGTTAGAAGACAATACAAATGTGAATGGTTATGTTTTGGGAGAGAAATGTACTGGTCAGGGGAGGGAGTGTGCTTGACATTTAGATCTCTTTAATCAATGCTTTGGCCATTACATTTTTCTCTGTCTGTTGCCAATATTTTGTTTCAGATTCTTAAAGGCCAGGAAGTTTGACTATGATAGAGCAGTACAAATGTGGGTGGACATGTTGCGGTGGAGAAAAGAATTTGGGACAGATACTATATTAGAGGTGAGGGGACATCATCTATCACAGACAAAAAGAAGCACTTTTTTTTCTGAACATTTGGAAGTGTATTTTTGCATGTAAATAGATTTTTGTTTTTGGAAAGTGTAGGATAACTAGAGTTTTATTTCATCATGTGATGTATAAGTAATTAAACACAGGAAAAAGTGGCTTTGACACTTGACAGTGACTTTATATGCAAAATCAACCATATGTATCTTGCTATCTTGTGATGCAGTCAATTAATTACCTGGGAACAAACAATTTTCACGATAATTTCATGTGAAGGTTTTCATTCTCTAATCTTTTATGAATTTCCTTCCCAGTTGATTTACTATCTGAGATTTCATTGACCTCTTTCTTGTTGTAGCACTCTTAATTGAAGACACCCCCCCCCACGAGAAAAAAAAAGTGCACAAGCATGTTATACCTCTACAAATTCCCCATTGCGGCATCCTGGATGCCCATATACTTATTGCAAAAGCAAGCAAACAAGTCAAAGGGTTAAAACAACATCTATTCTCCCACAAGGAAATGTATCGAGGTGCCTTCCCTAGGCCTTAATCATCACAATCTCCCCAAAATTGTGGAAGCAAAGAGATGTTCATCATAAATGAAACACCCTGCATGAATACCTTCACTTGGTGTGCTCTTCAAATTCCTTTTCCCTTCCAAATGTCCTTGAAAGGCCTTTTTACTGAAACCCCTTATTTTTTTGGGAGGCTTATATTACTAATGGAACTCAATGAGAATCAGAGAAACATTCAGGGGAACATGTACTGGAAAGTCACTGACCTGAAGCTAGCATGGAAATAGGATCCTCTTATCAACAAACTAATGAATATGGCTAATACATGTAAGTTTAGTTCCACTATTCTTACACTTCGATCATCTTTTCTGCTACTAATGAATTCGTTAGAGGATGCACAACATCTATTGTAGTTTTAGCTGGCCAATGGGAGATTCTTGCAATTTTAAGTATAACAATGAACATTAAAAAAACAAAACAAGAATAACCTGGAAATTGCAGTATCTTTCAGTAATATGATGACTTTTCATTTTTGGGTTTCTGACGCTCTTGCTGGTTGCTCCTTTGAGCTGTTTCTGTTTGTTGAGTTGCACATGCAGTTGAAGTCAGTGGTTTCATATTGACACTTTAGCCCCCTTTTTGTTCTCCTTATAAGCATCCTTATTTTTATTAATCTGAGAATGCCATGTAGACAAAAAACTGGTTGCTGTAATTTAGCAATAACTTTACTAGTATTTATACTTTGCTTAGGAGTCATTCCTATAATAATGAATTTATGAAAGAATCTGTTATATTGTCATATATTAACTGACTATGTAAAAATATTAAATGGAATGCAAGGACTTCGTGTTTGAGGAACTGGAAGAAGTTTTGCAGTATTATCCCCAAGGCTACCATGGAGTTGACAAAGAGGGAAGACCTGTATATATTGAGAGGCTTGGGAAAGTTGAGCCAAACAAACTTATGCACATAACTACAGTGGAACGTTATATAAAATACCATGTACAAGAATTTGAGCGAGCCTTCTGTGAAAAGTTTCCTGCCTGTTCAGTTGCAGCTAAGAGACACATTGGTTCAACAACAACAATACTGGATGTTCATGGCGTGGTACATTGTTCGACATACGACTTTGTGGATTTTTCTTTATGCTCTACGAGATTTGAATCATTCTGTGAATTTCTCTGAAGCTCATCCACAGACATATCCTTGTTTTTCATTCTTTAAAATGTAGGGCTTCAAAAATTTCAGCAAAGCAGCTAGAGATCTCCTGCTAACAATGCAGAAAATAGATGCTGATTACTATCCTGAGGTATTTGTTCCTGTAAATATAAAGCTATGGTCAAAGCATTATGCTTCTACATTGTCAAAAGATTATGCTTCTCCAATATGTTTAGTGATCGTGTAGCTTATTTATGCAGACACTACATCAGATGTTCATCATCAATGCCGGGCATGGCTTCAAGCTTCTCTGGAACACTGTAAAAGGTTTTCTTGACCCCAAAACTACATCAAAAATACATGTGAGAACTGCACTCCTGAAATTCACTGCATACACATAAACAAGTAAAACCCCATTTTCTCTTACCCTGGCATTATCCATGCTTTTTAGGTCCTGGGAAATAAATTTCAGTGTAGATTACTTGAAACCATAGACTCAAGGTATGTGTGACTCCATATCATAGTATCTATATTATCAAATGGATTAGCTCCTTGGGTTTGCTTATTGAATTTTATACTTCAGCCAGCTGCCGGACTTCTTAGGTGGCTCATGCACCTGCCCCGCTGAAGGAGGATGTCTTCTGTCTAACAAAGGTCCATGGAATGACCCTGAGATAATGAAGGTATTTCTAGTTTGAAGCTTAAGTTGGGACATGTATCTTGTTTTTGGGTTCATCTTTAACCTGATTGCTTTCATTATGAGATTTTGTCAACAAAGGAAAAGAGGGAGGAAAACAGCATTTCTATTTTGTCTTTTGCAGCTTGTACACAATGCTGAAGCAATCTATGTGAGGGAAATTAGGAGACTATCAAATGGAGAGCAGATAATTGATTCTGATACAAAGCTTCGACAATTGAAGGCAAGATTTTGGATCCCTATTGCATCGATTTTGAAGAATAAGTTTTCCTTGATTGGTTCTCTGCTGTCAAGGGCATCAGCTCATACGCATTATTTATTTTTCTTTTTTTAATGATTTGTGATACTATCAGCCTTCAAAAGACTTGATTGGTTCTCTGTATACCAGGGAAGAAGCAGTGATACATCGATGGCAGAATTTGGATCAGATGTTGATGATTTGGGCTCACCAGTCTTGTCGAGGGTTGCTGAATTTTCTCGATTGGCCCCAGTTCATGAAGAAGTGAGTTCTAAGTGGACATGCTTGATATAATTTGTAGGTGGCACATATTTTTTTGTGACTCATCAACATAAAGCCTGATGTAATTTGTAAATTACAATCTTTCATATCTATAGCCTATCAAGCTTGGTATGGAATCTTGGTTAACAGCTAGAATGAATTGTCTTTATTGATAATGTCATCTACTTCCCTTGATTTCATTTTTGACATGTTATTTTCAGTCCCCATTCATATCAGGTTTCCATCGCTAGCTTCTCTGTATTCGAACTATTCCCATCTCTGAAGTTGAAGTATATGGTTTGTCGAAGACTTTGCAATGCTATATTAAGTAGATAATGATAAGATTGGATATTTCAGTAACTAAGATTCATAGAAATCAAGCTCTTATAGTAGATAATGATGCATCAAGTAGTATCTTGCATATTCCACTATGCAAAATGACAGTACAAATCCTACACACTTTCAAAGCAAATGACACTAAAATGAAAATGACCTTACTTTTTTCATTCTTTGCTTGGCAACCATTTGGACTTTGGCAGCCCCATTGAAATTCTCATTCAGGAGATTTTTATGCATAAGGCATTGTGCCACCATGGTGTGTCAGACAACTTCTTGCCGATAACTAAGAATTCTAACAAGTTTGTGCAACTTCTATCGATGTTGTATTTGTTTTTGGGGTTTTAGCAAATAACTCCTTAAAAATGGCATATATGCAAAAAAATCCTCTCGTTCTACATAAATGCAGAAAACCCATTAAAGTTTTTTTCATCTTCAAAATATATCCTAATATGTAAGTGATGTGAGTGATGGTAGACTTGACAGTAGGGGTTCTCTATGTATACAATGATTATATAGTTTCTTTTTTGCATATATGCGTTTTACAGGGGTATTATGCATATATGAGATTCTTTAGGGGCGTTGATTGCTAAAAGCCCTTTATTTTTTTATTTCTTATCTGTAATAACAGCGTATACATTTATGATGCTTGCTTAGTGGCTGTATTAGTGCATCTACAGTATTTGCAGCAAGGGAACTTGCTGCATATTAGACAATTTGTTACTAAATGGAGCTGCATTTGACATCTCTAAACATGAACATTCTTGCTTGTCCTTTCTACTTGCAATCTACAGGTCAGGACAACTGATTCAGCTGCTTACTATAGTTGTGATGACCATTTTGTTGTGGTTGATAAAGCTATAGACTGTCGGCGAATGGAGTCAGGACCTTCTGCAAAGGCATCATTTGACCCCAGAGACCAACATCGTCTTTTTGCAATTCGTGGATTGAATTCACGTGGTAATGAAAATTGATTTTTTATATTAACTTATATTGTCGAGAAGGTACCATTTTCTGCTTCAACAGAACAATTCCATGCAAAATTTGACGGTGCCTACAAAATGTGATCATTGCTTTCCAGATTTATGGTTGATGCATGAATATTTCCTCCAGGAAGTAGTATAATTGGAAACTTTCAGTTTCCTTTCATTGATATAACCCATACTTTATTAATAATTGTGTCCAATAATCATTAACACCTCATCTTTTCCTCTCTGTTATCTGTTTGGTAAAAAAACAGTGCGCAGTTATGCCAGGCGATGGTGAATTATTGATGTGGGTACAATTAATCTAATAATACTGGTCTGAACATTGAGTACCATATGAACTTAAACTAGCCAGAGTGTCAAAGTTAGTATTTTTGAATCTGGAACTTAGACTAGAAACAGATCAATGGTAGAACTTCAGGAAAAGACTACTTCATTATTAAGTCTGAAAATGTTAATGATGGATACGGTCTGGACTCTGTCACAACCATCTGTATTTTGCTGGTGACATTTCATATAAGTTTCTTCATCTTGTTGGCTATGCCGTCAACTCACACATGCAGACTGTCTGTCTGTTAGCATGGATATACCAGTGCATTATAAATACATGATATACTTGACACAAGGATGGGGTGAATTGTGCATGAACATTCACATTACAGTTTGTGAAACTTTTGGACACATCAGGAAGCCTGTGTAATGATCTATACATCATGTTGCGGTAAGGTTTGCTAAATCTTATTTGCCATGACCCAGTTCTCACCCAGACAGTCTCTGTCTCTGAAACCACCCGGGTACATGGCACTGCATCTTGCAGCTCTTTTTCTGCATTTCTTAGGAATTTCACAAACACCCACGGATTCCATCCTGCCCCAGTCTGGTGGTGGTCGAGGAGGTTCGAAGATGCTTTCCCTCCTAGAGCTGAGCCATGTTGGCATTGGCCTGCAGGAAGGGGTAGCCAAGGTGTCTCCTGGGGTGCTGGGGGAGCCAGGTCCATCATACATGTCTCCAAATTTAAGCATGTATATGCATATAAATGATGTTGCATGTGGTGTAAATTTGTTGTTTTAACATCGTTGCCTAACAGTGACTTTGATTGTTTCTTTTTTCTTCTAGAACATGCTAATTATAATTCTCCTGACCAGAAGACTTTGGACATTGGTTAGGTTATCATTCTTCGGTCGTTGATAGATACAAGACCAACCATGAAATGGAAGATGGAAATATGGGACGCATTGCAACAGCAGTGGTGGCATTTGTTGTCAAAATGCTATCCTTCTTCCAAATTTTGGCTGGCAGACTCGAGAGGAGGTTGACCAATGTCCACCCCTCTAATACATTGGTTTCTTCTCCTGACAGAAATCAGACTGTGGAGACCGTAAAGGAAGATTATCTCAGTCCCTGTCTGGAACGCCTACAAAAGCTTGAGACAGTGTTCAATGAAATAAGCAATAAACCTGCACAAATTCCTGTGGAGAAAGATCGTGTGCTCCTGGAATCCTGGGACAGAATCAAGTCCATTGAGTTCGACCTTGAAAAGACAAAGAAAGTAAGTATTTTATATCTATTGCTTCCAACCTTAAGAAGACACAGAAATTACAATATTAAGTTTATTATTCTCTTACTTTTGGGGAAAGGAGATCAATTCTTGTTGTTCTTTGTACTCATTAAGATTTTGCCCCACCGTGGGTCAGACAGTGAAACCGCATACCTACATAGGTGATTCAAAGTCTCTTAAATTCATAAATCTCTCTGCAGCTACACGTAGTGCTTTCAAGTTACCAGAAACCAAAATATCGATCCCTGGACCTGACAATGTCCCATTAATAGCTAAGGTCATTAGGAAATTGTTGGGTCAAGTCAAATTTCTAGTGGCGACACGAATATCATGGCATGAATGAGTTCTTCTTGTATTCTCAAGCTTGATTGGAAATCTCCAATCCACCCTCTGTTAGTAGTTTAAGTCTCCCACTTGTCTTTGAGCTCTTCTTATATTCTCAAGCTTGATTGCAAATCTTCAATGCACCCTCTGTTAGTAGCTTTAAGTAGGTTATGGAGTTCCCTCTGGTCCCTAAGAGGTTCAGCTATATTGATGTTACTCTCCTCCGTCATGCCACAATTTCTGGAACTGCCCCACATTGCTCTGAATTTAAAAAAGGGAGTACCTAGTGCACAGGCTCCCGCCACTGCAGGGTCCGAGGAAGGGTCAGTGCTTGCAGCCTTACCGCAGCTAAGTAGAGAAGATGTTTCCTTGGATTCAAACCCATGACCTCCAGGTCAAAATGGGGCAACCTTTATCGTTGGTCCCAGGCCTGCCCTTCCCCATTTTGTTCTGAATTTGAATACCATTATCTAAACAACTTGACATGATTTTGGCATTTGGTTGCTATTTACTGAGACCTTATAGCCTCTCGCATGATTTAAAACCACTCTCTACATTGCCTGACTAGCCTTTCATGAAATGCATCTTCTTTTCTCCTTTTCTTTATCACTTGGAGCCCTCTGTCCCTTCTGCCTGTTGTCTGTTTGGTAGATATCAATAGGAAAGAGGACAACCTTTTCTGCAGGTTGGAGGGAATGGGGAGATGATGCAATGGTAAGGTTGCTCCAGTGTGACATAGAGGTCACAAAGTTCAACACTAGAAACAGCTTCTTCATAAAAAATAAGGGTAAGTCTGTGTACATTTACCCTCCGTAGAACCCATGGTGATGGGAGCCTTATGCAACTGGTCTCTCCCTTTTTCTTTTCTTTTATTTTTTGCCGTAGGAGGGGGGGGGTTTGACTTCCTTTAACACATAGTGGGGTAGCAAGTCCGCTGAGCTGGTGGGTGTGGTACATAAGAAAAAAGCCTTTGGTACTTCATAACAAAATCTTTCAGAGTAGAAATAGGAGGTAACGGCCATGCTAGGACATGGGTCACAAAAGGAAATATGTAGGCATTTAGTTATTCCAATGTGTGAGTGAAATTATCCAGAGACTACAAGAAGCAAGCACCTATTGAAAGACAGTAATGTTCACAAGTACAAAATATATTTCTTCTCCATCACAGGCAGGGTTGTAACAGGGAAACTTCTTCTGAGTCATGTTGAATTGACCAGCCAGGAGACACCATGGGGCTGGCAGTCTGGACAAGTATTGAAGTGTCATGTTCCTTCATCCCATTCCATATGTTCAAAGTGACTGCTTGAGCAATGGTTTTCAGATTTGCTCCCATCCAAAAAAGGATGGATGAAAACCAGGTAAATCTAACACACGGGGGGGAATCTGTCACAGGCCCATCACCACCAAATATTGCATAAGGCCGGATTGTGGAAGCTACCAATGGGAAATGGTGTTTTAATTTAGCCTTTGCAATTTTGTGAGAGTTTATATCCTTTTGCTAATAAATTTCATCTATTTCTCCACTCATTGCTGAGTTGATTCATAAATTGTTTTTGCACTATCTATAACTAATGGTCGAGCATCTGCATTATGAATATAGATACCACAAGCATATCTAGTTTTTAAACAACAACCATCTTTTGTTTACCTAAACTTATGCATGTTTTCCCATTCAGGTTTTGCATGCCACAGTGGTGAAGCAACTAGAAATCGCAGATTCACTGGAATCAACACAAGAATCAAGAACACAGGTAACTTGGGATTTTAGTTAACATCATTTGTGTCTATCATGCAGATCAAGTTGCTTGACGTTATATCCCTCCTAATGAAGCTGGAATCTTCCGATTCCCAAAAACATAAGTCACAGCATTTTTCTCTTTCATCTGCTGCTGTCTCCTCCAACTCTTGCTCCCATGCATAAAATGATTCTAATTCAGATGTACATAATCATATTCAATTCTTGTCTCAGTGTTTGACATCTCATAGACTCATACCAAGTCTTTACTTTAAAAAACAAAGATTATCTGCCACTCTGATATGTACTTTAGCTCCATGTGAAGTTGTTTGCTGTGCATTTCAGAACTTTGGACTCCTTTCTTCTGAGCATTCACGTACCTGATGTAGTACCAAAATCATGACTAGCCCTTCTCCCTTCAACACAAGAAATCTCAAATCTGCACCTTTCTCCTTGTGATTAGATCATGCTATAACTTAAATCACAACTTCATCGAGGTAAATACAGGGACTGATTAGCTTCTTAAATTCCTTCACATTCACCAGCTTCAATCCTACAATGCTGAGTTCTCAGATTGACAGTACTAGATGAGGGATGACTTCAAATTTTCTTAAACTTCAGTCTTCCTGTCTTTGACTATATTAAGTTGTAATCCCATGCATCAAGTTCTTTTTTAACTTTCTTCAACATCGAGAACATCCTTCAACTCTCCATAGACTAGGCTTTCCTTGCAGTGGGGCAATCTGAGTAAAAATCAGGATACACACACACACACACACGAATGATCAATAACATGTTACCTATTTTAATTCACTAAGAAGGACAATGCTGTGTTTCGACTACTATGCTTCTGGTGCTAATTTAGTTCTGGGATTTTAGGTAGAGCTACCACGTATCACTTTCTTAGTTTGAAGAGAGGAACATTGGAATAGTTCAGTTTCATGCACCTATATATATACTATTACTTTAACCTCCATTACCAACAATTTCAATACAAAAGTTTGACGTAAAACTCGTGGTTTGAATCAGACTTAAAAGTTATGATATAAACCCTTGAATTGTTTCCGATGTATGGAAGTGGGATATTGATGAAGTAAGCCTTTTGTTATGATAGTTCACCAAAGCAGTAGCGACCTAAAGGTCATGAGATAATCCCTTGAACTGTTACCATTGCATGAAAGCCGGATATTGATGAAATGAACCATTTTTATGATAGTGGACCAAAGCAGTGGTGATGAAATTGCGAATGTTCTTTACTGTTTTTTGGGCAGAACTATTGGGAACTATTATCTGATGCTTAGTTATTTCTGCTGGTGCAGAGATCCTATCGTTGACAAATTGAAGAGATTGCATTGCTTTTTATTTGGATCGGATGTGAAGAATTGTAGGGGTCTCCCGCACTTGCATCCAATACGTTCTTTGACATGGTTTCCTCCTTCCCCTTCCTTTTCTTTTATTTATCTGAAAGTTTCCACCGTTACAGTGAGAAGCAGCTTGAGCTCCTGAATCAAGCCTTGAACAGATTAACAGAGAGAGAGAGAGAGAGAGAGAGAGAGTGAGAGAGAGAGAGAGGCCAGCTATTGTATATGTTATCCATAACCTCATCAATGCAATTTTTTATTAATCATTCTTTTGCACCTTGATCACTGTTCATATGTGCACTTTTACCCAATTTCTTTGGAAAAATAACCGGGAATCTGGCATTATCACCTCGGATAACCGCAGCAGGGATCACACCATGATCTTAAAATTCCGATTGTGGAGGACCAAAGTGGCTGAAATTCGAGATGTTTTAGGAATATGTGGCAGTTCTCAACTCATGTTTCCACAAGGTTGGCCTGCTGCTTACTTCTAAAATAAGTTGAGGGAACCAACTTAGTGGCTCAATTGACTTCACCCTACGACCTCCCCTTGGAAGGTCTCAGGTTAAAGTCCTTTGGTAGTCTGCAAATTCCCTTTGTTGTTCAGACAACGTATCCTGTGGGATTATTTCCCCTGATTTGTCGGATTATCTCTCTAGAAATCAACTTGAGCCTAGAATTGCTTTTTAATTAGGCCGAATTGTTGGTGCTGCATAGAATTATCTCCCTAACGAGAAAAAATATTAGATTTTATCTGAAATCACATCTTGATCTTCCATATATATGTGTAAATATCTGGCCAATTGAGCCAACATATTAAAAAAAAAAAAGTTATGAACAGCTGTGGTGTGGTGAAAATCAATCTTAAAATATGAAATTTTGAGCTCTTGCGAGTATCTACTGCCCCATCGGAGAGCTGTCTAGGATTCTAAAATATTAGGCAGGAAGATGGAAAACTCTGGACATTGGTGCATCACTCACAAAGGAGGTCAAATTAATACTTCATTTATTTTTTCTGATTAAATCACTGATTCATCTAAGTTCCTAGATCTCATTTTTGGTCATGGGATTCTGTTGCGGTGCCTGTAAAGTAAGATTGTAAATTCAGGAGTGCTGTATGAGACCGATATTGCATTAGGTCCAACAGGCGTGGGATCTATAAGAATGGATCTATGTTAGGTCGATGGGGAAGAAAATGAGAAAGGTAAAAACTCGGTAGAAAAGGGCTTCTTTTGCATACTTTTCTCAATTTTTTCTGCGCACAGATCTGTCTTGGAACTCCATGTATGCCTTTTTTCCAACACGAATTTAGTGTCATCTGCGCCCTTACTATCATCTTTCATCAACTATCCATCAAAATATATTTCCTTTAGGGTCTAGTAAGGTTGCAGCATTTTTTTTCACTGATGGTAGCTAGTATGCCAAATTGGGAATCGAGGGATTCTTTTATTATTCTTTTGTTTAGATTCCTGAAGAATTTAAAAGGGAGACGGATAATGAATATCTAATGCCATTTTTTAAATTTTTGAGAAAAATCTGAAACTGGATGAGACGCATGTCGATTTGTTCACATTATCAATCGTTTTAGCTTCTTTCAAAAATTAAAAACTTCCAATTTTTCCTCTGACACAAACAAACACACCTATCCTTTATGCCTCTTTAATATGTTGACTGATAACAGCCAGCCATGCGATCAGCAACAATCTGCAAAAGCTTCAGAACCTCCACGTGTGTCCAAATAATTATGGAGTCTTTTGATGCTATCTGTTGTAACCAATGTAACTTTATCACTTCTTGAGATTTGTTTCCCTCGTGTATATCCATTGTAACATATCTCTTTACATCTATATATAATATACAATGAGGAGATGGCAAGAAATGTTGTGCCTCTCCTTCTTCAACGTTTCAACACTTTTATTGACAAAGAATTTTACTTGCTGCACCGTCTAACAGTGCAATAAGTACACAAAAAAAAAAAAAGAATTTTCTTAAGGTCAACCTCAATATGTTTCATGTGTCCTCGTAGATCGAACTAAGTTGAATGACTTAAAAATAAAAAAATGTTATTAGATTTGGCTCATTAAGAATGTCTTTTTTTTTACTGTTTACCGAGGTTTGATTTTAAATTTTCGATTTTTTTTTAAATTATTCAATCAGACATAGAGCTATACAAATACGTGAGAAGAAGATTCCCCGAAGTGTGTGGCTCGGTTCTTATCCCACACTGAAAAACGGAGTTTGTCTACGTTTATTTTGCCCTCCAGTGACCAGACGCGATGTGCGCCCACTGGGCGAAGTCTTCTCATTATCATCTGCAGATTTAATCCCAACAGTTTTGGAACTCTCAATTTCTCAATTCTGAGTTTGATATAATTAGATAATGGTATTTTTGTTTTAAAATGTCTTAAATTCCCACCTTTTTCATTACATGCATCTAACTAAAGTTATTAGAAAGAACACATCTAATGCTAGCTTAATAAATTTCCTTTTCGATATTGATCCCTATGAACACAGTGAATTCGAAATAAATCTTTATATCTAACGTATTTCGAAATTAGTCCCAATAAATTTGATACAATTAGTAATAAATCATTCCAACTAAAAATCATTTAAAAGAAGTATATATTCATGGAATATTCTTCAAACTTACGTTAAAATGGATAGAAATACTTGAAATGACTCTAAAAAAATAAAAAATTGAGCCCTAATGAACATTGAAAGGTGACTTTAATGGGTCAAGCCTAATAATAATTTTAGATTTTTTAGATTATCCAATCAAAGATCGAGTTGTCCGAACATGTAGGATATGTTTTAGCTGATGAAAATTAATTTATTATTTTTTTATAATTTTGACTATAATGACAGTCAGTGCGGCAAGTAAAACTCAAAATTTAAACAAGGATCTAAACGACTTTTTCAGGATGAGTTAAACTTAAACTAATGTTTAACTATGGTAGAATTTAAAAAAAAAAATAACGGAAGCAAACGGTAAGGATTAAAAATTAAAAAATTTAAGTTTATAAGGACTAATGCCAAATATGCAAGATTTAGGCACTTATTTAAAATTCATTATGTTTCTAGGGATTGATATTTAAGAAAATCTAGATTTTATATATAGCGTAACTATTATATATCAATTTTATTTTTTATGGAATTGAAAATCAAAATTAAGATGTGGAAACAATAGTTTTTGTTTCCAATTCCGATAACTTATCCAAACTTTCCGATTCCAATTTAGATAGTTAGCGGATGGAGTTTTCTATCTGAATTCATTTTTTAAAATAAAAAATAGATCAAAAACTCAAATAATTAAATTTTTATTTGCAATCCTAAAGGGGAGAGGAGGGAAGGGATGGAAACATTACAGGGGAGGGCAGGGAAGTACTTGAGAGTGTGGGCGAAAGATGACATGAAAAAGAAAAATTCATTTGGCATCAATTTGACTCGTCACACAACATTCACTTTATAAAAAATTGTAAAAATGAGTCAACCCACTGTCAAACTTTACAAAAAAGACTCATCTTAGTTTTTTTTTTTTTAACCGGTAGAAATATTTACATGTGATTACGGATAAAATCTAAGAGATCTTCTAGAGTCAGAGATAAATCTGAATTAGTCAATAATTCTGTCTAATTAGACTAAAAATCTAGATGCATCTGATCATCTGAAAAAATAATCTTATCCATCGATGATAAACATTTTAAGAAAATTTGAGACCTTTCAATTAAGAAGTAAAAAGTGAACTAACTGTACCGAGCAGTTGACTATGACTGTCTTAGCTGAGCACGAAAGGAACAGTTTTATAGAAATTTCCGCCCTCCTCACATAGTTGAGAGTTGGAGATGTGGCCCGACTCCAAATGGACACCATGTGCATTCGTCACATCCAAACCGGCTAAGTTTTCTATGCCACAGCAGAGGACAGGACAAGGTGGGTGAAGAAGACGTACGTTCAGAAATATATTTGACTTGGTCAAACGTTAATTAAAATAAATTCTATATTTTAAAAAAATCCAACAACTTAACAAATATTCGAGAAAACAGGCATAGGGAACACGACTGGTGACCAGCTTTCTGACCAACTTTAAATTATTTTTTCCAAGTCAAGTCGTCGCGTGCGTCCTAACATAAGCCCGCGTTTCTGACCAGCTCCTGCCTCCCCGTGGTGGTCCGCTGCCACCCGTCTCTTCCGTACGCTTGCCTTCTCCACCTTCGAGATCAAATTCTCTGCATCTTATTTTCTGAAGTTTTGTATACATAAAAGTAAAAATAAATCGATCAATTCATTAGAAAGGATAAATAAAATATTTCATTTATTACAGAGTTAGTGCATAAAGAGTTCAAAGAATAAAGTTTAAAAGATTTCAGGTAGATTGTGGGAGGCTGATGCATTCTTTAAACTTTGATTCCCATTTATACTAAGTAGACTCGACGCGAGAGAGAGAATATATTCTCCTTTCCTCTTGCTGCATGTCTTTTATCACGTGACTCAGCGGTCATTGGTCATGTATATATATATATAAAGTATTATTTTAGACGTGAAAGTAATGTTATGAATAAACTCTCAACCTTTCGCGCTAAGAAAATTATGGGATGAAGCTAACGGAACGAGATCTTCTGAATCTCTCTTCACTGATCTTGAAATGATGAGATAATTTCATTATTTCTGATCTCCGATCCCTTATAATTGGTAGGACACGAACACGTGTATTGGACACGGTAATATCTTAAAAATAAAATACAAAGACATAAGAACATATAAATATATATACATGAATGTGTATTTACATATATATATATATATATATAATAAAATATGATTACTAAAATTTATCTAAAATATAAATAAAAATAGAAAAAATATAAATATAATTAAATATAAATATAAAGTTTATCTAAATAAATAAATAATTGTAAAAAAAAAAGTAAGGCTGCCGTCATGGAAGCCAGATGACATTCCTGAGATTGGAGAATTGCGCGAAATCTCTAACCTTTCCATCTCCACTGGAAACCAAATTTTTTCTCACTGGCTTCTTTCTCTAACGTCCTCCCCTCTCTCTGCTGCAGACATTGGTCTACTGTAGGAGACGCGAAAAAAATAAGAAGAAGTGAGAAGAACAGGGGAAGAGTAGTACTGTAGTAGACGCGGCTCAAATTTCTCGGGGACCAAATGGGTCGGAGACGCCCCCGCAGCACCACCACCTCCACGGGAGCCGCCGCCGCCTCCTTGCTGGCGATCGCCTTCTTCCTCCTGGCCGGCGTCGCCGCCTCCGCCTACGCATCCGCCTCGTTCATCTCAGGTGGTCATCCCAACCATCCCCACAACTCTCTCTTTCTCTCTATCTAGACTTATCTACCTATCCGTCCCTTCTCTATCTGTGTGTGTTTTCTTGCGAATTGATGGGAAAATTGTGTTGGTCTCGTGTCTTTTGGCGGCAGATGTCGCGCTGGGATCGCACGGTTCGTCGGGCAGAAGTCTGCTCCAGGCAAAGCAGAGTAAGATCTCTCCTTTTGTTGATGCAACTGTGGGTATTCTATTTTTCTATGCTTGCTGTAGTGGAAAGGGGATGTCTTTGTGATGCTAGGGTTCTGTGTGCCCCCGTCTCTGTCTAGAACCCAGGTTCTATAAAATAAAAGGGGAAAAAGAAGAAGAAAGGAGGAGGGAAAGAGAGAGAGAGAGACTAATGAAGGAGGGGTTGGTTTAAGGTGAGCTGGGCCTTCTTAGGCGATAAGCTCAATTGTGTTTGTCTACAGTGGATAACTCTGCAGCATCTTGTCGTCTATGCCGAATTTGTGGACGAAACAGAGGCAGGTAAAGGAAAGAGCAATGGAAAAGGTGATTAAAGGGAGGAACTAGGCTGCTATTCAAAGAAACCCATGTCTCCGGCTCTAGTTACGGTGTTGAAAGGAAGGAGGGTTCCCAACATCTCCAAACGTTTGAATTCAACCTTGTCTTCAAGGTAGGTCTGTATAATCAGGGAATTTATCTGGTGAGGAGTGAGATGTCTCCCATGTGGCATACTGGCATCTTCTAGTAGTAAATCATCCCATTCCCATCTGGCTAGCACCTTACTGATGGTCCAATAACTGATTCATTCGCTTGACAATCTGCTGCTTCCTTCTAGCTTTTGTGTAGATTTAGAATTTTCCTAATGGGAAGCATGTTAAGTAGTTAATTGTGCTAAAGAGTATATTGAATGGGCATGTATAGGTGTTCTAGTCCTAGTTGTAATAGGGATATATATATATATATATATATATATAGGAAAATGATACAGTATGCTGCCATGGATTTGTGTGCAGTCTGTGGACTGTATCAAGATCCTTAGAATCATTATCCGGCAGTTCTCCAAAAAAAAAAAAAGAAGGGAAGAAAACAGCAAGAGAGGTCTTGGGGGGGGGGGGGGGGGGGTTGTCTGTTGATCCTTTTTTTTTTTTTTTCGCAGTCAATTCTTTTGCTGCCATGCTAAAGCCTCTGTGAACTTCTGGCACGAAAGGTGCCCAACACAGAAACATAGTTGTGCGCTGCCAGCGAAAATAAATAGGGGAAAGCACTGTATTGGCCCCCTATACATGTCCTAGATTTACTTGTACCTGGGAGATGTATATGTAGCATATGTGTTGGGCTTACCAACTGAAGGCTGAAGCTCTCCCTTTTGTTGACGAGTTAGTATCATGCACCAGGATGTTGTTCTGGAACCAAGATGCTAGAACACAAATTCTATCAGTGAAAAGGAAACATAAAAAAGAAGATACGAAGAGGAACATAGAGACAACGAGATGCAAGGTAACCCAGGCCTCCATTGATGCAAACAACACTGACCACTGTATTGCCCTCCAATAAATAGCCATATGACATCTATCATATTTACATATAAAACAAGGGCAAATATAGGACAACTGACAAAGACAATTAAGGAAATAACTTGACCTCTTTTCGAAGAAGTCCATGATTTCAACTTTAATTGGGACCTCAGAGAAACCAAGATTCACAGATTCTTTATGTTTCAATATTTCTGTTGTTTTAGCACCATTTTATGCAAAATTATGGATGAACGAAAAGAAAATCAGGGAATGGGACCTCTGGTGATTGAATGGAAAGGTAAGTGGGTTTTTTTGAAATCCTTCTTGCTTAATTTTTTTTTTTTCAGGATTTGATGTAATTCTTCTCCCATGGAGCTTTGTACAGATTTGCTGATTTATTTTCTGAGGCATAGGGTGTTCTTTTTCTAGTTTCACTGCATATAGCTTACGGAGAATATGAGGTACAATTGCATAATGACCAATGATTTCGTTGACGTCTAAGTTGCAGATTTTATCATAGAAATAATAGCAAAGAGGTGATCAGCAGCTCTGCGATCATGACGCTGGGGAGTAAAAGAGGAGAATGGACTAGGACATTGATGTGAAAGGTGGACAACTGTTGTTAATATCTTGTTTCTTATATACAATCGAAGATGTACCATCCACGAGATACATGGGCAAAACAATAAAAAATCCTGATCATACAATCCTAAAGACTCGCATAGCTGCATATCCTGTTATTCAACAATTATAAAAAATTATCTTACAATCCCTAATACAAGTCACGATCTAGTATTAATCTAATTTCTTGACTTAGTCATGATCCAACATCAATCCTAACAATATTGTCTTGGAGTATGAGAAGGGAAACTTCAGAGCTGAGATTGAAACAATTATAGATTATGGGGCATTTGATCACTATATTAGGCAGCTCTATCAATATCAATTTTGATATTGCTACTAATAGTATGTATTTGGTTATGCATGATCAATTTTTATATTGCTATTAATAGTATGTATTTGGTTATGCTCGCTAACTTTTATAGTGCTATTATTAGTATGTATTTGGTTATGCTTGATCAATTTTGATGTTCATGCAGTTGTAGTGTATTGTCATAACTGTTGGCCCAAAGCTATGATAAACCTTAGAGGGGAGAGGTGAATAGGGTTTTCAAAAACTCGATGCATCCACAAGTTTAACAACAATAAGAAGGGAGGTAGAGAATATGGAGACAATCACACATAATGAGACACTACGTCCACTCACCAAGCACATTTGGGTATCTACTACTAGAGGAATCTAGTAAGAACACACACGCTAGTTTTCACAGTGCTAGCTCACCAACACACATGCTCAATGAATTGTGCAACAACTAGAAATTGAATGAAACAAGTAATGAACAATGAGAAATGAAAGATCAAACAACTTAAGAACCAATAAGTGCAGCTTTGATCTCTTTCACTTTGAACTTTGCAATGTGCTCTTTCTTCTATGCTTTGATGGCCTTTGCATAACCCTAAGAGTCCCTTTTATAGACCCTAAGTTGCCAAAGAGCCGTTGCGGGTGTCAGCAAGGAGGATCTTCAACATTTGGAAGGTCCAATGTTCAAAAATTACAGTGCGGTCAGGGAGGTGTCGACACCATGGGCATCTCCTACGGCTCGGGCTCTCTCTGTGAGCCTGAGGTGTCAACACCGTACAGTAAGGTGTTGACACCATGAGCATCTCCAAAGGCTCGGGTTCTCTCTGTGAGCATGAGGTGTCGACACTAGACAGTTAGGTGTCAACACCTTGGAGAATTCCAAAGCATCCACGGCCTCTGTTGTAACATCTCTGGGTCTAAATTATAGCCTCAATGGCATTAAGGCTAACTGAGAAAAGTTACAAACAAATACATATTAGGTTTGGTGATCTGTAGGGCTTAAATGGAAGAGCAAAACATAAAGAGACATAGAATTAAATACTACAAACATGTCCTAGGAAGCTCACAAGTAGACTTATATTTATCGCTTGAACAGTAAATCAAAAGTACATCATTATACATATTTTCTTTTAGTTCTGTGATATATGAGGTGAAGTATAGGATTCATATCTAACAAAAGAGTAACAACTAAAGACTCGTACATTACACACACCACACTACTTATTGCCTATCCGATCCTCTGTTTTTATCTCCGTGTCTACTGTTGCTAACAACTAGCTCCCTCACCTGCTACCTTCATAAACAAGGAAGAACGGCAGTGAGTAACAACTCATATAAAGTGCCTACACGAGTCAATTTTACAGCAATACAACTAAAAGAAAATAAAACTACCTAACTAAGAGAATATAGATAGTCAACTAAAACTCAATTAAACAGAAATGAGACTCTCAGGATAACTCCATAAATATACATACTCAATTCTAATTAAATAGCAAAATTTAAGCAAAACATGAACGTAGAAATCTATGTAGTTTCACACGGTAATTTAACAGTTACCATGGCAACAATAGAGTAATAGTTACAATAGGCTTGGTTTGTGTGATATTATTCCATCTAATTCAAGCTTGTTTGTCGGACTAACTGGGTCACACAATTTGCAATTTCATATTATCCTGGACCCGGTCATGTGTGCACACAAGAGGAGGTTCTACTCCCTATCCTACGGTCATAGAGCCCGGGACTATTATGCTAATCCCCCAGTAAAAGGGCAATTTGCGGCCGGGACTAGGACACTAATCCCCCAATAAAAGGGCAGTATGTGGCCTGACCACACCCCCAGTAAAAGGGTTACAACCCAATCCTTTTGTTTTCCTCTAGGACCCACAGTGGTTGATTCCAATTTAGCATTGTTAATATATGCAATCATCAAAATCATGTTATGATGGTTCACACACATGTGAATGCTCAAATGGAGAAATCCATGCCAAATGGAAACACAACCTATCTATATTTCCAAATAAGAAACCATCCCAAGGGAAATTTATATATATGTACATGATGGCGGGTTCAATAAAATGATTTTTTTTACAAATAAGCCCCTAAACTCTTTAATATTACAATAAGCTCCCCCTCCAATCTGACTATTTACATATAAACCCCCACAATCTTCAAATATTTATTAAAAAGTCCTTGCCGTCAGGTATGTAGCATAGTTGTTAAGAGAGGACTGACCAGTGTTGGGTTAAGTTTAACCCCATTTGGAAGACTATCCTTCTACCCTTGGTTAAACCTCACCCCATAGCCCATGAACCCCATCTATCGTGAGCATTGCAGGTGGCCCAACAAAGCATGAGGTTCCACGACTTCGTCGCCTTTGCCGCTGAACGGACTGTCGGCAGGCACTTCTCCTCTCCTCCTTCTACTCCTTTGGCGCCAACCCCCTCGACCGCGAGGGAGGCGGCGGTAGGGGGATCCTGTCAAAGGCCTTCCGGAACTCCACTATCATGGCGTCCCTAAACTTGTCCAGCTGCTCGTCCTCTTCAATCTTCTCCTCCTCCACCCTCCCCTTACGCCCCCTCCACCGCCTTCCGATCACGTGCCACCGCAGCCTCCCATGATTGTCCGCCGTCGATCCGCAATTGGCTAAGAGGAGATGGTGACCCCCTCCGCCGCCGTCGCCACCACTGCTGCTACACACTCTAACGGGGACGTCTCCGCAGGGCTCGACCTTGACGTAGCGGAGGAGGCACTAGTTGCCCCAGCTCATGAAAGGGAAGGAGAAGTTGCGGAGGCATGATTAGGAGGACGACATGCGGCCAAAGGAGAAGGTGGGGGATTGGTGGTGGTGGTGTTGCTGCAACTGCGGCGGCGGCGGCAGCATGTTGTTCGCCCGCCAGGTGGGGTCCTCATCAACCTCCACCATGGGACGATCTCTACTGTCGAAGCGGAGGGATGAGTGGCTTGTGGGGAGGAGGAGGTTTGTTGGGGTTAGATCTAGAGGGATTTCTAGGATTTTGCAAAGGTTGGTGAGGGGGAGAAGGAGAAGAGGCAAGAGAGAGGAGGGGGGAGGCAGTCATGGCATCTAAGCATCTCTCTCTCTCTCTCTCTCTCTCTCTCTAGAGGGGAGGAGGGCGTTGGCGTTGGATTGGGTGGCATCGAGGGTGCTAGGCATTAGGGCCGCCGAAGTGCGCGTCGGGGATGCCATGCATTGGGGTCGCCGGAGTGGGCATCGGGAGTGCCAGGTAGTGGGGTTGCCGGAGTGGGCGTTGGGAGTGCCAGGTGCCGGGGTTGCCGGAGTGGGAAGGAATAGGGTTAGGCGTCAAGGGTGCAGGGCATTAGGAGCATAGTTGTCAATCCCATCCCGTCCCGGCCGGAATTGGCTGGGACATCTCGTCCCAGTGAGAAAACGGGATGGGACAATTTATTGTTTGTCCCTGTTAGCGTCCTGATCTGTCCCAGCTTCTCTGGATATGTCTCGGCGTGTCCCACCCAAAATTATATTTTAGCCTAAGATTTTCCAAATCCCTTAAGCTACTTGTAAGCCTCTTTTAGGAGTTTCACTTGATAAATATACTCCTTTATATACCCATAAAGCCATCCTAAACACTTTTATTGCATTAATTGTATTATTTATATACGATATGTTTGTTTTGCTAGTATTTACAGACTTACAATATACATATGTTCTATATTTATTGGAATATGTATGAGAAGAATTTCGGAACAGGACGCCGAAATGGTCCGAGACACTAGGACCCCCATCTCAGTAGAAAAACATGACAAAGACCGGGATGGGATTGATAACTATGATTAGGAGAAGGAATATTCCTTGGTATAACCACTATAGTCAATGTCTCTTAACCACATGGGCTTTTTAATAAACATTTGAATATTGTGAGGGTTTATATGTGAATAGTCAAATTGGAAGGGCTTATTTGTAACATTGAAAGATTATAGGGACTTATTTGTAATATTGAAAGATTATGGGGACTTATTTGTAAAAAAACCCTAAATAAATACATGCTCTCATATTTCATGTGCTTACAGAATTAAAAGGTGCAGTCTACTCTTGTTTCAGATTTACAATAACCTAGTACAAGGAATCAATAGTTTTCAATCATGTTTTTCTTGTCTAAAGGTTCCCCTAATCCACATTTACACTTCCCCTAGCAGCAACATGGCTATAAAAACAGTGCAAAACCTTCCCCCTACCTAGGGGTTTACAAAATACCCACTTCCTACAAAGGAAAGGGTGAAAAGGAGGAGAAGAAGAAGGCTTAGAAAAGAATGGAGAGGTGTAGAGAGCAATCTACCTAGCTTGGTAGATCGCTCTGCTAATTCCTGTCACCAGCAGGTTGGAGTTCCCCCTTCTTCCTCTTTCACTGTCTTGTTGAAAAGGTTTCCACCACCTTGGTTTCTTCCTCCTCCTTCCTCTCTATCTCTCTCTCACACACGCGCACACACTCAATTTCTGGTGTTTACCTCTCTCTTTCTGGCTCTCCCACTCTTAACTTCTCTCTCTCACCCCCTCCTCCTGCAGCTAAAGCTGGCCCAGGATGGGGAGGGGCTGGCTGCCCACCCTCTTTTATGGAGGGGTGGGAGGCGGCAATCTGCTGCCAGCTGGCAGCAGCTCCCCCGTTGGACCTCACTTAAGGGCCAATTAGGGAACCGCCCCTCACAAGTGGGCTGGCCCATTAAGGTAGGTCCACAGCTGGCCCAATGACCCCTTCTCCATTTATTTTAAGTCCACTAAAAGAAAGAAAATTTTATAGATTACACCTCACAGTTTTAGAAATTGTCTTTGTAGTTTATTGTTACGAAGTTGACAAATCTTAGGTATCTTATTCCCCTAAATATGATTCAAAGTAAATGGCTTTTATTTGTATAGTTTCATTTACTTAAGATAGTACATGTAAAAAAAGGAAGTATCTCCCATTGGAATCCAATAAAAATATCAGAAAAATCATATCCTAAACCTATAAAGAGTCAACTCTCCCTTCTAAGAAATTTTTTTTTTTCAAATTTTTGACGATTCCGCAAAAACACCCATGTTCCGTTGACCTATAAAATAACCTCCTCCGATTAATATAAAAATCTCACAAATCATGGTGCCCATCCTCTATGTTTAAAACTCAAAATCCGGCAAAATAAGTCAAGGGTACAAGGTATTTCTCCAGGGGCCTTACCATCCTCTACCTCTCTCCCTCTCTCTCTCTCTCTCTCTTTATATATATATATATATGTGTGTGTGTGTGTGTGTGTGTGTGTGTGTGTGTGTGTATATATATATATATATATATATATATTGAAAGTGGATGGTACCACAATTTCATTAAATGAAGAGGAAAATTGTAAGAAAAGTCCTCCACAAAGCACCTCCTATACCAAAATCCTAAACCAAAAATAGCTCACTACTCCCTTAAGAAAGGCAAAAAGGAGGATTTACAAGTATGTTTACTGCACAAAAAGGAAGCCCACTCAAACACCGTATTCCTTACAAAATAAGCCACCCTATCTGAAATTAGTGCTTCTTTGCAGAAAATCCTCTTATTCCCTTCACTCCAAGTCGCTCACAACATGGTATGAAATACCTAGCCACCACATCATGATATCATCCTTGGCCATTCTTCGTCTCAACCTGGTAATAATAAGAAGCTTCTCAACTGTCTGAACAGACACCATGTGCTGTCCAATTCTAGAAAGGATCAGCTGTCTAACTTCCATAGGAAAGGAGTTATATATAGGGGCTGGCTATAATGAGCCTCCTCTTGAAACTCCCACTTTCCCATCTTGAAAAAAATAAATAACAATCATTAAAAAATTTAGAATATTCAAATACCCCCATCGATGTTGGTTTTGACACTTTGAGATTTAATTTTCACTGTTTGATCGAAAAGCATAGTTGTAGCCATCCAATCAAATGTATCATTGTTTGGAGATCAAAACTAAAATACTAGGGGATGGGATCAACCCTAAGGGCTAATCTGACGATTTTTTTTTATTTTTTTGATTATATTCTATTTTTTTAGACGTTGATTTTTTATACCTACCCAATCGGACAGTTATGATTGATCCTCAAGATCAGACGGTGAAAATTAAAGCCTTGGGGATGGGAACAACATTAAGAGTCCTATTTGAATATTTAAAATTATTGACAAATTTTATTATTTTTTAAACATGAACAGAAGAGGATTTCGAGGGGGTTCATCTAAGTTAGATGAGTCCCGGGGCTCATTTGATCCGTTCCGTCACTGTAGCATTGTCAAATTCAAGGGGTAATCCCTGGATTTCATGGGGGGAAGGATAGTAAACTTCAGATTTCACGGAAACAGAATTCTGGCGGGACCCGTCCGATCAAATGCCTTTAGAATGAAATGGATTAAAATTTGATAAAGAAAACATTAAAGTGAGTCTTATCAATGTTGCTGCATTTTTAACCATTCAATCTTACAAATAATTTATCTAACGATGATAAAGTTTAAGATAAAAATCAAATTTCATTTGTTTCGTCTTTGGCGGTGCCCAAAATTCACCGACATAGATGAAGGTGGCCAAGTTGGAGGAATATCAAGTTTATCTATGTAATCGTGAAACCACCATAGCCATCAGATTCATAGACCTTGCCATCTATTTGCCAAACATCCAATGTACTTGGGCTTTCGGCCATCAATATGACGGCCTAAGCTGGGCGGCCATGCCATCGGAACGGAAATTCTGCAAGCTCCCAAGATTATCGCATATGCGAAAGTGGGATTAACGCCCAGCTTTTGTGCATGGGTGCCTCTTGAATTTTGCCAAGCATTAGATTTAATCCAATGGTGATAAGTTAAACCGTAACAGAGAACATCTCTGTTTTTTTTTAGAAGGTGACAAAAGTCACAATTCCATAGAAATATATGAAAGAGGTACAGGAAAGCCCAGGAGGGCACACCCTTGGATAGGACAGTCCCCCATCCAAGTCCCAAAGGTTTAAAAGATTCTAGCAAAAGCTGTTTTATCAAGAAGATAAAACAGGATTACAAAGAAGATGAATTAAGAGATCAACTGCCTCCACAGTCTGATTTTGTCAGAAATAACAGAGCTGCCATCATTCAGGATACCAGCTGCACGTCCCCACTCTTCCACCCATCTGAATGTCTTCTTCAAGAGTTCATTCGCACTGCTGAATTGGTCACTAAATTTCCTTCTATTTCTTTCACACATATAGTCCACAACATGGCCGGGCAAAAAAGAAACCATACATGTGTGAGATCCTTTGACGGAGAGACAGCGGTCCACCATTTCAGCAGATTCAACACAGAAATGTGCTCCACCCAACCAATTCCAAGTATCCTGCACATACTCTTCCATTGGATGGAAATAATGCCACATTTGCAGAATAAATGGAGTTGGTCTTCCTCAAAGTGTGCACAGAACATACATAAGGAGCTCCCAGGAAGTTTAAGTCTTTTCACCCTCATTCCCGTAAGACTTCTATTCCAGGCAATCTTCCATAGAAACACCCTTATTTTATTAGGAAGGTGGTTAGACCAAATTAGATCCTTCCACCAAACCCTAGTACCACCATCATTCAAAAGTTGAACCAAGGATTTAACCGAAAAGAGCCCATTATTAGTCCATCTCCAAACTCTCTTGTCTTGCACCTCACTGCAGATCCTAACACCATTGATTAAGTTAAACAAGGCTATCAGTTCCTCTGTTTCCACATCAGTAGGGTTTCTTCTAAGCATAAGGATAACCTGGCATGTGCTGCTATGAGACAGAACCTCTTAAACCGAAGCATCCTTGTTCTGGGCAATGCTGAAAAGATTGCTAAAAACCACAGTCAAATCCAGATTGGAGCACCATTTGTCCTTCCAAAATCGTATGTCCCTGCCATTACCCACTTGGACTTCGCAAGAGGTGACCATAAAATCAGCACATTTAAGAATGTTCCTCCATATGGGAGATAAATTATAACTTGAAGAGTGAGAGAAACTCCATTTGCTCTCACCATGAAAGTACAAGTCATTGACAATTACAGCCCAAGGAGCATCCGGATACTCTCCTCTTCTCCACAACCATTTGGCTAACAAGGCTTTGTTGAAGATGGCAATCCCATAAAGACCAATGCCTCCTTGCTCCTTGCTCTTGCACACATTCTTCCAGGCAATCAAATGCATTCCTCTCTTTTCCCTTTTCCCTCCCGCCCAAAAAAAGGAGCTCCTGAGTGATTCAATGATTTTTTCCACGGTTCTAGGGATCTTCATAACAGAAGCGTAGTATAGAGCCAATGAAGAAAGAACCGACTTGGATAGGATCAATCTTCCTCCTCCAGACAGAAAGCTGCTCTTCCATCCTTCCAGCCTGTTCTCAAACTTCTTTATGAGACCATCCCAATCCCTGATCCTAATGACACCATACGATAGGGGCAGCCCCAAATATTTGATAGGGAAGTTGCTTACTCTGCACTTTAGGGAATTTGCAATGTCCTGTACCCTTTGCTGAGTCATGTTCAGCCCAACAATTTCAGATTTCTCATAATTGATTTTCAACCCCGTGATGACTTCCACCAAAATTAGCAAACTCTTTATATTCTGGATGTCCTCAGTACTTCCAGGTGTAAACAAGAGAGTGTCGTCTGCAAACTGAAGGTGAGATAGATGGATATGGCTTCTACCAATCCTGAACCCTTCCACCAAGCCCTGTTGAGTTGCACTATCCCAAAGGGTGCTCAAAATCTGTCCACCAAGCCCTGAGAACATCTCTGTTATTACATAACGGAAAGGTATTTCCCATATATATATAAACTCCTGAACTTAGCTAAGTTTCAGGTTATTACATGTCTTCTATGGTGTCGATACCGTACAGTTAGGTGTCAACACCTCTTCTGCTGAGGTGCGAATCTGCCCTGTTTTGTCATATTTTTCCTGAAATAACTTTTAAATAGCCTTGGACAAGTGTTAGGGGCAATAATAAGAGTTTTGTTAATCATCAAAACCAATAATCCAACAATAACAAACTTAATAGTGGCCTAAACTTGTTTTAAAAATGTTAAACAATAGCTTTTGAGAGTCTCAAGACTGAACCCCCCCCCCCCTCTCTTTCCCCAAGGTTGCTTTCCTCCATATCCCCGTAGTGTTAACTTTAATATGAATATTGTAGACCTCAAAAATAGTAGTGTCAAGGCTAATACTATGGAGTTGTTTGTTTCGTCGTAAAATTCTGTACTTCTCCAGTTTTAATCTCAGTGATTTTTTACAGTTTTGAAATCAGAGAACACCTTGTTTGAATGCCTGTAAAACACATGAAAATAAAACAAGGGAAAGCACAGATTATCTGGTTTTGGTTTCCATGGTCCTCCTGTGGAAACCACCGGTTAATTTTTTTACCCAAACCAAACACAAATAAGGAAGTAGGTCATCAAACCTTCCAAAAAAAAAAAGAGTAAGTAGGCAATAAAGTGGGCCAGACAGAATTTTGTTACATTGTATTAAACCTCTGAAAACACTGAAAAATGAGACAATTTTTTAAATTTCAACGCTTTTCATTGAAACAAACAACCCGTATATCAAAAGATTCAAAACTAATATTCCTATCAAACCAGCCATTAACAAACAATTCAAAGTGACAGAAGCAGTTTCAGTGTTCCAGATGAGAGTAGGCCAGAGTAAAGTATCATTTCAGCCCATTTCAATTATGCTCAAAATATGATCAGAAGAATCTTGAATGGAGTGAAGTTCACAGTGATAGTTTTGTATGATTCCCTAGTTATGAGGTGTATGATGACCTTGCCTCGATTTAAAGTGTCATCATTAAGAAGTACCTTCCTCGGATGGATAACGAACCCTACAGCATTTGGTTGCAACCTTACCCAGACATGGATATTTTTTGGGGTGCAGTCTCTTCAATAATTGATGCCCATAGTAGCTTGGGAAAGTGAAGTTTCTGGTCCATATGCACCGTATTGTCAGCTACGGCCATTGGAGTTGCAGAAGGTGGGCGAATCTGATTAACAATCTGAGATTTACGGTTGTCAGCATGGATGGCAGTACCGGTACCGGTACCGGCCGGTACGGGCTTAAAGGGGCCCAAAAAAATCAGAAAAAATGTAAACAATTAATTAGCTATGTGTTGGGTGTGATAAAAGTGGGTGAAGACAAAGAAGTACACATAACGCATACAAAATGACTATTTTCATACAGATTAAACATGAAAAATATTATGTTAATGTACTAAATATTTACAACAATGCAAAATATTAGCGAAATCAAACGATCCTTACCTATGAAAAACATAAGTGAGTCCCTTAATATGGATAATAACCCGTAGATCCTTCTGATTCATCATCTGGTTGCTGTTGCTGGTATCCATAATAAGGTTGCATATGTTCCCTATATTCACCATAACTAAACAATGATGCAGCCAAGTCGTGCATCCCTCTTTGAATCCCTCTTGGAGTATATGCTTGTTGACTTGATGAAATTCCAGAATCATGATGCAAAGAAGTAGCATGAGGATAAGAAGAAGACCCTGACCCATAACTGCTACTGGGTGGAATCGGTGGATGGAATTGAAAGCCTTCATATACTCTACTTGATCTCCCCAGCTATACATGCCTGCTTCTTGTTGGCCACCTCCATAACCTGACTGCTGTCCATGCTGACTTTGTGAATCATAATCTCCTTGACTTTCATGTTGTCCTCTTCCTGTGTCAATATGTAAGGAGAAAGAAGGTGCATACACTCCGCCCCCGGTAGTAACACCTGCAGTTGCACCAGCATCATCACTAAGAGACTTTGTCCCATCATCATCATCATCTTGATCATAATCAACAATTAACTTTCTTTTGACATTACTTGATTTTTTCTTTTGTGATGCCTGTTTTTGCTAGCTTTCTTTTCTTTTTAGATCCTTTTGCAAGTTCAATCGATTCAATAATCTTTTTCCTCGTGGTGTATGCCTCACATAAATTTGTTTCATCTCATTAATGGCAGGATCGTCTCTGGCAGCCAGATTAGTCCTCTCCAATGTAAATGTACTCCTTTTCAAGAATGATGGTGGCCCAACCATTCTAGGAGTGACTGGCCTACTATCTGATTCTGAGTGTCTAGTAGGCTCAAGCTCAGTATCATGTGCAAATAAAGGCACATGCTCAGTCTAACTCTGATGCTTATGTGAAGGAGGAGGTGAATTTTCTTTTTGCCTTTTCGAGGTTCTTAATTCTAGATCTCTAGCAACAGCTCCATCTAGTATGCCTTCTGCCCATCCTGTATCATCAGGATCAAAAACTGGCTCATCGACAGTTTTTGATCTCTAGCAACAGCCCTAACCGCTAATTAGGGACAAAATTTGGGATTTCCCCTAATTAACTGTCGATCAACACAATTGACAGCACACTCATATTTTAAAACATGCAATGAAGCTTAATTATGTTCCAATTGATATTTAATTTAAGTAATTAGACAAAAATCCTAATTTTTAACCGCTAATTATGGCCAAAATTGGGGATTTCCCCTAATTAACC